>CM057450.1:781408859-784202192 GCA_016271365.2 Neoceratodus forsteri | reverse complement strand
GGAGGAGAGAGGAGCTGGAGAGGAACTGGAGAAGGCAGAGGAGGATTAGGAGTATGGTGGTGAGGTAGTGGTATGCTATGTACAGCAGCAACACAGTAGCATTTTAGCACCTCTACTCATGTACAGTGTCACTGTTATTTCTCAACGTGTCCCAAGAAGTGATTTTGCACAGCGACCACGCTTATTCTGCGCCGGAAGTGCGAAACACATTTTGGGCAGGATATGTGAAATGACGGCTGTACTGTTCACCAAGAGGTGTTGAAAATGGCAATGGTGAAAATCTAGAGTGAAAATATCACAAATGCACGATGGTATGAGCGCGCATGCAATCTGCCAACGCACAATCGTAACACAGTCATTTTATGGAGTGTCATCACCAAATTTTCAACATAGGCATTTTAGGTCCTCTGCTCATGAATCAGTCACTGTCATTTTCATAATCTGGCCCAAACACTGATTTCTGACAGCGACCGCGCTTATTGCGCGCTGGAAGTGCGGAAACACATTTCGGCAGGATGTAGAAAATGACAGCTGTACTGTTCACAAGGAGGTGTACAAAATGACAATGCTGAAAATCCAGCATTAAAATATTGCAATGCGCAGTTACGAGCCTGCATAGCAATTCGCGTAACGCACGCTGGTAAAATAGGCATTTGTTGGATTTTTTCCACCAAATTTGGAACATAGGCTTTTGAGAGGCCACCTCATGAACACTGGCACTGTCATTTTCGTTAATGGTCCCGACAGGTGATTTTGTGCAGTGACTGCAAAATCACCTTTCAAGGCAGATTAAGGCAAGGCAAGGCAAGGCAAAATTTATTTAAAAGACGCCAATCCCAGAGGCTCTGGGCGCCGATAAAGCATTAAAACAGGCATTTAAACATAATACAGTGGAGCTCACTTTTAGTGCACATCGGATAAGTGCACATCCGCTATGCATGGTATTTCAATATCCCGATTTTTTCCTATGTACTCAGTGTTAAATATACCGCTTAATGCATCGTGGTTAAGTGCACACCGTTAAGTACACATATTTTGTCCTGAAATCCTATTAAAATAGTGAGACAATAATTCTTAAGTGCACATCTATTAGGGTCCACCTTAATGCTGGTCCACCTTAACAGCACACTGACGACAGTGTCCACGATTAACATCCAAAAGCTAATCATCCACATTTACTCTGGTCCCTGTAGCAGTGTCTGAGATCAGTAAGAAGATCTCTGTATGGGATGCCATATAGATGCTTGATGCATCGTGGGGCGGAGTACACTAGGAGACAATAGCAAATTGCTATTGAAAGTGAGGGTTCTGTCCTAGGTCAGACGCTGATGTCATCACCGCCGTAATGCGAAGAGGAAATATGCAGTCACATTCGTGGGTTGCAGGCTACTGAGGATGACGAGGAGAAAGCACAGGATACGGAACTGATTACCGCTGCTGTGGCACTAGAGAGCTTGGAAACAGTAAGAGAATTTTTTTAAGTAAGAAGAAGCAAGACGCCAGTGTTTTGTTTAATTTTGAAAACTATGTGCAGTTGCTTGGCACTGAAATCGACAAAGCAGAGGAAAATAACTGATTTTATGCAGAAGTGGGATATATGTGTGACAGCAGTTATTTAATTTATGTTTTAAAGCTGATGCGCTATTGTTGAGTAAAGCATGGGTAAAATAAGATGTTCTTGGTTGTGTTTTTGAATTGATCGCTAATGCACAGCCCGTTAAATGCACACTTTGCAATATCCGAGGGTGTACTTAAGCGGCTTCACTGTAAATATATAAATTTACACATAAATACAAATCATTACAAAACTAAACCTTAACTATAAATCTTTATCTAAGCATTAAATGCCTTAGAAAAGAGAAAGGCCTTAGCTGGGCCTTTAAAAACATCCACCGATGAAGCCTCTCTGACCATAGTTGGTAAGGAGTTCACAGAGCAGGGGCCGCAGCACTAAATGCTCTATCGCCAGCCAATTTCAGCCTAGTTCTGAGAATGGTCAGGAGGCATTCACTGGAGGAACGAAGAGGGCGCGAGGAGAAGGCAGGTGACAGAAGGTCTAATAGCTAACCAGGGCCCTGCCCGTGTAGGGCCTTATAGGTAAGAAGACCCACCTTAAAGAGGACTCTCCACCTGACTGGCAGCCAGTGCAATTCACGCAAACCGTGTAATATGGCAAAACTTTGCTGCCCAGTCAACAATCGGGCAGCTGCATTTTGCACCAGCTGCATCCATGAGAGATCCTCCTGACCCCGAGACAGAGCATGACATAGTAATCAAGCCTCAGATGTGACTAAGGCATGTATCAAAAGTAGGGAGGTCCAGAGGCGAACAAGGGATTTAATTCTGGCAATGTTTGAGATGGTAAAACAGGTACGAACCACAGAGGATATTTGAGCTCCATGGTTAAATCTCTGTCCAGAATCATGCCAAGATTTCACACCCAAGAGGAGGTCTTCAATGGCACAGACCCTAGGACAAGCCCAGTTTCTGTGTCAGAGGCCATCCAATCACGAACTCTGTTCGACTCACTACTAATACCTCCGTCTTATCAGGGTTCAGCCGCAACCAGCTGGAGGCCATCCAGTCATTAATCTCGGTCAGACAGATATTAAGCACATCCACTGCATTGGATGTTCCTGGGGCAAAGGAAAATATAGCTGAGTATCATCGGCATAGCAATGAAAACTCAGCCATATTTCCTAATGATCCCACCCAGAGGCAGCATATACACTGCGAACAACATTGGAGCCAATACTGATCCCTGAGGAACTCCACAAAGAAGCAGACTGGTGTAGATGAGAAATTTCCCATCATAACCCGCTGCCTCCTGTTAGTAAGAAAGGACTCAAACCATTTGATGACATTACCGGTGAGTCCACATAGGTCCCCAAGGCGAGCAAGCAGCACACAATGGTCCACAGTGTCAATGTTGATGGAGATCGAGAGAACAAGAATTGTCTTGTCTCCGATCTCTAGCCCTGAGAAGGTCATTCTGCACCTGAACAAGTGCAGTTTCGGGTGCTATGTCTGGCATGAAAAGCCGACTGGAAGGGCTCATACAACTCGTGAGATATGAGGTGCTCTTCCAACCGAAGCGCTACCACTTTCTCAATAACCTTTCCTAAAATGGAAGGTTAGAGATTGGATGGTAATTTGCCCTGATCTCCGGGTCCAAAGATGGCTTCTTTAAGAGGGTCTCACCAGAGCCTCCTTCAAGGCATCCGGAAAGACACCCTCGAAAGGCAACCGCACAATCATGGCAAACACCGGCCAACAGGGTCAACGCATCTCATTAAAAACAGCATGACACCGGGTCCAGTTCACAGAAGGTGTGCCTCACATTGGTTGCTACCTCAATAACCCTCACTATCCTCCACTGGTCTAAACTCTCCCAACCAGACGGAGTGCACTCAGAACACATCAGACGATCACTGCCAGCTGTATCATTGCTGGCTGAAGGAGCCACCCGCCGGATCGCAGACACCCTATCCGAAAAGAACCGAGCGAAATCCTCACAATCAGTGTTGAAAAACCTCCCGAGCCAGACAGACAGGATGTAAAAGTCTATCAATGGTCCGGAAGAGTGAGGCTGGTCGGTTCCTTCCGGCAGCAATCTCCCAGACAAAACACTGTCTTCTACGGTTGATTGCCTCCTGGTACCCAACATAATGGGCCACAGGGCCAATTTGTCCGCATCCAGACGGGATCTCCTCCAGCAGCGCCCAATCTCCGACCCAGTTTCTTTCATCTCCCTGAGCTCACCATGGAACCATGGCGAATTCAGGTAAGAAGTCCTGGTCGTACACGGACAGGCGAGGGAGTTTATGGTGTTGGATAGCACCTCATTATAGGCGCCAACTCCGACCACAACACCTCCCGCGATGCCTCACCCACTCTAGACAAATTTGCTGCCGCCAGAAAACCCTCAGGGATCAAACCCTGTAAAGGGCGACAGCTAATCATCTCAACAGGGAAGGGCTTACGGGGAGCCCCAAGCGTGAACTGGACTGTGCAATGATCAGACCAGAGAACTGGATTGATCTTAAGATCATTATACAAGTCCTAGTGAGAACACCAGGTCCAACATATGGCCATCCCGATGAGTTGGTAAAGTAACTGTCTGCGCAGACCCAGGAGGACATGATCTGGAAAAGTTCATAACCATGTCCATGATTCACATCGTTGAACCAGACATTGAAATCCCCAGAAAACACATCTGGGGATTCCAATGATGCAACGGCAATGAAATCTGTGACCTCCTGCAGGAACTCTCCCATCGACCCCAGGAGGGCGATAAATGAGAAAGATCCTGCAGCCCTCATCAGGTCCTCCCGGATGGCCACACATTCAAAAGAACCCGGGCTCTCACGTGCACGTGAAGGTCAGGCTGGATCTAAACAGATGGCTACACTGCCACCCCCTGCGCTTCCACTCTGGGCAGTGCACCACTGTATACCAGGGGGACTGCAGCCTCAAAAATTGGGCCTGCATCGCCTCCCACCCAAGTCTCCGTGATAAAAGCCAGATTGACCGACGAAATCAAGGCAGCAATAATTGCTAAAAAGAATGCATCATTTGTATAATTTTGCCAAGATTCTCTAAGACTGTTGAGATGTCAATCTTGGGGAGATCTGAGGTCATAGGCAATGACTCACCAGGGTGAAGCGGCTTGTCAGGTATGAGATTGCAGTATTTTTGTACATTTGAGCAGTGGACAGAGCCAGTGCTATTTCTGCCTGACTGATAAATTTAGCCTTTCTAGTTGTATAAATCATAATACGCTTTAAGTGGAAATTGTATGGAAAAAGTCCATATTCATTGTCATGTATTCATGGTCAAAACATATGTTAGTATTTTGTGTTCTGTTGTTCAAAACTGTGATCTTTTTTGCTGTTGACTGAGATCATCTTGAATATATTTGTTGACAAAAAAAACAGCAACCTCGCTCAACCTAATATCATAGTACGATTTTACAATTCTGTGTGTAGGGACGACTGTTTACAATTATGTGTAGGGACAATTGTTTACAATTCTGTGTGTAGGACCCAGGGTTGACACACTCATAGCTGCTTCGATCAGATACACTGGCTCTGTGTCTGTGTGTGTAATCATAACTTGCAGAGATCAGGTAAATTGTACCTAAAGTAATTAGAAAATTGATGTTGCAGTATACCAGAGGTGCTCGGACTATGAAAAACTTGATCTGCCAAGAATGTGCTGGTAGTTTTAAAGATCTGAGATCTGCTCTGAGAACTACTGTGACTGTCTAGTACATTCTGGTTACCTAAGAAAATCCAAACATGAAGTCCCTGATTTGAGTGGCAGCCCTCTGTTACCTTTATACTGTAATATAAATAACCCCTTTTCAGTCGAAGTCCCTGGCTTCCGTGGCACCCTCCCTCACTGTAGCTCTCAGAATTTAAATAAGACCCCTCCAAATGGGGGCTTACCTTGGCTCTCTCCAGTGCCTCTTTCTATCCTGGACATTTATTTCATTCTCATTTATCTCCCTTAGCCTAGACATTCTTTTCATGCACCTGTACCAAGGCGGGGATACTAAAGAGTGAGCAGTGCCAAAGTAGTTTCACTAGCATGTCATACCTGACATAAATTGTACTTTAACCATCATTTTATTTTTGTAAAGTATTCTTTGCATTAACCTGCCGAGTTGGATTAGCATTCCTTTTGAAGCTGTGTTGTTTCTCAACAATTAGCCTGCTCAAGAGCAACTTTTATAAATTGGTTCCAACTCAACTGGTATGCATCTGCTGTTTTTGCAAAATGCACCATTCTTAAAACCTGCAGACTTAACAGTCATAGTCCAAAAGGAAATGTCCCAAGGCTTTAGGTGAAGACAGTGAGCTGGAGGATGCTTGGGAAGATGGGCAACTAGACATTAATATGAAACCATCCACTAAAGTCCAAACAGGACAAAAACCTCATGAACAAACAAATGACTGCTGTTTACGTAACATAGATGAAGCAATAGGAACAACAAGTAGCTCTGAGATTGTAGTAAGTACCCCAGACACTAACCAGCTCAGGGTTAAAAAGAACATGAGACAGACAGACAGCTATCTATACTGGGTGACTTTATAGTCAAATACAGACTGACCGATATACAAATAAAAGGAAACTAAGAAAATATAACTAGCTGTAGCTGTAAAGGAATAACAATCAAATAAATAGCACAGATACTGCCAAACATGTTGAAAACATCAGGAGCCAAAAACAGTAATTCTACATGCTGGGACAAATGATAAAATAAGCAGGGAGTGAAGGAAACAGCAAGAGATCTTAAACAGGCAGTGGCTACCCTAAGGAGCTAGAGCTGAGCCCATCATTTCTGAAATATTGCTGGTACCAAGAGCTGGGAAAATAAAACTAATATAATAAAAAGTTATAACAACTGGCTCAGAAGATTGTGCTTACAAAACATCATAGAATGCATCAAAATATGGGAACAATATGAGGGCGATCCAACACTGTTCTGCCCAGATGGACTACACACTAATAAAAAGGAGCAAGACTACTGGGAAATACCTTTTTAAAACATTACACCAATTACAAGCAACATCAAAAACTAGGTCACAAGTGTTGTGAGGAGAGAAATAGAGAAAAGGGACCGAAACCCATCTCAAAAGGGAGCACAAAGTCAGAGTGGTCCAACTAATAAGAGAAATCCAATTACATTTTCTCTTAACAAATGGCAGAAGTCTTAATAGCATTAAAAGGTGTAACTAGAGATCATACTAAACAAACAGCAAATTGATATAGCTGCGATAACAGAAACTTGGTGGGGTGAAAAGGATGATTGGTGCAAGGAGATACACGGGTATAGTCTGCACAATAACGATAGAACAGGAAAAGGCAGAGGTGGTGTGACCTTCTATAAAAATGATATTAAGTACAGACCCATCCCAATCCATTAGACACCCCAAATTAAATTATTTGATGGAACTCCCTAAGGGAAACTCAGAACAAACTCTGTGTAGGCTTGTGTTATAGAACCCCAGATACCAATATAATAGACCATCATGCATTAATGGAATCCATCAAAGACCAACTAAATGACAAGGAAATCATATTAATGGGGACTTTAATATGCCAGCAATAAACTGGGCACAAGGTACAGCAAAAACAGGTCAAGAGAAGTGCTGCTAGATACGTGTTTAAAACATGGCCTGCAACAGATGATAATTAACCCCACAAGATACAATAACTTATTAGATAGAGTCTTAACTGATATCCCAGACAATATATATACAAAATAAAATTGAGGCACCACTAACGATCCAGACCATATGGCACAATTGCATTCTGCACTGAAGACTACAGTAAATAGGCAAATGAGAACACTATTGTGAAAGATTACAATGCGGAAAACCTAAATGCCCTACTGAATGAACTACAAACATAAATATGGGATAATGAGACACTATCCACTGAAGAATTATGGCTTAAAATCAAAAATAAAATTTTAAACTTGAAGACACACTCTTCCCTGACAAAAGGATATATAATAATAAGGGTAAAATTCCACCCTGGATGACATCTGGCATAAATAAACTTCTGGCTAGCAAAGAAGGGCATATAGGGCACTCAAAAGAAAAATAATTAGTATAATATATATAGATAAAAACATACTAAGAAAGGTCAAATACAAAATCAGAAGGAAAAGAAAAAACTAGTATTTAGATTACCCCATAAAAGATGGGGCAAAAGCTTTACGCATACATCAACAACAAAACAACCAAGGAAGTAAGTATAGGTCCCCAAGTGGTAAATAATACAGAAATCTCTGAACCACAAGAAATGGCACAGGCACTAAGTATTTACTTTTGCTCTGTGTTTGGAAATCAGACAACTATAAATAAAAACACAGATGCCAGAAAAATGAACCCAATAACCCATGAAAGTACAGTGGATGAGATCAAAAGTAAGTTAGAGGATAAATATTACAAAATCTGCTGGACTAGACAGCTTACACCCAAGGCTGTTAAAAGGTATAGTCCTGTGGCTAGTAGGGCCATTATATAAAATCTTTAATATGTCTTTCAACACAGTACCGTCCCACAAGATTGGAAAACAGCATGGTAGTGCCAATTTTAAGAAAGGAGACAGAGGAAGTCCTGCAAATTACAGACCAATTAGTCTGACTAACATTCTCGGTAAAATCTTGGAGGCAATAATAAGAATAGACTACAAACCAACATAATGCATAAAATCCAGAAGATAATACACAGCATGGCTTTAAAAAGCATAGATCCAGTTTGACAAGCAACTTAATCTTCTATGAGAAGGTTAGCGCTAATCTTGAAAAAAATAACCTGGGGAAATAATATATTTAGACTTTTCCAAAGCATTTGACAAAGTTCTACATGGCACCCTGACAAATAAAATGTACAAAGTCGGTATAGATAGCAAAATTGTCACATGGGTTAATGAATGGTTGATGGGTAGAACACAAGGTAAGGATAAGGGGTATCTGTCAGATGAAGATGATCACTAGTGGTGTCCCACAGAGTTCCGTCCCCTTGGAATGGCCCTGCTTGGTGTCTCATCTCAGATATGACTAACCAAGTGGACAATTTTACTATCAAATTTACTGACGATACAAAATAGTCGCCAATGTAAGTACAAGGGCATCTGTACCCTAGAACAAGATCTCATTAAGATAGAAACATGGGCACAAACAAACAGGATGCCATTCTACATGGACAAGTGTGTGTCATGCACCTTGGGGCTACAAATCAGAAAGCTACCTACATGTTAGACAAAAAGATCTAAGAGCAGTAACCACAGAAAAGATTTAGGAATATACATAACGGAAGATCTCAGATTTACAAACCATTGTGGGCAAGTAGTTAAGAAGGCCAACAAAATTACTGGATGTATGAAAGAGCATTAGCCACCAGACACGGGGCAGGTATTATGCCTCGTACAGAGCCTACATCAGGCTTCATCTTGATTACTGCACCTCCTTCTGGAGCCCATACCATAGGGGGATGTAAATAGGGTGGAAGGGGTCCAGCGAGGATAACTAAAATGGTTGAGGGCCACAGACAATCAGCTATGAGCAAAGAATGGCTGCACTGGATTTATATCCCCTAGAATTAAGAAGAACAAGAGGTGACCTACTGCAAATGTGTCACATATCTAGAGATGACCAATTAATGGTGGATCTAGGATTTATAAAACCAAGAAACCAGAATCTGAGAAGTCATAATTTACAACTACAACTAACTATCCTAGGGAAACAATAGAAGAAACTATTACACACAAAAGAGTAATATGAACCTGGGATGCACTACCAGGCAATATGGTAATGGCAGATACCTTTAATAGCTTCAAGAAAAAACTAGACAACTATCTAATAACAGGAAATAAGGGAAAATAACCTGCTTTGTGGAGTTGTACAAATGGGCGTGGGTCTTCTGTGCAACTATACTGTCCTAGTATAACATCCTAGTATAACATCCAGGAATGGAGACTATTCAAAACTAGTAAATATGGACTGAACAGAGATGTGTTGTTTTACCTGCTACAGTTTGCAGGCATATAGGGACCTATGCACTTGGCACGGTGCCTTCACAATCTTGAGCCATGGTGCGTAGCCATCTGAAACCATTGTGCCCCCGCGTGGATGCACTAACTGGGGTGCACAGCCCCAATGCACCTGATCCCCTGCAGCATGGCCAGCAACATGCTGGGGCAGGCAGGGGTAGACAGGCACTACCTGCCATGCACAAGGAGCATAGTGCCCTCCGCAGAGGGGTGCATGCCAGAGCAGGTTATGGCAGCCTGACCCTGCCGTAATGCACTGCATAACCCCACAGATATGACCCACTGCTCAAAGCAGGACCAGGATATGACCCCCTTGCTGGCCTGGTACACTATGCAGTAGGGGCAGGCTGTAGCAGCTGACCAGGTGATTGGGTGCCACCCGATGGTATACAGGGTCCCAGTGTGGCAGATCCACACCCTGTGGTGGACCGGCCACTCAGTTCCTATGGGCTGAACTACCCCCAACTCTTGCCTGCCTGACCCCAGTAACTCCACACAAACCCCCACTGAGACCATGGCAGCCCCGACCCTGTGTAGAACCCCCTGACACACCAGGGTGCCCCATTGGCAGCTGTCTGACCCCTGACGCAATTACCGCAGTGGGGCCATTGAAAACCCTTGCCTCCCTACAACTCCATGGCACCGACAACCCCTCAGTCCCTGTACTAACCTGTAATTGCCACAGTCCACAAGACAGCCAGTGGCACAGCCCACCACACACCTCTTTGGTTCTTAGCCATCCAAGTGATACTGGGAGTGCATTGCCCACATATAGCGGTGCACTCCCAGCATCACTTGGATGTCCGCAGCCGAGGAGGTGTGGAGGGCTGTTCTGCTGGCCATGCCAAGCTGTAGCAATTCCATAGGCAGGTACAGGGGTGGGGGCAGTTTTGTTGGTGCCACAGGGGTAGGCCCACCAATGAAGGAACTGGGATTTCAGGATTGGGGTGTGGGTGGGGCTTGCTGAACTGTACTGGGCTGGGTCCTGGACATGGCTGCCCTGGCATGTGGAAGGGGACATAACGGGACAGTGTAGTGATGGTTGGGGGTCTTGTCCGGCTTTGTGCAGGGCTGGCTATGGTGGGCACTTGCACTGCAGTACCAGGGTCAGGTCTGCCCCTCGTTGGGTGGCGAGGGTGATTGACAGGTTCAGAGACAGGCACCAGGTGTGTGTGTGTGTGTGTGGCGGGGGCTGCCATGTCCCATGAGGCTATGTTCAGCTGGGGGGTGACTACCTCAGGAACAGACCACCAACATGTGACGGGATGGGTGGCACACGAGTGGTGGGGGAATGCAGCCAGAGGTCTGGTTCAGCACTGGTGGGCCAGGAGCGAGAGAACAGCCAGGAGTGCACACTGCCTGAGAGGGACCAGCTATATGGTTCCTGATGCCTGCAGTTGGTATTTCCACACCCGGACCAGCACTGTGCTGCACAAGGGATCCACTATGGGACTCATGCCAGGCATCTAATTGGATGCCCAGCTGGGTCCGCGACTCTGCCCTGGCAACCCCTGCAGTCTTGCGCTCTGGAGGATGAGCCACAGACAGGTGGAGGCTGTTGATGAATACAGCTGAGTGCGTGACCTGTCGCGGGTGAAAAAGAGTTGTTGGCAAGATATACGTGCCCCGCACTTAATCCTACCTGGTGGTGCATAGGCCCCAATATTTGCAGGATAAAAAAATCAGAATTCATATTACTTCAAAGTCTGCTGTAGGAGACTCTTGATATATAAAACCTAATAGTTCATAGGTATCCTGCATTCACACTGAATTCTGCACAGAAGTTTATTTACTCTGGAAAAGGTTTGCATCTCTAAGCTGATTTATATCCCAGTATTTCAAAGACTTTTTAATTGATGTTAATATCCAGTTATTTATAGTGCTTAACAAAACTGTCTTACACTTATGTGTAAAGGATTATTTACTGTACATCTAAACTGCTTTAATTTATAATTCTAACTGGCATCCAGTTCTTGGTATAAATTATTTTCCTTGTAACTGTTTTATTACAGAGCCTGCTGAAGACGACTGTGTGGCTTCAAAAGCTTTTTCAATATGTGTACACAACTTAGTAATGAATATATGCTTGTGTTACTTCACTGATAGACTGACAGTATTTGGATGCTTATGTTGTTGACAATGATAAATACTTTGGTCATTCACACCTCTGTCCCATGGGGAACTACCACTCTGTCGGGGTATCAGTAAGGTAAAGGTTCCTCTTAAGGAGGGTTCCACCCCTAGAGGTGCCACGAGAAGATAATTCACTTAGGCTAAATGTACCTTAGGAAGGTGCCCCCAAAAATTCGAGCTGCAAATGGTGAACACAGAAACTGGATGAGTATGGATTAACAGAATAGTGATAACATGTAACAGATATAGGAGGATTGTGCAATGACTGATGATTCTGGTATCGACAGCAGAAGAGGCATAACTTTCATAAGGAAAGCGGAAGGGAAAAGTAGAAAGAAAGCCACCATCCAACCCCAGCTCAGCAGCGGAAACCTACCTGAGTAAAATGTACTACCGTAGATATACTACTATACCTGATGCATTACCTAACCTTTATGATCTTCAGCATGGAGGAAACATAGAAACATAGAATTGACGGCAGATAGGACCGCTTGGCCCACCTAGTCTGCCCATTTTCCTACCAACAGATAAGCTGCAGATCCTAGTTAACCAACAGCTTACTTCCTCTTACCTCCACTAGGACAGCCTTATGCCTGTCCCATGCATTCTTGAAGTCTCCCACTGTTCTTGACTCCACGACTTCCTCAGGGAGGCTGTTCCATGTATCCACAACCCTCTCAGTGAAAAATACTTCCTCACATTACCCCTGAGCCGTCCCCCTCTATCTTCAAATTGTGCCCCTTGTTCTTGCACATCTCTCTTTCTGGAAAGATGCTACCTCTTGGACTTTGTTAATTCCCTTGAGGTACTTGAAAGTTTCTATCATGTCCCCTCTCTCCTTCTTTCCTCAAGAGTATACATATTAAGCTCCTTTAGTCTTTCTTCTTATGTCTTCTGGTGCAGACCCTGCACCATTTTGGTGCCCTCCTCTGAACAGCCTCCACTCTGTCTATGTCTTTTGTGGAGATGGGGTCTCCAGAACTGCACACAGTACTCCACCAACTCCACCAGTCTCACCAACTGTCTGTAAAGAGGGATAACAACTTCCTGTTTTCTACTATTGATGCCTCTTCCTATGCATCCCAGTATCCCCCAGCCTTCCTTACTGCCTTCTCACATTGCTTGCCCACCTTTAGGTCATCTGATATAATTACCCCAGGTCCCTTTCTATTTTACTGTTGTCAGTATCTCACCCCCATTGTGTATGCTTCCCTGGTTTTGTTTCCCATGTACATTACCTTGCACTTCTTGCATTGAATCTGAGCTGCCATACATTTGACCTTTCCTCCAACCTTGCCAAGTCCCTTCTCATCCTTTCCACTCCATCTTGTGTATCAACCCTGTTGCAGATCTTTGTGTCATCTGCAAAGAGACATACTTTTCCTTCCAGTTCTCTGCAATGTCACTTATAAAGACATTAAAAGGACCGGTCCCAATACTGAACCCTCATGGTACCCCGCTAGTAACCCTCCTTTCTTCACTGTGTACTCCATTTACTACTACCCTTTGCGTCCTGTTGTCTAGCCAATTTTTATCAGGCTACCACCTTGGGACCCACTCAAGGCTGGCTATCTTGTGTATTAATCTTTTGTGTGGGACTATATCAAATGCCTTGCTAAAATCTAGGTAGGCCATGTCTACAGCCCCTCCTGGTTCTACTACTTTGGTCACCCAGTCAAAGAAATCTATTAGATTGGCTCTGACACGACCTTCCCATCGTGAATCCATGCTGCCTTGGGTCCTGTGCCTCACTGGCCTCTAGGTACTCAACAATTCTTTCCTTCAGAAGTGATTCAATCATTTTCCCTACCACTGAGGTCAAACTAACTGGTCTGTAGTTTCCTGCCTCTGTCCTGCTCCCACTTTTGTGAAGAGGAATCACATCTGCCCTCCTCCAGTCCTCAGGTACCACCCCATCCTCCTATGATTTATTAAAGAGAGTAGTCAGCGGTGTCACTAGTTCTACCTTAGTTCTCTTAGAATTCTTGGGTGAATCCCATCAGGCCCCATTGCTTTGTCCACCTTCAATTTTATTAGTTCTTTCAGAACCCTTTCTTCTGTAAATGGACTGGTATCGCCCCGTCTTCACAGTGTTTCTCTTGTTTGGTTTAGGTAACTCTCCTCCTCTTTCTTTGTGAATACTGAGCAGAAATATTCGTCTCAGTATCCCTGCTTTTCACTGTCACCTCTACCCACATTCCTCCCTTTATTAAGCTTCAGTATCCCTCCTTTGGTCTTTCTTCTCCCTAATGTACCTATAAAAGGTCTTATCCCCTTCTTAACAGAATTGGCTATCCTTTTCCTCGGTTTGGGCCTTTGCTATTCTGACTGCCTTCCAGCCTCTTTCTGCTTTAACTGATAAAGTTCTCTGTCCTGCTCCTTCTGTGTTTCCTTATATTTCCTGAATGCTGTCCTTTTCTCCTTAACCTCCTGCCACCTCTTTTGTGAACCATAGTGGTTTTTCCTTCATTGTGTTTTATTGATTTGCTTACACAAAGGCTTGTTGCCTGTGATGGCTGTTTTGATCACTCCCATTGTTCCTCCACCCTCCTTCTTGCCTGTTTGCTAGTGCTTTTCTGATGCACTCTCTCATTTTCCCAAAGTCAGCCCTCCTAAAGTCCAGTACTTTTGCTTTGTATGGCTTGATTGTATAGCTGTGTTTATCGTGGAACCACACTGTTTGGTGGTCGCTTGTTCCCAGATGGCTACCCACTTCTAAATCTGAGATTCTTTCTCCATCCCCATTTGAGAGTACCAGGTCTAAGATTGCTCCCTCCAGTGGGTTCCAATACTAGCTGTCTGAGGCATGCCCCCTGTAGGGCATCAAGAATGACCCTACTCTTGGATGTGCCCTGCAGCAAAGGTGCTCCAGTTAACATCTGGCATATTCAGGTCCCCATCAACAATATCTCCCTTTTCTGCCATTCTAAAAAGCCTTCTATCATTTCCTTGTCCATTCCCTCCCCTGAGATGGGGTCTTTATACAACCTCCATGTGGATTGTGGTGCCATTTCCTGTCTCAGGGTGACCCAAAGTGCCTCATCTGCTCCCTGTTTACTCTTTAGTTCTGTTGCTTTGATCCCTTCCTTTACATAGAGAGCTACTCCTCCTCCTCTTTTACCTTCCCTGTCCCTCCTGTAGATTGTGTATCCTGGTATGTTGACATCCCAGTCATGGTTCTCTGTGTACCATGTTTCTGTGACTGCCACAATATCCAGGCAACCCTCTTCCATCAAGGCCACTAGTTCAGGGCTAGTCTACAGACTACAGGCATTGGTACTCATCACCTCCACTTTTGATAGCCTACCTTTTAGCCCCATTTCTGTCCTTACTGCCTTTGCCTTTTTACATTTAAATCTGTTCTGCTCCTAATAACTTCTGTGCCTTGGTGTTTACCTCCCTAATCACCATGTTTTGTGGGGGAGGCTAGGATTTCTGCTCCTTTTCAGTGCCTCCCTTATTAGTTTTAATGTTTGCCAACGAAGCATTTAAACCTCTCACCTAGGATCCTGGTTCCCCCGGACAGATGCAGACCATCGCACAGTATAGGTCTGCATCCTCCAGGTGGCTCCCAGTCCCCAATGAAGCCAAAACCCTGGAGCTCCACACCAGTTTTTCAACTACTCATTGAATTCCCTGGTGAGAAGTGCCCTAGCATCTCCTTGCCATAGACAGGCAGCACCTCTGAGAAGGTTACCGATGCGTTACTTGTCTAAGGCCCTTCCCAACTCTACAAACTCCTCTTGCACTGCTCTGATCCCATTCCTAGCCAGGTCATTTGTCCCTAGGTGGACAATGACATCCAGCTCCCTCCTCGTGCAGCTCCTCCCACGATCTTGAGGATTCGCTTCCTGTCCCTCCAAGCCATGGCGCCAGGAAGGCACCTACTCTCTCTCCCCTTCCTTCCCCATTTCTACCCCCTAATGATTTAGTCCCCACCAGGAGTTGTTTCCTTCCCTGTGGGGTCCCATGCCACCCTCCTGTGGGTCTCCTTTGTGAAGGTTCCCAGCACCTCCTTGGTCTCCACTGCAGGTGCCTCCATAGAGGAACCACTATCCACCAGAAGAGCGAATGAATTGTGGAGAGGTACAGCTGGAGGGATGCAACTCTGTTCCACCACCCTCTCCCTCCTTGAGCCCACCCTGGTCCAGCCTCTCCTCTTTCTTGGCAACCTCTAAGGTAGTGGCATTGGCCCTGGTGGTCCCTGGGTGGGGAGGAGGTTTCATGAATCCTAGCCAGGTCAGCCTGGAGATGGGCTACCTCCTTCTCAGACCAGAGAGTGTCTGCAAATAGGGCAGCATCGCAGCCTCCAGAATGTCTCCAAACACTGCACCTCACAGCCATTGCACTGCATCACTCCTATCATGTCTTATTTTGTGTCTCTCTACTGTTTCTCTGGATGCTTTTCTCTCCTCTCCTTACAACTCTTGCCCTTCCTGTTCTGGGACAGCAAATTCCTATCTTCTTCAGTAGCCTCCTTCTTCCTTGTTCAATATCAGACCACCATCAGCTGGGGGAGAGTGAGCTACTTTTTTACTTTAGGTTGACAAAACCAATGTTTCTCTATGATCCTTTCCTTCCTACTGCTAAACAGGAAGTACCTGCTGACAGTCAAATCCAGTGGCTATAAAAGTAGAACTGACTTTGGGTGGGTGGGTGGGTGGAGGGTGGGATGGAGGCAATTAGTAAGGAAAAAGGCTAGCAACAGGAAGTTGTAATTTGACTCACCTGCTTTTATAGTGTCTAAACCACACCCCCAGGTAAGCTCTCTTTCCTCCCACTGGTTTAGCAAAGTCAGCTGATACAGTACCCTTCACTGCACAGAACACACACTGACTTTCTTTCTTTTCTTTGTTTTTTAACCCTAAATAAGACCCCTTCTACTTCTAATAAAGTTTTCTGTCTACTTAATCTTAACAGCCACTGACTCCTGCTGAGATATACATTTTAAATTAATAAGAAAATGTAGCTTCTTTTAGTTAGCTGCTTTCTGCTCTATAAGCAAGGCTAGCAACAGCTAGGAGAAGGAAAAAACCCTATGGGGAACCTCTGAGGCTCTAAGGCTTTGATCGCCTTCCTCTAGGATTGAGGTGAATTAATGACTGCTCACTACTGCAATTTAAAGACTCAATTCAGGGAAATTTTAGAGGAAGGACTCTCATTCTGTGTCTTTGATGGGAAACCACATGGCTGTGCTGCAAGTAGAGGCCTCTGCAGCTAAAGGGGACCCCTGCTAGGGCCCACCCCTGGCTGAGGAGGAGAGCAACTGCTGCTGAAAAGCACTCTCCTGGCCTCCAAGCAAAGCCTGGGGGAGAAGCCAAACCCAGGGATATAAAGCTAAGCTCTGGAGGGCGAGAATAGGAGGATTAAACAGTCTTCACCCTTGAGGGACAGGAAGCACAAGGGAGGGTATAGAATGGAGATCAGGTGAACCATAGGTGGCTGTAGGAAAATAGCTTTTGAAGGTGCTGCCAGCACTGTCAGCAGCTAATGGAGCCCCAGGGACTTGGAGGCCCCACCCTCCATTAGCTGAAGTCTTAAATGCTATATTAAGAGGGGTGCCACTGATGCTGTCTGCATGGCCAAAGACTTCCCCATAGCAGAGGACCTTCTCACCCTAATGGTAGAATAGAAGGATCCCTCCCCAGCAAGGGACCCACCTTCAAGATGTGAACTTCAAGGTAGAGTGAGGCAGGCATGCACTGAGAGTGCAGTGGCTGATAGTGCAACTGGTAGAAGTGAGAAGAGCAATAGACAGCATGAGTGGGCATGCAATTGTCAGCACTGAGTATATGAGACTGCATGAAGTGAAGTGCATCCGTTAGTACTGAGGACAGGGAGACAGGTTGAGGTGGAGTGCAACTGAAACTGGTAGCACTGAGTATGGCAAGGAGGCATGCTGGAGCAATGGAAACAACAATTCAGATTGGTAGGAAATGCAGTAGCATGGGGAATCAAACTAGAAAGCAATGTATTGCTGTAGTAGTAATGAAACCACTGAACCCAAAGGGAGTGGTCAGTAGGCTACAAGACAGGTGTAAGTAAGTAAGGAGCTGAGATGAACCAAGACTGCAAATGGTACAAACAACAGTGTAGGTAAGCAGGAGACTACATTTGGTACAAAAAGACAGCAAATACTACAGCTTGGAGGCACACAAGGCAAATGAAATGAGCAGGGCAAGGTACTAGGAAGACTAGAAGTGCCCAAAAGAAACAGGGCAGAGAAAAACATAGAACCTGAAAACGGAGGCAGCACAAAACAGCAGACCAAGAAGTATACACTGCAGCCAGGAAGCAGGATCAAAATACTGACCTAGGAAGGGAGGCGCAAGCAAGCAGAAATCCCAAAAGCACAAAACAGAGCAGGAGAGAAACACTGGAGGAGGGAGCACAAGCTCCAGCAGAGCCTTCCGGCTGCAGCAAAGAAAGAATGCATCTCAATGAGACTGCAGGATGCTGACTTAAAAGCTCAGGCTGGTGGCATGGCTAGTTGCTCTCACTCACTGAACTGCAGTCAAAGCCTTTGATACAATAACTATGTTTGATAAAAGTATTTCTAACTAGTGTAACCCTCCCTGAGGACTTACTTGTGAGCCCCGAAAGTCTTGTTTCCCCAGTTTTTGCTTCCACCCCCATTCTTTTTCTGGGTCCAGGTGTTTTCCAGGTTTGCCCTGTGTTTTCCCATCTCTCCTGCTGGCCCCAGCACTGGTTCTCAGAGAGAGCGAGGCCAGAGGAGCAAGTTCACGAGCCGCCAGTTTGAGAAATGGCGCAATGGTGCTGGCAAGCTCCATGCATGTGCAGTACAGCAATTTGTTTCAGCCATTTATGAAGGCTTGGCTGTCCTTCCTGGTGGTCCCAGTCTCATGGGCAAGCAAGAGAGGGACCGGACTGGTGGCAGAACTGAGAGGCAGCAGGAAAGAAACAGGGCCAGACTGTGTATGCGCCCAATCACTTAGTAGATATCGGGAGCCGCCTCAGGAATATTAATGAGGTGGCATCCTTTGAAGAGTCAGGAACCTGTCTAGAGCTGGGGTCACAGAGAAAGTGCTAGCAACAGGCTGAAAAACTAAATGTAAAATAATCTATTTGGGCCATTACAGGAAATGTATGGCCACTGTTCTAAGGGGAAAATGAAAAGTTAAGATGTTTACTGTGGGTGCAGCAAGTAAATAAAATGAAACATTATATGGTTGCACTGGGGTTATACTGGGCTACCTGAGGGCAAATAAAATAGCAGCAGTGACTGGCAGAGGCAAAACAAATGTGTTAATAGTGCAGTCGCTACACAGGGCACGAGGGCTGGCTACAGCTGTGTGGGGAAAATGTATGATAAAAGTAATTGGTTTGGTTGCAGGACACTTAAAATCTGGCAACACTGGTAAACTGTGTGGGATTGTTTACTTCAGCCACCATGTTAGGCAGCCATGTGACACCAGCCAACCACTGAGCCAAGATTCTGCCAGGGACTCTGGGACTGTGTAAACAGACTTTTGGGAAAAGACCAGGAAAAGTTTAGGTGCCTTTTTTCTGCACCAATGAGGCATTGAAGGAGCCTCATACATATTAATTTTTCTGAAGGACTGTGGCTCTAGCCAATGGGGAGCTGCCAGAAAGCTCCCAAGTGGACAGAACTGTTGGACTTTGAGTCAGTCCAGTGGAAGCTCCTCCAAGAGGAGGGGGCCTGCCCTGGAGAGAGGGGTTGCAGGATGACCAGCCTGGGGCTGCCAGTAATTTTGTCCCCCAGGGCAGGAGTGCCTGCCCCATCAGGAAAAGGGAAAGCAGAAGCAAGAAAGAAGTAGCTTTGAAGGGAAAAAGGAAAGCTGCAGGTTGCTGAATGTTCTGTGTTCTGAATTTGCACCACAGCAGTGAGATAAAGGCAACTTGAATGAAAAAGGAAAGCTGCATATTGCCATAAATTTGTGTTCAATTGAAGAGACACCCGAGTGGTGGGAAAAGGAAGAAAAGGTTGTGTCCTGAACCTGGAAAAAGACAAAGGTTGTGTCTAAGCCTGGAAAAAGACAAAGGTTGAGTCCTGAGCCTGGTAAAAGGACAAAGGTTGGGTCTAAGTCTGGGATACAGAGGAATGAGGAGGAACAAGTGAATATGAATGTGCTGAGAAAAGAAAAGGAAGAGTGAGCCTCTTCATTGGAGAATTGCTAGTACCTGCATGGTGAGAAAAGGAACTTTAAGTGCAGGTGATATGTTTGAGCCAGAGCAAGAATGCAGTTGTGTTGAAGTCGAGACTGTGAAAGCAGAAGGATGGACAGGTGCCTTTCTGGGTCAGGGTGGTGCCTGTTGTCTGCTCCTGAGATACAGCAAGGAAAAAAAAGAAACAGATTGCTGTGGCTACACACTGTGGCAGGAAAAAGAAAGAGAAGCAGAAGACAATGTGCTGAATGTTTCTGCTGACACCCAGGGCCAGGTGGGAGCTCCCTAACCCCCATCAAGGGGGTCTGACACTGCAGGGGATCATGGGTCTTGTACCAGAGTGCTAGGGCACTCTGATTGAGAGAAAGCCGGGCTGTGGGGCCACTCCCAGGTCCGGGTCCTGTAGTTGGCAGATCTTGTGCTATGCTCTGCAACGGGGCCTGTACGGGCCGAAGGGACAAGCTACAAGATCTGCGGGCAAGCAGGAAGGAAGAGCAAGCCGTACAGCCTCTGTGTGCCCAGTTCTGCTTGTGATGCCATCAGTCCCCAGGACTTCAGTGAACTGTGCCATCTAAGGACTGATTCTGCAGAACCGTGAGTAAATTGCAGGAATTGCTCTGCACCTGGGGACTGTAAATAAAGTACACACACTAGGGCTGGAGGTAGAGCCAAGGGAAATCATGTAAAAGTTAAATTCTTCATGCGTGCCAATGCTAGCTTCCAGCTGCACCTTCAGGCCTGCAACTTAAATCTGTACCCAGGTCCTGGACTTTGGGGTTAAATGGACTGGGACCTGTGGGTCTGGGTTGAGTACACCTACAGCAGTTAGTTAGCTAGATAGACCTGGTAGCTGCAAATGATTGAGATATGGATTGAATTGGAGGGAAATGTGATTACTGGAAAATGCAAATATTAAAATGAACTCTATTCCACTTACCCCCATCCTAAACCCTCCCCTGTAAATAAAACCGATGTTAATGTTTTACAGCAGAGATGGATCCAGAGCCTAATTTTAGTGAGCAGATTATTGACTGAAATGGAAAAGGTAAATGGTGTACTGGAATGTGGGAGGTTCGAATCTTGTAGGGTACGTCCATGCCTGGGGTAACTGTTGAGGAGGTGGGTTGGCAGACATCCCAGGGGTTGTACTGCAAGCAATCAGACTCACTAAATATGTACTCTATGTTGAGGCACCACCATTTTATTTTTATCTTTTGGGAAAGGACCCTCATAGGTCAGCTATGGAGCCCAGACCCTTAACCATTGCTGAAGCTAGGAAATACCTTCATAAAGTTCTAAGTAAACAGCTTCAGCAGTGACACCCTTGATATCAAACTACTTTCTCGCCTCCCTAGATGTCATCTTATACCCCTCACTAAACTCTTAAACCTATCGCTCTCCCTCAGACAGTTCCCCAGCTCTGGAAATCTGCCATTGTCACCCCAGTATAAAAAAGCGGGATATGTCCTCATATTCCAATTATCACCAACTTATCTTACCTTCACTCCAAGGCACTTTAGCGCATTGTCGCAGGACCAGCTGTCAGAATTCCTTAACAAATACAACCTACAGAGTCCACAGCAGCATGGCTTCAGGAAAGCTCATAGCACTGCCACTGCCCTGCTTGATTTTACTAGCCACATACATAAGACCCTGGACTCGGGTCATCTACTTGGTGTACGCTTGACCTGACCAAGGCATTTGACACCGTGAATCACCAGCTTCTGTTGGTCTCCCTCTGCTCTTATCCTCTCAGCTGATGTTAACATGTGGTTTGAAAGCTACCACGGATAGGAACCAGAAAGTTAAGATTGCTGACCCTCTCTCCTGTAGCCTCCCTGTGCGATCAGGGGTCCCCCAAGGATCCATCCTTGGCCCACTGCTTTTCAGCCTCTTCATCAACAACCTTCTAGCAGTGTGTACAATAAAATGTTACTCTATGCTGATGACGCAGTCCTTTTCGCTACTCCATACCCCGATCCTGTCCCTCTCTCCCAGAAACTCCGAGAAAAATTCAGCCTTACTGACTCATGGTTTAAGCAGGTATAAACTGCTAATAAATTATAAAAACCTAAGGTTATGCTGTTCCACAACTTCCAAAGCAAACTTAAAACTACCTCCCTAACTATCCTCAACAGTCAACAGCAACCGCTGGATCAAGTTCTGGAATTTAAATATCTCAGTATTACCCATGACAGCACGCCTCCTACCACTCACATGTACACCATATCACAAATACCATTAACTCAAGAATAGGGGTTCTCTATCGCCATCGCCACTGTCTGACCATTGAAGCCATGTAGCACAGCTGTAACTAGTGCCATCCTGTCCATAATTGACTACAGACTTGTCTTCTGTGGGCTGCCACAGATAGCACCTAAAAGAGTCAGGATTGCCTGAATAAGTATCTGCGAACAAGTAAGTGTACACATACTGTGACCTCTACAAACACTCCAACTGGCTTAGCTTTGACGATAGATTAGCTTATCAAATCTGCCTTCTGGCAAAGAAAATTTGCCTTGGTCTCACCCCCTGCAATTAGGGTTGTCAGAACCCTTGGAAGTTCTGGGTTCTAGTTCTAGTCTGGAACTTTGAAAAGTTCTAGGGTTCTAATCTTTTTAGAACTTGAACCTATTTTTTCATTTTGCTGCCAATAATGAAGGTAATAGTGAAATACACATGAAATTGAGCACATGTTGCAATACAAGACAATAGTGAAATACATATGAAATTGAGAACAGAAAGAAATAAAACCTGTTCAGTATAAGGGGAGAGAAAAATGACAATGTGTGACTTTGATATAGAAACATAGAAACATAGAAGTTGAAATCAGATAAGGACCGCTAAGGCACATCCAGTCTGCCCATTTCTTTTCTACCTTATAAATGTGCCATCGGCCTCTGCTCTGTCAGTGGCCCATCTATTCATACTCATCTGTATTGCTCCCTTTATGCCTATCCCATGCCTGTTTGAAGCCCTGCACTGTATTCATAGCCACCACTTCCTGAGGTAGACCATTCCATGCATCCACCCACCTTTCTGTGAAAAAAGAACTTCCTCACATTACCCCTTAATTGGCCTCCCTCTAATATCATAGTGCCCTCTTGTCCTGCTATTTTCTTATATTGAAACATGTTAGACTCCTTTCACCTTGTTAATGCCCCTTAAGGTGTTTGAATATTCGATCATATCACCTCTCTCCCTCCTTTGCTCTAGGGTATACATATTGAGCTCTGTTAATCTGTCCTCATATGTCTTCTGAAGCAGTGCCTGATATATTGGGTACAGTGCAGCAGTCCAAGGGCACACAGCAGGGTGATGAGCTGGCCAGTACGCAACATATGAGATAGAGTCACACAACATACCGAAGGAATTTTCCTGTCTCTCCTCAAAACAAGGAGATATATTTCTGCCATGTATTTGAAGATATTACACAAGTGGCTGCTGGGCTGCACACAGTCATACAAATTGGGTAGGATAATGTGGTCACAGCACACAGCAAGATGATGGGCTGGTCACATAGTACACCACAGAAGACGAGTCGCACAACACAGTGAAAGGATTTTCTGAATCCCCTCCCACCAGGAAATATATATTTTTTGTATTATCTATTTTCCACCCGTGCTCTCTGGTCCTCCACTCCTTCAGGCTCAAAAGTTCCTCCTGACCTCTTTCTGTCCTTGCCGGCCCTCCTCTTCTCCCCAGATCGCAGCCGACTCCCCGGATATCCGTGTATCCTTCACCGGGCGGGTCCCTTCCTCCGAGGGGAAAGCACGGGGCAGGACAGCCCCAGCGCCTTCTAGGGCCCGGGGATGCTGCTGGGAACAGGAGGCACCGGGAAGGCACTGGAGGCCCTAGGAACAGAGCAGCCATCTTTGAGGTCCAGTGAGCGATTTTCCTGGCTTTCTGTAGGGGGCAGTAGTGACGCATGGCGATCAGCCGACGCTCGCTTCCTCACCCAGTTAGTACTGGGTCGTGCATCCGCGATGCTCCCAGCCTCCACTAGGAGCCAGCAGGTGCCGCATCAGTCCCTCATTCTCCCTCCGGAGAAGGAGAGCTGTCCCTGGGACGCCGATCCTTCTCCCCTGGTCGCTTTCCAGTGACCCGGACTGCCTCAACCCGGTCGCTGGTGTCGCAAGCGGAAATCCATCTGCTGAGCCGCAGGCCGCACAGGGAAATATATTTTGGCATGTGTTTAAGGATACCACCACACAACTGGCTACTGGCCTGCATATGGTCACACACACTGGGTGGGGTAAAATGCAGTCAAAGGCACACAGTAGCAGGGTGATAGGCTGGCCACAGTAGACAAGACAGAGTGATACACACACACACACACACACACACACACACACACACACTGAAAGGATTTTTCTATCTCTCCTCCCAACAAGTAAATATATTTTAGTATATATTTAAGGATACTACTGCAACTTGTCTACTGGGCTGATCAAAGGCACACAGCAGGGTGATGGACTGGCCACAGGAGACAGTCACACAACACAGTGAAATGGATTTTTCTGTCTCCCAACTAGGAAATATATTTCTGGCATATATTTAAAGATGGCAGAAGGAATACTGCCCCAGTGCTATAGTGTGCTCAGGACAAAAATATTAAATCAAAGCACACAAATCCGGCTACTACCACTAGCCACACATTCCAATAAGTAAGATACAAGAATGTGCCTCAAAATCACATTTCTTAAAGACAATCATAAAAATACTCCCTGAGGAAACCCTTGCAGGTGAAACCAGTAGGAGATGGTGAGTTGTTCCCCTTGTCTCATGGTGAAGGGTATTTTACACTGTTGGCTTTAATAATTGTGATTTTGATGTATGTTCTTGTATCTTACTTATTGAATTGTGTGGCTAGTGGTGGTAGTGCTGGGATTTTATGCTGTGGTGCATGTAGGATACCACAGAACTGGCTTCTGGGCTAGACACAGTCACACTAACATACTCTGGGGTACAGTGCAGTCAAAGGGCACGACACAGAGCAGGGTGATGGGCTGGCAGTGGCCATAGATCCCACAGCAGGAAACAACACAGTGAATGCTGTGTCAAAAACTAACTGCCTTGTATGTATCAGGAGGCTTGGGTGAAAGGACCCTTCGCACAGTCCTCATGGTACGTTTTTCACTTTGTTGAATTTATTTATTGAAATGTTTTACTTTAGCACACTGAACAACACAACATGTTGCTAGTCTCATGGTGCGCACCTGGGAGACAGTTTTATCCCCATTTGCTTCCAACTTTCTCTGGTTCCATTAATTTCTTTCCCCATCCATTCCATAGCCAGGGTGATCTCCCTCTTGGGTGCTCCTGACCATTCTTTCCCGTCAGAACCCTGGGGCCCTTTATGCAACCTTTTTTTTGATTTCAGCAAGGCAATATACTTTTTAAAATTTTTCAAAACAGTAGAATGCTGCCTGATAAAATGCAATTGGGCGGTCCGGGTTGGACTTGGAGCACAGCACTCTACAGCATGCCTTCCTCAATCAGAAATAGACACAGGACTGGAGCCCAATGAGTCGCACTTCCTTTATCCCTAATTATGGATCCTCAAGGAAGGCCACCCCTCCGACTTTTCTACCACCTGACCATACAGCAGCTGGTCTTGTGATGGGGACTCCAGAGCAAGCGAACCCTTGCTGCCCCCCATCTGTCTTGAGCTGCACAGTAGGGAGGAGCTGAGCTGAAATGACTTGGAAACATCAGCGCCAACTGGGAGGAGGAGGAGCTACACACTGACAGTAAAGTAATAATTATTTTTCAAACAACTTGGGCAGCAGAAATGAGCACTGTGGTTCGAATCCTTTTGTGAACCCTCTAGTGCTCGAGTTCTAAATTAGAACTTGAACACCAGGGTTCAAGGAGGGTTTGAATCTTTATCGAACTAGTTCTGAAAACCTACCCACAATGCAGACCTTTATGATGCCTACTCCCCAACTCACGCCACTTGCAGCTCACTCCAGACCATCTTATCTTGTGCCCTTCTGCCGACCTCACTGGCTCCTGACGTGCTTTCACCTCCAGGGCCCTAATCTTGATAAATGGCCTCCTGTCCTAAAATTACAGAAGAGTATAAGCTAGGCTCATTTAAACGCAACGTGTGCCTCCACCCCGCTTATTTTAGTAAGTGACTGTAACCTGTAGACCTTGGGCTAGCCAGCCCCTCTTAACCCTTTGATTATCCACAACCTCCCCTGTTTTCACCCTCTCAACTTGTTCTTTACTCCTCCCCTAGCTGTCCCCATGCTGCCTGACCCCTTCCCTCTCCACTCCACTCCACCCCACCTACTCCCTCCTCCTGCTTCCTCCCCTCTCGCCATGATCTCTACTCCCCATTCACAATTCCTTCTGTCACCTTATTAGCACCTCCCCTTCTCTCTACCATCCCTCCCCTGGCCCCACTGCACTTTCTGTGACCTTAGCACTTATGACAATGACATTCCCCATGTCTGCCCCTCGCCTTCCACCACCATCCCCTCTTCCACACCACCTACAAACCCCAATGGTGGGGGGTAAGGTTTCACCTTGTCACCAATAATGTTTATTTTCACATCACGTAACCTGTCCTCACCTCCCTCCCTAATGCAAAAAAAAAAGATGGTTTTGGTACATTGTATTGAACAAATTGTACTTTCTGTTGTATCTTAATTCTACACTGTATTGTATCCTCTACTGCTTGTAATCACAATGTTTAACTGACATGGAACCTTTGTAAAAGAACCTCTGGTTCAAAGGTATTTGTAATCCTAGTATTCAATAAATAAAATAAATAAACAATAACCATGGCCAGGCCTGCATGGCAGGAGATGTGGCCTCTCCAGGACAGGGCCAGAGAGCGCTATACTTTTTCTTTTGCATCATTTCTACTAAGGCTAATACAGAGTACAATTCCTTTCTGTGACAGTTTCGGCAAGACATTCTTCTGCATCCATCATTACTTATGGAATTTACTGGGCAATGCAAAAGCAACTCATTGGTGCAGCACTTTAATGCGAATTGTACTGAGCTGTAGGGGTTTGGTAAACTGTTATTTTATCTAAGCTACATATCTGGAGTCTGTAATGCAACATTTGTAGTTATCTTACACAGTTGGAGAGATGTGCTGATGAATGTCGTCATGATTTTGTAATGCTGCTGATGGCTATATTTCATTTACAACATATTGAGCAAAGATAGCCCAACTGAGATGCTGCTTCCTCTGTTTTCCAGTGGACTCCTTCTTCTACCCATTTTATAGCTGGGAGGACAGACACATGGGAAGGTTAAATGGTGCCTTCAGGGTGATATTTATCAGTAGTGTGGTCTGAACCTGGGACTCCCAGGTTTCGAATTCATTGCTCTAGACTACTAGGCTACACTGCTTGCTGTGTCTTGTAGAGAAACCAGGTTCAGCAGGCACCTTCCAAAGGTATAATGTAATTACACTGTGCTCTGTTTAACGATATAGCTGGATAAGACAATGGGAGGGCTTTAAGCCGGAGGTTTGATGGGCGGAGCAACAACATCACTCCCCTATCGAGCTTAAAAGGTCACTACATCCTGTGCCTAGCTAGGATTCTTTTTCGTATGCCAGAGGTGCCGCCCTCACTCACTCATTTATGTCCGGTCCTGCGATCACCTCTGGCTGCCTTCCTGTTCCTCCCTTGGTTTGTTTTGCTCTCACCTCCCGCTCCATGTGGCTTATGCTCCTTTCCTCCTCCTGTCTCGGTGCCTTGGCACCCTCTTCTCCGCCTCCGCATCACGCCTGGATTCTATGTTTTTGAGTCCACCCCTTTCCTTCCCTGCCGCTCTGTTTGGTGGCTGTCCACTGCTCTCTAAGCAAATTGAACTGCTGCTTGCTGTTTGAATTCCCCACGAATTTGATAAAAATACCAAAAACCCCAAAACCTCCATCTCCCTTCCCTGTTAGTCGCAGCTTTTCCATTTCTGCAGCCGCTGCTGCTGCCTTTTCTCCTTCGAGCTGCCACCGCCTCCTGCAGCCACGCAGTCCATCCAGTTTGATGCAGCCCTGGCTCCTCACCGTTCGCTGTTTCCTGGCTTCTCACTTCTCCTGGGTTGGAAGCATTTCTCAATCTGCACCTCCATTTCTACCTTTACTGCAGTTCGTGTCACTGCTAGTTCTCAGCTCCGTGACCTTGTCGCCAGACCTCTTGGCACACCCTACTTTTCTGTGAATTACTGATCTCTGCAGCTCCTCCGAGACATTCCCCTGCTGCACCATCCCTGCCCTAATCATCGGGCTGCTGCAACACTTGCTTCAGCCGGGGTTTCTGTATTGCAGTGCTCTGGGGTACCAGCCTCTCTTACTGGCCTGACCCGGTAGTACCTCGCTACAGCCTCCGTATGTTTGTCTTTTTCCTGCATTGTGTTCATTCCTCTCCTCCTCTTGGCATTTCATATCATAGCACTGGCTTTCCATAAATCTTTTAGTGCTTTCCTGGGTTTTTGTGTCTGGACATTACTCTCCCATTATGGAATCTTCAGCAACACCTCTGCAGAATGTGGATTACTTCATGTGTAAACTCATAGCACTCTGTGACCTTCCTAGCAGTTGAGACGTCTGCTTGTGTTGCCTGCATCTTGGGACTTTTGCCAGTTGGTCTTCTTGTTCCCAGTCCGTGTGAGTGCTGTGCTTGTTCTCCATTATCTGTAATCTTCTCTGAGCTTCTTTGTCTCTCTCTGGCATTTCTGTATGCTTGCACCCTTCTTCAGCTCCATGACTCTGTCTTGTTGACCTCATGGTTCTCCTGTTTTTCTCACTCACCCTGCATCCTTCTGCTCGCCTCCTTTGCTGTGACCATGCATTTTCTGAGGTTTTTCCTATCCTACCTTTGCCTTCCCCTGTTCCAGCCTTCCAGGCTTCCCTCCATCATTGTGTCTCGTCCATCTCCTATTTTCCTTCCTTGTCCCAGCCATAATGGATTCACTCCAATCTAGGCTGCATTCCATCATTCTGCAATAGCATACCTGTCCCTAGTCATATGCTCTGGCTGACTCCATCCAACCTCATCTGACTCACCCTCTGCAGTTCTTATCTCATCTACTGGGGTCCTACACTACCCCATTGCCCTCCTGCCATCCTTTGTCCTTTCATTCCTCGCTTTCCCGTACCAGCCTCCATGGCTTCAATCCATCATCGTGCCTGATCCGTTTCTCTGTTACCTTTCTCAACCTAGCACATATTCTCATTCCAGCCGTCATGGATTCTCTCCCTTATGGCTTCACTCCTCATCCCCGCATATCGTCTGATTTGGCTCTTTCAATCACTCATTCTGAGCGTACCCTTTGGTTTGCATACCTCTGGTTCCAGACATGCCTTCTTGGCCTCTGAGTCTACCTCCTTTGAGGAGTTCATTCATCGCTCTATCGAGCACACTACCTTCGTGCAAGTTCCTTTTCAAGTTCATTCCTCTCTCCTCCTCCTCTTCCAAATTCCATACCAGCCATCCAGGATTCACTCCACTTGTGGCCTGCTATCGATATTTCTTTTTGGGCATACCTATCTTGACTCCATGCCACCTTATCAACATACGCCATCCTGCACATATATCAAGTTCATAACTCCAGTCATCATTCACTCAGCCTTACCTCAAGGTTCATCTATTTTCATCGTTTACTCAGAACATTCCTATCATTTTATTTATTTATTTAGTTTTGCTGACCGGGTAAGTGCACTAGACAAATTCTGCCTATTTTCAGGCACGACCTGGGGGGGGATACAAATGAATGCCAACTGACCTTGAACCAGATTAAGCTGTTGGTGGTATTTTTAGTGAATGAGGGAAATTTGCTTGACACCGGGAAATTCCCTACTCTTTCGACAAGTGCCATGGGATCTTTAACATCCACTCAATCCAGGCGGATGGGACCTCGTTTAACGTCTCATCCGAAAGATGGCACCTCAGAAGTGCAGCACCCTCTCATGCTGCACTACAGTGTCAGTACTGGGATATTAACCCAAGTGCCAGATGTGGGAACTGAACCCACAGCCCTCTGATCTCCCGGTCTCAGGGCGAGTGTGCTACCTACTGAGCCACTGACACTGACACATTGAATCCTATGCTATCTCATCGACTACATCCTCAGGGTCTTAATCGCTCAAAGTCTAATTGTTCACATTGCATAATCAAGCATGCCTCTTCACTCAGTGTCTGCTAACTCGCATCGCTCACTCAAGCCAGTCTGCATTGTCCTCGGTCCTCTCATCAGCACATCTGGAATCTCCTTGTGTGCACATATGGATACCCTTGCTCCTCTGACTTCTACATGGATTTATTCCTCCCATCGACAAAGAAAGTATCCATTGTTGCCTCATGTTCCTTCTTTGATCTCCGTGCAGCCTCATGTTCCCTCTTCAATCTGTGCTCTTTTGGGATTTTCCTATTCCATCATCATCCTCCCTACTCGTATTCCTCTCATTACTGAACCTTTCTTTTTAACGACATACATCCTCAAATCAAACATTGTCAGCCTGGAGGGAGGCGACCTAGGCCTTGGATCCCCAGAGGTTTCCTCCTCAAAGGGGTTTTTCCTCCTCCTGCCAATGGTCATAATATTAGTTGGAGTTAGTGCTGTCTTCAGTTAATTAATTAGGTTTGTTGGTGCTTTTCAATTAGTTAGTTTGGTTCTGCTGTTGGATGGAGGTGGATGGTGGCTCCAGATTTCCCTCTCTCCTTGGGAAGTCAGCCCTTCTCTTCTCAGAATTCATTCAACATCCTCGCCTCTTGAAGCTCAACATCTTAGGGTATTGTTTTTGGGCTTCTTCCTAACTACCTTTAGCGATGCATTCATTCCTGGCACCTGTGAGGGAATCCTCCTCTAGGGTTCCTTGCATCACTACCCCTACAGGGTGGTATATCCCATGGATAGAAAGGTGGAAAGCCACAAAGCAAATCAAGTTACACAAGCATCATCTCATATTATCTCATCCAGTTGCATTAAAGGCGCATTGAATGGGAAGGGATTTAAGCCCGAGGGTTAGATGGGCCAGACAGCAGCGTCTCCTTCATGAGCTTAAAAGGTCACAAACATCCTGGGCATTGCCAGGATTCTTTCTCGTTGCTCACCATCCACCCCTCCTCCTCCAGTGGCTCATCTCTCTTACCCGTGGGCTTCTTCTTAACCTACCGTTAGCCAATGCATTCATTCCTGAACCTATAGGGAGGATCCTCCTCTAGGTTCCTTGCATCAGACTCCCCTACAGGGTGGTATATCCCACAGACAGAGAGGCAGAAAGCCACAAAGCAAATCAAGTTACACAAGCATCATCTCATATTATCTCATCCAGTTGCGCCAGCACATCGAACTGAAGTTCAGTGCTCCAAACAAACTTTGTAACCCCTACAAATGGGGTTCCCAAAAGTCTTCCTTGAGCTTGCCTAAATGCTCACTGCCAGGCTGGTGTCCTGCACTTTAGCTGTTTAAATGTGATTACCAGGGCCTGTATAGCCTCTGTGTACTGTCTCTTTAACAGCTGCCTAATTGCAACTTAAGTAATCTGAGAGGAGCTCTGTTGAAAGATGTAACTATTTACTGAAAATTATTTAGAGTGATAATGATAATGTAGTTTGTCTAACCTGCTTTCTTTGTAGCAAGGACTGTTTTGTTTGTCTCCACTATCTTGGTCCTGGACTGCAAATTGGACCAAACAGTACTGGTGGGACCTAAAATGTAGCGGACTACAGGAGCTGTCTGAATTCAAAATCTGTAGGAACTTTAGTTTAGAGCTTTTGCACCTTTTTGCAACTGAAGGGAGCTTTTGCTTTGACTGACAGCCAGATCAGCCAACCAAATCTTTGGATCTTGGAGAGCCCGGGCTGCTTGCAGTTTTCAGTTAGATCCAAGCTGGAAGCTGAACAAGAAGGAGCTGAAGTGATTCTGAGCAGCAATCGTGAGTGGATTCGCATGGGAGAACTCTGAAAAGGCTAATGTTACTACACTTTCAAATAACCTAACCTTTTATTTTAATGCAAGGAGTCTTAATAATAAATTAGATGAACTTCAAGCCATACTTTCTATTGATATGTATGATGTAGTTATGGTTTCTGAAACCTGGGGTGAAAATAGCAGCTAGGCCTCCTCTCCCAGGGTATTCAATGATAAACCACAACAGACAAAAGAAAAAGGGAGGCAGGGTCGATATCCTGTTAAAAGATTCTTTAACGGCAATAAATATCTCTGATAAAATCAAGTCTTCTGACTACCTTACTGAATCACTATGGATTAAACTACTTCTATAACATAATAACCATCTTATTTTGAGAGTTTGTTATCGTCCTCCTGATGCCCCCTTGATTATCTTGATAAGCTTATGTCCGAAATAAGTAGCCTTTTCTATGGGTGAGGTTATTCTGACTGGGGATTTCAATTTAAGTGAAATTAATTAGGTTGAACAAATGGCTACCTCAAATTCTGGTAGAAAATTACTAGATATCTGTCAGCAATGTAGTCTCACCCAAGGGGTAAATCAGCCCACTAGAGAATTAACATCTTGGATTTAGTAATCTATAGTACAATACTAACTCCCACAAATCTAAATGTGACCACACCTATAGGTAATAGCGACCATTGTTCTATTAGGTTTACACTTGCACATATGATTGTTCCATTACAAAATACTACTACATTATATTTATATGACAAGGTGATATCCCAGCATAAAGACTCATTTGGACACCACTGATTGGCATGCTTTACTAAATATATTGGGGATATGTTTCTTTCTTTCATAACAAAATATCCAAATTAAGTCATTCCTACATCCCTACCAAATTGAAAAGGGGTATTAAAAGACATAAACCAAAATGGATGAATAAATTTATTAGAGGATAATAAAAAGAAAAATAAATGTTATGCCCAGTACTTGAAATCAAGCAATCAAGTAAATTGGAGAAAATACACTGATATCCAGAAAAATGTAAGAGCAGTATTAAGCATGCTAAAAAACCTGAGAATTGAAATTAGTAAGCAATGCCAAAAAGATAATAATAAATCCTTTTTTCATATATAAATTCATTTTAAAAACCTACTTATAAAGAGGTCCCATTATACACAACAATGATCTAGTTCTAGATCCATTGAAATAGCCAATATATTCAATACTAATTTTTGCAAAATATATTCCGACGACACAATAGTGAATGTAAATAATCTTTTCATAAGAGGTGATATTACTATTCCTTTGGAAAAAATACATGCTAAACTTTTAACCCTGAAAGGAAGCTAAGTACATCACCAGATGGTATACCGGCCATTTATTGTACTTGTTGGCAAACAGTTTAGCTGTTCCCTCTGTATAAATAATAATTTTGTTCCCACTATTGGAAAACAGCTTATGTTATCCCATTTATAAACAAGGACCAAAAAATAGTTGGGAAAACTACAGACCCAACAGCTTGACAGCTCCCTGTGCAAGGTTTGGAAAGTCTAATAATTGACAACTTCTTTTCAACTTTAAAAATCAAATGATGTAGAATAACATGATTTTAAAAGGAGAGAAGCTGTTTAAACAATTTACTTTGTTTCTATGAGGACGTTAGTTTACAACTAGATAATTGGACACCATATGATGCAATTTATATTGACTTTAGCAAAGCTTTCGATCATCTCCTTATTGGGCAATATCCAAAAACTGGCTTCACAAACATAGACCCTACTATAATTCAATGGATAACAAACTGGCTGGCTGGAAGAACCCAAAGAGTAATGATAAATGGAAAGCTATCAAGTTTGGGAAACGTCACTAGTGGGTACCTCAGGGCTCCATTTTGGGACCTATTCTTTTCAGATTTTCATATCAGATATTATAGACAAGTGTTTATCAAACACTATCAAATATGCTGATGACATTAAAATTGGTGGGCCATGTTCCACTTTGGAGCAGATTGCCACTATCCAAGCTGATTTAGATTTTATTTCAAATTGGACAAATCTATAGGGCATGCAGTTAAATCAAAACAAATGTAAAGTTATTCATTTTGGTCCACTAACCTTTTACAAGAATACATCCTAGATAACAAGGTTGTGAATGTTACCAGTACAGAAAAGGACTTGGGGTATTGGTAACAGATGACTTGAGACCTGACGCTCAGATTAATGCGGTAATATTAAAAGCTAATAAAGTATTGGTCTATTCTAAGAAACATTACATCCAGAGATAGACATGTACTCATGCCACTTTATATAGCATATGTTAGGCCATATTTGGATTTTTCTTCCCATGTGGTGCCCTTACAAAAGTGTGACATCTTTCGACTTGAAAGAATACAAGGCAGTTACACCAAGTCTATTAAGGGGCTACAACAGGTCTCATACGAATCAAGACTAATTACATTAAATTTGATGCCTTTGAATATCAGAAGGCTGAGAGGGACCTTCTTTTAATGTATGATATTATGAAAGATCCATAGTTACGTACAAATCTTGGCATGCTATTTAAAGAAGACATCTTTAACCTTAGGGTCATCCACTTCAATTAAAACTTAAAAAATATAATCGGTTACCTAGGAAATTTTTTCACATTACAAATTATAAAGCCATGGAATGCCTTGCCTTTGAAATTATTTGTAGTGATAGTAAACATTTGTTTAAATCCCATTTGGATAAACTTATATCATCTGGCATTTGTCTTAGTTACTATTAATTTATGGAAGCACATATGGGCCTCAAGGCTCTCTTGCTCTTTCCTCACCTTAGTATGAACCGTAGTATCGTTTTGGCCTGCATGTTGGTGTGCTGCTCCTGAGAGGAGAGAAGAGTTATTTTGGGCTAAATCCAAGTTTGTGTGACTAAAGTAAGCTACTGAAATGGGCCAGGCTCAACCTGAAGAAGACCAAAGATTTTGCTGAATGCGATCAGCCTGTCAGGAGTTCCAGCTACCCCTAAGCTCCCGGTGTGTGCAGAGACTCTACGACTGTGACCAAGGGCGCTTTGCCTGGTACAGTAGAATTCCCTTACATGTAAATGTGCTATGAGCTGCTAGTGGGTCGTGAGTTAGTCCCCACTGTGTGAACTGTGTTCTGCTTGCTGGAGGCGATGTCCAGCCCAAAATAGACTGCATCCGAATTTGTCTCCATGCGGTCTGGTCCTTGCCAGACTGGCTCAAGCAGACTACCCACTGCACGAGAAGCCATCGACGAGAGACCTGCCTCAGGATCAGCCCCTGCTCCACACCTGAACAGGAACGATGCCTCTGACTCATGTGGGCCCTGCTTCTCCTGGCATTTCAGATCAACCACCTGCAGTCTCGATTTTTTGCAAGCCTGTGTCCAGTCTTGGGTATCATGAGTAACTAAGAGGTAGCTCCCTGCAACAACAGTTTAATCTGAGTGTGTCATCTGATTGTCTTGTTGTTTCATTTCCTTTATGAACTGAGCCCTCTGTACTGTGCATGTTGTGTTTTCCATCACAGGCCCCAACCAGCTGCAATCCCGGGCAACAGTTCTGGCTAGCCCATCTCATCTACACCTGGGTACTCAGAGGTGGACTGTGTGGGGGACTCAAAGCGCATACATAACTGCTTGATTGATATAACCTTTAAGCTAATTAACCTGATTTTGCCCCTCCCTTGTTCAAGTCCCTGAATAAATCAGATCTAACTTTTCTGCATGTAATCTGTCTGTGGTTCCAGTTTGTGCTCAAAGTACTGTACTGTTGCTATTTGCTGTGCATAACCTTGTTTTACAGGGGTCCCAAGGCTGAGCCAGAGGAACCAGCCCTGGTGGTTAAGTGCAAACAGTGTGGGTACTTGTGTGGTGTGCCAGGGTATTGTGAAAGTGATTATTGTACAGTGTTCAGGCCACTAGAGGGAGAGGGGGTTACAGTGTCCTAGAGGGCTGTGCCCAGGTTAGCTTGACCACTACCAACCCTGATCTCTGGGTGGAGGCACCCATTTCAGAACTCAGGTCCCTTAACCTGCTACTAGCCAAGCAGGCAGGGGTAGTAGCCCTTGGGATAGTGCCATCTAGGGGTTTCATCTTGGAGGCTCACTGCTGGGATTTTGTGTCTTCTAGTGGCCAAATTGTGAATTGCTGTAAAATAAATGGCTACCCCAACAGAAGTGGCTGTACACCAGTTGGTGGGGTGGTGTAATGGGTAGGAGATCAACCCCCAAAATGATATATTTATCCTGGATATTCCCTGGGTACCAATAAGAACACTGTAGAGGAGTACTTTCCGAGGTTGAATGTTTACAAAACCCTGTGGTGGTGGTCGACAGGCTAATCTGCTCTCTCAAAGTTTCATGGCGTTAGTAGAGTGTAAGGACCCAGTAGACGGTTCCAAAGTGCCATGGACTAGCACCCTGAAGCAGCCCTCACTGCCTGGAGAGTGATAACTAAAGATAGTAAAGTCCCTGGGAGAATGAGCCCCCCACTACCTGAGACTTTTGAGGAGAAATTTGTTAAGTTGTTGCTGGAGGAAGGAAAACTGTGGAGGACTTAAAGAAACTATTCCTGCCATCTGGGTGTTCCTCCCCAACACCCTCTCCCGCCTCCAGCACCCGTTATTGCCCCTCCTTCTGCTCATGCCAATGTTGACTGCTATGTCTGTACCTGCCATTAGTCACGACTCTTACTGAAGGTTGAGAATCTTCTCCGGCACTCTCCCCACCCCCAAGGGGAGGATGATTGGGAAACCTGGATAGATTGTGTTGCTCCTTTGGTACCTGAATGGCAGTGTGCGGAGGCTGATACAAGGAAAAGGATCAAAGAAAGTTTGAGGGTCCTGCCTTAGAGGCCATTCAATTTCTGAGGTCCACAAACCCTGATGCATCTGCCCAGAAGTACCTATCTGCACTTGAAGGCAATTTGGGAACATTAAGTCGGGGAGAACTTGATGTGGAAATTTCAAGGTACAAAACAATGGCCAAGGGAAAGTTTGTCTGCATATGTTACTTCTGGAAAAGAGCTGCAGAAGACTTACTGAAAAGGTGGGTAGCCACCAGTGACTTAAACCATGTGAGGTTGGGGCACATACTGCAACATGCAGCATTCTAAATTGTAGCTCCTTCAATTAAGGCTCCCAAATAGAAGGGTAACCCACCGGACTATTGTGACTTGAGAAAAGAACTCTGGGAGGTTGAAGATGAAGAGGGGATTGTAATTCAGGGTGAGCGCAACACAAGTGATCATGGCATCGGAAGGCCCTTCCAAAGTGGGGACCAATGAGGTGTGCCACCATGGGATGAACTGCTGGGGAGTTCAGGAAACAAAAACATTCTCTTTAGGAAGGCCGCTCCTGCAAGTACAGGCACTGACCGTTATCCAACTGCATCTGCTATGGAGGTGGGGGTGTCAACCAGGCATCTCCTGCTGACAACAACTCGAAACTCGATGTCTTGACTATGAAAGTAAGAGAATTGACGAGATGTCTCCAAATGCTCACCACGCAGCAGACAGAGATGGCACCAAAGTTTTCAGTTGGTAGTACCACCGCCCCAGCCCCAGTGTGTGATGCCTCAGCCACCCCAAATCCTAGAAAACATATTTTGCCATAACTGTGGGAAGGATGGGCCCATGAAGAGAGAATGCTGGTCCACAAAATACCTAGATATAGTTGTATACAGGCTTCAAGGAGAGCTTCAGAGAACTAATCAGCGGTCGAGAAGTGCCCAAATGACCGCAGTGAGGTTCAAGAAATAGTAACTCAAATCCCTACATGGCTAAATCATCTGTCCAGGCCCCTGCTGCTGTCCCTTCAGACTGGTCCAAAATAGTGGGCCTTCAATTGAGACTACCATGGCTGTGAATGGTATTCCTACTCGGTTGGCTGGACAGTGGGTCACAAGTGACCATTGTATTTAAGGACTGGTATGACAAACACTTATCTGCGTGCCCTTACAATCCCTGGAAGGCCTACATGTGGGGCTGAGCAACAAGTATTATCCTACCTAGGATATGTCCGCCTCTGGTTGTCATTTCCTGCAGCTGTAACTGGTGTAGAGGAGCAAGTCGAGCCACTGGCCTTAGTGTGTCCCCACCGGACTGTATGATGGGGTTCCCTGTTAACTGGGACCAAAGCCCATATGTTTGGGAGCTCCTTAGAGGAACATGAGAGTCGACTGTTCAAAAGTACTAGATCTACTGGAAGATTTCGCCTCAAGCTGTCCATTGACAAGTGTCAGTTTTTCCAAACCTCTGTGAAGTATGGGGCACATAGTGTCTACAGGGGATAGGAACTGATCCTAGTAAAGTTGAAGCCTTGACTACTTGGTCCCAGCCCCACAATTTTAAAGAACTACAACATTTCCTGGGATTCTGTGGCTACTACAACCGTTCATAAAGAACTATTCCAAAGTGATTCGGCCACTCTTGAATCTTACCCAGGGTTACCCTCCTACCAATCAGAAATACAAAAAGGGTCCATTAAAGAACCAGACAAAGCATATTTCCACCCAGGTGAACTTTTCAGGTCCCGTTGGATGCCTGACTGTGAAGCAGCTTTCACGAATTCAATACCAGCTCACTCATGCCCCATTCTCGCTTATGCCGATCCCACTAAACTCCTATGTGCTGCATACTGACGCCAGTCTGCAGGGTCTAGAGCTGTACTGTATCAAGACCATGAGGATGGATTGAGACCAATGGCATTCGCCAGTAGAGCTTGACCTCGTCAAAGCGAAACTACACTCTGCTACAAGTTGGAGTTCCTTGCATTAAAATGGGCCATTGTCGGCCAGTTTCATAATTACCTCTATGGGGAAAAAATATTGGTGAGGACTGACAATAACCCATTGACCTATGTACAGACTTTAGCTAAGTTAGATGCCATGGGGCATCGGTGGCTTCTGCATTGTCAACATATGATTATGCTGTCAAATACAGACCGGCCTGAATCATATTGATGCTGATGCCTATCCCAAGGCCCATTTCCAAGAGCGACTGGGTCAGGCTGTCTGAACCTGACATCCAAGCATTGTGCCAAAGTTTGATAGAAATTAACAGATGTCTCGGACTGACACGGACTGCTTAGCAGATTGCTTGGGTCCCTCTGACACCTGCATACCGGCTGCATATTGCCACTTTTCTGCTCTAGATATTAGTGCACTACCTCAGTTTGACAATGACAGCATGCAATGGGCTCAATCCCAAGATCCTATGATTCAGCCAGCACTTGGCGCCCTTCGTGCTGGAAAAGATGTCCAAGTTCGTTCCTCTGATCTGCAAACCGCTTTATTGTTTAAAGAAGGCCCCAGGTTGAAGCTGCTTAATCAGTTGTTGTATAGAGAGACAGTAGATCGGGGTGGCCAAATAGACAAGAACAACTGGTCCTGCCCACAGCCTTCAAAGATTTGGTACTCGGTCCTTCACAATCATATGGGCCACTCGGTATCGAGACCGGACCCTTGACCTAGTACGATCTCGATTCTACTGGCCCGAGATAGGGGCCATGTTGAGCACCATGTAAGGACTTGTAGTCACTGCCTGCAGAGAAAAGCCCTGCCTCAGGGCTGCCCCTTTGTCAACATTACTACCAGCACCCCAAATGGAACTAGTCTGCATAGACTTCTTGAGTTTGGAGCCTGATTAGCGAAACATTAGGAATGTGTTAGTGGTTACGGACCATTTCACATGGTATGCACAAGCTTTTCCTCCAAAGATCAAAAGCATCTATAGTGGCCAAGGTGCTAGTGGAAAATTTCTTCGTCCACTATGGTGCCCCCCAGTGAATTCACTCTGATCAGGGCCGGGACTTTGAGAGTCGGCTAATCAAAGAAATGCTCTCTCTATGGTGGGTGGGTGCAAAAGTCAAGAACCACCCTTATCACCCACAGGGGATCCTCAACCAGAATGCTTTAACTGCACCCTGCTAGACATGCTAGGCATCCTCCACCCAAAAGATAAGCATAAATGGAGCCAGCAGATTAGCACCTTGGTACATGCATACAATTGCATCGAAGAATGATGCTACCAGGTTCTCTCCCATGCCTCATGTTCGGAGAGAGGCCTGGCTGCCTGTTGATGTCTGTTTTGGGGTTTCTCCGATGGGATCTGAGCGAAGATTACCTGCAATATGTTCAAAACTTAGAGCTCAATTGAACCATGCCTATCAACTGGCCCAGAAAATGGCCGCCAAAAGAAATCAAGCCAACAAAGAGAGACATAATAAAAAGTAAAGGCTCAAGAGCTTAGGCCTGGATACACGTGTGTTGTTGCAAAATTTAGGATTGCATGGTAAACACAAAATTGCTGATCGATGGCACCATCTTCCCCATGTCATAGTTGGAAAGTTGGATGATTTGCCAGTGTACAAAGTACGCCAAAGAATAACTCCAAAGCTGTCAAGACCATGCACGTAACCACCCTATTGGTCAAGTTATAATTGAGACTGAACCTGCTGAGGTTGATTCCCTGGACCAGGGACTCATGCTGCTGCAAGAAAGAAACAGAGTCAGCCTGCCCCATGGTTGCCGATTTAAGACTTCCCCGTAGCAGGCCCAGAATGAAAGTGACTGCCAGTCTAACTCGGATGACAGTGAGTGTGATAATGCCTATTACCCTCATATGAACTGAGTCAGTTGTTTCATGGAAATCCTATGTTGAATTATGGGATGAAGCTGAGCCTTCTGGACTGCATAATGCCCGGCATCATCCTTGGAGCCAATGCTCCCTGAAGGTGAAGTGCAAAGTATCACGTCTGAGGATGCTGAGTCTTTGTGTATCGTGGAACTGTATGATTTGCCTGAAGGAGAGGCTGATGGCATGAGTCTTTCTGGTGACATGCCAGAACTTGAGGAACACTATGAGAGTGCTGACAACCCCTTCAGTGCCAGAGTGTCTTCAAATGAGCCAAGTGTTGTAGAAACAGAGACTTCAGAGCAAAGGGCTGACAGTGCTCCCAGCTTGACATTCCCCTTCATGCAGAAGCACCCTTCACAAGTGATGAAAGCCCAAGACCATTGCTGAAAGTACAGAGACTGTGGTTGTTCACCCCAGAAAGACTGTCCCAGCTGTCAAGCCAGTGGTGCGCTTCAGTTACAATTCCCGGAGGCCAGTGGATTTGCCTCTCAATGTAGTCCACAAAGGTGTTTATGTCTCTCAGAGCTCACTGCCCAAATTGAGCTTGATGGCCCATTCCAGGTTACTTGTTCTGCCCTCTCACCAAGGTGCCCCTGCTCCATCCAGCCCCAAGTTAGCTGATAGGAAGGGCCCCGCTTGCATTGTTTAGAGTACAAGAAGTTATTACATGATTCTGTATAGTAATGTTCAATTTACCTGTGTGAAATATGCATAATGTATTGTCAAAATGGAAATGACATAGTGGAGTACATTGAAATGTATAGTAAAGTGACAAGTTATGCCAATTGATGAATCAGATAGTACTTGTATAGCATGCTAATGGTATAAATGTCTTATATGTTGCATTTTCAATGTTATGATGATATAGACTTGGCGTGGGCGCAAGTTCTCCCAGTCAGGGAAGGTGTAACCCCCTACAAATGGGGGTTCCCAAAGGTCTTCCTTGAGCTTGCCTAAATGCTCACTGCCAGGCTGGTGTCCTGCGCTTTAGCATTTAAATGTGATTACCAGAGTCTGTATAGCCTCTGTGTACTCTCTCTTTAAGAGCTGCCTAATTGCAGCTTAAGTAATCTGAGCGGGAGCTCTGTTGAAAGATTTAACTATTTACTGAAAATCATTTAGAGTGATAATGATAATGTAGTTTGTCTAACCTGCTTTCTTTATAGCAAGGACTGTTCTGTTTATCTCCACTATCTTGGTCCTGGACTGCAAATTGGACCAAACAGTACTAGTGGTACCCAAAATGTAGCGGACTACAGGAGCTGTCTGAATTCAAAATCTGTAGGAACTTTAGTTTGGAGCTTTTTGCGCCTTTTTGAACTGAAGGGGAGCTCTTGCTTTGACTGACAGCCAAATCAGCCAACCAAATCTTTTGGATCTTGGAGAAGTCCCAGACTGCTTACAGTTTTCAGTTAGATCTAAACTGGAAGCTGAACAAGAAGGAGCAGAAGTGATTCTGAGCAGCAATCCTGAGTGGATTTGCATGGGAGAACTCTGAAAAGGCTAAGTTTTTGGCCTGCATGTGGGTGTGCTGCTCCTGAGAGGAGAGAAAGAGAATTATTTTGGACTAAATTCAAGTTTGTGTGACTAAAGTAAGTTACTTGAAGTGGGCCAGGCTCAACCTGAAGAAGACCGAATATTTTGCTTAATGCGATAGGCCTGCCAGGAGTTCCAGCTATCCCGATGCTCTCGGTGTGTGCAGAGACTTTGCGATTGTGACCGGGGAGCGCTTTGCCTGGTACAGTAGAATTCCCTTACATGTAAATGTGCTATGTGCTGCTAGTGGGTCGTGAGTTAGTGCCCACTGTGTGAACTGTGTTCTGCTTGCTGAAGCTGTGTCTAGCCCAAAACAGACTGCATCTGAATTTGTCTCCATGCGGTCTGGTCCTTGCCAGACTAGCTCAGCCAGACCTACCCACTGCACAGAGAAGCCATCGACTGAGACCTGCCTGGGGATCAGCCCCCGCTCCACGTTGAACAGGAATGATGCCTCTGTGACTCATGGGCCTGCTTCTCCTGGCATTCCAGATCAACCACTTGAAGTCTCGATTTTCGTCCAGCCTGTGTCCAGTCTTGGGTATCATGAGTAAATACCAGGGTAGCTCCTGCAACAACAGTTTAATCTGAGTGTGTCATCTGATTATCTTGTTGTTTCATAACCTTCTGAACTGAGCCCTCTGGCTCAGAATTACAAATATTGTGTACTGTGCATGTTGTGTTTTCCATCACAGGGCCCCAACCAGCTGCAACCCTGGGCAACAGTCCTGGCTAGCCCATCTCTTCTCCACCTGGGCACCCAGAGGTGGACTGTGTGGGGTACTCAAAGTGCATGCATAACTGCTTGATTGATATAACCTTTAAGCTAATCAACCTGATTTGCACCTCCATTGTTCAAGACCCTGAATAAATCAGATCTAACTTTTCTGCATGTAATCTGACTGTGGTTCCAGTTTGTGCTCAAAGTACTGTACTGTTGCTATTTGCTGAGCATAACCTTGTTTTACAGGGGTCCCAGGGTCGAGCCAGAGAAACCAGCCCTGGTGGCAAGTGCAAACAGTATGGGTACCTGTGTGGTGTACCGGGTATTGTGAAAGTGATTATTGTACAGTGTTCAGGCCACTAGAGGGGAGAGGGTTACAGCGCCCTGAGTGCTGTGCCCAGGTTAGCTTGACCACTACCAACCCTGATCTCTGAGTGGAGGCACTCATTTCAGAACTCAGGCCCTTAACCTGCTACTAGCCAAGTAGGCAGGGTAGTAGTCCTGGTATAGCGCCACCTATGGGTTACACTTTAATGTTCTTTCACAAGTGAGACATTCGTATAAAAATCATATGTTGGCACTCACAGCAGCACTGATTTGCAAAAATGTCCATAAATGCCCATAGATTCAGCATGTATCCCAGAGAGACAAGGACACTGGCAAGCTAGCTGGCAGCTGGACTAGAACCACTGTCCCTCTGTGGCATCACCTGATGCTTTTCATGAGAATACTCGCTTTCTCAAAGCCTGTGTCTTGCCAGGCCTGCAATGGGAGAAGATTTGCATCTTAAATTTGAATCTACTGATAGTGTTGAAAAAAGCCATCAAGGAGTTCTTGCAACAGAGAGAGGCAGAGCATGAACTGTGGCGGACATGTTTTCAGTCAGTATGAGCAGTCCATGTGAACTGGCTTTGTGATATGATTATTGCATAAACACTCTGGCAATGACTGCCTGATAGTTATGAACAGGAGCCAAGGAGCTCAGAGTACTGTAGCTGTTTTTCGGTACTGGACTTGTGATGTACATTCCACTGCACCTTAGTGTTCATAAACTGCAGGAGAACTGCCCTTTAAATGCTCAGCTGCAGCTTTTGGAAGAGAATGTTGGTTTGGTTAGTGTAACACAGTGCAGCGGTTAACCTCAGGCCTGTTCATTTTAGTAACGTGTTTCATACTCATCCTGCTGGAACAGACTGTTAAAACCACAAGCCTCATACATTATAACAGCATGTCTGAAAGGCCAGGCTGAAAATGTGACAGCTGCCCAGCAATTACACAACTTTCTTTAACCTGAGAAAACAATAACAAACCACTACCTGTGAGTTCACCCCCAAAAAAATAAATAGACACACAGACACACACAAAACCAGAGTCAACAATTTAACCATTAGTCTTCTGGAATGATCTACATAGAAACATGGAGTTTGACGCAGATAAGGACCAGCATTGGCCCACCCAGTCTGCCCATTTCCTGCCTATTGGATAAGCTGCAGCTCCTAGTTAACCAACAGCCTACTCTCCCACCCCTCACTAGAATTGCCTATGTCTGTCCCATGCATTCTTGAATTCTCACTGTTTTTGATTCCCATCTACCTCCTCAGGAAGGCTGCTCCATGTATCCACAACCCTCTCTGTGAAAAATACTTCCTCACATTACCTCTGGGACGTCCCCCTCTATCTTCAGCTTGTGCCCTTGTTCTTGCACATCTCTTTTCTGAAAAATGCTACCCTCTTGGACTTTGTTAATTCCCTTGAGGTACTTGAAGTTTCTATCATGTCCCCCTCCTCCTTTCCTCGGGTATACATATTAAGCTCCTTTAATCTTTCTTTGTATGTCTTCTGGTGCAGACCCTGCACCATTTTAGATGCCCTCCTCTGGACAGCCTCCATCCTGTCTATGTCCTTGCAGAGATGGGGTCTCTAGAACTGCACTCAGTACTCAGATGGGGTCTCACCAACAGTCTGTACAGAGGGTTGCAACTTCTTGTTTTCTACTGGTGAAGCCTCTCCCTATGCATCCCAGTCTAGAAACCAAAAACAACTGTACACAGGTACAGTTCTAGTCGTTACATCAATGAGTTGGTTTTGTGTTTTTCTTTTCCAGTGGGCAAATAATTGGCAAGTTAAGTGTGTTTTAAAACACACTCACACTAGCCTAAAAACATGCTCTCTGATATTCTCTTCCCAGCTTTTTGCTCTGTATTTATACCCCACATTCCTACACTATGACCTATTCGGGCAAGGAATGCCACTTGCAGAATGAGGACTGCTACAATAAAGTGGATTCATAGCAGCACAGTCCTGCAGATGCTGTTGTGCATGTCTGCAGAGGATGGGAAAGTTCAGCAGCACTGAGATGTTACCTTTCCCACTGCATGTTAACATGGCTGTTCTGTTTCAAGTTGCAGTCTGCTCTGGAGCTGCCCTCACCTACCGTGATCCGATCTGGTGTCTCGTGTACATGGCTGCTCTGAGCACCAGTTTGCTCGTGCTTGAGAGGGGCCATGAGTCTCAGGGTGGTCGCTTGATTGGTGATATCGCAGTGACATGCCATGGATCACAGAACAGGCTACCCACCCTCCCCTGCCCGATACCATACACAGTCAGTTTCCCTGATCTCCAACTCACCATACAGTTGTTTTTTTTTCCTTTTCCTTCAACCCTCCATCTACACAGCACACTACCATATCCAGCGCTGTTAGCAGCTTTAACTTGGAGACAAGTTAGCAGTTTGCAGTAGGATTAAAAACAAGTATTTGTCAATGCCGAATGTTGATTGCATTGGTGTGTTGAGCTCAAGCTACTGCCCTCTGTCCTTGCTCAGTCTGCTTCTCCTGGCGCTGTAGGCTGCTGGTTGTACTGGGCTCCTGCCTGCATTGGCACCTTGTTCTGCCCACTAAGAAATCCGCATCTGTCCTGACAGAGCTCTGTTGAGGTGGCTCACTTCCCCTATCTCACTCATTCATTCTGTTTCTCCTGGCTGCAGGCTGCCCTTTGTATTGGGCTCCTGCCTCTGTTGGTGGCTTTTCTGCCCACAAAGAAATCTGCAGCAGTCCCGACACAGGTCTGTTGAGCCTGCTGAGTCCTCCCTCTCACTCACTCATCCGTTTCTGCTGGCGCTGCAGGCTGGCCTTTTGTACTGGGCTCCTGCCTGGGTGCCTCCTTTCTTGCCAACAAAGAAATCCTAAGCAGTCACGATAGAGCTCCATTGAGCTTGCTCACTCCCCTCTTTCACTGCTCTCGTTGTGTTTCTCCGGTGCTGCATGCTTCCCTTTGTACTGGGCTCCTGCCTGCGCTGGCACCTTTTTTCTGGCCACAAAGCACCCACAGCTGTCCCAACAGAGCTCCTTTGAGGTCGCTCACTTTCCCTGTGTCACTTACTCATTCTGTCTCTCCTGGTGCTTCAGGCTGCCCTTTGTACTGGGCTCCTCTGTTGGCACCTTTTTCACCCCACAAAGAAATCTGCAGCAGTCTGACAAAAGCTCCATTGGGCTCACTCACTCTCCTTCTCACTCGCTCATTCTGTTTCTGCCCGGGCGCTGCAGGCTGCCCTTTTCTATTGGGCTCCTGCCTGCATTGCTGCTTTCTTCTGCCCAAAAATAAATTTGCAGCAGTTGCAATGCAAGCTCCGTTGTGCAGCTCCTACCCCCCCACTTGCTCATTCTGTTTTTTCCGCCACTGCAGGCTGCCCCTTTGTATTGGGCCCCTCATGCATTGCTGCCTTTTTCTGCCCACAAACAAATCTGCACCAGTCCCAACAGAGCTCTGTTGAGCTCACTCAGTTCCCTCCCTCATTTGCTCATTCTGTGTCTCCTGCTGCTGCAGGCTGCCCTTTGTACTGGGCTCCTGCCTGCATTTGGTGGCTTGTTCTGGCCAGAAAGAAATCTGAAGCAGTCCCGACACAGCTCCATTGAGCTCTCTCACTCCTCTTGTCTCACTCACTCATTCCATTTCTGCGGGCGCTGTAAGCTGGCCTTTTGTACTGGGATCCTGCCTGCGTTGCCGCATTTTCTGCCCACAAAGAAATCGGCGCAGTCACAATAGAGCTCCGTTGAGCTCGCTCACTACCGCTCTGTCACTCCTCGTTCTGTGTCTCTTGGCGCTGCAGGCTGCGCGCTTGTGTACAGGGCTCCTGGCTGCGCTGGCACCTTTGTCTGTCCACAAAGAAATCCACAGCTGTCCCGACAGAGCTCCATTGAAGTCGCTTAGTCTACCTCTGTCACGCACTCATTCTGTTTGTCCTGGTGCGCAAGCTGCCCTTTGTATGGAGCTCCTACCTGCATTGGCACCTTTTTCTGCCCACAAAGAAATCCGCAGCAGTCCTGATAGAGCTCCGTTGAGTTCACTCAGTACCCCTGTCGCACTCACTCGTACTGTTTCTCCCACCGCTGCAGGCTGGCCTTTTCTACTGTGCCCCTGCCTGCATTGACACCTTTTTCTGCCCACAAAGAAAACCGCAGCAGTCCTGACAGTGCTCCGGTGAGTTGCTCACTCTCCCTCCCTCACTCGGTCTCTCATTCTGTTTCTCCCAGTGCTGCAGGCTGCCCTTTGTACTGGGCTCTTGCATTGGGGCCTTTTTCTGCCCACAAACAAATCCACAGCAACTCAGTCCCCTGTCTCACTCACTCGTGCTGTTTCTCCCAATGCTGCAGGCTGGCTTTTCTACTGGGCCCCTGCCTGCATTGGACCTTTTCTGCCCACAAAGAAAGCTGCAGCAGTCCTGACAGCACTCTGGTGAGTTTGCTCACTCCACCTCCCTCACTTGGTCTCTCGTTCTGTTTCTCCCAGTGCTGCAGGCTGCCCTTTGTACTGGCTCTTGCATTGGCCTTTTTCTGCCCACAAACAAATCCGAGCAGTCCCGACAGAGCTCAGTTGAGCTCAGTCACCCCCTCTCACTCATTCGATCTTAATCTGTCCCAAACACTGATTTTCCACAGCGACCGTGCTATTCTCCGGCAGGAGTGCAAAAACATATTTAAGCAGGATGTGAAAATGACAGCTGTACTGTTCATAAGGAGGTGTGAAAAAATGCCACTGTTGAAAATGTGGTGTGAAAATATTACAAATTTGCGAAGTTACAAGGGTGCATGGAAACAGTTCACGCGCACTTAACATAGTCATATTATGGAGTTCCGTCACCAAATTTTCAACATCACGATTTTAGGACCTCTGCTCATGAACAGTGCCACTGTCATTTTAGTAATCTGTCCTGAACACTGATTTCACAGCAACTGCATTTCTGTGCGCAACTGTGAAACCACATTTCAGTCAGGATGTGAAAATGACAGCTGTACTGCTCATAAGGAGGTGTGAAAAAATGCCACTGTTGAAAATCTGGGCGTGACAATATTACAAATCTGCAAAGTTACAAGGGTGTGTGGAAAGTGTGCAGCGCACACTTATAACACAGTCATTGATGGGCTATCATTGCCAAATTTTCAACATAGGCATTTTAGGACCTCTGCTCATGAACAGTATTACTGTCATTTTCTTAATCTGTCCCGGACAGTAATTTCCCACAGCGACCGCTCTATTCTGTGCCAGAAGTGCAAAACACATTTTGGCCAGGATGGAAAAATGACAGTTGCACTATTCATATGTAGGTGTGGGAAAATGGCAATGTTGAAAATCTGGAGTGAAAATATTAATTCACAAATTACAGTGTCCGTGGCAAACTGTGCAGCACGCGCTCGTAACTACAGTCATTTTATGGAGTATTGTTACCAAATTTTCAACATAGGCATTTTAGGACCTCTACTGATGAATAGTGTCACTGTCATTTTCTTAATCTGTCCCGAAAACTGATTTCCACAGCCATCACGCTATTCTGCGTCAAAGTGCAAAATCACATTTTGACCAGGATGTGAACAATGGCAGCTGTGCTGTTCACAAGGAGGTGTGACAAAATGCCAATATTGAAAATCTGGCCTGAAAATAGTGCAAATTCACAAAATTCTGACTGCGTGCAACTCGCATAACGCACAGTCGTAAAACAGTCATTTTTTGGATTTTTCCACCAAATTTGCAACATAGGCTTTTTGAGAGCCCTCCTTATGAACACTGACACTGTCATTTCATTAATCAGCACCGAAGGTGATTCCGTTACAGTGACCGCGAAATCACCTTTTGGGGCCGATTAACGCCATGACAGTTCGAGAATTCATGAGGAGGGGTCCCAAAACCCCTTGTTGAAAGTTTGGTGTCAAAAATCAAAAATGACTGAGATATCGATAAAGTTGAAAACCCCTTTTTCTACCATTATACAGCTTACCGGCATTTCCTCAGTTTGGCTTACTGGTATTTCCTCAGTTTGCGGTCGGCTTTGAAGAGTGCAGATGTGTTCCCGGTCCACGAAGATCGTCGCCCGGACTCTGGAGGAAGTATGGGGTGGGGGTGTGGGGAGGCAGGGGTGCGGCGGGCGTCGGGTGTGGGTTGCTGGCAGGACAGCGCCGAGGGGCAGTTTCCTTTTACAGGTAAAAAAGAAAAGATGTCGTGGGACTGTTTTTACTTTCAGGGCATGTGGCATGCTGGGGTGGGCTCCCAGCGTGCACCTGGAGTCTTGCTTGGAGAGGGGCAGCTGTAGCTGATGGGGATTAGGCACTCCTGTCGGCAAACAACAGTGGGGAATGCATTCTGCCGACCGGGACTGGGCACCCTGTCGGCAAAGAACAAAGGGAGGAATGCCATTCTGCCAGCGGATTGAGCACCCGTCGGCAAAGAACAAAGGAGGGAATGCCATTCTGCCGATGGGGATTGGGCACCCATCGGCAAAAGAACAAAGAGGGGAATGCCATTATGCTGACGGGGAGTGGCTCCCGGTCCGCAGATAAACAGTGGTGGAGGTAATATTGTTTTGTGAACATGGCGGCAAGGCCGCCATGTTTACAAACAATACCAGTGTGGTGAGATCCCGCCTGCAATGACAGATCGCCCTCATTGCAGCAGATGGCTTACGCTGCAGTGAAGGCGACCCCGATTGCAGCGCGCTGATTTCTCACAAGTTGGTGCCAAGGTTCCAAACCTGTGTCACCAGCAGTGTGCCACGGCATTGGGGAAGCAGGACAAGCCTTTGCAGGCTGTGGGGCATGGCCACAACAGTGGCATCCCCACAACCTGCTTCTGAGAAAGCTGTCACAATATGTTTCTTGTACTCGGCAATCAACATAGAAAAGAGACATTTATGCAGCAGCGGTTTTGCTCATTTTCCCTTCATTTTCCTATGATTTCTGTGGGTGCTGGCTTCCTGGTTTTGGGGATGTGCATCATGGGAGGGCAGAGTGGGGCACTGGAGGCATCCATCTGGTGTCGGAGTGAGCGGTGCAGCCTTTGTGACGTGGCTGCTGACACTGCTTGCTCCCAGACACATCCACAGTCCTGCTGCAACTTGTGGAGAGGAGCAAGGAGCAACTTATTGTGATCAGGTAAGTGTCCACACAGCCACATTGGCACTGCCACAGCCAGAGCATTCAGGTTGCTGTGGTGCAAATGCGCTGTGTAACCTGGCCTAGAGGTTACTGGTGCCTTCCTAGCACATTATGATCTGCAGTAGACTCAACTGCAGGGCATGTAATCTTGAATGGCTTGTGCTGAGAATTCAGACGCACAGTTTTTGAATTCCCTAAAGCAAAACTCACACAGTACTGCTATTTAAAGGCTGTGTAGTACTTGAATGGGATTGGTCACAGGTTCAACAAGATGACCAAGATGGATTCAAATTCTGGTTGCACTAAGACCCCTACACGCAAGTATGGGGCTGGTTCCAGATTCCACTTTGCACATTGTGTACAAATACATTTGTGTTTTTACTCACTGTTTATTACAGTTTAGAGTTGTATCAGAGTCTACTGACTTCCAAGCTAATATTGTCTGAACTACAAATCCCAGAATCCCTTGGAGCTGACATCAGAGCAGGGCAGCAACGGTTGATTCAGTAACTACCACTTAACAAGCAAGAGCCTTGTTAATTGAGTGGGAGCTTTGTTTGACCCCAGTGGACCTCTAAAATACAGTATGAAAAAAGAAATTAAAACTTGCCCCAATGATATCAATAGATCCCCCGTGCCATACAAACTCATGCATCACAAAACATGTAAGCAGGGGTGGCACAGAGGTGGGCTGTGAAATCGGCACAATGAAGGGAAGGGATCTGGTGGCTTTCTGCTCCAAATGAGGAATTATAATCCCTCCCTTTCAAAAACTACAGTTTAGAAAAATTCAGTCCACTTAAGGTAAGGCACCAAGGTGGGGGTTGAAGAAAACACCAAAACTGATGTTTTTAACCTAATATAAATAATCATAATGATAAGATTTTCTTGCAATTTATGAGGACAAAATAAGGTTTCCAAAGAAATTAATTACATCAGCATAATAGCCTATAGGTTAGCGCAACAAGCTGTGAAAAAGCTCATTACATCCAGCAGACCAGGGTTTGATTCCCACATCCTCCACTTGCATACTGTAGGACCTAAGCAAGTCACTTGACCTTCTTATGCTCATGGGTTGCTCTTTAAATGTGTATTGTGCCCGTTGGGACTTCCATGGTTACCAAAAATGAAAAAACAAATATGAGAACTCATCACATAATAAAAGTATGTTTACATATGGCTGGGAAGTAGGATCACCAGACATTCCCCACTCATGTGTTAGTGTGCACTGGGCATTTGAGGAAGGAGGCTCAGCCTGCAGTGTCCCTGTGGGGATAGTGCAAGTAGTGAGAAAGGAAAAAATAACCCATCATTGTACCTCCCCAAATCAAGTACCTACTGGAAAGCGCTGTGGAGTGCAAATCATCTCCAGCGAATCAGATCATTATGGCAGAGTCCCAGGAAGAAGCCTGCCTCTTGGATTGTTGGTGCAACATAGACTATTGGCTGGTATCAAGACAATGGTAAAGAAAATCACCTAAGGTAAAGAATGAGATGCAGAAGCCCTTGACTGTGCACCTTGTCTACAGTGTAAGTCCAATCTGTGTGTCACAGATGCTATGATAGCCCCATCTCATCAGAGGGAGCAGGACTTCAGCACTGGGTCATCCACAATCCCTCCAATTGAATATGTAGTGACATTAACAGACAAATCAGATGCCTTCTCATACCAGAAGTAAGATGTGGGCCGTGCCCATGGAGAATAACATTGGATTGTTTTGTGTGATGAGCAATCTTTCAAAGGCAGGTCCAGAATACTGGCACCAGCTGATACTAAGGGTGTCCATTGACATCTGCAGAAACCTCGTGCACAGGAATTATTAAGGCATATCAGAGCCACTATTCTTTATTGATCATAGAATCAAATTTGACAACAGAAGGAGACCAATGGTCCAGTGAGTATAACTCCTGCTACCCTACCTCAACCTCACAGTCCTACTGTTCTAGTGGGTTGGCCTCGCAAACTATTGATGGTTTTGGATCCATCAGGTTTGAGGTTAGCTTGTGCAAATGGGATCAAGGTGGCTGTGGAGAACTATAGCATGTCTCTTAATGCTGCCCTTGACTCCATAGCTTCTTACTGTGCTCGCCTTGATTTCCGCCATAGTTCCCTATTGTACTGTGAGGATGAGGCAGTTGAAGACTAAGGGACAGAAGTTACTACATTCTTAATGGAGGTACCGCTCACTGGAGGACAGATTGGCTCTGAAAACTCATTATTGTGATTATCAGCGGGCAATCACCATGAAAAGACAGTTCCTGTTAAGGGTGATTGCTGTGGGAAAGAACCACCTGGTTCAACTTTTTGCACTGTGGACAAGTTGATTACACCTCCCGACTACAGTCCAAGAAAGTCTTTTCTGCTGAGAAGTGTGATGTTCTGAGGAATGAGGAAGCCAGACCCAAACCTAGGGTATAAGGAATATGGTTTAACATCACTGATGTTTGCTAATGAATTAAAAACTGTTATTATCACATCTGTCAGTCATAGTAACAAAATATTATTATGTCGATCTCAGTTTTTATGCAAGCTGAATGTACATTGCATGCTCATTTGTATAACACAATATTGTTATATCCTCTCAGGTTTTTATGAAGCTGAATATACAGTATATTACATAATCGATTGTATATTTCCGCTTGCAAACCTATGTGTAAATCTCTTGAACTGTTCATTGCTCCTGTTGTATGCCGTTTGACTGAACCCAGGCTATATTTCTGTAGTGTGACTCTTGTGTTTGCTGTTCATACTCTTCTATGCTCCCAGGTCGTACATGAAATAGATGTTTACTTGCCTTGTGTACCCTACTCAGTAAACAAAACTAAATAAATACATATCATGTGTATTGTATTTTTTCCTATTTTTCTGTAATTTATATTGTAATGGATTTTAAGCCAATCAATAAAATAAATTAATTGAGAAGTACAATGAGTTTAATCAGTTCTTTCTTTCCAAGAGCCATGCATTAAAATGGGATCTCCTCAAAGGACCTGTCATGGGGCGACAGTACTAGTCCTGAGATGGGCCAAGGCGATAGGCTATATTGGGTGTTTGCCCAGTTTGAGATGATGTGGTTCTCTGGTTGACCTTGGGATTGCATTCTACCTACCCAGGACTCACCCATCTGTTTATTGTCTGTGGGGGCTTGGGTCTGATTACTTCACAGATCATTAGGTCATCTCTGAGCTCTGAGGGAGGTGGTTTCTCTGCTCCTGTAAAGGGCAGTGGAGAGACACACCTAAAGAAATCATCTTTGGACTCTGATATTGTCTTAAATTACAGACCTGTCTCGAGCCTTCCTTTTCTGAGGAAGGTAATAGAAAGGTGGTGGTCAATCAGTCACAGGCTCACCTGAAAGCTATGACATCTGTGAGCCATTCCAGCTGGGATTTTGACCTTGGCACAGTACTGAGATGGCACCATCAAGGTGTTCAGTGATGTCCTCATGGTGAGAGATAGAGGGCATCATTTCATTCTTGTCCTTCTTGACCTCTAGTTGGCATTTACATGGCCATCCATGGGGTGCTATCAGATTGTCTCAAGCAATACATGGGTCTCACTGGCACATTTTGTGCTGGTTTGAGTCCTACCTGTCCGGAAAATTCAGCAATTAGTCTTGGGTAATTATACCAGCATAACAAACCAGAACTTACTCGCTAACCACAAAGGACACTGACACAAAATTGTGCAAAATTTAAGTGAAACTTTTTACTTACAATAACTTACATATGTAAGATGGTTAAAATGGCAACTGTGGCAGCAGTAAAATCTCAACGTTTCACACTGTAGCACTTTATCAAGAGAATTCTCTTACATGCTGTATGTAAATTATTTAATAAAGTGTCACTTTAATTTGCACTGCAATTTTGTGTCAGTGACTTTTTGTGGTGAGTGCTGATTTGTTCCACTGTTATGACTTCACGTTAACCACAGCACCACTGGCCTGCATCTAGAGTGGCTTTGTTGGCTGTGTAGTCTTAGGTAATTCTATCTCAGACAGCTGCATTGGACTGTGGTGTGCCTCAAGGTTTGATCATGGCCCCTGTGTTCTTTGCTGTGTATACAGTATGTTGCTATTGGGTGAGCTCATCAGATGGTATGGGTTGGTTTTTCACTGCTACACAAATGAGATCTTTCTATACCTGTTGTGAGCATCTGAGGGGATAAATGTTGGCTTGGTGTTGTGCCATTACCTAAAGATATCAACAACTGGATGGCCTGCAACTGAATAAGTCACAACCCAGTCAAGGCTGAGGTGCTGGTTACTGAACCAGGCCACTGAGAGTCGCTATGACGGGGAGTGACACCTGGTTGCCATCTTTAAATGGTGCTGCCTTTGGAGCAGTGGATGCAGTTGGGTGTCTGGGGATTACTATGCATTTCAAGCTGACCATGAATAACCAGTTATGGGCGGTTGCATTTAATGTCTTTTCCCATCTTCAAAACATCACCTGTATCAAACCATTTCTAGCACCTGCTGACTGTGACAACAGACCATGCCTTCATCACTTCCGGGCTGGATTACTGTAATGCTCTCTATCTAGTCTTATCTGAGGTCTGATACACCCCTGCAGCTGGTCCAGAATGCAGAAGCTTGTCACAATCTCCATGACTTCCACTAGAGATCACAGTAACTCTGGCTACATGAAATGCACTGGCTGCCCTTTCTACAAATTCCAATGAGGTAAATGGTTAGGAAGCACAACTGAGAAATTTGCATTGGAATTCCACCGATATTGTGCTGTATCTATTTAAGTCTAAAGATCAGATAATTTTACTGTATTTGGGATATTTTTCTAAATTTGTACTGAAATAAAATACATTTGACAGGCCCCAGGTAAGTATGTCCTCATACTCAGCTTTCTAGCAAGTATGTTCTCCTGTTCCACTATAGCGCCAGGCACTTGAGTCTTCAGCTATCCAGCTATTTCACTGTCTGTTTTACCATGCAGTCTCAGGGCCTCACCCTGTCCATCACTAAAGGTCAGTCCCAAATATGTACTTGATTTTACCATTCCTATAACTGTGTGGGCTACACCCCATTTCTATGTTATACTGTTTGAGCCCCAAATCAATATTTTACTTTTTCGTTGCTAATTAGGAATTTTGAGTCTTTGCATATATCATGTAATGTATAGAGTTTCCTCAGGAGCCCAGCTATTGAAAGTGAAGTCAATGCTAAGTCAGCAGCATAGGCTGACATGGGCCATCATTTTCCTCCAACTGGTTAGTGAATGATCTTCATCAAGTAGTCAGCAAAGAACATCACTATATAGGTTTTTGTGTGCAAAATGCATTTCTGAAACTCATAGATTTGTCACTGTATTTTAAATTTCTTCAAATATGTTCACAACAGTTTTAATACTAATTCTGTAATTAATGACTTAAGTCAATAAGATGGCTGGCTCAAATTATGTTTTTTTAAATCTCTTCCCCTAAGGTTACTTTTTAACTGTGCATAGTACCTCCCTACAGTCCATGTATTAGTATGGTACTGGCACACATTTTTATTCTCTTTTCTCCCATCTCCATGGTTTGGGTCCCATCTACCATAATTACTTCCATTTCCATGTCTACCCTTCTGTGGTACTTATATTTGCTCCTAGTGCCATGGTGAAGCCTCTGCACTGTGGTGCTCCCCATTGGGGAATGTGTTCAGCAGCCCCTTGGGCAGTCCCATATGGGATAAGGCGACCATTCAGATGGTTGGGCCAGAGTGCTGGTTTCATTCTGCTCTTTTCCAGGGATTTTCCTGCTCATCAGTGCCACTTCCCTAGGACACTGCCATCTGGGACTCCAGTGTACACATGCACATGGTTATCGAGACCACACACAGGAGCCAGGCAGCATCCCACTCCCACATCACCAGTCTGCTGTGGTCACCCAAGTGGCAGAGTGATAATGGGAGTGCAGTCCACCCTCCCTGGAGAGATTCATCTGGAATGTGCAATGCTCCTTCCCTCACCAGCCCTCCGATGACCTCAGCTCAGGGTCTGAACCTGGGTAGCTGGTGTCACAAGCAGTAGCTCTACCACTGCACCAACAGGCCAGCACTGGCACGCATTTATCATGGTGACCTGTACAGCATCACACCAACATGCAAAACTGATTCACAGTGGGCATGGCAAGCAAGCAGAAACATTCAAAAGGTCAAAACACGCATACTGTATCTCAGTCTAGGAATGAAATACATTGAAAAGAAAACGGATATATTGTTGTTTTCTCAGACATACATTGGTACTAAAACTATATGCTGATGTTTTTCCCACTAACAGATACTGCTGCTTTAATTCACTTGGCATATAATTTGTAGAGGTTGAAAAGCAAGAATGCAAGTTTTCAGCCCTACTTTACTCCAATATTCATGCTGAATTTCTGTGACATCTCCTGTAAGTCATAGCAACCAAGCCTCAAACTCTTATAATCATTGAAAGCATTTCACTACTCCTCCCTATCTGTTCCAGTTTTATCCACATTTCCACTGTGAGTGGAGAGTCTCTTACTGCTGTAAGAACATAACCTACTGTGTCCTTAAGGGTGTCAGACCTGTTAATCACCCTAGAATACAGTAGAATATAAGAATGCACTCACAAAGCTGTAACAGACTCTCAGGTCACCAATAAATATAGAAACACAAGATGACAGTGATGGTACATTACAGGCAAAGCCCATAACACCAAAAGAGTGCCTTCTTCAATAACAATTTGACTAGAATTTGTTTTGATACTGTTTTAGAACAGTGTGTTAAATTCACAGCATGACAGGCTGCACAGTGTTGCCAGCATTAGGCGTGCAAGATTGTCCAACCTCCTCCTTCTGCTCCTTTCAAATCACGTGGCATTGCTTGTGTTTAAAAGTTCTTCAGTTCACCCACAAACCCCGTTGCCAAACCACTGCAGGCTTTATCACAGCCAGATGCCACCGCAGCGTTGTTGCCATTATGATCTAACCAAGCTGAACCGTGGGCTCCTAAGTCTTCACTGTTCACAAAATACCAAAGAGTTTCCTGCAGTTCACAGTGACAACCCACAGAGAACAGTAGTTTGAAGATAACCACAAGAAAAAAAACAACTTTTGGGAACAGGTCCCTTTATTTTAAGCATGTTTCTGCAAAGAAAGGAGAATGAAGAATAATGCATAGAAAAACAAGTTAATACAGAAGCATTTGCTGAGATGTACTTCAACAATTCTCTTCATTTGTAGCTCCATGTCAGTGTTATTTATCTATTTATTTTACACAAAAACAATCCTTAAAACTGTAGGGTTACCCTCTGCAGACCTTTCAGGGAAGGGGATGTGCTGTTCTGCTATTTCACTGCAGTTATTTTTTCTGATGAAAGTCCCTGGGATATTGTTGCAATGCATGCCCCTAACTGTCACACATTACAAGGTATGGCACTCATTTTACCTCTCACAAATGCTTTGTCCACATGGGAAGATGATATTCCACTTTCCCACTGATACTTTAACACAGAAATTCATAATAATCTATTATGCTCAGTTATCAGTAAATGTTATGAACATTAGTGTACTCCTGAAAAAGGGACTGTAATGGTTCCAGCAGTCCTACCAGTTACCAAATATAAATAAATAAGATAGCCATGGTGTTCTGAGCTTGCAGTGTCATACCTGATGCTGTGTCACATATTTATTTGGTTTGTCACATGTCTTATCACACACTAGTAAAGAAAGGGTGAGAGGTACGCTACAATGCCCTTTGTATGACCTTGACATGAATGGTAATGTCTGCTAAGCTTCAGCAAAGTTTTGGATAAAGTAGGCTAAACATAAAACTGGAAAGCAATTAATGGCTCTGAAGAAGATGGAAGTTCTGACTTTGGTTTGTATCAATCGATTGATTAATCAATCAATCAACCAGTTTATTGGTGAGCATATTTGGATTAAAGTGTTAAGATAGATAACATCAGTGATAACGTTCACAGTGACTGTACAACAATCAGATAATGAAGGCTTTGAATTGTGTAACAGATGCAATAGAAGTCAGTTCATTCCATTTTTGTATTTGCAACCAGGAATAAGGTGCTACTGCTGATAATGTAAATTTTCAGCTTTAGTTCATGCTCTTGGGGCATAGTAGTTGAACAAATCATTAGGGGTCTGAAATCCTGGTTTGCACGTGTAACCCACAAATGGGGTTCCCAAAATGTCTCCCTTGAGCTTACCTAAATGCTCACTGCCAGGCTGGTGTCCTGCATTTTAAGCAGTTTAATTGATTACCAGAGCCTGCATAGCCTCTGTGTACTGTCTCTTTAAGAGCTGCTTGATTGCAGCGTAAGTAATCTGAGATGGAGCTCTGTTGAAAGATGTAACTATTTGCTGAAAACCATTTAGAATGATAATGATAATGTAGTTTGTCTGACCTGCTTTCTTTGTAGCATGGACTGTTTTGTTTGTCTCCACTATCTTGGTCCTGGACTGCAAATTGGACCAATCAGTTTTGGTGGGACCTAAAATGTAGCAGGACTACAGGAGCTGTCTAAATTCAAAATCTTAGGAACTGTGGTTTGAGTTTTTGCGCCTTTTTGCAACTGAAGGGGACTCTTGCTTTGACTGACAGCCAAATCAGCCAACCAAAGCTTTTTGGATCTTGGGAAGTCCTGGGCTGCTTGCAGTTTTCAGTTTGAACTAAGCTGGAAGCTGAACAAGAAGGAGCTGAAGTGATTCTGAGAGCAATCATGAGTGGATTTGCATAGGAGAACTATGAAAAGGCTGAGAGTTTGGCCTCCATGTCTGCCTGCTGCTCCTGAGAGGAAGAGAAGTTATTTTGGACTAAATCCAAGTTTGTGTGACTAAAGTAAGCAACTGAAGTGGGCCAGGCTCAACCTGAAGAAGACTGAATTTTTTTACTGAATGCGATCTGTCTATCAGGAGTTCAGCTACCCCAAGCTCCGGTGTGTGCAGAGACTTTGCGATTGTGCCTGGGAAGCGCTTTGCCTGGTACAGTAGAATTCCCGTACATGTAAATGTGCTATGAGCTGCTAATGGGTTGTGAGTTAGTTCCCCACTGTGTGAACTGTGTTCTGCTTGCTGGAAGCTTATCCAGCCCAAAATGGACTGCTTCCGAACTTGTCTCCATGCGGTCTGGGCTTTGCCAGACTGGCCCAGCCAAACTATCCACTGAACAGAGAAGCCATTGACAAGAGACCTGCCTGGGGATCAGCCACCTGCTCCACGCTTGAACAGGAGCGATGCCTCTGCGACTTGTGTGGGCCCTGCTTCTCCTGGCATTCCAGATCAACCACCTGCAGTCTTGATTTTCATCCAGCCTGGGTCCAGTCTTGGGTATCGTGAGTAAATGCCAGGGTAGCTCCTACAACAACACTTAATCTGAGTGTGTCATCTGAGTGTCTTGTTGTTTTGTTTCCTTCTGAACTGAGCCCTCTCACTCTGGATTACAAATATTATGTACTGTGCATGTTGTGTTTTTCATCACAGGCCCCAACCAGCTGCAAACCGGGCAACTGTCCTGGCTAGCCCATCTCTTCTCTACCTGGGTACCCACAGGTGGACTTTGTGGGGACTCAAAGCATGCATAACTGCTTGATTGATATAACCTTTAAGCTAATTAACCTGATTTTTCCTCCCTTGTTCAAGTCCCTGAATCAATCAGATCTAACTTTTCTGCATGTAATCTGACTGTGGTTCCAGTTTGTGCTCAAAGTACTGTACTGTTGCTATTTGCTGTGCTTAACCTTGTTTTACAGGGGCTCCCCAGGGGCTGAGCCAGAGGAACCAGCCCTGGTGGTAAGTGCAAACAGTGTGGGTACTTGTGTGGTATACCAGGGTATTGTGAAAGTGATTATTGTACAGTGTTCAGGCCACTAGAGGGAAAGGGAGGTTACAGTGTCCCGGAGGGCTGTGCCCAGGTTAGCTTGACCACTACCAACCCTGACCTCCGGGTGGAGGCACCTGTTTCAGAACTCAGGCCCCTTAACCTGCTGCTATCCAAGCAGGCAGGAGTAGTAGCCCTGGGATAGCGCCACCTAGGGGTTACACCGTGCAAACCAGGATTTGTGTGGTTCCTTTATTCAAAAGCTCGGTTTGCACATGAGCAAACTGGAGGAGACACAATGCAGATGGAGGGCAGAAACCTGAATATCAGGCGTGGTCAATATTCAGGTATTTGTGCGCAAGGTGATTTGCCCAGTCCCTTGCGTAGTGCAAATCCAGCTGATGGAGACCACGACTTACTCCAGTGGAACCTTAGTGGTTGGTGGAGGAAGTTTAGTAGCCCTGTGCTGGTCCCAAGCCATGAAAAAATGTCTCTGGTTTCCAGTGGTCCCCCACCCGCACACATGCCTGATATCCACACAGAATTTCCCTGGTGTCTTGCAGTCCTTCCCCATCTGAACCCATTCCTGATGTCCACACACAATTTCCCTTGTGTTTTAGTGGTCCCTCCCCACCCACACCCATGCCCAATATGACATCCACACACAATGTCTCTGGAGTCTCACAGTCCCTCTCCCCACCAGCACCCATGCCCAATGTAACAGAACATTTACCCTGGTGGCTAGTGGCCCCTCAAGCTGATGCCCTGCCCAATTAATGAAAGAAGACTCTCCCTGGTTTTCAGCAGTCCCTCCTTCAGTCAGATCCCTATCCCCATATTGGTGAAAATCCACCCCAATTTGACAATCCTCCAGCGATCACCAGCCTGCCACTAAAGTGCAGGATGCCTGGTAACAAGTAATGTCCCCAACAACACATCTCCAGCCCCATTCCCAAATAGTTATATTCTGACCCCCTAGCCCATGTCTTATTGGTGTCTAGTGGTTTCCCCTTCCGTGGCACCAGAACCCAACTCCCGGTCACCCTTACCCCAAATCTTGGTGCCACAGTGAAGTGATGGCAAGTGGCACAGCCCTCACATCACCTCAGCCACCCACCATCTGACAGAAGCAGGAGCAAGCTGTTTGTTGCCCAATAAATAAGCAATGCACTCCCTGTTTCTGTCAGATGTGGATAATAACTAGTATGTGATGAATAGGCTGTGTCATTCCACCATTCACTCGCTGAGCACTGAGATTCAGATAAGGGTGACTGGGGAGGGCTGGGTTCTCAGTGCCACAGGAGGGAGAGGCCCACCAGACACCAACAGACAGTTCGAGGGGTTCAGAATATCACTGGCTGGGGAACAGGGCTAGAGCCGTGTTGTGGGGGGTACCTATGACAGATATGTGACCAGAGTAATGTAGTAATTTCTTTTTGTTAATGTATTGTGTTACTGTAACAATGTTGCTGTCATACTTGGCTATAAAGCGTGGCTTTCAATGTCACATGACCAAACAGGTCTTATGGAAACATTGGCTAAAGTTGATCAGAGGAATGTTCCTTGGGAACATTCAGCCACAGATTCTGTAAGGCAGATGGGATAGTGCCAGTTTGAATGCCTCAGTCAGCTTGAAAAGCAAGAAGCATGAGGTTATACACCTTGTCATCCTGCAAAGGCAAAACCAGAATATAAAAGTGGACAGAGCAGGGGTGGGTGTGGGGTGAGCCAACTAGTCTGGATGAGGTCATCATTCATATACACACACACACACACACACCCACACACAAACCCATACACATGTAACCCCCCAAATTCAGGGGCTTACCTTGAGTATCTCCCTGGGCTCGCTGATGCCCACTGCCGGTAGACATCCAGAAAGAAAAGCAAATCTATGTACAGTGATGTCCTGTTGTCCTGCATGAGTGTGCAAAGCCATGCTGCTGAGCCATGCTGCCACCCTATCCCTCTAAGTCGAGCCAGCCAGTATGTATAGCGTACATAGCCTGGACTGGATCCAATCAATGAAGCTCATGACCAGACATGAAAAGGCCTAATTTACTTAGATCTGCAGTCGCTTGACAGAGCAGAAGGAGCCCCTTCATGTACTGCAAATATTTACTTATCAAGTCTTACTGTTACTAAATGAGTTGCTTATATTGTTTGTCTGTTCCTCCACTATGGGAGCTGCCATCTTGAGTCCCAGACTCCATGTTTGGACCAATCGGAACCAAGGGGTCCTTAAGGGTCCTTATTACAGTGCCTTGCGGTAAACTGTGAACTTTCCTTGTTGGCACCTAAATTATCCACTAGGACCTTGCAGACTGTGATTGACAGTGGAGGCAGCCAACTGGTATACAGAGACCCTTTCCTCTGTAGGACTGTTTCTTGTAGAGTTCATTTCGTTCAGCTCGAGCAACAGAAAAGGATCTGCATAGCGGGCTGATGGAAATTTTAGGTAAAGGCCTGTTTGCTTACCTGCAGGAGCTGAGAGAAACTCGGACTACCTAAAAGCAGAGACAGAGAAAGAGACTTCTGCAGCAGCTAGTTTGGAAGTCCAACTGCAGCCATCGAGAAGGAAGAAACTTCTGTGTGAGCTGAAACCATTGTGGGATCTTGACCTGGTCTACCACCCTGCAAAGGCACAAGCGCCAAAATGCAGAACAGAAAATGTAAGTCTTGTTGCCCGAATAAGTTCAGAGACTTTGACACTGGAGCAAATGTTTTGCCTGAAGAGAGGCATTTGATAAAACTGTGAGAAGAGTTCTTGGTCTAAGGACTCCAGTGCCAGTGGAGCCGGTAAATGTGGCGTTTGTCTCTTATCTCAGTTGGGAAGAAAGGAGACCTGTTGCCAGTTGTTCCTGTTACTTATAAAGATCAATGGCAACCATATTACACATTATAAAAAAGCCTGAATTCAGGTCCCAGTGCCATAAGTAGAGTTTCCTGAAAATTTTATGCTATTTGATTTTGTGGTTTCTTTTTAATCAACATTTATTAACCTGCTCTGCACTAACTGAAAACAGCCAGGATGTTTCTGTCCCTCTGACTGAGCGTTGGATAGTGATGACATCATAGTGGACTAGGCTGCAGATTCAGCAGTGTAAGTACCTGCTTGACTGACAAGCTGTTAACTTCCCAATTAGAACAATCTGTGAGGTAATTCTTTGCTGTCCAGGGTTTTTACAAACTCAGTCTCTGGTGTTTGTCCAGATGAATTGCTGAAAATCCACATTTTGGTCTTCTAATGAGCTGATTATTTGCGTTTCAGTGCTGAATTGAAGTGGTATGCATTTGAGAAATTAGCATACCTGTATCACAGCTTCTGCCAGTTCTTTCTCATCAAAACTCTATGTTTTTTTCTAGCTGTATAACACTGGGTTGTTTAATGGATATAACATAAATCTAAAGTTTGTTAATTCATACAAGTAGTTTGATATAGCCTCAGTAAATAGGTACATGTAAGAACAATTTTTCTTCCTCTCAGATTGACAAACAGGTGCCTTCCACGCTCCGCTGTTTCAGGCACATGTACAATATGAACTCACAAATGTCAGTCCTTTGATGGTTTCTGTGTGAAAATACATAATGTATAAATAGAAACAGTGTATAGCATCTTGATGCTCCTTGTCTCCTGCACCATAGTTGAGGCAGCTGCACTCTGATGCCCTTCTCTCTCCCCACAAGCCCTCTGTCTCTTACCCACATAGAGGCCACTGCAACCTGCTGCTCACTGTCTTCTCCACACAGTTGGGGTTGCTGCACCCTGTTGTCCACCAGCCTGAACAGTCAGGGCTGCTGCACATATTTCCCCATGCCAGAACAGTTGGGGTTGTTGCAACCTGCTATCCACCATCCCCAAACCCATAGTTGGGGACATTACACCCTGTTGCCCCTTGTTCCCATCTCCACAGTCAGGGATGCTAGGCTCTGCCACACCTAGGGTTCATTGTATCTTGCCTCTAGGAGTTGGGGGCTGCTGCACTATGCTGCCCCATGCTATCAGAGAGTGTGACACTTGCTTCACCCTGCTATCACATCCAATGTCCCAAATGAGCAGAGCCGCTGCACCATGAGTACCCCATCCCACAGTCAGGGCTGCTGTACCTTGATGCCCCCCTGTGTCCTGCCCCACAGTCAAGGATTCTGCACCATGCTGTCCACAGTCCCCTACTGCCACAGCCGGGCTGTTGCACCCTGCTCCTGACTACTCAGGCAGGGCTGCTGTGGCCTGTTGTACCCTAGAGCCCTTGCCTCTACAGTTAGGGCTGGTGCACCATGTTGCCACTTGCTACAAGAGTTGGGGAATTTGCTGCCCCTGTCCTTTGCCCCCATATTTGTGTCAGTTTCACCCAGGTGTGGCTTCTGCATCATGTCCCACAGTTTGGGCTGCTGTACCCTAAAGCCTTCCTTGTCTCCTGACCAAACAGTCTGGACTTCTGTACCCCTAATGCCCTCTGTCCTTCACCCCATAACACAAGATGAAAGTATTTTTCTGTTTTCTTTTGAGCAGTGCAGCAAACAAATCTGACTTTGGTGGCAGGGTAGCATGGTGCAGCAACTCTAACTGTGGAGTCATGGGGCTGTGGCAGAATTGGGCTGTAAGGTGCAAGAGGGTACAGCAGCCTTGACTGTGTAGACAGGAACAGGGTGCAGCAACTCTGGCTATGGTGGCAGGAGACAGACTACAGCATGGTGAAGAAGCCCTTGGTTGAGGGCAGAACATGGGGAGCAACAGGGCACAGCAGCCCTGACCGTGGGATGGGATGTGCATGGTGCAGCAGCCCTGCCCATTTGGGAAAATGGATGTAGGTAGCAGGGTGCAACAAAGCCCCACCTCTGGCTGCATGGGCATCATGGTGCAGCAGCCCCAAATGTGGAAATGGGGCAAGGGATTCTAGGGTATAGAAGTGCACAGCAGCCCCGACTGTGGTGACAGGAACAGAGAGTGCAGCAGCTCTGATTGAGGGTGGGGGAAAAAGGGCCACAGCAGGGTGCAACAACCTCAACTGTTCAGGCAGGGGGCAGCAGGATGCTGAGGCCCTGATTGTTCAGGCAGAACACGGGCAGCAGGCAAGTGCATCTCTCAGATTTGGGTGGGAAACAGGGGCATGTGGGTCAGGTGATATGGGGCAGCAGAGTGCTGCCTCAACTGTAGGTAGGAGATGGGGCATCAGGATGCCATGTAGGGTTTCTAGTTATACATATGCATGATGTGTTTTAACTCAAACCATCAAAGAACTGAAATGTGTGGGTTCATATAGAACATGTGCCTGAAATAGCAGAGTGTTGCAGGCACCTGTCTGTCAATCTGAGAGGAAAATAATGTTCTTACATGAACTTATTTATTGAGACTACATCAAAGACAAACTGCTTGTATGAACTAACAAACTTTACACTTATTTTATAGCCATTAAATAAACAGCCCAGTGTTATAGCTAGAAAAAACCCACAGAGTTTTGATGAGAAAGAACTGGCAGCAGCTGTGATACAGATATGCCGATTTCTCAAATGCATACTACTTCAATTCAGCACTGAAACTCAAATGATCAGCTCTTAGAAGAACAAATGTGGATTTTCAGCAACAAACACCAGAGACTGAGTTTGTAAAACCCTGAGAGCATACAATTACCTCACAGGATTGTTGTAATTGGTAAGTTAACAGATCATCAGTCAAACAGGTACTTATACTGTTGAAGCTGTAGCCTAGTTCAATATGATGTCATCACTCTCCCAGGCTCAATCAGAGGGACAGAAACAGCCTGTTTTCAGTTAGGGCAGAACAAGTCAACAAATACTGTTTTAAAGTAAACCTCAAAACCAAATAGCATGGAATTGTCAGGAAACACTACTTATGACACTGGATCTGAATGCAGACTTTTTGAATTTTTTTTACAATGCATAAAATGGTTGTCATTGATCTTCAAGTCAGCCTGCAAGCTGCATGATAAAAGACTTTGCCAATCTGTTCTTAAGTCAACTTCAGCTACTGGGCCCATGCCAGCTTTGGTCCTAAAGACTGTTCCTGCACCAGATCCAGCTACTGCTCAGTGAGGGATCAGCCATGGGGCATCAGCCCTGCAGAGAATCTAATTGCAGGTTGCATCCACCTACAGGGCAAGGCCGTGAAGAGAAGGTGAGTCATGTTGGACCCGGTCCCCACCAGAATCCTGAGAGGTGAGTGGTCCATGGTGTCACCAGCCATTCCACCCATCTGTCAGGCTACAGTGAGTACAATAAGGTAGCCCTGCAACAACCGAATAAATTATTCTGTGTCCTCTGATTTGCTTTATTAGTTTTCGGTGGTTTCTAATCATGCTTTACAGGCCATTCGGCCTGGGATTATAAATACCTTGTTGTCTGCCAGTGTTTTCATCTGTTTAATAACATCCTTCTTTCCATCAAGGGCCCCAACCAGCTGCAATGCTGGCCTACCCATGGCAACACTTCAGGCCTGCACCTAAATTCCACTCTGGATACCCAGCAGCTGGTCAGACTGATTAATTTAGGGACAGATCAAATGTGCATTATTTATCATCTGCCTAATTACAATATTACAGCAATCATTAGCCTAAATTCATGCCCTTTCCTTGTTCAAGTCCCTCTTAATAAATCTGATTTACTGTTTGATGTTACGTTGGCTGTGAGCATATTATTGCCCAGTGCTCAGTTACTGAGTCATTCCAAAGGTACTGTGCAAAAGCATTGTTGTTGCAGGAAGCTGTTTTCTTGCAGGGGCATATGCCAGATGTCCAGACCCTGTTGGTGTGTGTGGTGTCCATGAGCATATTATTAGCACTCGCCACTAATTTTATGTTGATAGCTGCATATAGTAATTGCTGTGTTTGAGGTATAAGGTCACTAGTCAGGGTGTGGGTGAGTATAGCTTCCCAGAGGGCTATACTAGTTTAGCAAGTAACCCACATAACCATTACTCTGGGTAGATGCACCACTAGAATCTTAGTTCTACTGTTGGTAGGCAAATCACAGTACCCTAATTTCTGAACCCAGGCCCCTCAACCTGCAGCCAGAGAAGCAGGCAGGGGTAGTAGCCCTTGATATAATGGCACCAGGGTTACACACAGGCACACACATTTGGGGGGACTGAGGAGGACTGTCACTCAAAGGGGTTGAGACCCCTCCCACGGAGTAGAAATAAACTGAGGTGCTGTGAAAGCACTTCCTCTTAGACCGGAACATCTGAAGATCAGGGGCCCTGCCATACAAACACTAGCTGACTGGTAAAATAGCACAGTAAGGGACAGTGCAATTCTGTAGTTAGGGCAGGTGAAGGATTTTAGTTGAGAATAGCTCAGAATTCTGCTGTACACCAACTGTCTGTTCAACTGTTTTATTTTCTGCTACTTAGTAAATGTGCAACCCTTTTGTTTTCCTGTAAATATAACCTGTGTAAATACTTGGAGGTCAGATGTTCAAAGGGTTGCACCATGCTAACAAGGTTGCGCCTGTGAGAATCCGAACTTGCTCCATTCTGCGATATTCAGCAGGAGGCAGTTGCCACTGAAAACAGGCTGAGCAACAGCGCAATGCAAATGAATGCATGCTGAACTTGAGGGGAGGAACCATGCATAAACTGCACAGCCCGATATTCAACCAGTTCATTCACAAAGCTGGACTGTCTTGTACCGTATGGGCTGCACGCCCATTGGCTCTTACTCTGCACCAATGGCGTCAACCCCAACCGGCAGTCAGTCGGCGAAGGCGGGCCGCGGGCAGGCGGTGGGATGCTGCCGCTTGCCGACGGCCGCGGGGAGCGGTGGTGGGGCTTCATGGGTGGGTGGGTGTGGGGACACTAGTCACCACGGCTGTGTTCGGGGGTTTGTTTACTTTGTACATCCTTACGATCGGGATTATCCACTGACCACCAGGGCTATGTCTGGGGTTTGTTCACTTTTTATATCCCGTGATCGGGTTTATTCACTGGACCACCAGGGATGTATTCGGGAAGGGGAGTTTGTTTTAACTAATACAGCCCGCGATCGGGCTTTTGTCCACTGACCACCAGGGATGTATTCGGGGGCTGTTTTAAACTAATGCAGCCCGCGATCAGGCTGGTGGGGGGGATTTTCACTCTTTTGCCGGCGATCGGGCTGCAGGGGTGTCGGTCCCGACGGCTGCTGCTCGGCAGGGCGCCAGGCGCAAGTCCTCTGGGATCGGCGCACCTGCATGCTAATGGCATGCAAATGGGGTTATAATCAGAAGCAAATGGCCCCCTGTGCCTTGCATGAATTATGGCCCCATTGCATTTTCACCTTTTAATATCAGAAATGTGCGATGGCGCAATGGTACGGCGCCACTGCAAGTTGAATGCACCACTCTGACCACTTGCAGTGGCCTTAGTTCCACTGCGCCATGCACAGTGGCTGTGGTCTGGGTGATATTCAAAGGAGTTGCTCAAGGCTAACTCCTTTGAATAGCGCTCTGGCCACAGCCCTGCGCAACTATTTTGTGCAGCGCAGGCTTGCGCCACAAAATAGCACAGTTTGAATATCTGGCCCGTAGTCTTTTAGTAAAGAATCATATTTTTATAGAATCAGTGACTGCTTGTTTTATTTAAAGGGTAATCCTACTATTTTGCTGGACTCTGTTTGTAGTCCATCTCCAAAGGGGCACCCTATCCACAGTTATTGTGTCGACCTTCCTGACCTTGTGCAAAGGAGGAGGTAAGAAACAAATTTCCTGGCTCCTGTTGGTAAAAACCTCACAGTTCGGCAGTGAACTTGAAGTCCCTGGTGAGGATTTTTGTCACAGGGCATTACTTGCCACAGGCATCCTGCAAGTTAGTGGCAGGCTGGTGATTGCCGGGGTTGTCAAACCGCGTGGCTTTCTACCAGTATGGGGATCAGACAGGGCAAGGACCAATGCGCACCAGGGAGAACTTTCTTTATTAATCGGGCAGGGCATCTGGTGGGGGTCACTAGCATCAGGGATAGCTCAGCATCTGGGACTGAGCAATTTGTGGGGTGGGATATGCTGTGCTACACTGCCTGACTACCCATGCAAATGAGCCCATAATAGAACATGCAAATAACCTATCAGTGCCGTGCTTGCCCAATGGGCTCATTTGCATGGGGCCATTTGAATATTGTGAATTGTGCTTCATCACAAATCATTGTGGCATCGTGCTTCAGGAGTCATGTCGGGCAGTGCTTAGTGGCTTAGAGCTGGGTCAGTGTAGCCCTATATTCAGTTGAATATCAGCGGTGTGCTAGTCCACTAAATATAGCATCTTCAAGCACCGGACTATTGCAGCGCAGCACAAACTTTGGTGCTCCATTTTGCATGATTTTATATATCGGCCCCATATCTTAAAACCAGACCTAGTACAAATCTTAACCAATAAAAAGGTTTGTGAGGAAGACAGGGCTCTGCCCAAGAGCACTTTAAAACAAATGCCAAAGTTGGAATCTCCAATCTCCTTAGTGTTAGTGAAAATCAACATTACGAAGAATATGATATGCAATGATGGGTTCTCCACGGATGACTGGTGATAAATCTAATTGAGCTATGATAAAGAGAACCAAAGTGTCAAGAAAAGAGTAGTGGTAGTTCAATAGATAAAATCCCATAATCAAACTGTGGCAAAATAAGGAGTTGTCCAGCTGTTTATGAATGAAAACACCAAAGAGAGTCCTTAAGCTTAGAATACTAAATTGTATCTCAATTGGAAACTCAGCTTGGTTTCTGGGTGGCAGGTAGCTAGGATTACAAGTGGAGGGAGTTTGAAGCCCCAGCCCAGTAACTAGAGGACAGTAAGTAAAAGGCCAAGTGAAACTCATCACTTTTGGTAAACTGCACAAAATGGGAATTGGCATGAATTAATAAGAATGGTGGGAAAAACTCTTACTTTCAGTGTAGGAATTATCCAGCTCTAGTAAGAGTATAAGCACCCTGCTTTTAGCTGACATTCATTGAAGTGCAAGACTGAAATCTAAGTTCATGTTCAAGTTTACCAACTGCAAATCTGGGCAGGTTAGAGGGAATAATCCAGGTGTAGCCACGCACAACCTTGCTGAGTTTCTGTTCAGGGCTCTGATGATATCATAGGGACCCCAAGAGCGAAGTTTGAGTTTGCAGAGCATCAATGGCATAATTCCAAATGGAGCTGCTTTTCTATTTCAGAGTGATATGGATCCTGGACCATAGCATAGCTTGCTCCAGCCAGGCATTGAGATCACCCACTTCAGCAGATGTAGATATTGGCCCCCATCCTAAGAAGGTTCTTAACCTCTGATAGGATCTTTGTTCTTGGCCTGGCCTCCAGTTAATGAACCAGGCTGTGGGGTTGGGCAGAAGGGTAATGGCACCAACAATTAACAACTCTTACATGCCCTGAGAGGTCGTTCCTGCTGCATTCAAGAAGGCATGAAATTTCTTCTCAAAGTCATTGGGCACTTTGGGGCCTTAAGTGAGACATCTGGCTCTCCGTGGTTACAAAATCTTTAAAGTCTTGTGTGGTTGTGCCTTCATGCAACATTTGCATTTGATTTGTTCAATTCAGCGATGGTGACTGGTGGTGGGTGGAGTCAGGAGCACTCCTGACCAAATATCTGCCAAGAATCTTCTCTGTCCTTTGAAATAATGGTGGCTGGGAATGTGCCAAGATCCTTCATAGCTTCTGCTATAGACATCAAACTCAAGAGACAGGATCACATGACACTTTATGTACTTTGAAATTATCCAGAACCTCTGTGGCTCCCACCAGCAAATCCATGATATGTTCATGAGGGTCCCCTCTTGGAATCCTTGGACCACATATATTTTCCTGACATTCAGTCCCTGAACCCAGCATCAGTTATTCACTTCCTTTGAAGGCCACAATGAATTCAAAACTGTTTTGGTTTCAGGGTTGGATGATAGATTTGTCATAAAGTCACAGTTTGGGGTGTCTATATATGATGTACAGAGAAATTATAGCAGTGTCTCCATATAAGCTTGAGACCCTCAGAAGTCACACCTCCCCTTTACCTTCGCCGCTGTAAGGGTGCTGACCTGGGTTCTGATGGTTGTGGGCAACCTAGGTATGTTTATGATGTGTAGTGATGCCTCCACCTGGGCTGTAAATGGGGTACCTGTGCACTGTACTGATAACCACCAAAGGAAGTAATACAGTCCTTCTCCACATAGTAACACAATCTCCAAACAATAACTATGAGTCAGGAGAAGTTGCAAATATATCCATCATATAATTTTTTCCCATCTTCTTTTATTATAGGATATATGTTCAATACATTAAATTGTAACCGATTGACGTTAAGTTTAAAAATACAGAGTCATATTAAGGTATCTTTAGGGTCAACCTAAAACAAAGATATGAACATGTTTATATGATATAGCCTCCTTTTTCCATCCCCTCCCTAAATATAGATCCTCTGGTAATTTTAGGTATTGCTAATTGATAATTCTTTAACTCATATTTGTAATAGCAGAAGCAAAAGCCTAGATATTTCTAACCAAGAAAGTTTTTCCATTATGGTCTTTGTAGAATTCATCCATCAATTTCTCATAATGTAAGGTGTTTTAAAGATACAACTTCATTTATTCAGATCAAAACTAGGTAACTTGGCAGAGTTCAATTTGCCAATATTAATTTTTTGTGGCCATTGTAGCCAAAGCTAGTATTTTCTTTTCTTTCTGTCCGATTTCTAGTAAATCAGTTATTATGAATGAAAATTTTTGATTGAAGTGGTAAATGTATATTCAAAATTTTCTCTAATTCTATTTTTGTTTCCACCATAACAGTATTTCTTTGCATTCCCACAGTAAATGAAAGGGATCTATTTTATTTTTGTTTTCCTTACAGTTGTGCCAGCACAAGTTAGGGTAATTTGCATCAATATGTTGTAGTTTGTACGGAGTTATGTATGCTCTATCCATAATTTTGTGTTGAATGGATTTGTTTTTGCATTCATGTATGTTCTATTAGCTTTTATAAATAGATTTTCCGGTGCAGTAGGTGCAACACTGTGGTGCTTATAGGCTTACCAGAGGAAGAAGAGGGAATGACGCAGTTCTCTTTGTCCAGAAGCTGGTGGCGAAGCTGGTCGGTCCCTCCTCATATGGTGCCTCTTATTGCATAGAGAGAGCTCACCGATCCTTGCGCTCGAGTCCTGCTGTGGTGCCCCTCGACCCCTAATAGTCCGCTTTCTGAACTACCGGAGGGCAGCACTTTTGATAAAAGTCTGAAGTTTAGAGCAAATAAGATGGGGTGAAGCCAATGAAGGATCAGCAAGATCTCCGGTGTCCGTCTGGCAGTGAAGAGCTCTTTTCCATCCTCTAGTGAACACGCTTGATACCAGCGGGATAAAATTTAAAAATGTTATATCTCAAAATTCCAGGTGCTGGTAGATGGTAATTGGTCCAGTTTTGAAGATTTGAAGACAGCCGAAACCACTTTGAAAGGAGCATTCCCCAATCTATTCAGCGATCGCTGAAGTGGGGTGCATAGGTGCTCTACGCCTATATGTACTGGTATGGTTATTTGCTGCAACTTTTAAGAAACTGAAATTATCTGCTATAATTAGTGCTCGATCTATCTTTAATACTAGAGGTTGCATGCCAGATTACTACTCCAGGTCTTTAATGGAGCTGCAAAGTGAAAGCTACAATGTGCATCCCTTTCTCAAAACGGCCGATGTCTGTATGCCATCAATGTTGTTCCCGGACAAGCTAACAGGGCAGCGGTGGCTGTTTTATGGCACCCTCATAGAAGCACAATGGCCCTGCAAATATCATCATTGTTCCCGTACATGAAGATCACAGAAGGTGCCCCGGAGAATTATTTGAGGAGAGAGATGCACTTTCTATTAGATTGGCAGACTGCATTAAGAGAAACCTGGAGTAACATAGCCTAGCTTGCAGGAGTTGCTGCATGCTGCTCCCTGTAAGACAGTGACTGGTTTCTAAGATGGGAGAATTTATAACGCGAGGCCATGACAGTCATGACAGCTTGACTTTTGGTCCCCTATATATAACTCTTTGCTTTAAAAATAAAGGTTTAATTATACAGTTGAATGGGGGATAATACCAAGAGCTACAAAGCTTTGTATAGGTTGGTGTTCTGGTAAGTTTACCAGCATTGCACTCTTTTTTTGCAGGTTGAAGGGGCTTGGACAAGGATTCCAGAACAGTATCATAGCTGACGTTCTGATGCCACTGAGAGCAAGGCCTAGAGGGAATCCACAGATTCTGTCCCCTTCATGTTGGTTTAGCCTCTTGCTGTATTTGGTGAGGCGTGCCAGCATATAGGAGATAGCATTGTAACACTGACTGGATCTGCTTAGGATTAGATTCCCGACTCTTAGATCCAGACTACCACTGGTAAATTATGTTAAGGGAAGGAATTTTTCTCTCCTTCTCTGTAGTACTTGCCTTTTGGCCCTCCACCTTTTTCTTTTGTCATGTCCACATCCTGAAGGAGCTCCGAATATAGAGTGCTTTGAGGATTCGGCACCAGTAGACGCCGAGCTAGTGGGCTGAATATCACCAAGGACAAAGTTTCCTTATATCCACTGCCATAAGGCAAGTATCAACATTTTTTTCTTTTTCTTTTTGTTATTCTATTGGTAGGGTCGCTTAGCGAAAGAATTTATACGCTCAAGTATGTTTATTAAGGTGGCCACAAGGTTTACTTGAGATTTGTTTACCCAAACGTAATACAAGCTAATGGCCAAAGAGGTCGCCCTGGGACTAATTATGAGTTTATTCCTCAGTCAGCCTCAGACTAAGTGTATACAAAGGACTCACTTGTGAATTTTTATTTTTTGTCTTTTAGATATCTTCATAAGGCTGTGTTTAATAAGCATGTAAGTCTTCAGCCACTGAATATTTTCTCTATGTTTCTTTTAGAGGTTAATAGGTTACATTAATATTAGGATATGGATTCAAGGTTCAAGGCAAGAAATAAGTTGTAGGGTTAAGAGTGGGAGGAAGGGAGGAGAAGATATTCGTGATATCTGTAGATCATGTACCTTGATGTTATTAAGTTGAGAAAGAGGGGTGTTTTGGCCTGTTTGGCAATAGGGTTATGTTAAGTTTAGGAATTTTGGGTTTGAATATGAATCTGTAAGGTTGAGGGTGGTAGGAGTTAAAGGGCTTCAGGGTTTGGGGAAGGAGGGTGGGCGGGGGACATCTTGGCTGGTTATCAAGAGGACGAGAGGCAGACCACTGTAATTTGAGCTTGGAAATTAAAAATGGCAGGAGGGTTAAAATTACTACGTGGAATATCAGAGGTGCAAGAAAGAAAGTTAACGATACCAGCTTTTAAAACATATTGAATGCTTAAAAATCTGCTGTCTCATTCCTACAGGAAACCTACTTACTGATCTTGGAGGGCTCACTCCCACTGAAGGCAACTGGTAGGCCAAATCTTTAATGCGGGGATAGCACCCAAAGCAGAGGGTAGCTATTCTATTCTCCTGGAATATCCATTTTAATTGTGAAATCTGCATTCAGGATCCAGATGGCAGATATCTAATTTTGAAAGGACTACTTGACGTGCACAGGTTGTGCTCTGCTGTGTCTATGGGCCCAGTATAGACTCCCCAGCCTTTTTCATAAGTTACTTAGAGAATTACTTCCTATGTTTCAGTCCCACTAATTTTGGGAGGAGATTGAATTTCTCATTTACTCCTGACCTGGATAGATCAGGGCTAGGAAATCTGGCTCTCACCTGCTCAGAGAGCCCTCCGAGATTTAACGGATCAACTAGGTCTGTTAGACCCATGGAGAGTCCTATACCCTTCTTTGAAAGAGTATACATTTAGATCCTCTGTTCATGACACGTCCACCAGAATAGACTACTTTCTAATCAGTCATAATTTCCTATCGGGATAATGGATAGTGCTATTGAACTCGGTGTTATATCAGATCATGCAGTGGTGTGGTGCTTACTAAATTTGACTCCCAATGTTCCAAAAAACCATATGGAAGGTTAATAACCAGTTACTGAGAGATGAAGGTGTTATTAAAGATATTTCAAAAACAATTGATCTGTGCACGGAGGTTATCCTTGGCTCGATGGGCAGAATAGATTTAGAATGGGAGCCCTGAAGTGTGTAATAAGGGAGAAATGATAAGAATAGCCTCATACAAAAAAAGATGAAACAACAAGAAGCCCTCACATTAATCAGCAAAATCCACGAGATAGAGAGAACATTATCACCTTCCACCCCAGATGTGGACAAACTCAAACTGATGGGTTTGAGGGCCCAGTATAGCTCCCTACTGCTAAGCAAAGCAGAATATGCAATAATGCACACCAGGATTAACTATGTCAATCATGGGGAAAAATGGGAAAGTTGTTGGCCCTCGATTAAAAACTCAAGAAGTCCAGAATAATTAAAGGTATTAGGTCTAGGTCAGATAACACTATACAAGTGAATCCTACAAAACTAGTACAGGAATTCATCACTTACTATAAGGACTTGTACGGACCCATGCCTAACCCCTGGAAAACAAGAAATAGATAAATATTTAGAGGCCCTCACTTTCCACAGATAACAGCAGTACAGAAGTCAGTGCTGCTGGCGCCCATAACTGACATAGAAGTTAAGAAAACAATAGATTCCCTCCCTTTGGATAAGGCCCCCAGTTGCGATGGGTTTCCCCAACTTCTACAAATCCTTTAGCAAGCAATTGACTCCTTGGCTAACCCGGTTGTTTAAGAGGTTTCTAGAAGGGGATGTAATGGATGAAAGTTTCCTGGAGGCCCTAATTATTGTCTTATGTAAGCCAGAGAGGGATCCAGAAATGGTAACAAATTATAGACCAATCTCTTTATTGAATTATGATATAAAGATTATAGCCAAATTGTTAGCAAATAGATTGGCAGAGATTATGCCCACCATAATCCATTTAGACCAAGCAGGATTTATGAAGGAGAACTCCTCAGATCATTTGAGGAAACTGTCACACATTTTCTCTGTGTTCAGGGACTCTGAAGTGCCAGTAGGCCTGCTGTCCCTGGACGCCGAGAAAGCTTTTGACAAGGTGGATTGGAATTTCTTGTTTTCCACAATGTGCAAATTCAGATTCCCGAAGGAATATATTGCTGGATCACTTCCTTCTATAAGAATCCCAAGGCTTGCATTTATTGCAATGGGGTTTTCTCGGAGAGGTTCCTTCTTCTTTCAGGTGCTCGCCAAGGGTGCCCATTATCAGCCACTTCTATTCAATATTTATTTGGAGCCTTTACTTGTCAAACTCAGGGAATCCTCCTTTATTCCAGGCATACCTCCGTATGGGTCCGTGCTCAAAGTATCGGCATATGCAGATGATATTCTGCTCCATTCCATAAACCCTGCTAGGCGTTTGAGGCTTCCTGCAAATTATTTCAGAATTGGTACCTATTCTAATTATAAAGTTAATCTGGATAAATCACAGTTTTCCCCTTAAATTATAGATGGTTAAAAAGTGATATCCTACACTTAGGTCTTCAATGGGCCTAAGCGTTTAGAATACTTGGGCATCTATCTTACCAGATCGGATTCCTTACTAAAATTAAATCTTAATGATACTCTGGCTGTTATACAACAAGATTTTACTAGGTGGTCATCCTTCCTATTTCTGTTTGGGGCACATCAACATAGTTAAATGAATGTCCTGCCAAGGATATTCTACCCATTACATATGCTTAATATCTGGTTGCCTATTAAATGGTTCAGGAAAACCCACTAGATTATATCTTCCTTCATATGGGCAGCTAAGCCCCCAAGAAAAGCCTACCAGAAACTGACTACACCCAAGACTGGTGGTGGGTTGAGATTACCCCATCTGGGAGGTTACTATTGGGCTAGTCAGAGCTCTAAATATGTGAAATGGATGACCAACGATATAACGCTAGCTAACCTACTATATGTCCCACCATGGCTAATACTTGAGAAAGCAATGTTAGCGGAAGCAAATCTATCAATACCCATGTTGTTATATAGCACAATTAAAATTTACGGTTAATATTTCCACTCTTCTATTGGGATCTCGTTAAAAGCCCATTCCCAACTATGTAACTTTTAAAATATAAACATACCCAGGACTGGAACCAGCCATTAGTAGGAATCCAAATATCAAGATAGGCAACAAGGCAATTCCTAAACTTTGGATCCCCAATTCCAGCATAGAAAATTAAAAGATTTTCTGGACTCAGAGGTGAGAGTCTTCGGCTGGACATTTTAATAAATATTCATTAAACAAGGGACAAATGTTCAGTATATACCATATATCTCACCTCCTGAATCGACTAAGTAGACATTTAGTTACAGAGGACAGGTTTAGTGAACTCTGATACCTTAGCAAGTGGTACACCAACCACATGCAATAGCCCAGGTATATAGTTCCCTCTTGGGACAGGCTCCTTTTACTCAGGGAAGGCCGAAATATTGGATTAGACAATTTCCAGATCCTAGCATTAACTGGAGTAAAATCTGGAAGATACATATATTTACCTATCTCAAGACAGGTTGAGAGTTACTAATTTCAATTCTTGCATAATTTATACTGGACGCCTCTCAAACTCTTTAAGATAGGTAAATCTCCAACCCCAACCTGTACTAGGTGTAAAATGGAAGAAGGCTCCCTCCGTCATTTGTTTTGGGACTGTCCCTCTGTCCAGGACCTCAGGATGGAAATGGACAGAAAGCTGACCCTTTGTTAGGTCTAGAGGATTTGTTTACACCAGAGGTTTGTCTCATAGGAACTATACCAAGGTACAGGTTAGAACGATAGATATCACATGGCAATGATTTCCTTAACACTGAAAAAACTTGTCTTAAGGCATTGGATTGACACCCAAAAACTTTCTTACACAGAATGGCTCCAAAGCCTCCTGTTCAATCTGAGGGTGGAACAATCTAGAACTCTCCGGGACATTTTCCTCCAGATACAAAAGATATGGGCCGGATGCACACTGTACATGTTACAACTTGGAGTCTCAACGGCTTCAGAGGTTTTGTGTTCTTGGGTTATTCTTATAATAGTGGGCGCTGCTTTCCTTTTAAGACTTCAATCTAATGTATGCTGTCCTTCTGATTGTAAAGCACAATGGTTTGAACATGTATGCAGCCGGGGGGTCGGGAGGGAGGGGTAGAGAGGGATTTTATGAGGGTAAGGGGGAAAGTAATAATAGGGGCGGGAGGTATGGGGTGAGGACATAACACAATATTTTCTATGTTTGTATTACTGCCTGTATGGGCACTTATGTCACTGTAATCACTGTGCCATGTCATTTGATGTATGTTTGTAAACAACAATAAAATGAATTAAAAAATAAATAAATAAATAGATTTTTCCGCTGCTTAATTTCCCATTTATTCAGAGTTTCTCCTTCCCATTTTATTTTCACTTATATAAGCTTTTCCAGTTTTTGCATATTTCTATTAACAATGTTTTCATCTAAAAGCTATAATGATAATCTTTTTGTTTTATTTGTGGTAGGAAACATAATCTTGGATATGTTCAATATTTCCTGTCCTATTACTTTTGTCTTTTTCCTACATAAGAAGCAAATTTATTTTAAGCAAGTTATATTTGATCCATGGTTGTGGCCTCTTCTTGGCATTTCTTTGTAAAAGTTTCAAAATCTGTAAATGTGCCCTGCTGTAAACAATCTAACCAATAAAACATTTTTAGTTTATACAAATCAGAGTTGGGTATTAAATTGTCATTGTAAGGGTTCCATATTTTGGATTCCGTTTATGCTGGCACATAGTAGGAAATTATTGTGTGGAAACATTTTGTTGATAATTATGGATGCCTTTGTATAGATATAATAATTGATTGTTATATTTTTCAAATATCTGTGGAATGACAGAATATCTTGAAATCTTAACCTGTTACTTGACATTGTAGCATATTAGCCATTATTATTTGATTAGAACTTAAAATGTTTAGTTCTTTTTTACTTTGATTAATCCAAGTAATTATTTGTTTAATTTTTGTGGCTCAATAGTAGTTAATAGGATCCGGACAACCCATTCCCTCTTTCCTCAATAAGATTAATTTCTTCCAGGCAATTCTGGAACTCTGCCTGCGTCATACAAATTTCCTAAAATCCATCTCATTTGTTCTAACCAATTTATTGATATTTCACCTTAAATGGCTTGATATAGGTACATAAGATGAGGCATAACCATTATCTTCAGAGCTTAAATGTTTCCCCACAGAGACAGAGCTTTGTTTGCCATTGCATAAGCATGTTTGTAACTTTTCCATGTAGTTTTTAAATTTATTTGTATTGTAGTGTTTATATTATTTGTTAAATGGATTCCCAGGTATTTTATTGAGTTTTGTATTTTCATTTCAGAGATAATCTGTACAGTCTCTGTTTTATTTTGTTTAAGAATAAAATGGTTGATTTGGATTTATTTAATGTATAGTTAGAGTATGTGGAATATTTGTTAATTTCTTGTGTTAATTCTAAATATGTTTCTTTTGGATTAGATATGATGACCATAATATCATCTGCATAAATGTTTAGTCTAAAATAGTAACCATCTGTTCCTTTGTTTATTATTTTGTCTAATATGATTTAACAAAGGCTGTAATGTTAATAAAATAGCAGGGGATAAGTGACAACCCTGCCTTACCCCATTACACATCTGAATTAGGTCTGATTTATACTGGATTCATTTTAAAGGATGCTGTAGGAGATTTATATAATGCTTATATAGTTTTAGTAATGTAGTCCAGAAATTCCCATATTTCGAATGTATGAAACATAAAATCCCAGTTTACCAGGTTAAATGTTTTGGTTGCATCCAAAGTTATTAAGTATGATTTCTTGATCTGTCTCTGATACTAAAGAGATGGCGACTTTGCATTCCCCTAGACCCTTAAAATATTTCTGCCTTTAACAAATCCTTTTGGTCATTATGTAAAATGGTGGGTATCTGGTTTTATATTTTAAAGTAATTAATTTGTCATTCTTTTATAATCAGTGTTTAACAATGCTATGGACTATAATTTTCAGGTTGTAATGGGTTCTTATTTTCTTTTAGCAGAAGTATAACATCTGCCTCATAGAAAGTTTTGGGAGATCCCCATCTATTGACATTTCTGTAGTAATTTTAAAGAGCCAAATTGAAAGTTCCTGCACAAATGTTTGGTAGAATTCACTGGTGAAGCCTGCCTGGACCAGGGGCAGAGTTTTCTTCATTGACTGGATGGTTTCTATTACTGCACCTTTGGAAAAACCTTTATTGTGTATGTACTTCAGACAAATTACTATTTTTAAGACATTTCTCTCTTTTTAAGCTATGAAGGTTATCTTTGTTATTGGTTATCGAGCAGTTATAAATTGTTTTATAATATGTTTGAAAAGCTTGACCTATTTTGAGATCAGAGGTTACTATTTTCTGGGCATCTATTCTAATCTGTGTAAAGATATTTCTTTCTTTCTGTGTTTTTAAAGCATGTGCTAGTAATTTGCCCGATTTATCTGAGAATAAAATATAACCTATTTTTCAGTTGCATGACTTTTCCTCAATTTTTTAGCTATATTAAACTGCTTTTCATTTATTTTTGTTCTAATAATACTTGATATTTGATGAGGTCTAGTATTTCTTTTCTTGTAACTCTAATATTTCTTTATCTAATTTATATGTAGTTTCTTGTTTTTATTTATGTGTATTTGGTATGTTATAATATTTCCCTTACTGTTGCTTTTAATGAGTCCCAAATCTCAATAACTTTCTGCCCACTGTAGTTTATGTCCCAGTATTCCAGTATGTGCTTTTGATATATTTTAAAAAGTTGGGTCTTGTAGTAGTTTGTTTGAAACCACCATTAGAGGCAATCTTTTCTTTTCTTTTATTGGAATACAAGTGATAAATATTAATGCATGATCGAGATGGAAATTTCATGCATTTCTGTTTTAATGATATCTTTTATGAATTTTTTTGAAAAAATATAATCTAGTGTGTACATTTATATGTTTGGCTTTAAATGTATATTTTAATTTTCATTTCTCCAAATGTCACACAAGTTATGATCATTTTATGAAATTATTTAAAATATTTGATGTCTTCTTATCTGATTCAGTGGGTGGGGAACGTTTGTCTAGCTTAGGATTTAATAGTGCATTGAAGTCCCTTCCAATCAGGATTTTGTGTCTAATTCTATAATAGCTTGTGAGATTTGGCCTGCCACAACTACCGCCTGCCCACCCTCCAACTAGCCGACTATGTATTGCCACCCTTAATGTCTGTAGCCTTCTAAAAGTGGGACTCCTTCCAGGGCGGGGTCCACCAGCATCAGGCTGATATCATTGCACTTAGTGAAACCTGGCTCTCCCATCAACCCCAGACTCATTGCTATATCTCACTGGGTACAACCTATACGGGCAGATCGAAGGGTAAATGGGGCTGCGCCAGTATACACTAAAGAGGCCCTATGTGGACAGCTACTTCCCACCCCAGCTACATCCTGGCCCACAGGCCTCACTATAAAAAATCACACTGGGAACCTCTAAATCCCTCCTCCTCCTCATCACCATGGTCTACATCCCCAGGGATCAGAAGGTGGCCTTCCACTCTGTTCTCCTACCACCACCACTCTTCTGCCACAAGCTGAGAAAATCATATTAGGAGACTTTAACATTAACTGGCTTGACAAAGCTGCCACACCATTCATAGACGCCGCTACTGCCCAAGACCTTCATCGAGGCGTCACATCTCCTACCAGACTGAACCAGCGCACTGGGTTCTCCTCCCTGCTGGACTTGGTATTCACCAAACGCCCACTAAAATCACTAGTACTACTGTTCTCACAAATGCCCTAGTGACCACTCTCTGTACTCTGCTCCTGGACATGCCAACCACCCAAATCCCCCAGATTAATCTATCGGCTACAAACCTGGCCCAGGCAAACTTGCGAACTCAAAATATATCTCAGGACAATGGACTGGTCCTTCATTCGAAGGCCCCGAAACTGACCGAGCCCTTGACCTCTTCATCCTCGCCTTAACACCATTTGTGATAAATTTGCCCCAGTCACCAAAGGGTGGCCAAAGGTAATCCGTGGCCTTGGATCACAGACATCTCCTGGACCTTATATGCGACCAGAGACTCCCCATGGCACCTCTCAATGAGGCTGGCCTGCCAGCTGACAGACAGAGCTATAGAGAGGCTCGAATAAATGTACATGGTCCCTGTGCAAAGCTAAAGCAGAGTATTACAAGACCTCCCTAACCAACTCCTGGGGCTCAGGACAAAAGTTCTGGGACAATATTAAAGACCTTTGTGGAAACTCTCCCAACACCACCCCTAGTCAGATTAGGGTTGATGGGTGCCCTCCTGATCCAGCCCGAGATGGCTGATGCCTTCAATAGATGCCTTCTCTAACCTCAGCATGGTTCACCCCAAACTTCTTTGACCCACTCCCAGACTCCCCACCCCACTAATAGCCCCACCCTTTCGCCTGTGCAGCATTTCACTAAGGGTGCTGAGCCTTATCTCAGAAGGGCACTAAGTCACTCTCGGTATAGCAGTGACACCTTAGACCTGAAACTCCTTCGACTCTCTCTCTCTCTCTCTCTCTGAGGTGCTCAACCCCTCACCCATATACTAAACAGCTCCCTTATGCCTAGGAAATTCCCTCACACTGAAATCTGCCCATATCATGCCGATATTTAAAAATGGGAACGTGTCCTCACTAACAACTACCGACCTATCTCCATTCTCCTCCCTATCCAAGGCCCTTGAGAGAATAGTCTCTAATCAGCTAACGAACTACCTAAACAAATACAACCTGCTTAGTATGCAGCAGCACAGCTTCTGGAAAGGTCATAGTACCACCATTGCCCTCCTGGAACTCACCACTCACATTCATTCTGCTTTAGACAGAGGTCAAATCACAGGGACTGTCTTCATTGATCTCACTAAGGCATTCGACACTGTAAACAACAGACTCCTGCTATCCGTACTGACCAACACTGGATTGTCTCAGGATGCCCTTGGCTGGTTCTCTGACTACCTGTCTAACCGTTCCTGCAGGTCAAAATTGGAGACACCGTATCTAGTAGGCTACCTGTCCTCTCTGATGTCCGCAAGGGTCCGTCCTCGGACCATTACTGTTCAGCCTCTTTCTTAACTCCCTCCCAGTACCTGCTCTGGGAACCTACTCCTCTATGCAGATGATGCCATACTCTTTTCCTCCAACTTTGACCCTATGCAGCTCCACCTCTCCCTCAATCCTCCTTTAGTTCTGCTGAAAAATGGTTAGCCTCTCATCATCTTATCCTGAACTATAGCAAGACTAAGGTTATGTACTTTTCCCACCCGATCAATGCTAGAAAGGAACTTTGCCCTCAAGTATGAACTGCCAACCTGACCCCCTGGAACAAGTGGACTCCTTCAGATACCTAGGCTTAACACTTGACCTGCACTCACTTTCCCAACATATCCACCTCCTATCTACTGCCCTCAATGTGCGGCTCGGGCCCTGTATCACCTCAAACACTGCTTTACCCCAAACGCATTGAGGCTTGCTGTCTCTTCCTCTGTCCCCTCCCTGCTAGATTTGGCCTAGTCATCTATGGGGTGGTGAACTCTCGGCCCTCCTCAGACTACGTGTCTCCTAAATAAAGCTTGTCACCTCACCCTGGGCTGTGACCATCTAACTCACACATGTTCTCTATACAAGCGATACCAACTGGCTGAACCTTGGCAACAGGATTAGGTTCCACACCTGCCTCATGACAAAAAATTGCCCTAGGCCTCCCCCGTGGGACCCACACCATTAATAAGACCGGCCCTGACACTCAAGCATACTCCATAGCTATGGTAAACAACCCTCTCTGTCCCCACTGCCATACCTCCCAATACCAAAGGTCCTTCAGCTACAGAGCCCCTTCCTGGATGAACAGTCTGCCCACCCCACTTGCAAAAGAAACCAGACTTGGACCGTACAAAACTATTCTTAGAGACCTCCTACAGGCCTCGAACCATTGTGATTGCCACTGGAAATACCTTACACTATTCTGGCCGGCATAGGCTGTGGCCAGATTCCCCTACACTCCTGCCACAACCTGTGTCCCCTAGCTAGCTCTGCACATGTGTGCAATTTGTTTTGTGTGTTAGCACTATCTTTTCCCTAGTTTTTTCACTGTTAGCCTCACAATTGCTACTGTAACTATCCCGACTATGTACTGATGTACTGCTATGTAACCTGTCTTTCTCTGTTTGCAAAATTTGTGACTTGGAACCTTTGTAAAGGAATCTCTGACTCAAAGGTATTTCCGAATCTCAATAAATAAATAAATAAAATGAATATCCCAGAAGAGGCGTATATGGAACCTAGTATAATATCTGTACCATACAGTTTACCATTTACTAGAATGATTCTCCCATCATTGTCTTGCCATTGTTGAATATAACTAATATTGCTGCACCCCTGCTATTGGTTGTTTCTTGAGAAATACACTTGATCAATCCACCATTTTTCAGTTTTTTTTTTTTTTTAATTGTGTCTATATGGGTTTTCTGAATGGCTACTGTATCCACTTTTTATCTAATAGGTATTGAAAAAATGTTTTTCTTTTTATAGTTATTTAAACCATTTATGTTTGTTTACTGAGGCAAAGATCAGCTCTGCATTCCTTAATTGTTCACCTGATATCATGCAGAAAGCACCATCTCTTCAAGCCTCACTGATTTTCTTATTGAATTTTTGCAAACTTTTTCCTTTAGTTATTTTCACTATACCAATAGTATCCTCCTTAACCTAACTATTACCCCAGATATGATTCTAAAGTTAAATGTATAAACAAAAATCTGTCTATTTTAAGGTTATTGAACAGGTGAAAAACCTGTTAGATGCTGGGGTTCCTTATTTTCATGCACCCATTTGAAGTCCCGGCACCCCATGCGGAAGGGAGAAAAAAAGAAAAAGAAAACTGAAAAAAAAAAAAAAACATATTCTAATGTTAAGAAACTTAGGGCCAGATATTCATAAATGTGCCAAAGGCTGGCTCAAGTCCACACATAGAGCAAATCCAATGAACCATGGTGCAACAGGAGCCATATTCAGAGGTTGTGCATGCGCAGTGCACCAGTGCAACACACAGCTGAATATGGCACAGTTCTCTCATGGTGCAACCCTAGGTGCACCATTGGCAGACACAGAAGCCCCAGGGCAACTGTGGGAGCAGAGCACCAGAGCAACAGAGGGGGCATGGAATAGAGAGGACCCAGGGACAGAGCCAGGGAAGTAGAGTGACAGGCCACAGGAGGCCTCCACCAGCTGGGCACAGCAGGGTGCACAGAGCACCCAGACACCCACCCAGAACACAACAGTGGCACAGACAGTAGGCAACAGGGGTGCCAATGGGGGATGGAGGGCCACCAAGGGGCCCTCTGCAAGTGACAGGCCATGCTCCCCTGCACATAAGAGACCAGGGCAGGCCACACCCAGGACCATACAGCCAAGCAGACACCCACCACACAACCCCGACAGCCACCCCAAAGGGCACCCCAAGGCACAGCCATCAACTGAGAGGAAGGACACCACCACCATGTGACACACTGCAGCACAGAGCAGTGATCCACAGAAGCCAACACACCCCAACACATCACACCACACGGACAGGCACTGGGCCACTGCAGCATGGCTCCTCCCGCCACCTGCAAAGCATACACAGACACAGGCAGGTAAGTCAGAAAAATATATTAACTCAGAAACTATGTACAATAACCAGGGGCTGGGAAAGAGTAGGCATAGTGAGGGAAGGGACAGGGAATAGGGACTGTACAGTGGGACAAGTGACTGGAGGGAGAGGTATGGCTGGGAAACAGGGAACTCAAAGCTGGCCTAGCATTGGCCACATCCTGCCACACCCTGCTGATGTTGGTGCCTCCTGACCACCAGGAGCAGTCCTCAGACCTGGAACACTGCCTCCATCATTGTAGAGGTAGTCAAGATGAGATGCTTCAGGAGCCAGCAGTACAGGGCCTCCTACCCCATTGGCAGACACCTGAGTACAAGGGACAGGACAGATGATCAGTGCAATATCCCAAGGAACCCAGCCCAACCACAGTGCCTACTGGGCAGGGGGAACACACACACCCTCGGAGGACCCAAAGGCCACCCATGGGGCGAGGGTCATAGCCTGCCAGCAAGGTGGCACACCACATCAGCACACAGTGGTGATCTCCGCTGCACAGTGTCCATCCGACTGTGCCATGGCAGTCACATGGCACAGTGCCCCAGCAACACCACAGCAACATCAGTGGCAGCCGTGCAAACACCACCCACCAGCAGCTGGCACATGTGACCAATGGATGAGTCATAGTGGTGGGCTCCATGCACAGTGCAACACAGACTGCTGCCACAGCACACAGCACAGGTGGCCATGCCCGCCCATGCCCCTGCCATGCCAATGATGGTGCATAGAACAATGTCAGTGCCTACCTGCCCTCTGTGGCCCCACTGGTGCTAGAGCCGCCCCTACACCCTGGGCTATATGACCTGAATCCTGCTAGCATCACCCGACATCTGTCCTCAGGCCCTGGGAATGGAACAGAAACAGGTACACAGCAGCTGCCCACCCCACCCCTGTGCACAGGGTGAGCCCCTGCCTGACATATCCCACAGAGTGGCAGTGCAATGCAAGTGGCAGAGGACAATGCCACCACACAATGTCATGATGGTAGTACTCCACCCTGCAGGACACGCCAGACAGCCTAGCCAATACCACAGCACAGCACCAGGGCACACATGCATGATGGGCCTACTACCTGGCTGTGAGTACACCACACACTTGATGCACACCTCCAGCCTCTTGAGGTGCTCTTTGTCCCTCCGCACCCAGGTCCCGTATTGGTGGTGCCACTGCTTTCGCTGGTTCTGGCCACCCCTGTGTGCTGGTTAGTGAGGCAGAAATTGCCTGTCACACAGCCACCTGAGGCTGCTGCAGTGGCACCTGCACAAACAGCTGGGGTGCTTGTGGCTGGGCGCAGGCCACGAGGTTGGCCAGCTCAACCTGCATCCAATTGGCTGCCCATTCAGTTCTCTGCTGCACCATCTCTCTGGGTTGAGCCATGGAGCAAAATGGTGGCAGGAGATGCCGTGCCAGTCATGTGCCGAATGCGGCCCGAGGACATCGCTATGGCCACCCATCGCACAGCCACGGAGATGCGGGCATGGGTGTGGCTAGGAAGGGCCAGTGGTACGGGGGTCACCCAGGGCAGAGGTCACAGCAGGGTCAGAGGTCAGCTGCCACAGTGCAGGCGTGTGCAATAGCGGGCATGGCGCAACATCGCCACAGACCCTATTGCACAGTGGGGCACAGTGTGAAATAGGCAGCAGCACACCATCTGGTGACTTGCTCCAGAGCAATCTCACTGCACATGGAGCCAATTTGTGATATTCAGCTGCCATATATGAAATTAGCTCATCAGCCAATGTGTGGTGCACTGGGGAATTAGCATGTAATTACCGTTGCGACAATACTCATTTGCATGCTGCGCTGTAAAAGTGCCAGGGACCAGTACAGGCCATGGACCAGTATTGCAGCAACTTTAGGTAAGTTGCATATGCTGCTGGAGCACACTGAGCCCAGTCAGCACAGCCAAGGGGACAGAATAGGGTGCTGCTGACATTGACACACTGTGCTGTCCATGTTCAAAGGTAGCGACATGTCGGAACAGGAGAAGGGTAAGGACCGTGGGCTTGCTCGCAAGCACAGGCCCAACTTCACAAAGGCAGAGGCAGAGGCCCTGTTTGAGGCCTACCTCAGAGGGAGCTGCTGTTGAGTGGTGCCACAGGCCACCACAAGCCAGGACTGGGGCCTGGGAGGTGGTGGAGGCATCTGTGAACCAGCAGGGCAGCCACCAGTGGTCAGTGCAGGAATGCCTTAAGAAGGTGGGCACAGGCGCATTAAGGAGAAGGTGGCGGCCATCCATGGCCCGGAATGCCACTGGAGGGGCTGGCTGATGCGCCACAGCTCATGGCACAGGAGTAGTTGGTGGCAGTCACCATGTATAGCAGCACTGTGGAGGGCATGCCAGGTGGAGATTCCAGATGGTGGCAGCCCATCACTGCATGGTACATATGTTGAGCCGCACAGCATGCAGTGGCTATGGTGGGGGCAGGCACTCATGGGCCTTGCATCACTGACACACCTGTTTTCTCTTTCAGCATCAGCATGCCTGTGTGTAGAGGATGGGGTGCCAGCAGCAGCTGTGGAGGAAGGACCAGCCCCAGAGGACCAGCCATCCACCTCCACAGGCATCCAGGGGCCTGATAGGCTGCAGCACACCACCACTGGCCAGCCGGATGTCCTGGGCATGGGGTCTGACGAGGCCCTGGATGTGTTTCTACGGATGCTAGTCCAGCATCCTCTGCGTGGAGACACAGATTGGGGCGGGTCCGACACCGATGATAAACTAACCATAATCTTGGACAGCATGGGTGGTGTTGTGGGGAGATGCCCATACGAGACACCAACACAGGCAGCTCACCCAGCGGTCTGACAGCGGTGGAACAGCTGCCTGCTGCCACTGTGGGTGCTGCTGTGTGCACAGCCACAGCTTTGCCATGTGGTGGTGCAGCCACGTGAGGTGCTAGGAAGCGTTCAGCGACCAGATGGGCAATACGGCAAGCTGCAGGAGCCACAGGGCAGCCAGATCGCGGGGTCCACTGCTGGGGTGCCTGCTGGGACATACCCTATGAGGACCCCACTGTGCAGTGTCCACCTGAGTGGGGAGCTGTGCAGCATGGTCGGTCACCACAGGAGGGTCAGCATCCTCCCAGGTTCCTCAGGATGCTGACCCATGGGCAGAGCACACCCATTTGCTGCAGGCCTCCGTGGAACAACAGGTGCAGCTTGCCACCAGGTGTGTGCACTGCTGAGAGTGCGCCAGGTGGCTGAGCAGCATGAGGGGCACTGCACAGCTCTTGGCAGCTATACAGTGCATGCAGTAGCCACAACCGCATCACAGGATTGCATTGTCAATTTGATCACGGATGGCCTTGCGCCGCTGGCTGCCCACAGGGTGTGGCCGGCCTCCACAGACCCCACGCAGTGCACTGTCCACCCATGATCCTGGCGTTGGGTGACACCCTCACTGTCGGCTGGGCTCTGCTGTTGGCAGAGCACACCTGGGGTGGGTCTGTTGAAGCCTACACACCCCTGCACAGACCGGTCCTTGGTCCTCAGTTCAACCCCCTGGGGAAGCTGTTGCCAAAACACCCTCTGTGGCCGATGAGCAGCCTGTGGCTGCCAATCAGCCCAGTGCAGCTGCCCCCATTGCCCTTGTGCTCATGGTGTCACCCTGACCTCAGTCTGCAGCCGCTGCCCTCTTCTAGATGTGGCGGTGTGTGTGTGTGTGTGTGTGTGTGTGTGTGTACCACTGATGTGGTGCCTGTGTGTAATGCTGCATGCTGCATGTGTGCATGCCTGCCTGGCTGCTGGTCCATGTGGTGTGGGCGTGATAAAGGCAGTTCTGCATTGGTTGCGCCTGTGCACCGTGCAATGCATCTGATCCCGCCACTTGCCTGCGCCTGAGAGCATGGGTGCGTGTGGTGTTGCTGTGTGATGCTGATGCTATGTGCAGTTGTGTGTGGATGTGCCACTGACTCCCTACCCCTGCACCATGCCTCAGTGTGTGCTTGCCTATTGCCATGCACACCCCTGCCCGTGTACTGTACCTGTGTGTGGCCTTTGCATGGGTTTAGCCACTCACCCGCGGCACCATAGTGCTCCTGTGCGATGGTGTCTCGATGCTGCCGCACCATCCTTTGCACGGCGGATCCCTCCACCTGGGGGCTGTTCACCACCCTCCAGCCCACTGCTTCCATCATCTCCACTACTGTCACCCTCATCAGCCTCAGCAGCTATCCCACGGAACTGGCCATGTTGTGCAGTATGCAGTAGGCCAGGAATAGGTCACAGGCTTTCGAGGGGCTGTACTGTAGGGCACCGCTAGACCTGTCTAGGCAACAGAACTGTGCCTTCAGCATGCTGAATACATGCTCAATTATGTTTTGCATGCTGGCATGTGCCTCATTGTAGTGTTCTTCTGCTGGGGATGGCCGGTGCCAATAGGGGTGAGCAGCCAGGACCTCAGTGATAGGTGCTGTCTCCTGTGTGGATAATGACATGGCTAGCCCTGTGGCATCCTTTGCTGTGCCTTGTCTGTCCCTGGTGCCCTCACCAGCACACCCACCCTGCCCTCCCCATCCCATGGCCTGCTCTGCCCGGCACCCCTTGTCCATCCCATACCCACCCACTAGGTGGCCCATGGGGATGTCACCATGCTTGAACCTGTGGCACAGAGCAGAGCTGTGCCAGATGAATGCATCATGTGCACTCCCAGAGTGTGTGCACAGACATTGGTGATGTGCCCTTGGCATTGCACACCACCTGGCAGTTCATGCTCGGGAATCCTTCCTATTGATATAGGCCACACCCTCAGGGTCAGGTGGTGTGCAGATGCCCACGTGTGTGCAGTTAATGGCCCCAAGCATGCCAGGCATACATGCTACACTGTGGAAGTCTGCATGGTTGCTGTATGCTTTGCCTGTGTGCTGGGAAAATGGATGTATTCTGAAGCGCATTGGCAGTAGAATGTTGAGGAACTCGTGAGGAGGCATGATGTGGCCAACTGGGTATGCCTGTGGTGTCTCTGTTGGTATCTGGAAGGTGCCCGTGGTGAGCAGGCACATAACAGTTGTCACTTTGTCTCCACAGACATTGCATGGCTCCGCCTGGTGGGTGCCTGCATCTCCTCACTGCACAGCTCACAGAGCTGCCTCAGAATGGCCCTGTTCAGGTAGTACCATCCCACAATCTCCATTTCAGTGTAGTTCTCAAAGGTGGTGCAGGCACGGTACCACCTGTTCTGGGCATGCTGCCGATGGGCCCTTCCTCAGCCACGCCACTGTTCCTCCTGCCCCTCACACCCTCATTATGGCCTCCATCAGGAAGGGTGCATTATGCATGGCTGCTGATGTCCTGTCCCTCGGGCAGTTGGCTGCCGCGGCTGTGTACCACCCTGCTGCACTGCCTGGCACTGTGCCTGTCTGTCCCTCCGCTCTCTCTCTGCCCCTGGCTCCCTCTCCACTGCCACTTTTGTTCCTCTCCTCTGTGGCTGCCTGTGTCAGTCTCTCTGTCTCTCACTTGCTCTGTCTCCTCGGTCTGTCTTCTGTCTGTCTGTCCTTCCTTCTTGCTGTGTTTTGCCACTTCTCTCTATCTTTTCCGCTTCACCTGGCACAAGTGCTGTCTGTGTGCTTGCACCCTGTATTTATAGGCTCAAGTCTGTTCAGTGCATCCAGGTTTTGCTCCACACTAGCACCATGATTCCACAGTTGAATATCGCACTGCACCAGATATTCATGGGCACGCCCTGCATTCATTATAGTTGCACATTGGCACAATGGGATTTGCACTGTGCAAGGACTCCCAATGAATGTCATTCCTTGGAGCATGCACCACTGCTGTGAATATCCTGGCCTTAAGTACAACATTTTTTTCCTTCACAGTCCCATTGTCTTCTCAGTGTCAAGTGGTAATTAATAATGTATGGACAACACCACGTTCTCTCATGTCACAGCTTGAAAATTACAGAAACCATTGTTTCTACAATACAATCAAAACGTTTAACATTTTATTTTAAAATAGAAAAAGGAGATTTTCACCTTTGGAAGGCCCTGCTATTGGGGAGGGACAATCTGCAAAATCTGGGGCAGTCCAGGATTGAGCATTACTGGGGAAAATACACAAACATTAACACCCACTGAAACCAAACTGATACCAAACAGTTGTCTGATTTCTTTATAAACAGGTATGGCTCTTCCAGGTTTTTCACCAATAAAATATTTGTACTATGACAACTAAAAAAAGAAAAAGAAAAGAAAAAGTTTTCTCCACCTATTTAAATACAGCAATAAACTGTGGTAGAGAAAGTAAAGAACCTCAAAAGACAAAAGCACGTTCTGGTAATGAAAAATTAGAGCACAATGTTAATTATCTTCCCATTCCTCTCTCTTTTAGTGTGATGTAGTAGTGTATATATAGCATCATTGTCCCCCATTACAACAGAAGACATTCTATCACCAGTTTCTTGAATACCATCAAAACATTTCTTGAAACTTGGCTTTTAAGTCTAGTTCAGCTTCTGCAGCTATTTCATAAATTAGTTGATGCCCTTAATGAACACTTTTAGTTTATAAGGAGGAACAAATATGGATTTGGCACCAAATTTCCATATGGCAGTTCTTAGATGCTCATATTTTTATGCTGGCTCGTGCCTGCACATGAGTCAACATATTGCAGTAGTAGCAGATGTGGAGGTATATCGCTGTGGGAAAATGCAGGGCACGATCAGTAGGTGCATTCCCTCATTCCCCAATAAGGCAGCATACAGATGCCACACCAGCAATATGGAATGTGGCCACCAGATCTAAGAAAATGTCTGCTGCATTGAGAAGCAAGCTTCTCATTGCAGCAGCACAATAACATGCCTCCCAATGTAAACATGGCTGCACTGACTGCCACCGCCCTACTTCATAGGTGCCCAATCCCCTGTCGCATGCCCGACCCGCTTCATTTGCTGATGGGGAGTCCACTCCCCATCAGCCATAATAACCCTCAAAGTGTTATTGCCCGGTGCTCAATCCCTCTGCGACATCCATGCGCCCCCAACAGTCTTTCTTTGCAGACAGGGGGCCCAATCCCGACAGCTACAGTTCCACCCTTCCCGGTTTATTTTGCCGACCTCACCTCGCCGGCATAAAGTCTCCCCGATCTGTTGTGTGCTGAAGAGGGTGCCAATCCCAATTGGCTACAGCCCCCTCAAAACAATCAGGTGGCATGCTAGGAGCCCACACCAGCATGCCAAATGTCCCTGAAAAAAAAAGTCCCACGATGTTCCTTTTTTTTTCACCTGTAAAACAGAAAATGGTCCATTGTGGTCTCCTGCCCCTCCCACAACCCGCTCCCACCTTCTGTGCAGCCTGCCTCATACCCCCAACCCATACCTCTGGAGTCTGGCACAACAATCTTTGGTGGACCGGGAACACGTCTGCACTCTTCAAAGCCAACTGCGAACTGAAGCAATGCCGGTAAGCTGTATAATGGCATAAATAGGGGTTTTCAACTTTGGTGCATATCTTGAGCATTTGTGGGAATTTTGACACCAATTTTTAACATTGAGTTATTGGGACCCCTACTCATGAATTCTGTCACAGTCATGGCGTTATTTGGACCTGAAAGGTGATTTCACAGTCACTGCGGGAATCATCTTTCAGGACCGATTAATGAAATGACAGTGCCACTGTTCATGAGAGGGGCTCACAAAAGCCTATGATGCAAATTTGGTGGAAAAATCCAAAGAATGGCTGTTTTATGAGCATGCGTTGTGCAGTTTCCATGCACGCCATAACTTTATGAATTTGTAATATTTTCACTCCAGATTTTAAAATTGCCATTTTTCCACACCTCCTTATGAACAGTACAGCTGTCATTTTACATATCCTGGTCAATATGTGTTTTGCACGTCCGGAGAATAGCACATTAGCTGCACGAAATCAGTTTTGGGACAGTTTGTGGAAATGATGGTGACACTGTTCATGAGCAGAGGTCCCAAAATGCCTATGTTGAAAATTTGGTGATGAAATTCTATAAATGACAGTGTTACAAGCGCAGTGCTGCGTAGTTCCCACACACCTTGTAACTTCAGAAATTTGCAATATTTTCATGCCAGATTTTCAACACTGGCATTTTTCACACCTCCTTATAAACAGTACAGCTGCCATTTTTCACATCCTGCCCAAAATATGTTTTCACACCTGTGGCACAACAATGGCATGGTCGCTGTGGAAATCAACTTTGGGACAAATTAACAAAATTACAGTGCCACTGTTCATGAGGGAAGGTCCCAAAATGCCCATGTTGAAATGTGTTAAAAATCCCACACTTTCTATGTATGCTCATGACTTCACCAATTTTCATATTTTCACTTCAGATTTTCAATGTTGCCATTTTATACCTCCTCTTGAACAATACAGTTGTCATTTTTACATACTGCCCAAAATGTGTTTTCGGACCTGTGTCACCAAATGGCATAGTCGCTGTTCAAAACCACCTTTAAGCTAACAAACCGATAGTGCACGCTTTTCATGAGGTAGGGTCACAAAAGTCCATGTTGAAAATTTGGGTAAACTACTAATGCTATGCTACGGCGTTAGGGTTTCCAACTGTGACACTCACTCTGTGCAGACTGACAGACGCCAGGGGTGTGGCTTGGGATCATCGGCTGTGATGCTCTCTATTCCACCCTCACCCCCACCCTGCATCCAGTGACAGACACTGTGGTGTGCCTTGGAGTGTTCAGCAGCAAAGTTCACTCCATTCTCCTATACTGCACCCACCTCCGCACTCCCTTATGGAATGGGATAAGTACAATGCCCAAAGACTCTAAGCACACCACGACACTTGTCAGTGTCTACAGGGTAGGATGAGGTAAAATGCCATGAGCATTATAGCCGATGACCCAAAGGCACACTCAATGTCTGTCGGTCTCTGCAGGGGTGGGGTTGGGTTGGTGTCACTTCAATACTTCACTGCAATTCTATTAGCCATCTCACTCCTGCACTACCATTGCCAATGCCAGCGAGACAACATTGGCATTGACAAATGCTTGTTTTCTTTCCATCACAACTTCATTGGGGAGATCCTGAAAATACTGATTTTAGTCCCTCTGATATTAGATGTTCCTTTTGAAGACTTAGCTTTATCTCTGTCTTCGGATCTCTGCATTTTCACAATTATTGCTCCTTAAGGCATCATTCTGGGCCTGCTGTCTAAGTGCTCTGTGGGCTGTTGTACTCATTTTAAACTCTCTGCTGAGACATCCAATCAATTAGCAAATATTTTGTTTAAGGTCTGATAAAGGGTAGAATGTTGGTCCCATTTTTCAGGTACCCTAATACGTAAATTTTTTGTCTGACTCTTGTTTCAGCATCGATAACTTTAGAATATAGTTGCTTTATATCAAAGCTTTGTTGTGTGAGTTGTTTTTCATTGAGGATACCATATAATTTGTGTCACTGATGCATTTTTCTGCATTTTGTATTTTATCCAGGTTGGTCTTATTTGTAGTTTCAATGTATTTTAATGTGGTCTTAATAATGTCTACTTCCGTTTCAGTGTGTCAGGGGGGCTATTTTGCTTTTGATAAACAAAATCTCTCTAGCACAGTCTCTGGGTCAGTAGTTTTTTCTTCTGGCATCTCTGGTCTATATTTCTGTTTTGTTTTCCTTCTCCTTGCCATCTTGTACCCCTGATTTACCCCATAAGTTTCTTTATTGTGTTCTAAGTTAGAGTTAACTCTTGATAAATGTCGAGTCAGAATCAGATTTTTCTTGTTCCGCCATCATTATTGACTCTAGCCTTTTATTTAATAAGTTAGTTGCTAGTTGTGGAAGCTTATGGGAAAGATGGTTTTGGGTAGTGGGTAAATCAGTCAGAGGATTTTGGAAAATTAAATTAATCCTAGGTCGACTTTTGCCATGACTTTATTTGGCTCCACCTCTTCTGTTTGTTTCTTTTTGAGATTCTGAGTATAGTCTGTTATTTTCACTCTTTTGAAATCTTTGTCCATTTAGTTTTAGGTTTAGTGCTCTTTCTCCTCTAAATTGGGATCTCTTTTGTTTCCTCTGACTCTTTACTTCTGGTAAACATTTGATGCAACAGAGGCAGACTGAGCTTTACCAAGCTGAAGGACTGGGAACATACAATTGAAAAAGTTTTTCAATTTAGTGAAGTTGTGTTCACTGTCTGCACATATTTACTTCTGCATCACAGTCTCTCCCTTTCTTCTTGGGTTGATCATTTATTTATTTTCCTTTGTCTTCTTTGTCTTTCTCTCCTTCCCCATTCCCTCTTTTCCTCACCAGTCAGTATTTTCTTTTTAACCAGTTTTAACTTTTACTTAATGCCAACTTCTTATAACAATGTTCCTTGTTACCATAAGCTACTTCATGTATTCCACCTGTTAGATAAATTAAGGTTAGAGTGGGACTGAGAACAAAAGCTTCCATTTACAATGTTTACTTTCCTGGTAATGATAATGGATGGTTGTTCGTAGACTAGCTTCACTTCGTTGGTTACCCTGTTTTTCCCTCTCGCTGTGTTTCAGTTCACTGCAAGGTATAGTTGTAGGCCAACACCAAGCATTAGTTCGTGAGTGCGACAGGGTCACTCCGTGGTTCCGTTTCTCCAAAGACCCCTCTTCTTGTCCCATTTTGCTACTGGTCTACACATCTTCTCCGGTTACACTTTAGTTTGATGTCGTGGCTAAAATAAATAGAGAAATCGACCACGCACAACTGTTGGAACAGGGACTGCTGTTAACGAGCGGCACAGGTCAGAGATTGAAATGTCTTTAGTGAAGCAGTCACAGTGAAGCAGGTGAAGTAGTTTGTTCTATCTTACCATTTAGTTAGTCTCTTGACTTTAATGCATCTCCAACAAAAGTCTAAAAGGAACTTTTCAAGTAGAATCAGAGACCCAATTTTCACCACCGCATTGTGGGTTGATGCCAGGAGTCTGAGGGGCAATGCAAAACTCCTCCCTCCTATCCCAGCATACTCTCAGCCATGATGAAAACCTAGGCCTCAATATGCCCATCATAATTAAATTGCAATAAAACCAGGAGTTTAATTAGTAGGAGATGAGTGAAGCAACAAGGGGTAGCAAGGGAGAATTGGAGTCGGGGACTTACACTCTAAGAAGATAATGAGACTTTAACTTTCTAAGAAACCCACAGAACCCTCCCTTCACCAGTCCACTTTCCCTAGGATGGATGGACCCAACTTTTTCCCCAAAGGCCTAAGGCACTTGCAAACAATCATCACAAACAATAGTGAAATCCCTTTAAGAAAGATGGGCATCCATTTGTATTTCACTGGTGGATTGGATGGCCATTGTAGTTCTTGTACATGGGCCCTGGACATTATACAATTCTCCAGTTGCTAATTAAACAGTTTTGGTCTGCAATGCACAGAATTTGGGTTACTCAGGGCTGTGACCCTCTTGATCTGGTCTCCTTCTGGATCAGCGTCAGTTGGGCTACAGATCAATACTAGTTGAGCTGGAGATCAGTGTTTCTGGACTGAAATGCTCCTGACTGGAGAAACAGCTTAGTCAAACTAGCTCTCTTTTCTTTTCAATAAGCTGCTCTTTCTGGCTTCTCTGAATTCCCTTTGCCTCAGAGATTCTTCACAGGTACACCTCCTAGAACACCAAGGCACAGAACCTGGTAGTGGGGTTCCTCCCTCTCAGCTTCTCTTTCAAAATAGTATTTTGGCTCCATGCTTGTGGTCCGAATGCATGCATGCCCAGTAGCGCAGTGGTGAGTTCCTCCACTCTCAATGCCACTGCCTGCCCTGTGGTTCAAAAAGAATGTTGCCTTGCACTAACAGCAATCCTCTCTGTCCTGATCCTGTCTGTACTGCACAGTCCTGGAGTTGGGATTGCAGGAATGACTATATGGCTCTCAGCCACAAAGGATTGACTCGAAACCAGGTCTCAACTTCTGCCTTAAACTTCTGGCTCGGTTGCTATGCCTGCCCAGTCATACAGCTGCAGTGTAGACTAGTGTGAAAACTCTTTTAGTGTGGTGAGGGCACAGGACATCAGGTAAGGCCCCCAAGATGGGTGGGGTTACCCAAGGTTCTAGTGGACAGACATAGGCGTATCTGTCTACCACATTGACTGCAACATACTTTCAGTGGATTTGTCGTCTCATCTGTAAAATACTACCACACTGCAGAGGATCTATTTGGTTGTTTAGTGACAGTGGCCTGGTGGGTCTGTGCAAATCCTTCATGAGACATTTAGAGGCAACTGTGAGATAATTTTTTGGGGATGCTGTGGAATGATATGGCTGGGCAGGGCACAAAGCAGCAGGTTGTGCAGTACTGTGGTTGTGACCAGGATTCAGTTAACTTCATTTTGGGAGCATTTGACTTCCCAAAATAAAGCAAAACTTCAAAATAAAGGGCAGGAAGTCATTGACTTCACATTTAAAACAAAATAGATGACTTCAGAACTGCAGTCATGGAAGTCAATAGATTTTCTGAAAGAGCTTGAATTTTACCACTAAAATTTATGTTAACATCCATTAACTGGTCCTTCCTTGAATACTGACTTCCAAAATGATGTATCCAGGAAGTAATTTGACTCCCAAATATTTTGAATGACTTCAGATTTTGACTCATGGAAGTTTAAGACTTCCACTAAACTGGATAATTTTGGTCAGTGTTTCATTGGAGTGCTTCTATTCCTGGATTACTTGAGATTTGTACGGTTTGGCAAACCTTTAGAAGTGAACCGACTTAAGATTTGAGGGCAGCACTCTCTTTGTGAATTTCGACCAAGGAAGGAAGGCTTCTTGGTGTGTGAGTGGGACTATTGAACTTCTGGAAACTAAGAATTACTGTATGGTCTGTTCTGAAGTACTGTACTATCCTGTACACTCCCAGCCCTATGACTGACTCCCAGTCCCACCATGACTATCTACATCTCCATCATCACCACCCATTGCAGAACTTGTGCTTGGTGGAACTGGTATAGTGGAACCTTAATCTGCACCTTCCACGCATGCATCCCCGCCTCCTCCTAATCTTTTCTTCCATGCTTTCACACAATAACACATGACAGATGAGACACAATAATGATGCAGCTACTACCAAATGTTAACTATAATGACTACAATAATGTCTTGATGCCTCTGTGACGTGCACGTGCTACAGCAGGACTCACATGGTGATAGAAAATTGAGAGAGATGAGCGAGACCAACACCACGCAGCCACACCCCATTGATACAGCATTACCCCCATACCACTAAGAGACCTAGTATCTCGCAGGAGCCTACTTTACTATTTGTTCACTGTCCAGCTTGCTGGCTGGCTGCAACAAGCAAAGGAAAAATAAACAGATGTAATTCTATGCCATACACCACCAGAAGTCAGTGAAATAAAAATTGTCAAATAAACCTACAAAATCCTCTCTGCACCCAGTTTCCCTGTCTGCTAAAATCATCGATCTGCTACTGGTCTTCAGCTACAACAAGCACTTACTGCCTAACCTTTCCTCAGCAGCAACACATAATTGTATTGTTCTGCTGCCCAGAACTATAGTGAACCGCTACTAACTAGCTAACTAACTAACTGAAGAATAGTTACCATCATAATAGTGGATCTATTCGAGAGAACCTCCTCCATTGAGTCACATCATGGAACTGTATGTTGTCAGCATCTAGGCCACTCAGAAATGTTTTGCTGTCTCAGTCCACTACATTGACATGCCATGCCAGTGCCTATATAATGTGGGCATCGCCAGCATGCCTTAGTTCCCTGCCAGAGACAAGCTCAGGGGATCATCGGACCAACAGGGAATGAAGTGACCAGTACCAAACCAGGCACACAGGAGGGGATATGGAACCTGAGTGTAGATGCTGTATAAGGTGGTTTGTAATGTCATTGTACCTAGTGTGTCTCGTTATTGTAAATCTTCTGTATATCCTGTGTTATGTTATTGCTTGTTCTCCACTCTCCCACTCCCAGAACACATCTGGAATCAAGCATTGCACCGCTCAGTATGCGTTCCTGGTAAAACTTTTAAATAAATAAATGAGGCAGCATAGGAAAAACAGCTTGTGACAACAGGCAGTATTGTCACGCATCACCAGACGGGGGAGGCAGGAGGGAGAGCTATGGATCAATGGAGGAGAGTCTCTGAAGATCCACTGTTATGGCAGGTAATTTTCTATCTTCTTCAAGGATATCTCCTCCATTGAGCCACATCATGGAACAATTCCCAAGCAGTACCAAGAACAGAGGGAGGACGACAGGACCTAATGATCCTGACTAGGAGGCCTTGCAGAACACTGAGGCCAAAGCTGGCATGTCTATGAGAGACAATGTCCAGATTGTAGTGTTTGCTAAATATATGAACAGTAATCTTAAGTAGCAACCACACATATGTCAGCAGTGGACAGATTTTGGAGACAAGCCACTAAAGTAACCACCCGTGGGTGAAGTGAACATAGACAGGACCAGGAAGATGCTTATCATGCTTCTGTTAACAAACATGATACAATTGGCCAGCTATTTGGACAGACCCTGTTTGGAATTCAGAAGCCCACAATTCTGGTGGCAAAGGCTATGAACAGTTGTGAGGATTTTCTACAATCGTTTGCACCATTCAATGCAGTGTCTTCAGAATGTCCAGCATATGTAAATGACATTCCCCACTATCCATGGTGATGAAAAATGAACAGTATGGTCAATAGTCTGATTTAATGTTCTTTGGGACACTACGTTTTGTAAGAAAACAGGATCAGTGCATAATGTAATCTGGATCTACGACCGGTTTGTCAACAAAAAAGTTTGTCGAGCGACAAAAGTTTGTCGAAACGACCAGACAGCGAAACCATCATGGTGACCACATTTGTGGTTGTCAGACAACTTCCGACTTGAACACATGTTTTCTTCAGGGGCTTGCCCCAGAACCCACACAGGGGCTGTGCCCCTGCTCCCCACACTTTTATAATCAACTCTGAGTCAGATCTAATTAGGGGGGGTGCAATCCCCATAATACAGTGCCTGGGTCCAGCGACCTGGCACTATAGTCGCTGTACTGATGGTCGCTGTAATAGTGTCGCAGTCATAGGTGGATACCATGTAACCCTATCCTTGTGAAAATAATAAAGGAGGGTCTGCAGTTCTGAAATGTGTCAGACATAATACCACTAGGAAGTGTCTACTAAGAAAAGAAGCACAGCTCACATGTAGCAACAGGCTTGAAGAGAGGTGCAGCCTAAGTCTTTAGGACAAACTAAAGCCCTGTCAGAAGTGGATCTTGGACCAGAACCCTTTGTATTAGAAGGAATGGATTAAAGAAGTACAGAAACCTCCCTTTCCAGGATGGAGACAATGCGTCTCACCAGAAAACTTCAGGCCCTGCAGCGGGGAGTGAACAAGAACATGGCAGTTTTGCATTTCATGGAGGTGCAAACAGGTCTATGTCTGGTTGACCCCATTTCTTGAAGAGGTCATCCACAATGGAGTTGAAGAGTTCCCATTCTTGATACATCCATGGGACCAGCTGGGACCCATGGGCGAAATTTCATAATTTTCGCCACTAAGACTCCCTGACATCTAGTGCCTGCTAACCTGAAGTGTACTGTAACTTTTACATCCCAGTTAAACTCAATATTTTGTCTTCAGTTTCTGAACAGTATTGCCAGAGGATATAAGCATAACTGGGGGCTTTATTCTATTTCAGCAGGGGGCAGGAGGAGGACCACTAGACACCAGGAGAAATAACATTTTTTCTACATTTTGGCTGGTGAGCAGCCAGGTGGGGAGACCACTAGACACTGGATGCTGGGGTGAAATTGCAGGCTAAATTTACGCCATTTCACAGCAATTTCACAATAATTTTCAAACAGTGAAATTGTTGATCTTATAGCATTTCGGCTGACAAAAATTTTATTTTGCAACATCTCTACCGACTCAGTGATTGATGGTGGCAGTAGGATCTGAGACATGCTGGGGACATCCACATTATAGAGACACTGATGAGGCAAATTAATATGGGTGTCCTCAGCCAGCAAAAATTTCCAGGTGATACTGGTGCCAGTGGCTTATAGTTCCTGATGTGGCTCAATGGACGGAGATATCCTGGAAGAAGATCTAACTAATTAGGGGTGCCTGATGGTCCAGCAGGTAGCAACTGCACTCTAATGCCAGTGACTCGAGTTTGAGGAACGAGCTCAGGAAGCTGGTTGGGCGTCCCAGGGCTGGGGATGTCACTGCCACGCAGCTGCACTTCCAGCCTGAGGAGGAATGACATCATGTTCCACCACTAGGGCAGTCCCCTGTGGTGGGGCTATGGAACTTTTCTCTGCAGGGAGGCTGAGCATGTTAAGGCTGGAATGGGCTATACAGGGCTATCCACAACATCAGGGAGGTGAGCAGGGAGACAAAGAGGACTGCAGGCCCCACACCACTGACAGGGTTCTGACCTCATCTGCATTGTGTTCCTGGGATGGCAGGAGGGCAGTGAAATGAAGGCTTCCTCATCATGTAATTTCAGGGCTCCATCCACCCCATGGGGACCTTGATGCCCTGAAGGGTGGTCAATCAGGAATCTTTGGATGGCACCCAGTGCTAACCAGACATGGGCACATACCTGTAAGCCCCCTTGCGGGGTGGGCTTACTAGCCCTCTAGTTTGCTCTCCCCTCTCTGATCGGGACCCCTTTTCCAAGAGTGGTTTCAGGCCATTACATTTTACTGCCACCAGGGGCAGCGTGATGGCCTTTATTTAAACTCTGGCCCCGGGGAGGGAGAGGAGGGGAGATAAGGAGTTGGCAGCTGTGAGTAGGGACAGTGTCCTGCGGGGGGCCCCTGCCTAGGAGTTGGCAAGGGTGACATCAGTGCAATGCTGGGTGTTTGGGTCTCCAAGGGATGGTTGGCAGGAGCTTTGGCAGCAGTGTGGGTCTGGGAAGGAATTTTCATCAGATGCAGTTAGAGGGAAAACTGGAAGCAGAAAGCAGGAGTTAAAAGGCACCAGAATCTCTCTGTGGTGCAGGGGTCCTGGTACCATGTTTTCTAGAAGGGAAAACCTGGCAGTGGAGCTGCTGTAGTGGTGGCAGGGCTGCAGCAGGGATCGCTGGGAATTGACCCACCTACCCATGTAGCAGCGCGCTGTCAGTAAAACAGTTGTAGCAAGGGAAGTGTGGCCTGGGATTCGCTATGGAGCCTGCTGTGCCTGTGTCTGGGGAAGCCTCCAGGACCCACCATGCCCATGTTTGGGGCAGGTCTGTCACACCTGCTAAGGGCCATGATTCTTGGGCAATAGAAATTTGGGTAAGAGTGGAGCTGCTGCTAGTCCTGATTCAGCTTGGAGCAGGATCGGACAGCAAAGGAGGTGAGGGCACCATGTTTGGCTCAGGTGAACATATAATGGGTAATTTATTTGGAGCAGCCATGGGAGGCTTAGGCTGCAGTCACCCCAAGGTCATGTTTTTGGCTCAGCTGGCATGGGAGGAGTAAGGCATTCCCCACTAGGAGGATAAAGTGAGAAAAGGACCGATTGTGCTGGGAAGCTGTTCTTAATGAAGTGAGATCTCTGCCCAAGATTAAAGTAGAAGTGGAGCCAGATTGGGCTATGAGCTAGGCCTTGGTGAAAATCTTGGTTGCTATGCTGATGTAGATGTGCCCTGTGAAAGCTGTTGTACGCCAGTTAATCGTCTTTCAGCCCCAAGGAGCTGCTCCTGGTTATTTAAAGCTGTTTTTGGACATAATCATTTTCCCAGTCCAAAAATAAAGTTTATTGTTCCTGTGATTATGGTCGTGGTGAGTGATCATTTAAATAATGAATTGAACCCACTTGCTCACAGTATATGTCTTTCTGCTTCTGAGAAAACGAACCCCCCATTTCTGGGAGACCAGCGGAGATTCCACCTGCAAGAAGATGCCAGCTATACAACTGCTGCTACCTGTAATGGAGAGATTCTATCCAGGTAAGGAAGGCCTTTAGAGATATAGAAGACATCAGCAGGTAAGGCCACCCTATTATTCCATTCCCACTGTCCAAGTTCCAGGAAGTGTTCAGGTCTGTGCCTCCCCCCATATACCACTGGGACCCCTAGACAAACTGAGGACCAAGGGTGGGTTACATACCCTCAAAACTAGCCAGGGCTGAATAACCCTGTGAATCGAGTTAAGTCAGAGCCATTTGGGAGATCACACATGCGCAGTGCAACCAGAGGAGGGCTAGACATATGTAGCCCCCTTCCAATGTCTAGGGCCAGCATGTTCCGGAGAAGGGGGCCCCAGACTTAGAACCTCACCAAGCACTTCTCAGGATAATAGCAGCATTTGAAATGGGTTTCTTACCCTGAGAAGTTTTCATCCACCATCTCTGAGCCCCAAAGGTGATAACCTCCCCCAGCAGGCCAGACCAGCAGGTGGACTGAACAGTTCATCTTCAGGCTTCTTATCCACTAGTCCTAGAGCAGAAGGGTGCAGGAAAACAAAATGCTTCATGATCCCAGGAAAACTGTGAGAGCTCCTAAAAACTAAACAACTTAAAGTTCATCAGAATCCTTTTGTGGCAATGATCAAACTGGACTCGGTTTTCTCCCCAAACAAATCACTTTATTTTCCTGAGCCCTAAATGATTACAAGGCTCAGGGTTTCAGTCACTTTAAACTTGGAGCATACCAGCTTAATGGGGCTAACGTTTTACATAGAACTTTTGGTTAAGAGAGCAATGGGCATTTCAGGCACAGCTTTTTCGTCTAAACAAAACCAGCTGCAAACACTTCACTCAGGCCCAGAGATTACACTTAAATTGTTCTACAAGTGTGAAGTTCCATCTAAACCACAGGCACTGGTAAATACCTAGAACTTATTACTGCCTCCATTTTAAATTGAGCTTCACTCAAAACTTTTCCCAGTTACTGTCTCCTCCAAAACTGAGCTCTTTCCTTTCCACCGTAACACTACCACCAGTGGGCGATGTGCTCCTCTGATGCAGCTGAGAGAATTCTTACTCAGGGCAGAAATCCAGCAGCCTGATTCCTTCACGACTGCATCCTGAAACATCTCTCATATTCTTTGGACCAGCCTGGTCTCTGGTGTTTTCTCCAGTTGCTTTCATGGCTCTCCTAGAAATCGGACTTCCTCAGCAGCTACAGTGGCTCTCTCTTTTTTACAGTTTCTCTTTGCCTAAGCTGAGCCATGGCCTATATTGGCCTAAAGGCCTACTCTTTCACGTAGGCTCTGGGACCTACTCCCAGGCATATGAGAAATAACAGGCCCCATCGAGTCCAGACCGCCATCCACTCCCATCTTCTGGCCCACAAGCCACCCTGCCACGTGGGGAAAATGAAATCGGGAACTCTGCCACCATCCTCCAACCCTCCCAATGAGGCCTTGCCACCACCTCACCAGCTCTGATGGCTCGCAGAATACCCTTCCATGGAACTGGGGCCAATGCCCCTGGGGTCCTATTCACTACCCTCCAAACTACTTCAATGCTCTACCACCTAGTCCCAAGGACCCAGGACGAATGATCACAAACTTCCTTTCTGCTCCTCCTTGAGCCTCAAACCCAGAAACCTGGCACTCTGCTGCCGAAACTGCCGACCTGCCTAAGAGGAGGAGGGCCCCTCACAACTGCCCTGCTGCAGAACCCGATGATCTCTCCTCTGTCTCTTCCAATATATATATAAAAAACCCTACTACTGCCCCAAGATGTGGCAAGCAGAAAATACACCCCAGTGCACCAGAAATCCTTTTGGGGAGGGTATTTTTCCCTAAGGGTGAGCCATAAACCCTCCCATTATGGGGCTTACACATGTTTAGTGGATCATCTGACCCCAACAGTGCCATTGATCCCTAACTCAGAGAGCCATGTGAACTCAGCCCAGGACGCAACGATCCCAGTAACTGCGACAACACCCCATGGTCTCAGTTTTTATTTGCCCAGAGAGCCATGTGGTCATGAGCAGGGTTTGGCATTTTTAGTTACTGGAACAAACATCTATTGGACCAGTTACCACTGTCCATAAGTGGATAAAAGATAAGTATCTTGATACTATCACTGTGTCTGTGGTTTACTATTGTGGTGCTGGACTAGTGTCTTGTCTGCCAGTTGAGAAGGGGTCCCTTACATATGCACAAGGTACCTCCTGCAGGGTGTCTTGCCTGTGCAAATATGTGTGCCAATGCTTTCATTCCGTACTGTTCAGCTACAGTATGCCTGCTGTTTACATAATGTAAGTGGTTCAATTTGAGTGTGTGACACACTGTTGTAAAGGGGTATGCCATCACTACAGTAGCACCCAGAGTGGCATGACTTTGGGGCTTGAGATCTATATTTGCAGAGACCTATCTAGTGCTGGGAGTCGGTGCCTGTATACACAAATCAGGCATTTGTCCAACTGTCACGCCTGTGCATCTCTCTCTCTCTCCACATAAATTGTGCGGACATGTGCTAGAACACATCCACATGGCACATAGTATACTCTGTGAATTTGCATCCAGGGACTTCCACATTTTGAGGAATGACAGTATATATGCACTTTAGCTACAGGGATGTGTAGCATGCCAAAACTTTTGTATTAAAGACCAACAATCAAGTTAGCAAAACTAAGTCAAGATACTAAACAAGTTTGCAGACAAACATATGGTTACATCCAAAATGCACAGCCGAGCAGTAAGTGAAGCAGTCAAGGCAGCAAGCAAGCTTTTATTTATGAAGCACTATAGATCATAGCATTTTACAAGAATCACAGATCATAAAACATTCAATTTAGTAAGTCAAACATTAAAACAAATATAAACAGCAGGACTAGGTATCACAAAATGCCAATTCAAATAAATAAGTTTTCAAGGCAGACTTAAAGGCCTCAATGGAGGCCTCAACCCAGCACTGAAGAGGGACTATGAATAAAAGTGACATTTGTATATAACCCCACATAGTCATATTTCTTTTTGGGGCCAGAACTGAGGTGGGATAGGTACTATCCAGGCTCCCCTGTCCCTCATCTGCCTTGTCTCAGGCTGCTGGTGGGTTGAAGCAGAAGGCGGTTCCTATTCACAAAGGGCACTGAATGGCTTACTTTCAAGATGCTCATTGTCCACTTTGACTTGCTATCAGAAGAGCTCATGGGAAAATGGTTTCACGTAAATCTCAAGAATAGCTCATCCCCAGAAGACACTTTCCAATAAATCTCTGATGAAGGTGGCCTGGGAGAAGGGAAGGGGGTACATAGGCAGTGCCCTGGGGACTGCAAGCAATAGGGCAGACCACAATGAAGCATTTTAAATTGTTGTGTTTTTTTTGTGTTGGGGAGCCTTTTCTGTATAGTATAATCCAAGGCTTGCCCTGGGCACTTATTTTGCCACTAATTTAGGACAGGAAGCCTGCTTTTCATTCAGGCGGTCTCTTAATGATGCAGCCGGGCAAGCCTGGACAATGGTGTTTGTTTGTAGAAAACATTAGGCCACAAGCCCTGACCCCAAAATTCAGGCCTGCAAACCCCTGTGGCCTATTGAGTCGAGCTGCAGGGTCCTTTTCTTTGCCCTGTGAATGAGGGGCCTGCATGTCTCCACAATAGGAACTGGCTTAATTTATGTACATCTGCTGCCCAGCAGAGCAGACATCCTGTGGTCAGCCAAGGCAGCAACTCAGTAAACAGACAGTGGGGACACAGGTGGTGTGTGTGTGTGTGTGTGTGTGTGTGTGTGTGTGTCTGGGAGGGGGATGAATAGATGAGTTTCTTTTGGGAGAAGGAACAAAACACAGCAGCAAAAGATGTGTGGAGTAAGGGGGCAAACCATATAAGTGATTAATACATAGGATCCAGGCACTGAGCAGGATTTACTTCTCACTTTTATTGGGGAAACAGATGAAAGTTCAACATCAACAGTTGGTGAGCACAGGCTTTCAATGCGCTTCACTTTTCCCACCCCACCCCTCGTCTGCAAATCAAACCAGCTGCAGTCATTGTTACAGATCTCTTCTGCATCCTGCTCTACTCCATGTCATTAAAATATTTACTTATCTATTTAGGTATTTGAAACTTTGTAACCCGGAGAAACACACTGTGTTAAGGCTCATTTCAGGTGCAACCTGGGGAGATGGTACAGAGGAAACAGTGGAACAACACAGTTATTTCCTGGTAGAGTGATATTTCTAGGTACAGAATAAAGTGCTGAAAAAATAGCACCTTAGAAGCTGCCAGCAAAACCAGTTCCTTAAAGTACTACTACTGGCACAACCATTCCCAGCAATGTTCATTCCAGTAACATGACAAGTTACGCTAGTGCTTTTCCAGTTTCATTTTTAATTCATTGGTTTCCACGGAAAGGGTACTAGGACAAGACCCTTCTTCAGACACCATCCAGGCCACAGGCAGAGCAATGCAGAATGACAGGTAACAAAAACTACACTTCTACTTAAGAAGTACATACAGCATGAACAAGTACAATAGGCATGCATGGGGGTCGACTCTGACCAACACCCCATTTAAGCCAGATGTCCAGTGTTCCCAGTTCACTAATATGGGTCTGCAGAGCAACTGCACTCACTACAGTGTGAGTGACAGTAATTAGAAGATGACAGAGGCTCACCTCTGGGTCGTGTGGATGGAGTAATGCTGGCACCATGCTTACAGTGCATTTTGGGACAGTTTGTATTCTTTCAGTCATAGGATCTCTGTTACAGTGTAGTGCACTGGTGGTGTGGCTGAAAATGGCACTCTGAGACCCATTCCACCTTTCCTATAAGACAAATAAAATTAAACAAACAAAACAAAAGATTTTCACAAAAGTATACTCATGTGATAAGACAAGGCAGACTTGGCTAGCATCCGGGCAGCACTGGCACAAATGCAGAGCCAATCCTGAATCAGATTTCTGAAGGACAGCAGCACTACCCAAGTAGCACCTCTTCTAGCAGGTCTTGGCAAGCTGCAGGGGTTAGTTTTCTAGCCATGTAAAAGTGATGCAGACTTGTGTAGAGACTGATGCACTTGCTCTGTGTGGCAACTTTTTGGTGTGAACAGGATAAATGGTTTATCTTTCTTCAACTAAGCTGAAACTAAAGATTAAAAGTGAAGGGCTTTATTGAAAGTTAAAATTGAAAAATAAGCTTTTTGAGAGTCTGCAACATTACTGGAGCTTTAAAATGCATGAACATGTGCCATTTATAAAGCATGTGAAAAACAAGCATTTGTCAATGCCAAATGTTGATTGCAGTGGTGTGTTGAGCTAGCTCACTGCCCCTCTGTCACTCGCTCAGTTTGTGTCTCCCGGTGCTGCAGGCTGCTCTTTGTACTGGGCTCCTGCCTGCATTGGCACCTTGTTCTGCCCAGTAAGAAATTTGCAGCTGTCCCAACAGAGCTCCGCTGAGGTTGGCTCACCCCCCCTCACTCGCTCATTCTGGTTCTCCTGGCTGCAGGCTGCCCTTTGTACTGGGCTCCTGCCTCTGTTGGTGGCTTTTTCTGCCCACAAAGAAATCTGCAACAGTCCGACACAGGTCTGTTGAGCCTGCTGACTCCCCTCTCTCACGCGCTCATTCCGCTTTCTGCCGGCGGCTGCCCTTTTCATTGGGCCCTGCCTGCATTACCGCTTCATCGGCCCACACAAAGAAATTCTGTAGCAGTTACAATAGAGCTCTGTTGAGCTCACTCAGTCCCCCTTCTCACTCACTCATTCTGGTTTTCCCACCAATGCAGGCTGCCCTTTGTACTGGGCCCCTGCATGCATTGCACTGCTTTCTGCCACAAACAAATCTGCACCAGTCCCAACAGAGCTTCGTTGAGCTCACTCACTCCCCCTCCCTCACTCGCTCGTTCTGTGTCTCCTGCGCTGCAGGCTGCCCCTTTGTACTGGGCTCCTGCCTGCATTGACGGCGTGTTCTGGCCAGAAAGAAATCTGAAGCAGTCCCGCACAGTTCCATTGAGCTCGCCACTCCCTCTCACTCATTCATTCCGCTTTCTGCCGGGCGCTTGTAAGGCTGGCCTCGTACTGGCTTCTGCCTGCATTGCCGCATTTTCTGCCCACAAAGAAATCTGCAGCAGTCACAATACAGCTCCATTGAACATGCTCACTACCGTGCTGTCACTCACATTCTGTTTCTCTTGGTGCTGCAGGCTGCGCTTGTACGGGGCTCCTGGCTGCGATTGGCACCTTTGTCTGTCCACAAAGAAATCTGCAGCTGTCCTGACAGAGCTCCGCTGAGGTTGCTCAGTCTCCCTCTGTCACATGCTCATTCTGTTTGTCCTGGCACTGCAAGCGGCCCTTTGTACAGAGCTCCTGCCTGCATTGGCACTTTATCTGCCCACAAAGAATCCACAGCAGTCCTGATAGAGCTCCGTTGAGCTCACTCAGTCCCCTGTCTCCACTCATACTGTTTCTCCCACCGCTGCAGGCTGGCCTTTTCTACTGGGCCCCTGCCTGTTTTGACACCTTTTCTGCCCACAAAGAAATCTGCAGCAGTCCTGACAGCGTCTGGTGAGTTCTCTCAGTCCCCTTCCCTCACTTCGCCTCTCGTTCTGTTTCTCCCAGTGCTGCATGCGCTTTTGTACTGGGCTTTTGCATTGGGGCCTTTTCTGCCCACAAACAAATCCGCAGAATCCCGACAGAGCTCAGTTGAGCTCGGTCACTCCCCCCTCTCACACGTTCGATCTTAATCTGTCCCAAACACTGATTTCCCACAGCGACCGTGCTATTCTCCGGCAGGAGTGCAAAAACATATTTTAGCCAGGATGTGAAAAATGACAACTGTACTATTCATAAGGAGGTGAAAAACTGCCACTGTTGAAAATGTGGCATGAAAATATTACAAATTTCTGAAGTTACGCGGTGCATGGAAACAGTTCAGCCATGCTGGTAACAGTCATGTTATGAGTTTCATCACCAAATTTTCAACATGGGGCTTTTAGGACCTCCACTCATGAACAGTGCCACTCTCATATTCTTAATCTGTCCCGAACACTGATTTCCCACAGTGACTGCGTTTTCTGTGCCACAACTGTGAAACCACATTTCAGGCAGGATGTGAAAATGACAGCTGTACTGCTCATAAGGAGGTGTGAAAAATGCCACAGTTGAAAATCTGGCATGACAATATTACAAATCTGAGAAGTTACAAGGGTGTGTGGAAAGCGTGCAGCACACTTGTTACACAGTCATTTGATGGGCTATCATCACCAAATTTTCAACATAGGCATTTTAGGACCTCTGCTCATGAACAGTATCACTGTCATTTTCTTAATCTGTCCTGGACAGTGATTTCCACAGCAACTGCTCTATTCTGCGCGGAAGTGCGAAAACACATTTTGGCCAGGATGGGAAAAATGACAGCTGCACTGTTCATAAATAAGTGTAAAAAATAGCAATGTTGAAAATCTGAAGTAAATATTATAAATTTGCGAGATTATGGCGTGTGTACAAACTGCGTAACACTACGCTCGTAACACAAGTCATTTTATGGAGTATCATTACCAAATTTTCACCATAGCCATTTCAGGACCTCTACTCACAAACAGTGTCACTGTCATTTTCTTAATCTGTCCTGAACACTGATTTCCCACAATGACTGTACTATTCTGCACGAAGTGCGAAAACACATTTCGCCAGGATGTGAACAATGACAGCTATACTGTTCACAAGGAGGTGTGACAAAATGCCAATGTTGAAAATCTGGCATGAAAATATTGCAAATTCACCAAGTTATGGCGTGCGTAGCAACTGTGCAGCGCTGCGTTAGTAAAACAGTAATTTTTGGATTTTTTTCCACCAAATTTGCAACATGGGCTTTTTGAGACCCACCTCATGAACACTAGCACTGTCATTTTTATTAATCGACCCGAAAGGTGATTCCACGCAGTGACTGCAAAATCACCTTCGGGGCTGATTAACGCCATGACAGTTCAAGAATTCATAAGGAGGGGTCCCAAAACCCATGTTGAAAATTTGGTGCAAAAATTCCAAAATGCCCAAAATATGCACTAAAGTTGAAAAACCTTATTTATTCCATTATACAGCTTACCAGCATTTCCTCAGTTGCAGTCAGCTTTGAAGAGATGCAGATGTGTGGTCCTCGAAGATCGTTCGCGGACTCCAGAGAGTAAGTATGGGGTGAGGGTGTGTTGAGGCAGGGTGCGCAGTGGGTTGGTGCAGTTGTGGGTGGGGGCAGGGCTACTACGAGGACCGTTTCTTTTTGCAGGGAAAAAACAAAAGACATCGCAGGACCATTTTTCCCTTTGCAGGGCATGTGGCACGCTGGAGTGGGCTTCCAGCATGCCAGCAGAGACTTTCTTTTGGGGGCAGTAGCCAGCGAGGATTACGCACTTTACGTTGGCACCAAGGGGGTTATCATTATGCCAGCGGATTGGCCACCCGTCGGCAGGAATAAAAGCAGGAGGGTGTTACAGAATGTCGACAGGGATTGGGTCCCCTGTCAGCAAATAAACTGCGGTGGGGGGTTATATTGTTTGTGAACACAGCGGCAAGCTGCCACCATGTTCACAAACAACATCAGTCTTTAGATCCTGTCTGCGATGACAGGTCGCCCTCATTGCAGCGGATGGCTGACACTGCAATGATGATGCGCCCCTGATTGCAGCGGTGAAAATGTCACAAGTTGGTGCCAAGGTTCCAAACTTGTGTCAGCAGCAACATGCAAGGGATTGGGGGCACAGGACAAGCCTTTGCAGGCTGTGGGGGCATGGCCAAAACAGTGCCATGCCTCCACAGCCTGCTTCTGAGAAAGCGTTCAATATGTTTCTTGTCTGCACACAATCAACATAAAAATGTTCCGGGAGAAGCATGTCCCCAACTGCCCTATCACTGAAGACTCTACCATTATATTATTGACCCAGCCTTGTTTATGGACTCTGAACACACCTGTGACTCAAGGGAATACTATAATTCTGAACAGTTTAAAGTTACTGAGATGTGACAGACTGCAGAGTGCTGGGAAGACAATTCCACAAAATAGAAGCAGCACAACCTGCATCCATGCTCACAAGAGAAACTGCCAATAGATTTTGCTTTGAGGACCTCAGGGATCAGTGACAACTCAAAACTGTACCTGGGGAGACCAGTCTTTTCAGTGACATCCAGGCTGTCCCAGCAGATCTCTTAGTTCATTTCAATAATACCCCAGCCAGTGCCATTTGACCTCTAGTTCATTTCAGCCACACCTGAGGTGGTGGAGCTGGTGAAAGCATGCATAGGAACCCAACTTTATTCCAGTAGCACCCTGGCCATTACCAGTAAGCCCCAGTCAATGCCAGTTGAGACGTAAACTAAGGCCCTGTCCACACTTATCTGCACTTCTCAAAGCGTTTTCAAAACATTTTGAGTTCTGTGGTGAACACAGTTGTCAGTGCGTCCACACTGTGATCTGACACCATGCTAGCTGTTCTGAGTTCCCATGCATGATTGTGGCAATGCAATGAATGCTGGGACACATGTGAATGGGCACAGTAATGGATTCCATTAAAATACCATTGATCAACCTGGGAGAACACTGCGAGGTCAGGGATGTAACTAAATTATCCCTTTCCTTTGGGCAGCATAAAAATGCCATGGAAGTCCGTGGAGTTGCCTTAAACCGTGTTACAGCACGGTCTACATTCACACTACTGTTAACATGGTTTAAGGCAACCATTTTGGTCTGAAACCGTGCTCAAAACCTGCTGCGATCAGGTTTCGAACACGGTTTGTAGCACGGATTTTACTGTGCTACAGTGCAGCGGACGGAACTATGTTTGCCGCTCTTGTAATGTTATCGACTGCCGGTACACATAAGAACTGAAGTGTGGACAGGGCCTAAGAAACAAATCCCTGGCTGAGCTACCTCTGGACTCTGCACTTCACAGGTAATCTTAAGTGGATGGAAGTGTGGGCAACACAGGATAATTACACTATTTGAGCTCCAAATATGAGTACGGAGTCCATTCTAAATGATGGAGGGAGACCATTCATTTAAAGCTACACATTTAATGAAAAACTGAAGGCTCTAACATCCATAATAACAATGTCAAACCTGGAGACACGTGCCTTTACCTGCAGAATTGCTGCAAAGTACAGAGCCTCCCTATAATGCTAAGAATTAATAGTGAAGGAAGTGTGACAGAGCTAACTGTGATCCAGAGCCAAGGTAGAGGTGACACTTCCCTCTGAGGTGCCCATTATAGGGGCTTTGGTTGTGTGCTACCATGGTGTATTATTAATTTGGGGAAAAGAGTAGCAAAACCCAGTCAGTGTTAGATCCAGGATTTTAAAAAAGGGTCCTGCTGCAAAAATAAATGGGGCCTGACTAAGAGGGTTGGGCTGTCAGCAAGCAGGCATAAACTTCCATATCTGTCAACTTGTGCTGAACATGATAGCCCTTGGTAGTGAGCCATGATAAAATAAATGTTTGTTATGTTGGAAATATATTATATTGTACTGGATTGGTTCAATGCTATGTAAATGTCGAAGAATGGTCCTGCTGTGGCAGGATCTCTAGTGATGTTGGATACACCACTGAACCCACTTAAATGACCTAATGGCTTTTTAAAGGCAAATATTCTATTTGCAGAACAGCTGTGTCTTGGATGTGTGTGTATGTTGGTATGATTGTATTGTGATTTGTGAACCCTTCACTGCCCCCAAAACTGATAAGGAAATGGAGTTTTCTTTCTGCGTCTTCAACAGACTGCCATTGTACAGCTGGCAGGACCAGAGATGGAGTGCTCTCTTTCACGGCACTGCCCTGGGAAACCTGAAGCCTTGTTTATGTTAGAAGCAGAGATTAGTCATAGAGGCAGAGCTTGGAACTGACAGTTTCTGCACTGTGGCTCCTCCCTCCCAAATCTTTCTTCTGTGCTTTCCTTTATTCACTGCTGTTTTCAAGCTTCACGCTGTATCCAGGATTGAGCTGCTGTACAAGAAGAGGTCAGAGGGCTATAGAGCAGTGTTGTTGAGCTCTGACCTTCTTTGACCCTTGACCACTGGTTGGCAGTATTGCATCTCTTTTGCCACATTTGGGCATCTGGTCCCAAGAATACCATCATACTAAGAAATTACAGCTGGCTGGATAAGTCTGTTGTGTGCACCATGAATCCTTACATAGCATAACATGCACTATTGAATGTAACAGAATGAGTTGCATTCACTTGTGAAGCTAGCACAACCTTGGCAATACTTCACATGCATTAACTCCTGATAAACTGAGCACAGCAAATGGAAATTAAAATTCACCCTTCTGGATGATCAATGACAGATCCAAAAGGGGGAGGAATTCAGGATTAGAACCTCCTTTTTAATCATCCTCATTTGTGTTCTCTACTGACAGATTATACTGAATTAGAGGGGCCCCTAAAATGCACAGAACCCTCTTCTGTTATGAATGTCTAGATTTGTCCCTAGGATCTAAATAGCATCATGGTTGGCATCTCTGCTCAACAAGCAGGTGATCCGGGTTCAGTTAATCCAGAGATCCCATTTGTCATGGCTAGAGATGCAAGTATAATCTGAATAGGCACACTCATTCTGCAGGGAGAGTAGTGTGGCATTGCTAATGTGTGTCTCCCTTGGTTGTTAGAGACGGAGTCATGCCTAAAGTCTCAGTTCTTAGTATTATGTTTGTCTGTAGACACTGATGGCAAATGCACAAAAGAGGAGGCCTACTGTGGGACAGTTAACACCTGAAGGAAGGTTTTATTACTAAGTAAAGATGGGCAATGAGAGGGGACCCTTCCAACATAAGCCCATTAAGAAAAGCCAGATAAAAATACCTGGATGGTGAACCAGTGGTCAGAAAAGAGAGGAAGGTACTAGTGGAGCAACAGGACAGGAGGGTGAGTTCATGAGGTGATAAGGGTAAAATGAACATTTAAAAAAGCCAGTCTTCTGACAGGTGGCTGCAGTTTGCAACCTCTGATAGAACATTATTCTAGCGTAATAAAACAGGTGTAACCTGTGCCCGTCCAGCTGAAGGGCTACACTACCCCTGCCTAAGCTGACACACCAAGGTTGAGGAGCCTGGGTTTGTACTCTTACTTTAAAACTGGTTCTATCCCAAGAATAACATATGCACAGTGTCTCCACCCAGGTATACTTTTAAGTGGGTTAGAATAAGACCTGGTACAACCTCTGGGATGCTGTACCCACCCACAATACCATAGTGCCACCCCAAGCATGACCCATTAATCAAAACCCTCATTTTAGACATTTTAATTATTGACTCTCTCTAATAATATGCTCATGACAACCAAGTTATGCAAAACATCAAATAGATTATTTTCATGGGTGAGAGTAAGGATGGGTGAATGGAATAGAGGTTAAGCTATTTAGAATGATTTAGAATGGGTTTAAATTGGCATTTTTGAATTAGCATCAGATAATCATTCTGCATTTTAAATTCAGACAGTAATCACAGTGGCCACTTACCAACCACTGATGTATTCACATTTCTCTGGCTATCTAACTAGCTGCATTTAGACCTCTAGACAACACATGCCCTCTGCCCACACTGGTACCAGTCTCCAAAAATGCATTAGAACCCCACAATCCCAAAATCTTTATCTGGGTACCCAGTACTAAAGTCTTAAAGGTGCAGGCCTGTTGTTCAGTGCAGATGATGAATGGCCGGCTGAGTTGGGGCCTTGAAGAAAATAAACAGATTAACTCTCCTGTTAATTTGAAGGCACATTCCCGACTATAGCAGCACTGACTTTAAACCTTTTCTGGATTTTAGGAACTCAGGCTTTGATTATTAAACTCTGGCAACAACTCTAACTAGTTACAAGTTAATCCAAGATGAGCAGGGAGAACCCTGCATACTCAAGAGTTTAGATGAGTTTAGGCAAGTTGAAACAATTGAGGTAGTTGCATGATTAGACTTTAGCTGAGACCTGGCAGGAACTTTGGTATCCCTGTGTTTGGGAAGACTCTTTCAGCATTGCACAGACTGAACACTTTTTCTCAGCCTTGAACAACTGCCTCCCTTTTTAGGCTTACAGTCACATTCAGCAGAAGTTTCTGGACAAGACCAGCAGGGAGCGGGGCTGACATGTTTTAAGACCCCACATCTAGGCTATACCCTCCTCCCGGAGGAAGCACATCTGGCAGTTCCTTAGGTGGTGGCACACTACCAGGCTGTCTCCCAGGCCAGTCTAAAGGCTTAGTCACATCCAGCACTTTTATGTTGCATTGAGCACTTTTATATTGCATTGAGCACTTTTATATTGCAATGAACACTTTTATATTGCATTGGGTACTTTTATATTGCATTGAGCACTTTTATATTGCATCGGGCACTTTTATATTGCACTGAGCATTTTTATATTGCACTGGGCACTTTTATATTGCATTGGTACTTTTATATTGCATTGAGCACTTTTATATTGCATCCAGCACTTTTATATTGCACTGAGCACTTTTATATTGCATTGAACACATTTGTCTCTTTAGACATTTCCATAGCTTGCAGTAAAAGAGAGGGGATTCTACCCAGGGCTAGGTGACCCAGACCTCACAGTCCACGCACGAAATGCTCAGGAGCTTAGATTACATTTTTACACAACACCAGGAAAGAGCCTGATGCTCGGCTCTCAACCACTTAAGACCTCTGAGCAACAGATAGAGTTTGAGGTATGGATCCCCACCATTTAAGACTTTAGAAACAACAGACAGTGCTTGAGGCTTGGCTCCCCACCATTTGAAATGTTTTACTTGTTGGCAAAGCTGAACTTGGTAGCTTCTCTCAAACTCAGACACTTTACTTGTCAGCAAACTGATTACTGTTGCTCTCAGGCTCCCAAAACAATATGCAGTCCTCAGGCTTTGCTGGCCTTTGCAGCTCCAGCTTGAACATTCAGACACATTAGCAAAGTCCTCTTTGCTATTGCTGGTGGTTGTAGCTTCCAAATGGACAAAGACATTTACTGGCCCTCCCTCCCAGGCACTGGCAGAACAGTTCTGCATGGTTAGGGAACCTCCTTTCAGTCCTGTGGGTACATCATACAGTCACAAATCATACTCAGACAGATTACTGGACCCTCTCTTGGTCACCTGAACAAAGATGTCCACGCATTTGAGTGCGCTAGTTAGACACAGGGTGCATACAGACAGTCACTCTGTAAACTTTTTGGGCTTCGCTGCTCCTTTCAGATCTCTCAGAACTTGCACTTTTAAGTAGAGGTTTACTCACTCAGAAGGTTTCTCAATATTTTCATTTTCTGGAAGTTACAGGCATTCTTCAGCACTCTAACTACTAAGGCAGAAGCATTTCTTGTAGCTCTCTCACAACTGGAGATGGATGCTGGCTTCCTTCCCACATTTTCCAATGTGGAAGGGACAAAGCTAGCCCCTGGAGGACAATCTCTGGCAACCTCCAGGCTAGCGGCTGTTGCTGCTTGCAGCCACTTGTTTCTCTGACAGAGGAAGAGCCTCCTCCCTGTGGAGGGGCTAACGCTGAGCTGTAGGCCCATTTTCTGTAGCTGAGGGCCTGAGCCCCACTCCCTGTGGAGGGGCTCACTGGAGAACTGTCTGTTCAGCCTGGAACCCCTGAGTTTTAGGGAGCTCTTGTGGGGCTCCTTATTGGCTGAAGTTACTTGTCAGTCCCACAGCAACTGGCCGAATCTGTTTGCCAGTCCATAAAATGAATATTCATTACCTCACTTGACCTCAATAAGCTCCCTGTTTGGCACCTGAAATAAGTCCTGCTTTTCCCCACAAGCCTTTACAAAGTCCCAAGAGTCTCTGTACTGTCCCAACAATCCTTGCACAGAAATCCAAGCTTTTCAATTGGCCGCTGCTGCACGAGACATGACTGCAAAAATTGCAGTCTCTCCATGATTTAATACAGTACCAAATATAAAGTTCTGTTTCAGCCAGGTTAAACACATTTATTTGTTACTAGTCCCACACATACCTCTCAACCTTTTGTCCCCAAATGTGGAACATTGCCTGTCAAAATGTGGAACAAATGGGCAAAATGTGGAACACTTAATCAAATCTTTAGCTAAGAAGCTCAAAACACTGTTAAAATGTTGCATTTATGTTCAGAAAGTCTGTTATTAATTGAATAATTTATATTTTCCATCATTTACTATGGAGTTTTGCTTTAAAATGTTGACTTTGAATGTGGAACAAGTCCTCACAAAGTGGAACAGGGAGCTTTTTGAAGTAAAATGAGGAATGTTCCTCGTGAATGTGGTACAGTTGAGAGGTATGGTCCCACAGTGGAATAGCTACTTCTGTGCCCTCTTAAACAGTGCCCCTTTTAATCCATTAGTACTACCCTTTGCCTGTTGCTGCAGCTGAAATATGCAGTCCCTAGGCAGCAGACAGGTAGATCCCTCAGAGTCCCAACATCAAATGTCTGGAGTAGCCAGAATATTTATTTTATTTCAATCATTCCCATCTGTCTATTAGCACCCCTCTGGTACCTTGTCAGCTGTTGCTTTTGTCTTGCATCTATTTACACTTCATCACTGCAGCAGCTGCCAAAACTCGTAGCTCCTAATGGAAAACTCACCACCATGAATATTAATGCTCCTTTCATTCATATTCATATTCATAGAGCTGGGCTCGAATCAATAGCGCATTACGGCACTCTTTATTTAACTTTCGCAGCTCCTCTCTGATTCTGCCTGAGTCACTCAGCCCTCGGCCTGCACCTTACGGGACCGGGACCACTAGAGAGCCATTCAGTGACTGCAATTGTAGCTGAAAATGGAGCATACTTTTCACGCATGTGCAAGCTCACCAGACAGCCCTGAAACACTGGCGGCTCATAATCCTGTTCTGTGAGCCAGAGATGGCTAAAGAAAGGCACAGGAGCAATTGGGAACCTGGGCCAATGTGGCGGTGAGATGGGGAAAAATCTGGGAACACCCGTAGGACATCAGAGGCACTCCAGAAATGGGAGCAATGGGTGAACAAGGTAAGCCCCCATTTGGGGAGGGGAGGAGGGCGCCACACAGGTCAGACCACTCCATGGGCTAATTCTAATCTCTGGATTTCTTCATGTAATATCAGTCAATCAGTTAGAAAGTTGAATTTGTAATGATATGTAGTTACAAAACAATTAGTAGTATGGGGCCAAAGTGATGAGAAAATACTGGAGGCCCTTAACATGTTTGCACTGAAGAAAAGGAGACTGAGACTGGACATGATCTGAGTTCTTTGCAGACTCAAGTATATGACAAGACTAAACAGTTGGAGATTTGATCTATTCTGCTGTCCTGCAGCAGGACGTGGGGACACGACTTTAAGCTCAGAAGTAGTAAATGCAGGGCTAAGGTTAGGAGTAAGGATGGCGGACAGGCCACTATAAATCAGAACCCCGGATCCAGTGCAGTCCAACAGACCCAGACAAATAAGAGTCAAGCGGTTATTTGTCCGAGTCTGGTCCATCGTCTGCCAGTCCCCTGTAAAAGTAAAATGCTATTTTTGTAGTGTACCTTTTTATCTGCACTGCAGCAGGCTTTAGCGCTCTTTGCACCTGGACAAGAGGAGATGGAGCATTGTTTCAGGACTTAGGAGCCCGGCCGGCACATCACATGATCCCCACATCCTGATGTCATGTGCCTGGTCTGCATTTCTCCCATTCCTGGCATGCACACACAGAATAGTAGCAATGGGGGCGGGGCTGAGTGATGGACAGAATAAACTGGCAGGCACAGCATGAATAAGCGAGCTGATCACTGGTTCATGAACGAGCACGCCGGGACCACCAGAGATCAGAGAACCCAATTGACCACATCTAGCCAGACTGACAAGGTAGCAGCCTATAGCTAAATGGATGCTGCCTGTGTCAGTCTAGCTGGCACACGCGTGTGGTATGCAGAGCTCCTCTGCACTCCTTTCACGCTGCTGGTCATCTGTTAGAAGTGTAATTTGCCAATGAAATAGTGGAGCAAGCAGGCGTGTGTTTGTCTCTCATCTTCTTGATTTCAGTTCACAAAATAATCAATTTATTAATAACTTGTGTGTGCTGCTTGTGCTTACTAAAAAACAAAAACAAATGAGCAGTTGGCTTTTGGGGCTAATTGAAAAAGTAAAAGGAGGGTGGTGGGGAAGGGAGAGAAGATTGTGGGTAGGGTGAGGGACATCTCTGCAAGGCTCTGGTGGGGGCCAGACATCTCACTCTCATCTACAGAGCAAAGTAAAATGAAAGCAAATCACAAAAAGCTGAAAGAAAAGATAAAAAAAAGCTGAAAGGAAAAAAATACATATTGAATAAATGAAGTTGTACTACTACTAACAACAACAAAGGGGTGGTTTGATTTGAGTAAGTCAGTGACTCAGTTGGTGTGGAGGTCAGATGAACTGTTACTAGACAGATTCTGATCTGCTAGTTAAACAATAATAGAGTAAAGGTTTTTTTCAGTAAAGGAAATACCTGTTAAAGTGGGTGAGTGTGGCAGCCTATGCCTGTGGCAGCCTATGAGGTCACCCTGGTAGCGTAGAGGAACTGAGACAATAATCTACATAAACCATAAACATAAGAAAAAGGCTGCATATTTTTTAACTGAAAAAACAAAACAGTAGTGCGCTAGCTACAGTGGTGTGTGGCATGTGGCTTTGAAAGCAAGCCTGCCCTGGCCCCTGAGAGGGCAAAGGAACTTGGAAACAGCTGACATCTATAATGAAACCACTACGTTAAAGAAAAACATTTTTGTGGTACAAAAAACAATAACCTAGCTATTGTGGTGGAAGGGGACACTGGCTGTGAGGCCGAGCCTGTACTGGTGAGCTGAGGAACAAATGAGAGACTAAATAAAAGAAAACCCATACTGGAAAGAGCATTTTTGTATGTAATAAAAAAAAAAAAAAAAATGGAAATGTGCACCAGAAAGGGTGAGGCAGAAGAGCCGAAATGAGGAAAGCATGGGAAGCGTGTGGCACAAATAACTCTACACAATCTAATGGACTTGTGTAATTTTTGACTGCCTGAACTTGATGGCACACTTTTTGCAGCATGTCCTAATGGACTTCTTTAATTTTTGGACCACCTGAAGTTGGGATTGATGGCACAATGTTTTCAGCATGTCCTCCCCACATACTTGGCTAATTTTGGATTGCCTGAACTTGATGGCACAGTTTTACATCATGTCCTAATGGACTTGTGTAATTTCTGGACTGCTTGAAGTTGAGACTGATGGCAGAATGTTTTCAGCATGTCCTAATTTCTGGATTGCCTGAACATGATGGCACATTTGTTTCAGTATGTACTAATAGACTTGTCTAATTTTTGCAGTTTTGGATTGCCTGAATGTAGGTTTCTGCCCACTCAGTACAGGCTCGGCCTCACAGCCACACTCCCCTTCTACCACAGTAGCTAGCCCTCTGGACTCCTAAGGACATGCAGTTATTTTTTCTGGTAGGGGTCCCTAATGTGTCATCAGTTTGGGTAGGTGGATGGGTGGGACCGCATGCCATAGAAAATAACTGCATGACTCTCAGTGGAGCAGAGAAGGAACTGGTGCATGCAACAATAACTGATATCCGTTAGAAGGAAGTAGGCTGTTGGTTAAAATCTGCAGCTTATCCAATAGTTAGGAAAATGGGCAGACTGGGTGGGCCAGCGGTCCTTATCTGCCATCAAATTCTCTGTTTCTGTGTTTCTATGATATGTCCATTGTATAGTGTATGCTACTACGTGGGAACAGGATTCCTTCTCTGAGGTCAGACAGGTCAGTTTACAGTTGCAGCACTAGCACTACTGACTCAGAGACAGAAAACAGACAGAGGTCAACTGCATGACTGCCATATTCAATTGACCAGCACATCAGTGCTATAAACTCACAGTTTTCGTATCCTGAAATGCTGACTACAATTCTATGTATGTGTCACAGATCTCAGTGTCATTTTATGCAATTATATGGCAGATTTGCAGTTTTCATCACATTTACAAAAAGGTTCTGATTTGAATCAGAACTTATCAGAACTTTGGCCTGAATCCTGATCCTGATAAGAGTGTCAGGACCTTTTAGGTCCGCCCAACCCTAGTTAGGAGGCCCATTGTCTCCCTGGGGTGGTGAATCCATGGAACACCTACCAGTAAAGACAGTGAACAGGAAGATGGTACAGGTCATTAAGGTTAGCCAGGACCCATTTCTGCATGCCAGGGAATCATCGGGTACCCTGGGTAGAAGAGGGAGTGGGAATCCCTATAAATTGGTTTGTGTTTGCACAATGTATGTTTTCATCCCTTCTTGGGAAATAGGGGTGGGAAGACATTATGGACCTTGAGTGCCTTCCCAACCTAAATGAATTTTGATTTAACGATGGCAGGTCCATGAGCTACATAGCTCATTTTCAAGGATGACCCACAATAAATACCTACATCATAAACATTCAACATCAAGTGCAATTACAAACAGTACATGCTACCAAGGGATGCCTGAGCAGTTACTATATACTGTGTTACTAAGGCAGTGGAAAACTTCAGACCTACAACATAAAATGTTCTCCTTTAACTGGTCATATCCCCCCCACGGCGTGCACACACACACACACACACACACACACACACACACACACACACACACACACACACACACCTCTATAATCTCTCCTTCTTTTCCCCTGATAACAGTCTCCGATTTCCTGGAAATCAAGCTCATTTATATATTAATACATCCCTTGGAGCCACTTATTCTGGGATAAGAGTGGTTTTCACATGTGTTCTCTCGACAGAAAACAGCGAGCCAGCTGAGCTGTTCTGGCTTGAGCAGAACATAAGGAAACTACTTATCTGCAAACTAGTAGCTTACAGGGACGTATTAAAATATTATAGATTGGGAGCGCCAATGTTATTTTTTAAAAAAATGTGCGAACATACAAAATTACCAGCAGATAAAGGCCTTATGGTCCATCAAGTCTGCTCAATTGTGCAGCTAGCAGCCATTATACTGCAGCTGCCTTCCTCTCCTTCCCCTCCAGTGAACCTCTCCCTTACCCTGTCCCATCTCCCTTTGAAGCAGCCCACTGTTCTAAGGACACCACTTCCTCTGGCAATGCATTTCACCCAGACACCACCCTCCTCCATAAAAAAGTGTCTCCTCATTTCCCTCCTGAACCTTTCCCTCTCCCAATCTCAGATTATGCCTCTAGTATTCCTCCCCTCCTTAACTGGAAAAGCCCTCTGTGTCTATCTTATTTATTCCTTTCATGTACTTCAAGGTTTCAGTCATGTCCCCCATCCCTCCTCTCCTCCAGAGAGTACATGTTCAACTCCCTCAGCCTGCTCTCGTGAGGGCACGCCCCTCAGCCCCTGGATCATTTTTTTTTTGCTGCCCTGCACTGCACCCTCCAGTAACCTACTGTCCTTCTTCAGGCACGGTCACTAGAACTGCATGCAGTACTCCAGGTGTGGTCTAACCAGTGACCTGTATAGCGGCAGGATCATCTACCCACTCCAGGAGGATATGCTTCTGGCAGTACAACCCAGCATCCTGTTGGTCTTTGCAGCTGCCTTTCTACACTCTGGAGTTGTTCATTGCTCCTGTTATGATCACTCCCAGACCCTTCTCTTCTTCCATTTTGGCTAGTAGAATCTCCCCTAGCTGGTAGCTCCTCCTTAGGGTTTTGCACTGAAATGTAGCACCTTGCATTTCTTGGCATTGAACCCCAGCTGCCAAGTGCCGACCAGGCCTCCAGTTTTGCCAGATCATCTTGCAACACCTGCCAACCTTCTAAGTCATCCACTACTGCTCCCATCTTGGTATCATCTGCAAACAGACTAATCTTGCTCTTGATGCCTATTGAGATGTCTGCTATGAAGATCCCAGCATCACGGCCCCAGTGCAAAGCCCCGTGGCACCCGCTTGTCACCACCCTGGGAGATGGAGTCCCTCCCACCACCATCCTCTGCTATCTCCCTTGCAGCCAGTTCACTACCCTTCCCACCATTTTCGCCTCCCACCCTGTGCCTTCCAGCTTACTTTCTAGCCTCCCATGTGGCACCAAATTGAATGCCTTACTGAAGTCCAGGTACAGGACATCCACTGCATGGCTCCTGTGTAATTACCTGGTTACCCAGTCATAGTACTCCACCAGGTGGGTCTGACAGGATCTGCCTGAAACAAATCCATGCTGTCTGCTGTCCTGCAGCCCATTATCATCTAGGAGAAACCAGCCTCTCCTTCAGGATTGTCTTCATCAGCTTTTCCACTATGGATGTGAGGCTTACCAGTCTGTAGTTCCCTGGCTCATCCTTGGGGCTGCTCTTGTGGAGGGAACCATGCACCATCCTCCAGTCCTGCGGTGCACTCCCCAGTCAAGGGAAGGCATTGAACAGGTCTACCAAGGGTTCTGCCAGCTGTTTCAGCACCCTGGGGTGTATGCCATCTGGCTCTGGCACCTTGTCCACCCTCAGTCCCCAGTATTCTATCCCTGGGATTTCCCCATCTGTCACACCCCCATGCTCCCCATCCCACCCCCCTTGGATACAGCTCCTCTTTCTCTTTAGTAAATACTGAGCAGAGTACTCGTTTAATGCTTCTGCCTTTTCTGCACATTTCCACCACCCCCATCCCTCTTTATCCTTACTATTTGGTCCTTACAACTCCTTTTCTCCCTGATGTACCTAAAGAAGTCCTTCTCCCCTCTTGATGTCCTGTCCAGCCTGAGTTCCCTGTGACACCTTGGTTGACCTGACTGACCTTGTCACCTCCCTCGACTCCTTCAGGTATTCCTCTCTGTCCTCCACCCTCCTTGTTTCTTTGTACCTCTAAAGGCAGCTCTTTCTTCCTTACTTTTTTCATGACCCTCTGCTCACCCAGCTAGGCTTCTGGCCTCTAGCCCTCTTACTCTGGACCCTTGTACATGTTATGGTTGCCTCCTCAATTCCCAGTTTAATGACCTCCCACTTCTGGTTAGTGTCCATGTTGGATGAATCCTGGCCAGATACCCCTGTACTATTTCCTCATCCTCCAAAAGTTGGCCCTTCTAAAGTCTAACACCTTGTGCCCATTTCTACCCTTCCCCATGTTTATTGTGAACACACACCGATCAGTGGTCACTCCCGCCACCGGTTCCTCCACCCCAGCTCCCTCACAAACTCACCATTTGCCCACACAAGGTCTAGAGTGTTTCCTAACCTGGTTGGATCATTGTCCATCTACAATAGGAAGCTGTCCTGGAAGGCATCCAGAAGTACCTGCTCCCTATTTGTGGTAGCTGGGGTACCCCAATCTACTCCCAGCAGGTTGAAGTGCCCCACAGTCACCATGCTGCCCCTCCCACAGGTCCTTCAAATGTCCCAGAATGTGCCTGTTTCCAGGACATATGAGCTTGAGATGCACTTCACAGAATAAGAATGTCTCACACAGAGGTGAAAGGAGCGCTCCGATTGGTCAGGAGGCGCTCCCTCGCTCTAATAAAGCTTATTAACCCTTTTAATGCTTGCAAGTGCATGTGTGCATGCAAACATTTTGTTAAAATTAATTGCATTTCAGAGGTGTGTCACTGTTGGGTTCAGTGCAACTCAGGCTAAAAAGAGTTCGGCAGTGACAGGCCAGTGATCAGCCAGGCTGATCATGATGCATTTTTCTTTGCAGGGCCAAAACTCTCATAGTTGAAAAGAGCCAAGTTTTCTATTCACAGAGCGGCTGGTACCTGTCATCTGTATAAACCCTCCCATTCAATTTTTTTTTTTTTTATAATCTACAGTTAGAAGTCAATTGTCCCATGTTGTTCTGGAACAGCCACCTCTATCTATTAACTCCTTCCACTACAGTATTCCTCACACCTCCTCATTGCTTCCCATGCTCAGTCTGTGAAACGAACTCCCTACTAATGCTGAGTATCCTTTCCACCTCACATTGCTTCCTGTGCTCCCTGAATTTTCTGACACCGGTGCAATCCTCGGTACCGCTAGTACCCACCACCTTCACTGCTTTCACTGTATGACACTGGAATGCCCAATCCCCAGTGTCAGTACCTGAAATAAAGAAAATATCCATCATAGTCTTTTTAAAAAGGTTTTAATCGTATAAAAAAGAAAACAGTCCATCGATGTCTGTTGCCACCACCGCACCTGTACTGCAGTTTCTCCCCCACCCACTCCCAATTCAGCATCCACCCCCTCACCTCCTTACTTACCTATACTCTAATCCTCACTGGACTGGAGACACGCTCTTTATTCTCAATGCTGGACCAGGAACTGAGAAAATCAGGTCTGTGATCAATTTATTTCAATGCATTTTGAACTTGTCACATAACTTGAGTCATTATTTTATGTTTTTCCCAAAATTTTCAACATTGCCTTTTTGAGACCCCACCTCATGAACAAGGTAGGTGGAATTCTTCAAATTTGGTCCCAAAGATATTTCCTCAGTCACTCTGCAACATCACCTTCTGTTTAGGATTTGAACATTTTTACTTCCAAGTTCATGAGGAGGGGTCATAGGAAGGCTATGTTGAGAATTTGGGATAAAATACTAAAATAAAAAAGCTAGGAATGTACATTGAAATTTTTCAACACTTGCTCATAATGTTGGCAATTTTCAATATGTGTACCCAACTTTTCAACACAGCCATTTTTTTACACCATCTCATGAAGTGACAGCTGTCATTTTCAAATTCTGGCCAAAATGCTTATTCATTCCTGCTGCTGCAATTACATTTTGGCCGAGATTTGAACATTTTCACCTACTGAGGTCATGAAGTGGTCATAAAATGACTATGTTGAAGATTTAGGGTCAAAATATTCAAAACAACAAAGTTATAAAGGTACATTGACATTCTTCAACAGCTTACTCATAGCTTTGGTAATGTTCAATATTCTGACCAAAATTTCCATCTTGGCTTTTTCACACCACCTCATGATCCGATAGCCATCACTTTTCAAATCCTGGCCAAAATATGATTTTGCACTTGTATGCCAAATGACGCTTTCATCCAGAATTATATGAATGATAACACGGTCATGTTTGGGTGGGGGGTGGGAGGTCACAAAAACTATCTTGAGATTTTTAGACAAAACTATTACAAAAAAACAAGCATTTGTTAATGCCGAATGTTTGCTTGCTGGCATTGGCAGTGGTAGTGTAGAAGTTACAGAGCTGCATAATAGGAATGGCAGTGAAGTATTGAACTGAAGCCAACCCCACCACTACCTGCAGAGAGTGACAGGCATTGGGGTGTGCCTTTGGGTCGTCAGGCTGGCCATGCCATTTCACCACACCCCATCCTGCAGACACTGACAAGTGTCACGGTGTTCAGCAGGGTCTTTGGCCTATGCACCCATTCCATTAGGAAATATGGTGAGATGGGTGCGATATAGGAGAATGGGGTGAACTTTGGGGCGAAGAGTCCAAGACATACCTCAATGCCTCTCACTGGCTGCAGGGTGTGGAATGGTTATGAGCATTACAGGCAAGAATCCCAAGTCACACTCCTGATGCCTGTCATTCTCTACAGGGTTGGGCGTTATGGTTGGAAACCCTAATACCTCAGGCATTCATTGGTATTTTCACTCAAATGTTCAACGTGGTTTTGTGACCCCACCTCATGAACAGGGGAATATCAGTTTGTTAGCCGAAGATGCTTATGCACAGCGACTATGGCATTTAGCACCACAGGTGCAAAACATTCAACAGGATGTAACAAATGACAGCTGTACTGTTCATGGGAGGTGTAAAAATGGCAATGTTGCAAATCTGCAGTAAAAATATTTAAAAAATGGTGAGAATCAATGCACGTTACATAGAAACTGTGCATGCATACCGTAATATAATTAGGTTGGGGATTTTTTACAGCAGATTGTCAACTCAGGCATTTTGGTGCCTCCGATCATGAACAGTGTCACTGTGATTTTCTTTATCTGTCCAAAACAATGATTTCCCACAGCAACCGCATCTCTGCGCTAGGATGAAAACACACTTGACCATGTTGTGAAAAATGAGGCTGTACTGTAAATAAGGAAGTGTGGAAAAATGCCACTGGTGAAAATCTGGACTTAAAATATTACAAAGTCATGAACTTATGAGGGTGCGTGGAAACTGCGCCAATGCTCACTCAGTAACACAGTCATTTTATGGACTTTGTCACCAAATTTTCAACATAGCCATTTTAAGACCTCTGCTCATGAACAGTGTAACTGTGATTTTCTTAATCTGTCCCAAACATTGCTTTAGCACACCAACAGCACCATTGTGCACTACATGTCTGGCATACATTTTAGGCATATGAAAATGGCAGCTGTACTGTTTATAAGGAAGTGTAATAAAATGGCAAGGTTGAAAATCTGGAGTGAAAATATTAAATTCGCAAACTTATGAGCATGCATAGGAATTGCATAGCGCCGCGGTTAGTAAAACAGTCATTTTAGGAATTTTTCACCAAATTTCAATATAGCCATTCTAAGACCTCTGCTCATGAACAGTGTCACTGTGATTTTCTTAATTTATCCCGTACATTGATTTACATTCGGCTGCGCATAGTGCACTACATGGGAGGAAACAAGTTTTGGGTAAGATGTGAAAATGACAGCTGTACTACTCATTAGAAGGTGTGGTAAAATGGCAATGTTGAAAATCTGGAGTGAAATTGAAAATTCGTGAACTTACGAGCATGCTTAGGAACTACGCAACTCGCTCATAAAACAGTTGTTCTTCTGAATTTTCCATCAAATTTTCAAAATAGGCTTCTTGAGAACACCTTATGAATGCTGGCAGTGTCGCTTTTGTTAATCGGTCCCGAAGGTGATTTTGTGCAGTGACTAAAATCACCCTTCGGGTCCGAATAACGCCATGACAGTGGCAGCATTCATAAGAAAGGGTCCCAAAACCCCATGTTGAAAATTTGGTGCAAAATTCCAAAAATGCCTGAGATATGCAACAAAGTTGAAAAACCCTATCTAGCCCATTATACAGCTTACGGCATTTCCCTCCAGTTTGCGGTCGGCTTTGAAAGTGCAGACGTGTTCCCAGTCCACGAAGATCGTCGCGCCAAGCTCCGGAGGTAAGTATGGGGTGAGGGGTGTGGGGGCAGGTGCGCAGTGGGTGAGTGCGGGTTGTGGGAGGGGTCAGAAGACTGCATCGGACTGTTTTTTCTTTTCAGGTATTTAAAAAAAAAAGATGAGCGTGGGATGTTTGCCACGCTGGGGTGGGCTCAGCATGGCAGAAGGACAGCTGGGCGTGGAGCCGATGGGGATTGGGCACCCCATCGGCCCTTGCATTTGTTGCCACCCTGGGTGGGCTCCCAGCGTGGCACCCCTGTGCCTGGGGGAGACAGTGAAGCCGACAAGTTGGGCACCCATTCGGGCTATACCATTGAGATTGCCATGCTGGGGTGAGCGCAAGCGTGGCATTGGAAAGAGCTTTTGGGGCGCAGCACAGCCGACGAGGATTAGGGCACCCCCCGGCTATGAGAAATGTGCGTGGGGGAGCACGCAGTATGCGTGCGTGTGTGTGTGTGTGTGTGTGTGTGTGTGTGTGGGGAGCTGCGTATGAGCAGGCGATATCTTATCGCTGCTCACTGAAGCATAGCTCCCCCTTTCAAGTGTATGCCACTGCATTTTGGAGCTTGTCATAGACAGCTCCAGCATGCACTGGCAGACAGGGGCACGCCTGCCAACACTGACTGAATTGGAAGAGGGGTGACACACCTCCGAAATCTCGGATGATGGCACTATGTTTCTTGCACATGCGTGCAAAGCAAACATAATTATAACGTAACACTGTTTGCAGGGATGTCTGTTGGCACAGTGGGGACCACATTGCCGTCCTTGCCAGTGATCTGAGCTCAGGTGTGAGCTCAGTGAGCCAACTGAATGGGCCAAGGCTGGGGGAAAGGTGCTGCAACATGTGGCACTGGTCCCAGGCTGGGGACAGACAGAGCAGTGTTCTGCTACACATGGTCCCTTGTGGTGGGCTGGGAGACTTCCCTCACAAGGGACTGACGTGCATGTCGAGACCTGAAGGGCTCGTGCACTGTGTCTGGGCAAGCAGCTTCATGCACATAGTAGTGATATCATATGCTGATACACTTTCCATATCTGTTGCTATATTAGGCACGTTGAGACATGTGCTGGCATAGCTTCCTCGCAAGTAAATATAATGCAGAATGTAATTATACCCTATTAGTTCAGAAGGTGAACCTGGAAACAATGTAGCTTTGGGGGATAGGGCCAATAAGCAGTTGCATACCATCAGACCATTGTATATCAGTAGCCATAATACTTTATGCTCACTAGCAGTGGCAGAGTTATGCAAAACCCCAGGAATATGTGATGTGATGCATGTGTACAACATGGCTCAAGTAAACATTTGTAGCATAGTGTGTACAAGTATATCATGAAAAGGAGTTATATGGCCAAGGAAATGCCCAAGACAGCTGTGTACCATCTAGCTATTAAATAAACACCACCATGCTCAATTCTGGCTCTGGTATGGACATTATAGTTTGTGCATGGTCTCATGTTTTGGGTATCCATGGCAGGATTTTAAGGTGGCCCTGATCCCAACACCCATAACTTATGATGGCAACATGACTGGTGTTGGTGCAGTACTGGTATTTCATGGCATAGGCGGGCACTGGATGAGATGTCACATACACCCCTAGACAAAGGATGGTGACCCAGTCTTTACAGGGGGCTCATCTATCAGGATTTGGCAGAACAATGGAATTAAGATACACTGTGCTTTGGGTACCCCAAGACAGCCCTCCCCTTTTGCAGTTTGCTTGGTTCATATTGGTTCAGAAATAACAAAGATATAGGCCCTTAAAGTTTTGCTGTCTTTGAAAAAAAAGTGCCATTTTGCAGGTTATTGTCCCAGCTGATTGCCTCCTTGTGCAATGTTGGGATAGCAGCATTCAAAATATTCAACCTGAATTTGAATGACGTCATGTGATTGATGCCTGCACCTTGGATGCCTGCCCTGCTATGCAAATGAGCAGGGTTACAATAGGACCTGCATGCTGGTCACATACATGAGGAGCAGCCTGCACATCAAAGATGCAATACTACAATTCTGGCAGTGACACAGAGATCAAGGAGGATGGCACCAGAAGATCAGTGAAAGCAGCATGACAAAACAGCAAGATGACCAAACAGCAGAACTGTGCAAAATGGGAACATTCAGAATCCACAGAATTTCAACAAATTTCACAAAATTCCATGAAATTTTGTGGAATTCATCGTAATTTGCAGAATTTTAAAATGTAGTAATTTGGTTATAATTCAACAACCATTCAAGCTAGAGCACTGCAATCTGTAATTTATTACTCTTTGGATCAATGGCCATACATGTGCCAAATATCATGTAATTTAGTGGGATAGTTTCAAAATTATAGGTGCTCAAATGTTGTCATTTTATTATTTGTGCAAATGTCATGAACATTTTTTATCGGTGTAACCCTGCAAATGGGGGTTCCCAAAAGTCTTCAGGCTTGCCTGAATGCTCCAAGCCTGGGTGGTGTTAGGCGTCTGAGCTGCTTAACTGTGGTTGCAAGTGAGTGCTATTTGAGCCTCACGTACTGTCTCTTTAAGAGCTGTCTGCTTGCAGACTTAATTAGTTGTATGGGGGGACTGTGTATTTAATGCTCGAATCCTGCCCGAGCTGTGAGTAATCGCTCCAGTTTGTGGTCGCTGAAGGTGCATAGGAGCCCATCTGAAAGCTGTAACTGTTTGCCTGTAATCATTTAAAGCATTAGCAAAATTGTAGTTTGTCTAACCTGCCTTTATTGCAGCTGGGACTCTGTGTGTTACCTCTCCATTTTGGACCTAAACTGCTGTGCTGGGCCAATTGGGTTAAGGAGCCTAAAATGGAGCCTGTGGACGAATCAGAACTTGGACTCTCAATTTGAGCCAGCCACAAGGGGATTGTATGGGCAGGGACTCTGGGAAATGTAGTTTTGACCTTGGCGCTTTTTCTACCAACAGAGGAGTCTTAATGTGAGTGACAGCTGAATCAGCCAACAGAATAGTGTGGAGCTAAAGGAAATGCCTGCTCTGTGACTAGAAAGATCAGATCAGTTGGCGGTGAAGAAAGAAGGAGCTGTGTGCTTCTGCGGTGTATAGTTTGAGGCGCATGTGAGAGCCCTGAGTTTGGTCTGCAGCCTTTGTGGTGCCAGTTGGGACTGAATCTGAGTTGTGAGGAGAAAGAAGCACCAGAGTGTGGAAACCAGGCTCACCCTGTAGAAGACTGGAGAAATTGCTGAATCAGGCTTGGTCTGTTGAACTGAAGCTGCTGTGTGTTCTCCCAGGTATCTTGCAGTAATTGTGATTGGACTCTAGAAGCAGCCTGCCTGGTATAGTACTTTCCTTTACATATAAATGTGTGTAGTGCTTGTGGGGAATCGCTATTTCAAGTCCCTGTACAGTGGTGTGTGCTGAAGCTGAAGTAAACCCCAGCTTAATTGGCCTACATCCGTTTGCAATCAATTGCAGTGGGGTCCAGTCACAAGGACCTTGTCCTCATGCCCTGTTCTTCTGGCAATCCAGAGGGACATTCTCCATCTGATCCTCAGCTTGGGTGTTGTGAGTACAAATCAGGGTATTCCCTCGCAGCTTGTTTTTCAATCATAAGTGTATCATCTAATTCTTGTTGTTTCACTGTTTTTCGGACTGAACCCTCTGGCTCCTGATTACAATTGTGTGTTGTGCATATATTTTCTTCTACAGGGCCCAATCCATCTGCACTGCGTCCAACCCGGGCAATGGACTCAGCTAGCCCTCAACCTGGGTACCCAGAGTGTGACTTTTCAGACCCTGTATATGTGCAAAGTACTGTGATTTAATGCCACTAATTAACCTGATTTTCCTCCCATGTTACTGTCCCCAAATAAACCAGATTTGTTGTTGTTATACTATATACTGTCTGTGGTGTTGGTACTTAAGGAAACAGTATTGTGTTTTGCTGTGAATGTTGTTTAACCTTACTTTACAGCGGGTCCTCAGAGCGTGTTGCAGAATCAGTCTCAAGGTAAGTGGTATCTATGAGTGAACAGTGTGTATACGTGGGGTATTGGGGCTGTAACTCCGGTGTACTGTGTGAGCCACTAGAGGGGAAAAAAAAAGGGTGTCTCAGCATCCCAGAGGCTGTGACCAAGCTAGTCTAACCACTACAAACCCTGACCTCTGGGTGGAGGCACCCGCCATAGGACCTAGGTCCCTCAACCTGTCCGTAGTCAAACAGGCAGGGTAGTAGCCCTGGGATAGCGCCACCTAGGGGTTACATCTGCATATACCCAACAATCTTTGGGTCAGGGATCTTTAATTTAGCACGATTTCTTGATGATAGGTGTTCTAACAATGTGCCAGATTTCACGACAATATGATGCATCATCTCAAAATTATATGTGCTCAAAATCTGTCATTTATTTTTTCAGGAAATTTCATGAAACAGTTTCATCTGCATATAACTCAGGCACCTTTTGAGCTAGACATGTGTAAATTAGTATGGATAACCTTTCTGTAATGCTTATAGAATTTTCTAAATATGGAAGAATTAGATAAGAGATTTTAAAGTTACAGGGTTCAAAACTTTACTATGTAAATACTTGCAAAACTTGTGAAAACTATCAAAATGTGGATGTTTGTAACTCCTCTGCTCTTGCATGCATATAGTTCACATTTGACATGCATATCCATAGTCCGTGTATCCTGGTGTGTAACACAACTGGATAAATTGGTTAAGCAGTTTTAACTTTGCAGAAAAAAAATGATTAGTAACATTTTCTCACATATTTATGATAGCATATTCTGTAGATGAAGCATCCAGAATTTTTGTGGAATTTAACATTAACAATGCACATATCACTACTTCATTTGATAAGCTCTGCTGAGCTTTTGCAGTCCTGTTGATCCTCACTGGGTGACTATTCCCCGCCCCTTCTCTTTGGCATAGCCAGATAGACTCAGTAGAACCACTGATCCTACTGATATCCTTTTGTTCTTACAGCGACAGATTTCATTAACATGAGAAAGATAAAGAACCTCTGTGTGCAAGCAGTGAGGCAATGGTTACCCCAAGGGCATTTGGCCGGAAGCCAAGTTTCAAAGAAATTTAAATCACACATGCCCCCACAATGCAGAGCATCATGGGTTGCATATGCAAATCACCACAGAATATTATGCTGGTTCAACTTTAAGCAGAAATGCATGGTGCGAAAAAGGCCCTCACACAGTTTGCAAAGGTGCAACAGGAGACGAACCACGTGTTTACGTCCTACCAGGACTCATCAGTATGCCTCATCTGTTTGACGCCCCAAGTCTGGGTGTCAAACAGATGAGGCATACTGATGGAGTCCTGGTAGGACGAACACATGTCTATATCTTCTGTTGGCATGCTTTTGCAAACTGTGCCCCTCAGGGTACTGTGACAGCTGTTTTGGTCAAGCATGCAAGGTATGAACAATAAAGGTATGCAACAATTGTTATGAACATGCCATATTGGGAGCAGATATCACAGCTGCACCTGTTCCACAGGAGGAACACCCAAGCGATGGGCCACTGGAAATCATGACCAGAGTAAAGCAACCACTCTGACCCCTCACTACTACGGCTGGCAGTATAACATAGAGGTTAGAGTAATGAGCTGTGAATGAGCTTGGTACATCCAGCAGACCAGACCTGGGTTTTATTTTCACAACCTCCACTTGCATACTGTGTGACTCTGAGCAAGTCACTTAACTACCCAGTGCTTCCAGGTCGCCCCTGAAAACAGGCACTTGTGTCTAGTGGGCCTTACTTGGTTACCAAAGACTAAAATAAATAAAACAAAACTGCTAAGCTGAATCCAGATAATTTTGTAGCTTGAGTCAAAGGCCTAGCTGAAGCAAGAAAGCCTGCTGAAGGCTAGCACTGAGGAAGAGTTATGCACCTAGCCAGATCCTCTATGGTGATGGAGGCAATCACTGGAATGCAGGGTGTGAAACTCAACCATTCCACTGGTGATTGGGATGCGGTACTGAAAGAGGTTTGGAGTGTCCTCCTTGACTGGTTCTACAATGGAAGCAGAGTGTTGTGAGTTAACCAGCATTAGTGGCTTGTAGTCAGAGGCAAATCTGATTGGCAATCCAGAGACATAGCCGCATCGTCAGGCATAATGATGTCCTCTGATGTCATGGCCTTGCTTATGGGCACAGCTTTCATTCCAGTGACTAATGAAGAGGTCGGTCAACTGTTGGCCCCTAATGGTGCCCAGAAGAAGAGGAAGAGAGGAGAGTGGGCAACACCTAATTTGATATTCAGCTGAATATTCGTATTTGAGGTCCCAATTATTCCAAAATTCAGTATTCTGCTACATTATTCATGTACTGGGGAAGTAAAAATCAGCTCCACCACCCTCCTCCCAGCCCAGTCATGGTAAAACAACCCCTGTCTCTCCACCCTCTGCAACGAGCCCACTCTTCCCAGCACCCACAATTTCAATGGTAATACAAAAACTCCAACAAATGGAGACTGGTATCACCCACCTGCCTCCACGGCCAGTTGCTGTCTCCTCTTGTCATTGATTAAGTTAAAAAATCATCACATGTAACAACTTTTGTGTATTTTTGTTTTGTGTTCATTTTATTATCAGCTAGATCTCTGTAACTATTTCAGCTGTGACAAACTGTTTGGTAAATCTAAGTTTGCATGCACTGGATGCCAGGCCTGAAGAAGGCAGCTGGGGTAAATAGGCAAACAATAGACGTTCAATCAACTAAAGGCACTTACACTTCAAAGAGATGGTTTTGAGTGTAAACAAAGCCAGGGCAGGGAAGAGAAAAGGATGTACATTGTAATCCATGAAAACAGAGTCTGGAGTAAAATTCCAGTTAGACCAGTTTTCCAGGAGACAAAGGACATGTTGAATCTATGATGCCAGTGTGGCACATTTGATGATCCATCGTGGGAGGCTAGCAACTGAAGGTTTCTGAGGACTTGCAAGGCCCTAGCAAGAGTGTTTGGTTTAGGACCTTGAGCAGTTACCATCTAAGGTTTGGGTTTGCCTGCTTCATTAAGATCCTGTGTAGTAAGTAATCTTTCCACTCTGTTAGTTTTTTTTGACCATCTCTTTATACTTCCTTACCTGCTCAACTCCCATTGTTCCCTCACATCTTAGAGGGATTCTGGCTGCCACCCATCTCTGCCATACTACCAGCTTCCCCTGAAACCCCAAGGGCTTACCCCCACAGCTGGGTGGCAGGGATCTCATACTCCCACCCAAATAGGATCCAGTCCAGGAGAAGTGTGCCAGTGAAACTTATGGACAACCATCAGGCCAGAACAGGTTGCCAACCATTTTCTGATTTTCTTTTACCCCTGGGTGGGGGCATGCAATGATGCCAAGCAGAGGGAGCGTACATGTCACATGTGCTCCTCCTAGCACCTCCCCAATTCCTCCCGAGATTGCTGTGTGAAGTCCTGTCCCCAGCCTCTGCCAGGGGTGAACAGGCACTGACAGTTGCAAACCCCTCCCCAGGGAAGGAAAGCAGTCCATCATATGCTCAGTCCCTCCTCCTTGCCCACCCCAGTGATCCAGGCTCGCCTCGACATGGGTTGCAGCGTGTCTGAGTAAAGTGTCCCATGCCTCAGCCCTCAGCACCAGGGCCGGCTAGTTTTAAGAAGCTGTAGAAAGAGTTTTTTGCTATTTGCTTCTGCTACTGCATGCAAACCATTTTCTTTTAAATTTCTGTAGAAACCCTGTAACTCCCATAATCTTTGTATTGTGATATCCTATAGATTGTGTAAATATGATAAGTAGTAAATACTATTTTATATATTTAATTCCTCTGTTACTGAATCTTTTGGTGGGAATAGTTAACTGTTGGCATTGACAAATCCACGCTCAGTCTGTGAAGAGGGAGCAGATGGCTACAGTTACCATAGTCTAAGAAGTGAAGTGTTGCCTCAGGAGTGAGTGAGTGACTGATGTAAGTCATGTCCTAGCTAAGGGAGCACTGTACTGTGTGAGTAGTGGCTCTGATGGGATTAGGACCAAGAAAGTCCCCATGTAAAGAATCACTTGAGTGGTGACAGCTACTGAAGTGCCCTTACAGGTGTGGGGGCTGAGAAAATTGGCAACCTGTTGCAGACTATGTCCTGAGTGTGGACAGATTGGACATCCCCCACCTCAGCAGCAGCACCCAACTCCAACTCTCTTCCCTAGCACCCACATTTCTTCCATTTCATGTGGATCACAGCTGTTTTACCATGTGAGCAACTGTGGAGTGCATTCACACGAAGGCAGTAGGCTGTGAGGAGGGAGGTTGTGTTGATCACCTTCTTGTGCCTGCAGACTTGCTTAAATTTAAGAAATGTGGGTGCTGGGAGGGAGGGCGGTGGCACTTGGGTGCTGCTTCGGAGTGCGGGTGGGGGGATGATTTGGCTGTGGAAGCAGGTGGGCTTGCCAGTTGTCCATCATGATAGTTTTTTCTATTACTACCGAAATTTCCAATATTTTGACTGGATTTCATTGTGCTGGAGGAGAGAAGGGTGGGAGTGGATTTATTGCAGAGGGTGTGGGGACTGAGGGTTGTTTTAAGTTATTGGGCTTTGTGGAGGTGTTTGTTCCTTTTTTCTATTTCCTAATACCAATAGGCACAAATACTGACAGTATTCATTATTCGATCACAATAACAAATAATGCATTATTCGTGATATTTGAAAAACTCTTATTTGTTATTTGCACAACCTAGAAGATGGACAGCAGCCAAGCTTTCACCGAGGAGCCAGATGTGCTTATGGAATATGAAGAATCAGAAGATGAGGATGATGAAGCAAAGCTTTCATGCACTAATCCTCCATTAACAGCACCTACTGTATGTCCTCTCCTTACTATTTCCAAGTACTGCCACACCAGAAGTCCCTAAACAAGTGCCAGTGACAACTATAGCAAGTGAGCCCCAGATAGAACAAAAGACTGTGGGAGCAAGTTGCCTTAGAGGAAGAAATTAAACAAATGGAACTGTGGACCTTGGTTGCCACAGGGTGAGGAAATATCAGAAAGCTTGGAAAACTATGTCAAGCTGACAGAGCTATCAAAAGATGGGTAGAGACAAAATATGGGTTCTGCTTCCCATACAGTACATTCCTTCCTGGGTCTGGGAGATTGTGAAGCTCACCATGAAAGAATTCTGCTCACAGTTGCAAAGAAAGATATTCCTTGAGGAACCATACATACTATTTGGCCCACAAAGATGTCCCATAGGACACTGGAAGGAGTATCCATATGCATGATGTCATTTATACTGATGTGGGAGAACAACTGACCGGATACTTTGTCTGGGTAGTCAATCAGTGAGTACAGGTTGAAACCTCATCCATACCACTATGTATAAACAAATTGCTGGACTTTTGCAAATAAAAGTCTCAGGAAATTAACAGATCAAAGGTTGGAGGATACTGACTTCAGCTCATGGAGCACCAAGTTGTAATGTGTGTGCTAAATTGTTGTGCCTTCTGCTCACATGGAAAGGAAGAAAGAACTCTTCTAGTCCGCAAGGGAGTAAGTTGTGACTTTCTGTTCCAGGTGGTTACAGCTTGCCTGGTGCATCCATAAAAGACAATGCAGCAAAAGGGCACTTTAAAATACCTCTTATTACATTTATTTGAAGCACTTACTGATCTCTCAGGGACGTCTGCCTGAAGCAAGTTGCACTCTCAGAGACTATTCAGTAATGGATATCTTCATTTTCAGTATAAAAAAAAAAAATGTTATTTTGGGAAAAAAAACAGGTAAAGTATTTTAGGATTTTGCATTGTGTGTGTGTGTGTGTTTCTTCTGTTTTCTTGCAGGTGGAGATGGACCTCACAATTGTGTCCCTGCAGGAGGAGCAGAGGAATTGAGAAGAGGACAAAAACTTGCATCTCCTGAAAGGGAAGACGTCGAGGCACCTGGATATTCCAGCCTCAAGCACTTAATTGTTGCTTTTAAGTGTTCTAGTGTTGTGGAGCAAGTAAGCAATATGGTGTTAGGGAGTGTACAGTCTCATGTTCCCCACCTCTCCTACAGATAGGAGTTATTGTACTGGAGGCCTGCATGGTACATTTCCTAAGGCCTCTAGTGCTTTGGCCTGTGCTGGCCACTGGTAGAGGAAAGCTGGTCAATCACCTTATCAGGGTGCCAGAGGGCAGTGCTACCCAGAGAAAGGAGATGGCACCAGTTTTGGGAGATCCATGCAGGGTTACAAGGATTTCTAGAGAGGAAGAGCGAATCAGTCTCCTTACTCAGTTAGCTGAAGACAGGTTACCAGAGAGCACTTGGAGGTTAGGCCAGATCCTGAGAACTGTTCTGAGGCAGGAACATGGCGCACACTGTAGAAACCAGTGAAAACATTAGCACTGTCACTCAAATCAGTAGCTTGCAAATTTATGAAGCATAGTGTTTGGGCAGGTGAAATCTGAATGACATACCTTACTAAAAGATGCTCCTGGCACTGGCTTCAATAGAGCTTCATCAGGGGCATTTCCACCACGCCCACGCTTCTGCTGAGTCTGAGATGCAGCATTTTACAGCCCCTTACACTTCCTCACATCCAAGTGTGAGCCTTTATTTATTTATTTATTTATTGAATCATATCGAATTAATACCTTTGAGTCAGAGACTCTTTGCAAAGGCTCCAAGTCATAGAATACAATAGAAAGACATCAACTAGACATTACAGGGTATAAAACAGTGGTGTGAGAAAATATCACACTGTACAGTAGATACAGAGTATAGTGCATACAGGAAATGTGGTTCAGGATATATAACAGTCAGGAATATAACAGAAAATTGGTACAAGCGGAAATAACAATGTACAGTATTTATAGTGGTACCACACATAGGCAGGTGCTAGAAAGTGCAGGCCAGTGTATGGCAACTGGACAGTGGCCTGAGTAAAAGAAGAGGCCAGCAACAGGTACCTCATCTAGGTAGGACCAAGAGGGGCCCATTGTCATGGCTCAGCAGAAAGCTGTGGGGAGGTCAGGTGCAGTCACAGGCTGAGGCTAAAGCCATGTGGTTACAGAGGTGGTATTTGAACAGGCCCAGTTTTGGCTCTGAGGTGATTGATTTGGGTATTGAATTCAGCAAGAGGGAGCCCAGTACCTAAAGTTTCTTTTGACTCATGGAGGTTTTACAAAGAGGACCTGATAAGGTTTTTTTTCTGATAGCCAGGTGCATCTGGTATTAGGGGATGGCAGAAGCAGTGAAACAAGGGCAGGGGCATGAGGCCAGCTGTGATTTTCTTGGCAAAAGACAGGTCTGGTATTTTAGGCGAGCATCAAAGTTCAGCCACTTGATACTGGCATAGAGCGCAAGGTGGTGAGCCGGTCGCAGCCAGTGCCAGCCTGCAGGCCTTGTTCAGAGCAACCCTGATTTTGTTCAGGGATATGTTGTCAGCAGCACCATAGATAATGATACTATAATCTATGAGTGACAGGATGGGCGGAAATGGCAAGTTGTAGTGCTTTATGGGGAGACAATGCTTGTACTGGTGGAGAAGACCGACACGCACTTTAACTGTCGTGCTAAGTCGGCAGATGTGTTCATGATAGAGAGTCTGGGGTCAAGGTCAAGGGTAACACCTAGGTATTTAAATGCAGTTACTTGTTACAGGGTTCATTGGGGAGTTTAGAATGAGCAGGGGTGGCGCGAACTTGTTTTGGGCATGCGCAAACAGCATATGGACTTCATTTTTATGTTTTGCTTGCACACATGTGCAAGAAACATAGTGCCATCATCCGAAGTTTTCCAGAGGTGTGTTAACCTCTTCCAATTCAGTCAGTGTGTTTGTAGAGGCGCGGTCGCAGTGCGCCAATCACTGCTCCAGCTGTCTATGACAGCTGAAATGCAGTGGCATACAGATGAAAGGAGAGCTCCACTTCAGTGAGCAGAGCTCCCCCCACACACACACAGGCGGCATGCACACACTGCGTGCTCATGCACCTTCCCTCCCCACACACTGTACAGCTGATGGGGTGCCCAACCCCCTGCCGGCTCCACACCCCCAAAGAACCCAGGTGCCACGCTGGGAGCCCACCCCAGCATGGCAAAATAATGTTATGGCTGACGGGGTGCCCAATCCCCTGGCTCCTGCCCCCACCAGCATCTCCAGCTGCCATGCTGGGAGCTCACCCAGCGTGGCAAATGTCCCTCGTCGCTTAGGAAATAAAAACCTGTAAATACAAAAACTGTCCTCGGTGCTTCTCCTGCCCCTCCCACAACCCGCACCCACCCACTCGCACCCTGCCTCCCCACCACCCCACCCATGCCTCCGGAGCTCGGCACAAAGATCTTCATCGGACTGGGAACACGTCTGCACTCTTCAAAACCGACTACAAACTGAGGAAATGCCGGTAAGCTGTATAATGGGATAGATAGGTTTTTTCAACTTTATTGCATATCTCAGGCATTTTGGAATTTTGCACCAAATTTTCAACATGGGGGTTTTGGGACCCCTTCTCATGAATGCTGTCACTGTCATGGCATTACTGGGTTCGAAGGGTGATTTCAAGCAGCCACTGTGCGAAATCACCTTCCGAATGATTAATGAATGACACTGCCAGTGTTCATAAGGTGGGCTCTCAAAGCCTGTTTTGAAAATTTGGTGAAAAATTTAAAAAATGACTGTTTGAATATATGCTGCAGAGTTCCTATGCACGCCAAGTTTGCAAATTTTCAATATTTTCACTCCAGATTTTCAACATTGCCATTTTACCACACCTCCTTATGAGCAGTACAGTTGTCATTTTTCACATCTTGCCCACAACGTGTTTCTGCCCATGTAATGACACAATGGCACAGTCAGTGTGCTAAATCAATGTATGGGAACACGTTAAGAAAATCACAGTGACACTAGTCATGAGCAGAGGTGTTAAAATGGCTATGTTGAAAATTTGGTGAAAAATTCCCAAAATGACTGTTTTAGAGCGCACATTACTATGAGTTCTTTCGCACGCGCTGGCAAGTGGTAAATTTAATATTTAGACACCAGATTTTCAACAGTGAGATTTTAACGCACTTCCTTATGAGCAGTACAGCTACCATTTTTCACATCTCACCAAAATGTGTTTCGCACATGTAGCGACAATGGTACAGTCGGTAAAGCGAAACAATGTTTGGGACAGATTAAGAAAATCACAGTGACACTGGTCATGAGCAGAGGTCTTAAAATGGCTATGTTGAAAATTTGGTGACAAAACTCCGTAAAATGACTGTGTTATGAGTGAGCATTGCGCGGTTTCCACGCACCTCGTAAGTTCATGAATTTGTAATATTTTCAGTCCAGATTTTCACCAGTGGCATTTTTCCACACCTCCTTATGAACAGTACAGCTGTCATTTTCCACAACATGGTCGAAAGTGTTTTCTACACTTTCAGCACAGAAATGCGTGGTCGCTGTGGGGAAATCATTGTTCGGACAGATAAAGAAAATCACACTGACACTGTTCATGATTGAGGTCCCAAAATGCCTGTGTTAAAATCTGCTGTAAAAATCCCCAAACTAGTTGTTATAATCGGTGTGCATTACACAGTTTCTACGCACGCCGTGACTTCACCAGTTTTTAAGATTATAGCAGATTTTCAACATTGCCATTTTACACCTCCCCGTGAACAGTACAGCTGTCATTTTCACATCCTGTTCGAATGTGTTTTTGCATCTGTGGTGCCAAATGCCATAGTCGCTGTGCAAAGCAGTTTTTGGCTAACAAACTGATATTGCCACTGTTCATGAGGTGGGGGTCACAAAAACCATGTTGAAAATTTGGAGTGAAAATACCAACGAATGCCTGAGGCGTTAGAGTTTCGACCATAACGCTCCACCCTGTAGAGAATGACAGGCATCAGGGGTGTGACTTGGGATTCTTGCCTGTCATGATCATAACCATTCCACCCCCACCCACACCCTGCAGCCAGTGAGAGGCATCAAGGTGCCTCGACTCTTCGGCCCAAACTTCACCCCATTCTCCTATACCACACCCATCTCACCGTATTTCCGATGGAATGGGTGCACATAAGGCCCAAGACCCCAAGGCACCGTGACACTTGTCAGTGTCTGCAGGGTAGGGTGTGGTGAAATGGCGTGGCCGTTATGCCTGATGACCCAAAGGCACACCCCAATGCCTGTCACTCTCTGCAGGGTGGTGGTGGGGTTGGCTTCAGTTCAATACTTAGCTGCCATTCCTATTATGCAGCTCTGTAACTTCTACACTACCAATGCCAATGCCAGCAAGCAAACATTCGGCATTGACAAATGCTTGTTTTATAATCTAGGACGAGCCTATCGCCTGCAAACCAGGACTCTGTCTCGGTAAATGACCTTGATGGGTTAATTGAGGGTGCCAGGCTGGTGTTAAGCAATAACACTGCATCATCTACATATAATAGGAGATTCCCAAACAGGCTTTGGGTAAGGAGTTAAGAAACAGGGTAAAAGCAGGGGCCAAGGATCGACTCCAGAGGGACCCCAGAAGTGACTTGGATGGGGATGACTGAGTCTGTGTAAGTTTGACCTTTGGGTTCTGCCAGATAGTCTGAGAACCAGGATGAGCATTCCTGTGAGAAACCTATTTGGGTAAGCGTGGCTAGGAGGAGTGAGTGATGTACAGTGTCGAATGCTTTGAGAGATCTATATAAATAGCACCAGCGATCTGGACTGTGTCAAGGGTCACATGTACGGTATTGGTAAATTCCAAGAGAGTGGTGGTGGTACTGTGGCCTTCCAAAGCCATGTTGCTCAGTGCACAGGAGGTTGTGTTTGGCAAGGAAGTCAGCGATCTGGGAGGTGACTTTAATAACCTCCTCATCACTCTTCACAGCCCTGTTGGGACCTTTAACATCTGCCTTCACCAACCCTCACACCTCCTCACATTCCTGCTGGGCATATATCAACTTCCCTCTCCCACCATTTCTCAGGTCCCTGTTGATGTTTTTTAAATGTCCACCCACAGCTCTTCCATCATACTTTCCAAGCTCCTGTTTCAGGAAACTTCCAGACTTTGCCCATTTTTATTTATTTAGTTTTGTTGACGGGTTAGTGCACTAGACAAATTCTACCTCTTTCAGGCATGATGATCGGTGGAGGGGATACAGATGAATGCCAACTGACCTTGAACCAGATTAACTATTGGTAGTATTTTTAGTGAATGGGAAATTTGCCAGGACACCAGGAAATGTCCCTGCTCTTTTGAGAAGTGCCATGGGATCTTTAACATCCACCTGAACTACCACCAGAACAGGCAGATGGGACTTTGGTTTAATGTCTCATCCGAAAGCGGCACCCAGGAGTGCAGCACCCCTCATACTGCACTACAGTGTCAGTACTGGATTTAACCCAAGTGCCTGGTGTGGGATAGAACCGACAGCCTTCTGATCTCCCGGCCTCAGAAGTGAGTGTGCTACCTGCTGAGCCACTGAGCCACTGACACTGCACTTTTTGACAGTCTCCTGCTCTTGTGGCACCCTTCCACAACCTTCAGATCATCAGAATCAAAGGAAAAGGGTTCCTCTTGCCCTATAATGGTCAAGCACTGCATATCGGCCATATAATAGCTGAGGGCTGTTTTTTCCCATAAGGAAACCTAGTTATAATTCACCATTATAACCAGCTGGTTAGAATAGTGAACACGTGCTGGGTTTCCCCTGTATGTGCACAGCTCTTTCCACAATAATCTTGCACACATAGTGTCCAAATAGTTCAAAACTGATGAACAGTTTCTCCTCATCTTAGTCCTCCGCACCTGAACATGTAACCAAAGATCCACAAAGCTCCCTGTTTTCAGATCGCAAACTAAAATTAAAAAGTGAAAGTGCCTTTGTAGTTTTACCATACTTCAGCCCAATGGCTCACTGTAACTACAGCTGCCATGTGCTCCTGCCCTCTGCTGTCCCAAACATGCCAGCTGCCAAGGATGCCGGAAGATAGTAAAAGCTGAGGGGCAGAGGATCAGATGGCACTTATGAGGGTACAAAGGGAACTTTTCCAAACTAGTTTTTGCCATATAAAAATAAAAGTGGGATGCTAGCCTCCCCCAGTTCCTACAACTACCAACTGCTAAGACCCCATAAATACATTAAAAAAGCACTAAATACATAAAGGAAAATTGCTGGAAAGAGACCATGAAACCAATCAACATGATCACCACATGCACAGCAGCACCATCTAGTGGCCAGATGGCCCATTTTAAACTCAAACCCTCAGGATGAAAAAAAACAGCACACAGCAATGATATAAAACAGTACATGATGTACTTGTAAACCTGAATTCTATACACACCATTGGTATGAGATGCCTTTAAAACCCCTCAAGCTTCATTCTTGAGGTTTTGTAGCATCCCACACCTTGGGTGTGTATAACATTTTATAGTGTATGGTGAGGGCTTGTTGTGTATGGAATTCAGTGACTTTCAAAATGTTGTAGTACTACAGTTCAAAAGGTCATGGAACGTGATTGTACCACACTGTACTACAACAACATTTTGAAAGCCTCTAGAGGCTGCACGCTACCAGCTCATTTTAAAACTGGACCAGACACAGAAAAACTCGGAGCCAGCGGCACGATCATCCACCGAACTGATGACGAACAGGGCACCACTAAAAAGGCAGGATTGACCAGATACCTTAAACTATTAAAAAAATGCAGGATCAACCAGATATTTAAACTACTCACATTAACAGGTGAATCATTTCACTTCACGCTCCTCTCGCTTAGCGAGAGATACGTCCGCCATGTTTTTTGTCCTGGAATCCCTGCCCAAAGGAACTGACAGCCAATGACAGACCACACTACAAGACATAGGGACGCTTGGTCCCTAACAACCACAGCACTAACCTTAGCAACCTGACGAATACCAGATTAAACGTAGTAGAAAGAATTCCTTTACGTAGTAAAAAATAATTAAATGCTCACTTAAATTATCGTAGGGGCACCATACACTATAAAATAATGGATGGGTAATGTTATGCCACATCAGTGTGCTGTGTTATTTCGGGGTTCTGATTTCGACGGACCTCTCGAGCTTTGCCTCGAGGTCATAGGGAATCAGAACTCTCAGTGGCACAACACACCGGTTGTGCATACTTGCCCATCCACTATTCTCTATGTTATATACACCATTCCATGTAGTATTCTATATGTAATACTCCATTATGCACATGCATTAGGGACCTAAGAAAATCTCATATATTCTAGAGGCCCAACGATGCAATCTCCGTCACACGAGGGTGTAGGAAGCTGCCTTCCATATCACTCCTCACATACCTGTTGGGAGTTTGAAACAGCTATCTCACTAGGCCTCATATCCCTGTTGTTGCCACTTTTATGCCCCCTCACTTCTCAGATCCTTCTTAAACTTTTACAAGATGCCCCACAACTCATCAATCAATCAATCAATCAATCAAAATCTTTATTTATCCAGGCGAACATCATTGAGCAGAGCTCTTTTACAAGATGGACCTGGTTAGAACAGGGTTGGGTAACATTCATCATAAAAACATATAAATACATGTAAATAAGTATATAAACACAAACACAATGGTGCAGTAATAGAGTCAAATGATAAAGGAAGACAAGGCAAGCCATAACAGAGGAGGATTCAAATACAAGGGGCAGGTCCACCATTGAACCATGCAACTGTATATAAACCATGTTTTCTGTATATAAGTACCAGTTAGTTCATTTACCAGGGCAGTCACTAGTACTAGCCATGAAAATAGCTTGGAGAACCACCAACTAATGGCAGATGGGGTACCAGGAGGGTATGTAATATGTGCTGAAGGATAAACATTGTGAGAAGTGAAGTCCCAAGGATAGGTCGGTAGAACTGATCGGTGGTAGGGGCTACAGGAGAGGGAAAGGGAGTTAGGACTTTATAGTATGATTCAGTGTAGATTGTGGATGAGTGCAGATAGAGTTGTGAAAAGAAGGCTGAGAAAGCGGAAGATAGACCAGTATCAAAGGGAGGACAGAGGCATCAAGGTGTTACATGAAAGCATGATGACAGACCAGGGCCAAGGAGGAGACAAGCACTAGAAGTAATTTGTTCATGGTTAAATGGTACAGGTTAGCATGATGACAATTTATGGTCATGGGAAACAATTGCACTGATCATTTCTGAGACATGAATATAAGAGCTAAAAGATGAGATGCCGATGGGTGACCTCAGTTTCAGTTTTTTGCAATTTATTCCACAAGGAGGACAGTGTAAAGCTTATAGCAGCCCTGCCAAAGCGAGAGTTAATTTTGGGAACCATCAGTAGGAAAGATTTGCAACTTCTCAGGGCGTAATTGCCTGTTGCTTTTATAGGAAGACAGTCTGTAATGTATTGGGGCAGGTTTTTGGAGATGGCTCTCAGGGTCCATAAGGCTGCATTTTTATCATGCCTGAATTGAAGAGAACTCCACCCCACTGATAGATATAGGGAGCAGTGGTGAGTGGAATAAGGCAAGCCTGTGATGAACCTCAAAGCTCTATGATATAATGTGTCAAGTTTGGTGAGGTAGGAAATGGGACAGTGACTGTAGAGGATGTCAGCATAATCTATCAAGGATAGAAAGGTTGATTGTACCAGCTGTAATTTGGCAATCTCTAGTTAAGAAGCAGCTATTTTAAAGAACAGGCCAAGTCTCTGTCATAATTTTTGAGCAATTCTTCAGCGTGCTCTATAAAGGAGAGCCTATGGTCCAGCCATATTCCCAGGTATTTGAATTTAGGACAAATTCCAACTTCTCGCCAAGAATTGTAGTAATCTGTGGCACAGGATCTGATAGGGCTGAATTTATCATTTGGGCAGAGGGAGAAAAGAGCATTGCTTTTGTTTTCTTGCCGTTAAGTAATAATTTTTTGTTTAGGAGTTGGTGTTGCAGCAGGTTGAACTCAGATTGAAGGTCATTACATGCAGATTGTAATGACGGCGGCTTACGTAAGAACTTGTGTCATCTGCAAACAGATGAATGTTGGCCTTAGTTATGCTTTTATCAATATTGTTGATGTATATTGCAAATAAGATCAGTCCTAAGATAGAACCCTGGGGAACACCTCTTAGGAGAGGTTTGAGAGTTGAGAGATCTCCTTCCGCTTTCACCTGCTGGAAACAATCAGAGAGGTAGTTGTTGAACCACTGTAAAGATAATGGGTCAGTACCTAGTGAGGTCAGGAAGACAGTAGCAGAAACTGTTCGACAGTGTCTAAGGCCTTGCTCAGGTCCCAGAATACGCGAGGTGTAATTCCTGTTATCTAGCTCTCTTTGCCAGTCATTAGTCACTTTGGCAAGTGCTGTGTTGGTGCTATGTTTAGCTCTAAACCCTGGATTAAGCAGGTTATTAGCTTCTAGATACTGCCTCAGCTGGTTACTTACAACTTTTCCAGTAATTTTGACAAGACTGGGAGAATCAAAATTGGTCTGTAATTATTTAGATCACAGGAATTTCCGGACTTGAACAAGGGTATGATGTGCGCTGTTTTCCATATTGAAGGAATGGATCCTTGAGTTAATGATAGGTTAAATAAATGGGTTATGGGCACGGCTAACACATGGATGGCCACCTTCAAAATATGGGTCGAGGGTATCTGCACCAGCACTTTTTTACATCCAGTTTTAGCAATAGGTCATCAACTTTTCAGAGTAGTAGGACGAAGGAGAAGACTGAATCGGTGACGCTAGGATCTGCACCTTGATTATCCACCTGAGAGTGTATCAGATTCACAGGGAATTGTTGAAGGTGAAGCCTGCAGTCGCAAAGTGATTATTTAAGGCATCCAGAACTTCCAGTCTGTCACTAATGGTGTTATTGTTTAAGGAGATTTCATCAGGTAGTGAGCCACCGGACGTGTGACCATACAAGTCCTTGACAGTTTCCAAAATTTTGTAGGATTTTGAGGCAGAAAGAAATTCAGAATGCTAGTATGCAGCTTTTGTATCTCTAACCATTCTAGTACATGAATTTCGTGCCCTTTTGAACTTTTGAAAGAATCAGGCCTTACTGGAGCATTTACTTATAAATTTCCAATATTTTGACTGGATTTCAGTGTGCTAAGATCCACTAGAAAGCAGAATAGTCCAGTAGTTGAAGCCCGACCTGTGAGCCAAGACATCATAGGATCCCTGGTTCTAATCTTATCAGAACTATTTAATGTAGGACCTGATCAAGTCTCTTGGCCTCTCTCAGCTTCAGTTCTCCCAGCTACTTAAAGTGAAAAGAGGGTGATATATCTTGGCTGAGCTACCCTGAATAGATCAATTGTGTTTCTGATCCTTTCCGAACAACATGAGAAGTAATTCAATCATTTTTACTCGCTTTCTTTATTGTGTAATTATTTTAGTCAGGTACAATAATGAGAATTATGCAGTGCATTAAACTGAAGATAATCAGATGATCCAAGGGTTTTCCAGATACCCCTGGATTTCATGATTTTTAGCCAGTGGGTGATAAAGATAACATGGGATAGGTATAAGAGAACCTTAGTGGTAAGGAAAGGGGGTTAAAGCTGGAGATCAAGTAGGGTCTGCAGTGTTACAGTAGGTAGGGAAAATGGGCAGACTAGGTGGGCCAAGCGGTCCTTATCTGCTGTCAATATCTATGTTTCTATGTTTCTCGGGTTCAAATGGACACATTTTCCAGATAATGACTGGCATACCTCATTATACTCTCAAGCAAAAACAAGCATTTGTCAATGCCGAATGTTGATTGCATTGGTCCGTTGAGCTCCCACTGCCCCTGTGTCACTCACTTGTTCTGTTTCTCCTGGTGCTGCAGGCTACTCTTTGTACTAGGCTCCTGCCTGCATTGGCAGGTTTTTCTGCCCACAAAGAAATCTGCAGCTGTCCTGACAGAGCTCTGTTGAAGTGGGTCACTCCCCCTCTCACTCACTCATTCTGTTTCTGCTGGTGCTGCAGGCTGCCCTTGTGTACTGGGCTCCCGCCTCTGTTGGCGGCTTTTTCTGCCCACAAAGAAATCTGCAGCAGTCCTGACACAGGTCCAGTGAGCTAGTTCACTCCTCTCTCACTCACTGTTCCATTTCTGCGGCGCTGCCGGCTGGCCTTTGTACTGGGCTCATGCCTGCGTTGCTGCCTTTTTCTGCCCACAAAGCAATCCACAGCAGTCATGACAGAGGTCTGTTGAGCTCGCTCACTCCCCTCTCTCACTCGCTCATTGTGTTTCTCCCAGCGCTGCAGGCTCCGTTTTGTACTGGGCTTCTGCCTGAATTGGCACCTTTTTCTGCCCACAAAGAAATCTGCAGCTGTCCCGATAAAGCTCCATTGAGGTAGCTCTCTCCACCTGTCTCACTCGCTCATTCTGTTTCTCCTGGTGCTGCAAGCTGCTCTTTTGTACTGGGCTTCTGCCTGCGTTGGCATGTTTTGCTGCCCAAAGAAATCTGCAGCTGTACTGACAGAGCTCCGTTGAGGTGGGTCACTCCCCTCTCTCACTTGCTCATTCTGTTTCTGCTGGCGCTGCAGGCTGCACTTTTGTACTGGGCTCCTGCCTCTCTTGGCAGCTTTTTTCTGCCCTAAAGAAATCTGCAGCAGTCCTGACCAGGTCTGTTGGAGGTAGCTCACTCCCCTTTCGCTCATTCTGTTTCTGCGGTGCTGCAGGCTTGCCTTTGTTCTGGGCTCTTGCCTGCTATGCTGCCTTTTCTGCTCACAAAGAAATCCACAGCACTGATGATAGAGCTCCGTTGAGCTCACTCCTCCCCCTCTCTCCCACTCGCTCATTGTGTTTCTCCGGCTGCTGCAGACTGCCCTTTCATACTGGGCTTCTGCCTGCATTTGGCACCTTTTCTGCCCACAAAGAAATCTGCAGCTGTCCCAACAGAGTCTGTTGAGGTCGCCACTCCGCCTGTCTCACTCCGCCCATTCTGTTTCTCCTGGTGCTGCAGGCTGCCCTTTGTACTGGGCCCCTGCCTGCAATGCCGCCTTCTTCTGGCCACAAAGAAATCTTCAGCAGTCACGATAGAGCTCCATTGAGCTTGCTCACTCCTACCCCCTCTCTCACTCGCTCATTTTGTTTCTCCGACTGCTGCAGGCTCGCCCTTTTATACTGGCCCCTGCATGCATTGCTGCCTTTTTCTGCACACAAAGGAATCTGCAGCAGTCCCAACAGAGCTCTGTTGAGCTCACTCACTCCCCTTCCTCACTCGTTCATTCTGTGTCTCCCACTGCTGCAGGCTGCCCTTTGTACTGGGTTCCTGCTTGCATTGCTGGCTGTTGTCTGCCCACAAAGACATGTGCAACAGTCCGACACAGCTCCGTTGAGGTTGCTCCTCCCCCTCTCTCACTCGCTTGTTCCGTTTTGCCTGTGCTGCAGGCTGCCCTTTGTACTGGGCTCCTGCCTGTGTTGCCGTCTTTTCCTGCCCACAAAGAAATCACAGCAGTCACAACAGACCTCCATTGAGCTCTATCACTCCCCTCTCTCACTCACTCATTCTGTTTCTCCCAGTGCTGCAGGCTGCCTTTTATACTGGACCCTGCCTGCATTAGCACCTTTCTGCCCACAAAGAATCCGCAGCTCCCTACAGAGTTCCGTTGAGTGGCTCACTCTCCCTGTCTCACTCGCTCATTCTGTTTCTCCTGGTACTGCAGGCTACCCTTTTGTACTGGGCTTCTGCCTCTGTTGGCATTTTTTCTGCTCACAAAGAAATCTGCAGCAGTCCCGACAAGAGCTCCGTTGGCCTCACTCCCTCCCCTGTCTCACTCACGTATTCCGTTTCTGCTGGCGCTGCAGGCTGCCCTTTTGTACTGGGCTCCTGCCTGCATTGTGGCCCTTTTCTGCCCACAAAGAAATCTGCAACGTAGTCACGATAGAGTTCCTTTGAGGCTCGCTCATCACTCCTCCCCTTCTCTCACTCACACGTTCTGTTTCTCCCAATGCTGCAGGCTGCCCTTTTGTACTGGGCCCCTGCATGCATGCTGCTGCCTCTGCCCACAAAGAAATCCGCAGCAGTCCCAACAGAGCTCCATTGAGCTCACTCACTCCCCCTCCCTCCACTCACTTGTTCTGTGTCTCCTGCTGCTGCAGGCTCTGCCTTTTGTACTGGCTTCCTGCCTGCGTTGGCAGCTTTTTCTGCCCACAAAGACATGTGCAGCAGTCACAATACACCTCCATTGAGCTCGCTCACTCTCCCTCTCACTGTTGCCGTTCTGTTTCTCCCGCGCGCTGCAGGCTGCCCTTCTGTACTGGGCTCCTGCCTGCATTGCCACCCTTTTCTGCCCACAAAGAAATCCATAGCAGTCACGATGAGAGCTCCATTGAGCTCGCTCACTCCCCTCTCTCCTCTCGCTCGTTCTGTTTCTCCCACTGCTGCAGACTGCCCTTTGTACTCAGCCTGCATTCATTGCTGCCTTTCCTGCCCACAAAGAAATCTGCAGCAATCCCAAAACTCCGTTGAGCTCACTCTCCCCCTCCTTGCTCGCTCATTCTGTGTCACCTGGGCTGCAGGCTGCCCTTTTTGCACTGGCCCCTGCCTGCGCTTAGTCGCCTTTTCCTGCCTACAAAGAAATCCACAGTAGTCCCGACAGAGCTCAGTTGAGCTGGTCCTCCCACAGTCGCTCAATTTAATCTGTCCCAAACACTGATTTCTGACAGCGACTGCTGTATTTCTGCGCCGAAGTGCAGAAACACATTTTGGCCAAGATGTGAAAAATTACAGCTGTACTGTTCATAAGGAGGTGTGAAAAATGCCAGTGTTGAAAATCTGGTGTGAAAATATTACTAATTTGCAAACTTACAAGGGTGCATGGAAACTGCACAACACACACCTCGTAACACAGGCATTTTATGGAGTTTCATCACAAAAATTTTCAACATAGGCATTTTAGGACCTCTGCTCATGAACAGTGTCTGTGATTTTCTTAATATGTCCCGAACACTGATTTCCCACAGCAACTGCGCTATTAATGCTGGAAAGAAAGCGAAAACACATTTAGGCCAGGATGTGAAAAATTACAGCTGCACTGCTCATAGGAGGTGTGGCAAAATGGCAATACTGAAAATCTGGAGTGAAAATATGCAAAGTTGCGAAGATGCAGTGTGCGTGGAAACTGTGCAATGCACATTTGTAACAACTCATTTTATGGACTTTCATCACCAAATTTTCAACATAGGCATTTTAGGACCTCTGTGCTAATGAACAGTGTCACTGTAATTTTCATAATGTGTCCCACACATGGATTCCCACAGCGACCACGCTATTGTGCCAGAACTGCGAAACACATTTTGGGCAGGATGTGAAAAATGACACCTGTACTGTTCATAAGTAGGTGCAGAAAGAATGGCAATGTTGAAAATCTGGAGGAAAATATTATTAATTAGTGAAATTACGAGTGTACATGCAAACTGCACTAGCATGCGCTCGTAACACAGTCATTTTAGGAGTATCATCACCAAATTTTCAGCATATGCATTTTAGGACCTCTGCTCATGAACAGTGCCACTGTCATTTTCTTAATCTGTCCTGAACACTGATTTCCCACAGCAACTCGCTATTCTGCGCTGGAAGTGCGAAACACATTTCAGCCAGGATGTGGAACATGACAGCTGTACTGTTCACAAGGAGGTGTGAAAAATGCTAATGTTGAAAATCTGGCGTGAAAATATTACAAATTCACAAAGTTACATGCGTGCGTATAACTGCACAATGCATGCTTCAGAAAACAGTCATTTTTGATTTTCCCACCAAATTTGCAGTATAGGCTTTTTGAGAGCCCACCTCATGAACACTGGCACTGTCGTTTCATTAATCAGTCCTGAAAGGATTCCGCACAGTGACCGTGAAATCACCTTTTGGGCCCGAATAACATGCATGACAGTGCCTGAATTCATAGTAGGGGTCCCAAAAACCCATGTTGAAAATTTGGTGCCAACATTCCAAAAATGCCTGAGATATGCATCAAAGTTGAAAAGCCCTATTTATTCCATTATACAGCTTACCAGCATTTCCTCAGTTCAGTCGGCTTTGAAGAGTGCATACGCTGTTCCCGTCCACCAAGATCACGCACCAGACTCTGGAGGTAAGTATGGGGTGAGGGGTGGGGAGGCAGGTGCGCGAGTGGTGGGCGAGGTTGTGGGAGGGCGGCAGGGAGACCGCCGAGGGACCGCTTCCTTTTAACAGGTTAAAAAAAAGACATCACAGGACCGTTTTTGATTTTACAGGGTCATGTGGCACGCTAGGGTGGGATCCCAGCATGCCAATGGAGTCTTTTTATTGGGGGAGCAGCTGTAGCGAGGGGATTAGGCATTCCCATCGGCACACAACAAGGGGTTGCGTTACATTATGCCGATGGGGATTGGGCACCTGGCGGCAGACAACAAAAGCGGGGGTTACATAATGCCTGATGGGGAAGGGGCTCTCTGACGGCAACATAAACATTGGGGCACTAAGCTGATGGGGATTGGGGTCCCCAATCGACAAACAAACACGGGTGGGGGGCCATGCTGCCGAGGATTGGGCACCGATGGATGGGAATATTGTGAGAACACGGCGGCAAGCTGCCGCCGTGTTCACAAACAATATCAGTGTTTCATATACCCACCCTGCAATGACGGGTCACCCCTCATTGCAGCGAATGGTTGACACTGCAATGATGAGGCGGCCCCTAATTGCAGCGGCTAAAATTTTACAAGTTAGTGGCACGCTCGCTGCACTAGTGTCAGCAGCAGTGTGCCACGGCATTGGGGAAGTGGGCTGTTTTTAAAGGTCTGGAGCACTGGCCACAACAGTGCCGTGCTCTCCACAACCTGCCTCTTGAGAAAGCTGCCGCAATATATTTCTTTATGCGTGCAATCAACATAATAAATTAGCCTAAAATTTCCATTATCTGGTGTATCCCTATCCAGGCAAGTTTTACAGGTAATGGATCCTGGAGATGGCTAATTAACTATGCACATGATTACCCAAAATGTTTTTACCTCAGATAAGGTTTTTTTTTTTTTTAAACTTTATTTATGCACCGGTATCCTACAAGGCATCCTTTGAGGTGCCCACACGATCCTACCCCTACTGCTCCCCTCAGTGACCAGCCACCATCGGTTCACCCTCTCAGTGGAACTTCCCAGTGCTCGGATCACACCTCGAACAGGGCCCGCCCACCGGCGGCTCTTTTACTTTGGTTAGGGGGTCCATCCCTCCGAGAGAACAGCCTGGATCCCTGATGAGGCATGGTCCTGCATTGGGGATGAGAGGGAGATCACAGGAGCCTTGTCATCTTCGGGGCAGGGGTATTTTTGTTCTTTTTTCCTTCCCATCCCTCCGAGCACGGTTAGCAAGGCAACGTGATGCTGCGACTCCACCCACCCCTGGCATTTGCCATGCTTGCCCTTTGGTACCCCTGGCCACCACTCAGAGGTCGCCGGAGAGCGAGCAACACTCCACCCTCCCCAGGAAGAGAGAGCAGTCCTCCTGATGTTCGATCTCTTCACCGCTCGACCCCGTGACTCCCAGCTCATTCCGAACCCAGGTCGCCGGCATGGCGTGAGGTGTGGTGTTCAACGCCTCAACCCTCAGTGCCACCGGCCGGCTTCAGATAAGGTTAACCACCAAATAATCAAGGTATCCTCCAGAGCCTGCAAAGAGCAGTGATGGCACTGTCAGAGAAACTCTAGTTTGAGCTCCTATTCTGTTCCCTGCGTGACTGTTTCAGAAACAAATCCTTTGTGTCCACCTGAAGGGAGTCATTACAGGTCTAATTTTATCTCTTTCTGGACCAGGGTCTCCACCATCTCTTGTCTGAATGGTCTGTAAATGAATAAGAAATAACACTTTATTTAGACATTCTGCCACCATGGTACACCCTGTGAGATGAGCCATCTAATTTTTGCTAGGGACCCAGGATGCAGTGGATTCAGACACTATTGAGAGCTGAACAGGTGACATATGACACTGTAGCTACAGTAAGCGAGTGATTCAAACACTGTTGTAATATCATAGAACAGCATGTGACTGGGCAGTCGATATTCACGCCAGGGTAAACACCTTCAAAGCATGAAGAAGTAATGATAGCACATCCACTGTTATTACAGTTAAGCTACCCAGACTAAAGGTGATACAATAGTTCTTTAACAAGCTAATTACTCATAAACATTATCCAGAAATAACATACTCTACCCTTGTTTTAATCACATAGTTTAAATCACATTTCTGATGAGGGGTGCTACTATGGTTTTGTGGCACTTTTGCAACAAACAAATCAGTGCACCCTCTTCCCCATAGGTAAATCTGAAAAGCTGAAATCTGTTTCTGTCTAAATTATCTAATTTCTTACTTTTCTCCATGGAAAGAGGAGTTCTTAGTTATTTTCAGTTGTAATGTGAACAATCACAGCACCAGACACCAGGATGGCACCCAATTAAATAGGCGCAGTGCATAAACTGGCTCTTTTAAAGTAAAGTGCTTCCAGGTGTGAAATCAGGTAATCAAACAGAGCATGCTAAAGGGAGTGCAACACAACTCCCAAATTCTAAACAAAATCCAAAAATAACATGCTCTACCCTTGTTTTATTCACAAAATTCAAATCACATTTCTGATGAGGGTGCTACTGATTTTGCAGTACTTTCACAACAAATGGAGCACAGTCGCATGCATACACACACACACACACACCCCATGGAAAATCTGAAAAGTTAAAATTTCTATTAGATTAAATTAGCTGCTTTCTTACTTTTATCATGAGGGACAATAGGGACACAGACCCTCAGAATGAGGACACATCCTCAAACATTGAGATACAAGCTCAGAACACTGTGAAACCATAGTGTTTACTTGTACAAAGTTTATTTTGGATTTAGTATTTTAGAATATTAAGAGTTTCTGCTTTTAAAGTCTGAATTTACAGCACATTCATTGTATGGGTAGCACCTTTTCCATGAGGGACAGATGAGGACAAACAATTTTAAGGGGCAAAATGAGGGGATGTCCCTAAAGTAATGAGGGACACTTCAGGAATCGCGCATACACACACACACCCACACACACACACACACACACACACACACACACACACACACCATGGAAAGTCTGAAAAGTTACAATTTCTATTTGATTAAACTGGCTGCTTTCTTGCTTTTATCTCCATGGAAAATGGACTCCCTAGTTATCATTTTACAGCTATAATAGGAACAAGCCCGGCTTGTTCCCATAATAACTGTAAAATGACAACTAAGAAGCCCACTTTCCCATGGAGACAGAAGTAAGAAATTAATAATTTAGGCAGAAAGAAATGTTAACTTTTCAGATTTACCATTGTGGGGTGCACTGGACTCTGTTTGTTTGTTACCTACAAGCATTGTTCGATAAGAAGGCTGGGAACAGGAACATTTTGAAATAAATTCTGAGTTCATAGTGGACACAGTCAAAGGTTTGCTCATCCCTGCTGTCCACAAAGGTGCTTTTGTCAAACCTGCAAGGGTGATTGATTCTGGAAGGGTCTAAATGTCATGACAGTCCAGGCAGGAGTAACCTCAAGCCAGGCCGCAGCATTGAAGCATTAAATGAGTGCTTTGTCATTCCAGATATCTATAATATACATTCTTGTCAAGATAAGTTCTGCAGCAGCAGAGCAAAAAGCTTGATCTGGCATGCAGTACCACCTCTCCCCTCCCCTTCGTTCTGACAACTATACCACTGTATCTTGTTAGCATAACATCACATCCAAGAGGGTCTCCTTGCAAATGATGCATTTCCTGAAAGCAGAAACAGGTCTAGTGGTTAGAGGCATGGGCCAAGAAACTGGGAGATATGAGGTTCAAACCCCACCTGAACTCACTGTGTGACACTGAGCAAGTCACGTACCCTCCCAAAACCCCGTCCACCAGCTGTGGAAATTGATAGCCACAGAACCCCACTGAAAATGAGATTATTCCTGGGCTAGCTTGGGTAAGTACATTATAAAACAAATATTCAATAATACACAAATGCTCTACTGTACATCAACTAAACAGTGACACAAAATGCTCTACTGTACATCAACTAAACAGTGACACAAAATGCTCTACTGCACATCAACTAAACAGTGACACATAAAATGATCCGATGCACATCAACTAAACAGTGACAGTTTCCGTCTCACTTATACTGAACATTCCCACACCTGTACCACAAATGTATACAGAGAGGGAACTGTAAAACTGTTGTCAGGACTGCGTGTTCCCCAGACAGGTATGGAACCTAGCCTCTCACTACCTAAGGAGACCAACTAGACTGAGGTTGCTCTTCCAGTGCAGACAGTTCAAGCCAGCACACACAAGAAATCCCCATGCAATTGTCACAACACAAATACCAACTGCAATTATAGCTTAAAATGTTAAGAAACTACACCGATTGTACCAATATGATGGCATAAAACTGGTGGCATTAACTTAATTGTTTTCTAGCTCTTTGTTACTTTTTTTACTCTCCCTGCTGTTGGTCCACTAAATATTGTAAATAATGCAGCAATTATTTCAGAGTCATTTAAAATTTATCTGACTCTCCCCTGCTCTAACCACACAATTGCTGCTTGTGACATCACAGTCTGTTGTCATGGTGTACACTACGATGTTATAAACAAAGGAACTGAGAAGTTAATGGGAAAGGCAAATGTGTCAAATTTTTTTTAATTGTTTTTTTTGCCAGGCTCCCTAACCCAGCTAATGGGCTCGCCAGGCTATGGCAGCTGCCCTCATACTCAGTAGGGCCACCAAGTGGATTGTAATGGCCAGAGGATGGCACCAGAGTCGGCTCATTAATGGGGCCAGCATAGTTTTACTGTAAGTCCCTCGGTGGGGACATGCAATGACTTAATTCGTGTTCGCTTCACCCCAGTACGTCATGGCTACCGACCGCAGTGGTACTCCTGGCTCTCCACCAGGGGTCCACAGTGTGTGGACACTTGACCCACTCCCCTCAGAGTAGGAGAGCAGTCCAGAGGACGCTTCATCCTACTTCCCCAGATTGGCCTTCCGACTCGGGATCCATTCCCAAACCGGGTCATCGGCTTAGGTGACCACCTATATCAGCCTAAAACCAGCACTCTCCAAATGCTGTCCATGTATTATGGTACTTCATAATACCCTGCTCTCCTGTCATTGCTGTGTGTCGTCACAGAACTCAACCCCCAGTCCCCCCTAATTTACTTTTAAGTTTTGTTTTTTACTTCTGTGGTTAGTACTGCCATTTCCACCATGCTTCTGAGTTTCAAATAAGCAGAGACTTACAGCACTGAGGCCATGCTCCATTTCCGCCAGTTTGCGTTTTTACTTGTGCAGGAAAAAATGATGCTGATGTTTTCTGTTTAGTTTAAAATCAAGCATCACAGAAATGGCATGATCAATCAGACACGACACGTAAATAACTAATAACTGAAGTGATTTGGGAGATGGAGGGTTTGTGACAACACATGCACAAGGAGCACAATGCTAGTATCAATTTTGTTAGTGGAGATATTGTTTGTGTTGATGAGGTGGAGACACAAAAAAAACAGTAATAGAAAAAATGAAATATAGGAATTAGTTATTGTTTATTTTTACACACCCTAGGTGTATGATGTCTGCATAAACCTCTGAGCGCTGCTCTCAAGTTTTATGGATATGACAAAATAAGGGTACATAAAAAGTCATAATGCACTACTTCCTGTGTATTATTTTATATTTAAGTACTGCATGGAAGCAAGACTTGATAAAAGAAAAACAACTAGTTCAAACTGTGTATGTGGTAGGAAGGAGAGAACATGCAATTATAGTATTCCCACTATATAACAAGCATTTGTCAATGCCAGACATTAAGCTTGCTGGCATTTGCATTGGTGTTTGGCATTTGTGCAGGCCCCCCAGTTGTATCCATGTCCTTCAGCATACATATCCCAACTTAATACCTCTCTGCAACTCCTCTTGCATCTGAGTAACATTTTACCCTCATACTTCTTAAATGTCTGTCTTAGGAACCCTAACGCCCTGGTTGTGCTGAAAGTGCAGTCTATGTGGAAGCTGCACAACCTGCACTTGTAACACAGTCATTCAGAGGAATTATTTAGCCAAATTTTCAACATAGGCATTTTGTCACCTCTGGTCATGAACAGTGTCACTATGACTTTCCTACTGTGTACCAAACCCCTGATTTCCCACAGCGACCGTGCTATTCTGCGATGGAAGTGTGAAAACAGATTTCACCTAGAATATGAAAATGACAGCTGTACTGTTCATAAGGAGGTGTGGGAAAATGAAAATGTTGAAAATCGATAAATTCATGACTCTGAGTGCTAAGCGGAAACTCATAGCAACACACTTGTAAAACAGTAATTTTTGGGAATTTTTGCAAATCAATTCTCAATATAGGCATTTTAGGATGTCTGCTCATGAACTGTGTCACTGTAATTTTCTTACTCTGTACCAAACATGATTTCCCACAGCTGCCATGCTATTGCACGCCGGAAGTGCAAAACACATTTCGTCCAGGATGTGAAAATGTCAGCTATACTGGTCATAGGAGATGTGGGAAAATGGCAATGCTGAAAATCTTGAGTGGAAACATTACAAATTCATGAACTTATGAGTGTGCGTAGGAACTGCACAATGCATGCTTGTAACACAGCCATTTTATGGACTTTTGCCACCCAATTATCAACATAGACATTTTAGGACCTCTGTTCATGAACAGTGTCACTATGATTGTCATACTCTGTAGCGAACACTGATTTCCAGCAGCAACCATGCTATTTTGGCTTGGAATCGCAAAAACACGTTTCGCCAGGATGTGAAAATTGACAGCTGCACTGTTCATAAGAAGGTATAGAAATATGCCTATATTGAAAATCTGAAGTGAAAATATTACAAATTCGTGAACTTACAAGTGCATATAGAAACTGTGCAATGCACGCTCATAAAACAGTCATTTTTGATTTGTTTCACCAAATTTGCAACATAGGTTTTTAGGGAGCCCACCTCATGAACACCAACACTGTCGTTTAGATTACTTGGTCCCGAAAGATGATTCCGCACAGTGACCGCGAAATCACCTTTTGGGACTGAATAACTTCATGACAGTGACTGAATTCATGAGAAGGTGTCAAGAACCCTATATTGAAAATTTGGTGTTAAAAGTCGAAACAATGACTGAGATATCCACCTAAGTTGGAAAACCCTGTTTATGCCATTATACAGCTTACCGGCATTTCCTCGGTTCGGGTCGGTTTGAAGAGTGCAGACATGTTCCTGGTCCACAAAGGTCGTTGCACCGGGCTCCAGGGTAAGTATGGGGTGAGGGTGTGTGGGGAGGTGGGTACAGAGAGGGTGGGCATGGGTTGTGGGGGCAGGAAGTCACCGAGGGACCGTTTCATCTTTCACAAGATTTAAAAAAGGATGCTTTTGGTACACTGGGGTGGGCTCCCAGCATGCCACCTACTTGTTTGTTGGGGGACTGGAGCTGGCGGGGATTGGGCACACTGACCTTACTGTGTGCATGGGTGGGAGGCATGAGCACGCTGGGTGGGCTCCCAGCGTGCCAACTGGGTGTTTGCTTGGTGGCAGTCTGCAACCAGTGGGGATTGGGCACCCCGTCCAGCCACACAGTGTGCTGGTGGGGTGTATGGAAGCCAAGGCGGATTGGGCACCCCTTCTACACACAACGTCCAGGGTGGGGAGCACACTAACAAGGAGGGGAGGACATTAGCAGAGGGAGGAAGTGGGAGTTTTTTTGCGCTGAACTGTGCAGGACAGCAGTTAGGCTGATGTATGCTAATTGCATACACACTACCACCGCTGATTGCAGCGGACCTTTTCTTTGAAGTGAAGACCAACACAGCCAAACTGCTGTCATACACAGCTCAGCATGTATTAGTCTGGTAGTTCGCACCTGCTGCACTGAGCACTGGATTCAGGAGGAGGGTCACACACCTCCAAAGTCGTACTGTTGCAAGACATTCCTTGCGCATGCACAAGCCAATGTAAAAAGTAACAGGATAAATGGCTAACAGGTATGCTAGGATATCCTCTAGTTACCTGTAGATGTTATAGTATATAAAATTTTGCTTAATAATGAGAGAGTAAATATTGAGCACATTGTGCATTTATTTAAAAATTGCAGCAGAATTAGAAAAAATATGTGCGCTTTTGAGAGAGAGAGATGCTGTATCAAAAGTTAGTAAGAACAGTCATATATATTTATAAGACAAAGAACCTCAGTGCACAAGCACTGCGGCAAGGGTTGCCCCTAAAAGGCACTGGCTGGGAAACCAAGTTTCAAAGAAATACAATCACACATACCCCATAATGCAAAGCATCATGGGCTGTATATGCAAATCACTATAAAATATTATGCTGGTTCTACTTTAAGCAGAAATGTATGGTGCTGAAAGGCCTCTCACACAGTCTGCAAAGGGTGCCAACATATATTTATAAGTGTGTGGTATGTGTTTTTAAGATTTTAACATTGGGAAGACCAAAATTGTCATTCAGTTAAATTAGTATCAGCCTCCCTGCCTAACAGTGAAAAATCTCAGAATTAAGCTGCTTATTAGCCAGGCGTTAACTAGGCTAACAATGGAATGAAGCCTGTTTACACGACTTGATCTGCACTGTTGCAGCCAGAAGATGAGCTGCACCAGTGCAGATCAGGCCATGTAAACAGCCCACAGAGCATTGTAAGTCACTATGTTGAGGCGCAAGGGGATTGTGTCTTGCTGGGTTTGTGTACTGGTGCAGGCTTTAACAGGCATGTAATAGATTCAGGGATTGCTAAGGAGGGCACCCGGCTCCTATCTGGGACCAGCCCTCAGAGATATGACGGGCACAGGAGTGCAGCTGGTGCCTATAGAGCCAACCTCATATTTGGGTTGAGGACTAGGACATAAAGGTGCAGCTGTCCCATAGAGGTCAGTTTACATTTGTGTTAGGTTCAAGGATGTGGTAGAGAGTTGAGTATATAGGGTTAGCTGCCAGGCAAGCAAGGAATTGCAGGTTTTGCAGCCATCCCCATCTGGATTATTACTTACATTTGGACTGTGGCTCAAGGAAACAGTAGCGGGTTGGAGTATCTAGGGCTGGCTGCATAGGTTAGCGGGGAACTGTGGCTTTGCAGCCATCCGTATCTGGTTTTAATGCTTAAATTTGTATTTAGGTTCAAGGAAGCAATGGGGGTTGGAATATCTAGGGTTAGCTGCCTCAAGAGGGAATTGTGGCTTTTGCAGCCATCACCATCTGGATTATATACAGAGGTTCTTATCTGGAGAGTGAGTGGGGAAGGAGTCTGGAGGATGTAGGGTAATGGGAATGTGTACAAGCATCAGGATAGTAGGAAAAGGTGAGTGCACTGTAATGGTTGTGGGCAGGGTATTCTTGAAGATGATGTGGGTAACAGGGGCTGTCCAATGTGCAGGAGCCTAGGGCACCTAAGGCAAAAAAGTAAGGCAGTGCAGATGGGAGCTGGAAGGCTGGTGTACAGCATAGGAGGAGCAGGCAGGAGGGAAAGACAGATGGGGCATACCCAGAGGACAGAGGTCAACAGTCAGTGTTGGGATGTAGACAGGATCACCCTAATTCCATGGGTTCCCTATCTCAGAGGCAGGGGCAGTCCAGGGAGGGGAATGGCAAGTGTTGGGGGGAGGGATTGGAATGTGAGAGGTACAACAGGAGGGGAGCATTTAAAGGTGCCTTTAAGGAACAGATTTTCACCCACTGTCTGGAAGTGAGGAGGAGGAAATAGGAGATTTCGGAGAGGTCAAGTACAGGCATCAAGACAGGAGGGGTGGAAGAAAAGGGTGTGATGGTGGCCAGAAAGGAAAGGAAGGCCAACAGAGGGGTGAATAGGGGCTGAGGAGGGTCAGTCAAGTAGGCTTGAGGAAGATAAGGGTGGGTGGTGCCCAGGATGGAGGGAAGCAGATGGGTGGGGGAGAAGGTCATACAGTCAGTGAGAGAAAAAAAGAGGGAGCCAAATATGTGGGGGGGGTGGAAGGGTGGTTATCCAGGGGGACCTGCACCAAGGGTATTCACTGGGGGAAGAAGGGGAACCCAAATACAGGAAGGCGTGATTTGCCATGCCAGGGATGATGGTGGAGAAGGTGTGCCCAAAGATTGGAGAGTTGGAAATCACACATAGTTACACACCTAAGTACCAGTGATGTAACCCGGGAAGAGGTAGAGGTAGTACAGGAAATATTCAGGGTAGTGGGAAGACCCTGCAGAGAGGTAGACAGCCAGATTGCTTGCATTCTCATAGGTGCTGCCAGTACCTGTAGAGCCAAAGCACTGGTTAGGGAAGAAAGGGAAAGAGGAGTTCAATGACTGTCTGAGGGAGTGGTGCAAGGAAAAGGGCACGAATGTATTTGGGACTGGGGGCAGACCTGGTCAGATAAAAATACTTTTGCACTGGACAGAATGTACCTCAACAGAGGGCAGTCAGAGTCCCAAGGACAAGCTGGGGGGCATATAACCAAAAGCTTTATTTAAACTGCTGGGTGAGGACGGGGCTTCCAGGACCTGAGTTCTATGGGAGGGAGGTCAGAGACCTCCCCCACACCAGAGTGGGACTGGAGGGTAGAAGGATAGAAGTGAAGGGGAGTTAGCAGCAGGTGGTGAGGGACTACAGGTAAAGGGAGAATGAGAAAGGCAGACAGGTGGAAAGGAAGAAGCTCAGACTCTAGGTGGAAGGTGGTGTCCTTGAATGCACAGGATCTTGGAAACAAGATGGATGACCTTTAGACATTTTTGGAGGAGAGGGAGTGGACAGTGTGGCAGTCACAGAGACATGGGCCACACCTAACCATGACTGGGACCTCTTATTCCCTGGGTTTAATTTATATAGGAGGGATGGGGAGGAAGGAAAAGAGGGAGGGATGGCAGTTTACAATAAGGAGGGTATAACTCTGTATGAGGGAGAAGTCAGAAGAGGGGAGGCAGAGGCTACATAGATTACCGTCGAATAGAGGGTAGAAAGGGAGGTTGGGGTGGCTTACAGACCACCCAACCAGGAGGAAGAAAGAGACAAGGAATTGAACTTGCAAATAAAGACTGCAGCAGGGAAGGGAGAAATGGTAACAGTGGAGACTTTAACTTGCTCAAGGTGGAGTGGAGGTACTGACCATGGCCTGCACCAGGACTCAGGTGATGATAGATTCACTACAAAGTAGATTCCTGACACAGAACATCACAGAACCCACCATAGAGCATATGAACTTACTGAAACTGCCAGCAGACACAGACCATATGGTCTATGAAGTCTGCTTGAGGTGCAGCAGCAATCCCTTTATTCTGCAGCTGCTTCCTCCCTCCCCTCACGGTGACCCTTCCTTCACCCTTGTCCAATCCCCTTTTAAAACTACCCACTGTCCTGCAGGACTCCACTTTTGGCAGTGCGCCCACTTAGACACAATCCTTTCCATGAAAATTGCTCTTCATTTCTCTCCTGAATCTTACCTCTTCTAACTTCAGATCATGTCCCCTTGTGTCCTTCCCTTCCTCCCCTCAACTTCAAGCAGCCCCTCAGTACCAGTCCTGTTAATGCCCTTCATGTATTTAAAAGTTTCAATCATATCCCCCTGTCTTTCCTCTCCTCCAGGGAGTGCATGTTAAGCCCCCCAGTCTTACCTTTGTAGGGCTTGTCCTCCAATCCCAGGATCATCCTAGTTGCTCTGTGCTGGACTCCCTCCAGTAGTCTAACATCTTCTCTTACAAGGCACCAGTACTGCTTCACAGTACTCAGGTGCAGCCTCGCTAGTGACCTGTACAGAGAAAGGATCACCTCCCTCTCCTGGAGGTATTCTCTAGCGATAGAGGGGTAATCCTTGCTCTGGTGCTGATGAATGGGGAGCACGTCCAGGATATGAAGGTTGAGGAGCCCTGGGTCTGGTGACCATCGCACAATGTGGTTCTGGTTGGACATGGGCAGCGAAAAGACCACTGCTAAGACTAAAATACAGGATTTTAGAAATGCAGAGTTCAGAAAGATGAATGAGCTGCTAAGGGGTCAACTGGGATGCATTTGAGTGGGCATGAGGGGTGGACCAATGGTGGTATATCATCAAGGAGGGAATAATTGTAGCCACAGGGGGTGCATTAGGCTAAAGGGAATATCTTGAGGCCTAAAGCATCAGGCTGGTTTAGCACAGAGGTCACCCAGGCAGTAAAGGGTAAGAGGACAACCTAGGAGGTTCAGGAGGACCCAGAGGGAGGAAGACAGGGAGGACTACCTGAAGATGGTTAGGGTAGTTGGCAGGGTAGTCTGGTGGACTAAAGCTCAAAAGGAGCGGCAGCTAACTGAGCGAATCAAAAGGGAAAGGGCCTTTTACTATATTAGTGAGAAAAGAGACAAAAAGATGAGATTGTTAGGCTCAGGAAAGGGGATGGGTGGGTAGAAGAGAATGGAAGCAAACAGGAGTACTGAACAGGTGTTCAGTCTTTATCAGGTAGAGAGACAGATGGATGCCACTAGGGGAGGGCACACAGATGTTTTGCTAGAAGAGCGAATAGGGTGAGGAAAGAGCTTCTAGCATTAGAGTGAGACAAATCGAGGCCTGCATGATACACAGCCAAGAGTGCTGAGAGAGCTGGCAGAGAAGCGTGCAAGTCCTTTTGCTAACCTGTTCAATAGTTCATTGAGTCAGGTGTGGTACTGCAGGACTGGAGGATGGCACATGTAGTACCCTCCATGAGAGCAGTCCCAAGGACAACCTAGGGAGCTACAGACTGGGCAGTCTGACCTCAATCATTGCAACCCTCATGGAGGCCATACTTAAGGAAAGGTTAGTAGAGTATCCGAAGAGAATGGCCTCCAGGATGAGAGGCAATATGGATTTATGTAGGGAGATCAGGTCAAACAAATCTAATTGACTTCTTTGACTGGTTCCACTCAAACAGTGGGCAGGGGCCAAGTGGTGAACATCCTGTACCTGGACTTCAGCAGTGTATTTGACTTTTACCCCATTAGTGGTTGATCTAGGAGAACTTGGTGATCTAGGGGTTGGGGAGAAGTTGCTCAGGTGGGTGGAAAACTGGCTGAGGGGCAGGACCCAGAGTGTAGTGGTGGAAGGAGGCTCTCCAGCATCAGGTAAGGCACCAGAGGAGTCCAACAAGGCTTCATGCTCAGACTGGTGCTTTTCAATGTCTTCATAATGATATTGGAGATGGCAGTAAGGGCAAAATTTGTCTATTTATGGATGACACCAAGCTCTGTAGGAGGGTGGACACAGCACAAGGGTACAAGACTTAAGGAAAGATCTGGAAAACCTAGAGAAGTGGTCTGGGATTTGACAACTGGCTTCAATGCAAGGCTATGCACATTGGAGCCAAGAACCTGAGGACTGAGTGCAGCCTGGGTAGGTTGTGGGTAGCTGTAGCCAAGGAGGAGAAGGAGCTGGGAGTGATGATCGCTAAGGGTGACCTGAAGTCTCCTGCATTGTGGGAAAGCAGTAGCAAAGGCAAATAAAATGTTGGGCTGCATTTCCAGGGGATGAGCAAGGCTGGAGGAAGTAATACTGTCCTTGTGCAGGTCATTGCATTGGTGAGGCCTTATCAGGAGTACTGCAGGAGGGACAGACTGAGAGCAGCAAGTGCAGTGAGTGTAAATGCACCTTAAGGTTGCTGAAGTAGTTAAAATGTAGAGTTCCATAGCCTAGGTTAAATTGAGAAGTCAGCTGACCACAAGGGAGAAGGTTGTTGGAAATCAGATGAGTCCCTGTGGAACACCATAGCAGATCAGGGTTCAGAATGTGCATCAGCCTCCACTGGTTATAAAGAAATTATAATTTGTGATGAAAAGGCACAGCCAGAGTACAGCATTCCAGAGATACCTATGAGATTCTCCAGGCATTCTGGGCTGATCAGAATCTTTGGTGTCAGAAAAGGCACTCAAATTGTAAAGAACAAGACAAGCATTTGTCAATGCCGAATGTTTGCTTGCTGGCATTGGCATTGGTAGTGTAGAAGTTACAGAGCTGCATAATAGAAATGGCAGTGAAGTATTGAACTCAAACCAACCCCACCACCACCCTGCAGAGAGTGACAGGCATTGGGGTGTACCTTTGGGTCATCAGGCATAACGGCGATGCCATTTCACCACACCCTACCCTGCAGACACTGACAAGTGTCACGGTGTGCCTTGAGTCTTTGGCCCTTATGCACAATTCCATTCCATCAGGAAATACGTGGAGATGGGTGCGTAGGAGAATGGGGTGAACTTTGAGCCAAGAGTCCAAGGCATACCTCAATGCCTCTCACTGGCTGCAGGATGTGGAATGGTATGAGCATTACAGGCAAGAATCCCAAGTCACACCCCTGATACCTGTCATTCTCTACAGGGTGGGGCATTATGGTTGGAAACCCTAACACCTCAGGCATTCATTGGTATTTTCACTTCAAATTTTCAACATGGTTTTTGTGACCCCCACCTCATGAACAGTGGCAATATCAGTTTGTTAGCGAAAGCTGCTTATGCACAGTGACTACGGCATTTAGCACCACAGGTGCAAAAACACATTCGAACAGGATGTGAAAATGACAGCTGTACTGTTCATGGGAAGTGTAAAATGGCAATGTTGCAAATCTGCAGTCAAGATATTAAAAAACTGGTGAAGTCATGAGTAGCATGGAAACTGTGCAACGACACCCGTAATGTAATTAGTTTGGGGATTTTTACAGCAGATTGTCAACACAGGCATTTGGGACCCTCCGATCATGAACAGTGTCACTGTGATTTTCTCTATCTGTCCCGAACAATGATTTCCCACAGCGACGCCAAGATCTCTGTGCTGAAAGTGTGAAAACACATTTTGGCCATGTTGTGAAAAATGACAGCTGTACTATTCATAAGGAAGTGTGGAAAAATGCCACTGGTGAAAATCTGGACTGAAAATATTACAAAGTCATGAACTTACGAGGGTGCGTGGAAACTGCACAATGCTCACTAGTAACACAGTCATTTTATGGACTTTTGTCACCAAATTTCAACATAGCCATTTTAAGACCTCTGCTTATGAAAAGTGTAACTGTGATTTCCTTAATCTGTCCCAAACATTGCTTTCGCAACCGACTGCACCATTGTGCGCTACGTGTCTGGGAAACACATTTAGGGCAACTATGAAAAATGGCAGCTGTACTGTTCATAAGGAGGTGTAATAAAATTGTAATGTGGAAAATTCGCAAACTTCGACGTGCCATGAGAACTGTGCAATGCATGTCAGAAACAGTCATTTTTAGGAATTTTTCACCAAATTTCAACATAGCCATTTTAAGACCTCTGCTCATTAACAGTGTCACTGTGATTTTCTTAATGTGTCCCATATATTGATTTAGCACACCAACTGCACCATTATGCGCTACATGGGCGGAAACACGTTTTGGGCAAGATGTGAAAATGACAGCTATACTGCTCATAAGGAGTGTGGTAAATGGCAATGTTGAAAATCTGGAGTGAAAATATTAAAATTCGCCGAACTTACGAGGTGTTTAGGAACTGCGCAATACCGCTCATAAAACAGTCATTTTTAGAATTTTTCCACCAAATTTTCAACATAGGCTTTTGAGAGCCCACCTTATGAACAGTGGCAGTGTCGTTTTGTTACTCGATCGGAGGTGATTTCGCAGTGACTTGAAATCACCCTTTTGGGCCCAATGAATGCCATGACAGTGAGAGTATTCATGAGAAGGTCCCAAAAACCCGTGTTGAAAATTTGGTGCAAAAATTCCAAAAATGGCTGAGATATGGAGCAAAGTTGAAAAAACCCTATTCATTACATTATACAGCTTACAGCATTTCCTCAGGTCGCTGTCGGCTTTGAAGAGTGCAGCGTGTTCCCGGTCCACTGAAGATCGTCACACCGAGTCCGGAGGTAAGTATGGGGTGAGGGGGTGGGGAGGCAGGGTGCACAGTGGGTGGGTGCGGGTGGGGGCAGAGACTGCGAGGACCGTTTTTAAGTTTCAGTTGTTTTTTCTTTACATGATGAGCGCGGGGCGTTTGCCACACTGGAGTGGGCTCCCAGCGTGGCACAAGGATGGCTGGTGGGGCGTGGAGCTGACGGGATTGGGCACCCCGTCCGCATAGCATCTGTTGCCACGCTGGGGTGGGCTCCCAGCGTGGCACCCTGTACTGGGGGGACAGTGGAGCCGACGGGGATTGGGCACCCAGTGTGACATATGTAACTCTGCTTGGGGAGGCGAAGCACAGCCGGACGGGGATTGGGCACCCTGTCGGCTACACAGTGTGTGTGTGGGAGGGGCGGCACCAGGCGCGTGCCTGTGTGTGTGTAGGGGAGCACGCATGAGCAGGTGATAGCTATTGCCGCTCACTGAAGCGTAGCTCCCCTTTCAACTGTACTCCATTGCATTTTGGAGCTGTCATAGACAGCTCCAGCAGGCACTGGAGAACTGCGGCACACTGCAAACACACTGACTGAATTGAAAGAGGGTTTCACCTCCAAAAACTCGGATGATGGCATCTATGTTTCTTGCACATGCAAGCAAACATAACAATGAAGGGTGTAAAAATCTCCACATGCACTGCTATGCACTGTGCTGAGAAGAGCCTGTGACCAGCCAGGAGGCAAGTTGTTGAGTGTGGAAGTGTGGTGGAGGTTGAATGACAAATATTTTCTCTCAAGCAGTTTACTGAGGAAAGGCAGATTTTAAACAGAACAGAAGTTAGACAGTAAGAGTCAAATGTTCCTTTTGATGAGAGGTGAGATGGCAGCTTTTGCAAAAGGTACTGAAGGATAAACAGAAATTTATGGCGGCAGTCCAGTGAAGAGCAAGAATAGTGGCATAGCAACAGCATACCTTCCTGCCATCTGTGAGGTTGGGGTTCAATTCTTTTATTTATTGAAATGTTTCACCACGAAAGCATACTGAACAACAAGTTGCTCATTTCCCAGTGCAACCTGGGGCGGTACAGAGGATGAACAGAAATACATTCAAGGTGCATAAGACAACAGTTCCATATAATGAACATTCAGTTGGCAATTACAATAGGCAATTTAGAATATAGGGAGGGAACAAGATGACATCGCGGGCATGTACCTCATACTAACAAGCATTTGTCAATGTTGAATTTTTTATGTTATTACAACTAGGATTACAAGTACCTTTGAGCCAGGCTCTTTTACAAAGGTTCAGCGTCAGAGAACAAATACAATACAAGCTACAGAAATAGGAACAAAACAATAAATAGGTGGCATATTAGGTTACAATGGTTGATCAAGACAATAGCTAAAATGAGTAGAATGTATACATGGGAACAGAGTTTTGCTTGCTGGTATTAGCAATGGAAGTGAAGGAGTTAGACAGATGCAGAATAGGAATGGCAGTGAAGTATTGAACTTCATGCTAACCCCACCTCCACCCTGCAGAGACGGACAGGCATTGGGGTATGCCTTTGGATTGTTGCCCACAATGCTCACGCCATTTACCTCACCCTATCCTGCAGACACCAAGAAGTGTTGAGGTGTGCCTTGGTGTTCGCCTTTACAGTCACCCCATTCCATAAGGACATCAACTCTAAAAGCATAGCACACAAACCCCAAAAATTTGCAAGGACATCAGTCTCTGAAATATTTAAACCTATAGGCTCATGCATCCTAGCATGTAAATAAATTTTACTTTTCAGAGACTGATGTCCTTGCAAATTTTGGGGTTTGTGTGCTATACTTTTAGAATTGATGTATTTGCTTTTTGAGCATTAAATCACCATATTCCATGTGCTTACACTGTGAGCATTTGTCCATTCCATAAAGACATACACTGAAATGGGTGCAGTATAAGAGAATGGGATGAACTCTGGGGCCGAAGAGTCCAAGGCACACCTCAGTGCCTGTCACTGGCTGCAGGATGGGGGTGGAATGGCATGAGCATTACAGCCCGGCAATTCAAAGGCACATCCCTGACACCTGTTAGTCTGTACAGGGTGGGGCGTTATGGTTAGAAACCCCTAACACCCGTATGCTTGTTGGTATTTGCACTACAAATTTTAACATGGCCTTTTGGGATCCCGCCTCATGAAAGAATTTGGGACCTCTGCTCATGAAGAGTGGCATTGTGATTTTGTTAATCTGTCCTGAGCGTTGATCTCACACAGAGACCGCACCATTCGGCGCCAGATGTGCGAAACCACAGTTCTGGTAGCATGTGACAAATGACAGCTGTACTGTTCATAAGGAGGTGTGAAAAAATGCCAGTGTTGAAAATCTGGAGTGAAATATTAAAAATTCTCGAAGTTACGAGTGTGTGGAAACTGCAATGCACGCTCGTAACAAGTCATTTTTGAAATTTTCTCACCAAATTTTCAATATAGGCATTTGGGACCTCTGCTCATGAACAGTGTCACTGTGATTTTCTTAATCTGTCCCGAACATTGATTTCTCACAGCAACCATGCCATCGCCGCCACATGTGTGAAAACACATTTTGGGCAGGAAGTGAAAAATGACAGCTGTATACGTTCATAAGGAGGTGTGAAAAATGGCAATGCTGAAACTCTGGAATAAAATATTAAAATTTCTTGAAGTTATGAGCATGCGTAAAACTGCACAATGCATGCTTGTAACACAGTCATGTTTTGAATTTTTCACCAAATTTGCAGCATAGGCTTTTTGTGAGCCCACCTTATGAACAGTGACACTGTCGTTTTAATTGGTCCTGGAAGATGATTCCTGCAGTGACCATGAAATCACCTTTCAGGACCGAATAATGAAATGACAGTGACTGAATTCATGAGGTGGGGTCCTAAGAACCCCATGTTGAAAATTGAGCCAAAGGTCACAAAATGGCAGAGATATCCACCTAAGTTGAAAACCCTCCATTTATTCCATTATACAGCTTACCGGGCATTTCTTCAGTTCGGTCGGCTTTGAAGAGTGCAGATGTGTTCCGTCCACGAAGATCACCGTGCTGGGCTGGGAGGTAAGGATGGGGAGAAGGGGTGTGGTGAGGTCAGGTGTCCAGAGGGTGGGTGCAGGTTTGGGGTGGGGCACGGAGACAACGAGGGACCTTTTTTTTCTTTCACAGGGTAAAAAAATTGCGGAAAGGTTTTTCCTTCACAGGTTTGTTTTTGGCACACTGGGGTGGGCTCCAGTGTACCACCGATGTTGTTTGAGGAGGGCGACTGAAGCCAACGGGATTGGGCCCCTGTTGGCACAAAAAACATGTCTGTTTTGGAGTGCATGATGCCGAGGGGGATTGGGCACCCCTTGGCATACATAACTATTACATGGGGAAACATTATGCCGATGGGGATTGGACTCCCCTGTCAGCAAATGAACTGGGAGGGGCATGCTGACAGGGGATTGGGCACCCGTCAGCTTTATGGGACTGTGAGCAATGGACAGCGACAGCCACTGCCATGCTTTTTTGAAATGTTACACCAGGCAAGGCACCGCCTGCAAGGACGGGTCACCCTCATTGTGGTGGCTTATTCTTTCAAGTTGGTGCACGCTTGCTGAACTAGTGTCAGCAGCAGCATGCCACTGCATTGGGAAATGAGGGTCAAGCCTAAGAATGCAGTGGTGGCACTGACTGCCACAGTGCCACACCTCTGAAACCCACTTTCCTAAGCTGCTACATAATGTTTCTTGCGCATGCACGCATAAACATAAAAATGAATACTAGAAGTAGGGATTACTTTGGTATTGACAGAGCAGGTAAATACAGCAGCGGGGCAATTGCAGAGAGTGCAAAGGTAATTACAAGTGCATGTGATATAGGTGATCATTAAAGTGCCGTGGGGAGAGGGGGTTGGGCAAGTAGGCATCAAGTACAATAGGAAGAACAAGGAAGGGAGATGGGAGGAGGGAGGAGATCCAAACCCAGAGACCCATTCCAGGATGTTTAGAACTCTGCAAGGGCAGGGACCACTGGACAAGGCTGGGGGATTTGGCGAGGGCCAGAGGTGAGGGAATAGTGCAGCAAGGTAGACAAGTGCAATGGGTGAGGGGGGAAGGGGAAGCAGGAGGGGAAGGAACTTGATCTCAGGGGCCCAGTCAGGATGCAGGGAGGAGGAGGGGAGTTGAACCCTGGGACCCTCCAGGATGCTGAGAACCCTGCTAGGGGTAGGTAGGCTGGGAGAGATAGGGAAAGAGGGGAGTGCCAAGGGGGAACAGGTAGGTATGGCAAGGCTAAGGGTATTAAGAGGCAAGAAGAAGGGGAGGAGGGGAAGAAGAGCCAAGCCCGAGGGACCCCTTCAGGGTGCTGAGAACCCTGCAAGGGGAGGGAGGCAGAAAAGGTAGGGGTGAGGAAAGGTTAGGCAAGGAGTGGAGGGGGAAGGGAGCCAAGCCCTGGGGACCCCTTCAGGATGCTGGGAACCCTACAAGGGGCAGAGGAGGCAAGGATAAGATGGGGGAGGAAAGGGTGGACTAGGAGTTGAGATTAGGTTAAAGTGAGTCAAGACATAGTGAGGGACGAGGTTTAAGGAGGGTCATGGCAGGAGCAGCTGAATGAAAAATAGTTGTGAAGGGCAGAGCTGATGGAGTAGGAGGAGGAGGAGGAGGAGGAGAGTGACAAACTTGAGGAGGAAGGGAATTCCAAATTTTAGGGAAATGGTATGAGTAGCCTGACTGGCCAATGAGGGTGGAGTGACGAGGGATCACCAAAGTGCTAGAGTCGGAAGATCTGAGGTTAGTGCAAGGAGGGGAGGTGATAAAGAGGAGGAGAGGTAGGTTGGGAGTTTCCCAACCAGTGTTTAGAGGTGAACTTGCACAGTGTGAGAGGCGTCCTGTTTGTGAGAGAGGGAAGGACAGGCATGATAGAGGCTCCAATGATGAGTGCGAGAGGGAGCATCATGGGGCAAAGTGGCAGAAAAAGAGTGGAATAGGGTGTCCAATCTGGTCAGGAGGATTTGGGATCAGCACTGTAGACTACGCTACAGTAGTTAAAAAATAGGGAGGATCATCTTCTGTGCAAGTTCATGTCTAGCCACAGGAGGGATGCAACTATGGTTCCTGAACAGGGGCAAGCTTGGGGTGCAGTTTTTCAGGATAGCATCACTGTGTACAGAAAAGTTGAGGTGTTGGTCCAGCCAAACCCCAAGGTATCTGGAGGAGAAAATGTTCTTTAAAGTAGTCTCATCCAGGGTGGGAAAGAGGGCAGACTAGGGAGCCAAGAGAGTCTCTGCCTGGTGCCAAAGGTCATGGAGACAGTCTTCTTGGTGTTGAGAAAGAGATGATGGTTTGCAAATCAGAGCTAAATTTGGTTGAAATCATGTCAAACTGGATGTAGGATCAGCTGGACTTGGGCCAGAAGTATACAAGGCAGATATTGACAAACATGTGGATGGAGGATGAAGGAAGCAGACAGATGGCAGGTCATTTAGGAAGATCAAGAATAACAACGGACTAAGCACTGAGCTCTGTGGGACTCCTGTGGTGATGGGGGACTCCAGATATCCTAACTGATTGAGTTTTACCAGTGAGGTAGGCCCTGGAACCAGCTAGTAGCTGAGGAAGACAGGCCAGCTGCTGAGAGAGAGCCCAGGAGAATGGAGTGGAGACAGTGTCAAAAGCCTTGGCAAAGTCAACATGTGAGGATGGAGTTAGTGAGCCTAAGCAGGAGGTGGTAGTGGAGTGGTTCTTCCTGAAACCAGAGTGGAAGGATATATTATGTTTGATCGAAACTCAGTATTCTGATGCTCAGGATACCGAGTTTATGGTCGAAAATCCACAGCCCAGAACAGATCATATGCCTGACACAACAATGTTGGGCATCATGAAAAAAAAAGTATGTACAATGTGGGGGCTCTGCCCCACACACACCCAAAACTAAAATAACTAACTCTGAGGGAGCGAGACCCCGGAGTAAAAAAATATTAGTTACAGGGGGCAAAAGGATATGGCTGGATCAGAACCCGGGTCCAATAGAGCATGCTGGCTGAGCTACCTGTGCTTTAGCCCTCCACCCCACGAGGCAGCTTAGCCCCAGCTTCCAGATCTGACAGTGTTTTTCCAAAGTGAGTAACCCATCACATCTACCTTAACCCCTCCTCTTTCATCAGGCATGTAGCCGCGGGATGATCTCTATCAGGGCATTGCACCTGTCAGGCAGTAGTTCCCGGCAGGGAGTGTCGGGATAGTGAGCCACGGAAACTATATGGGTACCAACTGGAATGGGTGAAAAGGAGGAGTCAGATAGATAGGTGGTAAGCTGGGTGAAAGCCGGTGTTCTTGGAGTTTAGCAGAGTAGAGAGGAAAGAGATGTGTCGATAGTTGTTAGGGGAAGAGGTGTCCCCACCTTTAGGTAAGGGGTGGACCACTGCATGCTTCCATGAGGTGGGGACTGTGTCAATAGGGAAGGAGAGGTTTAGAATAAGAGAGAAGGGGTAAGTGATGGCAGAGGTTGAGAGAGAGAGAGAGAGAGAGAGTTTTGGGTTAAAGCCATCAGGAGGAACCTTTGAAGGGTTGGTAGTAAGCAGGGCATTTAAAGGGTACCTAAACAAGCAGTTTTTAAAACTAAAAACTCAAAATCTGGCTTCATAGTGAGGTGGAAGAAGGCTGCTGTTTACATTTATGCAAAAACTGCAGTTATTGTAAATAACAAATGCAGTTTCATAGCCTTTGAAAATGTAAACATCAGCCTTTCAGTTTCAAAAACAGCCTTGCATGTTCCCTAAAATGTTTGCCAAATGTGTTAAGTGATGACATCATTGGAGCCAGAGGCAGAGACACACAGGCACCCAGTGATGATAGTGATAATAAATGGCGACTGTAAAAGCACTCATTTATAGCGCTATCATCGCTCAACTACAAAGGTAGCGATGATATAGCGGAAGCGACCAGAAGGGGAGACGGAAGGAAGTGGAGGGAGGGGAGGATAGGAGGAGGGTTTAGATAGGGAGGAGAGCCTGCTGTAGCTGAGCCAGCCCTGTGGTGTGGTGGGGAGGGTGGCTGGCTACAGTGCAGTAGATACTGGGTTCAGGACAGAAAAGGGGTGAATATTTTGCGCTGCTTGTGGCTGCCTTTTTTTCCAGCTGAGTTTTGCTCCTCCTCGACATGCAACCGCCTGGAGTTAACAATCCAAAAGCAGAAGTGCAGGGGTCAAAGCCCTGTGAGGGGAGGTGGGGAATAGCCCCCACCACAAAAACACTCAAGTAATGCCGGGAGGGGTCACGAGAATTGTATATCTCCTAAATGCTTTTGGCAATTTACACATGCTGTAATAGCGATTGATGTTTTGTGATCGCTATTATGACATGGAACCAGATCCACATGGCTCCGTATAAGTGCTAACTAATTCTTTTTGCCCTTTGTTTTGAATTGTTTCACCAGAATGATCAACACCATGTGTTAACACGTGGATTATTTTGATCAATACACAAGTTAGGCTATGGTTTTGTTAATTTTGTTTACTTTAACTTGCTGAAATTGTTTTGTAATCCAGCTGACTTTCTGTTTGGCAAACCTCAGTACAGTACAGCACTTCAAATACCTGGTGATCTAGTGGTCATGTGATGTCCTGAAATTTGTAGCAAGTACTGGTCTGGAATTCCAGAGTTTCATGCTTTCTTGGTAATCCACAAATACGCTTCTCTTGTAGCTCTTTTTCCACATGAACGCCCTGCACATAGCCTGCCTTCTGTTGAACACCCACCATCCACACTCTATCCTTAGTACTGTTTAGCCACATATGAGCTTGTGGTCTCATGAAGAGAATTATCACACCTCAGATTGTAATCTTGAACCTCAGAGAGTAGTGCACACCTATACCGATAAGCTTCATCAGCTGGCACCGTTAAAATGCCTCCCAAATCACTCTCCAGTCCACATTCTCAATGTTGACTTCTTCTCCCACAGTAAACATTGAGTGGATCACAACCTTTCTGCACAGTGAAGGCAGTATATACAGTCCCCTGTTGTGTTTTTCTCTGCCTCATTAACCAACAACTAGGTCTTCTTGGAGGGCCAAGCAATAAGCATCAGGACACAACAGAAAAACTGCTGTTCATACTCTCCTAAGGGTTGCACGTACTATGGATAACAATATTATTAGCAGGAGAGTATTAATGTCTTGAGTGAATCCACCTGCCTTCCTGTATCGGTCTAATCCCTTTCCGTGATCTACAGAACCCGCAAGACAGTCCTCAACAATTCTTCTCCTGTACTTTCTGTACCCTACTCCACAAGGCAAGTTGGCTGGCTACCACTCTTCCTAATTTTAAATGAGCCATACACAGCTCCTTGAAACTGCCCCATCAAACCTTACCCCCAGGATAATCTCCTACACTGAATTCAAGTAACAATTTAGGTGCAACCCTCCCTCTGAGTATTTGACATCACTGGCTGCTCTCATCCACAGTCACGTAGTAATCATGGTGCTAGCAGCCCTACATCTCAACTCTCACAATGATCTGCTCAACTTTCCACCCTGTCTTCCTTTACCCTGAATATAGCTGCACCCTACTGTTGGAATGGCCTCTTCAGTCCCTCTCTGGCTTTCATTCTTCTCACCTGCTCCCCACACCACAAACTGGTGAGCTCCCACCACCCTTCCACGTTATGAATGCAGTTAGTACAGTCTCCTATGTTTTTTACATAATAATAAACATGATCTTCTGGTAAGCCAGGCTGATAGCAGTAAGGTGGCAAAGGAAAAATAGACTTTCCTACCCATATAAGGTCTAAACCATCTGTGATTAAGCACCATTAAATGATGTGCAATAACGCAGCGCACACCCATCATTCAATAGTGCCTAATTAATGGTAGCCTAGATCTTTAAGGAGAGAAAAGCCTGTCTTTCCCTTGTGCCCTGCTGCTATCAGCCTGACTTACTGGAAAGATTATTTTTGATACGTCCAAAATCCTGGGGACTGTACTAACTGCATTCATGAACAGAAGGGTTAGTGAGCTACTAGTTTTTGGTGTGGGGAGCAAGAGAAGAATGAATACCATAGGGGTTGAGAAGCCACTCCTGCAGGGTACTGCTATAATCTGGAAAGGGGAAGACGGAAGAGGAGAGACATGCAGATCACTGTAGATACGAATGGGGCTGCCAGCACCATGATCACTACCTGACCCCGTGTCCTGGCCAACATTCCCTTCCCATAAAACCAGTTCATGCAATTGTCCAAGGCCGGTGTGAGTAATAATGTGTGAAATGGCTTCCCACACATTCAGTCACTTCACTACTAATCTAGCATAGATTGTAAAGCACTTTGGGAAACAATGGGTATGAAAACACTATATTAATGCTGATTATTATTATTATTTTCATGGAAAAAGAAGACAAGACAAACATGTTTTGATTTCCAAGGAAGTACGAACTCTGGCATTGGACTACACAAGAACTTTGCTACAAACAAGTGGTGGATCTAGGTGGTGGTGAAGGGTGCAGCTGCACCCCATTGTAACTTACTTGCTTGCTGCTGCATTTTACTTTGTTGAAGAACTATGATTTATTGATTGTACAAATTTTACATTCAAAACTATTGATTACATTTGTAGGTTCTGTCAAAACGTACTAAGAAAGAATAATAGCAGACAATATAAAGGTTTAATAAAATATTAAAAGTGCATATCAAGTATGCACACCACCCCAGCACCCCCATTGTGATATCCTGAATCCATCATAACCACTAGACCACTAGAAGATTTGTACTGCACTGTGGTTTTCCAAAGAGAAAGTCGGTTGGATTAAAACACAATTTCAGCATGTTAAAGTAAATAAAATGAACAGAACCATAGCCTAACGTGTATTGATCAAAATAATACACATGGTTCTGACCATTTAGGTGAAACACTTCTAAACAAATGGAAAAAAGAACTAGTTAGCACTGTAGAGAGCCATATAGTTCTCTGACTCTGGCTCAATGATGTCATCACTTAACACATTTTGTAGCTGTTGTTTGAAGTAGTCAAGTCAGTTTTTTTTAAATTGGACGGCTGATTTTACATTTTTCAAATGCTTTGGAACTGCATTTAGGTATAGTATATAAATGTAGTTTTAGCACTGATGTATCCAGCAGTCTTTCCTTTAGTCCCCTAGAGTCAGATTTTTGATTGAATAGTTTGTTGGCAAAATATTGTTTAGGGATCCTATAGCTTCATCAGTGGTGATGGCGGAGAAGGAAAAGGAGGATGGAGGGGCTTATGGTATCTGAGGCGCTTTAGATGGGGAGTAGGAAGGAGGAGGGACTTTGGGAGCTCAGCGGCACACGAAGTGTACTAGGAATTAAATTCTCATGCACCACCTCACTGGTCAGCCACAAGAGTGTTGTTTATTTTAAAGATCGGTGGGGGTGGGATTGGGGCATGGAGGACCTTCCAGAATTTTGATGGAGTATTTATGTTAGTGAGGTAGGCTGTTTTAAAGTATCCAGACTTTGCTAATCTCATTGCCTTGGTACAGGTGTTAAAGCATATGGTAAGTATGCCAGGAGGCAAGTTCTAAGGCACTTCTGGACCTTAGAATTCCACACTGGGACAGAGCGGAGTCATAGAGAAGAGCCACTTGGTCCCAGTGAGCCAAAACATTCATATTGCCCTGCTGGCCAACCACTGACACACTGGTTTTAGTTGCCTGAACAATTGAGCAACAATGAGTGTCAGTGGCTCAGTAGGTTGCAGACTTGCCTGTGAGGCCAGAAGATCAGAATGTTGTGGTTTTGCCCCACACCAGGAACTTGGAAAAAATCATAATAAAGACACTGTGGTGCAGCATGAGGGAGCTCTGCACTCCTTAGGTACCTCATCTTTTGGAGCCTATAAACCAAGGTCCTGTCGGCCTGTTATGGTGGTTGTTCAGGTGGACGTTAAAGATCCCTTGGCACTTCTCCCAAAGAGCTGATCAATTTCCGTGTCCAGGTCAAATTTCTCCATTCACTAAAAACATCACCAACAGCTTAAAATCTCAGTTGGTTTCCATCTGTGTCCCCATCGTGCCCCCCTCCCCACTGGATGAGGCTGGAAATAGGCAGAATTGCTTAACCCTCCTTTCCAGGTCAACAAAAATTAAATACATGGATACATATAAATTGGTCTCCTGTTTTCCCAGCCACAGGAAGGGACTTGTACAAACTGGAACATACTCGAACCAGAGTCAAATCCCTGCTGGAATGCCCTGAGGCAATCACTACAGTGGAGATTCTAGTGGGGCATTTAAGTGGGGAGGAAGGATTCAGTCAAGCAGGTTGCACCAATATGGGGCTGGAGAGAGAATGTGAGAGAGTTTGTTTTTTTATTAAATCATAACAGTAAGTAAACCAAAATGTTTTGGTGACTCCTCTTTACCTGGGAACTACCACCTATCTCTCTTCTCCCTACTCTTGCTAAACTTCAGGAACATGTGGCTCTTTCTCAACTTTCTCCTTTCTTGACTCATCCTCCTTCCTCACCCTTTTCAGTCTGGCTTTTATAAATTCCACTCCACATCCTCCTCCTGTTCAGGTTAACTGACTCCATTCTAGCGGGCATGGATCAGGTCTGATCACCTCTGCTATCTTTGCTGACCTGGCAAAAGCCTTCACACTGTAGCCCACTCCCTTCTAAGCTCTCTGCTGCAGGACTTTCTCACAATCTACTGATTGGTTTGGCTCATACCTTCTGGACAGAACTCAATCAGTTAAAACTGGTAGCTCCTTGTTCTTCCCTCGTCTCCCTATCAGCACTGGTGTCCCCAGGGATCAGTGCTTGGTCCCATTCTCTTCTCCTTTTTATAAACAACCTTCCCTAAGTCTGTACATCTGGATCCATTCAATGTATGCAGATGATACTATCTATTTGCGTCTGACTTCTCCCCACTGATTTGATGACCACTTTTCAGCTGGACTCCAACAATATCCAGCTCTGGTTCTGCTCTAATTAGTTATCACTTAATGTAAAAATGGTCTCCATGACCTTCAGAATCAGGCAAAGCTCAATAGACTTCAGACACCCTCCTTCCACACCCTGGATGGGTCCCAACCTTGAAGATGTCCCTTCCTTCAAGTACCTTGGGGTGTGACTTGACCGGCACCTAGATTTCTCTGTACATGTGGAATCTAGCCACAAAAGCTCCACCCAAAATTAGGTGCCTTGTACCGGAACAGTGGGTGTATCCCATTACTCGCACGTAAAGCCCTCTCTACCACTCCTTCTATTGTTTTGCTATTGACTGCCGCCTATAACTCACCACTGCTCCCTCTATACCTTGCTCTGTTTTCCGTCTCTCCAAGTCAGATGTCTTGTTCATGGCACCTCCCTAATTGGCAAATACTGGCTAAGCTCTCTTCCCTTTACCTCCTCTCTTCTCTCCTTCCTGTCCCACTCTGCCTATTCCCTTCATAGCTCTGGCTGCTGGACCCATCACTCCCATCTAGGTCATCTACTTCTGGCCAGGCTGTATTTTTCTTCTGCCTCCCTAAACTCTGGAACATCCACCCACCCCATCTGCACTGCCACCTCTCTTGGTCCTTCTCTAGTCTGCTCCATGACTTCACGCTCCTTTCTGCAACTGCACCTAAGTTCCTCACCCTACTTCTTTACCCTTCTTACTTCCATCATTACTTTTACCCTGCTTACTTTCATCTGTTGCCCTCTCCATCCGTTTCCGTTCCCTCTGACAACATCACCTGGTTTACCTACTTGCAACCTGCACCTCCTCCCGCTTCTCTACTCTCCATATTTCCACTGTTTTCAAGGAGCCTCCTGCCTATAGGTTTGCCTCAATGATTGTTTAATTTACTTCACCTAAGTATGCTGTCTGTTTACCTCAATACTTTTCTCTGTTATATCACATTATTAAGTTCATTGACCTTCTTGTACAACTATTTGATTCGTGCTGTAAATGCTTTGTGTTTGGTATTTTGCTCCACTACCCTCCCAGGACATCTGGAAATGAGCTATTTCAGCTCAGTATGTCTTTCCTGCTGAAACTTTTTGAAATAAATAAATAAGCACAAAGCGCACTGGGACCAGCCCCCGCTTCAGTGTGGGACCCTTAGTGCTGATTCTTCCACTTAGAAGCTTGAGCAACGGAAAATGTTACTGTAGATCAATTTTAAAAACCTAGAAATAAGAAAAACAAAATAATTAATGCACAGACTAACTCAGATCTGGGCTGTGAATGAGTTAGGTGCTACTGGGTTAGACTGTACATAGCACATCATTATACTAGAGTGTGCAAATACCAATTTTGAATGTTTGGGCCACATATTCAGTGTCTTTGGGAATCCCAAGTACTGTATTCAGTATTCATATTTGTTATTTGGGTAAATTATAAAAAAAAAAAAGGAAACAGCCCTCCACCCTATACCCTGTAAAGTATATAACCCCATCCCCATTCTCTGTTAAATCGATCCCCTTCCTCCCTCTCCAGGACTCTACAATTTTCAGTACAGTTAGCAATATAAAAACAATATCCCACGATGAGTGGCTGGCCAATCCAGCCACCCACAGCTAGCCACTGTCTTTCAGCACTTATTTGCACTAAATGAAATATGTTTCCCACCCCCACCCAGGCAGCACCCCCAGCACCCAACAGCTGGCAAGTGGCAAGTGTAAAGAGGAAGAAAGTGACCGACACAACCCACCCTCTTCCATGGCTGGCCTCCTTTTTCTGAATAATGCACAATAAACTGTATTAGTTTAAACTTTGCACTTACTATGTACTCACTAGATTACTTTAGAAAATGGAATCGGAAAATAAATGAATCTCATTGGTTGAAGCGTCTGATGAGACATTCATTTATTTTCCGATATAACTCCTTTAAAAAAAGCCACTGGAAGATGCTATTTCTAAATAAATCCTTTGGCACGAACATTAAGAAAACGATTCCACCATTTTCCTGCTCACCAAGATAGCCCAAAAATAGCGACAGGCCATCATGCTCCCGACCCAAAACCAAACAAAACATGCCTTACTTTGGGCAGAAAAACATTGTCCAGCCACAGCAACTTACGATCCCCAAACTACAGACAGTGACACCTGTAGCAGCATGTTTTCAGTAGCACTGCAATCAAGCATGAGAGACGGCATTTTCTGATTTCTCATCGCAGATGGGCGTCCATCTGCGGTATAGAAAGTCAGAAAATACCGACCCTCTCATGCTGCAGTATTGGGCGTGGTGCAGACGCTGCTAACTGAAACCACCATGCGTTAGAGGCAGTAAAATGTAAAGCATTAAAATGAAACAATGTAATAACACCAAACTTTATCACGGGGTGGAGCTGGTCCGCTACACCTTTTAAGAATGATGTGTTTTCTTAGAGGCCTGGGGAGTGAAAAGATAAAATTAGAAACCAACTCAATGAAACACTATCTGCATGACAACAGTGATTGGTGGGGAGGGGGTATAAACAGATGACCACAGAGGGGTGTAACTGCATTTAACTATTTTTATTTCAACTTTAAAGTATGGAGTCTTCAGTAGTACTAAACTCCATAGTTCATGCAGGCGGAGGAACTATTTTATTACAAAACAGATATTAAACTAAATATTCATTAACAATTTTTTTTTTTTTTATTTTTTTTTAAAAGTGCCCACTTTCTAAGTGACATACCCTCAGGGTGGGCGGTATTAGGCTATACCCGGACCTTCCAGGGCTATAAGACCCTCCGCCTGTGGCATCGGGCCTCATTCGCCCCTGGGCGGTCCGGTATAGCCCACTACCGCCCACCCTGTTGGCTATTATTGCTTACGTAACTGTTACCTAGCTCTCCTTTATGTTAGATAGCTGTTCATGGTTTTATTTGTTTACCCTGCCCTACATGTTTCTCTTATCTTTACCATGTATACTTTCTTAGCCAATTTGTAATCACCTTGTTTTTCATGTATTTCTCCTGAATTGTCTACACAGTACTTGTAATGATATTGTGTTTTTCCTTTCTCTTGTTGTAATCCTCCCGGTCGTGACTGTAAATAGTCATCTTTATGGCTAGCTCACCTACCTGGTAAACAAAAACCAAATAAATAAAATAAAAGCAATCGCATACTTGCTCCTAGTAAAACAGTTGATCATGGATTAACTACAAGCATCCGATTGGATGTCTGTAGTCAATCCATGCTTCAGATATCACATGATCAGCTAGTTTTACTATGAGCAAGTGCATGGGACTTTCATTCAGAAGAAGACAGGCGTGGTGGAAGAGGGTGGGTTGTGCTGGTCACCTTCTTCTTTCCTTACACTTGACACTCACCAGCTCTTGGGTGCTGCCTGGTGGGGGTGGGAAACATATTTCATTTAGTGCAAATAAGGGCTGAAAGACAGCGACTGGACATGGAGGTGGGAGGATTATGCCAGCCACCCTTTATAGGAGGTTTTTTTTTTAGATACATCTAATTGCTTTGAAAATGATGTGTGTTGGAGAAGAGAGGAGGGGATGTATTCTAACAGAGGGTGGGGGAGAGTGATTGTATATCTTACAGGGTATAAGGTGGGGGCTTTTTTAATATTGTATTTTCCAACTATTCATTATTCAAATCCGAATAATGAATAGTGCATTATTTGTGATATTCAGAAATTAATATTCATTACTAACACACTCCTACATTATACTGTACATTACATTATTGGTACTAAATGCTAAAAGACTCAAGCCTTGTGATTTGGGTCCATCGCAAAACTCAGATCTTGTACTGATATCTTATCATTAACATGTGTTGCTGGGTCCCACTTACATGTTGTCTCTGAAATTTTGTAATTCTTTTTTGCAGAATCTATCACATAAGGATACAAGAACTGCTGTATCTCACAATTCCCTGCTCTGCTCAGCACAGGGATCCTCTATGGTGGCTATCCAGACATCTGATTGGATGCCTGTAGTTAATCCATGCTTCACCCTCAACAGCTCCCCCTCCAGCCTCTCACTCAATGGTGTCCATAAAGGAAAGTGTCTGGGGACAATGAATTGCACCATTGGTGAGAATATCCTTCGCATGGAAATCCTCAGATCCAGACCACTTTTGTGGATTGGCCCTTGGTATTTATCTGTATGTACTGTGCCCAGTATGGATTTTCTGTTCCAAACTTTACATAAATGCATGAAACTGTATATTCTTGAATCTCCATCAGTGATTGGCCCACTGAGATGAGATATCTTATTTTCGCGCATTCTTTCAATCTCTGCCTCTCACCACTATAGCACTCTCACCCTCCTCTGTGAGGCACCCTACCCAATTACCCATTAGCTCCCTCCCTTGTAGCACTTAGATGAACCCACATTATTCTTTACCCTGACCTCTGCTCGCAACTGTAGGGCAGCATTCTCCTGCAGTTCGAGCCAGTCTGCCGTGGTGGTCCTCCTGCTGTTTCTCCCCTCTCTGTACCCACTAGTACCCTGCTTCCCTACTACACTGCCTACTATCCCCTTGCCTATTTACCTGACAGTCACCCAGATTGTACACTGCCTATGCCCCTCTTAGTTACCTGTTATCTCCTGCCTCCCCATGCTCCCATGTTACCCTGTGGTTGTACTGCCTTCCTTTCTGATAGACTAGATGCAATGTCCTCTCTACCTTTTAATTTCTAGTTGTAGTTGTATTCATGTTTGCTATCTATCTTGTCTATATTGTCTATATTTTGTACTCTGGCCCCACCCTGTATGTGGGCACTATGCTACCTGACAATGTACCATGTTCTCTGTATTGAAATCTCTCTGGCCCCACCTGTTGTGGGCTTGTATGCTACCATGACTATGTACCATGTTTTCTGTATTGTAACCTCCCGGTCGCACCTGAAAATAGGCATTTGTTGTCTAGTGCTACTACCTGGTTAACAAAAACAAATAAATAAATTGCAGTGAAAGGGTGCAACATATCCTTGAAATATTCACAATTAAAAAAAAACATTACAGTATGGAATTTGTGATAGTCACTGTGTGGAAGGTGTTCTTTTTAAAATAACTCAAGTCTTCTCAAGTGGTGACAGCATTTCTTGGAGAATTAACCCAAAGGTCAGATTTACCTAGCCCCTGGATCAGTGTTGTGAAAACAAGCCTGTCCTAGAATTCCCATCTTCTACTACTAAAACAAGCAAAACATCCTCCCAGCCCATCTGAAGGTATCTGTTCAGCCACTGATGGTTTTTTGCTAACAATGAAATGGCACTTGTCTGCTGATTCCTCCAGGGTCCATCTCTATTCAAACTTAATTTCACAACAAAGCCCATGGAACAATTCTCACGCAGCTCTGTGCCCTTGCAGCCAAGAGGGGGCTATAATTGTAAAATCTGTCTCTTTTTTCTTCTTCTTTGGGCTGTTTCACTCTGTCTTTCCGTCCCAGCCCGCCCACAAGTGTGTTTATATGTGTGACACTTCTCCAAACAGATGTTGTGTTAGTTGCTGACAGACACATTCCCAGGCTTTTGCAGTATGTAAACAAAGCCTGTTCAGTACACCAGCACCCACACACACACACACAAAAGGAAGGAATTAGCAAGTTTTAGCTAGGATTCCCTGTGCCTGGGAGCAGAATAAGTTTTGGTGCATCTGCTAGGCTTTCCAGATAGTTGAGTCACACTTTGTTTTACAGACTGCACACTGACATAACAGGCTTGAGCCCAGCAGAAAGTGAAAGAAATGTTGTAGATAATTACAGAGGCTATATAATAAAATGTCCACAGCTACGAGAGAGGGTTTCTAATGCTGGGACTCTCTTTGCACAGTTGTAGGATTAGACAACCATAAAATAAAACAAGCATTTGTCAATGCCGAATGTTTGTTTGCTGGCATTGGCAGTGGTAGTGTAGAAGTTACAGAGCTGCATAATAGGAATGGCAGTGAAGTATAGAACTGAAGCCAACCCCACCACCACCTACAGAGAGTGACAGGCATTGGGGTGTGCGTTTTGGGTTGTCAGGCAACGGCCATGCCATTTCACCACACCCCACCCTGCAGAGACTGACAAGTGTCACGGTGTTCCTTGTGGTCTTTGACCCTTATGCACACCCCATTTCATTAGGAAATACGTGAAATGGGTGCGATATAGGAGAATGGGGTGAAGTTTGGGGTCAAGAGTCCAAGGCATACCTCGATGCCTCTCAGTGACTGCAGGGTGTGGAATGCTATGAGCATCACAGGCAAGAATCCCAAGTCACACCCCTGACTCCTGTCATACTCTATAGGGTTGGGCGTTATAGTTGAAAACCCTAATACCTCAGGCATTTGTTGGTATTTTCACTCCAAATTTTCAACATGTTTGTTTTGTGACCCCACCCCAGTGAACAGGGGACTATCAGTTTGTTAGCGAAAGCTGCTTATGCACAGTGACTACGGCATTTAGCACCACAGGTGCAAAAATATTCTGAACAGGATGTAAAAGGACAGCTGTACTCTTTCATGGGGAGGTGTAAAAATGGCTATGTTGCAAATGTGTAGTAAAAATATTAAAAATGGTGAAGTCACGGCGTACATAGAAACGTGCAACGCACACCGTAATATAATTAGGTTGGGGATTTCTTACAGCAGATTGTCAACTCAGGCATTTTGGTGCCTCCGATCATGAACTGTGTCACTGTGATTTTCTTTTATCTGTGCCGAACAATGATTTCCCACAGCGTTATCAATGTCTCTGCACTGAAAGTGTGAAAACACACTTCAGCCATGTTGTGAAAATGGTAGCTGTACTGTTCATAAGGAAGTGTGGAAAATGTCACTGGTGAAAATCTGGACTGAAAATATTACAAAGTCATGAACTAACGAGGGTGTGGAAACTGCGCAATGCTCACTCATAACACAGTCATTTTATGGACTTTCGTCCACCAATTTTCAACATAGCCATTTTAAGACCTCTGCTCATGAACAGTGTAACTGTAATTTTCTTAATCTGTCCTAAACATTGTGTTCGCAAACCAACAGCACCATTGTGCGCCACATGCTAAACACATTTTGGGGCTATATGAAAAAATTGCAGCTGTACTGTTCATAAGGAAGTTTAATAAAATGGACATGTTGAAAATCTGGAGGAAAATATTACATTTGCAAACTTACTAGCATGCATAGGAACTGTGCAACGCACGCTCGTAAAAGTCATTTTTAGGAATTTTTTCACCAAATTTTCAACATAGCCATTTTAAGACCTCTGCTCATGAACAGTGTCACTGTGATTTTCTTAATTTGTCCTGTACATTGATTTCACAGACACCGACCGCGCATTAAAGCGCTACATGTATGGAAACATTTGGGTGAGATGTGAAAATGACAGCTGTACTACTCATAAGAAGGTGTGGTACAATGGCAATGTTGAAAATCTGGAGTGACAATATTGAAAATTTGCAAACTAATGACGTATGAGGAATGTACAACAACGTCAAAAAAGTCATTTTTTAGAATTTTTCACTAAATTTTCAACATAGTCATTTTAACACACACCTCATGAACAGTGTCACTGTGATTTTCTTTATTTGTCCCGTATTGATTCGCCACCAACCGGGCGCCATTGTATGCTACATGGGTGGAAACATGTTTTGGGTGAGATGAAAATGGCAGCTGTACTACTCATAAGAAGGTGTGGTAAAATGGCAATGTTGGAAATCTGGAGTGAAAATATTGAAAATTCACGACCTTATGAGCGCGTGAGGAACGCGCACGCACGCCAGAAACAGTCATTTTTAGGGACTTTTTCACCAAATTTTCAACATAGACATTTTAAGCTGTCTACTCATGAACAGTGTCACTGTGATTTTCTTAATTTGTCTACGTACATTGATTTGCTTCCAACTGCCATTGTCGCTTCATTAAGAGCAGGCTTTTGTTTAGTGAGATGTGAAAATGACAGCTGTACTACTCATAAGAAGGTGTGGTAAAATGGCAATGTTGAAAATCTGGAGTGAAAATATTGAAAATTACGCGAACTTACGAGCCTCGTAGGAACTGCGCAATGCACGCGTCAGAAACGGTCATTTTGGGGAATTTGGCACCAAATTTTCAACATGGGGTTTTTGAACTCTTCTCATGATTAGCATCACTGTCATGGCATTATTCAGGCCCAAAGGGTGATTTGCAGTCACTGCACAGTCACTGCTTGAAATCACCCTTCAGACTCGAATAACGCCATGACAGTGACATGAGAAGGCTCCAAAACCCCATGTTGAAAATTTGTGCAAAATTCAAAAATGCCTGAGATATGCAATAAAGTTGAACCCCACCTATCTAGCTCATTATACAGCTTACCGCATTTCCTCAGTTCGGCGGTCGGCTTTGAAGAGTGCAGACGTGTTCCCTGTCCACTGAAGATTGTCGCGCTGGAGTCCGGAGGTAAGTATGGGGTGAGGGGTGTGGGGAGGCTGTGCGCAGTGGGTGGGTGCGGGTTGTGGAGGGGCCGGGAGACTGGCTGGGACCATTTTTTTTTACAGGTTGAAAAAATAAAAAATAGACGACGCTGAGACGCTTGCCACGCTGGGGTGGGCTCCCAGAGTGGCACAAGGATGTTGGGGGCCTGTCAGCTGACGGGATTGCACACCCGTCGGCCTAAGGGATACATTGCCATGCTGGGGTGGGCTCCCAGCGTGGCACTCACTACTGGGGAGGGAGGACAGTGCAGCCGACGGGATTAGGCACCGTCGCTATATGATATGTGCCACGCTGGGTGGGCACCCAGCGTGGCATTTTGGAACCTTTGGGGAGGCGGGGAGCGCAGCACAGCCGGCGGGATTGGGCACCCTGTCGGCTATACAGTGCGTGGGGGCGTGCACCGCTGCGTGGGCACGCGACGTGTGTGTGTGGGGAGCTGCATGAGCAGGCAATATCTTATCGCTGCTCACTCAAGTGTAGCTCCCTCTAACTGTATGTCACTGCATTTTGAGCGTGGTCATAGATAGCTCCAAATGCATTGGCTACAGGCGCATCTGCCAGCACACTGACTGAATTGAGCAGGAGGTGCACACCTCCGAAATCTCCAGTGGTGGCACTATGTTTCTTGACATGCGTGCAAGCAAACATAACAAGCATTTGTCAATGCCAATGTTTGCTTGCTGGCATTGGCAGTGGTAGTGTAAGTTACAGAGCTGCGTAATAGGAATGGCAGTGAAGTATTAAACTGAAGCCAACCCCACCCCCACCCTGCAGAGAGTGACAGGCATTGGGGTGTGCCTTTGGGTCATCAGGCATAACGGCCATGCCATTTCACCACACCCCACCCTGCAGACACTGACAAGTGTCACGGTGTTTCTTGGGTCTTATTCTTATGCGCACTCCCCATTCCATTAGGAAATACGGTGAGATGGGTGCGATATAGGAGAATAGAGTGAACTTTAGGGCCGAAGAGTCCAAGGCATACCTCGATGTCTCTCACAGGCTGCAGGTGTGGAATGGTATGAGCATTACAGGCAAGAATCGCAAGTCACACCCTTGATGCCTGTCATTCTCTACAGGGTTGGCGTTATGGTTGGAAACCCTAATACCTCAGGCATTCGTTGGTATTTTCACTCCAAATGTTCAACATGTTTTTTGTGACCCACCTCATGAACAGGGGAATATCAGTTTTAGATGAAAGCTGCTTATGCACAACGACTACGGCATTTAGCACCACAGGTGAAAAACATTCTGAACAGGATGTAAAATGACAGCTGTACTGTTCATGGGAGGTGTAAAAAATGGCAATGTTGCAAATCTGTAGTAAAATATTTAAAAAATGGTGAAGTCATGAGCGTACATAGAAACTGTGCAACGACACCCGTAATATAATTAGGTTGGGGATTTTTTTCAGCAGATTGTCAACTCAGGCATTTTGGTGCCTCCGATCATGAACAGTGTCACTGTGATTTTCTTTATCTGTTCCGAACAATGATTTCCCACAGCGACCACGCATCTCTGTGCTGAAAGTGTAAACATACTTTGGCCATGTTGTGAAAATGACAGCTTTACTGTAAATAAGGAAGTGGGAAAAATGTCACTGGTGAAAATCTGGACTTAAGTCATGAACTTATGAGGGTGCTTGGCAACTGCGCAATGCTCACTCATAACACAGTCATTTTATGGACTTTTGTCACCAAATTTTCAACATAGTCATTTAAGACCTCTGCTCGTGAACAGTGCAACTGTGATTTTCTTAACCTGTCCCAAACATTGCTTTGACACCAACAGCACCATTGTCGCTATCATGTCGAAAACACATTTTAGGCGTCATATGAAAATGGCAGCTGTACTGTTCATAAGGAAGTGTAATAAAATGGCAATGTTGAAAATCTGGAGTGAAAATATTAAATTCGCAGAACTTACAAGCATGCATAGAACTGCGAACGCTTGTGAAAAACATTCATTTTAGGAATTTTTCACCAAATTTTCAACATAGCCATTTTAAGACCTCTGCTCATGAACAGTGTCACTGTGATTTTCTTAATGTGTCCCATATCATTGATTTCAAGATATCGACTGGCGCCATTGTGCGCTACATGGGCGGAAACATATTTTGGGCAAGATGTGAAAATGACAGCTGTACTGCTCATAAGGAGGTGTGGTCAAATGGCAATGTTGAAAATCTGGAGTGAAAATATTGAAATTCGCGAACTTATGAGCTGCAGTGGGAACTGCGCAATGCATGCTCGTAAAACAGTAATTTTTATGTTCGCTTATGCGCATGCGCAAGGAACGCCTTGGGAGAATAGGACAGTTTGGAGGTGTGACTGTCCTGTGCAATCCACTGCTCCATTGAGTAGGCGTGGCGGTCCTGCACCAATGGATGCGGTTCTGTGTGGACAGCGGTGGTCTTCACTTCAAAGAAAACCACCGCTGTGTGCTCCAGCGCCTCACGCCCCCAAAGCTTTGGTGCCACGTCGAGCCCACCCCAGCGTGGCAAACTTTGTTTTGGCCGATGGGGTTGCCCAATCCCCGTTGGCTCCACAACCCCCAGTTGTTTTCTGCCATGCTGGGAGCCCACCCCAGCATGGCAACGTCCCACGTCAGTTTTTTTGTTTAAAAAACCTGTAAATTAAAACAGTCCCACGGCGCTTCTCCTCCCCTCCCACAACCCGCACTCCACCCACCGCGCACCTCCTGCTTCCCCCACACCCCCCAATCTTACCTCCGAGTCTGCGCGACGATCTTCGGTGGACCGTAGCACGCCTGCACTCTTCAAAGTTGACCGCGAACTGAGGAAATGCCGTAAGCTGTATAATGGGCTAGATGGGGTTTTTTCAACTTTGTTGCATATCTCAGGCATTTTGGGAATTTTTGCACCAAATTTTCAACATGGGGTTTTGGACCCCTTCTCATGAATGATGTCACTGTCATGGCGTTATTCGCCTCAAGGGTGATTTCGCAGCACTTCGTGAAATCACCTTCTGGGCCTGATTAATGAAACGACTCTGCCAGCATTCATAAGGTGGGCTCATAAAGCCTATTTTGAAAATTTGGGAAAAATTCCTAAAATGACGCTTTTATAGCCGCAGTATTGCGCAGTTCCTACGCACGCTCGTAAGTTCACGAATTTTCAATATTTTCACTCCAGATTTTCAACATTGCCATTTTACCACACCTTCTTATGAGTAGTACAGCTGTCATTTTTCACATCTCACCCAAAGCGTGCTTCCGCCAATGCAGCGCACAATGCTGCAGTCGGTAGCGAAATCAATGTGTGGGACACATTAAGAAAATCACAGTGACACTGTTCATGAGCAGAGGTCTTAAAATGGCTGTGTTGAAAATTTGGTGAAAAATTCTAAAATGACTGTTTTACCAGTGCGCGTACAGTTCCTAAAGACGTCAGAAGTTTGCGAATTTTCAATATTTTCACCCAGATTTTCAACATTGCCATTTTACCACACCTCCTCATGAGCAGTACAGCTGTCATTTTTCACATCCTTCCCAAAACGTGTTTCCGCTTCATGTAGCGTATAATGGCGCAGTCGGTGTGCTAACTCAATGTATGGGACATATTAAGAAAATCACAGTGACACTGTTCATGAGCAGAGGTCTTAAATGGCTGTGTTGAATATTTGGTGAAAAATTCCAAATATGACTGTTTACATGTGCGTTACGCAGTTCTTGCGCACGCCGCAAGTTTGCGAATTTTCAATATTTCCACTCCAGATTTTCAACATTGCCATTTTACCACACCTCGTTATGAGCAGTACAACTGTCATTTTCACATCCTGCCCAAAACATGTTTCCGTCATGTAGCGCACAATGGCGCAGTCAGTGTGCAAACTCAATGTATGGGACACATTAAGAAAATCACAGTGACACTGTTCCTGGAGCAGAGGTCTCCAAAAGCCTATGTTGCAAATTTGGTGAAACAATGTCAAAAATGACTGTGTTATGAGCGCATTGCACACTTTCCACGCACACTCATAACTTTGAGAATTTGAAATATTTTCGCTCCAGATTTTCAACACTGCCATTTTTCACACCTCCTTATGAACAGTACAGCTGACATTTTTCACATCTTGGCTAAAATGTGTTTTGCACATCCAGCGACAATGGTGTGGTCAGAGTGAGAAATCAATGCTCATGACAGATTATGAAAATCACAGTGACACTGTTCATGAGCAGAGTCCCAAAATGCCTATGTTGAAAATCTGGTGACAAAAGTCCACAAAATGACTGTGACCATGAGTGTTCATTGCGCAGTTTCCATTTACGCTCGTATGTTCGAGAAATTGTTGTATTTTCACTCCAGATGTTCAACATTGCCCCTTCACACCTCCCTATGAATGCTACAGCTGCCATTTTTCACATCCTGCCCAAACTGTGTTTTTGCACATGTGGAGCAGAATGGTGTGGTCACTGTGGGAAATCAACGCTCAGGACAGATTAACAAAATAACAGTGGCACTGTTCATAAGCAGAGGTCTCAAATGCTTTTATGAGTGGGAGTAACAAAAGGTCATGCTGAAAATTTGTAGTGCAAATACCAGCAATCGCACAGGGCATTGGGGAAAGCACCATACGGCCAAACACCACTACAAATACCTGCAAGCGATCGTCTGCATTGACAAATGCTTGTTAGAATTTTTCACCAAATTTTCAACATAGCCATTTTAAGACCTCTGCTCATGGACAGAATGTCAGTGTGATTTTCTTAATTTGTCCTGCACATTGATTTCGCACACCGACTGTGCCATTGTGCGCCATATGGCCGGAAACACGCTTTGGGTGAGATGTGAAAATGAAAGCTGTACTACTCATAAGAAGGTGTGGTAAAATGGCAATGTTGAAAATCTGTAGGAAAATATTGAAAATACTGCGAACTTACGAAAGGCATGAACTGCATAACGACGCCTCGTGAAACAGTCATTGTTAGGAATTTTTTCACCAAATTTTCAACATAGTCATTTTACAACCTCTGCTCTTGAACAGTGTCACTGTGGTTTTCTTAATTTGTCCCAGACATTGATTTCGCACAACGACTGTGCCATTGTGCGCTACATGGGCGGAAACATATTTTGGGCAAGATGTGAAAAATGACAGCTGTACTGCCTCATAAGGAGGTGTGGTCAAATGGCAATGTTGAAAATCTGGAGGAAAATATTGAAAATTCGCGAACTTATGAGCGTATGTGAGAACCTCGCAATGCATGCTCGTGAAACAGTAATTTTATGTTCACGCTCTGCGCATGCGCAAGGAACGCCTTGGGAGAATAGGACAGTTTGGAGGTGTGACTGTCCTGTGCAATCCACTGCTCCATTGAGTAGGCGTGTGGTCCTGCACCAATGGATGCGGGTGCTGTAGTATGACAGCGGTGGTCTTCACTCAAAGAAACCACCGCTGTGTGCTCGCAGCGCCTCACGCCCCCAAAGCTTTGGTGCCATGTTGGAGCCCACCCCAGCGTGGCAAACCTTGTTTTGGCCGATGGGTTGCCCAATCCCCCGTTGGCTCCACAACTCCCAGCCGACCTTTTCTGCCATGCTGGGAGCCCACCCCAGCGTGGCAAGCGCCCCACGCCATCTTTTTTGTTTAAAAACCTGTAAATTAAAAGCGGTCCCACGGCGCTTCTCCCTCGCTTCACAACCCGCACCACCCACTGCGCACTCCTGCATCCCCACACCCCCACCCCAATCTTACCTCCGGAGTCTGGTGCGACGATCTTGATGGACCGGGAACACGCTCTGCACTCTTCAAAGTTGACCGCGAACTGAGGAAATGCCGGTAAGCTGTATAATGGGCTAGATGGGGTTTTTTCAACTTTGTTGCATATCTCAGGCATTTTGGGAATTTTGCACCAAATTTTCAACATGGGGTTTTGGGACCCCTTCTCATGAATGATGTCACTGTCATGGCGATATTCGGCCCGAAGGGTGATTTTGCAGCCACTTCGTGAAATCACCTTCTGGGCCTGATTAATGAAACGACACTGCCAGCGCTCATAAGGTGGGCTCTCATAAAGCCTATTTTGAAAATTTTGTGGAAAAATTCAAAATACTGCTTTATTTATAGCGCATTGCGCAGTTCCTACGCACGTACGTAAGTTCACAAATTTTCAATATTTTCACTCCAGATTTTCAACATTGCCATTTTACCACACCTTCTTATGAGTAGTACAGCTGTCATTTTTCACATCTCACCCAAAACGTGTTTCCGCCAATGCAGCGCACAATGGTGCAGTCGGTAGTAAATCAATGTGTGGACACATTAAGAAAATCACAGTGACACTGTTCATGAGCAGAGGTCTTAAAATGGCTGTGTTGAAAATTTGGTGAAAAAATTCCTAAAAATGACTGTTTCACGGTGTCGTTGTACAGTTCCTCGCACGCTCGTAAGTTCTGAATTTTCAATATTTTCACTCCAGATTTTCAACATTGCCATTTTACCACACCTCCTTATGAGCAGTACAGCTGTCATTTTCACATCCTGCCCAAAGCGTGTTTCCGCCCGATGCGCTTATAATGGCGCAGTCGGTAATGCGAACTCAATGTATGGGACACATTAAGAAAATCACAGTGACACTGTTCATGAGCAGAGGTCTTAAAATGGCTGTGTTGAATATTTAGTGAAAAAATTCTAAATATGACTGTTTTACGAGTGTGCGTTATGCAGTTCCTGCGCACGCCGCAAGTTTGCAAATTTTCAATATTTCCACTCCAGATTTTCAACATTGCCATTTTACCACACCTCATTATGAGCAGTACAACTGTCATTTTCACATCCTGCCCAAAACATGTTTCCGCCCATGTAGCGCACAATGGGCGCAGTCAGTGTGCAAACTCAATGTATGGGACACATTAAGAAAATCACAGTGACACTGTTCCTGAGCAGAGGTCTCCAAAAGCCTATGTTGCAAATTTGGTGAAACAATGTCAAAAATGATTGTGTTATGAGCGGCATTGCACACTTTCCACGCATACACTCATAACTTTGAGAATTTGAAATATTTTCGCTCCAGATTTTCAACACTGCCATTTTTCACACCTCCTTATGAACAGTACAGCTGACATTTTTCACATCTTGGCTAAAATGTGTTTGCACATCCAGCGCATAATGGTGTGGTCAGAGTGAGAAATCAATGCTCATGACAGATTATGAAAATCACAGTGACACTGTTCATGAGCAGAGGTCCCAAAATGCCTATGTTGAAAATCTGGTGACAAAAGTCCACAAAATGACTGTGTCATGAGTGTTCATTGCGCAGTTTCCATTTACGCTCGTACGTTCGAGAAATTGTTGTATTTTCACTCCAGATGTTCAACATTGCCATCCCTTCACACCTCCCTATGAATGCTACAGCTGCCATTTTTCACATCCTGCCCAAACTGTGTTTTTGCACATGTGGAGCAGAATGGTGTGGTCACTGTGGGAAATCAACGCTCAGGACAGATTAACAAAATAACAGTGGCACTGTTCATAAGCAGAGGTCTCAAATGCTTTTATGAGGTGGGAGTAACAAAAGGTCATGCTGAAAATTTGTAGTGCAAATACCAGCAATCGCATAGGGCATTGGGGAAAGCACCATACGTGCCAAACACCACTACAAATATCTGCAAGCGATCGTCCGGCATTGACAAATGCTTGTTAGAATTTTTTCACCAAATTTTCAACATAGCCATTTTAAGACCTCTGCTCATGGACAGTGTCAGTGTGATTTTCTTAATTTGTCCCGACATTGATTTGCTTTGACGACTGTGCCATTGTGCGTCACATGGCCGGAAACACGCTTTGGGTGAGATGTGAAAATGAAAGCTGTACTACTCATAAGAAGGTGTGGTAAAATGGCAATGTTGAAAATCTGTAGTGAAAATATTGAAAATTCGCGAACTTACGAGGTGCGTGGGAACTGCATAGCGATGCGCTCGTAAAACAGTCATTGTTAGGGATTTTTCACCAAATTTTCAACATAGTCATTTTACAACCTCTGCTCTTGAACAGTGTCACTGTGGTTTCTTAATTTGTCCCGTACATTGATTTCTAGACACCGACTGTGCCATTGTGCGCTAGCATGTAGGAAACACATTTTGGGTGAGATGTGAAAATGACAGCTATACTACTCATAAAAGGTGTGGTAAAATGGCAATATTTAAAATCTGGGTTGAAAATATTGAAAATTCCACGTATACGGCGTGCATAGGAACTACGCCAATGCGCTCGTAAAACAGTCGTTGATTTTCACCAAATTTTCAAAATAGGCTTCTGAGAGCTCCACCTTATGAACACTGACAGTGTCATTTCATTAATTGGTCCCAAATGGTGATTTTCGCAGTGACTGTGAAATCACCCTTCAGGCCTGAATAACGCCATGACAGTGACAGCATTCATGAGAAGGGTCCCAAAACCCCATGTTGAAAATTTGGTGCAAAAATTCCAAAAATGCCTGAGATATGCAACAAAGTTGAAAAACCCCTATCTATCCCATTATACAGCTTACTGGCATTTCCTCGGTTCATGATGCGACTTTGAAGAGTGCAGGCGTGTTCCCAGTCCACGAAGATCATTACGCCAGACTCCGGAGGTAAGTATGGGATGGGAGTGTGGGAGGCAGGAGTGCGCAGTGGGTAGGTGCGGGTTGTGGGGGGGCCTGGGAGACTGCGTGGGACCGCTTTTAATTTACAGGTTTGTTTTTAAATTGGTGGCGCAGGGACATTTGCCACGCTGGGGTGGGATCCCAGTGTGGCAGAAGGACGGCTGGAAGCGTGGAGCTGATGGAGGATTGGGCACCCGTCGGCCATAACATCTATTGCCACGCTGGGGTGGGCTCCCAGCGTGGCACCCTGTCTCGGGGGTGAGGACAGTGGAGCCGCGGGGATTGGGCACCCCGGCCGGCTATTCTGATGACTTGCCACGTTGGGTGGGCACCCAGCGTGGCATGTGGAAGGCTTTGGGGGCACAGCACAGCAGACGGGGATTGGGCACCCCGTCAGCTATATGTGTGTGCCTGGGGGGCAGCACGCAGTATGCGTGTGTGCGTCTGTGTGTGTGTGTGTGTGTGTGTGTGTAGGGGAAGCTGCGCGGGCAGGAGATATCTTATCGCTGCTCACTGAAGCGTAGCTCCCCTTTCAACTGTATGTCACTGCATTTTGGAGCTGTCATAGACAGCTCCAGCATGTCATAGCGGACTAGGGCCGTGCCTGCCAACACACTGACTGAATTGGAAGAGAGGTGACACACCTCCAAAAACTCGGATGATGGCACTATGTTTCTTGCACATGCATGCAAGCAAACATAAATAGCCTGGTGTTTTGGTATCCTTAGGGGAGGACAGAGATAATACTTCTGGATTCATGAAAGATACTCACCCCATCACTATTTAGAAACATAGACACTCAGAGAATGACGGTCACCTCCTAAGGTCGCTGTCTCTACTTAAAATCACTATGCTGGAAGACCTTAACCTGAATTGGCTGCACACAGCATCCAAACAGAATGCTGCAAAATATTAAAACAGCTCAGTCTCACTCAGCTCATCCCCCTCCGTCAGAACATCCAGTTCTTGAACCACTTCCTCCTGGACTGGATACTGACCAATCAAGAAGACAAGATCCTTGGAGGTTGTGGAGTCAAAAACAGTGGTGGAATTCAAGCATGCATGGGACAGTCATAAGGCAATTCTAGGGTGTGGGGCAGAAAGAAGTAGGCTGCTGGTTAACTAGGATCTGCAGCTTATCCATTAGGTAGGGAAATGGGCAGACTGGGTGGGCAAGCGTCCTTATCTGCCGTCAAATTCTATGTTTCTATGTTTCATGCAGGAGTCCGATTGGACTCCATCAGTGACCATTCAACTTTTGCAACTGGTCCTACAAAGCTACAAACACCTTGACCTCCCCAAAATGTTCAACCTTTACAGACTCTTCAAAATATACTCCTCACTTGATCTCTGATATAAGGGCAGTCAACTGGCCAGTTCTGTACACATTGCCTGATGTCAACTCTTCCCTGGGTTTCCTTGCTGCAACCCTAACTGCCACCCAGTACAGGCACTTCCCACTAACCACTTGGAGAGGTGGGGTAGTAACACAAGGTGACTCTCCAGGGATCTCTTCAAGAAGATGAAGGAGAGGGATGTCAAATGGGCAGCATTAAGTCACCCCTCACTCTGGAACAGATACAGATGCATGCATTGTGTTGTCTGTATATACATGGCACTTCCAGATCCTTACCTTAGGGTTATGTACCCCTGATAGGCTGCTTGATGCACATGTGACCTACGATCAGATTTTGGTCCTCCACCAAGCCCCTCACCCCACCTGGGTGTCTTCAGTTTTTTTGTTCACTGAACAGGCTAGCGGCACACTCGCCAAGCTCCAGTGCAAGGAAAAGACCCAGGATTCAATATAAGGTAATTTACCCTTCAACAATATTATTATCTGGCACAGACAGTGAAAAAAAAGGACATATAACTGCCTAATTGCAAGCTTATAGGATATAAATGCTCAGAGATAGCAGTAACAAGCAAGCTAGGCAGTAGAGATGTCTCCACTGTGGTTTAGGCAGGGAATGCGTCAATCTGAGCCGCGATTCTTCACAAAGACAAGTTAGGACCTCAGAGGAAAAAATCTATTTTCAAATCAAGCGCCTTTAGCAACCAGATTAGGTCCTGTTGAAGGAGTCCCCTTACGTAGTGACTTCCTCCCAGGACAGTTCTAACCCCTCCAACCATTTGCTGCCTGCATAGTGTGGTACAGTCCCCTATGTATGGAGTGTACACACACACACACACACACACACACACACACACACACACACACCAACCACAGCCTCTCTTTGTGCGGTCCACTCCTCAGGTAGTGGGGTGCACTTAACTGCCAAAACCTCCCTTGAATGAACATCTGGTCAAAACACAGTGCAGTACACAATAAAGGGCTAAAGGCATCCCCTTAAGCAGCAAACTGGTGCCAGCAAAGTTTTTTACCTCCTGGGAAGTTCTCTCTCATTCCTAGGCCCTCTCCTCATCCAAAGACATCCAGGAGAATTCCTTGTTGCTCTGGTGGTCCACACATCACCCAAGATGGCATTTTATTGCCAACTCGCCCCACCGGCCTTCTCCTTGTCCAGCGTCCTTATCACTATACGAGGGCTCAATACACTCTCACTCATCACGCGCATCTAATTCCCATTTCACTACGCACCTAGTAAGTGCTCTGCCATCTAGGTGCTAGACCTCATTATTGTGCAGTCTTCGCACTTGTGCATGTTGAGCGATCCCTTCATTTTACTACTGGCATAGTTCTCCCTTTCTTAAAGGACACCAGGGTCTCTTTGTAAAGGACATTTCAAATAATCAAAATGAACTTAATGACAGGCCACAGAATAAACTGTCAAGGGATACAACAACAGTCCACTAAGCACCACTTTTAGGGACATTTTCACAACAAATCTCACTGCATATTGCAGGAGAGATAAGACAATACAGTACAATTGTATGCTAGTTTTACTGGGTCATAAATTTAAACAGGGCACTCAAGGTACATATACCCATTTCAAGAAATTAAAGCGCTGCATGTATAAACAAGCCACTAGGGTATAACATGGAGTATCAAATAGACACTACATGTATGCACAAGGCGATAAGGGTGCAAAAGATTGTACTTTAGATGAATAAAGCACCCAGAATACTGCAGACAACTAATGTATACATTAATTGTCTTACAGATGTCGATGATCAGGAATGCATATTATGCAATGCCCCTTACTACCATACCACAAAGGCTTACACTGCCCTACATGCAAAGGGTATAATTCCTCCCATGCCATGGACACTCAAAATACGTAGAGACAGGACTGGCAGATCGAGCCAGTGACAGTAGCCCTCCAAAAGCCATGGCAGCTATGATGGAAAGTCAGTAAACATTTATGCTAAAAGTACTGGAATACATGTCATCCATGAATAATCCCAGGCTATCAACCAATGGAGCCCCTAGAGAGAAGGCACCCAGGCAGGATAAGGCACAGTTACCTCACCATGGCCAAATGCCAGAACACAATCACAACAAATCAGAAGATTCACACGGAGAAGAATTAGAACAGGGAGAAAAGGAGGAGGAGGAGGAAGATACAGGCTCACCTGTCGACAGCAAACTCGAGCCCAACCAGGAACCTATTCCAGATGAACACCTCCAAGACAGATACCCCATTCATTACCTCAAAACTATTCCCAATAGAAAATATTTCAGACCTCATAAAATGGATTCGCACTACGCTGGGCTTCAAACTGTCCCAACCAGCTCTGGAGAGCGACCTGGACCCAATGCTCCAGATGCTGCCCAAACAAGAGAAATATTTCCCAGTATGCCTGGCCCTCAATGACATTATACTGAAGGAATGGGCATCACCTGATCCCACCAGACTTCCAGAAAAAGAGCACTTGACAGAATGTATCCACTTACAAGAGAATAAAATTAATCCTTGGTGCTTGGCCCCTGAATAGATCCAAAAATAGCGGAGTTAAACAAGAGGACAGTACTCCCGCTGAAGGGACAGCTGCCCTATGGGACCCAGTTGACAAAAGAATGGAGGAGTTGCTGAAGAAAATATATGAAATCTCAGGCCAGTTGGTGAGAACATCACCACAGCCTTCTACACATCAAGAGCAATGTTTAGATGGCTATAACAAATCGGAAAGAAACTACCGCCAAACTCACAGGAGGCTGAGCTGCTATAACACTCCTCACTAGCAGCTGAGTATATGGTGGACATATCTGTCGATTCATTGAAAATCAACACCAGGTCGCAACAATCACCAGCAGGGCCAGGAGATCATTATGGCTTAAACTGTGGGATGAGGATAATGAATCAAAGGCTAGACTACACAAGCTTCTCTTTCAGGGACAAAGAGTTTTGGAAATGGACTCCAGGACTTTCAGAGGTGACGAGGTCAAGGAAAAGATCAAGACATCAATAAGGACTCCGGCTATCTACCATCCCACAAGGGCCAGACCTATGGACAAAGAACTAGGGAGACAGAAGATACAACCAATCCTTTTGAGGTAAACAAAACACCTATCAGAGAGCGTATGGTCAACAGGGCAACTACCAAAACAAAGAAACTCCTTGCACGGAGTAGAGGTGTCAAGCATGAAATTCTCCTCCCAGAGAGGCAAGAATAGCAGAAGAACAAATCAATGACTACCGGGACACAGCATACCCCAACTACCATTATTACGACTCGACCCACAGATACCATTAGGGGTCCGACTTCAACTCTTCAGCCAAAGTGGTCAAGCACGACCTCGGACAGGTGGGTCAAGAAGTAATCACAAAGGGTACTCAATCGAGTTTAGGGAACTACCTCTATGAGACCGCTGGATCATATCCCTGTTAGCCACACAAAGTGGTCAATATGACAGGTACAAGAAATACTAAACTCTCTGATAATGTCACAATCAATACAACCAGTACCTGCAGAAGAGACAGGAAGGGAATTTATTCAGTATTCTTTCTGGTACCCAAGAAGATAGGAGACCTCATATCAGTACTAGATTTAAAGATGGTCAACAGATACATCACACACAAGACATCCAAGATGGAAACGCACATTCCACACTAAGAGCAATAAGACCCGGCAACTACTTAGAGTGCATAAACCTCAAGGATGCCTACTTACACATCCCCATGAGACCTACTCTACAGAAAATACCTCGCTTCCAAATATTGGGACAACACTTCCAATACAGGTCCCTTCCATTCGGACTAGCATCTGCACCAAGAGTATTCACCGAAGGTGTCAATCGTACTAAGCAGCAAAACTCAGAGAACAAAGAATCCATGTTATTCCGTACCTGGATGACCGGCTAATTCAGGCAAGGTCACCACAGGAGACAAGAAGAGCTACCAACCAAACAATTCTCACCCTACAAGAACACGGGTGGGTGATAAACAACAAAAGAGCTGCCTAACACATCACAACACATAGAACATCTGGGAGCAAACATAGACACAAACGAGGGACCTCAGACGGCCAACACACAACAGAATACTCAATCTCATAGCAGTCACACACAAACTACTTCAGTCCACAACACCAACAATAGCTCTAGTATCAACAGTCCTGGGGTACATGTCAACATGCATCGATCTGATACCGTGGGCACGATTGCACATCGGCCACTACAAACCCTCCTTTTGCAGTATGGTTCACCATCAGAGAAAAACTTGCCCATATGATAACACTGGACAACAAGACAAGGAAGTCACTACTATATTGGACACACATGGAGACCCTAACCAGAGGAACACCACTGGAGATGGTACACAATGTCACTATAGACACAGATGCAAGTCTACAGGGATGGGAGTGGCAGTGAGACACAAAGCAATACAAGGCACTTGGTCACCTACAGAAAAGAGACTGCCGATCAGCGTATTAGAAATGAGAGCAGTGCGTAATGCACTAAGGTCATTCAAGGAACAAATACAGGGAAAACAGTACTGATAAGATCAGATAACAGAGCCATGGTAGCTTACATAGCCAAGCAGAGGTACCAAGAGCAAGACACAACCCGGGTCAGTGTCAGTGGCTCAGTAGTAGCACACTCGCCTCTGAGGCCAGGAGATCAGAGGGCTGTGGGTTCAGTTCCACATTTGGCACTTGGGTTGATATCCCAGCACTGACACTGTAGTACAGCATGAGAGGGTGCTGCACTTGGAGTGCCGTCTTTCGGATGAGGCGTTAAACCGAGGTCCCATCTGCCTGGATTGGTGGTAGTTCAGGTGGATGTTGAAGATCCCATGGCACTTATCGAAAAGAGTAGGGAATTTCCCTGGTGTCCTGGCCAAATTTCCCTCATTACGCTAAAATACCACCAACAGAATAATCTGGTTCAAGGTCAGTTGCCATTCATCTGTATTCCCCTCCCGGGTCGTGCCTGAAAATAGGCAGGATTTGTCTAGTGCACTTACCGGTCAACAAAACTAAATAAATAAATAAAAATAATAAGAGACTACTGAGGAAACAAACTATATAACGATATGGGCCCAAGCCCATTCAACACCTCACAGCAATACACTTGGCAGGAAAACTGAACACGACAGGGATTGGCTCATCAGGGAACAGATACACCAGGGAGAATGGCAGTTACACCCAACAAAATTCCAAATGATACACCACAGATGGGGTCCATAACCATGGACCTCGTGACCATCAACAAGAACAAACAAGTGGCAAAATTCTTCTCCAGATTCAGGAAACCCCAGTCACAGAGGATAGATGCCCTATCAATTCCGTGGACACCGACCACTCTTATGTGTTTCCACCATTTCCACTGATACCACAAGTACCAGGAAAGTATGTCAGTCAAGCAGGATCATAATCCTAGTAGCACCATACTGGCCGAGGAGGGCATGGTTCACAACCATAATGGCAATGGCAATGGACAGCATGAGATTACCAAACAAACCAAATATTCTTATGCAGGGACTGATAATACACCCAAACCCAGGCAATCTACATCTCACGGCCTGGCTCCTGAAAGGGAGAGATTGCAGAATGCAGGATACCACACTACAGTAATCAACACCATGCTACAATCTTGCAGGAATACGACAACTTCAACATACTCCAGACAATAGAACATATTCATGAAATGGTGTGACGACAAAGAGATATATACGTCACAAATATCCATGGCAGAAATTCTACTATACTTACAACAGGGCCTGGACAAGAGCCTAGCTCCAGCCTCACTAAGAGTTCAACTCTCAGCCATTGGAGCAGCAAAGGTACAGTCGAGGGAACATACCTGGGATCACCCGAATGTCTTATGCTTCTTAAAAGCAGTAAGCAACATAAGACCGTGTATAAAGAACAGTGTACCACCATGGGATCTGACATTGGTGCAAAGCGCTATTACTAAACCACCTTTCAAACCACTTACAGACACCACCTATTACTGGTGGGCCTAAAGGTGGCATTTCTAGTAGAAATATGTTCAGCTCGCTGTATCGGAGAGGTGACAGCACTGTCATGCAAAGAACCATTCTAGCGTTCACACAGCAGGGAGTTACACTTCATACGGTACCCTCATTCATCCCCAAAATTGACTCTACCTTTCACAACAGTCAACCTATACAACTGCCAACCTTCTATTAAGAACATACAGACAGCAGAGAAAAACCTCCACACATTGGATGTCAAGAGAACACTCTCAGAATACCTGAACAGACCTGCACACATCAAGACAGAAAGACTATTTGTTATAACAACAGGACACAAGAAGGGAGCAGCAGCAAAGACAGCAATAGTGATCTGGTTGAAAAGAACTATTACAGAATCCTACAAGTTAAGTAACAAGGTCCCACTGATGGGAATCAAGGCACATTCGACTAGAGCAATAGCCACATGGTGGGCAGAACAAAATTCAGCCACGGCACAAGAGATTTGCACTAGCGCCAGCTTTGTCCAATATACATACGTTCACAAGGCGTTCACAAGACACTATAGACTGGACACGAAGTTCCAACCAGAAATTCCTTTGGAATTAAGGTGCTAATGACAGCCACAGTAGGGACAAATAAGACAATTATAACCACGAGACAAGGCGACATGAGTGTCACTTCATGATCCCCCTCCCAATTTAATAGGGCACTGCTTTTGAATCACCCTACGGTAAGGATCTGGAAGTGCCATGGATATACAGACAACACAATGGTAGTTTACTCACCTGGTAAAGGTGTTGTGTTACTGTATATCCATGGCACTTCATCCACCGAGGAGCATGATAGAGCAGATAATGACATTGAGACTAAAGAACATAAATGCATACAAGACATGAATGTACAACAAAGCATTATATTAATCTCATTAAAGTAGTACTAGAATCCTGAACACACTCTCTAGAGTAATAATTACTGTCTGTGTATATACCCAACAAGTTATTTTACAGCTATGGAAATATTGAAACTGAAGACACCCAGGTGGGGTGAGGGGCTTGGTGGAGGACCGAAATCAAACTTAGGTCACATGTGCATCAAGCAGCCTATCAGGCATACATAACCCTAAGGTAAGGATCTGGAAGTGCCATGGATATACAGTAACACAATCACCTTTACCAGGTGAGTAAACTACCATTACCTCTGCAAAAAGAGCTCAAATCATGCAAGGCTGAGTACATAGAAACAGAATTTGATGGCAGATAAGGACCATTGGCCCACCCAGTCTGCCCATTTCCTACCTACTGGATAAGCTGCAGATCCTAGTTAACCAGCAGCCTACTTCTTCCTACCCCACCCCTAGAATTGCCTTATGACTGTCCCATGCATGCTTGAATTCCACCACTGTTTTTGACTCCACAACCTCCTCCGGAAGGCCATTCCATGCATCCACAACCCTCTCTGTGAAAAAATACTTCCTTAAAACTTCCAAAAACCTTCAAACCCAGAACCTTGGCAACCCCAAAATTTCTGGTCAACTACGAACTCCCTAATGACATGTGGACTAAACAGAATGTTATAAAATAACAACTGGGCAAGCTGAGATCCCCAACTGACCGATCCAAAGGTTCCTAAGTTAATACCAAATTAATTGACCTGTCCAACAACCTTAAAGGGACAATGTTAGCTTCCATGAGCATTTTTTAATATGTTTTAAACTGGTGCCTTTTGCCATCTATGTAACCCCCATCAGGGGCTTACCTTCTTGCCCCTCGAGGCTGCCCTGTTCTCCTGTTTTTCCCATTGTATCCCGCTCCTGGCTCAAGTGCCGTGTGTGCCTCTGAAGTCTCAGTCCAGTCCCTGCATAGTTTTCAGTTGGAATTGGGGTTGGAGGAGCTGAACAGCAGGCTGCCGCTCTGTTGTGCATTCTAGTGCAGAGCTGGCAGTCACGCAGTGCAGTAGCGCATTCCAGTTTTGGCCATGGCTGGGGCCAGTCGAGAGGCTAGTTGGAAGGTCCCAGTCCCCTGTTTGGTTAACTGGTGACTGGAGACCTGAAGGAGGCATAGGAGAAGCCTCTTGTAGTTTTCTTTAAAGGCTCAATAGCACTTCAGGATTGGGGCAAACTTTGAATATTAATGATGGGCACATTAATATGAATGAGGAGCCTGCTGAGTCCCAGGACAGCTCAAATCGGGCGCTAGAGACAGGCAGGGGTTAATTAAAAATGTTAAATTCTGCAAATGTTTAAAAGGGCAAAGGAACTGCTAACAGGCCATGAGAGTAAAAAAAATGTTTATTCTGGCTGCAGAGACATTTTGAAGTTGGGACATTGTATGTACTGCAATGGGACTGTTTCTTCAGCAGCCATATTTAGCCTCCATGAACACAGTTCAACCAATTGGAGAGTCAGGATTATTTTAAGCACTAGTGGGACTGTGCCAATGAGTTATGGGGAAAGAAAGTAATGAAATACTTGGTGCCTTTTACACAGCCAATCAGGCATCAAAGGAGATTAATGCATATTAATTTTCCAGAGGAAAATGGTTTCAGCTAATGTGTGAGCTGACAGAGAGCTCCCAAAACCCAAGGACTGTTCGTTCTGGACTCAGTTCGTGGAGCCCAGTAAGGGGCCAAGCCCCTTGGAAAAAATAAGGCTAAGGCTTGGGTAAGGCCTGCCTGGGGTTGCCAGCCACTTGTTCCCCAGGGCCTGCGTTTGCCTTTCCCCATGGTGGAGGAATGGTTCAAGGAGTCTTGTTTTGCAGTCAGAAAGCTGCAAGATCCTGCAACAGTAAGCTGTGGGAGGAAGCTGCACCACGGCGGGGAAGGTTTTGTCTAAAGGTTTTCAAGAAAGATGGAGATCTTCTTGGGAGCTGTGGAGCCCTGGTCTCAAGGAAAGATTGAATTTTGTCTACAACCTTAGATGACACAGTGTCACAGAAAAGGGAGAAGGACATTTGACCAAAAGGTGCCAAAGGTGTGGAAAGTAATGTCTCTGGTTTGTGGAAGAAAAGGTTATGGGAAAAGGTTTATGGAGACTTGGTATGGGAGTCTCCTGAGCACATGGAGGCTTGGCCAGTAAAACTAGGTAGTCTTCAAGAGGAGAGAGAGCATTTTCTGGTTTGTCAGCACCTGCATGGTGAGGAAAAGTGATTTTGGCATCAAGGGACTGGTCGAGTGAAAGGTGTGTTCAATCAGTGCCAAGCTCGGGGTCCTTCTAGGAGTCTATTTGAGTGTACCAAAGTCTCACTGTGACCGTGTGAGAATCCAGAGACTGTGACTTGATTGGAAAGGGCCACGACTGCCTGCTAGGTAGTGTGGCTGAAAATTTCTTCAGTGACCAGATGTGATTAAACCTCAAGAGTAAAGTTGACTACTTTCTATGAAACTAAAAGAGACTGAAAAATCTGCTCATTTGCAGCGGAGCCAGGTAGAGGAAACAGCCAATCCCTATAAAGGTGGGGCGACTGGGCCACAGGAGCCAAGGGTGCATGCTTGAGGTGCAAGGCTCTCTGGACCCACTGAGGCAGCTAGACCGTGGGGTCACTGCTGGGTCTGGTTTCACTTGTGGGCTGGAAAACTTTGTGTTCATGCTCTGCAACTGGCCTGGAAGCAGGCTGAAGGTGATAAGTGACTAGACCTTCAAGTAGGCAGGAGGTGACAAGCGCTAGACCTTCAAGTAAGTCAGAAGATTCAAGCTGCAGTGTGCCTGCTCCACATCTCAAGTTGCTCTCAGATCCTGAGTTCTGCTTTTCCATCTACCCCAGGTTTACAGTCCCAGTACGATCCGAGACTGTCTACAGAACAGTGAGTAAATGCAGGAATTGTCCTGCATCTGGGGATTGTGCACAGTTGTCCTCAAGTTATGCCCAGTGGCGTAGTAACAAGTTAACCTAATAAAGAGGAAGGAGAAGCTAATTTTTATTCAAGTAAGCACACCAACACCGGCTGATCAGCTGCACCACTAGCCTGCAACAAAATAGTACTGGGTATCCAGGGACAGAGTTGGAGTGTATCTGAACCGAGGGACTGGTACCAGTTGGGTATGTTTAATAATAAGATCTGCAGCAGTTAGCTAGTTAAAAGGTTGGTGGCTGCAAGTATTGAAATATGTTTCTGAATTAAAGCGGAATTGATTGTTCTAAAAAATGAAAATTAATAAATGCCAATAGCCAAATGGAAATGTTTGTTAACCTCTATTTCATTCACCCTTTTCTTAACCCTCCCCCGTAAGTAAATGGTGTTTAAGTGTTTAGAAAATTCTGACTCAGTAAACATGTTTCTAGTTTGGGTTTGGGTTCTTGTAAACCATGTGGGTTGGTACAGCATCCCAGGGGTTGTACTGTTAACCTGACCTACTTAAAATATACTCAGGGTGGAGGCACTGTACTATTTTAATTTGTATCTTGGGAAAGAACCCCCTAACAGCAAAATGACAACCCAGGTCCCTCAACCTGGTTAGTGGCCACCAGGCGGGGTAGTAGCCTTCTTAGTCACGGTTCCAGGGCTACATTTATTTTACCAGTGATGGCATCTGGTCTATGATTTCAGCATATCTGGTAATAAAAATGCCCTTTCTGTTTAGTCTGACCTTATTCCGTGGCCAGCGACTCCCACTTGTCCCTAGTACCAAAGGCGCCAGTGATCCAGCACACTCACATAACTAGACACTGTATTTTTATAAGCCTTAAAACTCACAATTTGAATCCACCTTTCTCACTGATCTTGTCAAAGTACTTGGTTTCCAAAACTGAGGGTATCTAATGTAGAAATGGCATTTTGAAAAGTAAAGTCCTGACAACAGGCATGGGCAGCCATCACTGTTGGCGTAATGCACATGCCCACAGTCATGGCTTTACCGTCAAAATCCCATTTCTACATGAAATACCCCTCAGTTTTAGAACCCACATAAATTGCAGAGATCAGTAGGAAAGGTAGATTCAAATGTTGTAAATAAGGCTTAGAAAATACTGTCCTATCATGCACGGTTTGATGGATTACCAGCTCCTGTGGTATTTCAAGACATGGGAGCGTTGGCCATGTGAATATGGTCAGACCAAATAGGCATTTCAATAAATAATATTTTTACCAATTATGCTGAAATCATGGCCCAGACATGCCATCACTAGTAATATAGTTGGCAAAAGGCACCAGTCTGAAACATGCAAAAAATGCCCACAAAATCTGACAGTGTCCCTGAAATAAACTTCTCTCAAGGACCCCACCCATTGTCCTACTGGTCAGGTCACCAAAAATCCCAATGTTTCACCTTTCACTTTAAGGCCATCTCCTGGCAGGGAATCTGCAAGGTCCTCATGACCCTTCCCACCAAGGTAGCACCAGCAGCGGTGATCTTTGGCTGAGATTTCTAAAACTTGTCGCTCCAAATTATTGCCAAAACCTCCGCTATGGTATTTAACTTATCTCTTACCTCCTTCTCCACATCCCATGCCTAGAAGCAAGCCAGGGTCATCCACATTTTCAACTCTGGTGCCCCTACCCTCATCGATAATTACTGCCCAATCTCCACCTCTTCCACCTGGCAAAATCCTCAAAAGGTTGTTTATTAGTTAATCTCAGACCATGTGTCCAAACACATCCACCTCATTCTCTCTCCCCAACAACACAGTTTTTGGAAGTGTCACAGAACCACCACTGCACTGGTTTGCTTCAATTACCACTTTCTCAGAGGCATAGAGGAAGACAATCAAACTGGTACAGTCTTTGTGGATCTCACCAAGACCTTCGACCTGGTGGACCATAACATCCTGTTAGGTAAGCTGAGCAATACTGGGTTCTCCGACATGACCATAGCATGTTTTTGTGACATGGGCAAACCCAGGTGGTCTGCAAGGGGGTAAATTCTAGTACCCAAGTGGTGAAATCACGGGGTCCTAAAGCATCCACACTTGGGCCCATCTTGTTTTCCTGTTCAACTCCCTCCCCACAGATAGCATCACGTGCAACTCGTTTCTCTATGCCAGTAACCTTATCCTCTACCATAGTGTAAAGACCCCAGCCAAACTATCATCTATATTCATGGAAAACTTCAGCACCACCCAGAAGCGGTTCCTTGCCAATAGACTTGGTGAATGCCCAAAGACTAAAGCCATGCTGTTCAGGTCAAAATCCATACTAGCTAGATAGGCAGGTGACACTACCCCTCTTCACATGCTGTTCCTGACAGCTCACCCCTCAAGCCAGTGACTACCTTCAAGTACCTGAGAGTCACCCTTCACCCTCTCTGGCATTCTCTAGCCAGATTGGACACATGGTTTGGTGGATGTACCAGAGACTAGCAGTTGGCTTCCAGCTCAAGCTCTTTATGACCCCTAAAGTAAAACCATTGCCCAGGACATCTTACTCCCCTGCTAGACTACTGTTCACCCGTCTACACACAAACCTCATCCTCTTGCCTGTCCAGACTTAACAAAACCTACAATGGCATCTGTAGGTTCGCCTTGATGCCCTGCTTCCACATACCACTGTTCCTTCTACCAGGCTCTAGGCTGGCTCCCCTCTCAGGCCACCTGGATTACCTTCTGGGCTGCCTCATTGATAGATCTATCATGGATAAGAGCTGTCACCCTCTCCCTCTTACTCAGGCTAAAGCCTTGTCATCAAGACCTCTGGTGCTCCTCTTGTTTACAATTAGAGGGCCCTGAGTTACCATATGTACAGGCCAGAAGGCCTTCTCTGGAAGCTGCCCTAAGTCTTGGAACAGACTATTTACCTCGCTATGAAACCTGGGATCACACCCCAACTTAACTCCCACTACAAGACCTCCCTCCTGCCACTATTTCCTGTAAATGACCCCCTGAAGTTAAGATGACCCATCCATGGGTGAAGCATCTGCTCTCACCACTCATCTTGCTGTGACACCTGGGGTGCTACATGGAATTTGTTTTGTTATGATGGTATATGTTAGGCACTGTGCTGACACAAAGACTTGGTGAGCTATAATTGCCAGCACTAATGACACTTTTACTTAATTAATTGTTCATCTTGGTACCTTTGTTTCTGTATCACTTAATGTTTTGTAACAACTTACTGCACCATGTATCTTATGTACTCATTTTCACCTTGTTTGTGCCATCTTTATGGCTCAGGTCATGCCTGAAAATGGTCCCTAGGATAATTATTGCCCACCTGGTTAACCACTTAATAAGTAAATAAATAAATAAATAGCTCAATAAATTAAAATGTAACTCCCCTGTCAGAGCTTACCTCTTGCCCTTAGGGGCTGCACCCAATTTCTCCTGTTTTCCCCATTTGTTTCCTGCTCCTGGTCCATGTTCCCAGTTGCCCTAGATCCTCCCTCCAGCCCCTGCAGTATTTTATAGCTCAGAATGGGGCTGGAGGGCTAAATGGAGCCGATGACTTGGCTCTGCAGCAGGAGCAGTCCGGCTATTCAGCGCAGGAGCACATTGTGGTTTTAGCCATTCTACTTGGCCGTGCTAATGCCTCTCCAATGGTCCCAGTCCCTCTGTTAAGCAAATCAGGGCTGGAGAACTGGAGGAGGCACTGAAGAAGTGGCCAGGTTTTTTTTTCTGGGGAAGCGCCAATCAGTTATCTAGGTGCCCAAAACTCTTGGTGAAGGTGTGAACTGTTTTCAGGCACCAAGAGAGCTTCACCACTCAATAATCAGAGATGACTAGGATGATTGATAACTGGCACCAACCAATCAGAGGGCAGGACTTTCTGGCACAATCCCAGGGACCTTGGGCAGTTTGGGCAGTCTGTTCTGGGCTCTGATCAAGTCAAGAGGTCTCAGTGCTGTGTGGAGAAAAGTCTAAGGGCTTTCACAGGGCTTATGTGGAGTATTTCTGAGGACTGGGTGACAGAATTTTATTGTTGGAAGGAACTGTGCATCTTTGCTGAATGGACCGGGTATCTGGTAAAAATTTCTGGTTTTGAGGAGAATCATTTGTTGCAGAGATCCTGCATCAAAGAGACTGAGAGAAACTCTTAAGCAGAGAAAGATACTTTCTGGAAACTGTGTGTGAGCCAGAGCAAAAGCGGATGTGGTTTTGAATCAGAGAGACTGTAAAAGGAAAGAAGTGTGCAGGTGTCCTGTGCTTCAGGAACCAGTTGCTAAAACCCAGTTGAGGAAAGGAACTGTCGAGCTGCACTTTAGGAATCTGTTGCCAAACAGCACTGGAAAGTGAAAAGGTTTGTGAAACTGGCTGCACACAAAGTGGTTTCCTGCTTGAGAGAAGAATAGAACAGGAATTTTTCAGCTGCATTTCAGAGCAAGGTGGGGAACTTGCTAACCCCACTGAGTGAGGTCTGCTGGCTGGGGCCACTGGTACATGCTGGGGGCTAGGGCACCCGTGACCTGTGAGTAACGGACTGTGGAGCCACTCCTAGGTCTGGGTCCTCTGTGGCTGAGTGGGCCTTGCGTGGGAGCTGTGCCACTGGACTGAATAGGCTGAAGGGGACAAGCTGTAAGACCTCCAATCAAGGTGACAAGCGGCCAGACCTTCAATCAAATCCAAGTCTATGCTTTATTCTCTACTGCCCTTTATTTCTGTCCTCTCGAACTGAATCTACAGAGACTGAACAGTGGGAAGCCCTCCGCTCCAGGAATCTCTCAGCCCTTTAGAATCGTGAGTACCCAGGGCTTGCCCTGGAAATCAAGGAGTAAAGGTTTATTGTTACGTGTTACAGTCTTCATTGGTTCTAGGGCTAGCAGCTGGCCAACCCATGGCACCGAGTAAGCCTGTGAAAACCTGGATATCTAGCTAGGACAGAGGGACATTCACTGGTATCAGTGGGAGCGGGCATGGGGATGGTCTGGCCTATGGGCCTTGTTACTGATAATTGCTCTAAAATGTTTTCTTCCTTTCACAGCTATTCTTGTTCCTGGTATCCCTTCCTAGCCCTTCACTTAAATAGTTTCATAGAGTTTTACTGGCTCAGGAGGTTATTGCCTTTTAGGAGCTCACCACCTAGATAGGTAGATTATTAATCTAGATCAATGGAAGATTATTTTCTTGTTACCCATAAACTGGTCTAGTTGTTTTTAAATATGTCCATATTATCACTTTCAACTACTATCTTTGGCAGTGCGTTCCATGGGCTACAACTCGTTGAGTCAACCATTGACTTCTCTTTTTGGTTCTGCAGAGTCTCCCTTTAATTTATAGTTATGAGTTCTTGTATGATCAATAGTATTACTCTTTACTAGCCCCAAAGTTTCCATAAGATGGGGGTCGTGTTTGGCCTTATATGGTAAGCACAGATCACCACAAAGTCATCTGTATTCCATGGAGACAGGACTTGTTGAAAAAGCCTTTCTCCATATTCCACAATTTTGATATTTTTAAATTTTTTTTAGTGACTCTTCTTTGAACCCTTCTATTAAATAAAGCTGTGTTTTGTTGTTGCAGTTGCTATGTGAAGGTGCTTTGTGGAACAACTATCAAGTGCATGTCATATATGGTATTGAAATGTTTGGTATCCAGTGTGTGGCGTGGTTTGGAAGGGAGGTGGGTAGGTAGAGCATCCCAGGGGTTGTACCAATCATACACCAGGCCCACTGCAATTTACTCTGGGTGAAGGCACCACACTATTTCATTCATTTATTGGGATAGAACCCTGAGACGCCACCATAGCAGGACCCAGGCCCTTTAACCTATGTGAGGGTCAACAGGCAGGGATAGTAGTCCACTGGCACACAGCACCTGGAATACAAAAAAAAAAAGACCATGGATCCATCTAGTCTACCGGGTTCCCTGTCTGCCCAGGACCTATTGTACATACAGGGTTCTATCCCTCCCAGACCCCCCACTTCCCTCTCTACTGCTACCAACCTGAGTAATGACCAGACCATTCTCTCTGTCCCAGCCATGCTTGAAACCATGTATGGTCTTGGTGCCCATTACATCTACAGGCAGACTGCTCCACAGCTCCTCCATGCTTTCTGTAAAATTGAACTTCCTCGTATCCCTTTAAGCCCCCACCCCACACACACATACAGTTTCCACTTGTTGTCTCTGGTTCTTGAAGCTATACTCCTACTAAATAGTTCCTGCAGTTCACCTTGTTTATTCCTTCAGGAACTTGAAGGTCTCTATCATATTCCCCACTCTCGCCTGGTCTCCAGTGAACACATGTTTAGTGTCTTGAGACTATCCTGGTAAGATCTACCCTGCTGGCCCTAAATCATGTTGGTCACCATGTGCTGCACCATCTCCAGTCTATCCTCTCCATCCATAGGTGAGGACTCCAGAACTGAACACAGTATTCCAGGTGCAGCCTCACCAGTGATCTATATAATGGTAGTAGTGCCTCTGTTTTCCTGCTATCAGTACCCGTTCTGATACCGCCAGCATTCTCTTAGTCTTACTATAGTATTTATTACACTGTCTTGATTGTTTGAGGGAGTTACTAATGATGATTCCTGGGTTCCTTTCATCTGCCATAGTGCTCAGTTTTACGTGTCCCTCCATCCAGTACTCTGTCCTAGGGATTTTGTTCCCCAGGTGCATAGCCTTGCATTTTTGGTGTTGAATTTCAACTGCAAACCTTACCCACCACTCTAGCCTTTGCATATCCTCTGCATCTCCTTGATCTCTTCATCACTATCTACGCTAATATAGAATTTCATGTCATCTGCAAAGAGGCACAGCTTGTCCATGATGCCATCTCCAATGTCGGCTGATGAACATATTGAAGGACATGACCCAGGACAGATCCTGCAGTACCAAACTCACGACTCCCTCTCTTCTGATACAACCCCATTTACTGCCACCCTCTGCTGTCTCTCCTTCAACCAGTTTGTGCTCATCCAACTATGTCACTAACCATGCCCAGGTCTCCAGCTACTTCACCAATCTTCCAAGGCCCAAGTTGAAGCCTTGTTGAAATCAAAGTAAAGTAAATTCACAACATGGCCCTTATCCACTACCTGTGTTACTCAGTCAAAGAAAACTATCAGGCTGGTTTGACAAGACCGCCCTGCCACAAAACTATACTATTTACTAGGCTGTACATCACTAATGTCTAGGTAGTCCACAAGGTCCTCTTTGACCAGTGACTCCATCAGTTTACCAGTACAGAAGTAAGGCTGACAGTTCAGTAATTACCTGGCTGCTCCTTGTCATCTCCTCCACATTTAGTAGGCTATGTCACCTATCACAAACCCACTCAGCAGGTTAATCCTCTACCCCAAAGTTCCAACCTCCAGTGCAGTCTTGTGAACAGGAAACAGAAACAGGGTAACTCTCCTGTTTGTTTTGTGGGTTCAAATCAACCTTTGGTCTCAAGTCTTGGAGGATTCAAACAGTGAACCTCTTGTTAGCGTATCCCATGACAGGCTCAGATATTTGTGTTAGGGGTCAGATATCTTTGCCTATGGGCACCTAACCAGGTGTACAAAATGAACCCTAAAAACTCTAATAAAGACCGTAGATTAAACTCTTACCTTTTCCAGTTTGGTATCACCATTCAAGCATATGCACAGTGTCTGCTTTAACCATATATACTTTACCTGTTAAAGAAAGAAAATTCAAAGATAGACCAAGTAGGCTCTAAAAATAGAGTTTACTGAAATAGATAAAAATATGTAACATGTAAATACAGAACCATATATCACAAAACATACAAATCACATAAGAGAATAAGGTTTTAAAAGTGCAAATTCCTACCACTAGTACACTTAGAATTGTCTTTTCTAAGGTATTCTTATCTTACAGTGCTGTAGATGTTGTAGCTTTCAGAGTACAAACATTTGTGTGAATGGAAAACAGAATACTGTTTAAAAGCTGGCTTTGCCCACCTCTTTGCAGGTCACCTAACTCCTCCCTGTCAGAATATATAAAAAATATATCTATATAAAAACAGGATGTCTTTTCCCAGTATTAAATTCTGTAACCTCAGCATAATTAATTTTCTTCAAATGACTCTCTTTGATCTTATGATCAGCCTCCCTTTCAGGACATCAAAGCATCTTTTATGACTTTGCACTAAAACGTCATAACCTGCTCTTCTTCCTCTAAGCATTATAAAAGTTTATGATCTATCTTGGCAGTTAGGTATCTTCTAGCCTGTAATTAGTTTCTGGCCTTCCAGGTAACACCTTGTATCTAAGGCGTGTGTGTGTGTGATCTCACATCCTGTTTCAACATCTCTCATGACAGACAGTCCATAACACATTTTATATTACAAAAAAAAAAAAATGATATAGTGATCAGAACTAACTGTCCAAGTGTCAAAATTCCTCCCCACCTAGACTGAATTTGGGGCTCTATCCCTGCATGGGATGAGCTTCCCAAATCAGTTCACTCCTCATAGACACTAGACAGCCCGCCGGAGTTCTGATTTTTGGCTCCAGCCCTATATAGAATTGTCATATCATACCCTTGCAAAGAAAGACTCCATCTTAGCAATCTACCATTGTTCTTTCCCATCTCGTCAGCCAAACCAGGGGTTGTGGTCAGTCTGTACCACAAAATGCTGTCCATATAAGTATGGCTCTAATTTCTTAGGGCCCCACATATGTGCAAGACATTCTTTTCCACCGTGGAGTATGCCTGCTCCCTGGGGAAGTAACTTTTTATTCAGGTAGGCTACTGGGTGAACCCTCCCTTGGCTGGATGTCTGACTCAGTACTGCCCCAATACCCACATCTGAGGCATCAGTCTGAACTATAAAGAGTTGGCTATAGTCAGGACTTGTCAAAACAGGAGCACTGCACAGTGCCTCCTTTAGTTCAGAAAAGCCTTCCTCACAGGCTGGACCCCAGGTAATTTTCTTGGGCATCCATTTCTTTGTCAGGTCAGATAGGGGGCAGCTAGGGCACTGTAATTGGGTACAAATTTCCTGTAGTACCCTGCTGTCCCTAGAAACTCCTGACCTGCTTCTGCAGTTTGGGTCTGGGCCATGCCTGGATTACCTCTATCTTTATTTGGTTAGGATGCAGCTGTCCTCGGCCTACCACATGCCCAAGGTATGTCACTTCTCCCATGGCCACCTGGCACTTCCAGCTTTGACAGTGAGCCCGGCCCTCTGTATCCTGCCCAGCACTTCCCTAAGGTGGGACAGGTGTTCCTCCCAGCTGGCACTAAAGATGGCAATGTCATCCAGGTATGCCACAGCGTGCTCCTCAGCACCATTTAACACCTGGTTCTCCAAACTTTGGAACGTGGCCAGGAGTTCTTCATTCCAAAAGGCATTACTTTAAACTCAAATAAGCCTATCGATGATGAAGGCTGACCTCTCCCTAGCTCTGTTTGTCATCTCTACCTGCCAATACCCCTTGGTCAGGTCAACCATTGTAAGGTAGTTAGCCCCAAACTTGTCCAGGAGTTTGTCAGTCTGGGGCATTGGGTGGGCGTCTGACTTGTAACTGTATTCAGTCCAAGATAGTCCACACAGAAGCAGTAGAGCCATCTGGCTTGGGCACAAGGACTACAGGTGAGGCCCAGGGGCTGTGGGATCTCTGGATTACCCTAAATCCAGCATCTCCTCCACTTCCTCCTAATCTCCTTTTGGACAGCTTCTGACACCCAATATGCTGTTTGCCATATGGGTGTCTGTGTCTCTTCTCCACATCGTGCACCGCTAAGGGTGTTAGTCTGGGCTTGGCCTAAACAATGGGGCAAAGTCTGCTAAAACCGCCCTTACTTTCTGGATCTGGTCCGGGGCCAGCTAGGGGAACAATTTTACTGCCTCTACAGAGGACTCCTGCTTACTTTCCTCCAGCAAATCCAGAAGGGGTCTCCGTCCGTCCCCTCCACAGGACTACACACTGCAAACACCATATCAGCCCTATTTGCATAAACCATCATGTTGACATGGTATATCCTTTCTGTCTGTCTTGGTCAGATAACTCCATAATATAGCTCATGTCATTTAACTTCCTAACCACTTTATGACGGTCCTGCCCTCAGCCTGCAGCTTGTCTTTCCGGACCGGAATAAGGACCATGACTTCCTGACCCACCATGTATGAGCAAGCTCTGGTTCTGCAGTCATACCACACTTTTTGTTTCTGTTGGGCAACTGCCAGGTTGCTCTGGGCTGTCCCCAGAAGCTCCTTCAGCCTTTCCCTAAACCTAAGGATGTAATCCACAATGGGAGTTCCCTGGGTGGCATGCTTGCCTTCCCAGTCCTCCCGGATCAAGTCTAGGGACCCACATACCAGCGTCCATATAAGAGTTCTAAGGGGAAAATCCTGTCGACTCTTGAGGCACCTCCTGTATGCAAACAACAGGTGGGAAGGTATTTCTCCCAGTCTCTCCCATGCTGTTCAGCAAGCGCCTGGAGCATTGGCTTGTGGGTGATACAGTGTTGTGCATCTCTGCACCACCCACCACTTCTCCCATAAACATTTCATCAGGTCCAACATGAAGGAACCCCTTGATCGGTGATAACCTCCTCACGGAAACCCAACACGGGAGAAAATTCCATGTAAGACATCTGCTACTTTGTCTGTCCTCAGTGAGGATAGGGCAACTGCCTCTAGGTACCGGGTTGCATAATCCACCACAGTCAGGATGAATCTCTTCCCTGAGGAGCTGGGGGTATTTAAAGGCCCCAATATCCATTCCCAGCCTCTGGAATGGCTCCTCCACAATGGGCAATGGAATCAGGGTGGCTTGGGTTTTCTTGCCACGCCTTCCTATTTCTTGGCACGGTGAGTGAAGACCTGCAGTGCTCCTTCACCTGCTGGGTGAAGTTAGGCCAATAGAAATTCTGGGCCAACCGCTGCATAGTCCATGCAATTCCCAGATGACTAGACAAGGGAATATCATGTGCAATCTTGAGCAACTGCTCACGATACCCCTGAGGAATGACAAGCTGCCTGCCTAGCACCCTCCCTCTGTCTGTACTGCCTGAGTATACATAAGTCCATTTTCCCAATAAACCTTATGTCTGCCATCACCTCCCTGTGCACCGTCTGAGTCTGCCCAAGCCCTCAGCTTCTCTCAAGTGGGGTCACTTCTCTGAGCAGCTGCAAACCCCTCACACATTCCCAAGGCATGGGACAGGTCCCTTCAGTCACTAAACTAGGGTCCCTAGCACTGCGTCAGGGCACTCAAGATCACTTCAATCCCAACCCTCTGACAAAGGGTCACCCCCTCTTCAGAGTAATCCTCTGTTGCTGTGTGGTTACTTGCTACTGGAAATTTCTACCCCTTTTCATTAGTCTCCCCATCTGGAGACACAGGCTAGGGAACCAGCCTCTCAGCAGTTTCCACAATGGCTTCTGTGGGGTTCAGGGAACTACAATTTTCTCTTGCCGTTTGACTATGGGTAACTGCACATACCATCCCTGTTTTAGATTGTTGCCCAGGATCACATCAACTGCTAAGGTTTTGGCACCCACCACCTATTGCACAGTTTCCCTGTTTCATCCCAGTCTAAGAGAATACTAGCGAGGTGCAATGTTTCGCCTCACCAGTGAAGTCCTGTACAGTGATGTATTTATTGGGTATAAGCTGACCAGACTCTACCAGATCCCCTTTACCAAGGTCAAGGATGCCCCTGTGTCCCTTAACCCTTGCATATGTACACCATTCACCATGACTGGGTGCATGTGTTCCCTCATGTTCTGAGGCATGCTTCCAGGGACACACAAACAACCCACTTCTTTTCTAGCACAACCTTGAATATTATTGCTCGCTTTTGGGACACTGTCTGGCAATATGCCCAGTTTCTTTACATGACCAACATTCACTTCTCTTTTCAGATAAATCTTTTCTCTGAAACCTGAGGCTAACTGGTTTTGGTTGAGGCAGTGAGGGTTTTAGCTGCCCTGGCGTGCTTTTCCTTTCTGCACTGCCACGCCCACCCATTGCTCTCAGAGCAGGTCTGCTCTTGGCATGGCGGTCTGAGAGTTCAGCAGCCTCTTGCACTGTTTTGGGATCTCGGTCCTCCAGCCAGGTTTTGGCTCTGCTGGGCATGCCAATAAAACTGTTCTAACAAAATCACATTTTCAATTTTATTAACAGAGTTTGCCTGATTCCTTACCACCAACGTTTTAAAACTGATGCTGTTTCATGGCTAGTTCCTCATAGCTCATGTCAGAACTTCTCCTGAGCTTATGGAATTTAGCTCTGGATGATTCAACAGTTACTTCAAACTTTTAACAGTGCAGCTTTAAGTTTGCTGTAATCATTACTGTCCTCATTGTCCATTTGGCCCAATGCATCCCGAGCTTTCCCAGTAAGTAGTGGGGATTGCTGAAAGCTCCAGGACTCTCTAGGAATTTAAGCCTGAATACAAACTTTTTCAAAAGAATTTAAAAAGGCATCCATGTCCTCCCCTCTTTAAATTTGGCTATTAATTTGGAATTCAATTTGTAACCCAGTCCTGTAGTCCCAGTTAAACCCAAGCCACTTATCTGCTCTGGTGCCAGTGGTCGAGTCGAATTCTCCACTTCATGTTGCCTCTAGCACTCCTGCTCCTCATGGTCTGCGTCATGCTTCACTCTCTCTTTCTCCTCTGCAGCTCGGCTGGCACTCACATTCCTCACAGTCTGCCTCCTGCTATTCCCACTCTGCCTCTCGGCTCTCTGCTCTTTCTTCTCCTGGAACTCCAGCTCCATCCTCGCAACTCAGTTTGCAGCCTGAGTACTTCTGGATCCAGGATACTGGTGACCTTCCTCTGCTGCTGTGGCCCTTCGCTGACAGTGGCCCTGTTTCCCTCCTCCATCGGATCTGGACACTGCACTGGCTGCTAGCCCTGCCACAATCGAGGTCTGGTCCTTTTCAGTCCGCAGGTCCGTGACTCGCTGCTCTGGTATCTGCTACCATCAGGGCATCTATGAGGTTCTGCTTGCTGGATTTCACCTCGAACGGACTCCTCTGTCCCCACACAACTGCCTTAAGTAGTCTACAGTGTGCCTGCTGTAGTTGGAAGCCATCTTCCCTAACCACAGCTCTGACTTGCACTTTAGGAAAAAAATAAAATGGATAGCAACTTAACTGTACGCCAAGTGATATAGTTCTGTCTCTTTTTAAAAAATAATTTCTGCATTTTCTTTCTTTGCAAGTGAGCTGGCGGTCTCAAGCTGACATGCTGAACAATAAAAGCTTGTAATACCAAAATGTTTGCACCTCTGCCAACCAATCTGTCACAAACTCACTCAGCAGGTCAGCCCTCTACTCCCAAAGTGCCAACCTCCGAGCGCAGTCTTGAGAACAGGAAACAGAAACAGGGTAACCCTCCTGTCTGTTTTGTGGGATCGAATCAACCTTTGGTCTCAAGTCTTGGAGGGATTCAAACTGTGAACCTCTTGTTAGCATACCCAATGCACAGGCTCAGATATTTCTGTCTTCTGGGGCCAGATATCTTTGCCTACAGGCACCTAACCAGGTGTACAAAATGAACTCTTAAAAACTCTAATAAAGACTGCAGATTAAACTCTCACCTTTTCCAATTTGGTATCTCCATTCAATCTTATGCACAGTGTCTGCTTTAACCATGTATGCTTTACTTGTTAAAGAAAGAAAATTCAAAGACAGACCAAGTAGGCTCTAAAAATAGATAAAATATGTAACATGTAAATACAGAACCATATCACAAAACATACAAATCACTTAAAAAATAAGGTTTTAAAAGTGCAGATTCCTACCACTAGTACACTGAATTGTCTGTTCTAAGGTATTCTTATCTCACAGTGCTGTAGATGTTGTAGCTTTCAGAGTCCAAACATTTGTGTAAATGGAAAACAGAATACTGTTTAAAAGCTGACTTTGCCACCGCATGAGGTCACTAAGCTCCTTCCTGTCCAGAATATATAAAAAATGTATCTATATAAAAACAGGATGTCTTTTCCAAGTATTAAATTCTGTAACCTCAGCATAACTCATTTCTTCAAATGGCTTTCTTTGATCTTATGATCAGCTTCCCCTTTCCAGAACATACACAGATACACAGAAATGTGACAGCAGAGAAAGGCACCTCGCCCATCTAGTCTGCCCAACACCTACCTCCCTCTTCTGTTATGCTTCCATCCTCTTTTCCCAACCCTTAAATCTATCCCAAGCCCTCTTGAACCCCTCCACCGTTTCAGCTGCCACTACCTCCTCTGGCAGCTTGTTCCAACCTCCACCACCCTCTTCCTGAAAAACTGCCCCTGACATTACCTCTGTACTGCTCACCTTCCAATTTTAGGCTATGTCCCTCATGTTCCTCCCTTCTTCAGTTTGAACAAGCCGTTACCCTCTACCTTATTTATTCCTTCAGATACTTAAAGGTCTCAATCATGTCCCCCTCCCTCCTAGTCTCCAGAGGGTACAAATTCAGCCCTCTTGATCTTCTCTCATAGGGTATATCCTGCATACCTTGTACCATTTTGGTTGCCCTTCTCTGCACCCTCTCCATCAGCTCAACATGTCTTACGTGGTGATGCCTCCAGAACTGCACCCCATACTCCAGACGCGGCCTACCCATGGTTCTGTATAATGGCATTAGCACTTCCCGCTTCCTGCTATTAAAACCCTCTAGATACAGGCAAACATTCCATTTGCCTTTCCCACCACCCTGCTACACTGGCTGCCCACCTTGAGGTCATGCGATACCATAATCCCCAGGTCCCTTTCTGTTTCCTTCTCCTTAATCACCAACCCCCAAGGGAGTGAGTTTCCCTCCTATTCTTCCTCCCCAGGTACATCAGCGAGCACTTTTGTGTATTAAACTTCAATTTCAGGTGTCAGACCACCTCTTCAGCCTTTCTAAGTCCGCCTCATGGCTTGCACCCACTAGGTGAATCCACCCTATTGCAGACCTTTGTATCATCTGCAAACAGGCACACCTTCCCTCCAGACCCTCTGCTAGGTCACTAACATAGATGTTGAAGAGTATTGGTCCTAGCACTGACCCCTGTGGCACCCACTGGTCACCGCCTGCTCCCTGGAATGTGTCCCATTTATCACCACTGTCTGACTCCTTCCCTTCAACCAGTTTCCATCCACCTGGTGATCCTGTTGTCCACCCCAGTCTGTCCAGCTTATGCCATTCCACCATGTGGAGCAGTGTCGAAGGCCTTATTGAAATCCAGATAGGCCACGTCCACTGCTCCTCCCTGGTCCACTATCTGTGTCACCCCTTTGAAAACTCTATCAGGTTAGTCTGACAGGGCCTTCCCTTGGTGAAGCCATGCTGCCTGTCATCCTGCATGCCATTCATCTCCAAGTATTCTATCACCCTGATCTTAAGTAGTGTTTCCATTACCTTCTCCACCACCAGGTAAAACTAATAGACGGTAGTTTTTGACCTTGTCCTTCCACCCCCTTATGTAGTGCAAGTACCTCTGCCTCTTCCAGTCCATTGGCACCACCCCTGTGACCAAGGACAAGTTAAACAACCTCTCTAGATGCGGCGTCAGTTCATCCTTCACCTCCTTGAGAACCCTTGGGTGAATTTTATCAGGCCCCAGTCTACCCAGCTCTTCCCTTTCTCCTTCAGCAGTAAATTCTGCTACAGCTACCTGCCTGTGGCTGTCACCCTCCCACCCCATCCTGGTTCCCTACCCTCCCTTTCCTCCATGAAGATTGAGGCAAAATAGCTGTTTAATGCCTCTGCTTTTTGAAGTCCTTCCAGTATTGTTCCACTTTCCCCCTTATCCTTCCAATCTCATGCTGTGCCCTTCTCCTTTTTCATGCGAGGTAAGGCATCCAGCACCTTACCCCTCAGCACCACTGGGTTGGGCAGTCACTTCACTCTCAGCTGACACCCAATGGAGGCAGGATGCCAGGTCAAGGGTGGTCCAGGGACTGATGAATGTCAGGCGAGTGGAAGGAGCACATGGCTTTTGGGAGTGCATGCATGCCTATACATATGTGTGTGCACCTGTTCGACTACTGCTTCAGGAGGGAATGGAGAAAAACTTACAAAATCCATGTCTCCCCTGGCCACATATGATGGTCCCTCTGCTTGGACCCCCTCCTGCAGATCCCCATTGGCCAAGACGGTGGGGAGAGGCTGAGGGGTTGGGGCAGAAGGGGCCCAATGACAGGAGTAGGTGGCCACGGAGCAAACAGCTGTGATATATATAAATATATATATATATATATATGTATATATGTTTAATCGTCCCACCACTGCAAACCAATAATTTCTTGATAATGTGTGGCTTGCCAGGAGACACTAGTTTTAAAGGAGAACTACAGTCAAAATTTGCAGAAACATTTGTGCAGAGGTTTTTTTGCAGTTTAAATTTTATTGAATTATAGAGTCACAACAAATATCTCAACAGTAATGGAAATACAAGCAACAATTTATATAGTACATACAAAACACATTGAATCACAGACAAAGAAGTCACGTATATTACATAGAACCCTAAACCAACAGTATGGAAATATGGCAAGTCTGGTAAAATAGTATGGGGCGAGAGGACATCTAAGGAAAAATGGCCTTGTGGGAGGAGATCCTCCCTCTAACATATATACTATTGGTGGCAAGGGGTGGGAGGTAGTCTTCAGGAGGTTTTAACATGTCCTTGCTTATAGGATCAATGGAGGTAGAGGATGTGCACTGAATGTAGTGCATAAAAGGAGACCAACTATCCAAGTGGATTTGCAGTGTGTCATCAGCTAGGTGTGTAAGTCTGGAGTAGCTAGCCAGCTTAGCCATGGCCACCAGCCAAACCATAAGGGAAGGGACCTCCTTAGTGCTCCACTTACAGAGTATGAGTCGTTTGACTTCTACAGAAGCCTGCAAGAGCCATGCAAGGAGTGGGCCTGTTAGCCTACAACCAGAAGGAGGATCCCCAGTGCCCAGAACATTGGCATGTTAGGGACCTGGTGACCAAGAATAATGGAGCAGCACTGAATTACTTCAGACCAAAAAGCTGAATGAGGTCACACTGCCACATCACATGTAGCTGGTCTGCCCTTTGGCGTCACACCTCCAACAGACATCTTCCTGTATTAAGCCCATTTTTGCAGATGTGCGGTACCAGAGGTGTCGTATTTTATTGGATAAAAAGCTCGAGGGATCAACACAGGCTTTTTTGCTGTATTCCAACTATTTTCCATTCATCCACTGTTACAGAACAGCCCAGCATATTTTGCCATTTCCCTTTGGCTGGCAGTGAGGGGTCAGGCAAGTCCTCTCTCATGAACTTATAAATCTGGCCTCTAGGCCTTTATTTGGTTGTGACCATCTACTTAAAGGCAGTTTCTTAGTAATGGCCCTGTCATTGGATTGACATATAACACAAGGCACCCTCTTTTAAGCCAGCCTGACTAAAGGTGTCTTAGCTGTAAATATCTCCAAAATTCCTTTTCTCCAGCTTGTATGTGTTTTGTAAAAGAGAAGCTATCTAGGGTGTACCTGTCCCCATTAAGATGTCACTCAGCCTATTGATCTGGTTTTCCTTCCATCCCTCCACGAAAAGGGCCTCTGGTTAATTGTCCAGCTGGAGTTATTTTAGAGGTTAAGGAACTTCCTGGGTTTAAGCATGATTTACTAATGGCCCCTAACTGGTGCCATGCCCTATGGGCTGCCTTAATAGTCAACCAATATCGAAATGTGGGAGGAAGAGGGCTGCCCAGATACCCTGTAAGGTGGTTACTGAAAAGGGCACCTCTTTCAATTGCTTCCCAGGCTGCTAGGGCTTCAGAGTTTTCCTGAAACAACTTACAGGTGTTAGCCACTGAGAAGGCATAACATAATATTGGAAATGAGGAAGGCATCATCCCCTTATTCCAAGGAGCTCAAGTTTGGCTCTACTGTATCAGGAATTTATTTTCCCACAGGAAGACACTCATTATGGTGTCCAATTTCTGGAACTATTTTTCGAATTTCAATTGGGAGATGAGAAAGTATATAGTAAACCCTCAGTGCCATCATCATTTTGATTGCCGTCACCTTACCAGGCAGAGAAAGGTTTAGCTGTTTCCATCTCAGAGCTTTGTCCTTTAGACTAGTGACCAGTAGAGCAAGATTAGCCTCTGGTAGGGAGGATACCAAAGGAATGACCCTTATGCCCAAATATTTAATACCCTCCTTAGCACATACTAGACCCACCTGTGAAATGTCCTCAGAGGTAAGCTTATCATTTAAGGGAGGACCTCTGTTTTACCTTGGTTGACCCTTAAGCCTGATATGTCTGAAAAGGCTTGCAAATAAGTCTACATGTGCTTAGCACTAGCCTGAAATCATCAGTTAGAGAAGGCAGTCATCCGCATACAGCAGGGCATAGTGTGAGATGTTCCCCATGCTTATACCCGAATATTGGGGTGCTCCCTAACTGCACTGGCTAAAGCTTCAGTGACTAGCACAAACAACATTGGAGACAGTGGGCACCTCTGTCTAGTATCCTATGTAATTCAATTGGATCTGAGAGAATATTATTTGTCAACAATCTTGCCTTGAGGGCTGTTTACAGAGTTTAATCCAGCTCCTAAAAACACTGCCAAAGTTATAGTGTTGGAGTATCGCATGCAGGAAGTCCCTCGACTGAATCAAAGGCCTTCTCAAAATCTACTGAAATGGCTGACTTGGGGACTTGCCCTGCTCTTTGTATGAGGGAGACCAGAGATCTGAGGTGATCCGTACTGGCTCGCCCTTCACAAAGCCCTCTTGAGAGGTGTGTAGAAGCATAGGAGGACTGTTTCCAGATGGGCTGCTAGCACTTTTGCAAGGATCTTACAATCTGCATTAATAAGTGAAATGGGTCTATAGCTTGCTGGAAGAGTGGGGTCTTTCCTTCCTTGGGAGGACTGTAATAATCGCCTCTCTAAGGGTGGTAGGAGTGCTTCCTTTAGTAGAGCCTCTTGTAACATATCCCTCATGGGGAGAGGTTGTCTCTTGTATTACCTTGTAAAAGTCAGTTGAGTAGCCATCCCCGGAGCTTTTAAATGCGGCCATTTTATTAATTGCATCCCTGATTTCTGGCACTTCTATGGGCCCTCCAGTTGCTCACATTGGGCATTGGTAAGCTTGAGAAGCTTCGTGCCCTACATAAAATTATCAAATTTAGCTTTGGTAATATGAGAGCTGTACAGGCAGTCATAGAAAGATAACATGATTTTGTTTATGGAGTCAGATTTATTACATTTGTCCCCCTTTTGCTTTGCAATTGCACTATATGTCTATTGGCTTATTGTTTTTCAGTCTATATGCCAGTCATTTCCCAGCTTATTTAACTTCATTCTCAGTACCAGAAGTTCATGCAAGAGCTCTGGATTTTTGAAGTCTCTTGGGTTCTCTCTTATATTGATTTTCCTTATCACCCAGTGCACTTTCCAACTCCCTGGACTCTTTTCCCTCTGTTTCCTGTGGTGGGAGGCATAGCTTATAATTCAACCTCATACTGTGACTTTGCGCCTCCCATATTTCAGACACTGAGGCGGACCCTTGTGATTATCAGAGAAGTAAGTCTTCACCTCTCCTGAAGCCATTCCCTAAATTCTTTCTCCTGTAACAGTAGGTGATCAAGCCTCCAGTTTACTGACCTAGAGCAGGGAGTAGAAGGCACCAGAGAGAACATCAGTGGAGCATGATCGGACATGTACGGGGGCTATTGTGACATCTAGGATCTTGCTTTAAAGGTTTTGGGAAGTAAACTAGTAGTCAGTCCTGCTGGCAACTTGTTTGGCTTCAGAAAATAAGTGTAATCCCTCATATCCAGGTGGGCTACCCTCCAAATGTCTTGCAGTTTATGCAGAGGTAGTAGGTCCTTCTGAGCCCTGATGGATCGGGGTGGGAGTCAGGCCTGGAGTTGGACCTGTCCATAGGGAATCCATCATCAGATTAAAGTTCCCCCTAATAAGATGTCTGTCTCCCTGCTGCCATCTCTACCAATTCTTGTGAGATTATGAAAGAACTCTGGGGAGTCTTCATTCGAGGCATATAGATTTGCTAAAGAACGTCCAGCAGTGGGGTATTAACCCTGGCTAAGACCCATCTCCATTTCTTGTCCACTCTATGTTCTCAAAACTGCCATTTTAGGTTTTGTGATATAAGATGGATACCCTCCCTCTGGTTCTACAGGCTGCACTGTGAACCTCCCAGCCCACCATTCCTTACTAATTTTTTAGCTTCCATGTGGTTCAATTTTGTTTCTTGCAAGATGGCTATTTGAAGCCAGCCCGTGGCGCTGAGGGTTGAGGCACTGGACACACACCTCGTGCCGCACTGGTGACCGGGTTGGGGATGGACTCGGGGAGCAGGGGTTGGCAGGGAGGGAGAGTTGAGCATCCGGAGGATGGCTCTCCTCTCCCTGGGGAGGATCCTGGGGCTGCTCGGTGCCCTCGTGACCCCGATGGAGATCGGGAGTACTGCAGGGATCACCAGCCAGATGAAGGGGCGGAGTGCAGCAGACATCAGCAGGCAGCCTTGTGCAGACGTCATGGCACGCTGCACTCCCAGTGAAAACATAACAAGAAAATCCTCAACTCAGGGATAGGTGAAGGCACACCCATCCACCCAGCCACACTCCACTGCCGGTCATCCTTCTTTCCTGGGCTGGAGCCCAGCCTGGCCTGAATTAGATAGAGTGCCCTGGGCGGATAGGGGCGGCCCTACAGTGGAGGCTTAGAGGCAGAGGATAGCAGACTGGTGCCAGGAAATCGGAGGCTTCTCAGGCATGGAGGTAGAGCAGGGTGACATGGGGGATGCCTGAGAGAGTTCCCAGGTCGGTGCTAAAATAGAATTCACAAAAATAAAAGAAGGCTATTTGAGATCTCAGGGATTTTAATCTGGCTAGAATTTTCTTTCTTTAATAGGCAAGTTCAGACCCCTCACATTCCAGGAGGTGGCGTTATCATATCCTTACCGCCATCTCTTAGACTCTTTAATAACTCCTGATCCCCTAGCCAGAGCAAAATGGCATAGCCTGAGTGCAGGAAAACTACCACAGAATCCTTTCCAAATGCCAAACCCCATACCCTGACCCTAAATACCCCACTAACCATACCTTGTTTAGGTTTTAAAACCTCTATAACTCTCTTCTCACCTCCCAACACTTTAACACCTGTACCATACCTTTGTCTAAGATGGTGTCCCTTAGCAACCAGGCCACTAATAAATTAAGTAGCCCAGGGTAGGGATGGCCTCTCCTGGGTGTGGAGCTTGGCACCATGTCATTACCCATCATCCTGTCCTCTAAGTGAGGCTCTGATAAACACATAAACTTGAACAGACCTCGGGACCGTGTGATCCCCTATATAAACTGATAATTCGGTAAGAAGCATTTAATAACATAACAGCAATAAGCCAAACTGTTTCCCTTAAAAGGGAAAAGCTGCACCTGGTTAAAATATAAAGTACCCTATGGCAGAAGCGATCCCCACTGACATAGTGGAAGGGTGCCCTCATTATCACTAGTCAAACCCTTTTAATCACACACGAATAGCACGCTATCCCCTTCTCACTCAACCGTGGATCACAGCAAGGCAGTAGCCTACAAGTAGGGAACAGCTGTCACAGTCCACAGGGTAATTCCTGCCATGCAGAGGGATTGCCTACTCCTAGGATAACAGCCTACTTGTGAAAACAGTAGAGGAAGACCTTTTGGGTACCTGCTTATAAGATGCTGTTCCCAGTTCGCATCGCCTGCATGGCACAAATGAGCAACAACTGCCAAGCTGGGGACAGCAGAAACTCAGCGAGCACCCTCTAACCATGGGGGTCGGGGAGGAAGGAATCCTGCACAAGAAAAAACAAAACCTGTTATACAGGGAACAACAAATGCAGGAAGAAGGCAAGTACTTAACATTGATCAGATGCTAATAAATGACAAAGCAACGCTACTTTCTGCTGGTCGCATGGTGGAGATGATCAGGGCGTGCTCAAAATCAAGCTCGGGCCTTCAAAAGAAACAAGAAAAACGTCTCGCTAAAGGAACTAAGCCAGAGTGAATGCCCTGATGCCAACCAAATCTAGCTGTGTATTCCCAGAGGAAGAGGAAATTTCCCCATCAGCTCTGAAAACACTTCTTACTGTGCTTAAGGCAAAGGCAGTTCAGACCCACAGTTCAGGGTGGTGGCTGAGTTTCTTCCAATGTCTCCCTCCACATTCAGCCCAGTCCTTGCAGAGGGGCCTCGTTCTACTAGTAAGCTCTGGTCCCTAAGGTCTTCAGGCGCCATGCTCTCAGGATTTCCCATGAAGTCCAGGGCCGTTGGAGCAAAGATCTCTCAGGGCTCAAATCTATTAGAGACCTTGACTGGTGTACTCGGGAGAGATCTTGCTGTTATCAGATAGATTTTGTAACCTCTGGCGACTCCTGGATCGGTTCCTCTTGGACAAGGGTTTTTTATTAGGAGTGTCCCTGCCAGGTTTTCTTGGTCAGCCCTCTGGACTGTATTCCTCTCGTCTCCTTGTTCCAGTTCTTTCTGCACTACTCCAGATGTTATTTCCATGGGCGCAGGGGGACCTCCATGTTCTGCCAAGCAGTGCCACGTGGCGGTTGCAAGGGTTGCCTCAGATCTCGCCCTTAGGCTGGATTGCCAGCAAATTTGCTCCATCTCCCCAGAGGTATTAAACATATGAAAAATCCCATTATATTGGACTCTCAGCATAGCTGGGTACCTCAAAAAGTAGCAATGCCCATTTTGTAAGCTGTTGTTTCACTCCTCGTATGCCCTTCTCCAGCCCTACAAGCTCCTGCAAGTAGTCTTGGTATAACTGAATCGAGCAGCCCTGCCACGACACATTTTACAGTTCCCTTGCCATCCATAAATACTTTTCCTTCACTGGATACCTCAAAACTTGCACAGTATGGGACGAGGCGCTTGCCTTGACTAGGTTTGAGGGCTAGTGACGATGGGCCCTCTCAAGTTCTGGTGGTGCCTCATGTTCCAGGTTTAACATCACTGGTAGAGCATTTTCAAGAAAAAAATCATGTCCTTGCCCTCCATGCCTTCAGGGATGCCCACGATCCTTACATTTTGCCTCCTAGCCCTATTCAGCATATCATCCACTTTAGACAGCAAGTACTGAATTTGCCCATGGTGTTCCATAAATATCCATCTTGTTAGAACAATTGTTCAGTTTGCACCTTTGTTATGTTCTCCGTGCCCTCCACCCAGAGGGCTAGTAGCTGTAAGTCCTTGTTTATTTTAGAGGAAAAGCTATAATTCGGCTGTGTCCTGCAAAACTTTGCTCAGCATCGCGTCATTTTTGCGATGCCCTGAGTCATGTTGGTGGAGGAGTTTGATCGGCCATTGCCCCTCTGCCTTCCCCAGATTGCTGCCCAGCTCTTGCACTTCAGGATGGGTACAGTGAGGGCTGGGCATCCCTGCTATTGTGGCCTAGAATGTGGGCACATGAGGAGGTGCCAGCCGGTTGAACTCGACAGTGGTGCCCGATGCCTTGTTCGATTTTGGCGGGAAAAAGGCTTATTTTTACAGCCTGAATATTCTGGTGTCACAATTTTAGTTTTTCTGAAACAAGATACTCAGATGGGAAAACGGATGGGCGCTAGGATTCACAAAGTCCCTCTAGCTAGAATTAGTGTGCCACCATGTTGGCTGCCAGGCTCTGCCCCCGTTGTGCAGTTTTGATTTGTATGTGTAGTCCAAGTGTATCCTTTCTTTTGTTTGCTGCTAGATTTTTTTCCAAATTTGCTTTCTTATTTATAACTAGTAGCTTGAAACAAAGGACAAGTGTGCTCCAGGACCCAGGCCATTGGTGCAATACAGGCGGCTAGCCACGGCTATGACAGGATGAGGAAGGGTGTGCAACAAGGTGACATTTAATGCAGAGTCAACATCAACAAGCATTTGTCAATGCGAATGTTGATTGCGTTTGGTGTGTTGAGCTCGCTCACTGCTCCTCTGTCACTCGCTCAGTCTGTGTCTCCCGTGCTGCAGGCTGCTGTTTTGTACTGGGCTCCTGCCTGCATTGGCACCTTGTTCTGCCCATTAAGAAATCCACAGCTGTCCCAACAGAGCTCCATTGAGGTGGCTCCTCCCCTCACTCACTCGCTCAGTCTGGTTCTCCTGGCACTGCAGGCTGCCCTTTGTATTGGGTTCCTGCCTCTGTTGGTGGCTTTTTCTGCCCACAAAGAAATCTGTAGCAGTCCCGACACAGGTCTGTTGAGCCTGCTGGCTCCCCCTCTCTCACTCGCTCATTCTGTTTCTGCAGGTGCTGCAGGCTGCCCTTTTCTATTGGGCTCCTGCCTGCGTTGCTGCCTTCTCATCTGAACACAAAGGAATTCAGCAGTTACAATGAGGCTCCGTTGAGCTCGCTCACTCCCTCCTCTCTCACTCGCTCATTCTGGTTTTCCTGCCACTGCAGGCTGCCCTTTGTACTGGGTCCTGCATGCATTGCTGCCTTTTCTGCCCACAAACAAATCTGCAGCAGCCCCAACAGAGCTCGTTGAGCTCACTCACTCCCACTCCCTCACTCACCTGCTCTCTGTGTCTCCTGCCGCTGCAGGCTGCCCTTTGTACTGGGCTTCTGCTTGCATTGGCGGCTTGTTCTGGCCAGAAAGAAATCTGAAGCAGTCCCAGAAACAGCTCCATTGAGGCTTGCTCCTCCCCTCTCACTCACTCATTCCGTTTCTGCTGGCGCTGCAAGCTGGCCTTTGTACTGGGCTCCTGCCTGCGTTGCCGCATTTTCTGCCTACAAAGAAATCTGCAGCAGGCACAATACAGCTCCGTCGAGCTCGCTCACTACTGTGCTGTCACTCACTCATTCTGTTTCTCTTGGTGCTGCAGGCTGCACTTGTGTACAGGGCTCCTGGCTGCGTTGGCACTTTGTCTGTCCACAAAGAAATCCACAGCTGTTCCGACAGAGCTCCATTGAGGTTGCTCAGTCTCCCTCTGTCATGCTCATTCTGTTTGTCCTGGTGCTGCAAGTGGCCTTTTGTATGGGGCTCCTGCCTGCATTGGCACTTTTTCTGCCCACAAAGAAATCTGCAGTCCTGATAGAGCTCCATTGAGCTCACTCCAGTCCCCTGTCTCACTGGATTGCATTTGTTTCTCCCACCGCTGCAGGCTATCCTTTTCTACTGGGCCCCTACTTGCTTTGATGCCTTTTTCTGCCCACAAAGAAATCCGCAGCAGTCCTGACAGCGCTCCGGTGAGTTCGCTCCTCCCCTTCCTCACTCGCTCTCTCATTCTGTTTCTCCCAGTGCTGCAGGCTGCCCTTTTGTACTGAGCTCTTGTGTTGGGGCCTTTTCTGCCCACAATCAAATCTGCAGCAGTCCCGACAGAGCTCATTTGAGCTCGGTCACCCCAGTTGTTCTATCTTCATCTGTCCCAAACACTGATTTCCACAGCAACTGCAGTTATTCTCCGGCAGGAGTGCAAAACATATTTTAGCCAGGATGTGAAAAATGACAGCTGTATTGTTCATAAGGAGGTGTGAAAAAGTGACACTGTTGAAAATGTGGCTTGAAAATATTACAAATTTGCGAGAAGTTACAAGGGTGCGTGGAAACAGTTCAACGCTTGTAACACAGTCATGTTATGGAGTTTCATCACCAAATTTTTCAACATAGGGCTTTTAGGACCTCTGCTCATGAACAGTGCCACTGTCATTTTCTTAATCTGCCCGAACACTGATTTCCCACAGTGACGCGCATTATTCTGTGCCGCAACTGTGAAACCACATTTCAGTCAGGATGTGAAAATGACAGCTGTACTGCTCATAAGGAGGTGTGAAAAATGCCACTGTTGAAAATCTGCATAACAATATTACAAATCTGCAAAGTTACAAGGGTGTGGGAAAGTGTAACACAGTTATTTGATGGGCTATCATCACCAAATTTTCAGCAAAGGCATTTTAGGACCTCTGCTTATGAACAGTATCACTGTCATTTTCTTAATCTGTCCCGGACAGTGATTTCCCACAGCAACGCTCTGTTCCTGCGCCGGAAGTGTGAAAACACATTTCAGCCAGGATGGGAAAAATGACAGCTGCACTGTTCATAAGTAGGTAGTGGGAAAATGGTAATGTTGAAAATCTGGGTGAAAATATTATAAATTCGCGAAGTTACGAGGTGTGTGTGCAAACTGTGCAGCATGCGCTTGTAACACAGTCATTTATGAATATTGTTCCAAATTTTCAACATAGCCATTTCAGGACCTCTACTCATGAACAGCGTCACTGTCATTTTCTTTCTCTGTCCCGAGCACTAATTTCCCACACCAACACGCTTTATTCTGCGCCGGAAGTGTGAAAGCACATTTCCGCCAGGATGTGAACAATGACAGCTGTACTGTTCACAAGTAGGTGTGAAAAAATGCCAACGCTGAAAATCTGGCATGAAAATATTGCAGATTCACTAAGTTACGAGCATGCATAGCAACTGAGCAGTGCACACTCGTAAAACAGTCATTTTGCAGGATTTTTCCCAAATTTGCAACATAGGCTTTTGAGAGCCCACCTCATGAACACTGGCACTGTCATTTTGTTAATAATCCCTGAAAGATGATTCCCATAATGACCACAAACTCACCTTTCAGGGCCGATTAATGCCATGACAGTTCAAGAATTCATGAGGGCGTCCCAAAAATCCCATGTTGGAAATTTGGTGAAAAATTCCCCAAAATGCCGAGATATGCACTAAAGTTGAAAAAACCCTATTTATTATGTTATACAGCTTACGGCATTTCCTCAGTTAGTCCCAGCTTTAGAAAGTCTGAGCGTGTTCCCGGACCACGAAGATCGTCGTGCTGAGCTCCAGAGGTAAGTATGGGGTGAAGTGTGGGGAGGCAGGGTGCACAGTGGGTGGAGTGTGGGTTGCAGGTGGGGCCAGAGGCGACTACGAGGGGCTGTTTCCTTTTTGCAGGTAAAAAATAAAACAAAAGACTTGCAGGACCATTTTTCCCTTTACAGGGCATGTGGCACACTGGGGTGGGCTCCCAATGTGCCACCAATGGCTTCTTTGAGGGCAGCAGTAGCCGATGGGGATTGGGCACCCCTGTCGGCACACAAAGGGGGTTCATTATGCCGATGGGGATTGGGCACCTTGTCGGCAGGAAGAAAAGTGGGGGGCAGGGTGTTACAGAATGCCGACAGGCAGTGGGCTCCCTCATCAGCACCAGAAACACAGGGCACCAAGGCCGATGTGGATTGGGGCCCCGTCCAGCAAAACAACATGGTGAGGGAGGTTATATTGTTTGTTAACGCGGCGGCAAGCGCTGCCATGTTCACAAACAATATCAGGGGACCCCATTCTGCCCTGCAATAATGGGTCGCTCCCTCATTGCAGCGGATGGCTGGCACTGCAATGACGAGGCAGCCCCTGATTGCAGCGGCTGATTTGTCTGAGGTTGGTGCAAACGTTCGAAACTGCTGTCACCAGCAGCCTGCAACAACATTGGAGAGCTGGACAGCCTTTGCAGGTTGTGGGGCATTGGCCACAACAGTGCCCATGCCTCCACAACCTGCTACTAAAAAGCTGCCACAATATGTTTCTTGTGCTGCATGCAATCAACATAAAAATGTTGAATGGCAGCCCAGTCAGATGTTGACTTTGCATTAAAGTTCACTTTGTTACTGTAATTTTGGCTCATTTTGTTCACTGAGTGCACACCCTTCTTTGTCCTGTCATACTTTATAATTAGTGAAGAGCTGTTTCCTTGCATAATAGCTCACTTGGTTATCTCTCAGGTGTTTGCCATCTTAGTTATGCTTGTATGTTTATATTTATTTATTTGAAATTACTCCAGTGGGGATAACCCTATGAGATGCAGCATCTTGTTTTCATGGTGGTCCCAGCAAGGTTACCATCAGTCAGTTGAATTTTGAGAAGAAAGTGATGTTAAGAAGTGGTGGTGTCTCTAGATCATTGGTAAGTCCTCTCATAGAGTACTGTGTCCAGTTCTGGAGGCCACATCTCTGGAAAGACATAGACAGAGTGGAGGTGGTCTAGAGGAGGGCAACTAGAATGGAGCAGGGTCTGCATCAAAAGCCCTATGAGGAGAGACTAAAAGACCTCAATATGTACACCATAGAATAGAGGAGGAGAGGGAGATATGACAAAGACCTACAGGAGGGTATTTTTCTGAAGTAATGGTGCTCAAGAACAAATGGACATGTTATGAAGTTGGGGGTTAGCTTCAGGAGAAATGTGAGGAAGTACTTATAATTGGGACCATCAAGTACTTGAAAGGGATAAATAAGATTGATAAGGAGAGTCTCTTTAAGCTAGTGGCAACCATAACATGAGGGGCACAGTCTTAAGCTGGAGGGTGGGAGGTTTAGGAGGGAGGTCAGGAAGCACTTCTTCACAGATAGGGTGGTGGACACTTGGAATGCACTGCCAGAAGAGATAGTCTCATTGAAGGCAGTGGGCAACTTTAAGAGAGGCTGGGACAGGTATAGGGGAGGGCAAGGGTCATGGGTAGGAAGGATGGGAGGAATGGGAGGCAGGAGAGGGACAGTAGCTCAAGCTGTGGACCCTGCAACACAAGCAGACTTGATAGACCAAATGACTTTCTTCTGCTGGCTTCTTCATATGTTTGTATGTTCACAAAAGAGTAGTTAATTCCTAGAACAGTCTTCCAGCAGAGGTGGTGTGGGCAGAAACAGTGGTGAGGTTCAATAATGCAGGGATAAGCACAAGGTAATCACAGTGGAAAGGAGGGGAAGGTTAAGGAGCGAAGATCAGGCACGGTCTGTGGTAGTAGTGTAGGTAGGGAGAAATGGGCAGACTGGATGGGCCACGCAGTCCTTATTTGCTGTCAAATTCTATGTTTCTATGTTTCTATTGAGGGGCAAGATGTAATTAAGATACAGTTTTACCCTAAGTGACATCACTTCTGTCTCAAGATTCCATGAAGTGGCTGCTATCTTGATTTAATTTACATATGAGTCCGATATTCAAATCTCAAGACTCCTTACACCTGAAGGTAAACCTAATACTTTGTTTACGCTTGCCCAATTTGAGTGGTCACTGCAATATTTACTTCACAAACACTTTTCAAAACTATCCTGTTGTTATTATATCAAGTTTAGCTGCCTGGAAGAGCTTTGCTGTGTTCAAATGTTTGATAGAAATGACTTGTTGCCAAGTTTTTGTTGTACTGGTCCCGCTGCAGTTCTGCAAAGTCTGCAAGTTCTGCCTTATTGGTTCTTTGCTTCTTCACAAAAGAACAGAAAGTTATATGTTTTGCCTAGTGCATGACCATGGCGGAGATGGCAGCTCCCATTCATCCTGTTTTAGGTCAGGATGCAGACAATCAAACTAATCAAAACTGAAAGCCAGCGAAGGCTGCCTCTTATTATTTCGCCAGCTGGCAAATGGGGCTTCATAGTATAATTTTGGAAGAAGTCCACTACTTACGAAGAACTTCCAATACTAATCTGGTGACATTGTTTCATTTCCATTTCTCAGGGTAAATTTGGGACTTAAAACCTGTTTTTTTTTTTTACTTCCAAAACATTACCAATGCTTTCCAGATTGTGAAATACTGTACTTTTGATGAAAGCAAAAGGTATCCGAATTACTCTTGGCAAGTGAGTAGCATAGCTGTGCTCTGATGCCATTGTATAGTTTAGCACATTCCATGCTCACAGAGTTTAATGAAGCCAATGTCTGAGATTCAGCTTTAGCCGGCGTCTGAGATTTCGCTTCAGTAGGAATAGCAGGGTAAGTATACTGTTGCTGGTCTTGAGAGTCTAACCTGAGTTGGCTAGGGCAGAAAACTAGAGGAAAAAGAGAAGGGAGAGATGTTTACATTCAAGATTCTGTTTCTTGTAATCTCCTTAAACCCAATTAGGCAACAACTTTCCATCCTAAGCATGCCCAAGCAGCCCAGCTCAGTCTGCTCAGTCTACAGAGTCAAACAGGCTTTGGTCAATAACAGTACTGTTTGCTTGCAAGTTGTAATAGTGACATTTAAGCTTAATAAGTTTAGTTATTTTGTTGCCCAGAAAAGGAGGGTTGGAGAATATTTCCTGTTTTCAGCCTCATCTGAGGTAGAAGGGGATACAGATGTAAAGCATCTGATATCACTTATTTATTATTATTTCAAAAGTTGTACCAGGAAAGATATACTGATCTGGTAACAGCTGATTTCTAGATTCCTCCTGAGGAAGGGGTAGCAGAGGCTGCAGTGAAAAACAACACAGCAATGCAACGTACTGTACATGCATCATTTAATGTACTTCTAGCCCAGACGCCATAAGCCAGTGGGCTACTACCCCTGCCTGTCGACCAACACACAGATTAAGGGACCTTAGTCCTGCTATGGTGGTATTAGGGGTTTTATCCTGGAAAATGAATGAAAATAGCGTGGTGCCTCCACCTAGAGTAAACTGTAATGGGATAGTTGTATGACTGGTACAATCCTCTGGGATGTCGTACCTACCCACCTCCCTTTCTAACTGCCCCACACACTGGATGCCAGACAGCTTCCAGTACCACAAACCACATACACTTGTTAGCTGATTCCCACAAACACCCTTCACACAGAAATTCCAAACAAAACACAGCTTTATTGGAGGCAGGGCTAAAATTGGGGTACCTGGAACCAGTAGCTGTGGAAGGAAGAAGGGTTAATAAAGTTACTCAGAATGATTAGCAGCATATGAGCCCGAAGGTCAAAACACCTTAGATGCCCACCCCACTGGTACCAGTGTTGCCCTCTGTCCTCTTTTGGGTACCCAGGGTAGCAGGCCTACACAGTGCTGCAGGTTGGCCAGTGATGGGGCCCTGAAATGATGTAACTGGTTGCACAATTAAACAGACAACCCTCTTGATTACCAGTGCAGGCACTGGGTCATCATGTTCCTGGAGATCTGAAGGGTTCCTGGTGCAGAGGGCTTCCATCAATCTGAAAATGGGATCTCAGTTCGAAAGAGGGCAGACAGATGGGCAGCAGAAGGTATCCTAAAGACTTTAGCTTGATTGAAGGTCTGGCTGCTTGTCTCCTTGATTGAAGGTCTGGCCACTTGTCACCTTCAGGGTATTCAGGCCCATTGCAGAGCTACTACATAAGACCCACTAAGCCACAGAGAACCCAGACCTAGAAGTGGTTCCACAGCCCAGCTCCCTCACAGGTCAGAATACCCTAGCACTGGGAGTGACCCTGTGATCCACTGCAGCCAGCATACTCCACTTGGTGGGGGTTAGCTGATTCCACCCTAGGATCTGGATCAGCTGGAACACTTCCGGGTTCACTTTTTAGCAGAAGGATAAGCAGCTCTGATGTGCAGCCAGACAAGTCCACAAATTCTCTGCTTTCCAGCACCGTTTGGCTGAAAATCCACAGTCTCAGCAGTAACTTCTTTCCACACCTAACACACAGCCACAGCGACAGAGCCCTGTAGCATAAGCCACCTACTCAACCCCTCCTTATAGTCTCTCAGGGTTCAGATCAACTTCCTCCTTTGTTTTGGCTTGTGCAGCTCTCAGACAGGCTTTCTGCTTCAAACAGCAATCCTTTGCCTCTGGCTTGCACCCAGTTTCCAGCAAGACTCTCTCGCTCTCTCTCTCAGATCAGTCTCTCTCTCTAGTCCCAAAGCTAATGCAGGATAGCTGCAGCAGAAATCTTCCCAAGGCAGCAAATTCCAAACAGAGTGCCTGGGTCGCTCGTCACAACAACACAGTTCCTCGCAACAGCAAGGCTTCTATTCCTTTATCTCACAAACCATATCCGGTTTAAATCCTGTGAAAGGCTTTAACGCATTCCTTCTCACTGCACTGAGCTGTCTTGACCTAATCGGAGCATAGAACAGACTCATTCCACTGCCCAAAGTCTCTGGGATTTCCCTTGAGAATCCTGCCCTCTACTTGGCTGCCTCCAGTTGTCAATCACAAATATCCATAGTGATTAGCCTTCTCTGAACACTGATTGGTGAAGGTCTCTTGGCACCTGAAACTAGTTAACACCTTCTTCCATGAGCCCTCTCAACAGTCTTTGGGCACCCAGTTATCCTCTTGGCTGTCCGTCTGGGGTCAAAATATCATAATATGGTTGTTATCATTCAGTCCCATGGCAGCCCTCATATTGTCCCAAGAATAAAGTTTGTGCAGCCAAGGGAAGTACTTTTCATTTTATTAACCCCACTGTTAGATAGCCCAACACATGCCCTACTAAATGACCACAAATATTTACATTTATTGTCAGCCCTGCACTTGTCGCTGCTGCTGAAATACAGTCCCCTTGCAGTGGATAGGCACCCTCATTAATATTCATAAGGGCTCTATTAATATGAGCAGAGCCCAGACTAGGTTCCACTCCAAACTCCTTATTTATATCTGGAAGCAGCCTCTCACCGACTGTGTTCTGGTCACTGACCCCGAATAGGCTGGCAAGGGGTTGGGACCATGGAAATGCCTTTGCTTGACTAGCGGTGGTCAGAAAATCGGAACTCTCTGGCGCATGTGCAGACTGCCAGCTGCCATCCTTTACAGACACGGACACAGCGGCTCCATGATTCAACTTCTTTAGCTCCCACCGGAGCAAATAACACAGGGACTGCTTGTGGAGCACCACAAGGGCTTGGGTCATGGCGGTGATGAGGGGAAGATCAGGGATGCCAGGAGGAGCAACTGGGAGAATGAGGGTCAGTTAAGGTAAGCCCCAAAAGGGTTACACTTACATTGAGGTAGAAAAACAGAGGCAGCAAAAATCCTCAAATCTGAACTGAGTTACTCTGTTCATTTTTGGGGGAATTTGACCAGACACTGGGAAAATGCCCTATCACTTCTGGAGAAGTGCCATCCACCTGAACAACCACCAGAATAGGCAGAAGGTTAGAAGTACAATAAAGACCAAGGGCAGTGGCAACCATGGCCTGTATTCATGAATATTGACTCCAGTGTTAGCACAGCTTTGCTTTGCCTTTACTACCCAGTTCTGCAATCCCCACATTACGGAATGAGGTAGGAAAGTTAAGTAAAGTGATGCTAATGCTGGAGGTAATGTTCATGAATATAGTCCATGAATGATAGGGACTTAAAACAAATGCTTACAGTCAGTTACAGGGCAACCTACAAAATACTGTAGTTCATTTAAAAACCAAGCAGTTCACTTACCAAACATAGGAGGGATCTGGAGAGGGGTCCCTGTACCAATGTAGGTATAGTACCTAAATAAATAAAAGGGTATTTGGAGTAAACACAAAGTCTTAGTTTTATAAGCTGGGGATAGGAATGAGATGAACTAATACTCATCTGATAGGGAAGGTCTGATGTACAGCCAGACCTGTGAGATAAAAAGAGACATAGGCTAGTTAATTTATGGTAGCACAGGTTAAGGTAGAGAATTTGCTCATACAGAGAAGGAAGGATTAAGAATAACATAGAGATAGCGAAACTGTAAAATAAAAAGAAAAATAAGTAATAACAGGTAATGTGAGAAAGGAAGAGGAGAAACAAAGATATAAGCAGTGCTGGGGCAGCATAGATCCCCTCAGAACCCATGGGTGCAAATTTAGCAATAAATGCACCACATGGTGGACTGTAGTATTCCTAACCCTGGTAGTCCAGTGGGCTATTAATGGGGTCCTGGTAGCTAGTGGGCACAGCTTGATTTAAAAAGAACACTATTTGGTGTCCAGTGGAGGGTGGACAGCTGGTCTTGAAAATGTATTTTGGCAGATGGGTAGAACTGGTAAGGATGTAAGCCAGTTCATGGGAAGAACAGCTGCCACCACTTGAGTCAGATTCAGACTGCTGATACCATCAATGCTTCTTCCACTGGTGCCTCAAAATGATGGTGCCAGTGATTGGGCGGGGGTGGGGAGAGAAGAGTCAAAGTGCTCCTGGGTGGCTGTATTTAAAACTAGCCCTGCCGACTATCTCTGGAATAGGACAGAGTCAATATTCTGCTGAGCAGCTGCATCTGTTGTAATGTAACTTATGTATTTTTGTTTGTTGTTGCATGAATTGTATATCCACTTGCTGCTTTGTATATCAATGATTATGTAATGTATAGCACAATATGTTCCATACGGTATTCCATGCATGGTTATGTATTGGACAACCTGACCCTGTAGGGATTGATATTGTTTCTGACTCTGACCTTTGAAAATAGGCTTCCGCCCAAAGGATTCTCTGAGAAATTAACTAACTAATTAACTAACTTAACTAAGTAACTAACTAACTAACTAACTAGAGCCCATCACTGCTGGTGATTTGCAGGAGGGCATTGCTAGAGGGACCCTGAACACCTCTGCTGGTCTCTGCTCCAGTTCTGTGGGAGAGTGAGTCCATAGGGTCCTTAAGGGCTCTGATAAAACCCAGAGCACTGAAAACATTACCTTGCCCATGGATTGAATACAGTAGTCTGAATTCACATGTTGGTCCTCTGTTCTGGTTCAGTGGTGGAAGGGGTCGCTGAGGGCTCTGGTTCTGTCAAGGATGGCATCTAGAAGTCGCCAAGGGATGAGAGCATGTAATGAATGACAAGGGATTCTGCACTATGACATAACTAACTATCTATCTATCTATCTATCTATCTATCTATCCATTTAATTAATTAATAAATTATTTTATTTATTTATTCAAAATCTATTTTAGCCAGTGAGCAAGCTAAGCCCAGGAGGCACATTTTCAGTTGAGACCTGGAGGAAGAAAGGATAGAATAGGAAAGTAGAGATAATACATACATAACACACACATACATAACACACACATACATAGTGCAAAAAATACAGAGGAGATATATATTTACAGAGTGCAAACATCACAAACTTCCTAATGACTATAGGAATAAATGTAGGTACATAAGCAGAATACAATTGCATTAAAAACACAGGAGTCAGGAGCACAGTTCTTGCTAGGAGCCACAGAGCTTTAATGCAGTGGGGTTCATGGGGTCCACAAGGACAGAGAACATTATGCCTAGAACTCTGAGGTACTGTAAGCTCTTTCACTCAGCAAGAAAGTTGGATCACCACTGTGTTGATCATTGCAGCTAAGCTATCCAAAACACTGTGGAGCAGTGTTCAGATGCCATAGCTCTGGAGAGTTGCAGGTGCTGCAGAGGCGTTCCACCCTTCTGAGGAGGGTTCCAGTAGGGGTGCAGTTAACGACACTACAGTACCAGAAGGCTGGAGATTGTCTTCAGACCCAAGTTCAGCTAAAGTTTTTTTACATTAAACACAGCTGAACTTGGGCAAGTAGTTCTTTTACAGACCTAGGGCTGTAAGTTGGAGAAAACATGGTCCCAGAGCGGATCCATGATACTAGAACGCTGTGGATGGTGCTGGCTGTTCCACACAGCCGAGCAAACCAGTGTAAAACTCATGCTCCACTATGCGATCCCAAGAAAACAGGGATCATGGGCACAACAGAATGCAAGTGAAAAATGGCAGAACAGTGGACGTTCAGTTGTGCACAGCGGCACCGATCGGGCACTGTTCACCACCACCACCACTGACTCAGAACTGGCAGTGTAAATGATCCTTGTATGGTCAGGTGCACATTTCATGCTAGGGGCAGTTGTGTGAGGAGGGCAGCCAGATCTACCAGCATCCCTTCCATCTTTCATGATTCAGCTGCAACATGTTTGAAGTAGAGGCCACCCTGTCACAAATTTTAGTCAAACACAGAACCAGCTCACCTAACACTCGGCATGGGTCAAAGCCAAAAGAAAGGAATGGATGGGATATACAGGAAAAGCCAGACATAATTACATCTACCTTTCAGATCAGATTTCCTTTGAATTTATGTCAGTTTAGCACAGCACCCCATTCTTTATGTTTAGTGCACCACTGAGTCAGCTTTATTTTGGGTTTATGGTACCTTTCCTAGAGAACATATCTTAAAGTGCTTTACATATCAACAAACTGGATGCTGGTAGACCAGGGACTGAATGCACACAAACACATCAGCCATCATCTGGGGCTAGCAGTATAGCATAGAGGTTAGAGTAACGAGCTATGAATGAGCTTGGTACATCCAGCAGACCTGGGCTTGATTCCACAACCTCCACTTGCATACTGTGTAACTCTGAGCAAGTCACTTAACCTCCCAGTGCTCCCAGGTGGCCTCTGAAAATAGGCACTTGTGCCTCATGAGCCTTACCTGGTTACTAAAGACTAAAATAAAATAAACATAGGACAACTGTGGATCCCGTTTTATGTAAGGGATAACACACTCAGGCAGGGTGGAGGCTGTCCAGAGGAGGGTAGCTAAAATGGCACAGGGCTGCATTATAAACCATATGAGGAGACTGAGGGACCTCAATATGTACACCCTGGAAGAGAGGAATGAGAAGGGGGACATGATAGAGACCTATAAAATACCTCATGGGGTTTAACAAGGTATAGGAGGAGTATTTTTCAGAGGAGAAGGTGAGCGAGAACAATGGGACATGCAGTGAAGCTGGAAGGAGAACATTTAGCAGGTATGTAAGGAAGTACTTCACTGAAAGAGTGGTGAATGCCTGGAACAGTTTTCCAGTTGAGATAGTGGGGTAAAATCAGTTGTAGACTTCAAGCATGCATAGGATAGACACAAGGGAATCTTAGTTGGGATGTTGTGGGGGCAACCAGAGATCAAGTAGGGGCTGAAGTGACAGCATATGCAGGGACACATGGGCAGACTAGGTGGACCAAGCTGCGTTAATCTGCAGCCAAACTCTGTGCTCTATGTTTCACTCCAGGGTGTTCAGCTGTAGAGGAATAATCGTGCTGTGGGTGGTTATAAGGCATGAGGCTCAGCTCCTTCCACATGTAACAGATGGGAGGGTATTTTCTCCTCCAGACCACCTAGACAAAATGAGTTTCACATTTCACCCTGAGCACACAATTGATACCCCCACTCACTAGGTGCAATAAAAGTTGCACCAGGACTGCACTCCATTATCAGGCACACTACCCAGACCTGCCCAGCAGAGTCAAATATGCATGCAGACTCCCTCCTTGAGGGCCAGCACGTGGAACCAGAGCTCTCCTACCCTACTGGCTGTTGGCAGCCGATGGTTGCTCAGTTCAGTCCCAGCAGGGTCAGTGATGCTTACTTCTTGCACTACCTAACTCAAGTGGAGAGGAGAAGCAAGGCAAGGCAATTTTATTTATATGGTATCCAATTCCAGGGGCTCTGGGTGCCTTACAATGAGTACAGCAGAGTCAGTAAACTTGGTTAAAATCAATAAATAGCACTAAATATAAAATCTCAAAAAGATTACATAGCAGTGTCTGGCCCAAACCTCAGTGTAAAAGGATGAATTTTCAAAGACTTTTTAAAATGGTCTGTGAAGGAGCATCTCTCATCTCCCAGGAAGGGTGATTCAAAGAACAGGGGACACCACTCTGAATGTCTTGTCTCCTGAGGATTTCAAATAGGATCTTGGAACAGACGAAGGTCTGCCTCCACCGACCAGAGGAGCTGCCAGGAATATAAGGTACCAGGTGGTCTTTCGGGTAGCCTGGACCTAAACTGTGCATGGCCTTGTATGTTAACAAGCACACCTTGAAGCTTATGCACCACTGCACCAGCAGCCAGTGAACAGCACTGAGAAGTGGCATGATATGCTCGAGCTGAGAGGCCCCATCAACCAGCCGGGCTCCTGCATTCTGGACTAGTTAACTTGCAAATGATGCAGCAACCTCATGAATAATCCAAGGCAAAGAGCATTACAGTAATCCAACCTTGACGTGACAAAGGCATGCACCAGCATTGCTACGTCAGTCAGCTCAATATAGGGCTTGATCCGGGAGATGTTTCACAAATGGTGAAAGCCACTGTGGACAACAGCTGGCACCTGATATTCTAAGGTCAGTTTGGAGTCCACAATGACCACCAAATTCCTCACCTTATCTGCAGCTCCAAGTGTTATACCATCTAAAGAAGGAAGGATGGCACTACTTCTTGTCATTACTGAACTGCACCAACCTGGCTCCACCTGTAACACCTCCATCTTTAGTGGGTCTAATCTAAGTCAGCTGGCCACCATCCAGTCCTGAATTTCCCTAAGGCACTCGCTCAATTCTGAAACAACCACACCATCATCAGGGGTACAAGACATATACAGATGAGTATCATCAGCATAACAAAAAAACCTAAGCCATAACATCTAATGATTTCCCAAATGACAACAAATACACAGCAAACAGCATGGAGAGCTAGAATCGATCCCTGAGGCACACAGCAGAGTGCAGCTCTACTCGATGTAAAAGAGCCAAATGCCACCTGCTGCACCCTACCAGACAGGTAGGACTCAAACCACTGCAGCATTGACCATGCGAGTCCTACATAATGCCTCAAATGAGCCAACAGCACCCCATGATCCACTGTGTCAAAGGCCAATGAAATGTCAAGCAGAACAAGGATGGAACAATGCCAACTACCCCTCAGTAGAAGGAGATTATGGTGCACCCTGACTCGAGTGGTCTCTGTACTAGGGCAAGGCCAGAAACTGGACTGGCAAGGCTCATAAATGTCATATTTCTCCAGGTGTTGCTCCAGCTGCACTGCCACCACCTTCTCAATCAAATTTCAGAAAAAGGAAGGTTCAAAATGGGTCTGTAGTTAGAGAGATCATCAGGATCCAGAGAAGAATTTTTAGAAGGAGCTTGACCAATGTCCTTTGAGTGCAGATGGAAAAATCCCTCCCCAAGGAACACCTAACGATCTCACAGCAATCAGACGAGGTGAATCCCAGCACTCTAAAGAAGCTGGGTTGGCCCAGGTCCAACATATACAAGGTGGGACACAGTCCAGAAACCACCAGAGGACATCATCTGCCAACATCGGCTCAGACTCTGCCCATAAAAATGGAATGCCTCTGTCCATCAAAGATCAGGTACTGTCAGCAGATGACAAGCTGCTTGAGAATATTCCAGCCAAAATGGAGGACACCTTGTCCAGAAAGAACCAGTTAAACTCTTCACATTTATCAGGAGAAAAGACTCTGCATGATTGGAGACAGACTGGTTTTAATAGTCTGTTCACAGTGTTGAAGAGCTGGGCAGACCAGTTCCTTACTGCAGCATTCATCCGTGACAGAAATGCTGACTTTTCAGAGTGATTGCCCTCTGATACTCATCATAATGAGCTCTCAGCTCTAATTTATCATTATCGAGCAGGACCTCCACCAACAATGTTCCAACCTCCACCCTTTGTCTTCAACCTTCTTAGATTACCATCAAACCATGGTGACCTCTGGCAGGAACTCAATGGGTGGACACAGAGACGTGCTAGGAGTTGACTGCAGCTGCCTCATCTCCCATTGCACAAGCCATCTCCCTACCAAGATGTCCACCACTACCAAGAAGCTCTGATGCTCCAGATTTCTAAAAGAGCAGTAATTGACCATCTCCACCAGGAAGTTTAAATGAAGTCCCCACAAAAGAACTGCATGGCATGATGATCTGACCAAATGACTGGATCAATCTTGCTATCACTAATATCAAAACCCAGTGGAAAAAACAGGTCCAAGGCACAGCCATGCTGATAGGTATTAGTAGCAATTGCCTGTACGAAGCCCAGGAAGACATCACCTGGAGGAACTGCATTCCAAAGGAGATATTTCATCATCGATCCAAGCATTAAAGTTACCAAGACCAAAAGTCTTGGTGACGCCCACAAGATCAGTTATGAAAGTCTCAGGTTCCTGAAAGAATTCACACCCATATCCCAGAGGACAGTATGTGAGCATGAACCTACAACATGTACCAGGCCACCCTTTACTTTGCTTACTGTCATGCATTTTGGCATCTCTCTCTCTGTCTCACTGTAGCTGGGTTCTCCACCTCAGAAGCAAAACAGAAAAAAGCAGCCAAATGGCGGCATCCAATAACATCTGTCCCCTCATCCACTGGGGATGAGAGAAGAGCTGCTTAGTGGCAGCTATTGCCATGTGTCCCTTCTCTGAAGAGAAACAATAAAACAGTCTGCAGGCAGTGACAGCCATTGATGCCCATCTGCCTCTCTGGAAGGGATGAGAGAAGAGCCACTGGGCAGTGATAGCTATTGCTGTGTGTCCATCTCCTAGGAGTTGCCATTGCCATGTGCTCTGGAGGAGTCAAGAGAAAGCCACCACCATTGCCATGTGCCCCCTTTGAAGGGGATGATTTAAAACTGCATAGTGATGGTTGTGTTGATGTCTGTCCTCCTCTTTGGTGGGGGATGACAAAGAGCCACATCATAAAAGAAAGCCTGCTCATTGAAAGGGGTAGGAGAAAGCTCTGGTGTCCAGACAATCTCTCCCCATGGCCATCAACACACACCCTCTACTCACTTCCATGGCTGGCTCCCATTTGATTCACAAAACGCTTTTTATCAATATACCCACAGCTGGTATATTTATTTAGTTAGTTAGTTTTGTTGACTGGGATAGGAGGGCTAGGCAATACTGCATATTTTAAGCCTCTCCCAGGGCAGGGAATGCAGATTCAAGCTGAATGAAACTGAACCAGATTATGCTGTTGGTGGTATTTTTAGTGACTGGGTGAGATTTGGCCAGGACACTGATATTCTGCAAGCAAACATAAAAACAAGCATTTGTCAATGCCGAATGTTATCTTGCTGGCATTGGCATTGGTAGTGCAGGAGTTAGACATGCATAACAGGAATGGCAGTGAGTATGGAACAGCGTAACCCCATCCCCACCTTGCAGAGATTGACAGGCGGCTGGGGTGTGCCTTTGGGGTGTCATCTATAACGCTCATGCCATTTTACCTCACCCTACCCTGTAGACACTGACAAGTGTCGGTGGTTTGGGGTCTTTGGGCCTTATACGATCCCATTCCATAAGGACATATGCTGAGATGGGGTGCAGTATAGAGAATGGGGTGAATGTTAGGCCGAACACTCCAAGGAACACCTCAATGCCTGTCATTGGCAGCAGGGTGGTGGGGGTGGAAATGGCATGAGCATTACAGCCAATGATCCCAAGTCACACCCCTGATGCCTGGCAGTCTCTACAGGGTGGGGTGTTACAGTTGGGAACCCTAACATTGTAGGCGCTATTGGTATTTTCACTCCAAATTTTCAACATAGGCTTTTTGTGATCCCCACCTCATGAAGAGTGGCACAATCAGTTTGTTAGCTGAAAAGTGGTTTTGTACAGCGGCTATGCCATTTGGTGACACAGGGATGAAAACACATTTTGGGCAGGATGTGAAAATGACAACTGTATTGTTCATGAGGAGCGTAAAAAATGGCAACATTGAAAATCTGGAGTGAAAATATGAAAATTGGTGAAGTCATGAGCATGCATATAAACTACACAACACATGTCCGTAGCAATTATTTTTGGAGTTTTTAGCCACATTTTAACATAGGCATTTTGGGACCTCCCTCATGAACAGTGGTGCTGTGATTTTGTTAATCTGTCCCAAAAGTTTATTTCCACAGCGACCAAGCCATTGTGCACCACAGGTGCGGAAATACATTTTGGACAGGATGTGAAAATGACAGCTGTACTGTTCATAAGGAAAGTGAAAAAATGCCAGTGTTGAAAATCTGTCATGAAAATATTGCAACTCGAAGTTACAAGGGTGCGTGGAAACTGCCCAACACACGCTTCTAACACAGTCACTTTCAGCATCACATTTTCAACATAGGTATTTTAGGACCTCTGCTCATGAACAGTGTCACTGTCATTTTCTCAAACTGTCCCAAAACTGATTTCACACCGACGCGCTATTCTGCGCTGGATATGCGAAAACACATTTTAGCCAGGATGTAAAATGACAGCTGTACTATTCACAAGGAGGTGTGGAAAAATGGCAATTTTGAAAATGTGGAGTGAAAATATTACAAATTCATGAAGTTATGAGCATGCGTGGAAACAGCACAAAGCACACTCGTAAAACAGCCATTGTTTGGATTTTTTCACCAAATTTGCAACATAGGCTTTTGAGAGCCCCTCATGAACAGTGGCACTGTCGTTTTGTTACTTGGTCCCAAAGGTGATTCCACACAGTGACCAGGAAATCACCTTTCAGGACTGAATAACACCATGACAGTGACTGAATTCATGAGGAGGGTTCTAATAACTCCATGTTGAAAATTTGGTGCAAAATTCCAAAAATGCCCAAGATATGTACCAAAGTTGAAAAAAACCCTATTTATGCCATTATACAGCTTACCAGCATTTCCAGTTCGTGGTCAGCTTTAAAGAGTGCAGATGTGTTCCCGGTCCATAAAAGATCGTCGCACTGGACTCCGGAGAAGTAAGATGGAGTGGGGGTGTAGGGAAGCAGGGTGTGCAGAGGGTGGGTGCGAGTTGTGGGAGGGGCTGGGAGACCGCAGGCACCGTTTCTTCTTTCACAGGGTTAAAAAACAACATTGCAGGACGGTTTTCTTTGTTTAGAGGATTTGGCATGCTGGGCTGGGCTCCCAGCATGCCACCTAAATGTTTTGAGGGATGCTACAGCCAACAGGAGATTGAGCACCTCCATTGGCACATACTGAAGGGGCAAGAGCCAAGGGGATTGGGCACCTCCCTTAGTACATAACAAATGGGGTTGGAGGTGCATTATGCCGATGGGGAGTGGGCTTCCTCGTTGGCACATACATTGGGTCTGTTCATGCTGACAGGGGATTGGGCACCCCTGAAGTTGGCATTATGGCTGGTGTGTGCCACCATGTTTTCACCAGGAAAGCATGTTGGGAGGTGCTGCTCGTGTATGACAAGCTTTGCTCACATTGCAGTGGACCTTTCCTTAGATGTACTCACCACATTATGTATTCCAGGTGTTACGCTGGCATGCAGGCTTATTGGGGAATGAGGGACCCACCTACTGATCGTGCCCTCGCGTTAGCCAACAGTGACCGCACCTCAAATCTGCTACTAATGCAATATGTTGGCTGGTGCTCAAGTGCGAGCCAACATAATAAATTACCTCCAGCTTCGTACCATTCAGTGAAATACATACTGCAAAGGAAAAGGATTAGTGAATATAAAACTCAGTAGTACGTTTACCCTCATCCCATCCACCCCAGACATCTGCAGGCTAAGATATATTCTTTTCTGACTGTCTCTAGAAAGAGTGTACATTACTGTCAGTCATTAGGCAGCTACCTACCATCCCACTGAGATCTTAGAGGAACAGAGTTGTAGGTCCACAGTAAGACAAATAATATGGCACTGTGACTTTTCCTCCTTATCCTTGCTTTCAAGTGCAAACACTGAAGGCGTTCATCTAGCATTTAATAAACTCATAGGTAGCAGCAGCTTACAAGAAGAGTCATGCAAAGTCTGTAAAAGGATGCAAGGAGAGATCAAATATCCAAGTAGTTTTGTTCCTGTCCCTCACCAATATACTCAACTGTGTCAGACTATGCACTTTGTCCCTGCACTCTGTGATGCAATTACTGTGTAGCATTTTGTGATACAATGTACTGTATGAAAGACACTGTATAACAATAAATGGAACTGAATTATGGTACTGCATGTGAAAGGCTGGAAACCATGGATGTTTGAGAGTACTCCTTTCAAATATATCTCTTTATTCAAATTGGTCCAAAGTAGTCCACGCTCAAGTTTTAGGGGTGGGGAATGCTCAGCTCACTCCCTAGCACAGAACTATTCCTATCCCAATGTCATAGAGGCACAGGTCAGGAAGCACAGGTAGACCAGTAGAAGCTATAAATTCACAATTAACATTTTATTATCAATAACAATAAAATAAAGAAAAATAAAATTGTACAGAATAGCTCGTTACACAGGCAGTGCAAACAAAGTTCTACATCTGAGAGTCTCTAGCATTTTAAATCTCAGTCTCTCCAGCTCTTTCTAAACAAAACACTGTTCTCTTATTATATAAACTGTGGGACCATCGCAGTGACCAATTCCAAGATACCACAAGAAAAAATGTGATTGTGCAATCAAATAGGCAAGAGACAGACAAGTGGCAGAAAAAGAATGGACAAAATAGATCCCTGCTTTTAACTCTCTCATTTACTTATTACATTTTTCTATTTTGGGGGATAACTTAATTGTGGTGAAGGGCCTCTTTTGCAAGAGTGCCTGGGAGCAACAACAACAATACATACATTCTACAGACTTGCACCAATACAAAATATAGTAACAATTACAATAAATAGAATTACACAGTGTCACCACAGGTTTTGAGTGGGTTGTCAGAACTAGTTGTAACAAGATTAGAACCCTTTCAGAACTCAAGGTTTGTGTTCTGAGTAACAATAGTTCTAAATACTAAATAAATAAGAGACATGTGATGTGCATTCATGAGATACAATATGTATCTTCATATGTGGTCAGTGATCTCTTGACCTTTCCGAGTGGCAAAGCCATGAGTGCGATCAAAAAGAGGTCACTGACTATGAATGAAGATAAATACCATATTTCATGAAGACATCACATGTGCAATTCTACGCATTAGTGTCATATTTTAGTAATTGTTTTTTGTAAAGAAAGTAAAAGTTTACCCTGCTCGTGGTGGCAGGAGCATGTGGCTGTTTAGAGCATGGTGCACAGGTGGCAGGAGCATGTGGCTGTTAGAGCATGGTGCACAGGCAGGGCTGCAGTAATAGGGGGGCAAGTGGGGAAGTTGTCCGGGGCCCGAGCTCAGGAGGCGCCCTCCTGAGGGCTGGAATTACCTCTGTCATTAGCTGGTTTGGGAAGCGGAGGCCCATTCCAAGTGATTTGTCCGGGGCCCCAAGTTCATAGCTGCAGCCCTGTGCACAGGTGACAGGAGCAAGTGGCTGTTTAGAGCATGGTGCACAGGTGGCAGAAGCATGTGGCTGTTTAAGCATGGTGCACAGGTGGCAGGAGCATGTGGCTGTTTAAGCATGGTGCACAGGTGGCAGGAGCACGTGGCTGTTTAGAGCATGGTGCACAGGTGGCAGGAGCATGTGGCTGTTAGAGCATGGTGCACAGGTGGCAGGAGCATGTGGCTGTTTAGAGCATGGTGCACAGGTGGCAGGAGCATGTGGCTGTTTAGAGCATGGTGCACAGGTGGCAGGAGCACGTGGCTGTTTAGAGCATGGTGCATGGGTGGCAGGAGCATGTGGCTGTTTAGAGCATGGTGCACAGGTGGCAGGAGCATGTGGCTGTTAGAGCATGGTGCACAGGTGGCAGGAGCATGTGGCTGTTTAGAGCATGGTGCACAGGTGGCAGGAGCATGTGGCTGTTTAGAGCATGGTGCACAGGTGGCAGGAGCACGTGGCTGTTTAGAGCATGGTGCACAGGTGGCAGGAGCATGTGGCTGTTTAGAGCATGGTGCACAGGTGGCAGGAGCATGTGGCTGTTTAAGCATGGTGCACAAGCGGCAGGAGCATGTGGCTGTTTAAGCATGGTGCACAGGTGGCAGAATCAGAAGACTGTTGAGATGTACCCGACTAGCTGGATAAATGTAATGCTGTACTCTACTGTGAAGATAAAACATGTATCTGAATATTTGGTGTTGACTGCTATGGATAGCATTTTATTTCACCAAAAAATCCTAACGTATATTGTATAAATATGAATACTTGATGGATTGCAGTGGGACAACACATTTGTCTCAATAGTGATTGGTAAGACCCATAAATCACAAGTGGCAAAGCAATGAGTTAGTTATGATTGTCATACCACTCGTGTGGAGAAAAAATGGACTATTCTTCTGTCTGAAACACATTATGTATTAACTAGAAAATGAGCTTAAGAAGTCTTAAACTGTGATTGGCTGAGAACTGTCTCTGGGCATACATATATTTTTCAACAATGCCCACCAAAAGCAAGAGCCAATTGGCAGCAACATTATTGAATGCATAACCATGTGCCCACTTCTAATTAACAAGCATTTGTCAATGCCAAATGTTTGCTTGCTGGTATTAGCATTGGAAGTGCAAGAGTCAGACAGATACAGAACAGGAATGACAGTGACTTACTGAACTTCATGTGAACCCCACCTCCACCCTGCAGAGATGGACAGGCATAGGGGTATGCCTTTGGGTCATTGCACAATGCGTACACCATTTCTCCTCACCTCACCCTGTTCTGCAGACACCGACAAGTGTTGAGTGTGCCTTGGGCTGTTCAGCTTTATAGTCACCCCATTCCATAAGGACATATGCTGAAATGGGTGCAGTATAGGAGAATGGGGTGAACTCTGGAGCCGAAGTCAAGGCACACCTTGATTCCTGTCACTGGCTGCAGGATGGGGTGGAATGGCTTGAGCATTACAGCCAGCAATCCAAAGGCACACCCCAACACCTGTCAGTCTGTACAGGGCAGGATATTATGGTTAGAAATTGTAACACCCCTGGTGTTTGTTAGTATTGCATTACATATTTTCAACATGGCCTTTTGTGACCCCCACCTCATGAAAGCATTTGGTACATCTGATCATGAACAGTGGCACTGCGATTTTGTTAATCTGTCTCAAATGTTGATTTGCTGACAGCGACACTCATTCTGTGCCAGATGTGCGAAAACACAGTTTGGGCAGGATGTCAAAAATGACAGCTATCCTTTTCATAAGGAAGTGTGAAAAAATGCCAATGTTGAAAATCTGGAATGAAAATATTAAAAGACTCAATTCTGGCGTGCATGGAAACTGCACAATGCATGCTTGTAATACAGTCATTGTGAAATGTTCTCAGCAAATTTTAACATAGGCATTTTGGGACCTCCAGTCATGAGCAGTGTCACTATGATTTTCGTAATCTGTCTTGAACATTGATTACCCACAGTGACCACGCCATTGTGCACCAGATATGCAAACACACATTTGAGGCAGGATGTAAAAATAACAGCTGTACTGTTCATAAGGAGGTGTGAAAAAATGCAATGTTAAAAATCTGGAGTGAAAATATTAAAATTTATGAAGTTCACGAGTGCGTGGAAACTGACAACCACGCTCATAACACAGACATTTTTTGAAATTTTTCCACAAATTTGCAACATAAGCTTTTGGGAGCCCACCTCATGAACACTGATACTGTTGTTTCATTAATCAGTCCCAAAAGGTGATTCTGCGCAGTGACAGTAAAATCACCTTTCAGGACCAAATAATGAAATAACAGTGACTGAATTCATGAGGTGGGGTCCCAGAACTCCATGTTGAAAATTTGGAGCAAAAATCACAAAATGGCTGAGATAGCCACCTAAGTTGGAAAAAAACATTTATGCCATAATACAGCTTACCAGCATTTCTTCAGTTTGCGGTCAGCTTTGAAGAGTGCATATGTGTTCCCGGTCCACGAAGATCATCGCACCAGGCTCCGGAGGTAAGTATGGAGTGGGGGTATGGGGATGAAGAGTGCGCAGAGGATGGGTGTGGGCTGGGAGAGGACAGGATGGTGAGGGACTATTTCCTTTGTTTCAGGTGAAAAAAAAATTTGTGGACTGTTTTCTGTTTTTAACAGGTTTTGGCCACTGGGTGGGCTCCCAGTGAGGCACATTTGTTGGGGGATCATGTTAGCCACACTGGGCGGGCTCCCTAGTGTGTAACACAATCGGGTATGGCAATGCCAGGAAAATGGGGGGTGTTAACATGCCGACAGGGGGATGGGCACCCCCATCAGCAAGCATGTCTGTGTTTAGGGGCAGGTTGCCGAGGGTGATTGGGCACCCCTCAGGAGACCACACAGCAGTAAAGGAGGCCCATATGCCAACAGGGAGATTGGGCACCCCTGAAGTCGGCTTCCTAGGGACTGTGAGTGAGCGACAGGCAGTGAGCCGCTGCCTGTCATGTTTATTGAAATGTTACACCAGGCAAGGCACACCCTGCAATGACAAGTTGCTCCCTCATGGCAGCAGCCGATTTGTTTCAACTGGTGGCACACTTGCTGAACTAGTGTCAGCAGCAGCATGCTGCTGCATTGGGGAAACATGACCAAGCCTCAGAATGCAGTGGGGGCATTGGCCACCATAGTGTCACACCTCCAAAACCCCACTTCTCTCCTAAGCCGTTACATAATGTTTCTTGTTCATGCATGCAAGCAAACATTAAAATGATCTGGCAGCCATTTTTTCAGTTAACTTAGCAAGTGAGGCTGCCCACCTCTCAGTTCTGTCAACCAAGCAGTGCACCAGCTGTTAAAGTAAAAATCAGGTTTAAAAACACACCGTAAAACAGAAAATAACCTTTAAGAACAACACCTACGAGCAGCACAGCTACCGCACACAATCTTAGACCGCCATGCCCAATAACACCACACCCAACCGCACCCCTTCACCATGATTTTCCAGCCTGATCATGCTGCACTGAAACTTGTTTCTGACTAACCAGAACAAACATTAAGTAATGGAACACCAGTGAGCATGTGTGGTGGGAGAGTGCACTAATGAAGCAGCACTCTTCTTGGCTGCTACCAAGGAAGGGAGGCAAAGGTTAAACAGACATACAGGAAGGAAAATCTATGGAAGGAAGGAACTCTGAAACACTGCAGTGCCTTGTACTGGCAAGTACAGTATACCATAGAGGGCCTACTTTAACAAAAAAAAACTTGACATTCATTTGGACTCTTTTTTTTAAGTTTCTTAAGTCTTACATAAAATGCCGCATGTAACCCACTTTCTAAGTGCAACAGTACCCACCAGGGTGTGCAGCATGGCTATACTGGACCTCTCAGGGGTACTGCATCAGGTCTTATTACACCCTGGGCAGTCAGGTATAGACCAATACCACCCACCCTGTTGGGTATCTTTGCTTACAGATGCCACACTGGTTGTAAGGGTAGATTAGGAGATGGGAAGAAGTACTTCTTCACTGAAAGAGTGGTGGATGCTTGGAACAGTCTTCCAGTGGAGATGGTGGGGGTGAAAACAGTGGCAGCTTCAGGCATGCATAGGATAGCTCTAGGCACAAGGGCATCTTAGCAGAAAATCAGGGGACGAGGTAGCCAGAGATCAGGTAGGGTCTGCGGTGACAGTATAGGCTGCAAAAAATAGGGTGCGAGGTCAAAACAAGCGCACCAGGAAAAGCGCTGCAAGAATCATGCTGTGTAAAGTGCAAAAGGATTGAGAGCAACAGGGGTATAATAGTGGTAGGCATATTGCTACCCCTGTCACTCTGCAGATTGCCAGTAAGAGGGATCAAGGTGCTGTGCACTGGGGTGCCTAGCCGAGCCACTCCTGTGGTGGAGTGGCTAGGGCACCAGCACACGGCAAATCAGGAGACCTGGGACTGTGGTTCAGTTCCCCCTCTGCTGAAACCTTTTTAAATAAAGAAGATATTTTTCCCCCTTCCAATTTTTCCTATCCCCAAGTCCATGAGCCCATGGAGTTGATTATTTGAAGTCCAGGGACTGTGGGTGGTCGCAGTGTGGAGTCCCCCTCCCCAAAAGAAATATCATTATTTACAATGGGGCTGTGCTCTTGTTGTCGGGTGCACCTGTACCTGTTGTTGTTTGTGAAGGCGCTATTTTCTGTGCGGCATTTATTGCCATTCTGTTTGCGGTGACATGATCCCATGCCAAAAATAGGCTGACTAGGTGGGCTGAGCAGTCCCTATTGGCCAACAAAGTCTATGTTTTAATCGTTTAGTAGTGTTTTGCCTTGATTTAACTTGAACTGCCTTTCTCTCTGATGTAAACTGTCTATCTTACCCACTAATGTCTGTGCTCTATTTCCAAACTCCTAGTGGAAATAACAAGTTCTAAGTGAAACAGCATGTGCTCTAAGTAAAAATAAATGTTTATCAAAAAGTAAAATGTTTACTTACCCAACTGATACTCCACTAGGGAGGTAATGTTTTGTTTCAGACATTTCAAAGACAGAAGACACTGGTTTGGAAAACAAAATAATCATCAGAAATCATAAATAGGACTTTGAGAATTTCAAGGAAGGAGCTGAGTGAATAAGAGGGGACAGCTAGACCAGAGTTAGGCAAAGATGAAGGCAGGCTGATCCACAAACATTTTCATGCGGGAGCAGGGGACAGAATAGCGTTAGAGATATGGAGGAGTATGAGCTAAGCAGGTAGGGTTCCAACACAGAATTTAGATGTAACCATGACACAGTGGGCAAGTCATCTGCCACAAGAGAAGGAGCAAGAGTTTGGTATCGAGAAACAGTGGAAGTATTGGCAGGGGTGGACAGTTAAGGGCAAAGTGACAGAACAAGTAAAGGGATGCAGTGTAGTGAGGGTACACTTTTTATAGCACACACACTACATCCCTATAGTAACAAAATAAGCATTTGTCAGTGCTGAATGTTGTCTAGCTGGCATTGGCATTGGCAGTGCCAGAGTAGAATAGTAGGAATAGCAGTGAAGTGTGGGTGGCGTAACCCCACCTCCACCCTGTAGAGACCGGCAGGCATTGAGGTGTGCCTTGGGTCGTCTGCTATAATGCTCATGGCATTGCACCTCACCCTACCCTTTAGACACTGACAAGTGTGGGTAGAGTGCTGGGGTCTTTGGGCATTATACTTACCCCATTCCATAAGGAAATCGCTGAGGTGGGTGCAGTATAGGAGAATGGGGTGAACTTTGTGGTCGAACAGTGCAAGGCACACCATGATGCCTGTCACTGGCTGCAGGGTGGGGGTGGTTGTGGAATGGCGTGAGCATTATAGCTGATGATCCCAAGTCACACCCCTGATGCCTGTCAGTCTCTCTACAGGGTGGGGTGCCACAGTTGGAAACCCTAACACCATAGGCATGTGTTGGTATTTCCACTCTAGATTTTCAACATGGGCTTTTGTGAGCCCACCTCATGAAAAGCTGCACAATCAGTTTGTTAGTTGAAAGGTGGTTTTGCACAGCAGCTATGTCATTTGGCAACACAGGGACGAAAAAACATTTTGGGCAGGATGTGAAATTGACAACTGTATTGTTCATGAGGAGGCGTAAAAATGGTAACATTGAAAATCTGGAGTGAAAATATGAAAAATTGGTGATGTCGTGAGCCTGCATAGAAACTACGCACACACACCCGTAACCCAATTATTTTTGGGAGTTTGTTAGCCACATTTTCACCATAGGCATTTTGGGACCTCCCTTCATGAACAGTGGTGCTGTGATTTTGTGAATCTGTCCCAAAAATTGATTTCCCACAGCAACCATGCCACTATGAGCCACAGGTGCGGAAACACATTTTGGGCAGGATGTGAAAATGACAGCTGTACTGTTCATAAGGAGGTGTGAAAAAATGCCAAAGTTGAAAATCTGTCATGGGAATATTGCAAATTTGCAAAGTTACAAGGGTGCATGGAAACTGTGCAGCATGGCACCTACAGTCATTTTATGGAGTTTCAGCACCAAATTTTCAACATAGGCATTTAAGACCTCTGCTCATGAGCGGTGTACTGTCATTTCCTCAAACTGTCCCGAAAAAACTGATTTCGCATAGTGACCATGCTATTCTGCCCAGACATGTGAAAACACATTTTGGCCAGGATATGTAAAATGATAGCTGCACTGTTCATCTGGAAGTGTGGAAAAATGCCAATTTTGAAAATCTGGAGTGAAAAAATATTACAAATTCACAAAGTTACAGTGAGCGTGGAACATAGAAACAGCGCAATGAATGCTCGTAAAACAGCCATTTTCTGGATTTTTTTCATCAAATTTGCAAACATAGGCTTTTGAGTGCCCCTCTCATGAACAGTGGCACTGTCGTTTCATTACTCAGTCCAGAAAGGTGATTCCATGCAGTGACTGTGAAATCACCTTTGGAGACTGAATAATGCCATGACAGTGACTGAATTCATGAGGAGGGGTTCCAATAACCCCATGTTGAAACTCCAGTGCAAAATTCCAAAAATGCCCAAGATATGCACCAAAGTTGAAAAACCCTATTTATGCCATTATACAGCTTACGGCATTTCTTCAGTTCGCGGTCGGCTTTGAAGAGTGCAGACAAGTTCCGGTCCACGAAGATCATCGTGCAGACTCTGGAGGTAAGTATGGCATGAGGGTGTGTGTGGGAGGCAGGGTGCACAGAGAGTGGGTGCAGGTTGCGGAGAGGGGCAAGGGAGACAGCGAGGACCGTTTTCTTTTTCATAGGGTTAAAAAAAAAAAATTGTGGGACAGTTTTATTTTTCAGGATTTGGCACACTGGGATGGGTTCCAGCATGCCAACTAAGTATTTGGGGGATGTTGTAGATGACGAGGGATTGGGCAACCCCATTGACACACAACAAAAGCAGGGGGGCAAGAGCACAGGGGACTGGGCACCCCTCTGCACATAACAAATTGAGGGTGCATTATGCTGATGGGGAGTGGGCTCCCCATCAGCACATACATGGGGCAGAGCATGCCGACAAGGGGACCGGGCACCCCAAAGTCGGCATTGTGGCGAGGCAGTGTGCCGCCATGTTAAATATTATTTCTCACCAGGGAAAGCACGCCAGAGGTCTGCTGCGTATGATGAGTTGTGCTCTCATTGCAGCGGACCTTTCCTTAGATGTGCTTCGCCCCATTATGTATGCATGGTGTGGTGCTGGCATGCAGGCTTATTGGGGAATGAGGGAAGCACCTACAGATGCGTGCCCTGCATTCTGCAACAGTGACCGCGCCTCCAAATCTGCTATTGTCACACATGCTGGCCATGATGCTGAGCCAACATAAAAAGTGAGTATCATCTTTACAGTGATCCCTCAGTGGGTAGACAGTGGGATACAAGCTTTGTTCCTTTATTTTTATCATTTAAGATTTTATTAAAGTTTTCAGGTACCTTAAGCCGTGAAACGGCCTCATACACCAAGTCTACAATACAGCCAAGTAAGCTAATACATAGGTAATTGTTCTCAAAATACAATGATGTTACCTAGATACTCTATACCTAAACAAGTATAACCTAATGCAGGTGATAATGTGTGCACACTCTAAACTACAAAATACAAATCTTATACAAAGGAAGATTAACTATCATAGTCTTTTCACATTAACTGGAGGTTACCAAGATCTGATCCAGAAGACCAGATCAGAACAACCCACTATCAGCCAATTCAGATGTATGTGAAATGGCAACTAATTGATAGAGGTTTGTGTAAACCAAGGAATTCTAGCATTCAAAACTACAGGCAGTAAAGAGAAACCAAGAAGATCAAGAAAAGAGAAGAGTATGAGCAGAGGGTGATAGGACCAGATAGCAGCAGCCAGCTATGGTAGTGTTATCAAACTATGTTGCAAATCGAGATAAAGGGGTTTTGCAGTGGCAGGGTGCAATCAAGCAGATATGAGAATGCAAATAAGCCCCCATTTCTTGTAGTATCTGTCAAGCCTTCCTTACACGCCGAGAGCCTCTCAAAGTAGCCAATCTAGCCACAGCAGAACACCATTGCAAAACCACTGGGGGCGCAGATTGTCTCCAGCTACCAAAATGGCTCTCTTCGCCTCCATGATGGCCACTAGGACCCAAGCTGCACTGGGAGGGGAGTGGATTTAATGCTGAAGTATCCCCAGTAAGAGGAATAATGTTGCAGCAGCATTGGTTTACCTATTATCCTGGAGCAATCCCTTAGGACTTGCGTCCAGAAATTTTGTAGGGCCAGGCAGGTCCAGATAATGTGAAGTAAGTGGGCAGGTGAGAGTAGCATCTCCAACATTGATCCTGTGGTGTAATCTTAAGGCTATAGAACCACAAGGGTTCTATACCACCTTAGGAGAATTTTTAGTTGCATTAATCGGCTCTTGGAGTCTTCATAGGCTGTGTGAGCCGCTCTCATCTCACATCGACCATGCTGCTGGGATAAGGGGTGAAGCAGATCCCTTTCCCAGGTGGCTCTACTGGTAAGAGTAGCATTGGGCTCGCATCTCTAAGGATTTTGTGAAAATGCCCACAGTCCTTGGCCCTTTCTGGGTAGGTGGAGGATGCTCAAGCAGTACCAGTGTTTTGTGACGATGGGGCTTTAAGAAGGGAGAGAGAGCACTTCTCAGCTGCAGAAATTTCCAGAAGTCTGAGGATCCCAAACCATATCTATCCGGATCTGTTCAAAGGACATTAGTGTGAGAGAATCGGGAGTAATAGATCCCTATAACTCGAATGTCCTTGGAGGCCCAAAGGGTCCACGTGAGCAGTTCACGATCAACCGTGATGAGATGGTTATTCCATATTGGGGCATATCTGAGCAGGGAAGGTATTCTGATTTCAGAACCCCAGTAATTGCCATCACTCTCTGCCACAATCTACATGTTTCTAACATAATGGTGGTGAGACGATTTGCCGCTGGTTTAGTACTAGAGAGCAGAAAAAGGGTGTCCATTGACAAAGTGGTCTCTAAAGAAACCCATTGGGGGGTGAGGCAAGGGATGAACCAGGCTGTGGCCTGGGCCATTCTGTAAGCTAGGTGATAACCCTCAAACCAGGGAGCCCCAACCCACCTCTGGTCAATGTGCAAGCAATTTACAGTACGTCCCATCTCGGGACTTTGCCCTCCCACAGGAAGGAAGAAATTAGATTATCTAGGGCCTTGAAAGGTTTTGAGAGAGGTGGGATGGAAAGATTATTTAGTAGGTATGAGACTCTGGAGAACAAAAACATTCTAATGGCTTCTACCTTGCCTTTTAAGGTGAGGTGGTGCCATTTCCATTGCTGAACTTCAGTTGTTAAAGAGGCCAGTAGAGGAGAGAAATTAATGGATTCTAGATCCTTGAAGATGTGATAATAGTTACACCTATGTATGGGAAGCCTTGGGGCCCAGGTAATGTCAGCACCAATAAGACAATACCTACTGCATGCCCTATTCAGGGGGACAGGATGGTTTTCTTTTGATTCACCGTTAGCCCTGAGAGACAGGCAAATTCCGTGGGAGTGGTAGAAGTGGAGTAATGGAGGACTGGGGATTTGATAGTGTAAGGAGCATATCGTCTCGTGTACTCATTAACCAGATAAGTCGTCCCTTTTATAGGAATGCCCGTGATGTTAGGGAATTTATAAGTTTCCTAATCAAAGGGTCTAAGGCAATAAGAAAAGAAGAGGAGAAAGGGCAAACCTGTCTGGTGCCTCTTTGCAACAAAAGGGAAGGAAGTATCTCTGTTAGTGACAACTCTATATGTAGGGAGTGGTATGGGGTGGAGACCCACGAGCAAAAGTCTGGCCCAAATCCATATAGTGTAAGGACTTTGTAGAGGAACACTCATTCTAGGGAGTCAAGCGCCTTGGCAAAATCTATTGCCAAGGCAGCCTTCTGAGGGTTTTGGATTATGCTTTCAACCATTAAGGTTCAAATTAAAGCGCAGATTATTAGCATTCGTTCCCCTTTAAGAAGCTGGATTGTGATGGGTGAATCAGGGTGGGCATGAGCAAGGATAATCTATTTGCTAGGATTTTAGCCAGCAGCTTGGTATCCACAGGAGGAACGAGATGGGATGGAAGTTCGCACAAAGGAGAACACTGGATGATTCTTTAGGGTAAGGGTTATTAATGCCTCATGCATAGTCGGAGGAGCATGGTATCTTTTGGGCTTCTTGTAGTGCTTGTAGAAGTGGGTCAGTGATGTCGTCTTGAAGTAGTTGGTAGAGCTCACCAATATCCCATCCAGCCAGGTGCTTTTCCGTCACCATCTGGGATAAAGCATTATGGAGCTCCTCAGAGGTAATCTGGGCATCCAACTCACGTTGTTGTATCTCAGAGTTTGAGGAAGAGGGTCCCCTGGCACAGAGTGCTCAGCCAGTGGGAGAGATCATCATCTGAAAGGGTACTCTGAGATTGGTAGAGCTCCTGGTAGAAGCTTTGCATTTCCACATTAATGGTCTTGGGTGCGTAATGAGTTCCCCTTTTTATTCTTGAGGCCAAGATTCTAGAGAAGTCTGTTGCTTCCACAGAGAGTAGGCAAGCAGCTTCCCTCCTTGTCTCCTCCTTCCCATAACTTATGTTTTGCCCAGGTCAACTGCCATTCAGCCTTTCTATTTAATAGAGCGTTAATCTGGTATTTTAAACCTGTGAGGGGCCAGAAGTGGGAGTTGAGCGGGTTCTGGGAGAGACTTTAAACTGCTTCTCAATTTTGCTAATTCATCCTGTAGTTCCCGGAGATGTTTCACTCGTTCCTTATTTTTGGCTGCAGAAATTATTCTCCCCTTATAACAGCCTTAAGGCTTCCATACCATGGTCATCTAATCTCTCCAGGGGTGTTAAGAGAAAAGTCCGGTGCGCTCCCTTAGGTACTCCTGGAAGGCTGCATCCTGTAGTAGAAGGATTACATCTCCATCTTGTAGAAGGAGGGCTTTGGGCTGGTGGGGAGAACGTGATTGCAACAGGGGCATGGTCAGATATCAAGATATTACCTATGGATGCATCACTCACACCTGACATTGCTGCATGATTAACCAACCAAAAATCCAACCTACTGAGGTGCCATGCACATTAGAATAAAGGTGTAATCATGCCCAGGGGTGGCTGTTTCTCTATGGATCCCTAGAGCCCATTCTGACATCAGAGTATTCAAAGTAGCTAGAACTTTGGGGTGAGATTGTGGTGTAGGGAGGGACTTATCTATGAAAACATCTAAGACCAAATTATGGTCTCCACCCAGTAGTATTGGGATCTCAGCCTCATCCTCCGTAAGTTCTGCGAAGGCTTGATTCAATTCAGAGTAGAGTTCCCGGAATCTGTATTGGGGCCATACACATTGGCCACTATAACTTTGCCACCTGGGTAAGACAGTCTAGCTGCTAACCACTTTCCTGGGAGTCAGGCGCTGGGTTTTAACTGACCATGGTCCCGACCTCCGAAGAAGGATGGCAACCCCTCTAGACTTTGTAGATACACAACTAGCCAATACTGTTCCCACCCATAATTTCTTTAACCATTGCACCGTTCAGCTGGTGAGGTGCGTCTCCTGGAGCAGGGTCACATCAGCCCCCATGGAGTTCAAGAATTGCAATATCTTAGTGCATTTGCCGGGTGATTAAGTCCCCTGACATTCCAGGAGATGCACCTCCACCCCTTGTAGTCCTGCGGTTGCCGCTGCCATGGTGGTTCACCCTCAGGTATTTATAGAGATGTGGAGTACTCACCTGTGAGGTAGAATAGGGAGACACAGTATAGCAGAGAGAAGGTAACCTGTTACAGTGAAGTGTGATGGCAAACCTTAGAAAAAGGTGGTGCGAGAGAGAGAGGTAGACAGCAACAGATGTTCTGGTCTATGCTGGTCAAACACCTAAGCAAAATGAGAACAGAGACAAGGAAGGTTAACTATCTTAACAATAATTAAAATGCAGTAAAGATTAACAAGCAATAAGCTATAACAGTATTAATCACATAAACTGCTAACACTAGTTCAGTTGGTGGTGTCGAGGTGTGCGTGTGAATAGAGGTGAAAGTCCTCTATAAGCTACACTGCTTCAGGACACACAGAGAGCAACAGGAGAGGTCACACCTAGTAGAAATGACCTGACCAAGCCTGACTCCATACATCCAGTCATAGTGCCAGATCTGGAAAGTCTAGGCATATCTGGCAATCGTAAGTCACCTGGATTGGGGGCCTCTGCCAATCACCACGCCATCTTGGCAAGTGGTAGTACCATCTGTTCTTGGAGTTGGTGAGCTGCCAATTGTAGCTGTTCTGCCGCAGTGTTAATGTGGCATAAGGGTCATCCCCAGTAGCCCACCCTGATTGCTAGGGTTTATCTAAGGAGTAGATTCGTACCCTCCTTCTACAAGCGTAACATCAAAGAAGGGGGGTCAATCTAGGCTGCTGCATGCTATCTATCGGGAGGTGAAAACCTGCATTCAAAAAGAAAGGTGAGTAGCCGATATGGCAGGGCTTGCCCAGGCAGGAGTCTACCTGTAGCACAGCAATGCCAGTGCTTCATATTCTAGTGGGCGCAAGAGCTTTCACCCAACAGAGAAAGAACAAAAAGCTAGTATGCGCTAGTGCCAGAGCACGTCGTGGCACCCCAAGTTACATGTTAGTCCAGAGTCAGCAGAGCTAGAATTCGAGGTGAGTGCTTCTGGAACGTCTTAAGGCCTGGTTTCAGCAAACTGTCAGCAGCTGCAGCTTCTCCTTCATATATGTCCATTTCAGTCGCCCAGTCCAGCAGAGTCAGATCATCCATGAGTATAGAGGCCTCTTCTTCCGATTGGTCTTTCTGATCGACTTTGCTCCATGCTGAGGCATCAGCCCTAGGTTGCTTGGCAGGTGGCGAAGCTATAGTGTTACCTGACGTCAAGGAGCGAGGACTTCTGCAGCATTGCCTTTGTCTAGCAGGCAGTGGGATCATAGCATCGCCCTGGTTCTTATTATGTGAATTATTGCTAGGCGCATCCTGGTCATTGGGGATAACAGCCACGGTTTTACTCAGCTTATCCCCGTAGGTTGCAGTGCCCATAGCTGTCTGCTGATGGGGAATCCTTATTTGGTGGGCCGCTCTGATTGGATTTACTGTCCCTGGTATAGCGCTTCCTTTTTATTAATTCCCTGGGCCATTTGGTTCCTAGGCTCCCAGAGGCATCTGGGGATGTAGTTCACGGTAGCATACCCAGCCAATGACTCTGGATCCAGGCCTCTGCATCTCCTGGGGATTCAGCGAGGAAAGATTGTCTGTTTCTATTCAGGTACAGAGCAGTGGGGCCTCTAAAATGATATTAAACTGAGTTGGCTGCTAGAATTTTTTAAAGGGTTGAATGCTATGCATTTAGCCACCACCTCTTGAGTAAAATCTCTATAAAGCGAGATGGTGTTGCCTCTCCACACAATCTCCCGAGGTCTCTTGTTGCCTGGAGTAAGCGTTCCTTGACCGAAAGCACAGCAAATAGGCAATGATGGTAAGACCTTTAGCGTTGTTGGGGTTGCCGAAGACACAGTGGGCCCTCTCCACCCCAACTGGTTCCTTCCATCAGTCATCAAGGAGTTGCGGTTTCCAGTCGTTCAAAAATCTTTCCATATTAAGCCCTTGGTTCCCTCGGGTGCACCTAGAATCTGGATATTGTTTCTCCTACTTCAGTTCTCCTGGTATTCTGCTCTATACCAAAGGAGATAGCTTGGCCTCATGATTTTATTTATTTTTATTTATTTAGTTTTTTGTTAACGGGTAAATGCACTAGACAAATCCTGCCTATTTTCAGGCACGACCAGGGAGGAGGATACAGATGAATGCCAACTGACCTTGAACCAGATTAAGCTGTTGGTGGTATATTTAGTTAATGAGGAAATTTGGCCAGGCCACCGGAAATTCCCTACTCTTTTCAATAAGTGCCATGGGATCTTTAACATCCACCTGAACTACCACCAATCCAAGCAGATGGGACCTCGCTTCAATGTCTCATCCGAAAGACAGCACCTCAGAGTGCAGCACCCTCTCATGCTGCACTACAGTGTCAGTACTGGATATTAACCCAAGTGCCAGATGTGGGAACTGAACCCACAGCCCTCTGATCTCCCGGCCTCAGAGGCGAGTGCTACCTACTGAGCCACTGACACTGGCGATGATGCCGGAGCTTTGTAAACGTGGAGATGCTGTCTCTCCAATTCTTCTGTCTGTTACTCCAGGACATTATGCTGGTCCTCTAGCGGCATACATCAGCCACATTAGTTGTTAGAGAGGCACCGATTGTATCCACTCTGCTCAATAGTGCCTTCAGCATTTTGTGATATTGGCCAGGGTTTCTCCAACTTGGGCCTGATCAGGGAGGCCAGGACAGCCTGTTGAGATGATCCAGCAACACTGCGGACCAAGAATCCATCTTGACAATAGTTCCTGCAGCCAGTGATCAAATAACCAAGCGTTTATCCCTCGGGAGAACAGCAGAAATCCCCAACACGTCCGAGAACTCCATCAAACTCCAATCAATCTCGATTGGGGAAGGGGAGAAACACTGCAGCTCCAGTCAAGATAGGAGAGGGGATACAGCAGCACTGGTATGCTGCGCTCGGGCCTGTGTGGCCTGCTGATACACGTAGGCTCTGAAATAGGTGCGGCACGTCAGAAACGGAAGAAAGACGTGCACCCCAAATTACATCTCAGCGGTGATGGCAGAGGCGGAAAAGGTATGTGGAAGTGCAAAATTAACCATTAGTCCAGCATCAAACCATCAAACAGTGTGGTTCACGTTAAACTCAGCTACAGAGTCAAGCCATACAAAAGTGAGGGTACTGGACTTTAGGAGGGCTGACTTTGGCAAGATGGGAGAGTGCCTCAGAAAAGCACTAGCAAACAGGCTAGAAGGAGGTGTGGAGCAACAATGGGGAATTATCAAAACTGCCATCACAGAGGCAACAAGCCTTTGTGTGAAGCAAATAAACAAATCAAAATGAAAGAAAAAGCCACTATGGTTCTCAAAAGGTGGCTATGAAAGTCAGGAAGAAAAAGATAGCATTCGGAAGTATAAGGAAACACAGAAGGAGCAGGACAGAGAGCTGTACCAGTTAAGGCAGAAGGAAGCAGGGATGGAAGTCAGAATAGCAAAGGCCCAAACTGAGGAAAAGATAGCCAACTCAGTTAAGAAGGGGATAAAACCTTTATAGGTACATCAGCGGAATCGAGAAAGACAAAGGGAGGGATAGTGAGGCTGAATAGAATGAACGTGGGTGGGCAGAGGGGACAGTGAAAACAGGAATACTGAACGAATATTTCTGCTCAGTATTCACAAAGAGGAGGGGAAGTGCCTAATCCAATTAACAGAAACACTCTTGATAGGGGGTCGATCCCAGTCCTTTCTGAAGAAAAGGTTCTGCAAGAACTCCTAAAACTGAAGGTGAACAAAGCAATGGGTCCTGATGGAATTCACCCCAGAATTCTAAAAGAATTAAGGAGGAACTAGTGAAACCACTGGCTACTCTTTTAATAAATCATGGGAGGATGATGTGGTACCCGAGGACTGGAGGAAAGTGGATGTGATTCCCTTCACAAAAGTGGGTCCAAGACAGAGGCAGGAAACTACAGACCTGTCAGTCTGACCTCTGTGGTAGGGAAAGTGATGGAGTCACTTCTGAAGGAAAGAATAGTCAGTACCTAGAGGCCAGTGGAACACAGGACCCAAGGCAGCATGGGTTCCCAGCAGGAAGGTCATGTCAGGCAGAATCTAATAGATTTCTTTGACTGGGTGACCAAAGTAGTAGACCAGGGAGGGCTGTGGACATGGCCTACCCTAGCTTTAGCAAGGCATTTGACACAGTCCCACACAAAAGATTAATAGTCAAATTAACCAGCCTGGGAGTGGGACTCAGGGTGGTAGCCTGGGTAAAACATTGGCTGGACAACAGGACACAGAAGGTAATTGTAAATGGAGTCCACTCTGAAGAAAGAGGGTTACTAGTGGATACCGCAGGGTTCAGTATTGGGTCCAGTCCTTTTAATGTCTTCATCAGTGACATTGCAGAGGGACTGGAAGGAAAAGTATGCCTTTTGCAGATGACACAAAGATCTGCAACAGGGTTAATACACAAGGAGGTGTGGAAAGGATGAAAAGGGACTTGGCAAGGTTGGAGGAATGGTCAGAAGTATGGCAGCTAGGATTCAATGCAAAGAAGTGCAAAATAATGCACCTGGGAAACAAGAACCCAGGGAAGAATACACAATGGGTGGGAGGTAGTAACAACACAAAAAGGAAAGGGACCTTGGGGTAATCATATCAGATGACCTTAGGGTTAGCAAGCAATGTGAGAAGGCAGTAGGGAGGGCGGGGTATACTGGGATGTATAGGGAGAGGCATCAGCAGCAGAAAACAGGAAGTTGTTATCCCTCTGTACAGACAGTTGGTGAGACCCCATCTGGAGTACTGTGTCCAGTTCTGGAGACCCCATCTCCACAAGGACATACACAGGATAGAGGCAGTCCAGAGGAGGGCAACTAAAATGGTGCAGGGTCTGCAAGAGAAGCCGATGAGGAGAGACTAAAGGAACTTAATATGTATACCCTTGAGGAAAGAAGGAGGGGGACATGATAGAAACTTTTAAGTACCTCAGTGGAATCAACAAAGTCCAAGAGGGTAGCATCTTTCAGAAAAGAGACTTGCAAGAACAAGGGGCACAATTTAAAGATAGAAGAGAGGCGGTTCAGGGGCAATGTGAGGAAGTATTATTTCACAGAGAGGGTAGTGGATGCATGGAACAGCCTTCCTGAGGAGGTTGTAGGGTCTAAAACTGTGGGAGAATTCAAGAATGCATGGGACAGACATAAGGCAATTCTTGTGGGGTAGGAAGAAATAGGCTGTTGGTTAACTAGGATCTGGGGGCCTATCCTGTAGGTAGGGAAATGGGCAGACTAGATGGCCTAGCGGTCCATATCTGCCATCAAAGTCTATGTTTCTATGTTTCTATGTTTATATGTTTCTACCTTGGTAGCTTATGGTCACTTTTCCTGTCAGGCTGGGGCACAGAAAAGATTTAGGCTGCCATCTCTTTCGGTCCAAGCCACACCCTCCGGCTTTATTCCTTTAGAGAGCACAAAGTTCATGGTGGAGTTTTTGTGTATGGCTTCCACATAACAAAAGAAATCAAGGTGGCAGTCCAGCAGTCCAGCCAGACCTTGAGGTACTGGAAGGAAGTGACCTTCTACAGCATAGTGGTTTCTAGAGCACTCAAGGAAGAGAGTTTTGGTAGTTGCTGTCTGGTGCCAAAGGTCACGGAGCCTTTTTTGGTGTTGGGGTAAGTTGATTAGAGCAGAAACAAAACTGGATATTGATAAAATTGTTCTGTAGATGAACAGCTAGATTAGAGGTGAGGTAGATGGGCCTGAGACTCAGCGCACCATCTCACCTGCATGCATATGTATGTTAGAGGAGCGCATACTTTGGGAGGTCATTTAGGAAAATAGAGAACAAGATAGGGCCAAAGACAGAACCTTGGCGGACACTTGATTTCAAAGAGAGCATAGGAGAGAAGGAGTCTCTTTCACAGACTACTTATATCTGCCCATGTGCTATGAGCTAAACCATTTAACCACAAGGACAAATTGTGTGATACATATAAGTTTGTCCAGGAGAATGGTGTGGGCAACAGTGTTAAAGGCTTTGACCAAGTTGACAAAAGCCGTGTTTACATGGCATTAGCACTGGAAATACAAACTGCAGCAGCGCGGTGTGGACCACTTGCCACCTGAGATTTGTGTGTCTACACAGCCTCTCTGCACCACTGCAATTTGTGCTGTTGAGGGCCATGTCTCACAGGGGAGCCGGACATCTGCTGGACTGCTGTGGTGCAAGCAGTCCTCACTGCCACTTACACCGCTGTAAGCTGCTCGCTCCTCCTGGAGCCTCCAGTTTACCAGAGAATCTGAGAGTATCTTAGCGAGTGGCTTACCCCGATCGGATACATGTCTATCGCCACATTTGCACTGGAGCAACCCAAGCACCTGGATTACTCCAGTGAAAATGTGACTGTTTAAACACGGCTAAAGATGGCAGAGGTAATCAGGCCCTGATCTATTCCTTTCAGAATGGCATCATTGAGTCTGAGAAGGGATGAAGAAGTTGAATGGAAACTCCTGAAGCTAGACTAGAAAGGGGTGAGCAGGGAGGAGGAGTCAGTCCAGAAAGACATGACAATGTGCTGCTCATATATTTATGCAAATATGCAGCTGTACCAAACTACAGCACATCAGCAGGTTTTTGAATTTTGCATTTTGAATGACATACAGGGCTGGATTTGCAAAGTGGAAAAAATTGTGCATGAGAAAAAAAAAGTTACGTTATCAAGCTGCCTGTTACGCAAGGGGTTTCCTTACACAGCTGCAAATTTTTCTGCATGCACTCAATTTTCAGAAAGGCTGCCTTTTGCAACCTTTTCCACAATTGATGGCAGCTTGTGTATATTTTTCTTGCGTGAGCTGAAGGCTGCCATTCCCAGGCAGAACATATTTACCCAGCAGCTGCAGAAAAAGGAAAATGCTACCAATGTGCACAAAATGCTGAAACTAGCGTTTTCACTGGTGCAGAGATTTTCCCTGCACCTGGGAGTTGTGCATAGCGATTTAGTCTCTGGCTATGTCAGGCCCTTTGAAAATCCAGTCCATAGTGTTTTTCTATTCTGCATGTGCAGTAAAACAGAATATTATTGTTGTTCTGAGAGGCAGGACTTTCATTTTTTTTTTTGCAAGAGTGGGCCCAATTCTCAAAGCATCAGGAATGAAAGGAGTTGACACAACGGGCTCCCTGCACTGCACCTTGCATCATTCCCAATTCTACAATGCAGACTGTGCCAGCTGGAAGACCACCTGAGCTTGCACTGTCCTTGCGATGGATGCACTGGTGCGTTTTCTTTTTCTGAGTAACTTTTTTCTTTTATCCAGTGGATGTACTCCCAATCTTGTAAGGGTTGTAAATGGCTAGTGTTAGGAGTGCTATCGATTGGCTGTTATGCCATGGAACATGTGAGTTCATTGGAAGCACTGAGAGATGTGGGACTAAAATCAAATTTTAAGGATGACCACTAGAATGGGAGGTTAATTGATTTATCCTCACTGCAGCAGGACTAACAATGGTTATCCAATGCTTTAGACACACACTACCATTGCATAAATATCAGATATTCTATGAGGTGGCTTAAAGCAGCAGTGCAAAGAGATTGGGCAACAAAGTTGACTCTACCTTTTTTTCGTGTGAAAGATTCCAGACATCTACCAATTTCATTTGGTGGTAACACTTTCTGGATCCACCAAAATTTTGAGTACCATGTTTATTTATTTATTGAAAATTGGTAACAAGAAAAGGCACACTGAGCCGAGCCTTGTTTCCAGAGTGTGACTCAGGGACGGGCAAGAGGAGTACAAGCAGAACAATGCATCAATAGGTTCCTTTACATGTGCAGCCTGCCTTGAAGCATTGCCGTTTGAATCATCTCCCTCTGCTCCGATGGCACCGCTGCTAATCCTGCTTACATGCTGCAGATTGTGCAGCATTTGTCATTCTCGCCTGGTATTTTAGGTGTGGATCCTGCCATCCGAGAGCACAAGAAGAGAAAGGGAGGCAGGTGGCAGACTCTCCTCTCATGCTCTCGGATGGCAGCTGAGAGTTGGAGGGTTTCTTAAATTCAATGGCCTATGTAGCCAGTATGATGTAATGCTTGTGCAACTGTGTTACTTGGTTTGGCCATTTGCACTCTCTATTCCAGAGAAATTACCAACCTGTAGGGGTATCAATCAATCAATTAACTTTATTTAACCAGGCATAAAACACCATTGAGCAAGCTCATTTTCAAGGTGGTCCTGGACATTAATTCAGTACAATACAGCAAAAACAAAACATAGTACAGATATGGTAGCCAACAATGTAGCAACAATGAACAGGTGTAGGCCAAAGGAGGCTTATACATAAGGTCAAATATAGTTACATACAACTACATTCCATCATGGTTTACAGGAGTGTACAGATTACCATCCTAGGCTGTTACCACTAATTAGAGGCTAATACCTTTTACTAAAAGCAAGGAGAGAGGAAAGAGAGGATAAGGGTGGAGAGAGGAGCAAGAGTGCACTAGGAGAGGAAATAGATTAGAAAGACTGAGTTTAGGGAGATAAAAGAACTAGTAAGTGCTGGAGCTCCCTTGCTAGGAGGGGTGGTGACAGTCAGAGTGTAAAATCTGTGCGATGGACCAGTGGCTAAGGTTCAAAGTCATCTAAAGCAGCTGCACGCATCCTTCAACAGGTTCGTTATCAGGGTTTTGAATGTAAAATGCTAGGAGCGAGGAAAGCTTTAAAGATTTTTGCATAGTATTCCAAAGTGTTGGCAGTGAAAAATTGATTGCTGCCAGGCCATAGGTTGTTTTCACTCTAGGGATCTGGAAGCAAATCATGGAGAAGTGTCTCAATCCATAAGATCCCTTGGCACATTCAAAGAAGCTCGAAATGTATGCAGGAGATTATCGGACAGTGCTCTAAACATCCAAAGGAGAGCATTTCTTTTCCTCCTGGTTAAGAGTGAAGGCCATCCCACCTCCTGGTATAAGAGACAGTGGTGAGTGCAACAAGGTGGGTTATGATAAATCTGGTGGGCCAGTGGTAAAGGGTATCAAGGAAAGGAACCTTGAAGAGGTTCCATCCCTAGAGGTGCCGTGGGACAAATCCCTTGGCTAAAGGTAAATTAGAAGCATCCCAAGGAGAGAGGCGATGCTACTGGAGGAGGAGGGGAGGATCATGGGGCAAAGAAAAAGTGCTTGGGAAATAGGCTCAGAGGAACTGCTTATGTAGCACAGGAAGGGGAGTGGCTGGCTGCTTGTCCATTGAACCACAGGCATAGCCTTCCAATTCAATAGCCTATGCAGCCAGTATGATGTAATGCTTGTGCAACTGTGTTACTTGGTTTTGGCCATGCTCTCTATTCCAGAGGAATTACCACCTGTAGAGGTATCAAAGGCAAGGAATTTCTCAAGAGGGTTCCACCCCACGAGGTGCCGCCGTGGGACGATTCCTTGGCTAAAGGTACCTCAGGAAGCATCCCAAGGAGAAAGGCGATGCTGCTGGAGGAGGAGGAGGATGGTGGGGCAAAGAAAAGTGCTTGAGAGAGAGGCTCAGAGGAACTGCTTATGTAGCACAGGAAGGGGAGTGGTTGGCTGCTTGTCCATTGAACCACAGGTATAGCCTTCCAATTCAATGGCCTACACAGCCAGTATGATGTAATGCTTGTGCAACTGTGTTACTTGGTTTTGGCTGTTCGTGTTCTCTATTCCAGAAGAATTACCTCCCTGTGAGGGTACTAAAGGCAAGGAACCCTTGAAGAGGTTCTACCCTGGAGATATCACGGACTATTTCCTTGACTAAAGATACCTTAGGACCATCCCAAACAGAAAAGTAGTAGTACAAAAGCATGTTAGCAATCAGTATCTGTGAGGTATAGTAGTAGATTTGGCACCAGTCAGCTTGATAACATAATGAGATGCTGAGGTTAGCAATGGCATGAGTATGATGGGTTGCACTGGAGATTGAGGGCCTCTAAGGAGAGAGAGAGAGAATGGCAAGTAGGGACACCATCCACCTCCATCCAACAGCAGAACCTACCTAAAGCAACTAGGGAACACTACCTATGGTTAACTAATGTTTAGGACCTGAGGCACAGAGGAGAGAAGAAACCCCTTTGAGGAGGAAATCTCTGGAGATCCAAGGCCTTGGTTGCCTTCCTCCAGGCTTGGGATGTGTTGTTTGGTGATGGCTCTACTGCTGCAATTTAGAAACCCAATTAAAGGGAGGTGGAAAATATTCCAATTTGGAGGAAAGCTCTCGATCGATTGCTCTAACAGGAACATCATGGAAGGTTCAGAGTTCTCTACAACATTGAGGGCAACCAAGGCAAGAGGAGGAGAGCAACAACTGCTGAGGCACACACCTGGCCTACTCACCCTAAAACAAACCAGGTGAACCTGAGGCAGTCGAGGGAGAATGCAATGAAGGTGCCTTGCTAGTAGAACACTAGAGCCAAAGTAGATCTCTGTAACCACCCTTCATGGCTAGTCTTAAATTCTACACCAGGAGCTGCCATTGAGTCTCAGAATGATTAAAGTCAGGCCCAGAGCAAGGACATTCCCAGCTATGGGCCAGGTGAAAGGACCCCACCCCAAGTCAGGCACCTCAAGATGTGGACTTCATAGGTGCAGAGGCAGATCGGCTGCAGGGGCCCTGTGCCATGGAATGGTTATGGCTGGCATGCCCAGAAAATGATTGAGGAGGAGCTGAATGAAGCGTTGAGTGCTGGGACCCTCACGAGGTCAGGCATGGTAGTAACAAGTGTTGAGCAAATGAATTATGAATCAATGAGTGGACCTGCATGTGGTCAGTGAGCAGAATAAGCAAATGGTCGGGCCTGCATGGAGGTCAAAGAAGCAGCAAAATGAATAGAGGGCAAGCCAGCCAGGCCACCAGGAAGCCAATGAAGGTGACAAAATACTGGATTTTAGTAGCGAGCAGGATTCAAACATGAGTTAGTATGCCGCAGGGCCACAGCTCCTCAACAACACCTCCAGTCCCCCACTATAGGAAAATAAGAAGCGATGGGAAGGCGCGTGACCCACATGCAGATATTAAAACTAGTTTACAGCATCAGCAGTAGCTATTTTATTATAATTATTATTTATTTTATTTAGCTTTTGTTAACCAGGTAAGCACACTAGACAGTCAAGTGCCTATTTTCAGGTGCGACCCGGAGAATTACAAGGTACAAAGTCAAGGCACAGCAATCAATAAGGTACAGTCAGGTACAGGCAGTAATAACATAGTAGCAAATACAGAGTCAAAGCATGGCAACAACAAGAAACAGTCAAGAAAGCAAACATATATCAGCAGGGCAGATACAGAGTATTCCCTAGACACCTGTGACAACGCACGTACTAGTCATTGTGACATAGGGCCCACCACAGAGTGGGGCAACTAGGAACAAGGGCAGGAGGATGCTTGCTTTAAGTAACCCCAGAGGGAGGACCTGAAGCAGGTGTGTGAGCGGGCAGACCTTACATGGGCAGGGAGTAGGGTCCATGCTCTGGGAGAGAGGACCACGAAGGCACAATCCCTGCAAGGGAGTGAGTTTTGGGACCTTGAGGGCCTGGGAGTCACTGGACCTCAGCTTGTAGACATGGGGAACAGGCTTAAGCAGTTTGGCAAGTGCCAGTGGGGTGGACATTCTGATAATGTTGTCTATGAAGTTTCTCATGACAAAGGATCGGTGGTTGTTGGGGAGAGCCATCCAAGCCTTGAGTATAGTTGACAGTGGTGGGTAAGGGGGGTGCTGACAATGCGAAGCAACATACATTATTGTACACTGTGTCCCATTTAGTAAGCCAGGTTTTTGGAGCATTCACAAAGGAAGTGAACCCATAGCTGAGCGTGGGAGTAGAACCCCTTTGCAAGGGAAAGTCGGGCAGCTGGGGTGAGGCAACTTTGGCCCTGTACGCTTAGCTGACCTCCAGAGTATAACAGCAGTGTGCAAATGTAATAGAGCAGTCTCGTATTGAGTAATTATGAGTTAGAAGGGTAGCAATTCAAATGAACATAGACCGTAGGGAGGCAATGCTCTGAAAGCAGCAAACTGACTAGGCAGTGCAGTGAAAACAGCAGCAATGTGGTACGTGGTATAAATTCAGGAAGCAGGATTGAGCTGCATGTGCTGGAGTTCAGAGGAGCCTGAATCAGGTGAAAACAATTACAGTGCAAAGCATAAAGAGCAGCAGCAGGAAGCAGCTTGAGCTGAAACACACAGATAATGACTGAAGTTGCAGTGTGAGTAAACGGGAGCAAGTAGCATGAGCTCTGGATTAGCAAAACACAAGGAGTTTAAAAGAAGCCCCAAAAGAAAGCAAAACAAAAGACACACAAGCACTGGAAAACAGGAACAAGCAACACAAAGAAGCATACAGCTGGAGGCAAACAATACAAACCAAAATGCAGGAGAACAAACAGAAGGCCAGCAGAAACAAGCAGAGCCAAAACACAGCAAGACGGGGTGGGGGTGGGGGGCGATAAAAGAACAGCCTCTGGCTGTGAAGAAAAAGTGCTTGAGAGAGGCTCGGAGGAACTGCTTATGTAGCACAGGAAGGAGGAGTGGCTGGCTGCTTGTCTGTTGAATCACAGGCAACGCCTACCAATTATTGGTTTCATCTTGTAAGTCCTCCACCCACTCTGCTCATTGTAGCCTGTTCCATTCCCCCAAATCATCTTAAAACCCTAACCTATATTTTAATCCCCCATTCCCACAAGTCTATGTATTATTTTAATACTGGTTGATCCTGACATTTTCTGTATTGCTGCACAGAAGTCTCACTTGTACTTTCGGCAGCAATGGCCAGTGGAAGTAAAACCCTACACAACTTAGAAAGGATCCGTGCATCCATGTGAGCATTGCCATTTGTTTTGACAGCTCTCAATGGTACAAAATGCTCAAAACACACCGCGCACTCCAGGAAACCAGGGAACATGGGACAGGGAGCTCACTTCCACGACGGTGCTGCTTGCCTTCACAACAAGCATTTGTCAATGCCGAATGTTTGCTTGCTGGCATTGGCATTGATAGTGTAGAAGTTACAGAGCTGCATAACAGGAATGGCAGAGAAGTATTGAACTGAAGCCAACCCCACCACCACCCTGCAGAGAGTGACATGCACTGGGGGTGTGTGCCTTTGGGTCGTCAGGCATAACGACCATGCCATTTCACCACACCCTACCCTGCAGACACACAGCAAGTGTCACGGTGTGCCTTGGGGTCTTTGGCCTTATACGCACCCCATTCCATCAGGAAATACGGTGAGATGGGTGTGGTATAAGGAGAATGGGGTAACGCTTAGTCCCGAAGAGTCCGAGGCACACCTTGATGCCTCTCACTGGCTGCAGGGTGTGGGTGGGGGTGGAATGGTATGAGCATTACAGGCAAGAATCCAGTCCACCCCTGATGCCTGTCATTCTCACAGGGTGGGGCGTTATGGTCGGAAACCCTAATGCCTCAGGCATTCGTTGGTATTTTCACTCCAAATTTTCAACATGGTTTTTGTGACCCCACCTCATGAACAGTGGCAATATCAGTTTGTTAGCTGAAAACTGCTTTTGCACAGCGACTATGGCATTTGGCACCACAGGTGCGAAAACATTCGAACAGGATGTGAAAATGACAGCGGTACTGTTCATGGAGGTGTAAAAATGGCAATGTTGAAAATCTGGTGTGAAAATCTTAAAAACTGGTGAAGTCATGAGCGGTATAGAAACTGTGCAATGCACACCTGTAATGTAACTAGTTTGGGATTTTTTACAGCAGATTGTTAACACAGGCATTTTGGGACCTCCGATCATGAACAGTGTCAGTGTGATTTTCTTTATCTGTCCCGAACAAGGATTTCCTACAGCGACTACGCATTTCTGCTCTGAAAGTGTGAAACACATTTCAGCCATGTTGTAGAAAATGACAGCTGTACTTTTCATAAGGAGGTGGGGAAAATGCTACTGGTGAAAATCTGGACTGAAAATATTACAAATTCATGAACTTACGAAAGCGTGGAAACTGCATAATGCTCACTCGTAACACAGTCATTTTATGGAGTTTTGTCACCAGATTTTCAACATAGCCATTTTAAGACCTCTACTCATGACCAGTGTCACTGTTATTTTCTTAATCTGTCCCAAACATTGTTTTACACCGACTGTACCATTGTGCGCTACACGTCGTGGAAACAAATTTTGGCGATATGTGAAAAATGGTAGCTGTACTGCTCATAAGGAAGTGCGGTAAAATGGCACTGTTGAAAATCTGGTGTGCACATATTACAAATTCGCAACTTGCCAGCGTGCGTAGGAACTGCTCAACGTCTGGCGCTTAAAACAGTCATTTTGGGAATTTTTTCACCAAATTTTCAACATAGCCATTTAACACCTCTGCTAATGACCAGTGTCACTGTGATTTTCTTAATGTGTCCCATACATTGATTTCGCACACCGACTATGCCATTGTGCTACATGGGGCGGAAACACGCTAGGCGTAGAGGTGAAAATGTCAGCTGTACTACTCATAAGAAGGTGTGGTAAAATGGCAATGTTGAAAATCTGGAGTGAAAATATTGAAAATTCGAACTTATGAGAGTGCGTGGGAACCTGCATAACGCGAAGTAAAATAGTCATTTTTGATTTTCCACCAAATTTTCAAAATAGGCTTTGAGAGCCCACCTTATGAACATTGGCAGTGTTGTTTCATTAATCAGTCCGAAAGGTGATTTCGCGCAGGGACTGTGAAATCACCCTTCGGGCCTGATGAACACCATGACAGTGACAGCATTCATGAGAAGGGGTCCCAAAACCCCATGTTGAAAATTTGGTGCAAAAATTCAAAAATGCCGAGATATGCAGCAAAGTTGAAAAACCCTATCTATTACATTATACAGCTTACGGCATTTCCTCAGTTCAGTCGGCTTTGAAGAGTGCAGACGTGTTCCGTCAACTGAAGATCATTGTGCGGACTCCAGAGGTAAGTATGGGGTGAGAGGGTGTGGGGAGGCAGGGTGCGCAGTGGGTGGGTGCGGGTGGGGCAGGGAGACTGCGAGGGACCATTTTTAATTTACAGGTTTTTTGTAATTATTAAGACGACGCGGGACGCTTTGCCATGCTGGGGTGGGCCCCAGCATGGCAGCTGGAAAGGATGTTTGGGAGGGCTGGAGCCGATGGGGATTGGGCACCCGGTCGGCCATATGGGCTAGTGCCACGCTGGGGTGGGCTCTGGCGTGGCACCGAAATCTTTTGGGCGTGATGGGCCGGCGGGGCGTGGGCATCCGTCAACTATACTGTGATGTGCGGGGGAGGCACGCCAGCACGCACATGAGAGTGCATGCGTGTTGAGGGGAGCTCTGCTCACTGAAGTGGAGCTTCCTTTCAACTGTATGCCACTGCATTTTCAGCTGTCATAGACAGCTGGAGCAGTGATTGGCGCACTGCGACCGTGCCTGCAAACACACTGACTGAATTGGAAGAGGCTGACACACTTCTGGAAAACTCAGATGATGGCACTATGTTTCTTGCACATGCATGCAAGCAAACATAAAAGGCAACATTTAATTGCTCTGCACCACTCACGAGGGTGCAGATCTGCTCATGTAAAATGCCCTAATGACATATCAGTGAGCAATTCAGTGACAGCTTAGATTACAAGGCACACTAGCAGGCAATAGCTACTGGGGGAGTACAGTGGCAACAGTTACTGATTGTTCATGACAATAACATAGTAAATACAAATATAAACTCTTGAGTATGAAGTAAAGTATGCAGTGCCTGCCAAGACGGCAGCAGTGCCATAGCATGGTGGCAGTCTGACTCATATCTTCAAACTAAAGCTGCTCTTTAATAGAAGCCACACTGGAAATTGGCTTGTTATACAAGCCGCCTCTAATAGAAGCCATGGCTTGTAATAGAGGATAACTTCATCCCACTGCATGATTTTGGCATTCTGCTGTACTACTCACGCTCCCCACTATCTCTCTCTTGGCCTACCACCCTATTCTCTCTCTTTTCCACTATATCATACTGCTCTCTACTTGTTTTCCCAGTTGTACTGCTCCACATACCAAAGGAATCAGGCAGTGTCAGAGGCATATATACCATAAGCAACAGTACCAGGACCCAAAATAATCAAATCACACACTCCCGAACACATACAGTACACTCCACTCAGTCTAGACTCTACTTCCTATGGTTTGAATACCCACTGATTCGCTTCCTTTCATTTTGACAGCTCCATTACAGAAAAAAGAAAGAAAAAAAAAAGACTGATGCTACCTGGCCTTGCTTCACACTTGTTATCTCTCCAGCTGACCCCGCTCCACATGTTCTCTGTCTCTGCAAAACCTCATTCCATGTTCCCTCTCTCTGCCAATCCTCACTCCACGCTCTCACTCTCTCACCCCATTTGCTCTCTGGTCTATGCAAAACAAACTCTAGAAAAGACTTATAAGACCTAAAGACTTTATTTAGAAAAAAACAGTATACCATAAGTGACATGCAGGAGGGCAATATGAATAGAAGCTGCCCTCCATTTGAAACCACCCTCAATTGAAGCCACATATATGAACACACACAATGTAATAGAAGCTGTGGCTTCAATTAGAAGATATACAGTATTTTATAAATGTTTTAATTTAGTTTTTCTCAAGGAAAAAAATGGCCACCACATTTGGCTCAGAAACAGAATCTATTGGCATAAGGGGACTGCTTGGCCCACCTAGTCCGCCCAGGAGATCCCAGTCTAGTCTATCTCACTGACCTAACCGGTCTCCAGCAACCCTCCCTCCCTCCACCATGCCTATTTACTAATATTCCCTATGTCTGTCCCACGCATGCTTGAAGCCCCTACTGTTTTCACCTCCACCACTTCTGCTGGCATTCTGTACCAGGTGTCCACCACTCTTTCAGTAAAGTAAGTACTTGTAGGTCTTTATCATGTCTGCTCTGGCTCTCCTCTCTTCCAGGGTGAACATGTTGAGATCTCTCAGTCTCTCTTTGTAGGTCCTCTGTTTTGATGCAACCCTGCACCACTTTAGTTCCTTCCTCTGGACTGCTTCCACACTGTCATGACCTTTCTGAGGTGCAGCATCCAGAACTGGACACAATCCTCCAGGTTGGGTCTCATAAGCAAACATACAGTGGCAACACCACCTCCCGCCTCCTCCTGCTGGTGGTACCTCTCCCAATGCACCCCGGCATTGCACTGGCCCTACCCACTGCTTTGTTACATTTCCTGCCACTTTGAAGTCATCAGATATGATAATCCAATGTCCCTTTTCTTGCTTGGTGACTGTCAGTACCTCCCCATCCTATACTCAGCTCCTGGGTTCCTATGCCCTAGGTGCATGATTTTGCACTTTTGGCATTTATTTATTTATTTATTTATTGAAATGTTTCACCAGGAAGGCACTCAGAGCAACAAGTCGCTCATCTCCCGGTGCAACCTGGGGAAAGGGTACAATAGGGATGAAACATTAAACATTCAAGTTACAAGATCAACATTAACATGCAGTTGTAAGGCAGGTGTTAAAAACAGTGTTACAACAGTGTTGCGATAACATGTAGAAAGAGTGGACAATAATAAGTGCTGGGTTAATAAGTAAACAAGTGCTTACATGAAAGAAAAGGGAGAAAGGGAGGGAGGGTGAGGTGGGGGAGGGAAGAGTCGTGTCCCTGGAGACCTCCTCAGGATGTGAGGAACCCTTCAAGGGGACTGGTGGTTCCAGAGAGAGGGATAAGGCAGTGTCCCAGAGAGACCCCTTTAGAATAGTGGGGAAGGTAGTAGATCAGAGATACAAGCCCTTGGTGGGTAGGAGAGGGACCCATGGAAGCATTTGGGGTCCTTTATATTCTGTGAGAGATCAAGAGAGGCCAGTAAGGAGTCATTTGAGGAAGGAGGGCTAGAGATTTGGGGGTGGGTGCACAGGATAAAAAGAAGGTGAGGGTAGAGAGGTAGAATTTGTCCAGGGCTTAGAGGAGGGAATTAGGAGGGACATGGCAGGAGTAGCTAGGTGCAAGGTAATTATTGAGGGCAGAGCTGAAGGGTAGGTGGATGAAGAGTGCGGATTTGAGGTGGGTGGGAATCCCAAATTTTGGGAGGTGGTGAGAGTAACCAGATTGGCTGATTTGGGTGGATCTTCAGGGGACAACCAGGATGCAGGAGTCGGTTGATCTAAGGGAATGGGAGGGTGGGGGTTATAAGGAGGAGGTGAGGTAGGAAGGATCTCACCCAAACAGTGCTTGGAGGTGAATTTAGCACAGTGGGAGAGTCACCTATTTGTAAGAGAGGGAAGGATTGGGCATGATAAAGATCACAGTGATGAGTGCGGTGGGGGTAACAGAGCAAAGTGGCAGAAGAATTGAAGAGGGTGTCCAGTCTGGCCAGGAGGACTTAGTGGCAGCACCATAGACTACTTTACAGTAGTTGAAAATGGGCAGTATCATCTTCTGAACAAGTTCACGCCTAACAAGAGGGAGGGATACCACTATGGTTCCTGAACAGGGCACCAAGCTTGGGGCACAGTTTTTCTGGATGGCATCAATATGTCCAGAACTCCTTTGCATATTGAACTCTGGCATTGAACCCCAACTGACATGCTGTTGACCATTCTTTGAGTTTCTCAAGGTCTTTATGCCATCTAGCACCCCTTCTGAGTGCCCGCCTCATTACAGATTTTAGTATTCTCTGCAAAAGGTATACCTTCCTTTTGGTTCTTCTGCAATGTCAATAATGAAAGCGTTGAAGAGGATCAGTCACAGTACTGAGCCCTGCAGCACATGGCTGGTCATTCTCTCCTCAGTACAGTGAGTGCCGTTATCACCACACTCTGTTGCCTATCCATTAGCCAGTTCCTTACCCAATTCATAACTTTAGATTCCACCCTAGGATGCTCAATTCCTTTATCAGTCTACAGTATGGTCCAGATAGGCCATATCCACTACTATCCCCTGATCTATTTTCCGGTCACTCAATTGAAGAAATCTATCAGATTCATCCAGCAGGACCTCCCGCCATGGATCCATGCAGCCTTTGATCTTGTAGCCCACTGGATTCAAGGTACTGTACCCACCATTCCTTTAACAGGGTTTCTATTAACTTCCCACCACTGATGTGAGACTGACCAACCTAGAGTTGCTAGCCTCCTCCTGCTGTTGCTGTTATGAGAAGGACCATGCCTGCTCTCTGTCTGTCCTTTGGAACCATGCCTGTTTCAGTGAAATGTTGAATAAGACTATCAGTGGGTCAGCTAGCACCTCCTTGAGTTCATTTAGTACCCTTGGGTATCCAGTCCCATAGCCTTTTCCACTTCCAGAGCTGCCGATCCCTTCAGGACTCTTTCCTCTAAAAATGGACTTGTGTCCACCTCCATCCCTATGTTCTTGCTTCTCCCTGGTGGTCCATCCTGCCCTCCCTCCACTGTGAAGACTGAGTAGAAGTACCTGTTCAGGATGTCAGATTTTCTTGATCCTCTTCTATGCAGTCTCCCTTGCCACCCTCCTGATCCTCACTATCCTCCTCTTGCTTTCTTCTTCTCACCTATGTACCTGTAGAAAGTCTTATCCCCTTTAGGTACCCTTTGGCTATCTTTTCTGTCTGCATCTTTGCTTCCATCACTGCTGTACCTGCTTCCCTCTGCTTTACTGAGAAAAAAAACTTTGCAAGGAGTCAAGAATGGCCCTGCTCATTGCTTGAAGCTGCAGCTGGAAGGCTCAATCCACATCTGGCAGACTGAAGTCCCCAACTAGCAGCGCCTCCCCTTACTTGTCATTCTGATGATGGCTTCCCCAAGTGTCTTATCTAACTCCCTCCCTGTGCTGGAGGTCTGCATACCACTGCTGTACAGATAATTGCCCCAGTACCTGTCTCCAGGATGGACCCACAGCACCTCCAGCCCTTTTTCCCCTCTGGATACCTGTGCACTTCGTGGCCTTGATTCCTTCCCTCAGATATATTACAACCCCATCTCACCTCTTCCTTCCTTTTCTCTCCTGAGCAGAGAGCAGTCCAGTATGGCCATGTCCTGTCATGGCTGTCAGTGCACCACAACTCCATTATAGCCACCAAATCCAGGCTAGCCTTCACCACGATGGCCTCCAGGTCTGGAATTGTATTCCCATATTCCTTGCATTGGCACACATGGGTCTTCATATCTTATTTATTTATTTTAAAAATTGGTTACCAAGAGAGCACACTGAGCGAGGCTTGTTTCAGGTGTGACCCACAGGAGGAAGGGAAGAACCCAATTACAAAGATTACAGAAAGTCAAATGATTTGATTACAATAACAATGAGTGCAGAACAAGAAAGCGAGATCACTGCATGTAACAGAGGACAAATAAATTAGCTTACAAACCAGCTGTGCAATTAGACATAATTTAAAAGTGCTTCACACCTGAATGAGCAGAGACTGACCTAGTCTTGAGGGAGTAGCTAACCAGGCTGAATAATCTACACAAGAAATAGCCAAAACCATGCAGTTGGGGGAGGAATGGTAAAGGGAGTGCAGAATTGCAGGGAAAGCGTTAGGAAGGTTTCAGGTAGAGGGTTGACAGGAGCAGTGGGGAGAGGGAGAAGTTTAGCAGTGCCTGACAGAGGGAAGGAGGTGGAAAGATGGATGGAGGAAGGTAGCTGGTTCCAGAGGGAGGGAGGTGATAGGAGAATGCAGATTTGCTAGCTGAGAGTAAGCGTGGGGGAAGGAGAAGGTGCGAGGTTCCCTAGAGTGTAGGAAATAGAAGGAGGGATTGGGAGAGGTGAGGACAGGTATAAGGGGAGAGACCAAATCAGTATTTAGAGATGATGGAAGCTCAGTGAGACTGGCAACGTGAAGGAAGAGGGAGGATGGATAGGGAGGAGTATAGGAAATAGTGGTGGGTACAAGACGAAGAGTTGGTAGCAGAGTGGCAGAAGGCACTGAAGAGGGTGTCCAGTCTGACAAGTGAAGCAGAGGAGTGGTGCCATAGACCACATCCACAGTCAAAACTGGAGAACCATTCTGGTGACCAGCTCTGGCAGACCTGGGAAAAGGCAATCCTTATTAATGTACAGGGGTGAGGGGAGTTGGACATGGATGGCATCAATGTGGGCAGAGAAGTCAAGCCTGCTATCTACTCACACCAAGGTACTTGAAAGTGTGGACTACTTCAAGGGGCTACCATCCAGCATGGAGAAAACGGGAAGGAGGAGAACCTGTCCAGCTTCTACTGGTACCAAAGGTCACTGACACTATTTTTTAGTGTAGACCTGAAGTTGGTTGGACTGGAGGAAACCAGTGCAAACATTGTGAAAAGTCTTGCTGAGCAAGACTTCCACAGATGCAGTTGAGGGACCAAAATATGCAAGTTGGCACAGGCAGAAGGAGGTCATTTAGAAAGATGGAAAATAGTATTGGACCCAGCATGGAGCCCTGTGAGACCTTAGCCTGGATTGGGAGGGTGGGGACATGGCACCTCCTACCTGTATCGACTGTTGACAGCTAGAGAGAAAGGAAAATCAACAGCAGCAGCTGAGAGGCCAGTAGAGCTCAGCTTATCCTGGAGGAGTCAATGGGACACAGAGTCAAAGGGTTCAGTCAGATTGATAAAATGGCCACTGTCATGTGCCCATATCCATCCCAGAGAGGATGGAGTCAGTGACCAGAACCAGGGAGAAAATAGTGGAGTGGTACTTCCTAAAACCAGACTGGAAAGAGGAGCTGAGGAAGTCTGCAGGCCGTGAATAGACCAGTTTCTCTTGCAGCTTTGCAAGAGAGGGGAGGAAGGAAGATAGGGCAGAATTTCCCAGGGGCAGAGGGTCCTCCCTTTGTGAAGGGGGAGAACTTTGGCAATCTTCCTAGACTGAGGTATAGCACAAAGGGTGAAAGACAGATTCAGGAGGGAGGTGATGGCAGGAGCTCACAGATGGAGAGTGTGGGGTCAAACCATCTGGACTAGATTTGGACTGGTTGAGTGAGGAAAGGGCAAGCAGGGTTTCCTGGGGTGTGACAGGTGGAAAATCAAACCCCAGAGGGGAGTGAGGGAGGCAGGAGATGGGGAGAGAAGAGGGCCTGAGGTGGGGGGACAGCACACTTACTTCCTTCCTGCCTGCTTCCCCTTCCTCCTCTTGCTATGCAGTTCCAGGCGCCCCCTGACCCCACTCTTCCCTAGTTACCTTCTCTGTTACCAGTCTCCTTTATTCCTTTTTCTTGCTTTCTGCTTTATCCCCCTTGTCCTCTGCCTTGTCCATACCTATGTCTTCTTGCGCCCCTGCTCTGGGGACCTTACTCACCTCAGCCTCTCCCACCCTGCTGTTTCATCATTGTAGGGGACAATTGTTGCCTCCCTTGGTTTTACAGCCTCCCTCCCTTCCTCCTGTCATTTTAACACTCATCTAAGTAGCATTTAAACCTTCCACTAAGTACTGTGGTTCCTCTCCTGGAAGGTTGTCTCTCCCAGAGAGGCCCCTATCCTCCCAGGTTGGCCCCAGTTCCCATAATACTGCTAGGGAAGCTTGAAGAAGCAAAGTATGTGCGCCTGTGGGCAGACTAGGTGGGCTGTAGGCCTTTATCTGCTGTCAACATCTATGTATCTATGTAACTTTAATAGCTGAAGCCCTCATCCATGCACCATGCCTTCAACCAATCGTTAAAAGCTCTGGTGCAGATTATCCTGCACTCTCTTGGCTGCATACAGATAGCACTTAGCAAAGCCACTGTGCATGCTACCTTCTGAGGTCCCTCCCCAGCTGCCTTCAATTTCCTACCCTACCCCACCCCAACCCTGCCCTATATCAGGTTATTTGTCCCCAGAGGATATTGACATCAACTGCCTCCATCTGCTTCTGTCCTAGTGATGCTCTGGGTCCGCTCTCCATCCATCAAGCCAAAGCACCTCTCAGGCACTTCACCTCCCTCTCCCTTTCTCCACCTGCTCCCAAGTCTATCTGCCTAACAGGACCCCCCAGCAGCGGCTTCCATCTTGGCTAGAGTCCTCTTTCCTCCTTGGGTCTCCATTCTGAGGCTCTCTCTTCTTCCCTTCCCTTCCCTTCCACTGCTAGGGTGTTTCGTCCCAGCTGCCCTGTCCTGCCAAGCACGGAATTGTGCAATGGTATAAACTGTGAAGCCTCCTAGAGCCCACCAAAGTCCAGCCACTCTGCCTCTGCCTAGCATCCTCTGGGGAGTGGTAGCGGACTTGGTGGCTCTGAGTGGACAGAAGATTCTCTGAACCCTTACTATTTTGCCCATAGTCCAGCAACCTCTACCCTTAACCAAGAGAGGTGAGCTTAGAAATAGTAGCGAGCATGAATAAATAAGCCATTGACAGAGTAAAGGCCTATGGCACATTCATAAGATAGAAAAAATGGGCAGATTGGATGGGCCTTGCGGTCATATCTGCCATCAACTTCTATGTTTCTATATAGACCTGGCAAGAGTTAGGATTACAGAAATAAAAAAAATCATGATGAAAAGCATAGGAGATACAGAAAAGTAGATGTGATGACAGGTCTGCTACTATAAGTGTAACCCCTAGGGTGGGGCTATCCCAAGGGCTACTACCCCTGCCTGCTTGGCTAGTAGCAGGTTAAGGAGCCTGAGTTCTAAAACAGGTGCCTCCACCCAGAGGTCAGGGTTGGTAGTGGTCAAGCTAACCTGGGCACAGCCCTCCAGGACACTATAACCCCTCTTTCCCCTCTAGTGGCCTGAACACTGTACAATAATCACTTTCACAATACCCCTGGTACACCACACAATTAACCACACTGTTTGCACTTACCACCAGGGCTGGTTCCTCTGGCTCGACCCTGGGGATCCCCTGTAAAACAAAGTTATGCACAGCAAATAGCAACAGTACAGTACTTTGAGCACAAACTGGAACCACAGTCAGATTACATGAAGAAAAGTTAGATCTGATTTATTCATGAGACTTGAACAAGGAAAGGGCAAGATCAAATCGGGTTAATTATCTTAAAGATTATATCAATCAGCAGTTATGCATGTGCTTTGAGTCCCCATCACAGTCACACCTCTGGGTACCCAGGTGGAGAAGAGATGGGCTAGCCAGGACTGTTGCCGGGGTTGCAGCTGGTTGGGGCCCTGTGATGGAAAACACAACATGCACAGTACACAATATTTATAATCCAGAGCCAGAGAGCTCAGTTATTAAGGAAATGAAACAACAAGACAATCAGATGACACACTCAGATTAAGCTGTTGTTGCAGGAGCTACCCTGGTATTTACTCACGATACCCAAGACTGGACAGAGGCTGGGCGAAAATCGAGACTGTAGGTGGTTTATCTGGAATGCCAGGAGAAGCAGGGCCCACATGAGTTGCAGAGGCATCATTCCTGTTCAAGCGTGGAGCAGGGGCTGATCCCAGGCAGGTCTCTTGTCGATGGCTTCTCTGTGCAGTGGGTAGTCTGGCTGGACCAGTCTGGCAAGGCCCAGACCGCCTGGAGACAAATTCGGATGCAGTCTGTTTTGGGTTGGATACAGCTTCCAGAAAGCAGAACACAGTTCACACAGTGGGGAACTAACTCACAACCCACTAGCAGCTCATAGCACATTTACATGTCACGGAAATTCTACTGCACCAGGCAAAGCGCTCCCGGTCACAATCGCAAAGTCTCTGCACACACTGGGAGCTTAGGTATGGTGGAAGCGCCTGACAGGCTGATCGTATTCAGCAAAATCTTCGGTCTTCTTCAGGTTGAGCCTGGCCCACTTCAGTAGCTTACTTTAGTCACACAAACTTGGATTTAGTCCAAAATAATTATCTTCTCTCACTCTTAGGAGCAGCAACAGACATGCAAGCCAAAAACTCAGCCCTTTCACAGTTTCCCATGCAAATCCACTCAGGATTGCTGCCCAAAATACACTTGAGCTCTTCTCATTTCACTTCCCAGCTCAGAACTAACTGAAAACTGCCACCAGCCGGGACTTCCCAAGATCCAAAGATTTGGTTGGCTGATTTGGCTGTCAGTCAAACAAAAGCTCCCCTTCATTTGCAAAAAAGGCATAAAAGTTCAAAACTACAATTCCTACAGATTTTGACTTCAGACAGCTCCTGTAGTCCAGCTACATTTTAGGTTCCACCAGAACTAATTGGTCCAATTTGCAGTCCAGGACCAAGGTAGTGGAGACAAACAAAACAGTCCTTGCTATAAAGAAGGCAGGTTAGACAAACTACATTATCACTATCACTCTAAATGATTTTCAGCAAATAGTTACATCTTTCAACAGAGCTTCCTCTCAGATTACTTAGCTGCAATCAGGCAGCTCTTAAGGAGACAGTACAGAGGCTATACAGGCTCTGGTAATCACATTAAACTGCTAAAGCACTCAGGACACCAGCCTGGCAGTGAGCATTTAGGCAAGCTCAATGAAGACTTTTGGTAACCCCCCATTTGTAGGGGTTACACCTTCCTGCCTGGGAAAACTTGGCATCCACGTCAAGTCTGTACCATCATAACATTGAAAATGCAACATATATAAGACATTTATACCATTAGCATGCTATACAAGTACTACCTGATTCATCAATTGGCATAACTTGTCACTTTACTATACATTTCAATGTACTTCACTATATCATTTCCATTCTGACAATACATTATGCATATTTCACACAGGTAAATTGAACATTACTATACAGAATCATGTAATAACTTCTTTTACTTTAAACAATGCAAGAGGGCCCTTCCTATCAGCTAACTTGGGGCTGGATGAGGCAGGGCACCATGGTGAAGAGCAAAACAAGTAACCTGGAATGGGCCGTCAAGCTCAATTTGGGCAGTGAGCTCTGAGAGACATAAACACCTTTGTGGACTACATTGAAAGGCAAATCCACTGGCCTCCCAGGGAATCATAACTGAAACACACCACTGGCTTGACAGCTCGCCAGTCTTTCTGGGGTGAACAACCACAGTCTCTGTACTTTCAGCAATGGTCTTGGAGCCTTCATCACTTTTGAGGGTGCCTCTGCATGAAGGGAATGTCCAAGCTGGGAGCACTGTCAGCGCCTTGCTCTGTAGTCTCTATTTCTACAACAATTGGCTCATTTGAAGACACTCTGGCACTGAAGGGGTTGTCAGCACTCTCATAGTGTTCCTCAAATTCTGGCATGTCACCAGAAAGACTCATACCATCAGCCTCTCCTTCAGGCAAATCATGCAGTTCCATGATACACAAAGACTCAGCATCCTCAGGCGTGATACTTTGCACTTTACCTTCAGGGAGCATTGGCTCTAAGGATGATGCCGGGCATTAGGCAGTCCAGAAGGCCCAGCTTCATCCCCATCATTCAACATAAGGATTTCCACGAAACAACTGACTCAGTTCATATGAGAGGTAATAGGCATTATCACACTCACTGTCATCCGAGTTAGACTGGCAGTCACTATCATTCTGGGCCTGCTGCGGGAAAGTCTTAAATTGGCAACCACGGGGCAGGCTGACTCTATTTCTTTCTATCAGCAGCACAAGTCAGTGGTCCAGGGAATCAATCTTGGTGGGTTCAGCCTCAATTATAACTTGACCAATAGGTAGTAAGTGGTTACGGTGCATGGTCTTGACAGTTTTGGAGTTATTGTCTGGGCGCACTGTACACTGTCAAATCATCCAACTTTCCAACTATGACATGGAACATGGTGCCATCCGATCAACAATTTTGTGTTTACCATGCAATCCTAAATTTCGCAACAACACATGGTCTCCAGGCCTAAGCTCTTGAGCCTTTACTTTTCTATCATGCCTCTATTTGTTGGCTAGATTTCTTTTGGTGGCCATTGTCTGGGCCAGTTGATAGCCATGGTTCAATTGAGCTTTCAGTTTTGTACACATTGCAGGTAATCTTGGCTCAGACCCCATCAGGAGAAACCCTAAAACAGGCATCAACAGGCAACGGACCTCTCTCCCGAACATGGAGGCGGTAGAGAGAACCGGTAGCATCATTCTTTGTGCAATTGTATGCGTGTACCAAGGTGCTAATCTGCTGGCTTCATTTATGCTTATCTTTTAGGTGGAGGTGCCTAGCATGTGTGAGTAGAGTGCGGTTAAAGTGTTCTGGTTGAGGATCCCCTGCTGGTGATAAGGGTGGTTCTTGACTTTCGCACCCCATAGAGGAGCATTTCTTTGATTAGCCTACTCTCAAAGTCCAGCCCTGATCAGAGTGAATTCGCTGGGGGCAACATAGTGGACAAAGAAATTTTCCACTAGCACCTTGGCCACAGTAGATGCTTTGATCTTTGGTGGGAAAAGCATGTGCATACCATGTGAAATGGTCCATAACCACTAACACATTGCCAATGTTTCACTGATCAGGCTCTAAGCATACGAAGTCTATACAGACTAGTTCCATTGGGGTGCTGGTAGTAATGTTGACAAGGAGTAGCCCTCTGAGGCAGTGCTTTTCTCTGCAGGCAGCAACTACAAGTCCTTACATGGCGCTCAACATCGGCCTCCATCTTGGGCCGATAGAATCGAGATCGTACTAGGTCAGGGTGGGTTGATACTGAGGTGGCCCATATGATTGTGGAGGGACCTCAGTACCAAATCTTTGAAGGCTGTGGGCAGGACCAATTGTTGCTTGTCTATTTGGCCACCCTGATCAACAGTCTCTATACAACAACTGATTAAGCAGCTCAACCTGGAGCCTTCTTTAAACAATAAAGCGGTTCGCAGATCAAAGGAATGCAACTTGGACACATCTTTTCCTGCATGAAGGCGTCAAGTGCTGGCTGGATCATAGGATCTCGGGATTGGGCCCACTGAATGTTGTCATTGTCAAACTGAGTAGTGCACTAATATCTAGAGCAGAGAAGTGGTATCATAGCCGGTATGCAGGTGTCAGAGAGGCCCAAGCAATCTACTAAGCAGTCCGCTGTGTCCGTAGACATCTGTTCATTTCTATCAAACTTTTGGCACAATGCTGAGATGTCAGGTTCAGACAGCATGATCCCAGTCACTCTTGGAAATGGACCTCTGAGATGAGGCGTCAGCATCAGTATGATTCAGGTCTGGTTTGTATTCGACAGCATAATCATATGTTGACAATGAAGAAAGCCACTGGTGCCCCATGTCTTCTAAGTTAGCTGAAGTCTGTACATAGGTCAACTGGTTATTGTCAGTCCTCACCAATATTTTATTTTTTATTTTTTATTTTGTTGTTTAACCAGGTATAGCACACTAAGCTGAAAGCTTTTTACAGGAGCGACCTGGGATCACAAGGAGGTTAAGTGACTTGCTCAGGGTCACACAGTATGCAAGTGGAAGCTGTGGGATTCAAACCCAGGTCTGGTCTGCTGGATGTCACCAGATTTGCAGCTCAGAGCCTTAGACCACTGCGCTATATTTTGCCCCATAGAGGTAATCATGAAACTGTCGACAATGGCCCATTGTAATGCAAGGAACTCTAACTTGTCACAGGGTAGTTTCACTCTGATGGGGTCAAGCTCCTACTGGCGAATGCCACTGGTCTCAAACCATCCTCATGGTCTTGATACAGTACAGCTCCTAGACCCTGCAGACTGGCGTCAGTATGCAGTGTGATGTGAACAGCCAGCTCTGAGTGCTCGAGTGCTGTATTAACTTTTGTTATTACATATAAAATATGTGAAGGAAGGTCAGTTCAAGGAAAAGGCTGTCTTACTGGAACTGACACATCAAGACCCCAAGGATAAGTTCAAAGGACAGGAGGTATTTTAAACTTTAGAGATCTGGGGTGCGATTACCTTGTCAATTTGCTTTCATCCCAGGAAATAAGATTAGCCATTCATAATGCCCTCAGAGAGATCCTTTGACTAGCATAGTTACCAGGAAGGACTTGTGGCTAGGAGTGTCGGAGATAGCCAGAATGGACATTGAAGAGGTCTGATGTCTGAGCCAGGAGGACACAGACAGATTTGGAAGGTCCAAAACACATTTCTCCGGGAACCCTTGAATTACATCAGAAAGACCTGAGGTGTAGATTCCAAGGTCCAGATGGGATTAAAGAGGCCAATACACTTTTGCTTTGAATACAGTGACTTAGATCAAGAAACTTTGAGATGTATGTGTAGCAGAGCACAAACCAGTTCTGACCAGTTAACCTGTGGAGAGAAAGTCAGTGAGGTCATCTCATATGTTTTTAAAACATTTTATTTGGAGACCCTGCATTGTAAAATATAGAGTTTGATACACCAAGGCGGAGTTAGTGACCTCATGAGAAGGCCGGCTCAGAAGTGTGTTTAACTGCTGAGAGAACATGGCAGAGACACAAGAAAATATTTCTGACTGAGAGAGGGAGATCTTCAAAGCACTGAAAGAAAGTAAGCATTAGATTATATCAGTCTGAATGTATGAACTGTAGGAACTGTATCTTTTTTACCTGTTTGTTTTAAGGCTGTATGTGTTGGGATATATATTTGTTCTGTAATTATTGTTCTGTTTTGATATTTTAAAGTAAAGATATTTTTTACAAACGAAACTGCTGGAGTGCCTGGACATTTTTTTTATTTTAAGTAGAGCTTTTAAATGTTATAAGTACACTGTGTAGGGGCTTATTGTATACCAATCTGGGAAATGGATAGAGTTCTCTAAAGTATTGCATAGAATTCTAAGGGTTCATTTGAAAGACCTGGTTGGGTGCCCATAGGCAAAGATATCTGGCCCCCGCAGACAGAATTATCTGAGCCTAATACTTGCACGCTAACAAGAGGTTATCAGTTTGAATCCCTTCAGAGCTTGAGACTAAGGTGACTTGAACCCACAAAACAGACAAGAGGGTTACCTTGTCTGTTCACTGTACATAAATCATATGCTCAGAGGTTGGCACTTTGGGAGTAGTGGGTTGACTGGCTGAGCGAGTTTGTGACATGCAGCACATAGGGTTTGGTAGGATCAGCATAAGCGAGGATGGGGGCATGGGTGAGCTGGTATATGACTTCGTGGAAAGATGCTTCACAGTCAGGCATCCAACGGGACCCAAAAGTTCACCTGGGTGAAATATGCTTTGTCTGGTTCTTTGACGGACCCTTTTTGTATTTCCGATTGGTAGGAGGGTAACCCTGAGGTACGATTCAAGAGTGGCGAATCACTTTGGAATAGTCCTTTATCAACCGGCGGTAGCAACCACAGAATCCCAGGAAACGTTGTAGTTCTTTCAAATTGTGGGGCTGGGGCCAAGTAGTCAAGGCTTCAACTTTACTAGGATCAGTCTCTATCCCCTCTGTAGACACTGTGTGCCCCACATACTTCACAGAGGTTTGGAAAAACTGGCACTTGTCGATGGACAGCTTGAGGCCCGAAATCTTCTAGTCGGTCTATTACTTTGAACAGTTGACTCTCATGTTCCTCTAGGGAGCTCCCAAACACAATGACCGTCCAAGTACACCAGGCATTCTAGCAAATTCATGTCTCCCACTGCTCGCTTCCATCAGTCGCTGGAAGGTGGCTGGGGCACCCGATATTCCTGTGGCATTCTCAGGAATTCATAGAACCCCAAAGGACAGATGAAGGCAGTCTTCTCATGGTCCTTGGAGCCATCGGAATCTGGTAATATCCACTGCGAAGATCCAACACGAGAACCATTTGCTTCCATTCAAACAATCCAGAGCATCTTGTATACGGGGCATGGTGTATTGATCTGGGATGGTCCAAGGATTCAGAGTTCGATAATCTACACATTCTCACAGATCCATTCTTCTTATGCACACCACACAATGGGAGAAGCATATGGGCTCCTGGATTCTTGTATCACACCAGCCGTGAGCATTTCCTGCAAGTGTCTTCTCACATCGTCTATGTCTGCAGGGGCTGGGCGTCGAGACCTCTCTCGAAATGGCCATTCATCGTGCAGGCATATGTGATGCTCCACATCCTGGACACATCCCATGTCTCATTCCTTCAACGAAAACACTTGATCTCTCTGGGCAAGTGTCTGGCTAATCTAGTCTTCCATTCAGCTGGCAGGGGTCACCAAAATCAAACTAGTCAGGAGTCACTCTATCTGTCTTGCCAGGGTGCTTGTTGCTGGGCAACACTGCAGTGTCTGTACAGTGTGCCATAGCTAGGGTGCATCCTCTGTTCACCCGGATCTCCGATCTGACACATTATGAATCTGGACCATCACTCATCATGCATAGGCATGAGCATGAGCTGGCAAGATGCTGGGCTTAACCAATAATCCTTCCGGCAATTTTCCATCGCCTGCACGTCCAACATCAATATTTTGTTCTTGACATCTTTGCGGAGGCTGACTTCCCTTGAATGGTACACTGGGCATTAGGGGTCAGTACCATTGAATCGGGATCCTTCTTCCACACGACCCTACCGGTTCATCTGGGTTCGCTCCCTTGGGGTTCTGTTGCAAATCATAGGCCCTCTTGATCAGAGTGGGGATTCTTAGGGCCCTCCTAGTCCGTTGCCCTTGTTTCTCGTGACAGAGTTGTGCCAGTCTCCCAAACATATGGGCGTTGGTCCCAATTAACAGGAGAACCCCATCATACAGTCCAGTAGGGGACACATTAAGACCAGTGTCTCGACTTGCTCCTCTACACCAGTTACAGCTGCAGGAAATGACAACCAGAGGTGGACATATCCTAGGTAGGGATAAGACTTGTCGCTCAGCCCCACACATGTAGGCCTTCCAGGGATTGTAAGGGCACAGCAGATAAGTGCTTGTCATACCAGTCCTTAAATACAATGGTCACTTGACCCACTGGCCAGCACAGCCTGAGTAGGAATACCATTCACAGCCACGGTAGTCTCCATTGAAGGGCCCACTATTTTGGACCAGTCTGGAGGGACAGCAGCAGAGCTCTGGACAGATGATTTAGTCACATAGGGATTTGAGTTACTACTCTTGAACCCGCACTGTGGTCATTTTGGGCACTCCTTGACCTCTGATTCGTTCTCTGAAGCTCTCCTTGAAGCCTGTATACAACTTTATCTAGGTCTTTTGTGGACCGACATTCTCTCTTCATGTGCCCATCCTTCCCACAATTATGGCAAAATATGTTTTCTGGGATTTGGGGTGGCTGAGGCATCACAATGAGAGCTGGGGTGGTGGTACTACCAATTGAAAACCTTTGGAGACATCTCGCTCTATTCTCTTACTTCCATAGTCAAGGCATCGAGTTTCGAGCTGCTGTCAGCAGAAGATGCCTGATGCAGTTGGATAAGGGTTGGTGCCTGTACTTGCAGGAGCGGCCTTCAGAAAGAGACTGTTTTTGTTTCCTGAACTCCCTCAGCAGTTCATCCCATGGCAGCACACCCTCATTGGTCCCCACTTCAGAAGGGCCTTCCGATGCCGTGATCACTTGCACTGCTCTCACCCTAGAATTACAATCCCCTTTTTCATCTTCAACCTCCTGAGTTCTTTTATCAAGTCACAATTGTCCGTGGGTTACTCCTTCTATCTGGGAGCCTTAATTGAAGGAGCTGCAATTTAGAATGCTTTGCATGTTGCAGTATATGCCCCAACCTCACATGGTTTAAGTCACTGGCGGCTACCCACCTTTTCGGTAAGCCTTTTGCAGCGCTCTTTCCAGACAAGTAACATATGCAGACAAACTTTCCCTGGCCATTGTTTTGTAGCTTTAAATTTCCACATCAAGTTCTCCCTGACTCAGTGCTCCCAAAATTGCCTTCGAGTGCAGATACAGTAGGTACTTATAGGCAGATGCATCAGGGTTTGTGGACCTCAGAAATTTAATGGCCTCTAGGCGGGACCCTCAAACTTTCTATGATCATTTTCCATTTCTTAGCCTCTGCACACTGCCATTCAGGTACCAAAGGGGCAAAACAATCTATCCAGGTCTCCCAATCATCCTCCTTTGGGGTGGGGAGGTGCCGGAGGATTCTCAACCTTTGGTAAGAGTCATGACTAATGGCGGTACAGACATAGGAGCCAGCATTGGCACGGGCACAGAAGGAGGGGCAATAACGTGTGCTGGAGCAGGAGGGGTGTTGGGGAGGAACACCCCAGGTGGCAGGAATAGTTTCTTTAAGTTCTCCACAGTTTTCCTTCCTCCAGCAACAACTTAGCAATTTCTCCTCAAAGTCTCAGATAGTGGGGGCTCATTCTCCCGGGGTCTTTACTGTCTTTAGTTATCACTCTCCAGGCAGTGAGGGCTCCTTTGTGGGTGATAGTCCGTGGCACTTTGGAACTGTCTACTGGATCCTTACACTCTACTAACACCATGAAACTTTGGGTGAGCAGATTAACCTGTCGACCCACCACCACAGGGTTTTTAAACATTCAGTCTTGGAAAGTACTCCTGTAGAGTGTTCTTATTGGTACTCAGGGAATATTCAGGATAAGTATAGCATTTTGGGGGTCGATCTCCTGCCTAGTACACCACCCCACCAACTGGTGTACAGCCAGTTCTGTTGGGGTAGCCATTTATTTTAACAGCAATTCACAAATTTGGCCACTAGGGGACACTAATCCCAGTGGTGCCTCCAAGATGTAACCCTAGGTGGCGCTATCCAAGGGCTACTACCCCTGTCTGCTTGGCTAGTAGCAGGTTAAGGGCCTGAGTTCTGAAATGGGTGCCTCTACCCAGAGGTCAGGGTTGGTAGTGGTCAAGCTAACCTGGGCAAAGCCCTCCAGGACACCGTAACCCCCTCTTCCCTCTAGTGGCTGAACACTGTACAATAATCACTTTCACAATACCCCTGGTACACCACACAATTAACCACACTGTTTGCACTTACCACCAGGGCTGGTTCCTCTGGCTCGACCCTAGGAACCCCTGTAAAACAAGGTTATGCACAGCAAATAGCAACAGTACAGTACTTTGAGCACAAACTGGAACCACAGTCAGATTACATGCAGAAAAAGTTAGATCTGATTTATTCAGGGACTTGAACAAGGAAAGGGCAAAATCAGGTTAATTAGCTTAAAGTTATATCAATCAAGCAGTTATGCATGTACTTTGAGCCCCACACAGTCACACCTCTGGGTACCCAGGTGGAGAAGAGATGGGCTAGCCAGGACTGTTGCCAGGGTTGCAGCTGGTTGGGGCCCTGTGATGGAAAACACAACATGCACAGTGCACAATATTTGTAATCCAGAGCCAGAAGGCTCAGTTCGAAAGGAAACAAAACATCAAGACAATCAGATGACACACCCAGATTAAGCTGTTGTTGCAGGAGCTACCCTGGTATTTACTCATGATGCCCAAGACTGGACACAGGCTGGACGTAAAAATCGAGACTGCAGGTGGTTGATCTGGAATGCCAGGAGAAGCAGGGCCCACACGAGTCACACAGGCATCGCTCCTGATCAAGCGTGGAGCAGGGTGCTGATCCCAGGCAGGTCTTTCATTGGTGGCTTCTTTGTGCAGTGGGTAGTCTGGCTGGGCCAGTCTGGCAGAGCCAAGACTGCATGGAGACAAATTCGGATGCAGTCTGTTTTGGGCTGGATACAGCTTCCAGCAAGCAGAACACAGTTCACGCAGTGGGGAACTAACTCACAACCCACTAGCAGCTCATAGCACATTTACATGTACGGAAATTCTACTGCACTAGGCAAAGCGCTCCCGGTCACAATCGCAAAGTCTCTGCACACACGGGAGCTTAGGGGCAGGTGGAACTCCTGACAGGCTGATCTATTCAGCAAAATCTTCGGTCTTCTTCAGGTTGAGCCTGGCCCACTTCAGTAGCTTACTTTAGTCACACAAACTTGGATTTAGTTCAAAATAATTATCTTCTCTCACTCTTAGGAGCAGCAACAGACATGTAAGCCAAAACTCAGCCCTTTCACAGTTTTCCCATGCAAATCCACTCAGGATTGCTGCCCAAAATACACTTGAGCTCTTCTCATTTCACTTCCCAGCTCAGAACTAACTGAAAACTGCCAGCAGCCCGGACCTCCCCAAGATCCAAAAGATTTGGTTGGCTGATTTGGCTGTCAGTCAAAGCAAAAGCTCCCCTTCAGTTGCAAAAAGGCAAAAAGTTCAAAACTACAATTCCTACAGATTTTGACTTCAGACAGCTCCTGTAGTCCAGCTACATTTTAGGTCCCACCAGAACTGATTGGTCCAATTTGCAGTCCATGACCAATATAGTGGAGACAAACAAAACAGTCCTTGCTATAAAGAAGGCAGGTTAGATAAACTACATTATCATTATCAATCTAAATGATTTTCAGCAAATAGTTACATCTTTCAACAGAGCTTCCTCTCAGATTACTTAGGCTGCAATCAGGCAGCTCTTAAAGAGACAGTACACAGAGGCTATACAGGCTCTGGTAATCACATTTAAACTGCTAAAATGCAGGACACCAGCCTGGCAGTGAGCATTTAGGCAAGCTCAAGGAAGACTTTTTGGAACCCCATTTGTAGGGGGTTACATAAGCTAAAACAAGCTATTGGAAACAACATTTTTATTGCAGTGCTACTAAAATATGATTGTTATTCAGTAAAGACTGTTAATATTTTCGATCCATGTACTCGTGGCTTTGCTTTGCTCAGCCACTCATTGCAAGGATACTATGACAGCAACACTGTAAACTGAATAACATTCATATTTTAAGCTACCAGATAGAGTATGCCTATATATTTAAAAACAATTCATATTAAGTGACAGAAACATTTTGGTAAATAGTTTTATATCTATTTATAGAGTACTCCCAGATCCCTGATGAAGGAGTATCTTGGCCACAAAACATAGGATTTTGCCTTTAAGTCTGGATGCTACTTGAAAAGCAAAATAAGTACTGAATATTTTGGTTTTGGGTTTGCTGAGTGGGACTGTTGTGAGTTTTGAGGGCCTTTTGATTGGTTTGGGGCCTCTCCTACTATATATATGTTTATATTTATTTTCTTGCAGAGGTTGGCTGAGCGGACATTGGTCCCTATATATTTGAACCATAGAAGTATTTTAAAAGTTCTACACCAGAGCCAGAATGCAAAACTTCAGTGGGTTTTGACAACCCTAGTTTTTGAGTGGATATAGCACAAATGCAGCAGCTGTGGGTCCAGATCTGCAGTCTAGAGCCCCAGTTTCACTCAAATGAGAGCTATTGCAGTGATGAGCTTTGCAAACTGCCATTTACAAACACAGTGATTTAAGCAATATACCATGACAGGTGTGGATATATGGTGGGATTTACCATGCCTGGTGTTGTTCAGTCATGAGGCTGCAGGCTGAGTGAGTAAACCACACCAGAAGTGATAAATCCCACCATATATCCTCACCCTGAATGGTATACTCAATTATACAATGTCACCCTTTTTGGTGAGGAAAAGTGAAAGAAAGAGTTTTCTTTTTTCTTTTTAATTATTTGTATGGAATTTATTGGTCCACTACAAAAAATAGTTCCTTGTTGCTAGGAAGGTAGAGCTGAGGTCACAGGGAGCATTGCTAGGGAGATGGAGATCAGGTGGCAGGCTGTTCAGCCATCGGTAAGGTCAGTAGGTAAACAGTGTTTTTAGTTTAATAAAGTTGGGATTTGTTTTCTTTGTTGGTATGGAGCCCGGTATGGAGATGCTGCCTTTTTGGAGGTGCTGGCTTGCAGATTGGATGCAGATTAAGGGGACACGGCTGATGTGGTAATGCGGCACTGTTTATGGTTTCGGGTTAGTACAGTAATGATACATTATTTTAGTAGTTTTAGACATGCTTAAGTTGGGAAATGTTTACTAATTTAAAAAGGCTAAATGTGATACAAATCATGTTCGAAAAAAACATGCCATCATACTGGGCATGCGCTTATGCATAAGTGCATGTGCAGGTTTCATGACTTGATTTTCACCATTATTTTTATTATTTTTTATATATATACTTTATCCTGCTTCGCCCCCAGCTGCTCCCTTTCTGACCAACTCCCCCAGCCCTGTCATCCCAGTATCACCGGGACTTACCCTGTACGGTCACCAGGTGCAGAGCCTCAGGAGGTCGGTCATCATCCTGCAGCCGAAGTGTTTTTTCCTCTTTTTCTCCATTCTCTGTTGCTGGGGTGCACACACAGAACGCGACACATAGAGGCATGTGCTGTCCGCATAGTCTCGTGGCACCTCCCTTCAGCAGCCTGCCCCTGACCAGCACTACCCTCCGCCTCCACCTGGGGTGTAATTGGTGGGAGTGCCATTCCTTCCTCCCAGGAGAAGAGCTGTCCTCCAGATGCTCAATACTCTCCCTCCCTGACGACCTCCAGTGGCTCGTGCTCATTCCCGAACATGGGTCACCAGTGTAGCTTGAGGTGTGATGTCCAGCACCTCAACCCTCAGCACCACCAGGCCATTTTTTTTCGACCGTTATTTATAAAGATTTAGCTCTCGCTTTTTATTAACAAAGACTTTCTGCACTTTAGTATTCCTCAACTATGAGGCGCCAATCAATCAATCAATCAATCAATCAAAGTCTTTATTTAACCAGGCGATCACCGTTGAGTAAGCTCATTTTCGAGGTGGACCTGGGTTTGTTAACAAGGAACAAGGGACAATATACATGGGATGCAACACAAGAAAATAGTAATAATACAAATAAAGTGAGATACAATAATACAGTATATACAAAGTATCAGCAGGTAGCATTGACAGTAGTATATGTTTGGAACAGAAGATACAGCTAGTTTTGGGTAGGACACAATTTTTCATAAGAGTAAAGAAATATACATATCAGGTGCACTGAACACAAATAAAACCTAATATAAAAAGATATATAGTGATGCGGTATGGAGAATTTAGAGCTGGAACCAGGGTCAAAGGAATGTGGAAGGGACAGATATGGGGGTAAAAAGGGAGAGGGAAGAGTCGATTATAGATGTGATCAGTCTTTAACAGTAGTAATTAGAGTGTGCTTGGACTTATAGGAGTCACTATTTAGGTGAACAAGCACAGGACTCCTTATTATGATGTAGATATAGAGATTTAAAAGCTGCTAGGCTGATGGGGTGAGTTAATTTCAAAGTTTTTTGCAGTTTGTTCCACAGTTGAGGGAGCAAAAGCTGATGGCTGCTCTGCCAATGTGAGATTTTGCTTTGTAAACATAAAGGTAGATATATGAGGTGCTTCTCAGGCATACTTCCCAGAGTGCACAAAGGTAAACAGACAGAGATATACTAGGGCAGTTGATTTGAGATGGATTTGTATGTCCAAACCGCAGCACTTTTTGCCGTCTGTAAGCAAGGGATGACCATCCCACTGCCATGTACAATGCACAGTGGTGGGTTGAGTATGGAAGACCCGTGATAAATCTTATGGCTCTGTGATAAAGCGTATCAAGTTTGGCTAGGTACCTGCAGGTCCCTGACTATATAGAAAGTCTGCGTAATCCAATAGGGAAAGAAAGGTAGTTTGAACCAGTTTCAGTTTAACGCCTCTTGTGAGGAGATTATTAATCCTAAAGAACAAACCAAGTCTTTGTCTAAGTTTCTTTGCCAGTTCTTCTAAGTGATCTGTGAAAGTAAGTCTATGGTCTAACCAGACCCCCAGGTACTTGAACTTTGACGTAGTGCAACTGCTCACCTAGAATGGTAGTGATCTGCAGGAGTGTCCCAGCAATTGCAGGATTTATTGCATTTTGAAGGGGTAGAGGAACATTGCTTTGTTTTTTTGCATTTAAGAGCAGTTTCTGGTTTATAAGCTGATGTTGCAGCAGATTAAATTCATTTTGAAGGGCTTTACAGGCGCTTCAGGTGTGGGGCTACTAGCATAGAGTACCGTATCATCCACGAATAGGTGTATTTGTGCTTCTTTGATGGGGGCATCTACGTTGTTAATACAAATGGTGAAGAGCAAGGGACCAAGAATGGAACCTTGCAGTACACCCTCAATAGGGTTTTGTGAGAAACTTCCCTTCTGCCTTTACTTGTTGAAGTCAGTCTCTGAGAGGTAGTTGGAGAACCATTTAAGGATAGGAAATCCAAACCAATGTTCTGGAGGGACGACAGAAGCAATCTGTGATCAATAGTATCAAACGCCTTGCTTAGGTCCAAGAAAACTGCACAAAGTTTTTTTGTCTAATTCAAGCTGCCAGTCGTTTGTCACCTTGGCTAGAGCAGAGATTATACTGTGCTGTGCTCTAAAACCAGATTGTAACGGGTTGAGCAATTTTTCTGATTCCAGGTACTTCAGCTGGGAGTTCACTATTTTCTCCAGCATCTTTGACAGGATTGGAAGTAGGGAGATTGGCCTATAGTTATTGAGGTCACTAGGATATCCTGACTTAAACAAAGGGACCACAAGTGCATTTTTCAAAATGGTAGATCACCCTGGGACAAGGATAAGTTGAAGAGATGAGTAATTGGGATCTGGAGGACACGGTAGCCGACCTTTAAAAAGTATGGGTCAATGAGGTCGGCCCCAGCACTTTTTCTAGTGTCCAGTTGAAGGAGAAGATCTTCGACTTCTTTCAGGGAGGTAGGCTGCAGAGAGAGGATGGACTGGGGATGGGTTTTCTTGTGTATCCAATCTAAGTTGTTGGCGGAGGATATTAGCGGAAGAGGAGTCAAAGGCTAGACCTGCAGTGGCAAAATGATTATTGAGAGCATAGAGAATAGACGGTGTGTCGGAGATGACAGTATTGTCAATCAATCATTTAGTAGGTAGTGAATTTACAGTGGTGTGACCTTCAATGTCTTTGATAGTCTTCCAGAATTTGGAGACATTTCTTGAGGAGCTCTCCAGCTGAGAGCGGTAGAAATTATCTTTGGCTTCTCTGACCATTTTGGTGCAGAGGTTCCTCGCCCTCCAGAAAGAATTTCAGTCATTTATTAAATTAGTTTTCCTAGCAGTTCTCCAGAGTACATCCCTACTCCTAAAGCATCTTTCAGGTCTTCTGTAAACCACCGACAGGATTTGTTTCTGGCACAAACTTTTACTATGGGAGCATACTTGTTGAGAGCCCTAGCACAATTTCTGAGAAAATATCATAAGTCGTAGTCAGGGACTTGGTTAGATAGAAGTCCTGCCATCTCATGGAGTCTCTTAGGTCTGATATATACCCATGGAGATCAAAGTTGCGTATGTACCTTTTAAAGGAGAATTTTGGTACAGTTGTGGATTTAAGAGTGGATTTTACACATCGATGAAGCAATGGTCGCTAATATCAGAAAAAGACACCAGCATGGGAGAATAAATGGGGTTTGTTAACTAAAATGATATCCAAGAGAATACTGTTATTAGGGTTGAGCTTGTTAGGATGAGTAGATTTGCTTATTAGCTGTGACAACCCAAGGGAATCACAGAACATTTTAAGTGAGGTGGATGCACTGGAGAGCCAGTCTAAGTTGAAGTCCCCTAGTATGATACACTCTGAAGATGCCAAACCCAGGATGTTTTGAGATGTTTAAACAACTGTAGTCCAGCTGATGCGGGTCTGTAGCATCCTATTATACATAATGAGACACCAGTGGCAATTTCAATCTTTAATGACAAGCATTCAATTCTTTTGGGACACAGGTTGAGTCAATTATGGAGGCAGAGAATTTATCCTGATGTAAATAGCTACTCTACCACCTCTGGTTTGCCTGTCAGCTCTGGAACAAAGAGTAGGAGGGGTTGTTAACCCGTTGTTACTGGTCTCCAGTCGAGCCAGGACTCTGTAATCACCAGAACATCTGGAGCAGTATGACATACCCAGGCCTGAACAGAAGTGATTTTTTTAATAGGCTACATACATTAACGGCAAGAATGTAAGCCCCTTGAGGCTTTGTAGCTCTGCTGGGGATTCCATGGTGCCAGAGGGCCTGGATTAATCTCAACATTTCCTGAGCATAGTAAAAGCAGGAACAAGAGTTTCCTGCAGAGTCCTAGAAGAAGTGTGGGTGGCTGGGTCTTCTTTTCGGTTCGTGATTTGTCTGCGGCAGTATAGGGAGTTCTGAGGCTAGTTCCTAGTTTTCCTGATGCTGCATACAATAATACCCTGACTAAGAGAGTCAACGGGAGTAGGCGGAGTATGCAGAAGGTGGTGTAGCCCTGTGGGCAGGCTGTAGGAGAGTTCCTGTATGCCGGAGCAGGTGAAGGATGAGCAGCGGGCTAGGGAAGTTAGAGCACATACAAGTTCTTCTACTTGATAGGAAAAGTCCCGGTCAGACAATGTAAAAGAGAGCCATTCTCCACTCTAGGAATTATTTTTGATTCACGTTCAGGTCCAATACATGTAAGATGAGCAGAGACAAGCATAGAAGCAGGTAATATGCCCTCATTATGAGACTATCACCCAATGGGCACTACAAATGCGGGCAACAGAAGGATTCTCAGTGGAGCAGAATTTCTTAATCCCTGCAGAATACTACTATAGGCAGTGGAGCCTGAAGCAGTAATCCTTAAGTACAGCTCCTAGTCAGGCTAATAAGAAAAGAGTTAACCTGACTATAGAGTAGTACTAGGGACAGAAAGGCTTTGAAGCAAATTTCTTAGCTACTACTCTAGAGCAGACTAAGTACTAGAGAGTCACCTGACCTAAATCAACTGCCTTAGCAAGACAAGATATGCTAGTCAGCAATAAGCAAACCTAACGTACCAAAATGGTATGCCTCAGCAAGACAGAATGAGATAAAGTTGCTAGAAGGCTTAGTTGCAAAAAGAATGGGAGGAATTGCAGTTGTTGACAGTAAGTAACCAATAAATTGAAACATCAGATAGGAGTGGGCGGAGACTGTGTGCATTTAAGGAGGCCTGGGAGGGGAGGGGGTGGGATGAAAATCAAGGGAAGTTTGCAGAGCTAGCACTGAAACAGTGCACATACAGTGGAGAAACTGCAGCAGGGGAATGGTAAGTTACTTTACACAGGCCGAGCAGAACAGGCTAGTTAAAATATATAAATTATAAGCTGAGTACAAGGATGCAGGCTTACATTAAGCCACACGTCTCGGGTGCTCCTGTCTCAGGTGAGTGAGACCAGCCAATCAGGGAGCTTTACACAGGCGTGGAGCCAATAGTGCTACCCTGAGAAGGCGCTGAAATTGAAAACAGCAATTGCAAGTGATGATTCGGTTCAGCATTCACACAGCCCAGAGAAATCGTGGCAATTTTTCAAGTGTCGTACCTTATCTATCTCTTTAGGGGTTGGTGGATCAGGTTCCTTGCACCATAGAGGTGCTATGGCTGGATTATGTCCACTGCCCTGGGGTAAGTGGCACCTTATCTATCTCTTTGGGGGTGGGTGGATCAGGTTCCTTGCAACGTGAGGTGCTATGGCTGGATTATGTCCACTGCCCCTGGGGTAAGTGGCACCTTATCTATCTCTTTGGGGGTGGGTGGATCAGGCCCTTGCACCGTAGAGATGCTATGGTTGGATCGTGACCACTGCCCATGGGGCAAGTGGCACCTTATCTATCTCTTGGGGTGGGTGGATCAGGCTCCTTGCACCGTAGAGGTGCTATGGCTGGATCGTGACTGCTGCCCATGGGGGCAAGTGGCACCTTATCTATCTCTTTGGGGGTGGGTGGATCAGGCTTCTTGCACCATAGAGGTGCTTTTGCTGGATCGTGACTGCTGCCCGTGGGGGCAAGTGGCACCTTATCTATCTCTTTGGGTGGTGGGTGGATCAGGTTCCTTGCACCGTAGAGGTGCTATGGCTGGATCATGACCGCTGCCCATGGGGGCAAGTGGATGTATCATTAGCTGAACCGGGATGGTGTGCACGACCTGGTATGGAGCTTTAGGCTGAGGAAAAGACAGATGCTGGAGAGAGGTAGTGGTGACAGGGAGGCAGACTGCAGTGTTCAGCCGTGATTTGTGAGAGTTGTAGCTGTTATTTTTCTTTAACAGGGACTTTCCCAGTTCAGCATCAGTATCACATTTTAAATATTTGTTCAGCTGAATGGGATGGTGGTAGATGCCTACGAGGTGCTGTGGCGGTTTTACCAGGTACCAGTGTTTTAGCAGGTAAAAGAAGATGACGGCTTAGAGGTTTTCGGAGGTTACATTGATTCTGATTCTTTTTCAGATGGGCTGACTGGCACTTTTTTCTGTTGTTATATCAGAAGATTTTCAATGGAGAAAAGTGCCAGTCAGCCAATAGGAAGGCAGGATTTTTTGCCCATTGTATAATTCAATACATTTACTGCTCTTTCACCACTCACCTTTTTCCCCACTGGAGCCTGTAACAAAATGACTCAGACACAGATATCTGCTTTTATTGCCTCTATCATTACTGACAGATGAAGGCACTGTAAGAAAGTGTCAGGGTGACAGTATATAGTTTGGGCATAGCCATGGTGCCCTCACTGCAACAAACAGCTAATTTACATGGAGAATTTAAACTGTAACAGGTACTGTATTTCTTTCTGCAAGGCTGAGGTAGTGCATGGTTATTTTGGTGGTCTGGTATTCTATTTTCCTGAAACACAGGCACATAACTCCACAGTATTTACCCAAGCACAGATCACAGTATACCTTGTATACAAGAATATTTACTTCAGGGCCTTCCAACTCATTCCCATTTACTGGGTCTTGTTCTCCAAGTCCCAGATTAACTGATCATTCTTCCTGAATCCCCTCGGACATACTCTATTGTTGGTACCTTCACCTAAATTTGATGTTCAATGGTCCATCATACTCTTTATGTAGGAATGCTTGGGAACACAGGGAAGTACTGGCAAGGTTTAGTAGGATTGGAATGATCATTGGGGTAAATCATTTGGAGGAGGGTACTGATGAGGAAGCCTGGTATTTGTGATGTTGAAGACTTGTGCAACATGACTGCAACTTTGGCTTACTCTCTCTGCTCCTGCTTCAGGGACTACCATAATTTCAGGGTACCGAAGACACAGGAACCCTCTTGTGGAGGTTCCATCGAAGAGGTATCACGGGACATGCTTCCTTAGACCAATGGTATCTTATGGATGAAGGCCCAAAGGAGTAAATGAATGTCTGAAGCACTTATTTCCCATAGGAGATAAGAGACACAAATGGAGCAGATATACCCGTATCAAGGAGGGGGATACCAGGATTGAAAATGTAGCAGTACTATCCAGCTCCAACTCTTGGCAGAGACTTACTTAATATTAATTTTAATTAATATTAATTATGACCTTGGGCATGGAGAGGAAAAACAGAAGAGGAAAAACTGTGGAAGAAGCCTCAGGGAACCAAGGCCTTGGTCACCATCCCTCTTGATTTGGGCTTTTATTTATGATGGTTTAGAGGTGCTGCTGAATTTTGAAATTGAATTTAAGAAAAGAGTTCAGATTGAAAGGCTAGCTCTAGTTCTCTAATGTGATAACACTGTGAGGTTCTGCTGAGTTGATTTGCACAGCTAGATGGGCTCCTTCTACCTGCAAAGAGTGCCCCATTATGGGGGATGGAAAAAGCGACTGCTGTATGGCTTTGCCTGACTCAAGACCTCAGAGAAGAGGTCTAACCTGTGACTGATGATGATGATAGGAGGACTAAAGATAGAAGAATATGGACAAGACCCAATGGGCTGTAGGCTGATGCTGGAAGTATGGCACCAAAAGGTACCATCAAGTCAATATGCTCAACTGAAGGGACCACCAATGCAAGGGCCTACTTCAAGGCACGGGAGACAACATTAGAGAACACTAAGAGGTGCCACCATGTCAATCTGCATTGTTGCAGGGCCTCCACACAGAGTGGGTTCCACCTTCAAGAGGCAGGAAGTCATACATAGTGCACTGTTAGGTGCCAATGAGTCCATATGCATGGTTAGAGGGTTGGGTCTTATAGGTAAGGTAGCGATAAGGGTAGACTGGATAGACCAATTGACATTCTGCCATCAACCTCTGTTTCTACATTTCTATGGCTAAGGTGGCCCACAGTGGCAATTGTCCACACTCAAGGTGGGGAAAGGGTGATGAGATGTTGAAAGGTGCTGTTGAGAAAATCTGCATGGATGAATGGTCCCCCTTGGTGAGGGTCCTGCCTTTGAGATGCAGACTTCAGAAGCAGACACCACACTGACCTCCTAGGCTGATAGCCCAGAAAGGCCACAAAGATAACTTCTGAGGGTCAGGAGATGAGAAGGGTATGCTGCTGATGAAATGAAGCAAGGGAGCAGAGACTAGGTAGGTTGATGACAAAATGGGAGAAGCCCAGGTAGGATAAGAAAGTGAATGCCAGGGTAGGTAGTAGAAGCTGAAAAAAAAGGGGGTGAATGCCTCGATAAGTAGTATGGTAAAAGGGCGAGCTCAATATACTATATGGTTGCAGAGAATGAGTGGTATGTCCATAGAAGCAATAACTGTATAAACACTGCACAACTGCCAGGAAGGAGTGGGCATGGGGAGGGATGGTAGCCAGCCCAGGTAAGGATGAGGAAGGCCAGCTGCAGGGGAGTAGAGACCAAGCAGAAGATGAGCTATCAGTTACAGTACCACAGGCCCAAACCAGCAGCCACCAAACTGGGACCCAGGGCCTGGCCATCTCCTGGGCCCAAAGGCCCTCCTGCCAGGTTGAAACAAATCACAACCCTGGAACTCTCTGGAACTGAATGACCAATTTCTGCCCTCAGGCAGACCAAACCACCTGAGATCCCTGGAGATGAAGGAAAGGAATTGGCCTGTAACACCCAAAAATGGGAAGGGGTTATATCAGTTTTATTTCTTGGTGCAGATGCATAACAAACCTTTGTTTTGTTTTAAATAAGTTGTGGAAAACACCCATTTTGTCACAGTTTGCATACCTCTTAAACTCTGAGCATTAAAATTTATAGCACTGGCCTTCAAAATTTGGAACAAATGGCCAGAATACATAGCCTTTTCTGTTTTAAAGAACAAGTTTATGAACAGTGGGTCCCACATGTTTAGTGATAAGGAATATTTCCATTAGGGATGGGTGAACGGTTCGAGAAAAACCGAACCTCCCCAAACGGCAATATTTTAATAAGTTGAACCATTTCTGAACTTTTCTGTAGTTCAGAAGCCCTTGGTTTTCATTTACCCTGGTGACTAGTGGACCACCCCCCAGTTTTCCTTTCCTCGTGTCTAGCGGACACCCTCCCTATCGATCGATCCTCTGTAATAATAATTAAAAAAAGCATATCCTTCAATAATTTCCCTTGTGTCTTGGACCTCCTTCCTTTCCCTCTGATCCCGTGATAAAAAAGTGTCCCCATATTCTCTGGTGTCTAGCGGATCCCCACTCCCCTCCTCCTTGGTAGATACTGCTCCCTCCACCCTGATGAAGAGCAGGCACGGCACAGCCTCCTGCTCTCCACCACGGCCAGCTGCCCGTCTGACTGAGCAATGAATGGCGGCATGCAGTACAAGCACGCATCTATTCATTGCCAGCTCCCGCTCATTCCCTGAGGTCTTTCGTGGAGCAGAGATGAGTGGAAGTCTATTTCAGTAACTGGTGGAGGGGTGGGATTGGGGGAACATTATTGGGACCCCAGGTCCACAATGCCATCCCCATCCCAGCCCTCCCTCTGGTGACCGAAAAGACCGTCAGCTACTTCTGCACCCATAGACCTCAGGAATGAATAGAGTTGGAATGAATGAGCACATGCTTGTACTAGTATGTACCTATTCATTGCTCAGTCAGATGGGCAGCTGGCCGTGGTGGAGAGAGGAGGGCTGTGCCAGTTGCCCGCTCTGCATCGGGTGGGGTGGGGGGGTCCACTAGTCACCAGGGAATATTGGCACAGTTTGTTTTTTTATGATAGGGATTGGTAGGGATAGGAGAGGGGTCCATTAGACACCAGGGAAATTTAATGAAGGATATTCTTACTTTTTTTTACTACAGGTTTACTACAGGGATCGATCGGGGATAGCAAGGAGGGTCCGCTAGACACCAGGGAATATTGGGAACACTTTTCTTTTTATGACAGGGGATCAGGGATAGGGAGGGGTCCACTAGACACCAGAGAAAAGTTTATCTTTTATTTTTAAATAATGGGGTACTTGGGGACGACTACAAAGTTTTCCTAATGCTGCAGCATAAAAGGTTTTAAAGATTTGGATCAGGATCGGATAACCATCCAAAACTTTTGATCCTGATCAGAACCTTTAGAACCTCCAAACCTTTGAGTTTCACCCATCTCTAGCTTCCATCAAGTTAGTTTACATTTTTAATAGTTTGTGAGTCAACAAATATTCTGTAACATTCTGAGGAATATTAGTAAATCTTTGCAGAGTAAGGATAAATTTGAGTGCAAATTACATGCTGTGTGAAGTGCAGAGCACTGAGAGGTATGTATTTTGCCATCGAAAATAATGCACCGCTCTATCATTTGTTACAAATCTGAATTTTGTATCACTGTTTTATGTAAAGCACAGAATATATATATTTTTTGCTTATGTGTTGGAAGTGATGCAAATGCAGTTATTACCCTCTTACTGACACAGGCATTCTACATTTGCCATCAAGAAGACATTTGCAACAGTATAGTGGGAGCTGGGTCAGTTCTCACTGAATTGTCCCTGCAGGATACAAGATGTTGGCAGTCCAGTGACCATCAATAACAAACAAAGCACGAAGAAAATGCCTTGACCTTAAACTGCCATGAAAATGGGCTGTATCGTGCTGCCATGAGTCAGAAACAGCAGAGTATCATTCTGTTCTGCTACAAGTTCAATCCTTTAGAAAACTCCTTCTAATGAGAATGGGAGGCATTTACATAAAACCGACTCCAACTGTTGCAAGTTTGAGAACAGTCGCTGAAGAAGAGGGCAAGGCTGTGGGCTCTGAGGGGCAGGGAGATGGAGCCTTTTTAGTAACTAAGATTAAAAGGATTAAAAGCCCAGCCTCTGAGCCATTAACTTTCTTTAACAAAATGTAATTACTAATTTAACAAGGGCAGAGCAGGCAGTGCTGGAATGATTGATTGCAGCTCCCTTTGTCCTGGCTCCGTGAGAGACTGCAGCCAGGCCTTGTATTCCACTCAAAGCCTCTGAATGGAGTTCTGTGCACTCACTGAGAATTAGCTTCGTCAGGGACAGATGGAAGGGGAATGTTGGGTGGGTGCCAAGGTTCCACTGCCAGTAACAACCTCAAAAGTGAAATTAAAGGCCAATGGACCATTTCAGAGTTGACCTCCACTCTCCTTTTCCTTTGCCCCCCCTTCACTCATATCCATAGAGATCCAATACAGACTTCACTAGAAGATGAACTGGTGTCTGACAAACGGCATAAGTGTTGTCCAGTTTGATGTGGTAATGGAGAACTGTAGGTAAGCTTTCTACCCTGAAAAGTTTTTCTTTCAACAGCCTGATGCATAAAAGCTCGTTAGTAAGTAAACATTCTTTTGCTAACCAGCCACCCACAGCTTAGCTATAAAGAAGAAAAGCAGTGCATCCAGAAACCAGGTGGTACAGTAGGAGACACAGCCCCACGCAAGTTGTAGGGGGAACAGTGACTGGGTTCAAGAGGCGTGGGACAGGCATAAGAGGGTTGCTGAGGGTGGAGTGGGTACTCAAAGAAGGAGGAGGATAGTGTAGTATGGGGGGAGCAGACTGGATGGACCATGGTTTCTGCCATCAAGTTCTATGATTCTAATACTAGGAACACAAAAACTGCATTCCAGAGTAAAAAAACTTCAGAACAATGCAGTTGCCAAATGCAGGAAGTTGTAATGGTGCAGATAGCCTAAGGAACACATTAGCTTCAATATACATTAAGCTCCTTTATGATCACCATTGCTATATAAATTTTAGCTCCAAGAAGATCCTGACTGCAGGAATGGGGATCTCTGACTTGTTAGTTCTGTTTTAATTTAGCTACCAGCATTCATGTTAAGGCGAACATTTTGCATTTTGTACCCGTATCTTTTATTCCAGATTAGATTTCCTCCTGTCTTATATGATGCCCTTTTCCATTTTTGTATCCATTTTATAATTTTTAAATAGGTAAAAATAATGGGCAATGCCTTTTAAGTGGCTGCCTACAGGTTTTCGTCAGTATTCTCTTCGGTTTTGGAACAGCTGTTGTTTAGCATCACTCCTCTAGTGACTGAAGCTGCCTCTGCACTCACATTTCTGCAGTGTTATGGGGCCAGAAAAGTGGCTGCTCCGCTGCAGGCACAGCTAGGTGGACAGTCTCAGAGCAAAATCTTTTCTCCAACCTCTGAGCTACTTATGCAGTGGGAAGTCAAAACACTATAGGTGTTTTCAGGCTCAGGGCCCATTCCTCAAAGGCACACCAGATAAAATGCACATTTCTGGTGCATTGACCTGCATCCACAGGAGCCAACATATCCCCCCCGAGCCACGCACAAATTGCTAGTGCGGAAGGGCAATGGTGAGGCTAGAATTTGTGCTGTGTCAGGCCACAGGCATCCAATCTGAGGCACAAGCCTGCTCGCTATAAATTCCCTTGCTCAGCATAGAGCATGGACTGGTGGGATATGATGGTCCTTCAATGGGAGGCAGTAAAATGTAGTAGTTAAGAGCACTGAACTGCCAACCTGGAGAACTGGGTTTGAATCCCATAGTCACCACATGCACACTGTGCAAAGTGAGCTAGTCACTAACTTCCCTGTGCTCCCAGGATGCACCTGGAAACAAGCCTTGGCTTAGTGTGTCTTTCCTGGACAAAAATTCTGAAAATTACAAAGCAAAATCCCAGTCAGCAAAAGTAAATCTTGACAAATGGCACTGGCCAGTGCGATACAGCCACAATCCTACTGTGGAGATTCTGAGGGTTGGGGCTGGTGTAGTGGGGACTGATCAGGCCCCAGGGACCAGTCTGTGGCAGTACGGGGAGGGAATAATCACTACTGCTGCCCCTATGGCATTGTAGTCTCTCCACCCTGTCCTACCTTCGGTATGTGGAATACCTTTCCTGGATGGGGCACCGCCCATCCCTGACCTTGCCACACATATAGGAGTGCCAGCAGCAGGAGATTGGGTGCAGAAGAGCCAACATCCTGGGGCTGTGGAAGCATGGAGTTTACCACTTATGAAGAGTGTGATCTCCGTATCCCTCTTGCCTGTGCAATCACCTCTCTGCATGTCTGCAGCAGGTGCAGAACATCTGTAGATCAGGCCCTTTAGTGTAACTGTCACCACAGCTTGCTGTGATTTCAGTTAAAGGTTTACTGTAAAAATACCCAACTTCAGTGGATGGCTGGCCAGCACGCCACATTTCCCAGTGCACCCGCAATACTATATTGTTTGTAAACCTTTTTATGTTCACACAGCATATCTGGTGGGAAATGATCAGACTTTAATTGATTCTTCTGGAATTTAGATTATTATATACAGTACCATGCTGTACATTCTGTGCATACATGTTCATTAAAGTTGGGAATCATTTTTCAGTTTCCTGATCAGCAGGAGGCTGGCTGTTGGATGGCTCATTGGATCTGAAGTGAGTTATGGACCATTCGCCTTAGGGTCATTGGTTTAATTCTGACACAGTGGTCACAGTGGCGAAAAGGCATCATTATCTATTAGTTGCTTGCACCAGGCAATCTATTTGGAAAGAGTTTTTGGTGATCTCAGTCCAGGTCCTCACTTACAAATGTCCACACTACAATTGGCAGTAACTGGTACCCTTCTTGGCAGTTCCACATATGAGGCCAAAACTGAATGGGCACAGAGTCTCTTCAAAATGTCCTTCTCCTACACTAGAGGTGGTGGTCCCTCCATAAAGGGTAGAGGGACAGTAAAGGCAGCATGGGGAAGCTTGCTGCTGCAGCTGATGTTCCCAGTGTGGATAAACACTTGGTGTTATTTGTAAGTAATATTTGTGATTCAGAAACAACTGTGAGCCTACTAAATATGTAATCAGATGTACAGTACACCACATTTATGCTTGAGTGCATATATCAAAAAGCAGACAGGTTGGGAGAGGATTAAACATAAATCCTAGCTCCGCTAACTGGAATAGCTTATTTAATATATAAGACATGGGCTGGCAGAATAGCCTAGAGGTTAGAGTAATGAGCTGTGAATGAGCCTGGTACATCCAGCAGACCTGGGTTAGATTCCCACAACCTTCACTCGCATGCTGTTTGACCTCAGCAAGTCACTTACCCTTCCAGTGCCCCAGGGTTGCCCCCTGAAAACGGCACTTGGCCTAGTGGGCCTTATCCGCTACCAAAAGAATAACAAATTAGGCATGACTGGGGTGGGGTGGGGTGGTGGAGGTATTGGATGCCAATTGTAACGTTAACATTTTGTCCACAACATGAGTTAGCAGTTTGACAGAATGCATTTTGTCCACTGAATGTAGTTAGCAGTTTGACAGAATGTATTTTGTACTGAACATGAAGTTTGCAGTTTAGCAAATGTATTTTGTTCACAGAATGAAGTTAAGAAATCGACAATTCTGTCCACACAAAAACTGTGAGTTGACAAAAGGTATTTTCTCCTTATAATAAGTTAGCAGTTTGACAAAAGACATTTTGTCAACAGAATGAAATAAGCAGTTTGACAAAGGGCATTTTGTCCACAGAGTGAAATAAGCAGTCTGACAAAGGGCATTTTGTCCACAGAATGAAATAAGCAGTTTGAGAAGGGCATTTTGTCCACAGAATGAAATAAACAGTTTGACAAAGGGCATTTTGTCCACAGGCAGTTCTGCTGTATAACTAACCCACACCCCAGAATCTACCCTAACTATCGTAGTCATCCTTTTCTACTCCACAACCATAACCCCAGCAAGATATCTTCATCACAACTATCCCATATCCTGGTATATGCCCACAACTATACAATATACAAGACAAGTACTGTATTTCTTCTACAACCCTAGACACACCAGTATTTCCTCAACAATAACTAAACCTAGTATGAAACTCACAAATGCCACATACTCTAGTATTTACCCTCCATCTACCCCTACCTCTGCATCTCACTCCTGTATCTACTCAATTCACCCATCAGTATCTTTCCAATATCTACCCCATGTATCCATATCTGCTTCTAACCATCAATATATCTCAGCATTCTTCCACCCTCACACCCCTGTATTTGCCACACAACTTCACAACTACCCATATTTTAGTATCTTCCCTCTATCAGCAAATATCCCATTGTCTACCAAGAACAACTTCTTACTAGTACTATCTGTCCGAAGTGCCCTATACCTGTATCTAACCCTTAAGTATTCCAAACACCAGTAGCTGCCACATAACTGCTCCATAGCCATTATATGCCAAAGAACTAGCTGCCATACCTCTGAGGAGTAGTTTGAGCATATACAGGGTGATAGGTAATGGGGCAGATAGAAGACTGTGGGTTGATTGTTGATTGGTACTTAGTGTGGTAGCTGTTGGGCAGAAGCTAGAATAAGGGTAGGTACTGACATATAATCAAGGTTTAGGGCAGATACTGGACTTTGTGGATGGTCTAGGAGCAGCTATTGAAGTATGGGGTGGTTGTGGGGTAGATACTGGAATGTGGAGATTATCTTGCACCTCCAAATTTTTTTTTAAATTTACACTTTACATCATGGAGTTGCCAGATGGCTTTTAGCCCTCCCTCGGAGGGACCCATCCTCTGACCCTGACCATTTCCTGCTCAGCCATACCCCCATAGTTCCCTGCAGATTACCCCCACGTCCAGGGCAGGGTGAGAGCACCGCCTCCGCTCCCAGAGCACAATCCAGAAGTCGGAGGCAGCATGTTGGGGGTAGTGCATCTGGTCTCGGGGACCCTGTCGGCCTCTGGTTTTCTACCTGTTTTCTCCTCAAGTCCACAAATGTGCAATGGGCAGAGCGGCTGGGCTCCACCTCCACGGAGGCAGCCTTACACCCTGGACATGGGTCCCTCCCATTCTGGTGGAGTGCCTGTGCTCAGGCAACAATGCACCATGCTGGCCCCTCCTGAGGAAAAAGAACTGTCTGTGGATGCTCGATCCTTCCTAAAACCCTGCCAACCCCAAGCAACCCCAAACCATTCCGAACTTGGGTCACCGGCATGGCACGAGGTGTGAGTCCAGCACCTCAGCCCTCAGAACCACTGGGCTGGCTTTGCACCTCAAATTTAAAAGAACAGCTGGGCACTTGTAAACAGCACAGAACAGTTATAACAGCTGTAGGTGCAAAAAATAACTTTATTCAGTGCAGTTTGTAACACCAATGATGAGTGCAGCAGAACACTCCACTCCCCCAAAATACCAACATTTCACATTAATGCCGAGCGCTTTAGCACCGTGATCAAGTGCTCAGTATCATCACAGTGATCAAGCACTTGCTATTTTAGCGCCAAAACATTGGTGTTTCTATGGGTGTGAGTGTGCTGCCGCAGTCATCATCAGTGTTACATATTCCACTTGAATAATGTTTTTTGCACTCACACAGCTGTTATGAATGTTTTGTGCTATTTACGTAATGCCCAGCTTTTCTTTTAAATTTGCAGGGACATTCAGAGTGACAGCACCATTCTTGGGCTCCAGAGCAGCCTTACTTCTAAAATGCCTTTACCTATCATACCCACACATACTGTCACACATATTCCTGGCTTTGCAAGTCATTACTTCCTCATCCCCCTTCCCCTTAACTGGTGGGCCCCACACCTATTAAGTTCCACCACTTACGACTACCCAAGCTAGCCAGCTCTTTCCTCATTCCTAGCCTCTTATCCTTGCAGCTTTCCTAGCTAGTCTACTCTCCACTACCACTGTTCATACAATAACCCCCACACCTCACCCCCAGACAATGCAATCACTGTGTTCCTCACACCCTCTTGTCCCTCCTAATCAATCCAGGTCTCTTTCATGCCTCTCTGGCCCTCTTCTCCCTCCTTCCCCTCCTTAAGCCATATTTACTCCTTTGGGACTGGTCCAATCACAGCCATTCTTAAAACTCCCAGCACTTAAGACAAGAATTGTCAATCAAAGTATTTGCTGAACCTTCCCTTTCCTCTATCCCTACTCAGTGTAAGACTAGGAACATCCACCTATGTAAATGCTACAATTAATTGTCTTTGTCCATGTATGGAAACTTGTTTGTATGGCTCCTTGTACTGTATCTCTTCATCTTTGTTTTATACTCTTTCTGACGTGGAACCTTTGTAACGAGCCCCTGGTTCAAAGTTATTTGTAATCCAAGATTTCAGTAAAATAAAATAAAATATCTACCCTCAACTACTCAACATCCAGATATCTAACACACAATGGTCCCATGTGAGTATGAAGCAGGAGAGCCATCAAACCCAGTATGTGATATGCAACAAAACAAAACAAAGCTCAGTATGTGCCCTACAACTGGATTCTGGTGGGGCAGACTATGGGGTAGTTGTTTAACAGATACAGAAATGTAGGGTAGTTGTAGACAGACACTATAGTGGGGGTTGTTGTATGGCAGAAACAGGGATACTAAACAGTTGCAACAGATAATGGGTATCGTCATTGTGGGACAAATATGGGAGGGTGGTTGTAGAGTAGATACTGAGGTATAGTGACAGCTGTGGGACACATAAGGGTGCATGGGGTAGTTACTAGGCAGATACTGTGGTGTGGGTGATTTGAGAGGTAGAAGGTACTGGAGTTAATCAGTTGTGTGGAAGATGTAGGAGTAAGGGGTAGTTGAAGGGCAGATACTAGGGTGTGGGGTAGAATATTGGGTAATATGGGGATGTTTATTTATTTAGTTTTTGTTTACTAGGTAGGTACGCTAGCCATTGGGATGACTATTTTCAGGCATGACCGGGAGAATTACAGAGGTGATGAACAGTGGCAAATACAGAAGAAGATTCAAAACATAGTATCATACATCAGGGTTGCATCATGAAACTAAGGTACAATGTAAGACAGTTACACAAAAACAAAGTCACATTATTTGGTACAGAGGGTTTATACAAACATGGTAAGATATGTCTGGTTAAAGCATTAGTGAAGTATGGCATTTTAGGGAAGGTTACAGTATAAGAAATTCAATCAGCAGCAATTTATATAGAGCTATTTACAAGTAAGACAAAAACCAGCTAATCAGGAGAGATAGCCAGTATGGCTCTAGGAAATGGGACAAGGCTGATAAGTGCAAATAGGAAGCAGCAGGGGACTTGAAGCTGAGATAGCTTGAGTTTGGAGTAGAGGTAATGCTCAGAGAGAGGGAGATGATTTTAGAGAAAGAGGGAGTAGAAAAAATGTTTTGGGGTAACAGGGTGAGTGAGGAAAAGTAGTTTGCCCTATAGTATCTGGGCATTTGGCAGGTTATGAGCATAGTAGGGAAAGACATAGTGCTAAGGCATTTTAAAGCAGGAGCACTGACTTGATGAGATGAGGTGACAGAGGAGTACTTTTTAAAGGCATCATGGGAGGATACCAGGCATACTTCAGGTGGGATGTAGTTCCATTGTTGGGAAGCATAGAGGCAAAACACAATCACCTTTGGTTGTTTTACACTTTGGCACACATAGAAGTGATTTATCAATCGGCGCAAACCATAGTTGGAGGACTGGGAGTGAGCAGCCCCACCAGCGTTAAGGGTCTGGGTTCACAATACTAGCAATTGTGGAGCAGACGGCATGGAGTCTTGTAGCACTGGGAGATAGCCAATTCATCTCTGAGTATAAGAGGCAGTGGTGCTTCAACCTTTGGGAGGAGGAGGAAACCTACATATGTTGTATGTAATGTCCCACCTGTGAAGGTTAGATTTAGGCAAGACAGCATATGTAGCTGACCCATAGGTAAGGGCTGGTAGAAGTATACCCCTGGCAACAGCCAATCTAATCGAGGGGTTAATGCATAGCTGGTCCAGTGCACAATGCCTAATTTAGAGTTAACAGACTTGCAAGTGTTCTGTATGTACAGTTCGAGCTTAAGGATTGATCTAGGGTCACCTCAAGGTACTTGAAAGAGGTTACAGAACTGACAGGTGAACCACCAAGGCAGGAGACCCTGAAGTCATGCTGGTATGATTTGAACCTTGAGGCATTCCAGCTAACAAGGACTGCATTTTGGCTTCATTAAGGACAGGTTTGTTGTCAGCTAGCCAGGTCTGCGTGCTTTAGAAGTCAAGGAGAGCCATTGATTGATGTCATTTACAGTTTTAGCACTGGTGTATAAAACTACATCATTTGCATAGAGAAGGGAGGAGGTGGAGGAGAGGTTGGAAGATATTAATGAAAACTGAGAATAGAAGTGGTTCCAGGATGAAGCCCTGAGGGACTCCTGTGTTAACAGTTGCCTGATCAGATTAGGTTGAATTAAACTTTATGACTTGGATCCTATTAGCTAGCCAACTCTGAAGCCAACAGATGATATTTGAAGCAAAGCCCATAGTCTTTCAGGTGGAGAGGAGAAGAGGGAGTGGGGTGATCATGGGGCAGCTATTGGGATGTGGGTGGTTGTGGGGGCAGATACTGGCATGTGCTGTAGTAATAGAGCAGATGTTGGGGTGTGAGTAGTTTGTGGGGCAGAAAATCTGGAGAAAGTACATTCTGTCAGACTCCTTTATTCTTTGGAAAACATGCATTTTGTCAAACTCTTTATTCTATTGAGAAAATACATTTTGTCAGACTGATATCTTCATTCTGTGAACAAAATGTATTTTGTCAAACTGCTAACTTCATTTTGTGGACAAAATGTCTTTCATCAAACTTCAAAATTCATGCTGTTGACAAAATGCCTTTTGTCAAACTCCTAACTGCATTCTGTGGATCTGCTCAACAAAAACAAAACAAATATGTCAGACCTTATACTACTTGCCTTTGAGGTATTTTTTGTTGTTGTTGTTGATTCTGTTTATCACCAGGTTGACGGGTGGGGATTTTACCCCTGGCAACACCTAGATTTTTCTCCCAGCATCCCCTCCAGGCTGCCCAGACTGGGTCTACTGTAGCTTATCCACTATGGTGGGGCTCCCCGGGAGGGAGGTGGTGGAGAGACTGAGAGCCATCAGAGGCCCCAGCTGAGGCTTATGCCTGAGGTGTCATTCAGAAATGGCTCAGGATCATCGCAGTGCTTTGTGACCTGGGGATTTCTGGAATAGTTTCCCCAGGAGGTATAGACATGCAGTGACATCAAAGCAAAATGGGTGCGCACCCATACCTGCCGCACAGATGCCCGTCACCTCCAGCGTGTGCCAGGCAGTCCCAGCTATTGGAAAAGCCAGTCTCCACTGGGTGTCACTAATATGCCAGGAACCATAGCCCTCCCGCAGAGGTGAAGAACTGTCCATGGGATGCTCATCCAACCTCCACCCAACCAAACCTCTCACGCACCGTGCTCGATTCTGAATTTCAAAACCATAACAGCTTGTTCCAGAATCTTATTTTAACTATCCTAAACACATTTTTTAAACACAATAAGACACACCAGGTTGTTGGTAGTAGTGCACTGAACACACTTCCAGGGCTGAAGGCACTCAGTTCAGACCTTACTATGCCCCTAGGTGTATGCTCATAGCACTACTACCAAGACCCTGTAGTGTCTTGTTGTTTATTGCAAATGGAGCCCACAAAGGGATTACACTATGTTATAAAATGGGAAGAAAAATCTAGAAAGTTCATTGACCAAGAGATGTCACCTAATTGTACATTAGTTAGAGAATGATGCAGTCCACCCCAAAACACATTGAGGGTGTGTATTAAATTCAAGTGATACAGTCCACCCCATCACACATCGAGGTGTGTATTAAATTCAAGTGATACAGTCCACCCCATCACACATTGAGGGTGTGTATGAAATTCAAGTATTACAGTCCACCCCATCACACATCGAGGGTGTGTATTAAATTCAAGTGATACAGTCCACCCCATCACACATCGAGGGTGTGTATTAAATTCAAGTGATACAGTCCACCCCATCACACATCGAGGGTGTGTATTAAATTCAAGTGATACAGTCCTCCCATCACACATCGATGGTGTGTATTAAATTCAAGTGATACAGTCCACCCCATCACACATCGAGGTGTGTATTAAATTCAAGTGATACAGTCCACCCATCACACATCAGGGTGTGTATTAAATTCAAGTGATACAGTCCACCCCATCACACATCGAGGTGTGTATTAAATTCAAGTGATACAGTCCACCCCATCACACATCGAGGGTGTGTATTAAATTCAAGTGATACAGTCCACCCCATCACATATCGATGGTGTGTATTAAATTCAAGTGATACAGTCCACCCCATCACACATCGAGGGTGTGTATTAAATTCAAGTGATACAGTCCACCCCATGCATTAGTTTCTATAATTTCTGGTGTAACAGCTTTTCCCAGCCAGAAATTATAAAAACTAAGAGACATTCACACAAGTACTTTTGTACTGTACTGTACTGTACTATACTGTACTGTACTGTCAACTCAAATACTATAACTGAGCCACCAGGATAATGCTGGCCTTATAAAGATTATTTTAACAAAGATACATGGCCTTTTAGTCAGTGTTTGTTTGAAAGAGCAATGGCTTAGGAAGAAGTCTCATTTACAGGTAAGGCAGTTAGTGGCACCACAGTTCTCACAGCAGCAGTGTGAATGTTTAAAGATAGCAGCTGCATGGCTGTGAGAAAGAGGCTCTTGCTAAGAGTTTGAGGCAGCTCGTGTCTCCCATAATAACCAGCCAGTTATTATAGGAAATAATAACCGGATGAGCCCATAGAAAAATGCTCACCAGTTATTCTAATCCTATAAATAATGCACACCCTGTCGTTGCTTATTACTTACTTAATGTACAGACCTGTGGACTTCAATACTTCATGATTAAACCACCAGCAGTTACACTGTCAGAAGCATAATAACCATCGCCCTGAAAATGTTTTAGCCCAGTAATGAAATGTTTATTTTTGACACTATTGTAATTTGGTAGTAGTGCTTTAAAGGTCAAATTCTAAGGTATTACTGTATGTGGTAGGCATAATGCTGTGGTTGTAGCTTTGAGATGGTTGGGTTTGTACTTTATCAAATGTAATCTGTGTGATCAAGTTACGCTGTGCTTGGAGCTCTGAGTTAACTGTGTTTGGTTGCTCAAAATCAAATGAGATCTTGTGCAATTAGGTTACTTCATGCTTGGAACTCTGAGTTAATTGGGTTTTGTTGCATTTCATTAAATGAGATTTGTGGAGTTGGATTAGGTTCCATAGAAGCATAGAAAATGTTGGCAGAAAGAGACCACTGGTCCATCAGTATGCTCTGTTTACCCTTCTTGCCCTGGGACCTGTCTAGTCAGAGCGTGCCTTCCTCCTCTCCCTTGCCCCCCATATGTGCTTTCCCTATGTAACTATTAAGTCTTTGACTCGGTCCCAGCTGTGTCTTGAAACCATTAATTGTTTTTGCACCCACCATCTCTGCTGGTAGACTGTTCACAGCTCAACCACTCTGTAAAATAAAACTTTTCACATCTCTCCTGCATCTCTCCTTGCCAGCTTCCACTTACAGTATGCCCCATGTTCTTACTCATCAGTCCTGTAAATGTTTCCCCACAATCTATGTTTTCATTCATTTCAGAACTTGAAGCTATCCATAATATCTCCTCTCCTTCTGGTCTCCAGCAACTACATGTTCAAGGCCTTAAGCTGATCCATATGTTCTGTCCTGCTGGCACTGAATCATTTGGTTACCTTATGCTGAGCTATCTTTAACCTGTCTTTGTAATTCCTTAGGTGGGGCTCCACAGCTAGACACGGTATTCCAGATACAGCCGTTACAGTGATCTGTAGATAGGCAGTATCACCTCCTTCCTGCTGTTGTCAAATCCTTCCTGTTGTACCCCAATATACAGGTTGCCTTGCTGTAGGCCTCATTACATTGGCTAGATTGTTTTAAGGAGCCACTTATGAATACTAGCAGGTCCATTTTCTCAGTGGTAGTGCCAAATGTAACCACTCCCATCCAATATTCCTTCCTGGGGTTCTTGGTTCCCTATGTGCATTGCCATGCACTTTTGGCATTGAATTTCCACTGCCAAACTTGGATCACCTCTCTAATCACAGGTCCTCTCCAGCTCCCTAACTCCTTTCTTGCTGTCTACCCTACCACAGAGCTTAATGTCACCTGTGAAGGGACACATTTTGATATGTATTCTTCTCCTATGTCACGGATGAACATATTGAAAAGAAAGCTAACTATTACAAAGCTACCTAACTCCACCTTGGGCACTGGATGCAAGTTCTGGGAAAACATTAAGGAGCTCTACGTCAAAGCCCCAAATCTGCCATCTGACCAAATGCAAGTTGATGGAAGCCTCTCCACCGACCCCTCAGTATAGCTCGGCCCTTAACTATGCTTTCACTGATCTCTTCATGTGCTCCCTCCAAACTTTTCGATCCCTCACCAGCCCGTGTTGCCCCTATTCTCCCTTGCTCCACCTTTCTACCTATGAGTCCTCACCGGAGGCAGCTAAGCCCTACCTAACCAAAGCCACTAGCCACTATCACTATAGTCAAGATACCCTGGACCTCAGACTTCTTCCACCTCACCCTCCTGGAAGTCCTGGCTCCACTCACCCACATTCTAAACTGCTCCCTCTGTCAAGGGAAATTCCCCACCTGCTGGAAATCGGCCTACATCACACCCATCCATAAAAGTGAGGACTGCACATCCACAAACAACTACTGCCCCATCTCTATTCTATCTCCCTTTCTAAAGCTCTAGAATACATAGTCACAGACCAACTTACTGACCACCTTAATAAATACAATCTTCTGTCCAGACAGCAGCATGGTTTCCATAAGGGTCATAGTACCACCACCACCTCCTTGAATTTACCTCCCATGTCCACTCAGCCTTGGACCATGGCCACTCACAGCACCATCTTCGTGGACCTATCTAAGGCATTTGATACCGCTAACCATGCCCTCTTACTGAACACCCTGGCTTAATGGGCCTCTCCAAAGATGCCATAAACTGGTTCACCAGCTATCTCTCTGATAGAACTCAGGTTGTCAAGGTTGGCCCTGTACTGACCCCCGCCCTATCCGCTCCAGTGCCCCACAGGGGCTCCATACTTGGCCCTACTTTTCAGCCTATACCTTAACTCCTCCCATCGACCTGCCCCAGGATCCTGATCCTGTACGCAGATGATGTGGTCCTGTTCACCTCTGACCCTGCACCTCAAACTCCACCAAACTCTCCAACACTCTTTCCGTGAAATTGAACACTGGCTCACCACCCAGCGTCTTATAAATAACTACAATAAGACTAAAGTTATGATTTTCTCCCATCCCCAGAACCCACTCAAAAACCTCAGCCCCAATTTCTCACTGCTGATCATACCCCACTGGAACAAATTAGCAACTTTAAATATCTAGAGTCACAGAACCCTGCTCTCAACTTTAATCATCATATCTTGCAACTTTCAACAGCCCTTAGCTCCAGGCTAGGTGTACTTACTGGTACAAACACTGCCTCACTCCTGAAGTTTACAACTTACCATAAACTCCTCTATTCTCTCCCTGATAGGCTACGGCATTCTAGTCTACAGTGCTGTGCCTCCACAGCCCTAGACAGACTCTGGCTTGTGCTCAACAAAGCCTGCCGCCTCATCCTTGGATGTGACTGCTTCACACACACCTGCTCCTCTACAGAGCCACAAACTGGCTAAACCTGGATAACAGAATCAGGTATCACACCTGCATAATGTCCAAAAGGTAATCCTAGGCCTCACCCACCCCGCTCTGGACCATATTATCCACCCAACACCACCTGGCAAACTACCGTAGCATGAACAAACTGCTGCTATGTGTATCTGTGGCGGACATCCCAATTCCAACGAACTTTCAGCTACAGAGCCCCTTCCTGGACCTCACTCCCTCCCAAATAACTGATGAAGCTAGGCTGGGCCCTTTCAAAACCAGGCAAAGAAATCACCTACTGGCCTCCAACCTTTGTGACTGCAATTGACCCAGAGCATCTCTGAGTCCTCCATGCCTATGGCATCTACGAGCAAACCTTTTTCTGGACAAGCAGCCCCGTCAATACCTCTTTGCTACCTTGTGGCTGTGCTAATCTCTTGTAAATCATGTATGCTGGACAAGTAGTGCACCCACTGACCAAATGGGTAAACCATGTTAGCTAATTGTAATATAATGTTATGTACAGCACCCTGTAAAAATATTGTCCCTGTCTTTGTCTTATGTATGACGTGGAACCTTTGTTAATGAGTCTCTGACTCAAGGTCTTTCTGAATATCTCAAATTAATAAATAAATAAATAAAAAATAAAACCTGCCAGGACTGAACCCTGTGGCACCCCACTCGTTCCCTCCATCTCCCTTGATTTGGCCATTTACCACCACTCTCTGTTTTCTTCCTTCCAGCCAGCTTCCCACCATTAAACTAGATGCTTCACTGTTCCCAGGTCCTTTAACTTCTTCAGCAACCTTCTGTTCAACACAGAGCTGAACACATTGCTGAACCTGAAGCAGAGCAAATTCATTTCTTGTCCCTTGTCCAGTGCCCTAGTTACCCAATCAAAGAATACTATCACATTGGTCTGACAAGATCTCCTGCCATGAACCCATGCTGCTTACTATTTTGGAGCCCATTTCTCTCCAGATAGTCCACTAAATCTTAATACAAGGAAGACTCTTGTAGCAGGCCACACTGGTAGGCTGTGCCACCAGGCACTAGGACCACACAGAAAACTTCTAGCTAGCAGTCTACCACAGCAGACTGCCCCCCATAACAGTGTCAGTCATCTTATGTCAGCACAGGCTATATGGGGGCAGTCCCCACCACCTCAGTTCTTTTCCTCCATTGACCCATGCATGTCAGACCTCAGTGAATGTTGCAGCTACAGTCGACAACCATTTCCGTGCTTTTGCCCTTTTTATTTTCTATTTTTCTTTAGTGTTAAACATTGAGTTTTCGGCATTTTCTTCAACAAGTTTGTCTTCTACTCCAGCCTTGTCTTCCAACCACTCCATGAAGGTGCCTCTGCAAACAGATTCTTAAAAGGACAGTCATTCTTCATGTCTGCTCTGCCTAGGCCCCAGCCACAACATTGAAGCCTGCCAGATTTGCCAGAAATTCAGCCAGGCCACTCAGAGACTAAATGTTAGAGACACCTTCTAAAGCAGAAGTTGCCTGCTATGGAAAAGGAGCTGCAGACCAGGAGATCTTCAGCCTCACCAACACAGTCCTCCAGGGCCTCTTCTTCATCACGAAGGAGAAGTCAGGGAAGCATAAACACCAAGACAGACACTGAGAACAGGCCCTGTCAGCTTCCTTGTCGCGGTCACACCATAAACCTTCAACTGTGATAGCATCGACCTCCTGCAGGGGGCCGCCTCCTCCAGCCCCACCAGCCCTCACTTCCTCCAGACTCCCAGTGGCTCCACCTCCCACCCTCATTTCTTTTTATTATTTAATATACTTTATTATGTTTTGGCAAACAAACATTATGACAGAGATCGAAAACGGAACATAAATGAGGATTTTCAATTGAATACAGAATATACGTTGCTAACAGAAAGAAAAGAAACCAATACCTTAGTAAGTGAGCCAATTCTAACATAAAAGAATTAAGTAAATAGCAGTAACTGTTTGTTTGTTTGTTTTTCCTCACCCCCCACCCCCCTCATCCCAGCCACCTTAGTCTGCCACCGTTGTTATTTATTATGGTTATAGTTGCCTCAAAACGAAAAAGTAAAAACCAAAACAGGGATAAGAGTAAAGTGTACTACAGAACAAGGGAAAAATGAAAATTATGGGGGTAAGATTACTGGGGCTCTCCTAGAAGTGAGTCTTGTCACAAAAAACTGGATATGGATGACCAGAAGCTAACTGATTGAAAGAAGGGTGTAAAGTGGTTCCCATCTTTTTATATTTGCCCATACAATTTGAAAGTCTAGCTGATAGAGACTCGCTTGTAGGGCAAACATAATTTATTGAACCATTCTAGGTAGTTAGGATTGGTCAAGCCTAGCCAATGTCTCAGTATAACTTTTTAGCACATGCTGAGATTAAAGCCATATGAGCTCTCTGACTGTGCCCTGATATTGATGTGTAATCACCTATAATACAGGTTTCCATGTTAAAACTGTTTGTTAGTGCAAGTAATGGATCCAACCTGTTTGCAATGCTACTAAAAGGAGCAATCTTTTCACAGGACCATAGCATATGGGTTAGATCTGCAGGGCCTGGTGACATTTAGAACACTGATTTGAAGGTAGAATACCCATTTGGTGTAATTTAGAAGGGGTATAATATAGATTATGGTTAATGCAAACTACATATATCTATATCTATCCCATTTTAATATATTTATATAAGTGGGCCCCAAATTGAAGGCTAGTCTCTAGCAGTAGAGGATAAGGGATAGTGTTATCCCATCAGTAGAATCTCCACCACTCTAAAATGGTCACTGTTGATAGAATAAAGTCATAGGAGTAGGATATTAAATGGGAAGTCGGGATGGCATTAAGATATGGGAGTAAAGTAGTAGTGAAAGAACTAGACCAAGTCCCTGTTCCAAAGTAATGTGTCAGCATGTGGGATAACTGGAGGTATTTGAAGATAGAGGTATTTTGCCAATTAAAAAGAGAGCAACCGTCCTTAAAGGAGAGCAATTTTTGTTCCTGACTAGCTGCTCCACATGTTCTATACCTATTTGTTGCAGAAGGACTGAACATTGATTGATTTACCCAAAATTAGCAAATTAGGATTACAGAACCAGGGCTGTGCTATTTCTCTATAAATATCCAGTTTGAGAAGAACACTTAGCTGCTGTTGCACTTGAATTAGAGAGTTTAAAGGAGTAGTCTGCAGAGGTTTTGGGAGATTGTTTTTGAAATAAAGGGTAGAGCTTTTGGGATCCATGCTATGTGCTACACAGAAATCTTGTTCAATCCTGACCCAGGAGGTAAGTAACCAGCACTTTGTAAAGGTTGTAACCAATAGCAGATTCTAACCAAATTAATTGCTAAGTAATATATATATAGAAATTTGGGGCTTGGAGACCGCCATCTAGTTTCCATCTGGTAAGTTTAAGATAGCTCTGTCTGACTTTTTACCCTGCCATATGAATTTACTAAGAACACCATGAACCTGAGAAAACCATGAATGTGGGAGGGCCTGATTGAGCATTTGTAAAGGGTATAGTAAGCGTGGTAGAACATTCATTTTAATGATGCTCATACGTCCCACAAGGTTAACGGCACTTTCGACCAGCATTTAAAATCTTCTGCTAAAGTGTTAATGAGATCATCTAAATTAAGTTTTTCATGATTTTTGAAGAGGTGGAGATAGATCCGAGATATTTCAGTTTAGCAGAGTTCCATATGAGCCACATCAGCCTTCATGGTACATTTATTGAGGGAAAGAAGTTCCATTTTCGTCAGGTTCAATTATAATTTGAAAAAGACTTGAATTGGGTGACGATTTGGAATACAGCAGGGAGATTGGGCAGGATTGGAGATATGTAAAGTAACTCGCCTGCATATGCTGAGATTTTATAATCCTGGTAACCTATTTTATGCCTGTTACAAGTGAGGAAGAATTAATTTTCCTAATAAGGGGTTCTAAGTAGAGAGTAAAAGATAAGGAGAAGACGGCAACCCTGACGGGTGCCCTGTGACAGGAAAAGGGAGTAGAAAGAATGCTATTACATTGGATTTGAGCTGTTGGTGCTGTGTAAAGAATTTTGACACACTGGATGAATTCCATAGGGATATGGTATTTGAGAAGCAACAAAAAAGATACCCCTTGACACCCCATCGAAAGCTGCCGGTATATCGAATCGCTGGACGAAAAAAGATAGGCTAGTTTCCTGAGATGGTCTGAGGAGAGTCTGTTCTTGATAAACCCGACTTGCTCCATGCTAATAAGATGTTCCCAAACCTGGCTGAGTCTAGAGGAGAGAATTTTAGCAAGGATCTTAAGATCTATATTGATAATGGAAAAGGTCTATAGTTACCAAACCGTGAGGGGGTCCTTGTTGGGTTTTGGGAATATCACAATAGTGGCAAGGGACAAGGAGGTAACTGATATGCCCATCTCAAATATATAATGGAATGTATCCAGGAGAGTAGGAGCTAAAGTCTCTTTAAACATTTTATAAAATTAGTTGTAAATCCGTTGGGTCCGGAGATTTGTCTGCGGGCAATGAATCTATAGCTTCACAAATTTCTGTTAAGGTAATAGGACCTTTAGTTTGTCAGTTTGAGGGTCAGATAACACTGTAAGATTGATGTCTTGAAGAAACAAATCTAACTGTTGGGAGAGATGTGTGACCTGTCGGGCTGAATATAGTTGCTGATAGTACTCACAAAGGCATCACAATATCTGGGGGAAGTGAGAAGAGCACCCAAGGGTGAATAAATAGAGGAGATTATTCTATCGGCCAACTGAGTCACGAGTCGTAGTTAAAAGTTTCCCAACCCCTCCCCTTGATCAAAGTAGGACATTTTTAAAAGAAGCAGCAAAAACTCTGCTTTTCCACTAATAAACAATTGTATTGAGCTCGGAGAGATTCAACTTTACTCCACTCCTCCACTGAAGAAGAAGGAGAGAAGCTTCTCTAATCTATTATCTGAACCAATATCAAGGAGAGAGCTATGGTTTTTTGTCTGTTACGCTTAGTCGCTAAGCAGATTAGTTCTCCCTTAGTGAACATTTCAGGATCCCCATACAAAATCCTTTCTAGGCGTGGATGGGGCATTGAGTTCCATGTAAGTTTTAATAAAATTTTGAAGTAGTTGGACATACTCTTCCAGCTTTAAGAGCTGATTATTAAGTTTCCAAATTCTGTCTCTATGTACATTTGGTAGAAGACTAAATTGAGATGAGCAACCTAATGGTCCGAGATGACCTTAGATGAATAATATGCTGGGATACCCCAGGAATATGATCTACTGTAAAGAAAAAATCTATACGGAAAGGGTATTATGGGGAAGGAATGAAATGAGTATTGCCTATCATCAGGATACATAAGCTCCAAGGGTCAACAAGACCCAGGAATGCATTAGTTCATGGATAACTTTTGGCCAGGCGAAAACCTTTGCCTAATTTGACCAGACCTATCCAATGTATTTGAAAGGACCAGGTTCCAATCGCCACCCAGAAGTATTGGGAGCTTGGCCCAGGGGCAAGCGTAACCATTAGGAGACAAAAATTGGGATCATCTGAATTGGGTCCATAATGGAACCAGTATAACTTCAAGTGAGCCAAAAGGCCACTCACGATAATAAATCTGCCTTCAGGATCTGCAACTTCTTGTAGAAGCCAGAAGGGAATTCTCTGACCGATTAGAAAGGCAACTCCTCTTTCTTTGTATCTTTGCTGGTCCCAAATACCTGACCCACCCAGTTTCTACAGAAGTAATGAACACACGTGGACAAAAGATGTGTCTCTTGTAAAAAGTGACATCAATTTGTAAAGATTTAAGGTGAAGTAAAACTTTAGTCCATTTAGCGGAGTTTGCACCCTTTTATATTCAGGTGTAGTATCTAATCCCGCCATATAACTGATATAACGAAGAAAAAGATATCAAATTTGTAGTTAGGCAACCAATACCAACTATGGAAATGACATTTAACCCAACACTTCTTTGTGGCAGATGACCCTGTTAACACAACCCCATACCACCCTCCCTATTTTCTACTAACTTCATGTAGACAGAGTTCTCTAACCTTAATTGAAGTACCCCTAGCAGAAACTGATATACCCTTGAAGTAGAAATGCAAATGAAACATTGTCCAAACTTTAACCTTACCTTACCCTTTCTGAATCTCCTCCCTCTAACCACAGCACTAATAAAAGAGATCAACTTGAATTCTTGAAACAGGAAAACTACAAGTGAATTTGCAGTTTAATATTAATAATATCAAAAAATACCAACTGTAAGCATCTGTGGTTACCCCCATCTTCTTTATAGCACATTACACCCTGTTAACTCTGCTTATCACTGCTAATCTCCCCACCCTGAACAACCAACTCTTTTACATTAAAGTGCATGTAAAAACAAACAAACCCAGGAGGGAGAATTAGATCTTCTCTCAGCTAATCTAGCTAATCATAACTTAAAAACACAGAGTAGCACTAATTGTGTATAAAATAGAAAAGTTGAATCCTCATAGCTTGAGAGTCCTTCAAATAACCTGTTATCCAGTCCATTGGAGAGCATGACCGGTAAAGCCCATCTGTAAATGGAGAAAAAGGAAAAAAAGGGCTTGCAAGCTAAACTGAGTCAACGATGAGAGGCATGCATCCATAGAGCTTTGCTGGCCTCTTGTGTCCATAGATCATAATAGACGATACTCTGAAAGCTATCTTGCGCACATTCGTGCAGCTCTTTCAAAAGGAACTGACGAACCTCAATTGCTGGAAAGAACCTTCAGCGGGCTGTAAATAGGTCGGGAGCAGAGTGCAAGCGGAGGTGCTTGTAGCGCCGACTAAAATTGTGCGGTTCCTAAGATTGAAAACAGAAGCATGAGGGGTACTGGACTTTATATTTTATCCCAGCGGCTATCAATTTTGTCACCAGGCGATGATATTCAAGCACGCCACTGCCTGATGGTGGAAGGGAGATCATGGGCAAACTGGAGTTGTTGGCCCTCTCACAGAACTTGGTGCTTCTCTCTAACTTGACCCAGCATGTGAGATTTGTCCAGGTAATTCAAAAATTTCAATATGAGAGGTGAGGTGGTTTCCCAGCCCCAGGCTTTGGTTGTAATGAGCGGTGGCTCTCTCAATAATGTAGGTAGTGTTGTTGGGAGAGGGTCCCGCTATCTTAGTAAGCAATTTTGCAGAAAAACAATTGGCATCGCTCCTCAGCATCTTCAGGAAGGCCGAATATTAAAATGTTATTTCTTCTGCTATGGCCTTCCAGGTCTTCTAATTTCAATTCTGTTTTGTGCAGCCTTTGTCTTAGCATTGTCATTTCAGTATCTGTGGTATGTTTCCAGCCTTCTAAAGATGTAACCCATACAGTAGTGTCAGAAATGGCTCTGTTAGTGTAAGCAAGATCTCCATGAAAGGATTTAAGTTCGAAGTTAATTCCTGCAGAGCGAGTTTAAACGTTGAAGTTCCTCCATGAATTTCTTTTCTGAAAGAGGAATATTGGTTTGTGTTCCAGTTAGAGCAGATAAGGACTTGACTGGGACCCCAGTTTAGCTTTCGACCTTTTCAGCCCTTTTTCCGGCGTTTGTGGTGGAGTGTGAGCTGGGGCACCTGGTGCATTCGGCCTCCATTCTGCTGATAGGCCCGATCATGCTCAGCGTGAGTCCAGTAAGATTTCAACTGTTTCTCCGAAAGTTTCACATCAATTTGAAGAGAGGCTATACAAAGCCTATATATTCTGTGTTGGTATTTAGTGAGTAGATTATATCTAAAAGACAAAGAACCTCTGTGGGCAAACACTGAGGCAAGGGTTACCCAAAGTGCATTTGGCTGGGAAGCCAAGTTTCAAGAAAATACAAAATCACACATGCCCACACAATGCAAAGCATCATGGGCTGCATATGCAAATCACCACAGAATGTTATGCTGGTCCAACTTTAAGCAGAATTGCATGGTGCTGAAAGGCCTGTCACACAGTTTGCAATGGGTGCTAACAGAAGACATAGACACGTGTTTAGTCCTTCATCAGTATGCCTCATCTGTTTGACACCCCAGTGGAATGGACCAGCTACCCTTAAGACAGTGTGTCTTGGATATGTTGTGGTGAACCCATTAAAATAAAAACTATTTAAAGACAAAGAACCTCTGTGCACAAACACTGAGGCAAGGGTTACCCAAAGGGCATTTGGCTGGAAGCCAAGTTTCAAGAAAATACAAACTCACACATGCCCACACAATGCAAAGCATCATGGGCTGCATATGCAAATCACCACAGAATGTTATGCTGGTCCAACTTTAAGCAGGATTATATCTAGTTTTCTGAAGTAGAAGTTGGCGTTCGGACGGGAGGTGGTCCTGAGTGCTGCCTATGCTACAGAGCCATCACGTGATCCCCCACCTCATTTCTATTTTGGGTGCCAGCTCTGTGGCAGAGGACACTTCATCTCCTTCTCCCAACCCCTGGTGCTTAGACTCATATCTTCCAAATATCTCAACCAGGTGGCTTGACCAGTTCTGGGCTCTCAGGAACTAGCACAGCACCCATTGCCCACCCCAGCCACGGCTCTGCCTTCGCCAGTTCCCATCTCTGGGATCAATGCCTGATCTGATAGGCAGTGCCTGCAACAGGCTACCACTGTCTCCTCTTCTATGGTGTTGTCTCTGCCCTTGCCCAGGGATCTCCTTCCCCTCATGCACTGGTTTCTCCTGTTGCATTAGAGTTGGTGGACCCTTCCTGACGCTCTAGTCCATCACCTACTGGCCGCCTCCAGTGCTGCCACCTCCCCAGCCATTGGAGTGCAGCACTGTCATCACCTCTGCCACATCCCTCACTCTAGACAATACCTGTTGGCCTGTCACCGGATAGTTTTCCAGCACCAAGTGGGCCCACACCTGGTTACCCATCACTAGCACTTCAGCTGTTGTACCTAACTCAGCACCTACTTTGCCCTTTCTGCCTGTGTATAATGTTGCTCAACAGGTAGATTAAAATGCCCTATTTTTGGCATGGTGGTCATTCATGCAAAGGCAGACTCCGCCCCTCAGGACCCACTTCCTGTGTCTCCCTTTGTCCCCCTTGGGATCCTCTGCCCCGGAATACAGGTAGGGCTGGGGTGAGTGACCCTAACATGTTGGGGTCTTCCAGGGCCTGGCCTAACACAGGTCAGGCTCCAGTCGGGATGATCACTGGCCTCCAACACTGATTCCTGTTCTGAGGTGGATGACTCTCATTCCTCAGGGTCTTCCTCTTCTCCAGGGAGTCTTCTGGTGGGGAGGACCAGGCTAAGCAAGTGCACAAGTTCCCCCCAATAATCTATCCTTTATGGCTATTATGCACCACATTCAATCCATCATGGGATGGGAGACAGAGGAGCAGGACTCAGAGAGGCGCAGCCCAACCATTTCCTTTGGAAGAAGGATGCCCTACCTGTGGTAGTGCCACCCTTGATCGAATCTTATGAGGGATGTTACTAGGGCATCCTGGACTCACCCCTCCACTACTATTCCTCTCCCTAAAGGCAGATCACCTTAATCATGCCCAGGCTGGCAAGCCGTTTCTTGACGATCACCCTAAGGCAGATTCAGTGGTCAGTAATGCAGCCCATGACTGTTCCAAGAAGCCTAAGCACCTTAATGTTCTCCCTCCTGTCCATGAGTTCTGGAAGCTGGACCAGCTTGGTAAGCATGTCTTTGCCTCTACACCTTGACTATGTGGGCCATCAATTATTTGACCCATATGGTGCAATATCAAAATGCTGTCTGGGATCAGGCCAGGACCTGGTTAAGACTACCTGGGGACTCCACTAAAATGTTGCTCACCCAACTTCTGAAGTCCAGCTTGGATATAGGCAACCATGTGCTCCAGGCATCTTACTATACTGTTGATGCCTCTAGACACAGGGGCTGATGTGGGTATTTGTCTCTGGCACCATTCTTGGCTCCAGGTCTCTGTTTTGCCCCAGATGTGCAGGCCAGCATTTTGGGTGCTCCCTTCTAGGGCTCAGTCCTTTTTGAGGACGATGTCCAGGACCTCATTTCCATCTCCAGGAGTCAGGGCAGGCCCATAAGTCAGTCCATTCTCTCTACCACACCAGCTTAGAGCGAGCCATCATCAGCCCTTTCATTGGTCCTCCCACAAGCAAGCTTGAGGCCAGACAGCCAACGCCAGCAGAATCATAAGGCTGCTGCCACCCCACAGGTGCTGCTGCTCAAGCCCTTAGGGGCCCTGCGGCCCTCCTGCTCACTCCTACCCTTACCTCCTGACTCAAGTTCAAGTTTATTTTAGGAAAACTCTGTTGATCAAGCTCATTCACAAGGAGATCCTTTGGCACAGACAGGTAGTTACAGATTGCATAATCAAAAAAAACAGTACAAATTCAGGTACAGAATTATGGGCAGGCATTAACATGTTGCATAAAAATGACAATGACATAGAAAAATACAAGAACAGAAAAAGGTACAAGTGCTTGTTTGGAGTAACAAGGCAGCTAATTTCTAGGTAACTAAGCAGAAGCAGTGGGCTAGGATTAGAGCAGTGAGCTAGGATTTAGAAGCAGCTACGTATCTTTGATTTTTGCTGCAGCCAACCTTTAATATAGGCTGACAGGGACAGTACCTGGAAGTTTCAGTATGACTTGGAGCTGGTTCCAGATAATTGGGAGTGCGCTTGATATGGCCCGCTTGCCGAGTGAGGTGTGAGTTTCCCGGTACATCAAGAAGGAGGAGGTCATTTTTCCTAAGAAAGTAGGTGTGCTATGGGAAATACAGAAAAGGGTTGTGAGATAGTTCAGGAGCTTGTTCAGGAGTAGCTCAAGAGTCCAGATACCAGCATGAAACATGCGTCTAGTTGAGAGTGATGTCCAACCAGCAGCTAGATACAAATCACAATGGTGGGTTCGCTGTAGGGTAGGTTTATCACGAACCTGTATGGCGTGGTGGTAGAGGACAGCTAGTTTTTGAGTCCTGAGGCTGCTGTGGAGGAATAGATTAGATCTCCATAGTTGAGTAGCGCGAGAAAGTGGCCTGGACCAGCCTAATTCTGGTATCCAATGGAAAGAGGGACTTGTTACAGAAGAAGAAACCAAGCTTAATTTTAACCTCTTTGCCAAATCATCAAGGTGGTCATGAAAGGAAAGCTTGTTGCCTAGCCACATACCAAGATATTTGAATTTGGAGGTGATTTCAAGGGTTCACCTAGGGAGGTAGTGATGAATTCTTTGTGCATGTTTGCAAGGGAAGTGGAGGTGGTGTTTGGGGCAAAGATCATGACCTTAGTTTTCTTGGCATTGAGGAGTAGTTTGGCATTGATTAGGTTGATTTCTAGTTGTGTAAAGTCAGCTTGAGTACATCCCTCACTTCAGCCAGTGTAGCGCCTGATCTATACAGTACAGTATCATCAGCAAAGAAATGCAGATGGGACTGGGATATATGTGCATCAAGGTTATTGATGTACAGCGAGAAGAGGATGAGACCTAATATGGAGCCTTGTGGGACTCTCCTGACAACTGGGAGGGATACAGAAAAGAGGCCACCAGCTTTTACTTTCTGGGTCCTTCCAGATAGGTAGCTGGTAAACCACTGGGCAGCAAGGGGACTCATTAGCCGACCCCACCTATGACCAAGGATTCAAGGGAGCTGGTTGGGGTTTATTCTCTCTCTCTACCTGGCCTGGGCAAGGAGTGACCACAGACAAACTGGGTCCTCCAGATCATAGCTCAGGGTCACACTCTGGAGTTCATGGAGTGGCTGCCCAAACCCTGTGTCTACTCTACTTACCCTCCTGCACACCTGTCTGTAGTTTGGGAGGGTATTCAAGTTCTTCTTCAAAAGAGCCACAGAGACCATCCCTTAGGCTCAGTGGGGAAGGGGTTTACTCTCACTTCTTCCTCATCCCCCCAAAAACATGAATCTGGCCTATCCTGTACCTGAGCGGTCTGAAACTGTACATCAAGTACAAATTATTCAGGATGGTTACCCTTCAGAGGTTGCTGTCCCTGCTGCACCAGGAGGATTGACTCTGCTCGCTGGACAAGCAGGATGCCTACCTGCACATCCAGGTATTTCTTGCCCATCATTGCTTCCTCAACTTCCACTTTCAGGGTGCCCATTTCCAATTATGGCCATCCCATTTGGCCTTTTCATGGCCCCTGGTATTTACCAAATACCTGGCAGTGGTGGCAGTGGCATTAAGGAGGCAGAGTTTCTATGTACTGTACCTGGATGATTGGCTGTTAGCAGCCCCTCCAGGGAACGTTTTGGTTCAGACCCTGGAATGCACCTACTCCTTTTCCAGGACCGGGGATCACTACAAATCTGCTGAAGTCCTGCCTCTCCCATTGCCAGCATCTTCAGTATATAGGGGCAGACCTGGACAACCACCAGGGCAAGGCATTTTGCCTGAGGACAGAGCAGACGATCTGATGGAGCAGGCTTGTCTAGTTTCCTCCAGCCGTTAGGTTGCTGCCAGGCTCTTTCTGTGGCTCCCTGGGCCATATGGTGGCAGCAATTGCCACTGTTCCCTAGCCCACCTGCATATGCGGGTTCTTCAGTGGACCCTCCAGGTTCAGTGTTACTAGCCTACAGGTGACCTCGACTAGTTAGTCCTGGTCTTCGACCCAGTCTGGGGGTTCTGTCCTGGTGGCTGGACCTGGCCAATCTCTTGTGGAGGGTTCCTTCTCAGATTTTGACTCCCAGCAGAGTCTTACAGTGGATGCTTCAGGCATGGGATGGGGCACTCATCTGGCCGATTGCCAGACCCAGGGTACCGAGTCAGACATAAAGCAAGCTCTTCATATTAATTTCCTGGAGCTGCAGGTGGTCCTTATGCCCTGAAAGCCTTTCAGACTCATCTCCTCCCTGGCACACTACTGGTGTAGATGAACAACATGTGAGTAATATACTACATCAACAAGTAGGAGAGGGGACCTCATTTGTACCTTCTGTGTTGGGAGTCAATGAGAGTTTGGCATTGAGCATGGTCTGGAGCTCGCATGTCCATGTTCCCAGTGTTCAAAGCATCTTGGCAAACAGTCTCAGCTGCTCCAGGTCACAGGCTCATTTTTTTTTTTTTTTTTTTGTTTTTACCAATTATTTTACCAGGTGAGACACACTAAGCTGAAAGCTTGTTTGCAGGCGCAAACTGGGAGTATGAGGAAGTTAAGTGACTTGCTCAGGGTCACACAGTATGCAAGTGGGGGCTGTGGATTCAAACCCAGGTCTCCAGATTTGCAGCTCAGAGCCTTAAACCACTGTGCTATACTGCCTCCATGAATGGTAACTTCTGACCTCAGTGATCGAGGACTTCTTTGACAGGTGGGGTCATCCAGAGTTGGACCTCTTTGCGTCCCCACTCAATGCAAAACTGCTGCTTTTTGCTTGCTCGATCCGGGGCCTGGATTTTTCTGATGAGATGCATTGTCCCTCTCCTGGAAGGGAAGGTTTCTGTACACCTTCTCTCCTTTCCCACTCCTGCAGAGGGTTCTGCTGAAGCTCCAGCTATATGGGGCAGAGATGATCCTCATAGCTCCCTTCTGGTCACATCAGATTTGGTTCATCTTGCTGCAGCAGCTGGCAATGGAACCCCAGTGCTCTTGCCCCTGTGCACTGGCTTGCTCTCTCAGGACCAGGGCACTCTAGTCCTTCTGGACCTCAAGTCACTGTATCTCCATCTGTGGCTCCTGCAGACATAGCCATTGCCCGCTTTGGGGTCGCTCTAGGGTCGTAGATGTTCTGTTGGCCACCAGGAAACCTCTCCACCAGAGTCACTTATGCTGTGACATAGAAGCACTTTTCCATCTGACCCACTGCTTGCCAGTTGGATCCTTTCACCTGCCTGGTGAATCAAGTCCTGGAGTACCTCCTTTCCCTCTTGGATTCAGCCTTGGGGTACTCATCACTTAGGTGCAATCTTTCTGCCATCTTTAATACCATGCATCTGCTGAGGGCAAAATTGTCGCCTTTTGTGGTGTCCCGAAATTCCTGCAGGGCATTTTGCATCTGAAACCTCCATTCAGGACCAAGTCTCTACATGGGACCTTAACTTTATGTTAGAGAAACTCACTTTACCTCCTTTGAACTGGCCATAAGTTGTGAGCTATGCTTTCTGTCATGGAAAGCACTCTTTTAGTTGCTATTACTTCTGCTAGAAGGATTTTTCGAGCTTCAGGCTCTGATGTGTAAAGATCCGTATTTAGTTTTTCACAAAGACAGGGTATCTTTAGTGTACTAATCCTAAGTTTCTACCTAAGGTGGTGTCAGAGTTTTCTTTGAATCAATCCATCCACCTTCCCATTTATTTTCCTGAATATTGCAATCGGGGAGGCATTGCTCCGTACTTTGGATGTACACAGGACATTGCAGTACTAGACAAAGTCCTTCAGGAAAACTCATCAGTTGTTTGTTTCATTCCCCAAAGAGAGGATGCTCTGGCTTCTAAACAGTGTTTGTCAAAGTGGTTAGTGAATTGCATTGTCTAGTGCTACTGCAAGTACAAAAGCCTCTTCTCAGGGTAGTCAAAGGCCATTCCACTGAGGGTTTGGCTGCCTGCATGGCTTGCTTCGAAATGTGTCTGCTGCAGACATCTGTAGCTGCCACCTGGAGTTCTGTCCACACTTTTTCTTTACTTTATATTTATTAAGTTTTCTGTAAACATATACAGAAAAATCCTGTCTCAGCACATAAGGATGCATATAGACAACTGAGGCGTCACTCCTCTTAATACATGTATTAATAGTGCAAATAAACATTTTGTGCCATGTCTATACAATACGTCCCTGGAGGGTACTACCCAACAGATTGTCCATATATTACCAGTTGCTGCCAATGAGTCCAAGAGCGGCATGTGTTAATCTATAATAATAAGAGAACACATTTAAAGTTACAAAATGACTAGTTGCTAAAGGAACTGAATTGTACATACACTCTATAGTATTAGAAGCCTAAAGGCTAATCAGATAAAAGGTAAGCTTGTGGCTATATATCTAAAATTAGCAACTTGCTCCTTACATTTTCTTTGCTAGGGAAGTAAATGAACAACAAAGACTGAGCTTTCTTACTAGGGGTCATTAATGACTGTTAACTAAAAACAAATAACTTGTCACCTCAACAGGCTATAAGAATTTTATAAAACCAACAATGCAGTCAATAAAGCCCCTTCTGAGATAAGATCTCAAACTTGGTAGACTACAGAAAATTCTCAGGTAAGCTCTTCCTCTTCTTCGTTAAAGTCGAGATCCAGTTCTCTTGTTGAGCGAGTGAAAGTATTTCACTGGGCCCACTTCAGTGCTTGTCAGTCAGAGAAGATAAAAATCTTCCGGGGCTATTCAGAGGAGCACTGGGAACACCATGCAATACGTTATTCCATTCATGAGAAGCATCGCATGGACCCCATCAAATTTTTCTTTCATCCTTGTGGCATAGCTTAAATCAGGGTACATATTCATAGAATCACCATCATAAAACAAAATTTCTGCTGCCGAGCCAAACTTAAAAGCCTTACAAAGTTAGCCCCATGCACCATACAGTTCAATTGCCTTGCCTCCCAGACATGCTTTTTAGCTATAGTTGCCCTGAAAAGATGCACTTTTTTATTTTTTTATATCACTAATAAAATCTTTCTTTACAAGGGCACAGGAACTTCGGGTCTAGATCCACCCCTCGCCACCCCACGCTCAGCAAATTAAGCGTGATCACAGGAGAGTGTAGGGACACACTACATTATAATGTATGGAGAACACCTTCGATTATTTTTTAATATTATAATGGCTGTTTGGCAATGAGGAACATAGGCACTGGTCAACTAACAAGGCCCTTGTTAGTCGACCAGTGACCACGATTCGTGCCAAATGGCCATTATAATGTAGTGTATCCCTGTGATCACGCTATAAATTTCCTGAGTGCGGGTGGCACGAGGTGGATCTTAGACCCGCAAGTGCCTGTGTCTCTATAAAGAAGATTTTATGAGTGATATAAAAAAAAAACAAGCACATATTTTTGGGGCAACTAAACATAAAAAGCATCGCCTGGGAGGCAAGGCACCAAACTGTGTGGTGCTCAGTGAACTATATTTAGCTTGGTGAGTCTCTTTAAGAGATAGTCTCTTGAGCCCACACCATCTAACACAATGACAATTGCTCTCTGCGCTCCAAATTGACAGCCCCTCCCGTAGCTGCCATCGATAGGCCTTTTGAATCTGAAATGTCCGATCAGAGAGTCATTCCCCAAAATTGTTGAGTCAGCCAGTTCTGGCCACACTTTTACCAAGCATTACAGTCTGGACATCACCTCTAGTGGTACAGCTAATTCTGAACAAGCACTTCTTCAGGGCCTTCTCTCCTCAGCTTCTGACTGCTGATCTGTTCTCCTTCTGGTGGTGTTATCTTGGTGATAACCAGTACTGCCAGGACTTAGTCCTACCGATGTAGCCTGCTGCAAACCTTACTCAGTAAGATATTACAGCTACGTAAGAACTTATTGTAACAGTAAATCTTTGTTAGAAGCTCTTGCAGCAGGCCCTGATTTCCCTCCCTCCTTCCCCTGCTTCTCTTTTTCTATCCACATCTGCTGCTGCCTATTCTCTGGCTCTTGTAATAACCTCCTCGGTTCTCCATCAGTTGGCTGTGCTGAGTTTCTGGAGGAAGAACCGAGGGTGGTGTGGATCACCCTCCTCACATAGCCTGTGCTGACATCAGATGACTGACACTGGTGGGGCGTGCCCTGTGGTGAGACTGCTAGCTAGAGGTTTTCCATGAGGTTCTAGTGCCTGACCGCATAGTCCTACTGGTGTGGCCTGCTGCAAGAGCTTCTTTGCACATCTACTGTTACTGTAAGTTCTTACATAACTGTACTGTTCTCTTTGACTAGAAGGACTGATACAGGATGTCAGAAGTGAGATTGATACCACATCTCAATTCAGAGACCATAATATTAATTTCTTAGGAAAGAATTGTCTTCTTAAGGAGAACAGTCACCACAAAGACACACCCAAGTTGGGTCTGGTCTAATCTTACACTTTGTGTGCATAAACATTTTAGTTTACTGTTTACGGTAGTACAGTAGACTGTGTCAGACTAATTTGTATTTACTGGTAGGCAGACATCTTCTGTTACTACAAATCCCAAAAATCTTCTACAGCTGACATCAGAGCAGTAGGAAGCAGTGGGAGATTCAATAACCTGCAGTGCATGTTAGAGTTTATATAAGCTCTGATCTTTTGTTTGCTGGTCCCACTGTCCTCCCTGGGCTAAGTACAGTCTCAGAGGACCGTACTTAGCCCCAGGAGAAAAGTAGAACCAGAAAACTTTTGATTGCAGGGTATAAAAGCTTTAACATGCACTGCAAGCTACTGAATCTTCCTCTGCTGCCCTCTGCTCTGATATCAGCTGTAGAAGAGTCTGGATTTGTAATAACAGAAGATGGCTACCTACAAGTAAGTAAAATTAGTCTGATACAGTCTACTATACCACACTAAACAGAAAGTAAATCAAAATATTTATGCACACAAAGTGCACATTGGGACCAGTCCCACACTTGGGAGTTGGACCTTTGTGATAACTGTTCTCTTTAAGTCTGGCCATGGACCACTCGCCACCCTGGAAGCTAAACCTGCTATTACCAAGCAGAACTAGATACTGCAGCCAATTGTCCTCCAAATTCTGGGCACAATCAAGGAACTGGTGGAAGCCACGTCACAAAATATGCTCCCTACAAAAATTACCTCTGACAATACAGTAATCAATGACAAAAGAGATACTGCAGGCATTCAACATGCACTTCTCTACAGCAGGCTTAGCCTTCGATAACTTCGCCTGCTGCGTAGCCTGTGCACCCAACTTAGCATGACCCCACCAAATGTTGGCTCCGTTAGTCAACATTTCTCATTCTTATCGGTTTCCTCAAGGAAGTGGAAGACTTGATTCTCCACCTGGATACTAAGAAAAGTGCGGCGCAGATGCACTTGAACCATACTTCCTAAAGATAGCATGCCACTTATTGGCAGTGCCTATTACTCAGTTATTCAACCTGTCCCTAACACAAGGTACCCTCCTCAAATATGGAAGATCGCACACATTATCCGCCATTTGAATCTGGAGACCCTTGCGACCTTAATAACCTTAATAACTATAGGCCAATTTCTCTCATACACACACCTTGAAGCTACTGGAAAAGTAGTAAATGGCCAACTAAGATCCTTCATCGACAGAGAAAAATTACTAAACCCCCTTCAATCCAGATTCAGAGCCAACCACAGTACAGTCTCAGCATTAGCTAAAGTAACCAATGACTGGCAACGGAGTTGGAGCATAAAAAGTCAGTATCGCTGTGTTTCTTGACCTCAGCAAAGCATTCGACACAGTCAACCATGACCCGCTCCCGACTCACTAAAACACTAGGATTGGATGCTACTTTTCTAAACTGGTTCTCTGAATATCTGACAGACAGATACTAGCAGGTGAAAGTGGATGGTGAACTATCTGCTCTAAAACTCTTACAAAGAGGTCCCTCCTCTTCGCAGTGTATATCAGCAACATTGATGAGGGAATCAAGGATGCAAGTATTCACTTATTCGAGGATGACACAGTGCTGTACCTGAGTCGTCCCACACCAAAAGAAGCTTGTACTGACCTACAAAAGATTTCAACTTCCTGTAACTTCAACTAATCAATAAAAACTGCTATTAAATGCTAAGAAAACTAAAGCCATGTTATTTTCCCCTGCAACCACACACAAGCGCTACTAACTCCCCCCCAATAACCACGATGCTGGGAGAGTGCTTAGAGTACGTTCAAAATTCAGATATCTTGGAGTCTGGATTGACTGTAAACTCTCCTTCACTGACCACCTGGAATACTTGCTGAAAAAATTAAGACAAAGACTTGGCCTTTTACAGGATAAGAAGACTTCTTACAGCAGACGCAAATAAATGACTAGTCCAAGCCACGTTCCTGTCCTTAATTGACTGCAGACTTCAATACAGTAGCTGTGCGGCTTCCTAGCTTGGAAAATTGGATACGCTCACCACAGAGCTATGCGCTCATCACTGACCTCCCTTCTACTACCATCATTGCGCACTATATGCCGTCGGGCTGGACCTCACTCACTATAGGCGCAACTTTAATGCAACACTCTGGACACTTAGAGCCCCCAGTGGCAAACTCACTCAATACATCGCCGATTGTCTGTCTGACTGTGCCCAGGAATTATTCCTTAGAAGCTGCTCACAACTCCTGCTAAATATACCCAGGGCACTCACACGAAGTCGGAGAGCCGCCTTTGGATTCGCACTCCCATCAATATGGAATAAAACCCAAAAATACTTCAGCTGAAAACCCAGTAAGTACCCTTTTGTTCAAAAGACTTTATCGTGATGGCATTATGAAATTTGCAACTGTTTTATTAGACACTAACTAACCTCCTCCCTCAAACGGTGGCTCGCAAAGGGCAGCCCCCAGCTGAAATGTGTGCCTCTGCCTCTAGCATGCCCTCCAACAGATCCACAGGATTTATTGCCAAACTCCCATATCTTATTCTTTGATGCTCTGAACAGCTGCAGCCTGATTCTAGCACATGCTACCGCGCTGGGATAATTATCATCTTCGCCCCAAAAATATTCAGTCCTCATCCATCCAACACCTCCCTCTGCCCCAACCTCCAGGACCCTCCCAGTTATGCCCCTGCTACTATATTCTTCCTCTTGCACTTACTACAATGGCAGCTTTTCTCCTCCATATGTCACAGCGTTTTGGGGCAAAAATTGCTTTGTTGTCTTTCCTACGGTCCTCCGCCTCCCAGTCCCTCACTCTGCTCTAACAATTGGGTCCTCTTTGCTTAGCTCCTATTCCCCACCTCTCCCTACATTACATGCTTGATATCTTCTATCTGGTATGCCTACCCTCTCCCTAACATTTCCCACTACAAATGCACAGTTTTGGGCTTGGATCCAGCACAAGTTCATTATCCACGACTCCTTGTACTTCTATGTTCAATGTATATTACCTGTAAATGTGCATTTTACTACAATAGCAGCTATTTTACTGTTTGTACTATTGTAACTTGTCTTTCTGTATTATTACTGTAGAACCACAAGTCCACCTTGTAAATGAGCTTGCTCAATGGTGCCCACCTGATAAATAAAGACATTGATTGATTGATTGAACTGTTCCTTTAAGTCTGGCCCATGGGACCACTCGGCCACCCTGACCTTATACTTGACTTGAACTGCACTGTGCTAGCTGGGCTTGGCTGCACTTATTCACATGTGATCGTAGACTCAGACGGAAATCAGGAGTTCCTTGCTTAGTTTAAAGATACTTCAAAGGTATTGTAGTATAGGCTTTTGTTTTATTAAAGAAAGTAGTCATTTGACTACATTTTAGAGCACTGTATGAATAACTTGTGGTGATCTTTCTTTTGAACTCAACTTTTACATTCGCTGCGCGATGCACAAGGAACGTTTTGGGAGAGTAGCACACTTTGGAGGTGTGCTCTCCTTTCAATCCCCTGCCCGTTGAGCAGGCGTGCGGTCCTGCACCAATAGGTGTGGAGCTGTGTATGACAGCGATGGTCTTCTTCAAAGAAAACCACTGCTGTCACTACAGAGCACCGCATCATGCCGCTCTCCCGCGCACACCCTCCCTGTGTCACCCCCAAATCTTTGCTGCCATGATGGGAGCCCACCCCAGCATGGCAAACATCCGCGTTGTTTGCCGATGGGGGTGCCCAATCCGTCGGACCGGCCCCCAAGCCATCCTTCTGCACGCTGGGGAGCTCACCCCAGCGTGGCAAACGCCCGGTTGTTTGCCGACGGGGTGCCCAATCCTCCATCAGCCCGCCCCCAGCCATCCTTCTGCCATGCTGGGAGCCCACCCAGCATGGCAAACATCCCACATAGTCTTTTTTTTCTGGTTTTCACCTGTAAAGCAAAACGGTCCCACGGCGCTTCTCCCAGTCCCCTCCCACAACCCGCACCCACCCACTGCGCACTCCAGCTTTCCCCACACCCTCACCCCATACTTACCTCCAGAGCTCAGCACAACGATCTTCAGTGGACCGGGAACACGCCTGCACTCTTCAAAGCCGACTCAACTGAGGAAATGCCGGTAAGCTGTATAATGGGCTGGATAGGGTTTTCAACTTTATTGCATATCAGGCATTTTTTGATTTTTGCAAATTCAACATGGGGTTTTGGGACCTTCCTCATGAATGATGTACTGTCATGGCAAGAGAGAGCCTCAAGGGTGATTTCGCAGTCCTCGCGCAGTCACTGTGCCAAATCACCCTTCAGGCCCAAATAACACCATGAACAGTGACATCATTCATGAGAAGGGGTCCCAAAACCCCATGTTGAAAATTTGAGGAAAATTCCAAAAATGACTGTTTTACTTAGCTGCATTGGCGCAGTTCCTAGCCGCAGGCTCGTAAGTTTGCGAATTTTCAATATTTTCACCCAGATTTTCAACATTGCCATTTTACCACACCTCCTTATGAGCAGTACAGCTGTCATTTTTCACATCCTGCCCAAAACGTGTTTCTCAAGTAGCGCATTAGTGGTGCAGCTTAAAGTAAATCAATGTATGGATATATTAAGAAAATCATGGTGACACTGTTCATTTGCAGAGGTCTTAAAATGGCTATGTTGAAAATTTGGTGAAAAATTCCTAAAATGACTGTTTTATTTAGCTTATGCTATGCATGTTCCTACGCATTGTAGAGGGTTTCATGTAATTTTCAATATTTCCCACTCCAGATTTTCAACATTGCCATTTTACCACACCTTCTTATGAGTAGTACAGCTGTCATTTTCACATCTTGCCCAAAACGTGTTTCCCCAAGTAGCGCACAATGCCAGTCGGTGTCGTGTAAATCAATGTATGGGACACATTAAGAAAATCACAGTGACACTGATCATGAGCAGAGGTCTTAAAATGACAATGTTGAAAATTTGGTGAAAAATTCCTAAAAATGACTGTTTTACGTGAGCGTGCTGCGCAGTTCCTATGCCGCCAGACGCGTTTGCTAATTTTCAATATTTTCACTCCAGATTTTCAACATGCCATTTACCGCACCTCCTCATTAGCAGTACAGCTGTCATTTTTCACATCCTGCCCAAACGTGTTTCCGCCCATGTAGCACACAATGGCGCAGTCGGTGCAAACTCAATGTATGGACACATTAAGAAAATCACAGTGACACTGATCATGAGCAGAGGTCTTAAAATGGCTGTGTTGAAAATTTGGTGAAAAAATTCCTAAAATGACTGTTTTACAAGTCTGCATTGCGCAGTTCCTACGACGTCAGTAAGTTTGTGAATTTTCAATATTTCCACTCCAGATTTTCAACATTGGCATTTTACCACACCTCCTCATGAGCAGTACAGCTGTCATTTTCACATCCTGCCCCAAAGCGTGTTTTCCGCCATGTAGTGCAGTCATGATCGGTGTCTGTGAAATCAATGTATGGGACACATTAAGAAAATCACAGTGACACTGATCATGAGCAGAGGTCTTAAATGGCTGTGTTGAAAATTTGGTGAAAAATTCCTAAAATGACTGTTTTACAGTGTGCGTTGAGCAGTTCCTACGCACGCCGTAAGTTTATGAATTTTCAGTATTTTCACTACAGATTTTCAACATTGCCATTTTACCACACCTCCTCATGAGCAGTGCAGCTGTCATTTTTCACATCTTGCCCAAAATGTGTTTCCGCGGATGTAGCGACACATGGCATAGTCGCTGTGCGAACTCAATGTATGGGACACAGTAAGAAAATCACAGTGACACTGTTCATTAGCAGAGGTTTTAAAATCCCAATGTTGAAAATTTGGTGAAAAATTCCTAACAATGACTGTTTTACAAGCTTAAGTGCTGGTAATAGTTCCTTAATGCACGCCGTAGGGTTTGCGACTTTCAATATTTCCACCCAGGATTTTCAACATTGCCATTTTACGACACCTCCTTATGAGCAGTACAGCTGTCATTTTTCACATCCTGCCCAAAACGTGTTTCCGCCTATGTAGCGCACAATGGGGGTAACAAAAGGTCATGCTGACAATTTATTGTGCAAATACCAGCAATCGCACAGGGCATTAGGGTAAAGCACCATACCTGCCTCACACCTGGAATGTGGGTAAACCCAGTGTTGACACTGTAGTGCAGCATGAGGGGGTGCTACACTCCTAAGGTGCCGTCATTCAGATGAGACATTAAACCAAGGTCCCTTGATCTGTTCTGGTGGTTATTCAGACTGATATTAAAAATCCCATGGCATTTCTCAAAAAGACTGAGGGAATTTCCTGGTGTCCTGGCCAGATTTTCCCCATTCACTAAAAGACCATCAACAGCTTAACCTCATTCAACATGTCAGTTTGCATCTGTATCTGCACCTCCCCACCCCCCACCCCCACCACAAGGTGGAAAATAGAACTGACTAGCTCTTCTTTCCCTGTCAACAAAAGCTAACTAAATAAAAAGTGTTGCAGGTACTTATCAGTGAGGCTGCCAGGATTTATGATCTAGGAAATAGTGTGATGCCATTTATAGAGGCCACAACTATGAATGAAAATAAGTCAGCTGCTGCACTGAATGTTCTCTGTTTGGAACAAGATGCCATAGTCGTCAGCTGAAGAGACTGAACAGAAACATGTATCTAGACTTGTGAAACCATTACCATAAAATATGATTCTGGGAAATGCATCATATTAGTGCTAATACATTTGTCCTCTCTCCACATTTTGGCTGCAGCCTCTCTGAAACAATGGGCCTTTGTCCGCTTGTGATTGTGCTGTGACTAATCAGTGAGTGGAGGATTATACTGGGTCATAGTAGAGTGTTGAGCTTCTATATGACCCAAATGTTGCAAGGCTTGGCTTGTAGCACTTTCCAAGTTTCTATTTAGGTGCCGCAACTGTAGCAAAAGGCACATTTCCACTGATCAGTATGAATGAAGCACATCCAATAAAGATGGTCTTCACTGGGAAAGTAGAAAAACTGCCACAGATTTCACCCACGTTACATAACCAGTCACGAGTTTGAAGGGGGAAGTTTTATTTGAAACACAGCATGCACTGGAATTAGGAGCGTGAGCTTGCTCTGGAACAGAACACCCAGTCCAAGTACTGTATATCTCATCATATGAGAACACCCAGTCCAAGCAGTGTATACCTCACCATATATATATAGTTACATATAGTAGAAATATGATGCTGAAAGGTATTTAGGCTCCATTTTGACTACTCTTCCTGCTGCATGGCAGTGACTATAGAATTTGGTTGTGGCCAAACAGAAAATGTAATACAGAACTGGTGTCCAGCTGCTGTTCCAGACTCAATGAGATCTTCAGGAAAGTAAGATACTGTGGTTCGTTATGGGTCCCCATGGGTTTTGAATGGAAACAGAAACAAAGGAGTGCATGAAAGTAGTGGGGTGGGAGGAGATGAGTTCTTGCAGTGGCCCTTTATTGAGGATTTTGACACTTTTAATTTAATTTTAATTTAATTTTAAATTTGGTAGCCAGGAAAGGCACACTGAGCCAAGGCTCATTTCCAGGTGTGATCTGGGGTTGTGAGCAACATAAAACATACATACAGAGTTGAGAAAATACATATGTATACAGGAGTTGGGTAACAATTAATGTAAGGCTGCTACACAGAATGAGTTTGAAATAGACTAGCTAAGGAAAAAGAATATTTACAAAATATTGCATAAGGTAGATATCCAATACAGCTTAGAGGAGTGAAAGGAAGGTAATTACTTAGTGGAGAGGGGAGAGAGAGAGAGGAGGGAGAGAGAGAATGAACTTAAGGAAGGTAGCCATGGGGAGAGAGGGAGGTTGGGAGGGATTTGGGGACAGTGTGAAGGGTGGAGTGGGAGAGGGTTTTGGGAAAGGTGAAGGGTGGGGAAATAGATTTAAGTTGGCATTTGAAGGCTGGGAGGATTGGAAGTCATGGAGAGAAACAGGCAGTTGGTTCCAGAAGTGTGGGAGAAGGTAAGAGAAAGAGGAGACACTGGACGATGATCGCTGGACAGGAATGGAGAAGGAGCAGGGATGCCAGGATCTGAGGGGTAGATGGGAATGGGAGCAGGAGAGAGGAGGAGGAAAGGTATGGAGGAGAAGGATGAGCCAGAATTTTGCCATTAGTGTAAGTGAATGAATGTGTTGCCAGAGGGAGATGGACATGAGGTTTAGCGAGGAAAGAAGTGTACAGTGATGGGTATGCGTAGGGGAGTTAGTGCTGAATCTGCAGAAAGAGTTGAGAAAGGTGTCAAGCTTGGAGAGTGAGGAGGCAGAGGCTGAAGCATAGATAATATCCCCATAGTCGAAGATAGGGAGAATAGTCTTGTGAACTAGGTCTCAAATAAATGCGTAGGGGATAGTGTGTTTGTTTAAAAGAACATGCCTAGCTTTTGGCACAGCTTTGAGCAAAGGAAGTCTATGCGAACAATGAAGTTGAGGTGTTGGTCTAGCCAGAGGCCAAGGTATTTGTATCAGGTGACAGTATCAAGGGAGGTTTCGAGATGGTGAATGTGGGGAGGAGGAGCCTAGCAAGTTTTTGGGGTGAGGCGAAAATCATGGATACAGTTTTTACAGTGTTCAGTTTTAGGAGTTGTCTTTGAACCATGCTAGCATATGAAAGAAGTCGGACTGGAGAGGTAGCTGGATTGAGTCGGTGGTGGGGCTAGATGCCAAGAGAATGGTGTCATCTGCATAGAGGTGAACACTGGATTGGGGAGCAGATTGAGGGAAGTCATTAATAAATATTAAAAAGAGGATGGGGCTGAGGATGGAGCCCTGAGAGACACCAGGTAGAATGGGAAAGGGGATGCAGAGTTGCCTATTATGACAGACTGATACCAGTCACTGAGGTAGAACTTGAACCAGAGGACAGTGGAGGATGCGAGGCCAGCAGAATGCAATTTCTGTAGGACGAGTGCATGGGCGATGGAGTCAAATGCCTTGGTAGGTCAATAAATATTGCTGATGTGAGGTGACCTTTGTCCATTGCCTCCAGGATAGAGTCTGTGATGAGGAGAAAGAAGGAAGTTGTGGAATGTTTTTTTCTGAAACCAGAATGGTAATGAGAGAAAAGTTTGTTGAGGTGAGGAACTCAGTCAGTATTGAGAGGACTAAGGTTTCCTGAAGTTTAACCTGGGAGGGAGCAGGGAAATTGTGTGGTAATTTCCAGGGATGAGGGGTTACCCCTTATGGAGCGGGATAATGCTGGCCAGTTTCCATTGGTTTGGAACTGAGTTTATAAGGAAGGAGGGATTAATTATGTGAGAGAGAGGAGAGGCAATGGCAGGGGCGGAGAGGCTCAGGAACTTTGGGTGAAAGCCATCTGGACTGGACTTGTCAAGAGTACAAAGGGCATGATAAACTTTCAGAGTGGCTGTGGGATGGAGGCTGTACCCATTGGAAGGGAGGGGGAGTAGGGAAGGACTGGACTGTTGGGTAGGCACAGGATGTGAAAAGTTGTTAAAGATGTCAGCGACTGAGGTAGGGTCAGAAACAGAGGACCCATTTTGAATGAGTGTGGGTGTAGTTATCTGGCTGGTGGGGTTGATGATGGATTGTACTGTATTCCAAAAGGATAAGGGTCAGGGCAGGATGAAAGATTTCTTCTGAAGTACTCTCATTTAACTTGATGTATTGCCTTAGTTCAGGAGTTTCTTAACTAGTGGTAGAGGTGGAGGTCAGAGATGGGGATTTAAATGTTAACCAAACTTTGTCATGAGCTTTGGAGAGGATAGAATATGGGAGAAGATCCAAGGAAGGTGGTATCATTTGACCCTAGTGATGCAGAGAGGGGCATGTAGGTTCCAGATACCAGTCAGGATGGAGGAGAAGTCAATGAGGGCCTGATTACCATCAGAGGCGGAGAAGACAGGGACCAGTCTGCTGAGTGTAGGTCAACCTGGAGACAATGGGGGTTTGGTTTGAGGGTAGAGCGATAGTTGAAATATTTGGGGAGGATTTGGGAAGGTGAACCTTCTTGTGCAATAAGTGAAACAGTGGTCACTGATAGCGCCATTCAGGACTCTAGAGGCACATATATGGTGGGGGTGGAAGGAGAGGATCCAATCAAGGAAGGTGTGATTGGTGGAGTGTGGGTTGTAGCAGGTTGGTTCATTTAACAGCTGATTGAAATTTAGTGACTCAACAGAGGTTATGGTATGGGAGGAGGTAGGGAGAGCCAGTCAACACTGAAGTCCCCATCATGAGTAGCTCACTGTCAGAGGAGGAGAGAGATAATTGAGTTGAGGCATGATAGGATGATATAGGGGTAAGTTTAGGGTGGTGTAGAGTGCCTATGTACACAGAGGCTGAGGAAGGAGAGAGAGACAGAGAAGAATGAGGAGGGTCTCCTAGGATTTGGGGATTGTTTTGTGGATGGAGATGGAGTTGGGGAGAGCTGCGGACATACATGGTGACTTTGCTCTCCTCGCTACCACAGTCCTGGTGGTATAGTGTAAAGTTTGGAAGGGCAAGTTGGGTATCAGGGTATGAGATGAAAGCCAGGACTCTGAGACACAGAGAACATCTAATGAGTGCTGTAAACCGGACTTTAGGGCGCCATTTTGGGTTGAAGACTGCGGGCATTTATGTGAAAATTTGAAGATCCTTTGGAAAGGGGCAGGAGGGGAGAGGGAGGAGCAGGATTAAGTTCGACATCTCCCAAGATCAACAAGAGAAGGAGGAGAAAAGAGTACAGTGGACAATTCTTGGAAGAGAACAATAGGGAGAGGGGTAGGGGGCTCTTTGGGGGTGATGAAGGAGAGAAGGAGGGATATATGTTTGGTTAAGATGATCAGGAGAAGGCCTCGTGGACGAGGTGGTTGATGGCAGTCGGGAGAGCATGTGAAAGGGGGTAGAGACAAGGTGAAAGAAGAGGCACAGTAACAAGGGGTCACTTCTTTGAGTGATTACAGAGGGTTCACACCTTTGAGGGGGATACTGAGGAGGTGTATAAGATGCAAGAAGGAGAAGCAATAGGCAGGTGGTGAAAGGCACCATATTGAGGATAAGGATGTGGAAGAGAGGGTGGGAAACAGAGGGTGCTAGAATGGGATAGTAAGTAATTTGTCTGAGAGAGGATGAAAAATAATTGGTAGCAGGATAGTAAAATATTAGTGGCACCTATTGGTAGGGGCTGAGAAGGAGCTAATGGGCCTCTAGCGAGATAAACAAAAACATGTGACGTAAGAGCTCCTATAATGCAAGAGCCTAGCAAGGGTGAGAGGTGGGAGATGGGCAGGACAAACCGCCAGGGCACTGTGTCTGGTTGGTTCTGACTGCAGTTGTGCATACCTGCTTTGTGCAGGTGGGCGGCAAGGAGCAGCTCCGTGGCTATAGCCACAAAAAGGTATGCCTGAGGGAGGGAGAGTATCTGCTTTATGCTGGTGGACGGGCGAGAGCAGTTCCAGTGGCTATGGCCAGGAAAAGGTATGCCTGAGGGAGGAGGGTATCTGCTTGTGCTGGTGGGCAGGCGAGGAGCAGCATGACCCCATCCCCAGGGCAGGTTCCCTCCTGTACCAGGGCAGATGTTCACTAATGTGCAGAGGTAATGAGTGCTCAGAAAAATAAAACTGTAGGCTATCCTGTATGGTGCCCAAGAGTGCTATGAAGTAATGTTGTAATCAATTTGCTGAGGTAACCCTCTCCCTTAGCTATCTAGCAGAAAAGACTGAAATGTATGTTGTGCCTGTGCTACTCTCTGAAGGGAGCAGAAGTGTTACATCACCTGCCTGTATAAGCCAAAACTGTGGGACTTTAATATGGATTCTAGACAATGTGCTGTTTGGAGAAAGACTGTTTCCAAGATGCCCCATTTCTCTTTACCCTCAATTTTCCCAGAGTCAGTCCAACAAGTTAAAACACATTTGTTCCATAGACGCCATATGGCGCCAGAACCATCCATTGCTAGATCCGACCCAAAATGGCCACTGGGAGCAAATTACCCTGACCAACACTCTCACATAGCAAAGAGCATCATACTCTAAGCCCTGTAGCTAGTTACACTATTCCTGCTCATGATGTGTAACATTTATTTCCATCCTCCTTAAGCAATAGTCCTGCTCCTGTTTTGAAAGAAAAAATACTAAAGGGTCTTAGGGATCTAAAGGTAAACAAGTCCTCGAGGCTGGATGAAATACGTCCAAGGGTGCTGAGGGAGACAAGGAAGGCCTAGTAGCACCCTTAACAAACTCTCTTTAACAAATCACTAGTAAAGAGCATGGTGCCGAGGGACTGTTGGGTGGCAAATCCCCATACAAGAGTGGTTAAAGGTAGAATTTGAAAATTACAGGCTAGTGAGCCTGAGTCTGACTTCATTGTTGGGAAGCTTCTTGAGGTACAGTAATCATAATGAAGTGAATAGTTGAATTCTGGAAATAAACAGGCTTATGGATGGGAATCAACATGGGTTTGTAAGGGTCAGGACGTTGTCAAACAACATCGACACATCAACACAGCACATCATAACACAACATAACACATTGACACCATCCATGCCAAACTGCAACCTAAACTTGGTACCTTGTACCACAGTAAAGATTATCTTTCCCTACAGGTTCACAGAGAGTAGCATGTGCACAAAATAGCTGCTCAGAGGAGCGATGCCAAGTGACAAATGATACCTACTAACGAGCAAATGTTGTAGCACTCATCGCTCTCCAGTGCAAATAAGGAGTCCACACAAGCTATATTAAACTTCCCTCATTTTATTATTGTAAGACATACAGAAACAAAATTACCACAGCAGCAAGGAGCAGAAAATCCCTAATGTTTTACCTTGTGGCTTTGTCAAAGGATAGTGCCCCTAGGTAGGGCTGTTTATAGCAAAATTACAACTGCTCTCTAACACAAATGTTTCCACAGGTTCGCCAAAGCTTGTCACCAAAGTGGTGTTCCCAGTCCTTGACTACGATACATAGTCTGTGGCCCTGTCCCTCCACCTCCCTGGCCAGACTACATACTCTCTGTAACTCTGCTTTGCAACCAGTTTACCCCTTAAACTCGCCACTGCTCACTTCAATCTTCACTATCCATTCTCCCTTCCATCCTGTCACCTGATGCACTGTATCTCTTTATCATATAAATACTGGTTTGGATCCCTTCCTTCCTATCTATCATCACTCCTGTCCATTGTTCCTCTGCCTCATGCCCTCTGCTACAGGAACCATCACACCTTTGCTTTGCCATGTCCCCTGCACTGCTGGCCAGTCAGCCTTCTCCTATCATCTCCTCACTTTGGAAACAGTTACCCTCTTTTCCACTTCACTACCTCCCATGCCTCCCTCAGATACCAGCCCAGACTCCTTCCTCACCCTTGCTCCTGTTACCCCTTAACAGTCCCCATACACTTGTTGTTGTGCTCAACCACATGCTTATGGCCTGTCTGCTCATTGTGAACTTTCTATGGCCTTTATGTGCCCTGACTTTACACTTTTTGTGACACTGAATTTTATCTGTTATGTATTTTTTCCTTTGCTCCCTCCCCAGCTCACACCTGGAAATGAGCCTTGGCTCAGTGTGCCTCCCAGTGACCAGTTCTCAAATAAATAAATAACACAAACTTAATTTATTTTTCCAATTCTGTGGCATAAATGGTGGATAGAGGCCAGGTAGTTGTCATCCTGCCATCCCAAACACTGAGTTAAGCAGGCAAAAAGCAACCCAGATGTCACCATGTGGAAGGCAAGCAATCACAGTAAATAACAAAACCCACAGCACAAAATCAGGAATAATGCAATAATTAATTTAGTATATCACCATGGTGCAGGATAGACAAAGTTCCAGAGCTTTGAGACACCCTATCTCTGCATTAGGGATCCTTCTTCTTGTTCTTCATTAAAGACTTACAGAGCCCTGCCATCCATGCCGCAGTCTGCTGACTCCATGTTTTCATGTAACCCATTTGTGAGGTTGCCTTCTTACCATACTGTACAACAGATTCATATAGTCCCCTTTAGTGGAAAGGGGACAAGGCACATCTTTACATGCATGCCCTAGCAATGTTCACCATACGGGGTTGTCCACGGCAGTGTATTTTATCTGTTTTAATAATCCTGTAAAGTGTTTTGCAATGTGGAATATATGACAGACAGTATACATAATATAAAGGAACTGCACTGTATTCAATGTGTGGAAACTTCACCTCCTACCACTCTACCCCCCACCCTAAGGTCATCTGGATCTGGTTGTTAAGGTCTCATGACCTCCTTGCTAGATGTCTAATGGATGTTGATGTTGACAGTACCTTAACTTACTTTCAGACTAATGTCACTGTGGTCGGAGATGCTCATAAATGCCCCTTTAAAATGTTAGTGTGGAATGTTCCTTAGGTCTCCACCAAGCTTAGTGTGTGCCACAAAACTTAGGATGCTGCTTGGCACCTCAGCAATGCCTTCCACTCTAGTGTATTTATGGACATACAAGCAGCTTTGAAACACCTACACAAAACCACCAGACTGGCAGAGTCTGAATATTTCACTTCCAACCTCCAGAATATCCTTAATAACCAAGTAATAGTTCAAGTCCTCAAAGGTTTCACTATCTCTTACCTGCTTGTGGTTGCCTCCACATTCAGCAACTTTTTCCTTACATGTGCGCTTTCTCACACCTCTCTCTCTCTCTCAGCTACTCTCTTTCTGTCTCTCTAATCTCTGCCTCACCCTCTCTCCCATTTCCTCTCCCCAACTCTCATCCCTAACTCTTCCCTCTCCTGTCCATTTATCTTTACTCACACTTTTCCACTGCTGCTCTTACAGCGCTGTTGTTCCCTGACCCCACCAAATGCAACAGCCATGATAGTTTTGATGATCCTAAGCTCTTTCTACCTCTCTGTTCTCACCATGGCTGTCCTTATCACTGATCTTCCCAACTCTCATTTCCCACGGCTACTGCATGTTCAGTGTTTGAAAGAAGCTACAGTCCTTTCCTCCACAAAAGTGGTGACCCCTCCTCCACTAAATACCACCCTGTCTTCATTACCAATGCACTGGCTCTGTTTCAAGAACCATTAACATGCTCTCAGGTCTCCTCCTTGTCCTTCACTCAAACTCCTTCCTTTACCCATTCCTGTCTGGCTTTCAGAAAACTCACTCTATTGCCTTCTCCTTCCTCAGGTTTACTGGTCTCATCCTGCAGAGGATGAACCAGGTCCTGATCACCTCTGCCATGTTGACCTTGCCAAGGCTTTTGACACTGTTGCTAACCCCATTCGTTTTAGAAAGCTTAGTCTTTGGTCTCCAGATGACTTTTCTAATCTCTTGTTCACATGGTTGAGCTCCTACTTAGTTGATAGGGCCCACATGGTCTTTGCAGTAGCTGCCTTGGCCCTGCTATCTTATTGGTTCAGATGTTCCTCATGGCCCTGTCCTGGGTCCCATCCTGTTCTCAATATTTATTAGGGTATCCTTGTACAATCATATCTAAAGATTTATGTCCTGTGAAGACTGCACACACCAACTGCCTGTAGAGATGGCACTCACACCAATGCAACTTGGAAAAGTTGAATGAAACAAAACCAAAACACACACACACACACACACAGACACGCACGCAGGCAGGCACTCAGGCATGCACTCACCGCTAGCTAGAGCAAGTGATTTTATTAAATCACAATCATAGAAATATAGACAATGATGGCAGAAAAATACCAAAGGTCCATCTAGTCTGCTCAGATTTCCCTATCTGTCCAGGGACCTATTGCCCATATGGGTTTTATCTCTCCCAGTTCACCCCTGCTCTGTCCCTCCCTACTGTAACTGACCTGCATAGCCACCAAACCCTTCACTCTGTCCAAGCCATACTTGAAAACATTTGCTGTCTTGTGACTGTTCCATGGCTCCCCATCTTTTCCATAAAATCACCCCACCCTTTACTACCCAGGGGTATCCATTTGGGGAAGTTCATTTCTTTAAAAGCTCAGTGACTGGCCGGATCTTCATTTTGACTGTTCATGCCAAACTGGTGCACCTACAGGAATCTTCTCCCGAGTATGGTATGCTCTATCATATCAAAGCTTGCATTATTTTCCTGCCTGCCATTAAAATGTTTTCAGAATGATCCTCCCTGTGTCTGACTATGGGGTGTGGTCAGCAGTGCTGACTCCAAGACCACTCTGGCCAGACTGGGTCCACTCTTTCACTCTTTGTGTCACTTTGCTCTTACCTGCCCCTTGTACTACCCACTGCTCCCGCTCACTGTGACCTCACTCTCCCTCTCTGGAGGGTAGGAGTCTTCCTACTGTATCTCTCTCATCTCCAAATTCTGTACAGCTTCCACACTGCTACCATATCTCTCTCCTCTGCTATATCTACTCCCCTTACCTACACCCTTATCCGTATAAACTGCCTTCGTTGTATCTTCCCATCTTATAACTTCTGCTGATAAATCCATTTTCTCCTTTAGGCTGCCTCTTCTCTCGCCTAACCTTCCATCTTTTCTGCTTCATCCTCCTTCTCCTCCTTAAAGCCCCTGCTACATTAAACATATTGCCCACACCTGATCCTCCATCTAATTCCTACCCTCTCTTCTCCTTATCTGCATACCCCTTTCCACATCCATTCAACCCCACACCCCTCCTTCACTGCCCTCCTCCCCACCCATGCTTGCTTTTGCAGTCAGTTGCTTTCCATGCACAGTATAATTGGTCCCACTGGAACAGTGAATGCTGTTTTCTGCTTCTCAGTCTTTTCACTGCTCCAGCACCTTGTTTCACCTGATATAATTTTCTCTGCAGTATATGAATGCCATATATACAGGTTACTCACCTGTAACAGGAGTTCTAGGAATGGTATATATGTTGTTCATCCACACTCATTGGCAGTATCCTTGCCGCTTTAAATCTTGCCGGAAGGTCTTCAAGCTTGCTCCTCCCACCCACCGGGTGGTATATCTGGCTCCCATGTATGGCGCCAGATCTGGCCCACTGGAAAGCTCAGGTTGTAGAGGCCGAAGCCGGAGGTCGGGTGGAGTAGTGGATGAACAATATATACCATTCCTAGAACTCCTGTTACAGGTGAGTAACCTGTATTTCTAGGGACATGGATATGTTGTTCATCCACACCATTGGCAGACTCCTAGCAGTTCTCCGGGAGGAGGGAGGCAAGAGCACACCCCCATATACTTACTTCTGGGAAAGAGAGACTGGAGAACCGAGGCCCCAAAACCAGCATCCGCGTGACTCAAGGTCGATGTGGTAGTGGGTACGAAGGTGTTTGCTGACTTCCAGGTAGCAGCCCTGCAGATTTCCTGATAGGGACGTCCCTGGAAGCAGCCACGCTGCAGCAGTATGGCGGGTAGAATGAGCCTATCCTCTGGGAGGCTCCATGCCCGCCAACTTATAGCAGAGATCTATGCAGGAGGTTACCCACCTGCTTGTCCGTCTGGCTGCAGGTCTGCCAGATCTTGACTTCAGCGTGGTGACAAACAGCTGGCGAACCTCTCCCGAATTTCAGCCCGTGCGCTCCTTATAATAAGCGGCGCCCTTCTAGGGTCCAGAGTATGGAGCCTATATTACGACCTCCGAGGTGTGATTGGGGTAGAACACCGGCAGAGTCAACACCTGGTTAAGGTGAAACTCCGACACCACCTTGGAGGAATTTCGGGTGGGGCATAGGACAACAATCCTGTGGAAGACCAGAGTAAGGAGACTTTCGATGAGCGCCTGGAGCTCTCCCATCCTTCTGGCTGACGGATAGCCACCAAGAAGGCGGTCTTCATGACAGGTGAGAGAGAGCACACCTGTGCATAGGTTCGAATGGCTTGCCCATGAGCTTTGCCAGTACCAGCAGTAGATCCCACGGAGGTGGGGGGTTCCGCACTGGAGGGAAATGTGATCAAGGCCTTGAAAAGCGCCAAACCACCTTCTCCTGCGGCCATACGACTGCTTCCGGCCCGCGCCCGTAAGCAGAGATGGCTGCCAGGTGCACCCTAGGGTCGCCGACCTAAGCCCTTGACTAGAAAGGGACCATAAATAGTCCAAGATGCTTGCCAAGGAACAGGAGGAAGGGTCCAAGCCCTTGTTCCTGACACCAAATGGAAAACCTTTTCCATTTGAAGGCATAGCATTTTCTGGTCGACTCCTCACGGGACGCCTCAACTACATTGAGGACCTCGTCGAAAGACCCAAAGCCTGGAACTCTAGCCAGCCGGAACCAGGCCGTCAGGTGCAGGGATTGAAGGTCCGGATGGAACACCTTCCCTGATTGACTGAGAGCAGGTCCGGGCGAGCTGGAAGCTGCGAGTCCTGGAGCTGAGACTGAGGAGATCTGTACCAGAACTGGCGAGGCCAGTCTGGGCTATCAGAATCACCTGCGCCTTTGTCCTCCCTCGCCTTGAGAAGCACCCTTGTGGATCAAGGGAAATGGGAAGGCGTAAAGAGGCTCCGGGGTCCATTGCCCTCGAGAAGGCATCCCCTGCAGCGAGCCCTGCTGAGGGGGCGGGCATGAACAGACTCAGCTTCGCTGCCTCCATGGAGGCAAACAGGTCCACCTGAGGTGTGCCCAAAGGGAGAACAGATGCTGTACTACCTCCGCAGGAGAGACCACTGTGGGATGCAGCCCCTATCCGCTCAGGCATCGGCCAGGGTGTTGGAGGCCCTGCCACGTGAATGGCTAGGAGATGGGCCTCCAGGCTGCGCACGAGTGACCAAATGCGAGAGCCTTGCATAGAAGCATGGAGCGCTCCCGCCTGGCGGTTTAGATAGTACATGGTCGTGGTATTGTCCGCCTGGACCGACCACTTGACCCCTGGGAGGAACGGAGCAAAGGCGGTGAGAGCTAGGCGATCGCCGGAGCTCCAGCAGGTTGATGTGGCATCGACTTGGGCTGGGGACCAGAGGCCATGAGCCTGTAGCTCCCCAGATGGGCACCCCAACCCATCAGAGAGGCATCGGCGACAGAGAGACCGTCTGCTCGGGCGGACGAAACGGGATGCCCTCCTGCAAATGATCTGGAACGGTCCACACTGGAGCTGTCCACATCCCTGTGTCACCGACACAAGCTGGTCCAAGGGATCGCAGCTGCCAGACCACTGGCTGGCCAGTCCCCACTGAAGGACGATGTTCCAGCGGGCCCAACGGACCACGCTGGTACAGGCCGCCATGAGACCCAGGAGGCGAGGAAGTCCCGGCAGGGCGCAATTGCCCAACCAGAAATGATCGGGCAAAGGAGGAAAGAACCTCGCCCTGTCCGCCGGGAGCCGCGCCTGGCTCAAGAGAGTCGAGCTGCGCCGATGAATAAAATCACCTGCTTCGCTCGAAGTTCACTTGGCCTCATGATAAGGAGGCCCAGTTGAGAGCACCTGGAGGGCCAGATCTCTGGACCACTCCGCCTCCTTCCTGGAGGGAGCTGCTATCAGCCAGTCGTCCAGGTAAGGGTACACCCGACCCTCGGCGCCGAGAGGAATGCTGTCACCACTGCCATGCATTTGGTGAAGACCCTGGGAGCTGGAGACAAGCGGAAGGGCATGGCTTGAATCGAAGAGATCCTTCCGCCTGGAAGCTTAAGGAATCTTCTGGTGAGACGGACGGATAGGGACGTGAAAAACGCTGCCCTGCAAGTCTCGAGAGCAGAACTATCACACGCCTGCCCAAGGATGGTATTATCTGAGCCTAGAGTGACCATCCTGAAGGTTCGAGACCTTAGAACTTGTTTAGGTCGTAGGTTTCCAGAAATGGGGCGCCAGCCCCCCGTCCGCTTCGAACCAGGAAGTACCTGGACACAAACCCTGGGTCTGAAGGAGGGTCCACCACCTCTCTTACCACCTCCTTCTGGAGGAGGAGAGGATGTCGGCCGACGAGCCGCCAGTGAGGCTGGGGATCTGAAGCTCCGAGGGGCGACGGCTCTGAAGGGGGTGCCTGCTCGAATTCCAGAGGCAGGCCTCTTCCCACCACTCCAGGACCCACCTGTCCGTGGTAACAGCGACCAGGTGGAACGGAGTGCTGGAGCCGCCCTCTCCAGGGGGACCTAGGGGGTAAGGTGACGGGATGGGGCGATACACCCTCAGCCCTGTCACTGGGCAGGCTTGGAGGAGGGGACCGGCCGAGGGACTCTCCGGCCCTTTCCTCCCTGCCTCCTTGTTAGAGGAAGCCGCGGCTTGGGTTTGGGATGCCAAGGCCGAGCCTGCTGGCCCTGACGTTGCTGGGCCGGGCTCGGGGCACAGAAGGACTAAAGGGCTTAGGCTGTGGTTTGCGGCCTTTGTCCTTCTGAGCGAAGAGACCGAGTCCAAGGTGGCATTGGACTCTCGATCCTCTGCAGGTGACCTTCCACCCCAGGGCCAAGAGGTCAGTCCCAAAGGGAACATCCGCCAACTTGTGCTGGGTATCCGACTTAAAGGTGGATATCCTCAGCCAAGCTTCACCGATAGCCACTGCGCCGCCACCGATCTGGCACATGAGTCCCCATATCCAAAGCAGTCTGGAGCTGCTGTTTGGCCACTGCCCTGCCCTGGTCCCGCACCTGCTTAACCGTAGTCTGCAGATCGGCGGGAAGATGAGGGATGACCTCATCCAGGAGCCCAACCAGGGCATGAGAAAATCCATGAGGACGGCCGAACTGGCCTGACAAGGCCGAGAGAGGACGCAGCGTAGACTTTTCGCCTCGTACGTAAGTCCACTCTTGGACCCTTGTCAGGAGGTTTGTCCACATCCTCTGGCGCAGCCGGCGCTACCGAAAACGCTTGTCGGTAACCAACCCTCAGCAGAGGGTGTTCCGAAAACCGACAAGGAACCGGTAGGGACCGCGATACTTCTGGCCATCCTGGGTCAAGGCGCAGGGCAGGAAGCAGGCTGCCAAAGTTCCAGTGCCGGACCCACTATGGCCTCGCCACCGGAAAGGCCTCGCCGGAGAATCCCTCGGTCCAGAATCTCCTGAGGGGATACCTGGCCCGCTTTGGAAACGGGTCGAGCTCCATCCCGTAGACTCCGAGATGAGCCAAGCAGTCTCAGGAAGGACGACGGCTATCGCCCATTGACTGACCTCCTGAAGACCCAAGTCCAGTCGCTGGAGAAGAAGGAGGAATCATCTTCGACTCGAAGAGTCCTCGAAGAGCTGCCTCTGGCCTGAGCCACCCTTCACCTGCCGAGGTCGGTCGGGAGTGAGGGTAACTGACAGCCGATGGGGGTAAACCCTTAGTCGACCGAGAATCCTTGGTCGGAGCCCCAATTGGTGGCTGGAGGCGGAGGTTCCACCGAATCGCGGAGCAGTTGGTTTTGGCCGAACAACCGCCTGGGTATAGGCTCCTCGGACAAGTCGAGGGGTTGTGTCGGTTGCCCGTGACAGCACTTAATGGCCGGGAAGGCGCCTGGAGTCGGGCTTATTCCCGCCAGGAGGAGTTGTTACATAAGGTCCTCGCACTGGCCGACGACGATTAAGCCTCATCCGAGGAGGAGGACGAGGACGAAGCGGGCGACGCCGCTTACCGCCGGGTGCCGACCGAGACCGCCCATGACGGTGGAACGGCTGACCGCTGAAGAGGTCCGAACCGAGACCGAGAGTCCCGGAATTTCCGGGTCGGTGCGGGAGGTGTCGGCCGAACCGGCACTCCTTCGACTCGGAAGGTCCATCCGAGGGCTCCGGAACCCGAGGCACAGACGAGCCCACGGGTCCTCAACTCCTCCCGGGGAACCGGGAGAGGGAATCTCGGCTGCTAAAGGCGACAGCCCGTCCAATGGGTCGGAAAAATCTCGACTTCATCAGTGGAGTCTCGGTCAACTGACCTGGCCGGGGACACCGTGAGGCCAGTGGCGCTAATGGTTTAATCGGGGCTTCCCCACGGACGACGGTCCGGGAGGGACCTTCCGGCCCCAAGAGCCGCCGATGAGGGGATCTCACCCTTGTCCCTCTTTTGGACGAGAATAAGGTCCAGCAGACGCAGGCCTTCTCCTTTAGTGGAGAGGACAGACAAAGCTCCTTAAAAGAAGCCGTGTAGAAGAACCCAGAGAGGCGGGATAAATGCCGCGGCAGATACTGCCCGCGCCGCGCCTCCTTCGAGGACTACCATCCGCCGAGCTGATCCGCCGAGCCTGCCGCCACGCGACACCGCCAACCGGGCCTCCTTGACTTCACCGAGGGAACGCTCGGACGGCCCAGTTGCAATCGGGCAGCACGGTCTTCGAGGACGAGGCGAGAAAGATGAGCACAGGTCGCAAGCCTGCGGGTGGCTCAAGGCCTAGGCAGTAGACACACGTGAGTGTGGATCCGTCTGAGACATCTTCTGCCCGCATGGGCATCTCCGAACCGGAGTCGATTTGTCCATCGCAGCCGCGAGGGATCGAAGATGAAGTCTTTTGCAAATTTTTATTTTTAAATCCAACGGAGAAATAGGAACCAGTCGCTAAAACGCAGAGCGTTAAGGGAGGGAACCTGAGCTTCCAAGCGGTAAGGAAGATCTGGCGTCATGGGCGGAGCCGAGTTATACCACCCGGGTGGGTGGGAGGAGCAAGCTTGAAGACCTTCCGCAAGATTTAAACGGCAAGGATACTGCCAATGAGTGTGGATGAACAACATATCCATGTCCCTAGAAACTTATCTTTTCACCTGTAAAACAAGGAACATGTGAGATTTATAGAACATTAAATGAAGAATTAAGCAATTTTTGTCATGCAGTTAGACTACTTTGACAGTAGGTTAGGGCTATATTGGCTGGATTTTACCTTTTGTGTCTGAATGTGAGCCACAAATCAGAAAACATCAGAAAAGTTTAAAACTTTTTTAAAAATGGCAGGCAAAATATAAATTAATGTACACTACTTCCAACTATTTTCATGTGCGTTTGAACTGTATCAATATACTTTTAAACTGTATCAACATACTCTATACTTAAACTGTATTGATATTATTTGAATATATTCATACATGATACTCATATTAATAGTCTATATTTGTTTCAAACTGACTCCAAGATTTCATTTCATCAATCCATCAATCAATCAAACGTCTTTATTTATCCAGGTGAACACCATTGAGCAAGCTCATTTACAAGGTGGACCTGTGTCACACAAGATCAAAGAACAATACATTTATGTAGAGACAATAAATGGACATAGTTATACATTAACAAAACAAGCATTTGCCAATGCCGAACGTCTCGCTTGCAGGTATTTGCAGTGGTATTTGGCACTTGGACATGGCTTAAAAATCAGTGACAAGAAATACAAGCATTTGTCAATGCCGAATGTTGCTTACTTCTATGTGCTGTATAGGTATTTGAAAGTCACTGGAGTGCAAATATTAAAATTTGCGAACTTCGAACTTGCATAGGAGCTGCGAAGCGCCTTCATTAAAAAGCAGTCATTTTTAGGAATTTTTTCACCAAATTTTCAACATAGCCATTTAAGACCTCTGCTCATGAACAGTGTCACTGTGATTTTCTTAATGTGTCCCATACATTGATTTCAGATACCGACTGCGCCATATGCCACATGAGGCGGAAACACGCTTTTGGGCAGGATGTGAAAAATGACAGCTGTACTGCTCATAAGGAGGTGTGGTAAATGGCAATGTTGAAAATCTGGAGTGAAAATATTGAAAATTCATGAATATACGAAAGGCAGCATAGGAACTGGGCGAACGACACTCAGAAAACAACAGTTATTTTAGAATTTTTTTCGTCAAATTTTTAACACAGCCATTTTAAGACCTCTGCTCATGAACAGTGTCACTGTGATTTTCTTAATGTGACCCATACATTGAGTTCACGACACCGACTGCGCCATTGTGCGCTATACATGGGCGGAAACACATTTTGGGTGAGGTGTGAAAATGACAGCTATACTACTCATAAGAAGGTGTGGTAAAATGGCAATGTTGAAAATCTGGAGTGAAAATATTGAAAATTCGAACTCATGAAAGCTCATGAGGAACCGCGCAATGCACGCCAGAAAAAACAGTCATTTTAGAATTCCCACCTCAAAATAGGCTTTTGAGAGCCCACCTTATGAACGCTGGCACTGTATTTCTTCATTAATTGGGCCTGAAAGATGATTTTGGTGTAGTGATCATACAAATCACCCTTCGGGCCCGAATAACGCCATGACAGTGACAGAATTCATGAGAAGGGTCCCAAAACCCCATGTTGAAAATTTGGTGCAAAAATTCCAAAATACCTGAGATATGCAACAAAGTTGAAAACCCCATCTAGCCCATTATACAGCTACCGGCATTTCCTCAGTTCGCGGTCAGCTTTGAAGACTGCAGACATCTTCCCAGTCCAGCGATGATCATCGTGCCGAGCTCGGAGTGAAAGTAGGGTGGGGGTGTGGGAGGCAGGGTGTGCAGTGGGTGGGTGCGGGTTGTGGGAGGGGCCAGGGAGAAGCGCCGTGGACCGCTTTTAATGTACAGGTTTAAAAAAAAAAAAAAAGACGACGATTATTTGCCACGCTGGGTGGGCCCAGCATGGCAGAAGGATGGCTTGGGGGGCCGTGGAGCCGATGAGGGATTGGGCACCCCCATCAGCAGACGACGCTGGATGTTTGCCACGCTGGGTGGCCCAACGGGCAGCAAAGATTTTGGGGGCGGACGCTGGTGAGCACACAGCGGTGGTTTTCTTTGAAGAGAAGACCACCGCTGTCATACACAGCACCGCATCCGATTGGTGCAGGACCGCCATGCCTGCTCAATGGAGCAGAGGATTGCACAGGAGGGCACACCTCCAAAGTGTCCCATTCTCCCAAGGCGTTCCTTGCATGCGGCGCAAGCGAACGTAATATACACACAGAGCAAGAGAAACTAGGTCCGGGTAATAGGTTAACAAGGTTGTGGTGAATGTAAGAGTGAATGGTATGAGTAAGGGAAAATCAAACATTCTCACTATCAGCACAGCTAGCATAAGTCAAGACATAGGATTCAAGCTTAAAGGGGTGATGGCAGGAAGCTGACATGGGATGGGTGGGATACAGGGTAGCTTGCTGTTCTGGGAGGTGCTAGGACAACGGGGCTGGGGACAACACATGGTATAAGGTCAGAAGGGTAAGATGGGTAATGGAGTAATAACAGTGAAATTGAGGGATAAAGTTAAGACAACCAGGGGCCAGATTTAGGTAGTATTGCAGAGAGCAGGTAAGCAGTAGACACCATAGCATGCTAAGAGTGGGGAAACAGTAGCAGAGTTCCTAACAGCCCTGGCATACAAGGTCTTGAAGATGGTAAGACTAATGGGAATGCTCAGTTTCATTGATTTCTGTCATTTGTTCCAGAGTGAAGGCAACACAAAGCCTATGGCCACTTTCTCAAAGCATGTGTTAGCCCTAGGCACTTTCAGTGAAATCAGAGAGTAACTTCTCAATGCATAGTTGCCTAGCAAGTTTACAGCAGGCAGTCAGAGATGTATTGGGGAATTTGTTGGTAATAGCTCTGAAGGTCCAGAGAACCGCATTTCTATTCCGCCTGTACTGGAGGAGGTCCACCCCACAGCTGCATATAAGGAGCAATGGTGTGTGGTGAGGGGTAGGCCAGTTATGAATCTCAAGGCTCTGTGATACAGGATGTCCAATTTAGTAAGACAGGAGGCAGTGCACTGACTATAAATGAAGTCAGTGTAGTCAATTAGGAAAGGAATGTGGATTGAACTAACTGCATCTTAGCATCTTTGGTCAAGAGGTGATTTTTCTAAAGAAAAGAACAAGCCTCTGCCTCAGCTTTTCAGCAGATCCTCGACATGATCCACAAAAGAGTCTTTGGTCTAGCAGACCCCAGGTACTTGAATTTTGTAACAAATTCCAGCCTTTCTCCTAGTTAAGTGGTAATCGAGGTGCGGAACCAATAATGGCAGGGTACGCCATATGAATAGCAGGTGAAAACAGCATCGCTTTTGTTTTTTGGCAATGAGTAAAATTTTTTATTTAGGAACTGAATCTGTAGCAGGTTGAAGTGGTTTGCAAGTCTCCGTAGGCAGCTTCTGGGGTTGGGCGGTTAGGTAAAGCACCATATCATCTGCAAACAGGTGAATACTAGCCCCTTGATACCGTCATCAATATTGTTTATATAAATTGCAAACAGTAGAGGCCCCAGGATAGATCGCTGAGGTACACCTCTTTTAGTGGTTTGAGTGGGAGAGCCCTTCAGCCTTGACCTGCTGTTGCCTATCTGTAAGGCAATCATTGAACCAGCAATTAGAGGTTGAGTCCAGGCCTATCATTTTTAGGGTGGAAAGAAGCAGGCAGTGGTCGATGGTGTTGAAGGCCTTGCTTAGGTCCAGGAACACAGCGCAGACAAAGTTTCTGTTCTCCAGATCTTGTTGCCAATCATTAGTCACTTTGGCAAGAGCCGTAATGGTGCTGTGTTTAGTTCTGAAACAAGACTGCATTGGGTTTAGAAGGTTCATATTGTCTAAGTAGGCTCTCAAATGAGCATTCACAATTTTTCCAAGAGTTTAGAAAGTATGGGGAGGAGTGATATCGGCCTATAGTTGTTTAGATCAAAGGGTCCCCTGATTTAAACAGAGGGATGATATGGGCAGTTTTCCATATGGGAGGAGTCTCCTGGGATAAGGACAGGTTAAATAGGATGTGTGATTGGTACAGCTAGGACATTGTATGCATCTTTAGGAAGTAGGGTTGAGAGAATCTGCACCTGCACTTTTCTTAGTGTCCATTTATAGAAGAAGATCTTCACCTCTTTCAGCAAAGCAGGTAGCGTTAGTAGCACTACTACATTCAGGAATCTGTGCACTAATCTGAGAGCATAGCATGCATGTAAGTGAGTTGTCAAATGCTAGGCCTGCAGTGGCAAAGTGGTAGTTGAAGGCCTGAAGAATCCCCATTCTAGTCGTTAATAGTAACGTTGTCAGAGATAATTTTCAAAGGAAGTACATTTCCAGGCGAATGATCAGCCAGCTCTTTGATTGTGGACCAAAATTTAGTTGTGCACTTTGAGGCAGAGTCTAGTTCAAAATGATAGAAGTTGGCCTTAGCCTCTCTAACCAACTTAGTGCAAGAGTTCCTGGCCTTCCTGAAATGGCACCAATCCCACTGTTTTTGATTCGCTAGCTTTTTCCAAAGTTTGTTTCTCTCTAGTAATGCTGCCTTAAGTTCAGACTTTCACCAGGGAGTATGATTATTTAGGCACATGACACAATTTCATGGAAAATGTCATACGCCATACTCATCGACTTAGCTAGGTAAAAGTTCTGCCAGCGTAAGGAAAATTTTAGCTCATCAATATAGGTGAATAGGTCAAAGTTGCGTCTGGACCTTTTGGTGGAGAACTTAGATGTGGATGGGGGTTTAGAGGCAGATCTTACACCGCAATGAAGCAGTGATCACTGACATCTGAGGAAAAAATTCTGGCATGAGAAAAGGAGTGTGGTTTACTTACAAGAACGACATCCAACAGGGTGTTATTCCTCGGGTTTTTCTTGATGAGGTGCATTGGTTCTACGATAAGTTGTGTGAGCCCATGGGAGTCACAGAAGGATTTAGGAGGTAATGAGGCCTTAGATAGCCAGTCATAATTGAGATCCCTAGTATAATTGTTTCAAGGGTCCCATGCCCGTAATTGTCGATAGGTGAGACAAGAGCTGGGAACCAGCAGATGGTGGTCTGTAACACCCTATGACATGAATAGCCATTGAAGGGGATATTTCAACCTTAAGGGACAGACATTTGCAGTACAGGAAGAGTCAAGGGTAGAGACCGATATTTGTCCTTGACATAAATTGCCACCCACCACCCCTAGTCTGCCTGTTGGCTCTAAACAGCAAGTAGTTGGAAATTCAGGGTAGATGGTCTGAGCCAGGATTCTGAGACTACCAGTACATCTGGCTTGATGTGGAGGACCCAGGTCTGGATTGAGGTGAACTTTTAAAAGACTGCATACATTAACATGCATAAAACTCATTCCTCTAAGCCTTGTAAGGTCAACGGAGATAAGAGGGCTTCTGTAGGACCAGGATTGAGTTCAACATTACCTGAGACAATAAGAGGAGAAGCAAAATTTTCCTTAAGGTAGCAAGAGATAATTTGAAAGCTCTAGCCCTTCCTCGACAACTTGGGATGTCAGTATGAGAGTGCAGGGTCCTGCTTTTTGTACTATGCTGTCCTAGAGATGCATAGACTAGAACCCTCACTGTGTGGCACCAAATGGTATTAATACTGGGGATATGGGAGACATACCCTGCACAGGTGGAGAGGTGCAGGTCCCACCCTCAGAAGATACCTCAGATTGATGCAAGTGTGGAGGCGTGGGGTGCTGCAATAGCTATGTGATATGTTGCTATAAAATAACAGAGGGTCCGACTCCCCTGAGAGTTATTTTGGCCTGGAAAATACAGTACATAAGGCACCAGTCATAGGATGGTGAAGAAATGGAGCCAGGTACCAGCTCTCATGGTGACGCTTTATGGTAAAATAATGAACTAAGATGTCATAGGAATGTTGATCTGTAATTATGCTTAGCCGGTCTGCAAAGCTCCTAAAGGATCATCATACAGTACAGGACTAGCTGGTGATTACTGATGTTAAGGGTCTTCGCAGGGCTGGACAAGATAACAGTTGACACAATGCCCATATAAGGTGCGGTATACCCTAGATAGCTGACACTTTACAAGGGGCAATAGGATGCTGCTGAGTAAGCTGTTCCAACACAATCCCACACCGTATGTGTGATATTAACTTGCAGTGCTTATTTGTCTATGGTAAGCATCTGTGGAGTGATAGGAAGGCAAGGATTCCGAAGACAAGCATGTTGAATAGGTGGAAGGAAGAGACCAAGGAATAAGAAGGGTGGGAGAAGGCAGTCTATATAATAATGAGCCGAGAGGGGGATGGGGGGTGGGCAAAAAATGCAGCTTTGCCGTACTTCTTAGTTCGAGTCCATGCTTGTGGTCTCGGTGGCGGCGGCTATGGAGCGCCATTTGCCCAGTGGCGTCTCAACGGCAGTTGAGCTGGGAGCCCTGGAGGGTTCATGGCTAGGAGAGAGAAGAAACAGAGGTTTAAGTACTGGTCCCTAGATAAAGGCCAAGCAAACCAGCAAGAAATAAAATTAGCAAAACAAAGGGAGTGATTTCCATGGCCCAGAGGTCTGGGATCAAACTACAGGGACAGGGAGAGGCTGTAATTACCTAAAGCAGAGTGAAACTCTATGCACTTAGACTCTAAGGTTTTAACATCAGAGACAAAACATATAAAACATAGCTTTACAGTAATCAAGAAGTTCAAACAGCTATTTTTCAGTCCAAGTTTCAAGGAAAATGCAGGATCGGACTACGGACCAATCGGAACTGTCCTGAAAAGGTGCTTGGCTTTGCCTGCACTTTAGCTCAAGGAGTCCATGCTTGTGGTCTTGGGCAGCAGCTATGAAAGCACTTTCCATCCGGTGGTTGCATCTCCTGAGGCAGTTGAACTGGGAGCCCTGGAGGGTTCACGCCTAGGGAGGAAAGAAATGGAGGTTTAAGTACTGGTCCCTAGAAAAGGCCAACAAACCAGCAAGAAATAAAATTAGCAAAACAAAGGGAGTATTCCTTGGTGCCCTGAGGTCTGGGGTCCAAACTGCAGGGACAGGGAGGGGCTGTAATTACTTGAAGCACAGTGAAATTCTATGCACTTAGACTCTAAGGTTTTAACATCAGAGACAAAACATATAAAACAATGTTTTACAGTAATCAAAAACTCTTTTAGCCCAAGTTTCAAGGAAAAATGCAGGATCAGACTGCAGACCAATCAGAACTGGCCTGAAAAGGCGCTTGCATTCTGATTGGCGGTGGTTTTGCTGTACCTCTTAGTTCAAGGTCGTGCTTGTGGTCTCGGGTGGCGGCTATGGAAGTGCCTTCCGCCCGGTGGCAGCGTCTCCTTGGCAGTTGAGATGGGAGCCTCGGAGGGTTCACAGCTCTTAGTTCAAGGAGTCCATGCTTATGGTCTTGGGAGGTGGCTATGGAAGCGCCGTCCACCCAGTGGCTGCGTTTCCCATGGCAGTTGAGCTGGGAGCCCAGGAGGGTTCACGGCTCTTAGTTCAAGAGTCTGTGCTTGTGGTCTCGGGTGGTGGCTATGGAAGCGCTGTCTGCCCGGTGGCGTCTCCCATGGCAGTTGAGATTGGAGCCCTGGAGGGTTCATGGCTCTTAGTTCAAGGAGTCCGTGCTTGTGGTCTCAGGCAGTGGCTATGGGAAGCGCTGTCTGCCCAGTGGCTGCGTCTCCCATGGCAGTTGAGCTGGGAGCCCTGGATGGTTAAACAAACTAAGTTACAGCTTTAATGTTTCAAATAAGCCTTTTGAAAGAAATGAGAAAAGGCTTCTTTGCAGCTGATAGGGCTAGAATTGTTTTTGTTTTTTTAATGAAAGCTAGAGTCAGGCCAACATAGATATGTTCTAATGATTTAGTTTCCATGTATAAATATAATAATGCAATATGGATACAGTGGAAAGGTGACAGTTCCCTAAGCGGCTGATGCCATGTATGCAAAACATGCCAGTGGTATTCCATCAAGGAAAACCACAACCTTTTCTGACATTTTTATTGGATTTACATAAATAACAGAACAGGGCATTCAAAACATATACATTTTAAATGTTGTACTGTACTTTGTTATCATTAAAGGACAGTGTTGGACTGTGGCATTTTGGAAGACACAGGTGGTTTTCCATTTAGAGAACAAAATTTTAATTCTAGTTTCATGGATATTCAGGTCTCACACTTTTCATATCACTTGAAGTCATTTTCCATTATTGTTTCTGTTCCACATATTTACATTTTATGAATGTATTTTGTTTTGTCTCTCATTGTTTTCTGTATCTCCTACATCCCCTTCCCTCACTTGAAACTTGCTGTCCTCAGCTCAGTGTTTCCTCTGATCTAAATATTTTAAGTAAACTAGAAAGAATGTGTTTATTCTTAGACAGAATAACCACTAGTATATTCCGCCATTTCAAAAAATAATCTTTATGATAATTTTATAATGCCTGAAGCTACATTTTGAAATCTGTAAGATCTGAACAGTTAATATACTGCTCCTGTGTTGCTACATGCGATATACGTATTGATATACTATGTTAAAAATGACAGGGCTTTAAAATGCAGTGAACAATTTTATTTGTTAGCAATATTAAAACATTTTATGCTTTTTATATTGATATGTGGTCACTGTGCAGTGTCAGTGGCTCAGTAGGTAGCACACTCGCCTCTGAGGCCAGGAGTTCAGAGGGCTGTGGGTTCAGTTCCCACGTCTGGCACTTAGGTTAATATCCCAGTATTGACACTGTAGTGCGGCATGAGAGGGGTACTGCACTTTGAGATGTCGCCTTCGGATGAGATGTTAAACCGAGGTCCCATCTGCCTGGATTGGTGGTAGTGCAGGTGGATGTTAAAGATCCCATGGCACCTCTTGAAATGAGCAGGGAATTTCCATGGTGTCCTGGCCAAATTTCCTCATTCACTAAAATACCACCAACAGCTTAATCTGGTTCAAGGTCAGTTGGCATTCATCTGTATCCCCTCCCGGGTCGTGCCTGAAAATAGGCAGGATTTGTCTAGTGCACTTACCCGTCAACAACAAAAAAAAACACTAAAAATTAAACTGTAGTGATAAAATAATGACATGTCCATCACTGACTCTAAGCTTTCATTAAAAAGTCTCCAACCCTAACACTTCCAGAGTTAGACCTCGGTTCCAAAGTTATCTCATTTTAAAGACAATATCTTTTGACAGGCCTAACTCTGGAACTGTTAGCTAGAAATTGAATTTGTTTTAATGAAACCTTTGAGTCTGGCTGTTAGGAACAGTATTATATTTTATTGTGTAACAATCGTAATTATGTTATTGATATAAAAGGCAGTCTCTCTAGCTATATGATATACACATTTACATCATAACAAAACTATTTTTTTTTGTTTTGTAAAATAAATGCTATCAATATACTTTTTCCATAATGATAAAGTATATAAATATACTTTTGAATATCAACATGGATAATTTCATGATGGTTTTAAAAATAAAATTAAAAAAAAGTTTGTACTTTTTCTGAATTTTGGTATTAGTCTCCTAATTTAACTGGTATCAAAATACCAATACAATAAAATAAAAGTACCAAAATCTTGGATTTCAGGAGGGCAGACTTCAGGAAAATGGGCAAAGTGCTAAGGAGCCATCTGGTGGGCATCAGAGCAGATATGAGGATGGACCAAAGGTGGTTCATCATTAAGGAAGGAATACTGGCTGCCACAGATGAGTGTGTTAGACTTGAGGAAGAATACAAGGGCCAAAGTGTCCAGCTGGTTCAATTCTGGGGTTGCCCAGGCAGTAAGGGAAAAGAGATTGGCCTACAGCAGGAGTTCTCAAATGGTGAGGCCAGCCTCCTGGGAGGCCCGACCTGTTTCAGGGAGGCTCAAACAAGTCTGAAAAGTACTGTATTTAAACTTTGAGTTTTAGATATTTTGTATGAAGGGATGAAGCAGACTGAACAAGGATAATAGTAAATGATTATGCATTTATTTACAAATCGGTGACCAGGAAGGCACACTGAAAAGAGGCTCATTACAGGTGTACCCGGTAAAGGGTATGGAGTGAATACAATTCAAAAGGTAACTGCAAAACAGTCAAATAATACAAAATGAACAGTAGAGTAAACTAGGAGCAAGGGGGGCAAAATGATCCCTGAGAAGTTGTTTAAGAGCAGTGTAAGAGGAGGAGAGACAGAGGTGGACAAAAGCGTTATTCCAGATGGCGAGGAAACAGAGAAAGCAATCTGACCCATAAAGGTACTGCAACAAGGCTTTAACAATGATTCAGAAGTCAAAGGCTGGCCACTGGAGGGATTACAATAAGCTGAATAAAATGAGAACCAGCTATTCAGAAGTTTCACTTTATTCCTGATGTACTGTGAAAAGTATTCTATTTTTCTATGGGGAGGCCCAAGATTATTTCAGTATTTGGGGAGGCTCAAGATCTTTTCCATGGCCTAGGGAGGCTCACTATGACGAAGTATGAGAACTAATGGCCTACAGAAAATTCAGGAAGACTAAGAGAGATGTGGATAGGGAAAATTTATTTTATTTTATTTTATTTATTTATTTATTAGATCATTGGCTTGCAAACCTTTGAGTCAAAGACTCATTTACAAAGGCACCTCGTCAAGAGATCACTACATCACAGAAAACAAAACAGTACAGTACATAATGCTTAGATTAAAAAGCAACCAGTGTTACAGGAATTCACTGGTGGTACAAGCTTAGTAATAGGTAGGTCACAGTAGTCATAATACAGGTACACGAGTACCATGTCAGGTAGCAACCAGAGATATTTTATTACACTAGTCAGCAGTTGTTGCCTGAGACCCCAGGCATATACAGCAAAAGTTCACAGGGCAAACCCAGCCTAGGGGTGAGGCAGTGGGAGCTAGAGGGGGCTGGGGGCGGTCGCCCTCCTGGCTGCCCAAGTGTTAGTAGTGGTACCCTGCCACCATCTTTATTCACTGTTTAGTGCCCATTGTGGAGCCCGTGATTGACTGAATGCCCCCCTGCCCAAATATTCCCAAACCTGGCTCCACCACTGGGGTGAGGGTAAGGGCAGGTGGGGGATTATGTGCAGTTGCAGCAGCGAGTGCTTGTCAGATGGCTTCTGAGGGAGACTTGAAAGGACCAAGCTTAGTGGAGTCAGCTGTGTTAACTGGGAGGGAACTGAACCAGGAGGGAGCCTGATAGCAAAAGGATCTCTGGGCCATAGAGGTCCTTACCCTGGGGACAATAAGGAGGTTTTGACAGTACCTAAAGTTGGCTAGTGAGGCAAGTAAGGAGGTCTAGCAAGCAAAGGCACAGAAGGAGCTGCAGATAGCTGAAGGAATTAAGAAGGGGGAAGGCTTTCTCGCTATAAGTGAGAAAAGGGACATGAAGAAAGGCATTGTTAGGTTTAAGAAAGGGGTGGGTGGCAGGAGGATAATGGGAGAAAAGCAGAGATACTAAATGAATACTTCTGTTCTGTCTTCATCAGGAGAAGGATGGACCAGTGCCTCAGGGGGAAAAGAGGAGTGGGGGAAGGAACATAGATATAGTGATAGAGGAGGAGGACAGAGTGAGGGAGGGCTGCTGGCATTAAAGGTGGACAAATCACTAGGCTCGAACAGAGTACATCCAAGGGTACTAAAGGAACTGCCTGAGGAGCTGGAAGGCCACTGGCAGACCTATTTAATAGATCACTAGAGTCAGGTGTGGTACCGCAGGACTGGAGAACAGCACATGTAGTGCCCCTCCACAAAAGCGGTCCCAAGGATGACCCAGGGAATTACAAACCAGTCAGTCTGACCTCCATTGTGGGTAAGCTCATGGAGACCATACTAAAGGAAAGGTTAGTGAAATAGCTAGAGGAGCATGGTGTCCAGGATGCAAGGCAGCATGGGTTCATGAGAGAGGGGGGAGATTGTGTCAAACAAATCTGATTGGCTTCTTTGACTGTGTCATTAAGAGAGTAGACAGGGCCAAGCAGTAGACAACCTCATCTTGATTTCAGCAAGGCCTTTGACTCTGTGCCCACAAAAGGTTGATCAGGATGTTGTTGGATCTTGGAGTTGGGGAAAGATGTCCAGATGGGTGGAAAACTGGTTGAGGAGAGAACTCAGAGGGTTGTTGTGGGGGTGAGTTATCTGGCACCAGAGAGGTAACCAGTGGGGTCCCACAGAGCTCAGTGCTGGGGTCGGTGTTGTTCAATCTTTCATCAGTGACATTGGGGATGGTGTTAAGGGTAAAATGTGACTATTTGTGGATGACACCAAGCTCTGCGGGAGAGTAGACACAGCTGAAGGGATACAGGACCTACAGGAAGATCTGGAAAAGTTGGGGAGGTGGTCCAGGATCTGGCAGCTTGGCTTCAATGCCAGGCATGCAAAGTTATGCATATTGGTGCCAAGAATCCCAGGACAGAGTACTACCTGGGTGGAGTCAGAGTATCTGCATCAGAGGAGAAGGACCTAGGAGTGATGATCACCAGTGACCTGAAGTACTCACGCAGTGCAAGAAAGCAGCATCAAAGGCAAACAAGATGCTGGACTGCCTACCTAGGGGGATCAGTAGTAGAGAGAGGAGGTTATACTGCCTTTGTACAGGTTACTGGTAAGGCTGCATCTAGAATATGGAGTTCAGCACTGGTGCCCACACCTCAAAAGGACATTAACCCACTGGAGAAGGTCCATAGGAGGGCTACAAGGTGATAGTGGGTCAGCAGGGTAAGGCATATGAGGAGAGGTTGTGGGCACCAAACATGTACTCCCTGGATGACAGAGAGAGAGAGAGAGGGGCATGATTGGGACCTTCAAGATCTTGAAAGGGATAAATAAGGTTGGTAAGGAAAGTCTCTTTAAGCTGAGTGGCAATCATAACACGAGGGGGCACAGTCTTAAGTTGGAGGGTGGGAGGTTTATGAGGGAGGTCAGAAGCACTTCCTCACAGAGAGGGTGGAAGACATTTGAATGCGCTGCCAGGCATCTCATTGAAAACAGTGGGCAACTTTAAGAGATGCTGGGATAGGCATAGGGGAAGGTAAGGGTCATGGGTAGGAGGATGGGAGGAGTGAGAGGAGGGCAGGGATATTAGCTCAAGCCGTGGACCCTGTAATACTAACAGACTTGATAGACCAAATGGCCTTCTTCTGCTGTTTTTTGAATGTTCATATGTTCGTATGTATCCATGTAAGTGTAATACCCATAAACATTTATCTTATTCCTTTAGTCTCGTGGCTAACATTTCACTATCCCCAGTAGTATCAATTTTTTCCCACTTTTGCAGCCTTTGCTGCAAAAGTGCTGAAAGATATAGGGATAATGGATGGCAACAGTGAACAACAGTGCTATGTTTGTTTTGAGAGATTGTCATAACAACCAGTAGACCTTGAGGAGCGCAGCTCAATAGGTCTGCAGTTGTCATGACAACCTCAAGAAGTAAACTCAGCATTGTGTCACTGTTGCCATCTATTGTCTGTTATAGTGTATGGGCAATTCTGCACAGCAATGGAGAGTTTATCAAGCGTCAATTAAGTGTGCCATTTGACATACTTGTCTCGTCATGTCAGAGGTACATACCCTCGAATTAGACAGTCACAGATTGCTTTTTTCTTATCAGAAGTGACAGATAAAACTGACATGGAAAAGGCAAGTGATTGGCGTGGCTGATGGGGGACGGTTGAGTGAGGGGATTCCATGTTGTTGAACCCCTGCAGTGACATCCTCAAGATGGTACAACAGATGTTTAATGTCACTACTAGGTACAACAACCCTAGGAATTAATTGAATTGCATGAACAATAGTCCTCTCCCATACACTATTAATAAATATTGCATTAAAGAGTTACTGTACTGCTTGGAACTAATAATAACATTCAAGTATTAAGCTGAATATTTTTTTTCTTTTCTGTTGTATTAATTAGAAGATTTTGGTATCCCGTCAGTGATGGCTACCAGAATAGCACTGCACTATACGGTGCTAGTCTGGTAAGCTCACATGGACAGCGAGTGGGTTTACAGTGCATGCTGTATGTTCCCCTGGTTGCTGTCTGGTCCTCTACAAGGACAATGGCAGGAAGAAACAGGAGACTGGCCACAGCTCCTGCAGTGGGAGGGCTGGAGCATGGAGCAACCAGCTAGTGGCAATGGAGACCAGGGTTCTAATCCTGGTCTTCCAACTTTTGCCGCATTGGGACTTGTGTTTTTTTCACAGGGGCCATGGAAACACTATTCCACGCCCACAAATTTTAACTTCCCCATGGTCCGCTGCCCCGGAGTGAGGATCCTTAGGTCCAGGGAGGCGGGGCAGACCAAGGTATGGGGGTCAAAGCACCCACAAAAAGACGGCACCTTTTTATCATGCGGCACCATGCCAATGCTAGGCACTCACTGGACCCAGTACCAAAATGTTCTATCTGGCAGGATTATGTGTGATGTATGGAACAGAAGTCTACCTGCAAGTTTACAAGTCAATTGTATTCCTCCCTCTACATCATCGTTGTGACCTCTGATTGTGACATCACTGGTAATGAAAAAGAGCCAGTCTCCTGCTGCTTGACTGGTAACCTGAGACACATTACCAATCATGCAGCAGGACTTCTTTTTATTTTTTGTTTTAATTTTCAATGTAGCTTATACATTTACATTTAAAACATTATTTGGTTTTGAGTGTAGAAATACAAGTAATCCATTAAACAGTATAACCCTTTCATCTTCATTTGTTACATATTTTTGAGGCATTTTTGCATACATGACCTACAATATTTAATCTCACCAGAAAGCAAGCACCTTGCAGCATTGAACATGGAAATGAAACAGTAGTCATTAGTCCAAATATTGACAAAAGCAACACTGCAGTACACAGTGTTATGGTTCATGTATCCCTGAACTTTCAGAATCTTTACGGTTTACCTGCAAAGGCTCATAAAGTGGCTCCCTCCCACACTCAGCAAACCCAAACTATTCTAACACACACGCACTATGTTTGAAAGCTGAAATCTGAGCTATCTGTAGCAATGAGAAATCTGACAGACGACACAACAAACTTTGAAAAACTGATGAATGTGGACATTTGTCATTCTCAACATCAATATACAAAACTGATTATGACTTACGCCTTCCTTGAAATATTGGGCATGAACAGATGAGCAAATGCTTTGTGTGCAATTTCTATCAGGCAAGCATTTACAGCAGTTTGACCTCGTCATACGGCCATTTTGAGGTCATCGACTACTGCTCAATCCCAAATAGCTGCCCCTGAGGAGTACCAGTTGAAATTTTATTAAATCTGCTGATAACAAACAACACATCCCGCAAACTATGTAACGTATGTGATAAAAAACAGCCCAACATAACCTGCAGCTTAACATTTTAGTTTACTTGTGTAACCCCTAGGTGGCGCTATCCCAGGGCTACTACCCTGCCTGCTTGGCCAGTAGCAGGTTAAGGGCCTGAGTTCTGAAATGGGTGCCTCAACCCGAGGTCAGGGTTGGTAGTGGTCAAGCTAACCTGGGCACAGCCCTCCTGGATACTGTAACCCCTCTTCCTTACTAGTGGCTAGAAAATACACAATAATCACTTTCCAGTACCCTGATATACCACACAAGTACCCACACTGTTTGCACTTACCACCAGGGCATTCCTCTGGTCTGCCCTAGGGACCCCTGTAAAACAAGGTTATACATGGGAAATAACAGTAGTACAGTACTCTTGCACAAACTGGAACCACAGTCAGGGTAAATGCAAAAAGAGTTAAATCTGATTTATTTAAGGGCTTGAACAAGGAGGAGTATAATCAGGTTAATTTGTTCAAAGGCAGGAGTGTAGCCAGAAATTTCCATTTTGTACACAATCTCCAACAGTTACACCCCCAATTAAAAAATGTACACATCACTTCCAAATGGCACCCCTTCCAAACAAGTCAGACTGTTGTCAGATGATTCCTCTACTCTAAAGAGGTTATACATGTATCAGATCCTCCTCGTGGCCTACACTAACCCAAATACTACAGATTAGAATGGTAATATTAACAGAGTGGCTTATGGTTTGTGACAGGCACTCAACAAAACTCTACACAAATGTGTACAGTGAGTATGCCTGTCTACACCCTTGCTCAAAGGCTCTATCAATCAAACAGTTATATATGCACTTCAGGGTCCATAAACAGTCACACACTCTGGGTACCCAGATGGAGAATGGTGGGTTACCCAGGAACATTGCAGCTGGTTGGGGCTGTGTGATGGAAGAAAACAACATGCACAACACCCACTATTTGTAAGCCGGAGCTGGAGGGCTCGGTTCATGAAAAGAAAACAAGAAGACAATTAGATGACACACTTTAGATTAGGCTGTTGTTGCAGGGAGCTACAATGATGATTACTCATTATACCCAAGACTAGACACAGGCTGGACAAAAATTGAGACATCAGGTGGTTAATCTGGAGTGCCAGGAGAAGCAGGGCCCACACGATTCGCCGAGGCATCGTCCTGTTCAGGCATGGAGCAGGGGCTGATCCCCAGGCAGGTCTCTCATCAGAGGCTTCTCTGTGCAGTGTGGTAGTCTGGCAGGCCAGTGTGGCATGGCCCAGGCCAATGGAGATGAATGCGGATTCAGTCCGATTAGGCTGGATAAAGCTTCCAGCAAGCAGAACACAGTTTACCCAGTGGGGAACCAAATCACGACCCACTTTCAATACACAGCACATTTACATGTAAGGAAATTCTACTGTACCAGCAAACCGCCTCCGTCACGATCATCGAAAGTTTCTGCACAAACCGAGGATTCAAAGGCAGCTGGAAATCCTGACAGGCCAATCGCATTCAGCAAATCTTCAGTCTTCTTCAGGTTAAAGCCTGGTCACAGGCCAGTGGCTTGGGGCTAGTCCTCACAACTCGGATTCAGTCCGGCATAAACTCTATTTTCCTCTCAGGGACAGCAGGCACACAGGCAGGCCAAAACTCAGCCCTTTCACAGTTCTCCCATGCAAAACTACACAGAACTGCTGCTCAAAATCACTCGAGCTGTTACTTCTTCACTCTCAGCTCAAAACTGAAACTAGCTGCAGCAGCCTGGGAAATTCCCAAGATCCAAAAGGTTTGGTTGGCTGATCCTCCTGTCAGTCACAACAAAGGCTCCCTGCTCAGGTGCAAAAGCGCCAAAAGCCCAAAACTACAATCTCTACAGATTTTGACTACAGACAGCTCCTGTAGTCCGGTTCCGCTTTAGGTCCCACCAGAACTGATAAGTCCAATTCGGCAGTCCAGGACCAAGATAGTGGAGATAAAACAAAACAGTCCTTGCTAAAAGAAGGCAGGTTAGACAAACTGCATTATCACTCTAAATGATTTTCGGCAATAGTCACATCTTTCAACAGAGCTCCCTCTCAGATTACTTATGACTGCAATCCAGGAAGCTTTTAAAGAGACAGTACACAGAGGCTATACAGGTACTGTCTGGCAATCACATTTAAACTGCTAAAATGCAGGACACCAGCCTGGCAGTGAGCATTTAGGAAGCTTGAGGAAGACTTTGGGAACCCCAATTTGTAGGAGGATTACGCCTTCCTGCCTGGAGAAAACTTGGCATCCGTGTCAAGTCTGTATCATCATGCATCAATTAACATAAACTTATTACTTTTTAGTTAGTTGTTTAACCAGGAGTAGCACACTAAGCTGAAAGCTTTTTACAGGTGCAACCTGGGAGCACAGGAAGTTAAGTGACTTGCTCAGCGTCACACAATATGTAAGTGGAAGCTGTGGGATTCAAACCCAGGTCTGGTCTGCTGGATGTCACCAAATTTGCAGTTCCAAGCCTTAAACCACTGCGCTATACTGCCTACTATACATAGAGTCACTACATTTCATGACATTATATCCATTCTGACAACACATTGTGCATATTTCACACAGGTAAATTGAACATTACTATACTGAATCAGATAACAACTTCTTGTACCTTAAACAATGCAAGAAGGAGCCCTTTCCTATCAGCTAACTTGGGGCTGGAGGGGGCAGGGGCACCATGGTGAGAGGGAAAGAAAAGTAACGGGAACTGGCTGTCAAGTTTAATTTAGGCAGTGAGCTTGGTGAGACATAAACACCTTTGTGCACCACATTGAGAGGCAAATCCACTGGCCTCCAGGGAGAATCATAACTGAGGCATACTACTGGATTGGCAGCTCAGACAGTCTTTCTGAGGGGAACAACCACAGTGTCTGTATCTCAGCACTGGTCTGGGGACTCTTGTCACTTCTGAGGGGTGCCTCTGACTGGGTGGGAACATCCAAACTTGGGGCACTGTCGTCTCCTTGCTCTGCAGGCTCTGTTTCTACAACACTTGACTCATTTTGAAGGCTCAGGCACAATCAAGCTTTGAGGCACTGAAGGGGTGGTCAGCACTCATAGTGTTCTTCAAGTTCTGGTATGTCACCAGAAAGACTCAAACCCTCAGCGCCTTCTTCAGGCAAATCATACAGTTCCACAATACAAAGAGACTCAACATCTTCAGACGTGATACTTTGCACTTCACTTTCTGGGACCATTGGCTCAAGGACTAAGCTGGGGTAAGGCAGTCCAGATGGCCCAGCTTCACCCCACAATTTATCAGGGGTTACCTCGAAACAGCTGACTCAGTTCATAAGAGGGGTAATAGGCATGGTCGTATCCACTTTTTTCAGAAGTGGACTGACAGTCACTATCATTCTGGGCCTGCTGCAGAGGAAACCTTAAATCTGTGACCACTGCGGTAGGTTGACTCTGTCTCTTTCCTGCAGCAGCATGAGTCACCGGCCCAGGGGCGCAATTTCTGGGGGTTCAGCCTCAATCATGACTTGGCCAATAGGTAGCAGTAACATAAACCCACTCAGTAGGTCAGGCCTCTACTCCCAAAGTGCCAACCTCTGAGTGCAGTCTTGTGAACAGTTTAACAGAACAAGGTAACCCTCTTGTCTGTTTTGTGAGTTTGGATCAACCTTTGGTCTCAAGTCTTGGAGGATGCAAACTGTTAACCTCTTGCTAGCGTATCCAATGTACAGGCTCAGATATTTCTGTCTTTGGGGCCAGATATCTTGCCTACAGGCACCTAACCAGGTATACAGAGATGAACCCTTAAAAACTTTAATAAAGACTTCAGATTTAAAATGCTTCTCTTTCCAGTTTGGTATCACCATTCAAGCTTATGTCTATTGTCTGCTTTAACCATATATACTTTTCTTACAACTAAAGAAATTCAAAGACAGACCAAATATGTTCTAAAAGAGGTTTACTAAAAATAGATACAAATATGTAAAACACAAAATACAGAACTCTTATATCACAAGACATACAAATGTTTTAAAAGAACAAGGTTTAAACAGTACAACTCCTACCTACATTACTTAGATTTGTCTCTACCTCTAAATACCTGCTTAAAAGTGCTCAAGGAAGTTTTCTTGGTCAGAGTCTAGATAAAAGTGTCTAAGTAAAACAGCATTATTCTTTAAAGTAAACTGTATTTGCCAACCCCTTTTGTGTGAGGTCATCTAGCTCCTCCTCTGTCAGATTTTATAAAATATATCTAATGAAAAAACAGGATGTCTTTCCAAAGTATTAATTTTGCAATCCTCAGCATGACTCATATGTTCTTCAAATGACATCTCTTTGATCTCATGATAAGCTTCCTTTCAGGACATGAAAACATCTTTATGATTTTCGTAGTCCTGTGTCATAAGCTGGTTTTCCATTGTCATAAAATGGATATGATCGTCCATCTTAGCAACTACAGCTGTAATTAACTCAGAAAAACAGGAGGTCCTTGATTAAGGCTTTCCATTTAACACATTGTCTCTAAAACCTGTGTGTGTGATCTCACATGCTGTTTTCAGCATTTTCTCATGGCTTTCATCTTTCAGCTGAAACCTGGGGGTGAGAAATTTAAGAGCACCAGATTTTTCAGCAGAGACAGTCAGTAATACATTTTATATTTAAAAAATGATACAGCACTCAGAACTGGCTGTCCACGTCACAACCTTCCCCACCTAGACTGAATTTGGGGTTCTATCCTACATGGGATGAGCTTCCCAAATCAGTTCACCTCATAGACCCTAGACAGCCCATCTGAGTTCTGATTTTTCACTCCAGCCCTATGTACGATTTTTAGATCATAGCCTTGTAAAGCAAGACTCCATCATAGCAATCTCCCATTGTTCTTACCCATCTGTGTCAGCCAAACCAGGGTGTTGTGGGTCAGTCTGCACCACAAAATGCTGCCATACAAGTATGGCTCTAGCTTCTTTAGGGTCCACACTATGGCAAGACACTCCTTTTCCACCGTGGAGTACGCTTGTTCCCCGGAAGTAGAGCTTCCTGCTCAGGTACACTACTGGGTGATCTGTCCCTTGGCTAGACATCTGGCTCAGTACTGCCCCAATACCCATGTCTGAGTTGTCCATCTGAACTATAAAGGTTTTGCTATAGTCAGGACTTGTCAAACAGGAGCACTGCACAGTGCCTCCTTCAGTCTGGTAAGGCTTCCTCACAGGCTGGGCCCCAGGTAATTTTCTTGTGCATCCTTTTCTTTGTCAGGTCAGATAGGGGAGCAGCCAGGGCACTGTAATTGGGTACACATTTCCTGTAGTACCCTGCTGTCCCTAGAAAGCTCCTGACCTGCTTCTGGGTTTCTGGTCTGGGCCATGCCTGGATCACCTCTGTCTTTATTTGGTTAGGGACGGAGCTGTCCCTGGAGTACCACATGCCCAAGGTATGCCACTTCTCCCATGGCCACCTGGCACTTCTCGGCTTTGACAGTGAGCCCGGCCCTCTGTATCCTGTCCAGCACTTCCCTAAGGTGGGACAGGTGTTCCTCCCAGCTGGTGCTAAAGATGGCAATGTCATCCAGGTATGCCACGATGTACCCTCAGCACCATTTAACACCTGGTTCACCAACCTTGGAAAGTAGCTGGGCATTCTTCATTCTGAAAGGCATTACTTTAAACTCAAATAAGCCTATCGGAGTGATGAAGGCTGACTTCTCCATATCTCTGTCTGTCAATTCTACCTGCCAATACCTCTTGGTCAGGTCAATAGTTGTAAGGTAGGTTGCCCTCCCAACTTGTCCAGGAGTTTGTCTGTCTGGGGTATCGGTGGGCATCTGACTTCATGACTGCATTCAGTCCATGATAGTCCACACAGAAATGAGTTGAGCCATCTGGCTTGGGCACAAGGACTACGGGTGAGGCCCAGGGCTGTGGGATCTCTGGATTACCCCAAATCCAGCATCTCCTCCACTTCCTTCCTAATGTCCTTTTGGACTGCCTCGACACCGATATGCTGTCCGTCAGAGGGCTGCCTGTGTCCCTGTCTCCACATTGTGTGTCGCTAAGGGGTTAGTCCAGTCTTGGTGCTAAACAAAGGGGCAAAGTCTGCTAAAACCTCCTTACTTTGAATCTGGTCCAGGGCCAGCTGGGAGACAATTTACTGCCTCCACAGAGGACTCCTGCTTACTTTCCTCGAGGAAATCCTGAAGAGGTCTCCTTCGTCCATCCCTCCCCATGACTACACACTGAAAACACCATGTCAGCCCTATTTGCATATGGCTTCATCATGTTGACATGGTACATCCTTTCTGTCTGTCTTCTGTCTGGTAACTCCACAATGTAGTTCACATCATTTACCTTTCTAACCCACTTTGTACGGTCCTGCCCACTCAGCTTGCAGCTTGTCTTTCTGGACGAATAAGGATCATGACTTCCTGACCCACCATGTACAAGCAAGCAAGCTCTGGCTCTGCAGTCATACCACACTTTTGCTTCTGTTGGGCAGCTGCATGTTGCTCTGGGCTGTCCCGTAGAAGCTCCTTCAGCCTTTCCCTAAACCTAAGGGCGTAATCCACAATGGGAGTTTCCTGGGTGGCGTGCTTGCCTTCCCAAGTCCTCCCGGATCAAGTCTAGGAGCCCATGTACCAGCGTCCATACAAGAGTTCAAGGGGAAAATCCTGTGGACTCTTGGGGCACCTCCCTGTATGCAAACAGCAGGTGGGAAGGTATTTCTCCCAGTCCCTCTCATGCTGTTCAGCAACGCCTGGAGCATTGACTTTAGGGTACCATTGAATCTTTCCACAAGTCCATTGGCTTGTGGGTGATACAGTGTTGTGCATCTCTGCACCACCCACACTTCTCCCATAAACATTTCATCAGGTCAGACATGAAGGAACCCCTTGATCGGTGATTACATCCTGTGGAAACCCAACACGGAAGAAAATCCCAAGTAAAGCATCTGCAACTTTGTCTGTCCTCAGTGAGGATAGGGTGACTGCCTCTGGGTGCCGGGTGGCATAATCCACCACAGTCAGGATGAATCTCTTCCCTGAGGAGCTGGGGGTATTTAAAGGCCCCACAATATCCATTCCCACCCTCTGGAATGGCTCCTCTACTATGGGCAATGGAATCAGAGTGCCTTCGGTTTCTTGCCCGCCTTCCCTATTTCTGGCACGGTGACAAGACCTGCAATACTCCTTCATCTGCAGGGTGAAGTTAGGCCAGTAGAAATTCTGGGCCAACTGCTGCATTGTGTGCACAATTCCCAGATGACCAGACAAGGGAATATCATGTGCAATCTTGAGCAACTGCTGACAATACCCTGGAAAGAACAAGCTGCCTGCCTAGCATCCCTCCCTCTGTCTGTACTGCCTGAGCATACATAAGTCCATTTTCCCAATAAACCTTATGTCTGCCGTCACCTCCTGTGTGCTGTCCAAGTCTGCCCAAGCCCTCAGCTTCTCTAAACTAGGGTCACCCTCTGAGCAGCTGCAAATCCCTCACACAGTCTCAAGGCATGGGACAGGTCCCCTTCAGTTGCTAAACTAGGGTCCCTATCACTTGCGTCGGGCCCTCAGTATCACTGCCAATCCCAACCCTCTGACAATGGGTCACCACTCCCTCTTCTGAGTAACTTTCTGTAGCTGTGTGGTCACTTACTACAGGAAATTTCTACCCCTTTTATCAGACTCCATATCAGGAGACAAGGGCTGGGAACCAGCCTCCCAGTGGTTTCCACAATGGCTTCTGTGGGGTTCAGGGAACTACAATTTTCCTGCCACTTGGCTATGGGTAACTGCACATGCCATCCCTGTTGTGGATTGTTACCCAGGATCACATCCACAGCTAACGTTTTGGCTACAGCCACCTGTTGTAAAGTTCCCCTGTTTCACCCCAGTCTAGGAGAACACTAGCCACGCAATGCTTTCTCTTCGCCGTAAACCCTTGTACAGTGATGTGTTTATTGGGTATAAGCTGGCCAGGCTGCACCAGATCCCCCTTTACTAACATCAGGGATGCCCTGTGTCCCTTAACCCTTGTGTCTGCACACATTTACCATGACTGGGTGCATGCATTCCCTCATGTTCACTGGCATGCTCCCAGGGACACACAAACAACCCACTTCTTTTCTAGCACCCTGTTGTGTATTGCTTGCCTTTTTGAGACACTGTCTGGCAATATGCCCTGTTTCTTTACACAACTAACAGGCATTTCTTATTTCAGAGAAATATTTTCATTGAAACCTGTGGCTAACTGGTTTTGGTGGAGGCAGTGAGGGTCTTAGCTGCCCTGAAGATGCGCTTTTCCTTTCTGCACTGCCACACCTGCCCCATTCACTCTCAGAGCAGGTCTGCTCTTGGCATAGCGGTCCGAGTTCAGCAGCCTCTTGCACTGTTTTGGGATCTCAGTCCTCTAGCCAGGTTTTTAGTTCTGCTGGGCAAGCCCAATAAAACTGTTCTAATAAACTCACATTTTCAATGTTATCAATAGAGTTTGCCTCAATTCCTTCCCACCAGTGTTTTAAAACTGACATTGTTTCATGGCTAGTCCTCGTAGCTCATATCAGAGCTTCTCCTGAGCCTACTGAATTTAGCTCTGTGTGATTCAGCAGTTAAATCAAACTTTTTAACAGTGCAGCTTTTTGTTTGCTGTAATTATTACTGTCCTCATTGTCCATTTGACCCAATGCATCCCAAGCTTTCCGGTAAGTAAGCGGGGACAGCTGGAAGCTCCAGGACTCTCTAGGAATTTTAGCTTGAATACAAACTTTTTCAAAAGAATTTAAAAAGGCATCCATGTCCTCCTCTTAAACTCGGCTATTAATTTGGAGTTCAATTTGTAACCCAGTCCTGCAGTCCTAGTTAAACCTAAGCCACTTACCTGCTCTGATGCCGCTGGTTGGAGTTGTATCTTCTCCAGCTCGTGTTGCCTCTTCTGACTCCTTCTCCTTCACGGTCTGTGTCTCAGCATTTTCACTCCCTCTTCTCCTCTGCAGTTCCTTCTAGGCTTCATGCCTCCTCACGGTCTGCCTCCTCTGTTCTCGCTCTGCCTCCAGTTCCATCCTGCGCAACTCAATTTTCAGCCTGAGTACCTCTGGATTCAGGATACTGGCGACCTCCCCTGCTGCTGTGGCCCTTCACTGACAGTGGCCCTGCTATTCTCCTCATCGGCTCTGGACTCTTCACTGGCCATTAGCCCTTCCACACTTGTGGTTTGGTCCATTCCAGTCATGGTTGGTGACTCGCTGCTCTGGGTATCTGCTACCATCAGGGCATCCATGAGGCTCTGCTTGCTTGCTTTCACTCTAATGGGACTCATCTGTCCCTTACAACTGCCTTAAGTAATCTACAATGTGCCTGCTGTAGTGGGAAGTCATCTTTCCTGACTACTGCTACTCTGACTGCACTTTAGAAAAAAAATAAACTGGTGAGGAACTTGACTGTAAGCCAAGTGATATATAGTTCTGTTTCCTTTTAAAATAAAACTCTGCCTTTTTCTTTCTTTGCAGGAGAACTTACTGTCTCAAGCTAACACAGAACAATAAAAGCTTGTGATACCAAAACTATGCCACGCTGCCAACCAATCTGTCACAAACCCACTCAGCAGGTCAGGTCCTCTACTACCAAAGTGCCAACCTCTGAGCACAGTCTTGTGAACAGTTTAACAGAACAAGGTAACCCTCTTGTCTATTTTGTGAGTTAGGATCAACCTATGGTCTAAAGTCTTGGAGGGATTCAAACTGTTAACCTCTTGCTAGCATACCCAATGTACAGGCTCAGATATTTTTGTCTTTGGGGGCCAGATATCTTTGCCTACAGGCACCTGACCAGGTATACAGCAATGAACCGTTAACAACTTTAATAAAGACTTCAGATTTAAAATGCTTCTCTTTCCAGTTTGGTATCACCATTCAAGCTTATGTCTATTGTCTGCTTTAACCATATATACTTTTCTTACAACTAAAAGAAATTCAAAGACAGACCAAATATGTTCTAAAAGAGTTTTACTAAAATAGATAAAAATATGTAAAACACAAATACAGGACTCATATCACAAGACACACAAATCTTTTAAAAGAACAAGGTTTAAACAGTACAACTCATACCTACAGTACTTAGATTTGTCTCTACCTCTAAATACCTGCTTAAAAGTGCTCAAGGATGTTTTCTTGGTCACAGTCTAGACAAAAGTGTCTAAGTAAAACAGAATTATTCCTTAAAGTAAACTTTATTTACCAACCCCTTTGTGTAAGTCATCTAGCTCCTCCTCTGTCAGATTTTATATAAAAATATATCTAATGAAAAAACAGGATGTCTTTCCAAAGTATTAATTTTGCAATCCTCAGCATGGCTCATATGTTCTTCAAATGACATCTCTTTGATCTCATGATAAGCTTCCTCTTTCAGGACAAGAAAGCATCTTTATGATTTTCATACGCCTGTGTCATAAGCTGGGTTTCCTCCAACATCATAAAATGGATATGATCTTCCATCTTAGCAACTACAGCTGTATTAACTCCAAAAAAAACCCAGGAGGTCCTTGATTAAGGTGTTCCATGTAACACATTGTCTCTAAAACCTGTGTGTGTGATCTCATGCTGTTTTCAGCATTTTCTCATGGCTTTCATCTTTCAGCTGAAACCTGGGGGTGGATGAGTAAGGTAATTCTAAGAGCACCAGATTTTTCAGCAGAGACAGTCAGTAATAGATTTTATATTTTTAAAATGATACAGCACTCAGAACTGGCTGTCATTAGCCAACTCTCAAAGTCTCTGCCTTGATCTGAATGAATCTGCTGGGGGCACCATAGTGCATGAAGAAATTTTCCACTAGCACCTTAGCCACAGTAGATGCCTTTTGATCTTTGGTGGAAAAAGCTTGTGCATACCGTGTGAAATGATCCATAACCACTAACAAATTGCCAATGTTCTGCTGATCAGGTTCTAAACACAAGAAGTCTATGCAAACTAGTTCCATAGGGGCACTGGTAGTAATATTAACAAGGGGGCAACCCTCTGAGGCAGGCTTTGCATTGCAGGCAGCGACTACAAGTCTTTACATGGTGCTCAACATCTGCCCCCATTTTGGGCCAGTAGATGCAAGATTGTACCAGGTCAAGGGTTCTGTCAATACAGAGGTGTCCTATGTATAATCTGGAGGGACCTCAGTACCAAATCTTTAAAGGCTGTTGGCAGGACCAATTGTTGCTTGTCTACTTTGCCACTATGATCTACTGTCTCTTTATACAACAACTGATTGAGCAACTTCAATCTGGGGCCTTCTTTAAACAGTAAAGCAGTTCTCAAGTCAGTGGAACATAACTTAGACACATCTTTCCCCACGAGGGCATCAAGTGCTGGCTGAATCATAGGATCTTGGGACTGAGCCCACTGAATGCTGTCATTATCAAATTGAGGTAGTGCACTAATATAGAGCAGAGAAGTGGCAATAAGCAGCTGGTATGCAGGTGTCAGAAGGGCCCAAGCAATCTACTAAACAGTCCACTGTGTCCGCAGACATCTGTTCATCTCTATCAAACTTTTGGCACAATGCTCAAATGTCAGGTTCAGACAGCCTGACCAATCACTCTTGGAAGTGGGCCTTCGTGATAGGGCATCAGCATCAACATGATTCAGGCCCAGTCTGTATTCGACAGCATAATCATAGGTTGATAATGTGAAAGCCACCGGTGCCCAGTGGCGTCTAACTTAGCTGAAGTCTGTACATAGGTCAATGGGTTATTGTCAGTCTTCACCAATATCTTTGCCCCATAGAGTTATTCATGAAACTGGTCAACGATAGCCCATTTTAGCGCAAGGAACTCCAACTTATGCAGGGTAGTTTCGTTTGGATGGGGTCAAGCTCTACTGGTGAAAGCTACTGGTCTCAAGCCATCATCATGGTCTTGATACAGCACCACTCCTAGACCCTGCAGACTAGCGTCCATATGCAGCACATAGGGTTTGGTGGGGTCAGCATAGGCAGGATGGGGGCATGGGTGAGCTGGTATATGATCTCATGGAAGGCTGCTTCACAGTCAGGCATCCAGCGGGGCCAAAGAGTTCACCTGGGCAGAAGTATACTTTTCTAGTTCTTTAGCAGCCCTTTTTGTATTTATGATTGGAAGGAGGGTAACCCGGGTAAGGTTCAAGAGTGGCGAATCAACTTGGAATAGTCTTTATGAACCTGCGGTAGTAGCCACAGAACCCCAGGAACATCTGTAGTTCTTTCAGATTATGGGGCTGGGGCCAAGCAGTCAGTGCTTCAACCTTACTGGGATCAGTCTCTATCACTTTTGTAGATACTATGCACCCACATACTACAGAGGTTTGGAAAAACTGGCACTTTTCAATGGACAGCTTGAGGCCGAAGTCTTCCAGTTGGTCTAGGATTTTAAACAGTCGGTTCTCATGCTCCTCTAAGGTGCTCCCAAACACAATGACATCGTCAAGCACACCAGGCATTCCAGCAAATTCATATCTCCACCACACATTCCATCAATCGCTGAAAGGTGCCAGGGTGCCTGATATCCCTGTTGCATCCTCAGAAACTCATAGAACCCCAATGGACAGATGAAGTCTGTTTTCTCATGGTCTTCCAGGGTCATCGGGATCTGGTAGTATCCACTGGAAGATCCAACACGAGAACCATTTGCTCCCATTCAAGCAGTCCAGGGCATCTTGTATAGAGGCATAGTGTATTGGTCTGGGATGGTCTGCGGTTCAGGGTTCGATAATAAACACACATCCTCACAGACCCATTCTTCTTATGCACAACAACAATGGGAGAGGTGTATGGGCTCCTGGATTTTTGTATCACGCCAGCAGCGAGCATTTCTGCAGGTGTCTTCTCACATCATCTATATCTGCTGGGCTGGAGTCGGGACCTCTCTTGAAATGGCCATTCATCTTCCAGGCATATGTGATGCTCTGCACCCTGGACACATCCCACATCCCATTCCTTCAATGAAAACACTTGGTCTCTCTGGGCAAGTCTCTTGCTAATTCTAGCCTTCCATTCAGCTGGCAGAAGTCACCAAAGTCAAACAAGTCTGGGGTCACTCTCTCCTTCTCACCAGGGTGCTCATTGCTGGGCAATACTGCAGTATCTGTGCAGTGTACCCTAGCTAGGTGCACCCTCTGTTCCTCAGGATCTCCCGATCTGACACATTGTGAATCTGGACCATCACTCGTCATGCATAGGCATGGGCACGAGCAGGCAAGATGCTGGGCTTGACCAATAATCCTTCTGGCAATTTTCCATCGCCTGGCTCATCCAACATTAGTATTTTGTTCTTGACATTTTTCCGGAGGTGGACCTCCCTTGAATGGTACACTGCGTGAGGGCCAGTACCATTGAATCAGGATCCTTCTTCCACATGATCCCCACGGTTCATCCTGGTCTACTTCCTCAGGTTTCTGTTGCAAATCATAGGCCTCTTGATCAGAGATGGAATTCTCAGGGCCCTCCCAGTCCGTCGCCCTTGTTTCTTGTGACAGAGTTGCACCAGTCTCCCAAACATATGGGTGTTTGTCCCAATTAACAGGGGACTCCATCATACAGTCTGGTGGGGGGACACTAGGACCAATGTCTCCTCACTCCTCTACACCCATTACAGTTGCAGGAAAAGACAACCAGAGGTGACATACCCTAGGTAGGGATAAGACTTATCACTCAGGCCCCCACATGTAGGCCTTCCAGGGATTGCAAGGCACATCAGATAAGTGTTTGTCATACCAGTCCTGGAATACAATGGTCACTTGACCCACTGTCAAGCACAGCCAAGTATGAATACCATTCACAGTCACATAGTCTCCATTGAAGGACCCACTATTTTGGACCAGTCTGGACAGGCAGTAGCAGAGGCCTGGACAGACGATTTAGCTAAAGAAATTTGAGTTAGGGTTTCTGAACCCTCACTGCAGTCATTTCGGGCACCTCTTGGCCAGTGATTTGCTTTTGAGCTCCTTTGAGTCTGTTTACTACTCTTTCTAAGTCCTTCTGAGACCAGCATTCTCTTTCATATGGCCATCCTTTCCACAGTTGTGACAAATGATAGACTCCTGGGTCATCCTGGGAGAGAACATCATATGAGGAACTGAAGCAGTAGTAAGAGATTTGGTCTAGTATCTGCTTGCAGCCGTGAGAGTGGTGCAACATGTCTTAACAGTTCCTTTAGAGTGGCAGTCAATCCGGTGATCTCAGCCTTGGAGCCACCCTTGGTAGCGGATGCCTGAGGTGCACCCCCACCCCATGGCAGTCACATCCTGAAAGGGACCAGAATCTTGTTCCATGGGGAAACCCTTGCAGAGGCACCCATCTTCAACTCTCAGACTTCCTTTAGTAGCTTGTCTTTCCAATGCTGGGCCCAGGCGGGAAGACCTTTGCATTCTCAGAGTGCTCGTTAAGTGCCAACTTTTGCCCTGAGCCTCACTTGGCTGATCACTCTGGGTCACTTGGCAGCAGCAGCAGATATGGGTGCAATTCCCCATGGGGTCACTTTGCTCAACCCCAATTTCTTTCATTAGCTCGTAATAGGAGGGTGATTCCAGTCGGGTGGCAAGGCGCAACTGAAGCAGTAACAATTCTGAAAATGGAGCAGACTTAAGGATCCGGTCCAGCCTAGTTCAATCTAATTCATTTGATGGCAAACTACCCTTTCTGAGGCACTCTTGTAGCAGCTTTTCAAGCCAAGGTACATACACAGACAATGGCTCCCTGGGTACTGCTGAGCGTTTCTTACCTCCACCACAGATCCTCATCTGAATCAGGGCTCCCATACACATTTTCCAATGCATCAAGATATAACCCTTAACTTGGTGCTTTTGTGCAGAGGTGCTTTATTTTTATGTTGGTTCATGCATGCACAGCCAACATATTTTTGGCAGTAGTAGAGTTGGAGGCGTGGTCACTGTTGGGCTAATGCAGGGCATGCATGAGTAGGTGCATCCTCATTCCCCGATAATCCAGCAGCAGGCACTGACATCACGCAATCCCTAATGTGGCCACCAGATCTAACAAAGGTCCGCTCCAATGAGAGTGAAGCTCTCATGTGAGCGGGTTCCACAACACACATCCCGGATGTGCACGCAACATGGCCGCAGTGACTGCTGCCACCTGTTACAATGCAGACGGGGAGCCCACTCCCCATCGGCATAATGACCCCCGTCATTTAAAATGTATGCTGAGGGTGCTCAATCCCCTCAGCATCATGCACACCCCCAACAGTCTTTCTTTGCCGACAGGGGGGCCCATTCCCCATTGGCTTTAATCCCCCTTTATCTTTATTTTGCCGATGGGGGATCCCACTCCCTGTCTGCATAATGCCCCCCCACTTTTGTTGTGTGCCGATGGGGGTGCCCAATCCCCCGTCAGCTAAAGCATCCCCCAAAACAACACTTAGGTGGCACACTGGGAGCCCACCCCAGCATGCCAAATCCCCTAGAAAGAAAAAATCATCCCGTGATGGTTTTTTTTTTGGTTTAAACCCTGTAAAAAAGGAAACGGTCCCTCGCCATCTCCCTATCCCCCTCCCGCAACCCGCAGCCACTCTCTGTGCACCCTGCCTCCCCAACCCCCACCCATACTTACCTCCCGAGTCTGGTGTGATGATCTTTGGTGGACCGGGAACACATCTGCACTCATCAAAGCCGACCATGAACTGAAGAAATGCGGTAAGCTGTATAATGGCATAAATAGGGTTTTCAACTTTGGTGCATATCTCAGCCATGTGTGGAATTGTGGCACAAATTTTCAACATGGGGTTATTGGAACCCTCCTCATGGATTTGGGCATTGTCATGGGTTATTCAGTCCTGAAAGGTGTTTTCGTGGTCACTGTGTGGAATCACCTTTCAGGACTGATTAACGAAATGACAGTGCCATTGTTCATGAGGGGGGCTCTCAAAAAACATATGTTGCAAATTTGGTGGAAAAATCCAAAAAATGACTGTTGCACAGTTTCCATGCACGCTCATAACTTCGTGAGTTTGTAATATTTTCACTCCAGATTTTCAACATTGGCATTTTTCCACACCTTCTTATGAACAGTACAGCTGTCATTTTACATATCCTGGCCAAAATGTGTTTTCGCACGTTCGGCGCAGAATAGTGTGGTTGCCGTGAGAAACCAATTTTTGGGACAGTTTGAAGAAATGACACTGACACAGTTTATGAGCAGAGGTTCTAAAATGCCTATGTTGAAAATTTGGTGATGAAGTTTTCATAAAATGACTATGTTACAAGTGTGTATTGTGCAGTTTCCATCCACCTTTGTAACTCTGCAAATCTGCAGTATTTTCATGCCAGGTTTTCAACACTGGCATTTTTTCACACCTCCTTATGAACAATACAGCTGTCATTTTTGACATCCTGCCCTACATGTGTTTTCGCACCTGTGCCACACAATGGCATGGTCACTGTAGGAAATCAACGTTTGGGACATATTAACAAAATCACAGTGCCACTGTTCATGAAGGGAGGTCCCAAAATGCCTATTTTAAAATGTGGTTAAAAATCCCAAAATAATTGGGTTCTGAACATCTGTTACACAGTTTCTATGCATGCTCATGACTTCACCCATTTTCATATTTTCACTCCAGATTTTCAACATTGCAATTTTTACATGTTCTTATGAACAATACAGTTTTCATTTTCCACATACTGCCCAAAAGGTGTTTTCATCCCTGTGTCACCAAATGGCATAGCCGCTGTGCAAAACCACCTTTCAGCTAACAAACTCATAGTGCCGCTCTTCATGAGATGCACCACAAAAAAGCCAACTGTAGCACCCACCATGCAGAGACTGACAGGTGTCAGGGTGTGACTTAGGATCATCGGCTGCTATGCTCGTGCGTTCCACCTCACCCTCCACCTGCAGCCAGTGACAGCCATTGTGGTGTGCCTTGCAGTGTTCGCCACAAAGTTCACCCCATTCTCTATACTGCACTCACCTCAGGGTATTTCCTTATGGAATGAGGTATGTATAATGACCAAAGACCCCAAAGCACACCACAACATTTGTCAGTGTCTACAGGGTAGGGTGAGTAAGCGGCATGGCGTTATAGCTGATGACCCAAAGGCACACCCAATGCCTGTCGGTCTCTGCAGGGTGGGGATAGGGTTGGCGTCACTTCAATACTTCACTGCCATTTCTATTATGCACGTCTAACTCCTGCACTACCAATGCCAATGCCAGTGAGACAACATTTGGCATTGACAAATGCTTGTTTTATTATAGAATGTTTGGGTACTCTGAGTGATTCCACCTCCTTACAGGGATGGCCTGCTCATGGTAAATGGGGATTTCAATGAGCCTGTCTGGCTGAATGGCTACAGTCCTGTGATACAGGTAACAAAATGTCTTTTGAATGAGATATTCACCCGGAATTACTTCTGCCTGCACTGCTGATTGTTCAGATGGATGTTAAAGATCCCGTAGCACTTGTAAAAAATAATGAGGAAATTCTCCCAGTGTCTTGGCTAAATTTTCACAATGCTCTAAAATCACTAACAGTTTAACTTGGCTCAGTATCAATCAGTATTTCCTGTATTTCCCCATCTTCCACAGGATTGGGATGAAAACCAGAAAAATATCTCTAAACCCTCACTTCTCAGTCTATAGAATCCAACTGTCAGCCACCTTGGACATGGAATCGTTAGACAAACATGCTCTCACTGCAGCATAGTATGGGGTTACATATGCCATATTTTCACTGTCATATTATCATTCTGGTTAAACCATTGACCTTTACTCACCTGCTAAACCTGTCATTCTCCTTCTGCTCTGTTCCTCAGTCCTGGTAGTTGCTAAAGTCCTTCCACTTCACAAAGGGGGGGTGACTCCTCTCCCCTGGAAACTTCAGACCTATCTCCCTCACCAAGCTGCCACTGTGGTTAGTTTATACCAGACTTCTTGACTGCCTTACCAGTTTCCTCTCCCTTTCTAGTCCGGTTTCCATAAGCACTATTCCACTGTCTCCTCCCTGCAACATGCTGCTGATCTTATTTTCACCGGGGATGGATCAGGGGTGCATCGTGGCTGCCATTTTCATTAATCTGGCCATGGCTTTTGACTCAGTGTCTCATCCACTCCTCCTGGATAAGCTCCTCTGGCCTCTCAGCTCCTGCAATTGAGTGATTCTGCTCATACCTTACATGCCATCCACAGTCAGTTCAGTTTGGAAGCACCTTATCATAATCCCTTCCCATCCAGGCAGGGCTCCATCCTAGGCCCTATCCTGTTTTCCATTTTTCTAAATGATCTCCCATCTGCCTGTGCTAACTCACATACACAAATATATGCAGGTGACACAGTCATCTTCACCTCTGGTCCATGCACCACATTTGTAGAAGACCTGCTTTAGCAGGATTTCCACAATATCCTGCGCTGCTTCCACTCCCACCTCCTTTGGGTCAATAACAAGAAAACATTGTGCTTGACCTTTGGTACCAGCCAGAAATTGGCTAGCCTCTCGAGACTTCTGTTCTTCTGCATGCTAGATGGCAACACTGTAGAAGTGGTGCAGTCCTTTAAGGACCTTGGCATGTGTCTTGATAGCAAGTTTCACTTTTCAGACCACATTGATGCCATCCTAGCGAAACTATACCCGAAGTTGGGTGCCCTGTACCATAACAAAAGCTGCCTTCCCCTGCAAGTCCATCATGACTGGGTCGCCAAAATGGTGCTCCTGGTTTTTGACTAAGCTGATGTGGTTTACAGTATCACCCCCTCCACTTGTCTAGCCAGACTTGATATCCTCTGCAATGCGTTTTGTAGTTTTGCTACAAACTCACCTACTCGTATTCACCATTGCCCCCTCTATTGCTGCCTTTCCTTCATACTGCACCTTTATCATCACACTGCCAATCCCACTGCTCCTCCTTCATATCAAAATATTGGTTTTGTTCCTGTTCCCTCCTACCTCTCATCACTCCTCTCCCCCAGTGTCCCAGGCACAATGCTCTTTCCACTCCAGGGAACCAGAGAACCTTCTCCACTCCTCATCCCTCTTCCTCTGCTGGGCTATCTGCCTTCTTCTATCACTTTACAACACTCTGGAACCAGCTCCCCTCCTCCCTCCACTAGTCCACCTCCTCAGGCTCCTTCAAGCACCTGCTGAAACTCCTCCCACCCACTACTTACACTTGTTTTCTGTGGGAGGCCTTCCCTGTTTGACTCAGTAGCACAGGAACTAAGTTTTTCTCATCTACCTTTATCTGTTTCCAGGTGCACTGGGGAGTTCATTGCTACCATATTTAATGTCTTATCTTGCACTATAATTGTGTGAGACTTTTGCCAAAGCTGCACTTTAATGTGTGCCTAGGATGTACCTGTGAATGTAATTTATGCCTGAACTTTTTGCTGTAAAGTCATATGCTTTGTACTATGCTGCACTCTGTTTTCCCTTCTCCCCAGCTCACACCTGTAAGCAAGTCTGGGCTTAGTGTGCCTGTCCCAGTCACCAATTTTCAAATAAATAAAAATTTTGGAGGACAACATGAGGTCAGAGGTAATTTTCCTATATAAGCATCAAAGTCTGAAATGGATTTTCTCACACTTAATTCATACTCCAATTATGTCTAACTTTAAAACTGCATGGAGGGATGGAAGGAAGATCCTTGGGATCACTGGGAAGGCAAGATGGGAGAGTGAGCTGGATGTCATCATCCACCTAGGTACTAATGACCTGGCAAATGGGGAGCCAAAGGAAGTTCAGGTAGAGTTTAGGAAATTGGGGAAGGGTCTCAAGCAAGTAGCTACTTCTGTCACTTTCTCAGAAGTACTACCTGCGAGAGGCAAGGGAGAGCATAGAGGTGTATGCACCAGGAACTTTAACTCATGGTTGAAGAACTGGTGCTGTGAGGAAGGGTTTGGATTCATTGGTGACTGGGGACCCACCTGAAGGGATGGAGGTTTGTTCAAGCCTGACAGCCTGCATCCATCCTGGAGGGGAATCCAATCACTCAATGATAAGTTTAACTGCTACATTGACAAGCATTTAAACTAGCAAAGGGGGTGGCAGGCCAGCAAGGAGGTACATACTTGCTCACCCCCACAGCTAGCAGTGGAACCAGTGAACTGGAGGAGTGGCTATCTCTACAAAGCAGTGTGCAAAAGATGGAGATTAGCACCCAAGAGGTGGATAGGCAGAAACGGGCAAAATTCAGCAGAAGAGCAGACAGCAAGGAGAACCAGGGATAAAGGACAACCAAGGAAGGGGCTGGAGTAGAACAGTGAAACAGTCTAGGGAAGTCAAATCATGAAAGCCATGTGTGCCAGTGCCAGGAGCCTTAGCAACAAGATGGAAGATCTAGAGGCTGTCATGGTGCAGTCAGACCTGGACATTGTGGCCATCACTGAAACCTGGTGTAATGATGACCATGACTGGGAGATGGCCATACCTGGCTACAACATATTCAGAAGAGACAGGGCAGGTAGGAAGGGAGGAGTGGCACTGTATGTGAAAAATGACATTAGGGCCACAGAGATCCAGGAGGAACAAAATGGGGGAGAGATACTGTGGGTTAAGCTGGAAAGGTGTGGTCTATAGACCACCAGCCCAGGAGGAAGAAACAGATAGGGAGCTGATGCTAGCCATCCAAAGGATGGCAGACAAGGGTGAGGTAGTACTGGTTGGAGACTTCAGTATTCCAGACGTGGACTGGAGCATCCCAGCAGCAGCATCAACTAGGAGCAGATTTATCCTGGACTTCATGGTGCCTTCCTCAAGCAACTGGTCATGGAACTAACTCGGCAGAAGGCAATACTGGACCTTGTGCTCACAAACAGGGACAGTGTGATGGGGGTAACAGTGGGGGAGCACCTGGCAAACAGTGACCACCAGTCATTGTGGTTTGAAATCAGACAAAGAGCAGAACCAAACCACACAAAAACACGTATCCTGGATTTTAGGGGGGCAGACTTTGGGAAAATGGGAGATACTTGAATGAGGCATTAAGGGAATGGGGCAGGAATCAGGGGTTGAGGAAGAGGGCAGTATTTAAAATGGGATTACAAGAGCAACATAATTATGCATTAAGCAGGTTAGCAAGAGGAAAAGGAAGAGGAGACCATTATGGTTTTCAAAGAGGTAGCAAAGAAAGTGAAAGCCAAAAGATTGCATTTAGGCAATACAAAAGGACACAGGCAGAAGGGGATAGGAGAAGTACCAGGAGAAGCAAAAGGAGGCAGGGAGGTCAGTAATGGAAGCCAAAGCTCAGACAGAAGAACACATTGCAAAATCAGTGGGTAGAGGACAAAACCTTTTACAGGTACATAAGTGAAAAAAGAAAGGCAAAGGGAGGGATAGTGAGACTGAAGGGGGAGGATGGGGGCTGCGTGGAGGATGACAACAGTAAAGCTGACATATTGAACAGGTATTTCTGCTAAGTCTTTACTGAGGAAGAGGAGGGTAATGGGTCTGAATGGAATACAAGGGTTGAGAATGGTGCAGAAATGGACACAAGTCCCTTTACATGAGAAAGGGTCCTGAAGGAACTGGAAGTAATAAGAGTTGATAAAGCAATGGGGCCAGATGGGGTGCACCCCAGGGTCCTTAAAGAACTAAGAGAGGTGGTGGCTGAACCTCTGGCTATCCTGTTTAGCCGATCACTGAAACAGGGAGGTACCCAAAGACTGGAGGACAGCAGATGTAGTCCCTTTATACAAAAAGTGGGAACAAAGAGGAAGTGGGAACTACAGACCAGTCAGCCTCACCCGGTAGTGGGGAAGATCATGGAAGCACTACTGAAGGAGAGACTGGTGGAACATCTGGTTATCAATGGACTACAGGACCCAAGGCAACATGGTTTCACCCGGGGGAGGTCATGTCAGTCCAACCTCGTTGAATTTTTTGACTGGATGACTAGGGAGGTGGATCAGGGGAGGGCAGTGGACATGGCCTATCTGGACTTCAGCAAGGCCTTTGACACTGTGCCACATAGAAGACTATTACACAGACTGGGGAATATGGGTGTGGGCAGGACAGTAGTGTTGTGGGTAGGTAACTGGCTGGGCGGCAGGACACAGAGGGTGGTAGTAAATGGCTGTCACTCCACTGAGGGAAGAGTGACCAGTGGGGTACCAGCTGGACCAGTGCTGGAACCGGTCCTATTCAACATCTTCATCAGTGATATTGTGCAGGACCGAGAAGGCAGAATTTCACTGTTCGCTGATGAGACAAAGCTCTGTAACAGAGTAGACACACCAGAGAGTGTAGATAGAATGAGAAGGGACCTGCAGAAACCTGAAGAACGGTCAGGGGTTTGGCAGTTGAAATTCAATGCAAAGAAATGCAAGATAATGCATATGGGGCACAAAAACCCTGGCACAATATATCAGTTGGGGGGGTGAGGATATAGCATGCACCAAGCAGGAAAGGGATCTTGGGGTTATCATCTCTGATGACCTCAAGGTAGGGAAACAGTGTGACAAGGCAGCAGGTAAAGCAAATAGGATGCTGGGATGCATAGGCGGGGGCATCACCAGCAGGAAAAGGGAGGTCATAATTCCACTATACAAGACACTAATGAGGCCCCACCTGGAGTACAGTGTACAGTTCTGGAGACCCTATCTACGTAAGGACATAGACAGGGTAGAGAAGGTTCAGAGGAGGACAACAAAGATGGTACATGGATTGCATCACAAGTCCTATGAGGACAGGTTGAAGGAACTGAATATGTACTCCCTGGAGGAGAGGAGGGAGAGAGGGGATATGATAGAGACATACAAGTATCTTACAGAGAGGAACGGTGTAGGAATACACTGTTTTAAGTGAAAAGATGTACCAGGACTAGAGGGCATGGGATGAAGTTGGAGGAGGGACGATTCAGAGGAACGTGAGGAAGAATTTCTTCACAGCACGGGTGGTGGACAAGTGGAACACTCTGCCAGAGGAAGTGGTGGGGCTGAAACAATCACGGTATTTAAGAATGCATGGGATAGACATAAAGAAATTCTGGAGGTCAGGGGTAAGGGGCAACAGACTTCTAGGAAAACATAAACTGAACTTACAAGCTCAAATGGGCAGACTGGGTGGGCCATAGGCCCTTATCTGCCAACACTATCTACGTATCTATGCATCTATGACGGTGAAGAGCTGCTGTTTATCATTGTTTTGTTTGACCCTTGTAGTTTATATTGTAATGATTGCTTTTATTTGGGTATCTATTGTTCTTGTTTACTGTAATCATGGGTTGTAATTTTTGTTTTGTTTTTATACTTTCTATTTTGAGCAGGATTTCTTTGGAAATGCACACTTGATGCTCACAGATCTTTCTTACAGTAAACAAAATGAAATTAGTGGCTGTGGCGGGCCATCTTCACATGTAGTACTTAACTAGGAATATCAACAGATGGAACTAATCATCTGGGAAGGCTGCATGTGGGAAGTGTTGTGTAAGGCTGTCTAATACCAGTGCTTAGTATGTTTTGCTGCTCTCTGTCCCTGTAGTACTGACCTGCCTGCCCCTGTATGTCTGTGTTCTGTTGACCTATATGGATTGCCTGCATATCCCTGGTGTAGAATCTGAAGTTTAAATCTTAAAAAAAAAAAAATAGAATACCTTCTCAGTTGTTATTACTGTTTACTGCATGTCTTTGTTTTGAGAGTTCATATGCAGGAGCTTACATAGTTAAACGAGACTTGCTTTGTTGAAGCTGCTTGAGCATAGAGGCTTATTTCACTGAAGTGTGGACAGCTGATTCTCAAATCCATTAAAATTAGCAGCAAGGACGGTGACCTCATTCTGGAACAGCACTGAGTGTGGAGGGAATTTTTCCATGGATCTGGACAGAATTGCACTATTTCTGATGAGCTGGCTGTTTTTGAAGGAATCTAAGCGTTCATTAAAAAAATATGTTTCTAGTCCTTTCCGTTCCAAAGACAGCCTCTCCCATACAAACAGTGCACTGCTGCTTTATTAAGATGACCTTTCTAAAGAACAAACTATGAACAGCAACAGTGGCATTATTATTACATAGTTTCACCCAAATTTGTCAAAGTTCACTGTCTTCTTGTGAGTGGCAGGGTATTTTTTTTTCCCTGAACAGTTTTAATTGATTTTTTTCAGAATCTTCTAGTCTATGTAATCCTGCTACACGACACACACATGAAACCTAAAGCTACCATTGATTTTGCCCACCATCTGATTTGAACCAAGCTGTGTGGTACAGTATATCAATGTAACAGAAGCAACACATTGCTTTCAGTAAAACTGTTTTTGTGTCTCATTTAAAAATGTACCAGAGATTGCATGGCTATTTGACTAGTAGATCCTTGGGTAGGAGTGTCATAACCTTTGCCCAAGCAGTTTGGTTGCTCATGTGGGAGGAGCAGAAAAAGTACTGCTTAGAATTTCTAGGAACATCACCAGAATTTATCACTATTATTAACCCTGCTAATATAGCTAATACACCTAAAACATTGGGGCAAGTATTAGCCTACCCCCCCCCACACACACACACACAAAGTGCTTTAACATTTGCATGAACCACCAAATTACATCTGCAAATGTTATGAATATGTTATTCAAGTTCTTCAGATCTGATTTTGCTTCCATGAGGCCATAATTGACAATATCTGAAATCACATGACAAGTGACAGCATCCTCCTACCCTCCTGCATGCCCCATCTCTCTGCTTTTTAGCCAAAGCTCCAGCACTCATATCCCCCCCCCCCTTGTTCTTGGACAAAGTTCCTCTCTCCCCTTACACCCTGATTTCATGTATCCCCTTTCCCTACTGATTCCCTTGAGCAACAATTGTATATTTGTGAAAATGTAGTCTCAATTATTTCCCTTTTACACTGTATTGTTGTATCGTACCGTCTGGCAGTTTGTCAACCTCGTTAATACCAAGTGCCCCTGCTGTCCCTGAATCATTTGAAAGGACCTTTTCTGTACTGCCTTCAGCAAGTTGATGTCTGTTTTGTGGTAGAGGCTCCAATATTATATACAGTATTCCAGATATGGTCTCTGCATGGATCTGTATAGTGGCAGTATGGCCACCTTCCTTCTACTGGTGAACCCCCTTTTTATGTAGCTTACAGTTGCAGAATTTGACAAGGGGCAGATATTTCCTGAAATTTCTTTGCTATTTCTAGAGAAATTCTATGCCTGCCTGAAGTATCACTATAGAGCCACCAGACAGAATCTCTTTATAAATATTGCCAAAGATCTGGACATTTCTGACCATGTCTTTTTCTCCAGTTGTAGCATCTTATTTTTCCTCACCACTGCCTTGTTACATTGCATAGAGGGTTTCAGATTACTCATGCTTACACCCCCCCCAAAGACTTTCTCATAATCAGATACCGTGACAGTCACACCACCAACTCTGTTCTTGGTCCTAGGGTTCCTGCTCCCTTTGAGTATGACCTTGCATTTTTTTGTGTTAAACCCCAGTTGTCAGATTCCAGACCATCTTTCCAACTTCTCTAGACCTTCTCTCTCAGAATCCTGACCCCCCTATTCCATGTCCACCCTCCCACAGAGCTTGGTGTCATCTGGAAAGAGGCAGATTTTGCCCTTTTGCTGTTCTCAATGTCATTAATGGACACAGACTACAGAGATCCCATGCCACCACTAGTTTTGCTTTTGAACACCTTTTTCTGGCCAACTGTGGTCTACACTTCAATGATATTACTGCAAATATTGTTATCATTTTCTCCATCTCTACACATGTTTCTTCAGACTGCTCTGGTGTGACATTTTCACTGCCCTCCCTGCCACTAGGTCTGGCCTTCCCTTTAGTGGCCGTGAATGCAGCTGCCTGAGTTTGACAAGCATAATCAGCCCTCTCAATCTCTAGTCTCCTTCTGGCTAGCAGTTTGCTTCTTCTCCCTTTTCCCCAGACAGGACCTGCCCCAAACCTAAAGCCCCCCCTTTGTTTCTGCTCTGGTCCCAGTATCATAACTCCTGAGCAGCCATAGGCTCAGTTGCTTCTGCTCCACCTCTGTTGGTCTTTATGACCTTTCTTCTTATTGGACCACTTACCCTGCTGCAGCTGCTTGCGTTTGTGGTTGGGGATCTCTTTCCTGCTTCTTTTCATGTTTCTACCCTTGACCCTGGCCGACAACCATCTTTCCTCACAGTTTGAAAACCTCCAGCCTTTTCAGTGATGACTGATATCTAAAGCTATTCAAAAGGTTCAGTGGCTGAACGCTGAAGTGCAGGATTCTTTCCACAAGAGTCTTGCCAGCTGGGAGGGATGGCACAGCAAATAGTAACACATAGCCAACAGCAACAAGGTGGGGATGACAGAGCAGATAGAAACATGTAGCCTGGAGAGAATAGGTATTAAATACTTAAAAGCAGTGTGGATAAGCCGAAGTTCTTTTGAGTGTTTTTTGAAGGCTGTTCTTTTAATTTTAGAAGATGCTGTGGGGAAACTAGTTGATCAGAATATTACAGCCTGTTGTGAGTAGAGATGCAGTGAAAAAAAAAACTTCACCTGTGAAGTTGGTGCAAAGTCGAGAACATTGCAGTATGTGTAGTGGGGCAAAGTTTTCCTGACTTCACCCAACTTCACCAGGTGCAGATTTTAAAAAAGAAAATGCTTTAACATAAAACAACCATTTCTACTCACATTCTTGCATTGCCCACCCTCCTACCAACACACAATGAGGATTTAAAAGTATTTCCCCCACCCTGCCACCCTGTAGCATCTATATATTCTTTTCTCACCCCCTAGCCCTAGGGAAGTTGCATCTTGTATTATATAATTCATCTCATGCACATCTATAATTGTGCTAAATCCTATAGCCACCCACCCCACCCAGTGGTATTATACCTAACCCAAGGGAATCCCTCCACCACCCTCTGGCATCCCACCACCCTGCACTCATCAAAAAAATGAAGGATGTAACTTCGGTATCCCATGACACCATGACTGACACCCCTCACCAATTCTGGTGACCTCCCATCTTCTGATTGAAACTGGAAGTGTGTTTCTCTAGTAATCACCTAAGTGGCTCCTCAGGTGAGCCAATCAGGTGATTACTATAGGAGTGCACCCCTGGTTTTATTCAGAAGATGGTGGCCAATTGAGGTAGAGGGAGAGCTGTGCGAGTCACAGCCACATAGGACATTAAAACTGTATCCTTAGTTTTTGTAGATATGTGGGGAGGCCAGAGGTTGGTGGGGATGGAGGTCTGCTCTTGGTTTATGTATACTATTACATAGTAAGATGGGTGGGGGAGGATTTAATGTGAAGGGGTGGGGTATAAGTTAAATAACACACTATGCAACTCTGTCAGATGGGAAGGAAGGACATTGGTGCTAGACTGTGGCAGGTGGGGGAAAATGTTTAAATGGTCAGGGGTGGTGGAAAGAGGGTGAGCAATATGAAAACATGCATGGGGTGTTTATTTCACTTTAAAGCATTTAAAAAATTACTCATAGTGATTTTTCAATGGCAAAGTGCATCTTCAACTAGCAAAGTAACACTTTACCAGATGAAGAACTATGTGGAATGCCACTTTTTCTAATGAATTACATTATGTGGAGTTCTTCACCTAGCAAAGTAGGCACTTCATCTGGAATAGAACTAGACAAAGTTGGGAAACTTAATAATGTTTCCACTCAGTAATGTTTTCTGACTTCATACACCACTTATTGTGTGTGAGTGGTTGCTACCTGTTAAGCAGGTGGGTGATTGAGGCAGGAGCTGAACAGGCTTAGTGCGTTCCAGCATGGGCCAGAATTCTGGGTAGTTTGAAGCTGTCTTGTGTGTTTTGTGGTGCAGTTCTTTACAGTTCAGTCATCTATATGGAGAAACTAGCTAGTTAAAATATTATAGACTTTAATGGGCCAAGTAATTACTACCTGTGAAGCAGATGGCTGATTAGGGGAGGAGCCAGACATGCTTACATTATAATCACAGGGACCAGGGTCCATACTGAGGGACTGAAAGGGAAACATTTTTTTGTACACACAGGGAGGAAGGAAGGAAGTGCTAAGGAGCATTTCTGTTTCAGGAATGTCATGGGGGTTGCAGTAGCATCATTTCAGAAGAATCATAAGGGTTGCAATGCTCCTCAATCCACCAAATTTTATATTAATAAATGCCAGCGAACCCTTGCTTTAAGGGTTTTTAGGGTTGCAATGGACATCATAAGAGTTGCAAAGGGATCTCCGCCACAACTCCTGGCTACCCCTAAATGATGGCACCAGTGGGTGGAGTCAAGGCACTTGTTTAAGTAGCATGAGTATATGTGCTAGGTACCTGGAGTTTCATACAAATAATGGACTTAAGGCAGAAGAGAGGCATGGACAGGAAAGTCTGAATTTACCAAGTCTCACTGCCTGCTGCCTCACACGCTGGCATTCTCACACATGATCAGACTTTTCAGGGTGGATGGGACAGATAATGAGTTGTAGGGGTTGTGACTCTGTCTTCTTCCAGAAAGAAATCAAGGAAGCTGGTGAGTGCCCAGTGGGCAGGAGGAGCACGGTTCTGAGAACAGAGTTGGCTGCCCTGAGTGCTAAAGTGCAGGACATGAGGGGTATCATATAATGTGGTTGAGTGGGGACTGCAGCTCCATTCCCATGATGTGCACTTTGCACCTTCAGGGAGGAGAATGGACAGTGCCTCTTGGGAGGAAACACCAGGAGGAGAGCTGATAGATAACATGTCTACACACAGTAAGAACCCAGCGAAGTAAAACCTACTGACTCTCTGCATCACATGTAGGTCAAAGGGACACAAAGCAAATTCAAGAGATTTTAAAAGTTAAAAGTAAGAGGTCAAATGTGCACACACTAGAAACAACACTACAGAAAAAAAATAGAATATATGGAAAACTGTGTACACCAGTTCAAGAAGCATTTGCAATCAAATGTTTAAACTACAAGCTTTGCAGACTATGCATGAATGCAAGCCGGGTACACATGGCAGATGCATGGTGCATGGCATGCACTGATATACACCACTGTGCAGTGCCTGTCTGAGACCACGCAACTCCAGTGCACTGCTACGTGGGTGGCAGATCAGAGTCCATTTGGATGCCCAACCAGGTCCCATAGTGGATCCCCCACTCTGCATGGAGTAGGGGATTCTGGGATGGCAAAGAATGTCCGTTTTTTAAAATGATGGGCGCATGCCAAAATGGTGGCCCCAGCCCTCCTAGTCAGCTCAGAGGGCTGGAGTGGTATGGTGGGGGGATTCCTCATCTCATCCCATCACAGCCAGCTGTATAAACTGCAGGTGTGTGCAAAAGATACAGCATGGTCCTTGCTGTTGTATCCTGCAGCACCCTTGTCTGGCACTCTGTGCCTCAGAATGCAGCAGAATGTGAGTATACCCTAGACATACCCCCCGGACCAGCTGCTCACATAGTTGTGTGACCCACAAGTGGATCCTGTACACAAGGGACACACGTCCCTTCCATGAATTTATGCAGGGATCTGGGGGACCCCTAGTTCATGGCATTCAAATGTAGGGTGGCCTACACACCTCGGATCTGCTATGTTTAGGCAACCCACTTCTTAATGCAGAGGGGCTAATAATTACAGAAGAAAATCTGATGTCCATGCTGACATAGAGACTTAGGCATATATGAACAATAACTGGAATCTAAATGTCCCTGGCTACACTCTAGAAAGGGCAGGGAGGTGGAAGGGGAGGCAGTGTGGCATTTTTTTATAATGGAAGGCTTAATAGTAACAGTGGGCGAGGAGGTAGTCGGTCGGGCTACAGTTAACAAACCATAGGGGGGTGGTACTCAACTGGGGTAATCTATAGACCACCATATCAGGTGTTAGGTAGGGATGAGGCAACCGAAAGGGAAACGTTGAAAGCTGCAAACCAGGCTGGAAAAGTGATCATGGGCACTTTAACCTTTCTGACATTAAAGGGGAAAATGGCAAAGGCAGCTCCAGAACCACAGTGCATCATAAAAAAAAAAAAAAAAAATGAGAAAGAGCTAAGACATAATCCTGATCATTCAAACGAGTATGCTTGGTAATATTTATTACGCAGATATGCTACAAATGTACAAGCAACTGACCCGACTTCGTGAAACGCTTCAACGTCTCTTGACAAAGTGTGCCTGTGTGAAATGTTGAGGCTTTTCATGAGTGGGTCAGCTGCTTGTACATTTGTAATTACTGTCTGCATATTGAATGTTTGAAAGAATACTCATTTGGCTTGGAGTGTTTTTGTTTTTTGTTTTATTTTAACTCTTTCTGACACTAACTGGGAAACCTATTCCACAGACAGACGAAAGAGTGAGAGGTTGCTGAATATGGTGCAAGAGATCTTCCTTGCCCACATGGTGCACAATCCCACCAGAGGGGAGGCAATACTAGACCTTGTATTGTGTAACCAGGGCATAGTCAGAAACATTACTAATGAGGTCTTGGTAGGCCAGAGTGACCATAAAATCATCAGAGTCAACCCAGTGCTGGGGAGTGAGCAGAATGAATCTAGTAGAGTGGTTTCCAACTTAATCAAAGAATAATTATAGAATCATAGAAACTTGATGGCAGAAACGGACCATACCGGCCCATCTAGTCTGCCCTTCCTCCCCCCACCTCTCCCTCCCTGCCAGCCCTGATCTTCCCCTTACACTCAGCCCTATGCTTGTCCCATGCCCTCTTAATTCTTCCACCGATTTAGCCTCTCATAACTCCATCCAGTCTGTTCCAGGGCTCTACCACCCTTTCTGTGAAGAAATGCCCTCTCACATTGACCCTGTATCTTTTTCCTTGCAGTCTGAGGCTCTGCCCCCTAGTTTTGACCCCCTCCTTGCTCTTAAATAAACACTCTTCCACCACTTTACTGAGCCCCTTTACATATTTAAAAGTTTCAATCATGTCTTCCTTTTCCTTCCTTGTCTCCAGCATGTACAGATCCAACTCTTTACACCTCTCCTCGTATGACTTTCCCTGCATACCCTGCACCATCTTGGTTGCCCTTCTCTGAACCCTCTCCAATACATCTGTATCCTTGCAGAGATGAGGCCTCCAGAACTAAACCACAAACACAAAGTGCAGCCTCACAATGGCTTTGTAAAGGGGCATTATTACCTCCCTCTTTCTGCAAGTAATGCCTCTGCTTGTGCATGCCAACATTCCATTGGCCTTTCCCACCACTCTGCTACATTGGATTCCTACCTTAAGGTTCGAGGAGACAATGATCCCCAGATCTCTCTCCTGTTCTGTTACTTTAATTTCCTCCCCGATTAGGGTGTACACTGCTGTTCTGTTCCTACTCCCCAAGTGCATCACAGCACACTTATTGGCATTAAATTTCAGCTGCAACATCCCAGACCATTTTTCAAGTGTCTTTAAGTCCTCCCCCTCCCCCCCCCGGGTGTCCACCCTATTGTATATTTTCATATCATCAGCAAACAGGCACACCCTCCCCCTCAAACCCTCAGCAATATCACTGATGTAGATGTTGAAGAGAAGCGGACCTAACACTGACCCCTGTGGCACTCCACTCTTCACCCTCACTCTCCCGGAGTGCACCCCATTTAGCACCACCTTCTGAGTTCTTCTGACAGCCAGGCCTCCACCCAGCTTGTTATTTTCCCACCCAACCCCAGGCTTTCCATCTTGCTCACTAGCCTCCTGTGGAGGACAGTGTCAAAGGCCTTACTGAAGTCCAGATAGGCCATGTCCACTGCCCCCCCAGTCAGTCACCTGAGTCACCCAATCAAAGAACTGAATTAGGTTTGTCTATCAAGACTTCCCCTTCATGAAGCCATGCTGTCTGCATTAAGAATGATAGACTACAATAAAATGAATTTGATATTAGATAAGAAGCAGGAGAGGTGGTGTGTAAGTGGAAAAAATAAAAATAAAATACAGTATCTAGGGCCACACAGTCATGTGTGCAGTTTGTAAAAATGGCCAAGAAACAAAAAAGAAAGACACTTCAGTTTAGTGGACAAGTAAATGAGGCAGTAAGGGACAAAAGAAAGGCATTGAAGGTTTATGAGAGGGAACAGAATGAGATAAACAGGGCTACAAGCCAGCCAATCAGGTATTACAAATAGGACAGTTGTCACTCTCAATTCATTCCGCTCTCAGCAGTGAACAGTGAGACTTTCATGCTCCATTGGAAACACAGAAACATAGAAACATACAAGTTGACGGCAGATAAGGACTGCAGGGCCCATCCAGTCTGCCCATTTCTTGTTCTACCTTATGAATGTGCCATAGGCCTTTGCTTTGTCAATGGCCTATCTATTCATACTCATCTGTATTGCTTCCTTATGCCTATCCCATGCCTGTTTGAAGCCCTGCACTGTATTCATATCCATCACTTCCTGAGGTAGGCCGTTCCATGCATCCATCACACTTTCTGTGAAAAAGAACTTCCTCACATTACCCCTTAATCGGCCTCCCTCTAATCTTATGCTGTGTCCTCTTGTCCTACTGTTTTTCTTATATTGAAACAAGTTAGACTCTTTCACCTTTTTAATGCCCTTAAGGTGTTTGAATGTTTCAATCATATCATCTCTCTCCCTCCTTTGCTCTAGGGTATACATATTGAGTTCAGTTAATCTGTCCTCATATGTTTTCTGATGCAGCCCCTGCACCATGTTGGTTGCCCTTCTCTGGACTGCCTCAATTTAGTTTATGTCCTTGTGAAGGCGTGGCCTATAGTACTGCATGCAGTACTCCAGATGGGGCCTAACCAGTGTCTTGTAAAGAGGGATTATTACCTCCCTCTTCTGACTTGTGATACCCCTACTAATACACCCCAACATTCCTTTAGCCTTACCTACTGCTTTAGTGGTCTGCTTGGATGATTTCAGGTCATCGGTGATGATGACGCCCAAGTCTCTTTCTTCCCTTGTGACTGCCAGCAACTCCCCTCTCAGCCTATAGGTGGCTTCAGGGTTTCTCTTCCCTATGTGCATGATCTTGCACTTCTTTGCATTAAACCCCACTTACCACTCTTCCAACCATTTTGCTAGTTTATCCAGATCTCTTTTCATTCTGCCCACACCATCTGGATCATCTACTCTGTTGCAGATCTTGGTGTCATCTGCAAACAAACAAACCTTACCATCCAGTCCATCTATAATGTCACTGATGCAGATATTGAAGAGGACTGGTCCCAGGACTGATCCCTGAGGTATCCCACTTGTGACTTGCATCTCTTCTGACTGTATACTGTTTACCACCACTCTTTGTTTTCTGCCCGTCAACCAGTTTGCCACCCAGTTAACCAACATCTAACCCAACGAGCCTACCCAGCTTATTAATCAATCTTCTATGTGGAACAGTATCGAAGCTTTGCTGAAGTCAAGGTAGGCAACATCAACTGCTCCCCCTTGGCCCACCACTCTGGTTACCCAGTCAAAGAAATCTATGAGATTAGTTTGACAGGACCTTCCTTTTGTAAACCCATGCTGTCTTGGATCCTGTGCTCCTATGGATTTCAGGTGTTGCACTATCCTTTCCATAAAGAGTGTCTCCATAATCTTGCCCACTACTGAAGTAAGACTGACTGTTCTGTAGTTCCCTGCCTCCTCCCTGCTACCACTCTTGTGGAGCGGGATCACATGAGCCCTTCTCCAGTCTTCTGGTAGAGTTTTCCTTTTTACAAGTGTCTCTTTACGTTTACTACTACCAAAAAGATTTCTGTACTGTGAATGTCCATTCTCTGGTCCACAAATTCAGTCCTTCAAACAGACAGACTTGCACAGAATTTCTGACTCAGCGAAAAAAGTTTCTTTATTTTGCAAAAATGCTGAGAAATACATTAAAATGACATATCAAGGAGAGTAAAATGCTGGGTGAGCAGATGCCTGAAACACATCCTGATTAGTTTCACACACTTGTGCTTTATCAAAGGCCCTGATATTGTCTCAAGAAGATTAAGCAGCACTATTTGTTAGTTGGTGAAAAAGTCATTATATAGTTTTTTAGCAAAAATATATTTCTGATAACCTAAGATTCATGCTCAGTATATTTATTTGTTTTCTCATATGTTATTAAAACTTTTTTACAGCTAATTTTGTAATTAATGACTCATGTCATTAAAGATGGCCACCGTTCACCATGTTTAAAAATCTCTTCCCCTGGTGTTACTTGTTGAATGTACATGCTAGATTCATGCTGTAGTTGTATTAGGGTGGTTCTTCCACATGTTTCTTACAGTAAACAGCACAAAATATGAACATTTATTTCATGGTGGGTGTGGCATGGGCATGGCATGGGTGTGGCATGGGCGTGGGAACTTTTAAAGCTTCAAGACCCTATATCTTGGTTCAGGAATGAAAGAAAATGAAAAGAAACATGTGAATCTTGATATTTTTGCCAGACAAACCTTATTAATGAAAAATGTGTGTGGTTACTAATAAATACTGCTACTTTAATACAGACCCAAATTACGGAATAACATTCCTCCTCCTGTAAGTGGTACTTATACAGCACCTGAGGGCTTTTGACATGCCTATTGTAAGCATCTTTTGAGCACTTCTACGTATAAATGCCCCACCAAGAGATAAACAGACACTTGAGAACTTTACTGTGTTCCCACTGTGGATTACTCTATACATGTGGCATCCATTGCTGAACCTTTGACTGATGACGTTTTGTCTCAACTGCTGTAATACTTAAAACTGTAGTCATTGTATCTCTGAATGTTGTGATATGCTCCTCCCTTGTTATAACCATTGTAACCCATACCCTTGTAAACTATGTATAATTAATGGGCTGCATTTTTTCCCATTGAAAAAGCTGTTTATTAAATGCCATAGTACACGTATGTGTATTATGGCATTTTGTTAATACATGGCTCTTTGTGTCAGACTGTCGGCGGTATCTCAGAAGAGAGAGTGGTCCAGATCCCTGCTTTGCACTAAGATTTCTCTTTTTTTTTATTTTAAAAATAGCTTCGGTCCCTTGTCGGCAGTGCCATAAGGGAAGCCACATACGCAAGCTCACACTCTCTGTCAGGCCAGACAATACAGGAGCTTCGAGAGCAGCAAGGCCCCCAAGTCATCCCTCCTACTGCCTATCTCCAGCGCCCCTTACCAGCCAGCATCTTTTGCCTCCTCCTCCTCTAACTTCACTCCGGGCTGGGATGATGAGTAGGTGGTAGCACCACTGGCTAGGTGTTGACCACGTTGGATCAAAATAAATAAAAACTTTTTATTTCTGCACCACAGTTGGTGAAAAAATGCAACCCCTTAAATTATAAAAAACAAAATATGGGGTGCAGTGTATACACTCAAATTTAACACACACTCTCGTTGTTGGATGGCTACCATAAACCCCTCGGGCTTCGCCCTCAGGGTTTATGTAACATCCAACAACCCGGGTGTGTATTAAATTCTTGTAACACACTGTACCCCATACTTTATCCTATATATCCCTTTGCAGACTATGATATGTATGTTCTTTCCTTTGTGGTAATCTCCTAGGTCATACCTGAAAAAAGATAGCTTCTGCCTAGTGTTCCTACCTGGTCAACAAAAACTAAATAAATAAATATATAGGACTACTTTTGTGTTAATCAATCCAATGTTTATATTAATATAAATATTAATATTATTTATCCAAACTATGCCACCTTAGACTATCAATTAAATGTGCAAGCCAGTGAGACACGCGAGGTAAAGGAGCATTACACATACCAGTGAAGCCCACCAGGATGAAGCACAGTGTGAGAGAATTACTGCACCCTTGTTCTTGCACATCTCTTTTTCTGAAAGATGCTAAACTCTTGGACTTTGTTGATTTCCTTGAGGTATTTGAACGTTTCTATCATGTCTCCACCCCCCTTTCATTGAGAGTATACATATTAAGCTTCTTTAGTCTCTCTTCATATGGTTTCTGGTGCAGACCCTGCACCATTTTAGTTGCCATCATCTGGCCTGCCTCCATCCTGTCTATGTCCTTGTAGAGATGGGGTCTCCAGAACTGCACACAGTACTCCAGATGGGGTCTCATCAACTGTCTGTACAGAGGGATGACAACTTACTGTTTTCTACTGGTGATGTCTCTCCCTATGAATCCCTGTACCCCGCAGCTTTCCTTACTGCCTTCTCACATTGCCTGCCTACCTTTAGGTCATCTGATATGACTACCCCCAAGTCCCTTTCCATTTTTGTTGTTGTCAGTATTCCCCCTCTCATTGTGTAATCTTCCCCTGGGTTTTTGTTTCCCAGATGCATTACTTTGCACTTCTTTGCATTGAATCTAAGCTGCCATACTTTTGACCATTCCTCCAACCTTGCCAAGTCCCTTCTCATCCTTTCCACCCCCCATGTATCAGCCCTGTTGCAGATCTGTGTGTCATCTGCAAAGAGGCATACCTTTCCTTCTGGTCCCTCTGCAATGCCACTTATAAAGACATTAAAGAGGACAGGCCCCAATACTGAACCCTGCGGTACTCTGCTAGTGACCCCTTTCTTTGGTGTGGACTTTGTTTACTATTACCCTCTGTGTCCTGTTGTCCAGCCAATTATGTTTCCCAGGCTACAACCCAGGGACCCACTCCCAGGCTGGGTAACTTGCTTATTGATCTTTTGTGTGTGACTGTGTCAAATGCCTTGCTAAAGTCTAGGTAGGCCATGTCCACAGCCCCTTCCTGGTCTACTACTTTGGTCACCCAGTCAAAGAAATCAATTAGATTCATCTGACATCACCTTCCCACTGTGAATCCATACTGCCTTGGGTCCTGTGCCCTGCTGTCCTCTAGGTACTCAACTATTCTTTCTTTCAGAAGTGATTCCATGATTTTCCCTACCACTGAGGTCAAACTAACAGGTGTGTACAGTACAGGTCACATTAAACTGTTCCTTCAATGAGTTGTTTAGCATTTGTGATTGAGTTGCATAAGTGTTGCTGGATCCAGTACAAAACCCTGCACAAACTGTTTCTTAAGAGTTAAAACTCAGTTTTGCATTACATTGTGATTGGACTGCTGATGCAATCCAAATGAGTTGCAAAAACATTCTACAGACATTGCTCTTGAGCTGGTTAAGTACTGAAAAATAATGCAATATGAGTTTCCAAGGCATTGCTTACTTTAAAAAGCAATGCTAAACCAACTCATTGGTGGAACAGTTTAATGCGACTTGTACTGTAGTTTCCTGCCTATGCCTTGATCCCACTTTTGTGAAGGAGCATCACATCTGCCCTTCTCTAGTCCTCGGGTACCATGCCCTCCTCCCACGATTTGTTAAAAAGGGTAGTCAGTGGTATAACTAGTTCTCCCTTTAATTCTTTTAGAATTCTGGGGTGAATCCTGACAGGCCTTGTCCACCTTGAGTTTTAGGAGTTCTTTCAGGACCCTTTCTTCTGTGAATGGACTGGTATCAACTCCCCTATCCAGAGTGCTTCTATTGTTTGGTTTAGGTACACCCCCCTCCTCTTCTTTTGTGAATATTGAACAAAAGTATTCATTCAGTATCTCTGCCTTTTCACTGTCACCCTCTGCCCACCACCCTCCCCTTTATTATGCTTCACTATCCTTCCCTTGGTCTTTCTTCACTCACTAATGTACCTATAAAAGGTTTTATACCCTTCTTAACTGAGTTGGCTATATTTTCCTCAGTTTGGGCCTTCACTGTTCTGACTGCCTTCCTCACTTCTTTCTGTTTTGACTGGTACAGTTCTCTGTCCTGCTCCCTCTGTGATTCCTTATACTTTTGAATGTTTTTTCTCCTTAACCTTCCCCACCACCTCTTTTGAGAACCATAGTGTTTTTTTTCCTTCTTTTTGTTTTTGTTTATTTGCTTCACACAAAGGCATGTTGCCTCTGTGATGGCAGTTTTGATTTTTTTCCCATTGTTCCTCCACCCCTCCTTCCTGCCATTTTGCTAGTGCATTTCTTAGGCGCTCTCCCATTCTGCCAAAGTTATCCCTCTGAAATTCCAGTACCCTTACTTTTGTATGGCTTGACTCTATGGCTGTGTATATTATGAACCACACTGTCTGGTGGTTGCTTGTTCCCAGATGGCTACCCACTTCTAAATCCGAGATCCTCTCACCATCACTGTTTGAGAGTACCAGATCTAAGACTGCTCCCTCCTGAGTGGGCTCCAACACTAGCTGCCTGAGGCGTGCCCCCTGTAGGGCATCAAGAATGACTCTGCTCTTGGATGTGGCTGGAGCAAATGTGCTCCAGTTAACATCTGGCATAGTCAGGTCCCCCATCAATAATATCTCTTTTTTTCTGCCATTCTAAGGATGCCTCGTATCATTTCCTTGTCCTTTCTCTCTCCCTGAGTTGGGGGTTTGTATACAACCCTTGTGTGGCTTGTGGTGCCATTTCCTGTCTCCAAGATGAACCACAGTGCCTCCTCTCCTTTCTGTTTACCCTTTAGTGCCATTGTTTTGATCCCTTCTCTTATGTAGAGAGCTACTCCTCCTCCTCTTTTACCCTCCCTGTCCCTCCTGTAGATTGTGTACCCCAGAATTTTGACATGCCAACCACGGTTCTCTGTGAATCAGGTTTCTGTGACTGCCACAATGTCCAGGCATCTCTCTTCTATTAAGGCCACTGGTTTAGGAAGCTTGTGACCCAGACTACAGGCATGGGTACTCATCACCCTCCATTTTATGAGGGTCTTACCCCTTGTAGCCCTATATACTGCATTTGCCTTTTTCTCCATTTATACCTGCCCTGCCCCTATTGATCTCTCTACCTTGGTGTTAACCTTGCTAACTACCCTGTTGTGTGGAGGGATGCTGTCAGTTTCCTGCTCCTTTTCAGTGCCTCCTGCCTTGGCTAGTTTAAAAGCTTGCCAATGAAGCATTTAAACCTATCACCTAGGATCCTGGTTCCTCTCCTGGACAGATGTTGACCACTATGCCAGTATAGATGTATATCCCTCCAGGTGGACCCCAGTCCCCAATGAAGCCCAAACACTGTGCTCCACACCAATTTTTCAACCATTCATTTAATCCCAAGGTGAGGAGTACCCCAGACTCTCCCATGCCATAGACAGGTAGCACCTCCAAGAAGGTTACTGTGCATGCTACTTGTCTAAGGCCCCTCCCCAACTTCACAAACTCCTCCTGCACAGCTCTGATCCCACTCCCAGCTAGGCCATTTGTCCCTAGGTGGACAATGACATCCAGCTCCCTCTCCCATGCAGCTGCTCTCTCGATCCTGAGGATTCACTTCCTGTCCCTCCATGCCATGTCACCAGGCAGGCATCTTACCTCCCTCTCCCCTCCCTCCTCCAATTCTACCCCCATAATGACTGAGTCCCCCACCAGGAGTTGTTTCCTTCCCTTTTGGGATCCTATGCCACCATCCTGTGGGTCTCCTTTGTGGAGAGTCCCAGCATCCTGCTTGGTCTCCACTGCAGGTGCCTCCATAGAGGGAACAATGCTCTGAGTCCACTGTAGTCTATCCAGTCCTTATTCTTGTTAACTACTGAGGCAGCAGCAGTGACTCTGGTGGTCCCTGGGTAGGGGAGAAGATTTACCAATCCCCTGCCAGATCCTAGGTGAGGAAGGTTTCCCTACTCCCTGCCAAGATGGCCTGGAGATGGGCAACCTTCTCACTCAGAGCAGAGAAGTGTCTGCAAATAGGGCAGCATCACAGCCTCCAGAATGTCTTCCAGAGATCAGCCAGGATTTTAGGTACAGTGGCAGCCACAGACATTGCCAGCTACAGTATTTCCCAAAATTTCTGTGATATTTCTGGAGAAATCTCCTGCTTTCTGCATGTCCACAGAAGGGGCAGCAGAGAGAAATGCTTCAGAAATGTTGCAAAATATCTGGAAATAGCTGGCAATGTCTGTGGCTACTACTGTACTTTTAGCAGCATGTATAATTCTGCATGAGTTGGGTTTGCAACTCTTAAGTACTCTCAAACTTGTGATGGAATAACATTCTCATTCTGAGCTTTCCTTAAAAATCCATCAGTTTCTTCCTTAAATTTATCAGATGGATCTGTTCACAATTTTCTGTAGAAGGTGCTGTCACATGGCTGTCTTTTCACTTCCTGAACATGAGGCAACATTTATTCTGACCACAGCCCCTCCCTTGTCCACCTATTTTATTGCCAGTGAATGAGTCTCATTGGCATAGATATAATTGGTAGTCTAAGCTGGCACATTTTGCATAAATAATATATATATATATATATATATATATATATATATATATAATATATATATATTAATATAAGCATAGGATTGATTGACCCATAAGTAGGTCTTTATATAATTTGGGTCTGTATTAACAGTTTGCTTTTTATGGATTTAATGCTGTCTTGCATGCATTTGTAACTATTCACTGTCACTTTAATCAAAGATCTTGTAAGCACACCTATGGAGACAACATCTGGGTCTTTGATATAGCACAAGTATGCAAAACTGATCAGGCTGTGTTGCCAGTGTGTCTGCTCACCCAGCCATTTTATTCACCTTGGTATGCCATTTGAATGTATTGCTGAGCACTTTGCAAAATAAAGAGACTTCTTTCACTGTTGTGAAAGTCTAGTGCCTGTTTGTCCTTTTGAAATAATTCTCTGAGTTTTCACTTTCTAGTGGGGTTTGTGGATTTTGGGGTAGGGGTTTATTGATAAGGGGTTGATAAAGAGTGGGGGTTTAATTCATCTTTTTGTAGGATGTACTGTATAAGGGGAAGGTAGGGGAAAGCTTGATTTCAGCTTGGGTGAGAGGAAGGAAAATTTGAACAGTATGAACTTCACTTTGTCCATTGTGGGAAGGAGGGGGGCCTAAAGAGGGGCAGGTGTGGGATACTCTTTTAAACTGTCTTGCATAGTGAGAGCAGTGGGTGTTTATGACACAGAGGGAGTGGTGGGATCCTTTCTTTCCAAGGCTCCTTGGTGCTGGTTCGAAAACTAAGTTGTCAACTGCCATCACAGAGACAGACCTATGTTGACCACAACTTACAGTTGACATAAATCTGACTGGAGACTCTGGCTGTGTTTTCATTGAGGGCCTTGCCCCCTGAACCACCTGTGTGGTGGGCTCTGCCTCCCACACCCCCAATCTCTAGGAGTCTAACTCCGAGTCAGAGTTGGATCGGGGAGGGGTGCAGGACCAGGAGACAGAGTGCTTGGGTCTTGGGCAGACTATTACAGTGAAAACATCGATGTTGTCAGCATCAGTATTTTCACTGCAGTACTGTCACCGTACAGGGGGTATACCTCTTTTTAATAGCCCAATATATTTTAAATGGCTGTGTGTAGTTCTTTGTCAAAAACTGGCAATGAACCAATCAAGTAGTACTACTAGGATAGACATCGCTCTCCATTCATCCCGATTCCAAACACTAAAGAGCAAAGATGCTCCCTCTGCATGGACAGTTTTCTTATTTAAAAAGTATTTCACCAACAAAACTGGGGTTTGGGGACTTTCGGGGAGGAGAGGGGATTGATTGGCAAGAGGAGAGTAAAGGGAGATGGGTTTTTGTAATGAATTAACTGGGAGAGGGAGGGGGAGGTGAGGGAATTTGTTTAGTGGGTAGGGGCAAATGTGATGATTGTTAGTTTGTGAAAAAAACTTTGCAGGGTATGGGGAGGATGGAAGTGGTGGTCTAGCTGGAGATGGATGGGGATATTGTGTAAATTTATATGGTGTGTTGGTTGGGGGGACTGTCAATGGCACAGAGGGTGGAGTTATTTTGTGTTTTTTTTTTTTTTTAAACAGGCACATTAGTTATGTCATTTCGCATGGGAGTTCATGAGTGGAGCACTACTTTGCTCATTGAAGAAGGCACTTTCATATGCAGAAAACTACACAAAGTGACTCGTCAAACTTTATGAAGTCTGGAAAATGTCCCAAGGTACTGTAGAATTGAAAAGTAGTGAGTTTGTTTAACTTAGTGGTCCAAGGATATGAAACTTGTTAGCTGCAGTTAAAGTTCACTGTCCTGTACTTCTGTATAGTGAGTCTGACATAGGTAACTAACTTAGCTGTTCAGTAAATTTAATGGGTCTCTTTCTTCAGTGAAAATAGCAAGACTTTTTTTTTTTTACAGTGAAATAAATCAATTCTACAGTATTTTGCAAAGCGTCTGTGCAAATTAATGTGATAATTAAAGCAGCAGTGAATGTTGAGAGCATGTCACACAAATGCCCCAAGTAAACAGTACAATACTAATCTGAGAAAAATTAAGCAAAGTGCCTTTTTTTCAAACAACATGAAGTCTTGCTGTATTCTGACTATTGCAGTGATCTCCAACCTTTGAACTGCCCCGGAGAGGAAAGAGTTAACTTTCCATGCAAGGCATGGAACGCTGAGCTCGAGCTCAGTTGAAGCCTCTGTCTGTTGTTGTTTGAACCCCAACTGCCAGATTCTTTACTCCGCCTCACTGAACAGTCACTCCGCAGATTTCTCCTTCGCTTGGTTCAAAAAGTTGGTTAAAGTGTCGTTTTTTCCCTCAGTTTCAACCAAATTTCTACAATCTAACCTGTCGGTTCAGTCTCTGTCTGTGGTACCGTGAGTACTAGATAGGTTTCCATATTAGTTTTCTGTGTGGAACTTGTAAACATTGGATCGGTTCGGTTTGAACTGATCAAGTTTGTGAAAAAGTTTTTCTATCCTTATATTCTTATTAGAGTGTGGTAACCGGTCCGTATTGGTTCTGAAAAAAAATGGATTTTATTACGGTTTTTTCCAAGACCTGTAACATGGTCAGGAACTGATAGAGGTGTCTTGCCTGGCAGATTGCCGAAAAAAGGGGAGGTTTTGGTTAGGATTGGCCATGTCTGAGAAACCCAAAAAAAAAACCGGCCCACTGGGTTTCAACACTGTAGTGTGTGTGGGGAAGCCTTTGCTAAGACTGATCCCCACACCACCTGTGTTTATTGTCTGGGGTTTGACCACCTCGATTCAGACTGCCAAATTTGTAAAAGTTTTCCCAAAGCTACCCTGGATAAGAGAGTAGGTAGACTGAGGGAAAGGAAGGCCAAGAAGTCTGCTGACCCGGATGGCCAGCCTGGTTCGGTTCCGACTGAACCAGAAGGAGTGCCCTCTGACCAGGGCGAAACTTCTTTGGGCAAAAGGAGAACCGATTCTGAGGAGTCGGTTCCAGTTAAAAGAAAAAGAAGGGATAAGTCAGCTGGTTCAGATCCACAGGTTCTCTCTCCGACCACTGATGAAACAGCCAAAGCGATAAGGATAGTTCAGTCGCTAACTTCGGTTCCGACCGAACCAGTACCATCAGTTGGGCTCGGTTCGGTCGGTTCCCCCGGTTCCGGATTATACTTTAAAAGAATTTTATGAACCGGAGGAGGAGGAGGGAGAGTATGAAGATAGTGATGGTGATTATGAAAGTCTGGATGTGCCCATTGACCTGGACATCTCCCCAGACAGACCTTCAGGTGTTTCTCCTCCTAGGCTTTCTGAGTCCCCTTCCCATTTTATGTTTTACAAAAAAGTGGCTGAAACCCTCCAGCTTCCTATGGAAGAAGCAGTAGAGGATCAGGAAGAGCCTGATTTCATTGAAATGATGGATATCCCAGAGTCCAGGAGATTGTCTATTCCCCTCCATAAGTCTTTTGGGAAACAGACATTTAAAATTTTAAAAACTCCTAATTCCATACCTCCTGTGGACAGAAGAATGGACAAGAGGTATACTCTTTCAGGCTCAGACACAGAGTTCCTTTCCCAGCAATGCAGCCATGTTAGGGTAGTGCAGGCTTCTGCCTGTAATAAGGCAAATATACCCTTGGCTTCACACCCCCCAGATAAGGACTCCAGGAGGATTGATGCCATGGCAAATAAACAGTACATGGCAGCATCTCTGGGACTCAGGCAGGCTAATTATTTGGCCTACACAGCTAGATACCAGAAGTCCAGGTGGGACACAGTTATAGCTCTAGCTAAACAGGCCCCTGACCAGCTTGCCAAGGAGCTGGAACGGGTGGCTGCAGATGGGATTGAGGCATCCAAGGTGCAATTTCATGCTGCTGTGGACTCCAATGATGTTTCATCTAGAGTTATGGCTACATCTGTGGCCCTTCGGAGGATGACTTGGTTCAGATGTACTAGCCTGTCACAGGATACCCAGGCTAAGGCCATGGATTTTCCTGTCATTGGTAACTCTCTGTCTGGGGAGCAGACAGAGAATTACATTAAAAAATGGATGAGTACAGGACCACCTACAGGAGTGCTCAGGCCAAAGAAAGGCAAGCCACTCCTCAGAGGCAGCATTCCAGGGGCAGGGGCAGGGCAGGCCCTTTCATAGGCCTTTTTACCAAGCCCAGGCCTCCTCTTCTGCCTTTGCTCAGAGGGGGTTCTTTAGAGGGAGAGGGAGAGGAGAGGCAGACTGGGTATGAGCAGGCCTGCTTCCACCCCTCAGCCTAAAGCCCCTGCCAAGCAGACACCCTGATGGGTCTGCCCAGGCCAATTCTCCACTACCTGTAGGGGGCAGACTGGCTTACTTTGTCCAGAACTGGAAGTCTTTAACATCAGACAAGTGGGTCTTGGAAGTAGTAAGCCAGGGACTGGTTCTCAGCTTCAAAAAATTTCCCAAGATGAGAACCAGATCCTTTTCACCTGCAAATCCTTCAGAGGCCCTTGCCCTAGAGGCAGAGGTCTCTTCTCTCTTGGCTCTCAGAGCCATAGAAAGGGTTCTAGCCCTACACAGGGGAAAAGGTTTGTACTCCAGGTACTTCCTAACCCCCGAAAAGACAGGAGAATGGCGGCCCATCCTGGATCTGAGATATTTAAACAAGCACCTTTTAAAGCCAAAATTCAAAATGGTGACTCTGGGAATAATTCTGCCCTCTCTAAGGCCAGGGGACTGGCTATCCTCCCTGGACCTCAAGGATGCCTATTTTCACATTCCCATCAGGTGCTCCCACAGAAAGTACCTCAGGTTCGAGTTGCCCTCAGGCCACTATCAGTTCAGAGCAATGCCCTTTGGTCTAACATCAGCCCCAAGGGTGTTCACAAAGTGCCTTGCAGTAGTTGTTGCTTCCCTAAGGAGAAAAAAGATCTCCATCTTTCCATACCTGGACGACTGGCTCATAGTGGGTCAGTCCCCAGACCAAGTCAAGTCACATCTGCAGATAACTCAGCAACTGCTCACTTCCTTAGGATTCCTCCTAAATCTTCCAAAGTCAGTTCTAGAACCAGTGCAGCTCCTCACCTTTTTAGGGGCGGAGCTCGATACAACAAGAGCAAGGGCCTTCCTCCCCCTGGACAGGGAAAGGACAGTAGTAAAACTGGCCTCTTCTTTTACCCTTCAGGTGTCTTGACCAGCAAGGCACTTCTTGCAGCTCCTGGGCCACATGGCAGCCTCTACAGCAGTGGTCCAGGGGGCAAGGTTTCAGATTAGGGACATCCAGTTCCACTTGAGAACCTTCTGGTCCCAGAGAAAGGATCCCCTGACCAAACTAGTCCCAGTGACTCGAACCCTGATCCAGGCTCTGCAGTAGTGGCAGGATCAGGACAATCTAAGGCAAGGAGTTCCTTTTGTCACTCAGTCGCATTCTCTAATCCTTATCACAGATGCCTCCCTCTTGGGCTGGGGAGCCCACTTGGGGGATCTGACTCCCCAAGGGCTGTGGTCACCTCAAAAATCTCTGCTTCACATCAATCTCTTGGAACTCAGAGCAGTGTTTCTGGCACTGCAAGGTTTTTCCAAGTCGGTTCAGAACAAAGTAGTCCAGATCAGAACAGACAATACCATCACAATGTGGTACATCAACAAGCAAGGGGGCACTCGGTCTACGGCCTTGTGCACAGAAGCAATGAAGTTGTGGTGTCTGGCCTATTCCCTGAAAACTTCTCTGACAGCATTGCACCTCCCAGGGAAGGACAATGTCCTGCAGATGCTCTCAGCAGGATATCTCAGGGCCATCACGAATGGTCCCTAGATCCCCTAGTTTTGAAGGTGATTTTCTCCAGATGGGGCACTCAACAGATAGATCTTTTTGCAGCCCCAGACAATCACCAACTCCCCCTTTTTTGCTGCAGACCCCCAGTATTGGGCTCAGTCCCCCTGGATGCTCTAGTTCTCAATTGGGAAGGGAAGTTTTTGTATGCTTTTCCCCTTCCTCTCCTGTTCAAGGTACTAGTCAAAATCAGGTCTCAACCCTGCAAAGTGATTCTGATTGCTCCAGACTGGGCCAGACAGCCCTGGTACCCACTGTTGCTGTCCTTAGCAGTCCACCTCCCCCTGTCTCTTCCCAGGAATTACAACCTGTTGACATCCTCTCAGGGGAGAGTTTGGTATCCGAATCTCAAATCTCTCAATCTCAAGGCCTGGCTCTTGAAGAGTTAGAGTTTGCTGATCTGCATCTCTCTCAAGGTGTTCTGGATATTCTAAAGGTTTCTCAAAAGCCATCCACCAGAAAGACTTACAACTCCAAATGGAAAAGGTTCACTATTTGGTGCTCTGGTAAGCATATTTCTCCAGAGTCTGCTGGGTTGCCTACAGTCCTGGACTATATGGTTCATCTCAATAGCTTGGGACTCAGACCAGCTACACTCAAAGTACATTTAGCAGCTATTTCTGCTTTTTTGTCAGTAGGTAAGCCCTCTTCTCTTTCAGCTCATCCCGTAGTTTGTAAATTCTTCAAGGGATTGTTGCACACCAATCCTCCCTTCAGGGACCCTGCTCCTGCTTGGGACCTAAATGTTTGCATTGCTCAGCTTATGCAACCCCCTTTGAGCCCTTGTCCTCTGCAGAACTTAAGTACTTGACTTGCAAAACTGTGTTTTTGGTAGCCATTACCTCTGCCAGATGCATCAGTGAGTTACAGGCCCTGTCAGTGGAGCCTGATTTTATCTCTTTTCATAGAGATAAGGTGGTCCTAAGAACTAATAGGAAGTTTTTGCCTAAGGTGGTCTCAGATTTCCACCTTAACCAGTCTATGTCTCTTCCTGTTTTCTTCACTGACCATTCCTCCTCTGGAGAGAGGAGACTACACAGCCTGGACATGAAAGGGCCCTTAGCTACTACATAGAGCGCACCAAGGGTCACAGGTTTGACTCCCTCCAATTGTTCCTCACTTATGGTGAGGTCGGTAAGGGAAAACCTGCCACTAAAAGATCTATTGCCAGGTGGATTGTCTCTTGTATACAATTCTGCTATGAAAATTGGGTAGGACTCCATCCTCAGGCCTGAGGGCTCACTCTACTAGAGGTACAGCTGCTTCCCTGGCTGCTGCCAGGGATATTCCTATCTTAGAGATATGTCAAGCAGCCACCTGGAAAACAGTCCATACTTTTACCAAGCATTACTCTCTGGATATCCAGGCTCGGAATGATGCTCGATTTGGTACAGCAGTACTTCAGAGCCTATTCCCAAAGTAGGTTCTGTCCCTCCTCCATGGAGGTACTGCTTGGTAGTCTGCAATAGTCAGAATACAGCAAGACTTCATGTTGTTTGAAGAAAAAATTTCTCACCTTAGTAATGTTGTTTCTTCTAATGGAGTCTTGCTGTATTCTGACCTCCCCCCCTGCCTCCCCTCTCAGAACCTGTTTTTGGGATGTGGGTGGGCAGGAGCAGTGTTGGCACCTAGAGGTGCCCCTTTTCTCACCCTCCTTTATTTTGGGTGTGTTGTGTTTTGTTTTTGGGTTTCCTGACTTGAGTCTTTGCTTTGAAACTAAAAACCCTCTTTAATAAATTTAGTTGCCAGTTGGCTAGTGTTGGTTTACAGTTTCACACAGAACACCCAGTGAGTATAGCTCGTAAAGATCTGGCAGTTGGGGTTCAAACAACAGCAGACAGAGGCTTCAACTGAGCTCGAGCTCAGTGTTCCATGCCTTGCATGGAAAGTTAACTCTTTCCTCTCTGGGGCAGTTCAAAGGTTGGAGATCACTGCAATAGTCAGAATACAGCAAGACTCCATTAGAAGAAACAACTTTACTAAGGTGAGTAATTTTTTCTTTGGTACCATGCATCCTGATGTAGTAAGCTGCTTTCCTCGGAGATTGACATGGACCTCTGCCAGGATGGCCATTTTTGAAAATCATTCCAAAGCTGATGTGCTGATGAATAGCCAATCAGTCAGTACGTCTTTCAATGATTAACTGATGTGTGTGCTAGCAAATGAGAAAGTCTGTGAGCACACCATGTCCCTGCAGTGATCAGAGCACTATTAAAAAATGTGCATCTTTTATTTTATTTTCTACAAAATTAACATTTGAGCATCAAATGGAGCACAATAAGAACAACACAGAGCCAAATAACTAAGCTCCCAGTTTTATTTTCAACAATGTACTGAATATGGCAAACATATTCTGTCATCCTTGCACTGCTACTTTAAGATAGTACAGTTGATAAGGTGCACTTACATATGCATGAACCTTAATATATTTTAGTTTCATAGACACGATGGATGAGTGCACATATATAACATACCATTTACCATGCAAAGCAGAGTAATATATGTTTTAGATAACAGAAAACATTCCAAGTTTATGCTTTTTTATAGCATTAGCTACCTATCTTGTTCAATTCTCTCTTAATTTCCGTCATGATTGTAGAAGTGTTTCACTTCTGTATGAGTAGTATTACTCACTTTCACTGTCACTTGGGATATCCTAGATGGTCTCAGTTGATTACTATGAACCTACTTAAGTGTAATTTCACCCAGTGTTTATTTTTCTCTTAATTTTATTTCTTATTCTTTTTGTTAAGTCTATGCAGGTAGTATTACAGTAGGCTATGCCCCAATATGCCTAAAAGCAGAAGAAATTACATGCAGTACATCAATACCTGGATCTTGAGATCATCTGGGTGAAATGCACAGACAATGCTGGCAGAGATATTGCCTGGGATATGTATTATATATAACCAGAAACAGGGACAGAAACTGACAAAAAATTATCTACATACCATATATGTGGCATTTGTTAAAGGCAATATTATTGTAAAAGGAGACCTGAAATTGGTAGAGAACAACAGGGAGAAAAATATCTGGGAGGAAAGTAACTCTACATCATATATTGGAGTGGATAGATGGTTGTTACAAAATAGGACAACAACAAGGACCCACTGATGTGGGGAATGCTAAAAATGGGCTGTATGGCCTTCTTCCATTCTAAGCCCAGTATCAGCACCCAGTATACACTCTTATTGTAAAAAAATTAGCACTATATTATACATAGAATCTGTCTGTCAACAGCAAAACAGCCCTTGGCTCATTATGTCTGTTACAACCCCAACCAGAGGAACCTCAGTATTGGGCAGAATTCTAAGTAACCATACCACAACCATCACAGTTTGCGATGTCAGAGAATCCCTTGTGAACAGTGACCATAAAATGGTCACCTTTTATATGAAACAATCAAACAAAATGCTATGACTTTAGAAAGCAAATTTTGTATTGAGAGACTTGATTTGGAAAGAAGTCTTTAAAGGAGTTAGTACTGAAGAAAGAAATATAAATAGATAGAGAGATAGATAGAGAGATAGATAGATAGATAGATAGATAGATAGATAGATAGAGGGCCAGATATTCAAAAGGGTTGCGCCATGCGCAATAGGGTTGCGCCAGCGCAAATCCAAAATTGTGCCATAGTGCGATATTCAGCAGGAGGCAGGTGTGCCACAGAAAACATGCTGAGCAACAGCACAATGCAAATGAAGGTATGCGCAACCGAAGGGGGTGGAACCATGCATAAAGTGCGTAATGTGATATTCAAAGGCTTGCGCAATGCGCAACAGTGGATCAGGCGGAAGTTGCGCTACAGCGGAAATGAGCCAAAAATTAAAAGGCTCAAGGAAGAGGCGCAAGAACGCGACAGGGAATTCACATGAGGCAGGCAGACAGAGCAGGCCACAGCAGGAAACAGTGCAGGCCAGGGAGTGCACAGGACAGAATAGGGGCAAGTGAAGGTGTGTGGTGCCACAGAGTGCAGAGGCCAGTAGGTGTACCCGGTGCAGTGGAGGTAGCAGTCAGGACAGCAGGGGTAACAGATCAACAACAGCTGGAGGGGGACACAAGCCAGGGAGATGGACAGTGCCAGCTTCCACATGGAAGCTGTAATGAGGGGGGTGAGAAGGCATGCTGCAGGGGGACGTGGCCGTGGAAGGGCCCGTCAGCGGTATGCCCCCAACAGGCAGTACCGTGCCCACATCAGCTTTGAGCTGTATTCAGATGTAGAGATTGTGGGCCAATACCACCTGAACAGGGCAATACTGAGGTGGCTCTGTGAGCTGTGCAGTGATGTGTTGCAGGCACCCTCACAATGGAGTCACGCTCTGTCAGTGGAGACAAAGGTAACAGCCTGCATGTGCTTGCTCGCCACGGGTACCTTCCAGAGGCCAACAGGGGACACCACAGGCATAACACAGTCGGCCACGCCACGCATCCTCACCCACCTCAGCACACTGCTGCCACATGCTGTGGAGTACATCCATTTCCCCAGCACTGCGGCAGAGCGTACAGCAAACATACAGGAGTTCCACAGGGTAGCACATATGCCTGGCGTGCTAGGGGCGATAGACTGCACCCATGTGGCCATTCGCATGCCACCTGGCCCCGATGGGGCTGCCTATCGCAATCGGAAGGGGTTTTCCAGTGTCAACTGCCAGGTGGTGTGTGATGCCAGTGGACGCATCATCAATGTCTGTGCCATGCACCCATGGTGGAGCACATGATTCATTCATATGGTACCAGTCAGCACTGTGCCATCAATTCGAGAGTGGGGACATCCCCACAGGACATCTAGTGGGTGAGTATGCATGTAGGATTGGCAGCGGGGGCAAGGGTGGGTAAGCCACAGGTGCCATGGGAGTGTACACAGGGTTAGGGGCAATATGAGCCTGAACATGACACTAACCTCCACTATCTCCACAGGTGACAGTGGATACCCACTCCGTCCCTGGCTGCTCACACCCTACCGGACCCCACAACCCCATCGCTCTTAGCAACGCTCAATGAGACACATGCCGCCACATGCAACATCATCGGTGGGTGTTGGGGATGCTGAAGGCACGCTCCGATGCCTAGACACCTCCAGCGGTGCCCTACAGTACAGCCCCTCAAAGGCCTGTGGGATATTCCTGGCCTGTTGTATCCTGCACAACATGGCCAAAGACTGTGGGATAGCCATACAGGTCGAGGAGGGGGACAGCGATGGGGACGCTGGTGACGCCGGTGATGATGGGGATAAGCAGCCCCCCCTTGGACGGCATGACCCCCGACTGATCCGGCTGGCCCAGCTGCAGCGGGACACCATCACAGAGGAGCACTTCGCACAACACAGGTAAGTCATGGGGCCATGTGCAACCAACAGTGTCCAGGGCACAACCCACATACACACAGGGAAACACACTGGGGTGCATGACGGCGAGGGAAGTGGCAGGGCAGAAGCACAAACACACAACCAGGGAGGTGGAACAGTCACACGCCACATGGACAGACACACACACACACACACACACACGCCAGGCACAAAGTGCACAGGGGTCAGGTGCACAGCAGAGCAGGAACAGACATGAGAAACACACACATCCACAGGCCACCACCACCACCTGCACTGTCCATGTACATGTGTCAGATGCTGGGCACCCTTGCACCTTGGTGTACAGTGCAATGCAGGCATCATCATGCATACGCACCTGTGGACAGCAGTCGGGAGGGTGTGCAGGTGGTCCGTGTGTCGGCGTGTAGGGCAGGGCACCCACTGGTGCACTACCCACCAAAACACACATTGCACACAGGGCAGCACCAGACAGGGCCTGCACTGGGAGACAGCTCAGTCATGTGGCACAGTGCCACGGCCACCTCGGATGCGTGGGCGGCCTCGCTGGGATCCAGCAGCACTGGCAGGCTGAGCATGGGCCACATGGGGTGGCACTGATGGACCACCAGGAGTCCCACTGCGTGAACACGACCTTGTCCACACAGGGGGTCTGCAGCATACCAAACATACCTGCACCAGGGGTGCTCGGGATGCCCACAGCTGAACCCGGCGTCGACGGGGTGGGTGTCGCATAACACTGGGAATGGGGAGTGGATAGCATACTGCGTGGTGTGAGCAGCACAGGGGCACCTGACTGTGTGCCCAATGTGGCCACGGCACTGACCACTGCCTGTGTCAGCCTGTCGATGGAGGCAGTCACATCTACCCGCATATGGTCAATCCAGGACAGGATCCTCTCAGTGTCCCTGCTGTGTTGCTCCTCGACCCACTCCAGGGACACACACAGTGCCTCCATGGATGTTGCAACCCACATCTGCTGCTGTACTGATACCTGCAGCAGGCAGGTGTGCTCATCAAAGAGGTCGTCTGCCACATCGGCAACCTGTCCCTCAGGGTCTGGAAGGGCCTGATGTACAGCACCCCTTGAGGGTGGGCGCTGCTCACCAGGACCAGATATGGGCATGTCCACAGGCGGTGCACCTACACCACCGCTGAGCCCTGTACCCCCAGTCCTGGTGGGTGACTGCTGCTGCTGCCCCTCCGCCTGCTGTGCCCACGGGATCAGTGGTTCCCCTGCTGTACCCAACAGTGCCAGTGACCTGCACAGCCACGGTGCTGCCCACCAGTGCTGACAGGCACAGCCTGAGACTGTGCTGACATGCTGGCACACACGCCGAACCAGCTAGATCCATGGGCGTGAGCTGGCCTGCTGTGTGTCCATTCTGTGACACACACATGTCAATGCCCATAGTGGTCAGTGCATCATCGATGTTGCAGGTCTGTGACACAGCCACAGCCGCAGCGTGCTGGCATGCTTGCATGCCAGACCACAGGGACACAGGAAGGGCTCTCCCCACACCTGTCTCAACATCAGTGAAGGTAGATGGCCGTGCACACTGCCGCAGTGCATGCAGGCAATCTGCGGAGGTGGATGGCCCTCCTCCAACTCCGGATGGCTGTCCGCAGTGGACAGGCCCTCCACTGCTGACCCCTGCAGATGCACAGGATCTGTAACAGAAAGGAAGGACACGTTAGTGCATGTGAACTACCTTCCCCCCCCACCATGACATACCATGCAGTGATGGGCTGCCACCTGTCTGGAAGCCACCTCCAGGCACACCCTCAATGGCGCTGCGCTGCATGCTTGCAGCGGAGCATGTCCTCCCACGGGGTCAGCTGCACCACCTCGCTGTCCACTGCCTGTAGCAGCACGTGCCGCCCTGATGGCTGCAACCTTCTCCTTCACCCTCCTCCTGTCAGTCCCCATCTTCTTTTTACACTCCTGCACAGAGCGCTGGTGGCTGCTGTGCAGGTTGACGGCACATGCCACCCCCTCCCATGCAGCAGCATGGGCCTGAGGGGTGCCCCGCCATCCACTGAGAAGTGGCTCCTCAGCCAGGTAGGCCACAAACAGTGCCTCTGTCTCCACCTTGGTAAAGGTGGGCCTCCTCTTCCGCCCACCATCATCCTTCTCACCCAGTCCTCGCTTGGTCATTTCACAGCCTGTATGGGTGAGAGGTCACCTGTGACTGTGCAGTACACAGCAATTCTCTGGGGCCATGGTCCAGAACAGCACAATGCATGCAACTTACCTATCAGCTGCAGTAACCGAATATAGCCACTGCAGATCAGTGTCACACATTTTATGGTGCAGTGCATGCAAATTGGACTGGAGCAACTTTAATGAGATGCAAAAGCGCCGCTTCTATGTGAATAGCTGATCGGATGATCTGCATATGACGGCTGAATATCGGCTGTTGTGCTTTGTGCATCGGTTGAGCGCGGTTGAGCCAATGGCGCAGTTCTGTGATTCGTAGTACACCGCACTGCATGCCCAGGTAGCTTAAGCAGGCATCTGCTGTGCTGATGATGTGCTGTGCGTGATCGGCATTTCAGGACATGGCCACCATTGTTCCAGTGGCACTACAGCGATGGTCACTACGTGGCGCTGTGGCACAACTGCGCATAGTTCACTGTGGCAATGGCGCGCGGGTGACCAATCATGCTGGGACGTGTAGACGTCCGATGGCACTGTGCGTGGCCTTGCACCAGAGACCCATGACCTTGTGCCCGACCTTTGTCCCTTGGCGCTGTCGTATGGCATGTCTGCAGCTCATCGTGCTGTTCGGTAACAGCACAATAGGGGCTGAAGCGTGCTATATGAACAGCGTGATAGGGACTAACGGAGTTCTATTGCTCAACATTTCTACATGGGGTTGCCACGCTGCAGAGCACCACATTGCCTACTATATACATGCAGGGATGGCATGCAGGAGAGCACCACAGTGGAGTGCATTGGAGCTTGCCAACCTGGTGGCTGTAGTGGAGCCTCACCATGGCCCACTGTTTGGGAATGAACCCCTGAATGTGGCCCACACACATGTGTGGCAGCAGGTGGCCACTGCACTGGAGGAGGCCACTGGCCGGCGGCACTCAGTGGAGCAGTGCAGGCACCGGTACGGTGACCTACGGAGGAGGGAGCAGGCACTACTGGCACGCCTACGTTCACATGCCAGGAGGGGTGTGGTGCCTAGGCCAGGTGGGTGAGCCATCTATGCACCTGTATTGTCCGCATGGGTAACACTGTGTATTGTGACCAGCACATGGGGAAGGGTTGGTCTATGGTTGGCTGTGGTGTTTACAGGTGTGTGATGTATGGGTCTGGCTGTGGGGGCAGGCACACTCATTGGGGCAGGGGGCTGTCTGCTTTGGGATTTCATTAATGTGTTTCTCACCTTTTGTTTCCCACAGGCGTGGCTGAGTGGAGGCAGGCCCAGGCTGAAGCACAGTGAGGGGTGTCAGCGGTGGCTGTACGAGGTGGTGGTGGTGGTGTTGAGCCACGGCAGCAGCAGCCACAGCAGCAGTATGATGAGGGTGTGTCATGACATCATGGATGCTATTGCATGCTGTGGGGGGGGGCAGGGCATGGCCACCATCCATGGACAACACTGCCATGCACGCGACATGTGACAGTCAGCACTGTCCAGTGGCACTGCATGTCTGGGAGTGCGTCAGTGGTGGTCCATGCATGCACTGGGCACATGGCTGTGGCACTAACTTCCCACCGCGTAGCCATGTCACTGTACAGCCTTGGTTGTGCTGTGCTGGACATGGGTGGTGTGTGTGTGCAGTGGCAAACATGGCTGTTGTTGCCTGGTTGGGCTTGTCTTGTGCACGGTCACTGTGGGTGGGTGCACTCCATCACAGGAGCGGGGCACTTGGCTGTATGCCATGCATGTTGGGTGGGCTTCAGGGTTGTGGACAGTCACAGCCATTGATTCTGATCCCTTGTCCTAGGTGTCCAGATCCCATGGAGGGTAGAGGGTAGTCCACCGCTGCTGGACGTCTTGATGGAGTCCCTCGAGATCCTGAGGACATGCAGTGAGAGGAGTCAGGCGAGGAGGAGGCTCCGGGACCAGCAGCAGCCAGCTGATGAGTGGCCTGGCAGGCAGTAGCTGCCCCTCACCTACCCCCTTTACCCATCCCTCACACCCTGCCTTCCCTCACCCAATTGTTCACCCCTGCCCCTTACCCACCCCTATCTTGTACCCGTACCCCCACCCTTGTCTTGTATATAGTTGTACATAGTTCTGTCTGTTCCTGTTGTGCTTGTTAATATTTTCATTATATAAATCTATTTTGTTATGAATACTGTGGTGGTCTCTGATTTGCAGCTGGCTATAGGTGCTCAGTTGCAGTGGAGTGCATGGCATCTGGGGTGGTATTGTCCTGGGTGTGTGTGTGTGTGTGTGTGTGTGTGTGTGTGTGTGTGTGTGTGTGTGCATGTGCATGGGGAGGTGTCTCTGGTGTGGTAGTGGCTTTCAGCTGGTCTGGCCGTGTGCTGCCACCCACCACTGGGTGCTCCTGGTGGGTCTGGCTTGTATGGTTCTGTGGTACACGAGGTTGCAGTGTGGCGGGGGGGATGCATGGGGATTCCTGCAGTGACAGTCACTGCTCATGGGTGGTGTCTTGGGGTACCAGTGCAGGGTGTACTGTGCACAGGGGGGTGCTGTTGTGCACTTGGGTTGTCTACCCCCTTTGTGTGGCAGTCTCAGCTTGCCAGTGGATGTGCTGGGGCACCATGGCCCAGCTGTGCTTTGTTGGCTTGTCCCCATGGGCCAGTGGATATTCCGTCCCTCCCCCAGTAATGCTGTGCTTGGGGTGTGGGGGTGTATTGTTAGTTCTGCAGTGTGTTCCTGTGGCCATCTGTGGCATGGGTGGTGGGCCCCTGCCTACCTCCCTGGTTGTGCAGTTCCATTGCTCTGCTGCTAGGGGGCTCTCTGCTTGCGCTATGGCACCTCTGGACTGCTCAGCTGGGCTAGCCTTGTTGCGCTATGGCGCATCATATCTGCTCAGCTTCCCCTTCCTGGTTGCGCTATGGTGCAGATTGTGCGATATTCAGATGTTGGCTGGTTGCACAATTTGACTTGCTCCATGTTTAAATATCGTGTCTATTGAGCATGTGCGCAATGGACTTGTGCTTGCTCCTGCTATTGCGCACATTTTGGGCGCAGTTTGAATATCCGGCCCAAAATCTTTATTTTTATACAGGCATAATCATGTCATCAAGGTTATACAACCTTGTTTTCAAGACAGTCCTGTCAGTGGTCATGTTATAAGACAAAACTAATTTACATTATACAATCACAATGATACATACAACATTAATTACATTTAGTTACATATTCTTATAAGTACAAAAACTATACACAATAACAATTAGGATATAAAAGGGAAGGAGAAAATGTGAATCACATAGTTACTTAATACATTTAATGTAAAGTATATGTATTAAATTCAGTAATTTATTTACTACTTACAGGAACACTAAAACTTGTATGACCCATTTAACTCTCGAGAATATCTTATAAGAAGAGGACATATGCTGTGTAAGACAATATATTCCAGGCTTTGCTGCCTGTGATCGCAAAGTTTTTATACCATATTTATTTTTGGTCTTAGGCATTATTATTTTATTTATGTTAACCGATCTCTTTGTATCTTGATAGAAGTTTCGAGCTTTATCAAATCTAGCTTTAGTAATATAATGTTTGTGGTAGCAGTTCTGATATTTATGTATTATTTTTGACCAAGTTTTTATATAGTTTATGTCTTCCAATTTAGTATAGTCAACATTGTACAATGGTGCATATTCATTTTACATTTTAGAACATACCTGGCTATTCTATATTGAATTCTATCTAATCTATCATACAATTTTTTATTTGCTGTCCTATATACCAATTCACCATACATCAAAGTTTGAATAATTAATTGCTCTGCCAATTTTTTCTGATCATACCTATTTAAAAGGTTGTTATACAACATAAAGTGCCCAGTATTTTATTCATTTTACCAATTACTGAATTTATATGATTTTCAAAAGTCATATGTGTCAAATTGACCCTCAAATAACAATATTTACTAGTTCTAAACACTCATTTTGATTTATTTGTATCTTAATCTGATCAGCATTCTATTTGGAAGCAACATTCATCAACTTGGCATTTTACATTAATTTGGAGTTTTGACCTGGTGAACAACTCCCTCAAGCTGTCAAAATCAGATTGTAATTTATTTGTAGATCCTGGACGGTATTTCCAGAATCCATCAGGACACTTTCATCCACATATAGCCTCACCTGGGAGTGCCACACTGATTTAGGTAAATCATTACTAAACAGTAAGAATAACAGGGGCCATAGAATTGACCTCTGAGGTACTCCTGTTCTCATCTGTTTAGAGGTTGACAAATTCCTGAAACACACACCTTGAGTGCAGCCTCCAGATAAGTCTGAAACCAACTCCAAGGCCCATCCAATATCCCCAGGGCCCCCATTCGATTCAGCAGGAAGGAGTGATCCACTAGGTCAAGGCCTTTGACAAATCTACATAAATTGCAGCAGTCTCCAGTCCGAATTTAGAGAGGAACAAATTACGTTATTAAATTCTAGCAATGCTGATGTAGTAGAATAACCTTTTCTAAATCTCTGGTGGGAGGCATCAATATTCTGTGTTTGTCAAGATATTCCAGTACCTGAGTGTGTTCATGTCTCCCAAACATTTAGACAGAATAGGCAATAAGGCTTTTGGTCTGTAATTGTTTAATTCGAGAGCATCTCCTCCCTTAAATATTGGAACCATCACGCTAATTTTCCAGGTCTGGGGGAAGTAACCCATTTTCAAACTCCAGTTAAACAGATAAGTAACTGTTGATGCTATGTAATATGCTGCTAAAAGAATTTCTGTCTAAGTCATCCAAGTCAGTTGTTTTATGAATATTTATATTCATTAAACTTTTATGGACCTCAGATATTCTAAGTATTTTAAATCTAAATAATGGTAAAGCAGTTTGCTGATTTTGACTTCCTTCCTTTTCCCCCTGGATCTTTATATTGTCTATTTTATTACAGCCTGGTAAATCAACAAAATATTGATTTAAAGCTTGCAGCTTCTTTTGTTCATCTAAAAATTGTGTGTTCAACTTTTACATTCAATTTCCTTGTTGTATCACTTCCACCTGGATTCAACAAATAATTTATGGTTTGCCAACATTTTCATGGATCTTTATTACCTCCATTTTGTTTTCTTATAATACACAGATTTTGCTTTCTTGATCAACTTTTTAGACTCATTCTCTTCATTTTAAAAAGCTCCCATTCACAATCTTGTTTTGTCTTTTTGGCCATTTTCCAAATTCTATTTTTGACTCTAATTAATTTTAAAAGTTTTTCATTTATTCAGGGCAACCTGGCTATTTCAATTTTTTGTTTACATCATGGGGCATGCATATCACAAATATTTCTGAAGGTCTCTACAAAATAAGTAAATGATTGATCTAAGTCAGGTATTAATTTAATGTTCCACCTTTCCATACTAACACTTTGTAGAAATATATCATCAGAAAATATTCTCATATGTCTGATCAATGTAATTTCAATAATCAGATAATGTCTGAATTTGTGCCATAGATATATTTATCCATATCAGATTATGGTCACCCAAATAAGGAGAGAGGATTCCTAAATTTTCAACTTCAATTTTGATGATACAAAGAGCAAATCTATCACAGAACCCTGTTTTGATGTCTTTAATAATTTTGTGGGCTCTTCCATACACTTGGTTATTCAAGTATCAAGACAGCTCTCTTAGTTGTTTCCTTTGTCCAAACCAGTCGCAATTTAAATCCCCATCAGGACCACCAATTTATCACCTATACAGTCATGTATTTTGTTTATAATCTTATCTATAGACTCTAATCTACTTTTAGGGGAGTACATTACCACAATAACCATTTTTGACTTTTCTAATCTAACAGTCAGATATTCAATGTTATATTCGCTCCCTTAAGCATCACAGTTGCTTGTCCTCATTTATGTTTAACATATAACATTACCCCCTTCCCTCATTTTTTTCTATCAGATCTCAATAGTTGGTATCCTGGGAGACTAAACTCATCATCTCCCTTTTTTCAGTTAACCATGACTCAGATCAAGTATATCAGGATTTTGTTCCATTACCATTAAAGTTAGTAAATCCTTTTTAAGTCCCACACTTTGTGCATTGTCATGCATTATTTTATTTTTGGATTGGGTTGGACCAGGGTTTAATTCTACATCCCCTTCCCCCATTATAAGTAAGGACATATAACAGATTGTATCTGATTCCTGTAAAGTTTTATGCACTGCATAAGGATTCTGTACTCTTGTTTTACCATGCAGCCTATATTCCTTCCATATATTTGTGAACCCATTTCTTCTATTAATACAAATTTCAGTCCCCTGCCCCTTTAAGATAAGCTATGGCCAATATAATCTCATCTGTTTTGCCCTTTCTGTTTTTGTAACATTTAGGCTTACCAAGGTAAACAAGAGCACTAATAACATTACTTTGAATGAGTACATTTTACAATGTACAATGGAATTCTGTATCTTTAAAATAAACTAAAAGGGATCCCAAATAAACATATTCCAATAAAAAATAAATAGAGCAAAAAAATGTAAAAGCCGATGTGGTTATCAGCAAAGATTTATTAACAAATACTAAAAAGAATAATGAGGAGGGTGGCGCGCAGAGCTACCTGCCAGTATGAGAGGACATGGACATAAGCGTGCCGCTGCAGGATCTGCAATTGCTTTATTTTGTGTAACATTTTATTTATCATGGTGGATCACAGTTACAGAAATAGGAAGACATTAAGGAACTCAAAAAAAAAATGTATCTTGACTGAAACTAGACCAAGTGAGAGCTGCAAAATCAGATGTAACATACCAATCATCATGAGGATCACCCATGGGAATAAAGCTACAAGGTATTAAAAACTCCTTACAGGAGCTGTCTAAATCAGTGCATAGTTTGCAGTGCAAATGTGATGACTATAACAGCAGGGGCATCACAACTGAACAATAATCAGACTTGCTTCCAAGGTGGACTCTATAATGGGACAGGTGGAGAAATCAATGGCAACATCAACAATGCGTAGAAAATAAACAAATGCAATTACATGTGGAGCATATGGAGATGTCTGTTACAGAGCAAAATATATCTTTAGTTTGTCTACCATGGAGTCTGAGTATGATGACCCTGCTGCATTTTTTGCAGACTTGTTGAATGACTGTTACAGTGGAAGCCTCTCCAGTGGCTGTTGAGTTGACCATGTTTACAAAGTAAATGCCTGATGCACAGCTTCAAACATCTAAGTCAGCTCAAACTGTGTTTTTTTTCTGCTGGTAAGGGTTAGTTACTAAGATAAAATTCTACAGTTAGGACAGAGAATCAGGGATCTGAAGCTAAACTAAGGTTATTATCAGGTTTTTCAGATTTGGCCTATTCCACAGGCTTCTTTGGAGAGAGTTTGATGTGTTAACACTTGTCTGTGTGTGTTGGGTCTGACATTTCCCTGCTTCCACAGGCAGGGCTACATGACAGTGGAAAAACCTCATATCTTTACTTAACCACATGAAGCAAGCCATCTAATGCAGAAGTCTGTAATAGACTGGAAGCAGTGCTGTTTGAAACCATTATCAGATGAGAAGGTAATGGCAACAGAGCCTAGGATAAGACAGTTTGATACACTGAACCAGCAGTCTGAACTTGTAAGATTCTGTCAGTGTGTGTTATATACTATGGGGCTGAAGGTTGAATTCTCCCCTATGTAGTTTCTTTGGCTGTTTTCCAGAACAGTGGTCTGACTTTAGATAGAACTTTTCTTTGGATAAACATACCTTTGCTGTGTCAAACCTTGTTGTATCCAGCTGGAGGAGGCTGCATGTATTATATATCTTCACTGCAGGAGCATAAACAGACAGGGATGAGTATAAGCTATTTTGCACCATTTTTGTGGTCTGGCAGGGCTTTAGCATTGTGTTTTTAAAGGCATTTCCATTACTCTCAGCTCATAATTCTACTGGATTTTTCAATCCACAGTAATTTCTGGCACTAATTAACTAATAAGAGGGATGCAGAAAAACAGTGTAGGCTCGAGCCTTCTCATTCAAATTATTTAATCCATTCTAAGTAAGAACGATATAGGAACAACGCCTGACATGTTTCAGACTAGTGGCATCCTTTTTTCACTGGATTTTTAATATTTTATTTAAAACATTATCACTTTGAAGTTGCTGAACATTTAGTTAAGATTTGCATGTACTGATCATGTGTATATTATTATCCATGTGTATATTATTATAGTGATACAATAGGTAACCTATAAATGGGGATCCAATATTCTATCTATATAGCCTTTTGCCAAACTGTAGCAAATACAAATTAAACTGATCTAAGGCACAGCAAACTTTAGATGTGGATGGATATACATGTTCTATATTTGCTGGTTGCCAGAGTCTGCTTTATTGGCAGTGTATAGGTTCTGTCTGCTGCAGTTCTGTTTTATTGACCGATGTCCCTCTTTTGTGAGATTACATGTGTACAGGAATCAGTAATCCTGAGTTATAATTGCCATTTGATTGTAGTACTGTGTTTTTTCTGTGTGTGTGTGTTGTTTGTAGCAGCTCATGGCTATCTGTGCTTTGATCTAAACATCAGCAAAGAAAAGTAAAAAAAAAAAATGCATTCCACACATGCAACACAGGTCAGAGGTAAAGGAAAATAATCAAAAGGTTGCCCCCTCCCCCCCCAAAAAAAATAAGTTAAATGTTGGTAAGTGAAATGAAAGATGTAAAATAAAAATGTAAGGAAATTACAAAACTTTTTTTATAGGTATGCACAAAGAAAAATGTGTAGACTAGTGAGACCAAGAAGACAGAAAGACAGACTACTGAAAAATGAAACCCATATTGCAGAAGCATTAAACAATTTCTTCTACGCAGTATTTAACAAAAATGAACAACCAGCAACAATCAAGAAATAACCTGCCTGGATGGCATTTACCCAAGGGTCATAAAAGAACTTGCACTTGATCTGGTGAAAGCATATAATGAAATCTTTAATGATTTACTTAAAATCTCTGTGTTCCCTGGATATTGGGGCATAGTTATCCAGTTCACGGAAGGGTATGAAAGAGGATGAAAACAACTACAGACATATTAGCCTCACATCTATTCAGGGCAAAATACTAGACTCAATAATCAGAGGCCAAATTGAATTTATTATAACTGAAATGGACATAGCAAACACAATACAACATGGCTTTCCCAAAGGAAGGTGTGGTAAGGACTAATATAAGTAATCTGATACATTTTGATCCTATTGGTAATGTACTAGGTAACAACAAGTCAGGAGATGTGTATATTTATTTAGTAAAGTTTTGACAAAGTCTCAACAGAAAATATGTCCACAAGAGACACTGGGCCCAATTCACAAGATCTACTGCTGCACTGAAGGCATCTTGTGGTGACTGCTAGTGCTAGGGTCCCAGTGCTCTATTCACTATTTTAGGGTCCCTACAGCAAATTTCTTTGGCTTGCATCAACCCTGGCACTGTGTCAAACTGACAGCACAGCCTGAAAGTGTGCCATAAGCCATGGGGTAATAGCACTACAGATAGCAGTCCCTAGTGGCTATCACTCCTCAGCCCCAATCCCAGTTAAGAAATAAAATCCTTGGTGGTCTAGCAGACCCCAATCAGCTCCAATCTGATCTCCAGTTATGTATTATTATGTTGTTTGTGATCTCTGTCTGCTGAGCCTGAGACAGGGAGAGTGAGAAAGTAGCCACAACTTCCTTGAATCAAGGAGGTTATTTTCTAGACTACTCTGAAGTGAATTATTACTTTTTGGACCTGTGTAAGTAACTAGTACTGATTCTGTTTTTGGGGTGGACTTGTCTTAGTTTTAACTTTAATTTGCCAGGGAGGAACTGTAGCTTGGAGATATTTGCAGTCAGTTGTGACTAGACCTGTTACTTAGCCTTTGTGAAATAGGAGTCTGAAAGGAAGGAAGGCACTTCCCGGGGTGGAGGGTAACAGCTGTAGGTGATTGTTTCTGGACAGCATAGGTTTACTCCCACCCACCCCAAGTGCATAACTTCCTTTATAGCAGGGGCTCTGACATCACTTCCCCAAAACTGCTAACAACATACACCTGTTCATAACCTTAAAGGCACAGCACACTGAATAGGGGGCAGAGACACTCACAAGCTTGAACACACTAAAACAAGAACAAAAAACAAAAATGTATCTGTAACTGGAAGGGACACAGACATGTGGGGAGTGGTGCAATGCACTGGCTGTGGAGCAGCAATCTTCTGGGAGACATTCTGAGACTGTATTGCTGCCCTATTTGCAGGCTCCTCTGGTCTGAGGGAGGAGGTTGTTCATCTCCATGCTGACCTAGCAAGGATTCGGGAAACCTGCTCCCCCAACCAGGGACCACCCAGGCCACTGCCACTACCTCAGAGGTTGCCAAGAAAGAGGAGTGGTTGGACCATGGTGGGCTCAGGGAGGGTGAGGGTGGTGGAACAGAGGCACATCCCTCCAGTTGTGCCTCTCCACATTTCATTCGCCACTCTGGTGAAGCATGCTTCCTCTATGGAGGCACCTGCAGTGGAGACCAAGGAGGATGCTGGGAACCTCCACAATGCAGACCCACAGGAGGGTGGCCCAAGACCCCATGGGGAAGGAAACAACTCCTGGTGGGGGACTCAGTTGTTAGGAGGGTAGAACTGGGGGAGGGAGGGGAAAGGGAGGTAAAGTGCCTGCCCAGCGCCAAGGCTTGAGGACAGGAAATGAATCCTCAGGGTCGGGAGCAGTGGCAAGGGAGGGAGCGATGTCATTATCCACCTAGGAAGAATAACCTGGCTGAGAATGGGATCAGAGCAGTGCAACAGGAGTTTGTGGAGTTGGGAGGGCCTTAGACAAGTAGCACACATGGCAACTTTCTCGAAGTGCTTCCTGTCTATGGCATGGATGAGGCTAGGGTACTCCACACCATGGGATTTAATGACTGGTTGAAAAGCTGGTGCAGAGCTCAGAGATTTGGCTTCATTGGGGACTGGGGCTCCACATGGAGGGATGCAGGCCTATACAGGTGTGATGGTCTGCATCTATCCTGGAGGGGAACCAGGATCCTAGGTGATAGGTTTAAATGCTTCAGTGGCAAGCATTTAAACTAGCCAAGGGGGTAGGCACTGAAAAAGAAAAGGGAAATCCTATCCTCCCCCCAAAATCAGGGTAATTAGTGAGGTAAACACCAAGATAGAGCTGTCGATAGGGAGAAGGGCAGGGGTAAATGGAGAAAAACACAAAGGCAGTAGGGACAGGGATGGGGCAAAAAGAAATAAAGCTATAAAAAAAAAGAAGGTAATGAGTACCAATGCCCATAGTCTAGGTAAAAAGCTCCCTGAAATGGTGGCTTTGATGGAAGAGGGATGCCTGGATATTGTGACAGTCACAGAAACATGGTACACAGAGAACCATGACTGGGATGTCAACATACCAGAGTACACAATCTACAGGAGGGACAGGGAGGGAAGAAGTGGAGGAGGAGGAGTAGCTCTCTATTTAAGGGAAGAGATCAAAGCAACAGAGCTAAAGGATAAACAGGGAGGAGAGGAGGCACTGTGGGTCACCCTGGAGACTGGAAATGGCTCACAATCTGCACAGGGGTTGTATACAGACCCCCATCTCAGGGGGAGGAAATGGACAAGGAAATGATAGAAGGCATCCTTGGCATGACAGAGAAAGGGAGATATTTCTGATGGGGATCTGAATATGCCAGATGTTGACTGAAGCACCTTTGCTGCAGCCACATCCAACAGCAGGGCCATTCTCGATGCTCCAGGGGCATGTCTCAGACAGCTAGTTTTGGAACCCACTCGGAGAGAGCAATCTTAGACCTGGTACTCTCAAATGGGGACAGAGAGAGGATCTCTGATCTTGAAGTGGATAGCCATCTGGGAACAAGCAACCACCAGTGTGGTTCATGATAAACTTAGCTGTAAAGTCAAGCCACACAAAAGTGAAGGTACCGGACTTCAGGAGGGCTGATTTTGTCAAAATGGGAGAGTGCCTCAGAAAAGCACTAACAAGCAGGCAAGAAGGTGGGGTGGAGCAACAATGGGGAAACATCAAAACCGCCATCACAGAGGCAACAAGCCTCTGTGTGAAGTAAATAAACAAATCAAAATGAAGGAAAAAACCACTATGGTTCTCAAAAGGAGAGGCAGGGAAGGTAAGGGAGAAAAAGATAGCATTCAGGAAGTATTAGGAAACACAGAAGGAGCAGGACAGAGTACTGTATCAATTAAAACAGAAGGAAGTGGGTAAGGCAGTCAGAATAGCAAAGGCCCAAACTGAGGAAAAGATAGCCAACTCGGTTAAGAAGGGGGATAAAACCATTTATAGGTACATTAGGGAGCAAAGAAAGACTAAGGCAGGGATACTGAGGCTGAACAAAGAGGAAGGTGGCTGGGCAGAGAGCAACAGTGAAAAAGCAGGGATACTGAACAAATACTTCTGTTCAATATTCACAATGGAAAAGGGGAATACCTAATCCAGTCAATAGAAGCACTCTGGATAGGGGTTGCTTAGTCCTTTCACAGAAGAAAGGGTTCTGAAAAGAATTCTTAAAACTGAAGGTAGATAAAAAATGAGGCCTGATGGGATTCACCCCAGAATTCTAAAAGAACTAAGGGAAGAACTAGTAACACCACTGACTACCCTTTTTAATAAATCATGGGAGGATGGTGTGGTACTTGAGGACTGGAGGAGGATGGATGTGATTCCCCTTCACAAAAGTGGGAGCAAGACAGAGGCAGGAAACTACAGACCTGTTAGTTTGACCTCAGTGGTAGGGAAAAGATGGAATCACTTCTGAAGGAAAGAATTGTTGAGTACCTAGAGGCCAGTGGGGCACAGGACCCAAGGCAGCATGGATTCACAGTGGGAAGGTCATGTCAGACAAATCTAATTGATTTCTTTGACTGGGTGACCAAAGCAGTAGACCAGGGAGGGGCTGTGGACATGGCCTACGTAGACTTTAGCAAGGCATTTGACACAGTCCCACACAAAAGACTAATAAACAAATTAGCCAGCTTGGGAATGGGTCCCAGGGTGGTAGCCTGGGTAAAACACTGGTTGGAAAACAGGACACAGTGGTTAATAGTAAATGAAGTCCACAGTGAAGAAAGGAGGGTTACTAGTGGGGTACCGCAGGAGAAGTACTGGGGCTGGTCCATTTTAATGTCTTTATAAGTAACATTGCAGAGGGATTGGAAGAGAAAATATATCTCTTTGCAGATGACACAAAGATCTGCAACAGGGTTGATGCACAAGGTGGGGTGGAAAGGATGAAAAGGGACTTGGCAAGGTTGGAGGAATGGTCAAATGTATGGCAGCTTAGATTCAATGCAAAGAAGTGCAAAGTAATGTACCTTGGAAACAAAAACCCAGGGGAAGGGTGCACAATGGGGGGTGAGATACTGACAACAACAAAATTGAAAGGGACCTGGGGTAGTCATATCAAACAACCTAAAGGTGGGCCAGCAATGTGAGAAGGCAGTAAGGAGGGCTGGGGATACTGGGATGCATAGGAGAGGCATCATCAGTAGAAAACAGGATGTTGTTGGCCTCTGTACAGACAGTTGGTAAGACCACATCTAGAGTACTGTGTACAGGTCTGGAGACACTATCTCCAGAGACATAGATAGGGTGGAGGCTGTCCAGAGGAGGGCAACCAAAATGATGCAGGGTCTGCATCAGAAGACATATGAAGAAAGACTAGGAACTAAAGATGTATAGCATCGAGGAAAGTAGGAAAAGGGGGACATGATAGAAACTTTCAAATACCTCAAGGGAATCAACAAAGTCCAAGAGGGTAGCATCTTTCAGAAAAAGAGATGTGCAAAAACAAGGGGGCACAATTTGAAGATAGAGGGAGACGGCTCATAGGTAATGTGAGGAAGTATTTCTTCACAGAGAGGGTTGTGGATACATGGAACAGCCTTCCTGAGGAGGTCATAGAGCCAAAACAGTGGGCAATTCAAGAATGCATGGAGGACATAAGGCAATTCTAGTGGGGGTAGGAGGAAGTAGGCTGTTGGTTAACTAGGATCTGCAGCTTATCTGTTAGGTAGGAAAATGGGCAGACTAGGTGGGCCAAGCGGTCCTTATCTGCTGTCAAATTCTATGTTTCTATAGAGCCCTGGTGATCTTATGGCCCCCACCCCTGCAAGCAGTGTCCCACCAACCCTATCTCCCCAACCTGAAAAACAGCGGCTGACTGGCACAAAACTGGGGATTGGAGACTTTGGCAGAGGAGAGGTGAATAATTGGCAAGAGGAGTGTAAAGGGAAATGGGTTTTAGTAATGAATTAACTGGGACAGGGAGTGGGAGGTGAGGGAATTTGTTTTAATAGGTGGGGCAAATGAGATGATTCTTAGTTTGTGAAAAAGCTTTCAGGTACGGGAGGATGGAAGTGGGGGTCTAGCTGGGATGGGTGAGGATATTGTGTAAATATATATGCTGTGTTGGTGGGGGGAATGTCAATGGCACAGAGGGTGGAGTTGTTTTGTGTTTTTCCTTTAAAGAAGCACATTAATCATGTCATTTCACATGGGTGTTCATGAGTGAAATGCTACTTTGCTCAATGAAGTAGACACTTTGCTATGAAGAGAACTACACAAAGTGACTCCTCCAACTTTATGAACTCAGGAAAATGTCCCAAGGTATGTTAAAAAGTGACTGTGCACATTAACATGCTAATTAAAGCAGCAGTGCATGTTGAGTGCATGTCACACAAATGCCCTGACTAAGTAAACAGTACAATATTAATCTGTAAAAAATTAAGCAAAGTGCCTTCTTTTTGGCACCATGCATCCCGATATAGTGTTGCTAAGCTTTCCTCAGAAGCTGATATGGACCTCTGCCAGGATGGCTATTTTTGAAAACAGTGCTGAAGTTGATGCTAACACACGCATTGGAATGTGCTCATGAATAACCAATCAGTCAGCACATCTTTCAATGATTAACTGATGTGTGTGCTTGAAACGAAAAGACCGTGAGTGTGCAAAGTCCTGTAGTGATCGAGTGCTATTAAAGATGTGCATCTTTTATTTTATTTTCTACAAAATTTACATTTAGGCATTAGACAGAGCACAATAAGAACAATACAGACCCAAACAACTAATCCCCAGTTTTATTTTCACAATGTACTGAGTATGGCAGACATTTTGGCAATCCTTGCATTGTTGCTTTAAGATAGTACGGTTGATAAGATGCGCTTGCATATATATGAACGTTGATACATTTTAGTTTCATAGACAACATTATGGATGTGTGCTCATATATAATATACCATTTACCATACAAAGCAGAGTACTATGTGTTTTAGATAACAGAAAACATTCAAGCATATGCCTTTATATCATTAGCTTCCTATCTTGTTCTGTCTCTCTATTCCCATCAAGATTCTAGAAGAGTTACTCTCCTGTATAAGTAGTATTACTCACTTGCACTGTTACTTGGGATATCCTAGATGATCCCAGTTGATTACTATGAGCCCATATAAGTGTAATTTCACCTGTTTTTTTTTCTTTTAATTTTATTTCTCATTCTTTTTGTTAAGTTTGTGCAGGCAATATTATAGCTGTCTATGCCCCAAAATGCCTAATAGCAGAAGAAATGACATGCAGTACGTCAATACCTGGTTCTTGAGTTCATCGGGGTGAAATGTACAGACAATGCTGGCAGAGATCTTATCTGAGGTGTATTATATACAACCAGAAAGCGGATAGAAACTGACAAAAATTATCTAGATATCACAGATGTGGCATTTGCTAAAGGCAATATTATTGTGAAAGGAGACCTGAAATTGGCAGAGATTAATAGGGAGGAATATAACTGGGAGGAAAGTAACTCTACATCATATATTGGAAACTTTTATTGTAAAAAATGAGCACTATATTACACATAGAATCTGTCTGTCACCAGAAGAACGGCTCTTGGCACATTATGTCTGTCCACAGTATGATACAACCCAAACCAGAGGAACCTCAGTATTGGGCAGGATTCTAAGAAACCATACCACAACCATCACAGTCTGTGATGTCAGAGAATCACTTGTTAATAGTGACCATAAAATGGCCATCTTTTATATAAAACAAACAAGCAAACAAAACGCTATGACAGAATAATAAATCTCGTCCTAGAGACTTTAGAAAGCAAATTTTGAATTGAGAGGCTTGATGTGGAAAGAAGTCTTTAAAGGAGTTGGTACGGAAGGAAAATGGAATATCTTTAAAATAAGCTAAAAGGGATCACAAACAAACATATTCCAATAAAAAAATAAATACAACAAAAAAGGGTAAAAGCTGATGTGATTCTCAGCAGAGATTTATTAACAAATACTAAAAAAGAATAAAGTGGGGGGAGGCGGGCAGAGTTACCTGCCAGTATAAGAGGACATGGATATGAGCGTGCCACTCAGGATCTGCAATTGCTTATTTTGTGTTATATTTTCTTTATCACACTGTATCAGATTTACAGAACTAGGAAAACATTAAGGAACTCAAAAACCCAATGTATAGTGGCAGAATATTCTTGACTGAAACTAGGCCAAGTGGGAGCTGCAAAATCAGATGTGACATTTCAATCATCATGGGGATCGCCCATGGGAACAAAGCTGCAAGGTATTAAAACTCCTTACAGGAGCTGTCTAAATCAGTGCATAGTCTGGATTGTAGATTTGATGACTATAACAGCAGGGCCTCACAACTGAACAACAACTGGACTTGCTTCCAAGGTAGACCTCTGTAAAGTGACAGGTGGAGAAATCAATGGGAACATCAACCATGTGTGAAAATAAACAAATCCAATTATACTTGGAGCATAGGGAGAATTCTGTTACAGAGCAAAATATATCTTTAGTTGGTCTACCTGAGAGTTTCAGTATGGTAACCCCGCTGCTTTTTGCAGACTTGTTGAATGACTATTATAGTGGGAGCCTCTCCAGTGGCTGTTACATTGACCATGTTTACAAAGTAAATGCCTGATGCACAACTTCAAACACTAAATCAGCTCAAACTTTGTGTTTCGTTTTGCTGGTAAAGATCAGCCACTAAGATAAAATTCTACAGTTAGGACAGAGAATCAGGGATCTGAAGCTAAATTAAGGTTCAATTGTGCTTACGCAACTAGATAAGATGATACTTGTGTGACTTGATTTACTTTGTGGCTTTCTCCCTCTATCCATGGATATACCACCATGTAGGGGTATGATGCAAGGAACCATAGAGGAGGTTCCCAATATGTGTCATGGGAATGATTCCATCGGCTAAAGGTAGCTTAGGAAGAAGCCAACGGGTAAGAGATACAAGCTGCTGGAGGAGGAAGGGTGAATGGTGGGGCAATGATAAATGAATCTTGGGGAGGCCCAGGATGAGTGATATTACAAGCCTGATGAGGGAGTGACATAGTCACTCCACCCATTGAACCTCGGGCTTAAAGCCCTCCCATTCAATTGCAGCTTATGCAACTAGATGGAGATGATGCTTGTCTGACCTGATTTACTTTTGGCTTTCCACCTCTCTACCCATGGGATATACCACCCTGTATGGATATGATGCAAGGAACCCTAGAGGAGGAGGGTTTCCCAGTAGGTGCTATGGAATGATTCGGTCAGCTAAAGGTAGCTTGGAAAAGATAAAAAGAATACCCAATCAGGTGTCAAGCATCGAAGAGGTAAGGATGATAAATTAATGAAATCTGAGAATATGATTAAGGGTGGACTTCCTAAGGAGAGAGGGGAAAGCTGGAGCCACCATCTGCCTCCATCCAACAGCAGAATCTAACTATTTAACCTAAGAAAGCACTAACTCTAACTAATATTATCACCATTGGCACAGAGGAGAGTAACCCCCCCCCCCCCGAGGAGAAAATCTCTGGGGATCCAAGGCCTAGGTTGCCTTCCCTCCAGGCTGACAATGTTTGATTTAATGACGTATGTCATTAAAGAGAAGGATATGAGTAGGGAAGATGATGATGGGATAGGAAAAATCCCAAAAAGAAAGCATGGCTCGAAGAAGGAACATGAGGCAGCAGGGACCTGAGAGGGGAATGCTTGAGTAGTTAATGGGAAGGAGCAGATCCATGTACAAGTCAGAGAAGCAAGGGGAATCCAGTTGCGCTCATGGGAAGACTGAGGATGATGAAGACTGATGATGATGATTGCTGCAGGAGTGCAGCAGGTCAATGAGGCAGCATAAGACCCAATGAAAGGTATGCTCGATAGAGTGATGTGATTAAGTATCGGCTCCTCGAGAGGAGGTAGACTCTGAGGCCAAGAAGGCATGTCTGGAACCAGAGAGTGTACTCAGGTTGAGTGATCGATGGGAGCAAAATGGACCAGCATAGGATTCAATAATAGGAATGCTTGATTGAGCAATGGAAATAGAGGAATGATGAGGAAATGATGACCGGAGTCATGAACTTGATACATGCGGCAGGAGGGCCATGGATCGATGAGGTGGCATATGATTCATGATAGGTATGCCCAAAAGAGATATTGATTGCAGGCCAGATGGAGTTAGTCAGAGACAGCCAAATGATGTGGATGGCAGAGTGTGTGAAGGCAGATGGAAGAACTGCAGGAGAACAGCGGTTCAATGAGGAAGCAAAGGGCCCAAAAGAAAGGAAAGGAGCAGGGGAAAGTGAGGCCAGAACACGTGGGTGCTGGGAGTCATCACTGCACCAGGATGGAGGTATAGAAGGCAGGAACACAGGAGGAAAAGGCCAGCCAGCCCTGAGCAAAGGGCAATGGACAGGAAGGCATGGCCATGAGCAGAGATCGAGGCGATTCGAGGTAGCAGGGACCCCAGGACTCTGGCACCTAGATGCCCTGTGGACTAAGGTGAGAGGAGGATACGAATGAGGAAGGTGAAGGCAGGAGAGGGCCAGATACAGGGACCAGAGAGGGTGCACTCGGGAATAGGGGAGCGAATGGACGATGGATGATGATGAGGTAGTTTGATAAGGAGTGGAATAGGTGAGTTTAGCAGATTAATAGACCAGTAGTAGATTTAAAATGTTGCAGATGATATCAAACTGGGAGGCGGATACAGAACTGAAGAGAGGAAACACAAGAAACCATGTGAAGCACACTGAGGAGTAGGCAATGAAATCTGATGCATAAAAGAAATATACAGGAAACCAGCCCACATGCGATATATGCACGCCTTTCAAACCACTGAGCATAAGAACATCTTCATTCCCAAAATATTCCATGCACTACAAATGCAATCCAGTTAGAGAAAGAGACATGCACAGTGCAGACAACCAGCTGGGAGGCAAGGCACAAGAAAGGATGTTACTCGATGCCGCCAAAGCGGGAAAAGCTGCTGAAATAAAAAGAGATGAGAAGCCGAAATAGAAGTTGGTGTCCCTATTGATAAGGTCATGCCTCTATGAACCGCTTCTGACTGAGAGAATATACATGGCTCACAGAGTCACATAGAATAAACAGAGAAATCAGGATCTCAGGGAATGCTATTAGGTCATGAAGAGACAAAAGAAATTATTCAATCCCATTTCAGTGGGCTAACAACAATGACAGAGCCCAAGCTTTCAGGCCCGCACCATGAGATGGCTGGACTTGGGTGCTGCAGACCATGATTCAGCAGGAGACACTGCCGAATCAGAGCTGGGCTGGCCATAGCAGCACCATCGAAGGAGAGTACAGAGAAAGAATCCAAATGTGGAGGGTGACAACATTCCCAAAGCTCCGGAGCAGTGATGGAGAAGAAGTGTGGGGAGTCTGGAGATGCACAGGAGAGAAGGAGGACCGCAATTAAAACAAAATATGAGGTACAGGGAAGAGGGAGGAAAACGGAGATGCAAAGAGGTAGGAACGATGGGACAGACAACTCGATGAGTGAACACAGGAGGGTGCCAGGAGAGAAAGGGGAGAGGAATGAGCCATCGATGTGGAGCAAGGCAGCCGGAGGATAAACAGAGAGATTGGAGCAGGAGAAGGGCAGCCAACCAGGCAGCCAACGTGCCTCCGGCCAAATGAGAAATGAATCTTAGGGAGGCCCAGGATGAGGACTATAAGCCAGATGGGGACTGACATAGTTGCTCTGCCCATTGAACCTCGGGATTAAAGCCTCACATTATTATCAGGATTTCAGATTTGGCCAATTACATCAGGCTTCTTCGAGACAGTGTGATGTGGTTAAGACTTTGCTGGATGTGTTGGGTCTGACTTTTGCCCTGCTTTCACAGGCAGAGCTACACGTGACAGTGGGAACAAAACTCGTGGTCTCTACTTGACCACATGAAGCAAACCAACTAATGCAGAAGTCTGAAGTAGACTGGAAGCGGTGCTCCTTGAAACCATTATCAGATGAGAAGGTAAGGGTAATAGGGCATTGGATATGACCGTTTGATACACAGAACCAGCAGTCTGAACTGGTAAGATTCTTTCAGTTTGTGTTATATACCATGGGACTCAAGGCTGAATTCTCCCTGTGTAGTTTCTTTGGCTGTTTTCCAGAACAGTCTTCCAACTTCAGATAGAACGTTTTTTTGATAAAGATGCTTTGCTGTGGCAAACTTTGGTTGTATCCAGCTGGAGAAGGTGTATGATATATCTTCACTGCAGGAGCCTGAAGAGACAGGAAGAGGACTAAGCTATGTTGCACCATTTTGTGGTCTGGCAGAGCTTTAGCACTGTGTTTCTTTAAAGGCATTTCTTTTACTCTCAGCTCATAGTTCCACTGGACTTTTCAATCTACAGTAGTTTCTGGCACTCACTAACCCATAAGAGGGATGCCGAAAAACAATGTATGCTTGTAGCGTTCACATTCAAATTATTTAATCCATTCCAAGTAAGAACAACATAGGAACCCCTGCTGACATGTTTCAGACTAGTGGCATCCTTGTTTAGTGGATTTTTATATGTTTATTTAAACATTATCACTTTGAAGTTGCTGAACATTTAGTTAAGATTTGCTTGTACTCACCATGTGTGTATTTTTATATTGATACAATAGGTAGCCTACAAATGAAGATACAATATTCTGTCTATACAGCCTTTTTTGCCAAATTGTAGCTAATCCATTTAAACTGATCTAAGGCACAGAGAACTTTAGATGTGGATGGATATACATGTTTTATATTTGCTGGTTGTCAGAGTCTGCTTTATTGGCAGTGTATAGATTATATCTGCTACAGTTTTGTTATATTGACTGATGTCCCTTTTTCCTGAGGTGACATGTTTGTAGGAATCAACAATTGTGGGTTATAATTTCCATTTGATTGTACTACTGAATTTTGTGTGCATGGTTTGTAGCAGCTCATGGCTATTTGTGCTTTGATGTAAACATCAATAAAGAAAAGTAACAAAAACACTGCATTCCACACATGCAACACAGGTCAGAGGAGAATGAAAACAATCAAAGTCCTGCCCCCAAAAAAGCCAAAAGTTGCAAGTGAAATGAAACATGTAAAATAAAATACAAGGCAATTACAAAACTTTTTTATAGGTATGCACACAGAAAAATGTATGGACTAGTGATACTAAGAAAACAGAAAGACAGACTACTGAAAAATGAAACCCATACTGCAGAAGCATTAAACATTTTTTGTACTCAGTATTTAACAAAAAATGAACAACCAGCAACAGTCAAGAAAGGTAACCTGTCATAATGGCGAATAAAAAAACGCGACCGCAATAACAGTGAAGGCAAATCAGCGACTCTCTAATACAGCTACAGTAATGATAGCGAATATGCATAAATAGCGCCACCACTCACCTACTGGTTAACAACATAAGCGACTCAAGCAAGCCTAATGCAGAAATAGCGCCACGATTAACCACAACATAAAGCCATAATCTCGGAAACAGCAGCAGCACTAATGCTAGCCTTAGTAGAACGAAGGGGCAGGACAACGAAGGGGCAGGACTGGTAGAAGAGCTTTATTCCCCACACCAGTGTATGTTTTTCATGGCAACAACACAGTAATGTGTCAAAACAGTGACATCTAGTGTTTAAAAAAACAAGTCTCAATGACTTGCTTCACTTTATTGAATCCTTCACCGATAGTGGACTAATTGTAAAACACCCTCCTTTTCAGGACTTGCTTTCACTTAGACCTGGAACTGAAATTTGTTTGCCAGCCCTCGCGAGATATTCAGATTCGCTTCGATGTGAATATTCTTTCACAATAGAAACAACTCTTTTGTCCATGTTTTTGTACTTTTTTTTTTCTGGAACTTGTACTGGCTCCTGAAACCATTTGTTCCAGCTTCATCTCAGTCAGCCTTTGTTCTTCTTTCAGGCACAGAATGAATCTCCAAATGGTTGGGTGACAAGCACCTAGATGGCTGTTAAACCCCCAATTCCACCCTCCACAGCATTATTCGTATGCTTCATTCCATGTGTTGTTGCCACGTAACAATTCCACTGGTGTGGGGGAATAAAGCACTTCTTCTACCAGTCCTGCCACTTCATTGTCCGATCATTTGTACTTTCAGAGTACTCCAGTTAGGGGCGTTATAAGGCTAGCATTAACACTGAAAAACTCCCACCTCTTCAACTTCTGAAATGTTGAAACCACATCTTCTGTTGGAACAAAAGCCAAAGACAACAACATGCAAAGATGTAGGGCAAAATCTGGATCTTCGGTGTACTTCTGTAGCACCAATGGGAGCTTCTGTATCCTCCGCCAAAGGGCCTGAGCAAATGGAAAAACAGCCATGTATCTCTGCATTTGGAAAACAGGCACTAAATGCAAGCCATGCAGCCCTTTCAAAGTTCATTAAAGCCGACTCTGGGTTCAAGGTTGGTCACATTGCTTGTAGTAATTCATATAGCCTACAGTATGCTGCTGAACTTCTTGTGGACATAAGAACATACAATGCTGTTACAACCTCTCCTGATTTAAGGCAATGAATAGTGTACAGCTGTTGAAATAACAAGGGTCAAGATTTAAAAGTGCCATCTAACATCCATTGGCTGCACTCCTGGAGCATTTTAACATTACCTTCCATGGCAAACACAAGGAAGCGATCCTTTTCCTTGCCACTGTCATATAGGAGAAATTTTTCTCCTGAACAAGTAGTTTGAAATTCTAGGGGGATCTCCAGTTCCTGAACAGAAGCAGGAGTGACGGGACAGCCATGCTCAATCTGTCTGATCCGCTGTATAGTTCTTTCCATCAGTGGCACTCCTGGCAAATACCCAGTTACAGACTCAGGGGCTGTGGTTGTGCATTGCATGACCACCTGTGAAGTGTCTCCATGCTGGATCGTGCTCGATTCATGGACACTGGCCATGATTTTGCGAGCCCCAACTTTGCCAGCATCAGGTGTGTGAGTATGCTCTTTCAGTACAGAAGTAACAGAGTTCTCTACCGTGCATACTAACCAGACAGGAGAATCTGGGACCAACGGCACAGCCAATAAATCTTTTCACCCCTCCTTGTCTATTCTGTACAAGAAGCCTACATGTATAGCCAGTGGCTTACCTTTCTGGCTCGTGACCTTTCAAACATTACCATCTTGATCTCTCACCACCTATCTCCATGAAATGCAGTCTAATATAGCAGTACCACTTTACAATGTATGCTGTTGCATTGTGGGTAACAGGAAATGCATGATCGTTGTACACAAAGTAAACAGAGTATGGGTTACCGGTTATTTGGATCCTCTGACCATATGCAAGACTGTATTAAGATGGTGCGCTTTTATTGCAGTCAGCGAAATAGGTAAGCACCATTATTTACAGACGCTATTTTGCAGGTCAACATTTTGCATTCACGCTATTGATTTTAGCAATTTTGATTCATGATTTTATATGGAACCATCAAGAAATGACCTGCCTGGATGACATTTACCCAAGCATCATAAAAGAACTTGCACTCGATCTGGTGAAACCATATAATGAAATCTTTAATGATTTACATAAAACCTCTGTGTTCCCTGGATATTGGAGGGGGGCCATTGCTACTCCAGTTCACAGAAAGGGTATGAAAGAGGATGAAAACAACTACATATAGGATAGAGCATGGGAAACAGTTGACAACAGGGCTATTCTTTCACCGAGTTGGCACTATGATGACGGATTACCTTGAGAGCGCAACTCAAGAGGAAATCCGTCGTCATAGTGCCAATGAGGTGAAAGATTAGCCCTGTTGTCAACTGTTCCCCATGCACTTTTCTTTACAGTGTATGGTGGAATGTCGTTATTTGGGGAAAAAAAATCACTACAGCATGTTTCTGCTTCGAAACATTTTTACTGGGTTACTAGAAGGAAAAAAGAACTTTACATTTTGAATGTTTTCATGCTTGATATTTTAACTGTTTATTCACTGCCATCTAACCTTCTTATTTTATAGATAAAATCAGCTAACAGTGGGTGTAACTCTGTAGTGAGAATATCATGTATTGCCCTGTGCTCATCGTTGTCTCTCAGGAAACTATGTAATTCCCATGTGTAATTGCTCGGGTTTTGCCTTTTTTGTTTTCCTGATCGAGGATGAATCTATCCTGTTCGATAGTGGCTTTGATAGTACTGTCACTGATATTGCTGCTTTCCTATGTGTCCTGTCTATGGAGTGAGCCCTAACTGTCAAATGCTGCTTGAGAACACAGTGTGTGATGTGACAGTGCAGTAGAACAAAAATCATTCTGCTGCAATGCGAACGCCACTAGTGTAGGAGAACAACATTTCAACAGCGATGGATTTCGTGGAGAACGATCGCTCCACCATACACTATAGACATATTAGCCTCACATCTAATCAGGGCAAAATACTAGACTCAATAATCAGAGACCAAATTGAATTTATTATAACTGAATGGACATAGCAGATACAACATAACATTGTTTTTCCAAAGGAAAGGTCTAGTATAAGTAATCTGATACATTTTTGATCCTATTAGTAATGCACTAGGTAACAACAAATCAGTAGATGTGACATATTTATTTAGTAAAGTTTTTAACAAAGTTTCAATAGAAAATATGTCCACAAGAGACAATGGGCCTGATTCACATAGGTTGGCTCAAGCTGCACTGAAGGCAGCTTGTGCTGACTGCCGGTGTGCCAGGAACCCAGTTCCTGATTCACTATTGGATAGGGTCCCACGGCAAAGTCCTGTGGCTTCATGCATAACCCTGGCACTGTGCCAAACAGATGGCAAATCCTGAAAGTGTGCTGCTAGCCATGGCAATAGCGCACCATGGACAGCAGTCCCTGTTGGATATCACCCCCCAGCACCGATGCTCTTAAATAAAAAATTAAAAATCCCTGGTGGTCTAGCAGATCCCAATCAGCCACAATCCAATCCCCATGATGAATTAGTAAACAGTCCTGGTGATCTAGTGACCCTCACCCTGCAAGCAGTGTCCCACCATCTCGCTCCCCACAACCCGAAAAAGATCTGGTGACTGGCAGAAAACTGGGGTTTGGGGGGCTTTGGAGGAGGAGAGGGGATTGATTGGCAAGAGGAGAGTAAAAGAGATGGGTTTTTGTAATGAATTAACTGGGACAGGGAAGGGGAGGTGAGGGAATTTGTTTAGCAGATGGGGGTGATAATGTGATGATTGTTAGTTTGTGAAAAAAACTTTGCAGGGTATATGGAGGAAGGAAGTGAGGGTCTAGATGGGGATGGGTGAGGATATTGTGTAAATCTATATAGTGTGTTAGTTGGGTGGACTTTCAATGGCACAGAAGGTGGAGTTGTTTTGTTTTATTTTTTTTAAACAGGCACATTACCCAAGTCATTTTGCACGGATGTTCATGAGTGAAGTGCTACTTTGCTCAGTGAAGTAGGTACTTTGCTATGCAGTGAACTACACAAAGTGAGTCCTCAAACTTCATGAGGTCAGGAAAATGTCCCATGGTATTTTGCAATGTGACTGTGTACATTAACGTGTTAATTAAAGCAGCAGTGGATGTTGAGTGCATGTCACACAACGCCTCGACTAAGTAAACAGTACAATACTAATCTATGAAAAATTAAATGAAGTGCCTTCTTTTTGACACCATGCATCCCGATATATTGTTGCTAAGCTGCTTTCCTCAGAAGCTGATATGGACCTCTGCCAGGATGGCCATTTTTGAAAATGGTGCTGAAGTTAATGCCAACACACATGCATTGGAATGCGCTCACGTATCAACCAATTAGTCAGCATGTCTTCAATGATTAACTGATTGTGCAAGCAAACAAGATAGACTGTGAGCACGCCATGTACCTGCAGTGATCTGAGGGCCATTAAAACATGTGCATCTTTTATTTTATTTTTTACAAAATTTACATTTAGGCATCAAACAGAGAACAATAAGAACAACACAGAGCCAAATAACTAAGCCCCCAGTTTTATATTCAGCAATGTACTGAATATGGCAAACATTTTCTGCAGTCCGTGACATTGCTGCTTTGAGATAGTGCAGATGATAAGTGCAGTTACTTATGCATGAACGTTAATATATTTTAGATTCAAAGACAACATTATGGATGTGTGCACATATATAATATACCATTTACCATACAAAGCAGAGTAATATGTGTTTTAGATAACAGAAAACATTCCAATCATATGCCTTTTTATAGCATCAGCTACTTATTTTGTTCCATCCTCTCTTAATCCCATCATGATTGTAGAAGTGTTACACTTCTGTATGAGTAGTATTACTCACTTTCGCTGTCACTGAGATATCCTAGATGGTCTCAGTTGATTACTATGAACCCACTTCAGTGTAATTCCACCCAGTGTTTTTTTCTTTAATTTTATTTCTCATTCTTTTGTTAAGTCTATGCAGGTGGTATTACAGCAGTCTATGCCCCAATATGCCTAAAAGCAGAAGAAATGACATACAGTACATCACTACCTGGATCTTGAGATCATCTTGATGAAATGCACAGACAATGCTGGCAGAGATATTGTCTGGGATATGTATTATATGCAACCAGAAACAGGGACAGAAACTGGCAAAAAATTTTCTAAATATCATATATGTGGCATTTGTTAAAGGCAATATTATTGTGAAAGGAGACCTGAAATTGGCAGAGGTTAACACAGAGGAATTTATCTGGGAGGAAAGCAACTCTACCTAATATATTGTAAACTTTTATTGTAAAAATGAGCACTATATTACACATAGAATCTGTCTGTCGCAGAAAAACAGATATTGGCGCATATGCCTGTCAACAGTAATTAACCTTAATATTGGGCAGAATTCTAAGTAACCATACTACAACAATCACAGTTTGTGATGTCAGAGAATCACTTGTTAACAGTGACCATAAAATGGTTAGCTTTTATATAAAACAAACAAACAAAATGGTATGACAGAACAATAAATCTCATCCTAGAGACTTTAGAAAGCAAATTTTGAATTGAGAGACTTGATGTTGAAAGAAATCTTTAAAGGAGTTGGTATGGAAGAAAAATGGAATATCTTTAAAATAAGCTAAAAGGAGTCACAAACAAACATATTCCAATAACAAGCATTTGTCAATGCCGAACGCTTGCTTGCAGGTGTTTGCAGTGGTGTTTGCACGTATGGTGCTTTACCCTAATGCCCTGTGCGATTGCTGGTATTTGCATAATAAATTTTCAGCATGACCTTTTGTTACCTCCATTGTGCGCTACATAGGCGGAAACACGCTTTTGGGCAGGATGTGAAAATGACAGCTGTACTGCTCATAAGGAAGGTGTGGTAAAATGGCAATGTTGAAAATCTGGAGTGGAAATATTGAAAATTCGCAAACCTTTTAGGCCATGCGTGGGAACTGTGCAATGCACGCTTGTAAAACAGTCATTGTTAGGAATATTTTCACCAAATTTTCAACATTGGCATTTTAAAACCTCTGCTAATGAACAGTGTCACTGTAATTTTCTTACTGTGTCCCATACATTGATTTCGCACACCGACTGCACCATTGTGCACTACATAGGCGGAAACATGTTTTGGGCAGGATGTGAAAAATGACAGCTGTACTGCTCATGAGGAGGTGTGGTAAAATGGCAATGCTGAAAATCTGGATAAAAATATTGAAAATTTGCAAACTTACTGAGGCCATGAGGACTGCACAATCTAAGCTTCAGAAACAGTTATTTTAGGAATTTGTTCACCAAATTTTCAACATAGCCATTTTAAGATCTCTGCTCATGAACAGTGACACTGTGATTTTCTTAATGTGTCCCATACACTGAGTTCAAGATACACCGATCGCGCCATTGTGCGCTATATGGGCGAAACACGCTTTGGGCAAGATGTGAAAATGACAGCTGCAGTGCTCATAAGGAGGTGTGTTAAATGGTAATGTTGAACATCTGGAGTGAAAATATTGAAAATTCACAACTTACGAGCGCATGTAGGAACTGCGCAACGACACTCATAAAACAGTCATTTTTAGGAATTTTGTCACCAAATTTCAACACAGCCATTTTAAGACTCTGCTCATGATCAGTGTCACTGTGATTTTCTTAATGTGTCCCATACATTGATTTCAAGACACCGACTGCGCCATTGTGCGCTACATGGGTGGAAACACGCTTTGGGCAGGATGTGAAAATGACAGCTGTACTGCTCATGAGGAGGTGTGGTAAATGGCAATGTTGAAAATCTGGAGTGAAATATTGAAAATTCGCAAACCTATGAGAGTGCGTGGAACTGTGCAACGACGTCAGAAACAGTCATTTTAGGTTGGCTTGTGCACATGCACAAGGAACATTTTGGGAGAGTAGCACACTTGGAGGTGTGCCTCCCTTGCAATCCAGTGCTCCGTTGAGCAGGTGTGGCGGTCCTGCACCAATGGGTGCGGAGCTGTGTGACAGCAGTGGTCTTCGCTCAAAGAAAACCAGAGCTGTCATACCGAGCACTGCGTCATGCCACCCCCTCACATCACGTGCTCCCCCATCACGCCGCCCCAAAGCTTTGGTGCCACACTGGGAGCCACCCCAGCATGGCAAACATTGTTTCGATGGGGTGCCCAACCGTCGGCTCACGGCCTCCCCAAGCCATCCTGCTGCCACGCTGTGAGCCCACCCCAGTGTGGCAAATGTGAAGCATAGTTTGCTGATGGGGGTGCCCAATCCCCCATCGGCTCCTCGTCCCCGCGTAGTTTGCCGACGGGGGTGCCCAATCCGCCGTTGGCTCCTCGGCCCCCCCAGCCATCTTCTGCCACACTGGGAGCCCACCCCAGCATGGCAAACATCCCATGTCATCTGTTTTTTTTTTCCTGTAAATCGAAAACGGTCCCACAGCGCATCTCCCAGTCCCCCCCTCCCACAACCCGCACCCACCCACTGCACACCCAGCATCCCCACACCCCTCATCCCATACTTACTCCGAGCTCGGCATGACGATCTTCAGTGGACGGGAACACGCCTGCACCTTCAAAGCCGACTGCGAACTGAGGAAATGCCGTAAGCTGTATAATGGGCTAGATAGGGGGTTCAACTTATTGCATATCTCAGGCATTTTTTGATTTCACTTAACTTAATATGGTTTTTGGGACCATCATGAATGATGTCATTGATCATGATGCTATTCGTTCAAAGCGGGTGATTTCGCAGTCACTGCGCGAAATCACCCTTCAGGCCCGAATAACGCCATGACAGTGACATCATTCATGAGAAGGGGTCCCAAAAACCCCACGTTGAAAATTTGGTGAAAAATTCTAAAAAATTACTGTTTTACAAGCGTGCGATGTGCAGTTCCTACGCACGCTTGTAGGTTTGCGAATTTTCAATATTTCTACTCCAGATTTTCAACATTGCCATTTTACCACATCTTCTTATCAGTAGTACAGCTGTCATTTTTCACATCTCACCCAAAACATGTTTCCGCCTGTAGCGAGCATAATGGCGCAGTCGGTGCAAACTCAATGTATGGGACACATTAAGAAAATCACAGTGACATTGTTCATGAGCAGAGGTCTTAAATGGCTGTGTTGGAAAATTTGGTGAAAAATTCTAAAAATTACTGTTTCATTTAGTTCATATCATGCAGTTCCTACGCACGCTCGTGAAGTTTGTGAATTTTCAATATTTTCACCCAGATTTTCAATATTGTCATTTTACTACACCTCCTAATGAGCAGTACAGCTGTCATTTTTCACATCCTGCAGCAAAACATGTTTCGCCCATGAAGCGCATAATGGCGCAGTCGGTGCAACTCAATGTATGGGATACATTAAGAAAATCAGTGACATTGTTCATGAGCAGAGGTCTTAAATGGCTATGTTGAAAATTTGGTGAAAAATTCTAAAAATGACTGTTTTACCAGTGTTCATTGCGCAGCTCTTTAGCACCCGTAGGTTTTAATTTTCAATATTTCCACTCAGATTTTCAACATTGCCATTTTAGTACACCTCCCTGAGCAGTACAGCTGTCATTTTCATATCCTGCCCAAAATGTGTTTCCAACCATGAAGCATAATGGCACAGTCGTGTGCAAACTCAGTATATGGGACACATTAAGAAAATCACAGTGTCACTGTTCATGAGCAGAGATCTTAAAATGGCTATGTTGAAAATTTGTGAAAAATTCTACAAATAATTGTTTTATAAGCGCATGGCTAGTTCCCACGCACGTCAGAGGGTTTGCGACCTTTCATTATTTCCACCCAGATTTTCAATATTGCCATTTTACCACACCTCCTCATGAGCAGTACAGCTGTCATTTTCACATCCTGCCCAAAATGTGTTCACTCCTCATGTACGCACAATGGCTCAGTCGGTGTGTGAAATAAATGTGGGAGACACATTAAGAAAACCACAGTGACACTGATCATGAGCAGAGGTCTTAAAATATCTGTGTTGAAAATTTGTGAAAAATTTTAAAATGACTGTTTTACGATTAGCGTTGCTGTAGTTCCTATGCGCGTAGCCGTAAGTTTGCAATTTTCAATATTTTCACTACATTTTCAGCATTGCCATTTTACCACAACTCCTTATGAGCAGTGCAGCTGTCATTTTCACATCTGTCAAAACGATTCCGCCATTACATAGCGGCCACCGTAGTTGTGTCGCTGTGTGAACTCAGTGTATGGGACAAATTAAGAAAATCAGAGTGTCACTGTTCATGAGCAGAGATCTTAAAATGGCTATGTTGAAAATTTGAACAAATTCCCTAAAAATAACTGTTTTATGAGCGCATTGTGCAGTTCCTTGACGCTTGTAAGGTTTGCGAATTTTCAATATCATCCGATTTCACATACATTTTTACACCTCCTATGAGCATGGTACAGCTGTCATTTTTCACATCCTGCCCAAACATGTTTCTGCCTCATGTAGTGCACATAATGGCGTAGTCGGTGTGCAAAATCAATGTATGGCACATAGTAAGACAATCACAGTGACACTGTTCATTAGCAGAGGTTTTAAAATGCCAATGTTGACAATTTGTGAAAAATTCCTAACAATGACTGTTTTATGAGCATGCATTGCACAGTTCCCACGCACGCCGTAGGTTTGCGAATTTTCAATATTTCCACTCCAGATTTTCAACATTGCCATTTTACCACACTTCCTTATGAGCAGTACAGCTGTCATTTTCACATCCTGCCCAAAACATTTTTTCGCTATGTAGCGCATAATGGGGTAACAAAAGGTCATGTTGAAAATTTATTGTGCAAATACCAGCAATCGCACAGGGCATTACGGTAAAGCACCATAATGCGGCAAACACCACTGCAAATACCTGCAGCTTAACATTCGGCATTGACAAATGCTTGTTAGAATTTTTCACCAAATTTCAACATTGCCATTTTAAAACCTCTACTAATGAACAGTGTCACTGTGGATTTTCTTACTGTGTCCCATACATTGATTTCTCAGACACCGATCGCGCCATTGTGCACTACATGGGTGGAAACCACGCTTTGGCAGGATGTGAAAAATGACAGCTGTACTGCTCATAAGGAGGTGTGGTAAAATGGCAATGTTGAAAATCTGGAGTGAAAATATTGAAAATTCGCAAACTTATGAGCGCGTGAGGAACTGCACAATGCACGCTCGTAAAACAGTTATTTTTAGGAATTTTTTCACCAAATTTTCAACATAGCCATTTTAAGATCTCTGCTCATGAAAAGTGACACTATGATTTTCTTAATGTGTCCCATACACTGAGTTCGCACACCGGCTGTGCCAATACAGCGCTTACATGGTGGAAACACGCTTTGGGCAAGATGTGAAAATGACAGCTACAGTGCTCATATGAGGTGGTAAATGGCAATGTTGAAAATGTGGAGGAAAATATTGAAAAATTCGAACTTACGGCTGCGGCATAGAACCGCACAATGCATGGTCGTAAACAGTTATTTTTAGGAATTTTTCACCAAATTTTCAACATAGCCATTTTAAGACCTCTGCTCATGAAAAGTGACACTATGATTTTCTTAATGTGTCCTATACACTGAGTTCACTACATCGCCGTGCCATTGTGCTACGGGTGAAATACGCTTTGGGCAAGATGTGAAAATGACAGCTACAGTGCTCATAAGGAGTGTGGCAAATGGCAATGTCGAAAAATGTGGAGGAAAATATTGAAAATTGATAAACTTACGAGGTGCATAGAGCCGCAATGAACACTCTGAAACAGTCATTTTTAGAATTTTTTCACCAAATTTCCAACATAGCCATTTTAAGACCTCTGCTAATGAACAGTGTCACCATGATTTTCTTAATGCATCCCATACATTCCTTTCACACACATGACGCGCCATTGTGCGCTTACATGGGCGGAAACATGTTTTGGGCAGGATGTGAAAATGACAGCTATACTGCCTCAAAGGAGGTGTGGTAAAATGGTAATGTTGAAAATCTGGAGGAAAATATTGAAAATTAGTGAACTTACAAGCCCGCGAGGAACCGCGCAACGACGCCAGAACAGTGTCAGTTTGAATTTTTACCAGATTTTTAACATGAGTTTTTGGGACTTCTTCTCATGAATGATGTCACTGTCATGGTTTATTTGGGCCCAAAGGGTGATTTTCGGCGCAGTGTCTGTGAAATCACCTTGGCCCAAATAACGCCATGACAGTGACATCATTCTGTGAAAGGGTCCCAAAAACCCCATGTTGAAAATTTGGTGCAAAAATTCCAAAAGTGCCTGAGATATGCAATAAAGTTGAAAAACCCTATCTAGCCCATTATACAGCTTACCGCATTTCCTCAGTTCGCGGTCGGCTTTGAAGAGTGCAGACGTGTTCCTCGTCCACCTAAGTCATTGGCTACCGAGCTCCAGAGGTAAGTATGGGGTGAAGGGGTGTGGGAGGCTGGATGCACAGTGGTGGGCGCGGTTGTGAGGGGGACTGGAGAAGCGCCGTGGGACCGCTTTTTGCTTTACAGGTAAAAAAGACTACGCGGGACGCTTGCACACTGGGGTGGGGTCCCAGCATGGCAGAAGGATGGCTGGGGTCTGGTAGCCGACGGGGATTGGGCACCCCATCGGCAGACAACGCTGGGACATTTGCCTATACTGGGGTGGGCTCCCAGCGTGGCAGAAGGATGGCTTGGGGGCCGTGGAGCCAATGGGGCATTGGCACCCCGCCGACAGACAACACGGGATCTTTTGCCACGCTGGGGTGGGCTCCCAGTGTGGCACCAAGCTTTGGAGGCGCGGGTTACTAGTGTTGTAATAGGACAGCCGTGGTTTTCTTTGCTGAAGACCACCGCTGTCATATACAGCTCCCGCACCCATTGGTGCAGGATCGCCACACCTGCTCAACGGAGCAGTGGATTGAAAGGAGAGGCACACTTCCAATGTGTGCTACTCTCCCAACGCCCCGCATGCGCCAAGCAAGCAAATGTAAAAAGGATACATACAACAAAATGGGTAAAAGCTAATGTGATTCTCAGCAAGGATTTATTAACAAATACTAAAAAAAATAAAGTGGAGGGAGGTGGCAGGGCTACCTGCCAGTATGAGAGGAAAGGATATGAGCGTGCCACCGAGGATCTGCAATTAGCTTATTTTGTGTAACATTTTCTTTATCATGGTGGATCAGAGTCACAGAAATAGGAAGACATTAAGGAACTCAAAAATCCGATATATAGTGGCAGAATATTCTTGACGGAAACTAGCTAGTGGGAGCTGCAAAATCAGATGTGACATCCCAATCATCATGAGGATCACCCATGGGAACAAAGCTGCAAGGTATTAAAACCTCCTCACAGGAGCTCTCTAACTGAGTGCATAGTTTGGATTGTAGATTTGATGACTATAACAGCAGGGTTCTCACAACTGAACTTGCTCCAAGGTGAACTCTATAATGGGGCAGGTGGAGAAATCAATGGCAATATCAACAATGCATAGAAAATAAACAAATCCAATTATAATTGGAGCATAGGGAGAATTCTGTTACAGAACAAACTATATCTTTACTTGGTATACCTGGCAGTTTGAGTATGATGATCCTGCTGCATTTTTTGCAGACTTGTTGACCAACTGTTACAGTGGGAGCCTCTCCAGTGGCTGTTACGTTGACCATGTTTTTTTTGTTTTTTTTTTATTTCGTTGTTTAACCAGGTATAGCACACTAAGCTGAAAGCTTTTTTACAGGAGTGACCTGGGAGCACAAGGAGGTTAGTGACTTGCTCAGGGTCACACAGTATACAAGTGGAAGCTGTGGAATTCAAACCCAGGTCTGGTCTGCTGGATGTCACCACATTTGCAGCTCAGAGCCTTAGACCACTGCGCTATACTGCCTCCGTGTTTACAAAGTAAATGCCTGATGCACAGCTTCAAACATCTAAATCGGCTCAAACCATTTTTGTTTTCGCTGGTAAGAGTCAGCCACTAAGATAAAATTCTACAGTTAGCACAAAGAATCACGGATCTGAAACTAAACTAATGTTACTATCAAGATTTCCAGATTTGGTCTATTCCACCAGGCTTTTTTCGAGAGAGTTTGATGTGGCTAAGACTTTGCTGAATTTGTTGGGTCTGACATTTGCCCTGCTTTCACAGGCAGAGCTACAAGTGACAGAGGGAACAAAACTCATTTCTTTACTTGAACACATGAAGCAAGCCATCTAATGCAGACATCTGAAGTAGATTGGAAGTGTGCATTTTGAAACTATTATCAGATGAGAAGGTAAGGGCAATAGGGCATAGGATATAACAGTTTGATACACAGAACCAGCAGTCTGAACTGGTAAGATTCTTTCAGTTTGTATTATATACCATGGGGCTCAAGGCTGAATTCTCCTCCTGTGTAGTTTCTTTGGTTGTTTTCCAGAATAGTGATCCAACTTTAGATAGAACTTTTATTTTTGATAAAGATACTTTGCTGTGGAAAACTTTGGTTGTACTTTCAAAAGAAATCAACTCAACCCCTAAAAGGATGATTCCAAGTTCAAAATAATCTGTCTTATAAAGTATTTCTTTTATTTTTTCAGTTTAATGATCTCTTGATTGATTAACTTTCTCTTGTTTGTTTTTAGAGATTCCAAAAAATTAAATTTCCAATGTGTATCTCATATAATAGAATTTTCAGAAGGCTCCAAATGTATTTTCCATATGTAACATTTCAGAACAAATCTAGTTCCTTCATCAGACAAAAGCCTTTAAAGTAAATATCATCTTCATCCAAGGTTCAAAATTGAAATCTGCAAAAACAAATACATAGATGCTTCAGTAAATACAGCAAATGAAAATATATATCCTCTCTATAAATTCAAAAATGAATATCAATCTGTGTGTGAATATAAACAGAGGAACTAACCTGAAAAATGATATACACAAGTCACAATCCTAAAAGGACTCATTTTATAAAGGCTTCCACTGGTCTTTAGCAAGTTGAAAAGAAACAAGTTGATCAGAGCATAAACGAAAGATGTGGGGGAAGGGGTCCAAGGAGAAAACATTTCTTTCTGTATAAATTCCAACTCTCTAGTTAAAAAAGACAAAAGGGATTGATATTGAATGTATACTCTCTCAATCTAAAATAAGGGGGGTTCTAGCAGAATTGTATAATTCTCTATAAAATATCTTTTACCTTTTCAATCAAAAGCCCATTCAAAAAATGTTTCAGTTCATAACAGCTCTGCTTCTTCTCTAAATGTGGGAGAACATGCAGAAAGGCATTTTTTTTTAAATATTATATTTTGAGACAAAGCTTCAGTTAATGTATCTTTTAAATGTATGAGGTCTTATATTCTAATTACCTAGTTCCAAAGGTTTCATATCTCTGTATTCAGAACTCCACACTAAAGACCAAAAACGACACAAAATGGCTGCAGTGTGGCCGACATGCCAATGGATGCCAGAGTGATCTATCTGCTACACACACTTTCTTTCTGAAGGTAGAAGAAAGGGCCAGGCTGTCAGGTTTGCACATGAAATGTGCTGACATCACACTGTGATGAACCTTGAGCGGCCTGGTTCCTAAAAGGAAAACCACCTAAATAGAGAGAATCTCTCTTAAATAGGTGGCCCCTTCACAAAAAAATGCTGTTATTGGTTAAATCAAGACTGACAAAAGGAGTAGTAACATAACCAATTTAGGGCAGATATCAAATAAATATATTTCTATGTACAGTAAGGTCAGAAATATTTACAGATTACTCAGCTTGAGAGTTCGTCACAGTGTGACTTCAACATATTTCAAGTGCATACCTGATGGCTCGGCCCCTTCTTCTACCTTCAGAAAGAAGGTGTCTGTATGTAACAGATAGATCACTCTGGTGTCCACTCACATGGGGTTGCACCATGAGGTTGTTTTTAGTGTTTTTGGTCTTAGTGTGGAGTTCTGAATATAGAGAATACTAAACCTTTGGAACCAGGTAATTAGAATATAAGACCTCATACATTTAAAAGATACATTAACTGAAGCTTTGTCTTGAAATATAATTTTTAAAGCACCATTCTGCATGTTTTCCCACATTTAGAGAAAACAGTAGCTGTTATGAACTGGAAACATTTTTGAATGGGCTTTTGATTAAAAGGTAAAAGAAACCTTATAGAGATTTATACAATTCTGCTAGAACCCCTACTTTAGACTGAGAGATTATACATTCAATATCACCCCTTTTGTCTTTTTGACTAGAGAGTTGGAATTTATACAAAGAGAGAGAGAGAGAAGTTTTCTCCTTGGACCCCCCCATCTTTCATTTATGTTCTGATCAACTTGCTTCTTTTTCAACTTGCTAAATAAAGACAAGTAGAAACCTTTATAAAATGAGTCCCTTTTAGGATTGTGACTTGTATATATCATTTTTCAGGTTAGTTCCCCCCGTTTATATTCACACACAGACTGATATTCATTTTTTTGAATTTATAAGGGAGGATATATATTTTTCATGCTGTATTTACTGAAGCATCTGTGTATTTGTTTTTTGCAGATTTCAATTTTGAACCTTGGATGAAGGTGATATTTACTTTAAAGGCTTTTGTCTGATGAAGGAACTAGATTTGTTCTGAAACGTTACATATGGAAAAAACTTTTGGAGCCTTTAGAAAATTCTATTATATGAGGTACACATTGGAAATTTCATTTTTTGGAATCTCGAAAAACAAACGAGAAAATAAATCTGTCAAGACATGATTAAACTGAAAAAATAAAAGAAATACTTTATGACAGATTATTTTGTATTTGGAATCATCCTTTTAGGGGTTGAGTTGATTTCTTTTGAAAGTAGTTTTGGATTCCATTATTTCTTCTCCCCGTACAATATTATCTTCCCTTATTATAGTTTGAAAGGGAACCCTGGGAGACATGTTTTTGTGACCCTTTTAAACTTTGGTTGTATCCAGCAGGAGAAGGCTGCATGTGTCATATATCTTCATTGCAGGAGCCTAAAGAGACAGGGAAGAGTACTAAGCTATTTTGCATCATTTTGTGGTCTGGCAGGCTTTAGCACTGTGCTTCTTTAAAGGTATTTCCTTTACTCTCAGCTCACACTTCCACTGGATTTTTTTAATTCACAATAGTTTCTGGCACTCACTAACCCATAAGAGAGATGCAAAAAAAATCAATGTAGGCTCGTAGCTTTCACATTCAAATTATTTAATCCATTCCAAGTAAGAACAACATAGGAACCCCACTTGACGTGTTTCAGACTAGTGGCATCCTTGTTTACTGGATTTTTTACATGTTTATTTAAAACATTATCACTTTGAAGTTGCTGAACATTTAGTTAAGATTTGCTTGTACTCATCATGTATATATTATTATATTGATACAATAGGCAGCCTATAAGTGGGAATCCAATATTCTGTCTATACAACCTTTTTGCCAAACTGTAGTAAATGCAAATTAAACTGATCTAAGGCACAACAAACTTTAGATGAGGATGGATATACATGTTTTATATTTGCTGGTTGCCAGAGTCTGCTTTATTGGCAGTGTATGAATTATATCTGCTACAGTTTTGTATAGATTATATCTGCTACAGTTTAATTATATTGACTGATGTCCCTCTTTCGTGAGGTTACATGTGTGCAGAAATCAGAAATCCTAGGTTATAATTGCCATTTAATTGCACTACTGTGTTTGTGTGTGTTGTTTGTACCTGCTCATGGCTATCTGTGCTTTGATGTAAACATCAATAAAGAAACGTTTTAAAAAACTGTAGTCTGCACATGCAACACAGGTCAAGTTTCCCCAAAAAAAAAGTCAAAAATTGCTATGAAATGAAACATGTAAAATAAAAATACAGGGAAATTACAAACCTCTTTTATAGGTATGTGCAAAGAAAAATGTATAGACTAGTGAGACCAAGAAAACAGAAAGACAGACTACTGAAAATGAAACTGATATTGCAGAAGCATTAAACAATTTCTTGTACTCATTATTTAACAAAATGAACAACCAGTAACAATCAAGAAATAACCTGCCTGGATGGCATTTACCCCAGGGTCATAAAAGAACTTGCACTCGATCTGGTGAAACCATATAATGAAATTTTAATGATTTACTTAAAACCTCTGTGTTCCTGGATATTAAGGGGGAGCATAGTTACTCCAGTTCACAGAAAGTGCATGAAAGAGGATGAAAACAACTATAGACATATTAGCCTCACATCTAATCAGGGCAAAATACTAGACTCAGTAATCAGAGACCAAGCTGAATTTAGTATAACTGAAATGGACATACCAGACACAACACATAGAAACATAGACTTTGACGGCAAATAAGGCCCACTTGGCCTAGTTAGTCTGTCCATTTCCCTACCTACAGGATAAGCTGCAGATCCTAGTTAACCAACAGCCCCACACAAAATTACCTTATGTCTGTCCCATGTATTCTGAATTCTCCCAGGTTTTAGACCCCACAACCTGCTCAGGAAGGCTGTTACATGCATCTACCACTCTCGCTGTGAAAAATACTTCTCACATTGCCCTGAACCGCCTCCATCTTTAAATTGTGTCCCTTGTTCTTGCATTTCTTTTTCTGAAAGATTCTACCCTCTTGGACTTTGTTGATTCCTCTCAGATAATTAAAAGTTTCTATCATGTCCCCTCCTCCTTTCCTCAAGGGTATACATATTAAGCTCCTTTCATCTCTCCTTGTATGGCTTCTCTTGTAGACCCTGCACCATTTTAGTTGCCCTCCTCTGTACTGCCTCTATCCTGTCTATGTCCTTGCAGAGATGGGGTCTCCAGAACTGGACGCAGTACTCCAGATGGGGTCTCACCAATTGTCTGTACAGAGGGATAACAACTTCCTGTTTTCTGCTGGTGATGCCTCTCCCTATACATCCCAGTATACCCCCAGCCCTCCCTACTGCCTTCTCACATTACTTAACCTTAAGGTCATCTGATATGATTACCCCAGGTCCCTTTCCATTTTGTTGTTGTTACTACCTCCCCCATTGTGTAATCTTCCGCTGGGTTTTTGTTTCCCAGGTGCATTTTTGCAATTCTTTGCATAGAATCCAAGCTGCCATACTTCTGACCATTTCGACAACCTTGCCAAATCCCTTCTCATCCTTTCCACGCCTCCTTGTGCATCAACCCTGTTGCAGATCTTTGTGTCATCTGCAAAGAGGCATACTTTTCCTTCCAGTCCTTCTGCAATGTCACTTATAAAGACATTAAAAAGGACTGGACCCAGTACTGAACCCTGCGGTAACCCACTTTTAAACCCTCTTTCTTCAGAGTGGACTCCATTTACAATTACCTTCTGTGTCCTGTTGTCCAGCCAATGTTTTACCCAGGCTAGCACCCTGGGACCCACTCCCAGGCTGGCTAATTTGACTAGTAATCTTTTGTGTGGGACTGTGTCAAATGTCTTTCTAAAGTCTTGGTAGGCCATGTCCACAGTCCCTCCCTGGTCTACTACTTTGATCACCCAGACAAAGAAATCAATTAGATTCATCTGACATGACTTTCCCGCTGTGAACCCATGTTGCCTTGGGTCCTGTGCCCTACTGGCCTCTAGGTACTCAACAGTTCTTTCCTTCAGAAGTGATTCCATCACTTTCCCTATCACAGAGGTCAAACTGACAGGTCTGTAGTTTCCTGCCTCTGTCCTGCTCCCACTTTTGTGAAGGGAAATCACATCCACCTTCCTCCAGTCCTCAGATACCACACCATCCTCCCATGATTTATTAAAAAGAGTATTCAGTGGTTTCACTAGTTCTCCCCTTAATTCTTTTAGAATTGTGCAGTGAATTCCATCAGGCCCCATTGCTTTGTCCACCTTCAGTTTTAGGAGTTCTTTCAGAACACTTTCTTTGTGAAAGGACTGGGATCGACTCCCTATCAAGAGTGCTTCTGTTAATTGTATTAGGCACCTTCTCCTCTCCTCTTGTGTGAATATTGAGCAGAAGTATTTGTTCAGTATCCCTGCTTTTCACTGTACCTCTTTGCCCACCCACCTTCTATTCTGTTCAGCCTCACTATCCTTCCTTTGTCTTTCTACACTCCCTGGTGTACCTATAAAGGTTTTATCCCCTTCTTAACCAAGTTGGCTATCTTTTCCTCAGTTTGGGCCTTTGTATTCTGACTTCCCTCCCTGCTTCCTTCTACCTTAACTGGTGCAGCTCTCTGTCCTGCTCCTTCTGTTTTTTATACTTCAAATGCTATCTTTTCACCCTGACTTTCCCCGCCACCTCTTTTGAGAACTATAATGGCTTTTTTTTTGTTTTGACTTGTTTATTTGGGTCACACAAGGCTTGTTGCCTCTCTGAAGGCAGTTTTGATGTTTCCCCATTGTTGCTCCACCCCTCCTTCTAGCCTGTTTGCTAGTGCTTTTCTAAGGCACTCTCCCATCTTGCCAAAGTCAGCCCTCCTGAAGTCCAGTACCCTCACTTTTGTATGTCTTGACTCTGCAGCTGAATATATCGTGAACCACACTGTTTGATGGTCACTTGTTCCCAGATGGCAACCCACTTCTAGATCTGAGATCCTCTCACTGTCCCCATTTGAGAGTATGAGGTCTAAGATTGCTCCCTTACAAGTGGGTTCTGAAACTATCTGTCTGAGGTATGCACCTATAGGGCATTGAGAATGGCTCTGTTCTTGGATGTTGCTGCAGCAAATGTGCTCCAGTTAACATCTGACATATTCAGGTTTCCCATCAACAGTATCTCTCTCTCTGCCATCCTAAGAATGCCTTCTATCATATCCTTGTCCATTCCTCCTGACATGGGGTCTGTATACAACCCTGTGAGGATTGTGGTGCCATTTCCAGTCTCTAAGGTGACCCACAGTGCCTCCTTTCCTCCTTGTTTACTCTTTTGTTCAGTTGCTTTTTATCCTTCCTTTACATAGAGAGCTACTCCTCCCCTCTTCTCCACTCCCTGTCTCTCTCCTGTAGGTTATGTACCCTGGTATGTTAACATCCCAGTCATGGTTCTCTGTGTACCATGTTTCTGTGACTGCTATGATATCCAGGCATCCCTCTTCCATCAAGGCCACCAGTTCAGGGAGCTTGTTGCCCAGACTATGGGCCTTGGTACTCATTACCCTGCTCCATCCCTGTTCTTATTGCCTTTGTCACTTTCTCCATTTACCCCTGCCCTTCTACCTATCAACATCTCTATCTTGGTATGTACCTCACTTACTACCCTGACTTTTTTGGGGGGGGGCTAGGATTTCCCTGTTCCTTTCCAGTGCCTTCCCCCTTGGCTAGTTTAAATGCTTTCCAATGAAGCATTTAAACCTATCACCTAGGATCCTGGTTCCCCTCCTGGACAGATGCAGCTTATCATGCCAGTATAGGCCTGCATCACTCCAGGTGGACCCCCAGTCCCCAATGAAGCCAAATTTCTGAGCTCTGCACCAGTTTTTCAACCACTGATTTATTCCTGGTGTGGAAACCTAGCCTCACCTCACGCCATAGACAGGCAGTATCTCCGAGAAGGCTACCATGCATGCTACTTGTCTAAGGCCCCTCCCAACTCCACAAACTCTTCCTGCACTGCTCAGTCCCTTTCTTAGCCAGGTAATTTGTCCCTAGGTGGACAATGACATCCATCTCCCTCCTGTGCAGCTGCTCTGGCAATCCTGAGATTCAAGCTCTGTTCCTCCAAGCCATGGTGCCAGGCAGGCACCTTACCTCCTCTCCCTTCCTCCCACAGTTCTACCTTCCTAACAGTGATGTCCCCCACCAGGAGTTGTTTCCTTCCCCTGTGGGGTCCCATGCCACCCTCCTGTGGGTCTCCCTTGTGGAGGTTCTCAGCATCCTCCTTGATCTCCACTGTGGGTGCCTCCATAGAGGAACCACACTTTGCCAGAATGGCAAAGAAATTGTGGAGAGGTACAACTGGAGGGATGCACCTCTGTTCCACCACCCTCACCCTCCCTGAGCCCACTGTGGTCCAACCACTCCTCTTTCTTGGCAACCTCCTGAGGATTCGCTCCCTGTCCCTCCAAATCCTGACCAACTCAGCTTGGAGATGAGCAACCTCCTCCCTCAGCCCAGAGAGGTGCTTGCAGATGGGACAACACCACATCCTCCAGAACGTCTCCCAGCAGACTGCTGCTCCACAGCCACTGCACTGCACTGTACCACTCCCATCATGTCTTACTTCTGGCCCCTTCACTATTGTTTGAAATCCTTACTCTTTGCTCTGTTTTGTTTCCTTCTTTCCCTACTAACTTACCTCTGTGCCTTTAATCCCCTGATCATCCTGTTCTGAGACAAGAAGAGTCCTATATTTCTTAGTAGACCCTTACTTGCTCAGAGGTAGACCTCCAGCAGCTGGAGGGGCAGAGAGCTAAACTTGCCCTTCTAGGATGTGAGTCTTTTGTGGCTCTGTGATCACTCACTTCCTGCTCCCAAACAGGAAGTTCTTGTTGTCAGTCAAATCCTGTGCCTATAAAAGTAAAACTGTCTTTGGGTGGGAAATATAGTCCCAGTAGAAGTCCAGTCACACACTCCCTTCCTCCTGGTGTTCTCTGCCAAGTCTCTGGCAGAATCTATCTAGGGAGTGTTTAAATCTAGCTTCCTTCTAGCTAAGCCACCCCCTACTTAATAGATCTTTCTACATGTAATTGAATTTCACCAATAACAATCCCTTCAGTCACCTGAGATTTACACCTAGATAACTGCTCAGTCATCTGAGATAACTGCTCAGATAATGATTTACTTCAGCTAACTCAGGCAAACACAGTAACTTTTTTTTCTTTGTGTTTTTTAACCCTAAATTGAAGGTCCCAATAGAAGAGTTCTACTTCTTTAGTCGCAGTAGAGAAGTCCAGTCATACAGCACTCCTTCCTCCTGGTTTTCTCTGCCAAGCCTCTGGCAGAATCTATCTAGGGCAGTGTTTAAATCTAGCCTTCCTAGCTAAGCCAGTCATCCTACTTAATAGAACTTTCTACATGTAATTAAATTTCACAGATAATGATCCTTCAGCCACCTGAGATTTACATCTAGATAACTGCTCAGTTATCTGAGATAACTGCTCAGATAACGATTCACTTCATCTAAGTCAGACAAACACACTAACTTTTTTTGTTTGTGTTTTACCCTAAATTGAAGGTACCAGTAGAAGAGTTCTACATCTTTAGTCCCAGTACAGAAGCCCAGTCACACAGCACTCCACCTCCTGTGTTCTCTGCCAATCCTCTGGCTGAATCTATCTAGGGTAGTGTTTAAATCTAGCTTCCTTCTAGCTAAGCCTCTCCCACTACTTAATAGATCTTTCTAAATGTAATTACATTTCACAGATAACAATCCCCTTCAGCCACCTGGCTTTGCCAAAGAAAGGTCTAGTATAACTAATTTGATACATTTTTGATCCTATTGGTAATGCACTAGGTAACAACAAATCAGTAGATGTGATATATTTATTTAGTAATGTTTTTGACAAAGTCTCAACAGAAAACTTGTCCACAACAGACAGTGGGCCCTTTTCATAAATGTCAGCTCAAGCTTCACTGAAGGCAACTTGTGCTAACTGCCGGTGTGCCAGGGACCCAGTGCCAGATTCACTATTGGGTAGGGTCCCTTCTGCAAAGTCCTGTGCCTTGCGACAACCCTGGCACTGTGCCAAACAGATGGCACATCCTGAAAGTATGCTGCAAGCCATGGGGCAATAGCACCATGGACAGCAGTCTCTGGTGACTATCACCCCCAGCTCCGATCCCAGTTAAGAAATAAAAAATAAAAAAAAACCCTGGTGATCTAGCAGACCCCCAATCAGCCCCAATCCAATCCCCATGATGAATTATTAAACAGCCCTGGTGATCTAGTGGCCCCCACCTCTGCAAGAAGTGTCCCACCACCCCGCTCCCCACAACCCAAAAAAGAGGTGGTGACTAGCACAAAACTGGGGTTTAGGGGCTTTGGGGGAGGAGAGGGGATTGATTGGCAAGAGGAGAGTAAATGGAGATGGGCTTTAGTAATGCATTAACTGGGACTGGGAGGGGGAGGTGACGGAATCTGTTTAGGGGTGGGGCAAATGTGATTGTCAGTTTGTGAAAAAAAACTTTGCATGGTATGGGGAGGATGGAAGGTGGGGTCTTGTTGGGGATGGGTGGGGATATTGTGTAAATCTATATGGTGTGTTAGTTGGGGGGACTGTCAATAGCACAGAAGGTGGAGTTCTTTTGTGTTTATTTTTAAACAAGCCATTAGTCATGTCATTTCACATGGGTGTTCATGAGTGAAGCTGCATTTGCTCAGTGACGAAGCACTTTGCTCTGCAGAGAACTACACAAAGTGACTCCTCAAACTCATGAGTTCAGGAAAATGTCCCAAGGTATTTTGGAAAGCAAATGTGCACTTTAATGTGCTAATTAAAGTAGCAGTACATGTTGAGTGCATGTCACACAATGCCCCTAACTAAATAAACAGTACAATACTAATCTGTGAAAATAAAGCATAGTACCTTCTTTTGGCACCATGCATCCGGTTGTATTGTTGCTAAGCTGTTTTCCTCAGAGGTTGACAAGGACCTCCACCAGACTGACTATTTTGAAAATGGTGCTGAAGCTGTTGCTAACACATGTGCATTGAAATGCACTCATGAATAACCAATCAGTCAGCACGTCTTTCAATGATTAACTAATGTGTTTGCTGGCAAATGAGAAAGACTGTGAGTGCACCATGTCCCTGCAGTGATCAGAGCACTATTAAAAGATGTGCATCTTTTATTTTATTTTCTTCAAAATTTACATTTAGGCATCAAACAGAGCACAATAAGAACAACACAGAACCAAACAACTAAGCCCCCAGTTTTATTTTCAACAATGTACTGAATATGGCAAACATTTTCTGCAATCATTTATTGCTGCTTAAAGATAGTACAGTTGATAAGGTGCGCTTACAGCCCCAATCCAATCCCCCGTTATGTATTATTAAACAGCCCTGGTGATCCCTACTGGGTCATAATGTCATGCACTTAATAGCGTATGACAGTATAGCTAACCCGAAAGAGCACTGTCCAGGACAGCGAATGGTGCAATGCTGCTGTGCGTGCTGTTGCACCATCCACACACCCCAGGCATAGGATGAGACCTCTGCTGGGAGTGGGTTCCACTGAGCAGCTGCTGTGGCTCACTGGACTGAGGCAAAGCAGCAGGAACTAGGAGACTCGCGCCTGGGACTGGGTTTGATTCCCGTCCCAGACATTTTATTTTTTTCACAATTTGTGCACTCCTTGTTGGACCCTCCTTCCGAGTCGAGAACTTTAGTGGGGGTCCAGGGTGCAGCCCCCTAACAGGGTGTGGGTGGTGGAGCCCCACAGAAAAAAAATTATGCCGCGATAGCAATATCATGCTGTATCGTGGCAGTGAATTCTGCCATGCAGCATAATGTCTTGCGACATTATGACCCGTGCCCTGGTGATCTAGTGATCCCCACCCCTGTAAGCAGTGTTCCACAACCCACTTCCTACAACCTAAAAAAGAGCCTGTGACTGGCACAGCCCTCCTCACACCACTATGTCCATCCACTGTCTGAACTGTCAATAATGTGCACGTACTGTATACAGTATGCGCTTCTTATTGACAGCTCAGTTCACAGTCCAAGCGCGGTGGTGTGAGGAGGGGTGTTCTGGTTGCCGGCTCTGTTTCAGGTTGGGGGAGCAGGGTGGTGGGACACTGCCTGCTGAGGTAGGGGGTGGGAGGCCACTAGATCACCAGGGCTGTTTAATAATACATAACAGAGGATCAGAGCTTGGGGGCCTCTAGACCACCAAGGTGTTTTTTTCTGTAATTCATAACAGGGATCGAGGCTGACTGAGGGTTCGCTAGACCACCAGGGATTTTTTTTTTAAATAATTTCTAACAGGGATCAGGGCTGATCAGGGGTCTGTTAGACCACCTGGGATTTTTTTAATAATAACTAACTGGAATCAGGGTTGATCGGGGTCCACTAGACCACTAGGGTTTTTTATTGTAAATCCAAACAGGGATCTGGGCTGATTGGGGGTCTACTAGACCACCTGGGATTTTATTATTTTTTTTTTTAATGACTGGTACTAGGGCTGGGGGGGTGGCACATTGATGAATAGTTCAAAACCCTCCCAGAGGACACCTCTAAGTACCCTTTGACCAGACCTGGCTGGTCTAAGGGTACTTCGAATTCTGCCCTCTGGGAGGGCTTTGTGAATACTGAATTGGGGGATATAGCAGCCTGTGTTTGCCGCAAGCCATTTTGTGCCATGCCTCAGCCCATTTTGTAGCACAAGGCTGGTACAAGCCCCCTTTGGTGCATGCAGACTGTGTTTGATGCAGGCTGCTTTTTTGAATAACTCCTGGGGCATCTTTTGGAGCAAGGTGCCAACTGTATCATTAATGATTGACACAGGCACCTTTTGTGGCACCTTACGTCAATCTAAGGGCTTTGTAAATGGAGCCCAGTATGCGATATGTGAATCTCTTATTTGAAATGGGTAGAAAGAATGGTGGCTCCTAATTGGCCAAGAGATACTTTTAGCTAGGCTGTTTTCACAGCAGAACAGTCTGGCTGAAAGTAGCTCAACAATAACATTTTAAAAAAATCCAATTTACTAAAAAGGACCCATTTCATAAACACTATAAGGTACTTCAGGGGATGTGTTATGGTGGGTTAAGGGTGGGCGGTAGAAGCACTCGGCTTCACCTCGCACTTCAGCCTACCCAAGCCAGGCCATTATCCCACCATAACACACCCCTTGTCATACCTTATTAATTAATTAGTGTACATGTGGAACCACCTGAAATGCACACAGATAATAAAATCAAGATCCAGATTATAAAAGACGTCCTATGTTTACATTCAGTAACTTCTGTTACTGACCGCCATTAACTTTAACTGTTCACAATCATAAAACCTGACAACCAGATCACCTGTTACACAAAAATGAAACCTGAAAACGTGCTTGTTTGGAAATACGGTAACTCTTTCACTGCTCGTACATTCAACTACAACCAAGCGCTAAATGTTTTTTTATGTCCCCAGTGCTGACCTGCATAATCTGTTCATCTCCTTGGGTAGTTGGTAACTAATGAATGAAAACACTTGCACTTATTGTAAAGCACTTTCATTCATTAGATGGTGACCAGCTGTGGAGGACAGCAGGCCATGCAGTTCACCCAATAGAGGAACCTAAAACAAGAAAAGTCAGGGCTTGGTTGCAGTTCAACATTCCAGCAGTGAGAGACTTTTGCAGACCCACCTTCTGCTAAGAGGTTGACCAATGCATTCACTATCTCCATGGGATTGTGGAATGCTTCATAACCCTTTATGCAGTGTACTGGTGATCAGACACAGTGCATTCACTATCTCCAGGGGATTATGGGAATGCATCACATAGCCCTTTATGCAGCATACTGGTGATCAGAGACACATGCATTCACTATCTCCAGGGGATTATGGGAATGCTTCCATAGCTCTTTATGCAATGTACTGGTGATCAGGCACAATGCATTCCCTGTCTCCAGGGAGATTATAGGAATGCATCACATAACCCTTTATGCAGTGTACTGGTGATCAGGCACAATGCATTCACTATCTCCAGGGGGATTATGGGAATGCATCACATAACCCTTTATGCAGTGTACTGGTGATCAGACACAGTGCATTCACTATCTCCATGGGGATTATGGGAATGCATCACATAGCCCTTTATGCGGCGTACTGGTGATCAGACACAATGCATTCACTATCTCCAGGGGGATTATGGGAATGCATCACATAGCCCTTTATGCAGTGTACTGGTGATCAGACACAGTGCACATACAAAGCAGCAGGATGAAGACCACGCCAGCAAAAGTGCTGCAAGTTGGAACTAGATGTTGAGAAGCAGATATTCCCTCTCACGCTTCTCAATCATTCCTGAAATGGTTTAAGAACTATTGTTTAATTTCTGCCCTCAAACCGTACTAAATGTGAAAAAACAAAAGGTACACATATGAAGCACTGCTGTAGTTTTATAGTAGCAAAAAGATTTGTCTAAGTGTTATGTTAATGGCATGTTATTCATCCCTTACTATGTGGCACTCAACTGCTCCTTGTGACACGTCACACCCACAGATGGTAACTGGCCATTTACAAAACACTTAAACATACCTTAACTCACACAATCTCCACATCTTGGTCCTTTGAACTAGTTCCTGATCAAGAAAACAGAAACATAAAATGTTAGGGTACTTACCTGGTCTTCTTTTTTCCCCACAGTGTGCAGAATGGCAGCCCTGAAAATAAAATGCATTATGATTAACTACAGAACAGAAAAGATAACCAAAGCACGTGGTAGAACAGGATGTAATGTGAGATATGACTATGCAAGTCACTCATGCTGCTGACAACCAGATTTCAGGAACATGCCATGGTCATCAGGGCACGCCTGGGGAACTGGCATTCCAGGTCAACCATGAGTATGGTAGAATGTCGAGGGCAAACACCGCTGCAAGAGTAACACGGAGAAGAACAAAGCTACAGGGTACACAATGCTGCATGACACAAATAGTGTGAAGCGGTAGTGGTGACCCTGTAGCTGTTTCCAGGAAAGGGTATGAGCTCTACTGGAAGGGGATCCACTGAGCAGCTGCCATGGCTCAGGGAATAGAGCCATCAGTGCTGGAGGACAATGGAGCAGCGTGGACCGGGGTTCTATTACTGGTCCCAGATTAGTTTTGTTAATTTTTTTTGTCTTGTCTTTTGTGCAGTTTGTGATGCCCCCCAACCGAGTTCCACTCTGCCCCCGAGTTGCCCTCCCCGGAGGAGATTATTTTAATAGGGGATTTGGGAGAGCAGCCCCCCCCTTAATAAAGGGTGCGGAGGGCCCTGCAGAAAACAAGTATTTTACTGTTTTGTTTTTTTTTCGTCACTGTTTTGACAATGCAGTATAGTGCTGCACTGTTTTTATATGGAGCAACATGACCCTGTGGCAGGAACTGGAGTGTTCGAGTGTACCACATGAGAGTGTCACATTTAAATGAGAGATATTGCATGGTACTGCCACAACAGCATCACACAGTTGTCCAATTGTAGAGACTCAACCAGGCACAAACCTTTGGGGAGGGAAGTAGCTTACTGATGCATCGCAGCCATGCGACTGCACGTATTGTACCCATGCTTGGCATCTAGTTCTGATAGCCTAAGGGTGAAGAAAAGAGGGACATGCAGATGATGGACCATGGTATATCCATATCATGTTAATACTGCATTTGATTTACTATTTTTTTTTTGAGGAAAAAATTATCAACAATGTCAATTACGTTATAACTACAATATCAATTTTAATAAAATGTCAAATAAACATTTACAACTGTGTATGTGAGTGTCTAAGACTACATGTGTTCTTGTGTATAATAGTGTGCTACATAACATTTTTTCATAAATATAACATGTCAACATAGTACCCCCCAAAAAAATCAATTGGAAGGCTCTGCCTATGGTTCGATGGACAAGCAGCCAGCCACTCCCACTTCCTGAGCTATATAAGCTGTTCCCCTTAGCCTCCTTCTGAAGCACTTTTCCTTTGCTGTTCGGAGGCACTCTCCATTTGCTCTGTGCTTGGCTGGGGCCTGCCTTGACCCACCCACTCTTGCTGCATCTTTCTGTTGGACTCTGCATTTTGTTCTTATGCTTCTGATTTGTATTTCTGCCTGTAGCTTGTGCTTTCTTTTATTCTTCCCTGTTTGTTCTCTGTTTTGTGTCTTGGTTTTGTTTTCTTTTTTTTGGTTGGGGGGTTCTTGCTTGCTCCTGCTGTTGGCCTTTCTTTGCACCTTGCTACTGTTTTATTTACTCCCATTGCTATTGTACCCAGGGCTTGTGTTTTTACACAACCACTGCTGTTTCCATGCTACAGGATTACTTGCTCCTGCTGTTAAGTCTGATTGTTTTCACCTGATTTAATGCTCCCTCTGACCCTTGCTCTGCAGTTCAATCATGCTATTCCCTGTTAGTGCACAGTTGTTCTACTCTGAGGTCTGCTAAAGCTCCTGCTGAGGCTGTTAAACTAGCTTTAATATCTGCATATGGTTCTGGGCCCTTCCATTGCTTTCTTGTTTGTCTATATGGGACTGGGAAGTGTTTGGGGAGTTGTGGCCCCATGTGGCTAATTCATTTTGTTCCACATCCTGCCTTCATCGCTGAAAATCCTCAGACTATTTGTCACTTTGATTTGGTTTTTCTATGCCTGGCTGGCTTGCCCCACTATCATGCTGCCCCCTTTTACGTTCATGTCTCTTTTGCTGCTATGTTTTGCAGACCTGAGTGTTGGTCTGACTATTCCTATTGCTTACTGACCTATGTGTAGGTCTGCTTATCATTCTGCTTCTCTGAACAATTACCCTGCTTTACTGAACTATGTCTGGATCACCCCTGATTAACACCATCATTGCTTACTGCTCCCTGCCATCTGCCCTCTGCAAGCTCTCTGCACTCGATGCTTCTTCAGCTCCTCAGCAGTCCCTGGCCAAGCCAGCCTTAGCATTCTGGCGTGGGGTTTTCCCTGCAGCTGACGGTCTCCTCTGCACTTAGGTCTGCAGCTTGGGCATGTGAGCTTAGGGGGGTCCTTCTCACCTGGCCCATAGCTGGGAATGTCCTTGCTCAGGTGGAACTTTAGTCATCAGACATATTGACGGCACCCCAAGTTGTAGAATTTATGACTCAGCCATGAAGGGAGATTATCGCCGATTTCCTTTAGCTCCAGTGTTCCACTTTAACGTAGTCTATTGGCTCTAGTGGTTCTCTGGCTAGGCATCCTCACCGCATTCTCCCCACACCCCCCTCAGGTTCACCTTTTATTTTTTCTTTTGTGTTTTTTTGTTTTGGATCAGTTGGCTGGGTGCATGCCGGGGGAGTCGTTACTCTCCTCTTCCTGCCTTGGAGCATCGGTTGCAGAATTACCATCTCGCAACCCTCCACGGCATTCCTGTTAGAAGGATGGTGTGAGAGTTTCCCTCTAAATTGGAATATTTTTTCACTTTCTTGTTTGGGGCTTCCAAATTGCAGTAGCAGAGCCATCACTAATGAAATTATCCCACACCTGGAGGGCAGGCGACCTAGGCCTTGGATCCCCAGAGATTTCTTCCTGAAAGGGTTTTATTTCTCTCCTCCATGCTGAAGGTCATAATACCTAGTTAGTAATTCCTAGTTCCATTAGTTAGGATCCGCTGTTGGATGGAGGGGGATGGTGTCCTTTCTTGGCCATTCCCTCTCTCTTAAGTCCTTCTTCCCTTTGCAACCCATCGGGCTCATCCCATGGCTTTTCTGCTATCCCATTGAGTGATCAAACTGCCTCATGCTTATTTATTACCATGGCTTACGACTTCTGATTGTTTATACGTTTCTTACTACTTCTTTGCATTGTCCATATGATTCATACTATTACTTTCTTTTTGGGGCTTCTTCCTTAGGTACCTTTAGCCAAGGGAAGCATCCCACAGCACCTCTAGGGGTGGAACCCTCTAGAGGGTTCCTTGCCTTGGTACCCCTGCAGGTTGATAGTTCCTCCGGAATAGAGAATGCGAATCGCCAAAACCTAAGTTCACAGTTGCACAAGCATAACACTTACTGGCTGTGTAGGCCATTGAACAATGTGTATCAAGCTATGGCATCTTATAAACCACATGCTTTTACTAAATATCTAATTCGTACTATCCTATCCCAACACATCTCATAACACTGCATTTGACTACTTTATCCAAAGCTTCAACACAGCCTGTGATGCACATGCACCCTTCATGAAACACAAGATTAAAGGTGTCAACAACCCTTGGATCACCCTTGGTCTCCTTGAGCAAATAAAGGCCTGGGATCACCTTTGACAATGTGCTAAGCTGACCAGAAACAGGGCAGACACTCAAGCCTTAAAAGCTGCAAGAAATGCCTACACCCACCCGATTCAAAATGAAAAGGCCAACTACTACAAAAGAGTGCTAACAAACTCTTGGAAAGATGGAAATATGTTTTGGGCCAACCTAATGGAACTAACTGGAAAAAAAAACAAAAGTCCCACCGCTATGGTTCACCTAAATGGCCACATCATAACAGATCAAGTCACCATGGCAAATGCCTTTAATGCAGCATTTACAAACCTTTGCCATGTTTACCACCAACTTTCTTTGACCCCCTCAAGATACCATTAACTCAGTCAAAGTCAGAAATTTGGAGAAATCCGCCATTCTACTTAAAGCCGTCTCAATGGACATCACAAAAAATTACCTCCTTTGGGTACTGGAAAGTCTAGATCAAAGCAGCTCCTCGACCTAAAATTCCTCCTCTTACCCTCAATGAAGTCCTGACCCCCTCACCAAAATCCTTAACAAATCTCTCATGCTTTCACAGTTCCCCAAAATGGAAATCAGTGATGGTGACACCTATCCACAAAGTGGTGATAAATCTGTTACAAGCAACTGTAGACCAGTCTCCATTCTTCCCCGTCCCTCTCAAAAGCGCTGGAGAGAATAGCTGCCGACCAACTGATAGAATACCTTACTAAGTATAATCTGCTATGTCAAGAGCAACACAGATTTTGCAAGGGTCACAGCACGACCACAGCACTCCTAGAACTTACCTTCTACATCCACAATGCCCTGGACCAACGGGATCTCATTGGCGCCACCTTCAACGACCTAACTAAGGCATTTGACACTGTCAATCATTCACTACTGCTTCAACAACAATCTCTAATAGGCCTATCTCCAGACACAACTCTTTGGTTTCAAAGCTACCTCAGTGACCGAACACAGCAGGTAAAATTTGGTGAATCCCTCTCAACACCCCTCTTGGTCCGATCAGGAGTCCCACAAGGATCCATCCTGGGTCCTATGCTTTTCAGCATTTTCCTAAACAGCCTCCTTCATCTTGCTCAGAAAAATCCTACTCTATCCGGGTGATGCTATCATCTTCACCTCCCACTCTGACCCCTCCTTTCTTCAGTTGCTACTACAAGAAAGCTTCACTGATGTAGAAGCATGGTTTAAATCCCACAAGCTTATTCTTAACTACAGAAAAAACAAATCAATGCTGTTCCATGGTACCCACAGCAAACATAAAAACAGAGACCTCTCTATCTCAAACAGCAAAGGGGCCACCATTGAACAAGTACATCTATTTAAATATCTTGGGGTGATTCTTGACCCAACACTTGGATACTCTGAACATATCAACTACGTAGCAAAACTGTGAATACCCATAGGCCTGCTCCATAGACATAAGAACTGCCTCACGGATGAAGCCTAAGCACTGCCATTCACAGTTCAGTAATCTCTATAATAGACTATGGGCTTGTGATCTATGGGTCTGCCACTGACACAGCTCTCTGATGCATCGCCACAGCACTAAACAAGGCATGTCGTCTCCAAACATCTGCAAACCACCTTACACACACCTGCGAGATCTATGAATGTGCAAACTGGCTTCAACTATCTGGCAGAATGAAAAATATCAAACCTGCATCCTAGCAAAAAAGCAAACATTGGACCTACTGCCCCCTGGATCACAGGCACTGCTGAGACCATATAGCGGCTCACGGCAAACCAGGAATTCAAACAACCTCTCCTTCACTGTTCCCCTTTGCAAGACTACCCAAGGCCAATGATCCTTCTTTTTCAGAGCCTCCCCTTGGTTCAACACCCTGCCAGCAGAAGTTACCAGCAAAGCAACCCTGGGTGCCTTTAAGCTCAGCCTGCATCAATACCTCATCTCCTGTGCCTCCTGTGACTGCTACACCTAAATGGTTTATCCCCCCAACCCCCCATACACCACCCTTCCTCCTACTCCTTCCCTCCTCCTCTACTCCCTCCATACACCTCCTCACTGACCCTGACCTGACCCACCCCACTCCCTCTCTTTCTCCCTCTTTACACCAGCCTCTGGCTTCGCCTTCTCTGTCAGATGGCTACCTATAAGAACCTATATTGTTTAAATTGTTATAGAAGTGATTTGCACAATTGTGATGTTTTGTAATTGACAAAGCCCTCCAGCTGCTATGTTTATTTCTCTTGCAAAATACCACTGCCTGTCCTAATGTTTCAAGTAACCTGACGTAGAACTTTGTAAAGAGCCCTGGCTCAAAGGTGTATCTGATTCCTTAAATAAATAACAGTTTGAATTATAATCAGACCTGTTCAACACTACAGATATCTCACAGACTGTTAATGCAACAGTAAACATGAACAGGGAAATGTACCATCAGTTTCAAATCATTGCATCATGAACTCCCTTTCCTTAAGGACAATGTACCATTGATTTCAAATCATTGCATTGTGCACTCCCTACCCCTTAAAATGTCACATTCCATTTTTGACAAGCAATTAATGTTCTCCATCAGCAGCAAGTCACAGATAATTTATGAAACATCTATCAATGACCAAGCCAAACAACTCGATTCATTCCCTGGTATAATATATTTCAAAGCATTCTATGCACAGTGCAGTCTTGCACACAATGCGTTCAGTGAAAGTGTCTTTTCGTAGACATTTTTTGCAAGGCATATTTAGCAGTCCTTGTGTTTTGCATTTTTACTGGTAGATGCCCAGTCTCTGATGACAACTCCACGATCAAGGCAGGATTGGGTTTCTGAGCGCCATTCGTTTTCTACTGTTGAATCCAGCGATCATCTGCACTGACATTTCTTTCAAAAGTCAAGCTGTATTATTGGTTTAAGTCTCCCACTTTGTGGATTTTGATGGCTTAAGGAATCCTGGACAATGACAAAAGCATTGACGACAGCAACATCCCAGAGGAACCAGAAAAGATAGCACCACCTTTTTGAGCATCTAGTTGTCTGGTACTGCTCTTTACTGATCCACAATGTCCACTCCATTCATGCTGATTTTATACACATAAATGATGGTAGTGCATGGTACTTTGGTCTGTTCCCCATCTTTCTGTGTTCTTGAGACAGTTGTCATAGGACCAGTAGGGACATAGTTAGATGACAGCATGAAAACTGTTTTTATATAAACCTTCCCTGCGGTGGCTATCAACTGTCCCTTTTGTAACTCTTTTGTGAATCCTCTCTGTTCTTTTTGAGTGTTGCAGGCACCAATACCTTTCACCATCCTACTCAGTTTGATCTCACTGTTCCACAAGTATGGTTACCAGCCTGGAGAAGGTCTTCTGCAAGCTTAATGCTGGTGAAAAAACTGATAATAATAAACAACATTTTATTATGGTGGTTCTTGGTCAGCTCTTTAACAACTCGTTCAGACAGTCCTGCGCACAGTGCTTCATTTACTTTGCTAGTATACACCTGCAAGTAAAAGAAGAGTACTAAGCAAAGAACATTGTGGAAAACAGCACAATTATGTGAACTGATCGGCAAAGTGCTAGTGCTACCACTTGTGACAAGGGCAAACTCAGTTCGGAACAAGCTATAGCTGCCTAGGGCAGGCAAGGGTAATGAAGACTGAACATCTCTAAGGATGCTCTCTTCCTATGGAGAGAAACAGCTGCAGCTGCCAGGCTGACAATTGAGTGACCCCAGGTGGCAGTGCAGTCAGACAGCAGAAGTGGGATATTGACTGAGGCTTGTGGAAGCATGCAGTACATGCATATGGCAGGGCTTCACAGTGTACTGAAATCCTGTGTGCATTTCTTAGAGGGAAAAAGCCTTGGGGTGTGGCTTGGATGCCGATGAGGATGGCTGCCTAACTCTCTGCTACCTGATCAGAATATGCCATAATCCATTACTCTAGTCACCCCCTTTGTGTGATCTTTTAGTATCCATGCATTTCACCAGTTCAATCAATTGAGTGTGACATTTCTCTCCAGCTTCTGCTGCACAAGCATGATTGACTCAATCCTCAGCTTCCCTGTCAGTGCTCTGAGCCTGCACTTAACATGGTGTTGGCCCCCTCATTGTGCTCTGACTTAGCTCAGGCCCGGCATGTTTGCTCACCTCCTCACCAACATAGGAGATCAGGATTGCCTACACCTAGACCACTAAGGACATTGAAGCTCTAAAGGAATGGGTCTGTACAACACAAGTTAAAATACAACAGGTTGATGACAGGTTTGCCTCAGTAAACAGTCACCTCAGGGAACAGGATTGTCTCATACCGTATCTCTGAGACCACGTGGAGGACATCAAAAAATAAGGGCTGATGAAACAATTTGCATTTCATTGGCTTTCCTGAAGGCTGTAAACATCAGAACAGTAACAGATTCCATCAACTAGTGCTGCCTATCTTACTACTCTCACAAGGCCACAGACTTTATGAAATTGAGCATTCCTACCACTTCCTTATGCCATGACCTACACCAGAGACTGCCCTTGCCCTATCTTGGTGCACTTTCTGTGGTTTCCCCGACAAAGTAGCAGTCCTCCATATGGCCAGGGAGAGGGGTCCTTGAACATGGCAGGGGCTATGGATATGGCATGACCACCCCTGGACCCTGAACACTAACAGAGTCAGCAGTTGACAACAGATGATGATTGGAAAGTGATCGCTTGCAGCCGCAGCCATAAATCAATGCCCAAGATCAGCGTAAGGCTCACTTCAAAAAATCAGAAGAACATATCACTAAGGCCAACCCGGGTGCATAGCCAAAGCCACAACAGGGACTCACTGTACTTGTCTGAAGACTCCCTCTCATCATGGTAACTAACAAATGTCACTTTGAGAAGTCTGTCCCATCCCTCCTGGTAGACTACCCTCTGCTTTTTCCTGCAACTGCGTTCTTATCCCCACAGATGCTCCCATTGATGTCTTGGGCAGAGATCGCCACTTCTACTGCACTCCCAGTGGGCAGCTCTTCAGGACCAGAAGAAACCTAACAGTCAGCCACCCAGCCAATTGTCAACACTGCTGAAGGAGCTCCCAACAGCTGATACCTTTTCTGAACTGTATAGACTTACTCTTCCTTTTATGGGTTTAACTTGCAACAGGTACTGTCTTTCATTTTTGGGCATAAGGTGATCTCAGTAGCCCCCCCCCCCCTCCTGATTCCCTCCCTTAATATCCCCATCCCACTGCTAATGACATGATCCCCAGTGTGAGTAGACCCTGTCCTTTAGGGCAATTTGAGGGGTCCTGTTATCTGGTGTACATAATTGTTTAGAATTATTCCTATTTTTAGTCTGAGTTGCATACTGTTGGGTGGGGGGAGGAATGTGTAGGGGATTGTTCATGTATGGACAATCTCTCACAGAGGAGGCAGCTCCTCATACCACTCAACTGCCCCTGATTTTCAGGGATGTCCCTGATTTTGCCTCAAAGTGTTCCTCTGTCCCTCCTAAAATTTGTGTTTTTTGGGACTGAACAATGGGGACAGTAAGTTCAAAATAGTGTCAAAGATGAAAGTTACAGACTTGTTCTTCAGAAAATGCATTTTACACTAATTTCCTTATCAGCTTTCTGAGTGAATACTACAATTTTTGAAGATGTGTCCCTGATTTTGTGTACTTTATCCCCTATTTAGTTAAACTTTGCCCTGATTTACTGAGGCAAGAGGTTGAGAGATAAACTGCTCATTATTTAGTTATTTGTGGGTTTCGGCCCTACCATGCTATGTTCATATGGGAAATATGGCAGGACACAATGGGCCCAATTTTCAAAAGGTCAGGACTGGTGCAAGAGGTTTGTGACAAGGAGAAATGGTACAAAGGGGTCCTTGCACTGCACCTTGTGCCAGTCCCAATTTTGTGAGGACCATGAGCCAGTAGGGGGACTGCTTGCACCAACCAGGCTTAGGCCATCGTTGTGACAGCCACACCAGTGCACCATGGCTGAAGGGGGCTTGCACCATGATGGGCCACATCCCCTCATTTGGGATTTTGGGAAGCTTCCCAATGGGTGCTCGGACCCTGCCTTTAGACCAGTCTGGAGCTCATCTAACCTGCTGTTTGCCACTACTGCAGCACTTGTTGAGTGAGGGTTGATCCTGTGCCCCCCTGGGGAAGGCTCCCATGCTGCCTCAGATACCTGCCAGACCACTGCTGGAGGTGCCAGTGGTCCATGGCAGGTCAGAGCCCGCAATCTCCCCTGTGGTGGTGCTGGTGCATCCACCCTCCTCACCCAGGCCTGGACTGTCCCTGCCCTTGCCCAATTAGGGGCAGTTTTCATCCCCCCCCCTTGCCTGACCTGTCCACCCCACTCCTGCAAGCCAGGGCATGCTCAGATGGTCCAACAGCCACCAGCATGACTGGCCAGTGTTTGTTTACCATCATTGGCACTGATGGCTAAGCCCATCCATGACTTGCACCAATCCCTCTGGTGTGCGTATTGTCAGCACAACTGTCAGCTTAGGCAACCCAAGAGTTTGGTGCCAGAACCCCACTTTTTATATAATAAGGGCCCAGGGTCCCTGGTGCACCCAGGTTTGCCACAGGTGGTAGTTTGGCTAGCATGTGTCGATCTAACAGCACCTTTGAAAATTGAACTCACTGTTTCTTGCCACTCTGGCCTCGTGAATGTCAGCACTCTTTCCTGCTTACACATTTGAGATAAATTCCTCTCAACCGTGTGACTCTTACAGCCTCATTAAAATGGAGCACACTTTTGCGTCCTACAGCTGACTCTGGTCTGTGCTTCTAATAGTTGCTATTCCCTTTTCTTTGTCAAGGATGACCCCTACGATCCCCTCCCTGATTCTTCCATAACCCCTTACCTTCCTGCCAGTAGCCATACCCCACTGTGACTATACCCTGTTAACTCTGGTTTTAACATTAGGAATCTCAGTATGACTTATTGGCATTTTCTCAAACTGCCTAATCACTATCCTAGATTGCCTGCTGTGGTGGTGGTGATGGGGAGCTAATGAAACTGCCTGAGCTAGACATGTATCTCTTTGAATTTTACCTTCCTTCTTTGTTTATTTCGTTTTGCTTATTTCTGATTTGTTCATCCTACAGCAGGCTGTTGTAGAGGTCATACCGCGAGGCGTATCACATCTAGCTTCCACATTTTTGTGCCTGTCAATAAGCTCTCTGCTTACATTTCTGAGATGGCCCTCTCAAACGTGTGACCTCTCCAGCTTTGCTGGAATCGAGCACACTCCCATATTTCTGGAACCAGAGCTTACACAGTAATTACCCCTCAACTGCCTATGCATCAGACTCATTCTTAAAGATATTACCACCCCCCATTGAATTGAGGCAGTCACCCACAATCTCGGTTTAAGGTTTTTCCATAAACTGTCAGTTGAGGGTGTCACAGAGGGATTACAAAATTGTGCTCTTCTCCTTTCTTTTTGTTCAACCAGTGGCAGCTACATAATCACTCTACACAGATTGCCCTCTCTGGCCATGACCAGCTGTTCCAACCTGGCCAGCAGGTCACACAGAGAACATCTCTCCATGCTGTGCTGCCACTTTTCAGAGCTCAGTGGTCCTGGTGCCCACAGCCCCCTTCTGCCAGGGCACTTATAGGGCCATTTCTTCTCTCCTCCAAAGCCTTGCAGCTAGATGAGATTTCAGGCAAATGGGTGTGGGGGAGTATATACTTTATGCACATACTTGCAATTCCTATATACCATCTAGCCCAACAGCACTCCCAGGCAGAGAAGGAGATCTTTCCTTCTCCGGGATTTGCTACTGGTCAGACTACCCTAGGGGCCTAAGGTACCACATAGAGAATGACTGCTGGTCACTGGGATATCCTCCAGAACAGCAGACAAGTTAGTGGGCAAAGCTTATGACTTCCCCACATGAAGGACCTTAGTTGGCCTCATACTTGCACCCAGAACCACCAAATCTGAGCACAAGAAGTCAGGGTTGCACTGACCTCACAATGGAAGCTTTTCTTCTCCCACTCCAAATTATATACTGCTCATCCTAAAGTTTTTATTTTGTCATTCTTCTCTCCTATTTCCTCACCTCAACTACAATCACCCAATTCACTGCAGAGCTGAGGGGCCCCTGTGGGAGGCATCCTGTCTCCCTCTCTGTGCCTCCAATCCTCATCCAAATTGACATCTGCAGAGCAATGGAGGACCACCCCCATGTGCTTGAAGAGGGGTAAGTCTATTTTCTCTTACTTATTCCTCCTATTTCTTGACATCCTTTCCTGAAAACTACAAGCCTCCCTTTGATGGCCACTTGTTTTTTGGTTGGCCCCTAAGGATATCTTACAAGAATGTTGCAGGGGAGCAGGAAAACTGGTATCAGAATATGCCCTAAGGCTAACACCTTCCTACTGTTGTAGGCTGCCTCAGCCCCAGTCTTGCTCAAACTGGTTTCTGCAGTCACTCAGAAAGGGACTGCACTAGGAGCCTTATTATGTTGTCTTGCACGTGCACAAGAAACATGTTGCAGTAACTTTGGAATAGCAGGTTTTGGAGGTGTGGTTGTGCTGTGGCCAGTGGCACCACTGCTTTTTGGGGCTGGGCTCCATGGCATGAATTAGATTGCACTCTGTCTCAAGCAGTGCAAAAGCATGCCACCAACTTGAAACATTTTAGCCACTGCAATGAGACTCCACCTCATTGCAGGCTGTGCTACTCTGCTGTAACATTTCAATCAGACATGGCGGCGGTTGTGCCATCCGCCTCACAGATCCCCAGAAAAGCCAATGACAGGGGTGTCCAACCCCTTGTCGGCATCATCATGCCCCAAGCTGAGTTCATTTGCCAATGAGGGGCCCAATCCCCATCAGTGTCATGTCCCGTGCCAATTGTTCACCAATGGGGTGCCCAATCCCCTCTGCATCATCCCCCCAAATACCTTTTATTTGCTGGCCAGGGTGCCCAATCCCCATTGGTTCCAGTCCCCTCCACCCCAAAACATGCAGATGACACACTGGGAGCCCACCCCAGCATGTCAAATGTACCTGTAAAAAAACCAAAACCTTCCTGCGATGTTCAATTTTTTTTTAACCCTGTAAAGTAGAAAACAGTCCCTTGCTGTCTGTGGCCCCCTCCTCCAACCCGCGCCCACCCACTGCGTACCTCACCTCCCCACACACACCCTCACCCCATACTTACCTCCGGAGCCCAGCACGACGATCTTCGGTGGACCGGGAGCACATCAGCACTCTTCAAAGCCGACCGCAAACTGAAGAAATGCCGGTAAGCTGTACAATTGCAGTAATAGGGTTTTTTCAACTTTGGTGCATTTCTTGGGCATTTTAGGGAATTTTGGTACCAAATTTTCAACATAGGTTTTGAGGCCCCTCTCATGAGTTCAGTAACTGTCATTGGCGTTATTCAGTCCGAAGGTGATTTTGCAGTCACTGTGCAAAATCACCTTTGGGACTGATTAACAAAATGACACTGCCACTGTTCATGAGGTGGGATTCTCAGAAAGCCTATGTTGCAAATTTGGTGAAAAAATAAAAAGTGACTGTTTTACAAGCGTGCATTGCGCAGTTTCCATGCACGCTCATAACTTCGCGAATCTGTAATATTTTCACTCCAGATTTTCAACATTGGCATTTTTCCACTCCTCCTTATGAACAGTACAGCTGTCATTTTTCACATCCTGTCCAAAATGTGATTTCGCACTTCCGACACAGACTAGCACGGTCGCTGTGGGAAATCAGTGTTCAGGCAGATTAAGAAAATCACAGTGACACTGTTCATGAGCAAAGGTCCTAAAATGCCTATGTTGAAAATTTGGTGATGAAAGTCCATAAAATGACTGTGTTACAAGCATGCATTGTGCAGTTTCCATGCACGCTCGTAACTTTGATAATTTCTAATATTTTAACTCCAGATTTTCACCATTGGCATTTTTTTCACACATCCTTATGAACAATACAGCTGTCATTTTTCACATCCTGGCCGAATTGTGTTTTTGCACTTCCCACACAGAATAGCGTGGTCGCTGTGGGAAATCAGTGTTTGGGACATATTAAGAAAATCACAGTGACTATGTTCATGAGCAGAGGTCCTAAAATGCCTATGTTGAAAATGAGGTGACAAACGTCCATAAAATGACTGTGTTACAAGCGTGCGTTGTGCAGTTTCCATGAAAGCTCATAACTTTGATAATTTGGAATATTTTAACTCCAGATTTTCACCATTGACATACTTTTTACACCTCCTTATGAACAGTATGGCTTTCATTTTCCACATCCTACCCGAACTGCGTTTTCGCACATCTGGCGTGCAGTGACGCATTTTATGTAGGAAAACAATGTTCAGAACAGAGTAAGAAAATCACAGTAACACTGTTCATAAGCAGAGGTCCCAAAATGCCTATGTTGAAAATTTGGTGAAAAAACTCCATAAAATGACTGTTATAAGCGAGCGTTGCGCAGTGTCCATGCACACTCGTAACTCCGAGAATTTGTAATATTTTCACTCCAAATTTTCAACATTGTCATTTTTGCGCACTGTCTTATGAACAGTATAGCTGTCATTTGTCACATCCTGCCAGAAATGTAGTTTCACACATCTGGTGCATAATTGCACGGTCGCTGTAGGAAATCAATGTTCGGGGCAGATTAAGATAATTATAGTGCCACTGTTCATGCGCAGAGATCCCAAAATGGCTATGTTAAAAATTTGGTGAAATAATTCCACTAAATGACTGTGTTATGAGCACATGATGAGCATTTTTCACACGCTCATAACTTCAAGAATGTTTAATATTTTCACTCCAGATTTTCAACATTGCCATCTCTTCACACCTCCTTATCAGTGGTGCAGCTGACATTTTAATGTGGTGCAGAATGGCGTAGTCACTGTGGGAAATCAACGTCTGAGACAGATTAACAAAATCACAGGGACACTGTTCATGAGCAGAGGTCCCAAATGCTTTCATGAGGTGGGGTCACAAAAAGGCCATGTTTTAAAATATGGAGTGCAAATACCAACACACGCCCAGGGCATTATGGTTTCTAAACTTCATGTGCTACCCTGTACAGACTAACGTGCATCAGGGGTGTGTCTTTGGATTGTCAGCTGTACTGCTCATGCCATTGGTCCTCCACCCCCACCATGCAGCTACTGATGGGCATCAAGGTGTGCCTTGGACTCTTCAGCCCCAAAGTTCAACCCATTCTCCTATGCTGCACCAATCTCAACGTACTTCCTTATGAAATGGGGTGAGCAAAAGGCCAGATGACCCCAAGGCACAATGCAACACATGTCAGACTCTGCAGGGGTAGGGTGAGGTGAAATAGCATGAGCGTTATGGCCAGAGGACAGTAATCATTACTCTAGAGGTGTGTCACAGGATTCTAATACTACTTTAATGAGATTAATAATATTTTTGTGTACATTCATGTCTTATGCGCATTTATGTTTCTACATTCTCGAATGCCCTTATCTGCTCTATCATGCTCCCTTGGGTGGGATGAGGTGCCATGGATATACAGTAACACAATCACCTTTACCAGGTGGGTAAACTACCATTGTGTTGTCTGTATATCCATGGCACCTCCAGATCCTTACCTTAGGGTGATTCAAAAGCAGTGCCCTACTGAATTAGGTGGGAAGAGCATGAGTAACATTGTGTTTGTATTGTCTTAATGTCATGAGTGTCTTATCTGTCCTTTACTGTAGCTGTCATTAGCACCTTAATTCCAAAGGAATTTCTTGCTGGAATTTCGGTGTCAAGTCTATAGTGTCTTGTGAACGTATGTATATTGGACCAAGTTGCCACCGCGCAAATCTCTTGTGCCATGGCTGAATTTCGTTCTGCCCACGATGTGGCTATTGCTCTAGTCGGATGTGCCTTGATTCCCATTGGTAGAACCTTGTTACTTGACATGTAGGACTCTGTAATTGTCCTCTTTAATCAGGTTGCAATTGTGGCCTTGGCTGCTGCTGCTCCTTTCTTGTGTCCTGTTGTTATGGCAAATAGTCTCTCTTTCTTTCGAATGTGTGAGGTTCTGTTCAGGTATTCTGTGAGTGTTCTCTTGACATCTAATGTGTGGAGCTGTTTTTCTCGTTTGTCTGTATATTCTTCATAGAAGGTTGGCAATTGTATTGGCTGATTGTTATGAAAAGTAGAGTCAATTTTGGGAATGAATGAGGGTACTGTATAAAGTGTCACGCCTTGTTGTATGAACGCTTTGAAAAATTCTTTGCAAGACAGTGCTGTCATTTCTCTGATGCAGCGAGCTGAGCATATGGCTACCAGAAATGCTACTTTTAGCCCCCAAGTAGTCTGTGGTGTCTGTAAGTGGTGCAAAAGGTGGCTTGGTAATGGCGTTTACCACCAATGTCAGGTCCCATGGTGGTACACTGTTCCTTATGCACGGTCTTATGTTGCTTGCTGCTTTTAAGCAGCGTATATAATATCCAGGTGTGATCCGGGGCATGTTCCTTCAATTGTACCTAGTGCTGCTCCGATGGCTGGGAGTTGTACTCTTAGTGAGGATGGAGCTAGGCCCTTATCCAGGTCTTGTTGTAAGTACAGGAGAATTTCTGCCATGGATATTTGCAACGGGTTTATCTCCTTGTAGCCGCACCATTTCCTGAATAGGTTCCACTGTCTGGAGTACGTGGAAGTTGTTGTGTTCCTGTGGGATTGTAGCATGGTGTTGATTACCATAGTGTCATATCCTGCATTCAGCAATCTCTCCCTTTCAGGAGCCAGGCCGTGAGATGTAGATTGCTTGGGTTCGGGTGTGTTATCAGTCCCTGAATGAGAATGTCCCTTTTGTTTGGTAATATCATACTGTCCATTGTCATAGACATTATGGTTGCGAATCATGCCCTCCTCGGCCAGTATGGTGCTACTAGGATTATGATCCTGCGTGACTGACATACTTTTCCCTAGTACTTGCAGTATCAGTAGGAATGGTGGGAACACATATGAGTAGTCGTGTGTCCACAGGAGTGATAGGGCATCTAGCACCTGAGACTGGGGTTCTCTGAACCTGGAGAAGAATTTGTCCATTTGTTTGCTGTTGTTGGTGGCCATGAGGTCCATGGTTATGGTTCTCATTTGTGTTGTATCCTTTGAAATATTGTTGGATGCAACTTCCATTCTCCGGGATGTATCTGTTCCCTGCTGAGCCAATCCGCTGTTGTGATCAGTTTTCTTACCAAGTGTATTGCTGTGTGGTATATTATGTGTGTTTGTGGCAATGTCATTATAGAGTTCTTTTCCCCTGAGTAGTCTCTTGCTCTTGGTACCTCCCTGCTTGGCTATGTAGGCTACCGTGGCTCTATTGTCTGATCTTATTAGTACTGATTTTCCCTGTACCTGTTTCTTGAATGAGGTTAGTGTGTGGTGTACTGCTCTCATTTCTAATACACTGATCAGCAATTTCCTTTCTGTGGGGGACCATGTGCCTTGTGCTGCTTTGTGTCTCATTGCTGCTCCCCATCCCCATAGGCTTGCGTCCGTGTCTATAGTGACGTCGTGTACCATCTCCAGTGGAGTCCCTTCATTCAGGTTCTCCATGTGTGTCCACCATAGTAATGATGTCCTTGTCTTGCTGTCCAGCATTATCATGTGGTGTAAGTTTTCCTCTGATGGTGAACCGTACTTTAATAGGAAGGTTTGTAGTGGCCGCATGTAGCATGGTGCTCACAGTGTCAGGTCGATGCATGATGACATACATCCTAGAATTGTTGATACTAGAGCTATTGTTGGTATTGCAGATTCTAGTAGTTTGTGCATGACTGCTATGAGATTTTGTCTTCTGTTTTGTGTTGGCTGAACGAGTCCCTCGTTTGTGTCTATGTCTGCTCCCAGACGTTCCATGTGTTGTGATGGTGTTAGGCAGCTCTTTTTGTCATTTATCACCCATCCGTGTTCTTGTAGGGTGTGAATTGTTTGGATGGTTGCCATTATTGTCTCCTGTGGTGACCTGGCCTGAATTAGCCAGTCATCCAAGTATGGAATGAAATGGATTCCCTGTTCTCGGAGTATTGCTGCTAGAACTATGGACACCTTTGTGAACACTCTCGGTGCAGATGCTAGTCCAAATGGGAGAGACCTGTACTGGAAGTGTTGTCCCAAGATTTGAAATCGTAGCTACTTTCTCTGTGTAGGTCTCATGGGGATGTGCAGGTACGTGTCCTTGAGGTCTATTGACGCTAGGTAGTTGCCGGGTCTTATTGCCCTTAGTGTGGAACATATGGTCTCCATCTTGAAAGTCTTGTGTGTGATGTATTTGTTGACCATCTTTAGATCTAGTACTGGTCTGAGGTCTCCTGTCTTTTTGGGTGCCAGAAAGAATATTGAATAGATTCCCTTTCCCGTCTCTTCCGGGGGTACTGGTTGTATTGCTTGTGACTTTATCAGAGAGTCTAGTATGTCTTGTACCTGTTGTATTGACCACTTCCATGTGGCTAATGGGGATGTGATCCAGCGTTCTCATTGAGGTAGTTGTCAGAACTCTATCGCGTACCCTTTCAAGATTGCTTCATTGACCCTCCTGTCTGAGGTCATCTTTGACCACTTTTTGCTGAAACATTGGAGTCTACCACCTAAGGGTATGTGTGGGTGGTGTTGCAACGATGGTAGTTGTGGTATGTTGTGTCCCGGGTAGTCATGGATTTGTTCTTCTGTTGTTCCTGCCTCTCTGGGAAGTGAATTTTCTCCATGCTTGTCCCCCTATGCGGAGCTCCCTTTGCTTTGGTAGGTTCCCTGTTGACCATACGCTCCCTGATATGAGCTTTGTCTGGCTCAAAAGGACTGATTGTATCTCCTGTCCCCTCTAGTTCTTTGTCCAAAGGTACAGCCCTTGTGTGATGGTAGGTAGCCGGAGTACTTATCGATGTCTTGGTCTTTTCCTTGACCGTGTCATCTCAGGAAGTCCTGGAGTCCATCTCCGAATACTCATTCTTCCTGAAAGGTCAGCTTGTGTGGTCTGGCTTTTGATTCATTATTCGCATCCCATAATTTTAGCCATAGAGACTTCCTGGCCCTATTGGCGATGGTTGCTGATCTGGTGTTAATTTTTAATGAATCGACTGACATGTCGCCCAGAAATTTAGCTGCCAGTAATGATTGTTGTAGTAGCTTGGCCTCCTGTGAGTTTGGAGGTAGTTTCTTTCCGATTTCCTCTAGCCATCTTATCTTTGCTCTGGATGTGTAGAAGGCTGTGGTAGATGTTCTCACTGTCTGGTATGAGAGTTCATATATTTTCTTCAGCAACTCCTCCATTCTTTTGTTGACTGGGTCCTGTAGGACTGCTGTCCCTTCAGCAGGGAGTATTGTCCTTTTGTTTAATTCTGCTATCTTCGGGTCTATTTTGGGGGCAGAGCAGCAGGCCTTAGCCTTGTCTTCCTGTAGTGGATACATTCTGTCAAGTGTTCTTTTTTCTGGCAATTGTGTGGGATCGGATGATGCCCATTCTTTCTGTATTATGTTGTTGAGTGCCAGACATACTGGGAAGTCATTTTCCTGTTTGGGAGGCATCTGGAGCATTGGGTCCAGGTCGCTCTCTGGAGCTAGTTGAGAAATTTTGAAACCCAGTGTGGTGCGTATCCATTTGATGAGATCTGATATGTTTTCAATAGGAAATAGTTTAGAAGTTATGAATGGTGTGTCCATCTTGGTCGGACTTTCCCCAAATATGTAGTCCTGGCCGGTTTCATGATTGCTGTCTAGTGGGGAGCCTGTATCATGCTCCTCCACTTGTTCTTCCCTTTGGGAATCATCAGATTCCTCTGGAGTATGGCGTTGAGACGTGTGGCCGTGATGCGGTAACTGTGCCATATCCTGCCTGCGTACCTCCTCTCTAGGGGCTCCACTGGTGGATGGCCTGGAGTTATTCAGGGATGTCATGCATTCCAGTACTTTGAACATGAAAGATTGTTGACTCTCCATCATCGCCGCTGTGGCTTTCTGGAGAGCAGCTGTGGCTGAGTCAACCTGCCAATCTTGCCTCGGGACATTTTGGATTTCCATGTCCTGGGTTAAATTATCCCCTTCACATGTCTGGCAGTATAATCCCTTCTGGTGATGTAGCATGGGTGCCTTGCATGATGTGCATTCTCTGTTTGTGGGCATCTGCAAGACAGATAATTAGGTTTTTGTTATTTGTCTGCCGCTGCTTGTGGGAGTGGCATTATTTGATTTTTTGTTATCCATGATTTATATGTATATAGAATATTATATATTATATATATACATATATATGTGTGTACATGTCCAATTTTATCTGAGCATATTTATGCGGCCTCAGTACATGAGGCTATCTCCTTGCTCCTTTATATATATATATACACACATATGTGCCCTTAATAGGGCTTGTTGCTTTAAATCAAAAAATGTTCAGGATGGATCGCGCTATGTGGCCCTTTAAGAGAGGGAGGGGGGTAATGTTGTCAGTGTCAAGATGGCATCAATGAGCGCACTGCGTATGTGCAATAAAGCCGTGCATGCGCAGATGCAGGGATTCTGTGCTGCCAGTCTGTGGCCTGCTATACAGTGCGGTTAAGAGCTAGGGGAATGCACGCACTTTTTCACGAGAGAATAGGCCGCTTGGCAGCCAGGACTATATGCCCAGATCTATCGCTGCTCGAGAAGAAGCTGGGGGAGGTGAGGGGTTTATGGTGGGTGTCATAAACACCATTTTGCTGTATCAAGGACACCTGCCATGCCATGCCATGGGGAAATGCAATGCTGGGCTTCTCAGGATCAGCTGAGGTTCTGTGAACAAGCAATTCCAGGTAGGGAAGTACTGGCATGGGAGCAACTGACTTAGTGAGCCAGGGAACTCATGCTTTCTGATTTCCTCTATTCTTTCTGTGAGACTGGGTGAATTTGCCGTGTTGTAGGCTGAATTTTTTCTTCTTGGGTGCAGATAGGTGCACTCCACTATATAAAGGGAGTGCACCGATGCTACAGTAATTTGGGGACTTTTCAGTGTGTGCACTCCGCTACGTAAGGGGAGTGTACTACACGAACATTGGTAGAAATAGACTGGAAGAAATGTGTTTCTGACTGAGTGGGGGGAGAAATCACTGCATGAGGAACTCAACCTACAGACCAGTTAAAATTATGCAGTGTTCACTTGAATACAGCGTGTCTGAATTCTTTCTGTTTTGCTTTGTGATGCAGTTGACGCAATTACTAAATACCTTGTGGTCTACTGTAGCCTGTCTTACTAACATTGCATTCTAGACTCTGTATAGTAATAAATTGTCTTAAAATTAATTGATTACACCTATGTTAACCTTCTGTACTGTCTGTGTTTATATGATATATTCGTTGAAGTAACTTGAATTACCTTAATTGATTCTCTGTGATTCCTGACACTGGAGCTTGGCGAATGAGCTGCTAGCCTGTTCAATGCACATAAAAAAACTGAAGAAACCCAGGAGGGGTGAGGGGCTTGGTGGAGGACTGAAATCCGAAACTTAGGTCACATGTGCATCAAGCAGCCTATCAGGCGTACATAACCCAAAGGTAAGGATCTGGAGGTGCCATGGATATACAGAGAACACAATTATCACCAGAGGCTGAATCTACACCTACGGGGGCTCCCAGAAGGGAAGGAAGGGCCAGATATTCTAAACTTTAGTGCGGAGTGGTTGCCAGATTTCTTGGGCCTTACACCAAAGGGAGGACAACATAAAATTGAGCGGGCCCACAGAGCGGTTCAACCTAAACCTACCGAGGGCCAGCCTCCACACCAGATAATAATTAGATACCACAACTTCCAGGATCGACTAGCGGTCATGGCTGCCTATAGGAAAATGCCAGAGCTGAAGATTGATGGAACCAGAGTTTACCTTGATCAATATCTCTCCAATAGGCTGCTGTAGAAGAGATGTGCCTTTAATGGTGTGATTACCCAGCTAAAAGAAATCAGAGTAGAGTGGTACATGACCTACCTGCCCATCCTACGAATTAAACACCAAGGAGCTACATATAGTTTTTGGGAGACAGAAAAGGCTAATGCATTTGTACAATCCCTGAAGTCAAAAGTAGGATGAGTTTTGACTAAAATCTGTGCGCTGTTTAACACATTGGAGACTACTTACTCCATTTTGTTTTCCTTCTGCTGAGCCTCCCCTACACCAGCTCCCTCTCATGGGACTCCCTGGGCTCACCATTCTGGAACCCAGTCCTCTGATTGCCATGTGTCTCCCATGATTAGTTTTTGAATTTACTTTGCTGCCCTCCTCACCGAGAGGCATACCATGTGCTCGCCCGACGATAAAGTAACTGGAAAGTGCTACCTCCATGGTTTGTGGTGAGAATTGCAGTTTACAGTAGGTAAAGGAAGACGAATATTGAACAGAGCAGAAATGCCTGGCTGAAGCTGAAGAAGCAAGTGAATCTGTATTTCAAAGCTGTCGATGGAGATCTCACTGAAAACCAAGGTAGGCTCAGGGGGGCTGCAGCAGAGTGCTATGTGCATGAAATTAAATTTATGCCATGTCCATCTGTGCTCCTAGGAGAGGTCTGACAGATTGGATTTGGGTGGACATATACAGAGGGGGATACCGTGGAACTATAGGGCTTACTGCTGAAACACAACTGGGGCAACGGGATACAGGGTTGCTGAGGGAGTTGGGGGGGCGGGGATCCTGGGGGTTGTGAGCTCGGCTGCATCTTAACTTAGAGGGATGAAGGAAGTAATGAAATATAGACCATGTTAGTTTTATAGAAGTAGGGCTAAGTTCATGTTTTTGCTTCTTTGTGGAGGGACCTAATGTTATATAGGTGGAAAGTTGGGCTTACACTATGTTCCTATCATTCTTACTGTAATAGGGATAATAAGTTTTTGGTCTGGCTAGTTTCGTGAAAACAGATGCAATATAATATACCACACTCGAGGAGTGGATTGGGGGTTTTATGTCTACAGTACTGGTGGTTGGTCAGGAAACGAGACAGATGTGTATTGTAAATCAGTTAGGAGTTCTATATGAGTACTGGGGAGGTGAGATGGGATGTTGAATGTTTTGACTGTGATGTTTTGTTGTGTTTCTTCGCTGTTCAACCTAAACTCAGATCATGGGTCCAATGTACTAATTTTGTCACACTCAAAGAATAATTTAAGTCTTAGCAGTAGAATCCATGTTGCTCCACACTCTAGATGCCTTCTGCGGAGACTGGTAAGCTTTACAATATGGCATCCAGAACAGGAACAGTAGTCCTTTCCTGGAACGTGCAGGATTTTTCCTCCCCTATTAAATGTACTTGTATCCTCACTGCCTTTTGTAAGCACCATGCTCAAGTGGCTCCCCTTCAGGAGACCCACCTAACTCCTAGAGAACATCAAAAGTTGGTCCAGGATTGGGTGGGAGCCTGCTATGCCTCATCTTACACCTCCCATAAAAGAAGGGTTGCAGTACTTCTGCATAAGAACCTGCTCTTCAAAGCTACGAGGGTGGTATCAGACCTCAAAGAGGGGAGGTATGTTTTTGTTGAGGGTTTGCAGTATGGAGAGGAAATAACTTTTGGGAGTATATACGCCCCGACAGTGTTGGACCCCTCCTTTTATATGTTAATTACTGACCTATTGGTTAAGGAACAATTTCAGAAATTGATAATGGGAGGTGACTTTAACTCCACCCCTGACCCCAGCCTTGACCACTCAAAGGGGAAGGGAAGAGGGGGAAATTGTATGAGGTGGTGGCGAGAGGATCTGTGGACCTCAATCTAGTAGATGCCTGGAGATCCACTAATCCCACTGCCTGGGAGTATACTTTCTAGTATAACCCTCATAAAACATGGTCATGTATGGACCATGTCTATACTAATACACACTGGTACACCAAACTGACCAAAATTAGACATGGTCCAGTACATATTTCGGACCATGCGATGGTCTTGGCGACTTTTCAACTTGTGGGGGGAGGCTAACAAGGCCGCATTTGGAAATTTCCTACATATTTATTAGGTCACAAAGCATTTCAAACTTACTTAATGGACCAATGGAAGAAATATAAGGAACTTAATTGGGAATCTGCTTCCTCTAGCCAAGTACTGTATACTGGGATGCGGGAAAAGCATTTATTAGGGGATCCATAATTAACTTTGTAGCTAAATATAAAAAAGATAAGCTAAAGCAACAAAGTGAGCTCCAACACAAAATCCAAGAACTTGAACATAAGACTGCATGAGGGGAAGAGGGTTCAGTGTTGCAACAACTTTTGGTGGATCGCGAGTCCCTTAACTCCCTTCTTATGGAGGAGGCCCGAAGCCAATGTTTTTTAGTTAGACATAAATTCTTTGAGTGGGGCAATAAACCTGGACCGCTTTTAGTTAATCTTATTAGGGGTAAGAAAGCTTCTACCAGAGTTCTGGGAAACAAAAATCCAAGGGGACAGATAATAAGAGACTCTAAGGGTATTGGAGAGGGGTTCAGTCGGTTTTAGCAGGCCTTGTACAAGGCAAAATGTGGGGGTAGGCTCCCTCAGGCAAAAGCCTTTCTGGACAGACTAACTCTCTCCGGCTTTCACAGCAGCAACAAGAGAGCTTGAGACAGGAAATTTCCAGGGAAGAGATTAGGGTTGTGATACATGGACACAAAGTAGGCCAGGACAGCAGTTCTGATGGCTTTTCTGCTGAATATTACAAAGCAGTGGTCGATTTGGTAGTACACCCTTTGTAGGAGGTTTTTAGGGTGGTGCGGAGGGAAGGGGCACTCCCTGAGACCTGCAGCGAGGCTGTCATTTGCGTTATACTGAAAGCAGGGAAGGACCCACAGGATTGTGCCTCTTATTGGCCAATCTCTTTATTAAATTGTGATGCAAAAACATATGCCAAGATATTAGCTTCCAGGCTTGATCGCCTCCTCCCAATGTTGATTCACAGGCATCCTGGTTGCACAGCTGTGCTCTCCATGGATGACAAGAAGGCATCCGACTGTATCGAATGGGATTACCTGTTCGAGGTCCTTGAGAGATATGGTCTGGGTGGTCACTTCATGGGGATGGTGAGGGCTTTATACAGAACTCCCCAGGCTTCAGTGATGGAGAATGGGATAGTGTCTCACTGGTTTTTGCTGTTCAGGGGCACATGGCAGGGGTGTCCCCTCTCTCCATTACCATTTGCGTTGGCCTTAGAGCCTATTGCAGTCAACATTAGAAATGATCCTGGCATCCTGGGGGTCGGGGGAGAAGTGGTAGGCAGCATAAAGTAACACTTTATGCAGATGACATGATGTTATATGTGTCAGACCCTGATACATCAATGCCTACACTCCTGGACCTGATATTCCAGTTTGCCAGTTTCTCTGGATATAAACTGAATTTAGGAAACTCCAAAATTGTGCTCCTGGGCCAATCAGGGATGTACAGGGGGACAAAGAACTGGGGACTCTGGCCAGTGCACAATTTTTTTTAAGTATCTGGGGATTAATATTGGGAGATTTCCTCTCTGTACTGCTTAAATTATGCCCACATGGTGGCAAACTTGTTGGAGGAAATGCAGAGATGGAGAGCCCTACCTATCTCCTGGCTAGGCTGTATAAATCTCATCAAAATGAACATCTTGCCCAGAATTTTGTATCTCTTACAGATGCTTCCAGTTGGCTTACAGAGACAAGACATACAGAAGCTTGAAAAAGCCTTCTCCAGCTTCATCTGACAAGGGAAAAGGGCCCGAGCAAACCTAAGCAGAATGAAGTCTGAAATTAGCAAAGGTGAGCTGAACTTTCCTGATGTAAGAAATTACTTCTTGGCAGCGCAGTTCAGATATATCAAAGATTGGGTTTATGGGTCAAATGAGGCGGAATGGCTGGATCTGGGGGAGTTAGGCTGCCCAGGTCGACTACCTGTGTACTTGGACATTACAGGACGCATGGCATACTGTGCCCTAGGTCCCCCTAATCCACTGGTCCTGGGACTGTTAGATAGCTGGGAGCAGATTAAAAAATTGATTGCAGCTTGCAATGAGGAGACACTCCTGTTACCAGTAGCTAAGAACCCCTTTTTTCTTCCAAGCCTAGATGACCCTACCTTTAAGGAATGGGAATTAAAGGGTATTAACTGTTTGAGGGGACTTGAGACCGAGAGGTATTCTGTGCTCATTTGAGGACTTGCAGAGAGGCCTGAATCTTTCACCCAGTCACCTACTTCGATTTTTTCAAATCAGGAAATATATTCAAGAACTAAGCAGAAAGGGCACCCTGGATGCTCCTTTGAAGGGAGTAGAGAACATGATATTTGAGGCCCAGAGGGATACCAGGTGTATAACCAGAAAGGCAGCACAAATATTCCATCAGTCTCTACCAAACTTGACACTAAAAACTAAACAGCTTTGGGAAACGGACTTAGAGAACCTTTTATCAGATGAAAACTGGGAAGTAATCTTGGAATCACACCAGGGTCTCTCGATATGCAACAAATATAATAAGCATTTGTCAATGCCGAACGTTCGCTTGCAGGTATTTGCAGTGGTGTTTGGCATGTATGGTGCTTTACCCTAATGTCCTGTGCGATTGCTGGTATTTGCACAATAAATTTTCAGCATGACCTTTTTGTTACCCCCATTGTGCGTTACATAGGCAGAAACACGTTTTGGGCAGGATGTGAAAAATGACAGCTGTACTGCTCATAAGGAAGTGTGGTAAAATGGCAGTGTTGAAAATCTGGAGTGGAAATATTGAAAATTCGCAAACCTACGAGCGTGCGTAGGAACTGCACAATACCTTCGTAAAGTTATTTGTAGGAATTTTTCACCAAATTTTCAACAGCCATTTTAAGATCTCTGCTCATGAACAGTGACACTGTGATTTTCTTAATGTGTCCCATACACTGAGTTCACACACCGACTGTGCCATTGTCGCTACATGGCGGAAACACGTTTTGGGCAAGATGTGAAAAATGACAGCTGCACTGCTCATAAGGAGGTGTGGTAAAGTATGGCCATGTTGAAAGCAGGTGAAATATTGAAAATTGCAAACTACGGCGTGCATAGGAAGTATAATGAACACTCGTAAAACAGTCATTTTAGGATTTTTTCACCAAATTGTCAACACAGCCATTTAAGACCTCTGCTCATGAACAGTGTCACTGTGATTTTCTTAATGTGTCCCATACATTGAGTTCGCACACCGACTGCGCCATTGTGCGGTACATGGGTGAAACATGTTTTGGGCAGGATGTGAAAAATGACAGCTGCACTGCTCATAAGGAGGTGTGGTAAAATGGCAATGTTGAAAATGTGGAGTGAAAATATTGAAAATTTGCAAACTTACGAGTGCATAGAATGCGCAATGAACACTCGTAAAACAGTAATTTTAGGAACTTTTTCACCAAATTGTCAACGCAGCCATTTTAAGACCTCTGCTCATGAACAGTGTCACTGTGATTTTCTTAATGTGTCCCATACATTGAGTTCGCACACCGACTGCGCCATTGTGCGCTACATGGGTGGAAACATGTTTTGGGCAGGATGTGAAAAATGACAGCTATACTGCTCATGGAGGAGTGGTAAAATAGCAATGTTGAAAATCTGGGTGAAAATAATATTAAAATTAGCGAACTTACGAGCCTGTGTAGGAACTGCGCAACGCACGCTCGTAAAACAGTCATTTTTTTGGAATTTGTGCACCAGATTTTCAACATGGGGTTTTTGGGACCCTTTCTCATGAATTATGTCACTGTCATTGCGTTATTCGGGCACAAAGGGTGATTTCGTGCAGTGACTGCGCACTGAATGCGAAATCATCCTTCGGGCTCGAATAACGCCATCACAGTGACATCATTCATGAGAAGGGGTTCCAAAATACTCCATGTTAAAATTGATGCAAAAGTCAAAAAATACCTAGATAATGCAATAAAGTTGAAACCCTATCTAGCCCATTATACAGCTTACGGCATTTCCTCAGTTCGCGGTCGGCTTTGAAGAGTGCAGGCGTGTTCCCGGTCCACGAAGATACGTCGCTTGAGCTCGGAGATAAGTATGAGGTGGGGTGTGTGGGGAGGCAGGAGGTGCGCAGTGGGTGGAGTGCGGGTTGTGGGAGGGCGGGGAGACTGCGTGGGACGGTTTTAATTTACAGTTTTTTTACAATTGATGACTCGGGACGTTTGCCACGCTTGGGTGGGCTCCCAGCGTGGCAGAATGGGGGCCGTGGAGCCGACGGGAGATTAGGCATCCCGTCGGCTGACAACGTGGGACATTTGCCACGCTGGAGTGGGCTCCCAGCGTGGCAGAAGATGGCTGGGGAGGGCCGAGGAGCCGACGGGGATTGGGCACCCCATCGCAAACAACGGGCAGTACGCTTGCCACACTGGGGTGGCTCCCAGCGTGGCACCAAAGCTTTGGGGGGGGCAGCGTGATGCGGGGGGCGGTGTGACGCGCTGCTCTGTATGACAGCGGTGGTTTTCTTTGAAGCGAAGATCACCGCTGTCATACACAGCTCCCGCACCCATTGGTGCAGGACCACCACTCCTGCTCAACTGAGCAGTGGATTGCAAGGGAGAGGCACACCTCCAAAGTGTGCTACTCTCCCAAAACGTTCCTTGCGCATGCGCGCAAGCAAATGTAAAAAGGCCACGTATAAGTTTGTTCATTGGTTATATTGCCCTCCAGAAGTGGTCCATCAATTCCAACCAGCCATCTCTGCAACTTGTGGGAGATGTGGCACAGAAGTGGGGGCATTTTTTCTCTGTTTTGGGGCATGTGTTATATTGCAGATTTTCTGGGTGGAAGTGACCCAGAAGATTGGGGAGTTAATGGGAGCACAGCTTCCGATCTCACCTGTGGCTTTATTATTTGGAGTAGAAGATTTGGGCAGAGGCAAGTGGGCTCCTTTAAAGAGATGGGTGTGGGTCCCACTACTAATTGCCCAACAGTGTATATTAAACACCTGGGTTTCCAGAGAAAGGCCTACACTCCAAATGTGGCACACAGTGGTACTTAGGGCACTGTCCTTGGAGAGGCTATCATACTTGGTTCTGGGCGAGGCTGAAAGGTTTGTGAGTGCCTGGGAACTGGTCCTGGATACCCTGGACCCTGGAGAACAACAGATATTACAAGTGGACCTGTGATGGTCACACATCATAAATAATCCCTGGTAAAATCCTCTGGGGGGCAGACAGATGCCTAAAAAATACAGATTACATAGGCATATATGGTATTGAATAAATTACCTTAATTTAGGGATGTATATGGAATTGCTGGACTCAAGTGTTTGAAGATTATCTGACTAGATTGCATAAAGAATTTTTGATGTTTTTCTTTTGATCTACTTAAGGCTCTGTAATATGCCATGGAATGAAATCTACGTGTACTTTATGTTTAGCTTGGACCCAGCTGTACATAGTTTATATGAATTGTTGTATGTCTTAATAAAAATAAGTTACAAAAAATAAATAGACCCTTATTTCTTTTTATTTCGGAAGTGTTTTTGCTTTTGTTATGTGCTCATTAGACTGTTTTCTGCCTAATAATATTTGGCATGATGTGAAAAGCAGTGCTTTAACTGGAATCAGACAAATCTAGTTCTGTTTCTCCCATTACATCATCGACATGTATCTTTGCTTATTGTTACATCACAAGCCCTACTGCATGGGGTCGGAGCCTGCAGTTGAAGGGAGCAGATGCTGTATGGTGAGCTCTCTCTAGCATTCTAGTAAAATATTAAAACTTTCCTTTTGTGGTGCAGAATGTTTGTTTTCAAGTTAGAGTTGGCTTCCGAATGAGGAGAGGAGCATCTAGATATAAAATTTACCTACCTGCCAGTATGGGAAACCTGCAAAAAATAGCTCCACAAGATAGTGGGAAGATGAGGCCTTGCAAGCTGCTTGAGGAGGAAAGAGTGGGTACCACCAACCAATCATGTGGCAGATCAGGATGGAGAGTCATCTAACGGAGCCCTGCTGCAGACCATTAAAGATTTAGATAAGAAAGTGGATAGTCTTGCTGTCAGATTTTCAGTTATGGACACCAACTTGGAAGGTGACAGCAACAGCACATGCAGCAGCTGAAACAGCAAATAATATAGATGGAGTAGTGAGTGGAGTGTGACTGAGAACAAGCTGTTCCAATTCATACTGGGGCACCTAGAAAACAACGTGCGCATACGAACATATGAAATAGCCAGCAGAAAAAGACCTTATTGGTCTAACAAGTCTGCTTGAGTGTGCAGCTCAGTCTAGTTCTCTGGAGCTGACCCCCTACACTTTTCCCTCCTGAAGCCATCCTCTCCCAACCCCTTTTCTCCCCTCCTCCACCCTCCCGTTCTAATTTTCTTTTCACCCTATCCCACCCCACCCCATCCCACCCCTTGAAACTGCCACCGTATTTGCTAATACCACCTCCTCTGGCAGTTTGTTCCACCCGTCACCACCCTTTCAGTGAAAAAGTGCCTCCTCTATCCCCTCTTAAATCTACCTTTCACTAGTTTCAGGCTATGCTCCCTTATTGTACCTTCCCCTGTTAAATTGAAGATGCCCTCCATTCCAGCCCTGTTTGGACCCTTTAGGTACGTGAAGGTTTCTATCACACACCCCCTTTCCCTTCTGTTCTCCAGGGAATACATGTTAAGCTCCCCTAGCCTATCTTCATATGCTTTGTCCCACATGCCCTGGATCATTTTGGTCACCCTCCACCAAACCCCCTCCAGTAGCTTGATGTCCTTCTTCAAACAGGGGCACCAGAGCTGTATGCAGTATTCCAGGTGTGGTCTCACCAGTGACCTGTATAGTGGCAGAATAACTTCCTCCTTCCTAGATGTGATTCCTCTGGTGATGCAGCCCAGCATTTTATGTGCTTTGTCTGCTGCCTTACGGCTCAGCACAGAATGTTCTTGTTCCCCTGGCTAACACTCCTAGAACCTTTTCCTCCTCTGAAATGGTCACCTGTACCCGCCCCCCCCCCAGCCAGTAGCTGGCCCCGGGTTCCTAGCTCCCAGGTGTATGACCTTGCATTTCTTAGTGTTGAATCCCAGCTGCCAGATGCCAACCATTTCTCTAGTCTAGCTAGATCGTTCCTGAACACCTGCCTCCCTTCCTCCATGTCTGCCCTCCCACAGAGCTTTGTATCATCTGCAAACAGGCAGATCTTACTTTACACCCCATCTGCTATGTCAACAATAAAGATGATGAATAGCACCGGTCTGAGTACTGAGCTCTGCAGGACCCCACTGGTTACAGGTCTCGGTTTGGATAGTGTCAACCCTACTGCGACTCTCAGATTCCTGTCCTGCAGCCAAATGTTAACCCACCTCAGCAACTTGTCCCCAACTCCCAGGTCACTCAGCTTGCTGATCAACCTGCCATGCAGCACTGAATTGAACACCTTGCTGAAGTCTAGGTATAGGACATCTACTACCTGCTCCCTCTTCAGTGACCTTGTGACCCAACTTTATCAGGTTTGTTTGGCATGTTCTTCCCCTAACAAACCCATGTTGCCTATCATCCTGGAGACCATTTACCTCAAGGAAGGTTACCAGCCTTTCCTTTAGAATGGTCTCCATTAACTTGCCCACCATGGAGGTTAGGCTAACTGGCCTGCAGTTATCTGGCTCATCTCTGGGAACTCCCTTGTGGAGTGGCACAACATGTGCTGTCCTCCAGTCCTGCGGCACACACAATTTCTCCAGTGAGGTGTTAAACATGTTTGCCAGGGGGGCTGCTAGGACAGTGGGTCACAATACCACTGGCCAGGACAGAGCGGCCAACAACCGCATGGCAAAAACAGCACCACTTTTGTTTTTCCAGGGGGATCTGCCCCCTGTACCCCCCGTACCTACTATATTAAGGGATCCTAACTCCAGGGTGAGCGGATCACAGGGCAAGAGAAAATTTGTGGGTCAGTGGAATATTGTTTCCATGGACCCTTGTTAAAAAAATAACACAAGTCCCAAGGACACAAAAGTCCAGGGAGACCAGGATTAGGACCCTGGTCTCCACTACCACCCAGCCAAGCTGCTCCTTGCCTCAGCCCTCCACACCATGGAGGCAGCTTGACTGACCACTAGAATTGTGTTGCCTGTATATCCCTGGCACTCCCACTTCTTCACCATAGGGTTATGTATGCCTGATAGGTTGCTGATGCACATGTGACCTAGGGTCAAATTACAAACCCTCCTCTAAGCCCCTTCTGTAGCCTTCTACTCTTCAGTTTATCTTGTGCATCTGATAGAGGCTGCAACACTGTCCCAAGCTCCAGTACAACAACAAAGGAAAAGGTAATTATCAGAATTAAGCTACATGGCACAGACAGTATAAACTAGTATGCAGAGAGCTAGCAATGTCAATGAATGCTTTGTAAAAAATAAAAAAAAATGACAGAGAAGCTATTTATTAACAGAGAAACAGAGCAGAGGATCAGATTATATGATATTATGCATTGCGTCACTGAGCATCACGTTATTCAAAATAATGGACAGTAACCATAGATTGTGGCATTTCAGTAAATACAGTAAGCATGAGCCAGTTGCATTTAAATGGACCGCCACCAGGACTCCTCCCTCATGAGCAAGGATATCCAGCTATGAACTCTATGCAGTCCCTGATACAGTGACTGCATAAGAGGGAGGAACAGCACTCTGTATATATATATATATATATATATATATATATATAAAAATGTTTTAGGAAACATCCCCCTTAATGGCAGACCAAAGGGACCCAGCCCAGCATCTCCTCACATAGCAATACAACTGTGCATAGTGCCTCTGCCCCATTTGGTTGTATATGTGTGTGTGTGTGTGTGGCCCTTTAAAATCTGGTGAGAGCCCTAAGAGAAAAAAGGAAGATTTTCAGCAATCCCCAATCTGGTCTGATTACTGGCGCTGGCTCACACTCCAGAATTCTGTAAAAATAAAAAAAAAAAAAGCAGGAAGTTGACCTACTCTCTCGCAGAGGTGTTGTTCCGGCCACAGAGGCCATGTGGCAAAGGGCTTAACAAACATGGAGTCCTGCTTGTTTTCTTCTATCCTGTTCCTTCTTCTTGGCCATTGTCTCCCTAAGGAAGCCAGGCATGCTCCGTATGCCCTCCACTCATGCGCGTTACGAAGTACCCCGTTGCGCATGTGTGATGACCCACAGTGCCATTTTACAGAGGGGAAAGCAGCATAGACACACAAGAAGTGCTTGCACATGTGCAGTAGCGATCTACATCGTGACCACACTTGCAGGGCTGGGAGAAATAGGAACAGCAGAACAACTGCTCACAGCCACTAAATAAAAAAGCATGAATGCCTGCTTCACAGGCACTCAGGCACACATAAGCATAAAGCTGCAGGGGATAGTCACTGCAAACTGAACCCAATGCACCAGCCACCCCAAGATCGAACACTTCTTCCCAGTATGTCCAACATTACAAGACATCATCACAAAGGAGTGGGAGGCATCAGACCAGGCAAGATTACCGGAGAAGAGATATCTGGACAAGCTTTACCCCTTGCAGGAGGACAGCCTGAAGACATGGTGCACAGTGCCAAAGATTTACCCAAAGATAGCAGAACTCAACAAGAAAATGGTTCTTCTAGCAGAGGGTACAGCTGCACTAAAGAACTCAGTGGACAAAAGAGTAGAGGATCTACTAAAGAAAATGCACGAGATGACTGATCAATTGGTCAGAACAGCCACAACAGCAATATATGTAGCAAGAGCCCAAATTAGGTGGTTGGACGAGATCGCCAAGGCCCTCACACACAAGTCACAAGAAGCTGTACTACTTGAACAGGCTCTACAAGCGGCCAGATATACTGGGGTCATGTCCGTGGACAAGCTCAAGATGAGCACCAGGACAGCGGCTGTGGCAAACAAAGCAAGAAGAAATTTGTGGCTGAAACTGTGGAATGCAGACAATGAATCAAAGACTAGACTACTTAAGCTACCCTTTAAGGGTGATAGAGTTTTCAGCGACGGCCTTCAAGAATTCCTGAGACACAGAAACTGAAGGGCAGACATGGAGGGCGATAAGGACACTGGTACCTACCATCCAACAGGGGGAGAACTTAGTCCTTTCAGGCCCACTCAGTGAGACAGAAAGAGCATGACCCAGAAGAGGTACAATTGCCAAAACAAAGGGAACACCTCCTACAGAGAAAGGTGGACCACCTTTAGAGGGAGGTTTACTTCCCAGAGAGGTAGGTTTACAAGGAGATCCAGTCAATGACTACAACAGGACACCACAACAGTGAATCATCCTGATCCAGCCACCCAAAACATGTACCCCACCAATAGAGGGGAGGCTTCAACAGTTCAGTCAAACATGGGGAGGAACAACCTCAGAAAGATGGATAAATGAAGTGGTGAACCAAGGGTATGCAATAGAATTCTGGCACACACCACACGAAAACAGGTTGGTGGTATCACCAGTACAAAAGAAAAGATGCCCAACAAGTCAAATTCAGAACATCTTGGAAACGTTGCTCGAAACAAATGCCATACAAAGAGTACCACAGGACAAGCTCAGCAAGGGAATACAATCAATATTCTTCCTGGTTCCAAAGAAAACAGGAGAATTCCAACCAGTTCTAGATCTCAAATATGTAAACAAATTCATAACCACAACAAGATTCAAAATGGAGACCATAAAATCAACAATCAGGTCAATTGGGGAGGAGACTTCCTGACTTTCATAGACCTCAAGGACGCTTATCTCCACATCTCCATGCGACCGACGCACAGAGAGTACCTCAGATTCCAAATCCTGGGGCAGCACTACCAATACAAGACACTCCCATTCGGTCCAATACAGAGAAGAGTTGCCTAACACCATCTCAATGCATAGAGCACCTGGGGCAAGGATAGACACATGAGCAGGCCTATTAACGCCAACACAAATGCGAATGGGCAACATCACAAGACTGACAAATCAGTTACTAAGCACCAATGTGCCAAACATGGCCCAGGTCTCCCAACTACTGGGATGCATGTCCTCGTGCATAGACCTCATCCCATGGGTGAGATGGAACATGAGACCCCTGCAAATGTTATTACTGCAGTTTGGGTCTCCATCACAAGAGAACATGCAACAAAAAATAAAGATGACAGACACAGTCAGGACATCACTTCAGTGGTGGACAAACCCCCAACATTTGTCCAAGGGACTAGGGTCGTCAGAACCCTCTGAAGTTCTGGGTTCTAGTTCTAGTCTAGAACTTTTGAAAACGTTCTAGGGTTCTAATCTTTTTTAGAACTTTTTAGAACTCGAACCCTATTTTTTAATTGTACTGCCAGTAATGAAGATAGTAATGAAATAGATGTAAAGGAAAAAATGTTTACTATAAGGGGGAGAGAAATGATCATGTGTGACATTGATAGGAATACAACTAGTTTTATCTATGGTTTCTTCTGTTTGCTAAGGCCAGCAACTTAAAACGTAACAGGCCCACCCACCCAACCATATGTTAAAAGTTTTCCTGCTACAGCTGCATCATAGTTCCTTAGTGAAAGAAAGAGGCACATTAGCCATTTATGTACTCAGTTATATATACTCATTGTCATGAATTTTTAGAAGAAATAACTGATATTACCTAATTTCAGCTATTTGCTGCTTTGTGTTTTAAATGAGCAAATCAAAACTTGCTAGGTTTAAAAGAAAGCTTTTATAACAAAGTCAAGCCAATGTACTGTAGCCGCAGCACATGGAACTGTTGCAAAACATATTATGTCATAACGCAGTCAGTCAAGACATTTGAATAAAAAAAATATGCTAGTCATTGTTGCTGGCAAAAAATGCATGCAATTTTCTAAGATAATGCATACATATACCAACATTCTTATTGGCAAATTGAAGTAATACTGTATATACAACTTTCTAAGATGATGCATTTTTCCAGCTGATATATCAATAAAATCTGTATTTCAGTCACATAAATAAAAAAAGTGGTTTCCTCACCACATACTAACTTAAGGAACATTTAATGTAGCTGCAGCAGTTGGCATGTGATGTTTAAGGGACAGTGTCTGTCATCCCTATTATGTATCAAATTATCACTACTTATAAAGCAAAAACATTTTATGATAGGTCACATTCTGTGAAAACTGCTAATGCAGATTTTCTTTTATTTCTGATTCCGTTATTATTTTTTTTAAAGGGGACAGGACACTTGTGCTAGGTGGCAGCAGTTAGCAATGTATTTAATAAGAAAAAAAATCTATATATATATTATATCTATAGTAGGTCCCACAGTGGGCAATCGGTGTAGCCCTCCCATACCATCGGTCTGTTATCATCTTTTTCCTCACCATCCCCAGCCGATCATGAATCTAAACGAAAGGACTAAAACAACACCCACCTTTCACCCCAGCACCCATTCCACTTTTCTTCCACCACCCTCATCTATGCAGTAGCATCCATACCACCCTTACACCCATGTGTTAAAACCAACCCACAACCCTCACTCACCTCAAGCTCATATTCCACCCTCCTCCCTCACCCAAATGTTTAAACTACCCCCACACTTAGTCATGAACTACCATTCATGTCACCCTTCTCCATCCCCTCACCCATGTTAAAACCCACTCCCCCAACCATCACCCATGTACTAACTATGCCATGTTTCTCCCTCCTGCATCCATGTTAAAACCAACCCCCAACCCTCACCCATGCACTAGCACCCAAGCCATCTTTCTTCCTCTTGCATCCATGTTAAACTAACCTCCAGTCCTTTCCCACCCTCCAGCACCCATTCTACCCTCCTCTCCCTCTCAAATGCTCTAACTACCACAAGCTTATTCAAGCAAAATGAAACTCTTTCCTCCAAATAAGCCATACTTAACTGTTCCTTAATAAACAACACTTATGTGAAAAACTGTCTTTTCAATTGCTTTCTTCTTATGGACAACATTCTGTACAGTCCTCTTCATGGAACAAGTAATTTGAGAGTTGTTGCTATTATGCCATGGTCTGTGTACAACAGAATATTAAACATGAGCTATTGTGGTATGAGACCTATGCTTACAGAATATGTGCTCAACCATGACATGGGTAAAATTCCAGATGACTGTTTCCCAGAAGAGACCTGTAACAGGATGCTGCCCACAGAAACATAGCAATACAAAATACAGTTTTTCTCATAATTTTTTATTCAGTAAGATAAGTTACATATGAATCATTTTGGTTTATGGCTAACATTTCTGCAATTGAAAAAAATAATAAACAGCTACCAAATAGAACTCATGGTTTTGTCCTCTTTAAAATTGAAAAATAGACCACCCCTGGTCCCAGCCCATACTGATACACCACAAAGTCACAGAAGGTAAATCCCAAAAATATATGTTTGCACTTTAACTATAAATAATATGATACAGAAATGATTGACATGACAGTGTCCCTTTTATGCCAAATTTGGGCCTGCTCCCACTGATGTTAAAATTGCCCTGTATATAAAACTTGTTGACTTTAGACCCTAGCTACAAAGCAGTTTGCCATGAAATGGTGAAAGTTTTGTGGAGTATATAGTCCAAGGTAGTAGATCGAGAAAGGAGAGAGACAACCAAAGTCATCACAGTCTGTAAAAGTTTCCTTTTGGTGCAGAGAGACTGTCCCACACAGTATTTACCAGCCACCACCATCTGAGTTGTCATCACCATTAACATCCACAACATCAGTCACTTCAGGATCAGTTTGTATATTCTTGTAGGGATATGAAAATCTTGACTTATTAACTTTAATAAAAGTTAACGTGTGTACATTTTCTGGCAGCATAGAAACATAGAATTTGACGGCAGATAAGGACCGCTTGGCCCACCCAGTCTGCCCATTTCCCTACCTACTGGATAAGCTGCAGATCCTAGTTAACCAGCAGCCTACTTCTTCCTACCCCCAACCCCTAGAATTGCCTTATGACTGTCCCATGCATGCTTGAATTCCACCACTGATTTTGACTCCACAACCTCCTCCGGAAGGCCGTTCCATGCATCCACAACCCTCTCTGTGAAAAAATACTTCCTTAAATTACCTCTGAGCCACCCCCCATCTTCAAATTGTGCCCTCTTGTTCTTGCACACCTCTTTTTTTGAAAGATGCTACCCTCTTGGACTTTGTTGATTCCCTTGAGGTACTTGAACGTTTCTATCATGTCCCCCCCCTCCTTTCCTCGAGGCTATACATATTAAGCTCCTTTTGTCTCTCTTCATATGTCTTCCGGTGCAGACCCTGCACCATTTTAGTTGCCCTCCTCTACCTATTTCTGGTGTCTGGCACAATATTGCCAGCTGTACTAAACATGTGTTCTGAAGAGACACTTCTTAGAGGGCAACCAAGATATTTACAGGCTTCATCATACAGCTCTGTCCAAATCAACTTTTTTGATCTCCAGTATTCAAAGGGACATGCATCAATAGGAATAGGCAGTTATTGCAGGTAACTGTCTACCATGATGGACAGAGACCGCTCAGAAGAGGAATCAGCAGAAGCTGGTATGGCAGCAATTTGGGAAAGATTTTGCCACAGATTTAGCTTGCTACTAAGGGTTGAAGAAGTGGCAGTTGTGGAACAACTACTGTTAATGTTTGGTGACTTTTCCAGTTCTGTATCCCTTTGTGAAGATGAACCTGCATGTTGTGGTGATGACAACCTGAGGGTACTGTGCGTGTCTGTGTTTGACTCCTGTGAGTGCCGCAGCTCATCTAGCAACAGACATTTTTACTGCTCTGTATCACCTGTTTTTGGAAGATGTATAGCCTTGAACCTGGGATGTAAGAGAGTTGCAAGAATGTAGTGTTTTGATTTCATCATTGGAACTAATTTGACATTGGTTTTGAAGTGCTCGCTCATTCTCTTTACTAGATTCCCATGATACAGGCGACATGTTGTCTGAGCTTCAGATCTGTCTTTTTCTATTTGTAGATTTAGAACACTAAGATGATGTGAAATCAGCATTATGAGTGGGATAACCTGACTCACAGATGCGCCTTCAGAAGACATGTCCCTTGTGGTTGTCTCAAAAGAAGCTAGGATGCAGCACACTGTCTCCATTAATTTCCACTGCAGCACAGACAGCATAATGCCATCTCCAATAATGTAACTGGAGCAATACTCATGTACAGCTTGCTTTTGCTCCAAGAGGTGCTGCAGCATATAAAGCGTTGCATTCCAATGAGTGGAAACATTTTGAATCAGCTTTTGCTGGGGCAGCTTGTGTTTTATTTGCAGTTCGTACAATGTCCATATAACCTTGGTTGAATGTGAAAAGTGAGTCACAATTTTTTTTGCAAACAGCAATCATACCATCCATTTGTGTTTCATTGCTGAGAAATCCTGTGACAATTAAATGTAAGCAATGTGCAAAGCAAGAAGCATGCATAAATCCTCCATCCTGTACTGCTTTCAAGATGTTGGCTCCATTGCCACTTACTATGAAGCCACATTTTAGAATGTGAGAATTAACCCATTTGACAAGGAGGTTATTTAGTTCCTGCAAAATGTTTGCAGCTGTATGGCTTTGCCCAAACTTCTTTATATGCAGCAGCGCCATCTTCTGGGGTGTCTTTGTTTTTGAAGAACCACAAGAAAACGTGACCCAATGAGCAGTAAGGGATGCATAATCTATGTATTGAGTGCTGATCCACATATCTGTTGTGACATGAATAACCCCATCCTCTGCAGTTTTAAGTGCAAGCATCACTGTCGCTTTTAAAGTCTGGATAAATGTTTGGTATTTCAACACAGGAAAAGTACCTTCGATGAGGAACATTGTAACGAGGCTCTACTAGTTTCAAGAGCACCCTAAAATCCTCATGATCTACCAAAGAGTATGGGAGAAGGGCTCCAGCTAACAGTTCATCAATTCTGTGATTAAGATGAAAGGTCTTTGGATGATTTTTAGTAAAGGTATTCTTTCTTTCAAATGCCTGAGACAGTATTAGCTGTTTACAACATGTCCCTGCTGGTTTATTATACACCGTGCTTCGATGGGCAGATGGATGCTGGGATAGTGGACTAGGACTTATACATTCAGTGCCATCACTGGATGTGCAACTGGTACTAATGGTGCTGGCATTGGTGGTAACAGTGATCCTAGGGCTCACAGTGGTTCTGTCTGCATCAAATTCAGACAATTCAGTATCCATTTCAGATTCCTGACCCTTCTCACGTGTGGTCTGGAAGATGGAGGACATGGGTTTTGGATGATCAAGCAAAACTGAATGCTTTTTCAGATGGCGTTTTAAGAGCTGTAGTGCCAAGGCATGACACAACTTTACCATGGCTTACACTCTGTTTACACAGGGAACAAATTGCTCTGCATGGATCAGTTTTACTGTCAGAGAAATAATTCCACACCTCAGATGTGACAGATTTTGTTTGAGTGCTAGAAAGATAGCTAAAGACTATTTGCATCTTTTCACCTGTCCTAACAGAACCCGCGGGACATGTTCCTTGGTGCTAGAAGAGTGGGCAGAAGACTCTGATGGATTTTCATTGCTGGTCGATGCAGAAGTGCTGGATTCAATGGATATGTCCTTTTCTTTGCCAACAGTGCTGGATGTATTTACAAGTGCACTACCTGATTCATTGTCAGCAGACTTGCTCATTTCACTTTGTTGAGGAAATAATGATACATCGCAAGACACAACAGTGTCGGACTGAGACAAAGAGCTACTGTCTGAGTCTGAGTCAGAGAGGGACTCACTGTCACTTGCATTATTACTGCTAGTCACAGGGATTTTAACAGCATACCTTATGGTGCCTCTCCGTGTGACCCCAGCAGCTGCAAAGGGTTTCTTAAAAGGTCCCCCTTTACCACACTTTGCTGTTGCTCTTTTGCTATTTGTTGAATTTTTATCACATGAAACATTTTGGTTATTTTTGCTAGCATCAGGATTACCACTACCACCAGCACCAGATGCTTCATCTATGTTGGTGTCAGCCATAACACTACCAGTACTGCACACACCCACATCCACACAATTCCTGCATAAGAAAGCAATGTGATCTATGATCGCTGGATGCAACTCCAAAATTTGGTTTTGACTGTATGACACTGTGATACAGTGGACTGAAAGTAATTGAAGAATATGATGGTTTGCAACTAAAGGATCCCAGGTTCAAGGCTTACAGAATGATTGGGCTGCTGGTCATAGGCATACACATAGTAGTCAAGGGGCACACAGCAGCAGGGTGATGGACTGACCACAAGAGACGGAGTTACACACACAAACCGAGGAAAGAGATTTTTCTGTCTCTCCTCCCAACAAGGAATATCTTTTTAGGCTTCTGTCATGTATTTAAGGATCATGCCATCACACAACTGACCACTGGGCTTCACACAGTAACACACACTGAGTAAGGCACAGTGCAGTCAAGGGGCGCACAGCAGCAAGGTGATGGGCTGACTGCAAGAGACGGAGTTACACACACAAACCGAAGAAAGAGATTTTTCTGTCTCTCCTCCCAACAGGGAAATCTATTTTTAGGCTTCTGTCATGTATTTAAGGATATTGCCACCACACAACTGGCCACTGGGCTTCATACGGTAGCACACACTGGGTAAGGTACAGTGCAGTCAAGGGGCGCACAGCAGCAGGGTGATGGGCTGACGGCAAGAGACAGAGTTACATACACTAACCGAAGAAAGAGATTTTTCTGTCTCTCTTTCCAACAGGTAAATATATTTTTAGGCTTCTGTCATGTATTTAAGTGTAACGCCCCTGCAAATGGGGTTCCCAAAAGTCTTCCAGGAGCTTGCCTTGAATGCTCCAAGTCTGGGCGGTGTACGGTGTCTGAGCTGTTTAAATGTGGTTCCAAGTGAGTGCTATTTGTACCTCCATGTGCTGTCTCTTTAAGAGCTGTCTGCTTGCAGACTTAATTAGTTTGTATGGGGGGGACTGTGTATTTAATGCTCGAATCCCGGCCGAGCTGCTGTCAATTCGCTCCATCTCTGCCGTCACTACATGTGCAAAGGGAGCCTTGTTGAAAGATATAACTGTTTGCCAGAAATCATTTACAGTGACTGAGAAAATGTAGTTTGTCTAACCTGTCTTCATTTCAGCATGAACTGTTTCAGTGTAGCTCTTTCATTTTGGTCCTGAATTGCTGACTTGGACCAATCAGGATGATAGGGAGACCCTAAAATGGAGCCTGTGAACGAATCGGAATTTGGACTCTCAATTTTGAGCCAGCCATAAGGGGATTGTATGAGCAGTGACTCTGGGAAATGTAGTTTTGACCTTCGTGCCTTTTTTCACCAACAGAGGTAGTCTTATTGTGAGTGACAGCCGAACCAGCCAACAGAATGGTGTGGAGCTAAAGGAAATGCCCTGCTGTGTGACTGGAAAGATCAGATCAGTTGGGACAGTGAAGAGAGAAGGAGCTCTGTGCTTCTGCGGTATATAGTTTCACATGGGAAACGCTTTTGAGGCCCTGAGTTTTGGTCTGCAGCCTTTGTGAGTGCCATTTTGGACTGAATCCGAGTTGTGAGGAGAAAGAAGCACCAGAAGTGTGGAAACCAGGCTGACCCTGTAGAAGACTGGAGAAATTGCTGAAACGCGCTCGGTCTGTCAGGAACTGAAGCTGCTGTGTGAGCTCCTGGGTAGTTTGCAGTAATTGCGATTGAGATCTAGGAGCAGCCTGCCTGGTATAGAACTTTCCTTTTACATATGAATGTGCATAGTGCTTGTGGGATCGCTATTTCCAATCCCCTGTGCTGTGTGCTGTGTGTTGAAGCTGGAAGCAAACTCCAGCTTGTCTCAGACTAAATCCATTCGCTATCTACTGCAGTGGAGTCCAGTCACAAGGACCTTGTCTCCATGCCCTGTTGTTCTGGCAACCCAGAAGAACATCCACCATCCAGTTCTCAGCTTGGGTATTGTGAGTACAAATTAGGGTATTCCCCTGAAGCCTGTTTTCAATTACAAGTGTGTCATCTAATTATTGTTATTTCACTTCTTCATGGACTGAGTCATCCAGCTCCGGATTACAATTGGGTGTTGTGCATATATTTTCTTCTACAGGGCCATGTCCATCTGCACCTGCCGGCAAACCCCGGGCAATGGACCTAGCTAGCCACCCCCCCAACCTCGGTACCCAGAGTGTGAGTTTTCAGACCCTGTATGCGTGCACAGTATTCTGATTTAATTCTGCCAATTAACCTGATCTCCCCCTTCCGTGTTTTATTCCCCCTAAATAAACCAGATTTGATGTTGTTAAACTTTAAACTGTCTGAAGTGTCAGTACCTACATATCAAGCATTGTATTGGTTTGTGTATGTTGATTAACCTTATTTTACAGGGGGTCCCCAGAGATGAACCTCAGAATCAGTCTCGAGGGTAAGTGGTACTTTATGAATGAACAGGGTGTACATGTGTGGTATTGGGACTGTAACTTCTGTGCATTGTATGAGCCACTAGAGGGAATAAAAGGGGGTCTCAGTGTCCCAGAGGGCTGTGACCAAGCTAGTCTAACCACTACAAACCCTGACCTCTGGGTGGAGGCACCCGCCATAGAACCTAGGCCCCTCAACCTGTCAGTAGTCAAGCAGGCAGAGGCAGTAGCCCTTGGGATAGCGCCACCTGGGGGTTACATAAGGATAATGCCACCACACAACTGGCCACTGGATTTCACGCAGTAACACACACTGGGTAAGGTACAGTGCAGTCAAGGGTCGCACAGCAGCAGGGCTTCTGTCACGTATTTAAGGATTACCACCACCACCACACAACTGGTCACTAGGCTGCACACGGTCACACACAGCGGGGGTGGGATACAGTGCAGTCAAAGGGAACAAAGCAGCAAGGCTATCGGCTGGCCACGCCACAGGAGAAAAGCATCAAAAATTGCCTTGTGCTGCTCTTGTATTAGAGGACAGGACTGTTTTTTTTTTTTTTTTAGGGTGAAAGAGGTTTAAGAGGAGAGGATCCCCGTGAGCACAGCAGACTTCTGATAAATTCTATTTTTGTTTTGTCAGGTATTTTTTCCTATTGTTGGTTGGCTTTGAAACATCAAATTAATTAACTTCAGTTGCTGCATTCAGCCCCTCCCCCAGCCAGCGTGCTCTCTCCCTCCCAGGCCCCACCAGATGAGAGATGAATTAGTCTGACCTAAATTCAGGATTTAGAGACAGAGCTACAGTAAGCAGTCTCATAAAGTTACAGGAACTTAAATCTTCTCCTTTCTGTCTTTTTTCCCCTCCCAGTCCCGAGTCCATGTCACCTACATTCGGGCCTATACAGTCAGTACTGCTGCAGACTTATCTCCGAGTCCGTCCGTTCCATTCCTCCTTTCTTTTTGCGGCCCCTCCACTCCGCCTGTTCCTTATTTCCCCTCACCCACCCTTCATTAAATTTGTATTTTTTAGTTGTCAAAGATCGCAGCCTCAGCTTGCACACAAATGAAGAGACAAGAGACTGAGCGGCAAGCACACTGCACACTAGCAGACTGCAGCTCCTTCCCCTATAGCCACACAGTTTGCTCCACCTCCCAGGCTCCCACAAGGCTTTCCCAACTCAGGTTCAACCACCTGACTGAATATCAACTGGTCAGGCGGTGAGGTGCTTGGAGTGCAAAATGCGCAAGCGCAACCTCGGAGATGGAGTCGTCACTAAAAACAGCTGCCCCACCCCCCCATAGCTGTAAGGGACCACCGGGCAGAGTTGGGAGGAGCATGGAGAGGGAGTCGGGAGTCAGTACCCCCCCAACGAGCTGGTGCTGGGAAGGAGAAGTAAAAGAAAAAGTAAGCTGCCGCCTGCTTCATTACCAATGATTTGAACCCTTTTGCGAACCATCTAGTGTTCGAGTTCTAAATTAAAACTCGAACACCAGGGTTTGAGGAGGGTTCGAATCTTTCTCGAACTAGTTCTGACAACACTACAAGGGACAGCCCCTGAAGATATCACACGAGGCCACCATCGAAAAAGACACCAGCCTGTGGGGATGGGGGGCATCCATGGGCTACAGATCAGCCCAGGGTCAGTGGTCAATCAGAGAGAAAAAAATGTCAATCAACATGCTGGAAATGAGAGCAGTATACAATTTGGCCTTCTGGACACAAATTACTCAGAAGTCCATACTGATACGGTCGGACAACAGGGTGACAGTGGCATATATAACCAAACAAGGGGGCACCAAGAGTTTGGCTCTTCAACAGGAAATGAGTTCCATTATGACTTGGACACAACAGAATCTTGTACACATCACAGCCATCCACCTGGCAGGCAAGCTGAACATGACGGCAGACTGGCTAAGTCGCGAACAGATAAACCCTGGGGAGTGGCAGCTTCACCCACAAGTATTCCAAGCAATACAGAGAAAATAAGGCACAGTAGCCATGGATCTTATGGCGACCAGCAAGAACTCTCATTCTCACAAGTTCTACTCCTGGCACAAGGAACCACTATTGTTGGGGGTGGACACACTGTCAATTCTGTGGACCCACGATTACGCATATGTGTTTCCCCCTCTACCTCTGATAACACAGGTGTTATCAAAGATACAGCAGTCATGGAGAATCACAATACTCATAACTCCCTGTTGGCCGAGGAGGTCATGGTTCGCAACAGTCATAGCCATGGCCATGGACAGAATGACCCTGCCAAAGCGCCCCAACATACTGATTCAAGGACCAGTCACTCATCCCAATCTGGACAACCTCAGACTCATGGCCTCGCTCCCGACAGGGAGAGACTGCTAAAAGTGGGTTACTACGACACAGTTATAGACACCATAATACAATCACGTTGAAGTTCCACCACTTCAACCTATTCCAGACAACAGTCAATTTTTACATCTTGGTGCAGTTTGAGGAGCATTCGCCCCCAATCGCCATCAGTATCAGACATACTGATGTATTTACAACAGGGCCTGGCCAAAGGGCTAGCAGCCGCAACACTGAGAGTACAGGCATTAGCAATAAGCGCAGCGACCAAGCCCATAGAAGGGATCTGTCTGGGATCACACCCAGACATTATCCATTTCCTCAAGGCAGCAGGCAACCTGCATCCCAGAATCAAGATGACCGTACCCCCATGGGACCTCACTTTGGTACTAAATGCCTTAACAGAGACTCCGTTCGAACCAATCTCAAACACTGAACTGTACTGGTTAGGCCTAAAAACAGCACTACTAGTGGCAGTGTGCTCCGCCCGCAGAGTCAGGGAGTTGACGGCTCTGTCCTGCAAAGAGCCATTCACTACATTCACGGATCAAGGTGCCATACTAAAAACAGTCCCTTCCTTCATCCCGAAGGTCAACACTGCATTCCATACAGGTCAGATCATTGAGCTCCCGACATTTTTCGCGGAGCAGGCAAATGAGGGGACCAGAGCCCTTCACAAATTGGATATCAAAAGAACACTCCAAATATACATGGAAAGGACAGCACCACTCAGACACTCAAAGATTATTCATCATATCATCAAGATACAGAAAGGGTTTTCTGGCGGCAAAGAGCACTATCGCTACCTGGATAAAGAAAGCCATAACTGAAGCATACAAGGCAATACACAAGGTACCACCCATGGAAATAAAGACACACTCAACCAGGGCAGTAGCGACATCCTGGGCCAAGAGAAATGCAGCTACAGCCCAGGAAATATGTGTAGCCACAACCTGGTCCGTGATACGCACTTTCACCAGACACTACAGACTGGACACAGAACGTCCGCAGAACAATACATTTGGACACAAAGTGCTGTTAACAGCCACCTGGGGCAGCTCCCCCCACCCTAGTTAAGAGGTACTGCTTTTTACAGACCCTATGGTGAAGAAGTGGGAGTGCCATGGATATACAGACAACACAATGGTAGTTTACTCACCTGGTAAAGGTGATTGTGTTACTATATATCCGTGGCACTCCGGCCCACCTGGGAGAGCAGAGTACAGGCAAAACATGCTTATGAATAATGTAATGACTCGCATGCTTATAATACAGTACATAGAGAAATACAGAACTGTAACTAGTCAAGCGAATAAAGATAGATGGTTGGAACTCATGGTAGCCTCCTAAACTGTCTGTACAGGGAGAATAACACATTTCAGATTAACGGAGCTCAATATGTATACCCTTGAGCAAAGGAGGGAGAGATAATATGATCAAAACATTCAAACACCTTAAGGGCATTAACAAGGTGAAAGAGTATAACATGTTTAAATATAAGAAAAATAGCAGGATAAGAGGACACAGCATGAGATTAGAGGGAGGCCGATTAAGGGGGAATGTGAGGAAATTCTTTTTCACAGAAAGAGTGGTGGATGCATGGAACAGCCTACCTCAGGAAGTGGTGGCTATGAGTACAGTGCAGGGCTTCAAACAGGCATGGGATAGGCATAAGGGAGCAATACAGATGAGTATGAATAGATAGGCCACTGACAGAGCAAAGGCCGATGGCACATTTATAAGATAGAAAAAGAAATGGGCAGACTGGATGGGCCTTGCGGTCCTTATCTGCCGTCAACCTCTATGTTTCTATGTAATTTGACCCTAAGTCACATGTACATCAGCAGCCTATCAGGTGTACATAACCCTATGGTGAAGAAGTGGGAGTGCCATGGATATACAGTAACACAATCGCCTTTAGCAGGTGAGTAAACTGCCATTCTTCCCTCCTTGTCCTCTCCTAGGACCACGAACAGCAACCAGGGGAATGCTTGCTGAATAACACTGTGAATCCCCCATCATTGTTCGTGGTAATGATATCCTGACTTGCACTATGTTAAGCAGTGCTATAATTCTAGCACTATTGTAACGAGGTACCAGCTGCTAGTACCTCTGCCAGTTCCCTTAAGACCCTCGGGTGCACTCCATCCAGGCCAGGTGCCTTGTCTACCTAAAGATCCCTAAGACCCTGTAATATCCTGTCAACCTCAATCACCCCATCAGAATCCTCCCCAATGTCTCCCCCCAGTTTTCCCTGTGGCATAGGCCCATCCTTTTCCCTAGTGAAGACACAGCTAAAGTACTCATTTAGTGCCTCTGCCTGATCCTCACTATTTTCTGGCCATCCTTCCTCCCTCTTAATCCTAGCTATCTCATCTGTACCACTTCTTGTCTCCTTTATATACTTGAAGAAGTCCTTTTCTTCTTCCTTGGTCTCCTGCACCAGCCTTAGCTCTTTTGCAGCCTAGGCTGTCCTGACCACTTGCCCAGCCTCTCAAGCTTTCTCTGAGTAGACTTCTCTGTCCTCCTTCCTCAAAGTACACTTGTACTTTTAGAAGGTCAGCCTCTTTTCCCTCACTTTCACTGCCACATTCCTGCTAAACCAGCTAGGCCTCTTGAAGCTGGAGTTCTTTTTGCGAGCCTTTGTGCCTGTGTTAGTGGCCTCATTTAACCACAACTTAATGACAGACCATTTCTGATCTGCATCCATCTCTGAATGGAGCTTTGCAAGATGTCTAGCTAGTATGTCACCCATTCTACTAAAGTTTGCCCTCTTGAAGTCCACCACTCTCATTTGGGTCTTGGCTGCTTCTTTTCTCATATTGATATAAAATCTTACCATGCAGTGTTCACTGCCTGCAAGGGGGTCCCTCACTCCTACCTCTTGGACCCCATCACCATCCGTCAGCACTAGGTCCAGTATGGCCTCCTCCCTGGTTGGCTCTGTGATTCCCTATGTCAGGAAGTATTCCACGATAGCATCCAGGAGGACCTGTTCCCTGTAACAGGAGGTAGCCCGGGTGCTCCAGTCCACTCCAGGTAGGCTGAAGTCACCTGTTATGATGATGTTTCCTCTCCCACCTACCTTTCTGATCTGATGACCTAGCTCCCTGTCCAGCTCCGTGAACTGTGAAGGTGGTCTGTACACCACCCCTAATTGAATCCTTCTCCCTTTCGTGCTATGGAGCATTACCCACAAGGCTTCTGTCTCACCCTTTTCCTGATCCTCCCTGGTGCATAATATCCCTTCTCTTATGCATAACACCACACCAACACCCATCCCTTTCCCCATGTTCTTCCTGTGCAGTCAGTACTCAGGGATCTCAAGATCCCAGTCATGGTACTGGGTTGCCCATGTCTCTGTGATGGCAGCAATGTCCACTTCACCTTCTGTCATCAGCACCTGCAGATCTGTTGCCTTCTTAGCCAGACTCCTTGCATTCAAGAAGATCACCCTCCAGCGCAACCCTGTTACCTCATTGCTCCTTAACATCTTTTTGTCCCCCCCCATTCCTAGGCCCTTCTATCTCCCTTCCAAGCAGCCTCCCTTCCCTGTCATTACCTACTGGGGGGGGAGGCCTGATGATCCCCCACTCCTGGTGACTACAAGTGCCCCCCCCCAACTTCTGTTTAAATTCAGGCTATCTGTCAAGTGTCCCTCCAGTTTATCCTTCAAGACCCTGGTGCCCTCCTTGCTTACATGCAGCCTGTCTGGTGCATACAGGTCCTTATTTTCCCACAACCTGCCCCAATCTCCCACCAGCCCATACCCATTTGTCTCACACCATCTCCTCAGCCACGAGTTGAATTCCTTTATCCTCTGTTTTCTAACAGTACTGGCCCTTGGGAATGGCAGTACGTCAGAGAATGCGACTAATTTTCCTACCTCACTACAGATCTTTCCCACCTCTGTAAACCTTTCCTCTACCACCTCCTTGCCATGTTTAAGTCTCACAAAAAAAAGTTCGCACTAGGGGTTATGGTGCTCAAGAAATAAGTTAAAGTCTATAACACCATAGGGTTCTGGCACTCACCACCATTCTATATTAGGATGCCACTCAGCAGATAAATTTAAAATGTCCTTTAATAAACATAGATCCACATACAAAACTTCCTGCCTGATGCATTTTGGACCAGTTTAGGTCCTTTATCAAACGCCTTTGATAAAGGACCTAAACTGATCTGAAACAGGTCAGGCGGGAAGTTTTGTGTGTGGCTCTATGTATATTAAAGGACATTTTAAATTTATCTGCGGAGTGGCATCCTAATACAGAATGGTGGTGAGTGCCAGAACTCTGTGGTGTTATGCACCTCCATACCACCTCTTATAAACCTTTCCTGTACCACCTTCACCTTGCACCCTCAACTGTGTGGTGAACCTCCACTTTCTGGGGATTCTGATAATTCAGGAAGGGTCAGATTTAGCAGTATGCATGATGGATCTGACTAAAACTGTATTGGAAACTGACATCTTGGGAACTATATTGAGAGCATACTGGATTAGCACTAGTACTGGATTAGTACTGGAGCAGCCCTCCAGTGGAGGTGGTGGGGATGAAAGCTGTGGCAGGATTCAAAGAACGTATGGGATAGGCATAAGGGAACCTTAGTTGTTAGGGAAGGGAGGGCTAAGGCAGAGATCAATTAGGGTCTACGGTGTTACAGTAGGTAGGGAAAATGGGCAGACTGGGTGAGCCAAGTGATCTGTATCTGCTGTCAAATACTATGTTTCTATGAATTACTCCTAGTGGATGACCTACACTAATGAACCAGTCTCAGACCAGTCACGGACCATCCTAGTGGTGATCAGCAGCCCACTCATCAGAGATACTGCTTTGAGTGCAGCTAGGAACAATGCAAATTCCTATGGACAATGGGGCTCCAATTCATTCTTTCCCTAATATTAGTTTTGTGACCCGCCAGAGGCATGAGACAGTCGATGCAGTTCAGTCAGGCCTGCGCACCATGGGGATCATCCATGTGCTCTGCTTCCCTGCACGACTGCTCATCTCATATGCAGGGATGTTACATTCCTTTACTCCAACCCGATCGAGGTCAGGAATGGGCTAGATTTGATTAAAACTAGTTTTGCCTGACAACAACCTGGGAATGACTCTGACGAAGGGGACTGAGGGTGTGGTAATCCATATGCTGTGTTAGCATGTTACTAAATGTACAATGAATGAATCAGGTGTAACCCCCCCTTCAAATGGGGTCCCCGAAAAGTCTTCCTTGAGCTTGCCTAAATGCTCACTGCCAGGCCGGTGTCCTGAGTTTTAGCAGTTTAAATGTGATTGCCAGAGAGTGACTGTATAGCCTCTGTACACTGTCTCTTTAAGAGCTGCCTGGATTGCAGTCATACGTAATCTGAGAGGGAGCTCTGTTGAAAGATGTGACTATTTGCTGAAAATCATTTAGAGTGATAATGATAATGCAGTTTGTCTAACCTGCCTTCTTTGCAGTAAGGACTGTTTTGTTTATCTCCACTGTCTTGCTCCTGGACTGCCGAATTGGACCAATCAGTTCTGGTAGACCTAAAATGAAGCTGGACTACAGGAGCTGTCTGGAGTCAAAATCTGTAGAAATTGTAGTTTTGGGCTTTTGGTGCCTTTTTCCACATGAACGGGGAGCTTTTGTTGTGACTGACAGGAAGATCAGCCAACCGAACCTTTTGAATCTTGGGGAATTTCCCAGGCTGCTGCAGCTAGTTTCAGTTTTGAGCTGAGAAGTGAAGAAGTAACAGCTCAAGTGATTTTGAGCAACAATTCTGTGTAGTTTTGCATGGGAGAACTGTGAAAGGGCTGAGTTTTGGCCTGCCTGTCTGCCTGCTGTCCCTGAGAGGGAAAATAAAGTTTATTTGGACTGAATCTGAGATGTGAGGACTATTTAAGCCACTGGACTGTGACCAGGCTTTAACCTAAAGAAGACCGAAGATTTGTTGAATGCGATCAGACTGTCAGGATTTCCAGCTGCTTTTGAATCCCCACTTTGTGCAGAGACTTTACGATCATGACTGGAGAGCGGTTTGCCTGGTATAGTAGATTTTCCTTACATGTAAATGTGCTGTGTATTGAAAGGGGGTCGTGATTTGGTTCCCCACTATGTGAACTGTGTTCTGCTTGCTGATACCATAGAATCCTTTACATGTAAATGTGCTGTGTATTGAAAGTGGGTCGTGATTTGGTTCCCCACTGTGTGAACTCTGTTCTGCTTGCTGGAAGCTTTATCTAGCCTAATCAGACTGAATCCGTGTTCATCTCCATTTGGCCCGGGCCATGCTACGCTGGCCCTGCCAGACTACCCTACTACACAGAGAAAGCCCCCTATGAGAGACCTGCCTGAGGATCAGTCCCCTGCTCCAAACTTGAACAGGAATGATGCCTCAGTGAATCGTGTGGGCCCTGTTTCTCCTGGCACTCCAGATTAACCACCTGATGTCTCGATTTTTGTCCAGCCTGTGTCCAGTCTTGGGTATCATTAGTAATCATCATTGTAGCTTCCTGCAACAACAGCCTAATCTAAAAGTTTGTCATCTCATTGTCTTGTTGTTTTCTTTTCACAAACTGAGCCCTCCGGCTCCGGATTACGGATAGTGTGTGTTGTGCATGCTGTTTTCTTCCATCACAGGGCCCCAACCAGCTGCAATGTTCCTGGCTAACCCACCATTCTCCATCTGGGTACCCAGAGTGTGTGACTGTTTATGGACCCTGAAGTGCATATATAACTGCTTGATTGATAGATCCTTTGAGCAAATTAACCTGATTACGCCCCTCCCTTGTTCAAGCCCGTTAAATAAATCAGATCTAAGTCTTTTTTTGCATTTACCCTGACTGTGGTTCCAGTTTGTGCAAGAGTACTGTACTGCCGTTATTTGCTGTGTATAACCTTGTTTTACAGGGGGTCCCCAGGGCCGGGCCAGAGGAAAGCCTTGGTGGTAAGTGCAAACGGTGTAGGTACTTGTGTGGTATGTCAGGAGTATTGTGAAAGTGATTATTGTTCTGGCCACTACTAAGGAAAGAGGGGGTTACAGTGTCCCAGAGGGCTGTACCCAGGTTAGCTGGACCACTACCAACCCTGACCTCCGGGTGGAGGCACCTGTTTCAGAACTCAGGCCCCTTAACCTGCTACTAGCCAGGCAGGCAGGCAGGGGTAGTAGCCCGTGGGATAGCGCCACCTAGGGGTTACATTTTGGCGGCTCACCACTGGGATTGTGTGCCTTCTAGTTTCCAAAAATTATGAATTATTGTTAAAGATTAATGGCTACTCCAGTAAAAATGGCTGTAACGAGTTGGTGGGGTGGTGTACTGGGCAGGAGATCGACTCCCAAAATGCTCTACTTATACTGGATATCTCCCTGGGTACTAGTAAAGACACTGTAGTGGAAGCACTCTCCAAAGTTGAATGTTTAAAAAACCCTGTGGTGCTGGGTTGACAGGCTGATTTGATCACCCAAACTTTCATAGCCTTGGTAGAGTGTAGCGACCTCATGAACAGCTCTAAAGTGCCACAGACTATTGCCCCAGAAGGGGTTCCAGCTGCCTGGAGAGTGATAACAAAAGACAGTAAAGACCCCGGGGAGGATGAGCTCCCACCATTATCTGAGATTTTGAGGAGAAATTTGCTAAGTTGTTGCTGGAGGCAGGGAAAACCGTAGAGGACTTTAAGAAACTATTCCTGCCACCTGGGGGTGTTCCTTCCCCAACACCCCCTCCCACTTCAGCACTTGTTACTGCCCCACCTTCTGTGCCCATGCCAATGCTGGCCCCTATATCTGTACCTGCCGCTAGTCATGACTCCTACCGGAGGCTGAGAATCTTCTCAGGCACCCTCCCCACCTCCCAGGGGGACGATGAGTGGGAGACCTGGATAGACTGTGTTGCTCCTCTAGTACTTGAATCGCAATGCTCAGAAGCAGAGAAATGAAAGAGGTTGAGTGAGAGCCTCCAAGGTGCTGCCCTGGCTACTATCTGTGACAAGCGGGCCAATAACCCCGAAGCAACTGCACAGAACTATCTTGACGCATTGGAAAATGTGTATGGGAGCCCGGATTCAAATGAGGATCTGTGGTGGACAGTAAGAAACGTTCAGCAGTACCCAGGGGAGCCATTGTCTGTGTATGTACCTTGGCTTGAAAAGCTGCTACAAGAGTGCCTCAGAAAGGGTAGTTTGCCATCAAATGAATTAGATTGAACTAGGCCGGACCGGATCCTTAAGTCTGCTCCATTTACAGAATTAGTACTGCTTCAGTTGCGCCTTGCCATCCGACTGGAATCACCCCCCTCCTATTACGAGCTAATGAAAGAAATTCGGGGGGGTTGAGCAAAGGTGACCCCATGGGGGAATTGCATCCATATCTGCTGCTGCTGCGTAAGTGACCGAGAGTGATCAGCCAAGTGAGGCTCAGGGACAAAAGTTGGCACTTAACGAGCACTTTGAGAATGCAAAGGTCTTTCCGCCCTGAGCCCAGCATTGGAAAGACAAGCTATTAAAGGAAGTCTGAGAGTTGAAGATGGGTGCCTCTGCAAGGGTTTCCCCCATAGAACAAGATTCTGGTCCCTTTCAGGATGTGACTACCACGGGGGTGGGGGTGCACCCTCAGGCATCCGCTACCAAGGGTGGCTCCAAGGCTGAGATCACCGGATTGACTGCCACTCCAAAGGAACTGTTAAGACATGTTACACCACTCTCACGGCTGCAAGCAGATACTAGACCAAAATCTCTTACTACTGCTTCAGTTCTTCCTATGATGTTCTCTCCCAGGATGACCCAGGAGTCTATCATTTGTCACAACTGTGGAAAGGATGGCCATATGAAAAGAGAATGCTGGTCTCAGAAGGACTTAGAAAGAGTAGTAAACAGACTTCAAAGGGAGCTTCCAAAAGTAAATCACTGGCCAAGAGGTGCCCGAAATGACCGCAGTGAGGGTTCGAGAAACCCTAACTCAAATTTCTTTGTGGCTAAATCGTCTGTCCAGGCCTCTGCTACTGCCTGTCCAGACTGGTCCAAAATAGTGGGTCCTTCAATGGAGATTATGATGACTGTGAATGGTATTCTTACTTGGGCTGTGCTTGACAGTGGGTTGCAAGTCACCATTGTATTCCAGGACTGGTATGCCAAACACTTATCTGATGTGCCTTTGCAATCCCTGGAAGGCCTACATGTGTGGGGCCTGAGTGATAAGTCTTATCCCTACCTAGGGTATGTCACCTCTGGTTGTCTTTTCCTGCAACTGTAATGGGTGTAGAGGAGCGAGGAGAGACATTGGTCCTAGTGTCCCCCCCCCACCAGACTGTATGATGGAGTCCCCCTGTTAATTGGGACAAACACCCATATGTTTGGGAGACTGGTGCAACTCTGTTACAAGAAAAAAGGGCGACGGACTGGGAGGGCCCTGAAAATTCCATTTCTGATCAAGGGGGCCTATGATTTGCAACAGAAACCTGAGGAAGTAGACCAGGATGAACCGGTGGGGATCATGTGGAAGAAGGATCCTGATTCAATGGTACTGGCCCCTAACGCCCAGTGTACCATTCAAGGGGGGAGGTCCACCTCCGGAAAAATGTCAAGAACAAAATACTAATGTTGGATGAGCCAGGCAATGGAAAATTGCCAGAAGGATTATTGGTCAAGCCCAGCATCTTGCCTGCTCGTGCCCATGCCTATGCACGACGAGTGATGGTCCAGATTCACAATGTGTCAGATCGGGAGATCCTGGTGAACAGAGGGTGCACCCTAGCTAGGGTACACTGCACAGATACTGCAGAATTGCCCAGCAATGTGCACCCTGGTGAGAAGGAGAGAGTGACCCCAGACTTGTTTGACTTTGGTGACTCCCCGTTGCCAGCTGAACGGAAGGCTAGAATTAGCAAGAGACTTACCCAGAGAGACCAAGTGTTTTCATTGAAGGAATGGGATGTGGGATGTGTCCAGGGTGCAGAGCATCACATATGCCTGGAAGATGAATGGCCATTTCAAGAGAGGTCCCCGACTCCTAGCCCAGCAGATATAGATGAAGTGAGAAGACACCTGCAGAAAATGCTCGCTGCTGGCGTGATACAAAAATCCAGGAGCCCATACACCTCTCCCATTGTTGTTGTGCATAAGAAGAATGGGCCTGTGAGGATGTGTGTTTATTATCGAACCCTGAACCGGCAGACCATCCCAGACCAATACATTATGCCTCATATACAAGAGGCCCTGGACTGCTTGAATGGGAGCAAATGGTTCTCGGTGTTGGATCTTCCAGTGGATACTACCAGATCCCGATGACCCTGGAAGACCATGAGAAAACAGACTTCATCTGTCCATTGGGGTTCTATGAGTTTCTGAGGATGAAACAGGGGATATCAGGCACCCTGGCGACCTTTCAGCGATTGATGGAATGTGTGGTGGGAGATATGAATTTGCTGGAATGCCTGGTGTGCTTGGACGATGTCATTGTGTTTGGGAGCACCTTAGAGGAGCATGAGAACCGACTGTTTAAAATCCTAGACCAACTGGAAGACTTCGGCCTCAAGCTGTCCATTGAAAAGTGCCAGTTTTTCCAAACCTCTGTGAAGTATGTGGGGTACATAGTATCTACAAAAGTGATAGAGACTGATCCCAGTAAGGCTGAAGCACTGACTGCTTGGCCCCAGCCCCATAATCTGAAAGAACTACAGTATTTCCTGGGGTTCTGTGGCTACTACCGCAGGTTCATAAAAGACTATTCCAAGTTGATTCGCCCACTCTTGAACCTTACCCCGGGTTACCCTCCTTCCAATCATAAATACAAAAAAGGGGCTGCTAAAGAACTAGAAAAAGTATGCTTCTGCCCAGGTGAACTCTTTGGGCCCCGCTGGATGCCTGACTGTGTAGCAGCCTTCCATGAGATCATATACCAGCTCACCCATGCCCCCATCCTTGCCTATGCTGACCCCACCAAACCCTATGTGCTGCATATGGACGCTAGTCTGCAGGGTCTAGGAGTGGTGCTGTATCAAGACCATGATGATGGCTTGAGACCAGTAGCTTTCACCAGTATAAGCTAGCCCCATCCAAGCGAAACTACCCCATGCATAAGTTGGAGTTCCTTGCGCTAAAATAGGCTGTCGTTGACCAGTTTCATGAATACCTCTATGGGGCAAAGATATTGGCGAAGACTGACAACAACCCATGACCTATGTACAGACTTCAGCTAAGTTAGACGCCACTGGGCACCGGTGGCTTTCTACATTATCAATCTATGATTATGCTGTCGAATACAGACTGGGCCTGAATCATGTTGATGCTGATGCCCTATCACGAAGGCCCACTTCCAAGAGTGATTGGGTCAGGCTGTCTGAACCTGACATTTGAGCATTGTGCCAAAAGTTTGATAGAGATGAACAGGTGTCTGCGGACACAGTGGACTGTTTAGTAGATTGCTTGGGCCCTTCTGACACCTGCATACCAGCTGCTTATTGCCACTTCTCTGCTCTAGATATTAGCGCACTACCTCAATTTGATAATGACAGCATTCAGTGGGCTCAGTCCCAAGATCCTATGATTTAGCCAGCACTTGATGCCCTGCGTGGGGAAAGATGTGTCTAAGTTATGTTCCACTGACTTGAGAACTGCTTTACTGTTTAAAGAAGGCCCCAGATTGAAGTTGCTCAATCAGTTGTTGTATAAAGAGACAGTAGATACATAGGCAAAGTAGACAAGCAACAATTGGTCCTGCCAACAGCCTTTAAAGATTTGGTATGAGGTCCCTTCAGATTAATAACATAGGACACCTCTGTATTGACAGAACCCTTGACCTGGTACAATCTTGCATCTACTGGCCCAAAATGGGGGCAGATGTTGAGCACCATGTAAAGACTTGCAGTCGCTGCCTGCAATGCAAAGCCTGCCTCAGAGGGCTGCCCCCCTTGTTAATATTACTACCAGTGCCCCTATGGAACTAGTTTGCATAGACTTCTTGTGTTTAGAACCTGATCAGCAGAACATTGGCAATTTGTTAGTGGTTATGGATCATTTCACACGGTATGCACAAGCTTTTCCACCAAAGATCAAAAGGCATCTACTGTGGCTAAGGTGCTAGTGGAAAATTTCTTCATGCACTATGGTGCCCCCCAGCAGATTCATTCAGATCAAGGCAGAGACTTTGAGAGTTGGCTAATGACAGCCAGTTCTGAGTGCTGTATCATTTTAAAAAATATAAAATCTATTACTGACTGTTCTCTGCTGAAAATCTGGTGCTCTTAGAATTACCTTACTCACCCCCCCAGGTTTCAGCTGAAAGATGAAAGCCATGAGAAAATGCTGAAAACAGCATGTGAGATCACACACACAGGTTTTAGAGACAATGTGTTACATGGAACACCTTAATCAAGGACCTCCTGGGTTTTTTTTTTGGAGTTAATTACAGCTGTAGTTGCTAAGATGGAAGATCATATCCATTTTATGATGTTGGAGGGAAAACCCAGCTTATGACACAGGCGTGCGAAAATCATAAAGATGCTTTCATGTCCTGAAAGAGGGAAGCTTATCATGAGATCAAAGAGATGTCATTTGAAGAACATATGAGCCATGCTGAGGATTGCAAAATTAATACTTTGGAAAGACATCCTGTTTTTTTCATTAGATATATTTTTATATAAAATCTGACAGAGGAGGAGCTAGATGACTTCACACAAAAGGGGTTGGCAAATAAAGTTTACTTTAAGGAATAATTCTGTTTTACTTAGACACTTTTGTCTAGACTGTGACCAAGAAAACATCCTTGAGCACTTTTAAGCAGGTATTTAGAGGTAGAGACAAATCTAAGTACTGTAGGTATGAGTTGTACTGTTTAAACCTTGTTCTTTTAAAAGATTTGTGTGTCTTGTGATATGAGTCCTGTATTTTGTGTTTTACATATTTTTATCTATTTTTAGTAAAACTCTTTTTAGAACATATTTGGTCTGTCTTTGAATTTCTTTTAGTTGTAAGAAAAGTATATATGGTTAAAGCAGACAATAGACATAAGCTTGAATGGTGATACCAAACTGGAAAGAGAAGCATTTTAAATCTGAAGTCTTTATTAAAGTTGTTAACGGTTCATTGCTGTATACCTGGTCAGGTGCCTGTAAGCAAAGATAAAATATCTGAGCCTGTACATTGGGTATGCTAGCAAGAGGTTAACAGTTTGAATCCCTCAAGACTTTAGACCATAGGTTGATCCGAACTCACAAAATAGACAAGAGGGTTACCTTGTTCTGTTAAACTGTTCACAAGACTGTGCTCAGAGGTTGGCACTTTGGTAGTAGAGGACCTGACCTGCTGAGTGGGTTTGTGACAGATTGGTTGGCAGCGGTGGCATAGTTTTGGTATCACAAGCTTTTATTGTTCTGTGTTAGCTTGAGACAGTAAGTTCTCCTGCAAAGAAAGAAAAAAGGCAGAGTTTTATTTTAAAAAGGAAACAGAACTATATATCACTTGGCTTACAGTCGAGTTCCTACCCGTTTTATTTTTTTTTTCGAAAGTGCAGTCAGAGTAGCAGTAGTCAGGAAAGATGACTTCCCACTACAGCAGGCACACTGTAGATTACTTAAGGCAGTTGTACGGGGACAGATGAGTCCCATTAGAGTGAAAGCAAGCAAGCAGAGCCTCATGGATGCCCTGATGGTAGCAGATACCCAGAGCAGCGAGTCACCAACCATGACTGGAATGGACCAAACCACAAGTGTGGAAGGGCTAATGGCCAGTGAAGAGTCCAGAGCCGATGAGGAGAATAGCAGGGCCACTGTCAGTGAAGGGCCACAGCAGCAGGGAGGTGCCAGTATCCTGAATCCAGAGGTACTCAGGCTGAAAATTGAGTCTGCGAGGATGGAACTGGAGGCAGAGCGAGAACAGAGGAGGCAGACCGTGGGAGGAGGCATGAAGCCTAGAGAGCTGCAGAGGAGAAGAGGGAGTGAAAATGCTGAGACACAGACCGTGAAGGAGAAGGAGTCAGAAGAGGAACACGAGCTGGAGAAGATACAACTCCAACCAACGGCATCAGAGCAGGTAAGTGGCTTGGGTTTAACTAGGACTGCAGGACTGGGTTACAAATTGAACTCCAAATTAATAGCCGAGTTTAAGAGGGGGAGGACATGGATGCCTTTTTAAATTCTTTTGAAAAAGTTTGTATTCAAGCTAAAATTCCTAGAGAGTCCTGGAGCTTCCAGCTGTCCCCGCTACTTACCGGGAAAGCTTGGGATGCATTGGGTCAAATGGACAATGAGGACAGTAATAATTACAGCAAACAAAAAGCTGCACTGTTAAAAAAGTTTGATTTAACTGCTGAATCACACAGAGCTAAATTCCGTAGGCTCAGGAGAAGCTCTGATATGAGCTACGAGGAGCTAGCCATGAAACAATGTCAGTTTTTAAAACACTGGTGGGAAGGAATTGAGGCAAACTCTATTGATAACATTGAAAATGTGAGTTTATTAGAACAGTTTTATTGGGCTTGCCCAGCAGAACTAAAAACCTGGCTAGAGGACTGAGATCCCAAAACAGTGCAAGAGGCTGCTGAACTCTCGGACCGCTATGCCAAGAGCAGACCTGCTCTGAGAGTGAATGGGGCAGGTGTGGCAGTGCAGAAAGGGAAAAGCGCACCTTCAGGGCAGCTAAGACCCTCACTGCCTCCACCAAAACCAGTTAGCCACAGGTTTCAATGAAAATATTTCTCTGAAATAAGAAATGCCTGTTAGTTGTGTAAAGAAACAGGGCATATTGCCAGACAGTGTCTCAAAAAGGCAAGCAATAATACACAACAGGGTGCTAGAAAAGAAGTGGGTTGTTTGTGTGTCCCTGGGAGCATGCCAGTGAACATGAGGGAATGCATGCACCCAGTCATGGTAAATGGTGTGCAGACACAAGGGTTAAGGGACACAGGGGCATCCCTGATGTTAGTAAAGGGGGATCTGGTACAGCCTGGCCAGCTTATACCCAATAAATACATCACTGTACAAGGGTTTACGGGCGAAGAGAAAGCATTGCCGTTGGCTAGTGTTCTCCTAGACTGGGGTGAAACAGGGGGAACTTTACAACAGGTGGCTGTAGCCAAAACGTTAGCTGTGGATGTGATCCTGGGTAACAATCTACAACAGGGGATGGCATGTGCAGTTACCCATAGCCAAGTGGCAAGGGAAAATTGTAGTTCCCTGAACCCCACAGAAGCCATTGTGGAAACCACTGGGAGGCTGGTTCCCCAGCCCTTGTCTCCTGATATGGAGTCTGATAAAAAGGGGGTAGAAATTTCCCTGGTAGTAAGTGACCACACAGCTACAGAAAGTTACTCAGAAGAGGGAGTGGTGACCCATTGTCAGAGGGTTGGGATTGGCAGTGATACTGAGGGCCCCGACGCAAGTGATAGGGACCCTAGTTTAGCAACTGAAGGGGACCTGTCCCATGCCTTGAGACTGTGTGAGGGATTTGCAGCTGCTCAGAGGGGTGACCCTAGTTTAGAGAAGCTGAGGGCTTGGGCAGACTTGGACAGCACACAGGGAGGTGACGGCAGACATAAGGTTTATTGGGAAAATGGACTTATGTATGCTCAGCGTACAGACAGAGGGAGGGATGCTAGGCAGGCAGCTTGTTCTTTCCCAGGGGTATTGTCAGCAGTTGCTCAAGATTGCACATGATATTCCCTTGTCTGGTCATCTGGGAATTGTGCACACAATGCAGCAGTTGGCCCAGAATTTCTACTGGCCTAACTTCACCCTGCAGATGAAGGAGTATTGCAGGTCTTGTCACCGTGCCAGGAAATAGGGAAGGCGGCAAGAAACCGAAGGCACTCTGATTCCATTGCCCATAGTAGAGGAGCCATTCCAGAGGGTGGGAATGGATATTGTGGGGCCTTTAAATACCCCAGCTCCTCAGGGAAGAGATTCATCCTGACTGTGGTGGATTATGCCACCCGCACCCAGAGGCAGTCACCCTATCCTCACTGAGGACAGACAAAGTTGCAGATGCTTTACTTGGGATTTTCTTCCGTGTTGGGTTTCCACAGGATGTAATCACCGATCAAGGGGTTCCTTCATGTCTGACCTGATGAAATGTTTATGGGAGAAGTGTGGGGTGGTGCAGAGATGCACAACACTGTATCACCCACAAGCCAATGGACTTGTGGAAAGATTCAATGGTACCCTAAAGTCAATGCTCCAGGCGTTTGCTGAACAGCATGAGAGGGACTGGGAGAAATACCTTCCCCACCTGCTGTTTGCATACAGGAGGTGCCCCAAGAGTCGACAGGATTTTCCCCTTTGAACTCTTGTATGGACGCCGGGTACATGGGCTCCTAGACTTGATCCGGGAGGACTGGGAAGGCAAGCACGCCACCCAGGAAACTCCCATTGTGGATTACGTCCTTAGGTTTAGGGAAAGGCTGAAGGAGCTTACGGGGACAGCCCAGAGCAACTTGGCAGCTGCCCAACAGAAGCAAAAAGTGTGGTATGACTGCAGAGCCAGAGCTTGCTTGCTTGTACATGGTGGGTCAGGAAGTCATGATCCTTATTCCGGTCCAGAAAGACAAGCTGCAAGCTGAGTGGGCAGGACCGTACAAAGTGGGTTAGAAAGGTAAATGATGTGAACTACATTGTGGAGTTACCAGACAGAAGACAGACAGAAAGGATGTACCATGTCAACATGATGAAGCCATATGCAAATAGGGCTGACATGGTGTTTTCAGTGTGTAGTCATGGGGAGGGGATGGACGAAGGAGACCCTCTTCAGGATTTCCTCGAGGAAAGTAAGCAGGAGTCCTCTGTGGAGGCAGTAAAATTGTCTCCCCAGCTGGCCCTGGACCAGATTCAGAAAGTAAGGAGGTTTTAGCAGACTTTGCCCCTTTGTTTAGCACCAAGACTGGACTAACCCCCTTAGCGACACACAATGTGGAGACAGGGACACAGACGCCCATACGGCGGACAGCATATCGGGTGTCAGAGGCAGTCCAAAAGGACATTAGGAAGGAAGTGGAGGAGATGCTGGATTTAGGGGTAATCCAGAGATCCCACAGCCCCTGGGCCTCACCCGTAGTCCTTGTGCCCAAGCCAGATGGCTCAACTCATTTCTGTGTGGACTATCATGGACTGAATGCAGTCATGAAGTCAGATGCCCACCCGATACCCCAGACAGACAAACTCCTGGACAAGTTGGGAGGGGCAACCTACCTTACAACTATTGACCTGACCAAGAGGTATTGGCAGGTAGAATTGACAGACAGAGATATGGAGAAGTCAGCCTTCATCACTCCGATAGGCTTATTTGAGTTTAAAGTAATGCCTTTCAGAATGAAGAATGCCCCCGGCTACTTTCCAAAGGTTGGTGAACCAGGTGTTAAATGGTGCTGAGGAGTACATCGTGGCATACCTGGATGACATTGCCATCTTTAGCACCAGCTGGGAGGAACACCTGTCCCACCTTAGGGAAGTGCTGGACAGGATACAGAGGGCCGGGCTCACTGTCAAAGCCGAGAAGTGCCAGGTGGCCATGGGAGAAGTGGCATACCTTGGGCATGTGGTACTCCAGGGACAGCTCCGTCCTAACCAAATAAAGACAGAGGTGATCCAGGCATGGCCCAGACCAGAAACCCAGAAGCAGGTCAGGAGCTTTCTAGGGACAGCAGGGTACTACAGGAAATGTGTACCCAATTACAGTGCCCTGGCTGCTCCCCTATCTGACCTGACAAAGAAAAGGATGCACAAGAAAATTACCTGGGGCCCAGCCTGTGAGGAAGCCTTTACCAGACTGAAGGAGGCACTGTGCAGTGCTCCTGTTTTGACAAGTCCTGACTATAGCAAAACCTTTATAGTTCAGATGGACAACTCAGACATGGGTATTGGGGCAGTACTGAGCCAGATGTCTAGCCAAGGGACAGATCACCCAGTAGTGTACCTGAGCAGGAAGCTACTTCGGGAGCAACAGCGTGCTCCACGGTGGAAAAGGAGTGTCTTGCCATAGTGTGGACCCTAAAGAAGCCAGAGCCATACTTGTATGGGCAGCATTTTGTGGTGCAGACTGACCACACAACACCCTGGTTTGGCTGACACAGATGGGTAAGAACAATGGAGATTGCTATGATGGAGTCTTGCTTTACAAGGCTATGATCTAAAATCGTACATAGGGCTGGAGTGAAAAATCAGAACTCAGATGGGCTGTCTAGGGTCTATGAGGGTGAACTGATTTGGGAAGCTCATCCCATGTAGGGATAGAACCCCAAATTCAGTCTAGGTGGGAGGAATTGTGACGGGACAGCCAGTTCTGAGTGCTGTATCATTTTTTAAATATAAAATGTATTACTGACTGTCTCTGCTGAAAAATCTGGTGCTCTTAGAATTTCCTCACCCCCAGGTTTCAGCTGAAAGATGAAAGCTATGAGAAAATGCTGAAAACAGCATGTGAGATCACACACAGGTTTTAGAGACAATGTGTTAAATGGAAAGCCTTAATCAAGGACCTCCTGTTTTTCTGAGTTAATTACAGCTGTAGTTGCTAAGATGGACGATCATATCCATTTTATGACAATGGAAAACCAGTTATGACACAGGACTGCAAAAATCATAAAGATGTTTTCATGTCCTGAAAGGGGGAAGCTTATCATGAGATCAAAGAGATGTCATTTGAAGAACATATGAGTCATGCTGAGGATTGCAAAATTAATACTTTGGAAAGACATCCTGTTTTTTTCATTAGATATATTTTTATAAAATCTGACAGAGGAGGAGCTAGATGACCTCACACAAAAGGGTTGGCAAATACAGTTTACTTTAAAGAATAATGCTGTTTTACTTAGACACTTTTATCTAGACTCTGACCAAGAAAACTTCCTTGAGCACTTTTAAGCAGGTATTTAGAGGTAGAGACAAATCTAAGTAATGTAGGTAGGAGTTGTACTGTTTAAACCTTGTTCTTTTAAAACATTTGTATGTCTTGTGATATAAGAGTTCTGTATTTTGTGTTTTACATATTTGTATCTATTTTTAGTAAACCTCTTTTTAGAACATATTTGGTCTGTCTTTGAATTTCTTTTAGTTGTAAGAAAAGTATATATGGTTAAAGCAGACAATAGACATAAGCTTGAATGGTGATACCAAACTGGAAAGAGAAGCATTTTAAATCTGAAGTCTTTATTAAAGTTTTTAAGGGTTCATCTCTGTATACCTGGTTAGGTGCCTGTAGGCAAGATATCTGGCCCCCCAAAGACAGAAATATCTGAGCCTGTACATTGGGTACGCTAGCAAGAGGTTAACAGTTTGCATCCCTCCAAGACTTGAGACCAAAGGTTGATCCAAACTCACAAAACAGACAAGAGGGTTACCTTGTTCTGTTAAACTGTTCACAAGACTGCACTCAGAGGTTGGCACTTTGGGAGTAGAGGGCCTGACCTACTGAGTGGGTTTGTGACACTTGCTACCTATTGGCCAAGTCATGATTGAGGCTGAACCCCCAGAAATTGCGCCCCCTGGGCCGGTGACTCATGCTGCTGCAGGAAAGAGACAGAGTCAACCTACCGCAGTGGTCACAGATTTAAGGTTTCCTCTGCAGCAGGCCCAGAATGATAGTGACTGTCAGTCCACTTCTGAAAAAAGTGGATACGACCATGCCTATTACCCTCTTATGAACTGAGTCAGCTTGTTTCGAGGTAACCCCTGATAAATTGTGGGGTGAAGCTGGGCCATCTGGACTGCCTTACCCCCAGCTTAGTCCTTGGAGCCAATGGTCCCAGAAAGTGAAGTGCAAAGTATCACGTCTGAAGATGTTGAGTCTCTTTGTATTGTGGAACTGTATGATTTGCCTGAAGAAGGCGCTGAGGGTTTGAGTCTTTCTGGTGACATACCAGAACTTGAAGAACACTATGAGAGTGCTGACCACCCCCCTTCAGTGCCTCAAAGCTTGATTGTGCCTGAGCCTTCGCAAAATGAGTCAAGTGTTGTAGAAACAGAGCCTGCAGAGCAAGGAGACGACAGTGCCCCAAGTTTGGATGTTCCCACCCAGTCAGAGGCACCCCTCAGAAGTGACAAGAGTCCCCAGACCAGTGCTGAGAGTACAGACACTGTGGTTGTTCCCCTCAGAAAGACTGTCTGAGCTGCCAATCCAGTAGTATGCCTCAGTTATGATTCTCCCTGGAGGCCAGTGGATTTGCCTCTCAATGTGGTGCACAAAGGTGTTTATGTCTCACCAAGCTCACTGCCTAAATTAAGCTTGACAGCCAGTTCCCGTTACTTTTCTTTCCCTCTCACCATGGTGCCCCTGCCCCCTCCAGCCCCAAGTTAGCTGATAGGAAAGGGCTCCTTCTTGCATTGTTTAAGGTACAAGAAGTTGTTATCTGATTCAGTATAGTAATGTTCAATTTACCTGTGTGAAATATGCACAATGTGTTGTCAGAATGGATATAATGTCATGAAATGTAGTGACTCTATGTATAGTAGGCAGTATAGCGCAGTGGTTTAAGGCTTGGAGCTGCAAATTTGGTGACATCCAGCAGACCAGACCTGGGTTTGAATCCCACAGCTTCCACTTACATATTGTGTGACGCTGAGCAAGTCACTTAACTTCCCTGTGCTCCCAGGTTGCACCTGTAAAAAGCTTTCAGCTTAGTGTGCTACTCCTGGTTAAACAACTAACTAAAAGTAATAAGTTTATGTTAATTGATGCATGATGATACAGACTTGACACGGATGCCAAGTTTTCTCCAGGCAGGAAGGGCGAATCCTCCTACAAATTGGGGTTCCCAAAGTCTTCCCTCAGCTTGCCTAAATGCTCACTGCCAGGCTGGTGTCCTGCATTTTAGCAGTTTAAATGTGATTGCCAGACAGTACCTGTATAGCCTCTGTGTACTGTCTCTTTAAGAGCTTCCTGGATTGCAGTCATAAGTAATCTGAGAGGGAGCTCTGTTGAAAGATGTGACTATTTGCCGAAAATCATTTAGAGTGATAATGCAGTTTGTCTAACCTGCCTTCTTTTAGCAAGGACTGTTTTGTTTTATCTCCACTATCTTGGTCCTGGACTGCCGAATTGGACTTATCAGTTCTGGTGGGACCTAAAACGGAACCGGACTACAGGAGCTGTCTGTAGTCAAAATCTGTAGAGATTGTAGTTTTGGGCTTTGGCGCCTTTTGCACCTGAACGGGAGCCTTTGTTGTGACTGACAGGAGGATCAGCCAACCAAACCTTTTGATCTTGGGAATTTCCCAGGCTGCTGCAGCTAGTTTCAGTTTTGAGCTGAGAAGTGAAGAAGTAACAGCTCGAGTGATTTTGAGCAGCAGTTCTGTGTAGTTTTGCATGGGAGAACTGTGAAAGGGCTGAGTTTTGGCCTGCCTGTGTGCCTGCTGTCCCTGAGAGGGAAAATAGAGTTTATGCGGACTGAATCCGAGTTGTGAGGACTATTTAAGCCACTGGCCTGTGACCAGGCTTTAACCTGAAGAAGACTGAAGATTTGCTGAATGCGATTGGCCTGTCAGGATTTCCAGCTGCCTTTGAATCCTCGGTTTGTGCAGAGACTTTGCGATCGTGACCGGAGAGCGGTTTGCTGGTACAGTAGAATTTCCTTACATGTAAATGTGCTGTGTATTGAAAGTGGGTCGTGATTTGGTTCCCCACTGGGTAAACTGTGTTCTGCTTGCTGGAAGCTTTATCCAGCCTAATCGGACTGAATCCGCATTCATCTCCATTCGGCCTGGGCCATGCCACACTGGCCCTGCCAGACTACCACACTGCACAGAGAAAGCCTCTGATGAGAGACCTGCCTGGGGATCAGCCCCCTGCTCCATGCCTGAACAGGAACGATGCCTCGGCGAATCGTGTGGGCCCTGCTTCTCCTGGCACTCCAGATTAACCACCTGATGTCTCAATTTTTGTCCAGCCTGTGTCTAGTCTTGGGTATAATGAGTAATCATCATTGTAGCTCCCTGCAACAACAGCCTAATCTAAAAGTGTGTCATCTAATTGTCTTCTTGTTTTCTTTTCATGAACCGAGCCCTCCAGCTCCGCTTACAAATAGTGGGTGTTGTGCATGTTGTTTTCTTCCATCACACAGCCCCAACCAGCTGCAATGTTCTTGGTAACCCACCATTCTCCATCTGGGTACCCAGAGTGTGTGACTGTTTATGGACCCGAAGTGCATATATAACTGTTTGATTGATAGAGCCTTTGAGCAAGGGTGTAGACAGGCATACTCACTGTACACATTTGTGTAGAGTTTTGTTGAGTGCCTGTCACAAACCATAAGCCACTCTGTTAATATTACCATTCTAATCTGTAGTATTTGGGTTAGTGTAGGCCACGAGGAGGATCTGATACATGTATAACCTCTTTAGGTAGAGGAATCATCTGACAACAGTCTGACTTGTTTGGAAGGGGTGCCATTTGGAAGTGATGTGTACATTTTTTAATTGGGGGGGTGTAACTGTTGGAGATTGTGTACAAAATGGAAATTTCTGGCTACACTCCTGCCTTTGAACAAATTAACCTGATTATACTCCTCCCTTGTTCAAGCCCCTTAAATAAATCAGATTTAACTCTTTTTTTGCATTTACCCTGACTGTGGTTCCAGTTTGTGCAAGAGTACTGTACTACTGTTATTTCCCATGTATAACCTTGTTTTACAGGGGGTTCCCAGGGCCGGGCCAGAGGAATGCCCTGGTGGTAAGTGCAAACAGTGTGGGTACTTGTGTGGTATATCAGGGGTACTGTGAAAGTGATTATTGTGTATTTTTCTAGCCACTAGTAAGGAAAGAGGGGGGTTACAGTATCCAGGAGGGCTGTGCCCAGGTTAGCTTGACCACTACCAACCCTGACCTCCGGGTTGAGGCACCCATTTCAGAACTCAGGCCCCTTAACCTGCTACTGGCCAAGCAGGCAGGGGTAGTAGCCCTTGGGATAGCGCCACCTAGGGGTTACACAAGTAAACTAAAATGTTAAGCTGCAGGTTATGTTGGGCTGTTTTTTTATCACATACGTTACATAGTTTGCGGGATGTGTTGTTTGCTTGTCAGCAGATTTAATAAAATTTCAACTGGTACTCCTCAGGGGCAGCTATTTGGGATTGAGCAGTAGTCGATGACCTCAAAATGGCCGTGGCGACGAGGCCGTCAAACTGCTGTAAATGCTTGCCTGATAGAAATTGCACACAAAGCATTTGCTCATCTGTTCATGCCCAATATTTCAAGGAAGGGCGTAAGTCATAATCAGTTTTGTATATTGATGTTGAGAATGACAAATGTCCACATTCATCAGTTTTTCAAAGTTTGTTGTGTACGTCTGTCAGATTTCTCATTGCTACAGATAGCTCAGATTTCAGCTTTCAAACATAGTGCGTGTGTGTTAGAATAGTTTGGGTTTGCTGAGTGTGGGAGGGAGCCACTTTATGAGCCTTTGCAGGTAAACCGTAAAAGATTCTGAAAGTTCAGGGATACATGAACCATAACACTGTGTACTGCAGTGTTGCTTTTGTCAGTATTTGGACTAATGACTACTGTTTCATTTCCATGTTCAATGCTGCAAGGTGCTTGCTTTCTGGTGAGATTAAATATTGTAGGTCATGTATGCAAAATGCCTCAAAAATATGTAACAAATGAAGATGAAAGGTTATACTGTTTAATGGATTACTTGTATTTCTACACTCAAACCAAATAATGTTTTAAATGTAAATGTATAAGCTACATTGAAAATTAAAACAAAAAATAAAAAGAAGTCCTGCTGCATGATTGGTAATGTGTCTCAGGTTACCAGTCAAGCAGCAGGAGACTGGTTTTTTCATTACCAGTGATGTCACAATCAGAGGTCACAACGATGATGTAGAGGGAGGAATACAATTGACTATGTAAACTTGCAGGTAGACTTCTGTTCCATACATCACACATAATCCTGCCAGATAGAACATTTTGGTACTGGGTCCAGTGAGTGCCTAGCATTGGCATGGTGCCGCAGATAAAAAGGTGCCGTCTTTTTTGTGGGTGCTTGACCCCATACTCTTGGTCTGCCCCTCGTACTCTGGACCTAGGATCCTCACCGGGGCAGCGGACCATGGGGAAGTTAAAATTTGTGGGCGTAAATAGTGTTTCCATGGCCCCTGTGAAAAAAACACAAGTCCCAATGCGGCAAAAGTTGGAAGACCAGGATTAGAACCCTGGTCTCCATTGCCACTGGCTGAGTTGCTCCATGCTCCAGCCCTCCCACTGCAGGAGCTGTGGCCAGTCTCCTGTTTCTTCCTGCCATTGTCCTTGTAAGAGGACAGACAGCAACCAGGGGCGATACAGCATGCACTGTAAAACCCCACTGGCTGTCCATGTGGAGCTTACCAGACTAGCACATCAGATAGTGCAGTGCTATTCTGGTAGCCATCACTGATCGGGATACCAAAATCTTCTAATTAATACAACAGAAAGAAAAAAATATTCAGCTTAATACTTCTGAATGTTATTATTAGTTCCAAGCAGTACAGTAACTCTTTAATGCAATATTTATTAATAGTGTATGGGAGAGGACTATTGTTCATGCAATTCAATTAATTCCTAGGGTTGTTGTACCCTAGTAGTGACATTAAACATCTGTTGTACCATCTTGAGGATGTCACTGCAGGGGTTCAACAACATGGAATGCCCTCACGCTCAACCGTCCCTGTCAGCCACGCCAATCACTTGCCTTTTTCCCATGTCAGTTTTATCTGTCACTTCTGATAAGAAAAAAAAGCAATCTGTGACTGTCTAATTCGGGGGTATGTACCTCTGACATGACGAGACAAGTATGTCAAAATGGCACACTTAATTGACGTTTGATAAACTCTCCATTGCTGTGCAGAATTGCCCATACACTATAACAGACAATAGATGGCAACAGTGAACTATTGCTGAGTTTATTTCTTGAGGTTGTCATGACAACTGCAGACCTATTGAGCCGCGCCTCAAGGTCTACTGGTTGTTATGACAATCTCTCAAAGCAAACATAGCACTGTTGTTCACTGTTGCCCATCCATTATCCCTATATCTTCACTTTGCAGCAAAGGCTGCAAAAGTGGGAAAGAATTGATACTACTGGGGATAGTGAAATGTTAGCCACGAGACTAAAGGAATAAGATAAATGTTTATGGGTATTACACTTACGGATACATACGAACATATGAACATTCGAAAAAAACAGCAGAAGAAGGCCATTTGGTCTATCAAGTCTGTTCGTATTACAGGGTCCACGGCTTGAGCTAATATCCCTGCCCTCCCTCTCCACTCCTCCCATCCTCCCTACCCATGACCCTTACCTTCCCCCTATGCCTATCCCAGCATCTCTTAAAGTTGCCCACTGTTTTCAATGAGATGCCTGGCAGCGCATTCCAAATGTCTTCCACCCTCTCTGTGAGGAAGTGCTTTCTGACCTCCCTCATAAACCTCCCACCCTCCAACTTAAGACTGTGCCCCCTCAAAGTGATTGCCACCAGCTTAAAGAGACTTTCCTTACCAACCTTATTTATCCCTTTCAAGATCTTGAAGGTCCCAATCATGCCCCTCTCTCTCTCTCCTGTCATCCAGGGAGTACATGTTTGTGCCCACAACCTCTCCTCATATGCCTTCACCCTGCTGACCCACTATCACCTTTGTAGCCCTCCTATGGACCTTCTCCAGTGGGTTAATGTCCTTTTTGAGGTGTGGGCACCAGTGCTGAACTCCATATTCTAGATGCAGCCTTACCAGTAACCTGTACAAAGGCAGTATAACCTCCTCTCTCCTACTACTGATCCCCCTAGGTAAGCAGTCCAGCATCTTGTTTGCCTTTGATGCTGCTTTCTTGCACTGCGTGGAGTACTTCAGGTCACTGGTGATCATCACTCCTGGTCCTTCTCCTCTGATGCAGATACTCTGACTCCACCCAGGTAGTACTCTGTCCTGGGATTCTTGGCACAATATGCATAACTTTGCATGCCTGGCATTGAAGCCAAGCTGCCAGATCCTGGACCACCTCCCCAACTTTTCCAGATCTTCCTGTAGGTCCTGTATCCCTTCAGCTGTGTCTACTCTCCCGCAGAGCTTGGTGTCATCCACAAATAGTCACATTTTACCCTTAACACCATCCCCAATGTCACTGATGAAAGATTGAACAACACCGACCCCAGCACTGAGCTCTGTGGGACCCCACTGGTTACCTCTCTGGTGCCAGATAACTCACCCCCACAACAACCCTCTGAGTTCTCTCCTCAACCAGATTTTCCACCCATCTGACATCTTTTCCCAACTCAAGATCCAACAACATCCTGATCAACCTTTTGTGGGCACAGAGTCAAAGGCCTTGCTGAAATCAAGATAGAGGTTGTCTCACTGCTTGGCCCCTGTCTACTCTCTTAATGACACAGTCAAAGAAGCCAATCAGATTTGTTTGACACAATCTCTCCCCCCTTCCTCATGAACCCATGCTGCCTTGCATCCTGGACACCATGCTCCTCTAGCTATTTCACTAACCTTTCCTTTAGTATGGTCTCCATGAGCTTACCCACAATGGAGGTCAGACTGACTGGTTTGTAATTCCCTGGGTCATCCTTGGGACCGCTTTGTGGAGGGCACTACATGTGCTGTTCTCCAGTCCTGCGGTACCACACCTGACTCTAGTGATCTATTAAATAGGTCTGCCAGTGGCCCTTCCAGCTCCTCAGGCAGTTCCTTTAGTACCCTTGGATGTACTCTGTTCGAGCCTAGTGATTTGTCCACCTTTAATGCCAGCAGCCCCTCCCTCACTCTGTCCTCCTCCTCTATCACTATATCTATGTTCCTTCCCCCTCCTCTTTTCCCCCTGAAGGCACTGGTCCATCCTTCTCCTGATGAAGACAGAACAGAAGTATTCATTTAGTATCTCTGCTTTTCTCCCATTATCCTCCTGCCACCCTACCCCTTCTTAGACTAACAATGCCTTTCTTCGATGTCCCTTTTCTCACTTATATAGCGAAAGAAAGCCTTCCCCCCCTTCTTAATTCCTTCAGCTATCTGCAGCTCCTTCTGTGCCTTTGCTTGCTAGACCTCCTTACTTGCCTCACTAGCCAACTTTAGGTACTGTCAAAACCTCCCTTATTGTCCCCAGGGTAAGGACCTCTATGGCCCAGAGATCCTTTTGCTATCAGGCTCCCTCCTGGTTCAGTTCCCTCCCAGTTAACACAGCTGACTCCACTAAGCTTGGTCCTTTCAAGGTCTCCCTCAGAAGCCATCTGACAAGCACTCGCTGCTGCAACTGCATAATCCCCACCTGCCCTTACCCTCACCCCAGTGGTGGAGCCAGGTTTGGGAATATTTGGGAGCCGGGGGGGGGCATTCAGTCAATCACGGGCTCCACAATGGGCACTAAACAGTGAATAAAGATGGTGGCAGGGTACCACTACTAACACTTGGGCAGCCAGGAGGGGCGACCGCCCCCCCAGCCCCCCCTCTAGCTCCGCCACTGCCTCACCCCTAGGCTGGGTTTGCCCTGTGAACTTTTGCTGTATATGCCTGGGGTCTCAGGCAACAACTGCTGACTAGTGTAATAAAACATCTCTGGTTGCTACCTGACATGGTACTCGTGTACCTGTATTATGACTACTGTGACCTACCTATTACTAAGCTTGTACCACCAGTGAATTCCTGTAACACTGGTTGCTTTTTAATCTAAGCATTATGTACTGTACTGTTTTGTTTTCTGTGATGTAGTGATCTCTTGATGAGGTGCCTTTGTAAATGAGTCTTTGACTCAAAGGTTTGCAAGCCAATGATCTAATAAATAAATAAATAAAATAAAATAAAATAAATTTTCCCTATCCACATCTCTCTTAGTCTTCCTGAATTTTCTGTAGGCCATTAGTTCTCATACTTGTCATAGTGAGCCTCCCTAGGCCATGGAAAAGATCTTGAGCCTCCCCCAAATACTGAAATAATCTTGGGCCTCCCCATAGAAAAATAGAATACTTTTCACAGTACATCAGGAATAAAGTGAAACTTCTGAATAGCTGGTTCTCATTTTATTCAGCTTATTGTAATCCCCCTCCAGTGGCCAGCCTTTGACTTCTGAATCATTGTTAAAGCCTTGTTGCAGTACCTTTATGGGTCAGATTGCTTTCTCTGTTTCCTCGCTATCTGGAATAACGTTTTTGTCCACCTCTGTCTCTCCTCCTCTTACACTGCTCTTAAACAACTTCTCAGGGATCATTTTGCCCCCCCTTGCTCCTAGTTTACTCTACTGTTCATTTTGTATTATTTGACTGTTTTGCAGTTACCTTTTGAATTGTATTCACTCCATACCCTTTACCGGTACACCTGTAATGAGCCTCTTTTCAGTGTGCCTTCCCTGGTCACCGATTTGTAAATAAATGCATAAATTCGCCTACTATTATCCTTGTTCAGTCTGCTTCATCCCTTCATACAAAATATCTAAAACTCAAAGTTTAAATACAGTACTTTTTCAGACTTGTTTGAGCCTCCCCTGAAACAGGTCGGGGCCTCCCAGGGAGGCTGGCCTCACCATTTGAGAACTCCTGCTGTAGGCCAATCTCTTTTCCCTTACTGCCTGGGCAACCCCAGAATTGAACCAGCTGGACACTTTGGCCCTTGTATTCTTCCTCAAGTCTAACACACTCATCTGTGGCAGCCAGTATTCCTTCCTTAATGATGAACCACCTTTGGTCCATCCTCATATCTGCTCTGATGCCCACCAGATGGCTCCTTAGCACTTTGCCCATTTTCCTGAAGTCTGCCCTCCTGAAATCCAAGATTTTGGTACTTTTATTTTATTGTATTGGTATTTTGATACCAGTTAAATTAGGAGACTAATACCAAAATTCAGAAAAAGTACAAACTTTTTTTAATTTTATTTTTTAAAACCATCATGAAATTATCCATGTTGATATTCAAAAAGTATATTTATATACTTTATCATTATGGAAAAAGTATATTGATAGCATTTATTTTACAAAACAAAAAAAAAATAGTTTTGTTATGATGTAAATGTGTATATCGATATAGCTAGAGAAGACTGCCTTTTTTATATCAATAACATAATTACGATTGTTACACAATAAAAATATAATACTGTTCCTTAACAGCCAGACTCAAAGGTTTCATTAAAACAAATTCAATTTCTAGCCCCAACAGTTCCAGAGTTAGGCCTGTCAAAAGATATTGTCTTTAAAATGAGATAACTTTGGAACCGAGGTCTAACTCTGGAAGTGTTAGGGTTGGAGACTTTTTTTTAATGAAAGCTTAGAGTCAGTGATGTAGACATGTCATTATTTTATCACTACAGTTTAATTTTTAGTGTTTTTTTTTTTTGTTGTTGACCGGGTAAGTGCACTAGACAAATCCTGCCTATTTTCAGGCACGACCCGGGGGAAGGGGATACAGATGAATGCCAACTGACCTTGAACCAGATTAAGCTGTTGGTGGTATTTTTAGTGAATGAGGGAAATTTGGCCAGGACACCATGGAAATTCCCCTGCTCATTTCAAGAGGTGCCATGGGATCTTTAACATCCACCTGCACTACCACCAATCCAGGCAGATGGGACTCGGTTTAACATCTCATCCGAAGACGACATCTCAGAAGTGCAGTACCCTCTCATGCCGCACTACAGTGTCAATACTGGGATATTAACCTAAGTGCCAGACGGGAACTGAACCCACAGCCCTCTGAACTCCTGGCCTCAGAGGCGAGTGTGCTACCTACTGAGCCACTGACACTGCACAGTGACCACATATCAATATAAAAAGCATAAAATGTTTTAATATTGCTAACAAATAAAATTGTTCACTGCATTTTAAAGCCCTGTCATTTTTAACATAGTATATCAATACGTATACGTATGTAGCAACACAGGAGCAGTATATTAACTGTTCAGATCTTACAGATTTCAAAATGTAGCTTCAGGCATTATAAAATTATCATAAAAGATTATTTTTTGAAATGGCCGGAATATACTAGTGGTTATTCTGTCTAAGAATAAACACATTCTTTTTCTAGTTTACTTAAAATATTTAGATCAGAGGAAACACTGAGCTGAGGACAGCAAGTTTCCAAGTGAGGGAAGGGGATGTAGGAGATACAGAAAACAATGAGAGACAAAACAAAATACATTCATAAAAATGTAAATATGTGGAACAGAAACAATAATGGAAAATGACTTCAAGTGATATGAAAAGTGTGAGACCTGAATATCCATGAAACTAGAATTAAAATTTTTGTTCTCCTAAATGGAAAACCACCTGTGTCTTCCAAAATGCCACAGTCCAACACTGTCCTTTAATGATAACAAAGTACAGTACAACATTTAAAAAATGTATATGTTTTGAATGCCCTGTTCTGTTATTTATGTAAATCCAATAAAAATGTCAGGAAAAGGTTGTGGTTTTCCTTGATGGAATACCACTGGCATGTTTTGCATACATGGCATCAGCCGTTTAGGGAACTGTCACCTTTCCACTGTATCCATATTGCATTATTATATTTATACATGGAAACTAAATCATTAGAACATATCTATGTTGGCCTGACTCTAGCTTTCATTAAAAAAAAACCAAAAACAATTCTAGCCCTATCAGCTGCAAAAGAAGCCTTTTCTCATTTCTTTCAAAAGGCTTAACTTTTGAAACATTAAAGCTGTAACTTTAGTTTGTTTAACCATCCAGGGCTCCCAGCTCAACTGCCATGGGAGACGCAGCCACTGGGCAGACAGCGCCCATAGCCACTGCCTGAGACCACAAGCACGGACTCTTGAACTAAGAGCCATGAACCCTCCAGGGCTCCAATCTCAACTGCCATGGGAGACGCCGCCACCGGGCAGACAGCGCTCCATAGCCACCACCCGAGACCACAAGCACAGACTCCTTGAACTAAGAGCCGTGAACCCTCCTGGGCTCCCAGCTCAACTGCCATGGGAAACGCAGCCACTGGGTGGACGGCGCTTCCATAGCCACCTCCCAAGACCATAAGCATGGACTCCTTGAACTAAGAGCTGTGAACCCTCCAGGGCTCCCATCTCAACTGCCGCGGGAGACGCTGCCACCGGGCGGAAGGCACTTCCATAGCCGCCACCCGAGACCACAAGCACGGACTCCTTGAACTAAGAGGTACAGCAAAGCCACCCGCCAATCAGAATGCAAGCGCCTTTTCAGGCCAGTTCTGATTGGTCTGCAGTCTGATCCTGCATTTTTTCCTTGAAACTTGGGCTAAAAGAAGTTTTTGATTACTGTAAAACATTGTTTTATATGTTTTGTCTCTGATGTTAAAACCTTAGAGTCTAAGTGCATAGAATTTCACTGTGCTTCAAGTAATTACAGCCCCTCCCTGTCCCTGCAGTTTGGACCCCAGACCTCGGGGCACCAAGGAAATTGCTCCCTTTGTTTTGCTAATTTTATTTCTTGCTGGTTTGCTTGGCCTTTTTCTAGGGACCAGTACTTAAACCTCCATTTCTTTCCCTCCCTAGACGTGAACCCTCCAGGGCTCCCAGTTCAACTGCCTCAGGAGATGCAACCACCGGATGGAAAGTGCTTTCATAGCTGCTGCCCAAGACCACAAGCATGGACTCCTTGAGCTAAGAGGTACGGCAAAGCCAAGCACCTTTTCAGGACAGTTCCGATTGGTCCGTAGTCCGATCCTGCATTTTTTCCTTGAAACTTGGACTGAAAAATAGCTGTTTGAACTTCTTGATTACTGTAAAGCTATGTTTTATATGTTTTGTCTCTGATGTTAAAACCTTAGAGTCTAAGTGCATAGAGTTTCACTCTGCTTTAGGTAATTACAGCCTCTCCCTGTCCCTGTAGTTTGGATCCCAGACCTCTGGGCGCCATGGAAATCACTCCCTTTGTTTTGCTAATTTTATTTCTTGCTGGTTTGCTTGGCCTTTATCTAGGGACCAGTACTTAAACCTCTGTTTCTTTCTCTCCCTAGCCATGAACCCTCCAGGGCTCCCAGCTCAACTGCCGTTGAGACGCCACTGGGCAAATGGCGCTCCATAGCCGCCGCCACCGAGACCACAAGCATGGACTCGAACTAAGAAGTACGGCAAAGCTGCATTTTTTCGCCCACCGCCATCCCCCTCTCGGCTCATTATTATATAGACTGCCTTCTCCCACCCCTTCTTATTCCTTGGTCCTCTTCCTTCCACCTATTCAACATGCTTGTCTTCGGAATCCTTGCCTTCCTATCACTCCACAGATGCTTACCATAGACAAATAAGCACTGCAAGTTAATATCACACATACCGGTGTGGGATTGTGTTGGAACAGCTTACTTCAGCAGCATCCTATTGCCCCTTGTAAAGTGTCAGCTATCTAGGGTATACCGCACCTTATATAGGGCATTGTGTCAACTGTTATCTTGTCCAGCCCTGCGAAGACCCTTAACATCAGTAATCACCAGCTAGTCCTGTACTGTATGATGATCCTTTAGGAGCTTTGCAGACCGGCTACATAATTACAGATCAACATTCCTATGACATCTTAGTTCATTATTTTACCATAAAGCGTCACCATGAGGCTGGTACCTGGCTCCATTTCTTCACCATCCTATGACTGGTGCCTTATGTACTGTATTTTCCAGGCCAAAATAACTCTCAGGGGAGTCGGACCTCTGTTATTTTTATAGCAACATATCACATAGCTATTGCAGCACCCCACGCCTCACACTTGCATCAATCTGAGGTATCTTCTGAGGGTGGGACCTGCACCTCTCCACCTGTGCAGGGTATGTCTCCCATATCCCCAGTATTAATACCATTTGGTGCCACACAGTGAGGGTTCTAGTCTATGCATCTCTAGGACAGCATAGTACAAAAGCAGGACCCTGCACTCATACTGACATCCCAAGTTGTCGAGGAAGGGCTAGAGCTTTCAAATTATCTCTTGCTACCTTAAGGAAAATTTTGCTTCTCCTCTTATTGTGCTCAGGTAATGTTGAACTCAATCCTGGTCCTACAGAAGCCCTCTTATCTCCGTCTGACCTTACAAGGCTTAGAGGAATGAGTTTTATGCATGTTAATGTATGCAGTCTTTTAAAAAAGTTCACCTCAATCCAGACCTGGGTCCTCCACATCAAGCCAGATGTACTGGTAGTCTCAGAATCCTGGCTCAGACCATCTACCCCTGAATTTCCAACTACTTGCTGTTTAGAGCCAACAGGCAGACTAGGGTGGTGGGTGGCAATTTATGTCAAGGACAAATATACGGTCTCTACCCTTGACTCTTCCTGTACTGCAAATGTCTGTCCCTTAAGGTTGAAATATCCCCTTCAATGGCTATTCATGTCATAGGGTGTTACAGACCACCATCTGCTGGTTCCCAGCTCTTGTCTCACCTATCGACAATTACGGGGCATGGGACCCTTGAAACAATTATACTAGGGGATCTCAATTATGACTGGCTATCTAAGGCCTCATTACCTCCTAAATCCTTCTGTGACTCCCATGGGCTCACACAACTTATCGTAGAACCAATGCACCTCATCAAGAAAAACCCGAGGAATAACACCCTGTTGGATGTCGTTTTGTAAGTAAACCACACTCCTTTTCTCATGCCAGAATTTTTTCCTCAGATGTCAGTGATCACTGCTTCATTGCCGGTGTAAGATCTGCCTCTAAACCCCCATCCACATCTAAGTTCTCCACCAAAAGGTCCAGACGCAACTTTGACCTATTCACCTATATTGACGAGCTAAAATTTTCCTTACGCTGGCAGAACTTTTACCTAGCTAAGTCGATGAGTATGGCGTATGACATTTTCCATGAAATTGTGTCATGTGCCCTAAATAATCATACTCCCCTGGTGAAAGTCTGAACTTAAGGCAGCATTACTAGAGAGAAACAAACTTTGGAAAAAAGCTAGCGAATCAAAAACAGTCGAGGATTGGTGCCATTTCAGGAAGGCCAGGAACTCTTGCACTAAGTTGGTTAGAGAGGCTAAGGCCAACTTCTATCATTTTGAACTAGACTCTGCCTCAAAGTGCACAACTAAATTTTGGTCCACAATCAAAGAGCTGGCTGATCATTCGTCTGGAAATGTACTTCCTTTGAAAATTATCTCTGACAACGTTACTATTAACGATAGAATGGGGATTCTTCAGGCCTTCAACTACCACTTTGCCACTGCAGGCCTAGCATTTGACAACTCACTTACATGCATGCTATGCTCTCAGATTAGTGCACAGATTCCTGAATGTAGTAGTGCTACTAACGCTACCTGCTTTGCTGAAAGAGGTCAAGATCTTCTTCTATAAATGGACACTAAGAAAAGTGCAGGTGCAGATTCTCATCCCTATTCCTAAAGATTGCATACAATGTCCTAGCTGTACCAATCACACATCTATTTAACCTGTCCTTATCCCAGGACTCTCCCATATGGAAAACTGCCCACATCATCCCTCTGTTTAAATCAGGGACCCTTTGATCTAAACAACTATAGCCGATATCACTCCTCCCCATACTTTCTAAACTCTTGGAAAAATTGTGAATGCTCATTTGAGAGCCTACTTAGACAATATGAACCTTCTAAACCCAATGCAGTCTTGTTTCAGAACTAAACACAGCACCATTACGGCTCTTGCCAAAGTGACTAATGATTGGCAACAAGATCTGGAGAACAGAAACTTTGTCTGCGCTGTGTTCCTGGACCTAAGCAAGGCCTTCAACACCATCGACCACTGCCTGCTTCTTTCCACCCTAAAAATGATAGGCCTGGACTCAACCTCTAATTGCTGGTTCAATGATTGCCTTACAGATAGGCAACAGCAGGTCAAGGCTGAAGGGGAGCTCTCCCCACTCAAACCACTAAAAAGAGGTGTACCTCAGCGATCTATCCTGGGGCCTCTACTGTTTGCAATTTATATAAACAATATTGATGACGGTATCAAGGAGGCTAGTATTCACCTGTTTGCAGATGATATGGTGCTTTACCTAACCCGCCCAACCCCAGAAGCTGCCTACGGAGACTTGCAAACCACTTCAACCTGCTGCAGATTCAGTTCCTAAATAAAAATTTTACTCATTGCCAAAAAAACAAAAGCGATGCTGTTTTCACCTGCTATTCATACATGCATCTGCCATATTATTGGTTCCTGCATCTGATTACCACTTAACTAGGAGAAAGGCTGGAATTTGTTACAAAATTCAAGTACCTGGGGGTCTGGCTAGACCAAAGACTCTTTTTCGTGGATCATGTCGAGGATCTGCTGAAAAAGCTGAGGCAGAGGCTTGTTCTTTTCTTTAGAAAAAATCACCTCTTGACCAAAGATGCTAAGATGCAGTTAGTTCAATCCACATTCCTTTCCCTAATTGACTACACTGACTTCATTTATAGTCAGTGCACTGCCTCCTGTCTTACTAAATTGGACATCCTGTATCACAGAGCCTTGAGATTCATAACTGGCCTACCCCTCACCACACACCATTGCTCCTTATATGCAGCTGTGGGGTGGACCTCCCTTCAGTACAGACGGAATAGAAATGCGGTTCTCTGGACCTTCAGAGCTATTACCAACAAATTTCCCCAATACATCTCTGACTGCCTGCTGCTAAACTTGCTAGGCAACTATGCATTGAGAAGTTACTCTCTGATTTCACTGAAAGTGCCTAGGGCTAACACATGCTTTGAGAAAGTGGCCATAGGCTTTGTGTTGCCTTCACTCTGGAACAAATGACAGAAATCAATGAAACTGAGCATTCCCATTAGTCTTACCATCTTCAAGACCTTGTATGCCAGGGCTGTTAAGGAACTCTGCTACTGTTTCCCCCCACTCTTAGCATGCTATGGTGTCTACTGCTTACCTGCTCTCTGCAATACTACCTAAATCTGGCCCCTGGTTGTCTTAACTTATATCCCTCAATTTCACTGTTATTACTCCATTACCCATCTTACCCTTCTGACCTTATACCATGTGTTGTCCCCAGCCCCGTTGTCCTAGCACTCCTCCTAGAACAGCAACTACCCTGTATCCCACCCATCCCATGTCAGCTTCCTGCCATCACCCCCCTTTAAGCTTGAATCCTATGTCTTGACTTATGCTAGCTGTGCTGATAGTGAGAATGTTTGATTTTCCCTTACTCATACCATTCACTCTTACATTCACTCACAACCTTGTTAACCTATTACCCGGACCTAGTTTCTCTTGCTCTGTGTGTATCATTACGTTCGCTTGCGCGCATGCGCAAGGAACGTCTTGGGAGAATGGGACACTTTGGAGGTGTGCCCCTCCTGTGCAATCCTCTGCTCCATTGAGCAGGCATGGCGGTCCTGCACCAATCGGATGCGGTGCTGTGTATGACAGCGGTGGTCTTCTCTTCAAAGAAAACCACCGCTGTGTGCTCTGCAGCGTCCGCCCCAAAATCTTTGCTGCCCGTTGGGGCCACCCAGCGTGGCAAACATCGCGTCGTCTGCTGATGGGGGTGCCCAATCCCTCATCGGCTCCACGCCCCCAGCCATCCTTCTGCCATGCTGAGGGCCACCCAAGCGTGGCAAATATCGTCGTCTTTTTTTTTTTTTTTAAACCTGTACATTAAAAGCGGTCCCAGGCGCTTCTCCTGGCCCCCTCCCACAACCCGCACCCACCCACTGCACACCTGCCTCCCACACCCCCCACCCATTTTCCTCGAGCTCGGCACGATGATCATCGCTGGACTGGGAAGATGTCTGCAGTCTTCAAAGCTGACCGCGAACTGAGGAAATGCCGGTAAGCTGTATAATGGGCTAGATGGGGTTTTTTCAACTTTGTTGCATATCTCAGGTATTTTTTGGAATTTTTGCACCAAATTTTCAACATGGGGTTTTTGGGACCCCTTCTCATGAATTCTGTCACTGTCATGGCGTTATTCGGGCCCGAAGGGTGATTTCGCAGTCACTACACAAAATCATCTTTCAGGCCCATTAATGAAATGACAGTGCCAGCTGCTCATAAGGTGGGCCTCAAAAGCCTATTTTGAAAATTTGGTGGAAAATTCCAAAAAATGACTGTTTTATAAGCGTGCGTTGCGCAGTTCCTACGCAGGCTCTAAGTTCGCGAATTTTCAATATTTTCACTCCAGATTTTCAACATTGCCATTTTACCACACCTTCTTATGAGTAGTATAGCTGTCATTTTTCACACCTCACCCAAAATGTGTTTCCGTTCATGTAGCGCACAATGGCGCAGTCGGTGTGCGAAATCAATGTATGGGACACATTAAGAAAATCACAGTGACACTGTTCATGAGCAGAGGTCTTAAAATGGCTGTGTTGAAAATTTGACGAAAAAAATTCTAAAATAACTGTTTTATGAGAGTGTCGCCGCAGTTCCCATGCACTTTCAGATGTTCGCAATTTTCAATATTTTCACTCCAGATTTTCAACATTGCCATTTTACCACACCTCCTTATGAGCAGTACAGCTGTCATTTTTCACATCCTGCCCAAAACATGTTTCCGCCCATGTAGCGCACAATGGCGCAGTCGGTATGCGAAATCAATGTATGGGACACATTAAGAAAATCACAGTGACACTGTTCATGAGCAGAGGTCTTAAAAATGGCTATGTTGAAAATTTGGTGAAAAAATTCCTAAAAATGACTGCTTTACGAGCGTGCGTTTCGCAGCTCCTATGCAAGCTCGTAAGTTCGCAAATTTTTAATATTTGCACTCCAGTGACTTTCAAATACCTATACAGCACATAGAAGTAAGCAACATTCGGCATTGACAAATGCTTGTATTTCTTTGTCACTGATTTTTTTAAGCCATGTCCAAGTGCCAAATACCACTGCAAATACCTGCAAGCGAACGTTCGGCATTGGCAAATGCTTGTTTTTTGTTAATGTATAACTATGTCCATTTATTGTCTCTACATAAATGTATTGTTCTTTGATCTTGTGTGACACAGGTCCACCTTGTAAATGAGCTTGCTCAATGGTGTTCACCTGGATAAATAAAGACTTTGATTGATTGATGGATTGATGAAATGAAATCTTGGAGTCAGTTTGAAACAAATATAGACTATTAATATGAGTATCATGTATGAATATATTCAAATAATATCAATACAGTTTAAGTATAGAGTATGTTGATACAGTTTAAAAGTATATTGATACAGTTCAAACGCACATGAAAATAGTTGGAAGTAGTGTACATTAATTTATATTTTGCCTGCCATTTTTAAAAAAAGTTTTAAACTTTTCTGATGTTTTCTGATTTGTGGCTCACATTCAGACACAAAAGGTAAAATCCAGCCAATATAGCCCTAACCTACTGTCAAAGTAGTCTAACTGCATGACAAAAAATTGCTTAATTCTTCATTTAATGTTCTATAAATCTCACATGTTCCTTGTTTTTACAGGTGAAAAAGATAAGTATATGGCATTCATATACTGCTGAGAAAATTATATCAGGTGAAACAAGGTGCTGGAGCAGTGACAGACTGAGAAGCAGAAAACAGCATTCACTGTTCCAGTGGGACCAATTATACTGTGCATGGAAAGCAACTGACTGCAAAAGCAAGCATGGGTGGGGAGGAGGGCAGTGAAGGAGGAGGTGTGGGGTTGAATGGATGTGGAAAGGGGGTATGCAGATAAGGAGAAGAGAGGGGTAGGAATTAGATGGAGGATCAGGTGTGGGCAATATGTTTAATGTAGCAGGGGCTTTAAGGAGGAGAAGGAGGATGAAGCAGAAAAAGATGGAAGGTTAGACGAGAGAAGAGGCAGCCTAAAGGAGAAAATGGATTTATCAGCAGAAGTTATAAGATGGGGAAGATACAACGAAGGGCAGTTTATACGGATAAGGGTGTAGGTAAGGGGGAGTAGATATAGCAGAGGAGAGAGATATGGTAGCAGTGTAGGAAGCTGTACAAGAATTTGGAGATGAGAGAGATACAGTAGGAAAGACTCCTACCCTCCAGAGAGGGGAGAGTGAGGTCACAGTAGCGGGAGCAGTGGGTAGTACAAGGGGGCAGGTAAGAGCAAAGTGACACAAAGAGTGAAAGAGTGGACCCAGTCTGGCCAGAGTGGTCTTGGAGTCAGCACTGCTGACCACACCCCATAGTCAGACACAGGGAGGATCATTCTGAAAACATTTTAATGGCAGGCAGGGAAAATAATGCAAGCTTTGATATGATAGAGCATACCATACTCGGGGAGAAGATTCCTGTAGATTGCACCAGTTTGGCATGAACAGTCAAAATGAAGATCCGGCCAGTCACTGAGCTTTTTAAAGAAATGAACTTCCCCCCAAATGGATACCCCCTGGGTAGTAAAGGGTGGGGTGATTTTATGGAAAAGATGGGGGAGCCATGGAACAGTCACAAGACAGCAAATGTTTTCAAGTATGGCTTGGACAGAGTGAAGGGTTTGGTGGCTATGCAGGTCAGTTACAGTAGGGAGGGGACAGAGCAGGGGGTGAACTGGGAGAGATAAAACCCTATATGGGCAATAGGTCCCTGGACAGATAGGGAAATCTGAGCAGACTAGATGGACCTTTGGTATTTTTCTGCCATCATTGTCTATATTTCTATGATTGTGATTTAATAAAATCACTTGCTCTAGCTAGCGGTGTGAGTGCATGCCTGAGTGCCTGCCTGCGTGCGTGTCTGTGTGTGTGTGTGTGTGTGTGTTTTGGTTTTGTTTCATTCAACTTTTCCAAGTTGCATTGGTGTGAGTGCCATCTCTACAGGCAGTTGGTGTGTGCAGTCTTCACAGGACATAAATCTTTAGATATGATTGTACAAGGATACCCTAATAAATATTGAGAACAGGATGGGACCCAGGACAGGGCCATGAGGAACATCTGAACCAATAAGATAGCAGGCCAAGGCAGCTACTGTAAAGACCATGTGGGCCCTATCAACTAAGTAGGAGCTCAACCATGTGAACAAGAGATTAGAAAAGTCATCTGGAGACCAAAGACTAAGCTTTCTAAAACGAATGGGGTTAGCAACAGTGTCAAAAGCCTTGGCAAGGTCAACATGGCAGAGGTGATCAGGACCTGGTTCATCCTCTGCAGGATGAGACCAGTAAACCTGAGGAAGGAGAAGGCAATAGAGTGAGTTTTCTGAAAGCCAGACAGGAATGGGTAAAGGAAGGAGTTTGAGTGAAGGACAAGGAGGAGACCTGAGAGCATGTTAATGGTTCTTGAAACAGAGCCAGTGCATTGGTAATGAAGACAGGGTGGTATTTAGTGGAGAGGAGGGGTCACCACTTTTGTGGAGGGAAAGGACTGTAGCTTTCTTTCAAACACTGAACATGCAGTAGCCGTAGGAAATGAGAGGTTGGGAAGATCAGTGATAAGGACAGCCATGGTGAGAACAGAGAGGTAGAAGAGCTTAGGATCATCAAAACTATCATGGCTGTTGCATTTGGTGGGGTCAGGGAACAACAGCGCTGTAAGAGCAGCAGTGGGAAAAGTGTGAGTAAAAGATAAATGGACAGGAGAGGGAAGAGTTAGGGGATGAGAGTTGGGGAGAGGAAATGGGAGAGAGGTGAGGCAGAGATTAGAGAGACAGAAAGAGAGTAGCTGAGAGAGAGAGAGGTGTGAGAAGCGCACATGTAAGGAAAAAGTTGCTGAATGTGGAGGCAACCACAAGCAGGTAAGAGATAGTGAAACCTTGAGGACTTGAACTATTACTTGGGTTATTAAGGATATTCTGGAGGTTGGAAGTGAAATATTCAGACTCTGCCAGTCTGGTGGTTTTTGTGTAGGTGTTTCAAAGCTGCTTGTATGTCCATAAATACACTAGAGAGTGGAAGGCATTGCTGAGGTGCCAAGCAGCATCCTAAGTTTTGTGGCACACACTAAGCTTGGTGGAGACCTAAGGAACATTCCACACACTAACATTTTAAAAGGGGGCATTTATGAGCATCTCCGACCACAGTGACATTAGTCTGAAAGTAAGTTAAGGTACTGTCAACATCAACATCCATTAGACATCTAGCAAGGAGGTCATGAGACCTTAACAACCAGATCCAGATGACCTTGGGGTGGGGGGTAGAGTGGTAGGAGGGTGAAGTTTCCACACATTGAATACAGTGCAGTTCCTTTATATTATGTATACTGTCTGTCATATATTCCACATTGCAAAACACTTTACAGGATTATTAAAACAGATAAAATACACTGCCGTGGACAACCCCGTATGGTGAACATTGCTAGGGCATGCATGTAAAGATGTGCCTTGTCCCCTTTCCACTAAAGGGGACTATATGAATCTGTTGTACAGTATGGTAAGAAGGGCAACCTCACAAATGGGTTACATGAAAACATGGAGTCAGCAGACTGCGTGCATGGATGGCAGGGCTCTGTAAGTCTTTAATGAAGAACAAGAAGAAGGATCCCTAATGCAGAGATAGGGTGTCTCAAAGCTCTGGAACTTTGTCTATCCTGCACCATGGTGATATACTAAATTAATTATTGCATTATTCCTGATTTTGTGCTGTGGGTTTTGTTATTTACTGTGATTGCTTGCCTTCCACATGGTGACATCTGGGTTGCTTTTTTGCCTGCTTAACTCAGTGTTTGGGATGGCAGGATGACAACTACCTGGCCTCTATCCACCATTTATGCCACAGAATTGGAAAAATAAATTAAGTTTGTGTTATTTATTTATTTGAGAACTGGTCACTGGGAGAGGCACACTGAGCCAAGGCTCATTTCCAGGTGTGAGCTGGGGAGGGGAGCAAAGGAAAAAAATACATAACAGATAAAATTCAGTGTCACAAAAAAGTGTAAAGTCGGGGCACATAAAGGCCATAGAAAGTTCACAATGAGCAGACAGGCCATAAGCATGTGGTTGAGCACAACAACAAGTGTATGGGGACTGTTAAGGGGGTAACAGGAGCAAGGGTGAGGGAAGGGTCTGGGCTGGTATCTGAGGGAGGCATGGGAGGTAGTGAAGTGGAGAAAAGAGGGTAACTGTTTCCAAAGTGAGGGGAGATGATAGGAGAAGGCTGACTGGCCAGCCGAGGTACGGGGACATGGCAAAGCAAAGGTGTGATGGTTCCTGTAGCAGAGGGAGCATGAGGCAGAGGGAACAATGGACAGGAGTGATGATAGATAGGAAGGAAGGGATCCAAACCAGTATTTATATGATAAAAGAGATACAGTGCATCAGGTGACAGGATGGAAAGGGGAGAATGGATAGTGAAGATTGAAGTGAGCAGTGGCGAGTTTAAGGGGTAAACTGGTTGCAAAGCAGAGTTACAGAGAGTATGTAGTCTGGCCAGGGAGGTGGAGGGGACAACAGCGCCACAGACTATGTATGCGTAGTCAAGGACTGGGAACACCACTTTGGTGACAAGCTTTCCGCGAACCTGTAGGAAACATTTGTGTTAGAGAGCAGTTGTAATTTTGCTATAAAACAGCCCTACCCTAGGGGGCACTATCCTTTGACAAAGCCACAAGGTAAAACATTAGGGATTTTCTGCTCCGCTGCTGTGGTAATTTTGTTTCTGTATGTCTTACAATAATAAAATGAGGGAAGTTTAATATAGCTTGTGTGGACTCCCTTATTTGCACTGGAGAGCGATGAGTGCTACAACATTTGCTCGTTAGTAGGTATCATTTGTCACTTGGCATCCGCTCCTCTGAGCAGCTATTTTGTGCACATGCTACTCTCTGTGAACCTGTAGGGAAAGATAATCTTTACTGTGGTACAAGGTACCAAGTTTAGGTTGCAGTTTGGCATGGATGGTGTCAATGTGTTATGTTGTGTTATGATGTGCTGTGTTGATGTGTCGATGTTGTTTGACAACGTCCTGACCCTTGCAAACCCATGTTGATTCCCATCCATAAGCCTGTTTATTTCCAGGAATTCAACTATTCACTTCATTATGATTACTGTACCTCAAGAAGCTTCCCAACAATAGAAGTCAGACTCAGGCTCACTAGCCTGTAATTTTCCAGATTCTACCTTTAACCACTCTTGTATAGGGGGATTTGCCACCCAACAGTCCCTCGGCACCATGCTCTTTACTAGTGATTTGTTAAAGAGAGTTTGTTAAGGGTGCTACTAGGCCTTCCTTGTCTCCCTCAGCACCCTTGGACGTATTTCATCCAGCCTCGAGGACTTGTTTACCTTTAGATCCCTAAGACCCTTTAGTATTTTTTCTTTCAAAACAGGAGCAGGACTATTGCTTAAGGAGGATGGAAATAAATGTTACACATCATGAGCAGGAATAGTGTAACTAGCTACAGGGCTTAGAGTATGATGCTCTTTGCTATGTGAGAGTGTTGGTCAGGGTAATTTGCTCCCAGTGGCCATTTTGGGTCGGATCTAGCAATGGATGGTTCTGGCTACATATAGCGCCTATAGGAACAAATGTGTTTTAACTTGTTGGACTGACTCTGGGAAAATTGAGGGTAAAGAGGAAATGGGGCATCTTGGAAACAGTCTTTCTCCAAACAGCACATTGTCTAGAATCCATATTAAAGTCCCACAGTTTTTGGCTTATACAGGCAGGTGATGTAACACTTCTGCTCCCTTCAGAGAGTAGCACAGGCACAACATACATTTCAGTCTTTTCTGCTAGATAGCTAAGGGAGAGGGTTACCTCAGCAAATTGATTACAACATTACTTCATAGCACTCTTCGGGCACCATACAGGATAGCCTACAGTTTTATTTTTTCTGAGCACTCATTACCTCTGCACATTAGTGAACATCTGCCCTGGTACAGGAGGGAACCTGCCCTGGGGATGGGGTCATGCTGCTCCTCGCCTGCCCACCAGCACAAAGCAGATACCCTCCCTCCCTCAGGCATACCTTTTTCCTGGCCATAGCCACTGGAACTGCTCCTCGCCCGTCCACCAGCATAAAGCAGATACTCTCCCTCCCTCAGGCATACCTTTTTTGTGGCTATAGCCACCGGAGCTGCTCCTTGCCCGCCCACCTGCACAAAGCAGGTATGCACAACTGCAGTCAGAACCCAACCAGACACAGTGCCCTACAACGGTTTGTCCTGCCCATCTCCCACCCTCTCACCCTTGCTAGGCTCTTGCATTATAGGAGCTCTTCGTCACATGTTTTTTTGTTTATCTCGATAGAGGCCCATTAGCTCCTTCTCAGCCCCTACCAATAGGTGCCACTAATATTTTACTATCCTGCTACCAATTATTTTTCATCCTCTCTCAGACAAATTACTTACTATCCCATTCTAGCACCCTCTGTTCCCCACCCTCTCTTCCACATCCTTATCCTCAATATGGTGCCTTTCACCACCTGCCTATTGCTTCTCCTTCTTGCATCTTATACACCTCCTCAGTATCCCCCTCAAAGGTGTGAACCCCTCTGTAATCACTCAAAGAAGTGACCCCCTTGTTACTGTGCCTCTTCTTTCACCTTCGTCTCTACCCCCCTTTCCACATGCTCTCCCGACTGCCATCAACCACCTCGTCCACCGAGGCCTTCTCCTGATCATCTTAACCAAACATATATCCCTCCTTCTCTCCCTTCATCACCCCAAAGAGCCCCCTACCCCTCTCCTATTGTTCTCTTCCAAGAATTGTCCACTGTACTCTTTTCTCCTCCTTCTCTTGTTGATCTTGGGAGATGTCGAACTTAATCCTGCTCCTCCCTCTCCCCCTTCCTGCCCCTTTCCCAAAGGATCTTCAAATTTTTCACATAAATGCCCGCAGTCTTCAACCCAAAATGGACGCCCTAAAAGTCCGGTTTACACAGCACTCATTAGATGTTCTCTGTGTCTCAGAGTCCTGGCTTTCATCTCATACCCCTGATACCCAACTTGCCCTTCCAAACTTTACACTATACCACCAGGACTGTGGTAAGCGAGGAGGCCAAGTCACCATGTATGTCCGCAGCTCTCTCCCCAACTCCATCTCCATCCACAAAACAATCCCCAAATCCTAGGAGACCCTCCTCATTCTTCTCTGTCTCTCTCTCTCCCTTCCTCAGCCTCTGTGTACATAGGCACTCTCTACACCACCCCTAAACTTACCCCTATATCATCCTATCATGCCTCAACTCAATTATCTCTCTCCCTCCTCTGACAGTGAGCTACTCATGATGGGGGACTTCAGTGTTGACTGGCTCTCCCCTACCTCCTCCCATACCATAACCTCTGTTGAGTCACTAAATTTCAATCAGCTGTTAAATGAACCAACCTGCTACAACCCACACTCCACCAATCACACCTTCCTTGATTGGATCCTCTCCTTCCACCCCCACCATATATGTGCCTCTAGAGTCCTGAATGGCTATCAGTGACCACTGTTTCACTTATTGCACCAAGAAGGTTCACCTTCCCAAATCCTCCCCCAAATATTTCAACTATCGCTCTACCCTCAAACCAAACCCCCCATTGTCTCCAGGTTGACCTACACTCAGCAGACTGGTCCCCTGTCTTCTCCGCCTCTGATGGTAATCAGGCCCTCATTGACTTCTCCTCCATCCTGACTGGTATCTGGAACCTACATGCCCCTCTCTGCATCACTAGGGTCAAATGATACCACCTTCCTTGGATCTTCTCCCATATTCTATCCCTCTCCAAAGCTCATGACAAAGTTTGGTTAACATTTAAATCCCCCATCTCTGACCTCCACCTCTACCACTAGTTAAGAAACTCCTGAACTAAGGCAATACATCAAGTTAAATGAGAGTACTTCAGAAGAAATCTTTCATCCTGCCCTGACCCCTTATCCTTTTGGAATACAGTACAATCCATCATCAACCCACCAGCCAGATAACTACACCCACACTCATTCAAAATGGGTCCTCTGTTTCTGACCCTACCTCAGTCGCTGACATCTTTAACAACTTTTCACATCCTGTGCCTACCCAACAGTCCAGTCCTTCCCTACTCCCTCCCCTTCCAATGGGTACAGCCTCCATCCCACAGCCACTCTGAAAGTTTATCATGCCCTTTGTACTCTTGACAAGTCCAGTCCAGATGGCTTTCACCCAAAGTTCCTGAGCTCTCCGCCCCTGCCATTGCCTCTCCTCTCTCTCACATAATTAATCCCTCCTTCCTTATAAACTCAGTTCCAAACCAATGAAACTGGCCAGCATTATCCCGCTCCATAAAGGGTAACCCCTCATCCCCTTGAAATTACCACACAATTTCCCTGCTCCCCTCCCAGGTTAAACTTCAGGAAACCTTAGTCCTCTCAATACTGACTGAGTTCCTCACCTCAACAAACTTTTTCTCTCATTACCATTCTGGTTTCAGGAAAAAAACATTCCACAACTTCCTTCTTTCTCCTCATCACAGACTCTATCCTGGAGGCAATGGACAAAGGTCACCTCACATCAGCAATATTTATTGACCTCACCAAGGCATTTGACTCCATCGCCCATGCACTCGTCCTACAGAAATTGCATTCTGCTGGCCTCGCATCCTCCACTGTCCTCTGGTTCAAGTTCTACCTCAGTGACTGGTATCAGTCTGTCATAATAGGCAACTCTGCATCCCCCTTTCCCATTCTACCTGGTGTCTCTCAGGGCTCCATCCTCAGCCCCATCCTCTTTTTAATATTTATTAATGACTTCCCCTCAATCTGCTCCCAATCCAGTGTTCACCTCTATGCAGATGACACCATTCTCTTGGCATCTAGCCCCACCACCGACTCAATCCAGCTACCTCTCCAGTCCGACTTCTTTCATATGCTAGCATGGTTCAAAGACAACTCCCTAAAACTGAACACTGTAAAAACTGTATCCATGATTTTCGCCTCACCCCAAAAACTTGCTAGGCTCCCCTCCTCCCCCACATTCACCATCTCGGAAACCTCCCTTGATACTGTCACCTGATACAAATACCTTGGCCTCTGGCTAGACCAACACCTCAACTTCATTGTTCGCATAGACTTCCTTTGCTCAAAGCTGTGCCAAAAGCTAGGCATGTTCTTTTGAAACAAACACACTATCCCCCTTCGCATTTGTTGAGACCTAGTTCACAAGACTATTCTCCCTATCTTCGACTATGGGGATATTATCTATGCTTCAGCCTCTGCCTCCTCACTCTCCAAGCTTGACACCTTTCTCAACTCTTTCTGCAGATTCAGCACTAACTCCCCACTGCATACCCATCACTGTACACTTCTTTCCTCGCTAAACCTCATGTCCATCTCCCTCTGGCAACACATTCATTCACTTACACTAATGGCAAAATTCTGGCTCATCCTTCTCCTCCATACCTTTCCTCACTCCTCTCCCTGCTCCCATTCCCATCTACCCACTCAGATCCTGGCATCCCTGCTCCTTCTCCATTCCTGTCCAGCGATCATCGTCCAGTGTCTCCTCTTTCTCTTACCTTCTCCCACACTTCTGGAACCAACTGCCTGTTTCTCTCCATGACTTCCAATCCCTCCCAGCCTTCAAATGCCAACTTAAATCTATTTCCCCACCCCTTCACCTTTCCCAAAACCCTCTCCCCGCCACCACCCCTTCACACTGTCCCCAAATCCCTCCCAACCTCCCCTCTCTCCCCATGACGTACCTTCCTTAAGTTCATTTCTCTCTCTCTCCCTCCCTCTCTCTCTCTCTCCCTCTCCACTAAGTAATTACCTTCCTTTCACTCCTCTAAGCTGTATTGGATATCTACCTTATGCAATATTTTGTAAATATTCTTTTTTTCCTTAGCTAGTCTATTTCAAACTCATTCTGTGTAGCAGCCTTACATTAATTGTTACCCAACTCCTGTATACATATGTATTTTCTCAACTCTGTATGTATGTTTTATGTTGCTCACAACCCCAGATCACACCTGGAAATGAGCCTTGGCTCAGTGTGCCTTTCCTGGCTACCAAATTTAAAATTAAATTAAAATTAAATTAAAAGTGTCAAAATCCTCAATAAAGGGCCACTGCAAGAACTCATCTCCTCCCACCCCACTACTTTCATGCACTCCTTTTGTTTCTGTTTCCATTCAAAACCCATGGGGACCCATAACGAACCACAGTATCTTACTTTCCTGAAGATCTCATTGAGTCTGGAACAGCAGCTGGACACCAGTTCTGTATTACATTTTTCTGTTTGGCCACAACCAAATTCTATAGTCACTGCCATGCAGCAGGAAAGGTAGTCAAAATGGAGCCTAAATACCTTTCAGCATCATATTTCTACTATATGTAACTATATATATATGGTGAGGTATACACTGCTTGGACTGGGTGTTCTCATATGATGAGATATACAGTACTTGGACTGGGTGTTCTGTTCCAGAGCAAGAGCTCACGCTCCTAATTCCAGTGCATGCTGTGTTTCAAATAAAACTTCCCCCTTCAAACTCGTGACTGGTTATGTAACGTGGGTGAAATCTGTGGCAGTTTTTTCTACTTTCCCAGTGAAGACCATCTTTATTGGGATGTGCTTCATTCATACTGATCAGTGGAAATGTGCCTTTTGCTACAGTTGCGGCACCTAAATAGAAACTTGGAAAGTGCTACAAGCCAAGCCTTGCAACATTTGGGTCATATAGAAGCTCAAACACTCTACTATGACCCAGTATATTCCTCCCACTCACTGATTAGTCACAGCACAATCACAGGCGGACAAAGGCCCATTGTTTCAGAGAGGCTGCAGCCAAAATGTGGAGAGAGGACAAATGTATTAGCACTAATATGATGCATTTCCCAGAATCATATTTTATGGTAATGGTTTCACAAGTCTAGATACATGTTTCTGTTCAGTCTCTTCAGCTGACGCACTATGGCATCTTGTTCCAAACAGAGAACATTCGGTGCAGCAGCTGACTTATTTTCATTCCTTAGTTGTGGCCTCTATAAATGGCATCACACTATTTCCTAGATCATAAATCCTGGCAGCCTCACTGATAAGTACCTGCAACACTTTTATTTAGTTAGCTTTTGTTGACAGGGAAAGAAGAGCTAGTCAGTTCTATTTTCCACCTTGTGGTGGGGGTGGGGGGTGGGGGAGGGTGCAGATACAGATGCAAACTGACATGTTGAATGAGGTTAAGCTGTTGATGGTCTTTTTAGTGAATGGGGAAAATCTGGCCAGGACACCAGGAAATTCCTCAGTCTTTTTGAGAAATGCCATGGGATTTTAATATCAGTCTGAATAACCACCAGAACAGATCAAGGGACCTTGGTTTAATGTCTCATCTGAATGACGGCACCTTAGGGTGTAGCACCCCCTCATGCTGCACTACAGTGTCAACACTGGGTTTACCCCACATTCCAGGTGTGAGGCAGGTATGGTGCTTTACCCTAATGCCCTGTGCGATTGCTGGTATTTGCACAATAAATTGTCAGCATGACCTTTTTGTTACCCCCATTGTGCGCTACATAGGCGGAAACACGTTTTGGGCAGGATGTGAAAAATGACAGCTGTACTGCTCATAAGGAGGTGTCGTAAAATGGCAATGTTGAAAATCTGGAGTGGAAATATTGAAAATTCGCAAACCTACGAGCGTGCGTGGGAACTGTGCAACGCACGCTTGTAAAACAGTCATTGTTAGGAATTTTTTCACCAAATTTTCAACATTGGGATTTTAAAACCTCTGCTAATGAACAGTGTCACTGTGATTTTCTTACTGTGTCCCATACATTGAGTTCGCACAGCGACTGTGCCATTGTGCGCTACATCTGCGGAAACACATTTTGGGCAAGATGTGAAAAATGACAGCTGCACTGCTCATGAGGAGGTGTGGTAAAATGGCAATGTTGAAAATCTGTAGTGAAAATACTGAAAATTCATAAACTTACTGTAGCAGCGAGGAACTGCTCAACGCACACTGTAAAACAGTCATTTTTAGAATTTTTCACCAAATTTCAACACAGCCATTTAAGACCTCTGCTCATGATCAGTGTCACTGTGATTTTCTAATGTGTCCCATACATTGATTTCAAGACACCGATCATGACAGCACTACATGGCGGAAACACACGCTTTGGGCAGGATGTGAAAATGACAGCTGTACTGCTCATGAGGAGGTGTGGTAAAATGCCAATGTTGAAAATCTGGAGTGGAAATATTGAAAATTCACAAACTTACGAGCGTGCGTAGGAACTGCGCAATGCAGACTTGTAAAACAGTCATTTTTAGGAATTTTTTCACCAAATTTTCAACACAGCCATTTTAAGACCTCTGCTCATGATCAGTGTCACTGTGATTTTCTTAATGTGTCCCATACATTGAGTTTGCACACCGACTGCGCCATTGTGTGCTACATGGGCGGAAACACGTTTTGGGCAGGATGTGAAAAATGACAGCTGTACTGCTCATGAGGAGGTGTGGTAAAATGGCAATGTTGAAAATCTGGAGGAAAATATTGAAAATTAAGAAACGCATTTTAGCGGTATTAGAACCGCGCAACGCATCACTGTAAAACAGTCATTTTAGGAATTTTTCACCAAATTTTCAACATTGTCATTTTAAGACCTCTGCTCATGATCAGTGTCACTGTGATTTTCTTAATGTGTCCCATACATTGATTTCACGACACCACTGTGCCATTGTGCGCTACTTGGGAAACACGTTTTGGGCAAGATGTGAAAATGACAGCTGTACTACTCATAAGAAGGTGTGGTAAAATGGCAATGTTGAAAATCTGGAGTGGGAAATATTGAAAATTACATGAAACCCTCTACAATGCGTAGGAACATGCATAGCATAAGCTAAATAAAATGTCATTTTAGGAATTTTTCACCAAATTTTCAACATAGCCATTTTAAGACCTCTGCAAATGAACAGTGTCACCATGATTTTCTTAATATATCCCATACATTGATTTCGCACACCGACTGCACCACTGTGCGCTACTTGGGGGGAAACACGTTTTGGGCAGGATGTGAAAAATGACAGCTGTACTGCTCATAAGGAGGTGTGGTAAAATGGCAATGTTGAAAATCTGGAGTGAAAATATTGAAAATTCGCAAACTTACGAGCCTGCGTAGGAACTGCGCCAATGCAGCTAAGTAAAACAGTCATTTTTGGAATTTTCCTCAAATTTTCAACATGGGGTTTTGGGACCCCTTCTCATGAATGATGTCACTGTCATGTGGTGTTATTTGGGCCTGAAGGGTGATTTGGCACAGTGACTGCGCGAGACTGCGAAATCACCCTTGAGCTCCTCTTGTCATGATAGTGACATCATTCATGAGGAAGGTCCCAAAACCCCATGTTGAATTGCAAAATTCAAAAAATGCCTGAATGTGCAATAAAGTTGAAAACCCTATCCAGCCCATTATACAGCTTACGGCATTTCCTCAGTTGCGAGTCGGCTTTGAAGAGTGCAGGCGTGTTCCCGGTCCACTGAAGATCGTTGTGCTGAGCTCTGGAGGTAAGTATGGGGTGAGGGTGTGGGGAAGACTGGAGTGCGCAGTGGGTGGGTGCGGGTTGTGGGAGGGGACTGGGAGAAAGCGCCGTGGGACGTTTTGCTTTACAGGTGAAAACCAGAAAAAAAAGACTATGTGGGATGTTTGCCATGCTGGGTGGGCTCCCAGCATGGCAGAAGGATGGCTGGGGGGCGAGGCTGATGGAGGATTGGGCACCCCGTCGGCAAACAACACGGGACGTTTGCCACGCTGGAGTGAGCTCCCAGCGTGCAGAAGGATGGCTTGGGGGCCGTGTGCCGGCGGATTGGGAACCTCATCGGCAAACAACGCGGGATGTTTGCCATGCATGGGGAGCTCCCCATCATGGCAGCAAAGATTTGGGGGTGCAGGGGCTGTGACGCGGGGGCGGCATGATGGATGCGCTCTGGCGACAGCAGTGGTTTCTTTGAAGCGGACCATCGCTGTCATACACAGCCTCACACCTATTGGTGCAGGACGCTCACGCCTGCTCAACGGAGCAGGATTGAAGGGAAGGCACACCTCCAAAGTGTGCTACTCTCCCAAACGTTCCTTGTGCATGCGCGCGACGAATGTAAAAGTTGAGTTCAAAAAGAAAGATCACCACAAGTTATTCATACAGTGCTCTAAAATGTAGTCAAATGACTACTTTCTTTAATAAAGCCAAAAGCCTATACTACAATACCTTTGAAGTATCTTTAAACTAAGCAAGGAACTCCTGATTTCCGTCTGAGTCTCACCGATCACATGTGAATAAGTGCAGCCAAGCCCAGCTAGCACAGAGCTGCAAGTGCAGTTCAAGTCCAAGTATAAGGTCAGGGTGGCCGAGTGGTCCCATGGGCCAGACTTAAAGGGAACAGTTCAATCAATCAATCAATGTCTTTATTTATCCAGGTGGGCACCATTGAGCAAGCTCATTTACAAGGTGGACTTGTGGTTCTACAGTAATAATACAGAAAGACAAGTTACAATAGTACAAACAGTAAAATAGCTGCTATTGTAGTAAAATGCACATTTACAGGTAATATACATTGAACATAGAAGTACAAGGAGTAGTGGATAATGAACTTGTGCTGGATCAAGCCAAAACTGTGCATTTGTAGTGGGAAATGTTAGGGAGAGGGTAGGCATACCAGATGAAGATATCAAGCATGTAATGTAGGAGAGGTGGGGAATAGGGCGCAAGCAAAGAGGACCCAATTGTTAGAGCAGAGTGAGGACTGGGAGGGGAGGACCGTGGGAAAGACAACAAAGCAATTTTTGCCCCAAAACAGCGGTGACATATGGAGGAGAAAAGCTGCCATTGTAGTAAGTGCAAGAGGAAGAATATAGTAGCAGGGGCATAACTGGGAGGGTCCTGGAGGTTGGGGCAGAGGGAGGTGTTGGATGGATGAGGGACTGAATATTTTTGGGGGCGAAAGATGATAATTATCCCCAAGTGCGGTAGCATGTGCTAGAATCAGGCTGCAGCTGTTCAGAGCATCAAAGAATAAGATATGGGAGTTTGGCAATAAATCCTGTGGATCTGTTGGAGGGCATGCTAGAGGCAGAGGCACACATTTCAGCTGGGGGGGGGCTGCCATTTGCGGGCCACCGTTTGAGGGAGGGAGGTTAGTTAGTGTCTAATAAAACAGTTGCAAATTTCCATAATGCCATCACGATAAAGTCTTTTGAACAAAAGGGTACTTACTGGGGTTTTCAGCTGAAGTATTTTTTGGGTTTTATTCCATATTGATGGGAGTGCGAATCCAAAGGCGGCTCTCCCGACTCGTGTGAGTGCCCTGGGTATATTTAGCAGGAGTTGTGAGCAGCTTCTAAGGGAATAATTCCTGGGCACAGTCAGAGACAGACAATCGACGATGTATTGAGTGAGTTTGCCACTGAGGGCTCTAAGTGTCCAGAGTGTTGCATTAAAGTTGCGCCTATAGTGAAGTGAGGTCCAGCCCATGACGGCATATAGTGCGCAATGATGGGTAGAGAAGGGGAGGTCAGTGATGAAGCGCATAGCTCTGTGGTAGAGCGTATCCAATTTTCCAAGCTAGGAAGCCGCACAGCTACTGTATTGAAGTCTGCGTAGTCAATTAAGGACAGGAACGTGGCTTGGACTAGTCATTTCTTTGCGTCTGCTGTAAGAAGTCTTCTTATCCTGTAAAAAAGGCCAAGTCTTTGTCTTAATTTTTTCAGCAAGTATTCCAGGTGGTCAGTGAAGGAGAGTTTACAGTCAATCCAGACTCCAAGATATCTGAATTTCGGAACGTACTCTAAGCACTCTCCCAGCATCGTGGTTATTGGGAGGGAGTTAGTAGCGCTTGTGTAGTTTGCAGGGGAAAATAACATGGCTTTAGTTTTCTTAGCATTTAATAGCAGTTTTTATTGATTAGTTGAAGTTACAGGAAGTTGAAATCTTTTTGTAGGTCAGTACAAGCTTCTTTTGGTGTGGGACGACTCAGGTACAGCACTGTGTCATCCTCGAATAAGTGAATACTTGCATCCTTGATTCCCTCATCAATGTTGCTGATATACACTGCGAAGAGGAGGGGACCTCTTTGTAAGAGTTTTAGAGCAGATAGTTCACCATCCACTTTCACCTGCTAGTATCTGTCTGTCAGATATTCAGAGAACCAGTTTAGAAAAGTAGCATCCAATCCTAGTGTTTTTAGTGAGTCGAGGAGCGGGTCATGGTTGACTGTGTCGAATGCTTTGCTGAGGTCAAGAAACACAGCGCATACTGACTTTTTATGCTCCAACTCCGGTTGCCAGTCATTGGTTACTTTAGCTAATGCTGAGACTGTACTGTGGTTGGCTCTGAATCTGGATTGAAGGGGGGTTTAGTAATTTTTCTCTGTCGATGAAGGATCTTAGTTGGCCATTTACTACTTTTTCCAGTAGCTTCAAGTGTGTGTGTATGAGAGAAATTGGCCTATAGTTATTAAGGTTATTAAGGTCGTAAGGGTCTCCAGATTCAAATGGCGGGATAATGTGTGCGATCTTCCATATTTGAGGGAGGGTACCTTGTGTTAGGGACAGGTTGAATAACTGAGTAATAGGCACTGCCAATAAGTGGCATGCTATCTTTAGGAAGTATGGTTCAAGTGCATCTGCGCCGGCACTTTTCTTAGTATCCAGGTGGAGAATCAAGTCTTCCACTTCCTTGAGGGAAACCGATAAGAATGAGAAATGTTGACTAACGGAGCCAACATTTGGTGGGGTCATGCTAAGTTGGGTGCACAGGCTACGTGCAGGCGAGTTATCGAAGGCTAAGCCTGCTGTAGAGAAGTGCATGTTGAATGCCTGCAGTATCTCTTTTTTGTCATTGATTACTGTATTGTCAGAGGTAATTTTTGTAGGGAGCATATTTTGTGACGTGGCTTCCACCAGTTCCTTGATTGTGGCCCAGAATTTGGAGGGACAATTGGCTGCAGTATCTAGTTCTGCTTGGTAATAGCAGGCTTTAGCTTCCAGGGTGGCCGAGTGGTCCCATGGCCAGACTTAAAGAGACAGTTATCACAAAGGGTCCAACTCCCAAGTGTGGGACTGGTCCCAATGTGCACTTTGTGTGCATAAATATTTTGATTTACTTTCTGTTTAGTGTGGTATAGTAGACTGTATCAGACTAATTTTACTTACTTGTAGGTAGCCATCTTCTGTTATTACAAATCCAGACTCTCTACAGCTGATATCAGAGCAGAGGGCAGCAGAGGAAGATTCAGTAGCTTGCAGTGCATGTTAAAGCTTTTATACCCTGCAATCAAAAGTTTTCTGGTTCTACTTTTCTCCTGGGGCTAAGTACGGTCCTCTGAGACTGTACTTAGCCCAGGGAGGACAGTGGGACCAGCAAACAAAAGATCAGAGCTTATATAAACTCTAACATGCACTGCAGGTTATTGAATCTCCCACTGCTTCCTACTGCTCTGATGTCAGCTGTAGAAGATTTTGGGATTTGTAGTAACAGAAGATGTCTGCCTACCAGTAAATACAAATTAGTCTGACACAGTCTACTGTACTACCGTAAACAGTAAACCAAAATGTTTATGCACACAAAGTGTACATTGAGACCAGACCCACACTTGGGTGTGGGTCTCTTTGTGGTGACTGTTCTCCTTTAAGAAGACAATTCTTTCCTAAGAAATTAATATTATGGTCTCTGAATTGAGATGTGGGTATCAATCTCACTTCTGACATCCTGTATCAGTCCTTCTAGTCAAAGAGAACAGTACAGTTATGTAAGAACTTACAGTAACAGTAGATGTGCAAAAGAAGCTCTTGCAGCAGGCCACACCAGTAGGACTATGCGGTCAGGCACTAGAACCTCATGGAAAACCTCTAGCTAGCAGTCTACCACAGGGCACCGCCCCCCACCAGTGTCAGTCATCTGATGTCAGCACAGGCTATGTAGGAGGGTGATCCCCCACACCACCTCGGTTCTTCCTCCAGAAACTCAGCACAGCCAACTGATGGAGAACCGAGGAGGTTATTACAAGAGCCAGAGAATAGGCAGCAGCAGATGTGATAGAAAAAGAGAAGCAGGGGGAAGGAGGGAGGGAAATCAGGGCCTGCTGCAAGAGCTTCTAACAAAGATTTACTGTTACAATAAGTTCTTACGTAGCTGTAATATCTTACTTCGAGTAAGGCTTTTGCAGCAGGCCACACCGGTAGGACTAAGTCCCAAGCAGTACTGGTTATCACCAAGATAACACCACCAGAAGGAGAACAGATCAGCAGTCAGAAGCTGAGGAGAGAAGGCCCTGAAGAAGTGCTTGTTCAGAATTAGCCTTGCACCTAGAGGTGATGTCCAGACTGTAATGCTTGGTAAAAGTGTGGCCAGAACTGGCTGACTCAACAATTTGGGGAATGACTCTCTGATCGGACATTTCAGATTCAAAAGGCCTATCGTGTGGCTACCGGGGGGAGGGGCTGTCAATTTGGAAGCGCAGAGAGCAATTGTCATTGTGTTAGATGGTGTGGGCTCAAGAGACTATCTCTTAAAGAGACTCACCAAGCTAAATATAGTTCACTGAGCACCACACAGTTTGGTGCCTTGCCTCCCAGACGTGCTTTTTATGTTTAGTTGCCCCAAAAATATGTGCTTGTTTTTTTTTTTTTATATCACTCATAAAATCTTCTTTATAGAGACACAGGCACTTGCCGGGTCTAAGATCCACCTCGTGCCACCCGCGCTCAGGAAATTTATAGCGTGATCACAGGGATACACTACATTATAATGGCCATGCATGAATCGTGGTCACTGGTCGACTAACAAGGGCCTTGTTAGTTGACCAGTGCCTCATGTTTCATTGCCAAACAGCCATTATAATATTAAAAAATAATCGAAGGTGTTCTCCATACATTATAATGTAGTGTCCCTACACTCTCCTGTGATCACGCTTAATTTGCTGAGCGTGGGTGGCGAGGGGTGGATCTAGACCCGAAGTTCCTGTGCCCTTGTAAAGAAGATTTTATTAGTGATATAAAAAAAATAAAAAGTGCATCTTTTCAGGGCAACTATAGCTAAAAAGCATGTCTGGGAGGCAAGGCACTGAACTGCATGGTGCATGGGGCTAACTTGGTAAGGCTTTTTAAGTTTGGCTCGGCAGCAGAAATTCTTGTTTTATGATGGTGATTCTATGAATATGTACCCTGATTTAAGCTATGCCACAAGGATGAAAGAAAAATTTGATGGGGTCCATGCGATGCTTCTCATGAATGGAATAACGCATTGCATGGTGTTCCCAGTGCTCCTTCGAATAGCCCCCCGGGGGAAGATTTTTATCTTCTCTGACTGACAGAAGCACTGAAGTGGGCCCAGCGAAATACTTTCACTCGCTCAACAAGAGAACTGGATCTCGACTTTAACGAAGAAGAGGAAGAGCTTACCTGAGAATTTTCTGTAGTCTACCAAGTTTGAGATCTTATCTCAGAAGGGGCTTTATTGACTGCATTGTTGGTTTTATAAAATTCTTATAGCCTGTTGAGGTGACAAGTTATTTGTTTTTTAAGTTAACAGTCATTAATGACCCCCTAGTAAGAAAGCTCAGTCTTTGTTGTTCATTTACTTCCCTGGCAAAGAAAATGTAAGGAGCAAGTTGCTAATTTTAGATATATAGCCACAAGCTTACCTTTATCTGATTAGCCTTTAGGCTTCTAATACTATAGAGTGCATGTACAATTCAGTTCCTTTAGCAACTAGTCATTTTTGTAACTTTAAATGTGTTCTCTTATTATTATAGATTAACACATGCCGCTCTTGGACTCATTGGCAGCAACTGGTAATATATGGACAATCTGTTGGGTAGTACCCCTCCAAGGACGTATTGTATAGACATGGCACAAAATGTTTATTTGCAATATTAACACATGTATTAAGAGGAGTGGCGTCCTCAGTTGTCTATATGCGCATCCTTATGTGCTGAGACAGGATTTTTCTGTATATGTTTACAGAAAACTTAATAAATATAAAGTAAAGAAAAAAAGTGTGGACAGAACTCCAGGTGGCAGCTACACAGATGTCTGCAGCAGACACATTTCGGAAGCAAGCCATGCAGGCAGCCAAACCCTCAGTGGAATGGCCTTTGACTACCCTGAGAAGAGGCTTTTTGTACTTGCAGTAGCACTAGACAATGCAATTCACTAACCACTTTGACAAACACTGTTTAGAAGCCAGAGCATCCTCTCTTTTGGGGGGAATGAAACAAACAACTGATGAGTTTTCCTGAAGGACTTTGTCTAGTACTGCAATGTCCTGTGTACATCCAAAGTACGGAGCAATGCCTCCCCCGATTGCAATATTCAGGAAAATAAATGGGAAGGTGGATGGATTGATTCAAAGAAAACTCTGACACCACCTTAGGTAGAAACTTAGGATTAGTACGCAAAGATACCCTGTCTTTGTGAAAAACTAAATACGGATCTTTACACATCAGAGCCTGAAGCTCGAAAATCCTTCTAGCAGAAGTAACAGCAACTAAAAAGAGTGCTTTCCATGACAGAAAGCATAGCTCACAACTTATGGCCAGTTCAAAGGGAGGTAAAGTGAGTTTCTCTAACATAAAGTTAAGGTCCCATGTAGAGACTTGGTCCTGAATGGGAGGTTTCAGATGCAAAATGCCCTGCAGGAATTTGCGGGACACCACAAAAAGGGCGACAATTTTGCCCTCAGCAGATGCATGGTATGTAAAGATGGCAGAAAGGTGCACCCTAAGTGATGAGTACCCCAAGGCTGAATCCAAGAGGGAAAGGAGGTACTCCAGGACTTGATTCACCAGGCAGGTGAAAGGATCCAACTGGCAAGCAGTGGGTCAGATGGAAAAGTGCTTCTATGTCACAGCATAAGTGACTCTGGTGGAGGGTTTCCTGGTGGCCAACAGAACATCTGCGACCCTAGAGGCGACCCCAAAGCGGGCAATGGCTATGTCTGCAGGAGCCACAGATGGAGATACAGTGACTTGAGGTCCAGAAGGACTAGAGTGCCCTGGTCCTGAGAGAGCAAGCCAGTGCACAGGGGCAAGAGCACTGGGGGTTCCATTGCCAGCTGCTGCAGCAAGATGAACCAAATCTGATGTGACCAGAAGGGAGCTATGAGGATCATCTCTGCCCCATATAGCTGGAGCTTCAGCAGAACCCTCTGCAGGAGTGGGAAAGGAGAGAAGGTGTACAGAAACCTTCCCTTCCAGGAGAGGGACAATGCATCTCATCAGAAAAATCCAGGCCCCGGATCGAGCAAGCAAAAAAGCAGCAGTTTTGCATTGAGTGGGGACGCAAAGAGGTCCAACTCTGGATGACCCCACCTGTCAAAGAAGTCCTCGATCACTGAGGTCAGAAGTTACCATTCATGGAGGCAGTATAGCACAGTGGTTTAAGGCTCTGAGCTGCAAATCTGGAGACCTGGGTTTGAATCCCACAGCCCCCACTTGCATACTGTGTGACCCTGAGCAAGTCACTTAACTTCCTCATACTCCCAGTTTGCGCCTGCAAACAAGCTTTCAGCTTAGTGTGTCTCACCTGGTAAAATAATTGGTAAAAACAAAAAAAAAAAAAAAAAAATGAGCCTGTGACCTGGAGCAGCTGAGACTGTTTGCCAAGATGCTTTGAACACTGGGAACATGGACATGCGAGAGCTCCAGACCATGCTCAATGCCAAACTCTCATTGACTCCCAACACAGAAGGTACAAATGAGGTCCCCCTCTCCTACTTGTTGATGTAGTATATTACTCACATGTTGTTCATCTACACCAGTAGTGTGCCAGGGAGGAGATGAGTCTGAAAGGCTTTCAGGGCATAAAGGACCACCTGCAGCTCCAGGAAATTAATATGAAGAGCTTGCTTTATGTCTGACTCGGTACCCTGGGTCTGGCAATCGGCCAGATGAGTGCCCCATCCCATGCCTGAAGCATCCACTGTAAGACTCTGCTGGGGAGTCAAAATCTGAGAAGGAACCCTCCACAAGAGATTGGCCAGGTCCAGCCACCAGGACAGAACCCCCCCAGACTGGGTCGAAGACCAGGACTAACTAGTCGAGGTCACCTGTAGGCTAGTAACACTGAACCTGGAGGGTCCACTGAAGAACCCGCATATGCAGGTGGGCCAGGGGAACAGTGGCAATTGCTGCCACCATATGGCCCAGGAGCCACAGAAAGAGCCTGGCAGCAACCTAACGGCTGGAGGAAACTAGACAAGCCTGCTCCATCAGATCGTCTGCTCTGTCCTCAGGCAAAAATGCCTTGCCCTGGTGGTTGTCCAGGTCTGCCCCTATATACTGAAGATGCTGGCAATGGGAGAGGCAGGACTTCAGCAGATTTGTAGTGATCCCCGGGTCCTGGAAAAGGAGTAGGGTGCATTCCAGGGTCTGAACCAAACGTTCCCTGGAGGGGGCTGCTAACAGCCAATCATCCAGGTACAGTACATAGAAACTCTGCCTCCTTAATGCCACTGCCACCACTGCCAGGTATTTGGTAAATACCCAAGGGGCCATGAAAAGGCCAAATGGGATGGCCCGCAATTGGAAATGGGCACCCTGAAAGTGGAAGTTGAGGAAGCAATGATGGGCAAGAAATACCTGGATGTGCAGGTAGGCATCCTGCTTGTCCAGCGAGCAGAGTCAATCCTCCTGGTGCAGCAGGGACAGCAACCTCTGAAGGGTAACCATCCTGAATAATTTGTACTTGATGTACAGTTTCAGACCGCTCAGGTACAGGATAGGCCAGAGATTCATGTTTTTTTGGGGGGGGATGAGGAAGAAGTGAGAGTAAAACCCCCTTCCCCACTGAGCCTAAGGGATGGTCTCTGTGGCTCTTTTTTGAAGAAGAACTTGAATACCCTCCCAAACTACAGACAGGTGTGCAGGAGGGTAAGTAGAGTAGACAGCAGGGTTTTTGGGCAGCCACTCCATGAACTCCAGAGTGTGACCCTGAGCTATGATCTGGAGGACCCAGTTTGTCTGTGGTCACTCCTTGCCCAGGCCAGGTAGAGAGAGAGAGAATAAACCCCAACCAGCTCCCTTGAATCCTTGGTCATAGGTGGGGGGTCGGCTAATGAGTCCCCTTGCTGCCCAGTGGTTTACCAGCTACCTATCTGGAAGGACCCAGAAAGTAAAAGCTGGTGGCCTCTTTTCTGTATCCCTCCCAGTTGTCAGGAGAGTCCCACAAGGCTCCATATTAGGTCTCATCCTCTTCTCGCTGTACATCAATAACCTTGATGCACATATATCCCAGTCCCATCTGCATTTCTTTGCTGATGATACTGTACTGTATAGATCAGGCGCTACACTGGCTGAAGTGAGGGATGTACTCCAAGCTGACTTTACACAACTAGAAATCAACCTAATCAATGCCAAACTACTCCTCAATGCCAAGAAAACTAAGGTCATGATCTTTGCCCCAAACACCACCTCCACTTCCCTTGCAAACATGCACAAAGAATTCATCACTACCTCCCTAGGTGAACCCCTTGAAATCACCTCCAAATTCAAATATCTTGGTATGTGGCTAGGCAACAAGCTTTCCTTTCATGACCACCTTGATGATTTGGCAAAGAGGTTAAAAATTAAGCTTGGTTTCTTCTTCTGTAACAAGTCCCTCTTTCCATTGGATACCAGAATTAGGCTGGTCCAGGCCACTTTCTCGCCGCTACTCAACTATGGAGATCTAATCTATTCCTCCACAGCAGCCTCAGGACTCAAAAAACTAGCTGTCCTCTACCACCACGCCATACGGTTCGTGATAAACCTACCCTACCGAGCGAACCCACCATTGTGATTTGTATCTAGCTGCTGGTTGGACATCACTCTCAACTAGACGCATGTTTCATGCTGGTATCTGGACTCTTGAGCTACTCCTGAACAAGCTCCTGAACTATCTCACAACCCTTTTCTGTATTTCCCATAGCACCTACTTTCTTAGGAAAAATGACCTCCTCCTTCTTGATGTACCGAGAACTCACACCTCACTCGGCAAGCGGGCCATATCAAGCGCACTCCCAATTATCTGGAACCAGCTCCAAGTCATACTGAAACTTCCAGGTACTGTCCCTGTCAGCCTATATTAAAGGTTGGCTGCAGCAAAAATCAAAGATACGTGTAGCTGCTTCTAAATCCTAGCTCACTGCTCTAATCCTAGCCCACTGCTTCTGCTTAGTTACCTAGAAATTAGCTGCCTTGTTACTCCGAAACAAGCACTTGTACCTTTTTTTCTGTTCTTGTATTTTTCTATGTCATTGTCATTTTTATGCAACATGTTAATGCCTGCCCATAATTCTGTACCTGAATTTGTACTGTTTTTTTGATTATGCAATCTGTAACTACCTGTCTGTGCCAAAGGATCTCCTTGTGAATGAGCTTGATCAACAGAGTTTTCCTAAAATAAACTTGAACTTGAGTCAGGAGGTAAGGGTAGGAGTGAGCAGGAGGGCCGCAGGGCCCCTAAGGGCTTGAGCAGCAGCACCTGTGGGGGTGGCAGCAGCCTTATGATTCTGCTGGCCGTTGGCTGTCTGGCCTCAAGCTTGCTTGTGGGAGGACCAATGAAAGGGCTGATGATGGCTCGCTCTAAGCTGGGTGTGGTAGAGAGAATGGACTGACTTAAGGGCCTGCCCTGACTCCTGGAGATGGGAAATGAGGTCCTGGACATCGTCCTCAAAAAGGACTGAGCCCTAGAAGGGAGCACCCAAAATGCTGGCCTGCACATCTGGGGCAAAAACAGAGACCTGGAGCCAAGAATGGTGCCAGAGACAAATACCCACATCAGCCCTGTGTCTAGAGGCATCAACAGTATAGTAAGATGCCTGGAGCACATGGTTGCCTATATCCAAGCTGGACTTCAGAAGTTGGGTGAGCAACATTTTAGTGGAGTCCTCAGGTAGTCTTAACCAGGTCCCTGGCCTGATCCCAGACAGCATTTTGATATTGCACCATATGGGTCAAATAATTGATGGCCCACATAGTCAAGGTGTAGAGGCAAAGACATGCTTACCAAGCTGGTCCAGCTTCCAGAACTCATGGACAGGAGGGAGAACATTAAGGTGCTTAGGCTTCTTGGAACAGTCATGGGCTGCATTACTGACCACTGAATCTGCCTTAGGGTGATCGTCAAGAAACGGCTTGCCAGCCTGGGCATGATTAAGGTGATCTGCCTTTTAGGGAGAGGAATAGTAGTGGAGGGGTGAGTCCAGGATGCCCTAGTAACATCCTCATAAGATTCGATCAAGGGTGGCACTACCACAGGTAGGGCATCCTTCTTCCAAAGGAAAATGGTTGGGCTGCGCCTCTCTGAGTCCTGCTCCTCTGTCTCCCATCCCATGATGGATTGAATGTGGTGCATAATAGCCATAAAGGATAGATTATTGGTGGGGGGAACTTGTGCACTTGCTTAGCCTGGTCCTCCCCACCAGAAGACTCCCCTGGAGAAGAGGAAGACCCTGAGGAATGAGAGTCATCCACCTCAGAACAGGAATCAGTGTTGGAGGCCAGTGATCATCCCGACTGGAGCCCGTACCTGTGTTAGGCCAGGCCCTGGAAGACCCCAACATGTTAGGTTCACTCACCCCAGCCCTACCTGTATTCCGGGGCAGAGGATCCCAAGGGGGGACAAAGGGGAGACACAGGAAGTGGGTCCTGAGGGGCGGGAGTCTGCCTTTGCATGAATGACCACCATGCCAAAAATAGGGCATTTTAATCTACCTGTTGAGCAACATTATACACAGGCAGAAAGGGCAAAGTAGGTGCTGAGTTAGGGTACAACAGCTGAAGTGCTAGTGATGGGTAACCAGGTGTGGGCCCACTTGGTGCTGGAAAACTATCCGGTGACAGGCCAACAGGTATTGTCTAGAGTGAGGGATGTGGCAGAGGTGATGACAGTGCTGCACTCAATGGCTGGGGAGGTGGCAGCACTGGAGGCGGCCCAGTAGGTGATGGACTAGAGCGTCCAGGTGAAGGGTCCACCAACTCTAATGCAACAGGAGAAACCAGTGCATGAGGGGAAGGAGATCCCCTGGGCAAGGGCAGAGACAACACCATAGAAGAGGAGACAGTGGTAGCCTGTTGCAGGCACTGCCTATCAGATCAGGCATTGATCCCAGAGATGGGAACTGGCGAAGGCAGAGCCGTGGCTGGGGGGTGGGCAATGGGTGCTGTGCTAGTTCCTGAGAGCCCAGAACTGGTCAAGCCACCTGGTTGAGATATTTGGAAGATATGAGTCTAAGCACCAGGGGTTGGGGAGAAGGAGATGAAGTGTCCTGCCACAGAGCTGGCACCCAAAATAGAAATGAGGGTTGGGGGATCACGTGATGGCTCTGTAGCATAGGCAGCACTGCGGACCACCTCCCGTCCGGAACGCCAACTTCTACTTCAGAAAACTAGATATAATCCTGCTTAAAGTTGGACCAGCATAACATTCTGTGGTGATTTGCATATGCAGCCCATGATGCTTTGCATTGTGTGGGCATGTGTGAGTTTGTATTTTCTTGAAACTTGGCTTCCCAGCCAAATGCCCTTTGGGGTAACCCTTGCCTCAGTGTTTGTGCACAGAGGTTCTTTGTCTTTTAAATAGTTTTTTATTTTAATGGGTTCACCACAACATATCCAAGACACACTGTCTTAAGGGTAGCTGGTCCATTCCACTGGGGTGTCAAACAGATGAGGCATACTGATGAAGGACGAAACACGTGTCTATGTCTTCTGTTAGCACCCATTGCAAACTGTGTGACAGGCCTTTCAGCACCATGCAATTCTGCTTAAAGTTGGACCAGCATAACATTCTGTGGTGATTTGCATATGCAGCCCATGATGCTTTGCATTGTGTGGGCATGTGTGATTTTGTATTTTCTTGAAACTTGGCTTCCCAGCCAAATGCACTTTGGGGTAACCCTTGCCTCAGTGTTTGCCCACAGAGGTTCTTTGTCTTTTAGATATAATCTACTCACTAAATACCAACACAGAATATATAGGCTTTGTATAGCCTTCTCTTCAAATTGGATGTGAAACTTTCGGAGAAACAGTTGAAATCTTACTGGACTACGCGGAGCATGATCGGGGCCTATCAGCAGAATGGAGGCCGAAATGCACCAGGTGCCCCCAGCTCACACTCCACCACAAACGTCGGAAAAAGGGCTGAAAAGGTCGAAAGGCTAAACTGGGGTCCCAGTCAAGTCCTTATCTGCTCTAACTGGAACACAAACCAATATTCCTCTTTCAGAAAAGAAATTCATGGAGGAACTTCAACCGTTTAAACTCGCTCTGCAGGAATTAACTTCCGAACTTAAATCCTTTCATGGAGATCTTGCTTACACTAACAGAGCCATTTCTGACACTACTGTATGGGTTACATCTTTAGAAGGCTGGAAACATACCACAGATACTGAAATGACAATGCTAAGACAAAGGCTGCACAAAACAGAATTGAAATTAGAAGACCTGGAAGGCCATAGCAGAAGAAATAACATTTTAATATTCGGCCTTCCTGAAGATGCTGAGGGAGCGATGCCAATTGTTTTTCTGCAAAAATTGCTTACCAAGATAGCGGGACCCTCTCCCAACAACACTACCTACATTATTGAGAGAGCCCACCGCTCATTACAACCAAAGCCTGGGGCTGGGAAACCACCTCACCCTCTCATATTGAAATTTTTGAATTACCTGGACAAATCTCACATGCTGGGTCAAGTTAGAGAGAAGCACCAAGTTCTGTGAGAGGGCCAACAACTCCAGTTTGCCCATGATCTCCCTTCCACCATCAGGCAGTGGCGTGCTGAATATCATCGCCTGGTGACAAAATTGATAGCCGCTGGGATAAAATATAAAGTCCAGTACCCCTCATGCTTTGCGGTTTTCGTCTTAGGAACCGGGCACAATTTTGAGTCGGCGCTGCAAGCACCTCCGGCCTTGCAATCTCTGCTCCCCGACCTATTTACAGCCCGCTGAAGGTTCTTTCCAGCAATTGAGGTTCGGTCAGTTCCTTTTTGAAAGAGCTGCACGAATGTGCGCAAGATAGCTTTCAGAGTATCGTCTATTATGATCTATGGACACAAGAGGCCAGCAAAGCTCTATGGATGCATGCCTCTCATCGTTGACTCAGTTTAGCTTGCAAGCCCTTTTTTTTCCTTTTTTCTCCATTTACAGATGGGCTTTACCGGTCATGCTCTCCAATGGACTGGATAACAGGTTATTTGAAGGACTCTCAAGCTATGAGGATTCAACTTTTCTATTTTATACACAATTAGTGCTACTCTGTGTTTTTTAAGTTATGATTAGCTAGATTAGCTGAGAGAAGATCTAATTCTCCCTCCTGGGTTTGTTTGTTTTTACATGCACTTTAATGTAAAAGAGTTGGTTGTTCAGGGTGGGGGAGATTAGCAGTGATAAGCAGGTTAACAGGGTGTAATGTGCTATAAAAGAAGATGGGGGGTAACCACAGATGCTTACAGTTGGTATTTTTTGATATTATTAATATTAAACTGCAAATTCACTTGTAGGTTTTTCCTGTTTCAAGAATTCAAGTTGATCTCTTTTATTAGTGCTGTGGTTAGAGGGGAAGGAGATTCAGAAAGGGGTAAGGTAAGGTTAAAGTTTGGACAATGTTTCATTTGCATTTCTACTTCAAGGGTTATACAGTTTCTGCTAGGGGTACTTCAATTAAGGTTAGAGAACTCTGTCTACATGAAGTTAGTAGAAAATAGGGGAGGGTGGTATGGGGTTGTGTTAACAGGGTCATCTGCCACAAAGAAGTGTTGGGTTAAATGTCATTTCCATAGTTGGTATTGGTTGCCTAACTACAAATTTGATATCTTTTTCTTTCGTTATATCAGTTATATGGCGGGGATTAGATACTACACCTGGAATATAAAAGGGGTGCAAACTCCGGCTAAATGGACTAAAGTTTTACTTCACCTTAAATCTTTACAAATTGATGTCACTTTTTTACAAGAGACACATCTTTTGTCCACGTGTGTTCATTACTTCTGTAGAAACTGGGTGGGTCAGGTATTTGGGACCAGCAAAGATACAAAGAAAAAGAGGAGTTGCCTTTCTAATCGGCCGTAGAATTCCCTTCTGGCTTCTACAAGAAGTTGCAGATCCTGAAGGCAGATTTATTATCGTGAGTGGCCTTTTGGCTCACTTGGAAGTTATACTGGGTTCCATTATGGACCCAATTCAGATGATCCCGAATTTTTTGTCTCCCTAATGGTTACGCTTGCCCCCCTGGGCCAAGCTCCCAATACTTCTGGGTGGCGATTGGAACCTGGTCCTTTCAAATACATTGGATAGGTCTGGTCAAATTAGGCAAAGGTTTTCGCCTGGCCAAAAGTTATCCATGAACTAATGCATTCCCTGGGTCTTGTTGACCCTTGGAGGCTTATGTATCCTGATGATAGGCAATACTCATTTCATTCCCTTCCCCATAATACCCTTTCCCGTATAGATTTTTTTCTCTTTACAGTAGATCATATTCCTGGGGTATCCCCAGCATATTATTCATCTAAGGTCATCTCGGACCATTAGGTTGCTCATCTCCAATTTAGTCTTCTACCAAATGTACATAGAGACAGAATTTGGAAACTTAATAATCAGCTCTTAAAGCTGGAAGAGTATGTCCAACTACTTCAAAATTTTATTAAAACTTACATGGAACTCAATGCCCCATCCACGCCTAGAAAGGATTTTGTATGGGGATCCCTGAAATGTTCACTAAGGGGAGAACTAATCTGCTTAGCGACTAAACGTAACAGACAAAAAAACCATAGCTCTCTCCTTGATATTGGTTCAGATAATAGATTTAGAGAAGCTTCTCTCTCCTTCTTCTTCAGTGGAGGAGTGGAGTAAAGTTGAATCTCTCCGAGCTCAATACAATTGTTTATTAGTGGAAAAAGCAGAGTTTTTGCTGCTTCTTTTAAAAATGTCCTACTTTGATCAAGGGGAGGGGGCTGGGAAACTTTTAACTTTACGACTGCGTACTCAGTTGGCCGATAGAATAATCTCCTCTATTTATTCACCCTTGGGTGCTCTTCTCACTTCCCCCCCAGATATTGTGATGCCTTTCGTGAGTACTATCAGCAACTATATTCAGCCCCGACAGTCACACATCTCTCCCAACAGTTAGATTTGTTTCTTCAAGACATCAATCTTACAGTGTTATCTGACCCTCAAACTGACAAACTAAAAGGTCCTATTACCTTAACAGAAATTTGTGAAGCTATAGATTCATTGCCCGCAGACAAATCTCCCGGACCCAACGGATTTACAACTAATTTTTATAAAATGTTTAAAGAGACTTTAGCTCCTACTCTCCTGGATACATTCCATTATATATTTGAGATGGGCATATCAGTTACCTCCTTGTCCCTTGCCACTATTGTGATATTCCCAAAACCCAACAAGGACCCCCTACGGTTTGGTAACTATAGACCTTTTTCCATTATCAATATAGATCTTAAGATCCTTGCTAAAATTCTCTCCTCTAGACTCAGCCAGGTTTGGGAACATCTTATTAGCATGGAGCAAGTCGGGTTTATCAAGAACAGACTCTCCTCAGACCATCTCAGGAAACTAGCCTATCTTTTTTCTGCGTCCAGCGATTCTGATATACCGGCAGCTTTCGATAGGGTGTCAAGGGAGTATCTTTTTTTGTTGCTTCTCAAATACCATATCCCTATGGAATTCATCCAGTGTGTCAAAATTCTTTACACAGCACCAACAGCTCAAATCCAATGTAATAGCATTCTTTCTACTCCCTTTTCCCTGTCACAGGGCACCCGTCAGGGTTGCCGTCTTTCTCCTTATCTTTTTACTCTCTACTTAGAACCCCTTATTAGGAAAATTAATTCTTCCTCACTTGTAACAGGCATAAAAATAGGTTACCAGGATTATAAAATCTCAGCATATGCAGACGAGTTACTTTACATATCTCCAATCCTGCCCAATCCCTCCCTGCTGTATTCCAAATCGTCACCCAATTCAAGTCTTTTTCAAATTATAATTGAACCTGACGAAAATGGAACTTCTTTCCCTCAATAAATGTACCATGAAGGCTGATGTGGCTCATATGGAACTCTGCTAAACTGAAATATCTCGGGATCTATCTCCACCCCTCTTCAAAAATCATGAAAAAACTTAATTTAGATGATCTCATTAACACTTTAGCAGAAGATTTTAAATGCTGGTCGAAAGTGCCGTTAACCTTGTGGGGACGTATGAGCATCATTAAAATGAATGTTCTACCACGTTTACTATACCCTTTACAAATGCTCAATCAGGCCCTCCCACATTCATGGTTTTCTCAGGTTCATGGTGTTCTTAGTAAATTCATATGGCAGGGTAAAAAAAGTCAGACAGAGCTATCTTAAACTTACCAGATGGAAACTAGATGGCGGTCTCCAAGCCCCAAATTTCTATATATATATTACTTAGCAATTAATTTGGTTAGAATCTGCTATTGGTTACAACCTTTACAAAGTGCTGGTTACTTACCTCCCTGGGTCAGGATTGAACAAGATTTCTGTGTAGCACATAGCATGGATCCCAAAGCTCTACCCTTTATTTCCCAAAAACAATCTCCCAAAACCTCTGCAGACTACTCCTTTAAACTCTCTAATTCAAGTGCAACAGCAGCTAAGTGTTCTTCTCAAACTGGATATTTATAGAGAAATAGCACAGCCCTGGTTCTGTAATCCTAATTTGCTAATTTTGGGTAAATCAATCAATGTTCAGTCCTTCTGGCCACAAATAGGTATAGAACATGTGGAGCAGCTAGTACGGGAACAAAAATTGCTCTCCTTTAAGGACGGTTGCTCTCTTTTTAATTGGCAAAATACCTCTATCTTCAAATACCTCCAGTTATCCCACATGCTGACACATTACTTTGGAACAGGGACTTGGTCTAGTTCTTTCACTACTACTTTACTCCCATATCTTAATGCCATCCCGACTTCCCATTTAATATCCTACTCCTATGACTTTATTCTATCAACAGTGACCATTTTAGAGTGGTGGAGATTCTACTGATGGGATAACACTATCCCCTTATCCTCTACTGCTAGAGACTAGCCTTCAATTTGGGCCCACTTATATAAATATATTAAATGGGATAGATATAGATATATGTAGTTTTGCATTAACCATAATCTATATTATACCCCTTCTAAATTACACCAAATGGGTATTCTACCTTCAAATCAGTGTTCTAAATGTCACCAGGCCCCTGCAGATCTAACCCATATGCTATGGTCCTGTGAAAAGATTGCTCCCTTTTGGAGTAGCATTGCAAACAGGTTGGATCCATTACTTGCACTAACAAACAGTTTTAACATGGAAACCTGTATTATAGGTGATTACACATCAATATCAGGGCACAGTCAGAGAGCTCATATGGCTTTAATCTCAGCATGTGCTAAAAAAGTTATACTGAGACATTGGCTAGGCTTGACCAATCCTAACTACCTAGAATGGTTCAAATAAATTATGTTTGCCCTACAAGCTGAGTCTACTGTAGCTAGACTTTCAAATTGTATGGGCAAATATAAAAAAAGATGGGAACCACTTTACACCCTTCTTTCAATCAGTTAGCTTCTGGTCATCCATATCCAGTTTTTTTGTGACAAGACTCACTCCAAGGAGAGCCCCAGTAATCTTACCCCCATAATTTTCATTTTTCCCTTGTTCTGTAGTACACTTTACTCTTATCCCTGTTTTGGTTTTTACTTTTTCGTTTTGAGGCAACTATAACCATAATAAATAACAACGGTGGCAGACTAAGGTGGCTGGGATGAGGGGGGTGGGGGGTGAGGAAAAACAAACAAACAAACAGTTACTGCTATTTACTTAATTCTTTTATGTTAGAATTGGCTCACTTACTAAGGTATTGGTTTCTTTTCTTTCTGTTAGCAACGTATATTCTGTATTCAATTGAAAATCCTCATTTATGTTCCGTTTCGATCTCTGTCATAATGTTTGTTTGCCAAAACATAATAAAGTATATTAAATAATAAAAAGAAATGAGGGTGGGAGGTGGAGCCACTGGGAGTCTGGAGGAAGTGAGGGCTGGTGGGGCTGGAGGAGACGACCCCCTGCAGGAGGTCGATGCTATCACAGTTGAAGGTTTATGGTGTGACCGCGACAAGGAAGCTGACAGGGCCTGTTCTCAGTGTCTGTCTTGGTGTTTATGCTTCCCTGACTTCTCCTTGCGTGATGAAGAAGAGGCCCTGGAGGACTGTGTTGGTGAGGCTGAAGATCTCCTGGTCTGCAGCTCCTTTTCCATAGCAGGCAACTTCTGCTTTAGAAGGTGTCTCTCTAACATTTAGTCTCTGAGTGGCCTGGCTGAATTTCTGGCAAATCTGGCAGGCTTCAATGTTGTGGCTGGGGCCTAGGCAGAGCAGACATGAAGAATGACTGTCCTTTTTAAGAATCTGTTTGCCGCAGGCACACTTCATGGAGTGGTTGGAAGACAAGGCTGGAGTAGAAGACAAACTTGTTGAAGAAAATGCCGAAAACTCAATGTTTAACACTAAAGAAAAATAGAAAATAAAAAAGGGCAAAAGCACGGGAAATGGTTGTCGACTGTAGCTGCAACATTCACTGAGGTCTGACATGCATGGGTCAATGGAGGGAAAAGAACTGAGGTGGTGGGGGGACTGCCCCCTATATAGCCTGTGCTGACATAAGATGACTGACACTGTTGCGGGGAGGGGGGGCAGTCTGCTGTGGTAGACTGCTAGCTAGAAGTTTTCTGTGTGGTCCTAGTGCCTGGTGGCACAGCCCTACCAGTGTGGCCTGCTACAAGAGTCTTCCTTGTATTAAGATTTAGTGGACTATCTGGAGAGAAATGGGCTCCAAAATAGTAAGCAGCATGGGTTCATGGCAGGGAGATCTTGTCAGACCAATGTGATAGTATTCTTTGATTGGGTAACTAGGGCACTGGACAAGGGACAAGAAATGAATTTGCTCTGCTTCAGGTTCAGCAATGTGTTCAGCTCTGTGTTGAACAGAAGGTTGCTGAAGAAGTTAAAGGACCTGGGAACAGTGAAGCATCTAGTTTAATGGTGGGAAGCTGGCTGGAAGGAAGAAAACAGAGAGTGGTGGTAAATGGCCAAATCAAGGGAGATGGAGGGAACGAGTGGGGTGCCACAGGGTTCAGTCCTGGCAGGTTTTATTTTATTTATTTATTTATTAATTTGAGATATTCAGAAAGACCTTTGAGTCAGAGACTCATTAACAAAGGTTCCACGTCATACATAAGACAAAGACAGGGACAATATTTTTACAGGGTGCTGTACATAACATTATATTACAATTCGCTAACATGGTTTACCCATTTGGTCAGTGGGTGCACTACTTGTCCAGCATACATGATTTACAAGAGATTAGCACAGCCACAAGGTAGCAAAGAGGTATTGACGGGGCTGCTTGTCCAGAAAAAAAGGTTTGCTCGTAGATGCCATAGGCATGGAGGACTCAGAGATGCTCTGGGTCAATTGCAGTCACAAAGGTTGGAGGCCAGTAGGTGATTTCTTTGCCTGGTTTTGAAAGGGCCCAGCCTAGCTTCATCAGTTATTTGGGAGGGGAGTGAGTTAGTCCAGGAAGGGGCTCTGTAGCTGAAAGTTCGTTGGAATTGGGATGTCCGGCCACGAGATACACATAGCAGCAGTTTGTTCATGCTACGGGTAGTTTTGCCAGGTGGTGTTGGGTGGATAATATGGTCCAGAGCGGGGGGTGGGTGAGGCCTAGGATTACCTTTTTGGACATTATGCAGGTGTGATACCTGATTCTGTTATCCAGGTTTAGCCAGTTTGTGGCTCTGTAGAGGGAGCAGGTGTGTGTGAAGCAGTCACATCCAAGGATGAGACGGCAGGCTTTGTTGAGCACAAGCCAGAGTCTGTCTAGGGCTGTGGAGGGCACAGCACTGTAGACTAGAATGCCGTAGCCTATCAGGGAGAGAATAGAGGAGTTTATGGTAAGTTGTAAAACTTCAGGAGTGAGGCAGTGTTTGTACCAGTAGAGTACACCTAGCCTGGAGCTAAGGGCTGTTGAAAGTTGCAAGATATGATGATTAAAGTTGAGAGCAGGGTCTAGCGTGACCCCTAGATATTTAAAGTTGCTAATTTGTTCCAGTGGGGTATGATCAGCAGTGAGAAATTGGGGGCTGAGGTTTTTGAGTGGGTTCTGGGGATGGGAGAAAATCATAACTTTAGTCTTATTGTAGTTATTTATAAGACGCTGGGTGGTGAGCCAGTGTTCAATTTCACGGAAAGAGTGTTGGAGAGTTTGGTGGAGTTTGAGGGGTGCAGGGTCAGAGGTGAACAGGACCACATCATCTGCGTACAGGATCAGGATCCTGGGGCAGGTCGATGGGAGGGAGTTAAGGTATAGGCTGAAAAGTAAGGGCCAAGTATGGAGCCCTGTGGGGCACTGGAGCGGATAGGGAAGCCGGGGGTCAGTACAGGGCCAACCTTGACAACCTGAGTTCTATCAGAGAGATAGCTGGTGAACCAGTTTATGGCATCTTTGGAGAGGCCCATTAAGCCAGGGTGTTCAGTAAGAGGGCATGGTTAACGGTATCAAATGCCTTAGATAGGTCCACGAAGATGGTGCCTGTGAGGTGGCCATGGTCCAAGGCTGAGTGGACATGGGAGGTAAATTCAAGGAGGGTGGTGGTGGTACTATGACCCTTATGGAAACCATGCTGCTGTCTGGACAGAAGATTGTATTTATTAAGGTGGTCAGTAAGTTGGTCTGTGACTATGTATTCTAGAGCTTTAGAAAGGGGAGATAGAATAGAGATGGGGCAGTAGTTGTTTGTGGATGTGCAGTCCTCACTTTTATGGATGGGTGTGATGTAGGCCGATTTCCAGCAGGTGGGGAATTTCCCTTGACAGAGGGAGCAGTTTAGAATGTGGGTGAGTGGAGCCAGGACTTCCAGGAGGGTGAGGTGAAGAAGTCTGAGGTCCAGGGTATCTTGACTATAGTGATAGTGGCTAGTGGCTTTGGTTAGGTAGGGCTTAGCTGCCTCCGGGTGAGGACTCATAGGTAGAAAGGTGGAGCAAGGGGAGAATAGGGGGCAACACGGGCTGGTGAGGGATCGAAAAAGTTTGGAGGGAGCACATGAAAGAGATCAGTGAAAGCATAGTTAAGGGCCGAGGCTATACTGAGGGGGTCGGTGGAGAGGCTTCCATCAACTTGCATTTGGTCAGATGGCAGATTTGGGGCTTTGACGCAGAGCTCCTTAATGTTTTCCCAGAACTTGCATCCAGTGCCCAAGGTGGAGGTTAGGGTAGCTTTGTAATAGTTCGCTTTTCTTTTCAATATGTTCATCCGTGACATAGGAGAAGGAATACATATCAAAATGTGTCCCTTCACAGGTGACATTAAGCTCTGTGGTAGGGTAGACAGCAAGAAAGGAGTTAGGGAGCTGGAGAGGGACCTGTGATTAGAGAGGTGATCCAAAGTTTGGCAGTGGAAATTCAATGCCAAAAAGTGCATGGCAATGCACATAGGGAACCAAGAACCCCAGGAAGGAATATTGGATGGGAGTGGTTACATTTGGCACTACCACTGAGAAAATGGACCTGCTAGTATTCATAAGTGGCTCCTTAAAACAATCTAGCCAATGTAATGAGGCCTACAGCAAGGCAACCTGTATATTGGGGTACAACAGGAAGGATTTGACAACAGCAGGAAGGAGGTGATACTGCCTATCTACAGATCACTGTAACGGCTGTATCTGGAATACCGTGTCTAGCTGTGGAGCCCCACCTAAGGAATTACAAAGACAGGTTAAAGATAGCTCAGCATAAGGTAACCAAATGATTCAGTGCCAGCAGGACAGAACATATGCGGATCAGCTTAAGGCCTTGAACATGTAGTTGCTGGAGACCAGAAGGGAGAGGGGAGATATTATGGATAGCTTCAAGTTCCTGAAATGAATGAAAAACATAGATTGTGGGGAAACATTTACAGGACTGATGAGTAAAGAACACTGGGGCATACTGTAAGTGGAAGCTGGCAAGGGAGAGATGCAGGAGAGATGTGAAAAAGTTTTATTTTACAGAGTGGTTGAGCCGTTGAACAGTCTACCAGCAGAGATGGTGGGTGCAAAAACAATTAATGGTTTCAAGACACAGCTGGGACCGAGTCAAAGACTTAATAGTTACATAGGGAAAGCACATATGGGGGGCAAGGGAGAGGAGGAAGGCACGCTCTGACTAGACAGGTCCCAGGGCAAGAAGGGTAAACAGAGCATACTGATGGACCAGTGGTCTCTTTCTGCCAACATTTTCTATGCTTCTATGGAACCTAATCCAACTCCACAAATCTCATTTAATGAAATGCAACAAAACCCAATTAACTCAGAGTTCCAAGCATGAAGTAACCTAATTGCACAGATCTCATTTGATTTTGAGCAACCAAACACAGTTAACTCAGAGCTCCAAGCACAGCGTAACTTGATCACACAGATTACATTTGATAAAGAAGTGCAAACCCAACCATCTCAAAGCTACAACCACAGCATTATGCCTACCACATACAGTAATACCTTAGAATTTGACCTTTAAAGCACTACTACCAAATTACAATAGTGTCAAAAAAATAAACATTTCATTACTGGGCTAAAACATTTTCAGGGCGATGGGTTATTATGCTTCTGACAGTGTAACTGCTGGTGGTTTAATCATGAAGTATTGAAGTCCACAGGTCTGTACATTAAGTAAGTAATAAGCAACGACAGGGTGTGCATTATTTATAGGATTAGAATAACTGGTGAGCATTTTTTCTATGGGCTCATCCGGTTATTATTTCCTATAATAACTGGCTGGTTATTATGGGAGACACGAGCTGCCTCAAACTCTTAAGCAAGAGCCTCTTTCTCACAGCCATGCAGCTGCTATCTTTAAACATTCACACTGCTGCTGTGAGAACTGTGGCGCTCACTAACTGCCTTACCTGTAAATGAGACTTCTTCCTAAGCCATTGCTCTTTTCAAACAAACACTGACTAAAAGGCCATGTATCTTTGTTAAAATAATCTTTATAAGGCCAGCATTATCCTGGTGGCTCAGTTATAGTATTTGAGTTGACAGTACAGTACAGTATAGTACAGTACAGTACAGTACAAAGGTACTTGTGTGAATGTCTCTTAGTTTTTATAATTTCTGGCTGGGAAAAGCTGTTACACCAGAAATTATAGAAACTAATGCATGGGGTGGACTGTATCACTTGAATTTAATACACACCCTCGATGTGTGATGGGGTGGACTGTATCACTTGAATTTAATACACACCATCGATATGTGATGGGGTGGACTGTATCACTTGAATTTAATACACACCCTCGATGTGTGATGGGGTGGACTGTATCACTTGAATTTAATACACACCCTCGATGTGTGATGGGGTGGACTGTATCACTTGAATTTAATACACACCCTGATGTGTGATGGGTGGACTGTATCACTTGAATTTAATACACACCTCGATGTGTGATGGGGTGGACTGTATCACTTGAATTTAATACACACCATCGATGTGTGATGGGGAGGACTGTATCACTTGAATTTAATACACACCCTCGATGTGTGATGGGGTGGACTGTATCACTTGAATTTAATACACACCCTCGATGTGTGATGGGGTGGACTGTATCACTTGAATTTAATACACACCCTCGATGTGTGATGGGGTGGACTGTATCACTTGAATTTAATACACACCCTCAATGTGTGATGGGGTGGACTGTATCACTTGAATTTAATACACACCCTCGATGTGTGATGGGGTGGACTGTATCACTTGAATTTAATACACACCCTCAATGTGTTTTGGGGTGGACTGCATCATTCTCTAACTAATGTACAATTAGGTGACATCTCTTGGTCAATGAACTTTCTAGATTTTTTCTTCCCATTTTATAACATAGTGTAATCCCTTTGTGGGCTCCATTTGCAAAATGTAAACAACAAGACACTACAGGGTCTTGGTAGTAGTGCTATGAGCATACACCTAGGGGCATAGTAAGGTCTGAACTGAGTGCCTTCAGCCCCTGGAAGTGTGTTCAGTGCACTACTACCAACAACCTGGTGTGTCTTATTGTGTTTAAAAAAATGTGTTTAGGATAGTTAAAAATAAGATTCTGGAACAAGCTGTTATGGTTTTGAAATTCAGAATCGAGCACGGTGCGTGAGAGGTTTGGTTGGGTGGAGGTTGGATGAGCATCCCATGGACAGTTCTTCACCTCTGCGGGGAGGGCTATGGTTCCCTGGCATATTAGTGACACCCAGTGGAGACTGGCTTTTCCAATAGCTGGGACTGCCTGGCACACGCGGAGGTGACGGTGGGCATCTGTGCGGCAGGTATGGGTGCGCACCCATTTTGCTTTGATGTCACTGCATGTCTATACCTCCTGGGGGAAACTATTCCAGAAATCCCCAGGTCACAAAGCACTGCGATGATCCTGAGCCATTTCCTGAATGACACCTCAGGCATAAGCCTCAGCTGGGGCCTCTGATGGCTCTCAGTCTCTCCACCACCTCCCTCCCCGGGGGAGCCCCACCATAGTGGATAAGCTACAGTAGACCCAGTCTGGGCAGCCTGGAGGGGGATGCTGGGAGAAAAATCTAGGTGTTGCCAGGGGGTAAAATCCCCACCCGTCAACCTGGTGATAAACAGAATCAACAACAACAACAAAAAAATACCTCAAAGGCAAGTAGTATAAGGTCTGACATATTTGTTTTGTTTTTGTTGAGCAGATCCACAGAATGCAGTTAGGAGTTTGACAAAAGGCATTTTGTCAACAGCATGAATTTTGAAGTTTGATGAAAGACATTTTGTCCACAAAATGAAGTTAGCAGTTTGACAAAATACATTTTGTTCACAGAATGAAGATATCAGTCTGACAAAAATGTATTTTCTCAATAGAATAAAGAGTTTGACAAAATGCATGTTTTCCAAAGAATAAAGGAGTCTGACAGAATGTACTTTCTCCAGATTTTCTGCCCCACAAACTACTCACACCCCAACATCTGCTCTATTACTACAGCACATGCCAGTATCTGCCCCCACAACCACCCACATCCCAATAGCTGCCCCATGATCACCCCACTCCCTCTTCTCCTCTCCACCTGAAAGACTATGGGCTTTGCCTCAAATATCATCTGTTGGCTTCGTAGTTGGCTAGCTAATAGGATCCAAGTCATAAAGTTTAATTCAACCTAATCTGATCAGGCAACTGTTAACACAGGAGTCCCTCAGGGCTTCATCCTGGAACCACTTCTATTCTCAGTTTTCATTAATATCTTCTCCAACCTCTCCTCCACCTCCTCCCTTCTCTATGCAAATGATGTAGTTTTATACACCAGTGCTAAAACTGTAAATGACATCAATCAATGGCTCTCCTTGGACTTCTAAAGCACGCAGACCTGGCTAGCTGACAACAAACCTGTCCTTAATGAAGCCAAAATGCAGTCCTTGTTAGCTGGAATGCCCTCAAGGTTCAAATCATACCAGCATGACTTCAGGGTCTCCTGCCTTGGTGGTTCACCTGTCAGTTCTGTAACCTCTTTCAAGTACCTTGAGGTGACCCTAGATCAATCCCTTAGCTTCGAACTGTACATACAGAACACTTGCAAGTCTGTTAACTCTAAATTAGGCATTGTGCACTGGACCAGCTATGCATTAACCCCCTCGATTAGATTGGCTATTGCCAGGGGTATACTTCTACCAGCCCTTACCTATGGGTCAGCTACATATGCTGTCTTGCCTAAATCTAACCTTCACAGGTGGGACATTACATACAACATATGTAGGTTTGCCTCCTCCTCCCAAAGGTTGAAGCACCACTGCCTCTTATACTCAGAGATGAATTGGCTATCTCCCAGTGCTACAAGACTCCATGCCGTCTGCTCCACAATTGCTAGTATTGTGAGAACCCAGACCCCCTTAACGCTGGTGGGGCTGCTCACTCCCCAGTCCTCCAACTATGGTTTGCGCTCGATTGATAAATCACTTCTATGTGTGCCAAAGTGTAAAACAACCAAAGGTGATTGTGCTTTTGCCCTCTATGCTTCCCAACAATGGAACTACATCCCACCTGAAGTATGCCTGGCATCCTCCCATGATGCCTTTAAAAAAGTACTCCTCTGTCACCTCATCTCATCAAGTCAGTGCTCCTGCTTTAAAATGCCTTAGCACTATGTCTTTCCCCTACTATGCTCATAACCTGCCAAATGCCCAGATACTATAGGGCAACTACTTTTCCTCACTCACCCTGTTACCCCCAAAAACATTTTTTCTACTCCTCTCTTTTCTCTAAAATCATCTCCCTCTCTCTGAGCATTACCTCTACTCCAAACTCAAGCTATCTCAGCTTCAAGTCCCCTGCTGCTTTCCCATTTGCACTTATCAGCCTTGTCCCATTTCCTAGAGCCATACTGGCTATCTCTCCCTTGATTAGCTGGTTTTTGTCTTACTTGTAAATAGCTCTATATAAATTGCTGCTGATTGAATTTCTTATACTGTAACCTTCCCTAAAATGCCATACTTCACTAATGCTTTAACCAGACATATCTTACCATGTTTGTATAAACCCTCTGTACCAAATAATGTGACTTTGTTTTTGTGTAACTGCTCTGTACATTGTACCTTAGTTTCATGATGCAACCCTGATGTATGATACTATGTTTTGAATCTTCTTCTGTATTTGCCACTGTTCATCACCTCTGTAATTCTCCCGGGTCATGCCTGAAAATAGTCATCCCAATGGCTAGCGTACCTACCCAGTAAACAAAAACTAAATAAATAAACATCCCCATATTACCCAATATTCTACCCCACACCCTAGTATCTGCCCTTCAACTACCCCTTACTCCTACATCTTCCACACAACTGATTAACTCCAGTACCCTTCTACCTCTCAAATCACCCACACCACAGTATCTGCCTAGTAACTACCCCATGCACCCTTATGTGTCCCACAGCTGTCACTATACCTCAGTATCTACTCTACAACCACCCTCCCATATTTGTCCCACAATGACGATACCCCATTATCTGTTGCAACTGTTTAGTATCCCTGTTTCTGCCATACAACAACCCCCCACTATAGTGTCTGTCTACAACTACCCTACATTTCTGTATCTGTTAAACAACTACCCCATAGTCTGCCCCACCAGAATCCAGTTGTGGGGCACATACTGAGCTTTGTTTTGTTTTGTTGCATATCACATACTGGGTTTGATGGCTCTCCTGCTTCATACTCACATGGGACCATTGTGTGTTAGATATCTGGATGTTGAGTAGTTGAGGGGTAGATATTTTTATTTTATTTTACTGAAATCTTGGATTACAAATAACTTTGAACCAGGGGCTCGTTTACAAAGGTTCCACGTCAGAAAGAGTATAAAACAAAAGATGAAGAGATACAGTACAAGGAGCCATACAAACAAGTTTCCATACATGGACAAAGACAATTAATTGTAGCATTTACATAGGTGGATGTTCCTAGTCTTACACTGAGTAGGGGATAGAGGAAAGGGGAAGGTTCAGCAAATACTTTGATTGACAATTCTTGTCTTAAGTGCTGGGGAGTTTTAAGAATGGCTGTGATTGGACCAGTCCCTAAAGGAGTAAATATGGCTTAAGGAGGGGGGAAGGAGTGGAGAAGAGGGCCAGAGAGGCATGAAAGAGACCTGGATTGATTAGGGAGGGACAAGAGGGTGTGAGTGGAACACAGTGATTGCATTGTCTGGGGGTGAGGTGTGGGGGGTTATTGTATGAACAGTGGTAGTGGAGAGTAGACTAGCTAGGAAAGCTGCAAGGATAAGAGGCTAGGAATGAGGAAAGAGCTGGCTAGCTTGGGTAGTCGTAAGTGGTGGAACTTAATAGGTGTGGGGCCCACCAGTTAAGGGGGAAGGGGGATGAGGAAGTAATGACTTGCAAAGCCAGGAATATGTGTGACAGTATGTGTGGGTATGATAGGTAAAAGGCATTTTAGAAGTAAGGCTGCTCTGGAGCCCAAGAATGGTGCTGTCACTCTGAATGTCCCACCAAATTTAAAAAGAAAAGCTGGGCATTCGTAAATAGCACAAAACATTCATAACAGCTGTATGAGTGCAAAAAAAACATTATTCAAGTGGAATATGTAACACTGATGATGACTGCGGCAGCACACTCCACACCCATAGAAACACCAATGTTTTGCGCTAAAATAGCAAGTGCTTGATCACTGTGATGATACTGAGCACTTGATCACGGTGCTAAAGCGCTCGGCATTAATGTGAAATGTTGGTATTTTGGGGGGAGTGGAGTGTTCTGCTGCACTCATCATTGGTGTTACAAACTGCACTGAATAAAGTTATTTTTTTGCACTCATACAGCTGTTATAACTGTTCTGTGCTGTTTACAAGTGCCCAGCTGTTCTTTTTAAATTTGGAGGTGCAAAGCCAGCCCAGTGGTTCTGAGGGTTGAGGTGCTGGACTCCACACCTCGTGCCATGCCGGTGACCCAAGTTCGGGAATGGTTTGGGGTTGCTTGGGGGTTGGCAGGGTTTTAGGAAGGATCGAGCATCCACAGACAGTTCTTTTTCCTCAGGGAAGGGGCCAGCATGGTGCATTGTTGCCTGAGCACAGGCACTCCACCAGAATGGGGAGGGACCCATGTCCAGGGTGTAAGGCTGCCTCCGTGGAGGTGGAGCCCAGCCGCTCTGCCCATTGCACATTTGTGGACTTGAGGAGAAAACAGGTAGAAAAACCAGAGGCCGACAGGGTCCCCGAGGACCAGATGCACTACCCCCCCAACATGCTGCCTCCGACTTCTGGATTGTGCTCTGGGAGCGGAGTAAGGCGGTGCTCCTCACCCTGCCCCTGACGTGGGGGGTAATCTGCAGGGGAACTATGGGGGTATGGCTGAGCAGGAAATGGTCAGGGTCAGAGGATGGGTCCCTCCGAGGGAGGGCTAAAGCCATCTGGCAACTCCATGATGTAAAGTGTAAATTTAAAAAAAAATTTGGAGGTGCAAGATAATCTCCACATTCCAGTATCTACCCCACAACCACCCCATACTTCAATAGCTGCTCCTAGACCATCCACAAAGTCCAGTATCTGCCCTAAACCTTGATTATATGTCAGTACCTACCCTTATTCTAGCTTCTGCCCAACAGCTACCACACACTAAGTACCAATCAACAATCAACCCACAGTCTTCTATCTGCCCCATTACCTATCACCCCTGTATATGCTCAAAACTACTCCTCAGAGGTATGGCAGCTAGTTCTTTGGCATATAATGGCTATGGAGCAGTTATGTGGCAGCTACTGGTGTTTGGAATACTTAAAGGGTTAGATACAGGTATAGGGCACTTGCGGACAGATAGTACTAGTAAGAAGTTGTTCTTGGGTAGACAATGGGATATTTGCTGATAGAGGGAAGATACTAAAATATGGGGTAGTTGTGAAGTTGTGTGGCAAATACAGGGGGTGGGGGTTATGGAAGAATGCTGAGATATATTGATGGTTGTAGAGCAGATATGGATACATGGGGTAGATATTGGAAAGATACTGATGGGTGAATTGAGTAGATACAGGAGTGAGATGCAGAGGTAAGGGGTAGATGGAGGGTAAATACTAGAGTATGTGGCATTTGTGAGTTTCATACTAGGTTTAGTTATTGTTGAGGAAATACTGGTGTGTCTAGGGTTGTAGAAGAAATACAGTACTTGTCTTGTATATTGTATAGTTGTGAGGCATATACCAGGATATGGGATAGTTGTGATGAAGATATCTTGCTGGGGTTATGGTTGTGGAGTAGAAAAGGATGACTGCGATAGTTGGGGTAGATTCTGGGGTGTGGGTTAGTTATACAGCAGAACTGCCTGTGGACAAAATGCCCTTTGTCAAACTGCTTATTTCATTCTGTGGACAAAATGCCCTTCTCAAACTGCTTATTTCATTCTGTGGACAAAATGCCCTTTGTCAGACTGCTTATTTCACTCTGTGGACAAAATGCCCTTTGTCAAACTGCTTATTTCATTCTGTTGACAAAATGTCTTTTGTCAAACTGCTAACTTATTATAAGGAGAAAATACCTTTTGTCAACTCACAGTTTTTTGTGTGGACAGAATTGTCGATTTCTTAACTTCATTCTGTGAACAAAATACATTTGCTAAACTGCAAACTTCATGTTCAGTACAAAATACATTCTGTCAAACTGCTAACTACATTCAGTGGACAAAATGCATTCTGTCAAACTGCTAACTTCATGTTGTGGACAAAATGTTAACGTTACAATTGGCATCCAATACCTCCACCACCCCACCCCACCCCCAGTCATGCCTAATTTGTTATTCTTTTGGTAGCCGGATAAGGCCCACTAGGCCAAGTGCCTGTTTTCAGGGGGCAACCCTGGGGCACTGGGAAGGGTAAGTGACTTGCTGAGGGTCAAACAGCATGCGAGTGAAGGTTGTGGGAATCTAACCCAGGTCTGCTGGATGTACCAGGCTCATTCACAGCTCATTACTCTAACCTCTAGGCTATTCTGCCAGCCCATGTCTTATATATTAAATAAGCTATTCCAGTTAGCCGGAGCTAGGGATTTATGTTTAATCCTCTCTCCCAACCTGTCTGCTTTTTGATATATGCACTTCAAGCATAAATGTGGTGTACTGTACATCTGATTACATATTTAGTAGGCTCACAGTTGTTTCTGAATCACAAATATTACTTACAAATAACACCAAGTGTTTATCCACACTGGGAACATCAGCTGCAGCAGCAGTGCAAGCTTCCCCATGCTGCCTTTACTGTCCCTCTACCCTTTATGGAGGGACCACCACCTCTAGTGTAGGAGAAGGACATTTTGAAGAGACTCTGTGCCCATTCAGTTTTGGCCTCATGTGGAACTGCCAAGAAGGGTACCAGTTACTGCCAATTGTAGTGTGGACATTTGTAAGTGAGGACCTGGACTGAGATCACCAAAACTCTTTCCAAATAGATTGCCTGGTGCCAAGCAACTAATAGATAATGATGCCTTTTCGCCACTGTGACCACTGTGTCAGAATTAAACCAATGACCCTAAGGCGAATGGCTCCATAACTCACTTCAGATCCAATGAGCCATCCAACAGCCAGCCTCCTGCTGATCAGGAAACTGAAAAATGATTCCCAACTTTAACGAACATGTATGCACAGAATGTGCACAGCATGGTACTGTATATAATAATCTAAATTCCAGAAGAATCAATTAAAGTCTGATCATTTCCCACCAGATATGCTGTGTGACATAAAAAGGTTTACAAACAATATAGTATTGCGGGTGCACTGGGAAATGTGCGTGCTGGCCAGCCATCCACTGAAGTTGGGTATTTTTACAGTAAACCTTTACTGAAATCACAGCAAGCTGTGGTGACAGTTACACTAAAGGGCCTGATCTACAGATGTTCTGCACCTGCTGCAGACATGCAGAGAGGTGATTGCACAGGCAAGAGGGATACGGAGATCACACTCTTCATAAGTGGTAAACTCCATGCTTCCACAGCCCCAGGATGTTGGCTCTTCTGCACCCAATCTCCTGCTGCTGGCACTCCTATATGTGTGTGGAGGTCAGGGATGGGCGTGTGCCCATCCAGGAAAGGTATTCCACATACCGAAGGTAGGACAGGGTGGAGAGACTACAATGCCATAGGGGCAGCAGCAGTGATTATTCCTCCCCTGACTGCCACAGACTGGTCCCTGGGGCCTGATCAGTCCCCACTACACCAGCCCCCAACCCTCAGAATCTCACAGTAGGATTGTGGCTGTATACGCACTGGCCAGTGCCATTTGTCAAGATTTACTTTTGCTGACTGGGATTTTGCTTTGTAATTTTTCAGAATTTTTGTCCAGGAAAGACACACTAAGCCAAGGCTTGTTTCCAGGTGCATCCTGGGAGCACAGGGAAGTTAGTGACTAGCTCACTTTTGCACAGTGTGCATGTGGTGACTATGGGATTCAAACCCAGTTCTCCAGGTTGGCAGTTCAGTGCTCTTAACTACTACATTTTACTGCCTCCCATTGAAGGACCATCATATCCCACCAGTCCATGCTCTATGCTGAGCAAGGGAATTTATAGCGAGCAGGCTTGTGCCTCAGATTGGATGCCTGTGGCCTGACACAGCACAAATTCTAGCCTCACCATTGCCCTTCCGCATAGCAATTTGTGCGTGGCTCCGGGGGGGCATATGTTAGCTCCTGTGGATGCAGGTCAATGCACCCGAGAAATGTGCATTTTATCTGGTGTGCCTTTGAGGAATGGGCCCTGAGCCTGAAAACACCTTATAGTGTTTTGACTTCCCACTGCATAAGTAGCTCAGAGGTTGAGAAAAGATTTTGCTCTGAGACTGTCCACCTAGCTGTGCCTGCAGCGGAGCAGCCACTTTTCTGGCCCCATAACACTGCAGAAATGTGAGTGCAGAGGCAGCTTCAGTCACTAGAGGAGTGATGCTAAACAACAGCTGTTCCAAAACCGAAGAGAATACTGACGAAAACCTGTAGGCAGCCACTTAAAAGGCATTGCCCATTATTTTTACCTATTTAAAAATTATAAAATGGATAAAAAATGGAAAAGGGCATCATATAAGACAGGAGGAAATCTAATCTGGAATAAAAGATACGGGTACAAAATGCAAAATGTTAGCCTTAACATGAATGCTGGTAGCTAAATTAAAACAGAACTAACAAGTCAGAGATCCCCATTCCCTGCAGTCAGGATCTTCTTGGAGCTAAAATTTATATAGCAATGGTGATCATAAAGGAGCTTAATGTATATTGAAGCTAATGTGTTCTTAGGCTATCTGCACCATTACAACTTCCTGCATTTGGCAACTGCATTGTTCTGAAGTTTTTTTACTCTGGAATGCAGTTTTTGTGTTCCTAGTATTAGAATCATAGAACTTGATGGCAGAAACCATGGTCCATCCAGTCTGCTCCCCCCATACTACACTATCCTCCTCCTTCTTTGAGTACCCACTCCACCCTCAGCAACCCTTATGCCTGTCCCACGCCTCTTGAACCCAGTCACTGTTCCCCTACAACTTGTGGGCTGTGTCTCCTACTGTACCACCTGGTTTCTGGATGCACTGCTTTTCTTCTTTATAGCTAAGCTGTGGGTGGCTGGTTAGCAAAAGAATGTTTACTTACTAACGAGCTTTTATGCATCAGGCTGTTGAAAGAAAAACTTTTCAGGGTAGAAAGCTTACCTACAGTTCTCCATTACCACATCAAACTGGACAACACTTATGCCGTTTGTCAGACACCAGTTCATCTTCTAGTGAAGTCTGTATTGGATTCTCTATGGATATGAGTGAAGGGGGAAGGGCAAAGGGAAAAGGAGAGTGGAGGTCAACTCTGAAATGGTCCATTGGCCTTTAATTTCACTTTTGAGGTTGTTACTGGCAGTGGGAACCTTGGCACCCACCCAACATTCCCCCCTTCCATCTGTCCCTGACGAAGCTAATTCTCAGTGAGTGCACAGAACTCCATTCAGAGGCTTTGAGTGGAATACAAGGCCTGGCTGCAGTCTCTCACGGAGCCAGGACAAAGGGAGCTGCAATCAATCATTCCAGCACTGCCTGCTCTGCCCTTGTTAAATTAGTAATTACATTTTGTTAAAGAAGTTAATGGCTCAGAGGCTGGGCTTTTAATCCTTTTAATCTTAGTTACTTAAAAAGGCTCCATCTCCCTGCCCCTCAGAGCCCACAGCCTTGCCCTCTTCCTTCAGCGACTGTTCTCAAACTTGCAACAGTTGGAGTCGGTTTTATGTAAATGCCTCCCATTCTCATTAGAAGGAGTTTTCTAAAGGATTGAACTTGTAGCAGAACAGAATGATACTCTGCTGTTTCTGACTCATGGCAGCACGTATACAGCCCATTTTCATGGCAGTTTAAGGTCAAGGCATTTTCTTCGTGCTTTGTTTGTTATTGATGGTCACTGGACTGCCAACATCTTGTATCCTGCAGGGACAATTCAGTGAGAACTGACCCAGCTCCCACTATACTGTTGCAAATGTCTTCTTGATGGCAAATGTAGAATGCCTGTGTCAGTAAGAGGGGTAATAACTGCATTTTGCATCACTTCCAACACATAAGCAAAAAATATATATATTCTGTGTGCTTTACATAAAACAGTGATACAAAATTCAGATTTGTAACAAATGATAGAGCGGTGCATTATTTTCGATGGCAAAAATACATACCTCTCAGTGCTCTGCACTTCACACAGCATGTAATTTGCACTCAAATTTATCCTTACTCTGCAAAGATTTACTAATATTCCTCAGAATGTTACAGAATATTTGTTGACTCACAAACTATTAAAAAATGTAAACTAACTTGATGGAAGCTAGAGATGGGTGAAACTCAAAAGGTTTGGAGGTTCTAAAAGGTTCTGATCAGGATCAAAAGTTTTGGATGGTTATCCGATCCTGATCCAAATCTTTTAAAACCTTTATGCTGCAGCATTAGGAAAACTTTGTAGTCGTCCCAAGTACCCCATTATTTAAAAATAAAAGATAAACTTTCTCTGGTGTCTAGTGGACCCTCCCTATCCCTGATCCCCTGTCATAAAAGAAAAGTGTTCCCATATTCCCTGGTGTCTAGCGGACCCTCCTTGCTATCCCCGATCGATCCCTGTAGTAAACCTGTAGTAAAAAAAAGTAAGAATATCCTTCATTAAATTTCCCTGGTGTCTAATGGACCCCTCTCCTATCCCTACCAATCCCTATCATAAAAAAACAAACTGTGCCAATATTCCCTGGTGACTAGTGGACCCCCCACCCCACCCCGATGCAGAGCGGGCAACTGGCACAGCCCTCCTCTCTCCACCACGGCCAGCTGCCCATCTGACTGAGCAATGAATGAGTACATACTAGTACAAGCATGTGCTCATTCATTGCCAGCTCCTGTTCATTCCCTGAGGTCTATGGGTGCAGAAGTAGCGGCCGGTCTTTTCGGTCACCAGAGGAGGGGCTGGGATGGGGGATGGCATTGTGGACCTGGGGTCCACAATATGTTCCCCAATCCCACCCCTCCACCAGTTACTGAAATAGACTTCCACTCATCTCTGCTCCACGAAAGACCTCAGGGAATGGCGGGAGCTGGCAATGAATAGATGCGTGCTTGTACTAATGCAGCGGCTCATTCATTGCTCAGTCAGACGGGCAGCTGGCCGTGGTGGAGAGCAGGAGGCTGTGCCGTGCCTGCTCTTCATCAGGGTGGAGGGAGCAGTATCACCAAGGAGGAGGGGAGTGGGGATCCCTAGACACCAGAGAATATGGGGACACTTTTTTATCACGGGATCAGAGGGAAAGGAAGGGTCCACGAACACAAGGGAAATTATTGAAGGATATGCTTTTTTAATTATTATTACAGAGGATCGATCGGATAGGGAGGTGTCCGCTAGACACGAAGGAAAGGAAAACTGAAGGTGGTGGTCCACTAGTCACCAGGGTAAATGAAAACTAAGGGCTTCTGAACTACAGAAAAGTTCAGAAATGGTTCAACTTATTAAAATATTGCCGTTTGGGGAGGTTCGGTTTTTCTAACGGTTCACCATCCCAATGGAAATATTCCTTATCACTAAACATGTGGGACCCACTGTTCATAAACTTGTTCTTTAAAACAGAAAAGGCTATGTATTCTGGCCATTTGTTCCAAATTTTGAAGGCCAGTGCTATAAATTTTAATGCTCAGAGTTTAAGAGGTATGCAAACTGTGACAAAATGGGTGTTTTCCACAACTTATTTAAAACAAAACAAAGGTTTGTTATGCATCTGCACCAAGAAATAAAACTGATATAACCCCCCTTCCCATTTTTGGGTGTTACAGGCCAATTCCTTTCCCTTCATCTCCAGGGATCTCAGGTGGTTTGGTCTGCCTGAGGGCAGAAATTGGTCATTCAGTTCCAGAGAGTTCCAGGGTTGTGATTTGGTTTCAACCTGGCAGGAGGGCCTTTGGGCCCAGGAGATGGCCCAGGCCCTGGGTCCCAGTTTGGGTGGCTGCTGGTTTGGGCCTGTGGTACTGTAACTGATAGCTCATCTTCTGCTTGGTCTCTACTCCCCCTGCAGCTGGCCTTCCTCATCCTTACCTGGGCTGGCTACCATCCCTCCCCATGCCCACTCCCTTCCTGGCAGTTGTGCAGTGTTTATACAGTTATTGCTTCTATGGACATACCACTCATTCTCTGCAACCATATAGTATATTGAGCTACGCCCTTTTTACCATACTACTTATCGAGGCATTCACCCCTTTTTTTTCAGCTTCATACTACCATCCCTGCATCTGCGCATGCGGGCTTTGTGCACATACAGTGCGCTCATTGATGCCATCTTGACACTGACAACATTACCCCCTCCCTCTCTTAAAGGGCCACATAGCGCGATCCATCCTGAACATTTTTGATTTAAAGCAACAAGCCCTATTAAGGGCACATATGTGTGTATATATATATATAAAGGAACAAGGAGATAGCCTCATGTACTGAGGCCGGCATAAATATGCTCAGATAAAATTGGACATGTACACACATATATATGTATATATATAATATATAATATTCTATATACATATAAATCATGGATAACAAAAAATCAAATAATGCCACTCCCACAAGCAGCGGCAGACAAATAACAAAAACCTAATTATCTGTCTTGCAGATGCCCACAAACAGAGAATGCACATCATGCAAGGCACCCATGCTACATCACCAGAAGGGATTATACTGCCAGACATGTGAGAGGGGATAATTTAACCCAGGACATGGAAATCCAAAAATGTCCGAGGCAAGATTGGCAGGTTGACTCAGCCACAGCTGCTCTCCAGAAAGCCACAGCGGCGATGGAGAGTCAACAATCTTTCATGTTCAAAGTACTGGAATGCATGACATCCCTGAATAACTCCAGGCCATCCACCAGTGGAGCCCCTAGAGAGGCATCGAGGCAGGATATGGCACAGTTACCATCACGGCCACACGTCTCAACGCCATACTCCAGAGGAATCTGATGATTCCCAAAGGGAAGAACAAGTGGAGGAGCATGATACAGGCTCCCACTAGACAGCAATCATGAAACCGCCAGGACTACATATTGGGGAAAGTCCACCAAGATGGACACACCATTCATAACTTCTAAACTATTTCCTATTGAAAACATATCAGATCTCATCAAATGGATACGCACCACACTAGGTTTCAAAATTTCTCAACTAGCTCCAGAGAGCGACCTGGACCAATGCTCAGATGCCTCCCAAACAGGAAAATGACTTCCAGTATGTCTGGCACTCAACAACATAATACAGAAAGAATGGGCATCATCCGATCCCACACAATTACAGAAAAAGAACACTTGACAGAATGTATCCACTACAGGAAGACAAAGGCTAAGGCCTGCTGCTCTGCCCCAAAATAGAACCGAAGATAGCAGAATTAAACAAAAGGACAATACTCCTGCTGAAGGGACAGCAGTCCTACAGGACCCAGTCAACAAAAGAATGGAGGAGTTGCTGAAGAAAATATATGAACTCTCATACCAGACAGTGAGAACATCTACCACAGCCTTCTACACATCCAGAGCAAAGATAAGATGGCTAGAGGAAATCGGAAAGAAACTACCTCCAAACTCACAGGAGGCCAAGCTACTACAACAATCATTACTGGCAGCTAAATATCTGGCGACATGTCAGTCGATTCATTAAAATCAACACCAGATCAGCAACCATAGCCAATAGGGCCAGAAGTCACTATGGCTAAAATTATGGGATGCGGATAATGAATCAAAAGCCAGACCACACAAGCTGACCTTTCAGGAAGAATGAGTATTCGGAGATGGACTCCAGGACTTCCTGAGATGACACGGTCAAGGAAAAGACCAAGACATCGATAAGTACTCCGGCTACCTACCATCACACAAGGGCTGTACCTTTGGACAAAGAACTAGAGGGGACAGGAGATACAATCAGTCCTTTTGAGCCAGACAAAGCTCATATCAGGGAGCGTATGGTCAACAGGGAACCTACCAAAGCAAAGGGAGCTCCACATAGGGGGACAAGCATGGGAAAATTCACTCCCAGAGAGGCAGGAACAACAGAAGAACAAATCCATGACTACCGGGACACAACATACCACAACTACATCGTTGCAACACCACCCACACATACCCTTAGGTGGTAGACTCCAATGTTTCAGCAAAAGTGGTCAAAGATGACCTCAGACAGGAGGGTCAATGAAGCAATCTCGAAGAAGATGCGCGATAGAGTTCTGACAACTACCTCAATGAGAACGCTGGATCACATCCCCATTAGCCACATGGAAGTGGTCAATACAACAGGTACAAGACATACTAGACTCTCTGATAAAGTCACAAGCAATACAACCAGTACCCCGGAAGAGACAGGAAAGGAATCTATTCAATATTCTTTCTGGCACCCAAAGACAGGAGACCTCAGACCAGTACTAGATCTAAAGATGGTCAACAAATACATCACACACAAGACTTTCAAGATGGAGACCATATGTTCCACACTAAGGGCAATAAGACCCGGCAACTACCTAGCGTCAATAGACCTCAAGGACACGTACCTGCACATCCCCATGAGACCTACACAGAGAAAGTAGCTACGATTTCAAATCTTGGGACAACACTTCCAGTACAGGTCTCTCCCATTTGGACTAGCATCTGCACCGAGAGTGTTCACAAAGGTGTCCATAGTTCTAGCAGCAATACTCGAGAACAGGAATCCATTTCATTCCATACTTGGATGACTGCTAATTCAGGCCAGGTCACCACAGGAGACAATAATGGCAACCATCCAAACAATTCACACCTACAAGAACACGGATGGGTGATAAATGACAAAAAGAGCTGCCTAACACCATCACAACACATGAACGATCTGGGAGCAGACATAGACACAAACGAGGGACTCGTTCAGCCAACACAAAACAGAAGACAAAATCTCATAGCAGTCATGCACAAACTACTAGAATCTGCAATACCAACAATAGCTCTAGTATCAACAATTCTAGGATGTATGTCATCATGCATCGACCTGACACTGTGAGGCACCATGCTACATCGCACCACAAACCTTCCTATTAAAGTACGGTTCACCATCAGAGGAAAACTTACACCACATGATAATGCTGGACAGCAAGACAAGGACATCATTACTATGGTGGACACACATGGAGAACCTGAATGAAGGGACTCCACTGGAGATGGTACACAGACGTCACTATAACACGGACGCAAGCCTATGGGGATGGGGAGCAGCAATGAGACACAAAGCAGCACAAGGCACATGGTCCCCACAGAAAGGAAATTGCTGATCAGTGTATTAGAAATGAAAGCAGTACACCACACACTAACCTCATTCAAGAAACAGGTACAGGAAAATCAGTACTAATAAGATCAGACAATAGAGCCACGGTAGCCTACATAGCCAAGCAGGGAGGTACCAAGAGAAGAGACTACTCAGGAAAAGAACTCTATAATGACATTGCCACAAACACACATAATATACCACACAGCAATACACTTGGTAAGAAAACTGATCACAACAGCGGATTGGCTCAGCAGGAACAGATACATCCGGAGAATGGAAGTTGCATCCAACAATATTTCAAAGGATACAACACAAATGAGAACCATAACCATGGACCTCATGGCCACCAACAACAGCAAACAAATGGACAAATTCTTCTCCAGGTTCAGAGAACCCCAGTCTCCAGGTGCTAGATGCCCTATCACTCCTGTGGACACACCGACTACTCATATGTGTTCCCACCATTCCTACTGATACTGCAAGTACTAGGGAAAAGTATGTCATCATCAGGATCATAATCCTAGTAGCACCATACTGGCGAGGAGGGCATGATTCGCAACCATAATGTCTATGACAATGGACAGTATGATATTACCAAACAAAAGGGACATTCTCATTCAGGGACTGATAACACACCCGAACCCAAGCAATCTACATCTCACGGCCTGGCTCCTGAAAGGGAGAGATTGCTGAATGCAGGATATGACACTATGGTAATCAACACCATGCTACAATCCCACAGGAACACAACAACTTCCACGTACTCCAGACAGTGGAACCTATTCAGGAAATGGTGCGGCTACAAGGAGATAAACCCGTTGCAAATATCCATGGCAGAAATTCTCCTGTACTTACAACAAGACCTGGATAAGGGCCTAGCTCCATCCTCACTAAGAGTACAACTCCCAGCCATCAGAGCAGCACTAGGTACAATTGAAGGAACATGCCCCGGATCACACCTGGATATTATATCGCTGCTAAAAGCAGCAAGCAACATAAGACCGTGCATAAAGGAACAGTGTACCACCATGGGACTGACATTGGTGGTAGAAGCCATTAACAAGCCACCTTTTGCACCACTTACAGACACCACAGACTCACGGGGCTAAAGTAGCATTTCTGGTAGCCATATGCTCAGCTGCTGCATCAGAGAAATGACAGCACTGTCTTGCAAAGAATTTTTCAAAGTGTTCATACAACAAGGCGTGACACTTTATACAGTACCCTCATTCATTCCCAAAATTGACTCTACTTTTCATAACAATCAGCCAATACAATTGCCAACCTTCTATGAAGAATATACAGACAAACGAGAAAAACAGCTCCACACATTAGATGTCAAGAGAACACTCACAGAATACCTGAACAGAACCGCACACATTCGAAAGAAAGAGAGACTATTTGCCATAACAACAGGACACAAGAAAGGAGCAGCAGCAGCCAAGGCCACAATTGCAACCTGATTAAAGAGGACAATTACAGAGTCCTACATGTCAAGTAACAAGGTTCTACCAATGGGAATCAAGGCACATCCGACTAGAGCAATAGCCACATCGTGGGCAGAACGAAATTCAGCCATGGCACAAGAGATTCTTGCGCGTGGCAACTTGGTCCAATATACATCGCTCACAAGACACTATAGACTTGACACGAAATTCCAGCAAGAAATTCCTTTGGAATTAGGTGCAATGACAGCTACAGTAAAGGACAGATAAGACACTCATGACATTAAGACAATACAAACACAATGTTACTCATGCTCTTCCCACCTAATTCAGTAGGGCACTGCTTTTGAATCACCCTAAGGTAAGGATCTGGAGGTGCCATGGATATACAGACAACACAATGGTAGTTTACCCACCTGGTAAAGGTGATTGTGTTACTGTATATCCATGGCACCTCATCCCACCCAAGGGAGCATGATAGAGCAGATAAGGGCATTCGAGAATGTAGAAACATAAATGCGTACAAGACATGAATGTACACAAAAATATTATTAATCTCATTAAAGTAGTATTAGAATCCTGGACACACCCTCTAGAGTAATGATTACTGTCTGTTCATATACCTAACAAGTTATTTTACAGCTATGGAAATATCGAAACTAAAGACACCGAGGTGGGGCGAGGGGCTTGGTGGAGGACCGAAATCCGAAACTTAGGACACATGGGCATCAAGTAGCCTATCAGGAGTACATAACCCTAAGGTAAGGATCTGGAGGTGCCATGGATATACAGACAACACAATCACCTTTACCAGGTGATTAAACTACCATTTTCCTGGTAGTCAAAGGCTTCTTTTAAAGAATCAAGCTCTTTTTTCAGGGAAGTCGCCCGCTTGGGAATTGGACAGAGGGTGTCTTTGATCTGCGATATGCACTCCTCGGCTTCTACCAATCTCTCATTTGCAGACATTTGAGACACCATTTCTTGTAAGCGCTTATCAATCTTTGCTTTCAGTTGTTCCAGTCTAGGTGATAAAGCCTCTAGCAGCTAATCCTTAAGTTCACACCCTAGCACTGACATCTCGGCTGCTGATAGCGAGATAGGCCCCAGCGTTTCAGGCTGCAAAAGGGTTGTTTGCTTTTTGGTGCTTTTAGGTCCTGAACACTGCAATTTCCCTTCCGACAGCACAGTATAATCATCCATCATGGTCTGCACAATCACTCAGAGGAATTTAAGCATTATAAACAGGCTTATGGCTAGGATTGCGAGATAATGATAGCACTCGAGGAGCAGAGTGATCCGAGGCACATCTTCACTCCATGCACTGGTCACGTGACCCTTTGTACTAGTTCTTTAATACACATTATGGTACTGCACAACCACTAGATCACTAGGGTTAAAAAGGATATTCTTTTTTTTATCATTCTCCTTTGTTTTCAGAACTTCATTCATGTATAATTGCAATGAGATGAGTTTGATGTCCTTTGAGTTCTAGATATCCAGATAAAATTAAGGGAATTTAAGTTTCTTACCTTATTCTTTAAGTTAGACTAACCTTCCAGCATACTTTTGTAAGCAGTAAACCATGACAGTGTATTCATTACAGGATTTTGATGCACACCTAGTGGTGAAGTAAGGCATGAGGCCGAAGGTTGTGTCCTTATGCCTCTGCGAAGTTCAAACAATTCTATAATGCATAACCAAAGTGGCTTATTACACTTATAAAATTTCTTACTATTAGATTTTGGGGGGATGGGAATGACATCTGGTACCTGACCATGCAGTGCTAGGAATTTAATGCATGATCAGGTGACAGTGTCTCAGCCAATGAATTTACTAAATTGCTTTACTACCATTTTATAATATTTATTTATTTACTGAAATTGTTTCACCAGGTAGACATACAGAGATGCAGTAAGAATCTTGTTTACAGCTGTGACCTGGGGTAAGGAGTAAGAGGTGGAGGGAGGGAAGGGATTACTAGTAGATGGACAATATGATAGATGCGTGCTATACAGGGAAGTATACAGGAAGATACATGCTGTACAAATTATACAATGTTTATATAAGAAGTACAAAACCAGCATCAGCAGCTTGAGAGTCAAGCAAATAAATGCACAATAGCAATACAAGGATAGTCACAAGGAAACAGTCAGGCGAAGTCACAGTGATATGTGTGCAAAATCCTAAAGAATTGCTTTAGTGGAGGGAACACTAGCAGGTTGGCAGCCACCAAGACTGGTTTGTTATGTAACTGTGCGAACCTGTAACAGAAGGCCAGCTGACCGACCTACAGTTTACACCTAGGAATGAGGATGCTCTTTCAGCGTGGGAGCAATGACAGTGATCAGAGCAGGGCTAAGCAGGTTGTATAGAGAGCTGGAAGCTTGTTGAGTTGGTATTTATGAATGCAGAGGCCAAGATGTTGCACACATCTGCAGTTAAGTGTAGGGCACTTTAGCCAGTCATAGAAAGTGCAATGAAGGGGGCAGCAGAGAGTAAAGTAACACAGAGAGCTGAACAGAGCATCTAATTTGATAGATGACATTTTTAGAGAGCAGTCAATCAGACTGAAAAAGGGCTCCAATTTTTTAAAGGATTTAGTTGCCAGAGACTGAATATGGGAGGAGCAGTCAAAGTATAAGTCAAGGATCATTCCCAGACACCTATGCACTGAAACAACATCCAAGGTGCTCCTGTCTTCAGTTGTAGAGATTTGCAAAGCAGGCAAAATTCACTTTTCAAATGAATTTGCGAAGTTTGCTGAAGTCACAGGTTGCAAAAAGCTGACTTTGCAATGTTTCTGGCAGATGAAGTGGAACTTTTAAAAAGTCATGTAAATTCGCCAGTGAAGTTGCAGCTTCACTGTGACTGCTTGACTTCACCTAAAAAAGTGTCACTTTTCTTGGAAAACTCAGTGTGAAGTGGTGATGCAAAATGGGCAGTTCATGAAGTTTTTTTGAGAAGATGAATTTCACGACTTCGCTGGAACTTTCCAACATCTCTAGCCGTGGTATCCAGGTTAGGACAAATGTGGTTGCCCCTAAAGGACAACCTAAATTGTCAGGGGGATTCCTTAGGAAAAAAGGCACAGGAGGACAGGACTGGGTGGGGTGGGGCATGTTAGGTAGGCTCAGGGTGATGTGGGGGGATGGTAGGAAGGAAGGCCCAGGCAAGGGGAGGGGGTTCATGATGTAATCTCGATGACAAATATGACAGGTCAGGTAAGGACTGGACGGGGGTGGGGGAGAGAAAAGGGGGGTGGCCTAGGGGGTATTTAGGAGCCAGCAGAGGAGAGGGTCTCCCTCTTTTTGCTGGGATCTGAATTTAGACCAGAGCTCAGCACTTTGACTGACAATTCAACTACAGTGCTTGAGGTAAGGTATTTTCAGGTGGCGTAGGCCAGGCCACATGGGAGAGGCCTGAACAGTAACTAGGCAGGGGAGTTAGCTTTCAGTGTGCTAGTGGCAGGCCTTTTGGACTGAGGGTTTTCCTACAGGTGCTTTACAGTCAGCACATTACCTGCAATTAAGGAAACAGTTCAATTTGGCTAACAATTGCAGGAAATACAACAAGTAGTAGAAGAGTTTTAGAGCCATGTGAGGCAAGGTCTGTTAAGGGGTAGAAATACAATGTTAACAGGCTTGGCAGGAAACAAATAATAATGAATTAGTGACTAGAGAAACAGCAGATGCATTTTTAAGCAATTTAGAAAGTAAGAGTACCGCTGGGGAAAGTGTCTTTGGCTTCTGTTTTTCCTTTTTGTATTGTTCTACACAGAGGATTGTTTTTGGGCAGGAGCTATGGGGAACTGTGACCATATGACAAATGTGGAGAACTGATTTAATAAACTTGTACTAGGTTCCCTCGTGAATTAGACGCTGAGGGAACATTTTAGGAGATATATAGGAGTTGTGCTAAATAACTGAGTATATAACAGTTATAGGGCACTGCTGCCCTGTTTGTATTTTACATAAGTGAGGAATTATTTTGAATTTCCATAGTTAGCATCGATAGCACATAGCCAATTCGATGACCTTTTTATATTAGTAAGCGATTGAGAGCTGGAATCCCCCTACTCTTGTACCACTTGCTGCAATGGATTATATATCTGCATAGCCTTTTTATGCTGCTTACCTAATGATGTACAGGAAGTTTTTAATGCTATGTACTTGCATAAAATCTATAAATAAAAAGTAAAAAAAAAAAAAAAAAAGAGAACCAGATGGAAAGGTATAGCAGATGGCCCCTGTAGTCCTGATCCTCCTCAGGCGACACTCGCTGCGGTGCTTTGGGCTGTGTCCTGTTTGATAGGGGGCACTGAGGTAGCAGGGCCCATTTTGTTGATGTCGGGAGTCGGGTAGTTAATGCTTCACGGGCCGCGGATTGTTTTTGTTAGTGTTTTTCCCAGAGCAGCAGGGCTCGCTTGTTTACAGAATCGAGGAATAGTTGTGGTAGCCCAAAAATAGAGGAGGCATCATGCTGGTGGGAGCCGGAGAGTTCTGCAGGTGTTCACTGGGGTTTTGCATGGGGTTAGTGGTGCGAGACCGGCTCCTCTATGCTGTCCGAGCGACTTGGAGTGCAATGGAGCTTCTACAGGAAGCCGTCTGGCAGGCAATCTACCATGCTAGGTGGTCTTGTTCTCCAATTCGGGCAGCCTGCTACTGGAGGAAGGGGAAGTGGCCTGGCGGAGCAGGGATCCTGTCATGTGTGGCATTAGGCCAGCACCGTGGCCTAAGGAAGAACAGCAAGGGCGTTTTTCACTGGGTTTCTTGGGATCAACTCCTGGGCTGGGAAGGTGGGGGGCGTAGTAGGGGACGACTGAGCGAGGAACAGTCATGAAGAGGCTCGGGATGGTGTTCCTAGGCTGAGGAGGCTGCAGGCTTGGCGTTCAGCACCAGCAAGGGGCTGCGCATGCGTGATAGTGGGAAAAACGGGTGCACATGCGCGGTCTGGCTGGTGGGCACCATGTTTGTAGTCCCAGGCACAGAAAAGGATGATGGCTGCATGCAATCACACTGGAAGCATGGCATATAAGGGAACAAGTTTAAAAGGTAAATGAACAAAAATAATAATAAATAAATAAATAAATGAATATACAAATAAATGATTGAATGAATAAAAAGAGAAAGGGTAAAAATGCAAGAGGAGGAGCAATAGCACTGTGCTGCCTGGTACCGGCGGTGTTTTCAAGGGTATAGGAACAGGAGAAACAATATATTATGGGTACAGTCAGCAGGGGGCCAATTGGTTAAAAGGCAGGGTTTGAATTTCAGGTGCTCCCAATGGTTTCTGTTATAAAGTCAGTGCTGAAGGTAATAAAGCGCTTATACTAAACAGGTTGAGGGGCAAGTGCTGCGCTTTTGAATTACAAGGGAATGCACAAATACTACACTACTATGAGGCACAGGCTGGTTGAGAGATTTAAATGTGTAAGCTCTACAGTATATATACTGTATATATATATATATATATATATATATGTATACAGTATATATAAAATCCGCCAATCAAGGATTACTTACAAAGAAGCCCATGCGGCAGTAGAGGCTTGAGGTAATTATAGGCAGAAAAAGAGCAGCTCAGCACTTCGACTGGGAAGCAAAATAAAATCAGAACTCGGGGCCTGCAGGCAGGTAGCCCAGGGCACAGGAGCATGAAACAAACAGACATTTACAAGGGAATCACAGAGGAAAGATTTTAAAAAAGTATATGTATATGTATATGTATGTGTGTATATATCTATATATATATATGTGTGTGTATGTTTATACGTGTATATAATATATGTTTACACAGCAGGAAGGTGACATCAGACAAATCTAATCGATTTCTTTGATTGGGTGACCAAAGTAGTAGATCAGGGAGGGGTTGTGGACATGGCCTATCTAGACTTTAGCAAGGCATTTGACACAGTCCCACACAAAAGATTAATATACAAGTTAGGCAGCCTGGGAGTGGTCCCAAGATGGTAGCCTGGGTAAAAAATTGGCTGGAGAACAGGACACAGAGGGTAATAGTAAATGGAGCCCACTCTGAAGAAAGGGGGGTTACTAGTGGGGTACTGCAGGGTTCAGTTCTAGGACAGGTCACCTTCAATGTCTTTATAAGTGACATTGCAGAGGGACTGGAAGGAAAAGTATGTCTCTTTGCAGACGACACAAAGATCTGCAACAGGGTTGATACACAAGGTGGGGTGGAAAGGATGAGAAGGACTTGGCAACGTTAGAGGATTGGTCAAATGTATGGCAGTTTAGATTCAATGCTAAGAAGTGCAAAGTAATGCACCTGGGAAACAAAAACCCAGGGGAAGAGTACACTATGGGCTGTGAGATACTAACAACAACAATAATGGAAAGGAGGTAGTCATATCAGATGACCTAAAGGTGGGCAAGCAATGTGAGAGGGCAGTAAGGAGGGCTTGGGGGATACTGGGATGTATAGGAAAAGGCATCACCAGTAGAAAACAGGAAGTTGTTATCCCTCTGTACAGACAGCTGGTGAGACCTCATCTGGAGTACTACGTGCAGTTCAGGAGACCCAATCTCCACAAGGACATAGACAGGATGATGGCAGTCCAGAGGAGTGCAACTAAAATGGTGCAGGGTCTGCATCAGAAGACATAAGAAGAGAGACTTAAGGAGTTTAATATGTATATCCTCGAGGAAAGGAGGGTCAGGAGGGACATGATAGAAACTTTTAAGTATCTCAAGGGAATCAACAAAGTCCATGAGTGTAGCATCTTTCAGAAAAAGAGATGTGCAAGAACAAGAGGGCATAATTTGAAGATAGAAGGAGGCAGCTCAGAGGTAATGTGAGGAAGTATTTTTTCATGGAGAGGGTTGTCGATGCATAGAACAGCCTTCCTGTGGAGGTTGTGGTGTCAAAAACAGTGGGGGAATTCAAGAATGCATGGGACAGACATAAGGCAATTCTAGGGGTTGGGGGTAGGTGGAAGTAGGCTGTTGGTTAACTAGGATCTGCAGCTTATCCATTAGGTAGGGAAATGGGCAGACTGGGTGGGCCAAGCAGTCCTTATCTGCTGTCAAATTCTATGTTTCTGTGTTACACATACCATAGACAGGTAGGAAAAAGGGGGAGGCAATATATATAACCAGAGTCAGAGGAGGGTATGGGGACGTGTGAAGGAGGAGGAGGATTGGGAGGACCTCAAAGACAAGGCCACAAGAACAGTAAACAAAGAAAGGAGGTGATGGGGAAAAAGCCTGATGGAGAAGGGTATGCTGTGTCAGTAAGGGTTGTTTGGCAGCAGCGAAGCAGAAGGAAGTGGTGGAAACTTCATGAAAACTGAAGACACCAGTGGGGGGTTCCGGGAAGAGCCCAGCAGAGAAAAGGATGCCACAGGAGGTGCCGGACCAGGAACAGGCTGAGGAACCTGAAGCCGAGGGTGGCATGAGTGGTAAGGACAAGGGTATGGGTCTGGTGGCAGGGGGAGCCAATGAGGGAGGGTCTGGTATGAGGGGGGTTTGGGTTAGCCAGGATCCCAATCAAGGTGGAGGTGATGAAAGAATGGGTAAAAGGATATCCAGATGTGAGGGCAGGGAAGATGCTAGTGGAGGGGTTCGAAAAGGGCTTTAGTCTAGAATATCAGGGGGCGAGAAGGAGCAGGAGATCCAAGAACTTGGCCTCATTAAAGGGAAAGAAGATATAGCAGAAAGGAAAATAAGGAAGGAAGTGGAGGCCGGGAGGATAGAGGGTCCATTTCAGACCCCACCCTTACCCAATCTGCGGGTTTCACCATTGGGGCTGGTGCCGAAGAAGCAACAGGGGGAGTTTAGGCTTATCCATCACCTGTCATATCTGGAGGGGGCATTGGTGAATGATCACATCCCTGGGGAATGTAGTGCAGTTTCTTACTCAACATTGGAACAGGCAGTGGAGCTGATTAGAGCAAAGGAAGGGGCATGACTCGCAAAGACCGACACTGAGTCAGCTTTTCAGCTACTACCAGTCAGGAAGGAAGGAAGATTGGGACCTGTTGGGATTCAGCCTCCAAGGCTTCTTCTATTTTGACAAGGCAATGCCCATGGGCTGTTCCACAGCTGTGTGAAGTTTGAGGCATTTAGCACTTGGATGCAATGGGCATTTGGGAAAAGATATGAGCACAAGGCGGGAGTACACTAGTTATATGATTTCCTTTTGGTGGGGGAGAACTGGAAGGAGACAAAGTCAGTGCTTTGGGATTTTGAGCATACGTGCAAGAAGACAGGGGTACCACTTGCAGAAGGGAAGACAGAAGGTCCAGATAGGAAGCTGGAATTCCTGGGAATCGAGGTGGATGCAGAAGAGCAAGTTTTCAGGTTACCCTATTAGAAAGTTGCCAGACTCAAGGAACTAATACAGGCAGTCAAAAAGAGGCAGAGAATCCTATTGGGTCAGGTACAACAGCTGTTGGGGCACTTGAATTTCACGTGCAGGGCAGTGGCACCTGGGAGGGTGTTTCACCAGGAGATTAGCCAGGGCAACTGGGGGGGCCAAACTGCCCTGCCACTAGGTGGACATTTCATAAGGGATAAGGCAGGCTCTGGAGGTTTGGCAGCAATTCTTAGTAGACTACAATGGGGTCACGTTCTGGCAGAAAGAGTGGCACAGATGCATTGGGGTCTATTGGAATGGGGGCATATTTTAGGGAGAGGTGGATTGCAGAAGCATGGCCAGAGTCTTGGAGAGAGAGAGGGGATATTGAAGGACATAACACTGCTGGAGGTTTTCCCATATGGGTGGTGGTGCTGACATGGGGGGATTTCTTAAGGAACAGGAAGATAATGTTTTGGTGTGACAATAGAGCAGTAGTGGAGGTCATCAATCGGCGAGGAGGGCACTCTGTGTCAGCAAACAGGGTTTTGAGACAACTGGTGTTGTGGGGGGCTAAGACTAAACATGTCAATTGGAGTCTAACTGCTATATAGGAGTTCCTGGTCTGCCAACACACTGGGTGCATACTAAGAACATGGAAGGTGGCGGGCTATTTGCTATATAGAAATATGTGAGAAAGCTGGTATAACATGTATTTCTGTCTTCCACAGGGCAGGAAAGGAGCAGGCAGGTCTGGATCCGTGGGCATTATTACATTTATTGGTCAGAGATGTGGGCCGCCATCCATCGGGGAGGAAAACAGCTAGGGCAGGACCCCAACAAAAGTGATGGTTTATTGGAAATGGGTCCTGGTCATGAGGTGGACACAGATCATGTCAACCTTGGAGGAGCTGACGCAAAAGTGGCCACAGCCAGACGGGCTGATAATACATTTGGGGGGTAATGATTTGGGAGATCAACTGTGGGGATTCTTGTGCAAGGAAATGCTAAGGGACCTAGGGGCAATTTAGCAGTTTTGGCTGTAGGTGAGGATAGCATGGTCAGAAATGGCACCTAGGATGGTTTGGCGCAGGCCAGGGACATAAAAGGGATGGAGTGAGCTAGGAAGAGGATTAACAGGCAGGTGGCAGCATGGTTAAGGGGGGTAGGGGGAACATACATAGCCCATAAAGACATTTCATTTACCAACCCAGGGAGGTACAGACTGGATGGGGTGCACCTTTTTCGACAGTGGGAATGTCATCATATGTGCTACAGTTGGGAGATAGTGTAGAAATCATTCCATTGCCTAAGCTGGAGATGGGCTAGTGAAAATTGTTTAGGAAAAATTAAATGGGGGGTGGAAGGGAGGGGGAAGATAAGATCCATGGGCCAGGCGCCAATGCCTGGACATGGAGGCAGATGAAAAAGGAGGCGTACAATTAAGGAAATAGCAATATGGGGAGGCGGTTGCCGTTGGCAACTGGACCCAAAGAGAGGGCAGCAATGGGAATAGGAGAAGGGGTATTGAGCTTTTCAAGTGTCCGGACCCCGAGAAGATGACGGACAACAGCCTGTTCAAGGAAAATTGGATGAAGGGGTATCGGGCTTTACAAACGTCCGGACCACGAGAAGACGACAGGAGAACCAAAGACATTTACAAAAGACAATTGAACTATGTGATTGAACAGAATATTAACTGTTGGACTTTATGACGGATAATGTGGGGAAAGACGAAGGAATGTATATAAATATGTAAATGTTAAAGTGGCAAAGTAAAGGTGATGATGTGATGCATAAAATAAATTAATTGCCAGTTGAGCACCCACTAAGAAGTTGTCTGTGCATTATTTTCCTGGGGAATCTCCGTCTGACAATTTAGCAAAAATTTTCGGGAGCCAAATCACATGAACAGTTTTGGATATGTTATGTGTCAATTTCTTGTTTGTGACGTGAGACTGGGAGTGGGGTGTGACCTGATTGACCTAAAGTCCAGTCTGTTCACTCTATTCTCAGATTACTAGGTTACTATTTATATAACTTTATAAATGTATTGATACACTGGGGGGCTCCCACTATCCATGAGTAAACCACAATTCAGGTTCCCACAATTTTCCCTCTTTTCCCCACTTTTATTCTTTTACTTTTTATATTTTTTCCTTTTACTTCTGTACTCCCAACCCTTGGTGGCTTTATCTTTAAGGGTGTCTGCACTCACACATCAAAGGCATCAACAACCACCATCAGAGCTGCCAATCAGAGCTCCTGACACAAAAAGCTGCTGACGCCTCAAAGAAAACTTTAAAAAACATAATAATTGGGTACAATTCTGCTTGCATTCCATTTATATTTTGTAAATTTTTCCTCCCCATTATTTATCACTAAGGGAATTTGCATGAATATATGATCTTTATCCCTTAGAGTTCCTTTAGAGTCCATGTGGCAAGCAATGTGAGAAGGCAATAGGGAGGGCTGGGGGGATACTGGGATGTATAGGGAGAGGCATCACCAGCAGAAAACAGGAAGTTGTTATCCCTCTGTACAGACAGTTTGTGAGACCCCATCTGGAGTACTGCATCCAGTTCTGGAGACCCCATCTCCGCAAGGACATAGACAGGATGGAGGTAGTTCAGAGGAGGGCAACTAAAATGGTGCAGGGTCTGCAAGAAAAGCCATACGAGGAGAGACTAAAGGAACTTAATATGTGTACCCTTGAGGAAAGGAGGGAGAGGCGGGACATGATAGAAATATTTAAGTACCTCAGTGGAATGAACAACGTGCAAGAGGGTAGCATCTTTCAGAAAAAGAGATGTGCAGGAACAAGGGGACACAATCTGAAGATAGAGGGGGGGATGGCTCAGGGACAATGTGAGGAAGTATTTTTTTCACAGAGAGGGTGGTGGATGCATGGAACAGCCTTCCTGAGGAGGTTGTGGGGTCTAAAACTGTGGAAGAATTCAAGAATGCATGGGACAGACATAAGGAAATTTTGGGGGGGGGGATAGGAAGAAACAGGCTGTTGGTTAAATAGGATCTGCAGCTTATCCTCTAGGTAGGGAAATGGGCAGACTAGGTGGGCCAAGTGGTCCTTATCTGCCGTCAAAGTCTATGTTTCTATGTGCCTCTATAGCTTTCTCCCTACTTCAAGTAATAATCCTCTGTTGTGACATCATAGTCTGTTGCCATGGGAGTAACTGTGATACCACAAGCAGTGCTCTGTGACTTCAGGTAGGGAGAAAGCAGCAGGAATAGATAAATTATTCAGGAACAAAGATCCTGTTTTCACACAAATGACCTCAGTAATAAATAATCAGGAGGATGAATACAGCACTAATGGGAAATACAAGCTGGACTGTGTCTAAATATTAGGTGCTGTTAAAGTTCTCCTGAACTTGTCACCTGCTTTTTAACCATGAATGCCCCCAATTGTTGCCTCAGGTGAACAGATCATGTAAGCACACCTGCACAGGACTGGTTTGAGGTCCAAAACTTTGTTTGCAAGAGGGTCTAGGTGTAAATAAGGATATTTTGGAAAACCTGCCTATGGACTACAAATTAGGCAACCATATTCCTCTCCTCTGACCCAAAATGACATGGTGACAGGGTTAGAGGGTGACTGCCCAATCAATCAGGAACAGAAAGAAGCCTCTGAAGAAAGCCACAGGGTATTATTGACTTTTAGTGAACTTCATTGATTCAGGTTCTTTTGCGGATTCCAATCACTTGTTAATTAGCAGGCCTCCAGACCTGCTGAAAGTGACTGACAGCTCTAAAAGCCCATCAGGAGCTGCCATTTCCCAATGAACAACAGTGACTTTTCCAGAACTGGAAGAGATCTGGCTGAGACCCAAAGGGAGTGGACCTGTGTGCTGTTGAGAGTGATGGACAGAAGCTGCACCGATGCTGCTGTTGGTGGTGCTGCCACTGCAGAGACAGATCACAAGTCTGCTAGAAAGACACTGAGTGAAGAGGAGTGACTCAGAACTCCTGCTGAGAGAAGAAGGTAATCCTGCGTTAGCTCAGTGTGAACTGAAGCTGAAGGCTTCAGCTATATTTCGAGAGACCTTGCTGCAGTCCTTAACCGCTGAACTGTGATTGCAGATAGTCCAGAAAGCCAACCAGCCAGTGCCACAGCCCAGTGCTGGCAGTTGCAACACACTAGGGACTGGATGGCAGGATGTGGTGTATTGGTCAGACTTTGTACAGGTTTCACAGGATGAGCTGCCTTGTTTTTATTTATTTCTTTTTATTTATTGTATAATCGGATTTACAACATTTGAGCCAGAGGCACGTTTACAAAGGTACCTCATCACAGAGAGGACCTACAGAGTCAACATACCTACAGAATACAATCATACAGAATAACATAGTTTTACGTAATTGCTTGAACACAAAGAGTAATTAAAAAACATTTCAGAACTGTGTGCAGAAGAAGATTGCCTGCTGAATGCGGAGGTCTGCAGAGGCCTGACTAGGACCAGAAAAGCAGCCATCTGCGAAACAAAAGCAGAGGCATATGGAAAGGAATACAGGAGAGTGAAGTGAAGCCAGCGAGAGAGGGACTTGATGCAACTCTACTGTCACCCCTGAGCATCAAGGGAGATCCCCTGGGTTGGGAGAACAGTGACTTAAGCAAGGCGTGCCCTGCCACAGCATAGTGTAACATAGTAAGTGGGCAATCAGTTAATGGACTGGTGTACAGTGATGTGAGCAAGTTTTATGGAGCAGCTCAATGTGAGTGACTCCAACAAACCATTCATAGTTAGAGCAAGTGGTGAAGAGATCGCTGTATTCCGTAGAGCAAGTGTAGCAGTGAGCTACACTCGCTAAAGCAGGATATAGTGAGTTGTTTTGCCAAGTCTTGCTGAGCTGGCCATTTAGCGTAGAAGTGTAAGCCACTGTCCCTGGAGCTAGAGGACCTAGGTTCGGGCCTGGTTCTAGACAGAAAATATTTTTTTCCAGTATTTGACTGTTTTTTTCCCCCTGTGTCCATGCCCCCTGTGGAGTTGATTATATTAAGTTTGGGAGGTGCGGGGGGCTTGCCCCTTGCAAAGGGTGGTGCGGGGGGACAGAGCTTCCAGCATAAAAATGAATGTTATTGTTTTGTGCCATAGGAATGTAAGTGACCATCGCTGTTTGCTGTGGTCACTTGGATATTGGTTGCTGTTTTGATGTGGTGCAGTCTTGGTTGCTCTTTTTGGTCAGCGAGATTTAATACTCCCCATTATCACATAAAACCTCACAAACTGACCATGCATAGGAGACATAAGGTGGAACTGAACAGGATATTTGAAACTCTGTAAATCATCCTACGATACTTAAAAAAAATTGAAGGTGGAGATCCTGCTTTTGCATTGGATGAAACCCATGTGGTAACCGTATGGTAAGCATGTGAGTATTATGCACACTACCATTGCATGATGCCAGAGCTTATGTGTGAAAGAAGGGGCAGTAATGTGTTTCTTAAGTAAATAATAACATCAAAAGTGCTTTACTGAGTTTTGTACATGCTATAAGGCCCTCCAGGGCTAGACTGTACAAATCCTGTAGACACCTGCCCAAAACAATTGCCTTTACTTGCAGGACGACTATGAATATGGAGCTGATTTTATTTTAAAAATCGAGGAACAAGGACAAACTCAGCTACAGTCATTGCTGGACAAGTTCTAATAGATTAGATTTGTATAGCCCCGCTCCAGATTATGGTTTATCTTTTGGTAACCACCCTCTCCCCCTGACAGAAATGCCACTTGACTTTCTTACATATCATTGTCCCTTGGAGGAATTACAGACAGTCACTGACCCCACGTGCCTTACCACTTAAAGTGACTTGCCAGATTCCTGTAAAACAAATAGTAGTCAATGTTAGAATGAAACAGTGCTGTGTCACCACCCAGAAAACAAACAGTAAGGGTGTTTATTTAGGGTCAGCTTGCAGGCCCTAAAAATGGAAAGGGTTTACAAGATGAAATAGTCAGTACAGGCCCTGGCTGGTTCTTCTCAGACTGCAGTACACAAGGGTTGGTTATCAGTCACCTTGCTAGGTGCAGCCAAACAATAAATGATTTTAACCAGCTGTGCTTCCAGTGCACATCCGGGCTCAGACCAACAAATAGCAGCCTGCACCCAAACCACACATGCACAGTACCGTCACTGCCGCCCAACTCCACTAGAGGGCACTACACTCTTCCCACTGGTACCAGTGTAAACCTTTTAGATGTTACTTGTGAGCTCCCAGAACTTCACTGGGCACCCAGTCATGGAAACAGTGTAAGCTGTATAATGTTGCACGTGATTGGCCAGTGATGGCACGATCAAACAAAGTAAGCAGCAATGTTTGGTTGCAAACCCCTAACCCAAAGGTTCTTAAAAAGGGTGTTTGTAAATCTTGTCCAGAAGGCCTAGTCCATTGGTTTTATGGGATAACAGCTACTACTAAATCTTGCCAACCAAAAAGAGTGACCAAAAGACCACCCCACGTTGGGTGCCGTGAGAAAGGCTTTTAGAAGAGTTAGTCATTCTAATATGCACAGTAGCTTCTAAGGAGAGGACTGCTCTCCTTGATATTAGTATAAATGAACCCTCAAACATGGGTGTGTGTCAAGTTTTGTTTTAAAGAAATCCAGCTTGTCCTGAAACATATTTGAAAAGCAGATGATGTTGACCACAAATAGAGACAGTTATTCTAGCTGTTCTTTTATCTGCCTCAGCCAAGAGTCTATTATATGATAAACAGTTCTGCTGAACCAATACATGGCCAAGACTCTTATAGAGTCTGATGTGCTATGTATTTACAGTGCCTTCAGAAAGTATTCACCCCCCTTGGATTTTGTCACATTTTGTTGTGTTACTACCAGAATTTTTAATGCATTGAAATTATTTTTTCCCTCTTGATTCACACAGCATACTCAACAATTGAAAGGGGCAAAAATATTTTTATTGTGTAACAAAAAATTATGAAACATTAAAAACTGAAATATCTTGTTTACTTAAGTATTCACCCCCCTGAGTCAATACTTTGTAGAAGCATCTTTGGCAGCAATTACAGCTTTGAGTCTTCTTGGGTATGTCTGTATCAGCTTTGCACATCTGGATTTGGGGATTTTCGCCCATTCTTTCTTGCAGATTTGCTCAAGCTCTGTCAAGTTGGATGGGGAGCATCGGTGAACCGCAATCTTTAAGTCTTTCCACAGATTCTCAATGGGATTCAAGTCTGGGCTTTGGCTGGGCCACTCAAGGACACTCACCTTCTTGTTCTGAAGCCACTCCAGTGTTGCTTTGGCTGTATGCTTGGGGTCGTTGTCCTGTTGGAGCGTATCTTTGCCCCAGTCCAAGGTCTATTGCAGACTGATGCAGGTTCTCCTCAAGGATGTGCCTGCATTTGGCTCCATCCATTGTTCCCTCTATCCTGACAAGTGCCCCAGTCCCTGCCGCTGAAAAGCATCCCCATAACATGATGCTGCCACCACCATGCTTCATTTTAGGGATTGTGTTACACAGGTGCTGAGCTGTGTTCAGTTTGCGCCAGGCATAGCACTTTGCATTCAGGCCAAAGAGTTCAATTTTTGCTTCATCAGACCAGAGAATCTTTTGCCACATGGTCTCAGAGTCTGCCACGTGCCTTCTTGCAAACTTCAGGCATGCTATTATGTGGCCTTTTCTCAGGAGTGGCTTCCGTCTAGCCACTCTCCCATAGAGGCTACATCTGTGAAGTGCTGCAGAGATTGTTGCCCTCTGGACAGGTTCTCCCATCTCAGCCATGGAACTCGGTAGTTCTGTCAGGGTGGTCATTGGGTTCTTGGTCACTTCCCTGACCAAGGTCCTTCTTGCCCGGTTGCTCAGTTTGGGAGGATGACCTGCTCTAGGAAGAGTCTGGGTGGTTCCGTAATCTTTCCATTTCCTAATGATGGACTTGACTGTACTCCTGGGAACTTTCAACACCCTAGAAATGTTTTTATACCCCTCCCCAGATCTATGCCTCCTCACAATTCTATCACGGAGTTCTACAGACAGCTCCTTGGTCTTCATGGTAGAGTTTCTGCTCTGACATGCACAGTCAATAGTGGGACCTATATAGACATGTGTGTATTTCCTCTGAAATCATGTCAATCGGTTGAACCGACCACCACAGGTGACCTCCATTCAAGTTTTAGAGTGATCTCACAAGGAAATTGGATGCACCTGAGCTCAGTTTGGAGTGTCATAGCAAAGGGGGTGAATACTTATCAAATCAAGACATTTCAGGTTTTTATTTTAAATTACATGTACAAAAAATTCCAGACATTTCATTCCACTTTTTTCTAGTTGTTTAACCAGGTATAGCACACTAAGCTGAAAGCTTTTTTACAGGAGCGACCTGGGAGCACAAGGAGGTTAAATGACTTGCTCAGGGTCACACAGTATGCAAGTGGAAGCTGTGGGATTCAAACCAGGTCTGGTCTGCTGGATGTCACCAGATTTGCAGCTCAGAGCCTTAGACCACTGCACTATACTGCCTCCTTCACTTTGACATTATAGAGTAATTTGTGTAGATACGTGACAAAAAAATCCCATATAAATGTATTTTAATTTGAGTTTGCAACATCACAAAATGTGACAAAATCCAAGGGGGGGGGGGCGAATACTTTCTGAAGGCACTGTATATCAGAGCTTAGTTGCTGCTGCCGGTTCCCCCCAAGTTGGCACTATTTCTGAGTTTAGAGCAAATACAGATTTGACTCATATGAAACTGGATTAGCAGCTGCAGAGTGGGCTGGGAATACATTGTATTGCAGGGAATGTGGAAACTCCACATTGTTTGATTGTATATGTTAAGCATTACCATGAGTACAGCAGCCACTGAGGCTCAGAGAATGAAATGCCAAATTGAAAGGAATAAGCACAACTGAGGGAGAATGACAATTAAACACCATCCAAAGCCTTTGAACATGTACGCTAGCTAGTACATTGTGTATGATTACATGACATCTAGAGTAGTTTATTACTGTGCAAAATGAGGTAATGCTACTTGCAGAAAAAATCTACATTATGCTGAAGTTCATAGGCTACCTTGCTCAAGTCATAAACCCCTGCTTACACTTACCAAGCTGTTACACAGTGGTGTGGCTCACACAGGTGTCAGGCTGCACCTGATCATTTTTATGTTGCTTGCGCGCAGAGTAAGAAACATATTGCAGCAGCTTGGTGCCCAAGCAGGTTCTGGAGGTGCGGCACTGTCGTGGCCAATACCAGCATGGCATTTTGGGGCGTGTGTGATGTCCACCAATAATGGGGGACACAGCCGGTGACACTAGTTTGGAATGTTGCCACCGACTTGAAAGAAAAAAGTCATGCCTGGATGCACTCCCCCCCACATGCACGCACGCGTATTGTGTGGTAATCCACTCCCCCCAACACACTGTATGGCCGACGGGGTGCCTAATCCCCATCAGCTCCAAATGTACCTCCCAACAGACAAGCAGGTGCCACGCTGGGAGCCCACTCCAGCGTGGCAGCAGTCACTATGGCCAACAGGGTGTCGAATCCCTGTTGGCTCCTACCACCCCAAACAGACTTCCAGCATGGCAAAAGTTCCATGTCGTCCAAGAAAAAAAAAATAAGCCTGAAAGAGAAACCTTCCCTCGCTGACTGTCCTGACCCCTGCTCCCCCACCCAAGCCCACCCTCTCGCACCCCTGCCTCCCCACACCCCCTCACCCCACACTTACCTCCGGAGTTTGGCGCGACGATCTTCGATGAACAGGGAACATGTCTGCACTCTTCAAAGCCCACCGCGGACTGAGGAAATGCCGGTAAGCTGTATAATGTAATAAATAGGGTTTTTTCAACTTTGATGCATATCTCGGGCACTTTTAGGAATTTCTTCACCAAATTTTCAACATGGAGTTTTTGGGACCCCACCAAATGAATTCTGTCACTGTAATTTTGTTAATCGGCCTCAAAAGGTGATTTTGCGGTCACTGCATAGAACCACCTTTTGGGACCATTCTGAAATGACAACATCACAATTCATGAGGTGGGTCCTCAAAAACCTATGTTGAAAATTTGGTGAAACAATTCCCAAAAATGACTGTTTTACGAGCATGTGTTGCGCTGTTCCTACACACGCTCATAAGTTTGCGAATTTTCAATATTTTCACTCCAGATTTTCAACATTGCCATTTTACCACACCTCCTTATGAGCAGTATAGCTGTCATTTTTCACATCTCACCCAAAACGTGTTTCCACACATGTAGCGCACAATGGCACAGTCGGCGTGCGAAATCAATGTTCAGGACAGGTTAAGAAAATCACAGTGACACTGTTCATGAGCAGAGGTGTTACAATGGTTATGTTAAAAATTTGGTGAAAAAAGTCCATAAAATGACTGTGTTACACGAGACCATTGCACAGTTTCCATGCACCCTCGTAAGTTCATGGATTTCTAATATTTTCAGTCCAGATTTTCACCACTGGCATTTTTCCACACTTCCTTATGACCAGTACAGCTGTCATTTTTCACACCATGGCTGAAATGTGTTTTCGCACTTCAAGCGCAGAAATGCGTGGTCGCTGTGGGAAATCATTGTTTGGGGCAGATTAAGAAAATCACAGTGACACTGTTCATGAGTGGAAGTTTCAAAATGCCTGTGTTGACAATCTGCTGTAAAAAATTCCCAAACTAATTGCATTATGGGTGTGCATTGCACACTTTCTACACATGCTCGTGATTTCACCAGTTTTTTTTTATATTTTCACTGCAGATTTTCAACATTGCCATTTTTTCCACCTCCCCATGAACAGTACAGCGATCATTTTTCACATCCTGTTCGAAATGTGTTTTCACACATGCGGTGCCAAATGGCGTAGTTACTGTGCAAAATCAGCTTTCTGCTAACGAACTGATATTGCCACAGTTCATAAGGCGGGGCTCACAAAAAACCCATGTTGAAAATTTAGAGTGAAAATGCCAATGAACGCCTGAGACGTTAGGGTTTCCGACCATAATGCCCCACCCTGTAGAGATTGACAGGCATCAGAGGTGTGACTTGGGATTCTCGCCCGTAATGCTCATACCATTCCACACCCTGCAGCCAGTGAGAGGCATCGAGGTGTGCCTTGGACTCTGCCAAAGTTCACCCCATTCTCCTATACAGCACCCATCTCACTGTGTTTCCTGATGGAATGGGGTGAGCGCATGAGACCAAAGACCCCAAAGACACACCATGACTACTGTCAGTGTCCATGGGGTAGGGTTTTTGATGAAATGGCGTGGCCATTATGCCAAGCGACCCAAGGCACACCTAATCCCTGTCAGTCTCTGCAGGTGGTGGTAGGGGTTGGTTCAGTTCAATACTTCACTGCCATTCCTATTATGCAGCTCTCTAACTCCTATGCTACCAATGCCAATGCCAGCAAGCAAACATTCAGCATTGACAAATGCTTGTTTAAGACAGCTGTGTACCCCACTTAGAGTATTACAGTCAAAATCTGAAAAGACATATGTTGTGCAGAATGTTTTGATTTGTGTGTGTAGTCCTAGTGCACCCTTCCATTTGTTTGCTAGTAGTTTTTTTCTAAATTTGCTTGCTGCCGGCCTGTCGGCGCAGCGGTGGGATTTCCGCTTGCGATGCCGGCGACCCGGGTTGAGGAACGGATCCGGCTCGCCGGAGGGCCGCTGGGGAGTAGGGATAGAGCATCCGACAGACAGCTTCCTACTCCGGGAGGGCGAGGCAGCACTCGGTGCACTGGGGACACCTGGTGGAGACCGGGAGTTCCACGCAACTGACGCTCGACGTGGGGGGGGGGAGGCTGGGCGGACGCTGGCGTCATTGCATGTCCCCGCCTCCTCTGGGGAGAAAAATCAGGTGGAAAAAGATGGCGGGCAGGACCACTGATCAATGAAGCCCTCCCTGGAGAGCCTCACATTGCCGCCGCCACTGCGGGACCTCGACCAGTCGCAGTTCTGGGGTCACGAAGGTGGCCCACGGCCCCACCCTCTGGGGGGCAAGCCGGGGGTGACCGAGGGCCCCCAGCAGCAATTGATGGTGGTAGAGGTCTCCGGGGGCCGTGACTAGGGCGTTGGCTGCCAGTGGTCCTGCCAGAAAAAGGGCAAATATAAAAAAAAAATAATAAATTTGCTTGCTAGTTTAGTGACCACTGAGGACCACCACATTCATATTTTTTATGCCTCTTTTTTCTACAGTGTGTCCTGTCCCATGTAACAGTGCTGCATCCGTGACTATAGATTCAGTAAGTACTGGTATAGAGTCAGTTTTATAGCAGTAGACCTGTGATTTTTAAATAACTTTCCTTGTTCAGTGAGCACTAAAATCTACATTTACAGTTCAGCAAACACTTGAGGGATAACTGAGTGGGATATCATGTAAGAAAACAGCTACAGTCTTCACGCATTATTGCATTGATGATGTGGGGTGATTAGTGTGCTTTTCATGGCATAATGCAGTCGGCGCTTCAAGACATTGGACATTTCTGCAAGTCAGCTTTTTAGGGGTGAGTGCCCTGCTGTTCCTCCCTCCTTCTACCCGCCACTAATCTCTGTGCCCCTGATCACCAGCCTGCCTGCTTGTTACTTGGGACACTAGCTGCTTCAGCCAGTGTGGCCTGGCCAGCCATGCTGCTGTGTGGACAGTAAGTTTCTTCTCCCTGTCTGTTCACTCCGGCCACTTGGGACCCTCCTACTAACTCTTGCCTGTGGCTACTCCCTACATGAGTCACTCCTAAGTTACATCTGCTCATAGCCTCCTGCTGACGAACTCCTTGCTTGTCAACCTGTGTATTGTTTGTATATTCAGCATACCAGTTATATATTACTCTGCCAATCTCTGTAAATAATTGGCTTTAGTGGTTGCTTCCCATCAGGGTCACCCCCTGCCTATGGCTTTTGAGTTAGCCATCAGCTGTTGTTCACCTTGCTTAGCAGAGTTGTACTTGCACTGGTCAGTCAGATTCACTTAGCCTAACCCCTGCTTTTGGACTTGCTCATCCATGCTGTATTTACACTGCTAAAATTCATAGCCTTACCCCTGTATTTGAGTTTTGTGCATCTGTCTTGTACTTGCCCTGCTTTGTTGACATTACTCAGACCAACATCAGCTTTACATTTGTTTAACTATGCTTACCCCTATTTGGGTCATCGCTACACACTGCTCTCTGCATAGACAGTGCTGCTGGCACTAGTTTAGTACAACTTATAAAATGGGTTGGATGTTTTCTGGGGCCTGATTGGCTGAGAGGTACCTTTTGCTGTGTCCTTATCAGCACATGTTGCAGCAACCAGTACATCTTCAGCCAGTCAGGACTGTTTGCCACACAGATTGTTATGCCAGCCTCTACCTTTTAGAAGTGGAACTGGCTACCTGAGCTGGAGAACCTCCACCGCCCGCCCCACACACACACACACATGCCAGTTACTGTCCCAGCTCACTGTACTTAAGTACAAATCAAACCCCAAATCATTTTGACAAATGCTTTCAACAGTAAATTTCTAACCTATTTTGGTCTGTTAAAAATGACTGCAACCAAACCCGGTGATGCGTGCCACCAGGCCGTGGTTTTAAATCCTCTATGGAAGCACTCCTCAGCAACGGGTTTTCAAACAAAAAAAAAACAGACCCACTCCTCCACTCATAATTATTTACATAAATCAAATGACTCCTGCATGTTCTGTTAGGAGACAGTGAGTAAGCGGCCCAAAGTTACAACCGTGATCTCACAAGCGCTGTGAAAAAAGTAGTAAGTATGGCGGCTGCCATGGGGCACGCCTGCACTCAGTAAAACCGGCCAGTGGGTGTCAGGCAAAAGGGTTCAATGGTAAGCAAGCTGAAGAAAGTGGATAATGTTACGATGTTCATCTGCAAATGGGTATACATCTTTTTTGTGATGTTAAAAAACCCAAAAGGGTTTTAAGTAGTTACAATGCTTGTAATGATCAAAGTAAGCTGCAGTAAAACTGGCTGCTGGGTGTCTGCAAACGAACGTGCTGACCATTTGTAAGCAGCAAAGACCCCCACAAAGAAAAATATGTGCACAGGGGTACAGTTACAGCACAACCAGCAATGATGGGCACACAACCCAAGTTAAATTTAGGAAGCCCTCCGTTGGCAACGAAACACTTGAGAAAGTACAGGGGGACTATTTTTCCTATTTGAGCTATAAAACCCCTATATATATATATATATATATATATATATATATATATATATATATATATATATATATATATATATATATTTCTTTACTTTTGTTTTCTTTGTTTTTAATAATTCCATGGGGGACCCATTTTATAAACAGAATAAGGCACTCTGAAGTGTGGTTTATGGGCTGATAAGAGCACTTCCCAGGTGCTATTAAACCACGCCTCCTCGTATCTTATTCCTTACTTATCACTGCTCTACCTAGCTATTTTAATTGCCTATCCTGCAACATCTATCTCATTTCTAGTCTCATTTTGTAGCATTATACCAAGACTGCTATTGGGCACTGTTAATTTATTGTGGTTATTGCTTCCCATTTGCTTTTGGCCCCATCCCCCTGACAGTGAGCTTCCTTTCACTCCTCTGCCCACTCCATTTCCCCACTCCTCCTAGCCTCTTCACCTCCCTTCCTCACCCAACTCTCCTACCCTTCCTTCTCTTCCCCCTTCATCCACCTTCCCCACTCTCTACCCCTCCCTCCTCCCTTCCTATCCACCCTGGTCTCTTCTCCTCCTTCTCCCTTAATATGGAGTTTCACCACCGTGCCCTCCTCTACCCTCACTGCCCCTCTTCTCCAATGGTAGGAAGCACCATTCCATTCTTCTCCTCAGTCTCCTGCTCCTCTTCCTGTCTGGTGATGTGGAGACTAACCCTGGCCCCTCCCTCCCACCTTCCCATCCTCTCCTCCATCACTGCTACCAAATATATTAGTGTTTACCACCTGAACCATAGGATCCTCCTCCCTAAGCTTGACCTCCTCTCTGGCTGAGTTCAGCCTCATTCTCCTGATGTCCTCTGTATTACTGAATCCTATATCTTCTCCATGATTCTGGACTCCAACCTGTTCCTTTCCTGAGTACCATCTCTTCAGGCAGAACAGGGGGAAATGTGGAGGAGGCATTGCCATCTATGTCTGCCAGAGCCTGTTATGTACGACAGCCATCTGTGAGGCCATACCCTTCTCTCACTAATTCCTCCTAGTCAGGCTCTCATTCCCCTCCTCTATATCTTTATTCATTTGGGTTTCTATGCCTCTCCTAAGATCTCTTACTTATCACTGGTGAACTCATCCTCATTGGGGACTTCAACATAAATTGGCTTTCTTTGTGCTCCAAATCTACCACTCTTAGGATTGAGTCCTTTAATTTGTCCCAGGTTATATTGGAACCTACCCTGATCAATCCCCTCTACTCCATCCATATACTTTTGGACTGGGTTTTAACTGCCCACCCCCACCAACTCATTGCTGTAGGTATACTACCAAATTAATTTAGTCACCACTGTATAATATCCTGCATCAGGAAACTTGAGCATCCTCCCTCCTCACCAAAATACAACAGGTCCAACTTTTTATGATCACTACATGTCAATCCTCTACAGAGTGACCTTACCGCCACAGACTAGTCAGCTATCCAGTCTGGCCATGATATTGACATGGCCCTCATACTACTTTTGCCAAACTTTTCCTCTGTCTGGCCAAGCACACCCCACTCAGGAAATCCAGAGTCAAAACTTCCCACCACCTTTGGATTACCTCCAGGATCATCAATGTATGTAAATCCTGTGATCTCACCTGGGCTGACTATAAATTATCTCACTCCTCCCCTGATCCCATCTCATTCAGGGCTCTGAGGAAAAACTGTACTAAGGCTGTCTGGGCTGCAAAATCACACTATTTCCAGACAACCTCCAGAAAAAAACATAACTCTTTAACTAAATTCTGGGAGGTTATCCTCTTCCTTTTTGACCCCCCCCCCACCCAGTCCACTCCCCAATCCTCAAAGTGAGTGGTTCACCTGTTCATGGCCCTACTTCTGTTATTGTTCACTTTAATGAGTTCTTCACAACCTGCACCCTCCCTTTCTCTCCCCCTCCTGGCTCTTGTTCTTCCCCTCCTGTCCCTCTTCCCCCTCCCCCCCTCACTGGGTTTCCACATCCCCCTGTCACCATCCAGAATACCCTGCTTGCCCTCTCCTCCATCAACCTGTCAAAGTCTAGCTCTGATGATTGGAACCCAAACTCCTCCACCTTTCAGCTCCTGCTATCGCAGCTCCCCTTACTCACCTACTCAACCTTTCCTTCTCCCTCTGCGTTGTTCCTCAGTCCTGGAGGTTGGTCAAGGTTATTCCATTTCACAACGGGGGTGACCCCTGGGTGAACCCTGCTCCCCTGGAAACTTCTGTCCCATCTCCCTCCTCCTCTCCCTCTCAAAGCTGCAAGAGAAACCAGTTAATTTCAGACTCCTCGACTTCCTTCCATCCTCCAACTTCCTCTCACCCTTCCAGTCTGGTTTTTGAAAGCACCATTCCACCATCTCCTCCCTGCTGCATGTCACTGATTCCATCTTCTCTGAGATAGATCAGGGGATATAACAGCCACCATTTCCATCGATCTGGACAAAGCTTTCGATTCAGTGACCCATCCACTCCTCCTGGACAAGCTGAGCTCTGCTGGCCACTCAGCTCCTGCTGTTGTTTGATTCCATTCCTACCTCATGTGCCATCAGCAACTGGCATATGTAGGAGGTATCCTGTCACCTCCACTACCCATCCAGGCTGGGATCCCACAGAGCACCATCCTGGGTTCCATCCCCTTTTTCATTTTCCTGAATGATCGCTCCTCTGCCTGTACCAACTCATATATCCACATGTATGCAGATGACACAGTCATCTTCACCTTCGGCCCCTCCACCACAACTGTGGAAGATCTGCTCCAGTGGGACTTCAGCAATGTTCTGCACTGGTTCCAATCCAACCAACTCAGAGTCAACACTAAAAGACAGTGTCCATGACCTTTGGTACCAGTCAGAAACTGGCTAGGCTCATTGCTCCCCCAGTTTTCACCGCTCTGGATGCATGCCCCTTGAAGCATTCAGTCCTTCAAATACTTTGGTGTGTGGGTAGACAGAAAGCTTGACTTCTTAGCCCACATCATTGCCATCCATGCAAACCTCCATCTCAGGCTTGGTGCCCTGTACCGCAACAAAGACTGCTTATCTCTGCATTTCCACAGGGACCTTGATACCAAAATGGTACTCCCTGTCAGAAATGTAGAATAGTCTCACTTCCCAGGAGACTCTATATCCAGTGCACAGATCAACTATGGATACTTCACAAACCAGAAGAAACATTTGCCAGTGCCACATGTTTGCTTGCATGTGTGTGCTGTACAGGTGTTTAGAACTGATGGTGCATAGATGCAGATGCCCTGCACCAAGGGAAGACTCCATCCAAGAGCACTGCACTTTTGTGTTTAGTGACGGATGTGAACAATTCATGAGGCTGTTTGGTGGACTGTGGAAGCACAGAGTCTTCAGGTCCCTGCACTTCCATGTGGCCGCAGATACATAGGGCAATGAGTGCATCTGGCAGCCAATGGACATGGTACTCTGCCACCCACAGGTGGAGGGGTACAGGGCCCTATGCCAAGAGAACAGTTGTCTTCACTATATGGTACATGGGCCCATGCAGACAATCTGTGTACCTTTCCTTCCATGGCTGGGGGAGGTCACATAATAGTGTCATTCCCCCACCCTCATCCCATCCAGCTAGGCCACTGAGCTCACCCTCAAACTCAGCTCACCATCACAGGATTGCAAAGCATGGCCACTGGGGGTAAAGACTGGCACTACACACAAAGGTTGTTAATTAGAATTTATTTTTTATTTTGACCCCAACTTTTCAAGATGATCATTTTATGATTCACCTCATAAATATGACATGTATAATTTATAGTATCTAAAATGTCATTTCACACCAAAGATATGAAAAACACGTCTCATCAAGGATTTAAAAAATGACACATGTCATGTTTATGAAGAGATGTGGAAAATGGCTGTTTGAAATCAAAATATGGAAAATTAGTGAAGTTATGCTTGAGCCTTCAAATACTGTAATGTTCTGTCATAACCTAGGCATTTTATTGTATTTTTACACCAGATTTTCAGCATAGCCTTCTTATTACTCCACCTCATGAACTTGGTAGGTGAAACTTTTCAGATCCCCACCAAAATGTCATTCCGTGCCTTCGAAATGTCATTCCGTGCCACAGGTGTGAAAACACATTTTTGGTTAGAATTTGAAAAAAAATGACAACTGTCACATTCCTGAGGTGGTGTTAATAAAAAGTTACTATATTTTAAAAATGTGGGGTCAAAATGTTACAAATTATCAAAGTTTTGAGAGAGCGTACAAAAATTTCAATGTATGTACATAACTTTGGCATTTTTACATATTTTGATCCAAAATTTTCAACATAGCCTTCTTATGACCCCACTGCATGATCAAGGGCAGTGAAAATTTTTCAAATCCTGCCCAAAAGGTGATTTCGCAGTGTAACTGCAAAATCCCCTTTGGGCCTGATTTGCATAATTCCACCACCATTGGTCATGAGGTGGGGTCCCAAAAAGGCCATATTGAAAATTTGGGGCCAAAATATGCAAAAATCAAAAGTTATGCATCAAAGTTAAAAATCCCTTTGAGATATATATCGAACTGCACTACCTTAGTTTCTCATATTGCAATTGGCAGTTCCAGCAGCAAGATGCATCTTTAGTCAGAGCGGATCTTCACCCTGGGATATGTTCAGGTGAGTGAGGGTGTGTGGGAGGTGGGGTGGGGTGCTGGGGGGGGAGATCAGGGTGGGGCAGGTGGGGTGTGTGAAATTTCACTTGAACATGAAATTTCACCCATGAAATGTGAAATTTCACCTGCGGAACAGCGAAATTCTAGTGAAATTGTGCATTTTGCGGCAAAATTCCACATTCCAAGGATAAAATGTCACAACTTTGCACCCAGTGAAAATTTTCATGAAATGGCAGATTTTCACAAAATGTTTTGTGCAGTGAAATTGCCAATTTTGCGGCTCTTTCATCAGCGAAATTTAATTTTGCAACATCTCTATGCAAATGAAAGGACAGAAGCCCCTTCTGATAGGAGCAGCTTCAGTCCTTTTAAGTACACAAAGTTTCCACCCAGCAAGCAGCGAGTGGCATCACAACCACAGTGCATGGTCATTGGTGTGGTGTGCCAAGCCCCCTTCCAGTTTGAGCTGCAATGGACTCTGCAGTGACACACCTCTGAAATGCCATTTATTGTAACAAAACTTCTCTTGCGCATGTGCAAGCAAATGTGAAAAATAGAGGATCTTCAAAAAAATTAAAGGTCCAGAGTGCTGGACTAGCACCTGAACACGTGTCTAAAGTGCTAGATTAACCAAGCATCCTTTCAGCTAAATTGCATCATATACCACCTCCGAGAAAAACTGTCCACATCAACAGAAAAATACATTTCAAATGGTTGATTTTACTTTTCAGTTCATTTAAATATGACTTCTTGAAAGCTTTATGTTCTCAGGTTAATGGCTCAATAATCACTGTTCAATAGTTTTAGAAAAAGTCTTTCAGCAAAGCATCAATTGAATAAGATCAACCAAATCACACTGGGCTCACATTTAATTTGACTAGCGGTGGAATAGGTATTTCTATGAGAACTCCACTGATATTGCACTTGCTCTGATATTTCAAAAAATCTGCTTCAGTCAAAATTCCAGTGCCATGTATAAAGTTAGCTTTGTTAAATTAAAGTGCAGTTTGACACCATTCTAAGGTGCAACAGTTTGTCATTACACTTCTCTGGCTGAGTGCTTGCAAATGCAGGTTTAATGGAAGTGCAAATAATGGGTTATAAATTGCTAGATTTAGAAATCTGCAAACAATTATCAAATCATGTCCAATAAATAGCTAAAAACCAGAACTCCAGATCTACTGGCTATATATGATGCATGGTAAGAGGCAACTAAATATAATTGCAGTAAGCAAAACCCCAGTAAGTGCCTCGCTAGGCATGCTAAATGTCAAGCTGTGGATGTGCCTCACTCAGTCAGGACATACCTGACCTGCTTCGGCAGTGAAGGTAAACAGCACTTTGTACTAAGTATTGGTTTGTACCACTTCCCTCCTATCTGTCTGACCTACTTCTCCCTCTGCTGCTTCCTCTTACTCCCTCCACTCTTCTAACACTCGTTCCTTTAATGTCCCTCATTGCTCTACCTTAGCTGGTCAGTCTACTTTCTGAGTACAGCTTCCTTCCCCCTCAGACTCTCTTCCCCCTTCTCCCTCTTACCTTGCCCTAAAGCCTTTGTAGGGGTCCTGTTTCTCTGCTGTATGCTCCTTTCATCACCCCTTGGGCACCTGATTTGGCTTCTCCTCTGCTTTTGATTTCATATTTCTGCTCACTCTTTTGAGGGGACCATGGTTCATTGTAACTGATTGTACTGTTTGGGTTGGTGCCCTACCACTGTCATTAATAAGCTTCAGTTATTAGTTTTTTTCTTTTTTTAATCATTTATTTTTATCCCCTGGTCTCTCCGACCTGCCCCTATTAGCCTCCTTTCCCCCAGCCCCATCAGTTCACTGTCCCTGGGATCTACCATGTTGACCCTTGCAGTGCCTCACAGATTACCTCTTGTGGGGAGCCTCCCGGGTGGCCCCATTCCTGGGAGATGTTTAGCCCAGTTACAGGACGACATGCCTTGTAGGTGGGTGCAGGGCCTGTGAGGAAAGGAAGCTTCATCCTGCAGATCAAGGTGGTTTCTGCTTTTCTGTGTCCCCCAGCATTCTGATGCTCCAGAAAGCATGATGGCTTGATGTGTGCTATGCGCTGACATCTTCTGCAGGGAGAACTTTCCCTCTCTAACTGCTGCCCAAGCTTGCACCTCCATCTGTGGTCACTTAGGTGGTGGCCATGCAGTGGAGCAGGCAACCCTCATGCCTTGGAAGAGGAGAACAGTCATTGGGACCCTCAGTCCTCCTCCCCCTGTCTGACCCCGGCTCATCCCCAAACCCGGGTTGCTGACATGGCGGCAGGTAAGACACACGTGCCTCAGCCATCTGCACCACTGGGCCAGCATATCAGTGATTACTTCTGACTACGGTATCATGTTTCTCCCATGTCAACTAATGAACTGCTGTGCTCCCTTGTTCCCCCTCTCTCAGGTTGAACCTAGAAATGAGCCTGGCTCAGTGTGTCTTTCCTGGTCATCAGTTTTCAAACAAACAAACAAATAAATACATAAATCATATTTACAAGCAGGACATCATCCTTTTGGACAAGTTCAACAAATATCATGGCAAAGGCATACACTGCCTGGAAAGATTAAAACATTTTTTCCACATAAGAAAATGTTCAAATCTGTTATTTCAATCCTTTTGTACCCTTAATTTAGCCTAATGATATTATGTTTAGGTAATTATTTAGTTATACTATTTTTAAAGCATTCTAAAGATATGATAAACATTACACACCTACGAAGTTAGGTTTGTAAGTAGTGGTGTGAACATGAATAACAAGGCTTTAAACCCTAATTGAATTTCTTTTTATTTCTGACCTTGCTCACAAATCTTAATTTTACTTAAATGTAATTACTGTATAGTAGAAATAAATTAACCCTGCTGAAAAACATTATTTAATATGAAATTGTTTATTTTTATTGTATCATATAAGCATATCTAGGGGAAACAAGCTGATGAGACTTTGAAAACGGTGCTTTTTGATTATGTGAAAGAAAAATTAATCTGGCAACATGGATTAAATTCAATATAAATTTCTGCTTTACAGTATCTGTGTACTGTACATTGTGGGACATCAGATTTGTCTCATTGGACAGAGGTCTTCTGAGTGTAAACAGAAGGCTGCAACTGAATGTGGGACAGCTGAGAGGCAGGTCTTGGCCAGCATGTTTTTTTCACACTTGAATGCCCTCCTCAACATTTCTTGGACCTACCTTGTGAAACAGTTTCTCCCACGGCTTTTTTTTTTTTTTTTTTAAAGAGTGGCAGATGTTAGTTAAAATGCAGGGAAAGGGGCGGTCAGTAAGAGTGTTAAAGGCAGTAAAAAATGGCTGACATGGATTGAGAGCAGATCAAAAGGGGGCAGCATGGCCATCAGTACGTTCCCAGGCAGCTCTTTGTGAATTTCAGGAAAACCTGATTTTTCTTTAATGATTTCTGTAAACAGGGCCAGCCTCCAGGGTGACTGTGAATTAACCAATGTTCTGTTCCACAGAGGAGGTCCTCAGTCCATAAAACCCCTTCTTAGCAACTCTCCCAGCAGCTCAGAGTGCACCAGTGGCTTTATCTTATTATTGGTTTTCAAATAATGAAATAAAAGTCCCATTTTCAGGGTGACCCAAAATTATTGCTGATAACAGTACACTTTGGAATCACACATCACGGAACAGTGTACAGAAATTAGTGGATAAGCAAACAGCAGAGATAATTTCAGTTACCAGCAGTCCCTGCAGTCTGTAAGGATCTCTTTATTTGGAGATGGGGGAAGGGTAGATTCATAATCAGTGTACCTTGTCAGATATAGACTATAATTTTATTTTATTTCAACCACTGTGTCCTGTAAAACAAGTAGAGTAATCCCACAGTTGTACAGAGACTCTTTATGTGGCATCATCCTATGAAATGACTCACTCTCAGTATAGCTTAGTGTCACAGGGTGATCCCTGTGATGAGTAGGGGCTCTGATATTCTATAAGATACTTCTAACCCCCCAAGAAATAAAGTGCCTAGGTATAAAGGGATGATATTGATTGTAACTTGACTGTTAGCGCTGAAACATCCCTTCCTGTATTCCCTGCACAAAATAGCAATCTTTCATGGCAGGACACCCTTGCATGCTTCCACAGACAGAATGCCAGAACCTAATTATCTGTGCCTTTCCATGCTATTCCTTGTCCAATAGCCAGTATACAAAAAGGAAAGCCTCTAAAAAGTCTTTAGCAGCTCCTATTGCGCTGCTAGCATTAAAGTATGCCCTGATTCTGTATGAGGGTACATGTTGCACTATAGGAGCAAATTCCCCGAGAGGGAGTATGTAAAGAAAGCAGGACGTGCGTCTTTATAATATGCCAGTGCCCTAAAAACATGGAAAAGGCATTAGGAGCCAAAACAGTTGCTTGGCAGGGTTCATGTAAAGCCCCTAAACTCCTAGCTCTAATCTGCAATGCGCCTGTGATAGTGAGCAGCTGGCAGCTTGCCAGAATGCAGCTCATTAAAGAAAGTAAAATGTGGCGAATTGAAATGTTTACCATTGGGCTGATATTTCAGCCACCGCCTTGTGAAACATATAAAGTTGCAAGTTACTAGGGAGTTGGTGAAGTATCCTGAGCTTACCAAAAAAAACCTTGTGAATTACAATATTAGAAAATTAGAATAAGCAAGGTGAGGGCTAAAGAAATAAAGCCCTTACAGAAAGAAAAGTACAAGAGAACATTGTTCCTTTTGAAGCAGTATGGCACAGTAGTTAAGGCTCTGAGCTGCAAACTTGGTGACCTAGGTTTGAATATCACAGCCCTCCCCCCCCCACTTCCATACTGTGTGACTCTGAGCAAGTCACTTAACTTTCTTGTGCAGACAGGCTGCACCTGGAAACAAGCTTCAGTTTAGTGTGCCTCTTCTGGTTAAACAATTTCCCCTTCTTTTTGTTTTGGTTTATTTTCAGTTACTGCCTGGTATCCTGAAGTTGACAAAGGGAAAGAAAATAAGGAGCACGCCCTTATTCTTCTATTCACTTGTCCAACTCAGGAATACCTATGGTCTATACATAAAGAATAGTAGTAGTCATTACCTGGTTCTGCAGTCAGGAGTGGACTGTCTATAGGGCTGGCAGCCCCAGAAATGGCTGCTTTTATAGAAGTAAGGAAGTGCGGTCACTCCAGAATGGGAGGGGCTTAATCCCTTAATGACCCTAATGATGATACAATTAGGTATATTTGGCCTATTCTAGCTCAGCGTTGCATACAAAGAGAGGGGTGTTGCTATAAAACTATGTGGGGTAGTATGTTAGACAGGTATGGTGGGTTATCAGGCGATCTAGACTAACCCAGATAGTTTTATTTCTGTAAATTAGATAATAGCTAGGTCAGGTGACCCCACCTACATGTATAAAAGTCTGCCACTAGGGTGTTAAAAAAGAGATAGAGACCAGACCAGAGAGTCAGTCTGGAACTGTGAGTCTGAGGGCTAAGACCGCAGAGTACTGCTGGGCAAAATAGTTGATCCTTTGAAGCTGAACTAATGACAATTTTTCTCTTCTGTAAGAACTTGAATCATTTCATGAAGTATAAAAATAAAATGATAAATGCCATCCTGGCATTTTTTATGCACTGATTTTTGTTGTCTGCCTGCAATTTGTCTCCTGAACCAACGACCCTACTACACTTAGTAAATCAGAGGCAGATGAAAAAGGATGCATATTGTAAGTAGGTGGTTAAAGGAACCACACTGGCTAATCTTGTGGGGGTGGGGGCATAAAACAGACATCTCTGGTTGTACTAAAAATCAAAAAATGTGTTGTGATGGTGGTGAACATTGGGTGCAGCAAATATATGGCTCTGAGATGGATTGGGAAGGGTACCCTACGGCTTACCTTGCTGGGGTGGCTCAGTGTTGGTAAAACATATTTGCAACCATACTGTGTCTGAGCTTATAATTTGCAGTATGGCAAGCAGGGTTAGTAGTCAGAAGATATCAATAGATTAGACTTGGCCAGTTGGGGCCACTGAGGGTGTCCATCCAATTGCAAAATATGCTCTTTCCTAAAACCAGTGCCGAACAAACATCAACACTGATACTCTGGGTCCAATGGCCAGCCCACTGGCACAGTGGCAAGGCGTCCACATGCTGCGCTGACATCACAGGTTTGGGGATGGACTCGTGAGTTAGAGGGCTGGCCGAGGGAAGAAGGATTGAGCTTCCTAGGGATGGCTCTCCTTTTCTGGGGGGAAGGGGGCACAGTGTCCAGCGCTTTACAGAATGGGCAGACTAGGTGGGACAAGTGGTCCTTATCTGCCGTCAAATTCTATGTTTCTATGTTTCTCTAGTGGAGACTGGGGATACTGCCAGGGCTGGTGCTAAAAGTCATGGGGGGCAGGGTAAACATAGTGCTTTGACGCCCGCAGGTAATTGCATGCCCCCTCCGGGATCAGCAAGCAGAAAAACTGTCCAGTGAGCCCGCCATGATGTCTGCCCACCATCCCATTGCACCTCCAGGTTCCGGTTCAGACAGTGTTCCATCAGTCGGCTCACCCCCATGGCCCCAGGGAGCCCTGCCAGTGGTGGTGATGCTGCTGGTAATTTGGACAATTTTTTTCTGCATGGGGGGGTAGTCTGGGTGGCCCCGTCTTGAGGGGGCAAGTCAGGGTGGTCGGCAGCTGGGGCGGTCAAGATGGATAATAGGGATGCCAGTCGGAAGGAAGGAAGGAAGGAAGGAAAGCTGTACTTTCTGATTTGTTTCCCTTTTTATGTTGGCTTGGCGGCAGTCAACATATTGGGAGAGTGGAGATTTGGAGGCGCGGCTGCTGTTGGGCGAATGCAGGGCATGCATCAGCAGGTGCGTCCCTCATTCCCCAATAAGCCAGCATGCTAGCGCTGACACCAACATTATGTAAAGTGGACATAACTTGTAAAGGAAATGCCACTGCAATCAGAGACAAGCTCGTCATGCAGCGGCATAAAAACACGCCTCCCGTACGTGCCTTTCTAAGTGACACATTGCGATAACCATGGCGCCGAAGCCGCCGCCACTAAATGTGAAAGCCCCGCGACTCCCACCCCAAGCCTTCCCCATGCCACGCTGGGTGCCCACTGGCGTGGCAAGTCGATGAATAGCGGCGGGGTGCTCAATCCCCGTCGGCTCCACTGTCCTCCCGGTACAGGGTGCCACGCTGAGGCCCACCCCAGTGTGGCAACTGATGCCATATGGCTGGAGGGTGCCCAATCCCCGTCAGCTCCATGCCCTCCCACCAGCGTCCTTCTGCCACGCTGAGAGCCCACCCCAGTGTGGCAAATGTCCCGTGTCGTCAATTAAAAAAAAAATACCTGAAAATTAAAGCGGTCCCACGCAGTCTCCTGCCCCCACCCACAACCCGCACCCACCCACTGCACCCGCATCCCACACCCCCACCTCATATTTACCTCCGAGTCCGGTCGGCGATCTTGATGGACGGGAACACGTCTGCACTCTTCAAAGCCGACTGCGAACTGAGGAAATGCCGGTAAGCTGTATAATGGCGTGAATAGGGTTTTTTCAACTTTGTTGCATATCTCAGGCATTTCTTAGAATTTTTGCACCAAATTTTCAACATGGGGTTTTTGGGGGCCCTCCTCATGAATTCTGTCACTGTCATGGCGTTTATCAGCCTCGAAAGGTGATTTCGCAGTCACTGTGCGAAATCACCTTTCGGGGCCCATTAACGAAATGACAGTGGTGGTGTTCATAAGGTGCCCTCTTAAAAAGCCTAAGTTCCAAATTTGGTGGAAAAAATTCAACAAATGCCTGTTTTATGAGCGTGCGTTGCGCAGTTGCTATGCAGGCTTGTAACTTCGAGCATTCACAATATTTTACTGCCGGATTTTCAGCATTGTCATTTTTGTACACCTCCTTGTGAACAGTACAGCTGTCATTTTCCACATCTTGCCCGAAATGTGTTTCCGCACTTCCAGTGCACAACAGCTAGTCGCTGTGGAAAATCAGTGTTTGGGCCAGATTATGAAAATGACAGTGACACAGTTCATGAGCAGAGGACCTAAAATGCCTATGTTGAAAATTTGGTGATGATACTCCATAAAATAACTGTGTTACGAGCATGCGTTGGCAGATTACACACACGCTCGTACCATCGCAGCATTTGTGATATTTTCAGTCTGGATTTTCCCCATTGCCATTTTTCCACACCTCTTGATGAACAGTATAGTCGCTATTTGACATATCGTGTCCCAAATGTGTTTTCTTCGCATCTCGCACAGAATAGCGTGGTTGCCAGCGTAAATCACTTCTGGGACACTTTGAGGAAATAACAGTAACACTGTACATGAGCAGAGGTGCTAAAATGCCTATATTGAAAATTTGGTGCCGAACGCCCATAAAATGGCAGTGTTGCAAGCGTGCATTGCATATTTCCCACGCACCCTAGTAGCTTCGCAAATTTGGTATATTTACATGCCACATTTTCAACACTGGCATTTTTTCCCACCTCCTTATGAACTGTGCAGCTGTCATTTCTCACATCCTGCCCGACATGTTTTCCCGCACTGCACTACCAAACACCCAAAGGGACACCCTAATGCTTGTCACTCTCTGCACGGTGGAGGTGGGTTGGCGTCAGTTAAATACTTCACTGCCATTCCTATGATGCATCTGTCTAACTCCTGCACTACCAATGCCAATGCCAGCAAGCCAACATTCGGCATTGACAAATGCTTGTTTAAAATAATGGTGATGTACCTCCCTCTACACATGTGAAAAATACATGGTAAAACAAGCATTTGTCAATGCTGAATGTTGTCTTGCTGGCATTGGCATTGGTAGTGCAGAAATGAGAGATGATAGGAATGGCGATAGTACTGAACTAACTATCCCCACCCCCACCCTGCAGTGACTGCCAGGCATTGGGGGTGTGCCTTTGGGTCATCGAGTATAACGCTCACACCATTTAATCTCACACTACCCTGCAGACACTGACAGGTGTCACGGTGTGCTTTGGGGTCTTTGGGCCTTACACTCATCCCATTCCATAAGGAAATATGCTGAAATGGATGCAGTATAGGAGAATGGGGTGAATGCTGGGGTCGAAGACCCCAAGGCACACTTCGATGTCTGTCACTGGCTGCAGGGTGGGGGTGGACTGACATGTGCATTACAGGCAATGATACCAAGTCATACCCCCAATGCCTGCCAGTCTCTATAGAGTAGGGCATTATGGTTGAAACCCTAATGCCCTGGGCGTTTGTTGGTATTTTTGCTCCAAATTTTCAAAATGAGATTTTTGTGACCCCACCTCATGAACAGTGGCACTATCATTTTGTTAATCAATCCTGAAAGGTGGTTTTGCACAGTGACTGTGCCATTTGGCGCCACAGGTGTGAAAACACATTTCTGGCAGAATGTGAAAAGGAAAGGGAACATTGTTTAACCAGGAGTAGCACACTAAGCCAAAGTTTGTTTCCAGATGCGACCTGGGAGCACAAGGAGGTTAAGTGACTTGCTTAGGATCACACAGTATGCACCTAGGCGGCTGTGGGATTCAAACCCAGGTCTCCAGATCTACAGCTCAGAGCCTTAACCCACTGCACTACACTGCCTCCTGAAAAATGACAGCTGTACTGTTCATGAGGTGGTGTGAAAAAAATGGAAATGTTGAAAATCTGGAGTGAAAATATGAACAATTGGCAAAGTTATGAACGTGAGTAGAAACTGCGCAACGCACGACTGTATAGCAATCATATTTTGGAATTATTTCACCAAATTTTAAACATGGGTATTTTTGAACCTCTCCTCATAAACAGTGGCACAGTGATTTCATTACTCCGTCCTGAATGTTGATTTCCCACAGCGACTGCACCATTCTGTGCCACAGGTGTGAAAACACATTTCAGGAAGGATGTGAAAAATGACAGCTATACTGTTCTTAGGGAGATATGAAAAAATGGCAATGCTGAAAAATCTGGAGAGAAAATATTAAAAATTGGTGAAGTTACGAGCATGCGTAGAAACTGGGCAATGCAAACTCGTAATGCAGTCATTTTCTGGAATTTTTTTCACCAAATTTGCAACATAGGCTTTTTGGGATGCCACCTCATGAACAGTAACACTGTCGTTTCGTTGAGTCCCAAAAGGTGATTCCATGCAGTGACCATGAAATCACCTTTCGAGACCAAATAGTGACATGACAGTGACTGAATTCATGAGGTGGGCTCTCAAGAACCTCATGTTGAAAATTTGGTGCCAAAATTTGCAAAAATGGCTGAAATATCCACCTACATTAACCCCCCCCCCATTTATGCCATTATACAGCTTACCGGCATTTCTTCAGTTCGCAGTCGGCTTTGAAGAGTGCAGACGTGTTCTCGGTCCACCAAAGATCATCGCACTGGGCTCCAGAGGTAAGTATAGGGTGAGGGGGGGGTGCAGGGATGTGGGGTGTGCAAACGGTGGGTGCAGGTTGGGGAGGGGGCACCAGAGACAGCTAGAGACCATTTTCTGGTTTTACAGGGAAAAAAAATAAACAGCAACGCGGGAGGCTATTGACATGCTGGGGTGGGCTCCCAGCATGTCACCTGGGTGTTTGTTGGCAGGGGGGTAGGAGCCAACAGGGATTGTGCGCCCGTGTCGGCCATAACAGTGTGCTTGGGGGGTGCATGAGATAAAGGGGACTGGGCACCCCCCTCAGCGCAAAACAAATGGGGGGGACATTATGCCGATGGAGATTGGGCTACACTGTCGGCAAATGAACTGGGGGGGGCATGCCGACAGGAGGATTGGGCACCCCTGTCATCTTTCATGGGGACTGAGAGGTGGCCCGGCGAGAACCACTGCTTGCTGTCAATATGCAGATTGCCTACATTTAACCACCGCTGATTGCAGCAGTGATTTTCTTTCAACTGCACTCCACTGCATCTGAACTGCTGCCATAGACAGCTCAGCCATTCTTTGGTGCGGTGTGGTTGCGCCTGCAAAATGGAACATAAAAAAGGTCAGAATGTGTGGGGAAGGGGATTGTTATGGTCCAGGAGAGGGAAGGGATGGTAGCTCCATATTCTAGAGTGCACAGCTGTAAACCTAGAGACGGAGGCTTGAGCCCAACAACTTAACCTTCATGTGCTTATTTTCCTCTCTTTAATCCCTCCCTAATCTAGCTTTGTGCTGTCTGAGTCCCCCCGCTCCCCCATGCACCTAAAGGCAGCAACATTCTGTCTTGTGCCTCCTTCTCATTTGTGAAGCACTTTGAAATAGTTTCTTTGATGAACAGCACTATGTAAAGCCAAGTTCCTTTCCTTTAATTTAGCAGTAACTATGGGAGTGGAAGGGGCTTGCATGGATATTGGAATATAGGGACACCACATTTGGATTTAAATCTGAATCAAGGATCCTGAGCATATCACTGTGACTACAGCCTTGTTAGCAGGCATCCATTTGAAACAAATTATTGATTAAAAAATGGCTAAAAAAAGATGTATTGGCTAAGAAAGCAACAATGTGTTCTCACCAGATGGCTAATTATGTTTTGCCTCTCAGGCTATCACTGTGGAGAGCCCCTAGTTTTAAACCCAGATCTGCTCAACAGTGGTAATGCTGGGATCACTGTTTAATAGCTTTGGGAAGCAGTTTTGTTTAAAAGGGCTCTTCTTTCCAGTATATGTACATTGCAGCAATGTAGGAGTTGCTGTGACTAATGTCTGTATGGGTGCTGAGCCCTTGTGGGCTCCCCCTTCCTGCAATGTAAGTCCAACACTTGCAGCAGTCTCAGTGTTAACCAAACAGATTCTATAGCCTCCTTCACATGTGGCATAAACGTTTCCATTTGGGGCTGTCCTGAGAGCGTCCCTCCCCAAGCTGGTGCTGGTTACTGCATTGCCACTAAACTGAAGATCAGAAAGAACTCACACTTTTTGCAGAACTAAAAAGAGCAAACGTGAAACTATACATTAGGGGAAAGGCATCAGTATAATACAGTGCCAGTGCTGTCTCAACAAGGGCCAAACAAATGCCTGTGGAATGCAATTTTCAGCCTTTGCAGATTGTTTGTGAGGACTTTTGGCACCACACAGTTCTGCTTACATCATAGCCAACCTACAGTATATCCCTAAGCATTAGTTCTCATACTTTGTAATAGTGAGCCTCCCCCAGCCATGGAAAATATCGTTACCCCCCCCCAATTCTGAAATAATCATGAGCCTTCCATAGAAAAACAGAATACTTTGCACAGTATGTCAGGAATAAAGTGAAACTCTTTTGAGTAGTTGGCTCTCATTTTTTCAGCATATTGTGACCCCCTCCCCAGGCTAGCCTACTTGTTCTGCTATTTTGACTCTTGAATCATTGCTATCCCTTGTTGCAATGCCTTCACGGTTATACTGCTTTCTCTTTCTGTTTCTACTCTATCTGGAATACCCTTCCTACCCACCTGCCTCTCCCTCTTACTGGGCTCTGAGGAAACTTCTCAGGGACCCTTTTGCTCCTGCTTGCTCTTGCTCCTAGTACTTCCCTGCTATCCATTGTATTTGGGTTGTTCTGTCACTGGTCTAACTGGTCAGTTGTTACCTCTCATTATTTGTTCATTTTTCCTATTTGTTTGCACTATTGTTCATTTTGTATTGCTTTACTGTTTTGCAGTTACCTTTTGAACTGTATTCACTCCCTACCCTTCCCCAGGTACACTTAAAATGAGCCTTGGCTCAGTGTACCTTTCCTGGTCACTGATATGTAAATGAGTGCACAAATTCACCTACTATTATTCTCTTTCAGTTTGCCTCATCCTTCATACAAAGAACTGTATCTAAAACTCAAAATATAAATGCAGTACTTTTCAGACTTGCTTGAGCCTCCCCTGGAACAGGTTGGGGCCTCCCCAAGGAGGCTGGCCTCGCCATTTGAGAGACCCCTAAGCCCTTCATGATGATTTGCATAAATTACCCATGGTGCCCTGCTTTAAGAGGAGTATGTGTAATTCTGTGTTTCAGTGTAATACAGTGCCTGTGTAGAAGTTGTCACAATTGTATTTTGCTAAGAACTTCTGCTTTTAGCGACACATGACATTGGTTAAGTAGCCAGATTGCTTCTTTCGAAGTTCTAGAAGCTGCAGTTAGAGTCTGATTAAGAGTTTCTGTCATCCCCGCTCCTACCTTGGTTTAACTTCCATATTGCTACAGTTTTCTCCCTCCATTAAGAGCTCAGCCTGTTAACTCCTCAGGTCCATTGTTTGCTGTCACTTTGTTCCTGTTCACCGTGTACTGCTGTCTGGGAGCTCACCCCAGTGTGCCAAAAATACTTCTTTAATGTTTCTGACACCGAGATGCCCACTCCCGGTGTTGGATGTGCTGTCGTCCCCCCCACACTCCTATGTTCTCAGCAGACCTCAGGTTGCCCAATCTCTGGGACAGCATTGATCCCCCCCAGTACTGTGGCACACTGGGAGCCCACCCCAGTGTGCCAAAATCTGGTTTGTTAATATTTCACCTGTAAAAAAGAAAACAGTCCCTACGTCTTTTTTTTAAACCTGAAAAAAAAAAATCTCGTCGTTCCCACCAGCCCCTCCCCAACTCACACCCTCTCTCTGCACACCCCACCTCACCCTCACCCATACTTACCTCCAGAGGTCGGAAGCAGCGATCTTCTGTGGACTGGGAAGACGTCTGAGCTTTTCAAAGACCAACCGGGAACTGAGGAAATGACAGTAAGCCCTATAATGGCAGTAAATGGGGGTTTTCAACGTAGGTTGATATCTCAGCCAATTTTTGGAGTTTTGGTCCCAGATTTTCAACATGGGGTTCTTGGGATCCCACCTCATGAATACTGACACTATCATTTTGTTTTTCTTGGTCCCAGAAGGTGATTTCGCAGTCGTTGCGTGGAATCACCTTTTGGAACCAATTAACAAAATGACAGTGCCACTGTTCATGAGTCAGGGTACCAAAAAGCCCTTGTTGCAAATTTGGTGAAACAAACTCCAAAAAATGACTGTGTTATGAGCATACATTGTCTAGTTTCTGTGCACGCTCATAACATCATCAATTTTTAATATTTTCACTCCAAATTTCCAACATTGCCATTTTTCACACCCTCTTATGAACAGTACAGCTGTCATTTTGTGCATCCTTCCTGAAATGTGTTTTTGCACCTGTGTCACAGAATGGGGTGGCTGCTGTGCAAAATCAACTTTCAGGACAGATTAATGAAATCACAGTGCCACTCTTCATGAGGGGAGGTCTCAAGAAGGCCATGTTGAAAATTAGGTGAAAGCATTCCAAAAAATTACTGTGTTACATGCGTGTGTTGCACAGTTTCTATGCACACTCGTAACTTCTCTAATTTTTCATATTTTTACTCTAGATTTTCAACATTGCCATTTTTTCACACTTCCTCATAAACAGTACAGCTGTCATTTTTCACATCTGGCCCAAAATGTGTTTTCACTCCTGTGGCACCAAACGGCACATTTGCTATGTGAAATCACCTTTTGGGATGGAGTAACGAAATTATACTACCACTGTTCATGAGGTGAGGTCCCAAAAAGCCCATGTTGAAAATTTGGAGCAAAAATATCAACAAACACCCAGGGCATTAGGGTTTCCATCCATAGCGCCCACCCTGTACAGACTGACAGGTGTCGAGGGCATGACTACCGCAATGCTCACACCATTCCTCCTTCACCCCCAACCCCACCCTGCAGCCACTGACAGGCATCGAGGTGTGCCTTGGGGTCTTTGGCCCTAATGTTCACCCCATTCTCCTATACTGCACCCACCTCAGCTTGTTTCCTTATGGAATGGGGTGAGCGTAAGGGCAAAAGACCTCAAGGCACACTGAGACACCTGTTGGCGTCTGAAGGGTGGGGTGAGGTGGAATGGCATGAGTGTTATGGCTGATGAATCAAAGGCACACCACCAACACCTGTCAGTCTCTGCAGGGTGGGGGTTGGGGTTGACTTCAGTTCAATACTTCACTGCCATTCCTATTATGCATCTCTCTAACTCCTGCACTACCAATGCCAATACCAGCAAGCAAACATTCAGCACTGCCAAATGCTCGTCTTTAATGGTTTCTGTAAACAGGGCCAGCCTCCAGGGTGACTGTGAATTAGCCAATGTTCTGTTCCACAGAGGAGGTCCTCAGTTCATAAATCCCTTTCTCAGCAACTCTCTCAGCAGCTCAGAGTGCACAGATGGCTTTATCTTATTATTGGTTTTCAGTGACCGGGGTAAGCCCACTGAAATAAAAGTCCCATTTTCAGGGGTGACCCAAAATTAGTTACTGATAACAGTACACTTTGGAATCACACATCATGGAACAGTGTACAAAAATTAGTGGATAAGCAAACAGCAGAGATAGTTTCAGTTACCAGCAGTCCTTGCAGTCTGTAAGGATCTCTTTATTTGGAGATTGGGGGGGGGGGTAGATTCATAATCAGTGTACCTTGTCAGATATAGACTATAATTTTATTTTATTTCAACCACTGTGTCCTGTAAAACAAGTAGGGTAATCCCACAGTTGTACAGAGACTCTTTATGTAGCATAATTCTATGAAACGACTCACTCTCAGTATAGCTTAGTAAATCAGAGGCAGATGAAAAAGGATGCATAGAGTGGGTAGGTGGTTAGAGGAACCTCACTGGCTAATCTTGTTGGGGGGGGCATAAAAACAGACATCTCTGGTTGTACTAAGAATCAAAAAATGTGTTGTGATGGTGGTGAACATTGGGTGCAGTAAATATATGCATCTGAGATGGATTGGGAAGGGTACCCTATGGCTTACCTTGCTGGGGTGGCTCAGTGTTGGTAAAACGTATTTGTAACCATACTATGTTTGAGCTTATAATTTGCAGTATGGCAAGCAGGGTTAGTAGTCAGAAGATATCAATAGATTAGACTTGGCCAGTTAGGGCCACTGAGGGTGTCCATCCAATTGCAAAAGATGCCCTTTCCTAAAACCAGTGCTGAACAAGCATCAGCACTGATACTCTGGGTCCAAACTGGCAGGAGCTGATGATCTCAGTGCTCCTTTCTCCTGATATTTCATACTAGGGCTGTGTGAATACCTTTCTTCGAATATTCAGCCAAATAGTCAGTATTCAGAGCCAGCATGACCAAGTATTCAGCTGAATATTCATATATGGCAAAGTAATATGACCCCCCCTTCCCTCACCCTTAGACAGCATCCAAAACCCCCTACCCCCCCAAAGTTCTCCAACCACTTTTACTACGTAAAAAAAAAGGCAGCAAATTCTTTTGGGCCTACCAGCAAAACCCCACCCACCTCCACGGCCGGCTGCCAGGGTTTCATTACTAAGTTAAAAGTTAAAGTCCTCCCCATGGTCCGTCTGTTCTCCCCCTGCCACCCGTAGCCAGCAGTAGCCCCCGCCTACCCCCGCACCCTGCCTGCACCTTAAACAATATATAAATGTAAGCAAAAGGCAGCTGGCGCAGCCCGCCCGCCTCCACATCCAGCTGCCTTCTTGTGAATGAAACCGTGCTTGCTTGCACTTATATAGAGAATGAGCTGATCACGCGGTCAGCTCATTCTCTGATGAAAATGGCAATTTCATCCTGAAAGGCAACGGGGCGTGGAGGAGGGCGAAGCTGCGCATGGCTGCCCCTGCTGACTTGATATATAGTCTGCAAGGCGAGTACAGAAAGGTAGTGCTGCTACTGTCTATGGGGGAAAACGAGATGGACCATGGGAAAGAGATGCTAACAATAATGAAAGCCCTGGTGGCCAGCGAGACAGGTTGTGCTGGTCACTCCCAAAAATTTGCTGCCTTTTTTTTAATTTAATAGTAAAAGTGGTTAGGAATTTGGGGGGTTAAAATGTCTGAGGGTGGGGAAGGAGGTTATATTATTCCCGAATATGGACAAATAGTGAGCTATTCGTTATTCAAATTCTGAATAATGAATATCTCATTATTCGTGGTATTCACAAAATAATATTCGTTATTCACACAGCCCTATTTCCTAACACTGTGATGATGCTCACCCCTTGAAATGGGGATTATGATCGGCCCTCTGGCACAGTAGCAAGGCGTCCACATGCGGCGCTGACATCCCGGGTTTGGGGCTGGACTCGGGAGTTGGAGGCTGGCCAGGAGGAGAAAGATTGAGCTTTTTATGGATGGCTTTCCTTCTCTGGGGTTAGGGGGCAGAGTCTCTGATGCTTTACAGATCTCTGGTGGAGACTGGAGGTACTGCTGCGGCTGGTGCCATCAGTCATGGGGGGGCAGGACAAGCGTAGGGCTTCAGTCCCCACAGGTCATTGCATGCCCCATCCCCGGGGATCTGCAAGCAGAAAAACTGTCTGGTGATCCCACCATGATGCCTGTCCACTGTCCCACTGCACCTCCAGGTTTCAGTTGAGACAGCGTTCCATCAGTCGGCTCGCCCCAGTGACCCCACCTGTGGGGGGACAGCCCAGGGAGCCCTGCCAGTGGTGGTGATGCTGCCGGTAATTTAGATGAGTTTCTGCCGGGGGGGTCAACTCAGTGGCCCCGCCTTGAGAGGGCAAGCCAGGGTGGTTGGCAGCCAGGGTGGTTATGGCAGGTGGTGGTCAAGGCGGATAATGGGGATGCTGAGCACAAAAAAATAAATAAAATAAGAAACGGGGATTGGGGAAGCAAGTACAGAGGATAGAAGCACCAAAAGCTGTACTTTCAGATTTTTGTGTTCATCAAGCGTGCAAGTGCAGACAAACATGACTATATGAGAGTTGCTAGAGAGAGGTATGAGAGGTGCCAGCCCATTGGTCAGCGGTGCTGCAGGGGATGGTCTTTGGCCGGCAAATCAGCAGGCAGTGTCCTGATGACACTGGTTTGCTGGGGGGCTCGTCTCGGCAAACATTTCAAAGGACAGAGCCAACGCTGTGCACAGCTCTATCCTTTGAAATGCGAGCCCTTCAGCTGCAGCTTAGTGTGTCTTGCCTTGTTAAATAATGTCCCCTTTCCCTACTGCCGCTTAGTGTGTCTTTCCTGGTTAAACAATTTCCCCTTTCCCTTTCTGACACCGGGATTCCCACTCCCAGTGTCGGATGCACCCCCCAACCCATCTATATCCCTAGCCGACATCAGGGTGCCCAATCCCTGTGTTAGCATCCCCCCTCTCCACCACCATTGTAGCACACTGGGAGCCCAAGCCAGTGTGCCTAAATTTATATTTCTTTTTTTACCTGTAAATGAAGAAAACCTTCCCTTGCTGTCTTTTTTTTTTCCACCTGTAAAAGCGAAAACTGCCCCTCGTTGTCTCCCGGTCCCCACCCCATCCCAACCCTCCCTCTGTGCACACATTCCCTTACCCCATACTTACCCTCCGAGGTTGGCGGGCACAGTCTTCTGCAGAGTGGGACATGTCTGCATTCTTCAAAGCCGACTGACAAATTGAAAGAATGAAAGGTAAGCCGTATAATGGGAGTCAATGGGGGTTTCAACTTATGTTGATATCGCAGCCATTTTTAAGAATTTTGGCCCTAGATTATCAACATGGGGTTCTTGGGACCCCACCTTGTGAACATGTCACTGTCATTTCATTCCTTGGTCCTAAAAGGTGATTTCACAGTCACTTCGTGGAATCACCTTTTGGGGCTGATAACAAAACAACAGTGCCACTGTTCATGCAGTGGGGTCCCAAAAAGCCTATGTTGCAAATCTGGTGAAAAAATACCCCAAAAATGACTATGTTATGGGCGTGAGTTGTGCAGTTCCTACGAACGCTTGTAACTTCACCAATTTTTAATATTTTCATTCCAGATTTTCAAAATTGCCATTTTTCCACACCTCCTTACGAACAGTATAGCTGTCAGTTTTCACATCCTGCCTGAAATGTGTTTTTGTATCAGTTGCCCAGAAAGGCGCGGTCGCTGTGCGAAATCAACTTTAGGGATGGAGTAACAAAATCACAGTGCCACTGTTCATGGGGGGAGGTTCCAAAAAGCCCATGTTGAAAATTTGGTGAACAAATTCCAAAAAATGACTGCGTTACGACTGTGTGTTGCATAGTTTCTATGTACGCTCGTAACTTTGCCAGTTTCTCATATTTTCACTCCAGATTTTCAACATTGCCATTTTTTCACACCTCCTCATGAACAGTACAACTGTCATTTTTCACACCTGCCCAAAATGTGTTTTTGGCCTGTGGTGCCGAATGGCGCAGTTGCTGCATGAAACCACCTTTTGCAATTGAGTAACAAAATGATAGTGCCACTGTTCATGAGGTGGTGTCCCAAAAAGCCCATGTTGAAAGTATGGAGCAAAAATACCAACAAACATTGGGGGCGTTAGGGTTTCCAACTGTTGAGCCCCTTCCCCCCACCCTGAAGAGACTGACAGGTGTCGGGCATGTGCCTTGGGGTCATTGGCTGTAATGCTCACACCATTCCACCCCCACCCTGCAGCCAGTGACAGGCATTGGGGTGTGCCTTGGAGTCTTTGGCCCAAACGTTCACCCCATTCTTCTATACTGCAACTATCTCAGCTTATTTCATTATGGAATGGGGTGAGCTTTAGGGCAGAAGACCTCAAGGCACACCATGACACCTGTCAGTGTCTGCAGAGTGGGAGTGGAATGGCATGAGTGTTATGGCCGATGACCCAAAGGGACACCCCCAATGCCTGTCAGTCTCTGCAGGGTGGGGGTGAGGCGTTAGGGTTGGAAACTCTAATGCCTCATTAAGGAAGTAAATCAGGGAGGGATGTTTGATGTCACCTACCTTGATTTCAACAAAGCCTTCGACAATGTCCAACATAGAAGGCTGATTAACAAGATGAGTAGTCTGGCAATGGGGCAGAAGCTGATAAACTGAGTTAGAAACTGGCTGTTGGACAAGAGGCAGAGGGTTGTGGTAATGGGATCCAATCCAGGGAGAGGGGGTGACCAGCGGGGTACCTCAGGGATGAGTCCTGGGACAATTCCTGTTCAATGTTTTCATTACAGACATTGTGGAAGGGCTAGGAGGAAAGGTCTGTCTGTCTGTTTGCAGATGACACCAACATCTCTAACAGAGTGAATGCTCCAGAAGGGGTTGAGAAAATGAACAGGGACATGGAGAAGCTTGAAAAATGGTCCGAGGAGTGGCAACTGAGGTTCAATGCAAAGAAGCACAAATAATGCACCTGAGAAGAGGGAAACCTGTGGAGTATTACAGGATGTGGTGGAGGTGCTGATGATCACCAAGGAAGAAAGGGACCTATGAGTTATCAGTTCTGATTACCTGAAGGTGTCAAAGCAGAGCACACATGTTGCAAGGATGGCCAGTGGCATGCTGGGGTGCATAGGCAGAGGTATGATGGTATCACTAGTAGAAGGCATGAGGTGGTGATGACATTGTATAATGCACTACTGAGGCCTCACCTACAGTGCTGTGTGTAATTCTGGAGGCTGCAAATGTGTAAGGACATTGACAGGGTGGAGGCAGTCCACAGAAAGGCAACCGAGATGGTACATGGCATGCAGCACAGAACATATCAGGAGAGATTAAAAGGACCTCAATATGTACTTACTGAAGGAAAGGAGGGAGTGGGGGAACACAATAGATATGTTCAAGTACCTCAAGGGCATAAAATGCAGAGGTGGACATCTTTCAATACATCAAACATTCGGCACTGACAAATGCTTGTTTTTTTATCCTAAAAAAAAGAAAAACATCCATCATTGTCTGCTGTGTAACCCCCCTTCCCTAAACAGCATACAGACATTGGGGGTGCCCAATCCCCCAGAGTCCTCATCTATCCGTCCATTGTTGTGTGCTGTGTAACCTCCCCCCAAACAGTATGCAGACACTGGGGGTGCCCAATCCCCCAGTGTCCTCATCTGTCCATCCACTGTTGTCCACTGTGTAACCCCCAAACAATACACAAACACTGGGGGTGCCCAGTCCCCCATTGTCCTCATCTGTTCAGCAAACTCCCTGAAAAAAAGAAAACTGTCCTTCATCATTTTTTTTCCTGTAAAAAAGGAAACTGTCCATCGTTCGTTACCCAACCCCCTACCCTCCCACTCGGGACCCACCACCCCACACACCCCCAGTACCCCATACTTATCCAACGGAGGTCCATTGCCATAATCTACCTTGGACTGCAGTCACATTTTCTCTCTTCAAAGCCCAACTGTGAACTGAGGTAAGCGCTTCAATGTATTTCAATGGGGTTTTTGTCGTCAATGTATTTCAATAGGGGTTTCAACTTAGTGGCATAGCTTGGCCATTTTTAAATATTTTTGTTCCAAATTTTCAACATATGATTTCTGGGACCCCACCTCATGAACAGCTTCACTGAATCAATTTTTGAACATCCCTTCCCCATGACACCAGTGCACATGATGAACATTCGGCATTGACAAATGCTTGTTTAAAATAATGGTGATGCACCTCCCTCTACACATGAGAAAAAGGCATAGGTTGCCAGACAAGGGGAGGGGGGTTACAAATGGTTGTACAGCTGAGCCCCCTAAAGATTTTAAGGCAAACAAAATATTAGATTGTGTGGGGAGGGCGATTGTTATGGTCCAGGACAGAGAAAGGACGGTAGCCCCATTTTCTAGAGTGCATAGCTGTAAACCTAGAGACGAAGGTTTGAGCCCCACAACTTAACCTTCATGTGGTTATTTTTCTCTCTTTAATCTCTCCCTAATCTAGCTTTGTGCAGTTTGACCCCCACCCCGTGCATCTAATGGCAGCAACATTCTGTCTTGTGCCTTCTTCTTGTTTGTGAAGCACTTTGAAATAGTTTCTTTGACGAACAGCACTATGTAAAGCCAAGTTCCTTTCCTTTAATTTAGCAGTAACTGTGGGAGTGAAAGAGGCTTGCATGGGTATTGGAATAGGGACACCACATTTGGATCTAAATCTGAGTCAAAGATCCTGAGCATATCACTGTGAACACAGCCTTGTTAGCAGGCATCCATTTGAAACAAATCATTAATTAAAATGACTGAAAAAGATGTAGAGGCTAAAAATGCAGCAAGGGGTTCTCACCAGATGGCTAATTATTTTTTTGCCTCTCAGGCTATCACTGTGGAGAGCCCCTAGTTTTAAACCCAGATCTGCTCAACAGTGGCAATGCTGGAATCACTGTTTAATAGCTTTGGGAAGCAGTTTTGTTTAAAAGGGCTCTTCTTTCCAGTATATGTACATTGCAGCAATGTGGGAGTTGCTGCGACTAATATGCATAAAGGTGCTGAGCTCTTGCGGGCTCCCCCTCCCTGCAATGTAAGTCCAACACTTGCAGCAGTCTCAGTGTTAACCAAACAGATTCTATAGGCTCCTTCACATGTGGCATAAACGTTTCCATTTGGGGCTGTCCTGAGAGCATCCCTCCCCAAGCTGGTGCTGGCCACTGCATTGACACTAAACTGAAGAATGCACACTTTCTGCAGAACTAAAAAGAGCAAACGTGTGAAACCATACATTAGGGAAAGGCATCAGTATAATACAAGGGCAAAGCAAATGTCTGTGGTTTGCAGTTTTCAGCCTTTGCAGATTGTTTGTGAGGACTTTTGGCACCACACAGTTCTGCTTACATAATAGCCAACCTACAGTATATCCTTATAAGGCATTAATTTTCATACTTTGTAATAGTGAGCCTCCCCCTAGCCATCGAAAAGATCTTTTGCCTCCCAAATTCTGAAATAATCTTGAGCCTCCCCATAGAAAAACAGCATACTTTTCACAGTATATCTGCAATAAAGTGAAACTCTTTTGACTAGCTGGCTTTCATTTTTTTCTGCTTATTGTGACCCCCTCCCCAGGCTAGCCTACTTGTTCTGCTATTTTGACTCTTGAATCATTGCTATCCCTTGTTGCAATGCCTTCACGGGTTATACTGCTTTCTCTTTCTGTTTCTACTCTATCTGGAATAACCTTCCTACCCACCTCTGCTTCTCCCCTCTTACTGTGCTCTTAGGAAACTTCTCAGGGACCCTTTTGCTCCTACTTGCTAGTACCTCCCTGCTATCCATTGCATTTGGGTTGTTCTGCCACAGGTTTAATTGGTCAGTTGTTACCTCTCATTATTTGTTCATTTTTATGTTGTCAGTGTTGTGGTCAATGCAGGGGATGCAGTAGTGGGTGTGTCCCTCAGCCGCCAATCAGTGAGCATGCTGGCGATGACAGCATTTTCAAAGAGAGCCAAAACCTTGAAAGAAATCTGCCACTCCACACGTGAGGTGCGGTTTCCTCATTGCAGTGGAAGATAACAAAACTCCGGCCACACGCATTACAGGTAAGCAATAATACCCAACAGGGTGGGCAGTATTGGGAAATACTGGACATCACAGGAGCGTAATGAGGCCCGACACCACAGGCGGAAGGCCTTATAGCCCCTGGAAGGTCAGGTATTTCCCAATATAGCCCACCCTGGAGAGTATTATATAGCTTAGAAAATGGGCTACTGTATTTTTATGTGTGGGAAAAAAACCTTTTATTAGTTAATGTTTGAAGTGTTCAATGTTTGCTTTAAGTAAGCAATAAAATAGTTCCTCCACCTGATTTGAATGCTTTTTTTTTTTTAGGAGGGACTTTTGCCCCAGTGGAGCCTCAATAGCTGTAGCCAACCCCCCCACACACACACACAATGTGGGCATGAGTGGGGGAAACAGTCTTTTAGTCTGTCCTCCTGGTGACATAAAACTGTAGTAGTTTTATTTTATTTGTAACATTTCAGTTGTAATTTTATGCTGTATGTGGTTACTGGATCATGTAGTGGGACCGGGACTGAATGTCCACTGTTATTTTTTTGGGACAGGTCCAGCGAAACCAGCAGCAAAAGAAGAAATGTAGATGCAAAAGAAATGATGGTTGCATTTTTGGATGTGGCAATTGGGAAGAGAAGGCATTGTTATCCTGACACGCTTCGCAGGGAGACCGACTGTTGTGCAGTGGAGCTGTTCTGCAGGTATGCTCATAGTCACAGAAACAGAACGTTGTTTTGGGGGTTTAAATGAAAGACTTCTATTTAAATACTACTGCTTTTCTGACAAGGTCTGTGGGGGAGGTGGCTATTCTCAATGACAGGGTGGGGGGGGCAGCCTCGCTCAGTCGCCCATTACCGAGGCAGAAAACATGGTGGCTGCTCTTTTTGGAATTCGGTGTGCCAAGAATATCTGAAGTGATGGGGCACCCCGGATGAGAACTTGTTCTACAGCAGGCTCTATTCAAAAATACCTGCCCACAAAGATCAGTGTCCTAGCCAATAGTAAAGCTAGGATTCTCGTACCCATTTTCTAATGCACAGTAATGCACATTGCCGGAGTTACCTTGCAGAGTTTCAGTGTGCCTTTCCTAATGAAACACTTCAATAAGTAAAATAGCCATGGCACGGCTTTCCACAACGATGACTCCTGCTGCCTGATACATACTCTCTGGAAAGCCAACATCAAGGTGCCCAATCCCCGCGTCGGCATATCTCCCCCCCCATTATGTGGCACACTGGAATCCCACCCCAGTGTGCTGAAACATGGCAACTCCTACTGCCCACCACACAGTCCTGCAAAGCTGACATTGGGGGTGTCCAATCCCCATGTCAGCATGTATCCCCCCATTAATGTGGCACACTGGAAGCCCACCCCAGTATGCAGAAATAATTGTTTCTGACACTGGGATGCCCACTCCCGGTGTCGGATGTGCTGCCCCAACCCCCCAACCCCCACTATTGTGGCACACTGGGAGCCCACCCCAGTGTGCCTAAATGTTTTTTTTTGTTGTTTCCATCTGTAAAATAGAAATTCTGTCCCTCGTAGTCTTTTATTTTATTTAATTTGTAAAGAAAAGCGGTCCTCGTGGTCTCCCTGTCCCTCCCCAACCTGCACGCTCCTCTCTTTACCTCCCTGCACCCCATCCCATATTTACCTCTGGAGGTCTGGAGCAGTGATCTTCTGCAGCACGGGACACGTCTGCACTCTTCAAAGACCAACCGCAAACTGAAGAAATGACGGTAAGCTTTATAATGAGAGTCAATGGGGGAGGTTTCAACTTAGGTTGATATCTCAGCCATTTTTTGGAATTTTGACCCCAAATTTTCAACATGGGTTCTTGGGACCCCACCTCATGAACATGTCACTGTCATTTCGTTACTTAATCCCAAAAGGTGATTTCGCGATCACTGCATGGAATCACCTATCGGGACTGATTAACAAAATGACAGTGCCACTGTTCATGAGGGGAAGTCCCAGAAAGCCAATGTTGCAAATTTGGTGAAAAAATTCCAAACAATGACTGTGTTATGAGTGTGCATTGTGCAGTTTCTACGTATGCTTGTAACTTCAACAATTTTTTATATTTTCACTCCAGATTTTCAACATTGCCATTTTTCACATCTCCTTATGAACAGTACAGCTGTCATTTTTCACATCCTGCCTGAAACATGTTTTTATACCTGTGGTGCAGAATAGAATGGTCGCTGTGGGAAATCAATGTTTGTGATAGATTAACAAAATCACAGTGCCACTGCTCATGAGGAGAGGTCCAAAAATGCCCATGTTGAAAATCTGGTGAAAAAAATTCCAAAAAGTGATTGCGTTACAGGCATGCATTGCGCAGTTACTACGCATGCTCATAACTTCTCCAATTTTTCATATTTTCACTCTAGATAATTGCCAAATGTTCACACCAAGTCATGGACAGTACAGCTGTCATTTTTCATATCCTTCCTGAAATGTGTTTTCATACCTGTGGCACCAAATGGCTCAGTCGCTGTCCAAAATCACCTTTCTGGTAATGAACTGACAGTGCCACTGTTCATGAGGTGGGGTCACAAAAAGCCCATTTTGAAAATTTGGAGTGAAAATGCCAACAAATACCCAGGGCATTAGGGTTTCCAACCGTAACGCCCCACCCTGTAGAGACTAACAGGTGTAGGGGGTGTGACTTGGGATCGTTGGCTGCAATGTTCAAGCCATTCCACCCCCACCCTGCAGCCAGTGACAGGCATCAAAGTGTACCTTGGAGTCTTCATCCTCAAAGTTCACCCCATTCTCCTATTCTGCATAAGGCCCAAAGACCCCAAGGCACACCGTGACACCTGTCGGTGTCTGCAAGTAGAGTGAGGTGAAATGGCATGAGCGTTATGGCCGATGACCCAAAGGCACACCCCCAATGCCTGTCAGTCTCTGCAGGGTGGGGGTGGGGTTGGCCTCAGTTCAATACTTCACTGCCATTCCTATTATGCATCTCTAACTCCTGAACTACCAATACCAATGCCAGCAAGCTAACATTTGGCATTGACAAATGATTGTTCCTATTTGTTTGCACTATTGTTCATTTTGTATTGCTTGACTGTTTTGCAGTTACCTTTTGAATTGTATTCACTCCTTACCCTTCCCCAGGTGCACTTGAAATGAGCCTTGGCTCAGTGTACCTTTCCTGATCACTGATATGTAAATGAATGCATAAATTCACCTACTATTATTCTCTTTCAGTTTGCCTTATCCTTCATACAAAAAACTGTATCTAAAACTCAAAATGATCCATCTAGTCTGTCCAGAATACCTACTCCCCTCTTAGAATATTTCCTTTTTTGCACGTAGTGTTTATACCACACAAGTTTGAATTCCCTTACATTTTTTGAGTCTTGTATCTCTTGCAGTACTCCCTTCATGATGATTTGCATAAATTACTCATGGTACCCTGCATTAGGAGTATGTGTAATTCTGTGTTTCAGTGTAATACAGTGCCTGTGTAAAAGCTGTCACAATTGTATTTTGCTAAGAATTTCTGCATTTAGTGACAAATGACATTGGTTGAAGAGCCAAATTGCTTCTTTCAAAGTTCCAGAAGCTGCAGTTAGGGTTTGATTAAAAGTTTCTGTCACCCCCGCTCCTGCCTTGGTTTAACTTCTACACCACTACAATTTACTCTCTCCATTAAGAGCTCAGCCTGTTAACTCCTCAGGTCCATTGTTTGCTGTCACTTTGTTTCTGTTCACCATGTATTGCTGTCAGTTCTGAATATGCACTTATTAGGTAGAGCTGTACCTCACTTTATTCTTTATACATGCAATTTCTGTATTTATTCTAATTTTGTACAAACTTTTTACCAAATGTTGTTTGAATGCTTTGCTACCATATGTTGTGCTGCTATTTCTTTCACTGTTCCCCTCCCTGATGGCACCTGGAAACAAGCTTTGGCTGAGTGTGCCTCTCCCAGTAGCAATTTTTAAATCAATCAATCAATAATTTCACTAAAATGTTCAGGTGGCAATAAGTCAAATATTAAAGGGTTTTAGATCTTCAGCTTAAACATTGCAGTGCAACTTAGTTTTGCAGGGCATCTTTTTAATATAAGGTGTACCGGGCTTAACCACCAGAACAGGAAGTGCAATATATAAAATTATTTGGATGAAATACACAACTAAATAAAGGAAATATGATATGTACAACCACTAAAATATAATAAACTGAATACAATGAAAAGCAAATTAGGACTAATAGGCTAGAGAAAAAATGTAGAGTTTTAGTCCTGAGATTGAAAGGTGAAGTAATTCAATAAAAGGGTCAATCCACAAATCTCAACAGGTTGCTGACAAATTGGTTGACAGGGCTTCTTTTATCAAAAAAGAAAGTTTCACTCATCCGGAAATCAGGCTTACCCACAATGCCCACAGTCCTCAGAGTCTGAGAAAGAACTGGCTCTCACAGCCCAGTTCACAACTGTGTCACTAAAGACGTACAGTACTACAGTCACAGTCTAAATTTAGTGTTATCAGTCATGAAAAACAAATGGTAAATCCAGTATGAATGATACATAAATATTCAGTTTGTTCCTGGTTCAAGCCATCCATGTTCAGTCAAGAAAAGGAATTCAAATTTTCAAATTTACCAGATACTCTGACTTTTCAAAGAGTTTAGAGATGGGAGGGGGTATATCTAAAGCTTCCCATCCCCCACCCCCAATTTATATGAGCAAGAGTCTTTTGGGGCATGCAAATGGAAAAGGTTTGCGAATAATGTTTGGCCAATGTTAGCTGGATATCTGTATTGGAACCCTTCACTTTTTGGTGAATATTCATTCTTCAGCTGTAACCGAATACACATCTTGTAGCTAGGGCAAATCCCATAGCTGCACTGTGCTTCATCAGTCATCTCCCAGCCCCACAGCCTGCCTGTGTCCTCAAGGGCCATATCATTCATATCTGGCCTGCTGCCAGCCTCCCACAACACCATTTTTATGTTTGCTTGCATGCATGTGCAAGAAACATAGTGCCATCATCCGAGATTTCTGAGGTGTGTCACCCTCTCTTCCAATTCAGTCAGTGTGTTGGCAGGCATGGCCCCTGTAAGCCAATGCATGCTGGAGCAGTCTATGACAAGCTCCAAAATGCAGTGGCATACAGTTCAAAGGGGGAGCTACTCTTGAGTGAGCAGTGATAAGATATTGCCTGCTCATGCGCAGCTCCCCCACACACACACACACACCTGCTGCGCAGGCGTGCACCCCCACACTGCGCACACAGTGTATAGCCAGCAGGGGCACCCAATCCCGTCGGCTGTGCTGCTCCCCACCCCAAAGCCTTCCAAAGTCATGCTGGGTGCCCACCCAGCATGGCAACTAATATATAGCTGTGTGGTGCCCAATCCCCGCCTGCTCCACTGTCCTCACCCCCAGTACTGGGTGCCACGCTGGACCCACGCGTGGCAATCAATGCCTGGCCAAAGGGGTGCCCAATCCCCGTCGGCTGACGCCCCAACCATCCTTGTGCCCGCTGGAGCCCACCCCAGCGTGGCAAGCGTCTACGCTGTCATACAAAAAACAACCTGTAAAGAAAAAAAGTCCCGCGTAGTCTCCTGGCCCCATCCACAACCCGCACCCACCACTGTGCACCCTGCCTCCTCACACCCCTCACTATGCCCTCCGGACCGCCTTGGCGCGATCTTGGTGGACTGGGGAACACATCTGCACTCTTCAAAGCCGACCTTGAACTGAGGAAATGCCAGTAAGCTGTATAATGGGCTAGATAGGGGTTTTCAACTTTGTTACATATCTCAGGCATTTTTGGAATTTTGCACCAAATTTTCAACATGGGGTTTTGGGACCCCTTCTCATGAATGATGTCACTGTCATGGCGTTATTCAGGCCTGAAGGTGATGTCACAGTCACTCGCGAGTCACTGCGGAAATCACCTTTGGGACCAAATTAATGAAGCAACACTGCCATTGATGTAGGTGGGCTCTCAAAGCCTATTTTGAAAATTTGGTGGAAAAATTCCAAAACTTACTGTTTTCTAGCGTGTGTTGCATACATACGCTCATAAGTTCATGAATTTTCAATATTTTCACTCCAGATTTTCAACATTGCCATTTTACCACACCTTCTTATGAGTAGTACAGCTGTCATTTTTCACATCTCACCCAAAGTGTGCTTCCGCCCATGTAGTGCACAATGGCGCAGTTGGTGTGCGAAACCAATGTATGGGACAAATTAAGAAAACCACAGTGACACTGTTCATGAGCAGAGGTCTTAAAATGGCTATGTTGAAAATTTGGTGAAAATATTCCTAAAAATGACTGTTTTACGAGCGTGCGTTGCGCAGTTCCTATGCATGCTCAGAAGTTTGCAAATTTAATATTTTCACTCCAGATTTTCAACATTGCCATTTTATTACACTTCCTTATGAACAGTACAGCTGCCATTTTTCATATACTCGCCCAAAATGTGTTTTCACGTCTTATAATGGTGCTACAGTTAAAGCAATGTTTGGGACAGATTAAGAAAATCACAGTTACACTGTTCATGAGCAGAGGTCTTAAACGCTATGCTGAAAATTTGGTGACAAAAGTCCATAAATGACTGTGTTACGAGTGAGCATTGGCAGCTTCCACACACCCTCGTAAGTTCATGACTTTGTAATATTTAAGTCAGATTTTCACCAGTGGCATTTTCCACACTGCCTTATTTGCAGTACAGCTGTCATTTTCACAACATGGCGAAGTGTGTTTTCACACTTTCAGCGAGAGACGCGTGGTCGCTGTGGGAAATCATTGTCGGGACAGATAAAGAAAAATCACAGTGACACTGTTCATGATCGGAGGCACCAAAATGCCTGAGTTGACAATCTGCTGTAAAAAAATTCCCAACCCAATTATATTACGGGTGTGTGTTGCACAGTTTCTATGTACGCCATGACTTCACCATTTTTAAATATTTTTACTGCAGATTTGCAACATTGCCATTTTTTACACCTCCCCATGAACAGTACAGCTGTCATTTTTAACATCCTGTTCGGAATGTTTTTGCACCTGTGGTGCTAAATGCCATAGTTGCTGTGCATAAGCAGTTTTCGGCTAAGAAACTGATACTCCCCCTTTTCATGAGGTAGGGTCACAAAAAAAACATGTTGAACATTTGGAGTGAGAATACCAACGAATGCCTGAGGTATTAGGGTTTCCAATCATAATGCCCAACCCTGTAGAGAATGACAGGCATCAGGGGTGTGACTTGCGATTCTTGCCTGTAATGCTCATACCATTCCACACCCTGCAGCCAGTGAGAAGCATCGAGGTATGCCTTGGACTCTTATTTAAAGTTCACCCCGTTCTCCTACTATCGCACCCATCTCTCTATGTTTCCTAATGGAATGGGGTGCGTTAAGGACCAAAGACCCCAAGGAACACCGTGACACTTGCCAGTGTCTGCAGGGTGGGGTGTACTGAAATTGCGTGGCCGTTATGCCTGATGACCCAAAGGCACACTCCAATGCCTGTCACTCTCTGCAGGGTGGTGGTGGGGCTGGCTTCAGTTCAATACTTCACTCCCATTACTATTACGCAGCTCTGTAACTTCTACACTACCACTGCCAATGCCAGCAAGCAAACATTCGGCATTGACAAATGCTTGTTTCTAAAACATTCCTCCCTCCCAAACATGAACCCACTGTCCTGTATCATACATGAACCAAAGACCATTTTATTTCCTTGCTCTCTCCTCCAGAGATGCCCAATTCTTAATCAGTGGGAGGGCAACTAGCACAGTCAGGCGTGGTGTGGTGCACGAGAGTGCTTGAGCCAGCATCATACAACTGGTGTTTTTCCTCATCTGTATCAACATTATAGAAATGGGTCAAGGTAGTCCTGATATTCAAATCTGGTGACCCTACTACTGCCCAGTTCCCATCTTCTCCCACCTAATCAAGATCCTTGAAGAAATCGTATTCCGGTAAATCTCTGAGCATGTGTCTAAATATATGTATCCTGCTTTCTCCCCAACAGCACGGGTTCAGAAAGAGGCATAGTACCACAACTGCCTTGGCATGTTTCACTGACCATGTTTTCAAGGGCATGGATAAAGGTAATCTAACTGGTGCCATTTCTGTAGATCTTATGAAGGCCTTTGACCTATTAGACCACAGCATCCTACTGAACAACCTACATCACACGGTGATCTCTGTTGCGACCACATGGTTCTGCAGTTACCTCAAAAGGAGAACCCAGGTAGTTTGTAGAGCAGGGGCTACCTCCAATACCCTGGGTGTCAAAAGTGGGGTCTTGCAAGAATTAATAATAGGATCAGTTCTGTTCTCCCTATTTGTCAGCTACCTCCCAAAGGAATATGAGTTGCTAAATCCTTATCTATGCAGATGACTTGATTCTCTCTTTCATAGTGCTAGAACCCAAGCTGAAATATCCACTACCCTCACAGTGAAGTTTAATATCGCACAGAGGTGGTTCCTCAATAATAGACTTTGAAACAACCACAAGAAGACCAAGGCTATACAATTCGTGTCCAAACCTAGGCTCGCCAAATGGCAGGTGGGCCCTAATCATTTGAACCTCCTGATCGTACTGTCTCCAGATGGGACCCTCCAGTAACATGTATCAGCATTTAAATACCTAGGGATCATGCTTGACCCCTCCTTGACCTTTTCAGACCACACTAGTCTCACAGTCAGATGAGTAATGTAGAAGTTGGATTCCTGCTTCTGATTAAAAGATCTTATCAGCCTAGAAGTGGAGCTGATTATAGCCCAGGGTACGCTACTCCTCCTTCTGGACTATTGCTCCCCTATTTATACCCAAACCTCATCTTACAACCTGTTCAGGATCAATACAACTTTCAACAGCATCTGTAGGCTTTTCTTTCTGATTTCTTATTCCACTCATCATTGCTCCCTGTACCAGGCCCTTGACCATCTCCCCCACAAGCCCATCATGATTACTTACTAGGTAGCCTTGTAGACAAAGCCCTCCAGGAGAAAGAGTCCTTACCACTATCGCTCCTTTTCAAAACCAAGCCTGGTACCCATAGCCTCTGTTCATCCTCACAGCTGCTCCTAGAATCAATCAATCAATCACTTTATTTAACCAGGCATAAACCCCCAGATCTCACCATAATACCACCTGCATAGGTCAAAGGGCATTCTCTGTTGTCACCCCTAGGCACTGGAACAGCTTGCCAAGTTCCCACCACTCTTTTGACTCACTCTCCCTTTTTAAGTCACCTACAAGTGTTCCCCCTAACCCAGAAAACTGTTAGCATCATTACTGGACTTTTACATGTCCTACTGGTCTATCCTTCCACTTATTGTTTTAGCAATATGCACATTGGGGCCTATGCACTAACATGTAATCACTGATGAGCCATGCACGACAGGTGCATGTGTAACCACGCAGTCCTCAGGGGTTACTAGAATCCCATTAGTGTCAATGCTAGGTAGGAAAGGCAGCCGGTGAATAACTAGTTAAATGGGGTTTTCACCTACTCACTCTCTTGTTTACTTGGTCTCAGCTGAGATGAGAGAGATTAGGTAATTTAGAACTCTTACAGCAACATAAGCCACAGCAGCTGCCTGTGAGTGGGCAGTTTTAGAATCTTGAGTTAGTGTGGTGTCAGCAGTTGAAGTGAGTGAAGTGAAGTCTGGTGTTGTTTGTGCTCAGTCAAGAGTGCCAAGGGGTAGCTAACTGTGTAAAGTAGCGGAGGGGGAGGGTGGTTACACATGTAGCTGCATACATCACAAGCACGTGCATGGCATGGCAATGCAACATGCATGTAAGGTGTGCAGAGGTGTGGGAATGCAGGCCAGGCATAGCTGCACAGTGGCAGCAGTATTCACATGCCAGGGACTTAGCCTTGTAATGGCATATGCACACCTCATGCACGAAGTCCAGTACATAACTCAGGCATGTGGGAACAAAGGCTCAGCACTATGCCAGATCGAGGGCTGCTGTAAACTGACTGTGCCCAGGTCCACCGTGCAGGGAACAATGCTGGTCACGGCAGACAACAGGGTCTGTAATGGGCATGGGCAGGTTCATAATGGACCGCCACTGCAAATGACCTGCAGTGCCACAGATGGCCATAAACAGTACTGCACAGTCGGACCAGACTGTGTGGGACAGCCATAAAAACAGCACCTACACAGAGATACCTATGACCTGGATGGGACATGGGAACCAGACCCCCTTCCCGGACACAGGTGGACATACCACCCCAAGCACTGCACAGGCACAGCATGTACACAACAGGCTCACAGTCCCCCAACCTGCCCCCCCACCTGCCACATAACAGTACCTACCTCACCATCACCCAGACCTATGGACCCTGTGGTTGTGGACAGTTGTGGACAGTGCATGCATCCACTGACCAGAATAATGACGCAGGCATAGGACACATGTCATAAATAAACATTTTAATAAGTCACAGCTTGTTAGTACAAAACACAAACACCCATTACCCGACAGCCAGTCAGTTGCTCTCCTCCTCCTGAGAGTCCTCACTTGACCCCATGGGTATTGTACCCGTGTATCTGTGCTCGACAATCACCAGGTGGCGCAGTGGACCATGATAACCCTGGAACAAGAGGAACAATGGGGACAGTCATGAGGGGAATGCACATGCATCATGGCCACTACATTCAGTGGGCACAGGCCCCTACCAGTCTCCCCCAACTGCATGCACCTTGTATAGCTCAGCAAGAGCCCGGTAGTCCCCAATGTCATCTTTGTAGAATGTATTCTGCGTGACCACTCATCAGGACAGCCAGTAAAGGACATGCAGTTCTCACTATGACCATCATCGGGCTGATACAGGAACTCAAGAAATATTTTGTCAGACCTCCCACGGTAGTCCTGTGGAAATGCAACATATCAAACACGGTCAGTGACACAGTAAAGAGCACACATGGTATTCACACCCTCATGCCATTCACCTCTTGAAAGATACCTCTCCTGGCTGCTTCACCACCCATATTGGACCACTTTCTAGTGACTCTTGGTAGCAGAGCCAGTATACTCCCCATAGCATCCATGGGTACACACCTAACCTTCCAACAGAGCCTCCCGTGACTGACATCTCTGACATCACAGTACCTGTCAAGATATTACCCAGTGACACCCATGCATGGTGCAGCTCCCTGCAGGCTTGCATTCTACATGTCCCTTTAAAGGTGTGCAGGTAAGAAGATAAATGGCCATGTGGAAGCCCTCTATACTGCAGGAGCAGGGGAAGCACACACCAGTATAAACAACTAGGCTTGGAGCTTCTAGAAAGGGCCACACCCCAGGGATACAGAGAATGTGCCCAGGACTATTAATGAATCTTCTCCAGATGGATGGGGAAAGGGGTCACGAGCAGGCATTGAGATCAAGGCTATGTCCACGTGTATTTTGTCCATGGTTGGATGCCAACACCCTGTGGGACACACACTGTGTCAAGTGCTTTCATTTGGACCATGCCACGATTACAGGTCTGTGTGACATGGTCTGGATCCATGTGGCCCCACTGACTGAACGATCATGGACGATGTCTGTGGAGATGAAGGTGCTATGTTTCCTGGTGTACTATACCACAGGGTCATTACAGAGGGTGGCAGGGGATGTCATGGTGTCAGCCAGTCACTCATGAGCAGGGCACTGCACCAGGTCACCAATGCCCAGGTCTTGCATGTGCAGGACCATATATTATTCCCCACAGCAGAGGAAGAAATATGAGCCACCAAGGAGGCATTGTGTGACATACATGGCATGCCTAATGTACTGGGGGCCGAGACTGCACGTATGTGGTAATCCAGGCCCCAACTTCGGACAAGGAGGCCTACTAGAACCTCAGTGAACACCACAATATAAATTACCAAACCTGAAATGTTTTAAAAAGAGGCAAATAAGGTATGTGAACCAGTGGTCGAAGTGTTAAGACAAGTGGTGGTACTATGCATGAGTTCAGCATAAGTTTACATATTAAATATATGGCTTTATTTTAAAAAGTGTTGGTACACCATATCCCCAAGGGTTCCACCATGTCTCAGCAACAGGGATGTTGGCGACCTCCCCTACAGTGACACATGGTCGCCAACATCCCTGACACTGCCAATCTGGACCACCAACCAGAAACCACACTGACATCTGTTCAGTGTATATGCAGGGGGGGACTGCCCCCCCACTCCTCCCATGAGGGGGGATCTGCCCCCCTGCCCCCGGACATAATGATTCCAAGCTGAAGGGGGGGCAGATGTGGGGAGGTCAAACTCTGGAGTCGATGACTCTGTAATCACTCCAGCAACCCAGTCGACACTGCTGGTGTCGACTGAATGATGTCGTTGTAACAGCGTCGCTGTGAAAGCATCACTGTTACAATGGTATACTATCCCTAAGTACCCCCTCGCTTTAACCAAACAAAAAATAGTGGGAGGGTTGTGGGGAAGTGCTGGGCTCAGAAGTGACTGCCCATACATTTAAATGGGCTAAAATAATCATTTGTTTGTCAGCAGTAAATGTGCCATAAGCCCTGATCTAATGCTATCCCATTCCCCTAGCATCCTGGGTACAGTCTCCTCCCTTCTCCTTGACTTCACCTTGAAGCCCTCAGGTTTCTCCTGCCCTCTTAGCCCTCTCGTCCTTCTCATACTCCTCCCCTCCTCTCCCCACAAGTGATTTAGTGGTTCCCTCAAGCTCCTTGTCTCCCTGTTGCTTATAGTAGCAGGTGATGCTGAACTCAATCCCCACCCTGCCTAGTCATGTCCCTCTCATCTTCAAAAGACTGAGAGTGACCCATATTAACATCTGAAGCCTCTTCCCCAAGAATGACCAGCTGCAAAAGCTCATGGCTAATCTCATGCCTGATATGCTGGTGATCTCAGAGTCTTAGCCCCCCCCCAAAAAAAAATTCCTGATACTGCAGTTGCCATCCCCAGATATACAATCATCCAGCAGAATCACAGTAAGAGGGGCGGTGGAGTTGCAATCTACTGCTCCTCTAGCATCCAGTTCCAGCCTATGCTCTCCATCACCTCCACCTCTGCTGATAAGTTACTCCTCCTAAAGCTCTCCCTCCTCTTCTCTGTCCCTATATTTATGACTGGTGCCTACTGCTGTCCTGATATATCCCCACATTCAGTCACTGAGTTCCTCTCCACAATCTCCTCCCATGCCTCCTCTGGTGAGCTGTTCATCCTCAATGATTTTAACCTTAGTTGGCTCTCCCCCTCTGAATAAATTGTACCAAAACATTAAGTCCATCCAACTTACTCATCTGATCACTGACCCAGCCCAGCACAATCACAGATCCCTCAACTAATCGTTTCTAGATTGGGCTCTCACCTCCCACCCTACCATATTAAGGATGCAGGTACTCTCCCTGATGCCCTCAGTACCACCATATTGACTACTGCATGTAGAAGACTCACTGTTCCAAAGTCCCCTTCTAGAATCATTCAGATCTGGTCCTTCAGGTCACTGTACATGTCCTCCCTCCTTGCTGACATGGTGGCTACAGACTGGATGTCTATCTCAATAGCAAGCTACATAGATAATGCCCTCCAATATTTCAGCCCCAAATTTTAGGTCGGCTTGGGATCTCTGTGCTCCCCCCTTTAGAAAAAACAAGATCTGAGTTTCCATCTCCCATGGATCTCATGTGAGTTGCTGCTGTGCATGTGACCTGAATTTTTGTTAATTAACTCCACTATATAAGGGCGCAACTAACAACAGTCAGTACTCCCCAACGAAGCCTTATATGGCGAAATGCTGGAGTGCATGTGTATTTGATTTTTTGGTGTGCATCAATAAATGGAATAATTCTGACATCTACTTTGGTTGCTTGTCTTTACTAGAGTGAAACACATATTCCTGGCTCTGGAGTGTGAGTGCTATCTAGTTGGTCTCTGTTGTTTGGGCTTCCCACCTGTACTCACACACTGCCCCGGTCCCAGAGGACAGGATCTTCATTTTTATGTTTGCTTGCACGCGTGTGCAAGAAACATAGTGCCATCATCTGAGTTTTCGGAGGTGTGGCAGCCCTCTTCCAATTCAGTCAGTGTGTTTGCAGGCGCGGCCGCAGTTCTCCAATGCCTGCTGGAGCTGTCTATGACAGCTCCAAAATGCAGTGAGTACAGTTGAAGGGGAGCTACACTTCAGTGAGCAGTGATAAGATATCGCCTGCTCATGCGCTCCCCCTGCCACACACACACACACACACACACACACACACACAGGCACGCACTGTGTACTGCTACTTACACACTGTGGTGCCCAATCCCCAGTTACATATGCCATGCTGGATGCCCACCCCAGCGTGGCTGCACATTGTATAGCTGATGGGGTGTCCAATCCCCGTCGGCTCCACTGTCCCCAGTACAGGATGCCAGCTGGGAGCCCACCCAGCGTGGCAACAGATGTTATTATGTTATTGCTGATGAGGGTGCCCAATCCCGTCATCTCCATGCCCCCTGCCCTCACCAGTCACTTGTGCGCTGGGAGCCCACCCAGCGTGGCAAGCGTCCACCGCCATCATGTAAAAAAAACCAAAACTGTAACTTAAAACGGTCCCTCGTGAGTCTCTGCCCCACCTGCACCCACCACTGCGCACTCCTACCTCCCACACCCCTCACCCCATACTTACCTCCGGACTCTGGTACAACGAACTTAAGTGGACCAGGAGCACGTCTGCACTCTTCAAAGCCGACCGTGAACTGAGGAAATGCCAGTAAGCTGTATAATGTAATGAATAGGGTTTTTTCAACTTTACTGCATATCTCAGCCATTTTTTGGAATTTTTGCACCAAATTTTCAACATGGGGTTTTTGGGACCCCTTCTCATGAATGCTCTCACTGTCATGGCGTTCATTGGGCCCGAAGGGTGATTTTGCAGTCCCTGCGTGAAATCACCTTTCAGGACCGAGTAGCGAAATGACATTGCCACTGTTCATAAGGTGGACTCTCAAAAAGCCTATGTTGAAAATTTGGTGGAAAAATTCCTAAAAATGACTGTTTTACGAGCGTGCATTGCGCTGTTCCTACGCACGCTTGTAAGTTCGCATATTTTCAATATTTTCACTCCAGATTTTCAACATTGCCATTTTACCACACCTCCTTATGAGCAGTACAGCTGTCATTTTTCACATCTTGCCCAAAACATGTTTCCGCCCATGTAGCGCACAATGGCACAGTCGGTGTGCAAAACCAATGTATGGGACACATTAAGAAAATCACAGTGACACTGTTAATGAGCAGAGATCTTAAAATGGCTATGTTGAAATTTAGTGAAAAAAATTCCTAAAATGACATTTTCTGGTAGCGCATTGCACAGTTCCTACACCGCACTCGTAAGTTTGCGAATTTTCATTTTTCACTCCAGATTTTCAACATTGCCATTTTATACACTTCCCTATGAACAGTACAGCTGCTATTTTTCACATGTCGCCCCAAATGTGTTTCCGCACATGTAAGCATACAATGGTGCAGTCGGTGCCCAAAAGCAATATAATTACCAGGTAGCGCTTTTTCCCATAGGGAAACCTGGTCACATTTGCATTATAACCAGCTTGGCTGGTTATAATTTATTTATTTATTATTTATTTATTGAATTTTGATGACCGGGTTAGTCCACTGGGCTCCGAAGGTCCCTTTTTCAGGGGCAACCCGGGAATAACAGTAAGACATAACATACAGTAGAAAACATATGAGAGTACATGGTATACAGTATTCAGCTGTTTACACATAGCAGACATGACATAGGTTTGGTATAGCTGATTGGTCGGTGTTGTTCATTACATCATCCATTGACAGAGACATTGGTGAGACAGTACTCTAGATTCCTTAGGTGACACAGTTTTAGGGCAAACCGCATTCGGCTATTTAAACATAGTTGTTAAACAGGATTGATATATCTGCATGGTCAGTGTTGTTCATTACATTATCCATTGACAGAGACATAATTGAGACAGTACTGTCGATTCCCTAGGTAACCTAGTTCAGGAGCTTTAACAGGTTCAGAATTAGGGGAGGAAAGAGAGAGCGCAACATTGTTAGAGGCTAACGCTTATAGTTAGGTGAGCAGTCTGCAGAGGTCCCTGCAGTAGTGTCAAGGGCGGAGGCAATGACATATGCTTGTTGATAGAAAATGGGTCTTGAGTCTTGTGCGGAAACACGGCATAGATGGGGTGTCTCTGATCTCCACAGGAGGTCATTCCACAAGGAAGGGGCAGTATGAGAAAAAGATTTTTGTCCTGCCTTAGTCCTGACCTTGGAGACCTCCAGAAGGGTGTGGCCTGAGGATCTAAGGCTGCGCTGGTTTATTTTTGCTGTGAGGAGTCCCCCAAGACTCAGTGGAGGAGAAGGGCTGATTATCTTCTTTGCCAGGCAGAGTACAGAGTAACTGAGGCGAGATTCGAAAGAAGGCCAGTTAAGCTTTGCCAACGCCCCGCAGTGGTGGCTCCTGGCATGGAATGAGGTGTCGCGGGCCACCTTGTTGTATGGGTCTGTGATCTACCGAACTCAAGCTTTGTGATACCCTGAATGACCGGGGCAGCATATGTTAGAGTTGGAGTAAGACACTAGTTGCTATATGATCCTAGCTTCTGGGATCAGCGATTCCTTGAGCCGATACATTAATCCAAGTTTTGTATGGATTGCTCTGCGTGACTTGGTCCACATGTTGTTTGAACGTGAGACCTTGGTCAATAGTAAGGCCAAGGTACTTAGTTGAGGAGACCACTTCGAGCTTGTTACCCTCAAGTGACGAGAGTTGGAGTAGATGTGTTCTATCTAGTCCAAGGGCTCTAGGTCTAAACAGCATGGCTTTGGTTTTGCAGGTGTTAAGAACCATTTTATTCTTGATGAGCCACTTCTCCATGATGTGAATATCCTTTTGGAGACAGGTGGTAAGGTCATCCAAGTTGACCGAGGTTTTGTAGATGACGGCATCATTAGCTTATTGGATGGCACTGCTGCTTCCACAATGCTTGCATAGTTCATTTACATACAGCGAGAACAATAGTGGCCCAAGTATAGATCCCTGGGGTACACCATCCTTAAGGGACAATGGTTTGGAGAGTGTCTCCAGCCACCTGACCCTCTGTGAGCGTCCGGAGAGGTAGCTTTCAACCCATTTGAGGGCGTGGGCATCGAGGCCCATTGCGTGGAGTTTTTGGAGTAATAGTCCAAACAAAGTAATGGCAAACATGCACCAGGTTTCCCTTGGAACAGCCATCCCTCAGTCGCTGTTCTCCGACGTTCACATTCCGTGAAGGAATCCCATGGCGCAGCACACTTCCTGGTCCCTAGTATTCGGCGGTAATGACCGTTTTATAAAAAAAAAAGAAAAAACTCTTTTCCTCAACTAAACCACTTAAAAACGGAAGCAAATAACTCTTTTCCCATCAGCCTGACACCACAGCCGAGTCCATGTCACAAACTGCCCCTACCTCTCAAAGCCCGGAAGGATGCTGCAACTGCCGCTCGGCGGTAAGTTTATATTAAAACAAAAAATCTAAGTTTCTACACATTTTTTAATAAAATATCCTCTTCCTTTTTTCTCCAACAAGTGCAGCCGTATAATTAGGAAGACTGCAGACCGTGCAAAATCAAGACTGGTCCGCAGCTTCCTGAATGCTAATCTGTTAGCTTATTTAATTTTTTTATAATTGCTGAGGTGAAAAAGTGCACTCCTGCAATTATAAAAAATAAAATATGGGGTGGTGTGTGTAAAACTCGATTTTACACACACTCTCATTGTGGGATGCTTTTTATAAACCCCTCAGGCTTTGCCCTCGGGGTTTATGTAGCATCCCACAACTCGGGTGTGTGTAAAATCTCGTTAAACACACCACCCCATATATTATTCTCTATGTTTGGGACAGATTAAGGAAACCACAGTTACACTGTTCATAAGCAGAGGTCTTAAAATGGCTATGTTGACAATTTGGTAACAAAAAGTCCATAAAATGACTGTGTTATGAGTGAGCATTGTGCAGTTTCCATGCACCCTTGTAAGTTCATGACTTTGTTATATTTTCAGTCCAGATTTTCACCAGTGACATTTTTCCACACTTCCTTATGAACAGTACAGCTGTCATTTTTCACAACATGGCCGAAATGTGTTTTCACACTTTCAGCGCAGAGATGCGTGGTCGCTGTGGGAAATCATTGTTCGGGACAGATAAAGAAAAATCACAGTGACACTGTTCATGATTGGAGGTCCCAAAATGCCTTTGTTAACAATCTGCTGTAAAAAATCCCCAACCTAATTACATTACGGGTGTGCGTTGCACAGTTTCTATGCATGCTCGTGACTTCACCAGTTTTTTTAATATTTTGACAGCAGATTTGAGTACATTGCCATTTTTTACACCGGCCCATGAGCAGTACAGCTGTCATTTTTCACATCCTGTTCAGAATGTGTTTTTGCACCTGTGATGCTAAATGCCATAGTCACTGTGCATAAGCAGCTTTCAGCTAACAAACTGATATTACCACTGTTCATGAGGTGGAGGTCACAAAAAAACCATGTTGAACATTTGGAGTGAAAATACCAATGAATGCCTGAGGTGTTAGGGTTTCCAACCATAACGCCCCACCCTGTAGAGAATGACAGGCATTAGGGGTGTGACTTAGGATTCTTGCCTGTAATGCTCATACCATTCCACATCCTGCAGCCAGTGGGAGGCAATGATTTATGCCTTGGACTCTTCGGACCCAAATTCACCCCATTCTCCTATACCGCACTCATCTCATCATATTTCCTGATGGAATGGGGTGCACATAAGGGCCAAAGACCCCAAGGCACACCGTGACACTTATCAGTGTCTGCAGGGTAGGGTGTGGTGAAATGGTGTGGCTGTTATGCCTGATGACCCAAAGGCACACCCCAATGCCTGTCACTCTCTGCAGGGTGGTGGTGGGGTTGGCTTCAGTTCAATACTTCATTGCCATTTCTATTATGCAGCTCTGTAACTTCTACACTACCACTGCCAATGCCAGCAAGCAAACATTCGGCATTGACAAATGCTTGTTTGAAGTTCTTCAAGTCAGTGCTGTGACCAGAGCGCCTTCTGCTCATCACAGGCAAATGGTTAGAGGTGATGGAACCAGGACCCTGCACACCCATAACTACATCAGGCGTAGTGCTATTTATTTATAGTTTACTTATTTTGCTTAAAAGATGTGTTGAGCTCTCATCTGAGGAGGAGAATGAAGCCTTCAGCCCATTTGTATGTCGAATACTGATGATTTAGACACAAGGAAACCATCTGCTAAGCAATGGCTAGCCACTGCTTCTGCAACTACAAATCCGGAAACAGGTGAGCTAAAAGCCCTTTTTTGTGACTTTAAAGTGGCAATTGTTACTGAAATAAACTTAACATATAATATCAGCAGTTTGGAACAATATTTAGAAAAACAAATAGCCCGAGAGGCTTAAGAGTGACAGTAACGCCCTCTGAAGGCTTTAAGACCTTTGAGTTTGCTAATGAATGGGAAGAGGTAGCGCAGCTGTGTGCAATCTCGTTTGCTAAACTGATAATCAAACATGACACCAAAAAACATGCTAGACTGAGCAAAGAAATTGCTGAAACCAAGCAAGCTTTAACACAATTCATACGCCAAAGTGAATACAAAACACTTGAAAGAGCATTACGGAAAAAGCTTAAACAACACGAGACTGACACTATAGAAAGAAAACAGCATAAAATAGAAAGAGATCTTCTTGAGTATCAGAAAGGTAGAACATTTAAGTGGTCATAGTTCCCAGCTGATTGCTCAACCTCAAGAGGGAGCTCACGGTCCAGATACAGATCCAGAGGCTGATCCCAGCAGCCGGAAGGCAAGGAAAAGAAAAACGCCAAGAACTCGGCCTCAGGCACTCATAAATCCATAGAGAGTAGTGGACAACCTGCCTCCAAAAGCCAGACCCCATCCACATCCCGACCACCAAGTTCAGTGACATTCTCAGTGGATCAACCAGACAGACAAACCTCACAACCATTAAAAAACTGAAAAAGGCGAGGAGGAGGAAGGGGATGGTAGGAGAACACTCCACCAAACCCAAGACACGCAGCGACATTTAGTGAACCTTTCAAAGTGGATTTAACCAACATCAATATCCAGGCACTGGGTAAAGGCATTCATTCATCACAAGTAGCAAACCCAGAGAATTTGAGATAGTTTGGGACTTGGAAATTTTTTTTCGGAAAATTGAATTAAGAGACTATTTTGGAAGAAGTAGACAAGATTTATTGCATACAGAACACTCTTCTTGAGTACCAGAAATCGCAAAGACGTTGGACTTTGATAACTCAGGTACTGATTCAGCATTATCGACACTAGATTTACAAGATTCTCTCGACAGGCAAAATCTGATATTACTTGAACAACTCTTGTCAGAAATGAGACATGGGACAGGTACTTCAGGTGTTTAAATATTGAATTCTATGATGTAAATGCAGGCAATTTAAAAATGGTGCGGAGAAATCTGTAGAGACCATCATCCCACTTCTGTCCCCACAGTACTAACCCTCAGATCAGTGCATGTAAAAACACTGTGTTAAGGAAAGCTGAAATGCTCCTGCAGAATAGTGGGAGACCATATAACAATAACATGTGTAAAGTTGAATGTGAGGCACTGGAGGTTCCAGGACAAAATCCTTCATTAGTTATAAAGCCTGCAGATAAAATTGGCTATTTGATCGGAGTCAGCGTGTGAGCATTAGAGGAGAATTGTCGATAGTCTGCGAGTGACCAGTGGGTGCCCTAGATTGGTCTTGGGCCCTGTCTCTTTAATCTTTATGTGTCAACACTTCAAATTAAACAAAATCTGTTTGGTTGCAAAAGTTTGCTGATGATTGTAGGGTTAGAGCAGAAGTAAACATTGCATCAAATACTTCAAATCTACAAGAGGCAATAGATGATATTGCTATATGGTCAAATAAATTTAAACTGGCACTAAACTTAGATAAATGCTTCATTATGCACCTAGGTAATAGAAATTCTAAATTACCCTACAAATTGGGAAATATACCACTCAAAATAACATATGAGAAAAGAGATCTGGGGATAATAGTTTCTGGGAATGTGACTTTTTCATCTCATTGCCAAAATATAGCCCAAAAAGGAAATAAAATCCTGAATTGTATATTGAGGCACATATCATCTAGAAGCAGGGAAGTTGTTTTGCCCTTGTATGTATCCCTGCTGAGGCCCATAATAGAATACGGAGCGCAGGTGTGGTCACCCTTCAAAAAACAGGACGTTGCCCTGTTGGAGAGGGTAGAGGAGAGCAACAAGAGTTGTTAGTGGTATGATGGGTAAAGACTATGGGACTAGACTGAGGGAGTTGGACGTGTACTCCTTGGAGGAATGAAGGAAGCACGGAGACATGTGCCTGGTATATAGAGCTTGGCAGGATGATGATTTGTGGGATGCTACGGGACTACAATTTAATAGCTGTATGTACAAAACTAGGTTCCCACCCATTGCAGCTAACAGCATCAAAATGTAACAAAGTAAGAACTACAAGGTGGTTTAACCATAGGGTAGTGCATGCTTGGAATGCACTGCCATTAGAGGTTGTAGCCAGCAAATCCACTGCTGAGTTTAAAGCAAAGTGGGATAGAAATATGTACCAGATTAGAAATTAGGTGATGATCATGGCGAGCATATAGGACGTAAGTCCAGTCAGCTCAGTATCTTCCTATGAATCCTATGAATAAAGGTGGCAATCTTATTCTGATGGACCATGAGTTCTATGTGAGGAAAGTTCAGGATATATTATCAGATAGCACCGGTTATGAAAAATTAAAAGGGACCCTTTATCTAGATTCATCTTAGACCTCATACCCATATTGGAGAGATCTAGGGACAGGGGTGAGATATCAGATCAGAAACTAAAATTCTTAATAGTGAAATTTCCCCTTACACCCACTTTTCATGTTTGCTTGCGCGCATGTGCAAGAAACATTATGTGGCAGCTTAGGAGAGAAGTGGGTTGTGGAGGTGCGGCACTGTGACGGCCAATGCTGGCACTGCATTGTTAGGCTTGGCAGTGCTCGGCCAATACAGGGCCAGTGTCCTGAAGACACTGGTTCTGCAGAGTGCCACCAAGTTGTAACGATTTTGCTGCTGCAATCAGGGGCCACCTTGTCATTGCAGCATCAGCCATTCTGCTGCAATGAGGGAGCACCTGTCATTGCAGGGTGGTACCCTGCCTGGTGTAGTATTACCAGGAAGGTGGCGGCTGTATGCTGCCGCCTCAGAGGCACATAGAAAGCCAAAGGGGGGTGCCTAATCCCCCTGTCAGCATGCCCTCAACCCAATTCATTTGCTGACAGGGGAGCTCACACTCCATTGACATAGTGCCCCCTCATTTCAGTTGTGTGACGAGGGGATGCCTAATCCCCTCGGCATCATGCTCCCCCCACACATTTCTGTGCCGATGGGGGGGCCCAGTCCCCATTGGCCTCATCTCCCCTTCCCAGTTCCAATTGCTGATGGGGGAGCCCACTTCCCATCAGCATAATGGCCCCCCAATGAACGCATGCCTGTGCTGAGGAGTGCCCAATCCCCCTCGGCCTCATGTGCGCCCCTCCACCCGTTTCTGTGCCAACAGGGGGCTCAATCCCTGTTGGCTTCGGTTCCCCTCCCCACAAATGCAGGTGATACACTGGGAGCCCACCTCAGTGTACCAAACACACCTGAAAAAAAAAGAAAACCGACCTGCACTGTCATTTTTTTTTTTACCTGTAAAACAAGAAAACGGTCCCTCGAAGTGTTCCAGTGCCCCTCCCCTTCAACCTGCCCCCACCTTCTGCATACTCTACCTCCCCACACCCCCCTCACCCCATACTTACCTCCGAAGCCTGGCATGATGATCTTCGGTGGACCGGGAACACGTCTGCACTCTTCAAAGTTGACCGTGACCTGAAGAAATGCCGGTAAGCTGTATAATGGCATAAATAGGGTTTTTTTTCAACTGGTGCATATCTTGGGCATTTTGAGGAATTTTGGTAGCAAATTTTCAATGTGGGGTTATTGGGAGCCCTTCTCATGAATTCAGTTAGTGTCATGGCGTTATTCAGTCCCAAAAGGTGATTTCACGGTCACTGCATAGAATCACCTTTCAGGACCGATTAACGAAATGACAGTGCCACTGTTCATGAGGTGGGCCTTCAAAAAGTTGAAAATTTGGTGAAAAAAATCCAAACAATGACAGTTTTAGGAGCATGCATTGTGCAGTTTCCACACACGCTCATAACTTCACGAATCTGTAGTTTTTCCACTCCAGATTTTCAATATTGGCATTTTCCCACACCTCCTTATGAACAGTACAGCTGCCACTTTACACATCCTTGCCGAAATGTGTTTTTGCACTTCTGGCACAGAATAGCATGGTCGCTGTGGGAAATCAGTGTTCCAGACAGATTAAGACAATTTCAGTCACACTGTTCATGAGCAGAGGTCCTAAAATACCTATGTTGAAAATTTGGTGAATAAAGTTTATAAAATGACTGTGTTACAAGCATGCTTTATGCAGTTTCCATGCACCCTTGTAACTTCATAGATTTGTAATATTTTCATGCCAGATTTTCAACACTGAAATTTTTTAACACCTCCTTATGAACAGTTCAGCTGTCATTTTTTACATCCTGGCCAAAATGTGTTTGCACACTTCCAGTGCAGAATAGCGAGGTCGCTCTGGGAAATCAGTGTTTGGGACAGATTTTGAATGAGCTTGAGAGAGAAAGAGTGAGCGTGCTCAACGGAGCTCTGTTGGGACTGCTGTAGATTCCTTTGTGGGCAGAAGAAAGTGCCAGCACAGGCAGGAGCCCAGTGAAAAAGGGCAGCCTGCAGCGCCAGGAGAAACAGAATGAGCAAGTGAGAGAGGGGGAGTGAGCAAGTTCAACGGAACTCTGTCAGGACTGCTGTGGATTTCTTTGGGGGCAAAACAAAGCACCAACGCAGGCAGGAGCCCAGTACAAAAGGGCAGCCTGCAGCGCTGGGAGAAACAGAATGAGTGAGTGAGAGAGGGGGAGTGAGCTAGCTCAATGAAGCTCTGTCGGGACTTTAGAGTTGCCCACCTTTCTGCCCAGGGTCCTGTGTGGTCCTATATTACAGCAGGGCCTTTGGGGTGGAGACAAAGCAATGACTGGATACTTTTAGGATTGCTGTAATAATACAGAATTAGTTGTTCTGTTTATTTCTCTAACTGAACTAAGTACTGAGCTATACTGTCAGGATTGCTGTAATAATGCATATTTATTTGTTCTGTTCATTTCTCTAACTGAGCTGAGTAATACTTGGAGTGCAATAGGATTTCTAACTGGGCTAAGTGAAACTATATGAGGGCTGAGAACAAAAAGTATGGTAGCTGAGGGGTGAAAAATGGACAAGGAGGCTGTAGGATTGCTACAGTAATACAGTATCTAACGGATGAGACTTGAGATTGAATTAACCCAGTCGGCAAGGGGGCAGTAGGGGGACTAGTGTGGGAGGAACAAGAATTTGAGTAAATAGGGGCCTGACAGTTGTAGTAGGGTACACAAACTGGGAGTAAGAGCCCGTAACATAAGATGGGGGCCAAAATGGAGCAGGTGGCACATGTCAATAGGGTGGGCATCTTTGGAAGGGTGGTGGGATGTACAGGGTGTGGGTCCACCATGATCCTGAACTGGGCTTGGAGGATGGGTGGGTGTATGGTCTGTATACAACTGACTAGTTTGAGGGAGGAACTGTGGAGGCTAGGGAGGAGTCTAAGTGGCAGGGCAGATGAGTATGGTAGGCATTCTGGCTGGGGGGGGAATAGGGGATGCAAGGGGGATGGGGAAGAACAACTAGGGACTGAAGAGACTGAAACTAACCCCAGTATCAGAGGCACTAGCAGAAAAGAGAGGAGAAGGGAAGGGGTGCCCGAGGCGAGGGGGGCCTCCTGATGGGGGAGGAAGAGACCACGAGGAGTACCAGGGGAGACAGCAGATGGCTAAAGGTAGGGAGGGACCAGGGGTGGGACCAGGGGGGCATGGAGGGGAACAAGTAGAAGGGGAGAACTGATAGGGGAAGAGATGTAGGAGGGGTATCGACTAGGAATAGATTTGAGCCTCTGCTATGGGAGAGAGAGAGGGGGAGGAAGAGAGGACACGTGGGGCATGACAGGGATGTCTACAGGTGGGGAAGAGATAGCGAGGACAAAAAGGTAGAAGGGAGCTAGGAAGGAAGGAAGGAAGAGGGGGTGACAGGAGGAGAGAAGGCTAGGGGAAGGGGAAAGATGGAGGGGCATCACTATCGGGGTCGAAGGGAATGGGATCTCTAAATCAACAACAACAGGGATAGGAGAGGGTTTGGAAATCAGCAGGAGGAGGGGAGGTTGACATGTGAAGCCCAGTAGGAAGTAGTCAGGCTGGGAAGGGGTTCAAGGGGGATGGGAGGAATAAGAGAAAAGGGGTGAAGTGGAAGCAGGGGTGCAGATACGGAAGTCACAGAGGGTGCTGCTGGCAGGGGTAAGGGGCAGGGAAGAATGAATACTGGGGTGGTGGTAGGGGCATTAGAAGGGAAAGGGGGTAAGGGACGGGGGGGTACTCCTCCTGGGGGATTCTATACTGAAAGGGGTGAGACTGGGCAGACAGGGGGAAAGCCACAGCCATATTTGGGTTGAAGCTATCCCTGGGTTAACGGCAGGAGGGGCAGGGCAGGCACTGCTCAAGTGTGCAGCAAGGGGGAGGAAGAAACCTCATTTAGTGTTGCACGTGGGTAGAAACGACTTGGCAGGGGAGACTGTGGAAGTAGTGAGGGGGAGTTTTGAGGAGTTGGGCAGGCAGTGTGGGGGGGTTGGAGTCAGTGGCATTCTCGGAGATACTCCTGGTACCATGTGCAAGCACGGGGAGGAAGGCTAGGATCGAGGAGTTCAACGAGAGGCTGAGGGATTGGTACCACACCAAAATTATGGGTTAGTGACTAACTTGGGTAGGATCTGCGGGAATAGTGACTTGCACGCCGGGGACAGGCTACACTTGAGCGGGATGGGGAGTATTAAATGCGGATTTAAAGGGGTATATCTCTACTAAGATGGATTTAAACTAGCGGGGGTTGGCCAAAAAACTGAGGTTGGTAGAAAGATCCAGACAGGGCAGCCTAATGAGCTCACCCCACTCGATATAGGTAAAGGCAGAGGTGTAGTAACCCCGGGAGGGGGCGGACAGAGTTGTCTGAGTCTAATACAGAAGGCACCACCACCCGGTAAGAATAAGGAGGAGAAAGAGACTACCTGGAGAAGGGACACAGGCCATGGAGAAGAGTGAGGAGAAGGAGGGGTACAGGTGGAAGGTGGTCTCGCTCAACGCAAGAAGCCTGGGGAACAAAACTGCAGAGCTTCAGGTGCTTCTTTCAGAGGGGACGGTGGACATTGCTGGAGTGACAGAGACTTGGGCCACAGAGTACCATGATTGCGACTTGGCAGTCCCGGGATACAGGATATAAAGGAGGGACTGGGGGGTTGGAAGGGGGGGTTGCACTCTATGTGAGGGAAGGGATTAAATGCATAAGGGATGAGGGAGCAGAGAAGAGAAGAGGAGAGGACAGAGGCGCATTGGGTGCAGCTCCTGGACTCCAAGGGCAGAAAGCTGAGGCTGGGAGTGGTGTGCAGACCACCAGCCCAATCCGGGAAACTGGATGGGGAATTCACAGGGCAGATAAGAAGGGTGTGTTGAAGAGAGAGTGTGGTGATAGTGGGAGATTTTAACCTAACAGGGGTTGACTGGAGCACCCCAGCCACTAGCAGTACCAGGGAGCAGGTGCTCCTTGATGCATTCCAGAACGGCCTTCTGACACAATTGATAAGTGAGCCCACAAGGCTTGGTAGCACTCTGGAAATAGTACTGGCAAATGGGGAGGCAGTGAGGGAGGTAAGGGTGGAGGACCCACTAGCGGGTAACAACCACCAAACAGTGTGGCTCGTTCTCACACTGGTCAGGGAGACAGGAGGCATGGGCACTAAGGTGGTGGAGTTTAGTAGGGTAGACTTTGGGAGGATGGCAGCAATACTGCAAGGGAGACTCCAGGATATAAGGCCAGAGATGGATGCAGAACAAAAGTGGGGAGTCATAAAGAATTGGGCTGACAGAGGCCACAGTAGCCTGCACCAGGGCCAGGAGTAAGAAGAACAGAGCCAAGAAACCATGCTGGCTGAACAAGGAAGTGCTGCAAGGGGTGAGGGCAAAGTGGGCTGCATACCGGCAGTACAGAACAGGGAAGGGAGAGGCTAAGGATACTTATGGGAGTTGGTCAAGAGAGGTGGCCAGGAGGGTGAAAAATGCTAAGCCTCCAGGGAATTAAGGTTAGCACAGGGCATAAAGGAAGGGGAAAAGGACTTTTTAGGTATGTCAGGGAAAAGAGGAAGTGCAAGGAACATATTGTGAGGATAAAGCAGGGAAGGGATTGGGTGGAAAAGGGGAAGTAGCAAGCAGAAATTCTAAATGAGTACTTCTGCTCCATTTTCACTAAGGAGAGGGATGGTTCACTACCAGCATGGGCTGGGGGATGGGGAAAGGAGGGGAGGAGGTGATGGAAAACGTGATCACAGGGAGTAGGGTGCTAGTGGTGTAGACAAGGCACCAGGTCCTGATGGCATCCACCTCAGCATGCTGAGAGAGATGATGGAGCTGTTGGCTGAGCCACTGGCAGATCTGTTCAACACCTCCCTGAAAATGGGGTGTGTGCTCAGGACTGGAGGGTGGTACATGTAGTGCCCATATTCAAGAGTGGGCCTAGGGAGAAGCCAGGAAATTATTGGCCGGTCAGTCTCACATCCATAGTGGGTAAGTTTATGGAGGCGATACTGAAGGAGAGGCTGGTGGTATTCCTAGAGAGTAATGGTCTCCAAGATGGGCGGCAACATGGGTTCATCTCTGGGAGGTCTTGTCAAACCAACCTAATAGAGTATTATGACTGGGTGACAAGGGAGTTGGACAGGGGCCATGCGGTACATGTCCTGTACTTGGACTTCAGTAAGGCCTTTGATACAGTGTCTCATAAAAGACCGTGGGGAAGCTGATGGCAGTGGTGTGGGAAAAAAGCTAACTAAATGGATAGAGAACTGGTTACAGGAGAGGGTGCAGAGGGTGGTGGTGGTGGTGGTGAGCTCTGGGCATCCACAGCGGTGACAAGTGGGTCGGTGCTGGGCCCGGTGCTATTTGGGCTCTTTATCTCCAATATAGCACATGGAGTGGGGAGCAGGACTAGTCTGTTTGCAGATGATACCCAATTTGGGGGCAGTGGTGGACAAAGAGGATGGATGGGAAAAACTGCAGGGGGTCCTAACCAAACTAGAGACATGGTCAGTGGAGTGGCAGCTAGGATTCAACGCAAAAAAGTGTAAGGTGATGCACTTCAGGGCTAAGAACCAGAAGAGGGACTATGAATTGGGGGGGGGGTGAGGATGGACATCACAGAGGAGGAGAAGGACCTGGGGTGTTGGTAACTGGGAGCATAAATAACTCAGCCCAGTGCAGGAGAGCATCAGCAAAGTCAAACAGGATGCTGGGGTGCATTGCAAGGGGGTTCTCATCCAGACACAGGGATGTAATCCTACCACTCTACAGATCAGTGGTCAGACCACACCTGGAGTACTGTCTGCAATACTGGAGGCCATACCTGAGGAGAGAGATAAAGTTCCTGGAGGGGGTGCAAAGGAGGGAAACAAAAATGTTACAGGGGATGGAAGGAAAGGCATATGATGTTAGGATTGAAGGAGCTGAACATGTACACACTGGAGGAGAGGAGGGATGGGGAGATATGATTGAATCATTTAAATACCTGAGGGGGTAAATAAACCTAGCACTGAGGGGATGTTTAAACTGAGGAGTGGAAGAGAGATAAGGAGGCACGGACTAAGGTTGGAAGGGGGACGTTTCAAGAGGGAAATGTGGAGGCACTGCTTCACTGAGATGGTGGTGTCTAGTTGGAATGCACTGCCAGAGGGGGTGGTAACATGTAGGACAGTCAATAGCTTTAAGAAGGAGTAGGATAAAGCAAGAGGAAGAGTTGGGGGGGCGGGGCCAGGACAAGCGGGGGAGGAACTGAGGGGGAGGAGGCTGGGGCAGCTGCAATCTAGGGTGCTAGCTGCACACTCGGGCAGACTTAGATAGACCGATTGTTCTGCTAACAGATTCGTATGTTCATATGAAAAATCACAGTGACTCTGTTCATGAGTAGAGGTCTTAAAATGCCTATGCTGAAAATTTGGTGACAAATGCCCATAAAATGGCTGTGCTACAGGCATGCATTGTGCAGTTTCCACGTACCCTCATAACTTCACAAATCTGTAGTATTTTCACTCCAGATTTCCAATATTAGCTTTTTTCAGGCCTCCTTATGAACAGTACAGCTGTCATTTTTCACATCCTGCCTGAAATATGCATTTACACATCTGGCACAGAATAGCATGGTTGCTGTAGGAAATCAATGTTCAGGACAGATTAAGAAAATCATACTGACAGTGTTCATGAGCAGAGGTCACAAAATGCCTATGTTGAAAATTTGGTGAAAAAAATCCTCCAAATGATCATGTTACGCATGCGCTATAGCCTCACATACGTCAAAGTTCGGCATTTTTATATATTTTCACTGCAGATTTTCAACACTGCCATCTCTTCACACCTCTCTATGAATGGTACAGCTGTCATTCTTCACATCCTGCCCCATCTGTGTTTTTGTACCTCTGGTGCACAATGGCACGGTCGCTGAGGGAACTCAAAGTTCAGGATACATTTACAAAATCACAGTGCCACTGTTCATGAGAAGAGGTCCCAAATGCTTTCATGAGGTGGGGGTTACAAAAAGGCCATGTTGAAAATTTGTAGTGCAAATACCAACAAACCATAACTTCCCACCCTGTACAGACTGACAGGCATCAGGGATGTGCCTTTGGATTGCTGACTGTAATGCTCATGCCATTCCACCCCACCCCCCACACCTGCAGACACTGGCAGGCATCAAGGTGTGCCTTGGACTCTTTGGCACCAGAGTTCATTTCATTCTCCTATATTGCACCCATATCAGCATATGTCCTTATGGAGTGGGGTGACTGTAAAGCCAAACACCCCAAGGCACACCTCAACACTTGTCTGTGTCTGAAGCATATGGTGAGGTGAAATGGCTTGAACGTTATGAGCGACACCCCAAACACATACCCCAATACCTGTCCATCTCTGCAGGGTGGAGGTGGGGTTGGCGTGAAGTTCATTACTTCATAGCCATTCCTTCTCTGCATCTGTCTAACTACTGCATTTCCAATGCTAATACCAGCAAACAAACATTCGGCATTGACAAATGTTTGTTATAGCCTGCTAAAATTGCATAAAAACTTTGAAAACCTTCCTGGACATCCCATAGTGTCTGGTACTGATTCTTTCACAAATAATCTTTGTGAATACATTGATTTCTTCCTAAAAAGAAGTGTTACATGTGTTAATTCTTATATCAGAGACACTATGCACTTCTTGGAACAGTTTCAGGATTTTGAATGGGGTACAAATATGCACTGGTTGACAATTGATGTAGAGGCAATTTATATGACCATAAGACACCAAGATGGTATATCAGTCTGTGAATTCTTTCTATTAAAGGATTTATTATGAGAGGAGATGCTAATTAATCTCATTTTGGAGGGTCTAGAATTTGTCTTGTACCACAACTATTTTGAATTTGACAGAGTTTTCTATTTACAGAAATGTGGGATGGCGATGGGGGCAGCCATGGCCCCATCTAATGCCAATTTATTTCTTGGCATGTGGGAACACCAGACACTATTTAATGAAAACACAACCCCTTCATTAACAAAATAATTAAGTGGAAACATTTTATTGATGGCATTTTATGTTTCTGGCATGGCACAGAAGCAGAGCTGCAGGACTTTATGACTTGGCTAAATATGAATGTTAAAAATCTGCGATTTATACATAAACATTACCCTGTTGAAACTGAGTTTCTTGATATTACATTTTCAATAGGCAAGAACAACAAAATCAACACAAAGGGATATAGGAAACCAGCCACCACAAATAACCTTCTCTTGGCATCCAGTTCACATCCAAAGTCCCTCAAAAACTCTATACTCCTCAGTCATTTTCTCAGATTAAGGAGAAACTGCAGTGAGGCAGAGGTCTTTCAGCTACAAACAGCTGAACTCAAACAGAGATTCCTTGATAGGAGATACTCTGAACTAATAATAATGCTACAAAACAGAGTTCTGAAGATCTGCTTACACCAAAAATTAGGGACACATATGATACAAGAACAGTGAGCTTCATGATTGAATATAACTTCTTAGCAGGCAAGTTGGGCAATACAGTAACAAAATTCTTGCCAATTTTGTTAGGTGACAAAACACTGTCAGCATACGTTGGAGAAAAACTCAGGGTCTCCTTTAAAAGAGGTAAAAATATTGGTGACACTATTGTCCACAGCCAGTTCTCTAAACAGACTGAATGACAGAAAACTTGGTTGCCTATCAAACCTGCTGGTGTGTTTAAATGTGGCAGTTGTAATGTGTGCTCATACTGCAAACAGGGTGACATGTTTGAGACATCGTAACATGAAGCGGGTTTACATCAGAAGCTTTATCTCCTGTATAACTACCTATGTGGTATATGCACTTTGGTGCACCTGTGAAAAACTTTGTGGGAAGAATAATCAGACCACAGAAAACCAGAATACAGGAGCACATCTATGATATTAGGAACTCGGATCTTAGGAGCCCCATCGCCATGCATTTTCTCACATCTCACAATAGTGACCCAAAATGTCTGAAATTCACTGGTCTAGAACTAATGAAAATAAGGAGAAGCGGTGGAGATGGGCTTCACAGACTAGACCAAAGAGAAAGTTGTTGGATCTATATGTTAAATGTTTTAACGCCAGATGGCCTGAATTTAGAGTGGGACCTGAAACCGTATTTAAGATAAAGTCAAAATAAGTAGACATGTATGCATGGGCAAGGGTCTGTCAAAGAGACTGACTCTCGAATTGTTCTGTATACCCTTCAACCATTCTCTCCTTCTCCTCCACTCCTACCCCAAAACAAAATACCCTCCCCCTGACCATCACCTCTGAGTCTTATGTCTATATTATATCCACAAAAAACTCAGACAAAGAATGTGACTTGGTCTTTACTTTCCCTAGGTCTCATAGCACTTTACCAATATTTTATTTAGGATTTCTGTGTTTTCTGTAGTAGCATGTTTCCGGTTAATGTACTGGTTGGAGCATAGGCTTGCAATGAACCTGCTAGATATTTTACAATGCGTAGCTCTAGAAAAATGTTTACATCATGCATAACTGTTACTAATACACATTGATCTATACTTCTTTCTTAGGCCACAAGTGCCTCCAGAGAAGTGGGTTCAGAGTGCAGGAATTCCTGCTATACCACCTAACCCATGCTATTCATCATGGATGGAACTGGGGTAATGCTCAGGACTTTTAGACAAAAATGAAAAAAACGTCTAAGTTTACAGCCCCATGACATCATAGTTATGCCATTGAACTGTGAATCTTATCACAAACCAGCATTGCGATTCGAGTTATTAAAATGTTGATTTGTTGGACAGTGTAGATATCCTTGCATTTAGATAACTCAAGAAACTTTTATGATATAATTTCATCCATATTTTGATTAACTGGTATCCCTGGACCTTTGGTCCACTTGTTTCAGAAATAAGCATAATTTAAAGATATACAATTAGTAATACTTGTGAGAATTTACTCTACATGACCTCTGAAATTATGGACCATAATTGTCTACAAAAGACCCATATTTTTTCTATGTATCCTAACTTTTGTTCTTTTTTCATTTTTTGTATTAAATCAGTTCTTTCTTATGAAGTTAATAGACCATATGCCACTAACGTAATCAGAAGCAATGAACTACTTATGTATGAAATATATGTAATTTCTTCACAGATATAATTGCTTACAAGAATTTGTACTAAATGTTAAACACTTCAGCTACGATGACTTGATTTAGGATAAGGAAACCAAGAAATCCAACTTGTTTTTAAGCATGGGATCATAAAATACCATTTTGACAGCAAATCTGCTAGTTGAATATATTATTTATATTATGATTTACATTAATGTGGCATTTGTGGGTATTTCTTAAGTGAATACTTTCACACAATTATATGTGAGTATTATAATAGAAACTACCTAAGAGTAAAATGAACATGTTAATTTGATTTGCCTGTCATATAGGCATGAAATTTGATTATGGAGATGACCAATCCACTTGTTTCTTTAGTCAGACAAATCAACCCCCCCCCAACATGGTCCCTATGCTTAATATGTTTGTTTATATATTTGTATCTCATCATACCAGGACTAACTTAACACAATGGTACATTAGGCAACTGGTTTAAAATGTATTATTCTGTGCATAGTTAAGGGCTGGGTTTCAGAAGTGTTAAATGGCGCCGCTGCTGGCGGCCAGTTACCACTTCTGAAATCTTTCAATATTGTGCTGTGCTGCATATGCATGAGAAAACCATAATTTGCATAGGTGCAGCACAATGTTTTGCACAACGGGGCTGTCGTGGGTGCACCCCACATATGTGTCCTTTGAAAATGAGCATGCCCCCAACAGCATTCACTATTCCAGGTTAGCACAGCACAAACCCAGTTTATGCCATGCTAATCTTTTGAATATGGGGTCCTATATACCTGCTTCGTGAGTTGGTCAGTCGTCTGCTATAGGTCAGGCACAGTTTCTGTGAACGTGCAGCAGACTTGGGCCACTTGAGAAGCCTGCTACAGATGTGGAGCAGTTTGTACGACCATGCAGCCTCTTCTCAGCCACTCATGAAGTGTCAGTGTCAGTGGCTCAGTAGGTAGCACACTCGCCTCTAAGGCCAGGAGATCAGAGGGCTGTAGGTTCAGTTCCCATATCTGGCACGTGGGTTAATATCCCAGTGCTGACACTGTAGTGCAGCATGAGGGGGATGCTGCACTTCTGAGGTGCCGTCTTTTGGATGAGAAGTTAAACCGAGGTCCCATCTGCCTGGATTGGTGGTAGTTCAGGTGGATGCTAAAGATCCCATGGCACTTATCGAAAAAGAGTAGGGAATTGTTTATTGAAGAAAACATAACATCAGTAAAGTAAACATGGAGTCAAAACATAAAAGCAAAAAAGACAGCAAATCAAAATTCAAACATAAACCAAGTAATAACCAGAAGCATACAGAACATAAATGAGCATGAAACAAACCAGATATTCCCAGAAAATCCCGCAAATTAGGCACAAATGATTCAGAGCCAAAAAACGTGCTTCCAGTATTCATGAAATTTGTGAGGAGACCAAAAACTCAATTCAAAATCCCTGTTTCCTGATGGCCAATTCAATATGAGTGATTAGAAAATGGGTTTTTTCCTTGCTGTCATCTGATTGGCCAGCACCCCTCAGAAAGGAGTACATTAACTTTCAATAGATGACCAGCAAGGAAAAACTCCTGGCCACCTGACCAAAACACCAGCTGTCATATCAAAGTGCCGCAGCGTTACTTTATTCAAATTTGGTGAGGTGACGGTAAAATCATCTGTCACGTCAAAAATGTCCAATCAGTATCCAGTCAATTTTGACCTCCTAAACATCTTAAAAAGACACAGGGTACTCACTGAGGATGAGGAATGTGAAACGGAGCCCAAAATAAGCCAACCTGAGGGAAAAAAAACTAAAATACAGTAAGTGACCGTTTCTTAGCACTAAGTGACCAACAGCTAGACAGCATAGAAAACGAATGACAAGAGCAAAATACAGTTAAAAATACAAAGTGGGCTATATCCGTTTTCAAAGAGTGGGCAAACCATAACAAAATAACAATCGACTGGCAAACTATTCATTTTGAAACCCTCAATGAATACCTCAGGTGCTTCTACGCCGAAGTCCGTACCACAAGCGGCTCTGAGTACTCTGTGGCCGGCTACTATGCTCTCCGAGCAGGGATAAACCACCACTTAGGCACCACAGATGTTAGGAGGCCCATAAGCATCATTGGAGACCCAGTGTTTAAATCATCCAAGAATGTCCTGCAAGCTGTATTAAAGCGCTTACGGAAAGAGCACAAAGATACCTCCACACACTACCCTGCAATAACAGAAGCTGACCTCCAAAAGTTATGTACCAGTCCAGCACTAGATCCCGAAACTGCGCCTGGGCTTGTAAAAAAAAGTGTGGTTTGATGTACAACTACACATGGCCAGGCGTGGCAGGGAAGGACTGAAAGAGTTAACTAGAGACAGTTTTGTACTAAAACAAGATGAAGCAGGCAATCGGTACATCAGTTTAAGCCACAATCAGGAAACCAAGAATCATGTAAACCCTCAGGAAATCAATAAGGAAAACATCAGAGGTTTCATCTTCAAGCAGAGAAACAACCCACTCTGCCCTGTCACCTCGTTCCTGAAATACCTGGAAAAGTGCCCACCTGATGCAACGAGTTTCTACCTCCACCCGAAACGCCTACCACAAGAAAAGCTGAACCATCTGCTGTATTGGTACAGCAAAGAAGCAATGGGCAAAAATTACTTGGGATCCTTGATGCCTAAATTAAGCGAAGAAACAAACCTATCTCAGTGGTATACTAACCATAGTATACGAGCCACGACAGTGCAGCTCCTTTCACAAGCAGGACTCAGCACGAAGGAAATTGTTGCAGTTACTGGCCACCGATCGGAGCAAAGTCTCGCAACATACTGGGCACCATCCACATCTGACCATAAAGCGTGGAGCTCTATCTTAACTGCAGCAAACAGAAATCGTAAGCAAGACTCCTCAACTGAAGCACCAAAACAGGAGAGGAATCAGCAACCAAACCAGACCAGTTGCAGCAGCCTGCCACCTACAGACGGTTCAGTGCTAGGAACAAACAATGTTTTCCAGCCCTCCAACTGCACTTTTAACAGCCCAATCCAGTTCATCACCTACCAAAAATTAATTAAAGCCTCACCAATTTCTTGTTTTCTCCACACCCTAACGTTAAAAGTTTAAAAAAACGTGGTTCAGCACCATTTATGTTTATTTGAAGTGTCCCAAAAAGGGACTATATTTTTGTTTAACACAGTTTTACTCATTAAATTAAAAAAATAAAAAGCATTTATTGTTCACACTGCAAACCCTGACTCTGTCTATTTATTTTCTAAACAACCCCATTTTCTAAGAGCAATAATGCCCTCCAGGGTGGGCGGTATGAGGCAATACCCGAGACTCCCAGGGGTTATAAGGCCCTCCGCCTGCGGCGTCGGGCCTCATTACACCCTGGGGTCTTGGTATTGCCCAACACCCACCCTGGAGGGCATTATTGCTTGCGCAGTACTGATGTCAAAGTATTGGCATGCTGCAAGGAATACTGACATCTCACCTGCCACGTGTAAAATTTGGTACATGCAAAAATCTAATTTAAAGTGATGGGATGGTATTGAGACAAAAAACAGAATAATCTCCAAGCACTAAACTTTTATATGAAACAGCTCTAACAAGACCCCAACTGTATTTAGAAAATAAATTAATCCAAAAAAGTTTAGCATAACTACAGGATAGAAAGAAATGTTCCAGCTTTTCCGATTTCTTCTTTCTGGTCAAGCGACCGATTCCTCCCTTTTTGAAGCCCTGATCATTTTACTGCCCAAGCCAGATAAGCCACGTGACCTGGTCTCTAGCTATAGACCGATTTCCCCACTTAATCATGATATTAAAATTTAAGCCAAATTACTCACTGATTGTGTGAGTCTAGTTCTTCCCTCTATAATAGGGGAGGAGCAGGTTGGTTTTATGAAAGGCAGATCATCAGCTGACCACCTGCAAACTCTGGCTCACGTCTTTTCAGCCTCCAGGGATGCCGCTCTCCCGATGGCTCTGGTCTCCCTGGATGCCGAAAAGGCTTTTGATAGAGTCTATTGGAGCTATCTGTTTGCAGCGATGGAGGCATTTGGTTTTCCCAGGAAATTTCGGAACTGGGTTCACTCATTATATTTACTACCCTCAGCTAGAATTTCCTGCAATGGGGTGATCTCAGATCCTTTTAAATTATTTGTGGGAACTAGGCAAGGGTGTCCCTTGTCCCTGCTGCTTTTTAATATATACCTAGAGCCCCTTATTCGGGGATTGATGAGAGCTCAAGATATCTCAGATATTTCCCTAAATGGTCACGAAGTCAAGGTAACAGCATATGCAGATGACCTCTTGCAAATAACGAATCCAGTTACATCCATTTCCCCTATTCTCAAGATAATAGAGGATTTTAGCAAGGTTTCTAATTATAAACTCAATATGGTAAAACCCTGTTTTTTCCTCTTAATCATAGAGTCTATAAACAAAAAGTTACCACATTTGGGCTGGCGTGGAAGTCTGATTCTATTAAATATCTCAGAATCATTCTGACACGAAATATGGTTCGACTTAAGCAGTTAAATTTAGATTCACTGGTTCATAAGATAGACCAAGATCTTTGCAGGTGGACCCTGCTTCCTCCCTCTTTATGGGGTAGGATTAACTTAATTAAAATGAATGTTTTCCCCATCTTTTTACCCTTAACATGTTGAATATTGGGCTTCCGATGTCTTGGTTTTAAAAAGTTCACAGTATGTTTTCCAATTTTGTATGGGGTATAAAAAATCGAGGATGGCATTCCACAAGTTGGCTGCACCCAAGGGAAGAGGAGGTTTAAGGCTTCCACATCTTGGACTGTATTATTGGGCCAGTCAGGTCAATAAATATCTTATGTGGCTGGTTACGGACCAGTTATCAGCTCAATCCTGTTATATCCCAGTATGGTTAAGAGTGGAATTAGCCATTATCAAAAAGCATGGATACCTTCCCAGTGCGATGTTATATACCAAACTAGGATCCCTTCCCGAATCATTTCGCAACTCTCCCATTACAGTATCAATTAAGGCTCACGTTCAACTGTGTGCTTTTCTCAAATATGATAATATTAAGGATTTATCTCAACCCATAAGAGGTAATCCTAATTTACAATTAGACAATAAACCACTGTCACCCTATTGGCTTCCTCAGTTAGGAAATAGTCAGCTGGAAGGCTTTATCACACCTGATAGGCAGTGGTCTTCTTCAGCTGGAATCATGCACAAGTTTATGATACCTGGTAAAAGTATTTGTAAGATTTACCAGCTTCAGCATCTCTTGCTAAAAGTATTTGGAGTTATCCCACCTCCCAGAACTCATATCCAGTTTCAACCCACCTTAGCAGAATTGGCCGGCTTGCCCCATGCTGTTTCCAAACTATACAGCCACTTATTTACGTAGGCATATCCTGACAACTTTGCCCCGGTAGCTTACTGGTACTCTCTCTTTCCAGATAAGGAGTTAGATTGGTCCCTTCTCTGGCACAATTGTCATAAATTTTTGTTACAGGATAGACTTAGGCTAATGCAATTTAAAATTTTACATAATATTTATTATTCCCCACAGAAACTTGCCAGACTGGGTGTTCTCTCCTCTCAGTACAAGTTGCAAGTCACAGCCTGGAGACCTTCTTCACATCTTTTGGGAGTGTTCTAGAGTGGCTTCACTATGGGCCACTATTAAACATAGAGTTGACCCGCTTCTAGGACTTTCAGATTTGCTCACACCCAAAGTATGCCTACTAGGTGATTTCTCCTCTATTTCTGTGGTGTGTAGAAAATATCACATGGCTTTAATTTCTTTGTCTGTTAAAAAAGTGGTCCTTAGACATTGGAAAGATTCTGACAATTTAAATTATCTTGAGTGGCTCCAGGAATTCCTCGCTAGTCTCAAAACGGAGAGGACTATTGCAAGCCTTTCTAATAAAATTAAGAAATTCAACAAGATTTGGGGCCCTTTACAAACCCTATATGCCCTACAAATTTGAAACACACGTTTCTCACAGTGTACTTTGTAACTTTGTTGGTATAATCCTGTGCTGAGATTCTGGGGGTTATGAGGGTGGGGGAGGGAGGAGAGGATAAGGGAGAATGAACCATTATAGATTTTGTAATAATTTTACTCTCATTATGTTAAGTCTGTTGTGGATTCGTTCTCTGTATTGTAAACTTTAATAAAAGTTGAATTTAAAAAAAAAAAAGAAAGAAATGCTCCATTGTTTTCTCTAGACCAACACACTCAGGCCGAGCACATAGTTGTTCAGTCAGTACCTTGTGTTTTACATTACCCTTAACCCCCAACCTCCCGTGACAACTAAGCCAAACCACATCCCACATCTGGGACGGTATTCTTTTATCCTTAAGAACTTTGAAGGCCAAGTGGGTTTTTGTAGGAAAACATTTAGGAAAGTCAGCATAAACCAAAAAATTTCGATTCATAATATCAAGATACAAGGCTTTCTGAGAAAGCCTATGAACTAAAGCCTGAGTAATATTCCATGTCCTAAACTTAGCAGCCATTTGAGAAATAAAAAGAGGGGTGCCAGAATTTATTTTAACAATAGGAGCAACATCAGCCCATTTTACCAAAAAAATCTGAATTAAATAAAAAGTCAAAATATCCCAGGGATGCGATGAATACTGATCTGGGGCCTTAAAAGTAGTTTTAACGAAAAAGGAAAAATTAAAAACCAGGGGGTTGATCATGCCAAGCCCCTCCCCTTACCGATGGGCAACTAAGTAAAATCTCTCCTAATGGGGTTCAACCAACTCCCCCAGAGCATTTGAAAGCAAACACTATACAAACGGGTCTCATAAATTTTAGGCAAGGGAAAAATTGAACTAAAATACAGAAAGAGAGGAAGAATATTTTTTTTTACTACCATGACCCTCTTCTGTTTAGAGAAGGACCAGGTTTTCTACAATTGAACCTTCCGTTCCCCCACTTCAATCTGTGACTTCCAGTTAAGGTCAGCTAAATCTCCTTTCCCAAAAAAACACCCCAAAATTTTAATAGGCTCAGTAGCAATAACAATTCTCCCAATCGAAGAAGCAAAAGACCCCTTCCCGAGAAAAAGCCCCAAGCTCTTATCCAGATTAACAGCAGTACCTGCAATGGCCCCAAACCACTCAATGACGTCAAGAGCCATTAGCCCCTAGTGATGGGAGAATTCACAGAGTGCTCCGCACCGCGAAGCAGAGTACTTCACGTTATAATGGGTAACGCGAAGTCCATTGAAAACTATAACTTGGCATTACTCCGCCTTCCACTTCGCCTCACTTTGCCTTGTTTTTAAGCTCCAAAGGCAAATTTTGCAGTGATTCATGGGATTTCAGGTCACATGGGCTCTGGATTGTTCTGCACAGCCTCAGTTCGGGGTAGTAAGTGTAGGAAGCTGTAGGAGACAATCTGCTCTGAGAGCTCTCTGTGATTCAAACCTTCAAAATGCTATTAAAAAAGCCTTTTTGGGTCATTTTTTTTGCTGAAACTTTAGTTCATCGATTATAGGAAGCCCTCCTGTGCTCATATCATCGAGCGTTTAGTGTATGTGTATGCATTTTGAATGTTAATGTACAACATTCAGTCTGTGTACTGAGAAACAGTGGAAGTGTGCTTTGGGGAGGGGCGTATCTGTAGTGTAGGTAGATTAACTTGGAGAAAAAGACAGTGCTTTCTGTTTTGGTGATATTTTTCTTGTATAACTGTGTTAATGTACACACAGTAATATTTTCACTATTTCTTGCCATTTTTTTGCTGATTGTTGTGGTGCAGTGTGCATAATTTTAGTTTGTTTAAAATATGTGGTTATATTACTGAAGTTTTCAATTTGCTATGCATCACTTAGTGTGTGTGTGTGTGAGTATGTGTGTGACGCATGTCTTCAAATCTGGCACCTTTTATTGTGCCACATAATAATTTCATCAATGTGAAGCTGCTATCCACTGCAGCTGTGTGATTTTTGCACTTCTTTGTGGTATCTTTACTGGTACTAGTACTAGTGACTGTTACCGCAGCAGTGCAGTACACTGCCCCCCCGCGGCCTGCCCCAACCGGCAAAGGTATTCTTTTCCAGATTTTAATTTCTGATGGTGAGCACTGGTTAGGTGTTGTGCCTTTGTGTCTGCATCTCTTCAGTGCACAGTGCAATCATAATCTGTCTGTGCATTTGCATCTCTTTAGGGCCCAATGTCCATCTGTAACTTAAGTCACAGTTGTTTCTTTGGCTTCCCTTCAGAGTACTGGACAGGTGTGGTGCTTAATTCTGCATGAACATTGTACTCATTAATATGCATTTTTAAGTCAGGCCATCATCACAAGTCACTGATACAAATCACGTTCTTCATCATCACAGTCACAAATGCAGTCACAAATCATGATTCACGATCATTCACGTTACGAATCACAACATTAATTTTTTTTCTAGTTACTTGAATGTATTGTAAGTCCGTTTTGTAGTATCTCTCCATGCTTCACCACCCCACCATTGTACTCATTAATGTTTGTTTTTAAGTCCGGGAGTTTTTTGCCACACCTCATCGGGGCCCGAGGAAGTACAGCCATAGGCATTCACGTTTCTTCATCATCACGGTCACAAATGCAAGTCATAAATCACAATTTACAATCATGCCACGAATCACAACATTCATTTTTTTTAATAGTTACTTGGATGTATTGCAAGCCCATTTTGTAGTATCTCTCAGGCTTCACCATCCCACCATTGTACTCATTAATGTTTGTTTTTAAGTCAGAGAGTTGGACAGTATCTGCAGTACATACACAGACTGGAAAGAAGACTGACTATACACATGCAGTTTAGCACAGTATACTTGCACTGCTCAGAATACAAAGTGTCACGCATACGGAAGACAACAAAAAAGGACATAATTACATGCAAGGGTCGGGGATGGTGGATGAATACATTTTATAACACAGCAAGGAAGGTGTGGGGAGCACATGGTGTGAGGAAAAAAAAACTAATGTGGGATCCCATGGTGATCCAGCAGCAGTTCCAGCATGGACATAATTTGCAACTGATGTCCCTCTATGTGATCTAGCTGCTGCTCCACAGCACTCACCCTCTCGTTGTTCTCCTCGACAGCACTCCAGAGAACTGCCAAGTCAGCCTGTGTTACATGCAGTTCTCTGGGGTCCACATGTTCTACAGGCTGACCTGCTGGTGGTGGTGGTGGGGGGGGGGGGTGCTGGTGGAGCAGCAGGTGCTGCTGTGGTCCTCCTCTTCTTAGGGATGCCTCAATGCACAGCTGCACCCTCTGCCACAGCATGGCCAGCAGGTGCAGGCATGGTCCGTTCTGTAGCAGCCTGCTACTCCAACTGCTGGTGATTGAGCATATGGGTATGCTGGCCCCCAGTCCCTAGGTGAGTCCCCTGAGGGGCCAAGGTGCACCTCAACCTCACATAGGTGGCACTTGATCACACTGCTGTCTCCCCACCCCTGACACAGTCAAAAATCTGCCAAACAACGGAGGTGTGGGGAGGACCAGGCACAGGCAGGGGATGGCCAGATGAACTGGCAGCCAGCAGGTCACGGTGCTGAACAGGGATGGGATTCACACCTGGGCCCAGGGTAACAGGCACATCCTGTTCCAGAGGACCTGGTGCTGGACTTGGTAGTGGTGGAGGTGGTGGTCCAACTGTCTCAGAGTCAGAACAGGAGGCGGTGCTGGTCCTGCTTCCGGGGGAGGACACTCACATGTTTTGAGTGGTCCAATAGGAATGGGCGCCCATGCCTTCCACACATGCACACAGTACAACGCTTACCACTACCACGCTCTCCCAGAGCTGCCCCCGGCCCAGACATTCCTTCACCCTGGTCCATCTCTCCTACTGAGCTCCCTCAGTCCGAGCAATCACTACTCACACTGTCACGCAACACACACACACACACAGTCACACAGACACAGACAAGCAACTACTTATAAAGGTAAGAAAAATAAAATTTACAGAAAGAACAAATTAAGTAAAAAAGAGTACAGAAAAGACAAATAAATGTAGCTTTTAAAAAAGCTGTTGGGTCAAAATCAAAGTTTTAATCTCCTCCTCGCTCTGATCTCAAAGTATCAGAGGACAAAACACACTACTCGGAGACCACGTGGTGCAGGTACCAGGTAGAAGCTCCTCTTTGTAGCTCCAGCCTCTCGACTCAATAATTCTGTATTTTGGGTCAAAAAAACAGCCTAAAACCCTCAAAATCTATCTTACTTTGCCTTCTTATTATCTTGAGCTTCTGTTGGGCGGTTCGTTATATCGATGGATGTCTATATGAAGAATGTGCCACAGAAACATACCCCACTGGTTACCCCCGAGAAGGCCCCGAAGAAATCATGGGCCTCGAGTGTCAGACAAGCCAGAGCACTCGAATCTGGCTGCTGAGCAAGAGTTGTTAACCTTGAGCAAGTTCTTGGAGGAATTTAAGCCCTTCCACGAGGAAGTAAAGGAAATTTCTACGGAGCTCAAATCCCTATCAAAAAAAATCAACGAGGTTTCTATCACAACTTCAGATAACACAGCCCGAATTTCCTCCTTGGAGAAGCATGTGGAAAAGATTGATCCCGGTCTTGTGGCTATGCGGCAGAAGCTTTCACGCCTCGAAGTAAAGTTAGAAGATCTCTAGGGTGGCAGCCGCAGGAACAATGTTGTTATCCTTGGGCTTCCAGAGGGAGAAGAGGGCCAGAATACCATAGCCTTTATCCAAAAGCTGGTCGAAAGGATCGCTGGCCCCTCTTCCTTTGGGGCGAAGTACATCATCGAGATGGCACACAGGTCCTTGCGGCCAAAGTCTCCCCCAGGAGCCTCACCTCATCCAATCATATGCCGAGTTTTGAATTACTTAGAGCAGCAGCATTTCCTGGCAAAAGTTAAAGAATTACAGGAAGTCAGATGGGAAAATGCTAAACTCAGGATTGCACAAGATCTACCGGGTTCTGTCAGGCAGAAATGCACAGCATTCCACCCCATAGTTTCAAAGATCATTACTGCAGGGCTTAAGTTCAAGATGGGGTACCCAGCTAGGCTGCAGGTGCAAGTGGCTGGTACCTGGTCAGCCTGCGATGATCCTGATGCTGCCCTTTCGGGTTTAAAGTCAGCCCTGCCTGATTTGTTTTGCGATACATGATTTGTACCTTCTGAACTAGTGAAATCTGAATTTGAGGGAGAAGCTGCTCCTCGAGAAGTGTGAGGGGGATGAGCGATAATTTCCGTTTGAGACTGTGAGATCCTGCTATTGAAGGCTGAAGAGACACTATGTTACTGTGTTTATTTTGTTCCTCATAGCACTTAGTAGCCCCATATACTCCTGGGCAGATGATTTCATCAGGAGACTGCTTCAGTGGAAGGACAGTTTATTTGGGGGAGAGTTTTTCCCTGTAACGAGCTTGATAGGCACCTATTTGCAGGTGCATCAGGGTGATTGTTAATTTACCAGGCTCGTGCCTCCTTGTTTCTGTATTTTATTTAATACAGGGAACGATTTGGGGTACAATTGGGGTTTCTTCTTTATAATGTGCATCGTCGTGCACTTTCACTCTGGTACCGTCAGAGGGAGCTCTTGCCATTTATCTAGCAGATTAGCGCTACTAGATATCCCGGGATCTTACTTTTCTTGCTGGAACTTTCTTTTAGAGGCCTGGGATTAGCTAATATATTTCATACCAGGTTACTTAGTCCTGCTGCTGGCATGGTCCTGTGGTGGATTTGTTTTACTTTGTATTGCCTGCTAGTTGCAGTAGTTATGTTATCGTGTTTAGTCATCAGGTTACACGTAATTATTTTACCATGCCAGTATTTCAGTCGAACTTCCAGTTTTAAAATCCTGAGCATTTCCCTCTGGCTATCAGGAGCTTGCTGGTTAAGAGATGTTAGTTGTAACGTATCATTTCCTTACATATACATTTAATAACTACCTGTTCTTTTCAAGGAAGTGTTGCAGGACTTGTTTGGGTTTGTAGGAGTAATGCTGGGAGGCTGGGGAGAGGAAGAAGCGGTATTTTGTTGATCATTGTTTGTGACAGTTGGGGTGGTAGGGTGAGGCGGGGCTATGGTCAGATCTAAGAGACCGGCTTACCTATGTTATGGGACATTGGGGTGTACTATGGGCAGTGGGCTTGTGGGGGATTAGGTCTGGAGGGGAGGGTGTGGGGTTGGGAGGGTGGTACAGCAGTAATCAAGGGATATTGGATTTTGGACTCTTCTTGTAGTAACATCTGGATTTTATGTACGTAGTTACTTTTTACTTATTTAGATGGCTAGCAATATTAACCTTACTGCTTGGAATGTGAAGGGGATAAGGAAAAAATCTAAACAATATCAGGTGCTTAAACACCTGAACTTGTTGCGTTCCCAGATTATGTTTTTGCAAGAATCCCATCTTCTAGACTCTGAAGCTTTACAACTCAGGAGGCAACAGATCGGACAGGTGTTTAATGCCTCGGGTCCACTAATAGCTGCGGGGTCATATTAATTGTCAACAGAGGCATTCCCTTCATCTCCACGCAGGTTCTTAGGGATCTAGGTGGTAGATACATCCTGGTTCAGGGTAATCTTTGGTCCATGCCACTATTACTTTGCAGCATCTATGGGCCTAATACAGAGACCCTGGCTTTTTTATGAAGCTTATCACCATTATTCTCTCTATGCTTCCTATCGCGATAATTATGGGAGGAGACTTCAATTTGGTTTCAGACCCTAACATGGACAGGTCTGGTAATGGGTTAAGGAGACTTTCTCCTGGGCAGAGAGCATTTAGGGATCTGTTGGATCAGTGTGGACTGTGCGACGTGTGGTGTGTATTGCACCCAACTCCAAAGAATACACTTTTAGTTTGCCAGTGCATGGATCACAGTCTCGCACTGACTATCTTTTAATTTCCCAGGTGCTCTTGCAGGGGGTTTTGTCAGCCTCGATTCAGCCAGGCCCTGTATCTGATCATTCCCTGGTGGTACGCAACTTGGCCTTCCTTAATATTCCCAAGAAATAAACCCAGTGGGAATTAAATGAACAATTATTGAAGGATACCAGGTATTGCAATCTAGTAAAAGAGCAGATTGATTTCTTTTTTCTACTAACTCAATAGAGGGCATGGCGCCGGATATCTTATGGGGCGTTTTTAAGGCTAATATGAGGGGGATCCTTATTAGTTTAGCCACAAAGAGGAAAAGGGCTCAAGAAACTGAACTATTATTCTTACTGTCTCAAGTACGGTCCCTAGAAGCCAATTTATCCCCCAATACTCCGAATGAGGACAGGAAGAAGCTTTTAGTAGCTAAGGATAGATATTTAGACTTGTTGAGGGAAAAGGCAGAGTTAGCCATTATCTGCACCAAAGCAAGCTATACTGATCAAGGAGAAAAAGCGGGTTGTCTGCTTGCTTCAAGATTAAAGCAGCAAGAATCTGCAAGATTTGTTCCTCCAGTCAGGGCTCAGGTGGATGGATCCTTGAGGGTATCCCCTTCTGAAATAGTGCAGGAGTTTGCCTTGTACTACGAGCAATTATACTGGGACATGGACAGTCCTCCTCCCTTGGAGATGTTGGAGGCGTATCTCAGGGAGTCTCATCTCCCTTCCCTGTCAGATTCGCAGAGGAGTTTTTTGTCCTCCCCACTATCCCTGGAGGAAATCTGGGAGGTTATAAGGGCCCTGCCCTCAGATTGAGTCCTGGGACCAGATGGTTTTTCCTCATTACTTTATAAAGTTTTTCGAGAACAGTTATTGACGGTGCTTCACTGGTTGTACCTCCATATCCTCTCTGGGGTAGATGTAGATGCCTATCTGTTTGAAGCCCTGATTGTCCTTCTCCCCAAACCTGATAAAGATCCTGAGTTAGTACAGAGTTATAGGCCTATATACCTTTTGAACCAGGATGTCAAAATTCTCTCGAAGATATTGGCTGCTAGGTTAACTCTGGTTCTCCCGGATCTGATTGGCATGTCCCAGGTGGGGTTCATGAGGGGACGTTCATCATCAGACCATTTACACACTCTTTCGCATGTCTTCCCAGTGTCCAGGGATGCCACCTTTCCTGCTGGGCTGGTTTCCCTGGATGCAGAGAAGGCATTTGATCATGTGAATTGGAATTTCTTATTCCAGGTTCTTAGGGCGTTTGATTTTCCCACCATGTTCATAGACTGGATTCGTGCTCTATATCGGCCCCTCTGCTAGGATTTCAGGTAATGGAGCATTTTAAAAATCCTTCCTTTTATACTCAGGTACAAGACAGGGCTGTCCCCTTTCCCCTCTAGTATTTAATTTATATCTGGAGACCCTTATCCAAAACATTCTTAATAATCCGGGGATACAAGGCATACCGATAGGGAACAATGTGGTGAAGATCACGGCATACGCTGATGATCTTCTCCTCCACTTGTCTCACCCAGCAACATCAATCCCGGTTATGTTAGGGGAGATTGCCAAGATTAGCTCTTTTTTGATTTATAAATTGAATGCTAACAAGTCGTCTATTTTCCCCCTTAATCATAAGGTCTTTAAGAATGATATTATCCCTTTTGGTTTGTGCTGGTCACCCGGTGTTCTTAAATATCTGGGTATCAATTTAACACGTAATCTTTCCTCATGGTTTAAAGAAAACTTGGAGCCCCTTTCCCAGTTGATTGTTCAGGACCTAGACAGATGGTCTAAGCTTCCTGTTTCACTATGGGGTCGTATCAATATAATTAAGATGAATGTATTTCCCCGTCTTTTCTATCCCCTCTCGCACCTTGACTCATTTATCCCATTATCCTGGTTTCAGAAAATGCATAGAATTTTTACCAATTTTATCTGGTCTAACAAACATTCTTGGCTGGCATACTATAAACTGGCCGCTCCAAAAGCAGACGGGGGACTGCGGATTCCTCACTTGGCAATCTATTACTGGGCCAGTCATCTAGCAAAATATCTGAAGTGGGTGAGTCCGGGTCCCGAGAGTTTGAGACCAGTCTGGCTCAAAATTGAATTAGACTTCATCCAGGCTATGAACATGGACCCCTTGACTATGTTTTATGTTAAGATTTCATCTCTACAAGACGTTTGTAAATGCCCCACCCTTAGGACCTCACTAAAAGTTCATGCACAGCTCTGTTCTTTTTTGCGATACATTCCACATCTGGACCTGTCCCAGTCCATTTGGAACTCCCCGGCCTTTACTATAAATAAACAGAGGATCCCACGCACGTGGTTGCCCCAAGTAGGGGATGGGATAGTATTCACCTTTCTGGATGGTGAGGAGGCATGGCTCTCTGTAACTAAAATTATCCGAAAATTTTACATCACGGTAGCTCAGCAATTTAGGGTTTTCCAATTAAAGCACCTGCTTACCACGGTGCTGGGTAAAACCTCTCCCTGTCCGCCGGCCTTCTCATTGATACCTGAGCTATCCTCCCTACTTGGACCCTCAAGTGTCATCTCCAAAATATATCAAGTCTTATTTCACTGGAGGTACGGGGGTTCCGATGGCCCCACCATGTTCTGGGCCTCCCTTTTTCCCCAATATACCCACAATTGGCTGGCTTTATGGATGTTTTGTCACAAATATGTGTCTCAAGACAGACTACATCTTGTGCAATATCACATTTTACATAACATGTACTATATCCCAGTAAAATTGGTGAAACAGGGTCTTCTTGAATCAGAGTTGTGTACCAGATGCTTTCAGGAAGAAGGAACACTTCTTCATATATTCTGGTCGTGTCCCAAGATAACTCCACTGTGGGATTCAATTCAAGCCAACCTGGACCCCATACTGGGTTTGCAGGATTGCTTTACTCCTGACATTTGCTTGCTGGGTGATCAGTCCTCTATAAAGGCTAAAGTTTGGAGATTTCACATCTCTATGATTGCATTATCTGTCAAAGAAATCATACTTAGGCTTTGGAAGGATGTGGTTAGCCCAACATATCAGGAATGGATTCATGAAATCCTTGCTAATCTTTGCACAGAGAAAGCTATAGCGAGTCTCCACAACAGGTTACAGAGTTATAAGTGTATCTGGGAACCCCTTCACACCTTAATCGTGGTTGGTATGGATAAATGAGTTGCTGGTAATTCTTTATTTCAGCTTATACAAGCTTATTGTAATATGATATTATACTACAATGCTGTAATACACTGCTGTCCTGGGGGTGAGGAGGGTGGGGGGTGGGGCAGATCATGTACTGTTTATGAGCATGTTGTACATATTATAATTTCAGTCCCCTGTATTGTGGAAAATCTGTTAATAAAGTTTGAATTAAAAAAAAACACACTACTCTCTCTCCGTCTGCACAGGAGAAAGTAAAAATGTCTGCTTGTATGACTCATTTCTTCCTGCCTAGCTAAAGAGCATGTGACTTACAGTACTGTAAGCCATGTGATGTGTGGGGGAAGGCTGCCAAATCTGAAACACCAAGTAGATCACTTAGAATCATAATGAGGAGTGCGAAGTCCTTTAAAAACAATGACTTCGCCTTACTTTGCATTGCCATTCCACCTTAATGTGAAGTGGTAATGACAAGTCGGAGTGAGCACTTTGCATTGCCTACTCCACATAGCAGAGTGACAGCAAGAAGTGCCCACTTTGCATTCACTTCAAGCGGAATTTAAATTTGCTGCATCTCTACTAGCCCCTAACCGACATCCCGTAGAAGCAGGCACATGTCATCTGCATAAACAGCCAAGGCCTGGGGAGAAACCTGAGCAGAGGGAGTAAGCCCCTGAATCACAGGGTGATACAAGAGTTTCTTAATTAAGGAAGCTAAAATAAATGTATACAACAGGGGGCTAATAGGGCATCCCTGTCTTACACCCCTATGAAATACTAAACTATTCCCAATAATACCATTCACCATAGGATACAGAACAGCCTGCTTTTATAAAGAACAAATCCAGGACTGGAACTTCAGGGAAAAGCCATATCATTGTAAAACCTGAAAGAAAAAATCATGGGACACCTTATCAAAAGCTTTGGCCAGGTCAAGCAATAATAAATAACCTGAAAGCTGCCCCAACTTGCTACATTCGCAAATATTCCGCAAAAGAGTGAGATTTTGTTGGACATTCCTGCCTGGAATAGAGCAGGTTTGTACAGGGTGTATGAAAAAAGGAGCAACTTTCTGAAGCTGGTGACATAAAATGGCTGAAAGAATTTTATAATCAGTATTCAATAAACTGATCAGTCTCCAGTTAACAATATGCTGTCGTAACCCTTTCTTATATAAAAAAACAATCAGTGCAGCAGAAAAATCCGGAGGCATAGATCCAGTGTCCAAAATGTCATTATAGACGTGCTAGGATAACACTGAGATCATCCAATAAAAGTGAAAAGTTCATTAATCAGACCATCAGGCCCAGGGGAAATACTTGTCTTTAAGCGAGTAATTTCAGACCTGACTTCTGCAACAGAAATAGGTAACTCCAACTCCTGTGACTGCTGTGGAGTCAGAACCGGGGAAAAAAGAAAAAGGTCAGTCCACTGACTGCTAAGATGAAAAGCCAGCCCATATTGGTTCATCAAAGCATCCCGGACAACTTCCAACATTTCAACATCTGAAACCTTCAGGGTGCCCATTAAATCCAAGAGGCCATCCATCAGTTTCTTGTCCAGCACTTGCCTGCAGGCCGAATATGGATCTGAAACAGGTGTCGTTTTTCAAACCATAAGTCATCTCATCATAGAAATGATAAGCCCTACTATATTGAAACTGCCTCATCCGTGATTTTATACAAGAAATCTGTTTCTGAATGCGAACAACTGAAGCGCCAGGAAGGGACATCAGTTTATAGAACTGATCCCTAAAACCTAGGTATGCAATATAATCCGCCACCAGGGCCTTCTTGGTAAAACTAATAGAAGAGCATCTAAATTCAATTTTAGTATCCATCCACCGTAATAGCCAAGAGTCATACATTCCTGCAAGCAACTGTTGGCGGCCAAAGACCCCTACTAGGGCAGTCTGGAAATTAACTTGGGACAATAGATTAGGACTGAGCTTCCATCTAGTGGGTACAGCAGGAAATTGAGGAGGTAAATGAGAAAGATTAAAACCATAAACCAAAACCATGTGATCAGAAAACTCACAAGGGGACAAGGAAAAATGAAAAGGGAGTAAAAGTTTAGAGGCAAAAATAAAATCAATCCTGGTAGCATAGCTACTCCATCTATAAGTGGACCCAGAATCATGATGTAAGACCCTATAAGAGTCAGGCAGTGCGGCTTTAGTGATGATCTCATGCAAAGCATGGGAATCGCAATAAATTTTTTGCTGCACGTGATCCCTTATTCTGGCATCCAAACTACAATTGAAATCCCCACCCCAAATGATAAGCTGAGGAGTAAACAGATGCTGCTCAATATTGTGAAAAAGTTAAATTCTGTCAGTTTTAACTTGTGGAGCATAGATAGAGATTAAGCGCAGGGAAAAACCCTTATAATTGCAGTTCAAAAGTAAAGCCCAACCAGGAACGATTTCCACCAGTCGAAGCACTTGGACCTGTGTAGTACAAAAAATAATCCCAATACCATCTTCGGCATCAGCTCCAAAAGACCAAAAGGAAGGCCCAAGTACCCAGAGCTTTTTTGTTTGGACTACATCCTGCAAAGAGGTGAACCTAGTTTATTGTAGCAAAATGATATCAGCAGCTAAAGATGTGCAAAAATGCAAAAAACCCAAGCGTTTTTTTGAATTCTTAATGCTACATGTGTTAACAGAAACTAGTTTCAAGGAAGCCAGAATTGAAGTTTAGGGCCTATCTTTTTTGTTGTTTTTTAACAATTTTCTTCTTAACCCCCAATAATTCAGCACCCCCCTCATCCTCACATTGCATTTCTGAAGCAGCCCCTGACCTGACAGAGACATCAGATTCAGAGTCTCCTTCCTGTTCTTGCAAAATCTGAAAGGCATTCTGTAAAGGAACATCAAAAGGTTGTGAAAGCTTCCTAGCATGAGACCTGGTAACTCTCTTGGGGTGAGGTATCTGAAACTGAGGGGCAGGGGGAGGGAGGGCATTGAAGACACCTCAGGCTGCTCCACCCAAGTGACCACAACAGGCCGCGTGGGAGGAATCTCTTCAGAGTGGGAGGCAGGGTTCATACCCTGAGGCCCAGAAGAAGCAGGAGGTTCTGGGGAAGGGGCACCTCAGGAGGTCTATCCTCCTTTTCAGATCAAGGCTGAAATCTATCTTGGGCCTGCGAAATTAAAGTTTCTTTATCCAGACCACCAGGTTTACTTTGCCCAGCCCAAGGACACTGGTGATAGGCGTGTCCCTGTTCGTCCCAAAGATTGCAACGAAAAACATTATGACAAGTCCCACCATCTTGGTCCAGTTCCCCACACAATGCACATTTAATTTTGTCACAAGCACTGCTGAGATGTCTAGTGCTACAGCACTTATAGCAGGCTTTGGTCTGGCCAGGGTTAAAACAGACCCCCGTCCTTTCCCAGAAAAAACTATTTGGGATATGTTGGACCTCATCCCCACCGTGTGTAATTTAGCTTTAAACCTCCCACTCCCCATCCAAATACCTTCACCATCGATAATGGGTTCAGGGAGACCCAGCACAGTGCATTTACCTTCTAGCCAAAAAAGAATATACCCCACATTGACCCTCATTACGAAACATGATATTGACTGTTTTAAAAAGTGGTTTTGTAAGGGGTATGGCCCAAAAAGAGTCCAGAGAAGCATGGTTTTTAAAGCCTCATTTTATTTTTTGGATTAATCTTTTTATCTCCTCTACGTGCACTAGAGCTGCCTCCCCTTCAGGCTACCAAGGTCCACAGGCATTCTCCCTACTATCCCCCCTTCAACCACCTTACCTCATATTTGCAGCCATCCATGGAGTAGCCCTGGTGTAACCCTTCACCGGGTGGGTCCCCACTCCTCTGGGGGGGAAGCCACTGGTGGGGAGGAGGCACCAGCACACTATTTCTTTATTGCGGTCCCAGGAGCTGCTGAGGCATTCTATGGTTCTTGGGGAGTCTTTGGAGAAGCCTGAGACCAACAGCCGTCATCCGGCTAGACTTCCGGCACGGATTTTCTGGTTTTCTAATTCCCCCTAGTGCACTGCTTCCTGTAGTGCCCCCGTTCTCCACTGGGGGCCATTACGTGAGCAAGGCAATCCCTAACCCTCCAGGGATAGGAGAGCAGTCCTTTGGACGTTCAATCCCATCCTCCCCCTGCTGACTCCCGAAGACCCAAGTCCATTCCCTAACCCGGGTCACTAGTATGGGAAGAGGTAAGGCACCAGCGCCTCAACCCTCTACACCACCGGGCCAGGAACGCCTCATATTTTAACCAAAATTTGTCAAGTCCCGCAAAGGTCTTAAAGCTGACATCAAAGGTGTCCTTGCCCCTAACATTAATAAGGGCATAAATGTCTGATGCCTGAAAGTTCATAGAATTCTTCAAAAGTCTGCGAGCAACATAGAACCTGTCAGGGTGCTCCTGAAGGCCCCCTCTATAGCATAAACGCACTGCATTGTATCTAGGAGCGTGTTCAAGTTTATTATGTTTAAAGAGTTCCGAAAATCGTGGTCCAGTTCAGAAACGATCCCTATGAGGGGAGGGAGGGGAGAAGAATGAGGAGGTTCCTGCCCACCCTCCGGCTCAGCTCCCTCAGTACCTGGAAGATCTGCATGACTGGAATCGAAACGAGCACCCAGATCCTGATCTGACTGACCCGTCAGTTCCTCTCACAGTGAGGGGGCCCCTTGAACAGATGATGACTCCTGGGAAAAAGTAAGCCAAGAAGAATCAGAAATCCAGTGACCTTCATGCTGTACTCAGCCGGAATCAGCCAAAGCAGTCTCTTTGCTCCAGTCTGAGGCAGGGAAAGACGCATCAGCAACCCTTTGCTTCCACATTCTGATGTGAGATGCGTCAGCCATCTGACTCATCGGAGAAGCCTGCAAAGCACTCAGCGAATGACAGACAGCAGAGACAGGCTGAGGAGCCTTAGAAAACTTGGGTGAGATACTGCCAGAACACTGAGAAACCTCCGGAAATGTTGCTTGGGACACTGTAACAGGTAGAGCTTCAGAAACAGACTCTGAAAATGTCAATTCATGTAAGACACCAAGGTTTTAAATAATTGATTAGCAGTTTTTTTTTTGGGACAATAGTAACTGTACAGAAAGTATTTATATAGGTTTTCTAGAAGTGTTATGTTTGTTAAACACAGTGAGGCAAGTGATATGCATTTTCACAATGTTTTAGAACTTTTATGAGCAAAACGCTAATCAATTTTTAGAGTTAAATAAAACCCTGGACACCCACTGCATGGTTAGCGTCATGCAAATCACAACCAAGCTCCAGAGGTTCACCACACACAGTAACGGGGTCCCGAGGGAGAGCCAAATTGGGTAAATCACAAAAATCCTCCAGTCCCTCTATCATCAAGATGTCCTTCTCTCCTGAAGGCTGAGCACAGTCTGCCATTCTGCAGACAAACACCAGCATCTCCACTTACTGTTAGCAATGCAGTAGGGAATTTACCCAGTGTCCTGGCTAAAATTCTCCCATTCACTAAAAATACCACCAAACAGCTTAATCTGGTTCAATTTCAGTTGCTTACCATCTGTATCCCGGTTGCCCCGGAAAAAGGGATTTCTAGGCCCAGTGGGCTTACCGGGTCAACAAAACTCAATAAATAAATAAAGAAAGAATATTGTATGTCTGGTGCACTTTGTGTGTGTGACCATGCAGCTTCTTTATCCCACTTGTGAAGTCCACTACAGGTCTGCCAAATTTTCAGTGAACATGCATCTGCTTTGTGTCACTTGTGAAGGTCACTACAGTTCAGGTGCAGTTCGTGTGACCATGCAGCTCCATTTTATTGGCCTGCATTGCCAGTCACAAAAGTCCTCTAGAGGTTTTATGCAGTTTGTTTGACATAGCAGCTGCTTTGGAAATGCATTTGTGAGGCCCACTACAGGTCTGAAGTCTGTTAAAATTTGTGTGATCGTGCAACTGCAATGTGAGTGGTGTGTGGAGCAACTTGTGATGACTGCTTCATATCTGGTGCACTTTGCGTTACCATGCAGCTGCTTCATGAAGGATCTGCAGGACCACTTACAAAGACCACTACAGGTCTGACACAGTTTGTTTGACCATACAGCTGTTTTGCAATGCAAGTTTATTTACAAAGCAAACTACAGGTCTGATGCAGTTTGTGCCTGCAGGGACAGCCGTAAAGCAAGTTACATATATGGCACAGCACACATGATTTTTCATTTATTTTGTTTTTATTTGTTTGTTTTTTGTTGACCGGGTAAGTGCACTAGACAGATTTTGACTATTTTTAGGCATGATCAATGGAAGGAGGATACAGATGAATGCCAACTAACTTTAAAACAGATTAAGCTGTTGGTGGTATTTTTAGTGAATGTGGGGAAATTTGGCCAGGGCACCGGAGCAATTCCCATACTCTTCAGTAGGGGGAGACTCTGACCATCTAGTGAGATGGCCACTTTGGGTTAGGAACGAAGGAGTGAGGACATGTGGGAGGCAGGGGAGCAGGTCTCCTCCCTTACCTCAACTACACTAGCGACCGCAATGGAGAAGAACACTGATTTTTCACTGCAAGATGTTTTGACCTCTCAAAAGTCATTTGAAACAATGGATCTACCTATGGAGGTAGAAATATTCTCTGATGAGGTACAGGACCAATTCAGGCATCAAACTGCAGGTCAGGCAATGGAAAAAGTAAATGTGGAGATCGTGATTTCCTGAAGCGAGGAGCGCACCCAGGATTCTGTAAGTCCCAACTTTTCTACTATGTTTGAAATTGGAGAAAAGAAAAAAATACTTACTGCAACAAATAGCAGAGGAAGAAAGACAGTCTAGGCTAGAATCGGAGAGACTGTAGGGTGTGGTGGCATCTAGTAGTACAATTCCTGCTGAAATGGCAGTACAGAAATCAACTGATGCTAGCTACTCCATGCTTGGACTAGAGAAGAAAGTGGTTGGGAACACTTCAGGTGGTAAACAAAAGAAAAAAAAAACACTGTAGTTAGTGATCAGCGGCCACACAGGACCAGCACAGACAAATCTAGACTCCACGGAGGACTGGTCAGCAGCAAAAACATTTCAAAGCACAGGTTGGCTTGCAGAGAAGGATGGCTCTTGGACACCAGATCCAGTGGATCCAGCAATTGGCACAGTTCGCTAACACTGAAATCACACCCACAGGTAAAATTGTACTTTCTCCTGGGAGGTGGACAGTGGAGTCTCACAGTAAAGTACAGTAAATGATGCTGATAAGCCTGTAGAACCAGTTGAAATAACAGAGGATGTGAATGATTGTGTGGAAAAGGATGTTAGTTTACTGAAGGAGATTATCGAGGAAAATGATGATTTACAGGTCCCCAAAACGAAAGAAACTGAGGTTCCACAGGGAAATATGAGTAACATAGTTCCAGAACATACAAATAAAGAGGGGCCTCTGCCTGCAGCTGCAGTTAGGATGCCACAGGAGAGTGCAGGCCCATTCAGACTAAACATTACTGAAGGAGACAATTTAAGCATTGGCCTAGGAGTACATAATTTGCAAGACCCGAAAATGCAAAAAATGTTTAAGCCACTTTTGAGGGTGTCAGACTTTTTTAAAAATAAGGGGGAGCCGGCTCCATGTAGGAATGCGATCAGACTTATGTACAAAGAAGGCCTTGAAAATCCCCCAGACAGGGTAGATATTGGATGGACTTTATTGAAGAATTCATTAAACTTTTATGCTTCAGAGTTGTTTGCACTCATTCACACTGCCGAACATAATGATGTGAGTTTCAAGACTGTTGAAGCACTAGACAGATTCTGAACAAAGAATAATGCTCTGAAAGACACCCCACTTTGGTCACGTTTCTTTGCAATCCCTATCACCAAACCAGCAGTCAGAACTCGAACATTTCTATTTAAGAATGAGGGCGTCAACATAGCTGACATCATGTTTTGGCTTAAAAAACAATGTGAACCCCACCCTCATAATTGACTCTAAACAAATTTTGACGGGGTGTTGGACAGTCAAAGTCAAACTGATAATGTCTAATACTAGAATCCTACACCTACCCAGTTGCTTCTATTTAGGCAGGGACAGAGGCTTACTTTTTTATCCCTGGCAGCCTGCCACAAATGTGACTCAAGGCTACATTTAAGTATTGTCTGTGACATCTCCAAATGCACTGATTGTTTGGATGCTGGTTAAACCAGCACTCTTGTGTAAACTTGTTTCATTGCAACCTTTGTGAGGAAAGGTACATTCTTATGTTAGATGCCCATGGGCTTCACCCAGTACTGCAGATAGTACCCTCCATGAAGCTTTGGTCACACAAGCACAAAAAAAGGTTGTGACAAGCATCTGAAAGAAGGATGAAAGAAATCCATTTAGAAAATCTGGACAAACAGACAAGGGAAAGGCATGAAGTGGATAAACAAAGACCGGTGTCTCCTACACAAGGCTCACTTGAAGGTCAATCTGTGTCTGTGCAGCCAGAGGGGAACACTCTTACAAGACAAGAAGAAAGATCACAGCAAGCTATTACCTTGCCAGAAAATGAACACCAAGATGGGGAAGAATGGAACATGGAAGAAATTGAAGAAGCAGTACCTATATAACCCACCCCTCAGGAACTCAGAGAGATCGAGGGACAAGCTGCCATGCCCCCCTCCTAAACCTCAAACTGAACCAGCATTCAAAACAGTCACCTACAAAAAAAGACCAAGGACAAAAAATGGGATTAAAACAGAGCCCAAAGGTAAAGAAAGGAAAAATTTAAAAGGAAAGTTGAAGACACCACTCATGAACAAATATGTGGTATTACAGGAAGAAAACCAGTCGATTGATATTGATGCAGATGACTTGGAGTCAGATTGTTCCTCAGTAGCCTCCTCCACAAAAGACCAATCATCAGGTTTAGAAGATCAGGCCATAGGAGATAACGTAAAGAAAAAATGGGCAATGAGATCACAACAGTTACAGCAGATCATGTGGCTCCCCCTTTTCTTCTTTCTTATGGTAGCCTTTCAGGTCCTTACCATGAACGTGAACAGCATGAAGAATACTAATAAAATATTGATGGTACTAACTGAATTAATGAGTAAAAATATGGACATAGTCTGTATACAAGACACTAGGCTGAAGACTTTAAAAGAAATCTCTGTGACTACAAAACTCTGGACCAAAGAGGTTTCCTTTTGGTCACAAGGACAGGACACCTGTGATGGCGTGGGGATACTTTTTCAAACCCAGCACTACAAGTTACCAAGCTGATAGATTTAGAACTGGGCAGAGCCCTCATATTAGATATCCAATATGAGGAAACAAGACTTAGATTAATAAACACATACGCCCCCCAGACAAAAGTTCAGGGTTGCCTTGTTTAGGAAAGTTTAGCATTATTTGCACACGGCAATATGGGAAGGTGACTTTAATTGCAGTCTGCAACAATGTTATAGAGGTTTACAAACAGAAAAAAATGTTTTGTGACACAAATGCACTCAAGGATATTTTACAGAACACACAGTTGCAAGGATGCATATAGATCATTGCATCCACAATGGGGCTACACTTACCACAGAGGATTACATCACATATGGATTGATTGTTTATTTTTGTCACAAAACTTAAGTGTTTAAAGAGCTTACACTGGAGATTTGGCTTTTTCAGATCATATGACATTATTCTAGAAATTTTCCTGGGAAGGAACCTCGATTTGTGGGAAGGGCCCCTAGAGATTAAATGCTACCCAGTTAGAATCAGACGGAATCAAGCAGGAGATAATGAGTCTCTGGCAAGCCCGCCCTTCTGCACAATGTCTATATGACCACAAATGGACTGGTGGGAGGATACAAAAAGAATTTTAGAACCTTTTTCCAAAAAAGAGCTGGGAGGAAAGCAACACAAACATACCTAAGTTATTTAACGTTACGGAAGCAGCTACATAGATTGATATCTTATACAGAAACATATAAACCAGATTACAGTAAACAAATTAAGAAAATTAAGCAAGACATGTATGCTCTATAATATAATAGAGCTAAGTCCCTGCAACAAAAACACGGTTTGGGACAAATAATTATAAAAATACCTTTGACCCCTTTAAAGAAAATAAAAACATGACAGACAAAAAATTAATACTGGTTTTGGCAGATGACCAAGGTTTCCAGTACACTGAAAAAAGGGTATATTACATTTAGTTAACACCTATGTATCCAAAGTATTTGGCTCACCACCTACCATAATAGGACATGAAAAATATCTAGAAAGATTGGAAATTGAGTCACCAACAAATGAACAGTCTTCAGAACATATTGCCCCAATAAGGAGAGTTTTATGATTAAGGCCTTAAATAGTAATACTGTACCAGGCAGTGCTGACTTGACAATGGAATTTTATAAGATGTTTAGTGAGATATTAACACCAGAGTTGACAAAACTACATATAGAGAATAATGCATATGTAGGGGGGTGATATGCAGTTTTTTTACACTCCCAACGTGTGTGATAATAGAGAAACCTCAAGAGTGAAGGTTTCTTAATTATCACACACACCGAGGGCATGTAAAAAAACTGCAGATTACCCCCCCCCACATATATTTTATTTTTTATAGTAACTGGTACCTCATGGCCATGGGTTCCAGTCAGGTAAATAAATATCCATCATTGCAATGAAGTAAAAACAAAAATATTAAAAAAGTTTTATTTAGTGTGCTAAACAAAACACATTTGCCAAAGTCCTTCAGCTGCAGTGTCTGTTGATTCGTCATCTCGATGGGTCGGGTCATTTCAGTTACTATGACACTGAGGTGAAAGTTCAGGCAGCCAGTGAAAATAGTAAGAGGAGGTAATGAGGAAAGTAATTTTTTTGCTGGGGAGATTTTTAGTTGGTCAGTAGTGCTTTTCTGATTAAAGGACTACTTGCTGTGGACATCTCGGCTGTCTTCTGTGTGAGCAAGGTAATTTTTTAATATGTGGAGATCGCTCACAACGGTTGGAGAACTGACTCGTGCTGCCTCAGATTGTTTAATTGTTCTGGCCTGCTGGAGACAATCTGGCGCAAGACTGTAAACGTTGTATCAACCCGCGGATTGATAGGAGTTTTTTCGTATCAACCTGTGGGTTGATACGACTTTTTACAGTACTCAAAAATGGGTTGATAACGGGGGTCACCAGTTATTATATAGAGAATAATGGATAGGCAAGTGTGTGTTATGAGTATTTTTTCACACCCAAGGGTGTGATGATCAGAAACCCTCAAGCGAAGCCCCAGGAGGCGATGGTTATTACATCCCGAGGGTGTGGAAAATATTCATAGGCACACACTTGCCTTGTTATTTTTTTATAATTACTGATGCAGAGAGTCCCATCCAGCAATTTAGATGTATTGCAAAAAAGAAAAGATCTTGCTTTTTTGCTCAGAATTAGTTTTATTCTAAATTCATACAACACATCAGGCTTTAGTAAACTACTTTTAGTATATTATAAAGAACACTACAATTTATTTGTCTTAAAATGTGCATTTAAAATGTTTAAATACCAATTGTCTGAGCCCACTGGAGAAGTCCGGTAGAGGTGCTTGTAGAAGTCTGCTGGAGATCAGGTCGTCGGTAAATGGGAGATGAGTCAAAGACTGTGCAACATCTAAGAAATTGTTTAGCTACTTCTAACAGTTAGCAACTTTACGAAAATCATGCTGTTAGCCTGAGCTGTTAGCAGTGCAACAACCAGGAAGTGCTGCTGTGGCGACAAAGATCTTCTGGTTGCTGTGGAGACTAGTAAGAGAAAAAAAACTGTATAGGTATTTCTTCAAATCGTGCTGTTGTATGGCTTTTTGGCTACTAAAAAAAAGGAATTGTGAGGGGTTTTGAAGAAACACACCAGACTGAGGCAGTTGTGCCGAATGTCGCAGTGGTAAAGAGAAGCGGTTTGTGGGGCAATATCACAAGCGCTCAAGCTGTCTGAAGTCAAGAGTACTACTCAGTCTTTAACAGTGACTTAGGAAAGAAATGTCAGAATAACTCACTTTGGGTTATTACGGCATTTTAACAGTGTCTGAATTCTGGTTGATAAAGTGGGTCACCAGTAATTATAATGAGATATTGACCCATCAGAAACTCCCAGAGACTATGCCCACAGCAGAACTGATTTTTTTGTTTAAAAAATCAAATAAAAAAAACTTAAAAAATTGGAGGCCTTTAGCCTTCTGAACATGGATTTCAAGATTCTTGGGAAAATCTTGGCAAAAAGGTTAGCAAACATTTTGTCGACTCTGATTAGTAAAGAACAAACACTTTCTATACCTAAAAGGGGAATTCTGGATAACCTAATTATTTTATGTGAATTAGTTCAAAGGAGCCAGGCAGGGGTACAGAAGGATACCTACTTAGCTTAGATCAGCAATGAACTTTTGACTCAGTTTCGCACACATATATGCTAGCAGTCTTAAAAAAGTTTGGACTTCCAAAAACTTTTATAAATTGGATACATGGATTCTATTCGATAGCCACTATTATTCCCAGAGTTAATGGGTGGGTGGGGACAACTCAGAGACTCTACCGTGGGGTCAGTCAAGGATATCCCCATAGCCCCCTCTTGTTCATATATTGTATAGATCTCCTGCTATGTTCATTTAAAGCCTCTGATGACATAATAGGTATACAAATGACAAATACCAGTACCCCTCTGACAACATTGGCATACACAGATGATGTCATTATTATAGTAGAAGAATACACACAGGAATAAGCCGTTCAGACTTGGCTCATAGAGTTTTCTCAGGTATCAGGAGTAAAAACTAATATGGATAAGAGCATAGGGTTGCAACTGGGGAAGAATCGGCATGTGAAACACTCATACGCATCCATACAGCTCACACCAGATCCAATCCCTATTTTAGAAACTAAATTTGGAAATGGGGATTTGGCCCTCCTAAACTGGGAAGACAGAATACAAAAGGTAGAACAGGCATTGGCCATTTGGATACATAGACAGCTGGCAAAAAAGAAGAAAGTAATGTTGATTAAAAACTTATTGTTAACACTTTTTCTTTATGTGAGTTACCTCTCCCCCCCAGTTAGAAACCAGGCTTTTAAGTGTTTTTTAGAGCCCTAAGGGGTAGCCGACCGAACCCAGTGAAAAGGGAGATTACCTACTGTAAAATAAAGGATGGAGGTCTTGATATGCCCAATCCAGTGGCTTTTACTTCAGCATGTTCTTATATTATAATTTTATAGAACCAGCAATTGTTGGTAACAAGCTATGGGCAGACATAATTGCTGAATGGGTTGGAGTAGGTATGCAAGCATGGGAACAAGGTAAAACTCGGCTCCTGAACAGGGCCCACATAATACCCTCCTATGCCAAATCAATCTTTCAGAAGATGATAAAATGGAAGGTGCCTTTGGAAGGCATTTTCAGACTGACAAGGCAACAGAGCTATCTAAGGCTTATACAAGCACAGTGCCATGAAGAATTATCTTTTCCATATTGTCCTGGAACTCAAAATGCCATAATCTTATCTCAAGTACTGAACAAAAGAATTCCATGTTTTGCTCGGGACCTGATTTGGTTGACTATTTATGGGAAACTGAATATCAGAACAATAACAGCCACAAACCTTTAAATGAAAGATATTGTCCATGACCAGACTGCCACCAAATTCTGGAGACGCAAGAGCACTTATTCGTGGAATGTGGCTATGTGAAGGACTTATGGTCAAAACGAACAACAAAATGGAAACATAGACGTAGTTCATTTTAACAATCTCCTATATATAGAAATTGTATGTGCTCTTTACCCACCCAGGTGGAAATCCTTCCATACAGAAACCTTACAAGTTATCTTTGCAATAATTAAGTATTGTATTTGACAAGCACACTGTAAATTGAGTTTACAACAACAACATATGACACATGAAGTATTAATAAATAATGTAGAGACTTCCCTGCAACAAGTGTATGAGAAGGACAAAAATTATGTGACCAAAAAGAAATTACACAACCTATGGAAAGGATGCAAATTTGTTTGGTCTGACGATGAATGAATATATCTGTATTTCTAAAACAGTGAAAAATACTGACTGAGAACTAATTTTCGTGGAAAAAAGAAGAAGAAAGAACTGTTCTAATTCATATTAAGGAAAGGAAAACCAGAAGATGTTTCAAACTGAGTATATATACTGACATGAACTAGAATTTGTTGTGAATACTACTTTCCCTACACCCGAACAAAATTCCCCTACTCTTTTCGAGAAGTGCCATGGGATCTTTAACATCCATCTGAACTACCACCAGAACAGGCAAATGGGACCTCAGTTTAACGTCTCATCTGAAAGATGGCACTTCAGGAGTGCAGCACCCCCTCATGCTGTACTACAGTGTCAGTATTGGGATTTAATTATGCAGCTGCTTTGTGAGTGGCTACTTGTGAAGCCAGCTACGGGTCTGGTACAGTTTGTGAGACCATGCATCTGCTTCTGGAGTGGCAAATAGGCAACATGCAAATACCACAACAGATCTGGTGCACTTGTTGTATCTATGCAGCTCTTTTTAAAGGAAAGGAAGGAATGGAATGGAAACTTTATTTATAGTTTTTAAATTTATTTATTTATTTCAAATTCGAATTAATACCTTTGAGCCAGGGGTTCGTTTCCAAAGGCTCCACGTCAACAAGGAATACAAGACATTTACAGGTGATGAAACATTGCAGAACAGAAAGAAATCAACTAACAAGTAGTATTAGTGTGCAGTTACAACATTACGCAGGGTACAACAAGTGAGGAGAAACAGGACCACACTTGCGGAGAAACATATTAATGCAGCACTAATTAAGTGCAGTACAGTGTTTAACAATCATGTTACAGTTCAGAGAGGGTGCTCCCATTCTGCAGAAATGCAGTTTTAGCAGCCAAGGTGAGGTTTTGTCAAGGGGAGGTAGTAGGTGGTGGGAGGTGGGCAGTTGTGGAACAGGAGGGTGGGAGTGAGAAAGGGTAGTGTTTGGCAGGTGCGAGAACGGCTGTCAGAGGCCATGGGTTAACAGAAACATTGGCAGTCAGATTTGCTGGCAAGAAGAGATCAAAGCACACTTTTAAAGTGGCCAAGTCTGGGGGAGTTGGCAAGGTCTGCAAGATCATTGAACCATTTAGGCCCACAGTAGGAGAGGGATCTTGGCCAAAGGTGGGTCATTTGAAGGGAACAGTTAGGACAGCCCTGGAGGCACTCCTTGTGCATTTAGATGCTTGTGCAGGCTCAAAGAGGGCTGAAGTAGCACTAGGCATGGACTCCATCAGGGACTTTTTTGCAAGGAGGCAGGCCTGGTATTGGAGTCTGTGGTGGAGTGAGAGCCAGCCAGTTTCCTTGTATAGGTCACAAGATTGAGTCATTTTGTGTACTCCCAGGACCAGGCGGCAGGCCTTGTTGAGGATGGTTTTGACCCTTTTAAGCACTGTGTCTGTGCCTGCCCCATATATCATAAGGCCATAATACACAGATAAGAGAACTGAACTGCATGTAACAATTTTCAGGGCAGCCGGTGTCATAGAGGTGAGGTGTCTGTACAAGATGCCAAGCTTCATGTTGGTGGACTTTACCAGTTGCTCAGCATGGCAGTGAAGATGAGGGTGTCATCAAGGTGACTCCCTAAGTGCTTGAATGTATTGACTTGGTCTAGTACTTCTCCTTCGCTACTAAGTATATGCAGAGAAGACCCTGGAATCTTGCTCTGTGGGGTGTTGAAGAGCATGCTGTTTGTCTTTTTGTAGTTGAGTAGCAGTTTATTTCTGGTAAACCAGGATTCCAATGCACGAAAATTGAGCTGAAGTTCAGAGCTAATTGATCTCAAGTCTTTCCCTGGGATGGAGATAACATCATCTGCATAGAGTATGGAGTGTGCAGGACAGGTGGAAGGCATGTCATTTATGAAGAGGCTGAATAAGGAAGGACCGAGGATAGAACCTTGCAGGACCCCCAGGTTTACTTCCCTGGACTCAGACATTGCATTGCCAGTCCTGACCCGTTGAGATCTATGGGTGAGGTAACTATGGAACCAGGCCACAGAGTCCATTGACAACCCTGTAGAGAGGAGACATTTCAGTAGCAGTTGGTGATTGACTGTGTCAAAAGCTTTGGTGAGGTCTATGAAAATAGACCCTACTGCCATCCCTTTATCCAGGGCCCCATAAAGCTGAGTAGTGTACTCTACTAACACGGTGACAGTGGAATGGTTTTGTCAGAAGCCATATTGTTGCAAGCAGAGAAGGCTATATTTTTCTAAGTACTCAGTTAGTTGTTCTGAGACCATCCTTTCAAGTGCTTTGGAGAGGGGGGTAAAATCGAGAGGGGCCGGAAGTTTGCTAGGTTACCTCTGTCTCCTGATTTAAAAACAGGTGTGACTAGAGCCTCTTTCCACCTGTCAGGGAAGATGCCAGGTCTCAGAGAGGTGTTGAATACCTTGGTGAGCGGTGCCACAAGTTCATTTAATGTGAGTGCTGCCATCTTCATATCGATCATTTCGCTTCTCATCCTGGTCTTACCAAGGACCTATTTGATACATTTGACTGTCTCACCTGGGAAGATTTGCTTGAAGTAGAATGGTGGGGTAACATTATCCCGTGGTGATGGAGTGTTGAGGTTGTGCTGCTGGCCTGCAAGGGTGTTATGCAGGTATTCAGGTGGCAGCACATTGCTGAGGTCCATGAATGCAACATTAAAAGCATCAGCAATTTCCTTTGGGTCTTTCAACGTGCCAGAGGTGGTAACTATAAGGTCCAGTGGGGCCCTTGAGGCTCTACCCATGAGAGATTTTCAGAGTCCCAGAACTCCCTCCCCCTACCCCAGGTCTTTCCTAGGAGGTCATTGTAGTAAGCTGCTTTCACTAGATATATGAGTTTTGTGCAGGTATTTCTAGCTGCCTTATACACTTGGGAGTCAGCTAGATTCCCGGTGGCTTTGGCCCTATGTCACAGGTGATCTCTGAGTCGCAAGCATTCAGTTAGAGGGCTAGACAGCCAGGGGTTGGGGATTCCTCTGTCTTTCTTTGTTTTGTAAGGAGCAAAGATGTTGCAGGCTTTAGTGAAGATACTGCAGAAGTAATCCAGTGCCTGGTTTCCATCCTGATTCTATCCAGTGGGGACCAGTCAATCCCTTTTAGCTAGTGCCTGAAGGAATCTAGTTGACCAGGCCTTAGTGATCTGTTCCTGATGGTCTTAGGCTTACTATTGGTGAACTTGTTAGTCCAGGTAAGTAGCAGAGGAGAGTGGTCACTGATGGTGTCAGGTAGGACTGTTATCTTTGCGATATGTTCAGGATAGGAGGAGAGTAGCCATTTGATGAGGGTGCTGGTTCCTGTATGGTAGTTTTGTCTGGTGGGTTGTGTGACCAGTTGGGTCAGGTACAGGCTGGGTATATTTGGTCTCTAGCTGTCACTGCATCCTGTGCTTTTTATTTTTTTATTTTATTTTCATAAAATTGGATTTACAAACCTTTGAGTCAGAGACTCATTTACAAAGGTACCTCATCACAGGGAGGGGGGACAAACACGTTTGTGAGGTAAGACATTGGTTAGTGAGTGCTGGCAAATTAATGCTGAAGTCCCCTGTATATGTTCCCAATTTAGTTTGTTCTGTTCGAGGTGGCTTATGAGCTGTGGAAATCCAGTGGGTAGCGTCCCAGGAGACAGGTATATGGTGGATAATTTAATGAATTAATTTATTTATTTAAAATCTTGGAATTACAACCTTTGAGTCAGAGACTCATTTCCAAAGGCTCCATGGCAATACACAATTCAGACATAGGTAAATACAATAGACAGTAAGATACAATATACAATGCCAGGGCAGTTTGATGGCAAGGTTGCATCATGAAACAGTATACTGAGATGTCTAATACAGAGTTGAGGCTGTAGGCTATGGGCAACACAGTAAACAGTACGATACAGGGTACAGTGGCAGGGCACTTTGACTTCTGGTTACAGCATGATCATTTTACAAGGATGTCCTGACCAGTTTACAAGGATGTCTAATACATTGCTGTGGCTGTTGACAGTGCATAAGATAACTCTAACAGTAAGAGGTCAGTTAGTGGCCAGAGAGTAAATTGGGGGACAGTGCACATGCCTACTATGCTTGGCTGGAGCGGAGTAAACTGGGTAAGTTAGGGGAGGCAGGTAGTGCAAATTCCAGAGTAGTCTGTTGGGAGACTTTGTCCAAGTGCCTGAGTAAGAATTGCAGGCCATTGACTGTGAAAGAGGTCGTGAGGCCATTCTGAGCAGCTGGTGAAGGCACTGGTGGTGGACTTAGAGTGTACAGGTGCAGGTGCGGGTGGTAAGGAGGTGGGTTTTGAGTGCCTTTTTAAAGGAACCATGTTTTTGATGGTTAGAGACCGATGGCGGGAGGGCGTTGAAGTAGGAGGGAGCCCTGACCAGAAAAGACCTCTGGACGAGTGTGGTTCTGACTCTGGGAATGGCCAGTGCAGATTTGGTCGAGCTGCGTGTGTACACTGTGGGGGAAAAGGAGATTAGGGAGGCATATAGACCCGGGGGGTCAAGCCAAGGAGGGATTTTTTGGTCAAGAGGCAGGACTGGTAGTGGACCCTTTGTCAAAGTTCAGGATCTGGGCAATGGAATAGAGCGTGCATGTGTGTGTCATGTGGTCTGCAGCAGTTAAGAGCCTGCAGGCTTTGTTAATGACCACTTTTATTTTACTGATAGCTGTTGCATCTGTGGCAGCATAGACCAGCAAGGCATAGCCGTCCAGGTACATTACTGAGGAGGTTATGGCTAGTCTCAGGGCTTCTGGCGTAAGGCAGTCCTGATGGTGATAAAAGAGACCAATGCGTGCATTGGTAGCAGATGTGAGGGTGTTGATGTGCACATGGAAGGAGAAGGCAGAGTCAAAAATAACCCCTAGATATTTATAGGACAAGACCTGCTCCACGGTGTAGAGTGACTGTTCTTGAATATGCAATTGGCCATTTTTATGTTTGCTTAAACACATGTGCAAGAAACATAGTGCCATGATCCGAGTTTTCGGAGGTGTGGCAGCCCTCTTCCATTTCAGTCAGAGTGTTTGCAGGTGCGGCCGCAGTTCTCCAATGCCTGCTGAGCTGTCTAGACAAGCCCAAATGCAATGGCGCAGTTAGTTGAAAGGGGAGTTATAATTCAGTGAGCAGCGATAAGATATCGCCTGCCCGCGCGCCGCCCCCTGCCACACACACACACACACACACACACACACACACACGCATGCGCTGCATGCTCGGCCCCCCCCATGCACATGTATAGCCGAGGCAGGGGTGCCCAATCCCCATCAGCTGTGCCCCAAAAAATACAGTTCCATATGCCACGCTGGATGCCCACCTCTGCGCGGTACACATCGTAGCAGCCGACGGGGTGCACAACTCCCGCCAGCTCCACCGTCTACCCCCCAGAGCAGGGTGCCACGCTGGGATCCCACCCCAGCGTGGCAACAGATGCTTGTAGCCAATGGGGTGCCCAATCCCCGTTGGCTCCACGCCTCCTAAACCAGTCGTCCTTCTGCCATGCTGTGAGCCCACCCCAGCGTGGCAAATGTCCCGCGTTGTCGTCATTAAAAAAAACCTGAAACTCAGAACGGTCCTCGCTGTGTCTGCCCCACCAGCGCCAACCCACCGCACCCTGCCTCCCCACACCCCCCATACTTACCTCCGACTCCAGCGACGATCTTGGTGGACCGGGAACACGCCTGCACTCTTCAAAGCCGACCGCTAACTGAGGAAATGCCGTAAGCTGTATAATGGGATAGATAGGGTTTTTTCAACTTTGCTGCATATCTCAGGCATTTTTTGGAATTTTGCACCAAATTTTCAATATGGGGTTTTGGGACCCTTCTCATGAATGCTCTCACTGTCATGGCGTTCATGGGGCCCCAAGGGTGATTTCGCACTCACTGCATGAAATCACCATTCGGGACTGAGTAACGAAATGACACTGCCACTTTTCATAAGGTAGGCTCTCAAAAAGCCTATGTTGAAAATTTGGTGGAAAAATTCCTTAAAATGACTGTTTTACAAGCATGCGTTGCGCAGTTCCTATGCACGCTCGTAAGTTCGTGAATTTTCAATATTTTCACTCCAGATTTCCAACATTGCCATTTTATTACACTTCCTTGTGAGCAGTACAGCTGTCATTTTTCACATCTTGCCCAAAACGTGTTTCTGCCCATGTAGCGCACAATGGCGCAGTCGGTGTGCAAAATCAATGTATGGGACACATTAAGAAAATCACAGTGACACTGTTCATGATCGAGGCACCAAAATGCCTGAGTTGACAATCTGCTGTAAAAAATCCCCAAACTAATTACATTACGGGTGTGCGTTGCACAGTTTCTATGCACGCTCGTGACTTCACCAGTTTTTTTACTATTTTTACTGCAGATTTGCAACATTGCCATTTTTTCCACCTCACCATGAACAGCACAGCTGTCATTTTTCACATCCTGTTCAGAATGTGTTTTTGCACCCATGGTGCTAAATGCCGTAGTCACTGTGCATAAGCAGCTTTCGGCTAACAAACTGATATGGCCACTGTTCATGAGGTGCAGGGACTCAAAAAAATCACATGTTGAAAATTTGGAGTGAAAATACCAACGAATGCCTGAGGTGTTAGGGTTTCCAACCATAACGCCTCACCCTGTAGAGAATGACAGGCATCAGGGGTGTGACTTGGGATTCTTGCCTGTAATGCTCATACCATTCCACACCCTGCAGCCAGTGAGAGGCATCGAGGTATGCCTTGGACTCTTCGGCCCCAAAGTTCACCCCATTCTCCTATACCACACCCATCTCACCGTATTTCCTGATGGAATGGGGTGCGCATAAGGACCAAAGACCCCAAGGAACACCGTGACACTTGCCAGTGTCTGCAGGGTGGGGTGTACTGAAATTGCATGGCCGTTATGCCTGACGACCCAAAGGCACACCCCAATGCCTGTCACTCTCTGCAGGGTGGTGGTGGGGTTGGCTTCAGTTCAATACTTCACTGCCATTCCTATTATGCAGCTCTGTAACTTCTACACTACCAATGCCAATGCCAGCAAGCAAACATTCGGCATTGACAAACGCTTATTTTATTTGCTTTGGTGATGTGCGAAAAGTAGGGTCTTGTTTTTTTTTTCAGGTTCATGACTAGTCTATGCCTGGCAAACCAGATTTCAGCTTGGCTGAACGCGTTCTGGAGTGAGGCCTGAAGGTCGGTTGGGTTGGTGTGGGAGGCACAGATGACGGCGTCGTCCGCGTAGAAGAGGATCTTTTCGGGGCAGGTGATGGGAATTGCGTTCAAGAATATGTTAAAAAGCAGGGGCCCTAGAATGGATCCCTACGGGACTCCCAAGTGGATGGGATGTGAGCAGGAGACTGTGTTATTTATCGGCACACACTGGGACCTAGAAACATAGAAACACAGAACATAGAAACATAGACTTTGACGGCAGGTAAGGACCACTTGACCCATCTAGTCTGCCCATTTCCCTACCTAGAGGATAAGCTGCAGATCCTATTTAACCAACAGCCTATTTCTTCCTACCCCCCACAAAAATTGCCTTATGTCTGTCCCATGTATTCTTGAATTCTCCCACAGTTTTAGACCCCACAGCCTCCTCTGGAAGGCTATTCCATGCGTCCACCACCCTCTCTGTGAAAAAATACTTCCTCACATTTCCTCTGAGATGTCCCCCCTCTATCTTGAAATTGTGTCCCCTTGTTCTTGCACATCTCTTTTTCTGAAAGATGCTACCCTCTTGGACTTTGTTGATTCCACTGAGGTACTTAAACATTTCTATCATGTCCCCCTTTCCTCAAGGGTATACATATTAAGCTCCTTTCTCTCCTCGTATGGCTTCTCTTGCAGATCCTGCACCATTTTAGTTGCCCTCCTCTGAACTGCCTCCATCCTGTCTATGTCTTTATGGAGATGGGGTCTCAGAACTGAATGTAGTACTCAGATGGGGTCTCACCAACTGTCTGTACAGGGGGATAAAAACTTCCTGTTTTTTGCTGGTGATGCCTCTCCCTATACAACCCAGTATCCCCCCAGCTCTCCCTACTGCCTTCTCACATTGCTTGCCAACCTTAAGGTCATCTGATATGATTATCCCCAGGTCCCTTTCCATTTTTGTTGTTGTTACTACCCCACCCCCAATTGTGTAATCTTCCCCTGGGTTTTTGTGTCCCAGGTGCATTACTTTGCACTTCTTTGCATTGAATCCAAGCTGTCATTCTTCTGACCATTCCTCCAACCTTGCCAAGTCCCTTCTCATCCTTTCCACACCTCCTTGTGTATCAACCCTGTTGCAGATCCTTGTGTCATCTGCAAAGAGGCATACTTTTCCTTCCAGTCCCTCTGCAATGTCACTTATAAAGACATTAAAAAGGACTGGACCCAGTACTGAACCCTGCGGTACCCCACTAGTAACCCCTCTTTCTTCAGAGTGGACTCCATTTACAATTACCTTCTGTGTCCTGTTGTTCAGCCAATGTTTTACCCAGGCTACCACCCTGGGACCCACTCCAAGGCTGGTTAATTTGACTACTAATCTTTGTTGGGACTGTGTCAAATGCCTTGCTAAAGTCTAGGTAGGCCATGTCCACAGCCCTCCTGGTCTACTACTTTGGTCACCCAGTCAAAGAAATCAATTAGATCTCCTGACATGACCTTCCCGGCCAGAACCCATGCTGCCTTGGGTCCTGTGCCCCACTGGCCTCTAGGTACTCAACAATTCTTTCCTTCAGAAGTGATTCCATCACTTTCCCTACCACAGAGGTCAAACTGACAGGTCTGTAGTTTCCTGCCTCTGTCTTGCTCCCACTTTTGTGAAGGGGAATCACATCAGCCTTCTTCCAGTCCTCAGGTACCACACCATCCTCCCATGATTTATTATAAAGGGTAGTCAGTGGTGTCACTAGTTCTCTGCTTAATTCTTTTAGAATTCTGGGGTGAATTCCATCTGGCCCCATTGCTTTGTCCACCTTCAGTTTTAGGAGTTCTTTCAGATCCCTTTCTTCTGTGAAAGGACTGGGATCGACCCCCCTCTCCAGAGTGCTTCTGTTAATTGAATTAGGCACCTCCCCCACTTCCTCTTTTGTGAATACTGAACAGAAGTATTCATTCAGTATCCCTGCTCTTTCACTGTCACTCTCTTCCCACCCACCATCCATTATATTCAGCCTCGCTATGCCTCCCTTTGTCTTTCTACGCTCCCTGATGTACCTATAAAAGGTTTTATCCCCCTTCTTAACCGAGTTGGCAATCTCCCTGCTTCCTTCTGCCTTAACTGGTATAGTTCTCTGTCCTGCTCCTTCTGTGTTTCCTTATACTTCCTAAATGCTATCTTTTTCTCCCTAACCTTCACCGCCACTTCTTTTGAGAACCATAGTAGCTTTTTCTTTCATTTTGATTTGTTTATTTGCTTCACACAAAGGCTTGTTGCCTCTGTGATGGCAGTTTTGATATTTCCCATTGTTGCTCCACCCTCCTTCTAGCCTGGTTGCTAGTGCTTTCTAAGGCACTCTCCATCTTGCCAAAGTCAGCCCTCCTGAAGTCCAGAACCCTCACTTTTGTATGGCTTGACTCTGTAGCTGAGTTTATTGTGAACCACACTGTTTGGTGGTCACTTGTTCCCAAATGGCTACCCACTTCTAGATCTGAGATCCTCTCACTGTCCCCAGTTGAGAGTATGAGGTCTAAGATTGCTCCCTCACGAGTAGGTTCCAAAACTAGCTGTCTGAGGCATGCCACCTGAAGGGCATCAAGAATGGCCCTGCTTTTGGATGTGGCTGCAGCAAAGGTGCTCCAGTTAACATGTGGCATATTAAGGTCCCCCATCAACAGTATCTCCCCTTTCTCTGCCATCCTAAGTATTTCTTCTATCATATCAAGACAGGTAACTAGTAAACCAGTCCAAGGGCCCTTGTGAGAACCACATTAGGAGGAGGGAGTTTAGTAGGAGGGGGTGACTGACCATGTCAAAGGCCTTGGATAGGTCTATGAACATGGCCCCTACGATGTGCCTTCTATCAAGAGCAGTATGTATGTAGTTTGAGAATTCTAGCAGGGCTGTGGTGGTACTATGCCCAGAATGGAACCCATACTGTTCTTTGCAGATTAGGTCATGGTTTTAAGGTAGTCAATTAGTTGATCTGCCACAATTTTTTTCTAGCGCTTTGGACAGTGGGGAGAGAATGGAGATTGGGTGGTAGTTTCCTAGTGTTAGGGGGTCACTGCCTTTGTGGATTGGTGTAACAACTGCATTCTTCCAGGCTGTGGGAAACTGACCAAGGCATAGGGAGCAGTTCAGGAGGCTGGTGAGTGGGGTAATCAGCACGTCCAGTGCCAGACGGAGGAGTTTGATGTCAGTTGGGTCATTCAGGGGGCTAGTACCATTCAGGGCTTTGGCTAGGTATGACCTTGTTTCCATGGTGGAGATAGCCCAGAGATAGAAAGGTGGCCATGGGTGGTGGTGGTGGTGGGGGGGGGATGGAGCGGGTACTGGGTCAAAGAAGTTTGGGGGGAGAACACAGCTTAGGTCAGTAAAGTTGTCATTGAGTGTGTTGGCAATCTCCTTAGGGTCTGTGGTGACCAGTCCCTTAGATGCAATTTGGGACAGGTGCAGCGTGTGTGTGTTTTTCAATTTAAGGACTTTATGTTGTCCCAGAACTTGAGTGATGAGCCCTAGGAGGTGGTTAGGGTGACTCGGTAGTATTCTGCTTTTGCCTTTTGAATAGCCCAGGTGCAGCTGTCCCGAGCAGCTCTATATGCCTGCCTGTTGCAGGTTTGCCTGAATCACTGGCCCTGTGCCAAAGGTTATCACAGCCTTTGAGCTGCTGGAGGAGGGATGCAGTTATCCATGGTGTGCTCTGTTTTTGATGCTTGCCTTTTTTATAGGGGCAAATATGTCACAAGCCTGGGTGAAGGAGTCCTGTAGTAGCACATTGTTTTGTTGGCCAATATTCAGTTTCAGTGTTAGAACCTGTGCTTCCTTAGTGTGGAAGCTAATGGGCAGTATTTGCCCTTTGATGTCACTCTTGAGGTAAACCAGACAACCACCCCCTCTTTTTGAGGTACAGCCCTACCGAACAGGTTGTATCCAGGAAGGGCAATTGCTGTGTCTGGGATCTTTGGTGATAGCCACGTTTCTGTTAGGGAGATGACGTCAGGATCAATCTGAGTCACCCAGGCCTGAAATTGTGGCAGTTTCGAGAGAAGGCTGCAAATATTCAGGGATACAATTTTTAGATGTCCTGGGCTATTGGTACAATTCATGACAGAGGTCACCCAGGGTCACAGCTAGGCAGGGATTTGACAAGAGGCTTTGGCCATGCAAGAGCTTGCAGGCATGCACTGTCTTGCCCCATTACATTGAAGCCTGGGGCACACTTATTCAAGTACAAGTGCAGGATGTGAAATCCTTTTGTCCTTATGCTTCCTTTGTTATTTAGAGAGGTTGTTTAAAACCCCCACATACAGATCCTTTAGGAGCAGGTCAGACGAAAATGTGGATTCAAGCAGGACCCAGAGTCATTGAGTTTGTCAGACTTAATTGCTTGACTTCTGTTTTGCTTGGGATAGCTTCCAAAAAGTTGATTTTAAACTGAAAATGTAAATACATGGTGGTGATGTTTTGCAGAAATCCAGTCCATGAGACCTTCAGAGATGTAGTGAGCAAGAATGGTGTAGTTACTCCAAGCAGAAAATCTTGTAAATCCAAAAAACTAAGCTGCAGACACAGACAAACACAAACAGCCACCCACACAGACCCAGGAGGTTTAATGCAAAATATAGCACCTTTCTTAAAACCAAGGCACTTTACAAGTTAAAACATAAACATATAAATTGATAGTATTACAAATATATAAGTATAAATTAGCTAAAATTAATTAAAATCATCTGGGAAGGCCATCTGAAGGTGATGTCTTAAATTCTGACTTAAATCTCTTGACAGTCAGATATTCTCTCAACCAATGAGGTAGAGAATTCCACAGGGTGGGGGCCGCAAAAGAAAAAGCACGTATGCCAGATGTCTTCAAACATACCCTGGGAATCTCTAGCAATCCCTCGTCAGTGGATCGGGGGGGGAAGGGGCAGTAAGGAGTCAAGAGATCTTGCAGATAACTGGGTCCCAGATCATGTAGGACTTTAAGATCAGAAGACCGACCTTAAAGGTGATCCACCACTGAACAGGCAGCCAGTGCAGTCCGCGCAGCACAGGCATAATATGGCTGGTCCTAGATATACCAGTCAATAGCCTGGCTGCCGTGTTCTGCACTTGCTGCAAGCAGTGGACATCAACCCCAGGAAGCCCTAGGTAGAGGGCATTGCAGTAGTCAAGGCGGGTGGTGATGAAGGCGTGGACCAATGTTGGTAGGTCATCTGGGGGAACCAGGTGCTTCACTCGGGCAATGTTCCTCAGATTGTAAAAAGAGGATTTGACAACGGCAGACACCTGAGATTTCAGGGTCAAACCATCATCAAAAACAACACCCAAGTTATGCACCCGGTCAGAGATAGTGAGCTGGATGCCATCAAGCCATATGCCCAATGCCTGCCCAGCCCCTAAACCCACCCCAGGACGACCAGGGTCCACAACCAACACTTTGGTCTCATCCAGGTTCAGTCTCAGCCAGTTGGTGCTCATCCAGTCCTTGATCTCGGCGACACAGTTGTTAAACACAGAGACTGCATCCCCCTGTTCAGGTAGAAAGGACAGATACAGGGCCACTTGAGAAGATTGCTAAATGACTGATGTGTTTTGTGTGACCATGCAGTTGTTTTGTGAGTGGCTGGCAGGGCATCTCATTAATTCAGCTACAGATCTGGTTAGTGGCATAGCAAATTCCCAGAGGGCCTGGGTGCAAGGATATGTTATAAGGCCCCCCCCAGGTTCGCCCCTTATTTTGAAATAGGCCCCCCATTTTGAAATAAAAGAGTTTGCCAGTACAACACCAGAATATAGTTCAGCTCAGCCGGGCCTGTCTTCTATTCTGTTTTTGCTTGCTGCAGCTGCTAAGCTTTGGATTCTCCTCTAACTAAAGAACAAGCTACTGTAGCACAGCAAGCAAGCACAGTCATCCCCAAGTCCAAAACAGGCATGTACCTGGCCAGCCTGATGGCCGGAGTCCTGACCCACTGTTCACACAATTATACTGTTAGCTCCTCATTTTAACAACAACCAAATACACTCAGGTAACCCTTAATTTAATAGGCTTTTTGGCAAAATTGCTTTCAATACAGCCATGTTGAGTAAGTAGTTAGTGAATTTTCACTAACTACAGGCAAGTTCCCTCAATACTGAAAAGCTGCAGTGGTTACAACGATCTTCAAAAGTGGTGACAGAATTAGCTTTTTCAACTACCGGCCAATCTCAATTCTACCCCCTCTCTCTAAAGTCCTAGAAAGAATAGTTTGCGACCAGTTAGTCACACACCTTGATAAATACAACCTTCAATGCCTGCAGCAGCATGGTTTTAGGAAGGCTCACAGTAATTCCACGGCTTTGGTTGAATTCACTGGCTATATTCATGAAGCACTTGATCAGGGGCTCTTGGTGGGGGCCACTTTCATTGACCTCACCAAAGCCTTCGATACGGTCAATCACGACTTGCTTCTCACTCAACTGAATAACACTGGGATATCTTCTGTCTCTCTGGGCTGGTTCCACAGTTACCTTACCAACAGGACACAGCAGGTAAAGATTCAAGACGTTCTTTCTGATCATCAAAATGTCACCACTGGGATGCCCCAAGGCTCCATATTAGGCCCCCTGCTGTTCAGCCTGTTTCTAAATGAGTGCCCTAAAATATGCCAGTACAAAATCCTTCTTTATGCAGATGATGCTATACTCTACACCTGAAGCTCTGGAAAATGGGTTGCAAGCTGACTTTACTGCTGTTGAAAATTGGTTCCTTAATTCCAAGCTCCTGCTCAACTACAAAAAAACCAAAACAATGCTGTTCACCTCTCATCAAAACGGTTATAAGTCCCATTTACTCAAAATATACAATAGCAAGTTCAAGACACTCAGTATGGTCACTAACTTTAAATATCTTGGGGTCATCATTGACTGCTGTCTCTCACAGAGCCTGCACAGAGACTGTGTTGCCACGGCAGCTAGTGCCCGACTAGGTAAACCATACTGGCAGAGACACTGCCTCACTGAGAATGCCATCAAACTTGCAGGTAAAAGCTCAGTGCTGTCCAGCATAGATTATGGAATGGTAGTCTACGGAGCCAGCACCAATACTGCCTTAAGGAGAATCAAGACCATATTAAACAAAGCCTGCAGACTTGTTTTGGGAGTAGACCACCTGACTCACACATGTGAGCTATACTCAGGCTCTGGTTGGCTAACCTTGAGTAGCAGAATCCAGTGCCAGGTTTGTTTGCTAGCCAAAAAAGCCACCTTTGGTCTTGCACCCCCAGGCTTGCAGCAACAACTCAGCTACTCCACCAACTCTAGACTTACCAGGGGATCTAGCAAAGCTGTCTTCCATATTCCGTTTCGCTGGACCTCACAAGGGCAATCATTCGAATACAGGACCCCTTTCTGGCTAAATTCCCTAAGTACTGAGCTGGTTACAGAACCAAAACTTGGTCCCTTTAAATCCAAACTGCTAATGCTTATGACCTCACTCAATTCATGTGACTGTGTTTCAGTTATCTAATGCTACACTGCATTATGCCCCCTAAAGCACTCCCCCCCACTCATCCCCCACCTTCACCATTAATTGTAATCCCACCATCCTACTTTACACCCCTTTCTCCTTTGGTTTCTACATTACCTTACCTGGTAACCCATTAGTGGCACCCCCCAGCCACCTACCCACTTCCAGGCTCCACTCACATCCCTTACAAATGAAACCCCTGGGTGGATTCCTAGCCTCTCCCCACCTAACCCACCAATGAAACCCCTTGTGTGGATTTCAACCCCCAACCCCCATAATGCAATGGCCTGAAACTCCCTCTTATCAGTTTGCTACACCCCTCTGCTCTTATCTACCTTCCCCCCCCCGCACCATGGCTCACCCTCTACCCTACCCTCTTCAACTAAAATAGTAAATCCTTAAGCACTGTACCTGTTAGTTGCTCACTGTATCACACTGCACACAATTGTAGCGTTGTTATTCTCTACTAACTGTGATCATTAGACTCTAGCTGCAATTATGTATATTTTGCTTCCTAGTATCTCCCCAATCTGTCTTGTATAACATCTATGTATTCAGTTTGTACCATTACTGACGTAGAACCTTTGTAAATGAGCTCTCTAGCTCAAAGGTGCCAATCCGAGAATCTAATAAATAAATACATTGACATTAATTAAATGTTGTAAATACCTGAAAAAAGCCAGCCTTTTCCTAAATAGTGCTCTTCTTCTAGCTGTGAACTCCTATCCTCCCTCTGTGAGGTGTGGGCCAGGGAAACCTGCAGCTATATTTAAAAAAAGTATACACCCTTGTATTACACACTGCTACTATATCACAGTCTTCTGCCATGGCTTACACTGATGTCGTATGCACACACACACACACACACACACACACACACACACATTATTGTGTCAGAAAATCCTTATTAAAGCTGTTTATATAGCTTTCCTACAGTATATTCTGGTAGGCTAGCAACTGTGTTGTAACCCTTGAAAAAAGCTACAAGAACATATAAACATATATTCTGTGATACAGTGTCGTACTTAACGCAGTTCTGTTCACAATTACAAATGTATATGCTGATGAAATAGCCATTTGCTCCTCCTGACCTTATTGGAAAAATTGGCAACAACTCAAGATCAGTATTCAGTCATAGTGCCCTATTCTCAGCTGATTATTATGGCCATATAAATTGAAAATGTAAGAAACTTTTTTGCAGGGAATAGCAGTGCTAAACTCATCAGTGCTAATATACAGCATACTAGACTAGTAACTAGTGCACTTATACTACACAGCTTCTTTCACTCATTCTGGGGGTGGCACTGGCACCCTGTCCTAGTCCCACTGACTGCCAATCCCAAATCCCAATCCATTCTGGACTCAGACTAGGAGAATTAAAATTAATGTACTAAATGCAATTTCTTTACCTGTTGCTTCTGCTCAAATGCTCTGCCTCTGACCACAGCTCCTCCACTGCTCCAACCCTTCCAAGTTTGACTGGTGATGACACTTCTGCAGCACAGGTGAGGGTGACAGTGGGGACCAGGATCAGGAGGAGGAGGACGGTCGGGATGGTGATCAATTAAGTAATATACCCTTCCAGGGAGTGAGTATACTGGTGGATTTACAATGCCTGGTGTGGTTCAGTCACGAGGCGCAGCCGAGTAATTTAACCACACCAGAAGTGGTAAATCCACCAGTATACCCACTCCCTGGAGGGATATATTGCTATTATACAATGCCCCTCTATTTTTTAGATGGACAAAATACTTAAAAAACAAACAAACGTTTTTTGTGCATTTTTATTTTTTTTTATTATATTTGTTAGTTCGCCAGAAAAAAAAGTTCTGGGTTAGGAGGACTTGCAGTGGATGCAGTGCCGGAGTGGTCATGGACTATGTGGTTCTGGGTTTAATTAGGTTTGGTGACAGTGCAACTCGTGGGAGTTTGTTTTTAATGTGTGTGTGTGTTTTTTATTTTTTTTTTACATGCGTGGCCAAGTTATGATAAAGTGAGAGATAGTGCCACTGCAGTGATGAACGGAATGGCGAATGAGTAGAAGTGGATTACAGAGGGCGACAGGTGAAGTGGTCGTTAGGACAAGGTTTCAAGTTGTGAAAATAGTTTTTAGTTTGCACGATAATGGGAAGTGCAACTTTCGAGGCTATAGACTCAGACTGGACAGTATTGTTAGGGCAGTACTGTAAAGTTCTGGATGGCACCGTTGCTTGCTATCTTTCTGTAGTCCTCCGTCATGTTTGCCAGTTTTTGGCTGGTGATGGTCAGAGGGATTTGAAGCATAGTTGTTTATGCGGCAGATTGGTGGCTGGCACCTTTTCCAGTGGGTACACTGGAGGATTTACCATGCTGAAAAGGTGCCAGCCAGCCAATGAGAATGCAGGATTTGGTGCATTCAATTTATCCCATTGTATAATAGAAAACAAATACTTCTGTCACTCAGACAGAACTCTCTCAGCATGGTGGCAGGGCAGGCGAGCAGTGACAGTCAATTCTTCTCCTCTGTTCGACACATGTCGATTGACCATGACTTCTACCTATGTCGGAGAACTGAAAAGGCATGATTTTTCAGCCTGACATGCATGTTCAGTACACTGCAGTACATTATACCACATGACTCTGTTTCGGTCCTACACAGACAGTCATGTTGTACAGCGCACACTGCGAGCAGTGCCGGTCAGCACTGTCGGTCACAGACTCACAGTCACTAGTAGCACCTGACCTCAGTCTGACCCATCAGGGCCCCTCCCCGTGGAATCCATCTAATGTCCTCCATTGCACAACATTCCCATTGCTTGCCTACTGCCTGCAGTGACACAGTCAGCTGCTGCTCAGATAAAAAAAAGCTAGGTATATAACAGCCACGGCACAGTGCTAGGCTAGCATATGCATGATTGGGCTGTTTCCATGGGAATAATGCACAGAATTAATTTTTGACAATTTGGGCTCCTGAAACCTCATGGGCCTGAGTATGACTGCACCCCCTGCATCCTTGTAGTTACGCCCCTGGGTCGGGTGCAGTTTGTGTGATCACCCAGCTATTTTGTGAATGACCTGCAGTGTCAGTCATGAAGTCCTCAATGGGCCTGGCGCAGGTGGTGTGACTTTGCAGCCGCTAATCATGAGTCACCCACTGGACCATCATAAACCAAGGTAGGGGTACAGTGCAGTGCATGTCCACTCACAAAGCAAGAGAGAGGTATGGTGTAGTTTGTGTGCCTATAGGGCCACTTGCAAAGCAAGCTACATATCTAGCACAATTCGTGCAACTACAGCGGGGCTAGTCAGGATGCAAAGTAATGCTGCAGTATATCACAAAATGCTGCAGTATGCTGCAGGGAACAGTGTAATTCAATGACAAGTAAGCTTTTTCATACTACTGTATTTGGGAACATGACATTTACCTCATGTTATTGTGTTGCATTATGGCTAGTTCTGCTGTGTGCAGTTGTTTTGGGTGTCCTCTCATAAAGTCCACTATAGGTTTGGCACAGATTGTGCAACCATGCAACCACCTCATGAGTGGTTCACATAGCAAGCTGCAGGTCTTGCACAGTTTAACTATGCAACTGCTTTGAGTGTCCACTGGTGAAGTTCGCTATAGACTTGGCACAGTTTGTGTGGCTATACAGCTGCCTTATGGGTATTCCACATTGCTACTCGCAAAGCAAGTGTCCTAGACCTGCATTATGGACTCCAAATTTTTCACCTCCTCTCTACCAAAGTCCGCTGTCACCATGAACCTGCCCTAGCTCACACTGTTTGCAATCTCCCTAATATCTGCTCTGGTCAAGCTCTCAGCTTGACCTTGGATAGTGTAGTGCCTGTTGAAATCAGCCCCATTGTCTCTGTCTAGCTGCCCACTCCCTCTCCCTTTCTGCTACTCTGATCCTTCTTATTACAACGCCTTCCCACGCCCCCCTACACAATTATTTTGAACAATTATTTTACCCTAACCACCACTTCTCTGATTTTCCCTTAGGCTAGCTCCAGGTCAGGCATCCCATGCTCAGCGGCCATGGCTGGAACTACCGGCGGTCACTCCTCACTCCGTTGCATGCCGGCAAGCCTCCAAGTTGTGCTAGCCCCAGGTCGGGCATCCCATGCTCAGTGGCTGTGCCTGGAACCTCCGCTGGTCATTCCTCACTCTGTTGCCCGCCAGCAAGCCTCTAAGTCAGGTAAGAAGCTCACTGTCCCCCGGGAGTGCTTTCAGGGACTCTGATTGGCCGTGGCTTGGACTGGCTGCTCCCGATTAGCTGTAGCTCTTACGGCTTTCCTGCTGATTGGCTGTAGCTCTCCTAGGACTTCTGCTTGAATTTCTGACTGTTTGTCTGCCTTTTGTGAACTCTAACAGGGTTTTTGTTGGCCCTCTCCCCCCAACCCCCTCCTCCTGCCTTATTTATTTATTTATTTATTTATTACATTTTGGTGACCAGGTAGGCCCACTGAGCCCCGAAGGTCCCTTTTTCAGAGGCGACCCGGGATAACAATACAAGTTATAAGAATGAACATTTAAATACGCCTTAGCCCCTCCTCCTGCCCCCAAACCTCTTCACTATTGGCCACCAGCGTCCTGCCTATTGGCCCCTCCTTTAACACCAAAATCTCTACCCATTTGGTCTTTGGTGCCAAGCCAGAGTGATCTAGCCAGCCCCATTGCTCAGTACTCCTCAATTAGTGTATTTTCACTCATGCCCTCCCTCCCCCTTCCACCTCATAGGCCCTAAGTTGCCTTGTTGAAAGGTATACTTAGATTCCACTAGTGCACACCTCATCTCTGAAGGAATGTGGTCCTTATTGCTCATAGGCCTTATAGCCAATGTTATGCCTTTTTGCTAGCTCCCTGCATAGGGACTCATCCTTCATTTGGGAATGCCCCACCATGTAATGGTGTCCCCTTTACTGATTCTTTCATGTCCTCATCGACGGCCTACCCTTTTCTGCTGCCATGGCACACTGAGACTTCATCACAGATGTTTAATATATGCATTGGACTTAGCAAATCCCAACAGCTACACCTTGCCCCCTATGGCACCAGGCCAGGGTACTTCTACATGCAACCTTGGGAGCACTTGGCATCCGCTTAAACTACGATATGCCTTGCCCACCTCATCAGAACAAATGGTTTCAGGCATGATCCATTAAGCTTGTGTTGAGAGCCCTTAAAATGATACTATTCATGCTTCTGCTCTGTTCTGGCAGCGTCGAACTGAACCCAGGCCCCCCCCACCAACCTATCTCTGCTCCTTGCGACCTTATCAACCTTAAAGGTTTAAGTATCCTCCCTATTAATGTGTGCAGCCTCCTAAGTAAGTTGGATGCCATTCAGGCTTGGATTACACACACGAAACCTGACATCCTGATGGTTTCTGAGACTTAGCTCAAGCCCACTACCCTGTACTCTGAGGTCAACTTACCTGAATACAATATCTTTTCTGCAGAGAGACGGACGAGAGGTGGGGGGGTTGCCATCTACATTTTGGAAAAATACAATGTTTCTATTACCGATGCCTCATCATTGCTGAAAGAGTTTGAAAGCCTCACGATCAAAGTCCATCTCTCAACCACCTTGGCCTTGCACATCATAGGATGCTACAGGCCTCCCTTGTAGGGCTTCAACTGTTAAGTCACCTTTCCCACTCTCTTAGTGGGCTGCAGTCAGAAGTCATAATCCTGGGTGACTGTAACCTGTATTGGCTTTTAGACACCTCCAAACCCTTAAAAACTATGTGACTTATTCGGACTTACTCAAATTGTCTCAGAAGTGACCAATCCAAATAAAAAGAACCCAAATAAAAGCTTCCTACTAGACATTATTCTAGTAAACAAGCTGCACATCTTCTCTCATTCTGGTCATGGTGGATACATGTATGAATAACTCTGAGCAGTGCAGGAGAGCAGCTAGCAAGGCAAACAGGATGTTGGGATGCATCGTAAGGGGGATCACCTCTAGGAGCAAGGAAGTGATTCTGCCGCTGTACAATGGACTGGTTAGACCACACCTTGAGAACTGTGTACAGTACTGGAGACCACACTTGAAGAGGGACATACAGCTCCTGGAGAGGGTACAGAGGAGGGCAACAAAGATGATATGAGGGCTAGGGGATTTGACTTATGAGGACAGACTTGAGGAGCTCTGCCTGTTTTTATTGGAGGAGAGGAGAGACAGGGGGACATGATTGAGGTCTTCAAGTACCTCAAGGGAATAAATAGGGTAAACATGGAGGGGATCTTTAGACTAAAGCAGGGAGGCATCACCAGAGGGCATGGTTTGAAGTTGGAAGGTGGAAGGGTGAGGGGGGAAAAGAGGAGGAGGTTTTTCACTGAGAGGGTGGTGGACCCTTGGAATGCACTGCCTGGTGAGCTGGTTCAGAGATCCACAGTGGAGGACTTTAAGAGAGGGTGGGACAGACACAGAAAGTGGATGTATCAGAGGATGGCCTGTCCCGGGTGGGGTGGGGATGGATGATAGGGGTTTCTGGAGCACAAGGGATGGGAGGGTCTCGGCACCCAACTAAGGATCTAGGTTCAAGCAGACTCGATAGACCATAAGGCCTAATCTGCTGGCAAATAGTATGTTAGTATGATTTCAGTGACCACTGCTTTATTGCTTGCATAAGAGCTGCACCCAAGTCCATTTCTAATTCCAGGTTCACAATCAGGAGATGTTTAAGTAATTTAGTGCCATAAGCCTTCCTTTCAAACTTAAAAAAACTCCTTGCTATGGCAGGACTTCTACCTAGCCAAGACAGTAGAGACAGCTGATGAGACCTTCCATACTATTGCCTGTGTAACTATTGACAGACATGCCCCCTTGATCAAAGCACATACCAAGAAAAAGTCTCTTCCTTGGTTTACACGTCAACTGAAGTCAGCTTTGCTCAACAGGGACAAGCTCTGGAAGAAAGTGTGTAAATCAAAGCTTCAGTCGGATTGGGCTGATTTTAAGGCAGCCAGAAACCTCTGCACAAAGCTTGTCAGAAACATTAAGGCTAACCATTTCCAGTCAACTCTGGACTCCTCCACCAAGAACCCTGCCAAATTCTGGCAAACCCTTAGAGATATTCAAGGACATGCTTTGTCAGGTTCTCTCCCTATCAAGATCTTATACGAAGGATCCCTCATTACCGAGAAGACAGAAATCCTTGACTGCTTTAATAATCATTTTATTACCACAGGTATGGCCTTTGACATTTCACCTGCGAATAACCTGCGTACCCACTTCTCATCACAAAGACCAGCAAGCCCTCTCCCTGTCCACAGCACTCCTGTCACGGGTTTCTCCTTCCAACCGGTAATTTACAAGGAAGTGGATGACCTGCTCCTTCAGCTGGATGCCAGAAAAAGCGCAGGAGTGGACCTCATTGGCCCTTTTTTCCTAAAGCTCGGTCACCAAGTGCTGGCAGCTCCATTAATGCACCTCTTTAATATGTCTCTCAGCTAGGGTAAACTCCCTTCTGTCTGGAAGACTGCCTAAGTTTTACCGCTCTTTAAATCAGGAGACCCCAGAGACCCAAATAACTACAGACCAATCTCCTTACTCCCCACCCTATCAAAACTGCTGGAGAAATTAGTGAACTGCCAACTTAGAAACTACGTTGATGCTTCAAATCTACTAAATCCTGTGCAATCAGGCTTTAGGCCATGCCATAGCACAATCACAGTTCTGGCTAATGTCACAAAAGACTGGCAGAGAGCCCTTGACTTAAAGAATCACATATGTGCGGTATGTCTTGACTTAACTAAGGCCTTCGATACCGTCGACCATGCACTGCTCTAAGTAACCTCCAACAGGCCTTCTCTGCAGTAGAATACTGGTTCACAAAACACAGACTTATCATTAACCAGAAAAAAACAAAAACCATGATCTTCTGCAGCTCCCAAAACAAACACAAATAATATCAGCTCTCCATTAAAGCCAAGCAAGGAATCACCCTTGAACAAGTTCATACTTTCAAATACCTGGGCCTCACCCTTGACTGTAATCTCTCCTATGTCCCACACATCAATAACATGGCAAAAGTAGCCAACACCAGGATGGTCCTACAATTCTGACATAGGAAACATCTAACCCCAGAAGCTCTGTCCATAGCTGTCCAGAGCTCCATCATCAGCATCATTGACTACAGTCTTATTATCTATGGATCTGCCACAACCTCATCTCTCAGGCGTGCTTGACTTCCCCAATCAAGCCTGCCAACTCATTACTGGCTCCCACTGCCTCACACCACATTCCGCGACCTCTATTCCAAAACAGGCTGGCTGCAACTGAACAGCCAAATTAAATACCAAACCTGCATCACTGCTAAGAAAATCATGATGGGAAAGGCACCACCAGGAGTCAGCACCCTCCTGAAACCCAAAATCACCAACTGTAACACCAGGAGCTTTAAGCCCCAAATCCTTCAAATCCCCCGCTGCCGCACATCCCAATGCCAAAGGTCATTTGCATACAGGGCTCTGAGTTGGCTGAACGAGCTCTCTAGTGACACCTCATCCACAGCAATGCTTGGAGCATTACAAAAAAGCTCCACCACTCCATAACTGGCACCTCCACCTGTACTTGCACCCCATAACATCTTCATTCCCTACGCTGCTTCTGACCTTATAGGTGTCAGTTTCTGCCCTCTCTTCTTGCACTTACCTGTCCAATGCAACTTCTAATGTACTTGCCCTGTGTCTGTCCTGACAAGGCCCCTCGGCTGCCTCACCCTGACCCTGTACACCTATGCCTTCCCCTACCCTCAGCCCTCTCCCCTTCTTGCCCTCTTCCTCCTATTGTTTCTTGAGTTACTCATCACTCAGTCTGATTTGTCAAGCAAAGTTACTGTCTAAAACCATGTACCTGTAACTGTTTTATGTTTTAGTGTCTGTTACCCTGTAATCTGCATGACGTGGAACCTTTGTAAAAGAGCCTTGGCTCAAAGGTACTTTGTAATCCTAGACACAAATAAATAAAATAAGTTATTCTCCACAACATTGGTCTGGATGAACCTTCCCTAAAACGGTTCTCATGCTACCTGGCAGGGTGGATGCAGCAAGTAAAAGCATTAGGAGATCTCTCCACTCTAAAACAGATTAGCAGAGGCGTACCTCAAGGCTCCATCTTGGGGCCCTTACTTTTCTCACTTTATATCAACAACATCGACCATGGAATCAAACTTTCCAGTGTACATGTCTTTGTGGATGACACGGTCCTTTACACTGCCAGGCCTACTCCCAAAAGTGCCTGCTCGGACTTGCATGCAGATTTCCTTAGGCTGCAACAAAACCTCCTAAGTCAAAAGCTCCTATTGAATGCCAAAAAGACCAAGGCTATGCTGTTATCACCAGTGACCAAGTCCATAAACTCCCTTAAGCACAACAATATTCCCACTATCACCACCCTGCTTGGCGGAGTCACTTGACTATGTGACCTGACCAAGTTCAAGTACCTAGGTATGAGGATTGACAACAGACTTTCTTTTGCTGATCATATAGACAAACTCTCAAAAAAACTTAGGCAGAGGCTTGGACTTTTTTTTAGAATCAAGCATCTGCTTTCCCAAGAGGCCAGAAAAAGCTTAGTACAAGCCACGTTCCTAGCTATCCTGGACTATGCAGACTTCCTGTATGGCCAAGTCCCCAAAACCACCCTATCTAAGCTTGACATCCTTTATCATAGGGCCTTACATTTTATCTCAGGTGTGGCATATAATACCCATCACTGTGTACTCTATTCCATGGTAGGATGGACCTCACTTACATTCAGGAGGCAAAGGAATGCTATACTATGGACCTATAGATCTATATTCAAGATGCTACCCTCCTACATTTCTGTCTGCCCTCCTACACCTTACGAAACTATGCCTTGAGAAGCCATTTGTACATTTCACTAGCTATGTCGAAAGTCTTTTTCTATTTCAGCAGAGCCTCCTTCAGCTATGTGCTGCCCCAACTGTGGAACAACATCCAGAAATCCATAAAATTGGTGCATCCTATTGGTTTTGCGGAATTCAAGTCACTCTATTCGAGATACTTCTCTGAGCCTTGTCAATGCCCTCCTTGTTGCTAAACTGTAGACATACATTGCTGTTCTTACAGTCAACCCTCTACACTTTCTATCCTCTCGCTAGAATTACCTTAAGCCATTTTTCTGGATTCATCGTTGCTTTCAACTTGCTGCTGAGCCCCCAGCTTGCACTGTCACTAGCATCAACTCTGCTCTACTAGAGCTATCAGTGTCTAAAATTACTGGTTCGGCACATTGGTGCTGACTTGCTTCCACCTCTCTTCTGTACTGTTCACTGGGATGAGGATTCACCTTACGACCGGGCCTCATTGATTATCCTTGTACCTTATTTTTACTGCTATGTATTGTATTACTATGGCCATTTGTGCAATATGTTCTATTGTGCTACTGTATTATTTATTCAATACCTACCAGGCCCTCCTTGAAAATGAGCTTGCTCAATGGAGTTTCACCTGTCTAAATAAAGATTGATTGATTGATTGATTAATTGAAGCTACAGGTCTGGTGCATTTTATGTGACTATTGCAGTTTCTTTGAAATGTTCTTGTCACAAAGACTGCTACTGGTCTTGTGCTGTTTGTGTGCCCATGGATTTGCTTTGCAAGGGGCCCGAGGCCCCTAGAGATCTGGTGCACTTTGTGTGCCTGCATGTCCACTCATGAAGCAAGCTACAGGTGTGGCATAGTGCACCAGACTATGCAGCTCTTTGTGAGTGATCCACAGGGCCACGCTTAAAGCAAACTACAGATCTGGTGAAGTGCATGTGATTATGCAGTCACTCACAAAGTCTGCTAAGGTCTGGTACAGTTTGTATGACCATGAAGCTGCTTCAGGCCACTCACAAAGCCTGCTACAGGTCTACCAGAGTTTGTGTGACTATTCAGCCACTTCACAAGAGGGCTGTGACAGCTACAGGTCTAGTGCACTCTGTATGGCCACAGAGTCTCTCAGAAAGCATGTTGAAGGTCTGGAACAGTGTTGGTAATTATGAATCTGCTTCATGGGTGGCCAGCAGAGCCACTGGTGAAGCAAGATATGGGTGTTTTGCAGTGTGTGGAATTATGCAGCTGCTTCATATGTGGCCCGCAGGGCCAGTCAAAAAATCGGCTTCAGGACTGGTGCAATTTGTGTCACCACACAGCCATTCTGTGAGTAGCTGTATACTACTACAAGTTAAGTCCACATTATGTGTCCTGAGGACCACTTGTGAAGCAAGCTACAGGTCTGGTGCAGTGCTCATGGTATAACAAGTAAAAGGGTGATGCAGGAAAGGCAGTGAGTGGAGTAAAGGTGCAGACAGAGTACAACAAGTACAAAGAATTGTAATGTGCAGCTGATAGCCTTTAGAAAATGTTAACATATACAAATCCATAGCAGCCAGTATTTACAAAAATTATAATTCAGATTTACCATACGTACATACATTTTTTTAAATTCTGATTACTAGAACAATAAATAGTATATTAAAACCTTAATTGGTTATTTTCTATTCCTGTATGGTAATTCACATGATTATCTATCTGCTTCAGACTGATATCCTTATATTATTAGATTTTTAAAGGTGTAACATTGCTTAAAAAAATGAACAATTTTCATAAGACTCTTATCATCTGTAGTTGTAAAAAGGAATATCACAAGTTGATCAGGAGGTAGATATGTAGTACCCAGAATTTCCCCCAGCCAATCTTTCCTTTTTTTCCTGATATAATAGACAGAGTAGTAGCACATGATTCAGATTGTCTGCAGATTTTAAATTACATCTGCAATATGGGCACAATATTCTCTTTCTACACTGTTGAAAATAAATATAAGTGGCTGCATACAATTGAAATCAAAATCTTGTTAGTTGCCTCCTCTTCTGTGGGTTTGAAATAAATATCAAATAGGGTTCTAATCAATGTGTTAGTTTCATTTTTTTATACCATGTGTAATGTTTTGATGTAGCTAGTCTGCTTGTATCATTAGTAATTGCTGTATATCTCTAATTCTCCTTTTAATTTGTTGTTGAATGTCTATCATAGGTTTGAAGTAGATCTCAAGAAGAAAATTCCCTACACCTAATGGAAATATTTTCTTTTTAATTAAGGTTATTAATGGAAAGACAAATCCCCTAGCTACACACAAGATTTGCTCTTCTAAACACCATCTTGGGATACATGATTCTGGCAATAGAAAAAGATTTAACAACAATTGTATTTGTTTTTTCCAGACCCATAGCCATAAGTGAATGTTGTCCAAGTTCATGATTTAGAACCTATGCTGGTACTGACTGTGGAACCATCAAAATATAGTGGTATATTTTATTCATCATGACTTCCAGCACATGTAAGTCTGCTGTTGCACAAATTTCGGCAGCATATAGAACACTGGTTTTTATTTTTACATTGATTACCCTTAGGAGACCTTCAATGCATCCCTTGCCAAGTTTGGCATTAAATATTTTAAAAGCATTAAAGGCATTCTCAAGTTTAGCATGATGGAAAGTTAAATGGTTATTTCACATTAAATTTGGAGAAAATCTAGTGCCCAATTAATCGTAATATTTAGTCAATTCAATTTTTTCATGGTTAACAAAAAGACTTGGGGGCCAAAGGGATATATTACCAAAAATAACCATTTTAGTCTTTTGCAGGTTGATAGTTTATTTGTTTCACATTGACTTGCAAATAAGTTAGGCTTCCTCTGCAGACCTAGATGGGAAGTAGATAGTAATACTAGATCATCCGCATATGCCAGACATACTAACATACTAACATACTATTTGCCAGCAGATTAGGCCTTATGGTCTATCAAGTCTGCTCGAACCTAGATCCTTAGTTGGGTGCCGAGACCCTCCCATCCCTTGTGCTCCAGAAACCCCTATCATCCATCCCCACCCCCCCGGGGGACATGATATCTCTTTATCGATAATTTTCAGTGAATGATAATCTGTATATTCTGATTGTTCCAAAATTGAGTGTATGTACAGATTAAGTAGTGTCAGAGTAAAAGACAGCCATGTCTCACTCCTGATTTGTACAGATGGTAGAGGTGAATGCCCCATTATAATTAAATTGAACTTGAATCCAGGTATCCTGGTGTAATATGATTAATATGTCAAGCAAAGTTGAATCAACGTTGTAATCTATTTTTTTCCAAAGAAGTTTCCTACTTATGCTATCAAAAACAGCAGTTAAATCTATAAAACAACAGTATAGTTTACTTTTTTTGATTTTTACGTATTTTTGAATCAGATGTGTTAAAACAAAGCTATGTTGTGTAGTGGAATGGCCTACTCTGAATCCATTTTTGAATTCACTAAAAAGTTGATTAACACGAGCACTAGCACTAGCGAGTGGGGGCGAGCATGCTTGGGGAAGCACGCAGAGACACGCCGCCAGCCGCTGTTACGTCTATCGCGGTCCATTGTGAACGCCGATAGCGGTTCAACAACTATTGTACTGGCTTCACGTAAGTGGGAAGTCCAAGGTACTGTACCTAAAGTTAGAGTGTCATTAAGTGTTGCTACCTTGTACCATAATGAAAAGAGCAAACAAATACTGTATGTCCTGTCAGATATATGCAATAGGCAAACAAACTGCCAATTACATCTGTGACAGGTGTATATTAGTCAAATCATTACAGGATGAAGTAACTCGACTCAACTCAGTGGAAACAGCTCCTGATGTTACCCAACATGTTATTGACCCAGAAATTGAAGCTTTAGAGGAATATATTGATCATATGTGTCTCCTACTGGAAGACAATAACATGACCCCCCCACAATAATGGACTTCAGGGTACATCAAGAATAAATTCTCTTCATAATGATGTTCATAAGACCCTTTTAACTCCCCAGGGTACCCCAAGAATAAATACTATTCATAGTGAAGTACATAAAACTGCTTCAACCGCCCAGTGTTCTCACCTCCTTTCAGAACCACTGTCATTTCCTGATGCCACTACTTGGTCCACCATTGCACCCTCAAAACCCAATAAAAGAATTGATTCGCAGGTAAGGGGGATCAGCACTTCTCCCTCAATCATGTTGCACAATTCTTATGAACCATTTGTTTCTCTTTCAACTGATGGCACTTGTAATCGGAATCCGGAATCAACAAACGCTCAGGATGACAGCTCCCCTTCTTTCTCATAATAATATTACCCCCACTCAGGTCTTCACGTTAGGTGACTCTATGATCAAATTTATAGATCGAACCATCTGCAACCCTGATAAAATAAATAGGACTTGTTCAAGCTACAGGGGAGCTAGGGTTTCAGACATAACTGTCATGACCAAAACTGCTTTACGTGCAGCAGGCAACAATCCGTTAGTTATAGTCCATGCTGGGACTAATGACATCACCAAAATCCCACTACAACAACTCAAACAAGACATAGTTGCTCTTTGTAACTTACTAAATGAAAGGGGCTGTAATATCGGTATATCTGAAATTCTCCCAGTACCCCGAGCCTCATTCTATATCCCAAAAAAGATTAAATCACTAAATGAATGGCTCCAAATGGTGTCTTAAACAAGGTATAGCTGGTCTCACACATTGGGAGGAATTCAGTGACAACCCCTCCCTATTCTGCTGGGATGGTCTGCATCTCAGCCGAACAGGAAGTTCTCTTCTTGGCCGTCAGCTTTTGTTATTTATCAACAATAATTTAAACTAAAACGAAAAGGGGAGACAAGGCCCAAAAAGCCATCTCTTAATACTTTACGTAAGCTGAACATCCTATCCTGTGATGCAAGAGCACTTAACAAAATTAAAATGGTAGAATTAGAGCTGAAAATTCGGGAATCCAATGTAGGACTGATCGCTATTACCGAAACATGGGGAAACCAGGACAAACAGTGGATAATGAATATCCCAGGGTTTAAACTCTATTACAAAAATAGAGCTAATGAACAAAGAGGTGGAGGAGTCAGTATCTACGTTACTAACAATATTCCATCTTTTGAAACCTCCATACCAATATTAACAGAAAGTATCTGGGTTTATTTGCAACCTAAAGGACATCCCCAGATTCTGGTTGGCAACTGTTACCGCCCCCCTTCCTTGGACCTTGCTTATCTCAATCAACTATCTTCAGAAATTACCCAAATAGCAGATAAAGGGTCAGTGATAATTTTAGGGGACTTTAACCTCCCATCTATACATTGGGATACACTCTCTGGACACAATCAGTATGACTTACAGTTAATTTCAACCATTACAGATCTTGGCCTTACCCAACAAGTTAGAGAACCTACACATGGGAATAATATTCTGGACTTAGTTTTGACTAATATGAAGGCCTCCTTGTCTAACTTGTGGGTGTTAGACCCCCTGGGCAATAGCGATCATATGACAATTCAATTTTCTATTCTTTTGGCTCATCAAAATTCTATTAATAACTGTATGATAAAACAATATGAGAAGGCAAATTTCTCAAAAATCAATGAACATCTTATAGCTATACCTTGGGACTCAGTACTTTCACCTCTTAATATTAATGATGCATGGAGCATCTTCAAAGAAACTGTACACAATCTAGAAAAAAAACACGTACCAGAAAGAAAGAAGTACAATAATAAAGGCAAGGTTCCAGCCTGGTACAATAATAAAATCAGAAAGCTCAGTATTCACAAACAAAAATTATTTACATCTTTAAAAGAGTGCCAACCTGAACAAAAGGAGGGTAATCTTACTAAGTATAAGAAAGCACTTAAGGATCTAAAAACATCAATCATCCTGTCTAAATGGAATCTAGAATTTAGAATCGCTCATACTAAGGACTCACATAAAAGTCTTTATTCATATCTAAATAACAAAAAGGGCAACACAAATAAAATAGGTCCATTAATTATCGATAATACAACCATCCTCTCAGATAAGGTTACTGCAATTGAGTTTAACAAGTATTTTTGCTCTGTTTTCGAATAGGGCAAGGAGCCCATATTGTATACCAATGCTAGTACATCTTCTAGCTATACTATCACCATTCCTGATACTCTTAAACTTTTAAAAACCTTGAAGCTAACAACTAGCCCAGGCCCTGACAGTATCACATCTAAATTTCTTATGGGAACATACAACAACATTGCTATTCCACTTACCATTATGTTTAATAAATCTCTTGCAGAGTCTAATGTCCACCTCGATTGGAAAACAGCCATTGTAACACCAATTTTCAAAAAAGGGGTGCATCATAAGGCTGAAAACTACAGACCTATCAGCCTCACCTCCATTCCATGCAAATTATTAGAAAAACATATTAAATATTTAATTGAAGAAGAAATGCTGGCATTAAAATGAATGATGTTACACAACACGGATTTAAACCCGGGCATTCATGTACAATAAACTTGCTATCCTTTTACAACTCAGTCAGTAGTTATCTCGATCTAAATATTCCAGTAGATGTTATTCTGCTTGACTATAGTAAAGCATTCGATAGGGTTTCACATTCTATATTAATAAAAAAACTAGTAGCATTAGGTTTCTCTAAATGTATCGTGTCTTGGATTAATAGCTGGCTATATAAAAGAACCCAAACTGTCAGAATTAATGGGGAATTATCGGATGACAAATCTGTGACAAGTGGAGTCCCTCAGGGCTCGGTGTTGGGTCCCACTCTGTTCAGCATCTTTATCAGTGACCTTACCATCTCATCACAGAATACTTTATCTAAATTTGCGGATGATACTAAATTGGGAGGACCTGTTGATAATGAAACCAACAGGAGTACTTAATAAATGATCTTAAAAAAATTTAATCCTGGGCGGTAACTAATAAGATGTCATTTAATGTGTCTAAATGTTCTGTGTTACATTTTGGTAAAAAAAATCTCAAACAAATATACCATCTTAATAATATTATACTTCGGGAATCCCTCGTCGAAAAAGACCTGGGTATATTGATTGATAATAGGCTGTCTTTTTCAAACCACTTTAATAAGGTTGCTAATAATGCCAATGCCCTCTTACGTAGGATTAATAATACTTTCATTCTTAAAACAGAGGAATGCATTATGGCTCTATATAAAACTCATGTTAGACCCCACTTAGACTATGGTTCATCCCTGTGGAGTCCCTATTTATCCAAGGACATCACAAAAATAGAAAAAGTTCAAAGAAGGGCCACTTAAATCATACCCCACCTTTCTCGTTTCAATTATGAAACTAGGCTCCATAAAATCAAGCTATATCCATTGGAATTTAGAAGGCTAAGGGGAGATCTCCTTTAGTTATTTAAAATCGTACAATCTGCTACATTAATGAGATCATGTGGATTGTCTTTTGCATCCAGAAAAATAGTAGCTAGAATACATAACAAACAAATTGAAATTGAGAAAACAAACAGAAGACAGCAATTTTTTACTATTAGAGCTCCAAGAGTTTGGAATTCTCTGCCACAGGAAATTGTTGACTGCCAGAATATTAATACATTTAAGCTCAAACTTGATAAATGGCTTCTGGACAGAACATAACCTATCAATGATCCACATTGTGTGGAGGACATTCTCGATGGGTTTTGGCCTTCTTTTGTCCAAATTACCAAGTTACCAAGTTAACATTAATCCACTTTTGGAGCCTCTGTAAAATAATCCTGGAGAACAATTTTTAAGATGTGTCTAGAAGTCTAATTGGCCTATACATTTTGGGGTTCATCAGATCTCCCTTTTTGAATACTGGGAATATTATACTCCCTTTCCAGCTATTTGGGAAATCTTAACCCTGACCAAAACTGTTAAAAAGTTTCTTAAGTAGCCACCATTTAGGGAAAGTCTTATAAATGTCTTCTATTATATGATCTGGTCCTGGGGCTTTGTTAGAAGAAATCATTAATGAGGCTTGCCATATTTCTTGCTCACTAAAGTAAATAGGTAAAGGAAAAAAAAATGTTATTAATGAATATTTGTATCATGGGTTGATTTTCATTATATGTTTCTTCCCCTATAAAGTATAATGAAGTGAAATGTGTTTACAACTGTTTGCTAGGATATATGCCTCAAGTCATTTCGAGTATTGTTTATACCCCTTATTCACAAGGTACCAAAATGATTTAGAATCTTTTTGCAATATCCTTTTCCTCAAATTTTCCCACATTTGTTTATTATAGTTGTTCTTCTCCTGTTCTAAGATTATTCTATATTCTTTCCAGGCTCTATTTAATTTTGTAAGGTTTTCTCATTTATTAAATGTCCTGCAGTAACAAACAAACCTATTAAGTTTTTGCTTGGCCAATCTACACATTTTATTGAACAAGGTTGTTGTTATTGTTTTTTTGAATGCTTGCAGTACATTAGAAAGGTTTAATGAAACCAATAATTTGTAACCATTTTTCAATGACATAATACCAGTCAGCCTCGATAACAATTTCAAAACATACTTTATCTAAGGTGCATCTATACAGAATTTTCCTAAAATGTTGTATGGTATCTGTTTGCCATCTATTTTTCTTTTGATTATTTCCAGACAGCCTTGATTTCCCAATATCCTCCTTTCATCAGTGATTAAGCCCGCTAAACTAAATGTGGTAAGAAGCGAGCAAATGTGCCAGATCTGGACAATCGATTACTGCAAAGTCAATTAATACTTTAGCAGCTTCAACAGTAACTCAAACTAAATCTATAATAGACAACCCAATAGGGCCCAAATAGGTGTAATTATCACCCTGGTCTCCAGGGAGATGTCCATTTATAGGGAACATATTATTATCTGACATTGTTCTAAATAGCTCTTTACCTGTTGAATTGAATTGCTTGTCCTTAACCTGCCTATAATATGTTACTTTAGGATTATTGGGATACCTAAGAATAGGTCATTAAAAAATTCTTCAGTCAATTTTCCTACGTATACTCTGGCGTTAAAATCCCTGATCACCAAAACAAGACAGGCATCATATTCTGTCAATATTTCTGTAAAGTTTCTCAAACATTGCTCCCACTTGGTGTCCAATTGCTCAGATTTAGAAGGGAGGTATGTATTAATTATTATTCGTTTTTGAGTACCCTTTACTAATGTCAAAGGAAGAATAGTGTCTAAATTGTATTCTATTCTAGTTGTATCAAAATTCAGTTCTGTGCCAATACATACAGCCAACCCAACTTTATATCTACTGTATTTTTTGTCCTATATGCTGGAATAGCATATCCGGTATAATCAGAGATCAAAAGGGGAGAAGTATTTGGAGATCAAGTTTCTTGTAAGCATATTATGTCATATGCCTGCAAGAAATCCTCTATACTTGGATCTGCTAATTTAAGTGATAATCCTTCTATAGTACAGGACAAGAATGTGATAGTCCTACTATTTAAGTTCAAAATGTTATTGCCCATTTCATTTAAAGGTCAGCTTTGGCTACATAACTGTAAGGGTGAATATTTATTTTTTAATGTCAAAATAAACAGTTTGTATTATTTTCTATTCTCTGAGCTGTTTCCTTCTGTATAGTTGGTGCCAGATAAAGATCAGAACTAACGGTTGCATGGTTTGTTGATCTCACACTGTCTCTGATTTTGAAGTCTACTATCAAAATCCCTGTATCTAGAATATGTGAGGCCTTTAAAACCCTAGCTGCCATTGAAGAATTTTTAAAAGTGACGTCAATCTGTGTGGCATTTGTAACACCTTCATGAACCTTGATCCAAGTAATTGCACTATATGCTACATTGAGCTGTAAAGTCTGATTGAGAAAATTGGCTCTATCATTCTTTATAGGCAGACACTGAATGCCTTAGGCCTACTTATTGTCCAACCAAAGATTGATAGAGTCTTAGATTCCCATGTTGACAGATATTCATTTTCATGTTTCAGTATTACCTCTAAACATTCCCAAACCAGTCATTTTCCAATCTGTCTTTACTCTTTGATGAGAGGGCAGAGCTTGCCTGATTGAGATTTACAGTGGCAGGAACCTTTAAGTGGAGCATATATTTTAATCCCATTTAATTTCAAGATCTTTTCTAGTTCCCAGATTTTGTCCCTTAAATCCTGAGATTGACAATAAACTAAAACACAGTTTGGATAATTTAATTTGGTGGTCTCATTATACGTAAGGGATCCCTTGAGGACTCCAGATGCAACATACAATATAATAAATCCATGTGGTTAATTTTCCAGGTGTCTCTTCCACTAATTTGTCCACCCAGTGTATCTCAAACAGGTATTCAGATCCAAGATCTCTCTAATCTCTATATGCATCAAAGTGTATGGATTTGTAATTATGACCCTTCTTTATTGGCCTATTTAAATCTCCATGGAGATTATCAGTGTGTTTTTCCATTTGGATAGCCTTCCTCGGTGTCCCATTCCTGTCATTCATTATAGATTTTAGGTATTGCACTTCCACCTCTTCTTGATTAATATTTATAGTTCCAGGCATATTACTAGTTTTAGATTTGTTTATCAATTGTTTTCTTTCCATTAGAACGTTGTCTTTTTTAAGTTCTGCTGGTTTCCTTTCTTGTTCACCTTGAGCTTTTTGTGTTATATTAACCTGGGCATTTATGAGAATACCTTCAGAAACTCTACCAGATTTCAGTCCTTTATTTCTTTTCTTTTTTGGATTATTTTCCTGCCTTATTTTGATATTAGATTTGTCTTTACTAAAAGGAGATGGTAATTCAACCTGCATGGCCTTATTTTTCCATGAGCATTTCCACCTTAGATCGATATATCATTGAAGAAGTCTCCAATCCAGGCTCTTTAGAAGCCTTTAGTTGATTAAGTAACACTTGCTTATGTAAAACATCAGATCTTAGATTGGTGACTTCTTCTTTTATTGCCTATAGATTCTCCAACAATGCTACATTTGTGTAGTATGGATTTTTAATTATTTCTAGCATTTGTTTGGATATAGATGAGCAGGACAGAAAATGTCCTCCCTCTATAAAGTGATACTGATCATATTCTATAATTGGAGAGTCTGGGTTTTTATTTACTTTTACTCATTTGTAAACAGATGAGGGTTGAGCACCACTTTTCCCTATCCCCTGATATTTTATAGGATCCATATCTACCAGTTTTTTAATCCGTCTGTTGTGATACTAAGATCCTGTTATCACTGATACCAGATTGTCCATTCATTTGGTGTCGAATGAGAAATTCTCCTCTTTTCTTTTAGAAACCTTAGAGGGGGAATAGTCCTGTCTTGATTCCTGAGGTGAAAAAATAATGGAATCTTTTCCAAGATTGGAGCTATTCAAAAATGGACAATGTAGAATCAAATAATTTACTATTATGAAGATAAATAGATAATTCATCTTTACTATATTCCTCTTAATAAGTGACTGGGGTAATCTCACCTGTTGAACTAAGTTCAAAGTTTATTTTACTTTTCTCTTTATCATCTTTTTCTCTTTCCTGGATTATTACACTTGGTGTTGAGATTACTACTGCAGAAGATGGGAAGTCTTCCAAAAAATTAGTAATTTTAAGTTGTGTCTTATCATTTGTATCTAGTAATCTTGTTTTATTATTTTTAGATTCAAATTTCTTTTCGGTAGTTCTAATAAATTTTACATTGTCTCAGGGATGATTTATTTCATTTTCCTTATCCTTTTTCTGTTCCAGATTGAATTATCAATTTTTCCCACTCCGTGTGCTCACCATCTTTAAGAAGTTGTTATGATAGTTGAAGTCACTTAATGCTTTGGTTTTCTACTAATTTATGTCAGTTCCTGATAGATTATGCTAGTATCCCTTCCCTACTAATTGAAATTATCTGTTATATTTTCAATAGAACAGGAAGTAAAATTAGGAAGCACAAAAATATTTTAAAAAAACCTACCCTATCCCCTTAAATCTGATCTACTCAGGTAACCTCTTTTGAACCATAGGAACAGAAACAATGCCCCAGGATTTTGATATTGCACTATCCCTTTAAAATGTGCAAGATTAATTCATGCACATCCTAATTCTTCAGATAATGTCAGGTTCCTTAATAAAGTGATTCAAAAGATAAGAGCAAGGTACTGGAAATACTAGAGGAACAGCTATACTGTCCCATTAAGGTTTGCCACAAGACCAAGTCAATTCTTATTGCACATATAAATAGCTCATAGGACCAGAATAAATTGAGTTGCACTATCCTTTTAAATATGTATCAAAATAGCTAGAGAAATATTGCACTTAATCAATTTAAAATGAATCAAAATTATTTGAAAAAAGCTCTAGGTGTGAAAGATTGATTCTGAGTGCTTCAAATTAGTTTCTGTTAGTCCCAAGGGAATCTACGAGCATTCCTTCCCACCTTATTGTGCTAATTTATATTTTCAAAGGAAGCAAGAAACAAAACTGGAAACACAAAAGCCTGGAAATACAACTAGACTGTCATCTTAATTTGATCAGTTAACCTCTGTTACACCTTAGGAATATGAGATCACACTCAAAATATAATATTGGGCTACCTCCAAAGTCAAGAAATAGTTCCAGTATTTCAAAGTATTTTGGATGTTTTCAAGTTTTAATAAAGTGCTACAAAATGCTATAAAATTATAGGGACCAGGTGCAAAATACTAGATATACTGTATAATTATATTGTCCTGTATAGTTTAAACAACATCAGTTTCTGTAGTGTAGTAAACACCCAGTAACACCCATAACATTTAAAGTGACACTGTTCCTTTAAATACAAATTAGAAAACTGTAAATGTTGCACTTAAAAACAAGTTTAAGCTACAACTAATATGATTTAAAGATAGTTTGAAGTGCCTCATTTAAAATAAGGAAGTACAAGCTTCCATAAAGAGCCTCTATTTTTTTATTTCTTCCGAGGTAGAATTCCAATTTTCCAATGTCCAATGTCCACGTAGCAATCAGAGTCAATGGTTATCAAACTGAAGATGCTTATTCTACCAATTCCTTTTCAGTCTTTTAGGGTCTCAGTTCAATTTCAGTCAAGAAATCTATGGTACAGTGCATTTGGAAGTTAAGTTGTATCGCTAGATCTCCAGAAAATTTATCCTGTTGTAACCTTCTGTAATGCACTCACTGGAGGAGTGGAGGGAGGGGGGGATTTGATAGAAACATTCAAGTACCTTAAGGGCATTAACAAGGTGCAGGGGAGACATTTTCCAATACAGGAAGAGTACAAGAATGAGGGGGCATGATATGAAATTGGAAGGTGGCAAGCTAAGAGGGAATTTGAGAACGTTTTTCTTCTTGGAGAGGGTGGTGGACACATGGAATAGTCTACCACAGGAGGTGGTGGAAGCGAGCAGTGTGGAGGGATTTAAGCATGCCTGGGACAGACATATGGGAGCCTTGCAGTTGGGGCAGAGGGAGGGGAAGCAACTAATCAGATAGGGTCAGAGGCCTAAACCAAGTATAGGGTTTATGGGCAGACTAGATGGGTCTAGTGGTCCTTATCTGCTAACATTTTCTATGTTGCTATGAAACCTGCCAAAAGAAATATCCCAGAAAATAACATGCACTACAAGATATTCCTGTTATTCCCCAAAAGTTTTCAAGATCAGCTGTTACTAATTTATTTATTTTTTTCTATGAATTTCCACACACAGGTCTGATGTCAATCTTGCACTAGCAAAATTAGTTAACTTTATTAACTTTATAAACAACTCTTTTAATATCCTTATGTGTTAGAAGAGCCTAAATCTAACTTCTAAACTTAAGCTTCTAGGATATTCTAAATACAAATGGATTATGTCTCTAATCAGAATATACTGAGTTATTTATTATTTGTTTGAAGGGACACAAGCTACCTTCTATCTGCCATTAGCCACTGCTACTTTCTGATGTTCCCTGATACTCTCCAGGCATATACAGAGTTACCAGGATGCAAATCCAAATGAGGTCAGGTAGACAGGTGGAAACTTTGGAAATGCTTATGGCTATTAAAAACCCACATTGTCCTAAAACAGTTCCCTATAGAAAAATGCATAAATAATAATAAATCATCTTCCTAAAACAGAGTAGCCATAGGAGAAACAACAAGAAAATCAAAATAAAATATACTAAAAACTAGCGATCAGAATTAATCAAGAAGGTGGAGATCTTTCCTTACTTTGTTTTTTTTTATGCCACAGCCTCTGGATAGGACAGCCAAACTGTGTTCAAAGTTTTTAGAAAATGGCACTTCTGAGATAACAAATGCTGAGTCTGTGCAGTTTTAACCAGAGTCTTTCTTGGTGACGTGGAATCCTATGTTGTCACCACTAATTTGGAAGTCACCTAACCAAATTAAGCCATGCAATAAAATGGAAAAATTTGATTCACCCCAATCTATGGCCAAAATATCCTCTTGAAGTTTGTGATTAACAACCTACTAAATCTATTTAAAAATTTAGCATTTAGGAGATCAATCAATCAATAAATAAATAATTTGGCCAGTTTCCACTCCATCTGTCTGGTCTCTTAAGATAGAAAGACTAGAACTATGTTTCCGATTATTGTGTTTTATATAGTCCCTTGCACAAGGAAAAGACCTTTATAAACTAAGATTAATTCTATAACTATCACTGATTATCTGATAAAACAAATAAACTAAGATGGTATTTGGAGGTAGAGAACTCAGTTGTATGAACGAAATACAATTAAACTACTAATAAAACAGATGACAAAACGATTAAAATAATTAACAAATAAAACAAAGTGCACAGTGCATAGAACTTGGCTGAGAGGGAGATGGACTAAAATTCAGTAAGTTTATCAGAGAGTTTTATCGTAGAGCGAGTAAAATTTAAAGTCAAAAACAATTATTTGCCAATAGAATCTTTTGCATACACCCCTCCGTTGTTTAGCTCAGCCGGGGTGCTAGGTGGGTTCCTGCCACTCCGGGTCTCCTTAGCCCAGTCACCCCAGTTTGCAGGCAAAAGACAAAAAAGGCTATCCAATATGAGACACAAGTCAGACTGGAAAGACCACTGGAATGTTACTGCACTAAATGAACTAAGATTCTTAGTTCCTTTCTTAGTGCATAGGCAATGGTGGCCCACCTGTAAATAGCAAGATTTATATATTTCCTGGGTCCTGCTACCACCGTTTCTTCACAATGATATAGCGTGAGGTCTCCTCACTCTCTCTCACTCTCTCTCTCTCTCTCTCTCTCTCGCTGTGTGTCTCTCTCTCTCTCTCTCACACACTCTCTGTCTCAGCAAATTCAACAAACTCCTGCAGACAGAGTAAAGGATAGTCAAAGGGGTAGCAAAAGGGGATGCAACTGTCTTCAGGTTCATATGAGAAAAGAAGAAAGCAAGGGTAGGGATAGTGAGGATAAGGAGGGTGACAGGGGGAGACGCAGCAGAAGAGGACCAAGAAAAAGCAGATATCCTGAATGGATACTTCTACTCAGTCTTCACAGGGGAGGGAGGGGAGGACAGACCATCAGGGAGCAGCATGAACAAAGGGGAGGGAGGTGGACACAAATCCATTTTCATAAGCAAGTGTTCTGAAGGGTTTTGCAGCTCTAGAATGGGACAAGGCTATGGGACTAGATAGGATACACACAAGGGTACTGACAGAACTCAGGGAGGTGCTAGCTGCCCCACTGATGCCTTATTGAACAGATCACTGGAGACAAGCATGGTTCTGGAGGAGTGGAGGAGAGCAAATGGCCCTTATCAATAAAAGCAGCAGTAAGGAGCAGGCTAGCAACTATAGGTTGGTCAGTCTCACATCAGTGGTGGGAAAATTAGTGGAAACCCTGTTAAAGGAAACGTTGGGAGAATATCTTGAATCCAGTGGGCTACAAGAACAAAGACAGCATGGATTCATGGGGGGGGGGTGTCATCCCAAATTAATCTGATTGATTTCTTAGACTAAGAGACCTGGGAAATAGATCAGTGGAGGGCAGGGGATGTCACCTATGTGGACTTCAGCAAGGCCTTTGACACTGTGCAGCACAGGAGACTGATAAAGAAATTGAGCAGCCATGGAGTGGGATCTAAAGTGGTGAACTGGGTAAGGAACTGGCTAATGGATAGATGACAGAGGGTGGTGGTTAACAGCACTCTCTAATGAGGGGAATGTGACCCTCTGGGTGCCACAGGCTCAATGGGCCCCATTTTCAAAAGGTTAGCATGGCACAAACCAGGTTTGTGCCATGCTAACCTGGAATAGCACCAGCTGTTGGGGGTATGCCCATATTCAAAGGACACATATGTGGGGCACACCCCTGACAGCACCATTGTGCAAAATATTCTGCTGCGCCCATGCAAATGAGCGTTCTCTCATGCATATGCGGCACAGCACAATACTGAAAGATGTCAGAAGCACTAACTGGCTGCCAGCCCAGCCCTTAGCAGTACACAGACCCATCTGTGCACTGTCAAGGGCTTGGTACCCTGGTGGTTCAGTGGTCCCTCCCCTGCCCTAATTCCTGTCCCCATATAAATATAACTTCATATTGGTGGTGAAGTGGTCCCTCCCTAGCCCTGATCCCCTCCATTGTATTTTGTTCATAATCCTTGGTGGTCTAGTGATCCCTCCCTAGCCCTAATCCCTTCCCTGGTATGTTGTTTATTACCCCTGGTGGTCTAGTGGTCCCTGTCTAGCCCCAATCCACTCCACAGTACTTCATTTATAATCCCTAGTGGTCCAGTGGTCCCTCCCCCCCATTCTCCGATCACCATCCCGACCCAAAGAAATAATTGCTGATGGTCTAGTGGCCCCCCACCCCAGGGTGACCCACCACCCTTCTCCTTCAACCTGACCTGTAGCGGCACTGGCACAGCCCTTCCTCACACTGCCATGGCCAGCCACTGACTGAACTGTCAATGAGCATGTACAGTCATAGTATGCAATCTGCTCACTGGTCAACTGATGAGCACGCATTATGTAATGTACACACTCATTGACTGTTCACCACGGCTGGCCATGACAGCATGAGAAGGGCTGTGCCAGTCTCCGGCACAGATCGGGTTGGTGGGGGAGCAGGATGGTGGGTCACTACCTGCGGGGGGGGGAAGGGGCACTAGACTACCAGGGAATTTATTTATTTGGATTGGGACGGTGATCGGAGAATGGGGGAGGGATAACTGGACAACCGGGGATTATAAATGAAATACTGGGGAAGGGATTGGGGCTTGAAAGGGACCACTTGACTACCAGGGATTATGAATGACATACTGGGGAAGGGATCAGGGCTAGGGAGGGACCCATAGACCACCAGGGATTATGAACAACATAATGGGGAAGGGATCGGGGCTAGGGAGGGACTGCTAGACCACCAGGGACTATAGCAGAATTACTGAAGAAGGTATCAGGGCGAGGGAGGGACTGCTGAACCACCAAAATGAATATATATTTATATGGGGACAGGGATTGGGGCTTGGGGGGACCTGGCCCTGTGCACCTGGGCCAAGCACTCAAATGCAGATGAACCCATAATGGGCATGTAGATGGCCCCTTAGTGCCATGCATGCCCAATGGACTAATTTGCATGTTTGGGCTGAATATGGCTCATGGGGGCTGCTGCGCTCACCAGTGTGCACTGTGCTTTACCCCTATGGGTGGTTTTCAGTCCAGCCCTCTGGTGATGTGGTTCCAAACATTTTGACTGCTTGCTGTGGGCCGTGCTATCAGGGTCTGATATTCAAACAGATAGCGTGGTCAGTTTGGATCGTGCTATCTGTTTGAAAATGGCGCCAGAGTCGTCTGGCCCTATTTTTTTGTGCGACATACCTCTTTACACATTCAGCTGGTCGACTCTAAAAGTGTGGCGCAGTGACTTCATAAATGACACTGCAGAACAACTGGAAGGGAAGGTATGCTTTTTTGTAGATAACACCAAAATATGTAATAGGGTGGACACTCAGGAAGGGATGGAGGGAGAATGTGTTGAGACCTTGGGAAACTCAAGGAGTGGTCAAGAGCATGGCAGTTGGGATTCAATGCCAAAAAGTACAAAATCATGCACCTAGGGCATAGGAACCCAGGAGCCAAGTATAGGATGGGGGAAGGTAGTAACAGTCACTAAGCAGGAAAGGGACCTTGGGGTTATCATATCTGATGATATCAAATTGGTAGGGCAGCGTGAAACCAGCAGGTAGAGCCAGTGGGATAATGGAATGCATAGAGAGAGGCATCATCAGCAGGAGGAGAGAGGTGGTGTTGTTGCCACTGTATCGCTCACTGGTGAGACCCCACATGAAGTGTTGTGTCCATTTCTGAAGACCGCACCTCAGAAAGGACACAGAGAGGGTGAAGGTAGTCCAGAGGAGGGCAACTAAAATAATGCAGGGGTTGCATCAAAAGCTCAATGGGGACAGTCTGAGGGATTTCAACATGCACACCCTGGGAAAGATTACAGACAGAGGAGACATAATAGAGACCTACAAGTACCTCACAGGAGTGAACAGGATGCAGGAGGGGAGTCTCTTTCAAATGAGAAAGAACACCAGGACCAGCGGGTATGCATTGAAGCTGAAGGGGGATCTTTAAGTAATAGTAGTAGTAGATTTTATTTCTTTATGGCATCCTTCCCCAGAGGCTCAGGGCACCAGTACAAGAAAAGAGAGGCAGCAACAAACACAAAACAAATAATATACAATATTCCAATTAATAAATAATAACCACAAATAAAATCTCATCATACCATGATAACATTTTCAGCAGCAATCTAAAATGATACTGGTATGACAGTTATCTAAAATCATACTGTAATGACCTTTAATGACTCTCACTCCCCATGGGCCTGTGCAAATAGATGAGTTTTAAGCCCCCTTTTAAAGGCCTCCACTGAGGAGGCCTCCCTCAGGACCCTTGGGAGTGAATTTCAAAAAACTGAACCTGTGACCTCGAAGGACCGGTCTACCAAGATTTTAAGCCTGGCCCTGGGGACACCCAGGAGGCCTTCCTCAATGGATAGGAGGGTGTGGTGGATGTGTAATGGTGCAGGAGGTCACTCAGGTAACCTGGGCCCAGCCTGTGTAGGGCCTTGTAAGTTAGTAACCCAACTTTGTAGGAGATGTACCACTTAACTGGCATCCAGTGCAGTCCACTCAGTGGTGGGGAGATATGACTTGACCTTGAAAGGCCAGTCAACAGCTTTGCAGCTGCATTCTGCTCCAGCTGCAGGTGCTGCAACATACCTCCACTGACCCCAAGGTATGGAGTGTTACAGTAGTCCAGTCATGAGGTCACAAAAGCATGTGAGGGCAAGTCATCTGGGAAGATAAGGGATTGAATTTGTCTGATGTTTCTAAGATGGTAAAAGCCATTCTGGACTACTGCCGACACCTGAGCTTCAAATTTCAGCCCTTCATCCAGGATGACAACCAGATTCCTTACCTTTGCAGCAGCCAAGAGACTAGAGGTGCTGAGCCAAAGACCCGTCTCTCTCTCGGCAGCTGCCACTCCCCCATCTGACCTGACTCAATCACCAGTACTTTAGTTTTATCTGGGTTAAGTCTTGGCCAGCTCGATGACATCCAGTCCTGAATCTCAGTCATGCACTTATTCAACACATCCACCACAGCAGATGTCTCAGGTGCAAAAGACAGAGAGAGCTGAAAGACCTCTGCATAGCAATGAATCCCAGCTCCATACTGTATAATGATCCTATCTAGGGGCAGCAAGTGCACTGCAAACAACATGAGTGAAAGGACTGACCAGTAGGTACACCACAGTGCAGATCCATTGGGAGCAAGGAAAAACTTCCCTTAACCACCCTCTGTGTCCTGCCCATGATGTAGGACTCAGACCAGCAGATGACTTTGCCGGTGAGTCCTATGTACTCCCAGAGTCAATTGAATAAAAGCCCATGATCCACGGTGTGAAAAGCCAAGGAGAATTTGAGGAGGACAAGAACTGACTGTTCTCCTCTTTCTCACACCCTGAGCAGGTCATTATACATACCGACCAATGTGGTCTCTGTGCTATGCCATGACCTAGAACCAGACTGGAGCAGCCCATAGATGTCAGAGGCTCCTGATGAAGCTCATTTGAGTGAAGCGCCGAGGCTGCTGGGAACTGACTCCCAGTGTATGTACCTGACCTGGATGTCTGTAAGCAAATAAAGCAATTTTTATTCGAATCTAACGCTGTGGTCTGAAGTTTAAATTAAGGATTCATTACACCTCTGGAGCGCTGGACTTTTTATGTTTGTGGTTAAATGAAGGAGTGCTGTGCCTTGTCCTTTGCACCCCGTTGTTAACTGTGAGCGCTGTGGAACCACATTTTTGTTTTCATATAGATGTCAGAGGCACTGACAGTTGCAGCACAACCACATTTTTAATAACCTTGCCTATAAAAAGCAGGTTAGAGACAGGTCGGTAATTCACCAAGCTGTCTGGGTCCAACGATGGCTTCTTCAAGAGGGGTTTCATCAATGTATCTTTCCATGCAGATGGGAAAATTCCCTCTGACAAGGAGCACTGGACAATCTCAGCGAACACAGAGACCAGCTACCTGACACAGCTCACTAGTAGCCAGTTTGGGCCTGGATCCAGTTTGGAAAATGTTGGCCACAACTCTGAGATCACCTTTCCAACCTTATCCATCATCCATGGCAGAATCGCTCCCCAGGACCACTGACTGCCATTGTGTCCCTCTGGCTCAACACTGTACAACTGTAATGGCCCACTTGGTGAGATCGCAGCCTGAATAGAGGACACTGTTCAAAAAAGAACTAAGCAAACTCCTTGCACTTAGCAAAAGAAACAGCCTTCATGGACTCCAAACAGACAAGATGGAGAAGCCTTTCCACCATCCGAAAAAGCAGAGCTGATTGGTTTCTTCCATCAGTAATCTCCCTGGACAGGAATTCTGCCTTCTTACGGAACACTGCCCTTTGATATTCACTGTAGTGAATATTCAAAGCCAGTTTATAGCGTATGGAAAGTAGGGCTGGGCATCGGGTCGGGTCACAAGTTCGGGCTGTTCAGGTTTGGCAATGTTCAGAATTAATGGTCCAAATCGGGTTTTACACTGCCAGACCCGAAATGAAAATCCAAAACTTTACAATGCAACAACACATTTAATTTAATAAAAAAAATGATCCACAGCATTTTTTGCACATTAAAATCATCTCTCCAGCTACCATTGGGCATGCAGGGGCAGGAATATCGCCACTGTGGGCAGTCACGGACCGTGGGAGTCAATAAATTTGGCCTTTAACTTCTGGCCATTTAATTTCGGGCTAAATCAGGCCAATTTAAGTTTTGTCCAGCTTGACTCAAAATTGGCCTGTCAGGCCAAATTTGCCAACTCGCACACCCCTAATGGAAAGACGTTATTGATAGATCTCAGTGCAGGCTCAAATGTTGTTTTGCTGCAGTAGTGATGTCTGCAGTGCAGCAGAATGACTTTTCATTCTACTGCACTACGTATGTCATACAGTCATGACCACGAGCTGCAAGGCACACAGGCAGTTCAGCCACATGTCTTGTGCCAGTCTGTGTCACCTAACGAGCAACCTAGTGTTTTAAAAAAAGTTTGTGTAAGCACACAACTACATGTAAGCTCTTCTTTCAGCTGAGTGACATACCTAATTATAGCCATGTCCATTGCGGTTCTTTCAAAGCCCCTTTCTGACTGCCAACTGTTTATTTTGGAGCAAGAAAACTTGAAGACAATGAAAAAAATGGAGAATGATATCAGACAAATCCATACTTACCTAAGGGACAATGATGAGCACCAGGCAATTCAAGACATCTCTGCATCAGAACTAGATCCCTTACTAGCTAAATTAATTTTTACAATAAAAGGTTAGACGGGACAGAGTACGAGCCATCTACATTGAGAGGCATACTTGGAAGTGAGGACCGGCACCAACAAAAATGCGGTCACAAAGAATTAATATACAAATCAGTGGAAACAGCCTTCCCATAAACTGTAAAAAAAGCCAAGCAGACATTTCTCAAAAAAATTTGGCAAAGGCAATAAATCTAATAGAGCTGAGGTCTTTACAGACACAAACACTGATAAACTCTATAGCACTGGAACACTTGTGTGGCATAATCCTACAGCACTCCTTAATCTCATTTGGTCGGATAGTTGCTGTGGTAGGATAGCAGTTCTATCTGACCATGGATCCTACCCTCTAGGATCCACTGCATGGATCCTACAAATATTGTGGATCCTGTGGTTCCTAGCAACAGATCCAGCTCGGGTCCTAACTATCTGACCCAGGATCCCTGAATCTGACTTAGGATCCATCGCTATCTGACCCAGGATCCTATCTATCTGACCTAGCATCCCTGGATCCTAACTAGGATCCATCACTATCTGACACTGGATCCTAACTATCTGACCTAGGATCCCTGGATCCTAACAAGGATCCATCACTATCTGACCCAGGATCCCTGAATCTGACTTAGGATCCATCGCTATCTGACCCAGGATCCTATCTATCTGACCTAGCATCCTGGATCCTAGCTAGGATCCCTGGATCCTAACTAGGATCCATCACTATCTGACACTGGATCCTAACTATCTGACCTAGGATCCATCACTATCTGGCCCAGGATCCCTGGATCTAACCTAGGATCCATCACTATCTGACCCTGGATCCTAACTATCTGACCTAAGATCCCTGGATTCTAACTAGGATCCAACGCTATCTGACACTGGATCCTACGTCTGTCTTTGGTAGGATTTCTGGTAGGATCCAAGGTAGGATACCAGCACTATCTGACAGATAGTGGTAGGATCCACAAAAGCACTATCTGGCCAACAGTAAATACATGAGACATGAGACAGGTAAAAACAAGGATGTACTAGAGACAAATTACTGACAGATCCCATCTCTGCATATATCAAATATAGGGCTGAAAAACCCACAAAAATGCTAGTCCAGGTGCCCCTGTTCATCTTGCCCTGAATGTAAACTACAAGCCAGGGCTATCACATTGGTTTTGGGCCATGACGGTGGGTAAAAACAAAATACGGTTAATGATAAAGACAATAACACTAGCAGCAGGACTACCAGAGTGTAAAACAAGCATTTGTTAATGCCGAATGTTGTTTGCGTTGGTGTGTTGAGCTTGCCACTGCCCCTCTGTCACTTGCTCAGTCTGTTTCTCCCGGAGCTGCAGGCTGCTCTGTTGTACTGGGCTCCTGCCTGCATTGGCACCTTTGTTCTGCCCACTAAGAAATCCTCGCTGTCCCAACAGAGTTGGCGTGAGGTGGCTCACCCCCCTCTCCCCGCCTCATTCTGTTTCTCCTGGTGCTGCAGGCTGCCCTTTGTACTTGGCTCCGCCTGTGTTGCTGGCTTTTTCGCCCACTAAAGAAATCTGCAGCAGTCCCGACACAGGTCTGTTGAGCCTGCTGACTCCTCTCTCACTCACTCATTCCGCTTCTGCTGGCGCTGCAGGCTGGCCTTTTGTACTGGGCTCCTGCCTGCATTGCCGCTTTTTTCTGCCACAAAGAAATCATAGCAGTCACAATAGAGCTCCATTGAGCTCGCTCACTCCCCCTCTCTCGGTCGCTCATTGTGTTTCTCCCAGCACTGCAGGCTGCCCTTTTGTACTGGGCTCCTGCCTGCATTGGCACCTTTTTCTGCTCACAAAGAAATCCACAGCTGTCCCGACAGAGCTCCGTTGAGGTCTCTCACTCCCCCTGTGTAACTCACTCATTCTGTTTCTCCTGGCGCTGCTGCCTGCCCTTTTGTACTGGGCTCCTGCCTCTGTTGACACCTTTTTCTATCCATAAAGAAATCTGCAGCAGTCCCGACAAAGCTCAGTTGAGCTCGCTCACTCTACTTCTCTCACTCGCTCATTATGTTTCTGCCGGTGCTGCAGGTTGCCCTTTTCTATTGGGCTCCTGCCTTTGTTGCCGCCTTCTTCTGCCTACAAAGAAATTTGCAGCAGTTACAATAGAGCTCCACTGAGCTCGCTCACTCCCCCTCTCTCACTCGCTCATTCTGGTTTTCCCACCACTGCAGGCTGCCATTTTGTACTGGAGCCCCTGCGTGCATTGCTGCCTTTTTCTGCCCACAAACAAATCTATAGCAGTCCCAACAGAGCTCCGTTGAGCTCACTCACTCCCCCTCCCTCACTCGCTCATTCTGTGTCTCCTGCTGCTGCAGGCTGCCCTTTTGTACTGGGCTCCTGCCTGCATTGCCGCCTTTTTCTGCCCACAAAGAAATCCACAGCACTCACAAAAGAGCTCAGTTGAGGTCGCTCACTACCGCTCTATCACTGGCTCATTCTGTTTCTCTTGGTGCTGCAGGCTGCGCTTTTGTACGGGGCTCCTGGCTGCGTTGGCACCTTTGCCTGTCTACAAAGAAATCCGCAGCTGTCCTGACAGAGCTCCATTGAGGTCGCTCGGTCTCCCTCTGTCACGCGCTCATTCTGTTTGTCCTAGCACTGCAAGCTGCCCTTTTGTACGGGGCTCCTGCCTGCATTGGTGCCTTTTTCTGCCCACAAAGAAATCCACAGCAGTCCTGATAAAGCTCTGTAAAGCTCACTCAGTCCCCCTGTCTCACTTGCTTGTACTGTTTCTCCCACCGCTGCAGGCTTCTCTTTTGTACTAGGCCCCTGCCTGCATTGACGTCTTTTTCTGCCCACAAAGAAATCTGCAGCAGTCCTGACAGCGCTCCAGTGAGTTCGCTCACTACCCATCCTTCACTCACTTTCTCGTTCTGTTTCTCCTAGTGCTGCAGACTGCCCTTTTGTACTAGCCTCTTGCATTGGGGCCTTTTTCTGCCCACAAACAAATCTGCAGCAGTCCCGACAGAGCTCAGTTGAGCTCGGTCACTCCCCCCCTCACTCGCTCGAGCTTAATCTGTCCCAAACACTGATTTCCCACAGTGACCGTGCAATTCTCCGGCAGGAGTGCAAAAACATATTTTAGCCAGGATGTGGAAAATGACAGCTGTACTGTTCATAAGGAGGTGTGAAAAAATGCCACTGTTGAAAATGTGGCTCGAAAATATTACAATTTGTCGGTTACAAGGATGCGTGGAAACAGTTCAATGCACGCTTGTAACACAGTCATGTTATGGAGTTTTGTCACCAAATTTTCAACATAGGGATTTTAGGACCTCTGCTCATGAACACTGCCACTGTCATTGTCTTAATGTGTCCTGAACACTGATTTCCCACAGCGACCATGTTATTCTGCGCCGGAACTGTGAAAACACATTTTGGTCAGGATGTGAAAAATGACAGCTGTACTGCTCATAAGGAGGTGTGAAAAAATGCCACTGTTGAAAATCTGTCATGACAATATTACAAATCTGCGAGGTTACAAAGGTGCGTGGAAAGTGCAACGCACACTTGTAACACAGTCATTTGATGGGCTATCTTCACCAAATTTTCAACATAGGCATTTTAGGATCTCTGCTCATGAACAGTATCACTGTCGTCTTTATGATTGCTTGCGCATGTGCAAGAAACGTAGTGCCATCATCCGAGTTTTCCAGAGGTGTGTCAGCCTCTTCCAGTTCAGTCAGTGTATTTGCAGGCGCGGTCGCAGAGCGCCAATCACTGCTCCAGCTGTCTATGACAGCTGAAAAAGGCAGTGGCATACAGTTGAAAGGGAGAGCTCCGCTTGAGTGAGCAGAGCTCTCCGCCCACACACACACACACAGGCGCCAGACGCACGCACACCGCGTACAAGCTCATGCGCCTCCCTTCACACTGTATGGCACCCCTGCTGGCTCCACACCCCAAAGATCCAGGTGCCACGCTTGGGAGCCATCCCAGTGTGGCAATGATGTAATGGCCGACGGGGTGCCCAATCCCGTCGGCTCCACTGTCTCTCCCCACCCCCATGCTGTCACCGATGGGGGTGCCCAACCTCCTCGGTTTCACTGTCCCCCCCGAGTACAGGGTGCATGCTGGGAGCCCACCCCAGCGTGGCAACAGATGCCATGGCTGACAGGTGCCCAATCCCCGTCGACTCCACCCCCAGCTGCCATCCTCTGCCACGCTTGGAGCCCACCCCAGCATGGCAACGCCCCGCTGGGTTTTTTTTTAAACTGTAAAGAAAACTATCCTAGCAGTCTCCCTGCCCCCACAACCCACACCCACCCTGCCTCCCCACACCCCCACCCCATACTTACCTCCTCGAGTCCGGGCGCATGATCTTCAGTGGACCGGAACACGTCTGCACTCTTCAAAGCCGACTGCGAACTGAGGAAATAACGGTGAGCTGTATAATGGGATAGATAGGGGTTTTCAACTTTGTTGCATATCTCAGGCATTTTTGGAATTTTGCACCAAATTTTCAACATGGGGTTTTTGGGAACCCTCCTCATGAATTCTTGCACTGTCATGGCGTTGCTCGGGTCCGAAAGGTGATTTCCCAGCCGCAGTGTGAAATCACCTTTCCAGAATGATTAACAAAGCGACACTGCCAGTGTTCATAAGGTGGGCTCTCAAAAAACCTATTTTGAAAATTTGTGGAAAAATTCTAAAATGACTGTTTTACTTAAGCTGCATTGCAGGAGTTCCTACGCACGCCAGAAGTTCATAGAATGTTCAATATTTTCACCCAGATTTTCAACATTGCCATTTTACCACACCTCCTTATGAGCAGTACAGCTGTCATTTTTCACATCTCACCCAAAATGTGTTTCCGCCCATGTAGTGCACAATGGCGCAGTCGGTGTGCGAAATCAATGTATGGGACACATTAAGAAAATCACAGTGATACTGTTCATGAGCAGAGGTCTTAAAATTGCTATTTTGAAAATTTGGTGAAAACATTCCTAAAAGTGACTGTTACGAGCTTGTGTTGCAGAGTTCCTATGCACGCTCGTAAGTTCATAAATGTTCAATATTTTCACTCCAGATTTTCAACATTGCCATTTTACCACACCTCCTTATGAGCAGTACAGTTGTCATTTTTCACATCTCACCCACAACGTGTTTCTGCCCATGTAGCGCACAATGGCGCAGTCGGTGTGCGAAATCAATGTATGGGACACATTAAGAAAATCACAGTGACACTGGTCATGAGCAGAGGTGTTAAAATGGCTATGTTGAAAATTTGGTGAAAAAATTCCCAAAAATGACTGTTTTAGAAGTGCACATTGCACAGTTCCTATGCACGCTGGCAAGTTTGCAAACTTGTAATATTTGCACACCAGATTTTCAACAGTGCCATTTTACCGCACTTCCTTATGAGCAGTGCAGCTACCATTTTTCACATCTCGCCCAAAATGTGTTTCCGCACATGTAGTGCACAATGGTACAGTTGGCTTGTGAAAACAATGTTTGGGACAGATTATGAAAATCACAGTGACACTGGTCATGAGCAGAGGTCTTAAAATGGCTATGTTGAAAATTTGGTGACAAAACTCCATAAAATGACTGTGTTACGAACGAGCATTGCACAGTTTCCACGCACCCTGGTAGGTTCATGAATTTGTAATATTTTCAGTCCAGATTTTCACCAGTGGTATTTTTCCACACCTCCTTATGAACAGTACAGCTGTCATTTTCCACAACATGGCCGAAATGTGTTTTCACACTTTCAGTGCAGAGATGCGTGGTCGCTGTGGGAAATCATTGTTCGGGACAGATAAAGAAAATCACACTGACACTGTTCATGATCGGAGGTCCCAAAATGCCTGTGTTAACAATCTACTGTAAAAAAATCCCCAAACTAGTTACATTACGGGTGTGCGTTGCACAGTTTCTACGCACGCTCGTGACTTCACCAGTTTTTTTAAGATTTTCATAGCAGATTTTCAACATTGCCATTTTTTACACCTCCCCATGAACAGTACAGCTGTCATTTTTCACATTCTGTTCAGAATGTGTTTTTGCACCTGTGGTGCCAAATGCCATAGTCGCTGTGCAAAAGCAGTTTTCGGCTAACAAACTGATATTGCCACTGTTCATGAGGTGGGGGTCACAAAAAAACATGTTGAAAATTTGGAGTGAAAATACCAACGAATGCCTGAGGCGTTAGGGTTTCGACCATAACGCTCCCCACCCTGTAGAGGTATGACAGGCATCAGGGTGTGACTTCGATTCTTGCCTGTCATGCTCATACCATTCCACCCCCCACCCACACCCTGCAGCCAGTGAGAGGCATCAAGGTGTGCCTTGGACTCTTCGGCCCAAACTTCACCCATTCTCCTATACCACACCCATCTCACTGTATTTCCTGATGGAATGGGATGCGCATAAGGGCCAAAGACCCCAAGGCACACCGTGACACTTGTCAGAGTCTGCAGGGTAGGGTGTGGTGAAATGGCATGGTCGTTATGCCTGATGACCCAAAGGCACACCCCAATGCCTGCCACTCTCTGCAGGGTGGTGGTGGGGTTGGCTTCAGTTCAGTACTTCACTACCATTCCTATTATGCAGCTCTGTAACTTCTACACTACCAATGCCAGTGCCAGCAAGCAAACATTCGGCATTGACAAATGCTTGTCTTAATCTGTCCCAAACAGTGATTTCCCCCAGCGACTGCAGTATTCTGTGCCGGAAGTGCAAAAACACATTTCGGACAGCATGGGAAAAATGACAGCTGTACTGTCCATAAGTAGTGTGGGAAAATGGTAATGTTGAAAATCTGGAGTGAAAATATTACAAATTTGCGAGTTATAAGTTTATGCAAACTGCGCAAATACACCAGAATAGAGTCATTTTATGGAGTATCATTACCAAATTTTAACATAATGATTTTAGGACATCTACTCATGAACAGTGTCACTGTCATTTTCTTAATCTGTCTCGAACACGGATTTCCTACAGCGACTGTGCTATTCTGCGTCGGAAGTGTGAAAACACATTTTGGCCAGGATGTGAACAATGACAGATGTACTGTTCACAAGGAGGTGAAAAAATGTCAGTGTTGAAAATCTGGTGTGAAAATATTGCAAATTATTGAATTCTGACGTCGTAGCAACTTCATAACACATGCTAAATAAAAGTCATTTTGGATTTTTCCACCAAACTTGCAGCATAGGCTTTTTGAGAGCCCACCTCATGAACACTGGCACTGTCGTTTCGTTAATCAGCACCGAAAGGTGATTCCGCACAGTGACTGTGAAATCACCTTTCCGGGCCGATCAACACCATGACAGTTTGAGAATTCATGAGGAGGGGTCCCAAAAACCCCATGTTAAAAATTTGGTGTCAAAATTCCAAAAAATGACTGAGATATGCATTAAAGTTGAAAAACCCCTATTTCTACCATTATACAGCTTACCAGCATTTCCTCAGTTCACGGTCGGCTTTGAAGAGTGCAGACTTGTTCTTGGTCCACCAAAGATCATCGCGCCAGACTCCGGAGGTAAGTATTGGGTGAGGGGGGGTGTGAGGAGGTAAGGTGCGCAGTGGGTGGGTGCGGGTTGTGGGTGTGGGGCAAGAAGAGCACCGAGGGACAGTTTCCTTTTTTACAGGGAAAAAAAACAAAAGACGTCGCGGGACTGTTTCTTACTTTACAGGGGCATGTGGCATGCTGGGGTGGGCTCCCAGCGTGTCACCAGAGGCTTTCTTTTGGGGCCGCGGTAGCCAATGGGGATTGGGCATCCCCATCGGCACACAACAAAAGGGGGTATCATTATGCCGACGGGGATTAGGCACCCCGTTGTCAGACAATAAAAGCGGAGGGAGGTTTACCTAATGCCGACGGGGAGTGGGATCCCCCTTCAGCAACAGAAACACAGGGGCACTGAAGACAATGGGGATTGGGGCCCCTGTCGACAAGTAAACATGGTGGGGGGGGGTTAATATTGTTTGTGAACACATTGGCAAACTGCCGCCATGTTCACAAACAATATCAGTATGTGAAGATCCCGCCCTGCAATGATGGGTCACACCCTCATTGCAGCAGATGGCTTACGCTGCTATGATGAGGTGGCCCCTGATTGCAGCGGCTAAATTGTCACAAGTTGGTGGCAAAGTTCCAAACTAGTGTCAGCAGCAGCATGCCACGGCATTGGGGGAAGGGGGACCAGCCTTTGCAGGCTGTGGAGGCATTGACCACAACAGTGCCGCACCTACTCAACCTGCTTCTGAGAAAGCTATCCAATATGTTTCTTGCGCTGCGTGCAATCAACATAAAAATTACCAATCATTCTACTAGAAAAATGTCCATCCAGAGACTCGACGACCACAATGTAACACCAACTGAGATAGCCCAAGTGTCCGACCATAGAAATATAAAGTCCATGAATAATCATTCCTTCCTCTCTGAGAAGAAACAGAAGATGAATTCACTAATTTTTTCCAGCACAGCATCCAACAGTGTGTCTTACCAGCAAGTATTATGTGCAGCTGTACCATCCTCCTCTGAGCAGGCAACCCATAATCCATTAACTGAACTAAAAAATGTGCAGATATTCGGCACTGGTTATGTTTTCAACAACTCGCATTAACTGTAAAAATAGTTAACCCCTCAGGAGTAGCCAAATGGAAACGTGTAGCATAATTGAGGACTCATCCTCTGAATCTGATTAAGGTGAGTGATTGGCTGTCATCGTAGTCAATCTCTCTTTTTTTTTTTCTTGTATTCTGCAGTGGATGTGTGAAATGCAACGTGACTGAATTGGGGATGGGAGTTATCAAAGACAGTATCAGGGGTCACAGGGCAGTTTAGTATGCACATCTGCCTTGTATTTTGTTTCTGTTGTGGTACTCTTTATGGCCAGGGGGGTAAATTTGTCATCACAGTTGTCACCTATTGCTATAATCAGCCACTGGGAGTGATCATTACTGGTGTAAATAAAGTAAGCAAGTATTTGTTTTGCAATTCTAAGTTTTTTTCTCTCCCTCTATTCTCCCACCTTAATTCTTCACAGGTGTCAGGTTGACAGCATTGCAGGAGCTCAGTAGGCAGCTTGTACATGTGTTATCTTCCTGTTTTTTTTTTCTGTATTGTGTGTTGATGTTCAAAAGGAAATGTTTGTGGCATTTAATCAGTAACATGCTTTGTTATGCTGAAACTACCATGACTTCTTAGTTGCGTGTTTTTTTCTAAAAGTGCAAGGTTTGTTCCATACATAATATAGAAAAGTGTATGGTGCACCATACACAAACAAGGCTATTCTCCAACCTCGTGGTCATTATGCCGACTGTGAGACCTCTTGAGCTTTGCTCTCGAGGTCATTAGCTGGCATAGTAACCACTCGCATACACTATTCCTATATGTCTTCCTGGGCCCTCTATCTCCTCCATCAATGTTCCAACCTTCTCCCCTTCGTTTTTATCTTTCTCAGCCCCTCCATTAAACTATGGCAAGCCAAGGTGTGAAACCAACGGGCATACACAGACTGACCCTATCTGGTCAAAGGCTGTTCCAATGCTCTAAGGTAAGTTGCCATTGCCTCCTCTGATTCCCCTGTGCATGCTGCCACCATACCAGAGGTGTCCAGCACCACCATAAGTCCATCTGGCCTAAGTCCTCCTAAAGGGCTGTACCTGACCATCTCCACAGGGGGTAAACTGAGGAGGGATGCCATGAAATTGATCCTGATGGCATAATGATCCAATCAGCTACCTGTATCAGTCCTGAAGTTTTTCACCCTAAGCCCCAGGGAGAATACGGAGTCCAAGATGTGCAAATGTTGGTGAGTTGCAGCAGCAACAGCTTGTGCGAGGCCCAAGAATTTCATTCCCTGGAGGAAGTCCTGTCCAGAATGTGAGAGTTCATCATTGACCTAGGCCTTGAAGCCACCAAGAATAAGCTATCTTGGTGACTCCAGAACCCTGTCTGGTGATTCCAACACCCTGTCAGTGATGAAGTCCACAATTTCCTGCAGAAAATCGCCCTTGTGTCCCGGGGGCTGGTAAACAAGGAGGATCCTGCAACCCACATCTGAACCTCTATGCACAGCCACATATTCAAGTGACAAGGTATCCCCCACTGGGTGCACCACCAGGTTCAGTTTAGAACTAAAACAAATGTCCACCCCTCCTCTGTGATCCCTCCTCTAGCAGTGCACCATGGAGAACCCAGCTAGGATGGCTGCCTCCAAAACTGGACCAGCATCATCACCAAGCCAGGTCTCTGTGAAGAATGCAAGACTGACTGAGGGATGAGATATATAATCTGCTATAACAACAGTCTTACTTCTCATCAAGCTGGCATTGCATAGCACCACCCAAAGAAGATGAAGAGGACATGTAGTGGTGACCGACCCATCAGTTATCTGCATATTTGGGCTGTTGGGTTCCCTGGGTATGGGGATTAAACACATATGACCTCTTCCAAATCCCTATTTCACCCCGGCGTGTCTCCTGGTCATCACAGCCCTAATTACCCTCCTCCCTGTCAGTACTCCTCCAGTCTTTTGCCCTCCCCCCGCTCCTTAGTAATTCCCATCACCCTGCGGTGGCAATATGCCACACCAGGTGGAGGAGGGGGACACAGAAAAGATGCATGTCCTGGAGCAGAGAAGGGGAGTAACTGAGCCTAGGGATCTACACAGGACAACACATTACCAGCAGAGATGTGTGAAGTTGGCAAACTATGCTCCGTGAAATAATTTGTGAAATCGGCCAAATTTGTTAAGTGTAAAGTACCAACTTCATGAAGTTTTTGGCAGGTGAAGTAGCACTTTTTCAGGAGAAGTTATGCAAATTCACTGGTGAAGTTGTAATTTCACCTTAACTTCACCTGACTTTGCCTGAAAAAGTGCCATTTCCCCAGGAAAACTTAATACAAAGTGGCAACGTGGCAAAATGGACAATTCACAAAGTTATTCATGAAGGCAAATTTCACAGCTTCTCAGGAACTTATATGAAGTACAACTTCACAACAACTCTAATTACCAGTATAATTAGTCCTACCTTAAAAAACCCTACTATCCACCCTTGCTCTACCTTCCCTCCTCTCCACTCTTTGTTACAAAAAAACTTCCATAGATCCCCATCCCCCAACCATACAATCACACCAACATACACCAATCACACTGTATACACCAAATTCTATCTACCATTCACAACCCAACTCACTCAAATAATAAACAAATTTAGCCAAAACAGTTACAAAATTAATAAATCTGTAGGTTGCACTGCAAGCAGAAAATTTCATAAATTTAAATTTAAAGTCCTCCCCTACAGAAAATGGTAGGATAAAGTCCATACATATAACTATTAATGCCAGAGGGTGCTGCTCTAAACTGTCACTTTAAGCAGCCCCAAGTCCTCTGTAGAGACTAAAATAGTCCCAAAAACAGTTTAATAAAGCAATCATTTTGTCTCCTAGCTCTCACCCAGGAGATGTATCTCAATCCAGTCCTATTGCTCCCACTCCCTGCCATGGAGTTAAATCCTACAATCGAGAAAAGTCTGCAGTGCTAGAAATCATGTGGAGCCAATAGGAACCCTACAGCTCACCACCTCTACATCCCAAACCGAGCTCACTTGAATCCACAGACTCCATGCCACACCCAGAGTGGCCTCTTCTCTGGCATCTCTAGTCCCTGCAAGCCAACCAGGCCTCTCTCACCAGTCACAGTCCAGCACCTCCACTTTAACCAGACAGATATGGCTCTTTAAGTTCCATCTTGGGCACTCAGGCACTCCTTGATGGCATCTCAGGCACCTCTTCATGCAGTCTCAGTCCAGGATGCTTCCCACACTAATGTTCATCTCTCACCCCTGGACACAGTTGTTGAGGCACAGTCCTCCATTCATCTGGGCTGCAGGAAACCCCTGCCCAGCTGTTTCAGTCCAGCTCCCAAAGGAAAGTGGGATGGCAAAAAAGAGGGAGGAAAGAAGTCCAACTTAGCTCCAACAAGCTGCCACAACTGAAAAATGAAAGACAGGTGAAAACTGATAGCAACTGCTGATGATCTTTACCCGCAGAGAACAAGGCATTTAACTGCAATATTACGCAAATGTAAACCAGACTGCTTGCAACACCACTTCCCTCTCTGAAAACAAAAGGCATTACCTCCTGATACTGTCTTGCCAAAAACATTAACTACGTTATATAAACCTAAGACTGATCACTAACTAAACAATTTAAAATAGCGCAATTCTGCATGCGCTAAAATCACCTAACAAGCATTTGTCAATGCCGAACGTTCGCTTGCAGGTATTTGCAGTGGTGTTTGGCATGTATGGTGCTTTACCCTAATGCCCTGTGCGATTGCTGGTATTTGCACAATAAATTTTCAGCATGACCTTTTTGTTACCCCCATTGTGCGCTACATAGGCGGAAACACGTTTTGGGCAGGATGTGCAAAATGACAGCTGTACTGCTCATAAGGAAGTGTGGTAAAATGGCAATGTTGAAAATCTGGAGTGGAAATATTGAAAATTCGCAAACCCACGAGCGGCAGTATGGAACTGTGCAATGCACTGTAGAAACAGTCATTGTCAGGAATTTTTCACCAAATTGTCAACACTGGCATTTTAAAACCTCTGCTAATGAACAGTGTCACTGTGATTGTCTTACTGTGTGCCATACATTGATTTTGCACACCGACTGCGCCATTGTGCACTACATGGACGGAAACATGTTTTGGGCAGGATGTGAAAATGACAGCTGTACTGCTCATAAGGAGGTGTGGTAAAATGGCAATGTTAATCTGGAGTGAAAATATTGAAAATTCGCAAACTTACTGGCGTGCATAGGAGACTGCACAAGCGTCTATTTCGTAAAACAGTTATTTTAGGAATTTGTTCATCAAATTTTTCAACATAGCCATTTTAAGATCTCTGCTCATGAACAGTGACACTGTGATTTTCTTAATGTGTCCCATACACTGAGTTCACACAGCGACTGTGCCATTGTGTGCTACATGGGTGGAAACATGTTTTGGGTGAGATGTGAAAATGACAGCTGTACTACTCATAAGGAGGTTTGGTAAAATGGCAATGTTGAAAATCTGGAGTGGAAATATTGAAAATCCGCAAACGTACGAGCGTGCATAGGAACTGCGCAACACACGCTCGTAAAACAGTAATTTATAGGAATTTTTTCACCAAATTTTCAACATAGCCATTTTAAGACCTCTGCTAATGAACAGTGTCACCATGATTTTCTTAATGTGTCCCATACATTGATTTTGCACACCAACCATGCCATTGTGCGCTACATGGGCAGAAACACATTTTGGGCAGGATGTGAAAAATGACAGCTGTACTGCTCATAAGGAGGTGTGGTAAAATGGCAATGTTGAAAATCTGGAGTGAAAATATTGAAAATTCGCGAACTTACGAGCCTGCATAGGAACTGCGCAACACACGCTCGTAAAACAGTCATTTTTTGGAATTATTGCACCAAATTTTCAACATGGGGTTTTTGGGACCCTTCTCATGAATGATGTCACTGTCCTTGGCGTTATTTGGGCCCGAAGGGTGATTTCCGCATGATGACTGCATGATGACTGCAAAATCACCCTTCAGGCCCGAATACACCATGACAGTGACATCATTCATGAGAAGGGTCCCAAAACCCCATGTTGAAAATTTGGTGCAAAAATTCCAAAAATGCCTGAGATATGCAATAAGTTGAACCCCCCCATCTAGCCCATTATACAGCTTACCGGCATTTCCTCAGTTCGCGGTCGGCTTTGAAGAGTGCAGACGTGTTCCCGGTCCACCGAAGATCGTCGCGCCGAGCTCCGGAGGTAATTGTGGGGTGAGGGGGTGTGGGGAGGCTGGGTGCGCAGTGGGTGGGTGCGGGTTGTGGGAGGGGGACTGGGAGACTACGTGGGACCGTTTTTTCTTTACAGGTTTAAAAAAAAAAACAGGACTACGTGGGACGTTTGCCACGCTGGGGTGGGCTCCCAGCGTGGCAGAAAGATGGCTGGGGGGCAGAGGAGCCGACGGGGATTGGGCACCCTGTCAGCAAACTACGCTGGGAGCCGAGGAGCCGACGGGGATTGCCCCCGCCGGCAAACAAAAACGGGACATTTGCCACGCTGGGGTGGGCTCCCAGCATGGCAGAAGGATGGCTTGGGGGGACCATGTGGAGCCAACGGAGGATTGGGCACCCCCATCGGCAAACAACGTTTTGCCACGCTGAGGTGGGCTCCCAGTGTGGCACCAAAGCTTTGGGGCGGCGTGACTTGAGGAAGCGGCGTGATGCCGGGGGTGGTGTGATGCGGTGCTCGGTATGACAGCGGTGGTTTCTTTAAGCAGAAGACCACCGCTGTTATACAGAGCTCTCACCCATTGGTGCAGGACCACCATGCCTGCTCAACGGAGCACTGGACTGCAAGGGAGAGGCACACCTCCAAAGTGTGCTACTCTCCCAAATTCTTGTGCATGCGCGCAAGCGAATGTAAAAAGGGGGGATTTAAAACTGTAACTGAGCTCTTGGTGTCCGAAGCTCATAGAGGCTCACCCAGCATGGCTGCCATCTTCCACCCTTAAGAGGGATGTGAGGAAGTACTACTTCTCTGAGAGACTGGTAGACGCCTGGAACAGACTGCCAACAGAAGTGGTGGAGATGAAAACAATATGGAGCTTCAAGCATGCATGAGATAGACATAGGGAATATTTGTAAATAGGCAGGGAGGAGGGAGGGTATCTGGAGACCTGTTAGGGTCTGTTTAGGCAGACTAGACAGAGACCATCTGGGCAGACTGGGAGGGCCAAGTGGTCCTTTTCTGCTGTCAAATTCTATGTTTTTATGTTTTTTACTATGCAGCTGCCTCACGAGGGGACCAAAGGGCCAGTCATGAAGCAAGCTACTGGTCTCCTACAGTGCACAAGCTTTTGCAGCTGCTTTGTAACTGTCCTGCAGTGCCACTCACAAAGTCCTCTACAGGTCTGCGCAGGTTGTGGGACCCTGCAATTGCTTTGCATGTGCACTCTTGAAGCCTGCTATAGGTCTGGCTCAGTCTGGTAAATCATGAAGGTGCTTTGTGAGTGACCCACATTGACCCTTACAGAATCCTCTACAGGACTGGCATAGTTTTTGTGATCCTGCAGCTGATTCACGAGTGGCATGAAGGGTCACTTATGAAGGCACCTAAAGGCCTGTTGCAGTTTGCATGACCAAGCAACGGCTTTATACGTGGTCTGCAGGACAACTCACGAACACCATTGCAGGTCTGATGGTGTGTGTGTGACTGTGCAGCTGCTTTGTTAGTGAACTCAGGACGCCTGCAACAGGTATTGAACAGTTTGTTTGACCATGCAGTTCCTTTGCTTGTTTGTTTGTTTGTGTTTGTTAACCAGGGAAGTGTGCTGACTACACGCACCCATTTTCAGGAATGACACAGGTGCAAAAGCACAGTACAAATGTAAGTGTCCATGCCTTATAATCAAGTACAATACAAATAGTTTGAATAACAATGATATGATAAAGTAAAAACAATATCTAGTCTAATACTACTAAAATATAGTACAATAGTATCTAATCAGATAAAAGCAAGAACTGCTGTTCAAGTTTTGAAGCAACAGCACTTACTTGAGGCCTGTAAATAAAGTCTCAGTACATTTTTATAACAAGAAATGGACTTGCTCTTATATGCAGTGGCAAAACATTTTACAATTCAAGGCTTTATCAGAAACAAACTTTGAACCCAATTCGTTTTCCTGTTCTGTATAGCAAGATTGTGGTTTGCATTAGCCCTTGTAACTCAAAGACCTATGCGGTAGTGGGCCAATGACTTTAAACTTAGGGGAACCATTGAGTTTAGAATTTTCCATAACAAAGTTGCTGTATGTGAATATTGAATTCTTTCTTCTAAAGGAAGTCAAAGTAATGAATCATATAATTTGCAATGATACACATTATAGTCAGCTTGTAAGCTAAAGTGACAAATTCTATTTAGGAGTTTTTGAGCTCCACTTAGTGTACTTCAGTTCACAGCTAAATATTGTAGTAATCCATTATCCACCATAAAAGCCAAGTAGGCCCTGGCTGTAGGGATTAGAATGTATTCGTTCTCTAAAGAGATATAACATACCAAGATGCTTATTCACAGCCTTAATCAAAACATCAACATGTACTGAATAAGTGAGCGTACTAAGCATTATGTCTCAATATTTAAATGAGGTTACATTTTCTAGGCAAACTTTCGTTTAATGTATGAATATTTAGTTGTTATATTTTCTTACTATAAGTGTGGAAACTAGCAAAAAGCATGGTTTTCTGTGTGTGTGTGTGTGTGTGTGTGTGTTGTGTGTGTGTGTTTGTGCCTGTCTGTTCAAAATGAAGTAATGGCTTCTAATACAGTTTTGTAAGGCATCAGAATCTTTTGTACTGTTTTGTCTCACCGTGTCTAAGATTCGCTCCTTTTGATGTATTGTATTTCTTGTACAGACTATTGTTTATGTAACTCTGTTAATTACTGTCTATTTTTTCTCCCTTTGTACTATCTTCCATAACCCTCCCCGCCCCCACCAAGTGCATCTGGAAATGAGCCGTTATCAGCTCAGTATGTCTTTGCCAGTAAAAATTTAAACATAAAAAAATAAATAAATAACTGTCTGCATAAATTTTCACAGATGACCCCATGTATGCGTCAGATAGGTAATTAACAAGCATTTGTCAATGCCGAATGTTGTCTTGCTGGCATTGGCATTGGTAGTGCAGGAGTTAAAGAGATGCATAATTGGAATGGCAGTGAAGAATTGAACTGAAGCCAACCCCACCACCACCCTGCAGACACTGACAGGCATCGGGGTGTGCCTTTGTGTTGCTGGCCATAACGCTCATGCCATTTCACCTGTCCTTACCCTGCAGACACCGACAAGTGTTCCTTGGGGTCTTTAGGGCTTATGCTCACCCCATTCCATAAGAAAATATGCTGAGATGGGTGCAGTATAGGAGAATGGGGTGAACTTTGGGGCCAAAGAGTCCAAGGCACACCTTGATGCCTGTCACTGGCTGCAGGGTGGGGGTGGGGGTGGAATGGTGTGAGCATTACAGCCGACAATCCCAAATCACAGTCTCTACAAGGTGAGGCATTACAGTTGGAAACCCTAATGTCCCAGGCTTTTGTTGATATTTTCACTTCAGATTTTCAGCATGGGCTTTTTGTAACCCCACCTCATGAACAGTGGCACTATCAGTTCATCAGCTGAAAGATGATTTTGCACAGCAACTGCGTCATTTGGCGTAACAGGTGTGAAAACACATTTCGGACAGGATGTGAAAAATGACAGCTGTACTGTTCATGAGGAGATGTAAACAAGCTTTTGTCCATGCCGAATGTTGATTGTGTTGGTGTGTTGAGTGCGCTCACTGTCCCTGTGTCACTCACTCAAGTCTGTTTCTCCCGGTGCTGCAGGCTGCTCTTTTGTACTGGGCTCCTGCCTGCGTTGGCACCTTGTTCTGCCCACTAAGAAATCCACAGCTGTCCCGACAGAGCTTCGTTGAGGTGGCTCACTCCCCCTCACTCGCTCATTTTGTTTCTCCTGGCACTGCGGGCTACCCTTTTGTACTGGGTTCCTGACTCTGTTGGTGGCCTTTTCTGCCCACAAAGAAATCTGTAGCAGTCCCAACACAGGTCTGTTGAGCCTTCTGACTCCCCCTCTCTCACTCACTCGTTCCATTTCTGACAGCACTGCAGGCTGGCCTTTTGTACTGGGCTCCTGCCTGTGTTGCCGCCTTTTTCTGCCAACAAAGAAATCTGCAGCAGTCATGATAAAGCTCCATTGAGCTCGTTAAGTCACCCTCTCTCAGTCACTCATTGTGTTTCTCCCAGCATTGCAGGCTGCCCTTTTGTACTGGGCTCCTGACTGCGTTCGCACCTTTGTCTGCCCACAAAGAAATCCACAGCTGTCCTGACAGAGCTCCGTTGAGGTTGCTCACTCCCCCGTGTCACTTACTCATTCTGTTTCTCGTGGCGCTGCTGCCTGCCCTTTTGTACTGGGCTCCTGCCTCTGTTGGTGCCTTTTTCTGCCCACAAAGAAATCTGCAGCAGTCCCAACAAAGCTCCTTTGAGCGCGCTCACTCCCCTTCTGTCACTCACTCAGTCTGTTTCTCCCTGCGCTGCAGGCTGCTCTTTTCTATTGGGCTCCTGCCTACATTGCCACCTTCTTCTGCTCACAAAGAAATTTGCTGCAGTTACAATAGAGCTCCGTTGAGCTCGCTCACTCCCCCTCTCTCACTCGCTCATTCTGGTTTTCCCGCCACAGCAGGCTCCCCTTTGTACTGGGCCTCTGCATGCATTTCTGCCTTTTTCTGCCCACAAGTAAATCTGCTGCAGTCCCACTATAGCTCCATTGAGCTCACTCACTCCCCCTTCCTCACTCACTAGGTCTGTGTCTCCTGCTGCTGCAGGCTGCCCTTTTGTACTGGCCTCCTGCCTGCATTGGCGGCTTATTCTGGCCAGAAAGAAATCTGAAGCAGTCCAGACACAGCTCCATTGAGCTGTCTCACGCATTCATTCCGTTTTGGCCTGCGCTGCAAGCTGGCCTGTTGTACTGGGCTCCTGCCTGTGTTGCCGCATTTTCTGCCCACAAAGAAATCCGCAGCAGTCACAATAGATCTCCATTGAGCTCGCTCACTACCACTGTCACTCACTCATTCTATTTCTCTTGGCACTGCAGGTTGCGCTTGTGTACGGGGCTCCTGGCTGTGTTGGCACCTTTGTCTGTCCACAAACAAATCTGCAGCTGTCCCAACAGAGCTCCATTGAGGTCGCTCAGTCTCCCTCTCTCACATGCTCATTTTGTTTGTCCTGGCGCTGCAAGTGGTCCTTCTGTATGGGACTCCTGCCTGCATTGATGCCTTTTTCTGCTCACAAAGAAATCCACAGCAGTCCTGATAGAGCTCCGTTGAGCTCACTCAGTCCCCCTGTCTCACTCGCTCGTATTGTTTGTCCCACCGCTGCAGGCTGGCCTTTTGTACTGGGCCCCTGCCTGCATTGATGCCTTTTTCTGCCCACAAAGAAATCCACAGCAGTCCTGACAGCGCTGCGGTGAGTTCGCTCACTCCCCCCTCCATCACTTGCTCTCTCGTTCTGTTTCTCCTAGTGCTGCAGGCTCTCCTTTTGTACTGGGCTCTTGCGTTGGGCACTTTGTCTGCCCAGAAACAAATCCACAGCAGTCCCGACAGAGCTCATTTGACTTCGGTCACTCCCCCCCTCACTCATTTGATCTTAATGTATCCCAGTGATTTCCCACAGTGACCACGCTATTCTGCGGCAGGAGTGCAAAAACATATTTTAGCCAGGATGTGAAAAATGGCAGCTGTACTGTTCATAAGGAGGTATGGAAAAATGCCACTGTTGAAAATGTGGCATGAAAATATTACAAATTTGCAAAGTTACAAGGGTGCGTGGAAACAGTTCAACGCACGCTTGTACCACAGACATGTTATGGAGTTTCGTCACCAAATTTTCAATACAGGCATTTTAGGACCTCTGCTCATGAACAGTGCCACTGTCGATTTCTTAATCTGTTGCGAACAGTGATTTCTCACAGCGACCGTGTTATTCTGCGCCGGAACTGTGAAAACACATTTCAGTCAGGATGTGAAAAATGACAGCTGTACTGCTCATAAGGAGGTGTGAAAAACTTCCACTGTTGAAAATATGGTGTGACAATATTACAAATTTGCGAAGTTACAAGGGTGCATGGAAAGTGTGCAATGCACACTTATAACACAGGCATTTGATGGGCTATCATCACCAGATTTTCAACATACGCATTTTGGGACCTCTGCTCATGAACAGTATCACTGCCATTTTCTTAATCTGTCCTGGACAGTGATTTCCCACAGCGACTGCTCTATTCTGAGCCGGAAGTGTGAAATCACATTTCGGCTGGGATGGAAAAAATGAAAGTTGTACTGTTCACAAGTAGATGTGGGAAAATGGCAATATTGGAAATCTGGAGTGAAAATCTTATAAATTTGCAAAGTTACGAGCGCGCGTGTAAACTGCGCAACACACACTCGTAACACAGTCACTTTATGGAGTATCATTACCAGATTTTCAACATAGCCATTTCAGGACCTCTACTCATGAACAGTGTCACTGTCATTTTCTTAATCTGTCCCGAACACTGATTTCCCACAGCGACCACGCTATTCTGCGCTGGAACTGTGAAAACACATTTCCGCCAGGATATGAACAATGGCAGCTGTACTGTTCACAAGGAGGTGTGACAAAATGCCAATGTTGAAAATCTGGCATGAAAATATTGCAAATTCACTAACTTATGGCGTGCATAGCAACTACTTGGCCTTGCGCTAGTAAAACAGTCATTTTTGGATTTTTCCACCAAAATTGCAACATAGGCTTTTTGAGAGCCCACCTCATGAACACTGGCACTGTCATTTCATTAATCAGCCCCAAAAGGTGATTCCACGAAGTGACCGCGAAACCACCTTTCCGGGCCGATTAACGCCATGACAGTTCAAGAATTCAGGAGGAGGGGTCCCAAAAAACCCCATGTTGAAAATTTGGTGAAAAAATTCCCCAAAAATGCCTGAGATATGCACTAAAGTTGAAAAAACTCTATTTATTGCATTATACAGCTTACCGGCATTTCCTCAGTTCGCGGTAGGCTTCGAAGAGTGCAGACGTGTTCCCAGTCCACCGAAGATCATCATGACAAGCTCTGGAGGTAAGTATGGGGTGAGAGGAGGTGTGTAGAGGCAGGATGCGCAGTGGGTGGGTGCGGGTTGTGGGAGGGGGGCAGCGAGACTACGAGGGGCCGTTTCCTTTTTTTCAGGTAAAAAAAAAAAAGACTTTGTGGGACCGTTTCATCCTTTACAGGGGCATGTGGCACGCAGGGCTGGGCTCCCAGCATGCCACCAATGGCTTTCTTTTGGGGGGGCAGTAGTAGCCGACGGGGGATTGGGCACCCCCTTCGGCACACAAGGAGGGAATTCATTCTGCCAACCGGGATTGGGCACCCCGTCAAGAGGAATAAAAGTGGGTGTGTGTGTGTTATAGAATGCCAATGGGGAGTGGGCTCCCCCGTCGGCACCAGAAACACAGGAACACCAAGGCTGATGGGGATTGGGGCCCCCGTCAGCAAATAAACAAGGTGGGGGGGTTATATTGTTTGTGAATATGGCGGCAACCCGCCGCCATATTCACAAACAATATCAGGGTGTTTACATCCCGACCTGCAATGACGGGTCGCTCCCTCATTGCAGTGGATGGCTGATGCTGCAATGATGAGGCGGCCCCTGATCACAGCGGCTGATTTGTATGAAGTTGATGCAAACGTTCCAAACTACTGTCACAAGCAGCCTGCAACAGCATTGGGGGAAGCGGGACAAGCCTTTGCAGGCTGTTGGGGCATTGACCACAACAGTGTTGCACCTCCACAGCCTGCTTCTGAACAAGCTGCTGCAATATGTTTCTTGCGCTGTGCGCAATCAACATAAAAATGGCAATGTTGAAAATCTGGAGTGAAAATATGAAAACTGGTGAAGTCACAAGTGTGCATAGAAACTGCTAAACGCTCAGCTGTAATGAAATTATTTTGGGGATTTTTTTAACCAAATTTTCAACATAGGCATTTTGGAACCTCTGCTCATGAACAGTGTCACTGTGATTTTGTTAATCTGTCCTGAACATTGATTTCCCACAGCGACCACGTCATTGTGCGCCACATGTGCGAAAACACATTTTAGGCAGGATGTGAAAAATGACAGCCGTACTGTTCATAACGAGGTGTAACAAAATGGCGATGTTGAAAATCTGGAGTGAAAATATTAAAAATTGTCAAAGTTACGAACATATGTGGAAACTGCGCTATGCATGCTCATAGCAGTCATTTTTGGGGAATTTTTCACCAAATTTGCAACATAGGCTTTTTGGGACTCCACCTCATGAACAGTGGCACTGTCATTTCATTAATCGATCCAGAAAGGTGATTCCACGCAGTGACCACAAAATGACCTTTTGGGACCGAATAATGAGATGACAGTACATGTGTTCATGAGGTGGGGTCCCAAGAACCCCATGTTGAAAATTTGGAGCCATAATTCAAAAACTTCTCTGAGATATCCACCTAAGTTGAACCCCCCCCCCCCATTGATGCCATTATACAGCTTACTGGCATTTCTTCATTTTGCAGTGCGGCTTTGAAGAGTCCAGATGTGTTCCTGCTCCACCGAAGATCATAGTGCTGGACCTCTGGAGGTAAGCATGGGGTGGGGTGTGTGTGTGGAGGTGGGGTGCACAGAGGGTGGGTGCCGGTTGGGGTAAGGGGGCAGCGGAAAACTAGGGACCGTTCCTTTTTTTCCAGGTACAGAAAAAAAAAAAGAACATCACAGAACCGTTTTCTTTCTTTACAGGTGAAATAAAACAAATGTTGAGCACACTGGGGTGGGCTCCCAGTGTGCTCCATGACTTTCAGGGGGTGATGTTGGCCACACTGGGGTGGGCTCCCAGTGTGCCACACAATGGGGGTGGCATGGAGGAGGAACATGCTGACATGGTCGGCTTTCTGTGAGCGGCTGCACACTGGGGTGGGCTCCCAGTGTGCCACACAATGTGTGTGCGGGGTGACATGCATTACGTGGGTTTACACCCCAATGTCGTCTTTCTTTGGAGATTGTGTGCCACCGCCATGTTTATTGAAATATTTCACCAGGAAAGGCACATATGGGAGGCGCGTCATCTTTGCCACTGCATGACAAGCTTGTCTCTGATTGCAGTGGCACATTTCTTTCAAGTTGGCGGCACTACATAATTCTTGCATCAGCACTAGCATGCTGGTTAATTGGGGAATGAGGGATGCACCTACTAAAAGGTGCCCTGCATTCGCCAACACTGACACACTTCTGCATTTCTGCTACTACCACAAGATGTTGCTTGCGTCCACACAAGACAACATAATAAAAAGACTAAATAGCATGGAGCCCAGGATGGAGCCCTGAGGAACTGCTGTACTCCATGTACTTTGAATAAATGACCCCTACTTTAGTTCTGAGCTTCTCTGCATCCAAATTGTTTTCAAACCAATTCAGGACAGGTTCAAACAGCCCCACAGCCTTTCATTTACAAAGTAACAATTTGTGATTAACCAAATCAAAAGCTTTTGAAAAGTAATTATAACAAAAAAACTCAAATCAACTGAAGTGTGGAAATAAGGTGATACATGATGGGCACGAGTGTGATATGGAAAATATTTTCACTCCTTTAGACTGACTTCTGAATATTCACAAGTGGCGAAGCCGTGAGTGAGTATCCAGAGGTCACTGTGCAAGAGTGAAAATATTTTCCATATCACACTCATGCCTATCATGTATCCGTTTTATACAATAGGGGCCCCTATTGTTGCAAAAGTTACCATTTGCGTGTGTTCGCACGGATTTGCGCATGTGTGATAACTGGAGTTATCTGGAGTTATCATACTGTGATAACTGGAGTTGTCACACTGCAGTGACAATACCTGTTTTTATCTAATGGGTTATCTGCTCACCCCTATTATATAATAATCAGTAAAAGTCAAGAGTGCCGTGTTAGTGCTGTGGTGCTGCCTGAACCCATGCTGCTTAGGAGACAAAATACTACACTTGTCTAGGTGAGCATACTGCTGGTCGTAAATTTTTCTTTCTGATAATTTTGACAGAGGTGAAAGAAGGGCAAGTGGTCAACAGTTTTCCACTGATGTTTTAATTCCCTGTTTGTGGACTGGAACGATGTCTTTCCTTTTCCATAGTTCACAAAGAAACATGAATAATCCTTGTTAAGGAGGCAGCATTTTCCTCCTTAACTAAATTTATTAAGCCCATGTCAGTGCCATCAGGTCCCAACCTGATATTATAACTGAGTTTTTGCAGACATCACAAAATCAAATTTGTGGAGACTTTCTTAAAATAAAAGCGTGGACTACCATTTTTAGGCAAATCATAAGTACTTACATCCTGGTTCTCTAAACTAGGTAGACCTTTCAAAAGGTCCTCATTATTTCCCAAATAGTTGCTAAAGTATTCAACAATTTCCTGCTCATCAGTCATGATGGTTTTATACATGGCCAGTGCCATAGGGGTAAATTTATTTTATGTTTACAGGCATGCATGCTCAGTAAACATGTTGTTACAATAGCGACATTTCTGAGGTGCGTCACTGTCAGGTCCAATGCAGCTCTAGCTGAAGTGGGCTCTACAGTGACAACCCATGATCAACGAGGCTGATCATGATGCTGTTCCTCTGGTTCATGGGTGGAAACTTTGTGTAGCTGAAAGGAGACAGCCGCACTTATGAGAAAGCAGCTGCAGCCTCTCATCTACAAGACACTACCCAGCAACCAGCTGAGTGGTGTCAGTCTGGATCACGCTCTGTCATCCCTAGAACAGAAGAAATTCCACCACTCCTGTACGCCTGCCAACCTCCTAATGACTTCCCCAGTGCTGCAATCCCTTGAAATGAAGAAATCTCACATGCTGCTGAAACCCGCCTACCTCCCAATTGCTTCCTCGTGCCTGGTCCCTCAAAGAAGTCCTATACACTGCTGTACATTCTTCCTTTTCCCAATCATTTCCCTGGTGTCATGGTCCCTCCTTGAAAAGAAGGCTTCCCACTCTCTGTTGTACATCTACCCACCTCCCAATTGCTTCCTTGGTGCCCAGTTCCTGTCCCTGTCCCTCAAAAGAAGTCACACCTGCTGCCATACACCCACCCAGCTCCTAACTGCTTCCCCAGTGCTGCAGTCCCTTGAAAGGAGGAAATCCTACCCACTGCTAAAACCCACTCACCTCCCAACTACTCCCAAGTACTGAGCGCCCTTAAAAAGAAGACATCCCACCCTCTGCTATATGCACGTCCACCTCTTGATCACTTTCCCAGTGGTAATTCTAGCTTTTTTTGTTGGCTCGCATGTGTGCACCAGTCAACATATTGCATTAGTAGCAGATTTGGAGGTGTGGTCACTGTAGGTGAATGCAGGGCACGCATCAGTAGGTGCGTCCCTCATTCCCCAATAAGCCAGCATGCAGGCGCCACACCAGCAATACTTAATGAGGTGAGCACATCTAAGAAAAAGTCTGCTGCAATGAGAGCCAAGTTTGTCATGCAGAGGCACCAGAATACACCTCCCAACGTGCCCTTCCTGGTGAAAGCAGTCCAATAAACATGGCGGCAACCTGCCACAATGCCGACTTCAGGGGTGCCCAATCCCCCTGTCAGCATGCCCCGACCCAGTTCGTGTGCCGACAGGGGAGCCCACTCCCCATCAGCATAATGGCCCCCCCATTTCAATTCTGTGCTGATGGGGGGCCCAATCCCTGTCGGCTTTAGTCCCCAGTTTAATTTGCAGATGGGGGAGCCCACTCTCCATCGGCATAATGCACCCCCCGTTGTGTGCCGAGGAGGGTGCCCAATCTAACTCGGCTCTTGCCCCGCCTTCAGTATGTGCCGATGGGGGTGCCCAATCCCCCATCTGCTACAGCACCCCAACCAAAATACTCAGGTGGCACTCTGGGAGTCCACCCCAGCATGCCAAATGCCCCTGAAAAAAAAAAGTCCTGTGTTTTTTTTGGTTTTATTATTTAAACCTGTAAAACAGAAAATGGTCCCTTGTGGTCTGTTCTGCTCCCTTCCCCAACCCGCACCCACCCTTTGTGTACCCTGCCTCCCCACACACCACCTCACCCCATACGGTGGACCGGGAACACGTCTGTACTCTCCAAAAGCGACCGCAAACTGAAGAAATGCCGGTAAGCTGTATAATGGTATAAGCAGGGTTTTTTTTTCAACTTAGGTGCATATCTCAGCAATTATGGGGAATTTTGTCACCAAATTTTCAACATGGGGTTACTGGGACCCCTCCTCATGAATTCAGTCACTGTCATGGTGTTATTCTGTCCCGAAAGGTGATTTCGAGGTCACTACACAGAATCACCTTTCGGGACTGATTAATGAAACAACAGTGCCACTGTTCATGAGGGGGGCTCTCAAAAAGCCTATGTTGCAAATTTGGTGAAAAAAATCAAAAATGGCTGTTTTACTAGTGTGCGGACAGTTTCCATGCATACCATAACTTTGTGAATTTGTAATATTTTCACTCCAGATTTTCAAAACTGGCATTTACACACCTCCTTATGAACAGTACAGCTGTCATTATAAGTATCCTGTCCAACCGTAGCTTCACACATCCGCAGAATAGTACGGCGTAAATCAGTTTTTTGGGACAGTTTAAGAAACTACAGTGACACTGTTCCTGAGCAGAGGTCCTAAAGTGCCTATGTTGAAAATTTGATGATGAAAGTCCAAAAGATGACTGTGTGACAAGCGTGCATTGCGCAGTTTCCATGCACCCCTGTAACTTCGCAAATTTGCAATATTTTCATGCCACATTTTCAACACTGACATTTTTTCACACCTCCATATGAACAGTACAGCTGTCATTTTTCACGTCCTGCCCAGAATGTGTTTTTGCACCTGTGGTGCATAATGGCATGGTCGCTGTGGGAAATCAACTTTTGGGACAGATTAACAAAATCACAGTGCAACTGTTCATGAGGGGAGGTCCCAAAATGCCTATGTTGAAAATGTGGTTAAAAAAATCCCAAAAATAATTGGGTTACGGATATATGTTGCACAGTTTCAATGCCTGCTCATGACTTCACCAATTTTTCATATTTTCACTCCAGATTTTCAACGTTGCCATTTGTTTACACCTCCTCACGAACAATATAGTTGTCATTTTTCACATCCTGCCCAAAATGTGTTTTCGTACCTGTGGCGCCACATGGCGCAGTTGCTGTGCAAAATCACGTCTAGGCTAACAAACTGATAGTGCCGCTCTTCATGAGGTGGGGTCTCAAAAAGTCCATGTTGAAAATTTAGAGTGAAAATACCAACAAACACCTATGGCGTGAGGGCTTCCAACTGTAACACTCCACCCTGTACAGACTGACAGGCATCAGTGGTGTGACTTGGGAACATCAGCTGTAATGCTCATGCCATTCGGCACGGGGTCAATACCGCACATGGCAGAATGTTGTGCAACATAATCGCATTGCGTGATTCAGTGTTAACTTTTTCTGTGGGAGGTCTGTCTCGCCCCCAGTTATGGGGACTGCGCCTGGACCCCCAATAAGGATTCTAACTCCGGGGGTCCAACACGGAGGCGCACAAGTCTGGTTTTGGCATTAATGCCGTGTGCTACCGCATTTAACATTATGACCTGAGGTACAACGCCATTCACTCCCCACGCCCCTAACCTGCAGCCAGTGACAGGCATCGAGGTGTGCCTTGCAGTTTTCAGCCCCAAAGTTCACCCCATTCTCCTATAGTGCACCCATCTCAGTGTATTCCCTTATGGAATGGGGTAAGTACAAGGCCCAAAGACACCAAAGCACACCACGACACTTGTCAGTGTCTACAGGGTAGGGTGAGGTACAATGGCATGAGCGGTATAGAAACATAACATAGAAATAGACCTGGTTCTCTCAAATGGAGATGAAGAGAGGATCACAGATGTAGAAGTGGGTAGCCATCTGGGAACTAGCGACCATCGAACAGTATGGTTCACAATAAACACAGCAATAGAGTCAAGCCATATAAAGGTCAAGTACTGGACTTTAGGAGGGCTGACTTTGCCAAAATGGGTGAGTGCCTAAGGAATGCACTAGCAAATGGGCAGGAAGAAGGGGTGGAAGAACAATGGGGAATAATAAAAACTGCCATCACAGAGGTAACAAGCCTTTGTGTGAAGCAAATAAAATGAAACGATGTAAGAAACCACTATGGTTCTCAAAGGAAGTGGCAGTGAAGGTTCAAGAGAAAAAGAAAGCATTCAGGAAGTACAAGGAATCACAGAAGGAGCAGGACAGAGAACTGTATCAGTTAAAGCAAAAGGAAGCTGGGAAGGCAGTCAGAACAGCAAAGGCCCAAACCGAGGAAAAGATAGCCAACTCAGTTAAGAAGGGGGATAAAACCTTTTATAGGTACATCAGGGAGCGAAGGAAGACCAAGGGAGGGTTAGTGAGGCTTAATAAAAGGGAGGGAGGGTGGGCAGAGGGTGACTGTGAAAAGGCAGAGATACTAAACAAATATTTTGCTCAGTATTTACAAAGGAAGTGGGGAGGTACCTAAAACAAACAGTACAAACACTCTGGATACAGAAGTTGATACCAGCCCATTTACAGAAGAAAGGGTTCTGAAAAACTCTTAAAACTGAAGGTGGACAAAGCAATGGGGGCTGATGGGATTCATCCCAGAATTCTAAAAGAACTAAGGGTAGAACTAGTGACACCACTGACTACCCTCTTTAACAAATCATGGGAGGATGGGGTGGTACCCGAGGACTGGAGGAGGGCAGATATGATTCCCCTTCACAAAAGTGGGAGCAAGGCAGAAGCAGGAAACTACAGACCTGTTAGTTAACCTCAGTGGTAGGCAAAATGATGGAATCACTTCTGAAGGAAAGAATCGTCGAGTATCTAGAGGCCAGAGGGGCACAGGACCCAAGGCAGCATGGATTCACAGTGGGAAGGTCATGCCAGACAAATCTGATAGATTTCTTTGACTGGGTGACCAAAGTAGTAGATCAGAAGGGGCTGTGGACATGGCCTACCTAGACTTTAGCAAGGCATTTGACACAGTCCCACACAAAAGATTAATATACAAGTTAGCCAGCCTGGGAGTGGGTCCCAAGATGACAGCCTGGGTAAAGAATTGGCTGGAGAATAGGACACAGAGAGTAATAGTAAATGGAGTCCACTCTGAAGAAAGGGGGGTTACTAGTGGGGTACCACAGGATTCAGTATTAGGACCGGTCCTCTTCAATGTCTTTATAAGCAACATTGCAGAGGGACTGGAAGGAAAAGTATGTCTCTTTGCAGATGACACAAAGATCTGCAACAGAGTTGATGCACAAGGTGAGGTGGAAAGGATGAGAAGGGACTTGGCAAGGTTAGAGGAATGGTCAAATGCATGGCAGCTTAGATTCAATGCTAAGAAGTGCAAGGTAATGCACCTGGGAAACAAAACCCAGGGAAGAGTACACAATGGGGTGAGATATTAACAACAACAAAAATGGAAAGGGACCTGGGGTAGTCATATCAGATGACCTAAGGTGGGCAAGCAATGTGAGAGGGCAGCAAGGAGGGCTGGGGGGATACTGGGATGCATAGGGAGAGGCATCACCAGTAGAAAACAGGAAGTTATTATCCCTCTGTACAGACAGTTGGTGAGACCCCATCTGGAGTACTGCGTGCAGTTCTGGAGACCCAATCTCCGCAAAGACATAGACAGGATGGAAGCTGTCCAGAGGAGGGCAACTGCACTATGAAGACATATGAAGAGAGACTTAAGGAGCTAAATATGTATAGCCTTGAGGAAAGGAGGGAGAGGGGGGACATGATAGAAACTTTCAAGTACCTCAAGGGAATCAACAAAGTCCAAGAGGGTAGCATCTTTCAAAAAAAGGGTGTGCAAGAACAAGGGGGCACAATTTGAAGATAGAAGGGGGGCAGCTCAGAGGTAATTTAAGGAAGTATTTTTTCACACAGAGGGTTGTGGATGCATGGAATGGCCTTCCGGAAGAGGTTGTGGAGTCAAAAACAGTGGTGGAATTCAAGCATGCGTGGGACAGTCATAAGGCAATTCTAGGGGGTGGGGGTAGGAAGAAGTAGGCTGCTGGTTAACTAGGATCTGCAGCTTATCCATTAGGTAGGGAAATGGGCAGACTGGGTGGGCCAAGCGGTCCTTATCTGCAGTCAAAATCTATGTTTCTATGTTTACAGGGTAGGGTGAGGTACAATGGCATGAGCGGTATAGTTGATGACCCAAAGGCACACCCCAACGCCTGTCAATCTCTGCAGGGTGGGGGTTGGGTTGGCGTCAGTTCAATACTTCACTGCCATTCCTATTATGCATCTCTAACTCCTGCACTACCAATGCCAATGCCAGCGAGACAACATTCAGCATTGACAAATGATTGTTTTTTTTTGTTTACTAATTGTAACCTGAAAAGCAGAAAACTGTCCATTGATGTCTTTTGATACTGATCCCCCCACCCCAACCCCACATGATCAGCTCATTCTCTATATAAGCGCAAGCAGGCGCGGTTTCACTCACAAGAAGGCAGTCTTTTTCTTACATTTATATATCTTGTTTAGGTGCAGGCAGGGTGCGGGGGAAGGCGGGGGCTGCTGCTGGCTACTGAGGGGTGTATGTGGAGGAGAACCACAGGGAGGGCAGTTAACTTTTAATTTAGTAATGAAAACTGGTGGCCCATGGAGGTGGTAGGGGTTGTGCCGGGTGCCCCAAAAGAATTTGCTGCCTTTTTTTAAATATTGTAATAGTGGTTGGGGAACTTGGGGGATGGGGTTTTGGGTGCTATCTGAAGGTGGGGGAAGGGGTTATATTTTTCCGAATATGAATATTCAGCTGAATATTCGATCGTGCTCGCCCCGAATACCAAATATTCGGCCGAACACCAACCCCATACATCTGTCCCATGCCCTCTTGAATCCTTCCACTGTTTCAGCCCAAACCACTTCCTCTGGTAGCTTATTCCAGGCCTCCACCACCTTCTCTGTGAAGAAACGCCCCCTCACATTTCCTCTATATCTTCCTCCTTCTAATCTTAGACTATGCCCCCTAGTTTTAGCCCCTCCTTCCTTTTAAATAAGCTCCCCTCCTTCAGCTTATTGAGCCCCTTCATGTACTTAAATATTTCAATCATGTCCCCTCTCCCTTCTAGTCTCCAATGGGTACAGATCCAATTCCCTCCACCTCTGCTCATATGGCTTCCCCGCATACCATGCGCCATCTTGGTTGCCCTTCTCTCAACCCTCGCCATCCCATCTATGTCCTTGCGTAGGTGTGGCCTCCAGAACTGGACCCCACCCTCGGTGCGGCCTCACCATGGCTTTATAAAGAGGCATCAGTACCTCCCTCTTTCTGCTAGTTATGCCCCTCCCAATGCATGCCAACATTTCATTTGCCTTCCCTACTGCTTTGCTGCATTGGTTACCTACCTTAAGGTTGTTTTTTTTTTTTTTGTCTGGACCCCCCCCCGAAGGGAGTGCAGTCCTGCCTGCTCACTGCCCTCCCATGCCCAGGCTTACCCCCCCAGGCTGGGCTGTTGGGTGGTTGCCCCCTCCCCATTGTCCTTCATAATGTGCCCTGGCTTACCCCTCAGGGTGGGGCCATGAGAGCAGGACCCCACCCCCAGCAGTCATTGTTGGCAGTGGGGATGGCGGCAGAACAGGGCATCATGCTTGGGGGCTGGAATTTTTTTTTGTGGCTTGCGACAGTACCTGGGAGTGGGAGTGTGCAATGATGATCAGCATCCTCCCTGCCCCCCTCAGGTGACGCCACCGGCACAAGGCCCCCCAGCCTCCACTAGAGGTCTGTGATGTGCTGGACACTTTACCCTCTCCCCCCTACAGAGAAGGAGAGCAGTCTCCAGGACACTCAGTCCTTCTCTCCTTGGCCGGCCCTCCAACATCTCGGATCTGTTTCTGAACCCAGGTTGTTGGCGTCAGAGACGGATGCCCTGCCTCCTTGCCGGTGGTCCGGCAAGGTTGCTTGATATTATAACCCCCAGATCCTTCTCCTGCTTGGTTACTTTGATTAACTCCCTCCCAGAGTGTAAGTGGCTTGTGGGTTTTTATGCCCGGTGTGCATCACAGTGCACTTTTTGGCTTTGAATTTAAGCTGCCAAGTTTCCGACCACCTCTCCAGAATCTCAGGTCCTGCTTCATGGCCTCCACCCCCCCCCCGAGGTGTCACCCTATTGCAGATCATCATATCATCTGCAAAGAGACACACCCTTGCCTCCAGCCCGTCCACTATATCACTGATGTAGATATTAAAAAGGAGTCCCAGTATTGACCCCTGGGGCCCCCTCCTCTCATCACCTCCCTCACCCTGGAGTGTACCCCATTTACCACCATTCTCTGGCTTCTGCCCGTCAACCGGTTTTCCACTCACCTAGTTATTTTTCATCCCACCCCTAAGCTTTCCAGTTTATTTACCAGCCTTCTGAGAAGGACGGTGTCAAAGGCCTTGTCTTGACTTTAGAGATACAGCGAAATAAAAGTTTGCCAGCGAAATTGTGTAAATCGGCAATTTCGCTGGGTGAAAATATTTGTGAAAGTGCGACAAAAATTTTGCAATTTCACCCATGTAGTCTGTAAACTAGACCCCCACGCACACAAGTTACCCTCCCCCCCATTTGTTTTATTTAAAAAAATAAAATTCACCCTCAACTTCCTGGTGTCTAGTGGTCCTCCCCACCAACCAATCACTGGTCCACTAGACACCAGGGAGTGGAGGGTGCATTTTGTCTTTCTAATAAAACAAATGGAGGCGGCAGGGTAACTTGGGGAGGCGAGAGTGCTTATTTCATGTTATTATGGCCCGTGATCGGCCAGAGGGGAACCACTTGACACCAGGGAGTGTAGGGTGAATTTTATTTATTTTTTTTAAATAAAACAAATGGGAGGGCAGGGTAACTGTGTGTGTGTGTGTGTGTGTGTGTGTGTGTGTGTGTGTGTGTGTGTGCTTATTTAATGTAATTTCAGCTGGTGCTCGGCTGGGGGGGACCACTGGACACCAGGGAAAAATTATTTTGGCCAGTGAGCGACCGGGGGGCCGGGGACCACTAGGATACCAGGGAGAACTTTGGCCAGTGGCCACAATATTTTGCCATGGGAGGTGAAATTACTCCTTCAGGTGGTGAAATTTTGCAGCAGGTGGTGAAATCTCACCCATAGGTGCGAAATTTCACCCGCGAGCGAAATTTTGCTGGCTTGGGGGTGAAATTTCATGTCCAACTGCAGGTGAAATTTTCCAATTTCTCACATCCCTACTTACCTTGTCGGCCCTGTCCCAGTATGTTCACAGCACCCCCCCCAACACACATACACATAGAGGTGCCCTGGTCACAGAACCCTGACTCCTGAATCCGGTATCCCAGCAAGTTCATTGGTGGCCAGCGGTCCACCATGCATCCATAGCACCGACAACCCCCCAACCCCCATACCTGTCCGTTGGTGTGGTGGCTCCGAATGGCCAGTGGCACATCCTTTTGCACACCTCCTCAGCCACCGTATGTCTGACTGATGCTGGGAGCATGCTGCTATATGTCGGTGACGTGCTTCCAGCATCAGTTGGACGGCCAGCGGCCGAGGAGGTGTGCAAAGGGATGTGCTACCAGCCATCCGGAGTTGTGGTACCGGCATGGGGGTTTGGGAGGTTTGGGGGGGTTGTTGGTGCCGTGAGTGGGTTGGTGGGGGAACCTCTGGCCACCACTGAACTTGCTGGGGTACTAGGTTTGGGGGTCGGGGTTCTGTGCCCAGAGCACCTCTGCATGTGCAGAGGGGGGGGTTGCTGGGAACATACTTGGGATGGGGCCGACAAGTGGTGGTTGGGGGGGCACTGCTGAGCACTACCAGGGATGCAGTTGACATGCCGTGGGGGGGTGTATGATTAGCACTAATGGGGACCGGGCATACCTGTGTGTTTGGGGGAATGTACGAACATACAAAATCACCAGCAGAAAAAGGCCCATAGATCTATTAAGCCTGCTTGACTGTGCAGCTTGTAGTGTGATACTTCTGCAGCTTCCCCCCACCCAATCCCTCCCTTCATCCCTCTCCTGGGCCTAATCCCCATTATGGTCTTGCTTGTACTGACCCTGCTCCTGACTCTATCCCATCCCTGCTTAAAGCTTTCCACTGTCTTCAGTTCAATTAGCTCCTCCGGAGTGTCATAAATTACCACATGGGGACTGGGCATACCTGTGTGTTGAGGGGAGATGTCATGAATTACCACATGGGGACTGGGTATACTTGGGTGTTTGGGTGGAATGTTGTGAATTACCACACGGGACTGGGCATACCTGTGTGTTCGGGGGGTTGTCGTGACTTACATGACGGGGACTGGGCATACTTGTGGTGGGGGGGGATGCTTGTACACAACAGGAACAGGGCGGATGTGTGCAAGAGGGGATGCTGGCATACGAGCCTGGGACAGGGATCCTGCTTGTGGTGGGTCAGCTGTGTGGTGGGGGCCGCAGTACCCCAGGGGGCCGGGCTGCGGGCAGGGATCCTCCAGACGATGGGGCATGGTTGCGTGGATCCTGGTGATTGCATTGGCTATTGATGCACCCCGACCCGTGCCATAACACACAGGTGACCTACTGTGGAACCCAGGATGGGCATCCAATTGGATGACTGCCTGGTCCTGCATGCAGGGGGGACGGGCTCACAGACAAGTGCCCCACGGGTGCATGCGGTAGTGCATAGCATTTACTCTGCACCTGTATGGGGCTGCAGAACTACACGGGTGGGGTACATGCCTTTGGCAAGAACCCTACGCCCCATTAGTGCATAGGCCCCACTGAGCATTGACAAATGCTTGTTAGTCTTTGTCAGGGTACAAATTCAATTCCAAAACTGAGATAACAATTTTTCAAAAGTTTCAGTTCATCCCTAATATATTTGGCCTTAGCAAACATTACCATTGATTTACATCTGTTTCTTTTAGTTTTGTTAGAGCCTAGTAGTCTCACATTCCCAGTACCTTTCCTTTGTGAGTGCACTCGCAAAGCAGGCTTCAGAAGTGGTGCAGTCTTTGTTCCCACAGGGCCACTTGCAAAGCATGCTACATATTTGGTGTAGTGCATATGTTTATGCAGCTGTTCCATGAATGACCTGCAGGACAACTAGCAACATGTTCTACTGATTTGGGATAGTTTGTGTGACCATGCAGTTGTTCCATGAGTGGTCTCCTGTAGCAGTCACAAACTTTGCTACAGATCTGCTGCAGTTTGTTTGACGAAGCAGCTGCTCTGTGAGAGTGCTTGCAAAGCCTAATGCAGGCCTGATGCAGTTTCTTCGACCATGTAACTGCTTCCTGAGTGGATTGCAGGGCCAGTCACGAGGACCACTAGGTCTGGTGCAATTATTGTGACCATGCAGCTGCTTCATGAATGGCCTGCTGAGCCACGTACAAAGATCGTTGAAGGTCTGGCACTTTGTGTGACAATGCAGCCATGTGGACCACTCAGAAAGACTGCTGCTCATCGTGGCCACTTAGAGAGATCATGCAGCTGCTTCATCAGTGGCTTCCAGGGCTACTCACAAAGATCACTGCAGGTGTGGCACACTTTGTGTGTCCATGCAGTTGCTTTGTGAATGGTCTGCAATGCCACTCATGAAGTGCTCTACAAGTCTGGTGCAGTATGTTTGACCATGCAGATGATTTGCAAGTGCAATTGCAAAGCTTACAACAGGTCTGGTGCAGTATGTCTGAGTACTGAGCAGCTTTGGGTGTGGCCCACAGGGCCTCTCGTGAAACCATGCAGGTCTGGGGCAGTTTCTATGACTATGCAGCTGTTTCAAGAGTGGCCCACAGGGCCAGTTAAGTACGTTATGAATCTACTTGAACTTTGTGTGACCATGCAGCTGCGTAATGATTGGTCTTCAGGGCAGCTAATGAAATTGCTACAGGCTTGGCACAGTGCGCATGATTATGCAGCTGCTTCAGGAGTGTCTTGCAGGGCCACTCATTAAGCAAGCTACATGTCTGCTGCAGCTAGTGTTACTATGCAGCTGTAGCAAGTGGTGTAGGGCCATTGCTTGAAGGTCCCTACAGGTCTAGCACTGGTTGCATGACCATGTGGCTGCTTTCTGAGTGGCCTGCAGAGCTAGTCCTGAAGACAGATACAGGTCTGGTGTAGTCTATTTTTTTGTTTGACCATGCGGTTTCCTCAGAATGGGACGTCACAAAGACTACTACAGGTCTGGCACAGATGCAGCTGCTTCGTGCCATGCAAGATGCCCATTATAGTATGGCAGTTTGTGCAACCACGCAGCCCCTTGCTGAGTTGCCTCCATGGCAACTCACAAAGACAACCACAGATCTGAACCACTTTGTGTGACAGTGCATCGACCTCAGGAGTCTCTCGAAAAGACTGCTGCAGGTCTTGCACACTTCGTGTGACTACGTAACTGCTTCATCAGTGGCCCACAGGTCTGGTGCAGTGCTTTTTGTTATGCAACTGTTTCTTGAGTAGCTTGCAAGGCCCATAATGATGCAAATCAAATCAATCTTTATTTGTTTAAAAAGTGCCTTTCCAATGATCAAGACACCTGTACAAAAATTATAATCCACAAAACACTGACATACTAAAACCATTCAAAAACTTTAAACATTTTCAAATAAAATTAAATTCATAAGCAGATGATGGTCCCCACTAAATTTACACTTTTTCTGAAAATGCTAGGCTAAATAGGTATGCCTTCAATTCCGTCTTAAAACTTTGGACGGTCAGGCAGTCCCTTATCTGATGAGGCAGAGAATTCCACAGGGTTGGGGTCATAAATGCAGAGGAATGGGCCCAAGATGCTTCAAGTCATACCCTGGGAATCTCTAGCAAACCCTCATCGGCAGATCGGAATGGTCAGGCGAGGCAGTAGGGAGTAAGGAGATCTTGCAAGTAACAGGGTCCCTAATCATGTAGGGCTTTATAGGTCAGCAAACCAACCTTGAAGGTGATATCCACCATCGCACTGGCAGCCAATGCAGTCCGCATAGCACAGGCGTTATATGACTGGTCTTAGGCGTAGCAGTCAAAAGCCTGGCTGACGCATTCTGCACCAGCTGCAGGTGATGGATATCAACCCCCGGTAACCCTAGGTACAGGGCATTACAGTAGTCAAGGTGAGTGGTCATGAAGGTGTGGACCAAGGTAGGCAGATCGTCCAAAGGAACCAGGTGTTTCAACAGGGCGATAGTCCTCAGATGGTAAAAAGAGGTCTTGAGAACAGCTGACACCTGTGATTTTAGGGTCAAATCATTGTCAAAAATAACACCCAGGTTCCGCACCTGGTCTGAGGTGGTAAGCTGGACACCCCAGAGCCAAAGACCAGAGGTTTGTCCTGCCAACACACCCACCTTCCGACGATCAGGATCTACTACCAACACCTCAGTCTTATCCAGGTTCAACCTCAGCCAGCTAGCACTCATCCAGTCTTGGATCTCAGATAGGCAGTTGTTAAACACAGAGAGAACATCTCCCTGTTTGGGTACAACGGACATGTACAGCTGAGTGTCATCTGCATAGCATTGAAAACTCAGACTGTACCACTGAATAATGTCCCCCAGTGGCAGCATATACACAGCGAACAACATGGGTGCCAAAATGGAGCCTTGTGGCACTCCACAGGATAGGGAAAGAGGATCAGAGGAATAAATTCCTGAGACCACTCTCTGTGTTCTACCATCGAGGTTGGATTGAAACCACCTGGGGATGGTACCTGACAGTCCACAGACGAACTGCAGGTGCTCCAACAGCACACCATGGTCCACCATGTCAAACGCCATCGAGAGATCAAGGATGACCAAGATGGAATGGGTCTTCCGATCTCACGCTATTAGGAGATCATTAAGCACCCTTACAAGGGCTGTCTCGGTGCTATGCAAGCTACATGTCTGTCACAAAGCAGTTCTAGCACAATCTGTGTGCCAACAGGGCTGCTTGCATAGAGTTCTTTTGTAATGCTTGAAATTATGCAGCTGTGGCCCACTCATGAAGTCTGCTACAGTGTGGTGCAATTTGTGTGACCATGCAGCTGCTTCGCAAATGGGCAGCAGGGTCACTGCCAAACACCCGTACTGGTCTGGTGCACTTTGTGTGACCATGCAGACTTTACAGAGTAGGACCATGACCACTGTATGTTGACTGCACTCAGGTGTGCCCACAGGGCCACTTCTGAAGCAAGATTTAGCTCTGGCACATTGCTCGTGATAATGATAAAGGAGGCAGTTTAGCACAGTGGTTTAAGGCTCTGAGCTGCAAATCTGGAGTCATCCAGCAGACCAGACCTGGGTTTGAATCCCACAGCTTCCACTTGCAGACTGTGTGACCCTGAGCAAGTCACTTAACTTCCCTGTGCTCCCAGGCCGCACCTGTAAAAAAGCTTTCAGCTCAGTGTACTATTCTTGGTTAAACAACTAACAAAAAAATAAGACTGCTTTGTGAATGGCCCACAGGGTGAGTCACAAAACAAGCTACAGGTCTGCTGCCTTGCATGAGATTATGCAGCTGCTTACTGAGCAGTTTGCAAGGCTACTCATTGAATGCCCTCCAGGTCTGGCAACAAAAACTCCTAAAACAAGCTACAGGTCTGAAGCAGTGCTTGTGAGTATGCAGCTGCTGCATAAGTGGCCCAAAGGGCCAATCACGAAGCAAGCTACAGTTCTAGTGCAGTACACAAGATCATGCAGCTGCTGCCTGAGGTGTCTGCAAGGCATCTCACAAAGCAGTTTGCAGGTCTGGTGCAGTGTATGTGATTGTGCAGCTGCACATATGTGTCTTGCAGGGCCACTCATGAAGTCTACTTCAGGTCTGGTACAGTTTGTGTCACCAGATGGTAGCTGATTTGTAAGTGGCCTGCAGGCTGGTTGTGAAGCAAGCTACAGGTATATGAGGTGGCGTTCATGGTTATGCAGCTGCTTCAAGAGTGGTCAGTACCAACAGTGCTTGTAATTAAGCATCTGCTTTGAAGTGGCATGCAGGGAACTAGGTAAGCAAGCTACAGGTCTGGGGTAGTTTATGTGACTATGCAGCTGCTTCATGAGTGGCTAAAATGTCACTTGGAACTCCTCTACATGTGTGGCTCAGTTTGTGTGATCATGCAGCTGCTCCGTGGCTCACCTGCAGGGTCTACTGTGAAACAAGCTACTGGATTGGCAGAGTGCAAAAGATATGCAACTGCTTTATGAATGGACCACTGGGTCACTCACAGAGCAATCTATGGGCCTGGTGTAGTTTGTCTGCTCACACAGCCACTCACAAAGTGCTACAGCTCAAAAAGTTGGGTATTTGGCAACTGAGATTCAATTTTTGTAACTTACAAGTCCAGCACTCCCAGCTTCGTGAGCAGATGACAAACGCCACTAAATGCCCTGACCGATCCTTGAGGAAGTGCGCATGTGCTAAACTGGTCAGGGCATTTAGTGGCCTTTGTTATCTCCTCACAAGTTGGAAATGCTAGACTTGTAAGTTACAAGAATAAAAACAAATCTTCAGTCTAATGGTGTTGGTGCCATTTTTTTCTCCCTTGCTACTTGATTTTTAACTACGCACGATGGATAGCGGAGCTGCTTCTTTTTGCTATAACTAAGATTCAATGCCAAAAAGTGTAAGGTAATGCAGTTAAGGACAAAGAACCCAGAGATCACATACTGTCTGGGGGATGGGGGGTGCAGGTCATCAAGTCTGTGGAGGGGAAAAACGTGGATGTGATCATCACTAGTGATGTGAACTACTTGGCACACTGCAAGAGAGCAGCAGCCAAGGCGTCTAGGATGCTAGGATGCATAGCTGGGTTATGACCAGTAGAAAGGCGATGGTCACTTTGCCGCTACACAAGTTACTGGTTAGGATGCATCTGGAGTACAGTGTGCAGCATTGGAGCCCTTATCTAATGAAAGACATCAACTTCCTGGAGACGGTGCAAATAAGGGTGACCCAGTTGATCCAGGGACAACAGAGTAGGTCCTATCAGGAGAGACTTTGAGATCTCAACATGTACACCATGGAAGATACAAGGGAGAGGGGAGACATGATTGAAATCTATAAATAGCTTAAGGGTTTCAACAAAGTGAACTCTGAGGGTCTATTCAACCTTAGTGGGAACAAGACCACAAAGGGGCACTGCCTCAAACTGGTGGGAGGTGGGGGGGGCTTCAAGAGAGAAACGAGGAGGCACTTTGTCACTGAAGGGGTGGTAGCAAGGTGGAAGGACTTGCCGGAGGAAGTAGTCTCCCTAAAGAGTGTAGATATAGCTTCAAGATGGGATGGAACAGGGTTAAAGGAAAACTGTACTAAGAGGAGGAATATGGGGAGGGATGTCGCGGGGAGGGAGGAGGACTGGATAGCAAGGGGAGGATTACTCAGTAGATACTGAGAGATCTGCAAACTTGAGCAGGCTAGATAGATTGCAAGGCCTTTTTCTGATGGCTGTTTTTGTATGTTCATAACTGCTTCAGGAATAGTCCCCAGATCCACTCATCAAGCAAGCGAAGCTACAAAGCTGGTATAGTACTTACGTGTATGCAGTTTCTTTGTGAGAGGCCTTCAGTGAAGATTGTTACAGGGCTGGTGCAATCTGAGTGACCATGCAGCTACTTTGAGAGTGTTCCGCTGGGCCGCTTGCAGTGACAACTACACTTCTATCACAGTTGTTGTGCCTGCAGTTGCTTCACAAATGACACAATGTGCCACTTGTGAAGCACGCTAGAGGTCTGGCACACTTTGTGTAACCATGCAGTTACTTCAGGAGTAGCCTGCAGGGTCTTTCATGAAGCAAGCTACAGGTCTTGTGCAGGTTGTGTGACCATGCATCTGCTTCGTGAGTGGACCAAGACAACGTCTGGTTGGACTCACTCTGTGTGTCTACAGGGCCAATTTAAAAGCAAGCTGCCATTATGGTGCAGTGCTCATGTTTATGCAGCTGCTTAGTGACTGATCTACAGGGTCAAGTCACGAAGCATACTGAAGTTCAGGGCCACGGAGTTGCTCGCAATACAAGTTAATGTCTGGTGCAGTGTTTTTCATTATGCAGCTGCTTTGGGCCACTCAGGAAGTCTGCTGTAGGTCTGATGCAGTTTGTCACCATACAGCCACTTCTTGAATAAGAACACTAGTCTTCTGACACACTTCTTATGACTGTGCAGCATGCAGCAGTAGATTTGTGAGTGGCCTAAAGGGCCACCCAAGAAGCCCATTACAGGTGTGATGCAGTTTGTACGACAACACAACTGCAGGGCTCATCACAAAGCAAGCTACACACCTAGCACAGTACACTTGATCATGTTGCTGCTTCATGAGTGGTCTTCAGGACCATTCACAAAGAAAGCTACAGAGTTGGTGCAGTTTGTTTGCAAACAGGACCCCTCTTAAAGTGAGCTAACAGTCCAGCACATTATTGTGCAGCTGCTCTGTGAATGGTCTCTAGGGCTGGTCACAAAGAAAGCTACAGCTCTGGCTCAGTTTGTGTGTCTATACAGCTGCTTCATTAGTGGCTAGTATGGCCGCTCTGAAAGTCTGCTACAGGTCTGGTGCAGTTTTTATGACAATGCAGCTTCTTTGTAAGTGCCCATCCTAGCCACTTATGAAGTTCACTACAGATCCAGTGCAGTTTGTGTGACCATGAAGCTGCTTCATTAGTAACCCACACAGTAACACTCCTAAATTCCTTTACAGGTCTGGTGCAGTTTGTGTGATTCTACAGCTATTTCTTGTGTTTCCTGCAGGCCAACTCATAAAGACTGCTACAGGTCTGGTGCAGTTCATGTGACTATGCAGCTGCTTTACTATTGCACTCAAGAAGCCCGCTACAGGTCTTGTGTGCCCACAAGGCCATTCGCAAAGTAAGCTACAGGTCTGAAGCAGTGCTCATGATAATGCAGCAATTATGTGTCTGGTCCGCAAGGCCAGTAGGGAAGCAAGCTACAGTTCTGATGCATTCCATGAGATTCTGAAGCTGCTTTGTGAGAGGTCAGAAGGGCAGTTCAGAGAAGCAAACTGCGGGTCTGGTGCAGTGCACATGATTATGCAGCTGCTTTGTAAGTGGCCCTCAGGGCCACTTGTAAGGTCCACTACAGATCTGGGACAGTCTGCGTGGCCATGCAGCAGTTTTGTGAGTGCTCTGCAGGGCCACTTATGAAGCAAGCTATCAGTCTAGTCCAGTTTTGTGGCTATTCAGGTGCTCCGAGCCATTTATAAAGATTTAATACGAAAAACTGAAACCCACTTGCCTGGGTTCTTTTCTCTGTCCTTAATACCCTGCGCTAGTCTTAGCTCCCAAGAAGCCTTGGCTGCTCTAACTAGCCTGATCACCTCCCTAGACTTCTTCGTATACTCGTCCTTGTCATCTCCTCCTCCTGATTTCCTATGTCTCTTGAATGCTTTTCTCTTGGCCCTCACCCCTTCTATGACTTCTGGAGTCAGCCAGCTGGGCTTCTTTGCCCTTCCCTTCTTACTTTGTGTCCTAGTACATGACTCAGTGACCTCCACCAGCCCTGCTTAATGATGTCCCATTTTTGACTTGAATCCATGCGTGGTTGGATTCCTGCCTAATGCCGTCTCATAATTCCCCCATTCTTTTAAAGTTCACCCCCTTAAATTCAATCACATTGGTGCCCATACCACCTGCTTCCCTCCCCATATTGAGGAGAACCACACAGAGTGGTGGTCGCTCCCTGCCAGAGGGTCCTCCACGCCAAGATCTCTTATAGCCTCCCCATTTGATAGTACCAGGTTGAGAGTCTTTTCCAATCTAGTTGGCTCCCGGACCAACTGCACCAGGAAGCTGTCCTGAAATGCCTTTAATATGACCGGCTCTTTTGCACTCTTGGTGGCTGGGGTGCTCCAGTCCACCCCAGGTAGGCTTAAGTCCCCCACCACCACTGTGTTCCCCTTCCTACAAACCCTTCTAATTTGCTCAGCTAACTCCCTGTCCAGGTCATCCACTTGAACTGGTGGCCTGTACACCACCCCCATCCTCAGTATCCTACTTTTTGAGTCCTGAAACAGCATCCATAGGGCCTCTGTCCTCCCCTCTTCCCCCTCCTCCCTTGTACACTTTATCCCCTCCCGTACATAAATTGCTATGCCCCCTTTCCTTTGGCTCTATCCTTCCTGAATATTCTATACCCTGGAATCATCATATCCCAATCTTGGTACTGGGTGGCCCACGTTTCTGTGATGGCAGCGATCGCCACCCTCCCTACTGACAAGAGTGTCTGCAACTCAGATGATTTGTTATCTAGGCTTCTCACATTCAATTAGACCACCCTTCATCCTATTTCTTTCCCTACCTCTCCCTGATTTTCCCCCTCGTAATCTGCCCTCGTGCCAATCCCCCAATTCCCTTCCCACTAGCTAGGGGAGTGAGCTCGTTCGCCCCTCTTTTGGATCCCTGCCTGCCAGCTGTCCACTTGCCACCCCCCACCTAGTCTAACTCCACCTTTGTTGCTATATATCTTTCTATCTCCTGCCTTAACACCCCCTTCCCCTCCCTGCTCAATTGTAGCCTGTCCCCGGCATAGAGATCATTATTTGTTTGATTTATTTATTACTAGGATTACAAATACCTTTGAACCAAGGGTTCTTTTACAAAGGTTTCACGTCAGCAATGGTTGCAAGCAAAACAGTGGTAAGATACAATACAAGGTCAGGAGGTTAACATAGAAGTAAGCAGAGGTAAGATACAATACAAGGTCAGGAGAAAAACTTAGTAGCAAAAGACAGTACATGTGCATAGACTAGCACAGTTGCAGACCGTCTGTGGCAAATAACAATGCACAATTAACAATACGGGTGTATATATAGCAAGACACAGATACAAATGAAAACCATCCTAGGGGTGACATAAGTGACATTATTGTCCCAGGTTCTGCCCCAGCCCCCACTAACCTGAACCCCTTGGCTCGGCACCATTCTCCCAGCCAAGTGTTGGACTCCCCAATTCTACCTTTCCTTACCTTCTCCCACAGAGTACTGGGAGCACCTCTGAGAAGGCCACCGACTCCCCCATCTGCCCGTACAGCCTCCCCAGTTCCTTGAACCTTTGCCTCACTATCTCCACCATCTCCCCTGCCAAGTCATTTGTACCCATGTGCACCATGAGGTGCAGTTTCTTCCTAGCCCTACTTGCACACTTGAGAATTGACTGCTCTGTCCGCTGTTAACCCCGGTATGGACTCCACCCATATGTGACTATGTCTTTCCCCTTTACTGCCCCACCTGATCCCTTTTAGTATGGAATCCCCCAGCACTAGCACATCCCCCTCCTCATTCCTCTTCCCTGCCCCCTCTCTTACCTAGGTACCGTTTTATAGATTCTTCCACCTTCGTAACTTTACCCTTCTCTGCTGCGGCTCCCCTCCCTCCACCCCTGTCCTGCCCCTCTCCTCTCTTTCTGCTCTCCTACCATCATCCCCAGCCCTCCAATCTACCCTTGGCCCCCACTTTGCTACATCCTTCTCGTGCTCCCTACCAGAACTGCTCCTCTCCCCTATACCCCTGCCCTTGTCTTCCATTCTAGTGGTGCCCCTCTCCCCTGTTCCTCTGCCACACACCTCTGATGGACTGCAGTCACTTGAGCATTACCCTCCCTTCCCCTCTCTTGCCCCCTTCTGATGAGCCCTCACCCCTCCTCCACCAGTGCTGCCAGCACCGCAAATCTGTTACTTGTCCCCCTGCCTTCCTATGCATTGGTTCCTTCCTCCTGACTTGAGCCTTCCCTCCCAATGCTAGGCCCCTTGTTCATTTTGCCCCCGCACCCCCTCCCTTCCCTTGAACAACTGTTCCCCTCATGCTTTGTCTTCATGTTGTTCCTTGGAATAGGCCCTCCTGCACCAGGTCCCCACCTTTCCCCCATCCACTCCAACACTCTACCAAGCCTCAGCACTTCTTCCTCCAGACTTCTTAGCCTGTGACGGATTGGACCCCCCCCCCCAGCTTCCACAGTATATTCATCTAGACCGCCGTCCCACATCCATTGCAGACCACTATTCTACCCATATTGGCCCTCCTATCATTCTGCTGCCCCTCTGGGCCACTCACTGCTGCACAGTCCCCTCACACCCCCATTAGTGCCCCTCCACACCCTAGTGTGTCCTTCTCTAGCACTGTCTACCTGCTACCCCTTGCCTTCCTCTATTGCCTTAGGCTTAAAATGTACCCCTTTCACCTTTTCAGTGGGTCCACCTTCTATATTATAATTTTCTTTACTTTAGTGATACAGTCCTAAGAAACACCCTCCCTAATTGCCCCATGCCACTCTCACACCCTCCCCACAGGTCAGCACAAATCACTTCAGATGCTTAAGCCTACCCCCCATATGGAGCCCCTGCAAATGCTGCAGTTACACCTGCTGTGACTCTGCCAATCATTCAATGTACAAGCCAATACAGTACATTTAAATGTCATGGTACCAGTTGCAGCCGTATGTCCCCAGCTATAGCTCCAGCCTCAGTCGTGTGCACACTTCCAGCTCATGAAGCTACATTTACTCCTTCTGTCTCCTTCCCCTTCAAATGCCTCCCTTGCCCCCTCCCTATTGGTCAGGCCTACTGGGAGGAGCCCGATAAGGCCATTCAATAAGGAGGTGATGTGGGGGAGGTGGAAGAAAATAAAGGTGTTTATAGCTCCTCTTGGGCTTCTAGCCTTGCAGCTGGACTTGACTTTATAGCCTGGCTGCTGTTTCAAAAAACCCGCCCTGTTGCTCCTATTGGCTCTTCTCCTGGAGCTTCCCAATTGGCTTAGACCCCCTTGGGCTGAGCCGAAAGTGCCTGTCAACAGTAGCTGCCAATGCCCTTATTGCCGATGCCCATATTGCACCCCTCGGTCATCTGTCCAGCACTCATCTGCTCCTTTCCCACCACTGATGCAGCGATACAACCCTCAGCTGCCCTTCTTCTGCCACCAGCATGCAACGCAAAGTGTTTACAGCTCCTCTTGGACTTCTGGCCTTGCAGTTGGGCTTGTCTTTATAGCCCGGCTGCCATTTCAAAAAACCCGCCCTGTCATACCAGAGCAGCACATGTGTGCAGCAGTGTTGTACGTGGGTGGATGCTTTACTTACTGTATCGCAATCAGCAAACAATGCTGGTGTTGGATGTAGAGCCACCTGGTGGCACCACCCTTCTCAGCAGCTGCTGGCCCCACCCTAAATACAAGGTTCCCACTCATACAGAGCCAGTGCATGACAGTGGGCCCTGTGAAGGCATTGATGTGTCTGAATGTATGCATGGCCCTGACCATGTACAGTGGAATAATCATACTCTGGTCATCACTGTTTTGGTTAGGCACTACCAATTATGCATCACAATGTTGGTCACATATGGTAAAGCACATGCGATGCCCAATAATGGCCACCCTGCCACAGACCCCATGCCACATAAGCCTGGCTCTGAGATGCAGTGGTATGACATCCAGTGCATATGGCACTGGATATGGCACTGCTGCAGGCAGGCTGCCATGGGTGCTGTGTGACGCACATGGCATGACACAGTGATGTACTGGTAAGACATTGGCCTGTGCCTACCTCTGCCAGAATGATATATGCATACATAGTCCTCAGCATGTGGCACAACAGACCCACCTAACAATGATGAGTGTAACAACTGGTACTGCGTGCACTACCACCAGCTCTCTGGTGTACCAAGTCAGTGGCACAGGGGACATGCCACTGCGAGGTGTAAGGCATGCCATGGCACGGGATCCATTTAAGACACTGAAATTTGGTTTCCTGAGTTACATTAAATAAACTCTGCCATGGGTAATTTTCGGTTGTTGGACAATCGTGCTTTGGGCTTTTCATGTCAGGTTGCTGAAACTTGGGAGACCAAGTTTCTGCATTTCATAATATAACCCATGGCATGGTATACACACACAGGGCAGCATGCCTGCAGCACGAAAGTGTACAACAGTACAACAGTAGGCTTCACAGACACTGACACACCATAATGTCAGAGGTGGGACAATGCCCCAAGGGCAGATCACAGAGGGTGATATCGGGAATTTATTCCTCGTCCCCTTGGAGTCTGCCCTGAGGTGTACCACAGGGTTCTGTGCTTTCCCAATGTTTTTGTAGTACATGCTACCACTGGGTGACATTATTAGGCAGTACAAGCTGGTTTTCACTGTTATGCAGATGATACTCAGCTGTACATGTCCTTTGTACCCGCCTAGGAGTGTGATATTGTCTTGGTGTTTAATAACTGCCTGCAGGAAATACTGGACTGAATGAGTGCTAGCTGGCTGAGGTTAAACCCTGAGAAAACTGAGGTGTTAGTTGTGGACCCAGATCTGAGGACAGTGGGGTCATGGGTGGGAGAACCATCTGATTTACAACTTGGTGGTGTTTCGCTCAGGGCCTCAAGCCAGGTGCGTAATCTAGGAGTGATATTGGACGAAGGCCTGATCCTGAAAACTCAGGTGTCGTCCGTAGTCAGGTCCGCCTTCTATCATCTTAGAAATATCGTGAGGGTGAAGCATTTGGTTCCATCTGAGGATCTGCAAACATTGGTCCATGCCTTTGTCACCACTTGGTTGGATTACTGTAATGCCCTTTACCTGGGGCTACCAGGAGTGGATATTCGTCAATTGCAGCTAGTGCAGGAAGTGGCAGCCAGGCTGTTAACAGGAACCCCTAGATCCAGTTACCTAACACCTGAGCTGCGTGAACTGCACTGGCTGCCTATACAATGGTGAATGCCTTTCAAGGTCGCGTTGCTGACTTATAAAGCCTTACACGAACAGGGACCCTACTGCCTGAAAGACCTCCTACTCCTCTATTGCCCTGCCCGCTCACTTCGATCCTCTGGCGAGGGATTGCTAGAGGTTCCCAGGGTATCCTTGAAGACTTTTGGAGGAAGATCCTTTGCCTTTATGATGCCAACCCTGTGGAACTCTCTACCTCGTCAGATACGTGAAAGCCTGACCTTGAAGGGATTTAAAAAATCCCTTAAAACACAGTTTTGAAAATGCTTTTGGGGGATATAAATGGTTTTATAGTACATGTTTTTATATTAATTACGCATTGTTTTAGATTTTTAATGTGCTGTATTGTACAGGCACTTTGAACACTGGAAAAGTGCCTTTTATAAATAAAATGTTGATTGATTGATTAGATTGATTGAAGTGCAGGATGATTGCCCTTAACCAAAACTACATAAGTGTTGCCCCCACAGGCATGCATGCAGCACGGCAAGGTATACATGGACATCTGTCTCCAACAGCAGAAGAATGCAGCATGGTGTAGACATGCATCCCAGAGTGCAAAACACACAGTGCAGGGTACTTACATGGACGTGTGTCTGTGGATTGATGCCACTGGGCATCATCATGGCCTGGTGTTTCCTGCAGATAGTCCTGACGGTACTGCTGCTGTTCGCCAGACCCTGGCCTGGCCCGGCTGGCTGCTGAGGTCTGTGGAAGAGGACAACAGAGATGTGATCAACATCATACGGCAGAACACATTGCACAGTACCATAAACTCTAGACAGTATTCACTCTCATATGCCAGTACTATGTATCAGATGTCACATATGCATGGTGTGGATGGACAGGATCATGCAAGGCAACATGTTAATATTGTGGACAGCTGTGGCACCACACACAGACAGGTGTGCCACTGTTTGCTGAAGCCAGAATGCTACATCCTCCTGTTGTAGGTATGTCCTCATGCAGTGTATACCAGCATGTGTAGTGGCCATATCCAGCCATCCTCCTAACCCCTATCCAGCATACCCATACATGTCAGCTACAGGCCATGTACACCTCATAATATGCAGTAGGATGTACAGAGCATGGAGCACCAGGCTTCATACAACAGGGGCACAAGCGGCATGTCTGCAATAGTAGGGGGGACATAATACCATAGGTGTGGACTAACACAGTGGCCAGTACAAAAGTGCCACACCCTGTGCAGTGTAATAGTATGACGTGCATTACCTGGTTTATGCATACCAGCACCCATGCTGCATAACACAGACAGTGTACACAGAACAGAGGGTGGCCACATCCAAGTGCTGTTGGGTACAGTTACCACCACAGCTATATGTAGAATGCATGTTGCAGTCTCCTGGGCCATACCTAACAAAAGGCGTTTGCTTGTCTAGTGAATCTTACCCTATAAACAATCCAAAATAAAATAAAATGAATAATCCATTACCTAGTCATCTACCCTGACACTGCAGTCATGTCACTATGGTAGCACACAACCTTGCTGCCATGGCAGGTGCATTCCTGAGGGATCCACAGTGTGTCCTGTAATGCACGGGGAATTGGGGGCCAGCCACTGGGGCAGTGCTCCCACACAGCAGCATTGGTAGGATCAGGCTATACAGTTGAGAAGATCCCATAGGACAGAGGGGACACTACAGTCCTGTGCAAATCCCTCTGGCACACAATTCAGGAGGTACACTACTCTGGAAACAGTACTTTACACAGGTCACTGCCAGAAACATAGATAGAGCCCTCTGTCACCAGTGCTGGACACCATGCCACTCTCCATCTTTGCCATGAGCTGCTGCAGGTGGTGGTGTTCCCTCCTGGACAGGTCATTGTACCTGTGATGGCACTGGCCACCTATGTGGGTACTACTGGTCCAGTGGGTTAGCCTCCTACCCACAGAGGCCCATATTTCCCTTCTGAGCCTGTCAGTCTCCCCCTTGCCCAGCAACTGATTTTCCCTAGCAACCATCAGTTCCACCAGTTTGGTCAGCTCAGCTAGGGTCAACCTGGTGTCCCTTTGTTGGACAGGCCTCCTCTGATCTGCCATTGTTGCTGGGTCTAAAATTTTAGCAGCAGCACCACAGTGCTAACATCAGTGTCCCAGTTGTATGGATGCGGCCTTTCGTTTGCACAATATGTTTCACCATTAGCACTGCACTGCCATTGTTTTGCACAATGCAATGCATGCTTCTGGTGGGGGAGTGGGTCCTTCAGCACACTGCAGGAATGGGGTTGGATGTTCGCAGTGTGCATATGCACAGTCCTGTTCAGACCTGTGCAATATCACTGCATAACAGCATTACACACATGCCTGTGCTGTGTGATGACATCATCCACGACAGGTGACATCATTGACAACACTGCATATAGACATTGCGCTAGTGCAATATCAATGCTAGTGCTAGTGCAAATGTGATGGTGCTTGGAGAAAACCTGCAATATTCAAACAGAGTACGGTATTCAAATTAGCTAATTTTGCATTCAATGGCAAAATCTACATTACAATGTCATTACCAGAATGTATGAATTCATTAGCATGCCTCATTGTGCCTGGAACATACCAAAGGAGCAAACTGCCCCACCAAGATTCCACAGCAGAACTGCAGGCAGCTAGAGGTAAGTGTATTGTGGAATGACCTTCAGTAGGTCATGGGTGATCATAGCACTGCGTTTATGCTGTATCATGACCAGACTATTGCTGCATCTGCACGTGGCCAGCTGCAATGATAGGCAGGTAGCTAGATGTGTGTTTGAGCAGGACATGCAGAAACACATTCGGGTCCTGGCCAGGGAGACAAGGGGCCTGCATGCCACTGCACCTTCGCTCTGTGCTAAGCTGTGTGTAAACAATGCACAGTGCTGTCTGTCCTCCCTATCTCAAACAGGTAGAAAGATGGAGGATGAATCCTCGTGCCAAAGAAAACAAATGTTTTATAGGGAGTAGGTTCTCACCCTTGCCCAGGAATATATGGACCATGAGGATCTGGTCAGCAGAAAGAAAGGGACTAGGTCCAAGATCAACAAAGAATGGGATATGATCACCAAGTCAGTGAATGTTGAGGGTGGCAGAGGGAGGTCCAAAGATGAGGCGAAGAAGAGGGCAGGGGACCTGAAGTGGAGGATGAACATAGAAACATAGACTTTAATGGCAGATAAGGACCGCTTGGCCCACCTAGTCTGCCCATTTCCCTACCTACCGGATAAGCTGCAGATCCTATTTAATCAACAGCCTATTTCTTCCAACCCTCCACAAAAATTGCCTTATGTCTGTCCGATGCGTTCTTGAATTCTTCCAGTTTTAGACCCCACAACCTCCTCAGGAAGGCTGTTCTATGCATTCACCACCCTCTCTGTGAAAAAATACTTCCTCTCATGGCCCCTGAGCCATCCCCACTCTATCTTCAAATTGTGTCCCTTGTTCTTGCACAACTCTTTTTCTGAAAGATGCTACCCTCTTGGACTCTGTGGATTCCACTGAGGTACTTAAAAGTTTCTATCATGTCCCCCATTTCCCTCTTTTCCTTAAGGGTATACATATTAAGCTCCTTTAGTCTGTCCTTGTATGGCTTCTCTTGCAGACCCTACACCATTTTAGTTGCCCTCCTCTGGACTGCCTCCATCCTGTCTATGTCCTTGCGGAGATGGGGTCTTCAGAACTGGATGCAGTACTCCAGATCTGGTCTCACCGACTGTCTGTACAGAGGGATAACAACTTCCTGTTTTCTACCGGTGATGCCTCTCCCTATACATCCCAGTATCCCCCCTGCCCCCCCACTGTCTTCTCACATTGCTTGCTTACCTTAAGGTCATCTGATATGATTACCACCAGGTCCCTTTCCATTTTTGTTGTTGCTACCTCTCCCCAATTGTGTAATCTTCCCTGGGATTTTGTTTCCCAGTTGCATTATTTTGCACTTCTTTGCATTGAATCCAAGCTGCCATACTTCTGACCATTCCTCCAACCTTGCCAAGTCCCTTCTCATCCTTTCCACACCTCCTTGTGTATCAACCCTATTGCAGATCTTTGTGTCATCTGCAAAGAGGCATACTTTTCCTTCCAGTCCCTCTGCAATGTCACTTATAAAGACATTAAAAGGACTGGACCAGTACTGAACCCCTGCGGTACCCACTAGTAACCCACTTTCTTCAAGTGGACTCCATTTACAATTACCTTCTGTGTCCTGTTGTCCAGTCAATGTTTACCCAGGCTACCACCTGGGACTCACTCCCAGGCTGGTTAATTCTGACTGTTAATCTTTTATGTGAGGACTGTATCAAATGCCTTGCTAAAGTCTAGGCAGGCCATGTCCACAGCCCCTCCTGGTCTACTTTGGTCACCCTGTCAAAGAAATCAATTAGATTTGTCTGACATGAGCTTCCTGCTGTGAATCAATGCTGCCTTGGGTCCTCTGCCCCACTGGCCTCTAGGTACTCAACAATTCTTTCCTTCAGAAGTGATTCCATCACATTCCCTACCACAGAGGTCAAACTGACAGGTCTGTAGCTTCCTGCCTCTGTCTTGCTCCCACTTTTGTGAAGAGGTATGATATCCACCTTCCTCCAGTCCTCAACAGGCACCACACCAGTCTCCCATGATTTGTTAAAAAGGGTAGTCAGTGGTGTCACTAGTTCTCTCTTTAATTCTTTTAGAATTCTGGGGTGAATTCCATCAGGCCCCATTGCTTTGTCCATCTTCAGTTCTAGGAGTTCTTTCAGAACCCTTTCTTCTGTGAAAGGACTGGGATCAACCCCCCTATCCAGAGTGCTTCTGTTAATTGGATTAGGCACCTCCCCCTCCTCCTCTTTTGTGAATACTGAGCAGAAGTATTCATTCAGTATCCCTGCTTTTTCACTGTCCCTCTCTGCCCACCCACTGTCTATTCTATTCAGCCTCACTATCCCTCCCTTTGTCTTCATACGCTCCCTGATGTACCTATAAAAGGTTTTATCCCCCTTCTTAACCGAGTTGGCTATCTTTTCCTCAGTTTGGGCCTTTGCTATTCTGACTACCCTCCCTGCTTCCTTCTGACTTAACTGGTACAGTTCTCTGTCCTGCTCCTTCTGTGTTTCCTTATACTTCCTAAGTGCTATCTTTTTCTCCTTAACCTAACCACCACCTCTTTTGAGAACCATAGTGGCTTTTTACGTTCGCTTGCGCACATGCGCAAGGAACGTTTTGGGAAAGTAGCACACTTTGTAGGTGTGCCTCTCCCGTTAAATCCACCGCTCAATTGAGCAGGCATGGTGGTCCTGCACCAATGGGTGCGGGAGCTGTGTATGACAGCGGCGGTCTTCGCTTCAAAGGAAACCACCACTGTCATACAGAGCACCGTCACGCCGCCCCGCATCACGCCGCCCCGTGTCATGCCACCCCAAAATCCTTGCCACGTTGGGCCCACCCCAGCGTAGGTAAACCTCCAGCGTTGTTTGCGGCGGAGGTGCCCAATCCCCTTCGGCTCCATACCCCCCAAGCTATCCTTCTGCCATGCTGGGAGCCCACCCAGCGTGAAACGTCCCACGTCGTCAATTAAAAAAAACCTGTAAAGTAAAATGGTTCCACGAGTCTCCGCCCCCTCCCACAACCCACCCACTCGCTCCCTGCCTCCCCAAACCCCTCACCCATACTTACCTCCGGAGCTCGGCGCAGCGATCTTGGTGGACCAGGACACGTCTGCACTCTTCAAAGCCGACCGAACTGAGGAAATGCCGTAAGCTGTATAATGGGATAGATAGGGTTTTCAACTTTGCTGCATATCTCAGGCATTTTTGGAATTTTTGCACCAAATTTTCAACATGGGGTTTTGGGACCCCTTCTCATGAATGATGTCACTGTCTGGCGTTATTCGGCCCAAAGGTGATTTCGCAGTCACTGCGCGGTCACTGTCGAAATCACCCGCCGGGCCTGAATAACGCGGGCTCGTAAGTTCAGAATTTTCAATATTTTCTCCAGATTTTCAACATTGCCATTTTACCACACCTCCTTATGAGCAGTACAGCTGTCATTTTTCACATCCTGCCCAAAACATGTTTCTGCCCATGTAGTGCCAACGGCGCAGTCGGTGTATGTAAATCAATGTATGGGACACATTAAGAAAATCACAGTGACACTGTTCATTAGCAGAGGTCTTAAAATTGCTATGTTGAAATTAGTGAAAATTCCTAAATGACTGTTTGATGACGTGCGTTACGCAGTTCCTACTCGCGCTTAGTACGTTCATGAATTTTCAATATTTGCACTCCAGATTTTCAACATTGCCATTTTACCACACTTCCTTATGAGCAGTACAGCTGTCATTTTTCACATCCTGCCCAAAATGTGTTTCCACCTATGTAGCGCACAATGGAGGTAACAAAAAGGTCATGCTGAAAATTTATTGTGCAAATACCAGCAATCGCACAGGGCATTAGGGTAAAGCACCATACGTGCCAAACACCACTGCAAATACCTGCAAGCGAACGTTCGGTATTGACAAATGCTTGTTTTTGTTTTGATTTGTTTATTTGCTTCACACAAAGGCTTGTTGCCTCTGTGATGGCAGTTTTGATGTTTCCCCATTGTTGCTCCACCCCTCCTTCTAGCCTATTTGCTAGTGCTTTTCTAAGGCAGTCTCCCATCTTGCCAAAGTTAGCCTTCCTAAAGTCCTGAATCCTCACTTTTGTATGGCTTGACTCTGTAGCTGAGTTTATCATGTTGTTCCCAGATGGCTACCCACTTCTAGATCTGAGATCCTCACACTGTCCCCATTTGAGAGTATGAGGTCTAAGATTGCTGACTCATGAGTGGGTTCCAAAATTAGCTGTCTGAGGCATGCCACCTGAAGGGCATCGAGAATGGCCTTGCCTTTGGGTGTGACTGTTACCAAGGTGCTCCAGTTAACATCTGGCATATTCAGGTCCCCCATCAACAGTATCTCCCCTTTCTCTGCCATCCTAAGGATGCCTTCTATCATATCCTTGTCCATTCCCTCCCCCTGACATGGGGTCTGTATACAACCCCTGTGCAGACTGTGGTGCCATTTCCAGTCTCTAAGGTGACCCACAGTGCCTCCTTTCCTCCCTGTTTACTCCTTTGTTCAGTTGCTTTTATCCCTTCCCTTAGATGAGAGCTACTCCTCCCTCTTCTCCCTCCCAGTCTCTCCTGTAGGTTGTGCCCTGGTATGTTAACATCCCAGTCATGGTTCTCTGTGTACCATGTTTCTGTGACTGCTATGATATCCAGGCATCCCTCTTCCATCAAGGCCACCAGTTCAGGGAGCTTGTTGCCCAGACTACGGGCATTGGTACTTATTACCCTCCATTTCTTGATGGCCTTACCCCTTTTTGCCCCATCCCTGTCCTTATTGTGTTTGTCATTTTCCCCATTTACCCCGGCCTTCTCCCTATCACCATCTCTATCTTGGTGTTTACCTCACTTACTACCCTGATCTTTTTGGGGGGGGCTAGGATTTCCCTGCTCCTTTCCAGTGCCTCCCCCCTTGGCTAGTTTAAATGCTTACCAATGAAGCATTTAAACTTATCAGCTAGGATCCTGGTACCTCTCCTGGACAGATGCAGACCATCACACCAGTATAGGCCTGCATCCCTCCAAGTGGATCCCCAGTCCCCAATGAAGCCAAATCCCTGAGCTCTCCACCAGTTTTTCAACCACTGATTGAATTCCATGGTGTGGAGCACCCTAGCCTCACCCATGCCATAGACAGGCAGCACCTCCGAGGAGGTTACTGTGCGTGATACTTGTCTAAGACTCCTCCCCAACTCCACAAACTCCTCTTGCACTGCTCTGATCCCTTTCTTAGCCAGGTCATTTGTCCCTAGGTGGACAATGACATCCAGCTCCCTCCCCTGTGCAGCTGCTCCAGTGATCCTGAGGATTCGCTCCCTGTCCCTCCAAGCCATGGCACCTGGCAAACACCTTACCTCCCTCTCCCCTTCCTCCCCTAGTTCTACCTTCCTAACAATGGAGTCCCATCATGGCCCAGGTAAGGAGCCAATGCAACTGGCCACGTCTAGTGGACCCAGTACTGCAGTGCCTCTAGCCCTTGCAGAGGCACGAATGACATCAGGGGTGAACTCTGTATAGGTGGCTGGCATACCGGAGGCAGCTATAACAGCGAGGCTGGACCATCACAAATGTATAAGTAATTGTGTCAGACCTACCACATTGAACCTGTGTGTGCACAAGCAACAGTAGTTTAGTGCTTTGCATGCCCAGAGGGGGAGGCCTAGTGACATGGACCATGGCTGGACCAGCAAAATGTGCAGGCACAGAGGTACTCCACAGACCCATGCTCTGCCTACACATCCTAGCATAGCCCTATGCATGCATCCTGTATGGGCTGTGGTACACCACGCACATGCACCATCACTGCTGCATGCCCTATCTGTAATGGTGTACCTGTGTGTAGTGTTTGATCGGCACACGAGGATGCCTTGATACTGCCTACACTCCCTCTGATGGGTTCATGGTCACCTTTTGCCCACTACAGCTCCTTGCATCTCCCAACATTTGTCTAATGAAATGGACTGTTTGTGGCAATGTAGGTATATTTGGGGGACACACTGAGCTAATGTATCACATCTGCCTATTATATTCACATATGTGTGAGTGTGTGTGTGTGTGTGTGTGTGTGTGTCACCAAGTCCTCTCCCCCATTGATACCTTCTGTTGGCAGCCTTATTGACATTGTAGTGGTGTCGCCGGAGCTCAGCCAGACTCTGAATGTTAGGTATGTTGCACAATGGATGTAGACTGAATGACGGAATCCATTTTCTAGGTAGTATGAAAGTCTGTTGTGTACTCACCTACTGTACCACATCTGTGTTATTTCCTGTGTGATTACTGGTAATGTGGGTGGTGTGGTGTGTACATCACTGGTGGTGTATGGCCGGTGCACAGCATGAGCAGCATGGGCTGCAAGACACAGTACATGCCATGGTCGGAACACAGCTATGCACAATAATATGCAATATCAATCTTTTACCATCTCTCATCAGCTCAGTCTATGGTGGAGAAGCAGTCCTGAAGGATGGCCCAGGACCATCCCACCATGTGCTGCCCCTGAGGGCCACCCATGCCAGGGCAGGAACAGGTCAGGAGAAAGAGGAGGAAGAGGACGATGATCATTCTGAAGAGGAGGACAGCACTTTTGTGGAGCAGTGGAGGACAGAGGGGTCCAGCTCAGACCAGGAGGGGTGCCTGCCCCTGACGGCCCCACTACACATGATGCCCAGCCCCTACTCCAGCACAGCCATGTCATGCCGCCCCAGGACATTGGCCATGGTACAGTCACAGTTGTGCCACACCAGGCCACCACATATGGCACAGCCCATGCCCTGCCTCCCCAGTCCAGTTACACTGGCACAGCCAATACTCTGCCACTCCAAGATCCTGCCATGAGCACGGGCACTGAGCTGCACCCCAGGCCAATCCCACTGGCCCAGTCAATGCTGTGCCACTCCAGGACCCTGCCATGAGTACTGCCCTGCTCATAAAGCCAGTCTCACTGGCCCAGCCACTGCAATGCCACCCTGGCCACAACAAAACACAGCGCCGACCATGGTGCAGATGCTGGCCACACACCAGCCAAGGGTGCAGCCTGACCCAGTCCAAATGGACAATCCATGGCGACAGCAGGAGGCAGCAGCCAACCAGCAGCTGCTGCAGTCAGTTGTGGGGGCACAAGAGAGCAGACTGGAGGAACTGGTGTGCATACACTGAGTGCTGAATGACAAAATGCAGCATGCTGAGCAGTGTGTAGAGGCTTGCCATGTGGAGCACATGGTGTCCATTTGTGAACTGTGACAGGCCATGTCTGCCAGTATGGGTCACCAGTGTGCCACTGTGCAGGAGGCTGCAGCCACAGTGGTAGGCACCACAGGGGATGGCCAAAGCCCTGTCCAGTCCAGTGGGAGGAGTGCCACCCCACAGTGGACACCTTGGTGTACCAACATACCAGACAGTGCTGACACCTGGATGCTCAGGACACACAGCATACCCAGGATGCCCAGGACACCATGCACCCCTGGTTATGTCTTGCTCTTTGGTGGGGTCAGTACCACGCAAAGCTGTAGGTGGTTAACATAGTCCCCATGCTCATCTCCCATTCAATGTATGAGGAACCCCAGCCCTCCAGGGTACAGTGCATGCATACTGCCCATACCCAGCGATGTGGTGGGGGATGCACCTAGGGTTCGTATTTCCCCCACCCTGTCCTACATGTACCACCTCAGGTTCCCCTCACATTACCCATGTTTCTCTACCCCCTGCCCAACTGGCCTAAAGTTTTAATTCACCCCATCTTGCCAAGATAGCAACTCATTTCTTTTCATTCCCCTTTGAACACCCCCCCCCCCCAGAATGGCAACTCATTTCTTTTCATCCCCCTTTGAACCCCCCCCCCACAGGGATGGCGTGTTATTTCTTTTCAGCCCCCACTTACACCCACACACACACACACACCCACCTGTATGGTCTCATATTTCTGTTTCATATATATTATTTACAGACTACATTCTCAAAAAACATTATGGTATCCTGTGTGGTCTGTACTCACCTTCTAGGTCAGAAAAGGCCTGTGATGAGGTGGGCTCTGTACTCCTGTGACCTCCTGGCCATCTTAACGTCACATCTGTCAACCTGCTCTTGCATCCCCTTGTCCTCTGGTTTGGCATCTGCTGCAGGGTGTTCCTCTGGATCCAGCAGGCCCACACCACGGTTATGTGCCATGCTGTGTAGTATGTAACAGACAAGGAATATGCCATAGGCCTTATGTGAAGTGTATTGTAAGGCACCACTGGAATGATCAAAGCATCTGAACCACATCTTGAGCATTCCAAAGACACACTTAATGATGTTGTGTATTGCAGTGTGATCCTCACTGTACTTGTCCTCTACAATGGATGCTGGTTGTAGGACAGGCGTGAGGAGCCAGGGACACAGGGGATATGCACTGTCCCCATGTAGGTAAAGGGCACAGGTTAGTGCCATCATCGGCAACATGGGGAGGAGGGGAGAGGCCTTTGGGATATACTCACCAACAAGGTGCCCACTAGGGATGTCCCCACCTTTGAACCTCTGGCACAGGATGGAACTGTGCCAGATGAAGGCGTCGTGGGCACTGCTGGGGAACTATTCCAGGGCATTGATGATGCACCCAGTTACATCACACACCACCTGACAGTTGATGCAGTGGTATCTTTTCTTATTGGTATCAGCCTCCACTCCACCAGTGGTGGGTGCCTGGATGTCAACATGGATGCAGTCAGTGTCACAAGGTACAGACGGTAGGTGCACAACTTGATAAAACTGCTGCATGGTTGCAGTTCATTCTGTTGGTGTGGTGGTGAATATGAACTCCCCAGCATGGACCAGTAGGGCACCTAGCAGCTGACCCAAAAGCCGTGAAGTGGACACTGCAAGATACCAGGGGTGTCCCCCACGTTGTCTGAAAGCTTCCAGTGGCTGCGAAGCACAGTGCAGCTGTCACCTTGAACTGTATGGACATCACATGGCTGCACTGGGTGTCTGTCTGAAGCTGGTCATGCAGCAGCTCACACAGCTGCCTGATCATGAACCTGTTGAGCCTGTACTGGCCCATGATTTGTTCATCAGTGAGGACTTTGAATGTGACTTGTAAACAGTACTGTCAGTTTGTATCCCAGTATCTCTCGGGCCTGTGCCTGGGCCAAGGGGAGGCACTGGCCCTGTCTTCTTCCTGCATGACCAGCTGCATCATGTACACAATGTGTGTGTGTATGTGTGTGTTTGTTTGTGTGTGTGTTCCGCTATGCCTCTTCCCACCTCTGGGGTTTGCCCCAGGTTAAGACTTCCTTTTTATAGGCAGCATTTGCACAGCGCTATTGTTTTGTGCTATTTAATTAGCCCAGCACTATATCTTTGATGTGCACAATATGCAGGTCACCACCCCTTGGTTTCAGAGTTGCATGTATTAACTCTGCGCTAGAGCGCTAGTGCAAAGAACATGTGCAGTGCAATCCTTTCAATATGGGGAGCAGAAACAAATTCATGCACAGTGCAAGCACAGATGGCACTAGGGGCTGAGCTTTTTTAATATCTGGGCCTTAATGTTTTGCACTTACTCTGGGCACTTTGTCAAGTCACATTTTTATTTATTTATTTCATGCTAGGATTACAATACCTTTGAGCCAAGGCTCTTTTACAAAGGTTCTGCGTCAATTTAAGACATTACAGTAGAGAACAAGGCAGAACAAATGCAGATATGGAGGAATAAGCATAATAAACACAACATTTTTAGATAATACAAAGCATACACATGGGTACAAACAGGTAGGGAACAGGAGGCTGCAGGAGAGAATTGCTGCTGGAGGCGATTGTCAAGACAGAGAGAAGTGCTGTTTGCGGGGTTAGATGGGGATTGGATGAAGGGCAGGGGAGGAGGGAAGAGAGGCAAGGAGAGGGGGTAAAGTGCAGTGCATACATAGAAGTGTCTTTCCAATCCTAACCATAGTGGTGCCCCCACATCACTTTAAGAAACAATCATATAAAAAACTGGAAAATACTATTTGCCATTAAACAGTCTAAGAATAATTTCAATTGTAAATGACTAGAAGTAAGAGGCAAGAACAAGAAAGACTATTCCATATTAATCTTGGGGCGGATATACAGCAGAAAAAGCTTTTTGGCCCATAGTTGTAGTAACAGACAGCTCAGTAAGGAGTGGCTGGTTAGTAGACCTTGAGTTCCTGGGGCAATATTACAGCTTTAAGGACTAATGGCCCCCATAGTCAGACCTGGCCGATAGCAAGTCAATAGTGCTTCGCTGCTCCTAGTACACGGCAGGCTTTTAACTATATTTAGACAGTGTGCACTAATGGAGCACACTGTCTGAATCTAGGGCAATGCTGGTGCAGTGCAAAGTGACTATGTACTGTGCTGACATGGCCCAAGGCTGCTTGTGGCCCATAAGAGATAGCGCACCCAAATCTTGATAGTGTCACAGGGCTTCCAGACCTACAGGGATTCCTGTGTTTTATGGGGAAATGGAGCTATCTACAAAGACATTTTTCCTGTTGACTTGCCTTGGTTATATGGGAAAGCAGAGCAAATCAGCTTCCATATTTATTTATTTTTTTGTTTATTTGAGTCTAGGATTACAAAGTACCATTGAGCTGGGGCTCTTTTACAAAGGTTCCATGTCAGTGAGTACAGACATACAGTTTCAATTACAGTACAGAACAATCTGTAACACTGATGGTCGTAACATGTTATTACAAGGATTACTACACGAAACACAAGGAAGTATACACAAACAAGAGAAGGGGAGAAATGAGAGGTGGGGAAGGAGAGGGCGGGGGTGAGACAGGAGCAGGGGCATAGCAGCCTAGGGGGCTTTGTCAAGGACGGACAGGGGTAAATGCATCAGATGGGCTGTGGTGGAGGCAAGTGCTAGGTGGAGGGGCAACAACAGGCAGCAGAAACAATGAGCAGCTAGGTGGGAGTACTGATTAGTCATGGCAGTCACAGGTGCTAGAGGCAAGAAGAGCGAGGCGAAGCTTGGACTTGAATGCACCCAGCATGGGTGAGGTAGAGATGTCACTACTGAGGCTATTTAGCCAGCTGGGTGCCCTGTATGCAAAGGACCTTTGACCTTGGGATGTGTGACAGTGGGGGATTTGCAGGAGTTGAGGTTGCAGTTGTTGTTTCTGAGTTTAAGGAGAGAGCAGGCACCAGGGGAGAATGAAATAATGTTATCTACAGGAAAACACAGCACAGGTGTCCTGGAGTTAGTTACTAGAAAAATGGCAACTCAATCAGGGAGAACTGGCACCATAGCTCCTGTGGGCCATATTTAGCCCTGGCATGCAAATGAGCCCATTGGGCATGCATGACGCTAAGGGACAATTTGTATGCCCTCTATGGGCTCATTTGCATGCATGCAGTGGACATACTCGGCCTGTTAGATGACTCCTTGGTAGTCTGGTGGACCCCCCCCAATCGCCCATGTTCCAGTATACCACTTTGTCTGAGTCTTATAACATACGCACATGCCATATAGAAACTTTTTCAAGAAAAAAAGGACATGCAATAAAGACTCATTTTGTGGCATCCCCCTCCCCCCCCAAAAAAACCCTCCTCCAGCAGTTGCACGAAGTTTTGGGGAGGTAGAATGCTTATTTTCAAGCTGTAATAAGTTGATTGTACTATGCATTTCCAATAAAATAATATAGCCTCACTCACATATTGTGGCTGATTTGTCACCGTGATCACTGAGGGCTTTATATGTCAAGCGCTCATTGCCCAATTGACTGCAAAATCACCTTTCTGGCCAGGCTTGTGTTTTTCCACCATCATTGATCATGAGGTGGGGCCCCCAAAAAGGCCACGTTGAAACTTTGAGTTCAAAGTATGCAAAAATGACAAAGTTATGCATCAAAGTTGAAAACCCCATTTAAATACATTGAACCACACTTACCTTAGTTACTTATATCGCAGTCAGTGATTCAAGCAGCAAGATGCATCTTCAGTCAAAGAGTGCATCTTCACCCTGTGACCTGTTCAGGTGAGTGAGGGTGTGGGGGGGTGTGGAGTGGTAACTGCTGAGTGGGAGGTGTAGGTGGGGGGGTCAGATCAGTGAGGGACTGTTTTCTTTTTTCCAGGTTTAAAAAAAAGGAAAAAACATTTGGGGATTGTTTTCTTTATTTCAGTACAGGGACAGTGATCGGAGGATGGGGGTGCCATTAGACAACAGGGAAATACAAAACAGTAATGGGGATGGCGATCAGAAGGTGAGGGGGTGCCAGTGGACACCAGGAAAAATGTAAACAATAATGGGGATGGTGATTAGAGGGTGAGGGGGTGCCAGTGGACACCAGGAAAAATATAAACAATAATGGGGATGGCGATTAGAGGGTGGGTTGTCACTGGACACCAGGGAAAGAGCAAATAAGTATGGGGATGGTGACTGGAGGGTGGGGATGCCACTAGACACCAGGGAAACATAAATCAACAATGGGGACAGCAATCAGAGGGTGAGGGGTGCCACTAGACACCAGGGAAACATCAATCAACATTGGGGACAGCAATCAGAGGGTGAGGGGTGCCACTAGACACCAGGGAAACATAAATCAACAATGGGGACAGTGATCAGAGGGTGAGGGGTTGCCACTAGACACCAGGGAAACATAAATCAACAATGGGGACAGCAATCAGAGGGTGAGGGGTGCCACTAGACACCAGGGAAACATAAATCAACATTGCGGACAGCAATCAGAGGGTGAGGGGTGCCACTAGACACCAGGGGAAACATCAATCAACATTGCGGACAGTGATCAGAGGGTGGGGGTTGCCATTAGACACCAGGGAAACATCAATCAACATTGTGGACAGTGATCAGAGGGTGGGGGTTGCCATTAGACACCAGGGAAATATCAATCAACATTGGGGACAGTGATCAGAGGGTGGGGGCGTGCCACTAGACACCAGGAAAATATCAATCAGCATTGGGGACAGGGATCAGAGGGTGGTGGCGTGCCACTAGACACCAGGAAAATATCAATCAGCATTGGGACAGGGATCAGAGGGTGGCGGCGTGCCACTAGACACCAGGTAAAATATAAACAGTAATGGGGGACATTGATTGGAAGGTGGGGGGTGCCACTAGACACCAGGTAAAATATAAACAGTAATGGGGACAGCAATCAGAGGGTGGGAGGTGCCACTAGACACCAGGAAAAATAAATCAACTACAGGGATGGTGATCAGGGGGTGGGGAGTGCCACTAGATGCCAGGGAAATATAAATCAACAAAGGGGATGGCAATCGGAGGGTGGGGAGTGCCATAGACACCAGGAAAAATATAAACAGTAATGGGGACAGTGATCAGAGAGTGGGAGATGCCACTAGACACCAGGGAAAATATAAACAGTAATGGGGACAGCAATCAGAGGGTGAGAGGTGCCACTAGACACCAGAGAAAGAGCAAATAAGTACAGGGATGATGATCGGAGGGTGTGGGGTGCTACTAGATAACAGGGAAACATAAATCAACGATGGGAACAACAATCAGAGGGTGAGAGGTGCCACTAGACACCAGGGAAAATATAAATAATAATGGGGATGGTGATCGGGGAGGGATGTCACTAGACACCAGGGAAAGATCAAATAACTAAGGAGACGGCGATTGGAGGGTAGGGGTGCCAATAGACAGTAGGGAAATGGTGGCTCATTGCTCTTACTGTAGTCTGCAGCACCTGTTTCAGCTGCAGCTGCAGAAGTCAAGAAAGTCTTGTTGTTCTCATACAGAGAACACAGGCAAATGGCTGCTCTCACTAAGCTTTGGCTGCCCAGATAATGTATTTTTGCCAAATTTAAAAAACAAACAAACACCAGAATCTAGCTAAACTGGTTCCATTTAGCTATAATACATTCAGATGTTTTTTTAATGCATAATTTGTATATATTTTTACTGTTTCTAAGGTAAGTAAACAGTGCCGTGCGTAAGGTAGTACAGATTACACAGATAACAGCAATTCAGGTACAACACATCGACATAGACATGATTTTATTAAAACAAAATAAGAGAAGGAAAATGAATCAAAACAACATACTGTTTTACATATACAAAAGAAAATCAAAAGAAGCACAGCTTAGCTAATCAAGGTTGCTAACAGCTAACATACTCTGTGCCTGACCTCCTCAGTGGCTACGTACCGAGATTAAACAGTTGCTAGCATTGCCAGGTAGGAGGGAAGGACTATAGAGGCATTCATTTATTGTTTAGTTATGCAGTTTCCTCCCAACTGCAACAATAAACATAGTTTTGTTTTGACACGGGAGGCATGAGGATAAAAGAAAAACTTTACCAGCGACCTTCCGCCTCTTTCTATTAAATTACTTGATTTTCGAGGCATTCGGAGCCTAAGTAAAGGTACAGAGCCGCTTTCATGTGGTGAAACAACATATACGATAGTGCATGGAGAACAGTTGACAACAGGGCTATTCTTTCACCGAGTTGGCACTATGACAATGGATTATCTCGGGAGCGCAGCTCAAGAGGTAATCCGTCATCCTAGTGCCAACGAGGTGAGCCATTACCCCTCTTGTCAACTCCTCCCCTATGCACTATTCTTATTAGTGTATGGTGGAACTTCGTTTTTGGGAAAAAAATCACTACAGCATGTTTCTGCTTCAAAACATTTTTACTGGGGTACTAGAAGGAAAAAAGAACTTTACATTTTGAACGTTTTCACGCTTGACATTTTAACTGTTGAAGAGCTTTACATTTTGAACATTTTAACGCTAAACATTTAAACTGTTTAAAAACTCACATACAGCAGCACCCAGAACAGCAATTCACAATCTGCGGGGAAGAGCAGAGAAAAGGGGTCGATAGTAAGGATCACATTTCATCACTCAGGAAACTATGTAATTGCCGCATGTCATTTCTCGTTTTTTTTTTCCCTGATCGAGAATGAATCTATCCCGTTCTGATAGTGGCTTTGACAGTACTGCTGCCGACATTGCTGCTTTTGCTATGTATACTGTCTATGGAGTGAGTACTAGCAGTCAAATGCTGCTCAAGGACACAGTGTGTGACGTGCGCAGTGCAGCAGAACAAACAAGCATTTGTCAATGCCGAATGTTTGCTTGCTGGCATTGGCAGTGGTAGTGTAGAAGTTACAGAGCTGCGTAATAGGAATGGCAGTGAAGTATTGAACTGAAGCCAACCCCACCACCACCCTGCAGAGAGTGACAGGCATGGGGGTGTGCGTTTGGGTCATCAGGCATAACGGCCATGCCATTTCAACACACCCCACCCTGCGGACACTGACAAGTGTCACAGTGTTCCTTGGGGTCTTTGACCCTTATGCGCACCCCATTTCATTAGGAAATACGGTGAAATGGGTGCGATATAGGAGAATGGGGTGAACTTTGGGGCCGAAGAGTCCAAGGCATACCTCGATGCCTCTCACTGGCTGCAGGGTGTGGAATGGTATGAGCATTACAGGCAAGAATCCCAAGTCACACCCCTGATGCCTGTCATTCTCTACAGGGTTGGGCGTTATGGTTGGAAACCCTAATACCTCAGGCATTTGTTGGTATTTTCACTCCAAATTTTCAACATGTTTTTTGTGACCCCACCTCATGAACAGGGGGAATATCAGTTTATTAGCCAAAAGCTGCTTATGCTGGCGACTCAGGCATTTAGCACCACAGGTGCAAAAACATTCTGAACAGGATGTAAAAATGACAGCTGTACTGTTCATGGGAGGTGTAAAACGGCAATGTTGCAAATCTGCAGTAAAATATTTAAAAAAATGGTGAAGTCACGAACAAAGACATAGAAACTGTGCAACTATTAACTGTAATATAATTAGGTTGGGGATTTTTTACAGCAGATTGTCAACTCAGGCATTTTGGTGCCTCCAATCATGAACAGTGTCACTGTGATTTTCTTATCTGTGCGAACAATGATTTCCCAGCGACCACGCATCTCTGCGCTGAAAGTGTGAAAACACACTTCAGCCATGTTGTGAAAAATGACAGCTGTACTGTTCATAAGGAAGTGTGGAAAAATGCCACTGGTGAAAATCTGGACTGAAAATATTACAGTCATGAACTTACGAGGGTGCGTGGAAACTGCACAATGCTCACTGTGAACACAGTCATTTTATGGACTTTGACACCAAATTTTCAACATAGCCATTTTAAGACCTCTGCTCATGAACAGTGTAACTGTGATTTTCTTAATCTGTCCTAAACATTGCTTTACGCACACCAACAGCACCATTGTCGCTACATGTCTTAATACATTTTAGCGACATATGAAAATGGCAGCTGTACTGTTCATAAGGAAGTGTAATAAATGGCAATGTTGAAAATCTGGAGTGAAAATATTAAATTCGCAAACTTATGAGCATACATAGGAACTGCGCAACACACGCTTAGTAAAAGTCATTTTTAGGAATTTTTTTCACCAAATTTTCAACATAGCCATTTTAAGACCTCTGCTCATGAACAGTGTCACTGTGATTTTCTTAATATGTCCCATACATTGATTTTGCACACCGACTGAGCCATTGTGCGCTGCATGGGCGGAAACACGTTTTGGGTGAGATGTGAAAAATGACAGCTGTACTACTCATAAGAAGGTGAGGTGAAATGGCAATGTTGAAAATCTGGAGTGAAAATATTGAAAATTCGTGAACTTACGAGTATGCATAGGAACTGCGCAATGCACGCTCGTAAAACAGTCATTTTTAGGAATTTTTTCACCAAATTTTCAACATAACCATTTTAAGACCTCTGCTCATGAACAGTGTCACTGTGATTTTCTTAATTTGTCCCATACATTGATTTCGCACACCGACTGCGCCATTGTGTGCTACATGGGCGGAAACACGTTTTGGGTGAGATGTGAAAAATGACAGCTGTACTACTCATAAGAAGGTGTGGTAAAATGGCAATGTTGAAAATCTGGAGTGAAAATATTGAAAATTCGAACTTACGAGCATGCATAGGAACTGCGCAACGCACACTCATAAAACAGTCATTTTTAGGAATTTTTTCACCAAATTTTCAACATAACCATTTTAAGACCTTTGCTCATGAACAGTGTCACTGTGATTTTCTTAATTTGTTCCGTACATTGATTTTGCACACCGACTGCACCATAGTGCGCTATATGGGCGGAAACACGTTTTGGGTGAGATGTGAAAAATGACAGCTGTACTACTCATAAGAAGGTGAGGTGAAATGGCAATGTTGAAAATCTGGAGTGAAAATATTGAAAATTCGCGAACTTACGAGCGTGCGTAGGAACTGCGCAACGCACGCTCGTAAAACAGTCATTTTTAGGAATTTTTCACCAAATTTTCAACATAGCAATTTTAAGACCTCTGCTCATGAACAGTGTCACTGTGATTTTCTTAATTTGTCCTGTACATTGATTTAGCACACCGATCTGCTTATGCCTACATGGGAGAACACATTTTGGTGAGATGTGAAAATGACAGCTATATTACTCATAAGAAGGTGTGGTAAAATGGCAATGTTGAAAATCTGGAGTGAAAATATTGAAAATTCGTAAACTTACAGAGCGTGCATAGAACTGCCAACACATGTTAAGTAAAACAGTCATTTATTGGAATTTTGCACCAAATTTTCAACATGGGGTTTTGGGACCCCTTCTCATGAATGATGTCACTGTCATGGCGTTATTCAGGCCTGAAGGGTGATTTCGGTGCAGTGACTGAAATCACCCGCCGAGGCGAATAATGCCATGACGGTGACATCACGGTCAAAATGTGTTGGTGCAAAAATCAAACTACCTGAGATATGCAATAAAGTTGAAAACCCTATCTAGCCCATTATACAGCTTACCGGCATTTCCTCAGTTAGTGGTCGGCTTTGAAGAGTGCAGGCGTGTTCCCAGTCACCGAAGATCATTGCGCGAGTTCCGGAGGTAAGTATGGGGTGGGGGGTGGGGGAGGTAGGTGCACAGTGGATGGGTGCGGGTTGTGGGGGCTGGAGAAGCGCTGTGGGACCGTTTTTATTTTGCAGGTAAAAAGATGACGTGGGACATTTGCCACGCTGGGGTGGGCTCCCAGCGTGGTACAAGAGATAGCTGGGGGCCGTGGAGCTGCGGGGATTGGGCACCCGTCGGCCATATGATCAGTTGCCACGCTGTGGTGGGCTCCCAGCGTGGCACCCAGTACTGGGGGTGAGGACAGTGGAGCCGAAGCGGAGTTGGGCACCCCGTTGGCTATTGTATGATAGCCACGCTGGGCTGGGCACCCAGCATGGCATGTGGAAGGCTTTGGGGGAGTGCAGCACACGGTGTCCGGGAGGGCAGCACGCAGTATGCGTGGGTTTCTGTGTGTGTGGTGTAGGGGCTGCATGAGCAGACGATATCTTATCGCTGCTCACTGAAGAGTAGCTCCCCCTTTCAATTGTATGCCACTGCATTTTGGAGCTTGTCATAGACAGCTCCAGTGTGCATTGGCTTTCAGGGGCCGTGCCTGCCAACACGCTGACGGAATTGGAAGAGGGGGTGACACACCTCCGAAATCTCGGATGATGGCACTATGTTTGCTTGCACATGCGTGCAAGCAAACATAAAAATGACTAGCAGGGTGAAAGAAAACTTTCCATGCCCTGGAAAACGATTTCATTAATGCAGACTTTTGCTCCAGCGATTTAACTCCTAAACTCAGCATAGCTATGCATCTATTCCTCAGCTTGCTGAGTTGCTGTTATATATTTGCACTTTTAGGTTTAACTGCTTATGTTTGTTGTATCTCATGTTTACTATGTTGCTATCCAAATCCCTCCGCACACAAACATATGATAAATTTTTTTTTTCTTTATCTCCGTATATTTCTTCTGGAGGAAAAATAACTTCATGAATAAAATAAATAAACCAAACAATGTTACTTGTATCTGAAAAGTGAGTAACAAATGCCCATAGATCTCTGTGAAATATTAAATACTGCTTACAGTTACTGTAGATTGCCAAAATGTTTTCGGATTTAGAGCAGTGAGTAGTGGCACCCTGTTAGAAACCATGCAGTATAGTTTACATGATCTTACAGCCCAGTTCTGCAGATACATTGTTAAAGGGCTCACCCTGCTCACCTGCTTTGGACACCGGGCCCAGCTGCTGCTCGGTGGCCCACCGTTGCGCGGACAGCTGGCTGGCTGCTTCAGGGTCCTGGGCTCCCCAGGCAAGCTGGGCAGCAGACTCTCCAGACTTTCGTTAGCCTGCTGGCGGCATAGGGTGACCTGGGCGGCCATGACCCACTGGCGCTCGATGATCAGGATGCATTTCTCACAGTGCAGTCCTTGAAGCGGCAGTAGTGCTTGTGGCCCTTAAGCCAGGACTGCACGCCGTGGTTATGGCAGCGGGCACACTTGGGAGTCCGCTGGAGGAGGACATGGGGCTGCAAGACTGGGCCCCCCATGTACAGATAAGGAGAGCCGTAGCCATTCATCTCCCGCATGCAGCCCTGTAGCAGAGTTTGGTTCCTTGCAAGACTGTGACCTGGGGTGCGGGTTTACTAGCTGGGTGCGGTTCCTGCAGGACGTTGCTGATTCTCGTAGTGGAATGCAAGACCCAAGAAATGTCACGAGACCTTGCAAGGTGTGGGTGCTTGTTGCAGGGTGCGTTTTTCTCTAGCGGGTCCCTAATGTTCCTCTGTGGGGTGATGATCAAAGTAATACTGGCTCGGCAAGGTATAGCAGCAGCGGTGAGACGACGCAGGTCCACGCTGAACTTCTCTCAAGATGCTGTGACAGGAGACTGCACCGTGTAACCAGCACCTTATTACCTGAAGTGTCTCTCTCTCTCCTTCTCTGTGACAGCAGAAGAATTCAGTCGCAGCTAGCCAACTCCAAGCGTCAGCAGCCTCTTGAAAGTTGATCGGCCTTCCTCACTATATTCCTTAATGTTTCCCTCCCATAGACAGCACCCGATCTGTCTGTCTGTCTGACTGACTGTCTGTTTTGCTGGCTGTGGGTTGCCTTGGTGTCCTTTTTTTTGGTTCTTGACTCTGGCTGTCCCTCTCCACAGTGATGTTCCCTGCAGCTGTCCTGCAACTAAATTATCTCATCTTGCCCAAGTCCTGCGCCTCCAGCCTTCTCATTCATTTCTTTAACCATACCAAGGTGGCATGGGTTATCAGTCCTGAAGGTCTCCTTTACTGACCCTGCCATCTGTTGGTGTCTGAAGTGCCTCCTTTTGCCACACCAACCTCGAGCTATGCCGATACCATAAAAACCTCGACTCAGCAGTGTCTGGTAATTAATTCTCACTGTGCATGTCCCAGTCAAAACCTCTAAAAAATGCGAGTGGGGGTACAAAGGAGATGCGATTCTATCCCTGCATATCATTTTATTCAAACCTGAAAAGGCTAGTCACCTTGCGTAACTTTCGATGCACTGAAGTTTCGCTAGCCACGGAACGATATTGAATGCCTGCATATTAATATATTGCACAGATAATGTGCAGGCAGTCAATATCATCCCGTGGCTAGTCAAACTTCAGTGCATCAAAAGTAGCGCAAGAGGACTGGTCTTTTCAAGGTTTGAGTACTGAGCAGAAGCCCAAGGAGTACTGTACTGTATATATAGACCAGCTATTGACTCCGTCCATAGAATAAAACAGATGCAGTCGACTTTAATAGAGCTGTAATCCAATCTACAGACTGAGCTAATTGTTTACGTTTCAACAGTTAAAACAGTACCAAATGTATTTATTGGGCACCCTGTACTCTGGGGGGGGGGGCCAGCGTCGGCTATACAGTGTGTGCATGGGGGCGAGCACGCAGTATGCATTCGTGTGTGTGTGTGTAGGGGGAGCATGCATGAGCAGGCGATATCTTATCGCTGCTCACTGAAGCGTAGCTCCCCCTTTCAACTGTACTCCACTTCATTTTGGAGCTGTCATAGACAGCTCCAGCAGGCATTGGAGAACTGCGGCCGTGCCTGCCAACACACTGCCTGAATTGGAAGAGGGCTGACACATCTCAGAAAACTCGGATGATGGCACTGTTTCTTGCACATGCGTGCAAGCAAACATAAAAATCATTCTGCTGCACTGCGAACATCACTAGTGCAGGTGAACAGCATTTCGACAGTGATGGATTTCGGTGGAGAACAACGTTCCACTATACACTATAGCACGACTTGAGTGGACATGCTAGAGGGAACAGACTAGCCTTTTTACCTCTTGGTAGTGTTTCTTTGGCTTCAGCGCATTGCTGCTTTCTTTCTTTACGCAACCACGCAAGGTAGCCAAGACTCTCTAAGAAAAAAAAAAAATAGAACAAGAAGGGAAATGCTAGGTATAAACATGTTCAGCTAACAATTCCTGCTTTAATAGCGAAGGAAATCCTGTGCACTGCATGCATATATGTAATAGAGGTCAACCGAGGTCTTTTTTGTGTGTGGCAACAAGGGTCTGTTTCTGAAAAGTAGAAAGAAACAACAAAGACTACAGCAGGTGACCATCCCACTGTAGGAAACACAGGCAGGAACTTATACATAAGAACAGAAAAGGAATGCTTTTGCGTAGCAGACTTATATTGAAGGGGGGAGGGGAAAGAAAACCAGACCCCAGTCAAAGCACACCATACTTCCACACAAAAGAAAATGGCAGCCATCTTGACTGTTTTTTCCCACCACAACAAGAAAATCGTGCAAATAACCACTCGCGATATGTTTTTTTACTGTTTGCAATGACGAAAACACATTTTGGGCAGGATGTGGAAAATGGCAACTGTTTTACCAACATACGAACATACGAAATTTGCCAGTAGATAAAGGCCTAAAGGTCTATCAAGTTTGCTTGAATGTGCAGCTAGCACCTCTTATTCTACAGCTGCCCCTCCCTTCCACCCTTCCCCCTCATTGACCCTCTCCCTTGTCCTGTCTCATCCCCTTTTGAAGCAGTCCACTGTTCTACTGGATAACACTTCTGCAGGTAATGCATTCCACCCAGCAACCACCCTCTCTGTAAAAAAGTGTCTCCTCATCTCCCTCCTGAACCTTCCTCCCTCTAGTTGCATATCATGGCCCCTGGTGTCCCTCCCCTTCCTTACTTTGAACAGCCCCTCTGTACCTGTCTTGTTTATTCCTTTCATGTACTTAAAGGTTTCAATCATGTCCCCCCTGTCCCTCCTCTCCTCCAGCGAGTACATGTTCAACTCCCTCAGCCTCCTCTCATAGGATAAGTCCCCCAGCCCCTTGATCATCTTTGTCACCCTGCGCTGTACCCCCTCCAGTAACTTAATGTCCCTCTTCAGATACGGGCACCAGTACTGCATGCAGTACTCCAGGTGCAGTCTAACTAATGACCTATACAGTGGCTGAATCACCTCCTCCCTCCTCGAAGATATACCCCTCACAATGCAAGCCAGCATTTTGTCGGCCTTTGCAGCTGCCTTCCTACTTTGTGCCGAGTTGTTCATTGACCCTGTAATGAGCACCCCCAGATCCTTCTCCTCTGTCTGGGCTAGCTGCACTCCCCCCAACTGGTAACTCCTCCTTGGGTTCTTTATCCTAAAATGCAGCACCTTGCACTTTTTGGCATTAAACCCCAGTTGCCAGGTGTCTGACCAGGTTTCAAGCTTTGCCAGATCATCCTGCAACCCCTGCCATCCCCCTAGGTCATCCACCACCACTCCTACCTTGGTATCATCAGCAAACAGACTGATCTTGCTTTTGATGTCCAATGATATGTCTGCAATGAATACCCCCCATTTAAAATGTATGCCATGGGGTGCCCAATCCCCCTCGGCATCATACACCCCCCAACAGTTTTTCTTTGCCGACAGGGGGCCCAGAGATGAGGCATACAAAAATGGCAACATTGAAAATCTGGAGTGAAAATATGAAAAATCGGTGAAGTCATGAGCATGCATAGAAACCGTGCAACACGTCTGTAACCCAATTAGTTTTGGGAGTTTGTTAGCCACATTTTTAACATAGGCATTTTGGGACCTCCACTGATGAACAGTGGTGCTGTGATTTTGTTAATCTGTCCCAAAAGTTGATTTCCCACAGCGACCACGCCATTGTGCGCCACAGGTGCGGAAACATATTTTGGGCAGGATGTGAAAAATGACAGCTATACTGTTTCATAGGGAGGTGTGAAAAAATACCAGTGTTGAAAATCTGGCATGGAAATATTGCAAATTTATGAAGTTACAAGGGTGTGTGGAAACTGCGCAACACCCACGTGCAACACAGCCATTTTATGGACTTTCAGCACCAAATTTTCAACATAGGCATTTTAGGACCTCTGCTCATGAACAGTGACACCGTCATTTCCTCAAACTGTCCCAAAAACTGATTTCGCATAGCGACCACTCTATTCTGCGCAAGACGTGCGAAAACACATTTCGGCCAGGATATGTAAAATGACAACTGTACTGTTCATCAGGAGGTGTGGTAAAATGGCAATTTTGAAAATCTGGAGTGAAAATATTACAAATTCACTAATTTACGAGTGTGCGTGGAAACGGCACAACGCACGCTTGTAAAACAGCCATGTTTGGGATTTTTTTCACGGAATTTGCAACATAGGCTTTTTGAGAGCCCCCTCCCCATGAATAGTGGCATTGTCATTGCGTTACTTAGTCCCGAAAGGTGATTCCGGTAGTGACCACAAAATCACCTTTTGGGACCAAATAACACCATGACAGTAACCGAATTCATGAGGAGGGGTCACAATAACCCATGTTGAAAACTTGGTGCAAAAATTCCAGAAAATGACAGAGATATGGAACAAAGTTGAAAAAACCCTATTTATGCCATTATACAGCTTACCGGCATTTCTTCAGTTCGTGATCGGCTTTGAAGAGTGCAGACGTGTTCCCGGTCCACCGAAGATCGTCGCGCTGGACTCCGGAGGTAAGTATGGGGTGAGGTGGGGGTGTGGGGAGGCAGGGTGCGCAGAGGGTGGGAGCAGGTTGCAGGAGGGGGGCAAGGAGATGGCGAGGGACTAAGGATAGGGACAGGGTTAAAAGAAAAAAAAAAACACTGCGGAATGGTTTTTATTTTCCAGGGAATTTGGCACACTGGGGTGGGCTCCCAGCGTGGCACCTAAGTGTTTTGGGGGGGGATGCTGTAGCCAATGAGGGATTAGGCACCCCCATCAGCACACAAGAAAAGCAGGGGGGCAAGAGCCGGGGGATTGGGCACCCCATCAGCACAGAACAAAAGTGGGGGTGACATTATGCTGATGGGGGAATGGGCTCCATCGGCAAAATAAATGGGACGGGGACAAATGCTGATGGGACTGGGCCCCCATCGGCAAAGAAAAACTGTTGGGGGTGCATGATGCAGAGGGGGTTTAAACTTGGCATACATTTTAAATGGGGGGGTCATTATGCCGATGGGGAGTGGGCTCCCCCATCAGCATTGTGACTGGAGGTGGTGAGAAGTCACTGCTGCCACGTTGTGTGCTCATTGGGAGGCGTGTTGTGTTCACGATGCATGAGATCTTCACTCTCATTGCAGAAGACCTTTTGTTAGATGTGATGGCCACATTAGGATTCATGATGTCAGAGCCTGCTGCTGGCTGATTGGGGAATGAGGGACACACCTACTGATGCATGCCCTGTGTTTGCCCAACAGTGACCGTGCCTCCAAATCTGTTACTATCGCAATATGTTGGCTGCGCATGCTCAAGCCAACATAAAAATGAAATAGGCATTGGCCATAGCAAAAGAGAAACAGAAATCAGTTTTGAAACTGCAAATGCACTTGTGGCTGCATATGGATTTATACAATCACTGGGATATTTAAACTAATAACATGGGCATTTGTAGTACTGAAACAGTCAAAAAAAACACTTTCACGGCTTTGAATTTGTGGCTGTGTAGGGAACAACTGCAACAGACTAATAAATTATTTGCCCATGTTTATGAAATTCATCGTACCATTAAAATTAACAGCAGCATTAAAACAGAATGGACCCTAGGAAAAGTTATTTGCTGCTGACAGGAAGTTGAAGGAAATGCCTCAGAATAGATTGGTTTCAGTAACAGTACTTTTGCTGGCTTCTTTGATGCAGGCCCTTGGTTTTTGTCATGTTGCCCCAAAATGTTGCTCCACTTGTGGCAGCCCGAACAATTAGCTGACCAGCATGACAGGAGGCTGGCCTCATTACGGTGCCCAGTTACCGACATGATCTCTCAGTTTTCACAGCCAGCCTCCAATAACAGTTGGACCACAGTAGCTCGTTCAGAGTGAGTTGTATAAATTTGACTAAGCTGCACCTACTTTCTCAGCCAAGTCATCATTGTGGACAGAAAGTTTAAACCCATACGCTCAAATCTGTACCAGGTGGTCTGTGTGTTTAGGAAATCTTGCGGCAGCTTCCGTGGATGGCAGTAGAGGGACTTGGCATCAGCAAGAATTTTTGGATGTACTTTTTTAAACTTTCCACAGGGCAGAACGGGGATCCAGGCATTGCATAGATGAAATCACGTTAAGATTCTTTGTTGGGCTGTCTGGGATCACCATGGTTTTTAGTGGGCTCACTGAAACGGAGAGTGGCGAACCCATGGCCATTTTCGTCAGTGTGGAATTCAAAACTGTCAGGATATAGAAGCCACAAGCCTTCACGACCACACCTGGCCATGTATAGCCGGATGTCCAGCCACACTTTCTGGACAAGGCTAGGTGCAGTATCCTGAGATAAAGCTGTGGAATTCCTCAGCTAGTCAGGCCACTCTTTGTTGTGCAGGTGGTGCTTTGAACAGTCTTTTTGTTCATTCCTGTATTTTTTCATGACCGCAATGAACACATTATTACTGGAAGTAAATTCCTGGTCTGACAAGATCGTTTATTTTATGACCGATTGCTGTACAGTTTAGATGTTTGTTGAGGGTGGCCCTGAGACTGCAGAAACAACTTAGGGCACATTCTTTGCCATCAGCATTGCAGACTTCTGCATCAAAGTTCCTGAAAGTGTCATTTAAGAACTCAGCAGATGCAGTTTTGAAATCAACAACTATTTGCTTGGCAGCAGCCCAATCAGTAAATACGCTTACACCCCAGGTTATTGTACGCCTTGTGTTTTGCTCCTTTCTTTAGTCTTCTATCCCATTAAGCTCATTTTCAGTTACAGTACAGTACCTGCTGGTGGCTGGTCCAGTGTTTGTCACTGACATTTCTTCCTCAGTCCACAGTATGGCAAGTGACACATCTTCAGTACTATTGTCGAAAACGCCATTTTCTGTGTTGTTGAAAATGCCTTCCAGCTCCTCAGTTAAACTAAAGTTGAAATTCACAGCAGAGTTGGTGGCCATGGCAGGTTTACTTATTCACCCACAGGTTCAAAAGCTAGCTGGCTAACTGTAGATTTTACAACATTCTCTGCCGGGCACTGGGCATTCTCTTGAGGGCATTCATTCAGCATTCTGGGCTACTTACTGTTGGCCAGTACTTCCTTTTTACTGTATGTAGAACACATTTGACACTTTCTCTACTCATTTATAACAAGCATTTGTCAATGCCGAACGTTGGCTTGCAGGTATTTGCAGTGGTATTTGGCACTTGGACATGGCTTAAAAAAATCAGTGACAAAGAAGAACAAGCATTTGTCAATGTTGAATGTTGCTTGCTTCTATGTGCTGTTTAGGTATTTGGAAGTCATTGGAGTGCAAATATTGAAAATTCGCGAACTTACGAGCGTGCGTAGGAACTGCGCAACGCACGCTCGTAAAACAGTCATTTTTAGGAATGTTTTCACCACATTTTCAATATAGCCATTTTAAGACCTCTGCTAATGAACAGAGTCACTGTGATTTTCTTAATGTGTCCCATACATTGATTTATCACACCGACTGCGCCATTGTGCGCTACATGGGCGGAAGCACATTTTGGGCAGGATGTGAAAAATGACAGCTGCACTGCTCATAAGGAGGTGTGGTAAAATGGCAATGTTGAAAACCTGGAGTGAAAATATTGAAAATTCGCGAACTTACAAGTGTGTATAGGAACTGCGCAACGCACGATCGTAAAACAGTCATTTTTAGGAATTTTTTCACCAAATTTTCAACATAGCCATTTTAAGATCTCTGCTCATGAACAGTGACACTGTCATTTTCTTAATGTGTCCATACATTGATTTCGCACACCGACTACATGCATTGTGCGCTACATGGGTCGGAAGCATTTTGGGCAGGATGTGAAAAATGACAGCTGCACTGCTCATGAGGAGGTGTGGTAAAATGGCAATGTTGAAAACCTGGAGTGAAAATATTGAAAATTCGCAAATTTATGAGCGTCATGAGGAACTGCACAACACACGCGCCAGAAACACCAGTTTTAGGAATATTTTCACCAAATTCTTTCAAACATAGCCATTTTTAAGACCTCTGCTCAAGTGAACAGTGTCACTGTGATTTTCTTAATGTGTCCCATACATTGATTTCTCACACAAACTGCGCCATTATGCTGCAAGCAAGCGGAAACACGTTTTGGATAAGATGTGAAAATGACAGCTGTTACTGATCATAAGGAGGTGTGGTAAAATTGGCAATGATTGAAAACCTGGAGTGAAAATATTGAAAATTCGTGAACTTATGAGTGTGCGTAGGAACTGCACAACGCACACTCGTAAAACAGTCATTTTTAGGAATGTTTTGACCACATTGTCAACATAGCCATTTTAAGACCTCTGCTATTGAACAGTGTCACTGTGATTTTCTTAATGTGTCCCATACATTGATTTCGCACACCGACTGCGCCATTGTGCGCTACATGGGTGGAAGCACATTTTGGGCAGGATGTGAAAAATGACAGCTGCACTGCTCATAAGGAGGTGTGGTAAAATGGCAATGTTGAAAATCTGGAGTGAAAATATTGAAAATTCGCAAACTTACGAGTGTGCGTAAGAACTGCGCAACGCACACTCGTAAAACAGTCATTTTTAGGAATTTTTTCACCAAATTTTCAACATAGCCATTTTAAGACCTCTGCTAATGAACAGTGTCACTGTGATTTTCTTAATGTGTCCCATACATTGATTTCGCACACCGACTGCGCCATTGTGCGCTACATGGGCGGAAACACGTTTTGGGCAGGATGTGAAAAATGACAGCTGTACTGCTCATAAGGAGGTGTGGTAAAATGGCAATGTTGAAAACCTGGAGTGAAAATATTGAAAATTCGCGAACTTACAAGTGTGTACAGGAAATGAGCAACGCACGCTAGTAAAACAGTCATTTTTAGGAATTTTTTCACCAAATTTTCAACATAGCCATTTTAAGACCTCTGCTCATGAACAGTGTCACTGTGATTTTCTTAATGTGTCCCATACATTGAGTTCGCACACCGACTGCTCCATTGTGCACTACATGGGCGGAAACACGTTTTGGGCAAGATGTGAAAAATGACAGCTGTACTGCTCATGAGGAGGTGTGGTAAAATGGCAATGTTGAAAATCTGGAGTGAAAATATTGAAAATTCGCAAATTTATAGTGTGCTAGGAACTACTGCTACACACTTTCATTAAAACGGTCATTTAGAATATTTTCACCAAATTTTCAACATAGCCATTTTAAGACCTCTGCTCATGAACAGTGTCACTGTGATTTTCTTAATGTGTCCCATACATTGATTTCTCACACCAACTGCGCCATTGTGCGCTACATGGGCGGAAACACGATTTGGATAAGATGTGAAAAATGACAGCTATACTACTCATAAGAAGGTGTAGTAAATTGGCAATGTTGAAAATCTGGAGTGAAAATATTGAAAATTCGCAAACTTACGAGTGTGCATAGGAACTGCGCAACGCACGCTCGTAAAACAGTCATTTTAAGGATTTTTTTCACCAAATTTTCAACATAGCCATTTTAAGACCTCTGCTAATGAACAGTGTCACTGTGATTTTCTTAATGTGTCCCATACTTTGATTTACGCACCGACTGCGCCATTGTAAGCTACAAAGAGGAAACACGTTTTGGGCAGGATGTGAAAAATGACAGCTGTACTGATCATAAGGAGGTGTGGTAAAATAGCAATGTTGAAAACCTGGGTGAAAATATTGAAATTTGCGAACTTACAAGTGTGTATATAGGAACTGCATAGCACGCGCTCGTAAAACAGTCATTTTGGAATTTTTTCACCAAATTTTCAACATAGCCATTTCAAGATCTCTGCTCATGAACAGTGACACTGTCATTTTCTTAATGTTTCCCATACACTGAGTTCGCACACCGACTGTGCCATTGTGCGCTACAGGGGCGGAAACATGTTTTGGGCAAGATGTGAAAAATGACAGCTGCACTGCTCATGAGGAGGTGTGGTAAAATGGCAATGTTGAAAATCTGGAGTGAAAATATTGAAAATTCGCAAACCTATGAGCGTGCATAGGAACTGTGCAACGCACACTCGTAAAACGGTCATTTTTAGGAATTTTTTCACCAAATTTTCAACATAGCCATTTTAAGACCTCTGCTCATGAACAGTGTCACTGTGATTTTCTTAATGTGTCCCATACATTGAGTTTGCACACCGACTGCTCCATTGTGCACTACATGGGTGGAAACACGTTTTGGGCAAGATGTGAAAAATGACAGCTGTACTGCTCATGAGGAGGTGTGGTAAAATGGCAATGTTGAAAATCTGGAGTGAAAATATTGAAAATTCGCAAATTTATGAGCGTGCGTAGGAACTGCACAACACACACTCGTAAAACGGTCATTTTTAAGAACATTTACACCAAATTTACAACATAGCCATTTTAAGACCTCTGCTCATGAACAGTGTCACTGTGATTTTCTTAATGTGTCCCATACATTGATTTCTCACACCAACTGCGCCATTGTGCGCTACATGGGTGGAAACACGTTTTGGATAAGATGTAAAAAATGACAGCTGTACTAATCATAAGAAGGTGTAGTAAATTGGCAATGTTGAAAATCTGGAGTCAAAATATTGAAAATTCGTGAACTACAGTGTGCGTAGGAACTGCATAGCACACACTCGTAAAACAGTCATTTTAGGAATGTTTTCACCACATTGTTCAACATAGCCATTTAAGAACTCTGCTAATGAACAGTGACCTGTCATTTTCTTAATGATGTCCCATACACTGAGTTACGCACACCGACTGCACCATTGTGCGCTACATGGGTGCAAACACGTTTTGGGCAGGATGTGAAAAATGACAGCTGTACTGATCATAAGGAGGTGTGGTAAAATGGCAATGTTGAAAACCTGGAGTGAAAATATTGAAAATTCGCGAACTTACAAGTGTGTATAGGAACTGCGCAACGCACACTCGTAAAACAGTTATTTTTAGGAATTTTTTCACCAAATTTTCAACATAGCCATTTTAAGAACTCTGCTCATGAACAGTGACACTGTCATTTTCTTAATGTTTCCCATACACTGAGTTCGCACACCGACTGTGCCATTGAGCGCTACAGAGGCGGAAACATGTTTTGGGCAAGATGTGAAAAATGACAGCTGCACTGCTCATAAGGAGGTGTGGTAAAATGGCAATGTTGAAAATCTGGAGTGAAAATATTGAAAACTTGCAAACCTACGAGCGTGCATAGGAACTGTACAACACACGCTCGTAAAACGGTCATTTTTAGGAATATTTTCACCAAATTTTCAACATAGCCATTTTAAGACCTCTGCTCATAAACAGTGACACTGTCATTTTCTTAATGTGTCTCAAACACTGAGTTCGCCCACCGACTGTGCCATTGTGCGCTACAGAGGCGGAAACATGTTTTGGGCAAGATGTGAAAAATGACAGCTGCACTGCTCATAAGGAGGTGTGGTAAAATGGCAATGTTGAAAATCTGGAGTGAAAATATTGAAAACTTGCAAACCTACGAGCGTGCATAGGAACTGTGCAACGCACACTAGTAAAACAGTCATTTTTAGGAATTTTTTCACCAAATTTTCAACATAGCCATTTTAAGACCTCTGCTCATGAACAGTGTCACTGTGATTTTCTTAATGTGTCCCATACATTGAGTTCGCACACGACTGCTCCATTGTGCACTACATGGGCGAGCTGCGTTTTGGGCAAAGATGTGAAAAATGACAGCTGTACTGCTCATGAGGAGGTGTGGTAAAATGGCAATGTTGAAAATCTGGGTGAAAATATTGAAAATTAGTTAACTACAGTGTGCGTGGAACTGCATAGCACACATAAAACAGTCATTTTTAGAATATTTTCACCACATTTTCAACATAGCCATTTTAAGACCTCTGCTAATGAACAGTGTCACTGTGATTTTCTTAATGTGTCCCATACATTGATTTGCGCACACCGACTGCGCCATTGTGCCTACATGGGTGGAAACACGTTTGGGCAGGATGTGAAAATGACAGCTGCACTGCTCATAAGGAGGTGTGGTAAAATGGCAATGTTGAAATCTGGAGAAAATATTGAAATCGTTAACTTCGGGTGCATAGGAACTCGCATAGCACACTCGTAAAACAGTCATTTTGAGGCGTTTTCACCACATTGTCAACATAGCCATTTTAAGACCTCTGCTATTGAACAGTGTCACTGTGATTTTCTTAATGTGTCCCATACATTGATTTACACACACCGACTGCGCCATTGTTACCATGGGGAAGCACATTTGGGCAGGATGTGAAAATGACAGCTGCACTGCTCATAAGGAGGTGTGGTAAAATGGCAATGTTGAAAATCTGGAGTGAAAATATTGAAAATTCGCAAACTTACGAGTGTGCATAGGAACTCGCATAGCTTTCGTGTAAACAGTCATTTTTAGGAATTTTTTCACCAAATTTTCAACATAGCCATTTTAAGATCTCTGCTCATGAACAGTGACACTGTCATTTTCTTAATGTTTCCCATACATTGATTTCGCACACCGACTGCGCCATTGTGCGCTACAGGGGTGGAAACATGTTTTGGGCAAGATGTGAAAAATGACAGTTGCACTGCTCATAAGGAGGTGTGGTAAAATGGCAATGTTGAAAATCTGGAGTGAAAATATTGAAAACTTGCAAACCTCATGAAGGCAGTATAGGAACTGTGCAACACACTCGTAAAACAGTCATTTTTAGGAAATTTTTCACCAAATTTTCAACATAGCCATTTTAAGACCTCTGCTCATGAACAGTGTCACTGTGATTTTCTTAATGTGTCCCATACATTGAGTTCGCACACCGACTGCTCCATTGTGCACTACATGGGCGGAAACACGTTTTGGGCAAGATGTGAAAAATGACAGCTGTACTGCTCATGAGGAGGTGTGGTAAAATGGCAATGTTGAAAATCTGGAGTGAAAATATTGAAAATTCGCAAATTTATGAGCGTGCGTAGGAACTGCACAACACACACTCGTAAAACGGTCATTTTTAGGAATATTTTCACCAAATTTTCAACATAGCCATTTTAAGACCTCTGCTCATGAACAGTGTCACTGTGATTTTCTTAATGTGTCCCATACATTGATTTCTCACACCAACTGCGCCATTGTACGCTACATGGGCGGAAACACGTTTTGGATAAGATGTGAAAAATGACAGCTGTACTACTCATAAGAAGGTGTAGTAAATTGGGAATGTTGAAAATCTGGAGTGAAAATATTGAAAATTCGCAAATTTATGAGCGTGCGTAGGAACTGCACAACACACACTCGTAAAACGGTCATTTTTAGGAATATTTTCACCAAATTTTCAACATAGTCATTTTAAGACCTCTGCTATTGAACAGTATCACTGTGATTTTCTTAATGTGTCCCATACATTGATTTCGCACACCGACTGCTCCATTGTGCGCTACATGGGCGGAAGCACATTTTGGGCAGGATGTGAAAAATGACAGCTGCACTGCTCATAAGGAGGTGTGGTAAAACAGCAATGTTGAAAATCTGGAGTGAAAATATTGAAAATTCGCAAACTTACGAGTGTGCATAGGAACTGCGCAATGCACGTGCGTAAAACAATCATTTTAGGATTTTTCACCAAATTTTCAACATAGCCATTTTAAGACCTCTGCTAATGAACAGTGTCACTGTGATTTTCTTAATGTGTCCCATACATTGATTTCGCACACCAACTGCGCCATTGTGCGCTACATGGGTGGAAACATGTTTTGGGCAGGATGTGAAAAATGACAGCTGTACTGATCATAAGGAGGTGTGGTAAAATGGCAATGTTGAAAACCTGGAGTGAAAATATTGAAAATTCGCGAACTTACAAGTGTGTATAGGAACTGCGCAACTGCACGCTCGTAAAACAGTCATTTTTAGGAATTTTTTCACCAAATTTTCAACATAGCCATTTTAAGATCTCTGCTCATGAACAGTGACACTGTCATTTTCTTAATGTTTCCCATACACTGAGTTCGCACACCGACTGTGCCATTGTGCGCTACAGAGGCGGAAACATGTTTTGGGCAAGATGTGAAAAATGACAGCTGCACTGCTCATAAGGAGGTGTGGTAAAATGGCAATGTTGAAAATCTGGAGTGAAAATATTGAAAACTTGCAAACCTACGAGCGTGCATAGGAACTGTGCAACGCACACTCGTAAAACAGTCATTTTTAGGAATTTTTTCACCAAATTTTCAACATAGCCATTTTAAGACCTCTGCTCATGAACAGTGTCACTGTGATTTTCTTATTGTGTCCCATACATTGAGTTCGCACACCGACTGCGCCATTGTGCACTACATGGGTGGAAACACGTTTTGGGCAGGATGTGAAAAATGACAGCTATACTGCTCATGAGGAGGTGTGGTAAAATGGCAATGTTGAAAATCTGGAGTGAAAATATTGAAAATTCGCAAATTTATGAGCGTGGCGAGGAACCTGCACAACACACGCTCGTAAAACGGTCATTTTTAGGAATATTTTCAACACATTTTCAACATAGCCATTTTAAGACCTCTGCTCATGAACAGTGTCACTGTGATTTTCTTAATGTGTCCCATACATTGATTTCTCACACCAACAGCGCCATTGTGCGCTACATGGGTGGAAACACGTTTTGGATAAGATGTGAAAAATGACAGCTGTACTGCTCATAAGAAGGTGTAGTAAATTGGCAATGTTGAAAATCTGGAGTGAAAATATTGAAAATTCGCGAACTTACGAGCCTGCATAGGAACTGCACATCGCACGCTCGTAAAACAGTCATTTTTAGGAATTTTTCCACCAAATTTTCAAAATAGGCTTTTTGAGAGCCCACCTTATGAACGCTGGCACTTTTGTTTCATTAATCAGGCCTGAAAGGTGATTTCACGCAGTGACTGCGAAATCACCCTTCGGGCCCGAATAACGCCATGACAGTAACAGAATTCATGAGAAGGGGTCCCAAAAACCCCATGTTGAAAATTTGGTGCAAAAATTCCAAAAAATGCCTGAGATATGCAACAAAGTTGAAAACCCCCCATCTAGCCCATTATACTGCTTATCGGCATTTCCTCAGTTCGCGGTCGGCTTTGAAGAGTGCAGACGTGTTCCCGGTCCAGCGATGATCATCACGCCGAGCTCCGGAGGTAAGTATGGGGTGAGGGGGGGTGTGGGGAGGCAGGGTGCACAGTGGGTGGGTGCGGGTTGTGGGGGTGAGAGACAGCGATGGAGCGTTTTCTTTTTTGCAGGTTTTTTTTTTTACTCAGGCGATTGGGGCGTTCACCATGCTGGGGTGAGCTCGGCGTGGCAGCAGGGGCAGCTGTTTGGGGAGCGTGGAGCCGACGGAGTTGGGCACCCCGTCAGCAGGCGACTCGGACGTTTGCCACGCTCGGGTGGGCTTCCAGCGTGGCAGCAGGGAAAGCTGTTTGGGGAAGGTGGAGCCGACAGAGGATTGGGCACCCCCGTCGGCAGACGACACAGGACATTGCCATGCTGGGGTGGGCTCCCAGCATGGCACCAAAGATTTGGGGGGGGTGACACACTGCCAGCACACAGCGGTGGTTTTCTTTGAAGAGAAGACCACCGCTGTCACACACAGCACCGCATCGATTGGTGCAGGACCGCCACGCCTGCTCAACGGAGCAGAGGATTTCACAGAACAGGCACACCTCCAAAGTGTCCCATTCTCCCAAGACGTTCCTTGCGCATGCGCGCAAGCGAAAGTAATAAAGGAGAACTGTGCTGAACCTGAAAGTCATTTTTCCTAGTAGAAGTTGTTTTCTTAAATGCTAGTTCAAATTCTGTTATTGTTCTATCTATACTGGCCAGTTAGTAACCTCTGTCATTGTTTCTGATTTACACTCTGGAGTTTAGTTCCATTTTAGAGCAGTTCTATGTAGTTTATATCCCTCTCGCAACCATACAGTTCTACAGTGGAATATGGATGCATTGTGCTAACAATAAAAGATCTCAGCAAGGGACATAAGGTACATCATAAAGTTCTAAAATGGTACCAGCCATGTGTAAATCAGAAGCACCCACTAAGTTAACAAAAAAGCCTGTGAAGATGTATAACCCCTAGGTGATGCTACCCTATGGGCTACTACCCCTGCCTGCATGACTATGCACAGGTTGAGGGGCCTAAGCTCGGTGAACGGGTGCCTCCACCCAGAGGAGTGGTTTTGGGGTAGTATAACTGCTGTTGATATAGCCTTCCAGGATGCTATAATCACCCACCAACCCTTCTAGTGGCCTACACAATCACATGTACCATATGACAGTAATGATATGCTCACACTAATTGCACTTACCACCAGGGCTGGATCTGCTGCAGTTGCCCTGGAGACCCCCTGGAAAATAAGACCAGTGATATAACAGTACAATGGCAGTACAATATCCCCAACTAGAAGGTACACACTAACCAGATTAAGCGTGAAAAACCACAATCTGATTTATTCAGGGGGATGTGAACAAGGATGGGGCGTAAATCTAGCCGTGATTGGCAAATCTGATTATATTCAGGTTGGTAAAGCATACACTGTGAGTTCCTCTGACCAAGTCCCGCAATCATGGATACCCAGTTGGAAAACAGGCTAGCCTGAAGCGTTGCCCGGGGTAGGCCAGCGTTGCAGCTGTTGTTGGGGCCCTTAGGAAGGAACATACAATTAGCATACACTCAACCCAAAGATTTGTAATCCGGAGCCGGATGGCTCTGTCCGTTGTAAATAAACCCAGAACAATAAAATCAGATGAACACACAAATGATTGCAGCTTAGTTTTATTTTTATTGTGCATTAGGCAATATACCTGCCTATTTTCAGACACGACCCGGGAGAGTACAAAATTCAATATTAGTAAACAGACACAGGTACATAGATACAGTCTAACATTGCAACAGATATCCTTGCAGAGATATACATAAATTTATTCAACAAGCAGGACCATCCATGCAGGGATGAGATTATACAGGTCAAGCACATTTGAGAGTCGTATGAGGTGTAAAGGCAGAAAACAGGAGTAAAGACAGTTAGAATAAGAAAGGTTAGGCACAGGCACAAGACTCAAGTGCTAAGAGGTGAGAAAATAGTGCAGTATTGAAGGAGGAGTGGGACAATGGGCCCTTTAAACAGTGGGGAAGAGTATTCGAGAATTTGGGGGCAAAATGTGCAAAAGCTTGTTCACTCATTTTAGTTGAGTAGCACGGGACATCGAGCAATGGAAGAAGGGAGGAACTTAGAGGGTGGGAGTGAAGCACTGGGTTAAACATTGTTCTAAGTGCTGTAGGGCTGGGAGTTCTGGTCATGGAGTCTATGAAACAACTCAGAAAGTAAAGGTGGTGGGATTTGGATGACAGAGAGTGCAGGGCAGAGTAGAGGAGACAATGGTGGGTGAGATGAGGAGCAGATAGAGCAAACCTACAAATATTATTGTAAGTGGTGTCCCACTTTTGGAGATTAACAGCAGCGACATGGGAGAGGGTAGGGAGAGTGTATAGTAGCCATGGGAGCAGGACACCACTAGCAAATGAGACCCTGGCTGCAGGGGTTAAGGAGTGGCACACGCGGTATGCAGCCCCAGTCCTCATGTTAATGGATCAACATACTTCATTAATGTGAGATGAGCAGGGAGCAACCCTGTTTTGTACTCATGCTACCCAGACCAGGATGCAGGACAGGTGAGATGAAGACCTTGTGGACATTGAACTGGATTGCCAGGGGAAGCAGGGCCAACATGCCTCACTGTGGTGGACACTACCTGTTCGGTGGTGTTGACCGGGGGGGCCGAATCCCTGAGCGGGTCTTTTGCTGGAAATGACTCTGAATCAGGAGTAGCAGCCTAGGCCAAGGTGGCAGGGCCCAGGCAGACCGAGCAGTTCTGATAAAGTCCGTGAAAAGTGCTGGAGCAGCTTCCAGCTAGCGTAACAGAACTCTGAGGTTCCGATTGGTCCAACACTGGCAGTTCCAGAACCAAAATGGTGGCTCCAGTCCAAATGTTCATGCTGCAAATGGAAACAGGTTAGACAATCTCCTACATTATTACAACTACAGATAAACAGTAAATAACTACTTTTCCTACAGAGCTCCCTCTGTGCCAATAGCGACGGCAAAATGGAGCAGAAATACGGACTGTCTGGCTGGTTGCGAGCCTTAATTACTCGGACCCAGCCCAGACTAATTTTCACACACAACATAATGGTTCTCTTAAAGAGACAGGCAAGGAGGCTTATTATAGCACTCTCATGCAGGCAATTTTAAACAGCTGGACACAGAACACCATCCTGACAGTGGGCATTAGGCAAGCCCAGGAAGACATTATAGGAACCCCTATTTGTGTGTGTGTGTGGGGTGGGGGTTACAGATGGAACAGTGACAGAATTGTAACCAGTATTTAAAAATCAGCTTCTACCAGGAATAACGACTTATAGGTTCAAAGCTGTTCTCCTTTAATGGTCAAAAAATATGGACAGAATTCTGCACAAAATTAACAAAAATTATCCACTTCATCTAGCTCTCAAAAAAGGAACCAACTCAATTTGGTCATTAAGTGCAGGGCTTTTAGAGCTCCCAGTTGAATGATCTAGATAGGCTCCCTTTTTATGTTCGTGCTTGTGCTCACACAAAGCGAACATATTGTTATGATAGTGGAGTTGAGAGGATGTATCACTATCAGTCCAGTGCAGGGCAGTCTGCAGTGGGCTCAGCAATGTCAGACCAATCATCAGCCATGCTGATCGTGACACTCTTTGGGCTTGCTGGGCAGAAAGTTCTTGAAGTTCTAAGAAAACAGCCTCCCGAATCACAGGGCGGTTCTTTGCTTTGATCTGCATGACGCCACCCAGCAAGCAGATGATTGTCATCATAATCGGCATGTACTGTGTCCTCACCCTTAAAACACAACTGACAATCCCACAATCCCACCCTCTGCCAAGTATCCCTCCCACCACCCTGTTGCTTCCCATCCCCCATAAATATGAACCCGACTAGAGATGCAGTAAAGTTTTAATTCGCTGGTGAAAATGCCGTGAAGTCGGCAAATTCACCCTGCAGAGCACTTTGCATAATTTTTTGAAAATTACCCAAAATTCACCATTTGAGACTTCACCTTGCTTTTGTGGTTTTTATGTGCAAATTGCACTTAAAAACTCAAAGCAAGTAGAGGTGATAAATGGGAATTCCTCCAAACCACCCCAATCTATCCCTGGTGTTTAGTGGACCCTCCCCCCCAGCACAGTTACAACAATCACCCTCCCGCCTCCTACACACATACACACACACACACACACCAATTGTCAGCCAGTTGGCAACATCTTGTAAACATATACATTTTTTTATTACATTCCACATTCCCTGGTGTCTAGTGGACCCCCCCACCAGACACAGTTACAACAATCACCCTCCCGCCCCCAAACACCCCCACCAATGGTAGGCCAGTCAGCCACAGCCCACATGTAAAAATACATATATTTTTAATTAAAGCCCCCATTCTCTGGTGTTTAGTGGACCCCACCCACCCCACCCCATCTAGACCACTACCACATCACCTCGCCCCCCAGGCCACCCCAAGTAGGCCACTGGCGCAGCCCTCCACTCACCTCCACAGCCGGTGGCCTGACTGAGCTCTAATGAATGAGTCCTTGACCCCACTGAAAATGTAACTTGCCTTTCAGCTGGGCTATCTTGCATAAATACGTTGTAAAGATGGGTAAAAGCAGGGCCCCATTGGAAACAAGATACTGCATCTGGGCTGTGCTGTCCTGGGTAAATACAGTGTAAAAACTGGAAAAAGCAGGATCCCACTGAAAACATGATAGCATCTGAGCTGTGCTATCCTGGGTAAATACAGATCAAAAATGTGTCAAAGCAGGACTCCACTGAAAATTAGATATTGCGTCACAGCTGGGTTCTATGTTACCCTATGTAAAGATATTGCAAAACTGTGTAAAAACAGGACACTACAGCAAAAGTCCACTGAAAAGGAGATGTTGGGGATAATCTGCCCTAGAAAAATACATTATAAAAGCAGGACAGACAGGGACCACACTCAAAATGAGATTTCACAACTCATCACTACTAGCCTGGGTAAATGCTGTACAAAACTGTGTAAAATGAGGACCCTATTGCAATGACATATTACCTTGTATGGCTTTACCTTGTGTATCCAGTTATCTTTCAATGCTTTTTTCATGACTCATTACCCTAACGAACTTTAATGTTAGGCCTATGTGATTCCATTTCCACTGTCCGACTGCTCTATTGTCTGTACCAGACCAGGCTCTACTTGGGCTAGTACTGTTCATGTCTTTCTTTAAAACGTACCATAAACTAGGCTCTACTTGAGCTAGTACTGCTCATGTTCTTTAAATGTAATGTAATCCTTTATTGATGTGGAACCTTTGTAAAAGAGCACTTGTGCTCAAAGGTGTTATCCTAACATTTAGTAAATAAATAAATAAATAAACATCACATCTGGCTTATCTTTGGTAAATACATAGCAAAAATGTGAACATGCAGGACCTAGTACAACAGCATGCAAGCAAAATTTGACATTGACAGATGCTTATTAGAATAAGGGAGTCTGTGTTGCCACCTTACCTGCCTGATGTACTGTAACTCTTTCAATTCCACAAAACTCAAATAAAGGCTATGACAGAACTGACGTACTGACCGTGTGCCGTACCAGAGATTCAGATCACAGTCTCAAAATACTCACTAATTTTAACATTATGGTGCAGATACCCTTTTCCCTCGTGCCTCTGCAGGCTTACCTCAGAAAGGGTGTAGTACCTCCCCTCCTACCTTCCTCCCCTGGCTTTCTCCGCATACCTATCCCAGTAGGGGTGGTTTTTACCCCTTCTCTGCTACCCTTTTCCACCCAACCTGCAGTATTTCAAGCCCCTAGGATGCAGCTCTGTGGACCTGAAAAGCCAGATTTTGATCGCACCACCAATATTTTGTTGGAGAGCTTCAACTTGCCTCCAAATTCCAATGCTGGCCTACCACGACAGGGGTAGGTTCATGAGCCATTGCAGGGTAGCTCTAAAATGGGGGGTATCAGAAGCCCTGCCATTGCTGGGAAAACTTCAAGACGTAATATTTAGATGCAGTTCAGCTTGCATTTCATACTTTTTTTTCTGTCATTCTGTAGAGCCGTGCTGAAGAAGATCATTAACAAGAAACCTTTCGTGCCTCAGAGCCCTCTAGGCCCACTGCTGAGATTCTGTCTGCAGGATTTGATGATATGGTCCCTACTTTATGTTCTACCCATGCTTTCAGGACCAGTCTCCCACAGCTGGGTGAATAAAGCTTAAGACCCAGAGTTGCTTCATACTGCCAGGCCCTCTGAAAACCAACCTGTAAGATGAGCTTCACAGAGACTGGGACACTATTTCATTGTTAGTATAAACAACCAAACAATTCCTATATTGTTCTGTCATTCAGGTGTGCAGCAGTAACTTTTGCAATGTGTACCTAATCTTTTAAATCTCCAAACCACACCATCTACATGTGACCTATAGAGAAGCCGACGAACCATGCCCTGCAGTATCTTAAAAGGGAAGTAAACTTTGAAGGTCCTCCCAAAGTCTTTAAGCTCATAAAAAGCTCTTTCAAACAAGGTATTGTGACCAGAAATATCTTTATATAAATCAGTCATTAAATAAAAACCTGGCAGCTGCCACGTTGAGACAGGAAGTAATGTCATTAGACGACTAGCTGTGCTTAAGAAGCAGGTGTTCAAAGTTTTCACTTCTACAAGAACTATGCAGTTGAATATTTTAGTATTTGTGTTTTAATGTGTTACTAAAAGACATTCTACTGTTATAATAATTGCTTCGAATGTGCAATGAAATTAATAAATTTTCACTTCTACTTTTCAAACTACTAGTAAAAAGAATTTAATTGAATTTTGGTATTGTGCTATCCGACAAGCCCAACAACTGAGGGGCCTAAAGTATTTCAGTGACAAACTGCAGATTTATTTCTGTCTTCTTTTTTTAACAAGAAATACTTCTTTTAATAACTCACTGCATCTTTATGTGTTTATGTTTTTGCTCATCTGTGTACTTTTGCAATTATTGATCCTTGTTTTTTCTTCCCAATAAAAATCTAGACAGTAAGAAAAGAGTTCCTGTTAGCATAGAAAAACATGCTCACAGATAATAAAAAATGACAAACTGAAGACCAGCTCCGTAGCTCCAAGTGTAGTTTGGGACTACTGTTGTATGCTGTAATCCCACGTTCATACCCTGAGCCAAGGATAGTAGGAGCACAGACTGACAAGAATGGTGATAGAATTGATCAAGAGAAGGAAGATGGGCTACAAAATGGGAACAAATCAGCTGCAATGATGCACAATATCAGTTACTCATTGCCTGTATCACTAGAACAGTTACCCACAGCTGGCTTCCCATCATCAGTGCATCCTTGAGCATCTGTTTTCCCTGCCCTGGTCAGGCATGGCCACAGAGGGTTTTTTCTCCTATGGTGCAGATGTTTCCTTATTTTTCATATCCCACTCTCCTTCCTTACTACCATCTAGATGCAGTAGTATCCTGGGGGTTGTGTGTCAGCACGTGGTTATTCATACCGCCTAGTGCACCGTCACCATGTCACCACCAGTAGACACTCCAAAGTGGAGTGTCGCTCTCTGCCACAGTGAGTTTATGTGCTGCCCCACCCCCGATGGATTATTTTGAGTGGGCAGGAGTAGATCCAATATGTCTAGCCCACTTGCTCCCACCCCATGGCACATTTGTTTATGTGCTGCTTCCTTCCCTAGGCCTCAATGGATAATTTCAGGAGGAGGGTTTAGTAGCTGTTCCAATTTGGCTAACCCAGTCACTCCCTTCCATAGTGTGTCTACGTGCTCCTTTGACCCCTGCTAAATTATTGGGGGAGCTGTAGTAGCTCCAATCTGGCTAGCTCAATCACCCCCTCCCACAGTACACCAACTCCATTGTAAATATTGTGAAATACTGGAACAAATGGGTGTGTGATTGGGAGCAAAACAGTTGCATCGTTGATGACACCAGGCAGTCTGAAAGACAATCAGGAGTGGAAGACATCTTTTTAGTGGCACCTCTACCCGAAGCCAACACCCCAGTTCCCAAAATATCTGTTTATATGCCACACCATCCCCGATGAATGATTTCAGGATTGCGACATGCAGTAGTAGCACTAATTTGGCCACTCCAGTCACTCCCTCCAACAGCTTAGTTATTTACCCACTGCCTCTCACTAAGCCCTGATGACTGATTTTTTTTGTAGGAGAGTAGTAGTAGCTCCAATACGGCTGGACCAGCTGCCTCTCTCTAACAGCATGTTTTTTAGAGTGCCCCAATGAATCTAATTGGATGATTTTGTGGTATGGCAGCAGTAGCTACAATCCACCAGTCCTGCTAGCCCAGTCACCCCTTATCACAGTGTATCCACTCCTTTTTAAGTATTCTGACAGATGGGGTGACTGGCATGATGCTAGGCAGACTGACTGGCAGACTGCCAAGAGCCAAAGATGCCATTTTACTTGTACTGTCTCCTTAGCCCAACCCTTACAATAATTCTTTGCAAATACCATTGTAACACTATTGGTTTGTCATTGCCCCTGTGATTACCACTATACTGCCATTTGGGTTTTTATGATATCACAGTGGATTTCTTCCAGTTCCATTGTGATAGCCATTCTATCTCTGTCATAGCACTGCACCAAGAAAAATCAAAATGTAAACTAATATTGTAACACCAGGTTACCATTGGGTAGTACCACTGCAGTTTGTAGCCCACCACTGTGTTGCTATTGCAGTGCTGTTGTGTTGCCAATGTGATACGTTTGGTAAGGGATCCCCCATTACCAAAACTTTGTTTACATGCCCCCCTAATTCCTGATGGATGACTGGGGAGCAGCAGTAGTTTTAATCTGGCTAACCCAGTCAAATCCCTCCTGCAGTGAATCTGTTTACATCCCCTGACCTCCAAGGGATTATTTGTGTTTATATGTGTGTGTGTGTGAGTGGCGGTGAGGGGGGAGCTGTAGTAGCTCCTATCCCTCTAGCCCATTCACCCCCTCCCACCGTGAGCCAGCTTTTTAGTAAGTATTGCTAGAGACTGAAGTGAACAGGCGCGTGGCTCAGAGGGAGCAGACCACTTGCATCATTGCATCATTCATAAAGCTAAGTGGACTGATTTATCATTTTATAACAGAAGCAAACAATTTTTCAACAGTAATGGTCAATTTTTCTAGTATCATCAATGATGCAACTGCTCCATCCCCTTTCTCCCAGTCGTGGGCCCACTTCCTCCTGTCTATCACAATAATAACAAGGGAACAGCTGAGCTGTGGGATAGGGCAACTGGGCTAGTCAAATTGGAGCTACTACTGCTCCCACCCCACAAATCAAAGATATGGGGTTGGGGAGCAATCACTATGCCACACCTCACCACGCCTCCAGGTAAATTCCTGGGAGTCACTAGGAAGGGGAAATTCCATAGCCTAGTGTTTGTGTGTTTGCTTTGCTTGGTATTTACAGTTGGACAACACTGCCACTGTGGACAGATACTAATGTAAACCTAGGCTGTTATCATACAGATGGAAAAGGGGCAATGTGTTATTCCATAAAGTGTATACTTCCACTTGCGATGACAGTGATCCTAATTCAGGAGTGAGCTTGGGTCTTGGGGGGCTGGACAGGGAAAGGAGGACTGAGTAGCCAATGGACAGCTTTCTTACTTCTGGTAGGATGACAGCTGTGCCCTGCACAGTGACCACCACCTGGTGGAGGCTCAGTGGTATCACAGCCAAGGCAAACAAAGTGGGAGGGATGCCATCAGACCCTGGCACGTGGTATGCATGAACACACACGTCACTACATGGTTGACTCCCTAGGGGAGAAAATCATAGGAAAAAAAGCCTGGTCCACCAGGGCAAAACAAGCACCCCCTGCAGGCTCATACACTACCAGCCTGGGCAGCTTCTCATTCCTTGCATCAACCCTCATCTTACTCGGAGCACCAGTTCTTCATTAACCCCCGTTGCCATACTTCCCAAGGCCAAAGGTCCTTCACATGCCAAGCCCTCCTCTGGTTCAATTCCCTTCGGGATAATATAGCTAACATTCCCATTCTGGGTGCCTTTAAACAGAATCTTAAGCAACAAATAGTGTCTTCTCCACCTGCGACTGCCTTCTCTAATCCTCCTTCTCTGTTTCCCTTTCCCTCAACTGCTCCCCCTCCAGCTGTAGACCCACCTCCTTTGCCTGTGCCTCCTCCTTCTTTCCATTACCCTTCTATTCTCTTCCTCCTCCTCCCCTTCCTCTTCTCCACCCCTGACCCAATGTCTGCTCCCTATACTTGTCTTATCATTGTGGACTTGCCCCGCATAATAAATACCATCCCCTCTGTATTTCCCACTTGACAAGGCCACTTGGCTGCCCACCTTCTCTGTACACTCTCTACACTTTGGACTATGTCCTCCTACAGCACTTAGTAACTTGTCAAAACTTGGTACTGCCACTACAGCCGCACATGCTCAGCTCATGTTTTGTTGTTAATTCTTATCTACACTAAGTATAAGCTCCGTTATTCAATTGTTGTTTTGCTAACAGATGTTTTGTTTTCATTCTTACCTGACATAGAACCTATGTAACAAGCTTTCAGCTCCAAGGTGTTAATCCGAGACCATTATAAACAAATAAATAAATAAACCTACCACTCCACTCACTCCCGTAATGGTCCTGGGCAAGTGGTGGGTGTGTAAGGCAGCAGAAGGTAGCTGACACTAAGGCTGATGCCATTAAGGAGTGGACAGACTGGAGAACTAGAGAATCAAAAGCACGAAAATGGTAAGAAATCTGAAGTTTCTCATGGAAATACTCTGTACAATTTTTAGTTGAGATTTTCAAATACTCCAATACCAAAGGTTTATTGAATAATTTTTAAGTTCGTAGATCATGCAAGCGCTAACAAACTTGTTGATATGAGAGTTGTTAAACAGGGGTATGAGGGGTGCCAACCCAATGACCAGGTGCTGCAGGGGCCAGTCTGTGACCAGCAAATCAGCAGGCAGTATCCTGATGACGCTGTTTTGCTGAGGAGGCTGGTCTCAGCAAACTTTTCAAAGGACAGAGCCAACGCTGCACATGGCTCTGTCCTTTGAAATGTGAGCTCTTCAGCTGCAGCGCCTCAGTGTGTGTGTGTGTGTGTCTCCTGGTTCAGCAGTTTCCCCATTCGCTGCAGCTCAGCACATCTTTCCTGGTGAAACAATTTCCCTGGTCCCTGCATCCCCATAATGTCTTTCCTGGTTAAACAATTTCCCCGGTCCCTGCAGCCCCATATTGTCTTTCCTGGTTAAACAATTTCCCCGGTCCCTGCAGCCCCATATTGTCTTTCCTGGTTAAACAATTTCCCCGGTCCCTGCAGCCCCATAGCATGGCTTTCCTGGTTAAACAATTTCCCCGGTCCCTGCAGCCCCATAGCATGGCTTTCCTGGTTAAACAATTTCCCCATTCCCTGCAGCTCCATAGTGTGTCTTTCTTGGTGAAAGAATTTCCCCTTTACGACATCAGGATGCCCATTCCTGATGTAGGATTCTCCTCCCCCGTCTATATTGTTAACCGACAATGGGGTGCCCAATCCCCCTGTCGGCAATGGCACACCCCCACACACACACTATTATGGCACACTGGGAGATCACCCCAGTGTACCTAAATGTTTAAAAAAAAATTCCTGTAAAATAAAAAAAAACATCCAGCCGAAGTCTTTTTTTTAAAATTTTACCTGTAAAAAGAAAACCTTCCAGCGTCATCTCCCCAGTCCCCCCTCCCCCACCTCAACCCTCCCTCTGCTCACCCACCTCCCCACACTCACCCACCCATACTTACCCTCCAGAGGTCAGAAGCGCGATCTTCACTGGCCTGGGATACATCTGCAGTCTTCAAAGTCAACTAGGAACTGAGGAATCAGGTAAGCCTGTATAATGGGACTCAATGGGGGGGGTTTCAACGAGGTTGATATCTCAGCCATTTTTAGGAATTTTGTCCAAAATTTTCAACATGGGGTTCTTGGGACCCCACCTTGTGAACATGTCAGTGTCATTTCATTTCTCTGTCCCGAAAGGTGATTTTGCGGTCACTGTGGAATCACCTTTCAGGAACGATTACTGAAATGACAGTGCCACTGTTCATAAAGTGGGGTCCCAAAAAGCCTATGTTGCAAATTTGGTAGAAAAATTCCAAAAAATGCCTGCATTATCGTGTGCATTGTGCAGTTTCTAAGCACGCTCGTAATTTCACTAATTTTTTATATTTTCACTCCAGATTTTCAACATTGCCATTTTTTCACATCTCCTTATAAACAGTAGAATTGTCATTTTTCACATCCTGCCCAAAATGTGTTTTCGCACATGTGGCTCAGAATGGCGCAGTTAGTGTGCAGAATCAACTTTTGGGATGGATTAACAAAGTCACAGTGCTACTGTTCATGAGAGGAGATCCCAAAAAAGCCATGTTTAGAATCTGGTGAAAAAATTCCACAAAATGCTTGTGTTAAGAGCGTGTGTTGCGCAGTTTCTGTGCATGCTCATATCTGCCAATTGTTTATATTTTCACTCCAGATTTTCAACATTGCCATTTTTTCACACTTCCTTATGAACAGTACAGTTGTAATTTTTTTGCATCCTGCCTGAAATGTGTTTTTGCACCTGTGGTGCAGAATAGTGCAGTCGCTCTGCGAAATCACCTTTTGGCAAGAATGAACAAAATGACACTGGCATTCTTCATGAGATGAGGTACCAAAAGGTCATGTTAAAAATTTGGTGACACAACTCCAAAAAATGGCCAAGTTATACCCGATCGTTCACAATTTTCTACACACTCGTGTAACTTTGATCATTTTCAATATTTTCACTCCAAATTTTCAGTATAGCCTTTCTATCACACCACCTCATGAACAGTACAGCTGTCATACAACTGTCTATTGATCATTATCAATAAAACTCTTTCTGCGCTACTACACTTCCTTATCTCTACACATGATGAACTTTCAGCATTGGCAAGTGCTTGCTACTAGTTGTCAGAAAAGTAAAGGTGATAGCTCACTAGATTCATTGCATATGCACTTATAAGAGTAGAGAAACACAGAAAGATAGACTTTGATGGCAGATAAGGACACTTGGCCCACCCAGTCTGCCCAGTTCCCTACCTATTGGATAAGCTGCAGATCCTAGTTAACCAACAGCCTACTTCCTCCTACCCCCCCACAAGAATTGCTTTATGTCTGTCCCATGCATTCTTGAATTCCCCCACTGTTTTTGACCCATAACCTCCTCAGGAAGGCCATTTCATGTGTCCACCAGCAGTCTGTGAAAAAATACTTCCTCATGTTGCCCCCAAGTTGTCCTCCCCTCTGTTTTCAAATTGTGTCCCCTTGTTCTTGCACATCTCTTTTTCTGAAACATGCTATCCTCTTGGACTTTGTTGATTCCCTTGAGGTACTTGAAAGTTTCTGTCATGTCCCCCCTCTCCCTCCTTTCCTCAAGGGTATACATATTAAGCTCCTTTAGTCTCTCTTTGTATGGCTTCTGTTGCAGACTCTGCACCATTTTAGTTGCCCTCCTCTGGACTGCCTCCATCCTGTCTATGTCCTTGCATAAATGGGATCTCCAGAACTGCATGCAGCACTCCAGATGGGGTCTCACCAACTGTCTGTACAGAGGGATAACAACTTCTTGTTTTCTATTGGTGATGCCTCTCCCTATACATCCCATTATCCCCCCAGCCCTCCTTACTGCCTTCTCACATTGCTTGCTTACCGTTTGGTCATCTGATATGGCTACCCCTAGGTCCCTTTCCATTTTTGTTGTTGTTAATGCCCCCCCCATTGTGTACTCTTCCCCTAGGTTTTTGTTTCCCAGGTGCATTACTTTGCACTTGTTTGCATTGAATCTAAGCTGCCATACTTTAGACCATTCCTACAACATTGCCAAGTCCCTTCTCATCCTTTCCACCCCCACCTTGTGTATCAGCTCTGTTGCAGATCTTTGTGTCATCTGTAAAGAGGCATACCTTTCCTTCCAGTCCCTCAGCAATGTCACTTATAAAGACATTGAAAAGGACTGGACCCAGTACTCAACCCTACAGTATCCTGCTCTTAACCCCCCTTTCTTCAGAGTGGACTCCATTTACTATTACCCTCTGTGTCTTGTTGTCCAGCTAATTATTTACCCAGGCTACCACCCTGGGACCCACTCCCAGGCTGGCTAATTTGTTTATTAATCTTTTGTATAAGACTGTGTCAAATGCCTTGCTAAAGTCTAAGTATGCCATGTCCACAGCCCCTCCCTGGTCTACTACTTTGGTCACCCAGTCAAAGAAATCTATTAGATACGTCTGACATGACCTCCCCACTGTGAATCCATGCTGCCTTGAGTCCTGTGCTCTGTTGGCCTCTAGGTATTCAACAATTCTTTCTTTCAGAAGCGATTCCATCATTTTCCCTACCACTGAGGTCAAGCTAACAGGTCTGTAGTTTCCTGCCTCTGCTTTGCTCCAACTTTTGTGAAGGGGAATCACATCTGCCGTCCTCCAGTCTTTAGGTACCACATCATCCTCCCATGATTTGTTAAAAAGGATAGTCAGTGGTGTCACTAGTTCTCCCCTTAATTCTTTTAGAATTCTGGGGTGAATCCCGTCAGGCCCCATTGCTTTGTCCACCTTCAGTTTTAGGAGTTCTTTCAGAACCCTTTCTTCTGTGAAAGGACTGGTATTGACCCCCTATCCAGAGTGCTTCTATTGATTGGATTAGGTACCTCTGCCTCCTCTTCTTTTGTCAATACTGAGCAGAAATATTCATTCAGTATCCCTGCTTTTTCACTGTCACCCTCTGCCCACCCACCATCCTCTTTATTAAGCCTCACTATCCCTCCCTTGGTCTTTCTTTGCTCCCTAATGTACCTATAAAAGGTTTTATCTCCCTTTTTAATTGAGTTGGTTATCTTTTCCTCAGTTTCGGTCTTTGCTATTCTGGCTGCCTTCCCCACTTCTTTCTGCTTTAACTGGTACAGTTGTCTGTCCTGCTCCTTCTGTGTTTCCTTATACTTCCTGAATGCTATCTTTTTCTACCTAACCTTCTCCATCACCTCTTCTGAGACCATAGTGTTTTTTTCTTTCATTTTGATTTGTTTATTTGCTTCACACAAAGGCCTGTTGCCTCTGTGATGGCAGTTTTGATGTTTCCCCATTGTTCTTCCACCCCTCCTTCTTGCCTGTTTGCTAGTGCTTTTCTGAGGCACTCTCCCATTTTGACAAAGTCAGCCATCCTAAAATCCAGTACCCTCACTTTTGTATGGCTTGACTCTGTGTCTGTGTTTATTGTGAACCACACTGTTTGGTGGTCACTTATTCCCAGATGGCTACCCACTTCTAGAGCTGAGATCCTCTCTCCATCCTCGTTTGAGACAACCAGGTCTAAGATTGCTCCCTCCTGAGTGGGCTCCAACACTAGGTGTCTGAGGCATGCCCCCTGTAGGGCATTGAGAATGATCCTGCTTTTGGTTGTGGCTGCAGCAAAGGTGCTCCAGTTAACATCTGGCATGTTCAGGTCCCCCATCAACAATATCTTCCCTTTTTCTGCCATCCTAAGGATGTCTTCTATCATTTCCTTGTACATTTCCTCCCCTTGAGACAGGGGTCTGTTTACAACCCCCGTGCAGATTGTTGTGCCATTTCCGTTCTCAAGGGTGACCTACAGTGCCTCATCTCCTCCCTGTTTACCCTTTAATTCTGTTGCTTTGATCCCTTCCCTTACCTAGAGAGCTACTCCTCCTCCTCTTCTATCCTCTCTGTCCCTCCTGTAGATTGTGTACCCTGATATGTTGACATCCCAGTCATGGTTCTTTGTGTACCATGTTTCTATGACTGTCACAATATCCAGGCATCCCTCTTCCATCAAGGCCACCAGTTCAGGGAGTCTGTTACCTACACTACAGGAGTTGGTACTCATTGCCCTATATTTTTTATGGCCGTACCCCTTTTAGCCCCATCCCTGTCCTTACTGCCTTTGCCTTTTTCTCCATTTACCCCTGCCTTTCTCCCTATCAACATTTCTATCTTGGTGTTTACCTCACTAACTACCCTGATTTTTTTTGTGGGGGGGGCTAGGATTTCCCTGCTCCTTTTCAGCGCCTCCCTACTCAGCTAGTTTAAATGCTTGCCAATGAAGCATTTAAACCTATCACATAGGATCCTGGTTCCCCTCCTGGACAGATGCACACCATCGTGCCAGTATAGGCCTGTATCCCTCCAGGTGGACCCCCAGTCCCCAATGAAGTCAAAACCCTGAGCTCTGCACCACTTTTTTAACCACTGATTGAGTCCCATGGTGCAGAGCACACTAGCCTCACCCATGCTATAGACAGGCAGCACCACCGAGAAGGTTACTGTGCATGCTACTTCTCTAAGGCCCCTTCCCGACTTCACAAACTCCTCCTGCACAGTTCTGGTCCCATTACCAGCCAGGTTGTTTGTCCCTAGGTGGCCAATAATGTCCAGCTCCCTCCCCCCATGATGCTGCTCCTGCGATCCTGAGAATTCGCTCCCTGTCCCTCCAAGTCATGGCGCCAGGCAGGTACCTTACCTCTCTCTCCCCCCTTCCCCAGTTCTACCCCCCCAACAATTGAGTCCCCCACCAGGAGTTGTTTTCTTCCCCTGTGGGGTCCTATGTCACCCTCATGTGGGTCTCCTTTGTGTAGGTTCCCAGCATTCTCCTTGTTCTCCACTGCAGGTGCCTCCATAGAGGAACCACACTCTGCCAGAGTGGCATACAAATTGTGGAGAGATTCAGCTGGAGAGATGTGCCTCTGTTCCACCACCCTAACCCTCCCTGAGCCCACTATGGTCCAACTGCTCCTCTTTCTTGACAACCTCTAAGTCACCGGCGGCAGCGCTGGAGGTCCCTGGGTGGGAGAGAAGGTCCCCCAAATCCTGGCCAACTCAGCCTGGAGATGAGCTACCTCCTCCCTCAGTCCAGAGAGGTGCCTGCAGATGGGACAACACTGCATCCTCCAGAATGTCTCATGGAAGACTGCCGCTCCACAGCCACTGCAATGCACCACTCCCATCATGTCTTATTTGTGGCCCCTCAACTGTTGTTTTGTATGCTTACTCTTTCCTTTCTCTGTTTATTTATTTATTTTTCTCCCTACTTTCCTACTGCCTCTGTCACCTGTGCCCTTACAGCTCCTGCTCTTCCTGTTCTGGGACAGAAAGTTCCTGTATTCCTCAGTAGTCTCCTTCTTACCTGGTCAGAGTCAGACCTCCAGTAGCTGGGAAGGATGGAGAGCTACTCTTTTCCTTCTAGGATGTTGAGTCTTTTGTTCCTCTGTGATCACTCCCTTCCTGCTCACAAATAGGAAGTTCCTGTTGTCTGTCAGATCCTGTGCCTATAAAAGTGGAACTAGCTAAGGGTGGTGGGGGTGGGAAAGGGGAAGGAGGGCTATATAGTCCCAGTAGAGTAGTAAAGTTCTAACAACACCTCCTTCCTCTTGCTGTTCTCTGAGAAAAGCTATCTAGGGCAGTTTTAAATCCTAACTCCTGGCTTCCTGCTGCCTAAGTCACTCTCCCTAATTCACAGTTCCCTTCTTCACCTAGCTAACTGCACAGAGTCTTTTAGTAACACATTAAAACACAATTAATGAAACAGTCAGTTATGTACTTGCAAGATGTGGACACCTGTTCTTTAAGCACAGCTATTAGTATTTCCAAGAGGTATCACGTCGCAACAACAATGGGAATACCACAAAGACGATCACAGTGACATTTTCGGCAGTTCGCTGCGATGGTCTCCATGTTTCCCTGACACTGTTGCCTCTGGGGTGTTTGCCCCCCTCCCTGAACTAACTCTGACTGGAGTTAGTAATCTTAAGTCCGGGGGTGCGGGAGGGGAAGCCCCCCCCATAGAAAACATCAGTTTCCCCAGTGATGGCACAACACCAGTTGGCGGTGTTGTGTCATCGCTGTGCCTACGGTCAACAAATTTCATGTCATGCATGGTGGAACCCTCCCAAGACATCACTTCCAGTTTCAACTTACCATTACATGGCAGCTGCCTTGCTTTAATTAGAGCATTTATATATGAGTATCTCTGGACTATAAAGACATACAAGCAAACACAATACTCCAAGATCCTACAGACTTTCTTTCCCCTTTAATCTGTACACCAGGATTATGTTGTGCTTCTTGAGCGCTACAGACTGTTCCAGTAGAGCATTGTGAACCTTGGAACATATTTCAAATAGTACATGCTGAACAGAACTCAATCTGTTTAACACTGAATGTCACTTCATTTTAATGTTGAATTGCAAAATGGGTGCCCTTCTGGATGCCTTCAGGGCATGGGCCCCAACAAACTTTCTTGCCTTAGATGTCATGGTGACTTGGAAGGGGGATGGGGTGGAAATGGCAGCCATAACCGAGACATGTGTCACCCAAAACCATGACTGGGCAGGTTATAGACTATTACGCAAGGATAGAGTTAAGGGGAAAGGAGGAGGATAGCACTCTATGTGAGGGAGGGGCTAAAGTGTGTTACGGAAGTGGGGGAAGAGGGACATACAGAGGCTGTATGGATGCAAATCCAAGATCCAAAAAATAGGACACTACGGTTGGGGGTGGTGTACAGGCCACCCTCCCAATTGGAAAAGACAGATAAAGTATTGGTGGAACAAATCCAGAGGAACTGTAAGAAGGGTGGGGTGGTGATAGTAGGTGACTTCAACCTGCCGGGAGTGGAGTGGAGGACACCTACCACCAAGTGTAGAAGGGAACAGATAATGCTAGACACCTTCCAGAATAACTTCCTGATGCAGTTGGTCAGCAAACCAACTAGGGAAAGGAATACTCTTGACCTCGTACTGTCTAACAGGGCATGGGTGAGGGATCTGAGGGTGGAGGGACCACTGGCAGGGAGTGACCACCTGACAGTGTGGTTCCAGTTGCAGCTGGGCAGGGAGAGGGAGGCATCTGGCACAAAGGTGCTAGACTTTAGAAAGGCTGACTTCAAAAAGATGGGGGAAGTGGTGCAAGGGTACCTGGACAGAATTCAGCCTACTATGGACATGAATCAGAGGTGGGAACGCAATGAGCTAGGGATAGAGGAGGCAACAAATTCCTGCAGCAAGGCTCAAAGTAAAAAGGCTAGGGTGAAGAAACCTAACTGGATAAGCAAGGGTGTCATAGACAGGGTGAGGAGGAAAAGAGTTGCCTATAGGAGATATAGGAAAACTGGGAGGGGGGAGGACAGGGAGGAGTACCTGAAGGAAGCAAAGGAGGTAACCAGGGAAGTAAGGGCAGCAAAGTCATCAAGGGAGCTCAGGCTGGCGAAGGGAGTTAAAGAGGGGGAGAAAGATTTCTTCAGGTACATCAGGGAGAAAAGGGGTTGTTAGGACCAAAGAGTAAGGATTAAGAAGGAAGGAGGGAGGGGGAATGGGTGGAAAAAGGGGATGAAAAGACAGAAGCACTTAATGACTACTTCTGCTTGTTTTTAACTGAAGAGGAAGGGGGAAAACACCTAAGGGTGGGGGAAGAATAGGATCAGAGGGGGAGATGTGACAGATGGGGAAATCACAGAAGGTAGAGTGTTAGAGGGGTTAAGGGCACTGAGAGTGGACAAGGCACCGAGACCAGATGGCATACACCCAAGGGTACTGAAGCAGTTAGCAGAAGTCCTGGCAGGCCCACTGGCAGGCCTATTTAATGCATCTCTAGACTCAGGGTGTGTACCTCAGGATTGGAGGATGGCTCACGTGGTTCCACTCCATAAGAGCGGTCCTAAAGATGAACCAGGGAACTATAGATCAGTGAGTCTCATGTCCATAGTGGGGAAACTGATGGAAACAATCCTGAAGGAGAGGCTGGTGACCCTGCTGGAAGTCAGTTGAGTGCAGGACAGTCGTCAGCATGGTTTTGTCAAGGGCAGATCCTGCCAGACCAACCTAGTGGACTACTATGACTGGGTGACTGGGGAAATGAACAAAGGGCATGCAGTGGATGTCCTGTACCTGGACTTAAGTAAGGCATTTGACTTGGTGCCATATGAGACACTAGCAGGTACGCTAGGGGGCATAGGGCAAAATTGGTGGGATGGGTGGAGAACTGAATACAAGAATGGCAGCAGAGGGTGGTGGTGGGAGGAGAATTATCATCCCCAAGGGCAGTGACGAGTAGGGTCCCACAGGGGTCAATACTGGGGACGTTGTTATTTGAGGTATTTATTGCAGACATCCCGGTAGGCACAAATAGCAAGATCAGTCTATTTGCGGATGACACCAAGCTGGGAGCAGTGGTGAATGACCAAGGGGGGTGGCAGGGATTGCAGGAAGATCTATCAAGGCTGGAGACATGGTCTGACACCTGGCAACTTGGTTTCAATGCTCAAAAATGCAAGGTGCTGCATTTCAGGGCAAAGAATCCAAAGAGGAGCTACCATCTGGGGATGGGGTGCAGCTAACTGTGACTGAGGAGGAGAAAGATCTGGGGGTGCTCATTACAGGAGCAATGAACAACTCAGCACAGTGTAGGAAAGCAGCAGCAGTGGCCAACAAGATGCTGGGTTGTATTGCAAGGAGTATTACCTCTAGGAGGAGGGAGGTGATTCTGCCGTTATTCAGATTGCTTTTCAAACCCCACCTGGAGTACTGCATTCAGTTTTGGTGCCCTTACCTAAAGAGGGACATTATATTGCTACAAGGGGTGCAATGCAGAGCAACAAAGATGATCCTGGGTCTGGGGGAGTTACCATATGAGGTTAGACTGAGGGAGTTGAACATGTACTCTTTGAAGGAGAGGAGGGACGGGGGGATATGATTGAGACCTTTAAGTACATGAGTGGAATACACAGAGCAGGCACAGAGGAACTATTCAACGGGAGGGTGGGGTGAGACACTCTGGGTCATGATATGAGATTGGAGGGTGGAAGGTTTAGGAGGGAAATGATGAGGCATTTCTTTATAGAAAGGGTGGTAGCAGAATGGAATGCACTACTGGCAGAGGTGGTGGCCTGTAAAACAGTGGGATGCTTCAAGAGGGGCTGGGATAGGGCAAAAGGGAGGGTCATGGTGGGGGGGAGGATGGGAGGGGCAGCTGAAGAGTAAGGGTGCTACCTGCAAAATCGAGCAGACTTGACAGATCAAATGGCCTTTTCTGCTGGCAGTTTTGTACGTTCATATGTTCCCTTGACAAGTGCTCTACCAGGCACAGCCCTCGCATGCAGTCTGCCTCCACACCACAGAACACAATACGGTACATGCTGCATCGACAGGAATCCTGTTGAATGCCATTACAGCGATGGCACAATGCCAGCCATCAGCATTGTGCCATCCAGGAACACAAGTGTTTTTTATGTTTGCTTGCACGCATGCACAAGAAACATTTTGTCACAGCTTAGGAAAGAAGTGGGGTTTTGGAGGTGCAGCACTGTGGGGGCCAATGGCCCCAGTGCCTTTTGAGGCTTGGCCTGCTTTCCCCAATGCGGTGGCACGCTGTTGCTGACACTAGTTCAGCCAGCATGCCACCACCTTGAAATGAATCCACCGCTGCAATGAGGGAGCGGCCTGTCATTGTAGAATGGTACCTTGCCATCCACGACCCAGTTCATTTGCAGACGGGGGAGCCCACTCCCCGTCGGCATACTGTAACTCTCTCCCCCATTTGTTGTGTGCCGAGAGGGTGCCCAATCCCCCTCAGCATCATGCGCCCCCCCAACAAACTTTCTTTGCTGATTGAGGGCCCAATTCCCGTCGGCTTCAGTTCCCCCCTTCCCAGTTCAATTTGCTGATGGGGGAGCCCACTCCCCATCGGCATAATGTCTCTTCCAATTTGTTGTGTGCCAAGGGGGGTGCCTAATCCCCCTTGGCTCTCCCCACCAGTATGTGCTGACAGGGGTGCCCAATCCCCTGTCGGATACAGCCACCCCACAAAAAAACACTCAGGTGGCACACTGGGAGCCCACCCCAGTGTGCCATATGTCCCTGTAAAAAAAACAAAAACATCCCGCAATGTTGTTTTTTTTTGTTTTTTTGTTTAAAACCTGTGAAACAGAAAATGATCCCTCATTGAGTTCGGTGGCCCCTCCCCAAACCCACGCCCACCCTCTGCACAACCTGCCTCCCCACACACCCCTCACCCCATGCTTACCTCTGGAGCCCAGCACGATGATCTTCAGTGGACCAGGAACACATCTGCACTCTTCAAAGCCGACCGCGAATTGAAGAAATGCCGGTAAGCTGTATAATGGCATAAATAGGGTTTTTTCAACTTTGGTGCATATCTCAGGCACTTTTGAGAATTTTGGCACCAAATTTTCAACATGGGGTTATTGGGACCCCCATGAATTCAGCCACTGTTATGGCGTTATTTGGTTCTCAAAGGTGATTTCGAGGTCACTGTGGAGAATCACCTTTCAGGACTAAGTAACGAAACAACAGTGCCAGTGGGCATGAGGTGGGCTCTCAAAAAGCCTATGTTGCAAATCTGGTGGAAAAATTCAAAAAAATGACTGTTTTACAAGCGTGCATTGCACAGTTTCCATGCATGCTCGTACCTTCGTGATTTTGTAATATTTTCACTCCAGAATTTCAACATTGGCATTTTTCCACACCTCCTTATGAACAATACAACTGTCATTTTTCACATCCTGACTGAAATGTGTTTTTGCACTTCCACCGCAGAATAGCACGGTCACGCTGGGAAATCAGTGTTTGGGACACATTAAGAAAATCACAGTGACACTGTTCATGAGCAGAGGTCCTAAAATGCCTGTGTTGAACATTTGGTGATGAAAGTCCATAAAATGACTGTGTTACAAGTGTGTGTTGCGCAGTTTCCATGTATGCTCGGAAGTGTGCAAATTTGTAATATTTTCACTCCCGATTTTCAACATTGACATTTTGCCACACCTCCTTATGATCAGTACAGCTGTCATTTTTCATATCCTGCCCAAAATATGTGTTTGCACATCTGGCACACAATGGCGTGGTCACTGTGGGAAATTAATGTTTTGGACAGATTAAGAAAATCATAGTGACAGTGTTCATGAGCAGAGGTCACAAAATGCCTATATTATATATTTGGTGAAATAATTCCACTAAATAACTGTGGTACAAGCATGTGTTGTGCAGTTTTCATGTACGCTCAGAACTTCGAGCATTTTTAATATTTTCACTACAGATTTTCAACAATGCATCTCTTCACACCTCCCTATGGATGGTACAGCTGTCATTCTTCACATCCTGCCTGATCTGTGTTTTCGCACATCTGGTGCAGAATGGCACCATCACTGTGGGAACTCAAAGTTCGGGACACATTAACAAAATCACACTGCCACTGTTCATGAGAAAAGGTCCCAAATGCTTTCATGAGGTGGGGGTCACAAAAGGGCCATGTTGAAAATGTATAGTGCAAATACCTAAACACGCCCAGGGCATTAGGGTTTCTAACCATAACGTCACACTCTGTACAGACTGACAGGCATCAGAGGTGTAACTTTGGATCACCAGCTGTAATGCTCATGCCATCCCACCCCCACCCTGAAGCCAGTGACAGGCATTGAGATGTGCCTTGCATTCTTCAGCCCCAGACTTCACCCCATTCTTCTGTACTGCACCCATTTCAGCATATGTTCTTATGAAATGGGGTGACTGTGAAGCTGAACACCACAAGGCACACCTCAACACTTGTCAGTGTCTACAGGATAGGGTGACGTGAAATGCCATTAGCATTATGGGCAATGACCCATAGGCATACCCCAATGCCTGTCCATCTCTGCAGGGTGGAGGTGGGATTGGTGTGAGTTCAATACTTCACTGTCACTCCTATTCTGCATTTGTCTAACTCCTGCATGTCAAATGCTAATATCAGCAGGCAAACATTCAGCATTGACAAATGCTTGTTTGAATTCCCCCACACCTCCCATGCAGGAGGCTCTGCCCCCCACACCCCATACTAAAGATTACCAACTCCGAGTTGGAGCTGTTTTGGGGAAGGGGCAAACTCCCCAGAGACAGTGGCATTTGTAAGACAATGGACCAGTACAGCGAACAGCCAGTTCTGTCACGGTACTGGTCTTCGCTGTCTTACAGTCGCTGTAGCAATGGTATACCAAAGGCAGGGTGAGGTGAGCCGACAGAGGAAGAATGGAGGATAGGTGCAAAGAAACAAGCATCCAAAGACTACTTGAGGCATCTGCGCTCGTAAGTGTGGTTTGGTGGAGCGCACTGGGAGTGTCACCTGCAGCCCCACTGACCCCCAGGCATAGCCTTGGGATACACTGGTTTAGAGGGCAATTTGGCACGGAGTAACTACTGTACTGGAGATGATTGTTTGAATATTCAGTAGTTGTGCAGTTTGCTCCTGGATACCGCAGTTGTAGCTTATGCCATTTGTGAGGTTATCCAAGATCAAACAGTGATTGTATAGATATGGCTTGTATCACACTGGCCCCCATTGCATATCCCTTACATGCACTGGCACAATTAAATAATAAAGTGCAAGTGACAAACACAAGGCGCTATAGCGGGGGGGGGTGGAGTCAGGAAAAAATCAAATTTAAAGGCAATAACTAGCAGGGTACCAGAGGGGTCAGTTTTGGTACAACTTCTGTTAAATTAGTATATTATTACTCTAGACTCATATGGACACCATGATGTAAAGCCACGGGACTGACTGTGAGGAGGACTACGAGGCATTACAGCAGGACCCGGATGCATGGAGCTTATTCATCTGAGGGATGGAAGATCCAATTTAATGTGTGGGAGGGCGCGGTTATGCCCCTAGAGGCTAGAAAAAGAAATTAAGCTCACTAGCAAAATGGTAAGGTACTTGATGCAGAAAAGTAGGAGAGAGGCTTGGGGATTATTTAAGTAATATGCCCCTCCAGGGTGTGGGTATACTGGTGGATTTACCATGGCTGCTGTGGTTCAGACACGAGGTGCAGCCGAGTGACTTAACCACACCAGCTGTGGTGAATCCACCAGTATACCCACACCCTGGAGGGGTTTATTGCTATTATACAATATTACATTTTTTTTTGAATAGACATATTTTTATATATATTTTATTTATTTTTATTAAAATGTGCTTCCTCGGTAGGTTAAATAGTGCACACGTCGAGACTGAGACAATCTGGATACAAGAAAAATAGCACTTGAGCATCACACAGTAGCGCTCTGGTTCTGTCACCGGTGCTTTCTGTTTTAGTGTTTTGTTAACATTAATAACAAAAAAAAAATCCTAAAAAAAGTGATTTCACTGTTATCCACTCCCACTCTGGTTGAGTTGGTGGTCCTTTTGATACTAACATGAGGTGCTGGGGAACTGCTTTGTTCTCGTCTATGCGGTGGTAATGCTACTGGAAAAAAAACTATTTAGAAAGGTGAGTCTGGTAAATGTAGTTACGGGCAACAGTTGGAAAAGCATATGTTTGGCTGGAACTGGTAAATGTGAGTGAGTTACTTCACTTTTGAGTGCAGCAGGGGGTCCCGAGTTTTCATTTAGTGGTGATGTAAGATGGCAACATTTTGGATGAGTTTTTGGTGGTCGTACTAATTTTTGTTAAGAGGCTGACTGGCACCTTTTCCAGTGGGTACACTGGAGGATTTACCATGCTGGCAAAGGTGCCAGCCTGCCAATGAGAATGCAGGATTTGGTGCTTTCAATTTACTCCATTGTATAATATAGTTTAGACACTGAAGCTGTCCACACAGTGTGCAATTGCAGTGCATCCAACATGGCCGCCGGTCACTTCTTTTTGGTTTTAGCTCACCACTTGTTTGACAGATCTTCTCATATGGCTGCTAAGAGGAAAGCACAATCATCAGTTTCATCTGATAAGTACACCGCACCACGTATCAAGTCACTGGAAAACATTTTCAGATTGGAAACTGGCACAGTGGGCATTCTGAGAGCCGGAGAAGGAGGATCTGGCTCTGTGATTAAAGCGTCGACTGCTGTCCCACACATGACCATGGGTTTTAGTGTTGGAAAAAAAAATTAACAAAAACTGTCACCAAAAAGCCTGTTCAAGCATATGTAATTCAACATTCAGTTCTGAAAGTGAGACAAAAAATACTAACACCAGTCAATACTTTGTTGATACTTCTGACTCAGAGAAAACTGAGACTTTTTGTTCAGAGCAAAGTTGATTTCAAAGAATCCAACATTAGACATTGCAAAATTCTTCCAGTGTCCCTGCTATTGTTTCAAATGAAGTTTCACCCAATCCTGCATCTGCCACAACATTCTCACCTGTGAAAGAAACATTAGACATGGCTTTTAATGGTTCCACATCTGGTAAACATTCAATTGATTCCTTGGGAGAAGCTATGGAGAAACTGTTACGATGGACTGAAACTTTTGATCGCAAGTTCCACGCTCTGTCTGAGAAAGAAGGTTTTCTCTAGTGCGATGCAAAATCAGAGAGAAGATTGAATCAGTTTCTAAAGAGCTCACAGAAAATAAAAAAGAAATAGAGAAGCAGATAAATAAGGTAGCAGGTGTGGAAGCAATGACTGCAAACCTCATGAAAGATAACTATGTGATATCATGTAAAATAGAGCTGCTAGACAGTCAGCAATGCCATAGAAATTTAAAGGTTCTGGGACTACCTACGTCCTTCGATTCAGATTTTCAGAATAAAATCAAGGATGAAAGACATCTTTGTTACCATTTTTGATTTACCTGAAGATAATCCCTCTTTCATTATTCCAGATTACATGATTATTAACAAATCAAGTAATGCCACTGATGAGCCCAAAAAATCAACCATAATACTAACTTTTGCACTTGAATCAGCCAGAGATTTTTTTGTACATTTATCCAGGATGAAAAACCCATTGATTTATAAATCACAGAAATTCTCCATATATCCAGACTATTTTTATCAAACACAGCAGAGAATAAGAACATTTCTGGTGTTTAGACAAGAGATGCTGGAGATGGGAGCTGAATTCCAACTGCTTGCCCCAGCAAAGCTTTCCATAAAGTATAAGGGTGTTGAACACATTTTCTTCGGCACTGACCAATTGACTGCATTTCTCAGAGCCCAATGTGAGCAGAATTCACAGAAAGAGGGGGGAACAGACTCCCCAACACTCTCAATATTACATATTGTATATTATAAGGGAGAGGGACATGTGGGGAGTGGTGCAATGCACTGGCTGTGGGGCAGCAGTTTTCTGGGAGACATTCTGGAAACTGCATTGCTGTCCTATTTGCAGGCAACTGTCAGCTCTGAGGAGGAAGGTTGCCCACCTCCAGGCTGAACTAGCAAGGACTAAGGAGGCCTCCTCCACCCAAATAGCACCACTGCCACAACCACTGCCTCAGAGGTTGCCAAGTATGAAGAGCAGTTGGACCACAGTGGGTTCTGGGAGGGTGCGGGTGGTGGACCAGAGGTGAAACCCTAGTTGTACCTCTACACAAATCATATGCCATTCTGGCAGAGCAAGGTTCCTGTATGATGGCACCCTCAGTGGAGACCCAGAAAAATGCTGAGGACATCCACAAGGGAGACCCACAAAAGGGTGGCAAGGGACACCACAGGGGAAGGAAACAGCTTCTGATAGGGGACTCAATTGTTAGGGGGTAAAACTGGGGAAGGGAGAGGAGAAGGAAGTAAGATGCCTGCCTGGTGCCATGGCTTGGAGGGACAGGAAGCGAATCCTCAGGATTGCAGAAGCAGCATCACAGGAGAGGGAACTAGATATCATTGTCCACCTTGGGACAAATGACCTAGATAGGCATGGGATCAGTGCAGTGCAGAATTAATTTGTAGAGTTGGGGAGGGGCCTCAGATGGGTAGCAAGCACGGTAACCTTCTCAGAGGTGCTGCCAGTCCATGGCAGGAGTGAGGCTAGGGTACTGCACACCATGCAGTTTAATGAATGGTTGCAAAACTGGTGCAGAGCACAGGGCTTTGGCTTTATTGGGGACTGGGGGGTCCACCTGGAGAGATAAAGGTCTATACTGGCATGATGGTCTGCATCTGTCCATGAAGGGAACCAAGCTCCTAGATGACAGGCTTAAATGCTTCCTTGGCAAGCTTTTAAACTAGCCAAGGGGGGGAGATGCTGATAAATGGCAGAAAATTTCAAGCCTTCCCCCACAAAACATGGCAGGTAGTAAGGTAAACACTGAGGTACAAAGCTCAACACAGGGCAGGACAGGGGTAAATGGAAAAATAGACAAGGGCAATAAGAGCAGGGATGGGGGAAGAAAGGATAAAGCCAACTTTAAATGGAGGGCAATGAGTACCAATGCCTGTAGTCTGGGAAACAAGCTTCCTGAGCTAGTAGCCCTGATGGAAGATGAACAATTGGATATTGTAGCAGTCACGGAAACATGGCACACAGAGAACCATGACTGGGATGTCAACATACCAGGGTACACAATCTACAGAAGGGACAGGGAAGGTAAAAGAGGAGGTGGAGTAGCTCTATACATAAGGGAAGGGATCAAAACTACAGAACTAAAAAGTAAAGGGGGAGGACAAGAGGCACTCTGGGTCACCTTGGAGACAGGGAATGGCATCACAATCCGCACAGGGGTTGTATACAGACCCCTGTCTCAAGGGGAGGAAATGGACAAGAAAATGATAGAGGACATTCTCAAAATAGCTGAAAAAGGGGAGATACTGTTGATGGGGGACCTGAATATGCCAGATGTTAACTGGATGACATGTACTGCAGCCACATCCAAGAGCAGGGTCATTCTCGATGCTCTGCAGGGGGCAGGCCTTAGACAGCTAGTGTTGGAACCCACTGAGAGGAGCAATACTAGACATGGTACTCTCAAATGGAGAGAGGATCACAAATTTGAAGTCAGTAGACATCTGGGAACAAGCGACCACTGCACAGTGTGCTTTACAATGAGCACAACCATGGAGATAAGCCATACAAAAACAAGGATACTGGACTTTAGAAGGGCTGACTTTGGCAAAATGGGTGAACACCTGAAGAATGCACTAGCAAATGGCCAAAAAGGAGGGGTGGAAGAACAATGGAGAAAAATCAAAACTGCCATCATAAAGGCAACAAGCCTTTGTGTGAAGCAAATAAAGAAAACAAAGCGGAGTAAAAAACACTATGGTTCTCAAAAGAGGTGGCAGGGAAGGTTAAGGAGAAAAAGGCTGCATTCAAAAAGTATAAGGAATCACAGAAGGAGCACGACAGGGAACTGTATCAATTAAAGCAGAAAGAAGTGTGGAAGGCAGTCAGAATAGCAAAGGCCCAAACCGAGGAAAAAATAGCCAACTCAGTTAAGAAGGGGGATAAAACCTTTTATAGGTACATTAGGGAGCATAGAAAGGTTAAGGGAGGGATAGTAAAGATTAATAAAGGAGAGGGGAGGTGGGCAGAGGAAGACAGCGAAAAGGCAGAGATACTGAATGAATACTTTTGCTCAGTATTCACAAAAGAAGATGAGGAGGAGTTACGAAACAGACAATAGAAGCACTCTGGGTAGGGGGGTTGACACCAGTCCATTCACAGAAGAAAGAGTCCTGAAAGAACTCCTAAAACTCAAGGTGGACAAAGCAATGGGGCCTGACGGGATTCACCCCGGAATCCTAAAAGAACTAAGGGTGGACCAAGTGACACCACTGACCACGCTTTTTAACAAATCATGGCAGGATGGGGTGGTACCAGAGGACTGGAGGAGGGCAGACGTGATTCCCCTTCACAAAAGTGGGAGCAAGGCAGAAGCAGGAAACTACAGACCTGTAAGTTTGACCTCAGTGGTGGGGAAAATGATGGAATCACTTCTGAAAGAAAGAATTGTTGAGCACCTAGAGGCCAGCGGGGCACAGGACCCAAAGCAGCATGGATTTATAGCAGGAAGGTCATGTCAGATGAATCTATTTGATTTCTTTGTCTGGACGACCAAAGTAATAGACCAGGGAGGGGCTGTGGATATGGCCTACGTAGACTTTAGCAAGGCATTTGACACAGTCCCACACAAAAGATTAATAATCAAGTTAGCCAGCCTGGGAGTGGGTCCCAGCGTGGTAGCCTGGGTAGCAAACTGGCTGCACAACAGGACACAGAAGGTAATAGTGAATGGAACACATTTCGAAGAAAAGGGGTTACTAGTGGAGTACCTCAGGGCTCAGTACTGGGTCCAGTCCTCTTTAACATCTTTATAGGTGACATTGCAGAGGGTCTGGAGGAAAGGTATGCCTCTTTGCAGATGACACAAAAGATCTGTAACAGAGTTGATATTCAAGAGGGGTAGAAAAGATGAGAAGGACTTGGCAAGGTTGGAGGAATGGTCAGACATATGGCAACTTAGATTCAATGCAAAGAAGTGCAAAGTAATGCACCTGGGAAACAAAAACCCAGGAGAAGAGTACACAATAGCAGGGGAGGTACTAACAACAACAAAAATGGAAAGGGACCTGGGGGTAGTCATATCAGATGACCTAAAGGTGGGTAAGCGATGTGAAAAGCCAGTAAGGAGAGCCAGGGGGATACTGGGATGCATAGGAAGGGGCATCACAAGTAGAACAAGCATTTGTCAATGCTGAACGTTCGCTTGCAGGTATTTGCAGTGGTATTTGGCACTTGGACATGGCTTAAAAAAAATCAGTGAAAAAGAAGTACAAGCATTTATCAATGCCGAATGTTGCTTGCTTCTATGTGCTGTTTAGGTATTTGGAAGTCATTGGAGTGCAAATATTGAAAATTCGCGAACTTCCGAGCGTGCAAGGAACTGCGCAACGCACGCTTGTAAAACAGTCATTTTTAGGAATTTTTTCACCAAATTTTCAACATAGCCATTTTAAGACCTCTGCTCATGAACAGTGTCACTGTGATTTTCTTAATCTGTCCCATACATTGATTTCGCACACCAACTGCGCCATTGTGCACTACATGGGTGGAAACATGTTTTGGGCAGGATGTGAAAAATGACAGCTGTACTTCTCATGAGGAGGTGTGGTAAAATGGTAATGTTGAAAATCTGGAGTGAAAATATTGAAAATTCGCAAACGTATGAGCATGCGTAAGAACTGCGCAACGCACGCTCGAAAAACAGTCATTTTTAGGAATTTTTTCACCAAATTTTCAAAATAGCCATTTAAAGACCTCTGCTCATGAACAGTGTCACTGTGATTTTCTTAATGTGTCCCATACATTGATTTCAGACACCGACCGCGCCATTGTGCTACATGGGCGAAACACATTTTGGGCAGGATGGAAAAATGACAGCTGTCACTGCTCATAAGGAGATGTGGTAAAATGGCAATGTTGAAAATCTGGAATGAAAATATTGAAAATTCGCAAACTTCACGAGCTTGCGTAGGAACTGCCTAGCGCCGCTCATAAAACAGTCATTTTTGGAATTTTGCACCAAATTTTAACATGGGGTTTTTGGGACCCCTTCTCATGAATGATATCACTGTCATGGCATTATTCAGGCCCAAAGGTGATTTCATGCAGTGACTGCGCAGTAACTGCGAAATCACCCTTCGGGCCTGAATAACACCATGACAGTGACATCATTCATGAGAAGGGGTCCCAAGAACCACATGTTGAAAATTTGGTGCAAAAATTCCAAAAAATGCCTGAGATATGCAATAAAGTTGAAAACCCCCTATCTAGCCCATTATACAGCTTACCGGCATTTCCTCAGTTCGTGGTCGGCTTTGAAGAGTGCAGATGTGTTCCCGGTCCACCGAAGATCATCGCGCCGAGCTCCGGAGGTAAGTATGGGATGAGGGGGGGGGCGATTATTTATATTAGGGGACACATAGTGCTCTGGATCTGGAATTCTGCGGATTACGGTACTCGTTCCTTCACACAGCGGCAATTAGCCACGCCCCCTTTTCCAACGTCAATTCTCCCCGCCCTCAAACACACCGCTTCGGATATCTCCACGCCCATGTTACTGAACTGTACTGTCCCCCCCCCTGAACAAATAGGTAATATCATTACAACATCACAGCATGACACTCACTTATTCTTACACTTATGCCTTTTTTTTTATTTGGTTTAACACTGAAAGCAAGAATATACAACCGGCTTACTAAAATAAAAAAACATGGATTTTATACAATATTTACAACAGCAGTCAGTTCAGTCCGGGAAAAGAGAGTCACTCAGGGACGTTCTCTTCATTCTCTATAGCTGGATTGCTGTCCTGGTATTCTGCAATGTGAATGAGAATATTATAGAATGCTTCATCCGGCGTCGCTCCGCCCCCCACGCACCCCGGGTCCAGGAATATGTTGACTTGTTAAAATATTGTAATATCGACACATTTTGTAGTTTCGGCTTTAGTACTTTGCAATAGCCTTATTTATGTTTGTTTGTTCTGTGGGGCGCTCCACTTACAACAGTCCAGAATATGTCAATATGTTTAAATATTGCAAAAACTACACATTTTGGTAGTTTGTTTGTTCTGTGGGCGCCCACTTCATACCCCTGGTCCAGGAATATGTCGATATGTTTAAATATTGTAAGCCTTCACACAATTGGTAGTTTGTTCTGTAGGTGCTCTCCCCCCAGGTCCAGGAATATGTCGATATGTTTAAATACTGTAATAACTACACATTTTGTTTGTTCTGTGGGGGTGTGACATCTCAGTGACTGCAAAGTGCATGTGGCCGTATTTCTCACTAGGAGCACTCACTTCCAAGGTGTGTCCCCTAAAGTAAATATATGCCTCCTAGCCCATTATACAGCTTACCGGCATTTCCTCAGTTCGCGGTCGGCTTTGAAGAGTGCAGACGTGTTCCCGGTCCACTGAAAATCATCGCGCCAAGCTCCAGAGGTAAGTATGGGGTGAGAGGGTGTGTGGGGAGGCAGGGTGTGCAGTCGGTGGGTGCGGGTTGTGGGAGGGGGGCCTGGGAGAAGCATCATGGGACCGTTTTCAATTTCCAGGTTTAAAAAAAAAAAGACTACGTTGGACGTTTGCCACGCTGGGGTGGGCTCCCAGCATGGCAGAAGGATGGCTGGGGGCAGTGGAGCTGACTGAGAGTTGGGCACCCCGTGAAGGCAGGCTGACACATGGGGCAGGATGTTTGCCATGCTGGGTGGGCTCCCCAGCATGGCAGAAGGATGCAGCTGGGGCCTGAGGGGCGGGGATTGGGCACCGTCAGCAGACAACCGCGGGATGTTGGCCATGCTGTGGTGGGTCTCAGCATGGCAGCAAAGATTTGAAGTAGTGGCCATAAGTGTGTGGCGACAGCGTGGTTTTTCTGAAGAGAAGACCACCACTGTCATACACAGCACCGCGTCTGATTGGTGCAGGACTGCCACGCCTGCTTAATGGAGCAGGGGATTGCAGGAGAGGGGCACACCTTCAAAGTGTCCCATTCTCCCAAGACATTCCTTGTGCATGCGTGCAAGTGAATGTAGAAAGGGAAGTGGTTATCCCTCTATATAGACAGTTGGTGAGACCCCATCTGGAGTACAGTGTGCAGTTTTGGAGACCTCATCTATACAAGGACATAGACAGGATGGAGGCAGTCCAGAGGAGGACAACTAAAATGGTGCAGGGTCTGCAGCAGAAACCATATGAAGAGAGACTGAGAGAGCTTAATATGTATACTCTTGATGAAAGCAGGGACAGGGCGGATATGATAGAAACTTTCAAGTACCTCAAGGGAATCAACAAAGTCCAGGAGGGTAGCATCTTTCAGAAAAAGAGATGTGTAAGAACAAGGGGGCACAATTTAAAGATAGAGGGGGGACGGCTCAGGGGTAATGTGAGGACATTTTTTTCATGGAGAGAGTGGTGGATACATGGAACCGCCTTCCTGAGGAGGTCGTTGGGTCTAAAACAGTGGCGGAATTCAAACATGCATGGGACAGACATAAGGCAATTATAGTGGGGAGTTGCAGGAAGTAGGCTGTTGGTTAACTAGAATCTGCAGCTTATCCAGTAGGTAGGGGAAATGGGCAGACTGGGTGGGCCAAGTGGTCCTTATCTGCCATCAAAGTCTATGTTTCTATGTTTCTATGGAGGAAGAAATGCTGATGATGACAACATAAATAGATAATATATTGTTTGTTTTTCCTTTGACTCTGGAGTTCATAATATGGTTCTAGAATGTTTGGTAAATGGTGGACCAGAATTTGGTAAATGAAGTTTGGGTAAGATGTGGCTGTAATTTACTTATGGTATGAGGTAAAAAATTGAATCTTGAACTCTAATTAGCAGCTGAGACCTGTAATGCACTATTTTGTATTTGTTCATTGTCCACCTCCCCATATGATTTGAACTTCATTTGTTTTTTATGCACAGAGATTGAACACTCTTGTATAATTATATTATTGTGTTGTGCATATAATAATAAAAATTAATTCAAATATAAGTATAAAAATTAAAATATAAAAATGCCTCATTATAGGTGTATATTCGTAGTAAACAGTACAAGTGGAATTGTCATCTCACTGTCTGATTCAGTCTGTCTAGCCAGGTGTATTTCCCAGTGTATTTCTCACAACGCTGTGTGTCTAATTTAAGTGGCATTGTATGACAGATCTGGTGAGCTAGGGTCTTGATCATGAAATGTTTTTTCCTATATTGTGACTATGGCAGACATATTTTAAAGCTGGGGTCCTTACTCATGGTTTGTAAGAAAAAAAAATCTAACTACATTTTGAGCCAGGTAAAGACAAGTAAATTGTGTTGCCATGCTCTAAAACAGAGATCCGCTGTATTGTTTTTCTCCTTGTCTCCTGAGCTAGGTAAGTCTTCAGTCTACAAAGTAATCCAGTTTGGGCTCTTGCTGCCAGGAATACAGCTCCAGACAGTTACCAATGATTCAGTTGGAAAGGAATTAGTATAATCAGAAATCCCTGGACCGTGTGTTACCAATCAGTCTGAGGACAGTTTGTTATCAGCTGTTGCTTGTTAATTGAGTTGCAGCTCAGCTGTTAGTGTAAACCTGCTGTCGGCCTGTTGACAGATTCACTGCTTCATGAGGGTCCTTTCTAAGGTTAGGGTTAGGGGAATTCCACCAGATTTTTGTTGTGTTTGGATCTGGACCAGTTTGGAAGGGCCAAGTTCTGTTTGGCGATTTGAGTTCAATGGGGTCTAGCAGTACCAGTTAAACAAATATTTATTTGTTATGGGCATCCTACGATAAGAGCAGAGTTATCAAAAAAGGCAAGATCCCAGTTCCAACCAAAATAGTGAGTTAAAGTCCTAACTGCAGTGGAAAAATAAACAAAATAAATCCACATCAGAGTAGAATTCCTTTGACATAAAATGGCTCAAAGCTCCCCATAATCAGAACAGAAAATTAAAAAGGTGTTGGGGTCCCTAAGAGCAATTAATTATGTTATATTAATAGGTTAAATAATAATCATGTTATTTCCTCAGGAAACATACTATCCTTTCCCTTTGTGACCCCTGTTTGGCTCTGGTGCATGATGGTATATGCAGGGTGAGTAACATCTCCCTGCCCTGTGCTCATTTGCTGGGCTAAGAGATTGAGGGCCCTGGGTGCGTGCGGCTTGCCTGGGCACAATCTTTACTAGGGTATATTTATTTATTTCAAAAGTTTCGGCAGGAAAGACATACTGAGCTGATAGCGGCTTGTTTCCAGATGCGTCTTGGGGGGGGTTAGAGAAGGGTCACAAGTAACAAAATTTACATGGTTTATAAAGCAGAAAGAAACTAAACTAAGCATCAGAATCAAGCTACAATAGATAGGCAATTTAAAGAAATATATACAATTGGTTAAGCATCACATACATGCTACAATAGATGGGCTATTTGAGCATTATGTACAATGGCATGAGAAACAGGCAGAAATACACCCAGGAGGGTAACAAGAGGGGGTTAATTAAAGTGCAGAGTGCTATAAATGTAGGCAAGTGATAGTGAAGCTATCCAGACATAATCAAGGAAGAGTGCAATTGCGGGGGATGGGTTTGCAGGAGGGGTTAGAGCAGGGAGTTGAGGGTTGAACAAGGGAGGGAGGGAGTGGAAGGGTGGAAAGAGTAGTACAGAAGTGGGACTCAGGCACAGTTGCAGGAGTAAGAAGTGAATATGAGCAGAAAGTGAGGAGAGGGAGTGTAGGGAAGAGGCAGAGCAGATAGGAAGGGAAATAGAATTCCAAAGTTTGGGGAAGTGGTAGGAGAAGGCAGCCTTGTCAGCTGAAGATGTTCTAGAAGGGAATGTCAGGGAACAAAAGCCAGAGTTGCAAAGGGTGTAGTGAGATGGAGGGGAAGGGGAGAAAGAGAGAGGAGAGATAGGAGGGGAGAAAGTCAAGCCAGTATTTAGCTACGAAGGAGGAACAATGAGCAAGGCACCGGGCTTCAAGAGAGGGAAGGGGAAGGGAGATATAAAGGAAGTAATGGTGGGTGCGGATGAACAGTCCAGAGCAAAGTGACAGAAGGAGTGGAAGATGGAATCCAGTCTGGTCAGGGTGGCCGTATGAGAAGCACTCTAAGTAATGTCTACATAATCAAAAATAGGGAGAATCATTTTCTGGATAATGGCTCAATGAGCCAGCAGAGGGCTGCAGCCATGGTTCCTGTACAGGGCCCCTAATGTTGGATGTCATTTTTGTAGATGTTGTGCACATGACCAGAAAAGTCGATATATGGGGAATATGGTTTCGGTGCCTCCACCCAGAGTGTGTTAGGGCTAGATGGTGATTTGGGTTCTTCCCTCTTGGATGCAGTTCATGCTCATCACCCACATTAGAGCTTGCCTGCCCATGCACTGGTATATTCAACAATGCATTTTCCCACATATACTTATCAACTCTATAGCACTTAAACTCTATGGCAGTCATAATCACACCAGCTGTACCATAGACCACAGGTTTAATATCCAGCAGCTGTAGTACCTGAGGGGGAACTATGGCATTTACACACCACAAGTTGATATACAACTCTTCCAGGCTCCGCTTCCCCCAAACAGCATATACCACACTAGAGAACAGTTGGAACTAGTCACTATAGTAAAATCTGGGGTACCCCTTACAATAGGTAAAGTCTGGTGCAGGCCTGATGTTGTTGCCTAGGATGCTGGGTTGGAGCTCAAGTTGGCCAGCTTTGGTTAAATAAACCCCCCCAAACAGGCCATGGGTTCACATGCATGCATAAACTGTGAAAGACCAAATTGTAATCCACTATGAAAGTACAGTTACTGATGTTTGATTGCTTTAAAATAAGGCAAAGGCAGACAAGAATGAAATTTAATGTGATGAACCTAGCTGTTGCAATTCAGTGTCCACACTCCAACCAGGGTTCGATCTTCATCCAGTGCTGAAGGTAATGGTCCTCTGCAGGGAAAAACTGTCTGGGCAGTCTTCTTGGACTCCTGGTTACATGAGAACAGAAAAATGCAAGCTGGCAGGAAAATCTCTCCTGGTGCAGACAAACAGAAATACAGTTCTTGGGCTTACACTTTATTCTGATGCCTTGACGCAACTTGCAAACCAAAACTGGCCTGCTCTATGCCACAGCTTGTAGCCAAAACATTAAACAATATAGTTATCAGAATGGGTGCTCTCATAGTCTCTACAGTCGGTGTCTTTCCAGGAAAATTTACACTCTCCTGGATGCTTGCCAAAATGCTGAACTCTCCCCTGAATTAGTATCACTTCACACTGAGTGTCACTTGCAGGGAGCTCCTGCCTGTCTAGTTTGCAGACTAAGGCCTAGCAGGAAAGGACACAGCACCATGTAACACTTGCCTCTCTCTCTCCTCCAGCCATTCTCTGTGCCTGCCCAAGAAGCACAAAGAAGTCCCAGTACAGACCCTTTTATTGTCAGAGTCCAGGGGCATCTCAGTTGTCTGAAATTATGTGTCAGTGTTGTTGTTGGAACTCCCATTGGCTGAAAAAAAAAGGCATCAAAACTGCAGGCTATTGATTGGTGGACAGGTGGGTCAAAGGTTACTGTCATGGCTGCCCCAAGTCTGCTAGAGTAAATACTGGGCCCAAAACTCCAGCAGCAGCCCACAGGTCCTCCTGAAACACAGCAGAAGTCAGCCCTGTATTAACAGGGGAACTACACCTTATTACGGCATCCAGCAGCTTACCCACATTAGATTTTAGGCTGATTGTATTTTGACCAGTGGAGTCCCTGTCTTTCAAAAGAGGCCTCCTTTTCATTACAAGTAATTGGCAGTAAAGTACATGTTACTAGATCATACTTGAGCTACAGGGAAGAAGTTGGCACCCCTTATGCCCCCCCCCCGTAACTTCAGCACAAGTACTACTGATGAGAATAGGTGACATGGCAGTAAGTGACATCATAAGTGTCTAACAAGAGTACTTGTCAACAGTCACTGTGTGTGTGTGTGTCTGTGTGTACATATATGCATGGGCCAGCAGGCCACACAACAGAACAGTGATTGGCAGGCAGCAAGGTGGGGAGTAGGGGTTATGATAGAGGGTTGATGTGACGTATGCAGTGCCATGGGATCTTTAATATGCACCTGGACAGACACCAGAAATCAAAATGGGCCAAAAGGACCTTGGGTCCGTGTCTAATCTGAACAATAGCCTCTCCAACAGGGCAGCACCTCCTAGACCTGCACTACAGTGTCAGCACTTGGTATGAGCTCCAGTAGCACTATGGACCATCCAAGCAATGAGTGACTTGCCCTATTCAAATATTACATTCATCACAACAAGACCGTGGACAGGGCTACGTCATCCAGTGTTGTCACTGGCCACCTTTGCATTTCATTCTATCTCTTCATACGGGTTTAGCAAGCTGCTGTGGCATGAGGTCAGTGAGGAGATAAACAAGTAGTATGAAACTTCAAGGGTTTAAAACATTCACTAAAGTGCTGCCAGAAGCTGTCATTTCCAACAATATGTGCAATTAAGCATATCAGAACATCATATAGGAAATTGCTACATGACATGATATGCTCATTTAAAGATGTTTTAGAGACCTGTGACATTTTAAGATCTGGTGTAAGCCATGTTCTAAACCACAGGAAACATTTTTTTTTATTTGGGCATCAAAAAAAAGCTAAATCAAATTACACCACTGAGGGCTATTTCTGTGACAGTTTCAAACACATCTCCTTCTGGAAAGAGTTATAAATAAGTTTAATGTTGCATTTTCGATGCTGCTGTATCAATATGCAGTGTTGACGTTACCACCCCACTCCGAGAGATCATGGTTCTTGTGACTGCTGCCAAAAAAAACACAATGACGCAGTCTCTCTTGTGCTGCCGAGTCATTCCTCTTTGAAAAGACATTTGTTTGTGTGCCATGGATAAACGAAGCAAATTATGAAAACCACTGTGTGAAAACACTACAGCACTGTTTTTGAAAGCAAATGGACCACGGGCAGAACTGACGTTCAAGCCAAACCTTTGAAACAGGTTTTCTTTTTTTTTCAAATGGTTCTGAAATCCTGTCAAGGCGAACCCCTGGCAAAAAGTGATGATCTCATCAGTAGCACAAAGACCCTTTCCTGATTCAGATCTGAGCTGGACATTGTCCAGCTGATGTCAGGTTAGTCCTTATGCTTGCTGCAGGACAAGAAGACCAACATGAAGGGGAAGGGGTCTATGGACTTAGCAAGACTGCTACACAGGATATTGGATCCTAGTGTATGTTAAGGTCAAAATACTCAGACAGCACAAATCTTGATATACAGTAACTGGCATTTAATGGATAATCAGAGTATTTCAAATAATTTTATTTGAATAGATTTTTCCAATCCAGTAACCTTATTCAGTAATCCAGGATTACAAAGCCTATTAAAATGTTTTGTGTCTTTGCCTGCTCCCCCTGCCAAGCAAATCACCCAAAATGTGAAGTGTTTCTAGAGGCCCAGGGCCCCTCTAAGGTCATACATCCCTTTCCCCTGCCAAGTAAACCACCCAAAATGTAAAGTGTTTCTAGAGGCCCTGGGCCCCTCAAAGGTCATACTTCTCTTCCCCCACCCATGTGCATATAGCAGTAAATCCCTGCACCCCCACTCAGACCCCAAGACCCACATTTAGAATTGTAGGTGCCCCCATGGGAGGTTACCTGGCAGAATGATTAGGTGGGCACTGGGTTGCTAGTAGAGTAAGCAACTGTGCTGCCAGCCACTGCAGTGTTCCCCATGCTGTCAATCTGTCAGTGGTTATCCCATGTTCAGTGTGCTGCCTCCCCTCAGCAGCACACATCGTGTCCATAGAGATCACTGCCAACCCAGTGTCTGACATCAGATAGCCTTTGTGGGATGAGAATGGCAGCATGTGGTCTGTATGACATTTGCCAGCATATTATCATACTCTATGAGATGTTTTCCAGGTCTGCTTTTCAACAGAGACTCCGGTACTCTGTGAGTGTACTTACCTGAGGGAGGAGAGGAGGACCAGCAAACACATAACTTGGGCATCATGTAACTTGTGGGCTCAACAGAGTTGAGGGGCCTGGATTCTGTTTCAGATGGAAAAGGTGGGTTCTTTTCCAGATATAAAATAAAAAGCGTTGTGCCTCCACCCAGAGTAAATTACAGTGGGCAAGATGTTGGTGTGGCACAACCCATTGGGATGCTGTACCTACCCACCTTCCCTCACAGTCCCCCCACACATGGAAAACCACTTTAAACTGTAAAACTTTAAAACACATGCAATTAAAGACTGTAGCTAACAATATTCTCACAGACAGTGTTAAACAATAACAAGAAACAATTTATTTAAAGGGGAATGGGAATGTAGAGAATAAATGGCAATTTGAGTATTCGAATGACAATAACAATAATTATAATAAGGGATAGAAAGGTAGCATTTAGAAGGTATAAGAAATCTCAATACGTGGGAGATAAAATTATATCTAAAGAGAAGTTGAGAAAGACAGGAAAAGTAATAAGAAAGGCAAAAGCAGCAACAGAGAAACAAATAGCTAAAAAAGCAAAATGAGGGGATAAGACTTTTTTTAGGTATATGAGGGGGAGAAAAACACAACAGGAGATTGTCAAATTGAAAGGAGAAGGGGACATAGAGGAAGATTTTGATAAGGCAGCGGTACTACAGTAAATGAGTATTTTAGCTCTGTATTCACAGTTGAATGAGAAGGTAAGGGGCCAGAGTTAATTAAGAAGGTAGGTAGCTTATATGAGTTTGATCAAAGTCCGTTCAGAGAAGATAGGGTACAGGAAGAACTGGGTAAGTTAAAAGTAGACAAGGCGATGGGACCAGATGGATTACATCCTAGGGTTCTAAAGGAATTAAAGGTGGAACTTGCAAAACCACTGGAGTTGTTATTTAACCTATCACTGGATACAGGAGTGGTTCAGAGTGACTGGAAAATGGCTGATGTGGTGCCAATATACAAGGGAGGTTGTAGAGAGGAAGCATGGAATTATAGACCGGTTTAGCCTCACTTCCGTGGTGGGTAAGGTGATGAAGGTGTTGATAAAGGAAAGATTGGTAAATTACTTGGTAGAAAATAAACTGGCAGGTGATAAACAACATGGATTGACTAGTGGGAGATCTTGTCAGACAAGTCTGATTGAGTTTTGATGAGGTAACAAAGATAATTGATCAGGGAGGGGCAGTGGATGTGGCCTACCTGGATTTTAGTAAGGCATTTGACTCTGTTCCTCATTGTAGGTTGGTAAACAAGACAGAGTGTTTGGGAACTAACCAGAAAGTCACTAGATGGGTGGAAAACTGGCTGAAGAATAGAAGGCAAAGGGTGGTAGTAAATGAGGTATATTCTAGAAAAAGGAGGGTGATGAGCGGTGTCTCGCGGGGGTCAGTATTGGGGCCAATCTCTTTTAATATATATATAGGAGACATAACGGAGGGAATTGGCGGGATGATGCACCTTTTTGCAGATGATGCAAAATTATGTACTAGGGTTGCTACTGATGGAGAGGTGGAGGCTATGGAGGGGATTTGAATACTTTGGAATGGTGGAGTGAAACTTGGCAACTGAAGTTCATTGTGAAGAAGTGTAAGGTTATGCATTTGGAATGGAATAATGTAAAAGCAAAGTGTACTCTGGGTGCAGAACAGTTAAAAATAACACAGCATGAAGGAGATCTTGGAGTAATAATCTCAGACAATCTGAAGGTAGGAGACCAATGTTGTAACAGTGTAGGTAAGGCAAATAGGATGCGGGCGTGTATTGATAGGGGAATCACAAGTAGGAAAAGGGAGGTATTGATGCCATTACAGTATATAAGACAATGGTCAGACCGCATGTGTCCATTTTTGGAGACCTCATTTTAAGAAGGATATTGATGGATTGAAGTGGGTTCAGAGGAGGGCAACTAAAATGGTTCAAGGAATGAAGGATAAAACATATGAATCTAGATTGAAGGAGTTAAATTTGTAATCTCTGGAGACTGGAAAGGAGATAGGGGATATGATTGAGACATTTAAGTACATCAAGGGAGGCAGTATAGCGCAGTGGTTTAAGGCTCTGAGCTGCAAATCTGGAGACCTGGGTTTGAATCCCACAGCCCCCACTTGTATATACTGTGTGACCCTGAGCAAGTCACTTAACTTCCCTGTGCTCCCAGGTTACACCTGTAAAAAAGCTTTCAGCTTAGTGTGTCTTACCTGGTTAAACAATTTGAAAAAAAAGAGTAAGAGATGGCAGTGTATTTAAAAGGAAGCCTGAAGTAAAAACAAGGGGTTATAGTTTGAGATTAGAAGGAGGTAGATTCAAAAGTAACATGAGGAAGTATTTCTTTATAGAGAAGATGGTGGAGCCATGGAACAGTTTACCTGAGGAGGTGGTGGGTACTGGAACTGTGGAAGGATTTAAGAGAGCCTGGGACAGGTATAAGGGGTTGGTGGGTGGGAAGCAAAAAGAATATCTGATAAAGGAAAGCGGGTAGGGGGAGAGAGGAGATGGACAGACTGGATGAACTAGAATGGTCCTTTTCTGCTGTCACATTACTATGAAACTATGAAACAACCACTGTGCCCAACCCCAACGGCAACCACATGTTCAAATTGGCCCACCTCCCCTCTGGTGCCAGTCTATCCCAAAATTAATCTGTGAACCCAGCTAGAGAGTTTGTTGTAGGCCTGAATGGTACAGCTGGTTGGCCTGTGTTGGTGCACTTCTAATGAACTCAGCTTTGACTGGCAACAATTTATGGAAACCCCAGGTCAGAGCAGGCCCCGTCTTTATTTTTGATTCTGTAGCACAGTACGTTTGAGGTTGGGGCAGCAGCAAAAGATTCAGTCAGCTGAGTTGAGGCCTCAGGCAGAGCAAACAGCTGAGCACCGGAATTGGCTGTGGCAGGATTCTTGCAGTTTGTCATCATTTGTGCAGTTTCTCACCATCTTGCAGGCTGGATCAGATGGTGAAACAGGCCAGTACTGTGGATTAGGGCCACATGCCTACACCACATGTCTAGTCCAATTAACTCTCTGGGGCAGACAATGGGTAATGCCTGACAGCACTACCTGGCTGATTCCCCAGACAATCCTCACTGGCAGTGGCTTTTGTCCTGGAGCCCAGAAACCACACAGTCTCTTCTTATCTGCAGCTAGCAAGCATGAGTACTTCTGGGAACAGGTCTAGGTCCAGGCAGTAGGAAGCAGGGAGGAAAGTCAGAATAGCAAAGGCCCAAACTGAGGAAAAGATAGCCAACTTGGTTAAGAAGGGGGATAAAACCTTTTATAGGTACATCAGGGAGCGTAGAAAGACAAAGGGAGGGATAGTGAGGCTGAATAGAATGGACGGTGGGTGGGCAGAGAGGGACAGTGAAAAAGCAGGGATACTGAACGAATATTTCTGCTCAGAATTCACAAAAGAGGAGGAGGAGGTGCCTAATCCAATTAACAGAAGTACTCTTGATAGGGGGGTCGATCCCAGTCCCTTCACAGAAGAAAGGGTTCTGAAAGAACTCCTAAAACTGAAGGTGGACAAAGCAATGGGGCCTGATGGAATTCATCTCAGAATTCTAAAAGAATTAAGGGAAGAACTAGTGAAACCACTGACTACCCTTTTTAACAAATCATGGGAGGCTGGTGTTGTACCTGAGGACTGGAGGAAGATGGATGTGATTCCCCTTCACAAAAGTGGGACCAAGACAGAGGCAGGAAACTACAGACCTGTCAGTTTGACCTCTGTGGTAGGGAAAGTGATGGAATCACTTCTGAAGGAAAGAATTGTTGAGTACCTAGAGGCCAGTGGGGCACGGGACCCAAGGCAGCATGGGTTCACAGCGGGAAGGTCATGTCAGACGAATCTAATTGATTTCTTTGACTGGGTGACCAAAGTAGTAGACCAGGGAGGGGCTGTGGACATGGCCTACCTAGACTGTGGCAAGGCATTTGACATAGTCCCACACAAAAGATTAATAGTCAAATTAACCAGCCTGGGAGTGGATCCCAGGGTGGTAGCCTGGGTAAAACATTGGCTGGACAACAGGACACAGAAGGTAACTGTAAATGGAGTCCACTCTGAAGAAAGAGGGGTTACTAGTGGGGTACCGCAGGGTTCAGTACTGGGTCCAGTCCTTTTTAATGTCTTTATAAGTGACATTGAAGAGGGACTGGAAGGAAAAGTATGCCTCTTTGCAGATGACACAAAGATCTGCAACAGGGTTGATACACAGGAGGAGTGGAAAGGATGAGAAGAGACTTGGCAAGGTTGGAGGAATGGTCAGAATATGGCACCTTGGATTCAATGCAAAGAAGTGCAAAATAATGCACCTGAGAAACAAAAACCCAGGAGAAGATTACACAATGGTGGGGGGAGGTAGTAACAACAACAAAAATGGAAAGGGACCTGGGGTAATCATATCAGATGACCTTAAGGTTGGCAAGCAATGTGAGAAGGCAGTAGAAAGGGCTGGGGGTATACTGGGATGCATAGGGAGAGGCATCACCAGCAGAAAACATGAAATTGTTATCCATCTGTACAGACAGTTGGTGAGACTCCATCTGGAATACTGCATCCAGTTCTGGAGACCCCATCTCCGCAAGGACATAGACAGAATAGAGGCAGTCCAGAGGAGGGCAACTAAAATGGTGCAGGGTCTGCAATCGAAGCCATACGAGGAGAGACTAAAGGAGCTTAATATGTATACCCTTGAGGAAGGGGGGAACATGACAGAAACGTTTAAGTACCTCAGTGGAATCAACAAAGTCCAAGAGGGTAGCATCTTTCAGAAAAAGAGACGTGCAAGAACAAGGGGCCACAATTTAAAGATAGAGGGTGGGGAAGTTCAGGGGCAATGTGAGGAAGTATTTTTTCACAGAGAGGGTGGTGGATGCATGGAACAGCCTTCCTGAGGAGGTTGTGGGGTCTAAAACTGTGGGAGAATTTAAGAATACAGAGGACAGACATAAGGCAATTCTTGTGGAGAGTAGGAAGAAATAGGCTGTTGGTTAATTAGGGTCTGCAGCTTATTCAGTAGGTAGGGAAATGGGCAGACTAGGTGGGCCAAGCGGTCCTTATCTGCTGTCAAATTCTATGTTTCTATGTAGCTCACCCCTCAGTGCTAGGTGTAGCAAACAGTCTCTCAGGCAGTTTTCCTAATCCCGGGTTTCAAACCACAAAACAACTTCTCCACTTCAAACTGGATTTCCCAGACTATGGGAATCTTCTGCAGACATCTCTAGGATCTGATGGCTTAACTCAGACAACCTTCATGCATTTGATGAGATACAGTCCACCCTCCTCACAGGCTGAGAGCCTCTCTCACATGCTGCAAAGTAGCTCATCAGACACACACTCTGGCTTTCCAGATAGTAGAAAGCTTTTTTGGCAAATCTCCTGGAGTTGGCCTGTGAAAGCCATAGACCGACTTCCAGTATCTTCCTCCGACACAATCCAAGTCCTCCTGTCTCACAGAGAGCTTCAGCCAGACTGCCCAAGCTGAATCTGCCCCCCTGAGTCAAGAGGATCAGCTGCAGCATTTCATTTGCCATTCAGTTGTCAGTCAGACAAAATTAATATATAACAGGTCCAGACGTTGCTTGATTGGTTGCCTGTTTAGGCACCAAGGACATTGTCCATACACCCTACCCATGAGCCATAGCTGCAGTTCTTCAGGCTCTGATTGGTGGAAATAGGGGTCAGTGGTGACAAACATGGCTGCTGCAGTTCTGTTAAAATAAAGTCCCAACTTTGGCAGTTTTTTGCAGGCAGACAGAATAGATTTGACATTTATTGCCCCAGAGGTTTCACTGCTGCATCTCTGCCCCAGCCAATGGCGAAGTCTTGACTTCCTGGAGCATCCTGCCTGTCACTAGTGCTATAACACTAATCCCCCTAAGCAGCAGGCAGGGCTTCCATTTAGTTAGATAGCAGCCTCAGCTGCTCTTAAAACAACAATGCTTAAAAACGCTTCTTGCCGAGTTCTTGATTACTCGCCCCCAAACAAGTGTGTTACTGGACCCCCACTTTACTGCTGCTATTGTTCCAGGGGGCTGGAGCACATGCAGGCAGCTCCAAAAGCATCACAAGGGCATCTTTGAGCCTTTGAGTGCTGTGGCGCTTTCAAGATTCGAGCTGGCCACAGGCAGCTCATACGTCTGAGCAGGCTGCTTGAAATAATCTTATCTAAAATTGAACCTAAAGAGTACAAACTCTTGCTGCTCCAGCTCACACTACCTTTCTCGCTGCCCATATTCATTGCCGGAATCTACTGCCAATCAGGCACCCCGCCACAACTGTTATTGACCTTCTTACACAAATCAGTTCACGAGCAGCCACCAGGGAATTATATGCTATGGGTGACCTTAACCTAAACTGGCTAGCCCCGGCCCTCAACAAAACCTGGACAGATGTCGTTGCTCTCAATTTAACCCAACTCATCACTGAGCCCACCTGCCTAAACCTTAAATCATGAAACCACTCCCTTATCGACTGGGCTCTGACCTTCCATCCTCACAGAGTAATCCAAACAGGCCTACTCCCTGACTCTATGAGTGATCACCATGTCATATACCTTGTTCGCAAAATCCACCGTCTCAAATCTCCCCCTAAGTTCTTAGTCCAACGGTAGTTCAAATCCCTAAACCTCACTCCCCTCCTAAATTACCTTGTCCTAGCAAACTGGCTCCCCTCCCCCCCAACCTGATGGATGACACCCTACTTCACTTCAAAAACACATTCCTTAAGATATGGGATTTCCACACCCCACTATGATGTACTGGGGTACGTGGTACCCACCTGCCTTGGATCTCCCAAGAGTTCACAGCTTGTATGAATGCCTGTGACTCAGCATGGTGAGCCTTCAAAGCCTCAGCCTTACCTCAGGACCTCTCCCACTACCGGTATCTGTGCAACATGTGCACTAGAGCAACTCGGCTAGCTAAAGCAGAGTACTTTAGATCCTCCCTCCAATCTAACCTTAATAGCCCCTCCAAATTCTGGAAGGTCATACACTCCCTCTTCTCACCCCCAGCTGCCAAGTCCTCACCTCTCCTTAGTGTAAACAACTCCACACTCTCGGATCCTATCTCAGTCGCTGCTGAGTTTAACTTATATTTCTCCACCTGCGCTTCCTCGCTCCTTTCCTCCTTACCCCCCATGTCACCATCTCCACCACCTACAGGGCAAAAACTACCTCAAAATGCAGGTATTTTCTCCTTCAGGGAAATCTCTCTGGATGAAGCTCTAGAAGCCCTGCTAACATTAAGCCCCTCAAAAGGGAATTTCCCGGATAGACTAGACCCCAAATTTCTGTTCCTCTCGGCCTCTGCCATAGCTACCCCTATTGCCTACCTGCTAAATTTATCCTTCGCCACTGTATCTGTCCCTCTGTTCTGGAAGCATGCCATTGTCATCCCTCTCCACAAAGGGGGCACCTCCTCCTCCACCTCAAACTATCGACCAACCTCCCTCCCCCCTGCTCTGGTGAAGCTGCAAGAACACTTAGTGCTTAGCCAGCTAACCTCCTATCTCGCTGACTCAAATTTCTTCACACACTACCAGTCCAGATTCAGGAAAGATCACTCCACTCCCTCCTCTTTACTAAGGCTCACTGACACTATCCAGTCTGGAATGGATAGAGGTCTCATCACCTCTGCCATTTTCATCGATCTGGCCAAGGCCTTCCATACAGTCTCCCACACTCTGTTACTATCTAGCCTCTCTGACTCTGGCCTCTCCACATCTGCTACTGCCTGGTTCAGTGCCTATCTTACAGACTGCATTCAATCTGTCAGGATTGCGGAAGCCATATCCCCTTCCCTCCCCATGTCCACCGGTGTCCCCCAAGGATCGGTGCTTGGGCCTATCCTATTCTTTATTTTTCTAAACAACCTGCCCCAAACTTGTTCTGCCTCCTTGATCCACATGTATGCTGATGATACTGTTCTATTTTCTTCTGACTTCTCCCCAGCCTCAGCTGCCTCTACCCTCCAGGTGGATTTTAACAAAGTCCAGCTCTGGTTCAACTCTCACCAGTTCTCTCTAAATGCTAAAAAAACTATAACTATGACTTTTGGTACATCCCAACGACTAGCCAGGCTCCCCTCCCTCGCTCCCACTTTTCTACACCCTTGATGGGTCAGAGCTGGAGGACATTACCTCATTCCGATATCTTGGAGTTTGGCTTGACCGCCACCTTATCTTCGCAGTCCATGCTGACTCTATACTAACAAAACTCTGCCCCAAGCTTGGAGCTTTATATTGGAACCATTCTAGCCTCCCCTATCCCGGTCCGTCGTGAGCTTATCCAGAAGATGATACTTCCCTCCTTCGATTATTGTGATATTGTTTACAGTGCCTCCCACAAGTCAGTTTTATCCAAACTGTATTCCCTTTTTAATGCTTTTTGCCGGTTCGCTCTTGACGCTCCTCCTCCTCGCACCCACCGCTGCGAGTTATACTGCTCCCTTGCTCTCCCCTCCCTTGAGAACCACCACCTAATACACTGTCAAGTTTATCTCGAAGAACTGGTTTGATACCCTCCCAGTGTATCTGACCTCCGTACTATCGCCATCTGGCACCCACCTATGTTCTGAGGTCCCTAGACTCCCGGCTCCTGTTCGTCCCCAGATGTAGGACCCAAGCTGGCCAGGCCACCTTCTCTTACCTCTTCCCTCAACTCTGGAACTCTTTTCCCTCTGAAATTCGCCACTCTTCCTCTATTCGCTCACTATCCTATGCCCTTGCCAACCACTGCTCAGTAAACTGCTCCTGCAGCTAAATCTCCCATCTTTCTACCTCAGACACTCCTATATTTCTTCTCCCAGTAGGCCCAATGGTGCTACTTTGCTACCCACACCAAACTACTGCACTTGATCCCAACTTTTGAGCTAGCTAGCTTGAACTTACCCCTATCTCATTATATACCACAACTCAATACATTAGCAGGATTTCCTCATTGTAACTGTTACTCTTGACTATTAGGGTATATGTATTAATCCACACTCACCTATTCCTGTCAAACATATGCAACTGTATTATCTAATTAAATGTTTTCAAGGTATAAAGCATGACTTCCCCATGTAATTGCTACTATACTATAAGTAAGGGTAAATTGTCATCTATGCCCAACTATTTCTGTCAAATGTTTTCAACTGTATTGTAATTGTACATATATATGTCAGGACCTGGACTACCCTTGTCCTCTTACCCACTGTACCCCTCCCCCCAGGTTGCACCAGGAGACGAGCAGTTCTTGCTCAGTGTGCTTTTCCTGGTGAGACAATTTCAATAAATAAATAAATAAAGTGCACAAAAAAATGCCACTCGTCATTTTGCCACACCGACAAGATGGCAGATTACTTTTTTTTTTACACTGCTCCTCCAGTCCCCCCATCAGGACAACATTACTGGGGGCCAGCAGGAGCACCCAGAGGACCAGGACTGGCAGCACAGATGGGAGAGGGGCAGATTCAGGTAAGCTCCACCTGGGGATGGTTACACTGTCCCCCACCTAAATACCTGGCATCTGCAACAAGTCCATACCAATTACCTTGTGCAGATAGCCACTAGCCATAGCATTTTAACCTGCAACGCCTATCTAGAGAAATTACTCCTAGCTAGCATAGGCAATCAGATACATTCTAGACTAGAGAAATGCAAACTATCTACACAATAACAGGCAGTTACTGAAAAGCTTTTCAGATTTTAGACAGCTATGATGACATTAAAGGGTGGGCCATAAGCAGAAGAACTTTTTGAACTCAATTGTCTAGCAATTCTGGAGCAATACATCAGATACATGCTTCAGTCTCCCCTCTTACTCTTTTTGGTTTTACCCGCTCTGGGTGGCTTGGCATTAGGTGGGCACATAATTCTGGGCACAGGCCTTGGGGTGTCATAGATGCCCTTGCAGACTGCATGCATAGGCAAATCAGTTGGAGCCCCAGGAGAGTCATATGTAAGCTTTAAAAAGGTTTAACAGTTCTTTCAGAGCAATGTACTGTTGCCGGCACTTCTTCATCATCAGGGTTAGCTACTTTCTGTTCATTATCCACCAATGAAGCATCTTTAGGCAAAGTGGGTGCCATGACTTCCTCTGGTACTTCGGCTTTATTGTCGGTCTCTGCAGGTTCTCCACTTTCTTGCTCTGTTATTTCCTCTGGCTTGGGCCCATCATCGAAGGGTACCATCCTGGCTGTCTACAATTGCTTCAGAGTTTTGAGTTGGTGTAGAAAACTCTGCAGTAGGCATATCTATCACATCTTTTGTGGTTTCAGGCATCCCATGAAGCAATTGAGCAAGTCCTGGTGAGGGATAATAAAAGGCTGCGTGATAAGATGGGAGGAAATACTGACAGTCACCGAGCAGGAAAGGGATTTTGGGGTAATCATATCTATGACATAAAGGTGGCCAAACAATGTGCCAAGGCTGTGGGGGAGCCAGTGGGATGCTGGGGAGCAAAGGGAGAGGTATCACCAGCAGAAGAAAAGAGATGGTGATGCCACTGTACAGATAATTGGTGAGGCCTCATTTGGAATACTGTGTCCAGTTCAGGAGGCCGCATCTCTGTTAGGATGTAGACAGGGTGGAGGCAGTTCAAAAAAGGGCAACAAAGATGGTGCAGGGCCTGCGCCAAAAGTCATATGAGGAGAGACTGGGAGACCTCAATATATATACCCTGGAGGACAGAAGAGGTAAGGGAAATATAATGGAAACCTACAAATATCTAAAGGGCATAAATAGGGTACCTAAGGGTAGTATATTGCAGAAAAGGAGATGTTCAGAAACAAGGGGGCATGACACGATGTTGGAAGGAGGTAGACTAAGGGGTAATATGAGGAAGTATTTCTTCAAGGAAAGGGTGGTGAATGCATGGAATAGATGCCCAGCGGACGTGGTGGGGGCAAACACAATGGGAGAATTCAAAAATGCATGGGACAGGAATAGGGGAACCCTAGTGATAGGAACAAGGAGGTAAAGCTGGAGATTAGGTAGGGTCTGCAGCTTTTACAGTAGGCAGAGAAAATGGGCAAACTGGATGGGCCTAGCAGTCCTTATCTGCCATCAATTTCTATGTTTCTATAAACCACTTCCCCCTCTGACTCAGTGTCTGAATTGTCTGGCTCTGCTTGCTCGTCATGATTTGCTGGGACAACTCCGGATTGCTGAGCCCTCTGTTTGCCTTTGCATCTACACTTAGATCAAGTAATGGGAGGTATAGGCAGTTCTGTCTGGTCTTGGTGTCCATTTGTAACCAGTTGTCCAATGGGCAGCAAGTGGTTGCGGTGTATGGCACGGTGGCCACTTGTATGTCCTTCTGACGGATTTTGTAAACAGGCAAGTCTTGTAGATTTTCAGTGACAACATAAGGTGGAACTGCCACATCAGTTGGCAATCTTATGCTTTCTAGGGATTTCCAGGTTCATCAGTAACACATTGGTAGCAATTCATGGTCCTTTACTCTTTTATCATGTCTTTCTTTGTTGGCTCGGTTTCTTTTGGCTGCAGCTTCGACAGCCAGCTTGTGAGCTAGAATTAACTGTTCTTTTAACTTGGAGATAAGTCTCTGTCATGGCCCCATCAGCAGAGGCACCGAAACAAATATCTACTGGTAGCCTTGTTTTTGGCCGAACATTAAGCTGTATGAGGAAAATCCGGTAGTGTCATTTTTCGTACGGTTATACTCATACTAAGGTTCATACTAAGGTAAGTTGCAAGAGCAAGAAGGCAGAAGCCCATGAAGCTCTTATACTAATTCAAAATATAATAGGAAAGGTCATACCCTTTACATATAAGGCCATCCAATCTTTTTTTGAAGATGCTTTTAGTTTCACTAATGATGACATTAAGCGGTAGCCTGTTCCATGGACCAACAACTCTAATAGTGAAAAAATATTTACGACTTGACTTCATAAAAGGTTTTCTAACTAATTGTAAAGGATGTCCCCTGATATTGTGACCACAGTTTTTAAATTCTAGACCAAGTTCACACAATAAATAAGGATCTTGAATAATATCATGTAATAACATAAGATCACCACGAAGTCGACGTGTGGATAAAGGCATGAGTTTTAGAATATCTAGTCTACTCTCATAAGGAACTTCATATAGCCCAGAAATATTTTTTAGTAAATTTTCTCTGAATTCTTTCCAATAACAGGCCTTCGGATTTTTTATATGGATTCCAAAGCTGTGAAGCATATTCCAAGTGTGGTCTAACGTGTGCTCAATATAAAGGCAACAGTACTTCCTGCTTCCTTGATCTAATATTACGCAGAATAGACCATACCACTTTATTGGATTTGTTAATGATGTTATGTACATGATTATTATAAGATAAATTATCTGAGATATTGACACCCAAATCCCTTTCATCTGATGTTGTATCGAGCAGTATGCCATCCAAATAATAAGGGATTTGTAAATTACTTATACCCAAATGCATTACTTTGCATTTGGAGATGTTCAAGGTTATGCCCCAGTACTTAACCCACGTTGTAATGTGATCAAGGTTTTTCTGAATAGCATCGGCCTGGTAGTCAGAGGCACATGGGCCACCTATTTTTGCATCATCTGCGTATTTAATAGTGAATGATGAGCAACCTGAGGTAAGGTCAGCAATAAATGCCTGAAACAGGCATGGGCCCAAAACTGAACCCTGTGGCACCCTACTTGTCACTGTACCCCTTGCTGAAATGCTCCCATTGATGGTCACTTGCTGAGAGCGGTTATGAAGCCAATTAATTATCCAATTAACTAGAAACCTGTTTATTTTTGACTTATGAAGTTTGGTAATTAATGCCCAATGTGGCATGATGTCAAAAGCCTTACTAAAATCAATGTAAATGATATCGCATGGTACATTTTTAACAAGTGATAAGCTGATTTGTTCATAAAAGCATATTAAATTCGTCAGACAGATTCTGCCTTTTTTAAAACCATGTTGTTCAACATTGTGGCAGTCCAGAACAGGGGATATTAAGTCTTTAATTAAACCCTCTAATAGTTTACAAATAGAAGAAGTTAAACTAATTGGCCTGTAATTTTCCCAGTTGTTTTTTGGGCCCTTTTTACGTTCGCTAGCACGCATGCGCAAAGAACGTCTTGGGAGAATAGGACAGTTTGGAGGTGTGACTGTCCTGTGCAAGCCACTGCTCTGTTGAGCAGGCGTGGCAGTCCTGCACCAATGGATGTGGGTGCTGTGTATGACAGCGGTGGTCTTCACTTCAAAAACCACTGCTGTGTACTGGCGCGCCTCACGCCCCCCTCCCAAGCTTTGGTGCCCGCTGAGGCCACCCCAGGCGTGGCAAATCTTGCAACTGACAGGGTGCCCAATCCCCCATCGGCTCCATGTCCCCCCAAACAGCTTTCCCTGCTGCCACACTGGGAGCCCACCCCAGCGTGGCAAACGTCCCGCGTCATCTGAATACAAAAAGAACCTGTAAATAAGAAAACCTTCCATTGCTGTCTCCCCAACCCGCCTCCCACAATCCGCACCCAACCACTGTGCACCTGCCTCCCACCCCCCCCTCACCCCATACTTACCTCCGGAGCTTGGCGTGATGATCATCGCTGGACCGAGAACACGTCTGCACTCTTCAAAAAGCAGACCATGAACTGAGAAATGCCGATAAGCTGTATATTGGGCTGAAGGGGTTTTCAACTTGTTCCATATCTCAGGCATTTTTGGAATTTTGCACCAAATTTTCAACATGCGGTTTTGGGACCTTCTCATGAATGATGTCACTGTCATGGCGTTATTCGGGCCCGAAGGGTGATTTTGCAGTCACTGTGCGAAATCACCTTTCGGGGCCAATTAACGAAACGACACTGCCAGCATTCATAAGCTGGGCTCTCAAAAAGCCTATTTTGAAAATTTGGTGGAAATTCTAAAATGACTGCTTTATTTAGCGTGTTGCGCAGTTCCTCTACGCTTCAGGAAGTTCGCGAAATTTTCAATATTTTCACTCCAGATTTTCAACATTGCCATTTTTACCACACCTTCTTATGAGTAGTACAGCTGTCATTTTTCACATCTCACCCAAAACATGTTTCCGCCCATGTAGCGCACAATGGCGCAGTCGGTGTGCGAAATCAATGTATGGGACACATTAAGAAAATCACAGTGGCACTGTTCATTAGCAGAGGTCTTAAAATGGCTATGTTGAAAATTTGGTGAAAAAATTCCTAACAATGACTGTTTTATGAGCATGCGTTGCGCAGTTCCTATGCACGCTCGTAAGTTTGTGAATTTTCAATATTTTCAATCCAGATTTTCAACATTTCCATTTTACCACACCTCCTCATGAGCAGTACAGCTGTCATTTTTCACATCCTGCCTAAAATGTGTTTCCGCCCATGTAGCACACAATGGCACAGTCGGTGTGCGAACTCAATGTATGGGACACATTAAGAAAATCACAGTGTCACTGTTCATGAGCAGAGATCTTAAAATGGCTATGTTGAAAATTTGGTGAAAAAATTCCTTAAAATATCTGTTTTACAAGCGTGCGTTGCGCAGTTCCTACGCACGCTCGTAAGTTTGCGAATTTTCAATATTTCCTCCAGATTTTCAACATTGCCATTTTACCACACCTCCTTATGAGCAGTACAGCTGTCATTTTTCACATCCTGCCCAAAACGTGTTTCCGCCCATGTAGCACACAATGGCGCAGTCGGTGTGCGAACTCAATGTATGGGACACATTAAGAAAATCACAGTGACACTGTTCATGAGCAGAGGTCTTAAAATGGCTATGTTGAAAATTTGGTGTAAAAATTCCTAAAAATGACTGTTTTACAAGCGTGCGTTGCGCAGTTCCTACGCATGCTCGTAAGTTCACGAATTTTCAATATTTGCACTCCAATGACTTCCAGATACCTAAACAGCACATAGAAGCAAGCAACATTCGGCATTGACAAATGCTTGTTTATTTTTGCATTCGCTTGCATGCATGTGCAAGGAATGTTTTGGGACAGTACGACTTTTTGAAGGTGTGTGACTCTCCTGTCCAATGCAGTGCTCAGTGTAACGTGTGCAATCCTACTGCACCAATGGATGCATGAGCTGTCTATGACAGCAGTTTGGCTACAGTGGTCTTCAATTAAAGAAAAGCACCACTGCAATCAGCGGTGGTAACGTGTGTGCATTTAACATATTGACGTCACCCTTTTCCCTCTGGCTGCTAATAAAATCCCTCCCACTTCCTCCCTCTGCTGCCGTCTACCCTGCTCCCTTGTTATTGCCCCCACCAGACACATTGTATGTGCAGACGGAGTGCCCAGTCCCCATTGTCTCCAGGCCCCCCCAATAAACACCCAGGTGGCATGCTGGGAGCCCACCCCAGCATGCCCATTGTCCCTGTAAATGGGAAAACTGTCCCGCAACATCTTTTGTTTTTTTAAAACCTGTGAAAACAGAAAACCATCCCTCACTGTGTCTTGTACCCCTCCCGAACCCACACCCACCCTCTGCATACACCACCTCCCCCTCACCCCATACTTACCTCCGGAGCCTGGCGCAATGATCTTCAGTGGAGTGGGAACATGTCTGCACTCTTGAAAGCCGAACGCAAACTGAAGAAATGACGGTAAGCTGTATAATGGCATAAATGTTTTTTTTTTCGACTTAGGTGGCTATCTCGGGCATTTTTGCAAATTTTGATACCACATTTTCAACAGGGGGTTCTTGGGACCCCACCTCATGAATTCAGTTACTGTCATGTGAGTTATTCTGTCCCCAAAGGTGATTTCATGGTCACTGCACAAAATCACCTTTTGGGATTGATTAACTAAACAACAGTGTCACTGTTTATAGAGTGGGCTCCCAAAAGCCTATATGTTGCAATTTGGTGAAAAAAAATGTCAAAAAATGACTGTATTCTGGCGTCGTTGTGCAGTTTCCACACACTCATAACTTCAAGGATTTGAAATATTTTCACTCCAGATTTTCAACACTGGCATTTTCACACCTCCTTATGAACAGTACAGCTGACATTTTCACATCCCTGGCTGAAATGTATTTTGCACATCCAGCGCACAATGGTGTGGTCACAGTGAGAAATCAATGCTCAGGACAGATTATGAAAATCACAGTGACACTGTTCATGAGCAGAGGTCCCAAAATGCCTGTGTTGAAAATTTGGTGACAAAAGTCCACAAAATGACTGTGTCATGAGCATTCATTCTTGCCAGTTTCCATGTACTGTCGTAAGTTCGAGAAATTGTTGTATTTTCACTCCAGATGTTCAACATTGCCATCCCTTCACACCTCCCTATGAATGCTACAGCTGTCACTTTTCACATCCTGCCCGAACTGTGTTTTTGCATATGGAGCAGAATGGTGTGTCAGCTGTGGGAAATCAACGTTCAGGACAGATTAACAAAATAACAATGGTACTGTTCATAAGCAGAGGTCTCAAATGCTTTTATGAGGTGGGGGTAACAAAAAGGTCATGCTGAAAATTTGTAGTGCAAATACCAGCAATCGCACAGGGCATTAGGGTAAAGCACCATACGTGCCAAACACCACTGCAAATACCTGCAAGCGAACGTCCGGCATTGACAAATGCTTGTTGTGAATAGGGATAACATATGCCTCTCTCCAATCCTGTGGAACAAAATTAGTGGCCAAAAAATATTCGAACATCAATTTTAAAGGAACTGTAATAACATCAACTAATAAAAATAATAAATGTCTGGCTATATTGTCTGGACCAGGACTATATTTACCTTTTAGTGTTAGTATTTTATCTTTAATAGTGTTCAATGAAAAATTAACTGGTGAGACATTGGTGGTGTCTAATAAACTAGAACACTCACTTGCTGGCTCCATTTACTTTTATCTTTTGGGTTCAGGGTGCCCAGCATGTCCAAAAGCATTCAGTTGAACCTCTCAGGCTGGGGGTCGTCTTCAGGATGGTATGGGGTTGTTTGAGATTTGGTGATACCGCACAGAGACAACAATTCCTTTATCATGTGGTCTCGAAATCCTTTCCCTGGTTGGAATGCTTTGGGGAGCTCCGTAGTGAATTAAAAACTTCTCCACAAGGATCTTGGCAACCGTGGAGGCTTTTTGATACTTAGAAGAATAAACTTGGGCATATCTTGACAAATGGTCTGTTACTACAAGAATCAATCAATCAATCAATCAATCAAGTCAGTCTTTATTTAACCAGATGAAACAACTTTGAGCAAAGCTCATTTACAAGCTGGGCCCGGACAAAAATACAAAAACGATTCACAGCAGTAGGTTACATCAACAAGGAGTACATGACAGACAAGAGATGAATACAACACCATAAATACAATGTAGAGACACTCAATCAAAAAATATGTAAATCACATGGTCTACGTTAATAAGTGCAATGCTGGTTATACAGGTTACCTTGCAGGTATGGCCTAGGTACCCCATATGAATATCTCATTCTGATGCAGTTGAGAGAGGAATAACTAAGAAGTATAAGCAAAACTCCTGAAGAAGTGAAGAGTAAAGGTTTCATGTAGCTGAAGCCTGGGGGACAGGAAGAAGGGGTTAAGAAGTGAAAGGTAAAGGTTTCATGTAGTTGAGGCCTGGTAAAGAGGAAGAAAGGGCATCAAGAGCAGGATCGACACATAAGAGAGGAGAAGGGATTATGCAAGACAATTACTGTACATTGGTCATGTAGAGTACATCTGAGTAGGGTTTTGAACTTTGCCATGCTGATCAGTTGTGCAAGTTTAAGGTTTTTTTTGTAAAAAAAGTTCCAGGCGGTGGGGAGTACATGGCATATAGAGCTGTTTATTACATTCTTAGCATTTGGTTCCAGGCTTAGGAAATCAATAATCAATGCGTACAACCTCCATGGGCACACTGGTCACAATATTAACAAGAGGGGCCTTTCTATGAACACATTAGCTGCAGCTTTTAGTAGTATTGCTCAACATTATGTCCCATATGATGCCAGTAGAACTGGGGGTGAGTGAAATCCATTGTGTGCTCACGTCCCAAATGGCCCATGTCATCATGCAGAACTTGAGGTACCTTTCTTTTGAATTTTGAGGGTAACACCAGCTGCACACAAGGGATCCCTTGTGGGTGTTGAACCTTATGGTACAATAAATTATTTTTGAATTTAAGTTTTGACCACTCTCTTAGCAACAAATTTGCATTTGGATCACTTGTAATTACTTTCTGCAGGGTGCTGAGAATGTCATATATAGCTGAATCTAACGTTTCCTCTCTCTGTAAGTCTTGATTGGTCAGTTGGGGCAATAATTTTAAGTCCAGAGCAGTTAAATTACAGCAGGCAAGTGGGAGAGAATTACCAGAAGCACTGAGACTATCCACCAGACGAAAGGCAGTTTCGTTAGCAGGCTGCTGTTCTGTGTCAAATTTTTTTACACAATGCTGCAACTGTCTATTCTGGGATCCACACCCAGACTTGTTTGCTGGCAGAAGATGCCACTGAGTGTCAGAACAGAGCATCTGCATTTAGATGATTTAGTCCAGGCTTGTATTCAACACAGTAGTCATAGGTGGTACAAGGCTGACAGCCACCTGTGTCTGGCTCCGTCAAGCTTTGCAGTGGTTTGCACGTACATTAGGGGGTTGTTGTCAGTTTTTAACAGAGGTGTACACCCCATAAGGTCACTCATGGAATTGGTCCACAATAACCCACTTCAAAGCAAGAAATTCTAACTTGTGCACAGGATATTTCTATTCAGCACTATTTAGACTTCAGCTTGCAAAGGCAACTGGGCGCAGTCCCTCTGGGTAGCTCTGATAGAGGACCACCCTGAGACCACTGAAGCTAGCATCCATATGCAAAGCATAGGGCTTCTGAGGATCTGCATATGCTAGGGCTGGTGCATGTGTCAGTGGTAGGTAAATGATTTCATTGAAAGCTTTATCACAGTCTTTGGTCCACCTCTTGCCAAAAGGTTCACATGGCTTGAAATACTGTTTAGACTCAGTAGTAGAATCAGATGCCTTTGTTCTCATGTCTTTATTGGTGTGCGGGTAGCCTTGCATTAGATTCAGCAGTGGTCTCACTGCTCTCATGTAATGTTTGACAAATCTTCTGTAATAGCCACAGATCCAAAAAAATCATTGTACACCCTTTAAGTTTCTTGGTTTGGGCTGAGTGGTTAATGCCTTAGCTTTACTGGGGTCAGCCTGTATGCCTTCATCTGATACTATATGTCCCACATATTTAACCGAATTGTGGATAAACTGACTCTTATCAACAGAAAGCTTGAGCCTGAACTCCTCCAACCGATCTAAAACTTTCAGTAATCTGGCCTCATGTTCCTCCAGTGTCTTCCCGAATACTATGACATCATCAAGGTATACTAAACACTCTGATAGATTAGGCTGGCCTGGTGGCACTGACAGTTGAGGTTCTGAGCACCACACCTCACGCCACGTCGGTGACCCGGATTCGAGAACCGACTCGGATCATTGGGGGTCGGCAGGGGAGGGAGGGGATTGAGCATCTGGAGGACTGCTCTCCCCTCCTGAGAAGGGTACTGGGATTAGTCTCACTCCATGGTGGCCCCTGGTGGAGACCAGGGACCCCAAGGGAAGCACAGGCTTGACATAACATTGGGGGCAGAGTTGCAGTGGATGGCTGCACATGAGGTATATTGCCGTCATTGCTCAACCGCGCTCCGGGAGGAATAACCTGCAAAGGAAAATCCTTGGTGGCCTAGTGGAGGTGAAAGGGGCACCAGCATCCTGCCCACATCCCAATGCTGGGCCCAACTTCCTGGTGTCCTGTCCTGTGTTCCAGATTCCTTGGCTGTCCCTCTAATTCTCAGAAAGGCCGCCAAGGGTGGGCGGGCCCTCTCTTGGGGGTGATCGGGGGGGCTGGACTACGCTGGGAATGCCAGAGAGGAGACCAGGTAAGAAGGGTTTCAGGCACAGAGTAGAAGCAGCAGACAAGTGGGTTCACTGGAGAGATGCCCTAAGCCCCAGTGAAGAAATAGAATTAACAAAAAAAAAAAACACTAACAGATTCATGTCTCCAACAGCTCTTTCCATCACATAATGGAAGGTGGCTGGGGCACCTGAAATACCTTGAGGTTTTTTCAGAAATTCAAAGAATCTGAGAGGGCATATAAATGCTGTTTCACTGTCTTGTGTTGCCATGGGTATTTGATATTATACAATGGGGTCCAAAAAGTGTTCAATCTGATTGTCTGACTGGTAGCTTTTACCCATGGTAAATCCTGCGATATACCAACGGATAAAAGTGCCAGCCAGCCGCATCCTTTTTAAATTGCATCCGGCCCCTTCCCCCAACATCCACCCCCCCAGCATCGAACAAAAACTGCCATATTGTCTCCCCGCTAAGTATGATGGTAAAGCAGAAGTTTCAAATGTGGAGAAGAGGAAACCGCCTCATCAAAAGAACCAGCTTGCAAAAATAAAAACTCTCTTTTTTTTCCTTCAGTAGCTTGTACCTGCCTCACCACTCAGTTACAGTTGGCTATGAGAAAAAAATACAATTCAGTCTGAAATTCAAAACACTGGACTGCTGGGAAATCCCGATGTCATCGCAGCCCCTGAACTATGTCCACATGCCACCACAGCAAACAAAAAGCACTGCCTCCTAAAGCAATTCACTGGAAAAAGAATAAGTACAATACTTTAAATAACAACAGTTGCTCCTTCCCATTTCTGGCTCCTGTCACAGTTGCTCCCTCTGTGTCTCCAGCATCTGTAGCTAGTGGTCACTCCACACTCCTCTGTCCCATAATAGTCATCCAGACTCTGTAGCGCTGCTGTTACCTCTCTAGTTTGAGTAGGTCAGTTGCATGGATTGTAATTTGTACAGCACACAAATAAATAAAAAGAAACAGCTCCCTGTATGGTTCACTACCCACTCGGCATGCTTCCACGTATGCACGGAATGGGCAAAAATGGAACAAGTTCTCCTTGCTTGAAATGAGTCATTCATGGTCAAATTTCAAAACCTGTCCCAGATCCTTAAAAAAAAAAAGGAACTGGGACACAGAGGACTCCGTTGTTCTGGGAATCGATCAAACACAGGTCTATTGGATTAAGCTAATGTAACCTCTAGGCAAAACTGCCAGCCCCTTAGCAACACAGCACTATTTTTTCTGGCTTAGCAATAAAGTCACTAAAAATCATATACAATGGTAGGAAAATCTTTTCTGATTTTGTTTGTCACAAAAAAAAGGTGACATTGTATAATCGAAATAAACCACTCCAGGGCATGGGTTATGTTGGGATTTACCACGGCTAGTCAGGATTTGACCACTCGGCCTGTGGCCTCATGGCCAAACAATGCCAGCTGTGGTAAATCCCAGCATAATCTACACCCTGGAGTGGTTTATTACTTAAATATACACTCCTTACATCAAGTATGGAAAACCATTTGCTTCTGTTAAGACAATCAAGGGTGTCTTGAATTCTGGGCATAATATATTGGTCAGGAACTGTCAGTTTATTAATTGTCCTGTAATCCACACACATGTGCAGTGCTCCATTTTTCTTGTGCACTACCACAATCGGTGATGCATATGGACTTCTCAGTTCATAATAGCTGTCTGGACTCTGCAACGCTGCCATTACCTCCCCAGTTTGGGTAGGTCAGTTGCATGGTTTGCAATTTGTACAACACACAAATGAAATAAAAAATAAATAAAAAGAAACAGTTCCCTGTATGGTTCACTACTCACTCGGCATGCTTCCGCGCATGCGAAGAGTGGACAAAAATGGAGCAAGTGCTTGTGGTAGCATTGGGTCCCCCCTCATTTTGGATTGAGCAGAGTGTCTCTCTTATGGTAGTCTGTTGTGCAACAGCACCTCGCCCATTCTATACTTTAATTTCCCTTGTAGGATGGCCACCTACAGTCTTTAACCTTCTTTCCAATGTATTTCTTGTTCATTTCTCCTTAGCTCTCTCCCTCCCTTAGTTCCCTGTGGGCATCCTTGCTACCATACCACTGAAATGCAAAGTCTCCACTGTATTTGTGGGACATAATGTTATTAAGTACATCTTTTCTGTTAGCTAGCACTTGTTTAAATCCCCTTTGTGCGATGGCAGCTCCCACTAGCAATCCTGCATGATCCTGCGCACGATCACAGCATCGCACAGCTGTCATATAAAAGTTTCTATTTGTGTGAGGCTTCCCCTTTAGACAGTATAGCCAATTTTTGCTCTAATTCTTATGCCCTGTCTTTTTCTTTTAGTTTGCCTCATTTTCAGGAAGAGCAGAAAGAAAGAATTTCCTAATTTTACAAATGGCAGGAAAAAGCCAGGGGAATTAGTAATTGCAGTCCCTAGAAACACAACCATTCTCCTGTGTTTATACTGCTTGCCTTCACCTGTGAGTGTTCACCTCTGTGGACCGACAGGTTTAGGAGCCCAGGAAGAACTGCAGTTTGTTCTACAAGTTTGTTTTGTTGTCCCTTAATAATGCTGTTAGGCTCTTGTCTGCCTGGGTGTAGCCATGGGGCAGCACTGTCCCAATAAATAGAAAACACTTTAAAATTAGCTAAAAAGAGAAAGCTTCTGTAATTGCTTCTAGACAGTGTGTTTTGTTTTTTAAAAATGTTTAGAGTCCTGCTTTGTCCTTTGTGAGGTGACTGCCCCATGACTGTTTTAGTTGGCGCCAAGAAACACTCCCAGAATTTGCAGAGGCACCTCACAAAAAGCATAGAAGCACGAATAATGGAGATTTAAAAGTTCTCAAGAGAGAGATATGAGCATAAAAAGCTCCCTTACATTCTGGTAACACCTGTTAATTTGCAAGTCATTACAGTTCAAGGTTAAAAACACTATGCAAGCTGTCAAAAGTGCTGAATTTACAGTACATGCTAATAAAGTCATCTCTAGTATTTTTCCTTTGCACTATTTTTCTTCTGGTTCTCTAGCCTATTTTCAAGTATTTTTATAAGTGTTGCAGTGAGTGTCTCATTCCTGGTGCACAAGGAATTGAGACACATGCTTTAACACTAACCTGCTCTGTTGTCTTGGTTGCCTCTATAGGGCCAGTGCCTCTCTGTACTGCTGGTTAAATACAAAGAAAGTTGTCACTCTAGGGAGGTGGGCGGGATTACAAAATAGAAACAGATACATTTTTGGAATTATAGATCTTTTTGAGTGCTTAGGGATCCCAAAGCAAGTTTATGTTGATTTTGTATGTAATAAAAAATTTTATTTGAGTTTTTAATTTGGTTTAGTAATACTTTGTTGGAAAGTGGGCAGAGTTTCAGATATCATGTGATTTTTTCTGATAAAAAGGTGCTTCTCCTCAGCCTGGATAGCTCAGTTCGGCCTTGGACAGGGCTGAGGAAGCACAGAGGGTAGACCAAAGCTTGGTCTTGACTGTGTTTATTCTTTTGATTTATTTACTTTTATTTTCCAAGTTATGTTGTTTACTTCTGCCTAATTTAATAAATCTGCACTTTTGAGTGAATTTCTGCACCATACTCCTGTGTCTGTGCTTTACTCTGAGAACCCACTATCACATTTGGTGTTAGAAGTGGGATTTTGGTGGTCCAAGTAACCAGGGGAACACCAATTTTAGTATAAGTCCTGATATGAGTAAACGCAAGGAGTGGTGCCATGGCTGAAAATACTGCGAAGTTTGAGGAGGGGAGACCTGAGGACAGCAGAGGTGTGCAGACCAGGTATATGGTGAGCCAGACTGGTAAGCATCTTCTGCCTGGCTTGGGACCAGGTGGCAGCCCTAAACTGAAGACTGACAGTGGCCACCCTAAGCAGAAGGCAGAACCAGTGGCGATGGCGAGTCTCTTGGATCAGTGTGAGGAAGATCCTATGGAGGACCCTGCCGCAGATGAACCTCCAACTGACATTGCGGACTTGTTGCGGTGGTTGGCTATCTGCCAACATGAGATGGAGAGGTCATGGGAAATCGAGATGCAGCGTCAGGACCAGAGATGGGCTGAGACAGACCGGAGATAGGCTGAGACCTTAAGGGCCATCCAAAATATCAGTTCAGGTAATAGAGACCAAGATACCAGCCCAAAAGATATTAAATTGACTAAAATGACCCCCACAGATGAGACAGAGGAATATCTCACAACTTTTGAATGAGTGACAAACATAGAAACATAGAAACATAGAATTTGATGGCAGATAAGGACAGCTTGGCCCACCTAGTCTGCCCATTTTCCTACCTAACACATAAGCTGTAGATCCTAGTTAACCAACAGCCTACTTCCTCCTACCCCTCACTAGGAATGCCTTATGTCTGCCCCATGCATTCTTGAGTTCCTCCACTGTTCTTGACTCCATGACCTCCTCAGAGAGGTTGTTCCATGCATCCACAACCTTCTCCGTGAAAAAATACTTCCTCACATTACCTCTGAGCCATCCCCCCTCTATCTTCAAATTGTGCCCCCTTGTTCTGGCACGTCTCTTTTTCTGAAAGATGCTGCCCTCTTGGACTTTGTTGATTCCCTTGAGGTACTTGAAAGTTTCTACCATGTCCCCTCTCTCCCTTCTTTCCTTAAGGGTATACATATTAAGCTCCTTTAGTCTTTCTTCATATGTCTTCTGGTGTATACCCTACACCATTTTGGTTGCCCTCCTCTGGACAGCCTCCACTCTGTCTATGTCTTTGTGGTGATGGGGTCTCCAGAACTACGCATAGTACTCCAAGTGAGGTCTCACCAATTGTCTGTACAGAGGGATAACAGCTTCCTGTTTTCTACTATTGATGCCTGTCCCTATGCATCCCAGCCTTCCTTACTGCCTTCTCACATTGCTTGCCCACCTTTAGGTCATCTGATATAATTTCCCCCAGGTCCTTTTCCATTTTTACTGTTGTCAGTATCTTACCCCCATTGTGTACTCTTCCCCTGGGTTTTTGTTTCCCAGGTGCATTACCTTGCACTTCTTTGCATTGAATCTGAGCTGCCATACATTTGACCATTCCTCCAACTTTGCCAAGTCTCTTCTCATCCTTTCTACTCCATCTTGTGTATCAACCCTGTTGCAGATCTTTGTGTCGTCTGCAAAGAGACATACTTTTCCTACCAGTTCCTCTGCAATGTCACTTATAAAGACATTAAAAAGCACTGGTCCCAGTACTGAACCCTGTGGTACCCCACTAATAACCCTCCTTTCTTCACTGTGGACTCCATTTACTACTACCCTTTGCATTCTGTTGTCTAGTCAATTTTTTATCCAGGTTACCACCTTGGGACCCACTCCAAGGCTGGCTATCTTGTGTATTAATCTTTTGTGTGGGACTGTATCAAATGCCTTGCTAAAATCTAGGTAGGCCATGTCCACAGTCCCTCATTGGTCTACTACTTTGGTCACCCAGTCAAAGAAATCTATTAGATACGTCTGACTTGACCTTCTCATCGTGAATCCATGCTGCCTTGGGTCCTGTGCCCCACTGGCCTCTAGGTACTCAACAATTATTTCCTTCAGAAGTGATTCCATAATTTTCCCTACTACTGAGGTCAAACTAACTGGCCTGTAGTTTCCTGCCTCTGTCCTGCTCCTACTTTTGTGAGGAGGAATCACATCCACCCTCCTCCAGTCTTCAGGTACCACCCCATCCTCCCATGATTTGTTAAAGAGAGTAGTCAGCAGTGTCACTAGTTCTACCCTTAGTTCTTTTAGAATTCTTGGGTGAATCCCATCAGACCCCATTGCTTTGTCCACCTTCAATTTTATTAGTTCTTTCAGAACCTTTTCTTCTGTAAATGGACTGGTATTGACCCCCGTCTTCAGAGTGTTTCTCTTGTTTGGTTTAGGTACCTCCCCCTTCTCTTCCTTTGTGAATACTGAGCAGAAATATTTGTTCAGTATCCCTGCTTTGTCACTGTCAACCTCTACTCACATTACCTCCCCTTTATTAAGCCTCAGTATACCTCCTTTGGTCTTTCTTTGCTCCCTAATGTACCTATTAAAGGTCTTATCCCCCTTCTTAACAGAGTTGACTATCCTTTCCTCGGTTTAGGCCTTTGCTATTCTGACTGCCTTCCCAGCCTCTTTCTGCTTTAACTGATAAAGTTCTCTGTCCTGCTCCTTCTGTGTTTCCTTATATTTCCTGAATGCTATCCTTTTCTCCTTAACCTTCCCTGCCACCTCTTTTGAGAACCATAGCAATTTTTTCCTTCATTGTGTTTTGTGGATTGATTTGCTTTACACAAAGGCTTATTGCCTCTTTGATGGCTGTTTTGATTACTCCCAATTGTTCCTCCTACCCTCCTTCTTGCCTGTTTGCTAGTGCTTTTCTGAGGCACTCTCTCATTTTCCCAAAGTCAGCCCTCTTAAAGTCCAATACTCTTGCTTTTGTATGGCTTGATTGTATGGCTGTGTTTATTGTGAACCACACTATTTGGTGGTCACTTGTTCCCAGATGGCTACCCACTTCTAAATCTGAGATTCTTTCTCCGTCCCCATTTGAGAGTATCAAGTCTAAGATTGCTCTCCCCTCGGTGGGTTCCAATACTAGCTGTCTGAGGCATGCCCCTTGTAGGGCATCAAGAATGACCCTGCTCTTGGATGTGCCTGCAGCAAAGGTGCTCCAGTCAACATCTGGCATATTCAGATCCCCCATCAACAATATCTCAACTTTTTCTGCCATTCTAAGGATGCCTTCTATCATTTCCTTGTCCATTCCGTCCCCCTGAGATGGGGGTCTGTATACAATCCCCATGCGGATTGTGGTGCCATTTCCTGTCTCCAGGATGACCCAGAGTGCCTCATCTGCTCCTTGTTTACTCTTTAGTTCTGTTGCTTTGATCCTTCCTTTACATAGAAACCTCCCTTCTCCTCTTTTACCCTCCCTGTCCCTCCTGTAGATTGTGTATCCTGGTATGTTGACATCCCAGTCATGGTTCTCTGTGTACCATGTTTCTGTGACTGCCACAATATCCAGGCAACCCTCTTCCATCAAGGCCACTAATTCAAGGAGCTTGTTACACAGACTACAGGCATTGGTACTCATCACCCTCCACTTTTTGATGGCTTTACCCCTTTTAGCCCCATTCCTGTCCTACATAGATACATAGATACATAGACAGTGTCGGCAGATAAGGGCCTATGACCCACCTAGTCTGCCCATTTGAGCTTGTAAGTTCAGTTTGTTTTCCTAGAAGTCTATTTCCCCTTACCCCTGACCTCTAGAATTCCTTTATGTCTATCCCATGCATTCTTAAATCCCGTGATTGTTTCAGCCCCCACCACTTCCTCTGGCAGGGTGTTCCACTTGTCCACCACCCGTTCAGTGAAGAAATTCTTTCTCATGTTTCCTCTGAATCGTCCTCCTCCAACTTCATCCCATGCCCTCTAGTCCTGAAACATCTTTTTCGCTAAAAATAGTGTTTTCCTGCACCCTGTTCCTCCCTGTGAGATACTTGTATGTCTCTCTCATATCCCCTCTCCTCCTCTCCTCCAGGAGTACATGTTCAGTTCCTTCAACCTGTCTTCATAGGAGTTGTGATGCAACCCATGCACCATCTTTGTTGCCCTCCTCTGACCTTCTCTACCCTGTCTATGTCCTTACGTAGGTATGGTCTCCAGAACTGTACACTGTACTCCAGGTGGGGCCTCACTAGTGTCTTGTATAGCGGAATTATGACCTCCCTTTTCCTGCTGGTGATGCCCCTGCTTACCGCCTTTGCCTTTTTTTACATTTATCTCTGTCCTGCTCCCTAATGACTTCTCTACCTTGGTGTTTACCTCACTAATTACTGTATTTTGTGGGGGGAGGCTGGTATTTCCCTGCTCCTTTTCAGTGCCTCCCCCCTTGGCTAGTTTAAATGCTTGCCAATGAAGCATTTAAACCTCTCACCTAGGATCCTGGTTTCCCCCTGGACAGATGCAGACCATTGCGCCGGTATAGGTCTGCATCCCTCCAGGTGGCTCCCCAGTCCCCAATGAAGCCAAAACCCTGAGCTCCACACCAGTTTTTCAACAATTCATTGACTTCCCCTATGAGGAGTACCCTAGCATCACCCTTGCCAAAGACAGGCAGCACCTCCAAGAAGGTTACCATATGCTACTTGTCTAAGGCCCCTCCCCAACTCTACAAACTCCTCTTGCACTGCTCTGATCCCATTCCTAGCCAGGTCATTTGTCCCTAGGTGGACAATGACATCCAGCTCCCTCCTTGTGAAGCTGCTCCCAGGATTCTGAGGATTCACTTCCTGTCCCTCCAAGCCATGGCGCCAGGCAGGCACCTTGCCTCCCTGTCTCCTTCCTCCCTCATTTCTAACCCCTAATGATTGAGTCCCCCACATGTCACCCTCGTGTGGGTCTCCTTTGTGAAGGTTCCCAGCATCCTCCTTGGTCTCCACTGCGGGTGCCTCCATAGAGGAACCACTGTCCACCAGAAGAGCATATGAATTGTGGAGAGGTACAGCTGGAGGGATGCAACTATGTTCCTCCACCCTCTTCCTCCCTGAGCCAACCCTGGTCCAGCCTCTCCTCTTTCTTGGCAACCTCTGAGGTAGAGTCATTGGCCCTGGTGGTCCCTGGGTGGGGGAGGAGGTTTCACAAATCCTAGCCAGGTCAGACTGGAGACAGGCAACCTTCTCCCTCAGGCCAGAGAGGTGCCTGCAAATAAGGCAGCATCGCAGCCCCCAGAATGTCTTCCTGAACACTGCCACCCCACAGCCATTGCACTGCACCTCTTCTGTCATGTCTTATTTTGTGTCCCCTCTCCTGTTTCTCTGTATGCTAACTCTTTCCTCTCCTTGCAGTTCTCACCCTTCCTGTTCTGGGAAAGCAACTTCCTATATTCTTCAGTAGCCTCCTTCTTCCTTGCTCAGTGTCAGACCACCAGCAGCTGGGGGGGGTAGAGTGAACTACTTTATTCCTTTAGGGTTGACAAAACCAATGTTCCTCTATGATCCTTTCCTTCCTACTGCCAAACAGGAAGTTTCTGTTGTCAGTCAAATCCAGTGACTATAAAAGTAGAACTGGCTTAGGGTGGGTGGGTGGAAGAGGTGGGATGGAGGCAAATAGTAGAAAAAGGCTAGCAACAGGAAGTTGTATAGAGTCACCTGCTTTTATATTGTCTAAGCCACACCCCCAATTAAGCTCTCTCTCCTCCTACTGGTTTAGCAAAGTAAGTTGATACAGTACCCTTCCCAGCACAGAACACACACTGACTTTCTTTCTTTCTTTTCTTTTTTAACCCTAAATAAGACCCCTTCTACTTCTAATAAAGTATCTGTCTGCTTAATCTCAACAGACACTGACTCCTGCCGAGATAGAAGTTTAATTAATAAGAAAATGGTAGCTTCTTTTAGTTAGCTGCTTTCTGCTCTACAAGCAAGGCTAGCAACAGGAAGTTGTAATTTGAGTCACCTGCTTTTATATTGTCTGAGTCACACCCCAATTAAGCTCTCTCCCCTCCTACTGGTTTAGCAAAGTAAGTTGATACAGAACCCTTCCCAGCACAGAACACACACTGACTTTCTTTCTTTTTTTTAACCCTAAATAAGACCCCTTCTACTTCTAATAAAGTATATGTCTGCTTAATCTCAACAGACACTGACTCCTGCTGAGACAGAAGTTAAATTAATAAGAAAATGGTAGCTTCTTTTAGTTAGCTGCTTTCTGCTCTACAAGCAAGGCTAGCAACAGCAAGAGCAAGAGCTTGTGGGTGGCCCCAGACACAATGGGTTGTGGGACTTGCCCCTTACTTGACAGAAAAGGCCCAATTTGCCAATATTAATATGGATCCATGGCATGCAGAAAATTATGAGTTGGTTAAAAAAGAAATTCTGAGGTGTTATGACATTAATGCAGAAACATACAGGCAGCGGTTCCACACTAGACGCTACCAGTCTTCATACATGCCTAGAGAGACCTTTGTCAGATTAAGGGAATTGTGTGTAAAATGGCTACAACCTGAGGAAAGAACTTCATCTGAAATTGTAGAAACTTTGGTGGTAGAGCAGTTTCTGCAGATACTTCCCAATAAGGTCCAATTGTGGGTAAAAGAGCATGACCCCGAATCAGTGGAAGTAGCCATCACATTAGCTGAAGAACATTTGTCAGCTAGACCAACTCAGAGGAAAACTACTCCTGTAGGAAGGTCTACACGAACCTCTTACCCTCCCACTATAGGGCCAGCATCAACTTGGACTGATGTAAGAGTTGGGAGAGGAGGGAAGGTGTACTCTTCAGACGTGATTTGCCATAACTGCAGTGAGAAAGGGCATATTGCTATATTTTGCCCCAAATCCAGCACATCTGGATTTACTCACGAATGGGTATGCAGTGACTGAGGTGACAATTAATAAGAACCCTGTGGTAGGACTTCTGGACACTGGCATCAAGTACACTCTGGTACATCCAGAATTGCTGGAAATTAACTACATCCCTAAAACACCTGTGGACATTGTGTGTATCCATGGCGACACTCATCGGTACCCTACTGCAGAGGTGAACATTACCATGAAAGAAACAACTAGTCAGGTGTGTGAAGGTATTGTCCCTAATCTGCCTATTTCTGAGTCCTAGGATATGACTTTCCATGGTTTGAAGCGCTGCTTAATAACAATCCACAACTTGCAGCTGTTACAAGGGCCCAAGCAAGACAAGAGAAGTTATTGGGGGAAGTTTTTCCCTTTTTTGATGACCTCATGAGTATCCCTGGATGGGACAGGAAGTCCAAATGAATGAAAAGAACTTTAAAGGCCTTGCGGAAGGATAAAGGGCTTAAAGACTTACCTGTACCTTAAATGTAGATAAAAATGCTTTTGTTGTCGAACAAAGTACTGATTCCTCATTAATCCATTTTTTCCAGCAGATGGATAAGATAACCAAAGAAGGTACCCCTGAGATTGTACAAAAGAACAAAAATTCTGTATAGGACGTGTGTGCATCCTAAAACTGGGGAAGTGGTGGCTCAATTAATGGTCCCTACAAAATATAGGGAACAATTACTACATCTGGCACATGATTTGCCTTACGCAGGTCACGCTGGCAGAGATAGTAATCCAGCCCATTTATTACAACGTTTTTTCTGGCTAGTCATTCATGAACAGGTGACTGCGTACTGTAAATCATGCCCAGAATGTCAGAAAGTTGTTCAAGTAGGAAAATGTGATCTAGTTCACTTGGAATCCTTACTCCTTGTAACAACACCTTTTGAGTGTATGGCAATGGACATTGTGAGTCCACTGGAGAAGAGTTCCAAAGGGAACTGCTTCATACTGGTGATCTGTGATTATGCAACCTGGTTCTCTGAAGCCATACACCTACGGTCTGTTACCACTGAAAGAATTGCCCAAGAATTGGTAAACGTTTTTAGTAGGCTGGGTATCCTGAAGGAGGTACTCACAGACAGGCTAGTAGTTTCAATTCAGCATTATTGAAGGAGTTGTACCGACTGCTGGGAGTGGTTGCAGTTTGAACATCACCCTATCATCTCCAGACAGATGGGTTGGTAGAGAGATTCAACCAGACTCTGAAAAGAATGCTCTGGAAACTTGTAGTAGATGAAGAGAAGAAATGGGATCAGTACCTTCCATTACTACTCTTTGCATATTGAAAGGTGCCCCAAGAGTCTACCGGGTATTCCCCGTTTGAATTGTTATACGGGAGTAACCGGCAGGGACCCCTCGATGTGGCCAAAGAATATTGGGAAGATGGGCAAGATGTGGGTTCCACCAGTATTTCTGATTATCTGTTACAGTTGAGAAAAAGACTAGTTAAATACCCAGAGTTAACACATGCTAATGCTAGTCATGCCCAACAGAAACAGAAATACTAATATGACAAAAAGGTGTCTGAGAAAGAGTTTCAAGAAGGGTATAAGGTGTTGCTTCTATTACCCTCTACAGAGAACAAGCTCCTAATGAAATGGCAAGGCCCATATAAGATTCTTAGAAGGGTAGGTAGCATCACCTACGAGGTGGACACCCTTGATAAACATCCTGGTGTAAAGATCTATCATGCCAACCTTTTAAAGAAGTGGTATGAAAGCTCTGGACCCCCCTGTTAGTCTGCTGATTATGCCAGAAAAAGAGGAGTCCAAGACAGATATGGCATCTAGCTGCCTGGAAGTTAGAAAGCAAAAGGAAAAGGAACCCAGCCCTTGAGGAACAGCAGAGGGAAGAACTACTTAATGTTATTAAACAGCATGCTGCACTATTTATTAAAGTACCTGGGAAAGCTAAAGGGGTGGAACATCAGATCTATACTTCTTCTCTCCCTATCAGACAAAGCCTTACCAGCTCCCTGAGAGAGTTAGGTCAGAAGTACATTAGGAGAACCAGAAATTACAGGAACTGGGTATAATCATACCTTCCAAGAGTCCCTGGGCATCTTCTATTGTAGTTGTGCCGAAGAAGGAAGGAGGCATCCGGCTATGTCTGGATTTTAGGAAGTTAAACCAGATGTTGCAGTTCGATGGGTACCCCATGCCGAGGATCGATGATCTGATCGACCATATTGGGCATGCCACATACATAACAACATTGGATCTGATTAAGGGCTACTGGCAGATTCCTCTAGAGTAAGTCTCCCAAGAGAAGACTGCATTCAGTACCCTGTAGGATTATTCCAATATGTGACCATGCCCTTTGGTTTGCATGGGGCCCCCGCCACCTTTCAAAGATTCATGAACCATCTTTTAGCCCCTCATGTTGCCTATGCTGCTGCCTATCTTGACAATGTTGTCATCTTTAGTACAGATTGGCAGACGCATTTGAAACATCTGGCAGCTGTGCTTGAAACCATCAGTGGAGCAGGGCTTACCATCAATCCCAGTAAGCGCGTTTTGGCCATGTATGAGACCAGATACCTAGGATTTATTCTAGGTAATGGCCAAGTGAAGCCTGAGATCACTAAGGTTGAAGCAGTGGCCAAATGCCCGGTACCTCAAACTAAAAAGCAGATACGATCATTTCTAGGACTTGTCAGTTACTACAGGCGCTTCATGTCCAATTTTGCCACTATTGCTGCCCCCTCACCGATTTGACAAAGAAAAGATGTGGCAACATGGTCAAATGGACTCCAGAATGCGAGGAAGCATTCCAGGCCATTAAAAGTGCTTTATGTTCCTCCCCGGTCTTAAGGAGTCCTGACTTTGACAAACCATTTGAGGTCCATACAGATGCCTCCAATGCTGGGATTAGAACTGTACTAAGTATTAACTTTAACTAGTGTCAGTGGCTCAGTAGGTAGCACACTCGCCTCTGAGGCCAGGAGATCAGAGGGCTGTGGGTTCAGTTCCCACATCTGTCACTTGGGTTAATATCCCAGTACTGATACTGTAGTGCAGCATGAGAGGGGTGCTGCACTTCTGAGGTGCTGTCTTTTGGATGAGACATTAAACCGAGGTCCCATCTGCCTGGATTGGTGGTAGTTCAGGTGGATGTTAAAGATCCCATGGCACTTATCGAAAAGAGTAGGGTAATTTTTTATTGAAAAAGAGGACTCCAAAACAAAGAAAAAAAAACAAGTGTACACAGCAAGAAAACAAGAGAAAAACAATAAGAAACAGGTTGAACAAGAGAAACAACAAAGAATTTCAAAAATGTGCCACCCAATGTTCACAGTTAACCCACAAAAATCTGCCCTTGACCTTACCCAACAAATGAATATCAGTATTATAAATTTTCTGTAAAGTCTGTTGTACATTAACAAAAATTTCATCAAACAATATTAATCTTTGCTGTGAAACCCAGAAACATCTAGATTGCCAAACATAAAAACGAAGAATAGAGAAAAACAATAATAAAGTTTCAGCATGATACTTGGACCATTCACCCTTGTGCACTCCATACAACAAAGTACAGTAAGTAAGAGAGTCAAATAAAGGCTCATTCCACTTGGAGGCTAAAGAGACCCAAAAGGCCCGAACGTAAGGGCATTCCAAAAAAAGGTGCTCCTGAGTTTCCAAGAGAGGTACACAAGAGGCCCTTGCACAATACCAATCTCTAATTTGTTTGTGTTTGTTAGAATTACCTACAGGCAATTGACCATAGGAACCCAACCAAACACTATCCCAAACAAAATCAGGCAACTGTTTATTCGAAAAAAACCTGAGAACCCTGTCAACCGAGCTAGAAGGACAATCCGGAAATACCACAATGTCTGTAAATTCAGTAGAAATGACATGCTGATACAGTTTTTTTCAATCCAATGTTTCCAGATGAGATACAATGAAACCCCATTTCAATAAATGCTTAAAGGTTTCCAAACCATAGGAGGGAAAAAAGGAAGCTTAGAAAAAGGGGCAAATTTACCCAACTTCCACAACGGCAACCCTTTAGAAAACCAATCCCATACATATGAATGCCAATGTTGTACACCTGGTCGAAGGAGAGGGCTTATAGTATAGGAAACATAGAGACAGACAAAAAATGCTACTGGGTTTACCATGGCCACCCCACCTTCCTTTATGCTTCTATATGTATAGCCACATTTAATGGGATTCAACTTACTACCCCAAAAGGCTTGGAAAAACACACTAAATAAAGAAGTAAACAAAGAGATAGGGGGAGGGAACACATAACTGATATACAAAAAAATAGGAACCAACAAGGTTTTAATTAACAAGACCCTTTTACGTTTAGCAATTTGCCTTCCTTTCCATCTGGACAAAAATGACTGGGCTTTCTCAATTTTCTTTAACCAATTAGCGTGGGCTATGTCACTAGAACCAAATTCCACCCCCAATACAGTTATAGGAGCTGTACTAAAAAGAATATCTGAAATACTACCGGACACAGGAACCGGAGTATCCCCTAAAGGGATCCCTTTACTCTTAGCATAGTTGATCTTAGAGCCGGAACATCTAGAAAACAATGATAAAATATCTCGCACAACAGGACCGTCCTTAACATCAGAAAGGCAAAGAACCAGGTCATCCGCATAAGCCAAAATCTTAACAGGGGGGACACCAATGCCAATACTTAGCCCAGCTAGATCCGCATTGTTAACAATCAGGCGAAGTAAAATATCGATAGAAAAGACATACAAAATGGGGCTCAAAGGACAACCTTGATGCACACCACGCTTCACAGGAATCAGATTACCAATCCAGCCATTCACATTCGGAAGAAGTAATGCCGATCTATACAGTGTTCGAATCTAATCCACAAAACCTACAGGCACACCATAAGCCTGTAAAACTAAAACTAAAAATTCATGTGAGACCTGGTCAAAAGCTTTTTCCTGATCCAAACTCAAAATATACCTGTGTAACCATCCAGTCTGTGCAACTGAAAACAGCTCCCGTAATATTAATAAATTCTCATATTGGGTCCTACCAGGGCTGGAACATGTTTGGTACGGACAAATCAAACCAGCAGCAACCCCAGACAATCAGAGCAATAAGACCTTACTCAAAATCTTCAAATCAGTGTTTAACAAACTGAGCGTCCTCCAATTCTTTAAATCTTCCTTCGGCCCTTTTTTATACAATAAAAGTACCAAGGCCTGAGTCATAGAGGAGGCCAAGGAGGAATTGAACAGCATAGCATTGAAAACATGAACCAAAACCGGGACAAGGTCATCCTGAAATACCTGATAAAATTCAGCCCCTAAACCATCAGTACCAGGTGCAGAGTCTGGGTTCAAAGAAGAGATAGCCTGATGGACTTCATCAGCAGTGATAGCAGCAGACAACTGTTGTTTATGCAAAGCAGACAACTGAGGCAAAGACAAAGAATCAAAATCAAAAGACGTACAGTCAAGACCAGGATCCCTCTGAAAAAGAGAACTCAAATACTGTTCAACTACAGCAACCAAGTCCTCCGGGGACGTAACCAAACCTTTAGTAGGGGATGTCAACTGTGAAACCAGCCGACTACCCATGCGATCCTTACAATCCTGAAAAGGATCCAAAGCACCCTTATGTAATTTCAAACCATAACGATGTTCATGTTCTAATGATTTCGACCTGTCATATTGGTAGGTAAACATTTGTTTCTTAACATTTTGCAAGTGATCCCTATAATCACGCTTCTCAGTGTCAGTTAAAAAAAATCAATCTCTGCAACTGATTTCGTAGGGGCAAATACTCAAAATAATGGGCAGTAACAAGGGTACGAGAGCGGGCCTGAAAAAAGGACTTCCCAATCACGCTTAGTATCCTCCCACCAAGAGGTCAAATCATCATAGAGCTCAATAACAGAAAGCCTAGCTAGCCAGTCCATTTTCCATGCTTTGAGAACATTTGCATCAGTCAATAAAGAATTATTAAGGCGCCATAAGTTCTTCTTACATCAAGGTACTCCATCCCAGGAAAGGTAAACAGTAAACGACCTATGGTCGGAAAACTCCCAGGCATACAAGGCAACAGAAGAAACATGCAAAACAGCCGAAAGAAAAACAAAATCAATTCTGGTGGACAGTGTAGATTTAAAAAAAGTGTTACCCCCAGAGGCATGAACACAGCGGTAAGCATCCTTAAGCTGAGCAGTATTGAGAACATGGAGAAGCTTTTCAGAATAGCAAAACAACTTCGAGGTCTTCAACCCCCTATCAGAGGTACTCAGAGAACAATTAAAATCACCAGCCCAAAGAACCAACCGAGACTTATGGAGATAAGGCTGAATGTCCAAGAGCAATGCAACTCACTGAGCCTTGGTCTGGGCGGCATAAACATTAATCAACCTAAATCTTTCACCCCGAAAATTAACATCTAACAATAAAGCCCTACCAGGGCAAATATCCACCAATTTGAAAACTTTTAAAGCCGAATTAGTAAACAAAATCCCAACCCCATCACAAGTGGATTCCCCATTAGACCAGAAAGTGGCACTCTTAGACCACATGTTGCTAGCAAGCTTTACTTCAAATGACGTTTTCAGTCTAGTGTCTTGAAGACAAATTGTATCACTGTGATGCTGTCGTAAAAGGGTCAAGGTGGTAACCATTTTCTTATGACTCTTAATACTATTTACATTAATAGTAGAAATAGTCAAAGACACCATGAAGTTAAAAAAAAAGGAAAAATAGCCTAAAACAAACAGAAACATTAAGGGGCCTTAACTACCCTCCGACGCCTAGACCTCCAAAGGGTAGTATCTACTTTTTTGACTTCACTGTCCTCACCCTCTGAAGCAAAATCAGTAACAGTGGATGTTTTAGAGGAGTGGTCTGAGTCTTCCCCTTCAGATTCTTCCCCGGGAGCCAATGCTGCAAACTGATTACCTGTTTTCCAATCATCAGGGGGATCAGTACCAGAAGAGGTCATGGGGCGGATTTGGACAGAATAGTCTTACCAGATCTATTACGTTTTTTCGCAGTAACTTTCATAAAGGGCAGAATCGAGGAGGTGGGGGGAATACCAGAAGTCACAGAATCTTCCAAAACTGGAAGTGCAGAGGTAGAAGCTACAGGAGGATCAGGAGGGACAGAAGAAGGCATAGGGTGAGGAACCGGTCCCTGGTCACTAGCACCGTGAGGACACAGGAAGTACGTTGTCCCTGACCCCCAATGTAGGCTCCACAGGGGGCCCCAAAGCAGGTCGGTGTCCATACCATCAGACGACACTGGTTTAGCAGCTTGCATATGTTGGGCCACAGTAATTAAACCTTCATGGGAAGGACAGTCATCTCTATTATGGGAAGCCCAAGGGCATTTCGCATATCCATGCCCAGTCTGCACGCATAAGTTACATTTAAACAAATTAAGACAGGTAGCTGCTGAATGACCAAATTCAAAACAATGAGAGCATCGAGGGGTGTCACAAGCTGTATTCAAGTGCATCCGGGAGCCACATTTAAAACAAGACTTAGGTTGGCCAAAATAAAACAAAATGCCCCTGTCTTTCCCAAGAAAAAAACTACTGGGAAGGTGGAGAGGCCCGTTGTTGGAGGAAAAAAGCTTCACCCGCAATTTCCAACCCCCATTCCAAATTTGTTCATTGTCAAGAATAGGCACAGGTTTATCCAAGACATCACATCACTTACGTAACCAAAAAAGAGTATCCTCAATATGCACACCTTCATTGCGGAACATAACAGTAATTAATTTAACAGCAGGCTTAGTCAGGGGTACTGCCAAAAACGGAACCCAAAGAGGAGAATTCTTAACATTGTGATAGAGAACCCAAAGCTTCTCTAGACTAGAAACAGTTTTAAAGCTAACATCAAAATTAGAATTGCCAATGTGAATAAAGGCATAGATATCAGAAGAAACAAAGTGCAGGGAACCCTTAAGCAATTGTTTAGCAATGTACAGTCTGTCAGGCAAGTCCTCTAAGCTTCCCTTGTAAATCAGACGGACTGCGTTCTTCCGTGGAGCAGGCTCACCCTTATTGGAAAACAGGTCGGACAGTTTAAACTGAGATGTAGAGGCAGGATCAGTTGAAACAGTACGAAGACCCTCAGCAGCAGGAGGGTGAGAAGGGACAGAGGTATTATCATGCAAACCCTGTACAGGAGGACCAGTCACGCACAAAGTATCCTTAGTTCTTCCAGTAAGGTCAGAATGGGACATGTGCTAATAACACTGTACAGCAGAATCAGTGGGGTCAGGGATCCAGTTACCATTGGGATGTCTGAGCCTCTCAGCCCCCTCTATTGCATGTTCAGGGGACCATACCCCCCCCCGAGTAGAGGGCGAGGGGGAAGAAACAGACCCACCCTGTACAACAGACTCTTCCGGTTAATCAACCCCAGTCTCCCGTGGCAGTACCATAACAGAACCGGCATCCTGACATCCCAAAGCTGGAGATGAAGTGCACAGCAATGGGGCAACGGGGCCCTGCGGTAAGACAGCATTAGACATACCTAGACGTTCAGTAGTCATCGAGGGAACAGCTGTACAGGAGGCAGGTGGAACAGCAACCGGGAGCGGCTGTCAGCACATATCTACGGAGTGGTCAGAACTACCAGCCGAGGTCAAAACATCCACAGCTCGAGACACACACAGGCCCGGAACCTCACAGGCATCACCAGAAGGCAACGAGACAGTACCGGAGGTAGGGGAGGCAACAGGGGAAGAAGACTTATGTAGTGCAGCAAGTTCGGACAATAAAACAGACTTCCGACGCGTGCAACGTTCCTCCTCCGACAAAAGCTCTGCCAGTAACTTTTCTTTTCAGGCAATCTCAGCAGCAGTAGATGCAGTCGTACCTCCAGCAGGAACAGGGTCAGCACAACTAGCAGGGAAATCAGCAAAACGAACATCTTCCATAGTAGAATCAAAAAAGTCCTCAGGTAAACCAGAGACAGAAAACTCATTATCCAATGCAGTAGCCTCTAAGAAAGCAGAATCAGAGGAGGAAGCCCACTCCTCTGTCCCATCCTCATCCATCTCCCCCGAAGGTTGCTCAGAAGTGGCCATCTCCGTCAGACAGCCAAAGATTCCCCCTCCTGGAGAGTAGGGGAATTTCCCCGGTGTCCTGGCCAAATTTCCCTCATTCACTAAAAATATTACCAACAGCTTAATCTGGTTCAAGGTCAGTTGGCATTCATCTGTATCCCCTCCCCCCGGGTCGTGATTGAAAATAGGCAGGATTTCTCTAGTGCACTTACCCAGTCAATAAAAACGAAATAAATAAATAAATAAAAAAAGTCAGAATATAGATGGAGAGGAACATCCAATACTTTACATCTCCAGAAAACTTCATGACCGTGAACAAAAATATGTCACAAAAGAGAAGGAGTGCTTAGCCATTAAGTGGGCTATAGAGGCATTATGTTTTTACCTTTGGGGCAATAATTTTGTCTTGGTCACTGATCATAATCCACTATGTTGGATAAATCAGATGAAGGACAAAAATGCTAGAGTGCTCCACTGGTATTTAGCCCTACAGCCTTACAAGTCTGTGGTAAAGCAACGACCTGGCTTGCAACATAAAAATGCGGACTTTATGTCCCGCTATGCAGCCGGCATAGAAAAGGACCAGACTTAAATGTAAATATGTGAATATGTAAATAGTAATTAAGTAAACAATAGCTGGAATTGTTGAGTATAGCATATGGCTATGGACAGGTGAGTAAGAAAACAGTATGACCCTTTGTTTTCTTGTAAATAAAGTTTTTCTAAACCCTAGGGCAAGTGTTTAGTCAGTAGTTAATGCTACTCATGGATGAGTATCCTTGAGTAGGGATGGTGTTAACATACCATTTGTATAAGGGTGCCCTGGGGTGGGACTTCTAGAGAGGGTGGGCGGAAGTCCCAACAACCCCACCTGGGTTGATTCAGGAGAGGTGCACTAATTTAGGGTGTAGTTCTGAATATAGGAATCTAGTTATGGTTATCCCTAGTTTCCATTTGGGCATGATGGTGTGTGGTAGCATTGCGTCCCCTCCAGCCTCATTTGGGATTGAGCAGAATGCCTCTCTTATGGCAGTCTGTTGTGCAACAGCACCTCGACTATTCTATACTCTAATTTCCCCTGTAAGATGGCCACCTACAGCCTTTAACCTTCTTTCCTATGTATTTCTTGTTCATTTCTCCTTAGCTCTCTCCCGCCTCTAGTTCCCTGTGGGTATCCTTGCTACCATACCACTGAAATGCCAGGTCTCCACTGTATTTGTGGGACATAATGTTATTAAGTACATCTTTTTGTTAGCTAGCACTTGTTTAAATCCCCTTTGTGCGATGGCAGCTCCCGCTAGCAACCCTGCATGATTCTGCGCATGATCGCAGCATCGCACAGCTGTTGTGTAAAAGTTTCTATTTGTGTGAGGCTTCCCCTTTAGACAGTACAGTTTATTTTTGCCCTAATTCGTATGCCCTGTCTTTTTCCTTTAGTTTTCCTCATTTTTAGGAAGGGCAAAAAGAAAGAATTTCCTAATTTTACAAACGGCAGGAAAAAGCCAGGGGAATTAATAATTGCAGTCCCTAGAAACACGGCCATTCTCCTGTGTTTATACTGCTTGCCTTCACCTGTGAGTGTTTGCTTCTGTGGACCGACAGATTTAGGAGCCCAGGAAGAACTGCAGTTTGTCTTGCAAGTTTGTTTTGTTGTCCCTTAATAATGTTGTTAGGCTCTTGTCTGCCTGGGTGTAGCCACAGGGCAGCACTGTCCCAATAAATAACAAGCATTTGTCAATGCCGAATGTTGTCACGCTGGCATTGGCAGTGGGAGTGGCGGAGCTAGAGATGCAGAGAGCTGTGATTTTGTAAATGTGTCTCAAAAGGCGATTTTGTACAGCGAGCACACCATTGTGCGCCACAGCTGCGGAAACACGTCTTGGGCAGGCTGTGAAAAATGGCAGCTGGACTGTTGATAAGGAGATGTGCACAAATGCCAGTGGCGAAAATGTAGCATGAAAATATTGCAGATTGACGAAGTTACAAGGGTGCATGGAAACTGCGCAATGCACCCTTGCAACACAGTCATTGTATGGACTTTTGGCACCAAGTTTTCAACATAGGCATTTTAGGACCTCTGCTCATGAATAGTGCCACTGTCATTTCCTCAAACTGTCCCGAAAACTGATTTTGCACAGCAACCATGCAATTATACGCAGGATGTGTGAAAACACATTTCAAGTAGCTGTACTGTTCATAAGGAGGTATGAAAAAATGCCAGTGATGAACAGCTGGAGTGAAACTATTACAAATTCACAAAGTCATGAGCGTGCGTGCAAATGGTGCAGTGCACGCTCGTAAAACACTCATTTTATTGACTTTCGTTCCCAAATTTTCAACATAGGCATTTTAGGACATCTGCTAATGAACAGTGTCACTGTCATTTTCATCATGTGTCTCAAACACGGACTTTCCACAGCGACCACACTATTCTGCGCGGAACTACAAAACAGATTTTGGTCAGGATGTGAAAAATGACAGCTGTACTATTCATTAGGAGGTGCAGAACAATGGCACTGTTGAAAATCTGGAGTGAAAATATTAGAAGTTTGCAAGCGTATGCGTGCGTGCAAACTACGCAATGCTGCGCTAAATAACACAGTCATTTTATGAGTATTGTCACCAAATTTTCAACACAGGCATTTTAGGACCTCTGCTCATGAACAGTGTCACTGTCATTTTTGTAATGTGTCCTGAACACTGATTTTGCGCAGCGACCGCACTATTCTGCACCGGAAGTGCAAAAACACATTTCGGCAAGGATGTGAAGAATGACAGCTGTACGGTTCACAAGAAGGTGTATTAAAATGCCAATGTTGCTGGCCCAGTGGCGCTGAGGGTTGAGGCACTGGCACCTTACCTCATCCCACGCCGGCGACCCGGGTTTGGGAACGGACTCAGGTCGTCAGGGGCAGGCAGGGGCGGGAGAAGATCGAGCGTCCGTAGGACTGCTCTCCTCTCCTGGGGGTGGGTAGTGGGGTCTTGTCATGCTGCAGTGGCCTCTGATGGAGACCAGGAGCACTGCTGATGCATACAAGAAAGAGGAGGGGATAACCAGAAAAATGGAAATACCACTTCACGGCAGCCGGATGATGGCTTCCCGGCGCTCTGAGACCATCAAAGGTCCTACTGAGGTCCCCGCGTCAGCAGCATCCCTGGGGCTAAAAAATAGGAGCACTGGTCTGCCCCTTGGCTGGTGCCTTCCCCCTTGGAGGAAGGGGACCCATCCGGCGCAAGGGTTACGCCGGGTCACTCTGGGGATCAGCTGCGATTTGAGGCAGGCGGAGTCTCGGAGGATGGATGGATCAGAGGACTGCCTTGGCAAGCCTGAAGAAGTGGCTGCCGAGGAGCACATAGGGGGATGAAAAAAGATCACTCAAAAAAAAAATGCCAATGTTGAGAATCTGGCATGAAAATATTGCGAATGCGCTAACTTACGAGTGTGCGTTGCGCAGTTGCTACGCATGCCCGTAAAACAGTCATTTTATGGAATATTGTCACCAAATTTTCAACACAGGCATTTTAGGACCTCTGCTCATGAACAGTGTCACTGTCATTTTCATAATGTTTCCCAAACACTGATTTCGCACTGCAAATGTGCAATTCTGCACTGGAAGTGCGAAAACACATTTCGGCCAGGATGTGAAAAATGAACGCTATACGGTTCACAAGAAGGTGTGGTAAAATGGCAATGTTGATAATCTGGCATGAAAATATTGTGAATTCGCTAACTTATGAGCATGTGTTGTGCAGTTGCTACGCACACTCGTAAAACAGTCATGTTTTGGATTTTTCCCACCAAATTTGCAACATAGGCTTTTTGAGGGCCCCCCTCATGAACAGTGGCACTGTCATTTTGTTATGCAGTCCTGAAAGATGATTCTGAAGTGACTAGAAATCACCTTGGGACCGAATAACCCATGACAGTGCAAGAATTATGAGAAGGGGGTCCTAAAACCCCATGTTGAAAATTTGGGGCCAAAATTCACAAAATGCCTGAGATATGCAGCAAAGTTGAAAAAACCATTTATGCCATTATAGAGCTTACGGCATTCCTCAGTTTGTGGTCGGCTTTGAAGAGTGCAGGCGATGTTCCCAATCCACGAAGATCTTCATGCTGGACTCGAGAGTTAAGTATGAGGTGGGGGGGTGTGGGGAGGCAGGGTGCGCAGTAGGTGGGTGTGGGTGGGGGAAGGGGGCATGGAGATTACGAGGGACCATTTTCGTTTTACAGGTTCAAAAAGGAAAAAAAAACATTGCTGGACAGTTTTTTTTTTTGCAGGGGATTTGGCACACTGGGGTGGGCTCCCAGTGTGCCACCTAACTGTTTAGGGGAGTGTCTGTAGCCAACAGGGGATTGGGCACCCTCATTGGCAAACAACACAAGAGGGGGGAGGAATTTATGCCGACGGGGATTGGCACCCGTCGGCACACAAAAGGTGGGAGGTAAGAGCCGAGGGGCTTGAGCACCCCTCGGCATTAAACAATGGGGGAAATGCTTTATGCCGATGGGGAGTGGGCTCCCCATTGGCTTTATTCATAGAGGCAGGGTCAGCCGACAGAGGATTGGGCACCCCTGAAGTCGGCTCGGTCGTGACGCCAGTGTGCCGCCATGTGCATAATGTTGTGAGCACAAAGAAAGGACCGCTGCATCTGACGAGCTTTGCTCGGATTGCAGCGACCTTTGTTAGATGTGCTCACCACATTATGTACGCATGGTGGCCCTGGCATGCAGGCTAACCGAATGCAGGACGATACAGCGTGCATGCCCTGCATTCGCCCAACAGCCACCACGCCCAAAGCTGCAGACTGTCCCAAGATGTTGGCTGCGCAAGCGTGCCAACATAATAAAAACCACTTTAAAATTAGCTAAACAGAGAAAGCTTCTGTAATTGCTTCTAGACAGTGTGTTTTGTTTTTTAAAAACGTTTAGAGTCCTGCTTTGTCCTTTGTGAGGTGACTGCCCTGTGAGTGTTTTAGCTGGCATCAAGAAACACTCCCAGAATTCGCAGAGGCACCTCACAAAAAGCATAGAAGCATGAATAATGGAGATTCAAAAGTTCTCAAGAGAGAGATATGAGCATAAAAAGCTCCCCTACATTCTAGTAACACCTGTTAACTTGCAAGTCATTACAGTTCAAGGTTAAATCACTATGCAAGCAGTCAAAAGTGCTGAATTTACATGCTAATAAAGTCATCTCTAGCATTTTTCCTTTGCACTATTTTTCTTCTGGTTCTCTAGCCTATTGTCAAGTATTTTTATAAGTGTCTCAGTGAGTGTCTCATTCCTGGTGCACAAGAAATTGAGACACATGCTTAAACACTAACCTGCTCTGTTGTTCTGGTTGCCTCTGTAGGGCCAGCGCCCCTCTGCACTGCTGGTTAAATACAAAGAAAGCTGTCACTCTAGAGAGGTGGGTGGGATTACAAAACAGAAACAGATACATTTTTGGAATTATGGATCTTTTTGAGTACCTAGGGATCCCAAAGCAAGTTTATGTTGATTTTGTATGTAATAAAAATGTTTATTTGAGTTTTTAATTTGGTTTAGCAATACTTTGTTAGAAAGTGGGCAGAGTTTCAGATATCATGTGATTTTTTCTGATAAAAAGGTGCTTCTCCTCAGCCTGAATAGTTCAGTTCAGCCTTGGAGAGGGCTGAGGAAGTGCAGAGGGTAGACCAAAGCTTGGTCTTGACTGTGCTTATTCTTTTGATTTATTTACTTTTATTTTCCAAGTTATGTTGTTTACTTCTGCTTAATTTAATAAATCTGCACTTCTGAGTGAATTTCTGCACCATGCTCCTGTGTCTGTTCTTTACTCTGATAACTCACTATCACAGTGCTCCTTGCTTGAAATGGGTCATTCATGATCAAACTTTAAAACCTGTCCCGGATCCTTAAATAAAAAAAAAAAAAAGGAACTGGGACACAGAGAACTCAGTTGTTCTGGGAATCAATCAAACACAGGTCCGTTGGATGAAGCTAATGTAACCTCTAGGCAATACTGCCCATCCCTTAGCAACATAACACCATTTTTTCTGGCATAGCAATAAAGTCACTAAAAATCATATACAATGGGAGGAAAATCTTTTTTGATTTTGTTTAAGTCACAAAAAAAAAAGTGACATTGTATAATCGAAATAAACCACTCCAAGGTGTGGGTTATGCTAGGATTTATCACGGCTGGTCAGGATTTGACCACTTGGCCTGTGGCCTCATGGCCAAACCCTGCCAGCTGTGGTAAATCCCAGCATAACCCACACCCTGGAGTGCTTTATTGCTTAAATATACACTCATTACATCAAGCATGGAAAACCACTTGCTTCTGTTAAGACAATCAAGGGCACTCTGAGTTCTGGGCATAGTATATTGGTCAGGAATTGTCACTTTATTAAGTGTCCTGTAATCCACACACATGTGCACTGCTCCATTTTTCTTGTGCACTACCACAATCGGTGATACATACGGACTTCTCAGTTCTTGAATGATACCTGTCACCAATTCCTGTAGATGTCTTCTGATGTCATTAATGTCTGCAGGTGCCAGTTGGAGAAATCTTTCCCAGAAAGGGTGTTCATCATTAAGCCTGATGTGATGCTCTTCTCGAAGTGCACATCGCACATCCCATTCATGAAGTGAAAACACTTTCATTCTTTCAGCTAGTTTGTGACTGATTTGGGTCTTCCATGCTTCTGGTATAAGAGATTCACCAAAATCGAACAGTTCTGGGTCAGTTCCAGCCTGGGCGCCAGCTCTGGTTGTAGTGGGTTGCAGCGCTGTATCTGCATAGTACACTTGAGCCAAAGTGCGTCCTTTCCTGATGACGATGTCTCAGTGTGACAAATTCTTGACCTGGAAGGTAGCTTGTCTGGCGTAAGTATTAGCTCTTACAGGCAACACACTGGACTTTACTAACAGTCTTTCTGGCAGACCAAGTTCTTCTGGAGCATTAAGCATCACTATTTGTTTTCTTACGTCTTTTTTCAGGTGTACCACACAGCTGATATTGCATTTAGCAGTAGGGGGCAGCACAAGCTCTTCAGTGTCATAACACCAGACTATACCCACAGGGTCATCTTGAAGTTCAGCTGTGATCTGTGTCTGTTGCTGGTAGGCCTCTTACACCAGGGCATGTACACGTAACACTTTTCCCCATTGTTTGGCTTCCCTTTCTTGGCAGATCTGTGCCAGGCACCCAAAGATATGTGTGTTAGTTCCTATCAACACAGGCATTCCATCGTACATCCCTGACTGGACATGCTAAGACCTATGTCTCTACTGAGACTCCCACTCCTGTTATTTTGAAGGGGAAAGCAAGCCGCACTTTAAATTAAGACTTGTCACTTAGTCCCCATACATTAAAACCTTGTAAGGGCAGTAGCTTGTGATGACACAGGTACTGGTTATGCCAGTTTTTAAATAAAATGGTCACTTGGGAACCACTGTCCAGGACAGCTCGAGCAGGCATTCCTTCAGTAGTGACTGTTGTTTCAGTGGAATATGCAACAAGTTTGTCAAGGACAGGTAATGCAGTCTCAGGAGCTTTGACTGATGACCTTGCTACAAATGGGGTGGAGCTGGAAATAGCCAGGGCCCCAGTGCACTCCTTTACTGGGCCCTACTGAAGTTCGCTGGTTTTTGAACTTTTTTCAACTAGTTTAGCACTGACTTCTCTGCAGGTCTACCTGCAACTGACATCCTTTCTTCATATGTTCATCTTTTCCACAGTTGTAACAGAAAATGACCTCTTGACTTGGCTTGGGTTGGGACGATATATCAGAAAGGGGTCTTTCGCCTCAATTATTTAGATTCGAAACATGAGCATTAGTGACCCTGGTGGGGGCTTTGATAACTTCTTGCCCTCACTCTGGCTCTGTCTCCCCCTACCTAGCTTGGGGCTGCACACTGCATTTCTTCAGTTTGGTCACCATGCTGCACAATTCATTAATTCAAGTTTCAAGGTCCAGACTCACCGGGGGTGCATGTGCTTGCACTCCCATGCCCATGACAGAGTGGTTTGGAGTGGCTGGAAGAACAGACTGGTTCTGGTGGGTGTCTTGGCATTTACTAAGAACTGCAGTGGCCTTATTAAACACCTCCTTATACTTTTGAGTAAGTCCCTCCTTTCTTGGGTCTCTGTTATGAAAGTACTTCCAGTAACTTGTGTAACAGGCGCTAAGGCAAGATAAGGTCCCCAGCGATCCTTTTCCTTTTCATCCTCCCTAACTTCTAATATAAGTGCCCAGTGAAAGGGTGGTTTGTTTCTCCTCTTAGCCAGACACAACTTAAGGATCAGCAGAGTGGAGAGACAGGCATCTTTGAACACATGCTCTAGCTGCACTCTTTTTAAGTCTTGGAAGGCCACCCCTCCTTTGCAGAATACTTTTTGCAATGCCCTTTCCACACGAGTCAAGAGGGCAGACAATGGTTCTTCCTCTCACTGCCTGGTAGTTTTGAATTTCCACAGACATTCCTCACAGGACTCAGTGCTTCCAAAAATGCCCTCTAGAGCCATCAAATACTCTTGGGCTGGTGCATCAGGGTCACTAGCTCTCAGAAACTGGATAATCTCCAGTGCCGGGCCTCGAAGGCTTTTTCCAAGCTGTTTTCTTTTCTCAGCCTCAGAGCATTGCCAGTCCTGCACTAAAGGAGCAGCATAGTCCATACATGTCTCCAAATCGTCCTCACCTGCTGGGGTGAGTTTTACTCCAGAAAACACTCTTTACCTGAGATAGGAATCATTTCTCACTGAGGCCACAAAGATGGGCCCTCCTGCTGGGATCTGAGATGTGGTACCCCCTTTAATATCCAGCACCTTGCAAACCTCCTCAGCAGACTTTCCCCTCAGCCTGTAACAACTTAGTAAGCTTCTCTTCAAATCCCTCAGATTTGGATGAGGCCTCCATGTTGGGAGTCACACTAGCATCATTGCTATAGTTCAGGTAGCACTGTAGCCCTCGGGTTTCAGCGTGTTGGGCACTCTAGTGGCATCAACAACATTTCAGCATTCGATTAACACAGTTAAGGTCTGAGTAGTAAGATCCATTACCCATCCTCATACAACAACTTGGCCAAGGCATTTAACTACAGATAGGCCTTCTTTTATCTTCCCCTTATCTGTTCCAGGTGGGATTCCAAAGTGCAAAATGACTTTCTGGGGATCCAGGTCCTCACCGTCACACCAACCAGTCTGTTATAGACCATAGCATCAGCGACAATTTGGGGTTTGGAGGCTAGAACACTGTCCTCATGAGCAGAAATGTCCTTGTGGTGCTTGACTGGTAGACAGGAGAGCCCAGCAGTGCCTCCAAGATACAGTATAACCAGGTAGTTGTATAACTTATGTGTACTACCCCTGCCTTACGGGCTCAATAAAGTTAAGGGGCCTGTGTTCTGTTTCAGATGGAAAAGGGGGGCCTCCTTCCCAGATATAAAAAAAAGAGCACGGTGCCTTCACCCAGAGTGAATTATAGTGGGCCCGATGTTGGTGTGGTACAACCACCTGGGATGCAGTACCTCCCCACTCCCCCTCACAGTCATCCCACACATGGAAAACCACTTTAAACTGTAAAACTTTAAAACCCATACAATAAAAGACTCTAGCTAATAATATGCTCACCGATAGTGTTAATCAATAACAAGAAACAATTTATAAAAAGGGAAAAGGGGAATGGGAATGCGGAGAACAAATAGTAACTTGAGTATTCAAATGACAAAGGTAACAACCACTTCACCCACCCCCAACAGCAACTACACATTCAAATTGGCTCACCTTCCCACTGATACCAGTGCCCACTAAAGTTTATCTGGGTATCCAGCTACAGAATGTGTTGCAGGCCTGAATGATGCAGCTGGTTGACTGGCATTGGTGCACTTTTAATTAAGTCAGCTTTGACTAGGAACAATTTATGGAAACCCCAGGTCAGGGCAGGCCCCCGCCTTTACTCACAGTTCTATAATGCAGTACTTTCAGGGTCAGAGCAGCAGCAAAAGATTCAGCTGGCTTAGTTGAGGTCTCAGGCAGAGCAAACAGGTGAGCAGTTGAATTGGCTGTGGTGGAAATTCTTGCAGCTTGTCACCTTTTATGCAACTTGTCACCTTCTGTACAGCTTGTCAACTTCTGTGCAGCTTGTCACCTTCTTGCAGGCTGGATCAGATGGTGGAACAGATCAGTACTGGGGACCAGGGCCACACGTCCAGGCATCTAACTCCCCCGGGGCAGACGATGGGTCATGCCTGACAGTAGCACTACCTGGCCGATTCCCCAGACCATCCTCACTGACAGCGGCTTCCATCCTGGAGCTCAGAAATCACAGTCTCTTCTTATCTGCAGCTAGCAGGCATGAGTACTTCTGGGAACAGGTCCAGCTCACCCCTCAGTGCTAGGGGTAGCAAACAGTCTTTCAGGTGGTTTTATGAATCTCAGGTTTCAAACCACAGAACAACTTCTCCACTTCAAACTGGATTTCCCAGACTATTGGAATCTTCTGCAGATGTCTCTGGGATCTGATGGCTTAACCCAGACAACCTTCAGGCATTTGGCAGGATACAGTCCACCCTCCTCACAGGCTGAGATCCTCTCTCACATGCTGCAAAGTTTTAGTTGCAAACAGCTTTTCAGGCACACACTCTGACTTTGCAGATAGTAGAAAGCTTTTGGCAAGTCTCCTGGAGTTTGGCTGTTAAAGCCTGAGGCCGACTTCCAAACTCTCCCTCCAACACAGTCCAAGCTCTCTTGTCTCACAGAGAGCTTCAGCCAGAGTGCCCTGAGCTGAGTCTGTATGCCTTAGTTGAGAGGATCAGCTGCAGCATTCCAATTTTCCATCCAGTTGTGATGCAGGCAAAATTAATATGTAACTGGTCCAGATGACGCCTGATTGATTGCCAGTTTTGGCGCCAAGATTATTGTCCATACCCCCTACTCAGTAGCCATAACTGCAATCCTTTGGGCTCTGTTTAGTGGAAATAAGGGTCAGAGGTGACAAACATGGTTGCTGCAGTTCTGTTTAAATAAAGTCCCAACTTTGGCAGTCTTTTGCAGGGAGACCAAATAGATTTAACATTTATGGCCCCCAAGGTTTCATAGCTGCCCCTTTGCCCTGGTGTCTGGTGGCAGAGTGGGGCTTCACAGGGGCTCCCCCTGTCTGTCACTAGTGCCATAGCACTGACCCACTAATCAGCAGGCAGGGCTTCTGTTTAGTTACATAGCAGCCTCAACTGCTCTTAAAGGGACACATTCATGTACAGTGGCAGGCATAGCTTGAAAGCCCATGAAAAGGTCTTTTAATTGAGGTATTGGGCATACCTATAGCTAGAAGCAGTCCAGAGATATAGATGACTGAAGCTATGCAATATAAATACTACATTAGAGCCATTCTTAGAACCTTGTAATGTCAGTGATGATCAAGCAGTGCCTAACTCAATGCCATTAGGCACTACTTGATCATCACTGACATCACAAGGTTTTAGGAATGGCTCTAATGTAGTATTTATATTGCACAGACTCAGTCATCTATATCTCTGGACTGCTTCTAGCTACAGGTATGCACATACCTCAATTAAAATAACTTTTTGGGCCAGCCCGGTGGTGCTGCGGGTTGAGGCACTGGACGCCACACCTCGCGCTATGCCAGCGACCCGGGTTCGGGAATGAGCCAGGGCCATCAGGGGTCAGCAGGGGAGGGAGAGGATTGAGCATCCGAAGGACAGATCTCCTCTCCTGGGAGGGAGGGTGGTACACACTCGGTGCCTGACTGGCCTCTGGTGGAAGCCTGAGGCACAGCAAGTGCACAAGCGTAAAGAAAGGATTGGGAGTGGAGGACGTCGGTGGAAACACCTTGATATTGGGGCATGCACCACTCCCATAGGAAATGGGAAAAACACCCTGCAGCACTCCTGGTAGATAATAATAATAATAACTTTATTTTTAAAGTGCCTTTCAGAATATCAAGGTGCTCTACATAGCAAAACCACAACATACAATACCAATTACAAACATATAAATAAAATAATTTTCATTAAAACATCACATATTAAAACAAACAATAAAATCATCCATACAATCCATACAAAAGATGGAGCACCAGGCCTCGCTCCCCAGTGCCCCTGACCGACCCGGTACCAGAATCCCGATGAGAACAAGAAGGACTTTGGAGGTTCCCCTACCCCATGCCCACCTGGGGGACATAGCCGTGGCTACATGGGGGATGGACTGCACTGGGCTCCAGGTAAGAGGGCGGGGACTACAAGTCCATAGGTGTCTCCCAAAGAATGGGAGCACTGCGGGCAGGGGGAGTATAAAGAGCAAGTAAAAAAAAAAAAAGAACTTTTCATGGGCTTTCAAACTATGCCTGCCACTATACATGAATGTGTCCCTTTAAAGCAACAGCACTTAAAAGCACGTCTTACAGAGTTCTTGTTTGTGCTCCTCACCAAGTGTGCCTCGGGACCCCCACTTTACTGCTGCTGTTTTTCTGGGGGGTCAGAGCATAAGCAGGGAGCAACAGAAGTGCCACAAAAGTGGCTTTGAGCCATTGAGTGCCATAGCGCTTTCAACATTCAAGCTGGCCACAGCCAACTCACACATTCGATCAGGCTGCTCGAACCTGTGCACAAAATGCTGCTCAGCATTTGTTGCACAGCTGAGCTGGTGGATTACTTTTTTTTTTACACTGCTCCTCTCATTCTTCCACCAGTATAACAATACTGGTGTATGGCAAGAGCACACAGAGGACTGGGACTGGAGGGACAGATGAGAGAGGGGCAGATTAAGGTAAGCCCCACCGGGAGGGGGTTACAAACAAAAGATCAGAGCTTATATAAACTCTGACATGCACTGCAGACTATTGAATCTACCATTGCTCTGACGTCAACTGCAGTGGATTCTGGGATTAGTAACAGAAGATGTCAGCCTAGAAGTAAAGAAAATTAGTCTGATATAATCTACTATACTAAAGTAAATAGTAAGTAAACCAAAATGTTTCTGCAAACAATGTGCACAGTGGGATGAGCCCTACACATTATGTGTGGACCCTTTAGTGCTGAATGTTCCCCTTTAAGAGGCGGAAGGCCTAATTACTATAGTTAGGTAGATTAGTTGATGTTGTGGATATAAAATAGAGTAATGCTGGGAGAAATGGAAGGAGTTTGGTTTTCTAAAACAACTTTCATACAGACTGTTTCCTAAAGTTTTTTATAGTCTAGGATACAGACGGGAGAGAATGCTGCTGCCATTTTCAGCACACTCAGAGAATTGAAGAACACAGAGATGGAGTAGAGATAGAGCATAATGGATGAGTAACAGTAAACAACAATGCTGTGCTCACTTTGAGAGGTTGTCCTGACAACCAAGTAGACCTCGAGAGCAAAACCTGAGAGGCCTACATTGTCATGACAACCTCAAGAAGTTTTTTTTTTTTTATTTAGTTGTTTAACCAGGTATAGCACCCTAAGCTGGAAGCTTTTTTACAGGAGCGACCTGGGAGCACAAGGAGGTTAAGTGACTTGCTCAGGGTCACACAGTATGCAAGTGGAAGCTATGGGATTCAAACCCAGGTCTGGTCTGCTGGATGTTACCAGATTTGCTGCTCATAGCCTTAGACCACTGCGCTATACTGCCTTCTCAGTTAAAGCGATTTACCAAGTTTACCTAACTGGTAAACATCTACTGCTTGATGACTGCATATATAACTGAATTGGCATGTATTTTGTTACATGCACTATTAATTTTAGCAAAATAAAACCATTTTTCTTGACCGCAAACCAGGAGGTGTCATTTTGTGTATTGGAGCCTGTATCTGTTGAACTTTGCACTCATTTGCTTTGCAATGTCACCTCAGGGACTCTGTGCTCCACATTAATTGCTTAAGGTAATTGCTTAAGAGCTATTCCTCTCTTGGGCACAGTGGTCTCGGTCACAGAATTCAGTATGGCAATGTCTACTCCAAACAGTTCCTTTGCCGGATCCGATGATGACAGTGATATGCTGTCCTACATAGACAGTGATTTTTTGGACAGTGACAGAGTGTCCGAATTTGACTTTAGCTGCATAATGGACCCATATAAGAAAAATCCCTTTGCCAGCAGCGAGAGCGATATGGGCAGCACATCAGGCAGCAGCAGTCCCGATCCATTCCAATATGGCGGTGATGGCAGAATCGGCAACACTGTTTGGTAATTTATAATTCTTCTGTTTGGTGCTGCCATGATTTGGTCGTCCATGCTGTATTTCATTCAAGTGTGTCAAAATCTTGCTACTGGCTGATTTCTTTTCCTACCATCATCTATATGCCCCAACAAATTGTACCTTGGGTTCTCTTCCTTTTTTTTTGTGTGTGTGTTCTTTCACTATCCGAACGAGTACTTGGCTGTTACTCTTGCTCCAGTAAGCACTGCTCTGTATGAGATTGATCGAACCTATGTAATGGGTTTCAGTAGGTCCATCTAGACTGCTTTTTGTGCCTCTCAGACCTATGATGAACTGTATAGTTAGAATTTACATACATAGTACAGGATGGCTGTGCAGTGAGGCAGAACAGGCAGGTGAGAACAAAATTATGTTCCAAGTCCAAAGCCTCATTTGGCTTCTTTTGGCCTTTCTGTGCTAGATACTAGTGACAACCCACCCCATGATTCTGTGGTCACTCAGTATGGACTGCATGATGCGATTAGTAGCAGGCACCAGTTGTCTACCAGCCATGCACTAGCAGTGCCCTAGTAAAGTTAGAAGTATGGCTGATGGATGTATGCGGTTCCAGTCTGTCCTTTTCCTATTGTCGATGGTGTCCCCTATTGCTTTTGCCTCTGTGTGTGTTGGTTTCTGGTTTGTGGGGGGGGGGAGGTGGTGGGTGATTGCTTTTATTTTCCACTGACTTATGCCACTGCCCCCCCCATGCCCGTCATGTTACAAATTTAAATCAACAGTTACCAGCTATTGGTTATTTCTTCCAAGTAGTATTAGGCTCAATTGGCCACCAAATTTTGTTTCAGATGTTCATCGGGTTGCACTACTCAAACCATCATAGGCATAAAGAGATGGCATTTACTTATTACTGGGGCAGCCTTGTATTAGTTGTATACCAGCTCCTGATCTACACAGACTGCAGCTGAAGTTAGTGTCTGCACCATCATCAAGGAAACCATCATGGTGTTTGTTTATCATGACCCTGGTTCCATGCCTTCTGACGTATTATGAGTAGCGCTGTAAATAAACAACGCAAGCGCCATTGCCACCACCCATCAAAGGAACACCAAACGGTGAAAAAGGTGAAACTAATAGAGTCAATAACCTCCCCACATCAGCAGTTACATTTACATTGCACTCCTAGTTTGGATTGACATTTGAAAAAAAATACCAGTGTGTTTTTGTATACTGTAAAAGGGTACACATCCCAGCACCATGAAATCGTGTTTTTGACCGTACCTTGTGCTGCCCTTGATAACTTATGTCTCTAGACCTTATTGACACTTTTGTCCATGCAAAGTTGTTTGTGTCTTTTATATTTCCACTGTTATATTTGCTCTTTGGTGTACACTGGAATGTGTTCAGCAAATTGCACTGGCACGGTACTATTCTGGTTACCATGTAGACTGTGTAGACTGCATGCATTCGTTGATATTTGTCCCCTATTGAGCACATATTTAGATTTGGATTATTATATTTACACAGTATTCCATAAGTATGCTTCAAGGACTGACTAGCACTCTTTGCAACTGAACACCCTACAAGTTGTAAATTGGTACACAGTGGAGAATAATGTGAGTACATGTGAATGCATATGACCTGACACATTGGGAGATAATCTCAACTGGCACCGCGTGTGTTGCTTATGCTTAGTAGCACATACAGTGATGCTGATATCCAAAACTATTAATAAAGACTAGCTGTGTCTTTCACTCTATGTTGGCCCATGTCACTTTCCATTTAGGTGTGTGTGTGTGTGTGTGTGTGGGGGAGTGGGTGGCTGGGGGTGGGGGTAGCGTTGTGGTCCATATTATCTGTATAATTTGCTCATGTCATATTGGCCTTATTTATGCCCATATCCGATAACACATACAGTACTACATGCAATTATAGAAGATTACTGTGTTACTTTTTTTTTCACTTGATTGGTTGCCATTCTATACGATAATGTATGTCTCTTTCTCCTGACTTTCGTTTGTGTCTCTGTCCTTATATGGGGGTGGGGCTGCCACTGATACTCATATGGCACTATATACATAAAGGTGGCATCAACTGACAACCGGGGGGGGTTTATGCACTGCCATCTCATGATGTTATATAACCCCTAGATGGCGTTATCCCAGGGGCTACTACCCCTGCCTGATTTGCCACTAACAGGTTGAGGGGCCTGGATCCAATGGCGGGTGCCTCCACCCAGAGGTCAGGGTTTGCAATAGTTAAACTAACTTGGTCACAGCCCTCTGGGACACTGCAACCCCCCTTTCTTCCCACTAGTGGCCCACACAACATATCAGAATTACCTTCACAGTATACACTTACCCCAGGTCTGGTTCCGCACTGGGACCTCCTGTGAAATAAGATACAGTGCAACAATCACAGTACAGTACTTTAACATAGACAAATACCTCAGGCAGTATAACTTGCTGAAACAAGCAGCTCTGATTTATTTAGGGGGATATAACAAGGACAGGGAAATCAGGTTAATTAGCTTATCACTTTACTATCTACCTATGGCTCTGTGCACAGGCCTATCCCTACCAGTTACTGTCCTGGGTACCCCTGACCCTAGTGGCTAGTCCAAACCGTGGCAGCTGGTGGGGCCCTTTCACACAGTGAAAGAAAAATTAGTTTAAACAGTCAGCAGTACAGTGATTCCATTTGGATTTAATGTGGCAATTCAACAGGGAGCGACCCTGAATTAGTACTCCGACCTCCAAACAAGATAGGGTCCTTCAACGTCAGCAGGGCTACTCTTGAGCTCCACGAGACTCTTCACACATTTATATGGTAAAAAAGAAAGTACTATACCAGGTAGGCTGCTTCTCTATCCCGATGCAATTACTGCACAATACCGGGAGAACACACAGCAGATTCAGTTCCTGACAGACCGAGTGCAATTCAACAATTTCTCCAGTCTTCTACAGGGTGAGCCTGGTTTCTACTCTTCAGAGATCCTTTGATTCTTTTCACAGGACGGATTCAGTCCTAACAAGCAGTTACACAAGCTGCAGACCAGAACTCTGGGCCTTACACACGGTTTTTGACTGAAACTGTGCACTGAAGGAGCACAGGGTTTCTTTTCCCTTCACTGCCAGATCTAAACTGAAACTCCAACAGACAAAACCGGGTACTTCCTTTGAGTTCTTCCCAGTTCTTGACTGGATTGGCTGTCACTCACAATAGACTGCTGCTGTTGGTCCAAAAAGGCGCCGAAGCCTAAACTGCATCTCCCAGAGTCACTGCCCATACAATCCTCTTGTGGCTGGCTCAGATTATGAGTCCAAGTTCTGATTCGTCCAAGGCACCATTTTAGAGCTAGCTTACCCCACACTGATTGGTCCAGTTCAGCAGTTCAAAACTAGAATGGGAACTAGGCAAACACAGTTCTGACTGCAAAGAAAGCAGGTTAGACAAACTGTAATTTCATTATTACTGTAAATGATTTCTGGCAAACAGTTACATCTTTCAGATAGGTTCCTTTGCACTCCTAGTGACTGCAAAATGGAGTGAATTGGCAGCAGCTCGAGTGGTACTCAAACAGAGAAACACACAGTCCCCCATATAAACTAATTATGTCTGCAAGCAGGCGGCTCTTAAAGAGACAGTACCAGAGGCTCTAAAACACTCACTGATAAATGGCATAAGCCAAACACCATTCAGGCTTGGAGCATTCAAGCAAGCTCCTGGAAGTCTTCTAGGGAACCCCCATTTTGCAGGGGTTACACCTTCCTGCCTGGAAAGCTGAGCGTCCTCGTCAAGCAAGTACCCCATAAGTTTTAACTGCAACCATATACATTTGCATTAGGCTCACACATGTAATCATCAGTCAATATATCATTTTACCAAGAACACATTTCTGAAACATTGCAGTACGTCACTCTTTACATAGTATTACACACACATTGTACCATAACTCAAGTTATTACCTCTTGTACATGAAACCTGAAGAGAGGGCCCTTCCTATCAGTTACCTTGGGGCTGGATGGGGCAGGGCACCATACTAGAGGGCAACACAAGTAACTTGGAGTTAGCACTGACGCTCAGTTTGGGCAATGAGCCGGGACACATACACTCCTTATGGACAACATTGAGAGGAAATCCACAGGCCTCCCAAGGGAATCATAACTAGGTGCACCACAGGCTTTACAGCTCGACCAGTCTTTCTAGGGGAACTGTTACAGTCTCTGCACTCTGAGCCTCATTTTCAGCATTGTCCTCACTTGTCAGGGGAGTCTCCATGGGGTAGAGAGACTAGAACTTGGGGCACTTTCAGCTCCAGGAGTTACAGTTTCTGAGTCCACAACATTTGGCTCGCATGGGAGCTTCGGACACTGGCAGTGGACTGTCAGGGCACTCAAAATACTCTTCTTGTTCTGGTGTATCACCAGTCTGCCCCAATCCATCATTTCCTCCCTGAAAGCTCAAACAGTTCAACCATGCACAATGATTCCATTTCATCTGATCTGATGCTTTGCACTTCACTTTCTGGGAGCATTGGCTCCAGGGATGAAGCTGGGGCTTAGACAGTCCAGAAGGCCCAGCTTTGTCTCCAGTATTGACTAGGGATTGCCCGAAACAATTGACTCAGTTCGTAGAAGGATAGTATTCAAAGTCACTCTCACTTTCTTCTGATATGGACTGACAGTCATGCTCAACTGGGACTTGTGCAGGGGAACACTTTAACTCTGCTTCTGTGGTGCAGACTTCCTTGATCTTTTCTTAGCAGCAGCTCAGTCACTGGTCCAGAGGGCATCTTCTGGGGCTCAGACTCAATCAGGTTTGTCAATGGGCAGTAAATGATTTCTATGCATTGTTTTACATCGTTTGAATTGTTCTCAGGCCTTACTTTGTACACTGGCAGATCATCTAGTTTGCCCACTACAATGTGAGGGAGATGGTGCCATCTGTCAACAATCTTGTGTTTGCCATGCAGTCCCAGATTTCTTAGCAATACCCAATCTCCCTCCTGGAGTTCCTGTGCTTTCACCTTTTATCATACCGTTCTTTGTTGGCCAGATTTCTTTTGGCAGCCATGGTTTGAGCCAGTTGAGTACGCATGAGTTAGCTGGGCCTTTAACTTTTGCACATACTGTAAATAGTTGTCAGCTTGAACCCCATCAGGAGAGACCCCAAAACACACATCTACTGGTAGTCGAGCTTCTCTTCCAAACATCAGGCGGTGGGGAGAACCCAGTGGCATCACTTTTGTGCAGTTATAAGCATGTACCAGGGTGCTAATTTGTTGGCTTCATCTAGGCTTGTCCTTTGGGTGCAAGGTGCCTAGCATATCTAGCAAAGTGTGGTTGAAACGTTCAGGCTGTGGGTCCCCCTGGGGGTGGTAAGGAGTGGTTCTGGACTTTCGCACTCCCCACAGAGAAAGCATCTCTTTGATCAGACGACTCTCAAAGTCTCTCCCTTGATCAGAATGGATTCTTTGTGGAGCCCCAAGTGAACAAAAAGTTTTCTACAAGTACTTTGGCCACAGTGGATGCTTTCTGGTCTTTGTGGGGAAAGCTTGGGCATATCTCATGAAATGGTCAGTGACCACCAGCACATTACTGATATTTCTTTGATCTGACTCCAAACTCAAAAATCAATACAGACCAGCTCCATGGGTGCACTGGTAGTGATGTTAACAAGGGCAGCCTCTGGGGCAAAGCTTCCTCTGTAAGCTAGCGACTACAAGTTGAATGTGTTGCTCACATCAGCCCCCATCTTAGGCCAATAGAATCTGGATCTCACCAAGTCAAGTGTTCTGTCTATACCAAGGTGCCCCATGTGGTTGTGCAAGGACCTCAGTACTGAGTCTCGAAGGCAGTGGGCAGCACTAGTTGTTGTTTGTCTACTTGTCCCTCTGTCTACTGTTTCTCTGTATAACAGTTTATTGATCAGTTTCAACTTAGGACCTTCTTTGTATAACAGTGCAGTTCTCAAATCAGTGGGCGTAATTTGACATCTTTTCCTGCATAGAGGGCTTCTAAAGCTGCTTTGATCATGGGATAGCGGGATTGAGCCCGCGAATACTGTCATTGTCCAGCTGAGGCAGTGCACCAATGTCTATTGCAGAAAAGTGGCAATAAGCAGGTGGTGCAATTCTCAGAGGGTCCCAAGCAATCCACCATGCAGTCCACTGCGTCCGTGGACATTTGTTCCTCCTGTCAAACTTCCGGCAGAGTGCCCGAATGTCAGGTTCTGCCAATCGGACCCAATCATTCTGGGGAACAGGCCTCCGGGAGAGCATCAGCATCTATGTGGTTCAGACCTGCTCGGTATTCAGAGCATAGTCATATGTAGATAATGCAGAAAGCCACCTATGGCCAGTGGCATCCAACTAGCTGAGGTCTGCACATAGGTCAAAGGATTATTGTCAATTTTACTAGTATTTTAGCCCCATACAAGTACTCATGGAATTGGTCAACAATAGCCCACTTCAAAGCTAGGAACTCTAACTTATGTACAGGATAGTTCTTCGGATGGGGTCAGGCTTCTACTGGCAAAGGCCACTGGTCTCAGGCCATTCCTCGTGCTCTTGGTACAACACAGCCCCCAACCCTTGCAAGCTAGCATCAGTGTGCAGGACGTAAGTTTTCTTGGATCGGCATAGGCCAGCACTGGGGCATGAGTAGCTGATATATGATCTCATGAAAAGCAGTCTCACAATCAGAGTCCAGCGGGCTGCAAATACTTCACCGGACGAAAAATACACTCTTTTCAGTCTTGAGGACGTGACTTTGGTATTTTTGTGGGTTGGGGATACCCTTGAGTAAGGTTAAGTAAAGGACGGATCACTCTTGAATAGTCCTTGATGAGCGCCGATAATTACCACAGAATCCCAGGAATCTTTGCAGTTCTTTTTAGATTTTTGGGCTGTGCCAGGTGGTCAAGGCCTCAACTTTACTTGGACGGGTCTCTATTCCTCGTGGATACTATGTGTCCCACATACTTACTGATGTTTGAAAGAATTGACACTTATCAATGGACAGTTTAGGCCAAAGTCCTCCAGTCGGTCCAATACCTTAAATAATCTGCTCTCATGTTCCTCCAGTGAGCTGCCAAACACAATAACATCATCTAGGTATACCAGGCACTCTAGTAAGTTCATGTCCCCCACTGCACGCTCCATCAATCGTTGAAAAGTGGCTGGGGTACCTGAAATCCCTTGAGGTATCCTCATGAATTCATAGAAGCCAAGCAGACAGATAAAGGCTGTCTTCTCACGGTCCTCTGGAGCCATCGGGATCGGTAGTACCCTCTGCGGAGATCCAGCACAGAGAACCACTTGCTCCCGTTTAGGCAGTCAAAAGCATCCTGAATGCGGGGCATTGTGTACTGATCAGGATAGTCCGCGGTTTAAGGTGCGATAATCACACACATCCTTACTGTTCCATTCTTTTTCCTCACTACCACAATGGGGAAGCATAAGGGCTTCTGAATTCTTGTATTACACCAGCAGCTAACATTTTCTTGCAGATGCCGTCTCACATCATCTATGTCAGCAGGTGCCAGGCGTCGAGACCTCTCACTAAAATGGTCTTTCAACATGCAGCCGGATATTGTGCTCAGCTCCTTGCACGCATCCCACATCCCATTCCTTTAAAGAAAACACCTGGTCTCTCTGCAAGCTTCACTGATCCTCACTTTCCATTCCAGCTGGCAGCGAGAGTCGCCGAAATCAAACAAGTCAGGCGTTACTCTGTCATTCTTCCTTGAACTCTTGCTGCTGGGCAGCACTGCAGTGTCTGCACATGCACATTAGCCAGGATGCAACCTCTATTTACTCGAATGTCTCTTTCAGACACATTATGAACTTGGACCATTACCCTTCTGGCATAAGCATGGGCTCTAGCGAGCAAAATACTAGGCTTGACCAGCAGTCCCTCTGGCAATTTTCCATCGCCTGGTGCATCCAACATTAATATTTTATTCTTAACATCCTTCTGATACGGACCTCTCCCTGTAAGGTACACTGGGCATTTAGCGCCAGGATCAGAGACTCAGGATCCTTCTTCCATACAATTCTGACCGGTTCCTCTGGTTCTATTTTTTCAGCATCTCTCTGTGCCTCATAGGCCTTCTTAATTAAAGCCGCAACTCTTAAAGCTCTACTAGTCTTTGACCCTGTTTTCATAACACAACTGTGCCAGCCTTCCGAACATATGAGCATTTGTTCCAATCAACAAAGGGACACCATCATACAGTCCAGTGGGGGGACACACTAAGGCTAGGGTCTCTACTTGTTCGGCCACTCCAGCCACGGAGGTGGGGAAAGACAGCCAAATTCGGATATACCCGGAATAGGGGTAGGCCTTCTCACTTAACCCCCATACATGCAGTCCTTCTAATGGTTGTAAGGGTATGTCTGACAAATGCTTCTGATACCAATCCTGGAACATAATTGTCACTTGGGAGCCACTGTCTAATACAGCTCTTGTAGACACTCCATTCACCTTTACAGTGGTCTCCATGGAGGGACCCACTATTCTGGACCAGTCTGGAGAGGCGGTAGTGGGGGGCCTGGGCAACTGACCTTACCACAAAAGGACGTGAGTTAGCATTTTTGGTGCCCTCACTGGGATCATTTCGTGCACCTCTTAACCACTGATTTGTTCTCCGAAGCTCTCCTTGTAGCCTATATGCAACTTTGTCAGTGTCTTTTGGGGACCGGCATTCCCTTTTCATGTGCCCATCTTTCCCACAATTATAGCAAAACATACTTTCTGGAGTTTGAGCTGGCCGAGGCGCCACACTGGGAGCCAGGGCAGGGGTATTACTAACTGGAAACCTTGGTGCCATCTCTGTCTGCGCGTGATAAGCATTTGGAGACATCTCGTCAGTTTCTCCACTTCCATGGTCAAGGAATCGAGTTCGGTGTTATCAGCAGGAGATACATGGTGGGTATCCCCACCCCATATGACATATGCAGTCGGATATAGGTCGGGGCCCGACTTGCAGGCGTGGCCTTCATAAAGGGACTGTTTTTGAATCTCTTGATCTCTCTCAACAGTTTCGCCCCATTGTGGCATATCTTTTCCTTATCAGAGCACTCATTGACTGCCAACCTCTGCCCTGAACTTCACTTGATGGGCCACCCTCAGTCACTCGGGTCCTGCGCCGCAGCTATTGGTGCAGGTCCCTCCCGAGGTCGCCTTTCTCAACTCCTCAATTTCTCTCATTAACTCATCATAGGAGGGTGGGATTCCAGTTGATTTGCCAGGTGTAACTGAAGCAACAGCAGTTCTGAGAAGGGGAGACTTAGGATCCTGTCCAGCCTGGTTGGTCCAGTTCAATCGCTGGCAAACTACCCTTTCTGAGGCATTCTTGCAACAATTTTTCCAGCCGAGATACATACACAGACAACAACTCCCCTTGGTACTGTTGTGCATCTCTTACTCTCCACCATAGGACTTCATCAGAATCTGGGCTCCCATACACATTCTCCAAGGCCTCAAGATAGGCCTGTGCAGTCACTTCAGGGTTACTGGCCCGTTTAGCACGGATGGTAGCCAGGGCAGGACCTCAGAGGCTCTCACTAACCCTCTTTCGCTTTTCGGCTTCCGAGCATTGCCATTCTAGCACTTGGGGGGCAACATAGTCTATCCAGGTCTCCCAGTCATCCTCCCCTTGGGGGGTGGTGAGGGTGCCAGAGAAGATCCTCAACCTTGTGAGAGTCGTGACTAATGGCAGGTGCAGAAATAGGAGTCTGCATTGGTTTAGCCACCATTACGGGTACTGGAGCGGGAGAGGGTGTTGGGGGAGGAACACCCCCAGGTGGCAAGAATAGTTTCTTCAAGTCCTCCACAGTTTTCCCTTCCCCCAGAAACCATTTAGCAAATTTCTCCTCAAAAGTTTCAGATAGTGGTGGGGGCTCATTCCCCCCCGGGTCTTTACTGTACTTAGTTATCACTCTCCAGGCAGTGAGGCTCCCTCTGGGGGTAATGGTCTGTGGCACTTTGGAGCTATCTATGGGATCCTTAAACTCTACTAGGGCCAGGAAAGTGTGGGTGAGCAGATTAGCATGCCGACCCACCACCACAGGGTTTGTAAACCTTCCACCTTGGAAAGTACTCCCTGTACAGTGTCCGTATTGATACAGGGGATGTCCAGGATAAGCATAGCATTTTTGGGGTCAATCTCCTCCCAGTACACCACTCCACCAGCCGGTGCACAGCCACTTCTGTCGGGTACCCATTTTTCTTAACAGTGGTTCATAAATATGGCCACTAGAGGACACACACAATCCCAGCGGTGAGCCTCCAAGATGTAACCCCTAGATGGCGTTATCCCAGGGGCTACTACCCCTGCCTGATTTGCCACTAACAGGTTGAGGGCCTGGATCCAATGGCGAGTGCCTCCACCCAGAGGTCAGGGTTTGCAATAGTTAAACTAACTGGTCACAGCCCTCTGGACACTGCAACCCCTTTCTTCCCACTAGTGGCCCACACAATATATCAGAATTATCTTCACAGTATACACTTACCCCAGGTCTGGTTCCGGCACTGGGACCTCCTGTGAAATAAGATACAGTGCAACAATCACAGTACAGTACTTTAACATGAGACAAATACCTCAGGCAGTATAACTTTTCTGAAACAAGCAGCTCTGATTTATTTAGGGGGATATAACAAGGACAGGAAATCAGGTTAATTAGCTTATCACTTTACTATCTACCTATGGCTCTGTGCACTAGGCCTATCCCTACCAGTTACTGTCCCTGGGTACCCAAGCCCTAGTGGCTAGTCCAAACCGTGGCAGCTGGTAGGGGCCCTTTCACACAGTGAAAAGAAAAATTAGTTTAAACAGTCAGCAGTACAGTGATTCCATTTGGATTTAATGTGGCAATTCAACAGGGAGCGACCCTGAATTAGTACTCACGACCTCCAAACAAGATAGGGTCCTTCAACGTCAGCAGGGCTACTCTTGAGCTCCACGAGACTCTTCACACATTTATATGGTAAAAAGAAAGTACTATACCAGGCAGGCTGCTTCTCTATCCCGATCGCAATTACTGCAATGACCGGGAGAACACACAGCAGATTCAGTTCCTGACAGACCGAGTGCAATTCTACAATTTCTCCAGTCTTCTACAGGGTGAGCCTGGTTTCTACTCTTCAGAGATCCTTTGATTCTTTTCACAGGATGGATTCAGTCTAACAAGCAGTTACACAAGCTGCAGACCCGAACTCTGGGCCTTACATTTTTGACTGAAACTGTGCACTGAAGGAGCACAGGGTTTCTTTTCACTTCACTGCCAAATCTAAACTGAAACTCCAACAGACAAACCGGGCACTTCCTTTGAGTTCCTCCCAGTTCTTGACTGGATTGGCTGTCACTCACAATAGACTGCTGTTGGTCCAAAAAGGCGCCGAAGTCTAAACTACATCTCCCAGAGTCACTGCCCATACAATCCTCTTGTGGCTGGCTCAGATTATGAGTCCAAGTTCTGATTCGTCCAAGGCACCATTTTAGAGCTACCATCCCCACACTGATTGGTCCAGTTCAGCAGTTCAAAACTAGAATGGGAACTAGGCAAACACAGTTCTGACTGCAAAGAAAGCAGGTTAGACAAACTGTAATTTCATTATTACTGTAAATGATTTCTGGCAAACAGTTACATCTTTCAGATAGGTTCCTTTGCACTCCTAGTGACTGCAAAATGGAGTGAATTGGCAGCAGCTCAGTGGTACTCAAACAGAGAAACACATAGTCCCCCCATACAAACTAATTATGTCTGCAAGCAGACGGCTCTTAAAGAGACAGTACCAGAGGCTCTAAAAACACTCACTGATAAATGGCTTAAACGCCAAACACCATTCAGGCTTGAAGCATTCAAGCAAGCTCCTGGAAGTCTTTTGGGAACCCCCATTTGCAGAGGGGTTACATATACAGTGGATGTGCAGCCACCCAGTGAAACATCTAATACTACACAGTAAGCAGTTCATCTCAATAGTCCCAGGTGCACTCATTCAGCCCATACCCAGGAACACATACTGAGATAAATTATCTATGATTGCTTTGTGATCAGTTTTTTTCTGTTTCATCCCCTCAGCTCCCCTTACAGCTCGCGAATTTAAGTCTTCAGCACTGTAGTTTGATGCTGTTTAATTTTGGATCTGGACTGAGCTAAATGCCAATGCTCCCATTAAGCTGGGTCCCAAAACAATGAATGAAAGGGATGAAAAGGGCATACAGTCAGGTGCAGTGGGAATGGATTTCCTGAGCTGACTTCACTCCTGCATGGGACACATTGCGCATGTGTGAGGTTCGGACAAAGAAAAAAGTGGCAGAGACAACCGCGGCACAGAAAAACTAAATAAAATTGCCTATTTAGAAAATAAATTTTTATCTCTAGGGTGGAATGGATTGTATGCACTCCATGGAGAGATGGTGACCTGAAAACATCTGATGGGGGAAAGTTGACAAGTCGCTTTAACTCAGTGTTGTTGTTTACTGTTGCCCATCCATTGTCTTTGATAGCTGTAGTGATAGTATAATATGTTGATTATTGTCACTCCATTTTGTATGCTATTTCATGTAATGTATGTCATTTTAGACTCCATTTTGTATTGTGTGACTCCATTTTACATGCTGCTTCATTTAATTGGTGTTTTGCTCTTTAGATAGCCTCATTATCATGTTTTGCTTCAGACAGTACTTGAAGGTTGCATATTATCAGGCAACCTGTTTTTGTAGTTTTGTTTAGACTTCTGCTTAGCTCATAGTGTTCTAGGCACCCGGCCAGTGTTTGGAGCACAGTGACCAAGCAGGTGTAGGGAATTCTGAGCAGTCCTTATGGTGTGAATTCGCAGCATCCTGGGAGCCCGGCCAGCTTCTAGAATGTGGGAAAACAACACTATGAAGGATTTTTAGCATAGAATAAGATATAAATGTAGCTTTCTCAATGCCTGGTTGGAAGCCTCATCTGCAGGGTGGACGCATCGCTGTGGAACTTTCTCCCGGTTCAAGACTCCTAGCCAGGCTGACAAGGAGCTCCCCAGCTACTGGGAAAAGGCTTGGATGTAGCATAGAATCGGTGATGTATCATGTTTTGCTTAATTGAAGTATATATTAATGCTGATAGTAATATTGCTAATGAATGAATGCTAAAGTGTAATCATTAATGCTGATAGTGACATTGCTGTTAAATGAAGTGTAATTATCTTTTGCTTGCAATAAATTGTGCTGATGTGTGAATGCCAAGTGTGATTATTCCTTTGTGACTCTTCGATTAGGCAAGACAATTTGGTGGTCGGCAGGATTCATAAAGGAAGTACACACTAAGGTGAAGTAAAAATGTTTAAAAGAAAAGAGTCTAATGTTGCATGTGCACAAGTGGAAATTCCTGGTTGGGAAAACCAACCTTATGCTGATTTAGCCACTGAGTGGTCATGTTGTGCAGGGTTGAGTGAACACTGGGAATCCTGTTTAAAGGATTCTGAGCCTGCAGATGTTGTTACATGTATGAAAAGAGTGCCTGTGGCAAAAGGGAAAGAATGTGCTGCCTTGGGGTGCAGGGGTGTGGATTTTATTGTCTGCCTATAGGAAGATGCATGAAAAGGTAGTGGGACTTCTTAGTGAAAAGGCAGGTTGGAGCAGAAAGGTTTGTGATTTGGAAAGTAAAGCTGTGATGTTACAATGTCAAAATCATTTGCTGAGTGATAAATTGGATACCTATCGGACAGTTGCAGAAAATGCAGCTGTCCGAGTGGCACAGTACAAGTATAAAAAGAGGAGGGACAGAGTTAGTAGGAAAAAGGTAAGCCTAGCAATAGCTAGGGCAGGAGCCCACTGGGATCCTGAAACATGGGATGGAGATATTTGGTTTTCTACAGATGAGGAAAGGTCAGCCTCAGATAAAGAAGAAAAGGCTGAGGGGCGTGGGTTCAATATTGCATGCACAGCCAGTGTCTGAAAGGCGTACTAAGTGTTGGATCCGGGAAATCCTAGGAATCGAGATGTAGTGGAGGATTTTTCTCAACAGGAGGTATCAGACCTCCTGGAGCGGTACACCGGGGAGAGTTTGTTGAGATGGCTGGTGAGGTTGTATGACACAGGGGCGGATGGAGTAAGCTTAGATGAAACTGATGCCCTTAGGTTTCTGTCACTAAGCTATGACCCTGTGGTGAAGGAGGTGTTTCGGACCCTCCGAATACAGGGGCAGGGCTATGCCATGATGCTGGATGTGGTGGCTATGGCTTGCAAACACAAGTATCCGACGGTGAGTGACTGGCCGGAGGATAGTAAACCATGGTTTACCTTAAAGGACTGTATACAAAACATTAAAATGGAAATGATGAAAGTTACGGTCTCCACAGAAGACCATGCTGATTTAATGAGTGTTGTTGTGCGGTGTCTATGCGTAATAAGATTATCAAAACTGCACCACCTGCATATAAGGCAGTAATGATGACTTTGTTGATTAATCAGATGGGAAAACAGTAGGTGTAGTGCTAGAGGCAATACGGCAGTTAGGGGAACTGGGAGATTGGGGCCCAAAGGGTCTAGTTTATATGATTCTTCAGGACAGGATAAACAGCGGTCCAATCCTGAGGTCGAGTTTCTAGGAGAGATATGTTCCTGGCCTCTTAAAGGATGGGGTGGCAAGGAAAACATTGATGGGATCAGTACCTCTGATATGTGGGAAATGTAAAGAGGGGATTGAACACTAAGAAGCGGTAAATAAGCAGATCAATTCAAAGTTAAAGACAGATGTACATGTCTCTTCAGGAGTCTGTAAGTCCAACTGCTCCCCGCAGAGTTTGATGATGAAAGTATGTCCCGGGGTGGGGGCTCCCACTCAGGGATCCATTGAGTCACCCGACCGGGCAGGAATATGCAGATCTGTATCCTAGTGATTTATTACCCGTTAGGGAGTTGCAGCAACTGAAAACCTAAAATATGACTGAAATGTAGGCCAAGCCCCAGTAGAAGGGTGGGCTAGGAGGGATTTTAGACCTCATGTAGAATGGAAGTGTGAATTGGAAGAAGTGGCTCACCCCAAAAGTGCACGAGCTTTAATTGACGCTAAGTGAGGCCTCATTAATTTATGGGAACCCTGCAAAACACAAAGGTCAGCGAGTGGTAATTACAGGATTAGGAGGTAAACAAATTGATGCAGTACAGACCATTTTGGAACTGAAAATAGGTCAGCTTCCCCGGAGAAAATATTGTGTAATGATTGTTCCAATTCTGGAATACATTATAGGAATAGACATACTAAAGGGGATGACGTTGCAATTGTCTGATGGACAATATCAATTTGGAGTAAAACCTTACATTTCAGAAAGACCAATAGTAGTGGTGAAGGTGCAGATGCCTCCAGTAGCCATTTCACCTGCTACAAAAATTATCTGTATGAAACAGTATAGAATACCAGGAGGGCATGAGGAAATAACTGCCACTATTAAAGATCTATTAGAGGCAGGAGTGCTTAAACCCACAACAACAACTTGGAACAATCCTGTGTGGCGGTCAAGAAAAGTGACGGGTCATGGCAGATGACAGTAGATTATAGGAATTGAACAAGTACACCCTTCATTGACGGCTGCCGTTCAGACACCATCATCCTGATAGAGCAAATACAAAGGCACAAAGGGTATGGTATGCAGTTATTGATTTAGCTAATGCATTCTTTACTATTCGATTGAGGAAAGTTTTGGGACAATTTGCCTTCACATGGCAGGGGAGGCAATATGCTTTCACTAGATTACCTCAGGGATATGTACATAGCCACACCATCTGCCACCGGATGGTGGCAGAACACTAGATGAGTTGAAGCTGCCGGATGGCACGAGATTTCTCATTACATTGATGATATCTTGATCCAGGGGCTGATCAAGATAAAGTACAGCAGTTACTAGATGAGACCATTGATCATATGAGGAAGAAAGGATGGAAATTAATCCAGACAAGGTACAGGGTCCTTCCCAAACAGTAAAATTTTTGGGAATTCAATGGAACAGGGGGCATAGAGAAATATTGCCCAAGGCACGACAGAAAATACTGGACTTTTCGACTCCACAAGACAAAACTGAAACACAAAGATTTGTGGGTTTGTTTGGATTTTGGCGACAGCATATACCCCATTTAGGGCAAATACTAGCTCCCCTTATTAAAGTGACCAGAAAGAAATACGAGTTTGAATGGGGGGATGAGCAACAAAAGCATTTGATAAGGCTAAAGGAAGCAGTGCAGCAAGCCTTAGACCTTTGGCTCCTGCAGGAGGGGAGGTAGAATTAAATGTGTCTGTAATGGGCAGTATGCAAACTGGAGTTTGTGGCAGAAGCAAGGAGACAGAAAGTGCCACTAGGTTTTGAATAGGAAACTCCCAGAGGTAGGTAGCAGATACTCACCTTTTGAGAGACAACTACTAGCATGCTACTAGGCTCTGATAGAGACAGAACAAATGACAGTGGGTCATGAGGTAGCATTGAGACTAGAGATACCCATTATGCAATGGGTAAAAGCTCCTCTAGAACTCACAAAATAGGACATGCTCAGGAAGCTAGCATTATCAAATGGAAATGGTATATTCAGGATCGAGCAAAGGTAGAAATTGGAGAATAGCAGCCCCCATGAGAAGGTAGCTGAAATTCCTCTAGAGGAGAACAGGTTGAGGGAAAATACCTGAAATTCAAGAATCACCTATGAAATGGGGCAAGCCTTTTGATGAGCTGCCTGCTTCTGACCGAGCACATGTATGGTTTACAGACGGCTCAGCCAAATATGTGGGAAATAGAAGATACTGAAAGCAGTAGCTTATTGTCCACACACTGAAAAGTTTTGGTAACATCAGGAGAAGGGAAAAGCAGTCAATATGCTGAGTTGTATGCAGTATATCAGGCTTTGAGACAAGAAACCCAGGTACATGTCATATTTATACTGATTCATGGTCTGTAGCCAATGGTTTAACAACCTGGCTGCCCACTTGAGCTAAGGATGAGTGGAAAATTTATTCGAGAAGAAATATGGGAAAAGAACTGTGGCAGGAAATATGGACTATGGTGCAAAAATACTCAGACCACTGTATTTCATGTTGATGCTCATTGTGCTTCAGATACACTAGAACGATGGTATAATTCTGTTGCAGATGAAAGAGCTAAGATTCTTCCAGTGGATATTGAAGAAACTCAAAGTCAGCAGTTATCAGGGCTGGCAAATGGGCACATCAAAATGTGGACATTTGGGAGAAAACCACTTACAGGTGGGCATATAGTAGGGGTGTACCCTAACATTGGATTTGGTTAAAACTGTTATTGCTCAGTGTCCTATATGCCAACATGGGCAACAAAGACCAATCCCTCATATTGTGAAAGGACAATTGGGGAGGGAAAATTACAGGACAAATTTGGCAGATTGATTACATTGGACCTCTACCCTTAGTGGAGGATGTCGATATGCTTGCACAGTTGTAGATACATATTCAGAGTATTTATTAGCATACCCTTGTAAAAACTACACAGAAAAACACCATTAAGGCAATTGACTTAATTATGCTGTACTATGAATACCCTTGCAGATACAAAGTGACAATGGTTCCCATTTAGGGGAAAATGGTACAAGCTTATGCTCAAGCCCATAACATACAGTGGGTATTTCACATCATATTACCCGCGGGCAGCAGGGTTAATTGAGAGAATGAATGGATTGCTGAAAGAACAGTTTAGGAAATTGCGGGAGAGCCTACGAAAATGGAAAGAGAATTTGCATGAAGCATTACAGATTTTAAATAATAGACCAATTGGAGAATCTGAGACCCCTTAATGCGAATGATAACTCTAATTTGCAAGTGCAGGCTTACTCAACTACAGAAACAGTGTTATATTGGGAAATTACATTAGGAGCTCTGTCTCCTTGCAGGGCAACCCATAAGCTGCTGGACTTGATTTACATGCCTTCAAGAATACAGAATAAACAGCAGAAACATTCAAGTGATAGAAACTAGTATTGGAATACAAATTCCACGAGACATTTGGTTGGATAGCACCTAAATCAGAACTAGCCATCAAGGGAATACAAATTTTGGGAGGGGTGATTGATTGTGATTACCAAGGAGAAGTGAAAGTAATTTTGTTGAATAGTAGAGAACAAAATCTGTTAATTCAACAGTATGACAGAGTGGCTCAATTGTTAATTATTCCAGTTAACAAAGTGACCCCTATAAAGGGACAAGCCCCCACACTCTTAACAGCAAGGGGGGATAAAGGTTTTAGATCTACAGGAGGTTTTAACAATGGTGCCAAAATATGGGTTACAAACCCAAATGGCCCTCCTGAACCAGCTGAGGTGATAGCCACCGGACGAGACAACACAGTGTTAATTATCAGGTCAGGGAAAGAGAGATGGGAATATGTACCAGCGAACACGTTATCTTCGAGAATAATCAGTCTGTGTATTTTCTAGGTTCTTCAATGGATTCTAAAAGGAATAACACTCTCTCTCACGGTCCATTCGGTAAAGCCTATTACCCCAGGTGGAAGAATATTGAAGCTTGACGACCCACTTGTACAATGGGGTTGGAAATCTTCCACCAGTTTACGTGGTGCAAGACAACTTTACTTGCCCTGAAAACCAAGGATGTCCTATAGTGAACATTACTTTTTCACCAGATGTGAACATTTGGAAACCAGTTGAGACAATGGCAGGACGATTATATGTCCAACCTATGCAGGACACAAATTGGATTAAATTACAGAACCAGACTGTTATTAGATGCTGCAACTTACCGAATAGTTGCATGGTGACTGTACAACATAGACTTGATTGCTGCATGAATCAAACAGACATTTTCAATGCAAGTATTACTTTGATTGACATAGACACGTTATTCTGCATGAATGCTACTGCAATAACTAATAGAACTACTTGGGCAGATCACATTACAGTGTTGAAAAATCATCCTGTAATTAGCAATGATAGTATAGTTAAGGTTCCATCCACATGTACATCAGTAAGCTGTGATATCAGAAAAATGTAATCCATTTTAACATAACGTTTATGTTTAGTAGAAAATGCAAATATAAAAGAGCTTGGTATGATACGCTATTAGGTGGAGCAGGGGCAGGCATGGGAATTTTAAATAGTGTTGATATAGAAACACTGACTAACAGGCTTCAGGCAGTAGGAATTGATGTATTTAGCTTAATTAACTTCAAGCTCAATGGATGCCAACTGTTTCTTACCCCAAAGATTAACTTTGAATTATGATTTTGAGTTCTTGCAGTTATTTAATGCTTCACAGGTATGGGGAATGGGAGTAGCAGAAAATATTTTACGATTTATTGATTGGACAGAATGCACAATGCGACATATGTATTCTATACTGCAAAGAAATAAGGCCCAGAGTGATTTAATGAGTAATAATGAATATGTGTGGAGGACCGTGTTCAAATCATGGATTCCTAGTAATCATTGGATTTAATGTCATCCACCACAGTAAAATGCACAGATACCTATTGTTCAGGGCAATTGGTACATTATAATGTTAGTGGCCCTGAAATAATGTGTAAATATGTAATATTACCTGTAATTTTGGTCCCCATTATTTGATCCTGAGTTTTGGTTACTACATTTTAACGGAGATTATATAGATAGTCAGAACACCACCCATGACTTAAGTCTGTGTTCAAAACAGCTGATGGAATACTATGTGGACAGCATTCCAGACTTTATGAACCTTGTTTACTGGAGCATTCTATAAATTTGTGTCAATGGACAATTTTACCCATAACCTTTACCATGTTTACAGAAATAGGACCCCAGTATGTTTGTATAGTAACTAATCAGGAGAATACTGTTAGGATGTATAACTTAACTCGTCCCTTTCAGGTTGTTTAAGAAATGTGACTCATTTGTGGTGGGAAAATACTACTTACACCTTTGTCCCTGATAATGAGCAGAAGCTTATTTTGTATTGGCAGCCTAATATTTTAGATCAATCAAGATTGAGTATCTCATTAAATAAAATTAAACAGATAATTCAGGAAACAGATGTAATGCAGGCTCATTTGGCAATAAGAAATAAATCATTAGTGCAAAGTCAGGTGCAAACTACGATAGTTAAAAATAAAATGATTGATTTAAGTTCCAAGATTCAACAAGAGACTACTCATTATTGGTGGGATATTTTTACAGGATGGTCTCCATCAGCTACAAAAGTGTTAAATATTCTGATACATCCTATCATAATCATTGCTGTAGTGACAATTATCTTGCTTATTTGGACTTGTTACTTATCATGTTATATTCGTAGTAATTTTGCTATGGTACCAATATCATACAAATCGTATTCACAATAATCAAAGGACCGAATGTAGTGATAGTATAATATGTTGATTATTGTCACCCATTTTGTATGCTATTTCATGTAATGTATGTCATTTTAGACTCCATTTTGTATTGTGTGACTCCATTTTACATGCTGCTTCATTTAATTGGTGTTTTGCTCTTTAGATAGCCTCATTATCATGTTTTGCTTCAGACAGTACTTGAAGGTTGCATATTATCAGGCAACCTGTTTTTGTAGTTTTGTTTAGACTTCTGCTTAGCTCATAGTGTTCTAGGCACCCGGCCAGTGTTTGGAGCACAGTGACCTAGCAGGTGTAGGGAATTCTGAGCAGTCCTTATGGTGTGAATTCGCAGCATCCTGGGAGCCCGGCCAGCTTCTAGAATGTGGGAAAACAACACTATGAAGGATTTTTAGCATAGAATAAGATATAAATGTAGCTTTCTCAATGCCTGGTTGGAAGCCTCATCTGCAGGGTGGACGCATCGCTGTGGAACTTTCTCCCGGTTCAAGACTCCTAGCCAGGCTGACAAGGGGGCTCCCCAGCTACTGGGAAAAGGCTTGGATGTAGCATAGAATCGGTGATGTATCATGTTTTGCTTAATTGAAGTATATATTAATGCTGATAGTAATATTGCTAATGAATGAATGCTAAAGTGTAATCATTAATGCTGATAGTGACATTGCTGTTAAATGAAGTGTAATTATCTTTTGCTTGCAATAAATTGTGCTGATGTGTGAATGCCAAGTGTGATTATTCCTTTGTGACTCTTCGATTAGGCAAGACAATAGCGTATGGGCAACAGTTAATAACGGAGCATTTCTTGAGTATGGCTCTCCAAGCATTTTAGTGTGCAACAGAGGAGGACGGATTGTGAGCAGACTCTTACTGTTCATCATCAGTGCGCCTACTTCCTCCTCTCCCTCCACTGTCATGAACCACCTGTTCTGACTCCCGAGTCTTCGTCTTGACACTGAATAACTGCCACAGTTTTGTTTAAAAAAAAAAAGAAAGAAAAGCAACAAAAGTCAATAGGTAGGTACAGTTTAGTACAGTATAGGTATGCCTCATCTGTCTGTATCCAGGTCTCCTGCTCGCTAATCCACACCACCATTTTCATCTGAAGTTTTTTTGTAAGCGCCGTGTTTGAACAGCAGCATGTGCTGACATTTGAAGTTGTTGTACCATCAGTGTGGCATACTCAAGAGGGTACAACAACCTCTTGACATCACTATGATGAGCCAACAACATTAGGAATTCACTGAATTCCTTCTTTAATCACACTCTCCCGCATACTGACTATAGAGAATTTGTGTATTGTTTTGTAATTTTTGACCAGTAAAGGCTTACTGAGCTGTGACTGTAAAAGCTCATTCCCAGGGGCTTTCTAGGGGGTGGGTAACATGGATCTGTAACACTAACAGGGGAAATTTTGTCTAGGACACCAGGGTCCTATAACAAGTCCCATGGGATTTTTAAAGAAATAGTATGCCCTCATATCTTATAAATGTTATTTGTTTTCTTGTAAACAGATAACTCTTTTCATGTAGCTTTTGGAGATATATGTGTGTTTGCTTTAGTTTGTTTTCACTGTTCACACCAGCTCCTGTAACTAGCCTGGGGGGGTCTCCATTTTTAGGCTGTTGAAATCTCATTGTCCCCAAAAACTGCATTAGCCAAGCCAGATTTGAAAAAGTCACCTACCTTGTTCATAAATTGTGGTCCCAAAAAGGACATGTTCAAAGTTTGGTGGAAAAATATTGAAAAACAACGAAGTTATGAGTGAACATTGAAATATTTCAACAGTCACTCATAACATGATAATTTCCACCAAATTTTCAACATAGTTTTCTTATGACCCACATCATGAAACTAGTAGGTGAAAAGTTTCAAATCCAGTTGCCCAAAAGGTGATTTCATAGAATGACTGCAAAATCACCTTTTGGGCTGGATTTGAAAAATGTTAATTAGCTTGTTCATGATGTGGGGTCCAAGAAAGACCATTTTAAAAATTTGATGAAAAAGATATTAAAAAAAATGGCCAAGTTATGAGTCAATGTTCAAAATGCATTTGAAATACATTGACATCACTCACCTTGTTTCCTCAGTTAACAGTCACAGTTCCAGAAGGAGGACGTGTTTTCATCACAGAGTGGATCTACAGTATGGTGTTGGACAGCTTTTAGGTGAGTGAGTTGTATGGGGGATGCAGGGTGGTATCTGCTGAGTGGGCGGTCAGGGTGGGGGCCTTGGGGCAGGCTACAAAAGACATTGATGAATGGTTTTCAGTTTTTTTTAGGTTTCTGATTTTCAAGTATTAAAAAAGACTACGAGGGACTATGTTCCTCTGTGACACACGTAACCCTTTAGCAATAAATGGCTGGAACTTGCTGTACAATCCATCCAGGGGCAACTTGCTTTTTAGTCCCTGGACCATCTTGGTTGCCCTATGCTGCACTGCTTCCATAGTGTCACAGTCTTTCCTCAGGTGTAGACTCCAGTATCTTGCACAGTACAGCAAATGTGGTCTCACCAGTTACCTGTATATTGGGAGGATTACCTCCCTGCTACTGCTGTTTATCTCCCACCCTATGCATTCCAGCAGCCTGTTTGCTTTTCCCACAGTTCTGTTACAGTGTGCTATAAATTTTAGGCTTTCTGATATCATAAGCCCTAGGTCCTTCTCCTTGTTGGTGCTTTCCAGCACCCTCCCCCATTTTGCACTGTACCTTTGTGTTTCTTTTCACAAATTATACAAGGAATGGCACCTCAGTAGTGCACCAACCCCCTAGTTCTGCACTGTAGTGTTAGTACTGGGTATTAGCGCAAGTGCTTTGTGTAGGACTAGAATCCATGACCTTCCAGAATCCAAACCTTCTGATCTTCCATGCTCAGTAGTGAGCATACAAGCTTCTGTGCCACTGACACTATTTCAGATTACAGAGATTTTATACACAGGGTGGTTAAGTGATGTGTTGAGGGTCCTACGGTAAGTGGCAGCTGCGGGATTCAAACCTGGTTCACAGCTCTACACTTTAATTTGGTCAAACTGCATCTCAAGAAGACTGCAAGAAAAGAGATGAAAGAGTATGGGGAAGTTAGGGGCATACCTCTAAACTGTCACAGTGGCAGCAGGGTAGCCTAGTGTTTAGCATTTATTTATTTATTTAGTTTTTGTTAACTGGGTGAGTACCATAGCCAAAAAAATGACTATTTTCAGGCACGACCTGGGAGGTTACAAGGATTAGAAGGAATACAGGAATTACAGGGAGTCAGAGTAAACAATGAAAACAAGGTTAAAATATGTACAGAGTAAATATGAGAACAAAGATGTGCATATACAGGCAACGCAAGGGCAAAGTTCAAGCAGCAACACATACAATTCAGGCAGTAACATCCAATCTGGAAATAAGGTGCATGATAAAATAAGCATAAAACACAAGTGCAAGTAAAGTAACTATAGGGGAAGTTTTACAGGAATGAAAATGGAGCCTAGGGGTTACAAAAGTGAAGAGAGGGAGATAGCAATCAAGGATGGTTAAAACATGAGCAAGAGACCTGGTTAATGAGAAAGGAGCGACACTTGGTTTTAAACTGGGCATGGCTGAGCGCCTGACAAACTTCCAGGGGTAGTGAGTTCCAAAGATTTGGTGCATCATGGGAGAATGCTGCACTTCTATTGAGCATTTTACACCTAGGAACATGCAGTAGAGACCTATCAGCTGATCTAAGGGGGTGGGAGGAGAGCTGAGGGAAGAGTAGGAAGACTAGAGAGACAGGGATGCCAGCTCTAATTATATAGTCTGTCAGGGAGCCAAGAGCAAGGAGCTAAAGGGAAGAAGGGAATGGCCAGTTAAGGTCCGCATAGAGATGACAAAGGTGTTTCAAATGTGGGGAGGCAGAGGCATATCTACATATACTATTGTAGGTTGTATCCAATTGTTAAGTAAGGTCTTAGATGCATTTAGGTAAGTGGCTGCATAGGAGAGTGCTGGAAGTAATATGCCATGGGTGATAGCAAGTCAGGCAGAGGGCGTGAGTACATGACTGGTTTTATATGCAACACCAATTTTGCTGTTGACAGACTTACAAGTAACCAAAATGTGCAGATAAAAGTTAAGGTTTTCATCAAGTAGGACTCCAAGGTATTTGAAGGAGCTCACTGAATCAAGGATGGAGCCATACCAACAGGATATTTCAAACAGGACACTGGTAGATTTTAATTTGGCAGAGGAACCAAAGAGCATAGACTGAGTTTCTTGGACATTGAGTATTAGCGTATGACTAGACAGCTAGGACTGAATGTAGATAAAGGCTGAAGAGAGAGTTTGGTTAATCTGGTGTATATCATTGGAGCTATAGTCATCAGCGTATAGGATGAATGAGCAGTCATGGATATTTAATGTGATCTTGTTAATAAAATTCGAGAAGAGAAGCAGGCCTAGTATGGACCCATGAGGGACACCTAGATTAATAGCTGTTTGATCAGACAAGGCTGAGTTAAATTTCACGACCTGAACTCTCTTCGATAAATAGCCATTGAACCAAGCCACCAAGTGGTGGGAGAAACCAAGGGCTAAAAGATTATGATGGAGAAGGGGATGGTCCACAAGGTCAAATGCCTTGGTAAGATGGCCAGAGTCCATGGCACATAGGGTATCATTCATAAAGTGGAGAAGAGCAGCCAAGGTACTGTGCCCTTTACGAAATCCAAGTTGATCTGGTGACAGGAGATTATGCTTGGATAAGAAGTCGCTGACTTGGGCAGCTACTAACTTTTCAAGTATTTTACTCAGTACTGACAGTATACCTATGGGTCAGTAGTTGGTGATGTCTTTTTTGTCCCCTTTTTTAAAGATTGCAGTGACTTTTGCAATTTTCCAAATGTGTGGGACATGGCCATGACAAAGAGAGAGGGTAAGGATCTTGGCCAAAGGCAGGGCAATATAGGGCATCACCAGTTTTAAGAGTTTAGGTTCTTGGCCATCAGAGCCAACACTGGTATAGCATGCAGAGATATGACCCTGAAACTTTTTTTACACTACCAGTTCTGTAACGGAATGACCATTACAGAAACAGTTTAGCATTACCTCCTTTGGTGTGTAAAATGCATTTGTTCCGATTCCACAGTGAACATTCGCCCGAACCTGCGTTCCCTGGTTGGCGTGGTTTGTCCTGATTTGTTCTGTTGCCTCCTGCTGTGTGTAATGGCCATTCCGGAAAGTGTTGTCTCCCAGAGAAATCTTGGACTAGTGGGGAAACAGGAATGAAATGACAGAAAATGGAGGAGGGGGTTTGCCGAAATAGTGCTGTGTGTGTGTAAAGTCAAGACACAACGAAACAGACTACAACAGCGCCACACAGGTAATGATCATTTTGGTAAAGAAACCTGTGCATAAAAGCACCTTTAGAATTAACTCACACAACTGTCAACTATTCACTATGTGGTCTTGAGCAAGTAACCTCTGGTCTCTCTTATTCTGTGCTCAATGTCCTTCAGTTCCACTCAGCCTCCCCTGTGTGCCAAACAGTTGCTACAACTGTTTGTGGTTGGTTCAGGCTCTTTGGGATACACTGAGTATGAAAGAAAAGGCACTGCAGTGCCACTGTTGTGTGTTTTCAGAGTAATTTCATGGCATGGAATCATGGGAACATTGTGGGTGCTATTCTATATATCTTCAAAGTGCACATTTAAAGAGCTGGTGACACATTCAAGAGAACTTTAACAAAACTTAGTATTTAGACACAATCCAGTTTGTATTTCCCATTAGTGCTGTATTCCTCCTCCACATTTTTATGTTTGCTTGTGCGCATGTGCAAGAAACATTATGTGGCAGCTTAGGAGAGAAGCAGGTTGTGGAGGTGCGGCAGTGTGGTGGCCAATGCCAGCACTGGATTTGTGGGCTTGGCGGTGTCCACCCAATGCAGGCCCAGTGTCCTGATGACACTGGTTCTACAGAAGTGCCACTAACCTGAAATGATTTGGCCACTGCAATGAGGGGCCACCTTGTCATTGCAGCATTAGCAATTCCACTGAAATGAGGGCGTGACCCATCATTGCAGGGCTGTACGTTGCCTGGTGTAACATTACCAGGAATATGGCGGCTCTATGCGGCCACCTCACAGCTGACGGGGGTGCACAATCCCTCTATTGGCATGCCTCTGACCCACTTCATTTGCTGATGGGGAGCCCACTCCCCATCAGCATAATGTCCCCACCCCCTGATTTCTGCTGTGTGCCGAGGGGGTCCCCAATGCCCCTCGGCATCATGCGCCTCCCCACACCCATTTCAGTGCAGACCAGGGGCCCAATCCCAGTCGACTTCAGTCCCCCTCCCCACAAATGCAGATGGTACACTGGGAGCTTACGCCAGTGTACCAAACACACCTGTGAAAAAAGAAATCAACCTGCGTTGTCCGTTTTTTTTTATTTTACCTGAAAAATGAGAAAACGGTCCCTCGAAGTGTTACGGTGCCCCTCTTCTCCAACCCTCACCCACCATCTGCATACTCTATCTCTCCACACCCCTCCTTCACACCATACTTACCTCCAGAGCCAGGCGCGAGGATCTTCGGTGGACCGGGAACACGTCTGCCCTCTTCAAAGCTGACTGCGAACTGAAGAAATACTGGTAAGCTGTATAATGGCAGCAGTAATAGGATTTTTTCAACCTTGGTGCGTAGCTTGGGCATTTTTGTGAATTTTGGCACCAAATTTTCAACATGGGGTTATTGGGACCCCTCCTCATGAATTCAGTCACTGTCATGGTGCTATTCGGTCCCGAAAGGTGATTTTCGCAGTCACTGCATGGAATCACCTTTTGGGACCAATTAACGAAATGACAGTGCCACTGTTCATGAGGTGGGCTCTCAAAAAGCCTATGTTGCAAATTTGGTGAAAAAAAATCCAAAAAATGACTGTTTTACAAGCATGCATTGTGCAGTTTCCATGCACCCTCGTAACTTCATGAATTTGTAATATTTTCACTACAGATTTTCAACATTGGCATTTTCCCACACCTCTTTGTGAACAGTACAGCTGTCACTTTACACATCCTTGCTGAAATGTGTTTTCGCAGTTCCGGCGCAGAATAGCATGGTCTCTGTGGGAAATCAGTGGTCAGAACAGATTAAGAAAATGACAGCGACACTGTTCATGAGCAGAGGTCCTCAAATGCCTATGTTGAAAATTTGGTGATGAAAGTCCATAAAATAACTGTGTTACAAGAGTGCGTTACGCAGTTTCCATGCACCCTTGTAACTTCACAAATTTGTAATATTTTCATGCCAGATTTTCAACACAGGCATTTTTCAACACCTCCTTATGAACAGTACTGCTGTCATTTTTCACATCCTGGCCGAAATGTGTTTGCACAGCTCCGGCACAGAATAGTGTGGTTGCTGTGGGAAATCAGTGTTTGGGACAGATTAAGAATGAGGGAGTGAGAGGGGGGAGTGAGTGAGCTCAACGGAGCTCTGTCGGGACTGCTGTGGATTTCTTTGTGGGCAAAAGAAGGTGCCAACGCAGGCAGGAGCCCATTACAAAAGGGCAGCCTGCAGCGCAGGGAGAAACAGAACAAGCGAGTGAGAGAGGGGACATGAGCGAGCTCAACGGAGCTCTGTCGGGACTTTAGAGTTGCCCATCCTACCACCCAGGGTCCTGTGTGGTCCTAAATTACAGCAGGGTCTCTGGGATGGAGACAAAGCAATGACTGGATACTTTTAGGATTGCAGTAATAATACAGATTTAGTTGTTCTGTTTATTTCTCTGACTGAGCTAAGTACTGAGCTATAATGTTAGGATTGCTGTAATAATACATATTTATTTGTTCTGTTTATTTCTCTAACTGAGCTGAGTAATATTTGGAGTGCAACAGGATTTCTAACTGGGCTAAGTGAAACTATATGAGGGCTGAGAACAAAAAGTATGGTACCTGAGGGGTGAAAAACGGACAAGGAGGCTGTAGGATTGTTACAGTAATACAGTATCTAACGGATGAGATTTGAGACTGAATTAACCAGGTCGGCAAGGGGGCAGTAGGGGGACTAGTGTGGGGAGAACAAGAATTTGAGTACATAGTGGCCTAACAGTTGTAGTAGGGTACACAAACTGGGAGTAGGAGCCCGTAACATAAGATGGGAGCCAAAATGGGGCAGGTGCTGCATGTCAATAGGAGGGCATCTTTGGAACGGTGGAGGGTGTACAGGGTGTGGGTCTGCCATGATCCTGGACTGGGTTTGGAGGATGGGGGGGGTGTATGGTCTGTATACAACTGGCTAGTTTGAGGGAGGAACTGGGGAGGCTACGGAGGAGTCTAAGTGGCAAGGCAGAGGAGTATGGTAGGCATCCTGGCTGGGGAGGAATAGGGGATGGCAAGGGGGACGGGGGGAAGAACAACTAGGGACTGAAACTGACCCCAGTATCAGAGACACTAGCAGAAAACAGAGGAGAAGGGAGGGGATGCCCAAGGCAAGGGGGGGCCTCCTGATGGGGGAGGAAGAGACCATGAGGAGTACCGGGGAGAGAGCAGATGGCTGCGGGTAGGGAGGGACCAGTGGTGGCACGGAGGGGAACAAGTAGGAGGGGGGAGCCAATAGGGGGAAGAGATGTGGGAGGGATATTGACTAGGAATAGAGTTGAGCCTCTGCTATGGGAGAGAGAGGGGGAGCAGGAACATACTGAGGGGGGAGGACAAGCGGGGCATGAGAGGGATGGCAACAAGTAGGGGAAGAGATAGCGAGGATGAAAGGGTAGAAGGGGGTTAGTAAGGAAGGAAGGAAGGGGGTGACTGGAGGAGAGAAGGCTATGGGAAGAGAGAAAGATGGGAGGGGCATCACTATCGGGGTCGAAGGGAATGAGGCCTCTAAATCGACAACAATGGGGATAGGAGAGGGGTTGGAAATCAGCAGGGGAGGAGGGGAGGTCGACATGTGAAGCCCAGTAGGAAGTAGTCAGGCTGGGAAGAGGTTCAAGGGGGATGGGATGAATAAGGCAGACAAATGGGGTGAGGCAGAAGTAGGGGGTGCAGATACAGAAGTCACAGAGGGTGCAGCTGGTGGGGGTAAGAGGCAGGGAAGAATGAATACTGGGGTGGTGGAAGGGGCATTAGAAGGAAAGGGGTAAGGGACAGAAGGGGTACTCATCCTGGGAGATTCTATACTGAAAGGGGTAAGATGGGGTGGAAGGGAGGAAAGGCACAGCCGTATTTGGATTGAAGCTATCCCCAGGTTGACTGCAGGAGGGGCAGGGCAGGCACTGCTCAAGATTACAGCAAAGGGGAGGAAGAAACCTCATTTAGTGTTGCATGAGGGTAGAAACGACTTGGTGAGGGAGACTGTGGAAGTAGTGAGGGGGAGTTTCAAGGAGTTGGGCAGGCAATGTGAGGGGGTGGGAGTCAGTGGCATTCTCAGAGGTACTTCTGGTACCATGTGCAAGCACGGGGAGGAAGGGTAGGATTGAGGAGTTCAATGAGTGGCTGAGGGATTGGTGCCACACTAAAAATAATGGGTTAGTGACTAAGTGGGGTAGAGTCTGGGGGAATAGTGACTTGTACGCAGGGGACAGGCTACACTTGAGCAGGGAGGGGAGTATTAAAGGCAGGATTAGAGGGATATATCTCTACTAAGGTATATTTAAACTAGTGGGGGGGGGTGGCCAAAAGACTGAGGTTGGTAGAAAGGTCCAGACAGGGGAGCCTAATGAGCTCATCCTCCTCTAGATATAGGCAAAGGCGGAGGCATAGTAACCCTGTGAGGGGGCGGGCAGAGTGGTCTGAGTGTAATACAGAAGGCACCAGCACCCGGTAAGAATAAGGAGGAGAAAGGGTGCAGACTACCTGGAGGAGGGACACAGACCAAGGAGAAGAGTGAGGAGAAGGAGGGGTATGAGTGGAAGGTGGTCCTTCTCAATGCAAGAAGCCTGGGGAACAAAATTGAAGCACTTCAGGCACTCCTTTCAGAGGGGAAGGTGGACATTGCTGCAGAGATAGAGACTTGGGCCACAGAGTACCATGATTACGACTTGTCAGTCCCAGGGTACAGGATATACAGAAGGGACTGGGGGGTCAGAAAAGGGGGTTGCACTCCATGTGCGGGAAGGGATCAAATGCATAAGGGACTAAGGAGAAGAGAAGAGGAGAGGACAGAGGCGCATTGGTTGTAGCTCCTGGACTCCAAGAGCAGAAAGCTGAGGCTGCGAGTGGTGTGCAGACCACCAGCCCAATCCGAGGAACTGGTGGGGAGTTCACAGAGCAGATAAGGAGGGTGTGTAGAAGGGGGAGTGTGGTGATAGTGGGGGATTTTAACCTGCCAGGGGTTGACTGGAGCACCCCGACCACTAGCAGTACCAGGGAGCAGATGCTCCTTGATGCATTCCAGGATGGCCTTTTAACACAATTGGTAAGTGGGCCTACAAGGCTTGGTAACACTCTAGACCTAGTACTGGCAAATGGGGAGGTGGTGAGGGAGGTATAGGTGGAGGACCCACTAGCGGGTAGCGACCACCAGACAGTGTGGCTCATTCTCGCACTGGTCAGGGAGACAGGAGGCATGGGCACTAAGGTGGTGGACTTTGGTAGGGTGGACTTTGGGAGGATGGGAGCAACACTACAAGGGAGACTCCAGGATATAAGCCGGGGATGGATGCAGAACAAAATTGGGGAGTCATAAAGACTGGGCTCACAGAGGTCACAGTAGCCTGCACCAGTGCCAGGAGTAAGAAGAGCAGAGCCAAGAAACCATGCTGGCTGAACAAGAAAGTGCTGCAAGGGGTGAGGGCAAAGAGTGCTGCATACTGGCAGTACAGGAGAACAGGGAAGGGAGAGGATAAGGAGACTTACAGGAATTGGTCAAGGGAGTTGGCCAGGAGGGTGAAAAAAGCTAAGGTCTCCATGGAATTAAGGTTAGCACAGGGCATAAAGGGAGGGGAAAAATACTTTCTTAGGTATGTCAGGGAAAAGAGGAAATGCAAGGAACATATTGTGAGGATAAAGAGGGGAGGGGATTGGGTGGAAAAGGGGGAGGAGCAAGAGGAAATTCTAAATGAGTACTTCTGCTCCATTTTCACTAAGGAGAGGGATGGTCCACTACCAGCATGGGCTGGGGGGTGGGGAAATGAGGGAGGAGGTGACAAACAAAGTGATCACAGGGAGTAGGGTGCTAGAGAGGCTGAGTGCAATAAGGGAAGGCAAGGCACAAGGTCCCAATGTCATCTAACCCAGGGTGCTGAGGGAGATGGCGGAGCTATTGGCTGAGCCACTGTCAGATCTGTTCAGCACCTCCCTGGAAACGGGGTGTGTGCCCCAGGACTGGAGGGTGGCCCATGTGATGCCCATACACAAGACGTGGACCTAGGGAGGAGCCAGGATATTATTGGCTGGTCAGTCTCACGTCCATAGTGGGTAAGCTTATGGAGGTGATACTGAAGGAGAGGCTGGTGGCATTCCTAGAGAGTAATGACCTCCAAGATGGGCGGCAACATGGGTTCATCTCAGGGAGGTCTTGTCAAACCAACCTAATAGAGTATTATGACTGGGTGACAAGGGAGTTGGACAGGGGCCATGTGGTACATGTCCTGTACTTGGACTTCAGTAAGGCCTTTGATACAGTGTCTCATGAGAGACTGGGTGGAAGCTGACGGCAGTGGGGGTGGGGAAAAAGCTGACTCAATGGATAGAGAACTGGTTACAGAGGAGGGTGCAGAGGGTGGTGGTGGTGGGGGGGGAGCTCTTGGCATCCAGAGCAGTGACAAGCGGGGTGCTGCAGGGGTCAGTGCTGGGCCCAGTGCTATTTGGGCTCTTTATCTCTGATATAGCACACAGAGTGGGGAGCAGGGTTAGTCTGTTTGCAGATTATACCAAATTGGGGGTGGTGGTGGACAAAGAGGATGGATGGGATAAATTGCAGGGGGACCTAACCAAACTAGAGACATGGTAAGTGGAGTGGCAGCTAGGATTCAATTGAAAGAAGTGTAAGGTGATGCACTTCAGGGCTAAGAACCAGAAGAGGGATTATTGGTTGAGGGGTGAGGTTGGGGATCACAGAGGAGGAGAAGGACCTAGGGGTGTTGGTAACTGGGAGCATGCACAACTCGGCCCAGTGGAGAAGAGCAACAGCGAAGGCAAACAGGATGCTGGGGTGCATTGCAAGGGTGTTCTCATCCAGGCACAGGGATGCGATCCTACCGCTCTACAGATCATTGGTCAGACCGCACCTAGAGTACTGTCTGCAATACTGGAGGCCATACCTGAGGAGAGAAAGTTACTCGAGGTGGTGCAAAGGAGGGCAACAAAAATGTTAAAGGGGATGGAAGGAAAGGCATATGAAGTTAGGCTGAAGGAGCTGAACATGTACACACTGGAGGAAAGGAGGGATGGGGGAATATGATTGAATCATTTAAATACCTGAGGGGGTAAATAAACCTAGCACTGAGGGGGTGTTAAAACTGAGGAGTGGAAGAGAGACGAAGGGGCACGGACTAAGGTTGGAAGTGGGACGTTTCAAGAGGGAAATGAGGAGGCACTATTTCACTAAGAGGGTGGTGTCTAGTTGGAATGCACTGTCAGAGGGGGTGGTAACATGTAGGACAGTCAATAGCTTTAAGAAGGAGTGGGATAAAGCAAGAGGAAGAGTTAGGGGGAGCAGGGGCTGGGACAAGCAGGGGAGGAACTGAGGGGGAAGAGGCTGAGGCAGCTGCAATCTAGGGTGCTAGCTGCACACTCGGGCAAACTTAGACTGATTGGTCTGTTCTACTGGCAGATTCAAATCTTCATATATATATGTCCGTATGTAAAATCACAGTGACTGTTCATGAGCAGAGGTCCTAAAATGCCTGTGTTGAAAATTTGGTGACAAACATCTATAAAATGACTGTGCTACAAGCATACACTGTGCAGTTTCCATGCACACTTGTAACTTCGCAAATTTGTAGTATTTTCACTCCAGATTTTCATCATTGGCATTTTTTCAGACCTGCTTATGAACAGTACAGCTGTCATTTTTCATATCCTGCCCGAAAAATGCATTTACACATCTGGTGCAGAATAGCGCGGTTGCTGTAGGAAATCAATTTTTGGGACCGATTAAGAAAATCATACTGACAGTGTTCATGAGCAGAGGTCACAGAATGCCTATGTTTAACATTTGGTGAAATAATTCCACTAAATGACTGTGTTACACGCATCCGTTGCACAGTTTCCACGTATGCTCGGAAGTTTGAGCATTTTTAATATTTTCACTACAGATTTTCAACATTGCCATCTCTTCACACCTCCCTATGAATGGTATAGCTGTCATTCTTCACATCCTGCCCCATCTGTGTTTTCATACATCTGGTGCACAATGGCACGGTCACTGTGGGAACACAAAGTTCGGGACACATTCACAAAATCACAGTGCCACTGTTCATGAGAAGAGGTCCCAAATGCTTTGATGAGGTGGGGGTTACAAAAAGGCCATGTTGAAAATTTGTAGTGCAAAATACTAACAAATACTAACAAATGCCCAGGGCATTAGGGTTTCTAACCATAACACCCACCCTGTACAGACTGACAGACATCAGGGGTGTGCCTTTGGATTGCTGACTGTAGCCAGTGACAGGCATTGAGGTGTGCCTTGGACTCTTTGGCCCAAGAGTTCACCCCATTCTCCTATATTGCACCCATTTCAGCGTATGTCCTTATGGAGTGGGGTGACTGTAAAGTCGAACACCCCAAGGCACACCTCAACACTTGTCTGTGTTTGCAGGCTAGGGTGAGGTGAAATGGCATGAACGTTATGGTCAAGAACCCAAACGCATACCCCAATGCCTGTCCATCTCTGCAGGGTGGAGGTGGGGCTGGCGTGAATTTCATTACTTCATAGCCATTCCTTCTCTGCATTTGTCTAACTCCTGCATTTCCTTTTTTTTTGTATTATTTATTTTCTCCCCTAAGTGCTACCGCCTCAGCCACTCCTTCAGGCTGTGCCAAGACTGCATCTGATCTGTCTTGTTCTCAAGCTCCGACCCTCATATTTCAGTCATCCCCCAGGGTAACCCGGACATAACCCTTTGCCAGGCGGGTCCCCCTCCTCCAAGGGGGAAGGCACCAGAGGGGCAGGCTAGCACAATACTTGACCCTCGGGGAACTGCTGAGGGACCAGGAGCTCCAGGACATTGATGGCATCAGATCGCCAGGTGGCCATCATCCGGCTGAACGCGGAGCCATTTTCCACTTTTCTGGTGATGTTCCCTTGCTTTGCATCTGCCCTGCCCCCGGTCTCCACCAGAGGCCGCTGCAGAGTGATGCATCCCCACTACCCACCCCAGGAGAGGAGAGCAGTCTTACAGATGCTCAATCGTCTCCTTCCCCTGCCAGCACCCGGCGTCCCAAGTCCATTCCTGAACCTGGGTCACCAGCATGGCTCGAGATAAGGTGCCAGCGCCTCAGCCCTCTGCGCCACCGGGCCGGCCAAATCCTGCATTTCCAATGCTAATACCAGCAAACATTCGTCCTTGACAAATGCTTGTTTATTACTGAGGTACTTTGCATGAAAACAGGATTTTTGCTTCTGAAGAGTTCCTCTATTCCTGCTGCTTTCTCCCTACCTGAAGTCATAGAGCACTACTTGTGATAGTATAGTTACTTCCATAGCAACAGATTGTGATGTCACAATATAAGATTATGATTTGAAGTAGGGACTAAGCTATAGAGGCAGATGGACTCTAAAGGAACTCTAAGGGATAAAGATTGCATATTCCTGCAAATTTCCTTTGTAATAAATAATGGGGAGGAGAAATATATAAAATACAAATGGAATGCTGGCAGAATTGTACCTAATTATTATGTTTTTTGTAGTTTTTTTGAGGCATCAGTAGCCGCTTAAATCGAATGGCCACTGACTGAAGTATATTTTTTATTCCACATCATGAGTAATGATGTTCCGAAGGTGCAATCTTTCAAAAATGGACAGAAAATCATCCCATAGTTCTCATCTAGGACTGTACATTTATTTTCTTGTCCATACACTTGTAATGTATGAAAAGTACTAGTTAAAGGCACAGGAAGTTGAACAATAGTTAACATACCTTCACATCAAAAAGCCATGAGTTACATTTTGCCCTTGATCAGGTTCCTTTAAGCAAGCACATAAAAATGCAGTTAAACCTCAAGACAGGAACAGCTCCAAAATAATCCAAACTTAGAACACTTGATTGGCAAAGAGTGCTTTTCGTTTGACCACAGAACATGCCACTGCAAGGAACTGTGCTCTGCTACCCTAATGCTGTTTGTGGCTCCAAACTCATGCTCCCACACATTCTCAGCTCTCTCCTTTTTGGATAGCCCAACTGTTATGTTGTGGTGTTGAACAGCAACACCTGTTACATAAGTTATGGTAATCCACATCCTCCCTTTGTCCCGCTCTCTGAACTGGAAAACAACTGCTGTAGCTCTAACTGTAATTCAAAGGTGGTACAGTCATTTGAGGATTTATGAACTGTACTGTGAAAAAAATGCTTTCCTTTCTTAACCTTTTAAAAGTCTGCAAATAAATGTCGTAGCAAATGAAAGATTGGTAGATGAATGAGGAACTATCCCACTGGAACGTATTTAAATCAGCTTTCTCAGAACACTTTAACCTTTGTGGGCAGAGGGTTAGAGCCTGAGCCAGGTTCAGAAGGACAGGGGGCACTGCTGAAGGCTAAACCTATGGCAATTACACCAATGGGCACTGCAAGGCTGCTACTAGGTTTTCCACACCCAGTATTATCTGAAGTTCTGGAATAGCAATGCATTCAATGTAAGGCACATTGGGAATATCAAAGAGCTCCTTAGAATCTCCCACAGTGACGCCACCACATTCATTGTGTTCTCCCCAGGCCAACTCCTGAAGGACTACCTTGATTAGCTAATGCCCTAAACCACCACTTTACCAGTCTCCCCAGACAAACCAGTCTTATTCAAATGCCAAGCCAGGGGATGAGGTCTTTTCAGTCCCTTCATGTCTCACTTAAGCATATGACTCCAACTGTGTCCCACTGCAGACAGTTCTTGAGGCCCTGGCCAGCTTCAAACTCCACAACTGCACAGGCCTACAAAACATCGAAACAAAACTAACTAGGCTTACTGCCCCAATCACTGCCACACCTGTTACCACCTTCTTTAACCTTTTCTTCTCCTAAGGCTGTTTTCTAGAGGTCTGAAAGAGTGCTATGGTCCCACACTTGCATAAAGGTGAAGATTAATAGAAAGTCAACAGCTACCAGCATACTATATCTGTATCCTGTCTGCATTGCCCAAACTAGTAGATATATCTATACCCAATGTCTCAGAACACCTGCTTCGGGTGATAATTTCAAAACTGCAGTAAAAAATCACTGGAACAACGTCTATTGACCAGACTAAAACTTTTAATGTGGTTGATCACCAGCTCCTCAAAAAGGGAAAGCATTTGGATTATCTCTTATTTATTTATTAATTCGTTCATTCATTCATTCATTCATTCATTCATTCATTCATTCATTCATTCATTCATTCATGTGATGATCAGGCAAGTACACTTATCCAAGGGGCTTTTTCAGGAATGACCCAGGCCTAAGTAGGTAAAGAAGAGTATGGAGATGAGAGAAACACAAACAAACTGAGATAGACTCCAGTCCCTAGCCTATAAAGCAGGGGTGCTTTGCCAGAGACATGCTTACAGCACACCCAAAGACAGAAAGAACAGTGGTAGGAAGCCTATCACCTGGGAGCTGAGGCTGCAGAAAAAAAGCAGCTTGGCAAACAAATGCAGGTTTGATCAGCATGTAAGAGATCAAGTCTTGCAATTATGAGAGTGGGTGCTGCTCAGGAACATAGGACTGAAAGGAAAACACAAAACCGAGGACAGATGAGCTGTAGAGCCCTATGTATAACTGGAACAGTTACCAATGTGCCTGTGTATAACTGCAAACAGCAGACAGGACAGAGGATTGTGAAAACCCTGCAGCACAACCACCTATTGCCAATTGAACAATTGCTACCAGAGAGAGAGAAGTGGAGATGTTCAATCCCTCTGTATGTAACCAGCTACAAGGAGCGATAGACTGCATTCAGATGCACTGGTTACTAACAGCACAGAGGTCAATACAACTGTGGTCGACACTGTGGTTAAACTGGTCAGGTGCCCATAGGAACTCAGTTACATCATTTCTTGAAAAATATATGAGAGTTTCTGCACTTTTATCATCTTTCTCCATCAAATAATATAGGAGAGTTCCGCCACCTCCAAATGACAGTTCTTCATCCAAAACTCTAGGATGTGAGAGTTCCACCTCCTAAACAGGACAGTACAAATGAGGATGAATTTGTGGTTTATCCTTGCACTGATAATGGTTTTCAGTTCCCTCCCTTTTCATCCTTGCAATGACTCTGTTTTGAGCAACAACTGATTAAAATTCCACAAGTGGACAGTGAACAAGATGCAGCCCCAACAGCTTTGGGCCTAGTAACATTACCAATTGTGCCAGTACAGCAAGTGATTGAGTGGATAGAGAATCACATCCAGAAGGACATTAAAGATCCTATGGGAAGAACCAAATGTGATGTTGAACCTGCTATTCCTGAGGAGGCTATCATGGAGAACACAGAGTTAGCAGTTGAAGCTTATCAGATGATCTGGATGTAAAGTAAGGCCTATTGTCAAGCTTACCTTTGGCTCCTCAGGTGTCACACTAATATCCCCATACATATATAATGTTCACTGAGTTACAATTGTTCATCATTAAGTGTCTAATTAGCAATGTACTGCACTGTGTTTTCAACTAATGCATTTCTTAGGGGTATCAAGAGATGGTAAGAATTGTAACTGTTTGATGTCTATTCCATCATCAGTCATAATGGACATTCAGTAACAATTACCTTAATGAACATTTATCTAGATGAAGATGACAAGAGTTTGGCTGGGGGGAACGTAGCTGCGCCAAGTAGGGGGCTTATAATTTTGGGCCCTCCTGGATCCCCAGCATCCTATCAGTTAGACATAATCTTCACTCAGTTCCAATCCAAGGATTTTGTTGCAGAATCGATGCTTGTCTGTGCCACTGGGGAGCCTTTCATCTTTGTACGAGCAGTACTCAGCTGTTTCTGGTTCACTATCACTGGCAAAGGTGCAGTTGGGTATATAGAGCAAGCAGAGGGGTACACCTAGCCCTAGGGATGGCAGCAGAGCCAGGACTTGTGTAAAGCATGCCTACAGATGATCTGACAAGTCGCCAGAGCTGATGATGGAGGGGACCAAAGTTAAATAAACAAACATGGCAGTGGCAATGTTGTTTGACCCTTGAACCCACAAGAATGATGGGACAAAGATAAAGGGACATCCAGCTGCCAAATGCAAAGAGAGAGAGAGAGAGAGAGAGAGAGAGAGAGAGACAGGGATAGGAAAATCCTCTGCAGGAGGACATACATATTTCATGCAACCTGCACTGACAGTTTTGCCTGCAAATGGACAGCCACTCAGGAGCCAGCTAACTAATGGTATAAATGTCTGTGGAGCTAGAAGTTCTTGCTATAGCCTGACAGGACACAGATGTACTGCCAGGTTCCCATGAGGGGCTTGTAGGCTAAAAAGTGTGTACACATTCAAGGTCAAATGGAGGAAGCAACTCCATTCCAGAGTTGATAAAGAGAAAGTCCAGAAAGAATTTGAAGCTGGGTTCCTTGCCCAAGAGACTTTTCCCATGGTGGGATGAATCTGAACCCAGATGGGAAAGTGCATTCAGCCTGTGCCTGCAGATTGTGTTCCAGCCAGGCCTATAGTCGGAGAGTGAGGAGACACTGCCTATGAGAGCAACTATCCCACCAGCCAACAGCAGTTTCATTGTTGAAGACCACTATGGGGACAGAAGAGGAGGAGAAGAGTCCATACCAAAGGGAAAAGACCAAAATCCCAATGCAGAGTGAATCCATCAGAGAAAAGGGGAGGTTGACTACAATTCAGTCCTGCATGCCCCTCATGCTGCAGTGACCATTGTGACGTGATACACAGGGACAGCATCCAAACAGCAGCTGCTGTACACCAGAGAGACCAGTATGCTGCTTCTGAGGCCCACAGAATCAGTGAGGTCTGCTAAATGTAAAAACATAGATAAATAAATGGGATAGGACAGATGCAGACTAAAAGTCCATGTTTATTTAGAAGTACTCAACTCCTTGGAGACCCAAGATCCCCAAACCTCCTTCTATTTCTAAATGCACCCTTGTAATTATTGGATCACATTTTGAACCCTGAAATAGTACTACCATTAATCCCGTTACTGGGTAGTCTGTTCCACCTAACTACCAACCACACTGTAAAGGAATGTTTCCATATGTCCTCTGTGATATTTTCCTGGTTAGTTAAAGGTTATGTTCAGCAGTGTCAGTGGCTCAGTAGATAGCACACTCGCTTCTGAGGCCAGGAGATCAGAGGGCTGTGGGTTCAGTTCCCACTTCTGGCACTTAGGTTAATATCCCAGTACTGACACTGTAGTGCAGCATGAGAGGGATGCTGCACTTCTGAGGCGTCGTCTTCCGGATGAGATGTTAAACCAAGGTCCCATCTGCCTGGATTGGTGGTAGTTCAGGTGGATGTTAAAGATCCCTTGGCACTTATCGAAAAGAATAGGGGAATTTTCCTGGTGTCGTGGCCAAGTTTCCCTCATTCACTAAAAAATACCACCAACAGCTTAATCTGGATCAAGGTCAGTTGGTATTTATCTGTATCCCCCTCCCCCGGGTCATGCCTGAAAATAGGCAGGATTTGTCTAGTGCACTTACCTGGTCAACAAAAACTAAATAAAAAAAATAAAAATAAATAAAATGTCTTCTAGTGGACATGCTACTCTTTAGTTTGTATAGACCTATGGTGTCAACCCTAGCCAAGACAATAGCTTGTTTTAAAAATGATATGGAAATTTATTTGCTGGATACTTGTAAATGTACATGTTTTAAGGAATGAGTGATGCTTATTTTTTTAACTTGACAGTGTACTATTTGTGCTATTTATTGCTATGTAAACAGTGTTTCTATTATTATTCTGCTTTGCACCAAGGTCATCCCAGAAAATGGGTACATGTACTCCGTGAACTTACCTTTTGTTCCCATAGATACCATATAGCATCAGAACCATCCATTGCTAGATCCAACCCAAAATGGCCACCGGGAGCAAATGAGTTAACAAAAGCAAAAAACAAACAAACAAACAAGCAAGCAAACAAACCATGGTATGTCCCTGCATGTATTTGTATTGTAGGCTTCTATCGTGTCCCCCCAGGGGAACACGATAGAAGCCTACAAATACATGAAGGGACATGCCAGGGTTTTATTTATTTAGGTTTTGTTTACCGGGTAAGTACGTTAGCCAACAGGTGACTATTTTCAGGCACGACCCGGGAGAGTACAATACAGCATAACACATGGAACCAAACAATACAATTTTCGGCAAACAACTATACATAGTACAATCCTAGACATATAGAGACGGTTCCAGCTAGTCTAACATGGTTTAGTCTATATTAAGCATAACCAGCAGGCCAAGAGCAGCTTCAGGGGGGTAAAGGTACCGGTGACAGGTAAGGACGGGGTATAGGACTCGAGGGACTGCTAGCTGCTTTCCCAAGGAGAGCATAGGGAGACTGCCGGGTTTGGGGTTCCCAAACGGGCAGGAAAAGACAGGGGGAGGGGTAATGGGAAAACAAGACCTGGCAGCCTTCGACAGCCAGCCAAGCAGAGTACCCAGGGGGAGTAAGGGGAAGTAAGGGGGATGCCTAGAACATCCCGGTGGCAGCTAGAGGGATGCCAAGTTCATGGCCCCACAGTCAGGGGTAGAAAAGGGGAGGGATGGACGAGTGAGAGAGGCGGCTAAAGATACGGCTTTGGCAGTAGAAGGTGGGTAGGTGTAGCCGGGCAGGTGGTTCCTCAACTGGGAATAAGGACAGGAGCAGTCCCGGCCATTAACGTCTATCGGCAGAGGTAGATAAGTGAAAGGGGAGGGAGGCAGTATAGCCAATGTGCACCTATGGCAAGTATGGGCAGAGTCCTGGTAGTGCAGAGGGTAAGAGACGGGGGAAGGGTGAGAGGTGCCATAAACTGACGGCCGTCAGCAGCCAGCCCGTGCAGTCTCAAGGGGTCCGAGGGAAGTAAGAGAGGATCCCTACGGGGTAGAGGACGCCAGGTTTATGTCCCCCTACTGCTAGGGATGAAGAAGAAAAGAGGGGGTGGGAGGAAGGCGGCAATAATATATGGCTTTAGCAGTAGTAAACGGAAGGAGCGGCCGGGCTCGTGGTTCCGAGGTTGGGCATAGAGGCAAGGTGACAGTCCCTAGCCGGGGGTCTCAAGCGGTAAAGGAGGACAAGTGAGGGGGAGGGAGGAGGTGGGCTTTGTAGTACCAACATCCACCTGAAGTAGGTTTGGGCAGTGTTTAGGTAGTGCAGAGGATATAAACAGTACTTTGTTTCTCTACCTCCTGTCCTCTAGTGAGTACATGTTTAGGCTGTCTTGTCTTTCCTGGTAGGTCCTACCTTGCTGCCCTGGATTCATTTTGTTGCCCTCCGTAAAATAGTTTCTAGCCTCTGCTTACCACTTTTCAGATGTGGGTTCCAAAACAGCATGCAGTACTCCAGGTGTAGCCTAACCAATGACCTGTACTGCGACAAGATCACCTGGCAATGTAAGGAGGCTGGAATTGGGAGGGACCGTTTGATTTGTTCGGGTTGGGGTGCCCCATGCACTGCGGTTGGTGGTAGGATCGAGGTAGTGGGATGTAGAAGGCGCCCTGGGGTTAGACAGGTTCTGGAGAGAGGCCAGACGTGTTTTGTTCCCGTCACTAGGGTTCCTACCAGACTGAGCGGGCAGGTAGCCAGAGGGGCTGCATTATCCACCAATCCCCTGAGGGCGATGCTTTGCAATGCCAGATTGGTCAGAAACAACACTGCAATTATAGCAGACTTGATTTCTTTGGCCAATCTGGCTTGCATTATGGAGACCTGGATTGGTGACGATGCTGACCCGGTTTTAGAGGCCGCCGTCTCATCCGGATATACCGTGGTGCACTGCCCCAGTGTGGAACGCAGGGGAGGGGGGGTTGCCATCTGTTTTAGATCCAAGCTAGGCTTCACCGTACACCCAGTGAGAACACCACATTCATTTGAATGTGTGGCCATCCATGGAGGTCCAGGCGCAGGTTGCCTGATTCTTTTGATTTATCACCCCTCTGGGATGGTGGGGGACTTCCTTCAGGAGGTGGCCGATTTCGTGGTTGGTGAGAAATTGGAGGCCCCAGATGTTTAGTGCTGGGGGACTTCAATGTCTGGGCCGACGACGAGTCATCTCGGTTGGGTTCCAACTTCCTCCAGATGATGTCCTCCTTGGGCTTTGCGCAGGGTGTTTCCTCCATAACTCATCTGGGTGGCCACATGTTGGAGCTGGTGTTCTCACTGGGGCTTGAGATTAATTGTCTCAGGACTGATCAGGTCATTTGGTCTGATCATTATATGGAGAAGTTCTTGTTTGGGGACCCCTGGTGGTAGCTGACCTATCTAGTGTGGAAAGTGCATGTGATGGGGGGGGGGGGGGTGTGTGCAGCAGTGGTTGCCTATAATAAGGTGCTCACTGGTGCACTTGACTCCCTCACACCAGTCCATGTATGACCCAGGTCTTCCCATTTGAGGTCCCATTGGTATGATAGTGAGCTCAAGGGGTTGAAGACTCTGGGTCAGAGATTAGAGCACTGCTGGCAGAAGTCTGGCCTGGAGGCAAACAAACTGGCCCTGCGTATGCACTATAGTGCATACCAGGGAGCAGTCAACCATAAGAAGGCAGAATTCCTGTCCAGGGAGATTGCTGCCAGGAGGAACCAACCATCTATGCTCTTTCGGACTGTGGACAGGCTTCTTCAGCCTTCCTGTCTACAGCCGGAAGGTAGCCTTTTCTAATGCATTATGCAAAGAGTTTGCTCGGTTCTTCTCAGACAGGGTGTCCACCATCGGGCAGGGGGTTCTGCCAGTGGGTCAAAATTTGGCCAACAGTGGTTGCTATGGGCACCCGGAGAGCTCTCCGCCTGGTTGGGGCAAGTTTAGACTGGTGGAGGTGACTGAGATCATTGAGATTGCTTCCAGGCTTCGGCACACGTTTTGTGAACTGGACCCGGTGCTAACTCATTTCTTAATGAGATATGTCGACTGTGTTGGTCTGGTATTTGCTTTGATTGTCCAGTGTTCCTTGTCAGAGGGGGTCTTTCATGATGTCTTGAAGGAGGCATTGGTGAGACCCCTTCTGAGAAAACCATCTTTGGACCCTGAAATCAAGGCGAATTATCATCCTATCTCCAATCTCACATTTTTGGGTAAGATTATGGAGAAAGTGGTGGCGCTTCAGCTTGAGGAGCATCTCGTGGTCCATGATTTATACGAGCCACTCCAGTCCGGGTTTTGTGTGAGGCATAGCACAGAAACTGCGCTGGTTCAGGTGCACAATGACCTCCTTAGGGCTAGAGATCGAGGAGAGGGGACAATTCTGGTTCTCCTCGATCTCTCTTCAGCATTTGACACGGTTGACCATTGGGTGTTGCTTGACTGCCTAAGGGAATTCTGTGGACTTACTGGCACAGTCATCTGCTGGTTTGAGTCCTTTCTATCTAACAGGAGGCAGAGGGTGGTGATGGGGAATTTTTCCTCCTCTCCTGGCCACCTGTTATGCAGGGTTCCCCAGGGTTCGGTCTTGTTGCCGATGTTATTTGCCACGTACATACTACCCCTGGGAGGGCTCATTAGGAAGTACAGCTTGGATTTTTATTGCTATGCCAATGATACCCAGCTGTATTTTTCCTTTGCCCCTGGAACATCTCATGAGTGGAAGTGCTTAATAGCTGCCTTGCGGAAATCAATGACTGGATGGCCTCCAGCTGGTTGCGACTGAACCCCGATAAGATGGAGGTACTGGTGGTGGAGTCAAATAGAGGGCATGATAGGTTGGCCTCTGGTGTGGATACTGGGCTTTTTCTTGGTTCTGTACCATTGAAGGCCTCCTCTAGGGTGTGAGATCTTGCTGTTATTCTGGACAGTGGATTGATACTTGAGTCTCAGGTGTCTGCCACAGTCTGTATCAGTTTCTATCATCTGAGGAATATTGCCAGGATAAAGACCCTAGTTCCACCGCAGGACCTCCCCACCTCGGTACATGCCATTGTGACATCCAGGCTGGACTACTGTAATGCACTCTATTTCAGGGTCTCTGGGGGTACCCTGTGCCGACTGCAGCTGGTGCAGAACGCGGTGGCTAGGCTGTTGACTGGACAATCTAAATACTGTCATATCACTCCGGTCCTGTGTCAACTGCACTGGCTGCCAGTTAGGTGGAGGGTCCTCTTTAAGGTGGGTTTACTCACCTTTAAGGCCCTACACAGTCTGGACCCTGGTTATCTGAAGGACCTTCTTATTCCTGCTGTCCCGACCCACCCCCTCCATTCCTCTTTTAGGGGCCCTCTTTGCGATTCCCAGGACGAGGTTAAAAGCAGCCAGTGGCAGAGCATTTAGTGTTGCCACTCCCATCCTGTGGAATTTGCTTACTGCAGCTGTGAGGGAGGCCCCTTCTGTGGAGAATTTTAAGGCCCGCCTCAAGGTCTTCTTATTTAATCAAGCCTTCCCAGATTGTTTATTTCAGTCCTTGCTGTCCTAGAATCTTTGCCTGGCTAGTACTGGCCTTTTCAGATTTTGGCTTTTTACCTAAGCCATTGTATTTATATATTGTGTTATATCTGTGATATTGTTATATTTTTACTTAGAATGTATAATATGTATTTTCTTTTAAATGTTTGGCTCCCAGAGCCTCCAGGATGGGTGTCTCTTAAATAAAATTTGCCTTGCCTTGCCTTGTTTGTTTTGACTAGTGAAACTTCTAGCGAAACCTCTTTGGATGTATCCTTGTATTCTTTTTTTGTTGTCTTGCGCACGTGCAAGCAACATATTGTGGTAGTTTGGAATAGCAGGTTTCAGAGGTGCGGTCATGTTGTGGCCAGTGGCACCACTGCTTCTTCAGGCAGGCTCTGTGGTATGAATTAGACTGCATGCTGTCTATGACAGAAGTACAAAAGTGTGCCACCAACTTGAAATGATTTTGCCGCTGCAATGAGGGAGCTTCCCCTCATTGCAGGGCGTGTCTTCCCTGGTATTACATTTCAATAAAACATGGCGGCGGCTGTCGGCATATGCCTCTCATGCCCCAACAAGCAGATTTCGGGGGTGCCCAATCCCCCTGTCAGCATGCCCCCTCCTCAGGTCAATTTGCCAACAGGGGAGCCCAATCCCCAACAGCATAATGGCCCCCTAATAATTTAATTTGTGTGCTGAGGAGTTGCCCAATCCCCTTCGGCATCATGCACCCCCCACACACAAACAGAGACACATTTCTGTGCCAATGGGGGGCCCAATCCCCATCAGCTTCAGTCCACCTCCCCAAAAATACAGGTGGCACACTGGGAGTGCACCACAGTGTGCCAAAACACACCTGCAAAATAAGAAAACTGACCTGTGTTGTCTTTATGTTGTTTGTTTTGTTTTTCCCTGAAAAATGAGAAAATGGTAACTTGATGTATCTGGTACCCTGCCCCCAACCCACACCCACCCACCCTCTGTGTACTCCACCTCCCCACACACCCTTCACCCCATGCTACATCTGTAGCCTGGCGCTACTATCATGGGTGGACCGGGAACACGTCTGAACTCTTCAAAGCTGGCCACGAACAGAAGAAATGCTGGTAAGCTGTATAATGGCATAAATGTTTTTTTTTTCAACTTCGGTGCATATATTGGCCATTTTTGTGAATTTTGGCACCAAATTTTCAACATGGGGTTCTTGGGACCCCACCTCATCAATTCAGTCACTGTCATCTCATTATTTGGTCCCAAAAGGTGAGTTTGTGGTCACTGCATGGAATCACCTTTTGTGACCAAGTAATGAAATGACAGTGTCACTGTTCATGAGGAGGGCTCCCAAAAAGTCTATGTTGCAAATTTGGTGAAAAAATTCCCCAAAAAATGACTGTGTTACACGCGTGCGTTGTGCAGTTTCTACACAAGCTTGTAACTTTGAGAATTTTTTATATTTTTATTCCAGATGTTCAACATTGCCCATTTTTCACATCTCCTTATGAACAGTACAGCTGTCATTTTCTACATCTTGCCCGAAATGTGTTTTCGCACATCTGGCTCACAATGGTGCAGTTGCTGTGGGAAAACAATGTTTGGGACAGAGTAAGAAAATTACAGTAACACTGTTCATAAGTAGAAGTCCCAAAATGCCTGTATTGAAAATTTGGTGACAAAATTCCACAAAATGACTATGTTATGAGTGTGCATTGCACAGTGTCCACGCACAGTCGTAGCTTTGAGAATTTTTAATATTTTCACTCCAGATTTTCAACATTGCCATTTCTGCACACCTTTGTATGAACAGTGCAGCTGTCATTTTTCACATCCTGCCTGAAATGTGGTTTCTCACATCTGGTGCACAATGGCACAGTCGCTGTGGGAAATCAATGTTCGGAAGAGATTAAGAAAATCATAGTGCCACTGTTCATAAGCAGAGGTCCCAAAATGCTTATCTTAAAAATTTGGTGAAAGAATTCCAAAAAATGACTGTGTTACGAGTGTGCGTTGTGCAGTTTTCATGCACATTTGTAACTTCAAGAATTTTTAATATTTGCAATCCAGATTTTCAAAATTGCCATCTCTTCACACCTCCTTATGAATGGTGCAGCTGTCACTTTTCACATCCTGCCCAAACTGTGTTTTCACACGTGACGCAGAATGGCGCAGTTGCTGTGGGAAATCAGTGTTCGGGACAGATTAACAAAATCACAGCGTCACTGTTCATGAACAGAGGTCCCAAATGCTTTCATGAGGTGGGGTCACAAAAGGGCCATGTTGAAAATTTGGGGTGCAACTACCAACAAATGCCTGGGGCATTAGGGTTTCTAACTGTAACGTCCCACCCTGTACAGACTAACAGGCATCAGGGATGTGCCTTTGGATTGTCAGCTGTAATGCTCATGCCATTGCACCCTCACCCCCACCTTGCAGCCACTGACAGGCATCAAGGTGTGTCTTGGAATTTTCGGACCCAAAGTTCACCCCATTCTCCTATACTGCACCCATCTCAATGTACTTCCTTATGGAAGAGGGCAAGCATAAGGCCCGATGACCCCAAGGCACAACGCGACACTTGTCAGAGTCTGCAGGGTAGGGTGAGATGAAATGGCATGAGCATTATGGCTGTTGACCAAAAGGCACACCTCAATGCCTGTCGCTCTCTGCAGGGTGGGGTGGGGTTGTCGTTGGTTCCATACTTCACTGTCATTCCTATTATGCATCTCTCTAACTCCTGCACTACCAATGCCAACGCTAGCAAGTCAACTTTCAGCATTGACAAATGCTTGTTACTTTCCATATGCTGTTCTGCATTAAGAGGAGAATTTCAAATAGTTATTTATAAAAACTCTAAGACTACATAACTGGGTAGACTAAGCAATATACCCAAAAAGGCACCACAAGACATGGGTAGTAGTGGGATTCACCCACCTCATTCCTTCCCTTCTTTGAGTGCTCCACATTTACCCCATTGCTACAATAATATGCATGCAGATACAGTACCTGCTGCTAATGTTCAGTACTTTACATTTCTTGGCATTGGATTTCAAATGAAAACTAGACCATTTCCCCAGCCCCTCTACCCCCTCCCCACCTTTGCATGCCGCTAATTTCTTCCTTACTATGGACTTCCCCACAGAGATTTGTGCCATCTGTAAACAGGGTCACTTCCCCCCTACAACACCTCATTCCTACAGTACAGTATATCACTTAAGAGCATCAGTGGAGGACTAATCAACCCACTGGAAGGTGTTCCTGAATAAAGAATGCTATGAAAGTGACAAGCTACTACTGCACATTATTTTTGTGTATACTGCTTAGGAGAAGCTCTAAAACTGGAGGAAAATATGTGGGTGTGGCAGAGCCTACCATGAAACAAAAACCTAAGTATCAATTTTTTTTTTTATGAAGTGGGGGGCTCTGCCCCCACAACTCCCGATTTTATTTTGTATTTAAAAGGTGGCGTGTTGGATTATGCTAGATTACTACTGCTTGTTCAGGGTAGCATAGCACAGCACAGCGCGTGCAAATAACTACCCTAGAGAACTGCTGGATTGGTTGCATAGCATCACACTTAATAACTAAGGGGTCTTTTACCCTCCAGTTGCATCCACTTACGTGCCAGTTATGTCATTGAATCTAACATAACTATGCAGCGGTCATAATTGTTAAGAGCTGTGGCCTTGCACTTCAGAGGAGTAAGCTTCTAAAAGATGAAACTGCTAGTCAAGGAAAAGCTGTCAGGAATCCACAAAAAACAGGGGGTAGAAAACATCTGGTGGCAGGCTAAACAAGCTGCCCTAGAAGCTACCAAGCTGTGCATAAAGTTAGGAATGAACTGTAACAAACATAAGAGACACATTTGGTTCACCACCCAAGTCAGGGAAGCAATTAGAAGCAAAAGTGAAGCCTTTAACATATTCAAATCGGCCGAAAGGGGTAATGAATGGGATGACTACACACAGAAAAGCAAAGAAGCAAAGAGAGCAGTGAAACTGGCCAAACATAGAAACATAGAATTTGATGGCAGATAAGGACTGCTTGGCCCACCCAGTCTGCCCATTTCCCTACCTAATGGGTAAGCTGCAGATCCTAGTTAATCAGCAGCCTACTTCTTCCTACCCCTATCCCCTACAATTGCCTTATGACTGTCCCATGCATGCTTGAATTCCACCACTGTTTTTGACTCCACAACCTCCTCTGGAAGGCTGTTACATGCATCCACAACCCTCTCTGTGAAAAAATACTTCCTTAAATTACCTCTGAGCCGCCCCCTATCTTCAAATTGTGCCCCTTGTTCTTGCACACCTCTTTTTGAAAGATGCTACCTCTTGACTTTGTTGATTCTCTTGAGGTACTTGAAAGTTTCTATCATGTCCCCCTCTCCCTCCTTTCCTCGAGGCTATACATATTAAGCTCCTTAAGTCTCTCTTCATATGTCTTCCGGTGCAGACCCTGCACCATTTAGTTACCCTCCTCTGGACAGCTTCCATTCTGTCTATGTCTTCTTGGAGATTGGGTCTCCAGAACTGCACGCAGTACTCCAGATGGGGTCTCACCAGCTGTCTGTACAGAGGATAATAACTTCCTGTTTTCTACCAGTGATGCATCCCCCTATGCATCCCAGTATCCTCCTAGCCCTCCTTGCTGCCCTCTCACATTGCTTGCCCACCTTTAGGTCATCTGATATGACTACCCCCAGGTCGCTTTCCATTTTTGTTGTTGTTAGTATCTCACCCCCCATTGTGTACTCTTCCCCTGGGTTTTTGTTTCCCAGGTGCATTACCTTGCACTTCTTAGCATTGAATCTAAGCTGCCATACATTTGTTTGTTTGTTTGTTTGTTTAAAATTTATTTTTATACAGGTTAATCTGATTGGGGAAAAATCCCCATTTACAACAGATACCTGTGGAATTTACAATAAAGACAAACAATACAAAGTGAGACAAAATACAAAATCACAATTACCTAAAAACAACTACAACAAACATATAAATTATTATACAATTCCAATTTAAAAGTATGCAGATCAGAAATTTCAATCATGTGGTGAGGTAACTTATTCCATATCCCTGCTAAACTATTTTGTAACACCATATCCCCCATACGATTCATAATTTGTATCATGGGCAACTTTTTAGTAGTCCTCCTAAAAATATGTGAGTATTTAGAATCTGAATCTTGACATATCAAATTTCGTAGAGGATGCACTTTTGAATGTATCAAACCATGACATATAGTAAGCCATATATATTCTCTTCGAGCTGTTGGATGCAACCAGCTATTTGACCATTCCTCTAACCTTGCCAAGTCCCTTCTCATCCTTTCCACCCCACCTTGTGCATCAACTCTGTTGCAGATCTTTGTGTCATCTGCAAAGAGGCATACTTTTCCTTCTAGTCCCACTGCAATGTCGCTTATAAAGACATTGAAGAGGACTCGTCCTAATACTGAACCCTGCAGTACCCCACTAGTAACCCCCCTTTCTTCAGAGTGGACTCCATTTACTATTACTCTCTGTGTCCTATTCTCCAGCCAATTCTTTACCCAGGCTGTCATCTTGGGACCCACTCCCAGGCTGGCTAACTTGTATATTAATCTTTTGTGTGGGACTGTGTCAAATGCCTTGCTAAAGTCTAGGTAGGCCATGTCCACAGCCCCTCCCTGATCTACTATTTTGGTCACCCAGTCAAAGAAATCTATCAGATATGTCTGGCATGACCTTCCCGCTGTGAATCCATGCTGCCTTGGGTCCTGTGCCCCTCTGGCCTCTAGATATTGAACAATTCTTTCCTTCAGAAGTGATTCTATCATTTTCCCTACCACTGAGGTTAAACTAACAGGTCTGTAGTTTCCTGCTTCTGCCTTGCTCCCACTTTTGTGAAGGGGAATCACATCTGCCCTCCTCCAGTCCTCGGGTACCACCCCATCCTCCCATGATTTGTTAAAGAGGGTAGTCAGTGGTGTCACTAGTTCTACCCTTAGTTCTTTTAGAATTCTGGGATGAATCCCATCAGGCCCCATTGCTTTGTCCACCTTCAGTTTTAAGAGTTCTTTCAGAACCCTTTCTTCTGTAAATGGGCTGGTATCAACTTCTGTATCCAGAGTATTTCTACTGTTTGTTTTAGGTACCTCCCCCTTCCTTTGTAAATACTGAGCAAAATATTTGTTTAGTATCTCTGCCTTTTCACAGTCACCCTCTGCCCACCCTCCCTCCTCTTTATTAAGCCTCACTATCCCTCCCTTGGTCTTCCCTTCCTCCCTGATGTACCTATAAAAGGTTTTATCCCCGTTCTTAACTGAGTTGGCTATCTTTTCCTCAGTTTGGGCCTTTGCTGTTCTGACTGCCTTCCCAGCTTCCTTTTGCTTTAACTGACACAGTTCTCTGTCCTGCTTCTTCTGTGATTCCTTGTACTTCCTGAATGCTTTCTTTTTCTCAAAGCATCAGCTAAGCTGTGGATTGCTTCAGGGATTAAAAAGGGAGACAAACAATTATTTCATTACATCCAGGAAAAGAGGAAGAAAGTGGACGGATTTTTCGGCTACAAGATGGTGAGAGAATCATTGAAGACAATGAACAGAAGGCCACTGCACTGAACAGCTTCTTCTGTTCTGCATTCACCAAAGAACTTGGTGGACCAATTCCAGATACTGGCATCAAGGCTGCAGACCATACCTCTCAACTATACTTGATTTTCAGGGATGTCCCTGATTTTGTCTCTAAGTATTTCTCTGTCCCTCCAAAAACTGGGGTCTCTGTGACTGAACTGTGGGGATTGTAAGCACAAAATAATGCCAGACAGTATAGTTACAATCCTATGGAAGTGGGGGGAATGGAGGGTGGAAGGTGAAGGTAATGCTGAACTCAGACAAGTGTTGGAGCCCTGCATTTGTAAACAGTTTTTTCTAGGATGAGCTGGAAGAGTTCTTTTTTATCCACATTAGCTGAAAGCTTGTTATAAATGCTGACAATCAGAACATCTTTGCAGCATCTGTGATAAAATATGATATTGCATGTGTAATGAATTAGAGCACACTAGTCTGCATTGTGTCAAATAAAGACAGTGTAACCTCGGTGAAGAAACAGGACATTCATATGAAAGTTGTCCTTGGGCTGCTCATAATCAGCCAGGGCAAGGTGATGGGGCAGAACAATGCCTGTATGTTATTCTAGCACAGAGATCTCGAACAGCTGCCACTTCTTCTAGAATAACGTCCCAACCCCCACTCCACACTCCTAATTCTTCTACAGATCAGGTTGAGAGTGCTAGGCAAGAGCCAATACCTTCACAGCTGCAAACAGAACCTCCCTCCTCTGAGGGCTGGGAAAGAGGACTAGACAATGAAGAAACACCTCAAGCCATGCAGACTGAAATTTCTGAGTCCATAGCAATTACGACTCTGGCACCTGAAAATATGCCTCCCTAAACCTGAACTTAGTGAAAAAAGAATGGTGACCAGATGGAAGCAAAACTGGAGTCAACTAACTTCAAAAGTACAGAAAAATGACATATTAACAGTTACTAATAGGTGTGAAGTTCTGCAGAATGAGTCTGAGGAATCTGCACATGATTCTGATGTCTCACCTCTATGGTCTTCTCAACCAGACCCAGTATCTGACACTGAAGACTCAGCAAAGTCTAGTTTGGGGAAACAGAAGAGGAAAGCAAAGGCCAAAACTAAAATGAAAAAGAAAGCAGTTACAGTAGAGAAGAAAGCTATTTTGCCTTCAGGTCACTGATTAATAAGCTCTACAAACTCTCTTCCCTTCTCATTATCACAAGGTTACCAGCTTTTCAAATCCACACTATAAATGTAAAACAGCATTAACAATTCTAAGAAAAGAACTGCTGTTTTCTCACACCTTTCCACAACAGATGTAGGGGTATACTTTTTACAGGTTGCAAGACTGCATACACTTCCTGACATCAAAAAAGTCTAGTATACTAGGGCATCCTTTTGGTCAAAGGACTGGAGATATGTTCAGGTATAGGAATCCTATTTAAAAAACATAGAGGTAACTGTTATTAAACTGGTGGACCTTTTTCCAGGGCGATTAATGATACCAGATACAAAAATACATAACACTCTTTTTAGATTTATTAATATTTACACACCACAATCCAAAGCAGATAGAAATGACTTATTGAAAATGGTATAGCCTTATCTATTTTCTTTCCATTACATTGTTTTTGGAGGAGACTTTAATTGTGATCTATCTCTTTAGAGCTTGAAAAATACAGTAAGACAAAAAAAGGTATTCTGTGACATGCATTTTCTGGCAAATGTAGTGAAAACTGTAGGATTAACAGATGCCTACCAAAAGCTTACAGGTAAAACTGACCTTGCATTCCAAAAAGACTCTTTTGCCACAAGAATAGACTTTGTGTTCTCACCAGAAGACTTTAGGATAAATTCTGCAGCCCTTGAAATAGTGGAATTTTCTGATCATAGAATCTTAAAGAGTTCCTGACAGCATTTGGAAAACTTTGAAAAAGTAAGATTTATGTTCAACACCATCCCATTTTCTTTACCGCTTCATATATTTTCAATAATTAGTTCCCCTTTTTCTTTATTACTGAAATAGTTGTATGGCAACAAAATCCTTGTCCCCAAGACTTTATCTTCTCTGCCTGCTTCCCTACACCTGACATCACAATCCCATTTATGACATCCTAAGTATCTCAACAGCAACAGATTGTGATGTCATAAATAGAACTGCGATGCCAGGTGTAGGCAAGCAAGCAGAGCTGAAAGGGTAGTGATACTGTTTTCATGCAAATACCCTTAGTAATAAGGAAATACAGGTGAGAATGACAGAATAAAAGAAAAAAATTATTCACCTAAGTAATTGTGTTTCTTCTAATGGAGTCTTGCTGTATTCTGACATATGCAGTTAGCCCCAGCACTTGAACTGCTCTGAACTGCTCTGGAGAGGAAAGAGTTAACTCTATGCAGGAAGAATAGAATGTTGAGCTCGAGCTTGGTTCAAACCTCTGTCTGCAACACTTCATAGTGTAACCATCAGATTCTTACACGCTAATACTAACTAACTACACTTCCTAAGTGGAAATTGTAAAGAAAATAGCCAACAGGCAACACATTTTTGGGTCCCCAAAAGACTCAGGTCGAGAACCCAAAATAATAACCAGGTAGTGAACCAACATATAGCTACAAAAACAACATAACAATAACCCACTCCCCCTTTCTAAAAGGGAGGAGTGCCAAGTATACCCCTGAGGTGCAACACTGTACCTGCCAGCCCACTTCCCAAAAACAGGTTCTGAGAGGGGAGGCAGGGAAGGAGGTCAGAATACATCAATACTCCATTAGAAGAAACACAATTACTAAGGTGAGTAATTTTTTCTTCAAACAACATGACGTCTTGCTGTATTCTGACATATGCAGACTACCAAGCAGTACTGCCATGGAGGGGGATACCAAACCAATTTTGGGAATAGGATCTGCAGTACTGCTGTTCCAAATCGAGCATCACTCCTAACCTGGTTATCCAGAGAGTAATGCTTGGTAAAAGTATGGACAGTTTTCCAGGTGGCTGCTTTACATATCTCTAGTAAAGGTATATCCCTGGCAGCAGCCAGAGAAGCAGCTGTACCTCTAGTCGAATGAGCCCTCAGGCCTGAGGGGGGTGTTTTGCCTAGCTTTTCATAGCAGAATTCTATACAAGAAACAATCCACCTGGCAATAGTTCTCTTAGTAGCAGGTTTACCCTTTCCCACTTCACCGTAAATGAGAAACAATTGAGGACAGTCTTAGTATGCTCAATGTAGTGCTAAGTGCCCTTTTAACATCCAAACTGTGTAATCTTCTTTCTCTTGAAGAAGAATGATCAATGAAGAACACAGAAAGAGACATGGACTGGTTTAGATGAAAATCTAAAACCACTTTGGGTAAGAACCTCCTATTGGTTCTAAAGACCACATTATCTCTATGAAATTAGATAAAATCTGGCTCCACTGACAGAGCTTGTAATTCACTAATGCTCCTGGCAGAAGTGATAGCTACCAGGAACACAGTTTTCCAAGTCAAGTACTTGAGTTCTGCTGAAGCCAATGGCTCAAAAGGGGGTTGCATAAGCTGAGCAATGCAAACATTAAGATCCCAAGCAGGGGTAGGGTCCCTAAAGGGAGGGTTGGTATGGACCAAACCTTTAAAGAACTTACAGAAGACAGGATGAGATGCCATGGAGGAAACCTTCCCCACTGACAGAAATGCAGAGACAGCTGCTAAGTGCACTTTCAGTGGCTGGCCTGAGGCCTAGGCCATTGAGATGAACCATATAATCCAGAACAGTAGCCAGATCAGCAGTGTCTGGTAAAACATCCTTATTGGAGCACCAAATGCTGAATCTCTCCCATTTGGAATTATAAGTTTTTCTGGTTGCAGGTTTTCGAGAGGCTTTAAGAATATCCAGAACCGCCAGAGACAGGTGTAGACTTGCATACTCTAACTCTTCAAGAGCCAAGCCTTGAGGTTGAGAGACCGAAGGTTGGGGTACCAGATTCTTCCCTGAGAGGAGGTTAACAGATTGTGCTTCTTGGGAAGAGATAGAGGGAGACGGACTGCTAGGGACATCAATAGAGGATACCAAGGCTGTCTGGCCCAGTCTGGTGTAATCAGGATCACCTTGCATGGCTGTGACCTGATCTTGACCAGTACCTTGAATAACAGAGGAAAAGGGGGGGAAAGCATACAAAAATCCTGTCCCCCCAATCCAGGACCAGAGCATCCAGGAGAACTGTGCCCATGACTGGAGGACTGCAACAGAAGAGAGGAAGTTGATGATTGTCTGGAGCTACAAAGAGATCTATCTCTGGAGTGCCCCACCTGGAGGAAATTACTTTCAATATGAAGGGGTCCAGGGTCCATTTGTAATGGCCCTGAGAGATCCTGCTCAGGGCATCTGCTAGCACATTGTCCTTTCCTGGTAGATGGACTGCTACTAGAGATGCCTGCAGGGCATAAGTCAGAGACCATATTTTCATGGCTTTCATGCACAAGGCCATAGACCGAGTGCCTCCCTGCTTGTTGATATACCACATGGTGGTGGTGTTGTCTGTCCTGACCTGAACCACCTTGTTCTTTACTGAGTCCAAGAAAGCTTGGAGAGCCAGGAATGCTGCCCTGAGTTCCAGAAGATTGATATGAAATAGAGACTCCTGAGATGACTACATCCCTTGTGCTGTGAGAGCTCCTAAGTGAGCTCCCCAGCCCAGGAGAAGCATCTGTGGTTAACCTGTCAGTTCTCCTGGTACCCTCTTCCTCTACCCGTAATCTCTGCTCTTCTAGTGGTGGCCTCCTAACTGTTCCAAGAGCGAGATTAAAATCTGCAGGCGACCGAGCCTTTAGTGTCGCCGCCCCCGCTTTTTGGAACTCCTTACCAGCTGTAGTTAAGGAGGCCCCCACTATAACTGCCTTTAAGGTTCGCCTAAAGACCTTCCTATTTCTGCAAGCTTTTTGGGGTGTAATTTTGATTATTTATATTTATTATAATTATTTTATATATTTATGCAGTATGAAATGCTGTAAAGTTTTGTCGCGCAGAGCCTTTGGGATTGGGCGTCTTTTTAAATAAACTTGCCTTTGCCTTTGCCTTTAACACCACTGAATGAGTCTGACTGATGAATAGGACTCTTTGTCTGAGATTGTTCCGATCCAACCACCATTGGAGAGTTTGGATCAGAGCCTGAGTCACTGGAATCAATTTGGTTAGAAGATCTTTTTTCTGAAACCAAAAGGACCTCAGATAGAACTGAATGTCCCTCATTTGAAATCTGGCTCCCTGTACCATTGCAGTGGAAGCTGCCATGTGGCCCAGGAGCTGAAGAAAATGTCTTGCTGGTCAAGACACTAGAAGGCGGAAAGAAGAAGCAAGGTCTGTAAGGGCCTTCACTCTTACCAAGGGAAGAAAAGCCTTTGCTTGGACAGTATCCAACTCTACCCCTATGAAGGTAAGGAGTTGTACTGGTTCAAGAACTGCCTTTGGTAGACTGAGAAGGAACCCTAGGGAAGTGAGCAACTGTTGTGTCACTTGTAGGTCTGACTTGACTTGGTCTGGAGACTGTCCCACAATGAACCAGTCATCCAGGTATGGAAATATGGAGATATTCTGTCTCCTGAGAAAGGCCACTACTACTGCTAGGCATTTTGTAAACACCCTTGGAGCTGATGTTAGGCTGAAGGGCATTGCTCTGAACCGGTAATGGCCTGAAGGCAATTCGAACCTGAAGTACTTTCTGTGGGAGCACCTGATTGGGATGTGAAAGTAGGCATCCTTGAGGTCCAGGGAAGCTAACCAATCCCCTGGCCTTAGAGAGGGAAGAATTACTCCCAGAGTCATCACTTTGAATCTTGACTTTAAAAGGTGCTTGTTTAGGTATCTTAGGCCTAGGATGGGCCACCACTCCCCTACCTTTTTTGGGGTAAGAAAATATCTGGAATACAGACCCTTGCCTCTGTACTGAGTAGGGACCCTCTCTACAGCCCTGAGGTTAGTAGGGAAGACACCTCTGCTTCTAGATCAGTGGTCTCGGAAGGGTTTGCAGGTGGAAAGGACTTGGTCCTCAATTTTGGAAACTTTGTAAAACTGAGAGCCAATCCCTGGCTTACTACCTCCAGGACCCACCTGTCTGAGGTAACAGACTTCCAGGCCCGGAGGTAATAAGCCAGCCTGCCTCCTACTGGGATTGGGGAGTCGATCCGGGCTGACACATCAGGGTGTCTGCTTGGCAGGAGCCTTGGACTGAGAGGAGGATGCAGCTCTGCTCATCCCCCTTCTGCTGCTCCCTCTGAAAAAAAAACCTCTGAGGAAAAGGAGAGGAGGCCTGTGCCTGGTAGAATGGCCTATGAAAAGGCCTGCCCCTGTCCCTAGACTGCTGCCTTTGAGAAGTTGCCTGCCTTTCCTTGGCCTGTGCACTCCTGTAGGTGGTCCGGTATTTAACCATTTTCTTCATGTAATTATCTGTCTGCTCCCCAAATAGAGAATTACCCACCACAGGGAAATCCATGGCCTTAGCCTGAGTATCCTGCGAGAGGCTAGTACATCTGAGCCAAGCAAACCTCTGAAGAGACACAGATGTAGCCATGACTCATGATGCCACATCATTTGAGTCCACAGCAGCATGAAATTGAATCTTGGATGCCTCAATCCCATCAGCAGCCACCTCCTCCAGCTCTTTGGCTAGCTGGGGGGAGGCCTGTTTAGCCAGTTCCAGGACAGTATCCCATCTGGACTTCTGGTATCTGGCTGTGTAGGCCATATAATTTGCCTGCCTGAGTCCCAAGGAGGATGCCAAATATTGTTTTTTGGCCATAGTATCCACCTTCCTAGAGTACTTATCTGGGGGGTGTGAAGCCAAAGGTATGTTAACCTTGTCACAGGCTGCAGCCTGCACTACCTCAACATGGCTGCATTGGTGGAACAAGAACTCTGTACCTGAGCCTGAAAGCATATACCTCCTATCCATTCTTTTGTCCACAGGAGGTAAAGAATTTGGTGTTTGAAGAACTTTCTGTGTCTGTTTCCTAAAAGATTTATGGAGGGGAATAGACAACCTTTTGGACTCTGGGATGTCCATCATTTCCACGAAATCAGGCTCCTCTTGTTCCTCAACAGCTTCAACCAGGGGAAGCTGGAGGATCTCAACCACCTTTTTGTAGAACAAATAGTGGGATGGGGACTGAGAAAGCCTGGGAGGGGAAATATTAGAAGGCCTGTCTGGGGAGATGTCAGATCTCATCCAGACCTTCATCACCATCATCATCATCGTCATCCTGTTCTTCCTCCCCTTCCCCTTCCGGTTCATAAAATTCATCTGAAACATATTCCAGAACCAGGGAAACTGTTTGAACCGAATGCCTACTGAGAGGCACTGGCTCAGACGGAACCTGATGGAGCGATTCTACAATGCTTATCGCCCTGGCTATTTCCTCGGTGGTTGGACGCTGCGGTTCTGGATCTGAACCGGCCAACTTCCTTTTTCTTTTTGATGGAACTGACCCCTCAGGATCGGCTCTCCTCTTGCCAGAGGGAGTATCACCCAGGTCAGTGGGTACTCCCTCAGGTTCGGTCAGAACTGAACTGGGCTGGCCATCCGGATTAGTGGACTTCTCTGCCTCCATTTCCCTGAGCCTACCCAACCTGTTTTCTAGGGTGGCCTTCAGGAAAATCTTACAGATTTGGCAGTCTGAATCGAGGTGGTCAAACCCCAGACAGTAAACACAAGTGGTGTGAGGGTCTGCCTTAGCAGAGGCATCCCTGCACTCACCACAGTGTTGAAACCCAGTGGGCCCGTTTTTTTCTTGGGTTTCTCAGACATGGTCAGGCTGCAAACGTACCCTTTACAGCTTAAAAGCCAGGTAAGACCCTCCTATCGGTTACCAACCGTGGTACTGGTTGTGGAAAAAAACGTATAAAATACCGATTTTTTTAAACCAGTAGGAATTGGTACCTCACACTAAAAGAAAGAAAGTAAACAAACCCTAACACAATCAGTTCCTAACCGGACAGATCAACAGGTTTTACAATTTCTACACAGAAAATTAAACACCATAAACCTAAAGTCCACTGCCTACAACACTTACTGTACCACAGACAGGGATTTGAAGCTGAAAATAAATGAAAAAATGGTATTTAAACTGACGAATTTTCAACCAAACCAAGTAAGCGAAGGAGCAATCTCCGGAGTGACTGTTCAGTTAAGCGGAGTAAAGAGTCTGATGGTTACACTTTGAAGTGCTGCAGACAGAGGTTTGAACCAAGCTTGAGCTCAACATTCTATGCTTCCTGCATAGAGTTAACTCTTTCCTCTCTGGAGCAGTTCAAAGCAGTTCAAGTACAGGGGCTAACTGCATATATCAGAATATAGCAATGATGTTTGAATATGAAATATAAGCTAGATTTATGTCTCAATATTTCATTATAATGTACAGGAGAATGCTGTTAATGTTAGAAAATCATCTTTTGCTATTGTTATACCATCGATGTGGCGTTGCTGTGTTGTTAACCCATCGATGTAACGTCACATCGATGGCATAACAAATTGGAACCAACAGGTACTGTCATCACCAAGGCAGCTCGGCAGTCCGTGCGCTGTCAAAAACTGTTAAAAGCAAACAACAAAACAGTCGCAAAGCCCAAACACTGTAACCCTATCTAAATAATGGCAGCCATTGTATTTTCTAAGACTCTGGATGATGATCGAAGAGCATTTATAGTCAAGCAGAAAAACAAAAAGACACTAAAGAAAATGGAATTAGATATCAGGATGCTACTATCCTACCTGGCAAACGAAGCTGAATCTTGGACCATAGGAGAAATACCAGTGGCCGATCTAGATCTCCTTGTTGCCAATTTCATCTACAAAATAAAGCGCAATGATGGTACAGATTATGAACCATCTACTCTGAGAGGCCTATTAGGCAGCTTAGACCGCTATCTCCTGAGCATAAACTACGGTCACTTTATTTTCCACGGCAACCAAAAGGACTTTACCAAAATAATTGCCACCCTCTCAGCAAAGCAAAAGCACCTCAAGAAGCTGGGCAAAGGTAGCAAGAGCAACAGGGCCAAGGCACTGTCACCCTCAGACACTGACAAACCCTACCAGACAGGAACATTAGGACTGCATAGCCCAGTGGCACTCCTAAATATGATATTTTTTAACAACGGGCTGTACTATACCCTCAGAACTGCAGAGCAGTGTGCCCTAAGATGGGGGGGACCTGAGTTTAAGAAAAGATAGTGACAGCACTCAGTTCTTGGAATATACTGAGCGCCAAACGAAAACACGGGCAGGAGATAACTCATGGGACATCAGGGCTGTAAAGCCAAGGATGTATGAAAACCTGGAGCACTCTGATAGAGAACCAGTGAAAGCATACAGTTTGTATGCTTCTCAAAGGCCACCAAGCATGTTACATGTAGAATCTCCATTCTATCTTGCACCCAATTTGTACTTCAAACCTGGTGTGTCAATTTGGTTTAGGGCAATGACCCTTGGCGAGAACAAGATTCACTCAGTGATGAAAATAATAAAGACCTCTGCTGGATTGCCTGTTGAAAAATGCATAACAAATCATTCAACATGCAAAACAGTAATCCAGAGGCTAGTGGATAGTGCTGTCCCCCCTACCGAGGTTCAGCAGCTCTCTGGTCATAAGAGCCTGTAGTCCATAAACAATTACAGTTTCAACTCTGAGGCCAAACAAGAAAGAAATTCCAGTATTCTTGGAGGGACAAATGCAACTGACAACCAGTAGCCCTCTACATGTAATCCTTCTGCAGTCCTGGTAGTTCACCAAGAAAGCCAACCATCAAAGACACAGAAGGTAGCCAGATTTGCCTTGTCAGAGCTCACAAATTTCAACCTGTTTGGAGACAACTCAATATTGCAAAATGGTACCATCACAGTGAATGTAAATAATTACTTTGGGCCACAGAAATGGAAGTGAATTGGCACAACCTCAGACTCATCTGAGAGCGACTCCTGAAAGGTCAGTAGACAATTTATAATATGAACCTCTCACCCTCTCATGGGTTAGAAACTTTTAGCTGCCCGTGTAATTGGTACTGAGTTAATACCTGACTTATCAATGCCTTTTTTTGTCTTTTCTCCTCTCCTATTCTCTCCCGTCTTCTCACAGGCAATCTCCGTGAGTCAAAACATCCACACAGTGATGACACAGTCTAGCAAATGTTGTACAGCAACTTTGCTTGGTCATCCTTTGTCACATGTTTTCCTGTCACAAAATATCAGAACTGATCCCACCCCGGCCCGTATGGCTTATTGTTAACATGAGTGTGTGTGTTTTTTTTTGTTAAATATACCGAATACTCATAGCATGACATGGTAAACAGTAAATTTGTTCAGTAAATACATGTTTGCGTCAAACGATACCGATGATCTCTTTGTGATCCTAATAAGGTAAGAGGCTGTTTTTTATTCAGAGTGCTGCTTATGCTTGCTAATGTGCCAAAAACCGATACCCATACACTATAAAAGACAATGTATGGGCATCGGTGGTCAACCACACTATGCTAGGCCTCGTGGTTACCATGGCAACTTTTGATTAACCTCTCGAGCTGCGCTGCTGAGGTTAACTAAAGTTGCCAAGGTAACCACTTGGCACTAGCATAGTGTGGTTAATCACCAATGCCCATACATTATCCTCTGTTTTTCAAAGTTGTCTCACCTGCATCAGGAGCTCTTTAAAGATAACCGTTGGTAATAAACCAAAGACCTCATATGGCCCAGGGCTTTGGAAATTTAATTCCTCATTATTAGAACAAACTGCAGCATTACAACATACAATATTTTATAGCTGCAAGGAAATCAGTTTTTATACTATATGATGACCTAGATATCTGGATGGAGGATACTAAAGTAAAGTTACGAACCCTACTTCAATCTTTAAGTAAGATGCACAGGAAAATTAAATACTTTCAATATATAAATAAAAGACAACAACTGCAAAAACTACCATCCCTAGCTTATGAAACCAGGCAGGATCACTTGCAGCAAATCAGTAAAATTAAACAAGAAATGTTAAACTACCCCATGCAACAAGCAGAGAGCCTTAGGATGTAACACTCCTTTGGCACTAAAGGGAGAACTGGAAATGTATGTCCTTATGAAGGCTGCCAGTCAATGATATAGAAAAAGAAAATGGAGGGATTAGTTGATTTCCAAGATGCATACCACCAGGACAACGCAGGAATTCAAAATGCAGTAGCTCAGTACACATTAGAATTGTTTCAATCACCACCTACCTCTCTTAGAGGCGTTGAACAGTTTTTTTATGAATTTTGGTTTCCATCCCTCCCAGATAAGGTTAAGGAAACATTGACAACTGTGATATCCAGTGCAGAAGTACTGTAGCACAGGCTACCTGTTTCTTAAAATCAGGCATAACTCTGGGTGAAGATGGCCTAACAAGGGAAATATTTAAATTTCTAGGGACAAAACTACAAAATGAATTGGCAATTGTCTTTACTCAAATATTAGAATCACAACATTTACCATTGAGCGTGACAGAAGGTTTATTATTATATTTACATAAAAAAGGAGACACAGAATATCTAAAACTGGAGACCTATCAGTCTCTTGAACACAGATTTTAAAATACTGGCAAAAATGATAAATCAGAGATTGCTTCAGGCAACAAAATTTCTGATTGATCCAGCACAAACGTGTTCAGTGCCAGGTAGACAAATGTCTGATCACCTCATATTATTAAGGGAGATTGTTGAAAGAGGGAATGTGGATAGAATGAAAGTTTTTTTTTAATACCTTTAGACCAACGCAGAGCTTTTGACACTGTAAATCATAACTACCTTTGATATGTGTTGAAACAGTATGGGCTTCTGGAGAAGTTAATTAACTGGTTACAGTGCTAATATAAAAATGCAACAGTGACACCTGTTGTTAATGGTTGGTGTGGGCCAACAATAAGCATTAAAAATGGAGTATGACAAGGGTGCCTGTTAAGCCCAGTATTATACACATTCTGCTTAGATCCATTGTTGAGAGTTCTTAACTCCTCCCCGTTATTGATTACTCTAAAAGATGAAGATGATTATATTCCCTGTACTGCTATTGCTTATGCAGACAATATACAGTATGTCTAATAATGCAGGAGGGAGACTCAGTGAAGGCAGCATTAACTACAATATATGTACGGAATCTGGAACATTATCAGGAACCACCTTAAATACAGATACATTCCTTGGTAAACAGTTGGGAAAGACAGGAATGAGGAAAACAGAGGTTACAGGTATCCAGATTCATACCGAACCAATAAAGATTTTAGGAATTTCATTCGGGATGGAAAATCTGGACACCATGAACTGCGAACCTAAAATCTTGCAAGGCAAACAATGCTAGCAAAATGAATTAATGGCCAATGGTAAAAAAGAAAATATATTTAAATAAAATCTATTTAGTCCATTCATTCTTGTACATCAGTTTTCTTTTCATCCATCAAAATCCCTAGAGACCTCTTTGTTAAATGTTTTTTTCAAGCCTTGTGGGGGAGCCATCTAAACCCCATCAAAGGAAATGTGACTTATTTGCCTTTACAACAAGGAGGTTTAAACATGATAAATCCTATAGCCTTTTCTACAGTATTTTTTTTTACTGCAAATTTCAAAGCATTATTATGTAATAAAAATAAGGGATGGAAGCCTTTATTTCATTTTAATTGCCAGATTTGGTGGCATAAATGGGAGACAGGTTTATTAAGAGTAGTGAGAAAGTCTGCCTTGGCACTGTCTTACGTTAGACATTCTTTCATAAAATTAAAAAGTTGACAGGTTATTAGTCATCAGGTTTTGACACTCCACAGGAAAATGTTGTATGAATGGATTTTAAACACTCACTTTCAGGTACCAGTGGTATTTTACCATTGCCCCCCGAGGTTTTTGCCTTCATTATTATATCTAATGATTGAACCTAGAGTCCCACCAAGAATGTAGGATATACATTGGCTTAGCTGTCATGGCAAACTAAATGTTAAGGCAAACCAGAAACATAAACATTTCAATGAACGAATATGTACAGGTACAAGAGAGACCTGTTTAATGGAATTGGAAACAATGGAACATCTTTTTTTCACATGCCTACACATTGTTGCCTTCTGGGCATTAGTGGCAGCGAAATGGGCAGAAACATTTTTTATGAAAACTACTTATGATATTTTGGTGTATGGCAATTATAGTAGAATTTGAGGGAAGGGGGAACAAAGTACCTTGTGAGTCATATTTATGTTTTTTAAATAGCACATTTGGAACAATAGATGTCTTTTTACATTGCAACAAAAACAGATTTCAACACTAGAACTTCTCAGCAAAGTTGCACATACTCTTCTAATGATTTATCAGGGGGAAGCAAAAACGTTTGCAGAACACTTTTGAACAATCTGTGGAAGAACCCACCATGGATTATGGACGCAGATCAACCTGTTACATAATATGTTTGGGAAAATTTTTTTTTTTTGTTCCTTTTTGTGTATCATAGTTTGTAACTTATTATTTCAATGATAGGATTAGTTCTTTCCATTAGACTTGGCCTGCAGGCTTTATTTGGATGTAAACTGTGTACATTTCTTTTTGTTGTATGAGTTTTGTCGTAATAAAAAAACCCTGATCTTCCTGCAGGTCTTTCTGTCGTCTCTTTCCTACAACTTGGTATAGTGTATAATGCTGTGATATAGAGATTATGTTTTCATCAGTGTTTTGTGGTAGCTTATTGATCTTCACTTTCAATGTTTTCTGATGTTATTTTGTAAGAGTCATAAGTATTATTGTGACAGGTAAACAGGAAGCATGAAAACGTGTTACCTACGATAACAAGAGTCTAATTATTATTTCTGTTACACTTATTTCTAGTTCCCCCCTTTTCTTTCAACATTATTTACTTGTAATCAGTGGTCATATGTGTTTTTTATACAGCATGGCAAGTCCCCACTCCAGCCCAATACACTGGTGCACGTCTCTGCTATAAATATTGTAAATAAAAAGTCAGCACTCAGTAGAGCTACCAAGAGTATTATTCTTACACTATGGAGTAACAAACAACGCCCTGACCGGTTTCACACTAATGTGCATCTTCAGAGGGATGGTAGCAACCAATCAGTACTGTTCTTAAATAATACAATTCCTTAAAGGCAAAGCGCACTCTTCTATGTATTACAAAGTGACAGATCCGGAACTCTTTCTTAATTAAAATACCTACACCTTAAAAATAAAGTGCAACAACCAGTGCTCATTTTTTAAATGTTTTTGAACTACTACTACTACTACTACTTATGCACTAAATGTCCATTTAATGTCTTGATTTTACCAGTTGCAGTATCACTGTCCTAATAACCAGGATTATTAATTCTGTCGGATCACATAATGTGATCACCTCCACAGGAACCTGTAATAGGAACAGACAGCAATTGTAAGGCTAAACATTTTTTTCAAAGACATGTGGCATATAGAGAAATCCAGAATTGATTCAGTGATAACTTTAATTTCCAAGCTTAAATAAAACCATAAAAGTGTTCAGACAATATAGGCATTCCATCAGAATTAATTACCTACCATATTTGCATTATATACATCCACAGACAAGTATAGCAGGGAAAGGGGGGAAGGAGGAAGCATGTGTAGGGTTTAGGAAAGAAGAAGAAGAAAAAGAGAAATATGGGGACATGGAGGGGAGGTGGGGGGTGGGGTTGGGGTGTTCAGGGTGTTGGGGGAAGGGCTAAGAAAATGGAAAGTATTTTTTTCACAGAGAGGGTTGTGGATGCATGGAACAGCCTTCCTGAGGAGGTTGTGGAGTCAGAAACAGTGGGAGAATTCAAGAATGCATGGGACAGATATAAAGCAATTCTAGTGGGGGGTGGGAGGAAGTAAGCTGTTGATTAACTAGAATCTGCAGCTTATCCATCAGGTAGGGAAATGGGCAGACTAGGTGGGCCAAGCGGTTCTTATCTGCTGTCAAATTCTATGTTTCTAAGGAAGAGAGAAAGGAAAAAAGAAAGTGTAGGGAAAAGGTGGGACGGGGATGAAGGGAAAAGGGGAAAAAAAGAGAGGGCCAAGGTTCTATAATCATTTCCTAAGATATTAGGTTACAGATTTTATTTTCTTCTTTTAATACATTTCAGTAACTCCATGCAATCATTTAACCCTGGGGCAAGTAAAGCTCCAAGTGTGTATATCCAATAGGATTCTCTCTGTAGTAGCCTTCCATCTGTATCACCACCTCATGGACCCATGTTTACTTGTTCCGCTACACAGAATCTAAAGATGCATTGGCCAGTAGTTTGTTTACGACAATGTTGAGCCAGTGCATTTCTTGGGTCTTTATGAGATATGCTACATAAGTGTTCCCCAATGCGATTTTTAAAGAGCCTAGTGGTTTTACCCACATAAAAGGATTTACATTCGCAAACAGCAAGGTACATTAAATTTGTAGTCACACAACCAAAGAAGGATTTATACTGAAAGGTTTGCGTGGAATTAGCAGTGGTGAAAGTTTTCATTTTTAAAATAGATGCACAAAATTTACAACTACCACAGGGATAAGTTCCTAATGGGCGATTTAACCAACACCCCCATGTTCTTTTTTCTGTATCGGTAGGTAACTATGTGTTGGGTGATCCCCAAGGTTCTGACCTCTCCTGTACACTGTTCTAGGTGGTAAGGATGTAACTTCTCTGAGTAGTGGATCTGTTTGTAAAATGTGCTGATTTTCTGTTATCACATGTTCTATCTCCCTTGGCTGTCTAGTGTACGTTGTAATGAAATGCATCCTATCTGGCTCCATTTTCTTGTCTTTTACAGTTAGCAGTTCACCTCTATCTAGATCACATGACTCCAAAAATGCATTGTCGGCTGTATTTCTATTGTATCCTCTGTTAATGAATAATTGTTTTAGCTCTATACCATTATCCAAATGGTCACTCATTTGGCTACAGTTTCTCCTGATTCTCTGGATCTGGGCTTTGGGAATATTATGAATGAGGTGTTGTGGGTGACAACTTCAGGCATGTAAAAGACAGTTCCTATCTGTTGTCTTCCTAAATAAGTTACTACCCAAAGTGCCATCTGGATTTTTATATATTTCTACATCCAGGAAAGAGATTTTGTTAATGTCATACTGGATTGTAAATTTTAAATGTGGACCACTTTTTTCCAAATATATTTTGAACTCTCTAAGTTCATCCTCAGTTCCCAGCCACACAATCAGTATGTCATCAATAAAATGCTTCCAAACATCAGTCTTAGTATAGAAAGGCTCGACATCAGGGTCATAGACATTTCTTGTCTCCCAAAGACCCATACAGAAATTTGCATAGTTGGGGGCAAACATTGCCCCTATCGTAGTCCCCTTAGTCTGGAGATAGTAGTCTCCCTGAAACAAAGAGTTATTTTTTAACACATTTTCTGCACATTCCAAGATAAATTGTTTTTTATACTTCCGTGACTGTTTCATCATTCCCCAGATAGTGTTCTAGTACATTCAGTCCCCCTTCATGAAGTACATTTGTGTAAAGTGAGGCAACGTCGAGTGACACCAAAAACAAATTCTGTTCTAGTTGCATGTCATCAATGATGTTCAGGATATGCATGGTGTCTCTCACACATGTGACCTCAACTTGACCCACATATTGCCTTATATGTACATCTACATATCTGGAGAGAGGTTTAGTCAAAGAACTTATTCCAGATACTATAGGGCATCTGGGTAGGTTCTGAGTTTTGTGTACCTTGGGTAATACATATAAATGCTTTCACCAGATGGTCTACTGTTAGGAAATCTAATTCCTCTGTAGTGATTAAACCATTTAGATGTGCTTCAGAGTGAAAAAAATCAATGTCTCTTTTATAATCCTGGGTGGGGTCAGATTGTAGGTTTTTTAATTATAAGTATTATCTGTCTATTAATCTCTGCATTATACTGATCTACATGCATTACTACAATCAATCCACCCTTATCTGCCCTTTTGATAACTATTTCTGAATTGTTCTCCAAACTAGTAAGGGCTATTGCTTCCTCTGTTGCAATATTCACAAAGTCAGGTCTGTCTCTATTAGCAAGGATCTCGTTGATTTTAGTTTCACAAGCTCTCTCAAATACTTTCACCGTATCTGTATATGGGGGCATGATAGTTGAGGGAGGACAGAAGTTCAGTCTTACCTAACCATTTGCAGTAGTTACTGATCCATCAGGCCCTCCTTGCAATTGAGTTACTCTGCACATTTTTTTTTTAATGATTTTAAATTTAAATTCCTTCTCAGTCTATGTAGATCTATATAGATATCAAATTGCCTGGAGTCTGGTGTGGTCACAAAGGATAAACCCTTTTGTAGTACTTGTCTGTGATTCTGAGAGTGGGATTCCTGATATATTAATCACCAGGTTCTCCTCATCTGTTGCTACTTCCCCTCTGTGAGCGGCCCTTTCCTCTTATGTTTCCTGCCCTCTCTTCTCGTACAGTGCTTCTTGTTGTTCTGAATGTCTGGTGTTTCTGCTGCTGTTGTTGGTGTTGAAACTGCTGGTATTGATTCTGCTCCTTGAAGTGGACCACTCTACCATGTCTCCTTGGTGGTAGATGAACCTGTTCCTCCTCTTCTTCCTCTCCCTCCTCCTCCTCTGTCTCATCGATGGAAATTTCTTCAGTGCTATCATTCCCTGATTCACTGTTCGGCATAGCATGGGATGGTGAAATACTTTTATTTTTGTTTTTCAAAATAGAGTGTCACTGGCCATTCCCCTCATAATTTTGCTTTTTTTTCTGTTGTTTTTCTTTTATGTTCCAATCAAATATTCGATTATGTATATGGTCTTGTCTGTCTCTCAAATTCTTCAGTTTTTCATTTTTAATTTTATTATCTTGTCTTCTGATATTTTCTTGCAACTTTTTTTCCTAGCTGGCAAAATCTGGGTTATCTTTAAAGCCCCGTACTGCAATTTCCTTTAATTTAATATTGGCAGCAACTTCTGACTGTTGGGCTTGATAATCCTTAATTGCAGCACATATTAGTGCATCTGTGCCTAACTACAGTGATGCTTTCCAGTCTCCTGTGAAAAAATTTCTTTCAGTGCCCCATCCCATTTTTTTCAGCACTCTTAACCCTCTAGGGAAACTCCCAACTCTAAGATAGGCCTCAAGATTTAGTTTTCCCCAGTGATGTCTTCTTCCCCTCAGAATGGCCTGTTCTAATTGTAAAAATGCTGTCTTAATGTCTAAAGTGAATTCTTACTCTGCCTCATTCTGCTGACTCGAGGTATGCACAGTGGCTATCTGCGGTTCATCGCTAAAAAAGCTCTGCTTCTCCTGTAGTGCTAAATACGCTAGTTGCGTATGATCCTCTGTTCTCCCCTAGGTTAATATCCCCAAAACTGTTGGCAGACATATCTAGATGGCATCCTCTTAGTTAGAATGATTCTGAAGCACCCTCGGTTTCTGTGAGCAGCTGCTGTAATGTTTTATTCAGTTCTTGCTCACCTCACCACTGTAAGTCTCCTTTCAAATCCTTGAACAATCCCTAAAAAAAACAAGCAAGACAACAAGTTCATTCACTTGCTTCTATTAATTGGGATTGGCATTCTCCTCATGGCAGTTCTGGGCGAGCAGTGGAAATTCAAACAATACAGCACGGCAAGTCCCCACTCCAGCCCAATACACTTGTGCATGTCTCTGCTATAAAAAATGTAAATCAAAAGTCAGCACTCAGTAGAGCTACCAAGCAAGAGTTTTATTCTCACACCATGTAGTAACAAACAACTTCCTGACCAGTTTTGCACTAACGTGCATCTTCAGAGGGATAGTAGCAACCAATCTGTACTGTTCTTAAACAATACAATTCCTTAATGGTAAAGTACATTCTTTTATGTATTACAAAGTGACAGATCCAGAACTCTTCCTTAATTAAAATACCTACACCTTAAATATAAAGTGCAACAACCAGTGCTCATTTTTTTAAATATTTTTGAACTACTACTATTACTTATGCACTAAATGCCCATTTAATGTCTAGATTTTACCAGTTGCAGTATCAGTGTCCTAATAACCAGGATTATTAATTCTTTCAGGTCACATAATGTGATCACCTCCACAGGAACCTGTCATAGGAACAGACAGCAATTGTAAAGCTAAACATTTTTTCAAAGACATATGGCATATAGAGAAATCCAGAATCAATTCAGTGATAACTTTAATTTCAAAGCTTAAATAAAAACATTAAAGTGTTCAGTCAATATAGGCATTCAATCAGCATTAATTATCTACTGTATTTATATTATATACTGTATATCCACAGATAAGTATAGTAGGGAAAGGGGTGGAGTGGGAAGAGGGGGAAGGGGGAAATATGTGTAGGGTTTAGGAAAGAAGAAGAAAAAGAGTAATATGAGGACATGGAGGGGAGGGGAGGGGAAGGGGTGAGTGGGTGGGTGGTGGAGTTTGGGAGGGTTTGGGAGAAGGGGAAAAAAGGGAAGAGAGAAATAAAAAAAGAGAGGGTAGTCTTTGTTTATGTTTTCTTCAATAAACATTCATGTACTCTCCCTGCAGGTGGCCACACTGACTTCCTGCTAGGAGAATGGAGGAGTCCGAGGAGGAAGGTGCTATGGTGTCCCAGGTGGAGGAGACTGCTTCCCTTTCCACCTGGACTACTCACAAAACTTCTTTGTCAATTGTTGTTTCTTCTGCTGACAATACTACAGATAAAGTAAAACATTTGGAAGCCTCTGGAGGGAAGTTGGAGGGCAAGTCTCTTCAAAATATGAACGTTGATGTGAACACAATGACATAAAAGGTAGCTGGAACCTTTGAACCAGCCATTGCTGCTCATGTTGCAGTTCATCATGCAGTAGAAAATGTCCTAAGTGGCAAATCCAAGGAGATGATCCCTAGCCAGGGATTGTCTTTGGTGTGGCTTTCCAAGGAGCAGGTGGTGGCCCTGGAAATATTTTGCTTGGATACAAAACTCCTCAAGAAATGGGCTGCAATCCTAAAACTTATTGCAGAGGAGGAGAGGTGTCTGTGTAAAAAAATAAATTGCCACTAGTAAACAACTATATCCTGAAATGTCACTTGTTGCAGAGAAGAGACTTATAGCTTTGGAATCCATTATCAGAAATCAAATGGTACCGGCTATGGAGACATGAACAGTCACTTCTGACAGGCCCGCTGAGCCTACGGAACATTTCCTTGACAAGCCACAAGACAGCTGTCAGCTGCAACAGTTGAGCAGTTACCTCTTTGACCTTCATCAGCTGAGGAGTGAACATGGATATGAAATTGCTGGCCATGGCATGAATTGTGACCCACTGCTAGACAGTAACTTACAATGTGGAAGAAGCCCTCACCAATGCATGGTTGGGCAAAGAAGCCGGACAATTTTGCTTGGCAATCGGGCATCTATGAATCACCAAGGAAACTGCTATGTACTGAACTGAACTCCCCTGCCAAGATCTTGATTGCTTCCGAAAGCATACTGAAGGCCCCACAACCTTCACAGTCTACACAGGCAAAACATTTTGTCCTGCATGAATGCCATTATATTGGAGCCTCAGCCTCTGATGCAGCAAATGCTGTAAAAAGTGTCCCCCCTAATAGATTTATATCACCTGTGAACAGCACCACTTTTAAGTCCCAGCCATCAGATGCCTTGCAGCAATACCTAGAGCCCACAGCCTTGAAATAGCAGACAGAGTCCACTGTTTCAAAAGAGGGTCCTGCACCTGGTAAGCCAGTTTTTCACTGGAGGTACTCTCCAGTTTTGTCTTTTCCATGACTGCAGACCCTATTTTGTTTAAACACTGGAACCCTGTCCTGGAAGTTCCTCCAGCTCCCATTCCCCCTTATCTCTGCAACTATTAAAACAAGGGGACTGCAGTATTGGAGTCTAGATTAAGGACACCTTCAGTCACAAGACCCTCTACTAGTACTGCACAGTACAGCCTGAATAAGAAATACAATCTGAGCCAACAGTCTAACATTTCAAACAAACAGCAACTGGTAGAACAGAGAATGGGTGAAGGGGGTCTAGGATAAGTAACCACTCACTAACTCTCAACACCTCAAGACCTCAGTTGGAACTCTCGACTACAGAAGGGGATGGTGCAGTGCCTTCCATGTGGATGGAGGGCCCATGTTAATTCAAGCAATCCATGCAGGACAAAGAAGATTCACTGATTTCTTTAAACCTACCGCTGAGCCAGCCAAATGGCATAATGCTGTTAGACTTCAGTATGGGGGGGGGTCTGGAAGAAATCCCTCCCCGAATATTTATAGCTCACCAGCTTTCAAAGGGCAGTATGGGGTTTTTGGCGACTGAACTAAGTACTTTGATCCATACTTCAGGAGACATCTCCTATGATATAAGCTTTAAAAAACAAGCTGGACTAAGGAGTTTTTGGTCTCACTATCATGAGATGGCATCTACCCCACTCTGGTCACCTTTTATTGCCATTCCCCTAAAGAAGCCTGCCTTCAAGATGGAGATTGGGTTATTTAACAAGCATTTGTCAATGCCAAATGTTGGCTTGCTGGCACTGGCATTGGTAGTGCAGGAGTTAGAGAGATGCCTCATAGGATTGGCAGTGAAGTAGTGAACTGATGCCGACCCCAGCCCCATCATGCAGAGACTGACAGGCATTGGGGTGTGCCTGGGGTCATTGGCCATAATGCACTGCTATTTCACCTCACTCTACCCCGCAGAGACCATCAAGTGCTGCGATGTGCCTTGGGGTCTTCGGGCCTTACGCTTACCTCATTCCATAAGGAAATACTGTATACTGACATAGGTGCAGTGTAGGAGAATGGGGTGAACATTAGGGTCAAAGTGTCCAAGGCACACCTCAATGCCTGTCACTGGCTGCAGGGTGGGGGGGGTGGAATGGCGTGAGCATTACAGCCGACAATGGCAAGTCATACCCCTGACACCTATCAGTCTGTACAGGGTGGGCCAGCACGGGTGGAAATCCTAATGCCCAGGGCATTTGTTGGTATTTTCACTTCAAATTTTCATCATGGGTCATTTGTGACCCCACCTCATGAACAGTGGCGCTATGAGTTTGTTTGCCGAAAGGTAATCTTGTGCAGCGACTGTGCATTTTGACGCCACAGGTACAAAAACAGATTTCAGGTAGGATGTGAAAACTTACAGCTGCACTGTTCATGAGGAGGTATAAAAAATGGCACTGTTGAAAATCTGGTGTGAAAATATGAAAAATTGGTAACATCACAAGCGTGCGTAGAAACTGTACAACACACTCCCATAATGCAATTATTTTGAGGATTTGTATAACCAATTTTCAACATAGGCATTTTGGGAACTCCGATCATGAACAGTGTCACTGTGATTTTGTTAATCTGGCCCGAACACTGATTTCCCACAGTGAATGCGCCATTGTGCGCCACATGTGTGAAAACACATTTCAGGTAGGATGTGGAAAATGACAGCTGTACTGTTTATAATGAGATGTGAAAAATGGGCAATGTTGAAAATCTGGAGTGAAAATATTAAAAATTGTCAAAGTTACATGCGTGCGTTGAAACTGCACAATGCACGCTCGTGACACAGTCATTTTTGGGAATTTTTTGACCAAATTTGCAAGATAGGGTTTTTGGGACCCCATCTCATGAACAGTGGCATTGTCACTTCATTAATCAGTCCTGATAGGTGATTTTGCGCAGTGACCACAAAATGACCTTTTGGAGCAGAGTAACGAGATGACAGTGAATGTGTTCATGATGTGAGGTCCCAAGCACACCATGTTGAAAATTTGGAGGCAAAATTCCAAAAAATGGCTGAGAAATGCACCAAAGTTGGAAAAAACCCATTTATGCCATTATACAGCTTACTGGCATTTCTTTAGTTCCTGGTTGGCTTTGAAGAGTCTAGACATGTTTCCGGTCCACGAAGATCCTTCGTACCAAGCTTGGGGTAATTATGGGGTAAGGAGGTGTGGGGAGGTGGGGTGCGCAGGGGTGGTGTGGGTTGGGGACCCCCACAGTCGAGGACCGTTCCTTTTTCAGGTATTTAAAAAAAAAGGAACACCACGGACAGTTTTCTTTTTACAGCTGGTATGTGTCCCATGACTTTGGGGGTGATGTTGGCCACATTAGGGTGGGCTCCCAGTGTGCTTCAGAATGGGGGTGGGGCTGGAACATGCCGATGTGATTCGGCTTTCATTATGGGGAGGCATATTGGGGTGGGCTACCAGTGTGCCACACAATCTTGGGGGGGGGGATGATTTAGCATGCCGACAAGGGGATTGGGCACCCCTGAAGTCAGCTGTGTACTCATTGTGCAGCAGGCAGTGGCAGCCACTGCCACCATGTTTATTGAAATACTTCACCAGTAAAGGCATTTTGGGAGGCGTGTTATTCTGCCACTGCATGACAAGCTTATCTCTCATTGCAGTGGTACTTTCCTTACGTGTGTTGACCACTTTACGTATTTCTTGTGTGAGTGCCTGCTTGCTGGCTTATTGGGGAATGAGGGATGCACCTACTGATGCGTGCCCTGCATTCGCCCACACTGATGTACCTCTGAAATCTGTTACTACCACAAGATGTTTGCTGGCTCACAAGTGCAAGCCAACATAAAAATGAAGGGGTCAGCATCATTGATGTCCTATATTGGATGATGCATAAATGAGAGTTATTGGGCAGTCCCGGGTCAATCTTGGACTCAAAATATTTGGGCTGGCAGGAGGATGAGGGTACACTTGCCACAGAGTCAGTGCTGCAGCACCTCCCTAATTGCTTTTACCGTGGGGTATGTGGATTATCTTCTACCAGGGACAGCCCAAGGCCTATTACCGCTGTGGTTCCAGAACACATTTACTTAGTGTTTGTGATACAGTCTGCTGCGGACTCTGGGCAGAACTTGATCACCTGAGTGCACATTACAGAAATCGCATGAAATGCTACCAGTGTGAGGTGTATGGTTATTTTTATAGATCCTGTTCATGGGCCTCCCATAACAAGGAGTATCCCATGGATGAAGCAGAATATGATTTCTGAGTAAACAGAGTACAGTGTTTGGGTCCAAAGCAAGATTCCAGTAGAACCTCACAAGTCCCCCCATACCAGGACCCTGATTCTGGGTCCATATGATAAGAACTTGCTATGGCTCAGAAATTCACAACAACCCAACAAACCAATGCCCTTCCTGAGATAGATGTTTGGCCCCCTCTGCACCCACCACTGCTCCCTCTACTCTGCCCTCTCTCTCCCTTCCCTTGAGGCCAGATGTTTTACTCACTGCTCTTCCTTCCTGGCCAAACACTAGCTTGGTTTTCTTCCCTCCTACTGTATCTCTCTTCACTCCTTTCATCTCCTCCTCCTCCCCCCTCCTACTCCCTATGAAACTCTAACTATCGTCTCCTCACCCTTCTGCCTAGGTCGACTACAGTTGGTCAAGTGGCTTTCTTCTACTATCTCCCTAAACTGTGGAACTCTCTCCCCCTAACCACCCACTCTGCCACTTCTCTTCACTCCGTCTCCCATCTTGTCTGTGAACTTTACTCAACCATGTGCAACTACTCCTGATTCTTCCTTCCCTATGCCCTCTCCATATTCCTTTTCCCTCTCCCTGACCTATACCCCCCCACACCACTACCTCACTGCTCAACCCCTCTCCACCTATTTATTATATCCCACCTATGTACCTCTCTGCATTTAGCTGTAATATGCCTAGGCACTTTGGTCCCTTGCTGGGTGTTTGTTAGGTCTCTCTATGAACAGCTGTCCAAATTTGTAAATTCAATTGTATATGTAAAATTGTAAATGTTAAATTGTTTATATTGCTATAATCTGCTTATTTATTATGTTTCCTTCTTCTCACTGTGCAGTCTGTATAGTGTGGACCAGTGGCTTAACAGCTGGTAGCTCCTACTTGTGCATTACAGCACACTGGACACAAGTACCTAGGGTAATATTTGACTCTAGGCATGGGAATAATTGCAGTAAGCCCAATTGTGGTGGTAGCAACACTCCAGGTATTGAACAGCATGCCACACTGACAATAAAGAGTATAAGTTGATCACACATGTGTGAGAAAATATTGGAAGTGCTCCTTACAAAGACTGATGAGTGGCTTCACCCTCATTCACTGAAAGCAGGTTTCATTGTGAGCGATAATGGCTGGAATGTTGTGGAATGCATCAGTGATGAGGGTTTTTTCAGAGTGCCATGCCTGGCACACTGTCTTAATTTCATTGGTCAGGGGTTTCTAATCAATTCTGATATCAAGGACATGTTGACTGTGGTCTATCACATCTGTGTCCACTTTGTCCATTCTGGAAAGGCCCGTGACCAGCTCTGTCATCTGCAAATACAAAACAAACTGCCTCAGCACTGTACGAAACTGGATGTTGTCACCAGATGGAACCTGGCACTGTACATGATTGAGTGATTGTACGAGCAGTATAAAGCCATATCTGATTATCTGCCACTACATACAAGCCGTGATAGTGCCAGAGTATCCATGTCTCTGACAACAGAGCAGTGGCACCAAATGGATGACCTGATCATGATTCTCAGGCCATTTGAACGTGCAACACAGGCAATGATTGTGGACTCTTCCTCTATCAGTCAATCCATTCCACTACTACATGTGCTGAGGCAGACACTAGTGAATGTGCAGTAAGTGCTGGAGGCATGTGGAGCTAGTGGAAGTTGTGCTTTAATGGAACACATGCTCCATGTCTTAGACTGCAATACACATATTTCTGGCATTCTGCAGTCTGAAGATTTTGAGATTGCCACCATGCTGGACCCACACTATAAGAGTAGGCTTGCATCAGTAATTGAAGGTGGGCATCATCAGGTCCAAAAGTTGGCTGGTCTTCTAATAAGAAGGGTACATGGGCACAGATGCCAAAGACACATTTATCTGAGGCACAACATGAAACTCCACAGAGACTGGTTGTTGGTACCACCAGCTCACATGGGAAACAGACTGAGAAAACATGCAAGTTAAAAGAGAAAATTCCAAATCCCATTTGGGATGTGTTAGATCAGGTGGTAGTTGAAGACATGGGAGAAAAGGAGGAGGAGGAAGAGGAGACTGATGAGGCAGCAAGACTGTGGGCAGCGCAATGCATGGTAGATGCATATTTGTCAGATACAAGGCACCTTACCACCACCGACAACCCCTTGCCATATTGGAGCAGCAAGGTCACTGAGTTGCCAGCACTGACCTCAGTTGCAATGAAATAGCTCAGCTGCCCACCTTCGAGTGTCAGTGTGAAGCATGTATTCAGATCAGCTGGGGCCATTGTGTGGGACAGGCACACCAATGAGTCATCAAAAATGTTGACTTGCTAACATTTATTAAAATGAATGAGGGGCAAATTCAGCACAAGACAATCATGTCCATGTTTCTACCACATGAAGGTGGTAGTGGTGGTGGTGGTGAAGATGAAGAGCAAGGTGTTGTCAGCATTAGCAAATTGTCTTTTACCACTTAAGTGGATGAAGCAGTAATGGAGAGAGAATTCCCATCTGGTGACAACTCCAGTCTGGAAGACTGTGAGGCTGCTTCCTCAATGACGTTGAAGCATAAAGAAAGATGTGTTGTTTCCCTCCTTTCCCTTCATCAGTATAATCCTTTCTTTATGATTCCCAATTCTGTTCTTTTCAGTTATTTTATTGTTCCCCATCCCTAATTATTGTGTGACTGTTTCCTTGCACCTAATTGATTACCTGCCTCCACCACCTGAATGTGATGTCTAAGGACAATGCCTGCTCCAGCCAGCAAGACACAGCACCACCTCCTCCTCCTTCCCTGACCTGCTTGGGTTCTACATAGCCACAAACAGCATGGGACTCCACCTCCACACTGATGCAAATATTGTTCTGACTCTAGGAAATACTATTTGGCTTTATCCTATGGTACAAGTTACAAAACTCCCTGACTTAAAAACTCATATAAATGAATAGAATGTTTGCTCTGAGATAATATCTACTGGATTTGGAATTGACAATCCACATCATGTGGAGCAACTAAAACAATTTGCCGAGAATCCAGAATCGATACTGGGGATGGTACCACCACAACTCTACTGCAGCAGTCCAATCTGGAACTGTAAAACAGGATACTCAAGTCGACCCTCCAGCCAGCCAGCTTATCAAGGCAGCAAGACCTCGGCTCCAGCAAGACCTATCTTTGTTTGTTGTAATGGTAAGTCACTTTCACTGTCGTTCACAGTCCTTATCCTCACTGGTGGTGGGTGACTCCAGTCCTTGGTCTTGCAGAGGATGAATGGCCTTCCACCTTAGAAAGACTTTAAAATGTTTTTCTTTCTTTCGTTTTGTCTCCTTGCAGGTTTCAGCATTCACAGGGATGACTGCAAAAGACAGTCACAAAGCCAGACAGCCCTCAAGAAAAAGAAAAGTGTTACGTGATGTCTTCTTAAACCATCTCAGTGGCACGCACCAGCCAGTAAACATCATGGCCAGCAGCACTAATGTAACGGTAAGTATCATTATGATTTCCTTTTTTTTTTCTTTTTGGTCTCCTTTTTCATAGGTACACAGTGTGCCACAGTGGCCAAAGGGAGACTAAATTTTATTTTATTTATTTATTTATTTAGCTTTTGTTGACCGGGTAAGTGCACTAGACAAATCCTGCCTATTTTCAGGCACGACCCGGGGGAGGGGGATACAGATGAATGCCAACTGATCTTGAACCAGATTAAGCTGTTGGTGGTATTTTTAGTGAATGAGGGAAATTTGGCCAGGACACCGGGGAAATTCCCTACTCTTTTCGATAAGTGCCATGGGATCTTTAACATCCACCTGAACTACCACCAAACCAGGCAGATGGGACCTTGGTTTAACGTCTCATCCGAAAGACGGCACCTCAGAAATGCAGCACCCCTCTCATGCTGCATTACAGTGTCAGTACTGGGACATTAACCCAAGTGCCAGATGTGGGAACTGAACCCACAGCCTTCTGATCTCCCGGCCTCAGAGGCGAGTGTGCTACCTACTGAGCCACTGACACTGACATGACTGAAATAATTTCTCATTTTTATTCACAGGTGACAGGTATAGTAAGATGGGGAGTTGACAACGGCTATATGGTGTGACCACCACAGTGGCCGAGTGAAGCAAAATCATTTCTATTTTTTCTTCACAGGTGACAGGTATAGTAAGATGGGGAATCAATAATAGCTATACTGTGCAGCTACCACCACAGTGGGTACTCGAGTAGAGTCTAAATAATCTTTTCTTGTCTTCACAGATCCCCTGTGCTGCTGTCTCCTGCTCCAACAATCAAGCCATCTCCCTCTTCTCTGCCTGGACAACATTGCAAAAGACATCTGCTGAAAATTACCTGAAATTAGAGCAATAGCGACAGAAAAACATTTAGCCTGACATCTGCAAAACTTTTCAGAATAACCCACCCCCCAAAAAAATGCTTACCTTCCAAGGTTGGAAAAAAATAGCTGAATTTCGAAAAAGATACAGGCTAGACCTTTGCAGCAACATGATTTCATCACCCTAGTGATAATACCTGAAAATATAAAAACAGTAAAATAAAGGGTTAGAAATAAAGTGGTTACAACCCCCCCTCCCCCAGTTAAAAAAAGGAAATAAAATACTTACCTTTGCTGGTAGGTCACAAAGCTATTGAGTAAAGAGAATAGCAAACTGCATCTTTTTCTATGCAAAGTACTGGAATGGTCTGTTAATGTCTTCACAGTTTGTATATCATTTTGGCATAAATGGAGCTGTAAATGTGGAAGGGGCCAATGAACAGGTTCGAACAGATTCTCCAGAGGGGTGCAATGAAGTGATCTAATTCCTCCAGGAGCTCCTTTTTATTATTTAGTGTTGAGAGAATTTTCAGAAGTGAGAAATTGATATATTGTGCTTGGCAGTTGTGTGTACTAAAGTGCTTGACAACACAGACTGTCTGAGAGGTTGACCTAAACAGCATAGTAGCAGCTGCAGCAGCAGCAGTTTATAGCCAGCATTACTGATTTCAGGTTTGGGAGAGAATTTCCAGAAATGAGAAGTATAGAGGATGATGGATGGGTACCAGTTGATAACAGTGCTTTCTGTGTTCCCTTCAAGAGGTTGTCATGACAACCTAGTAAACCTCAAGAGGTTTACTGTTGGCATGACAACCTCGAGAAGGGTGCTCCATTTTGTTGTTAACTGGCGCCCATCCATTGTCTTTTATAGTGTATGGGCAACAGTTAAACAAAATGTATCCTTACTTTTCTGTTTTTTGTTTTGCGTTGCTCTCTTTCAGAGCCATCTCTCATCTCCGTGGCCATTTGCTGAAATGCGGATGTTTCTGAGGCACGCATGTGCAAAGACGTTCAGTGTTGTTATACTACTGTTGTGGCATACTTAAGAGAGTATAACAACCTCTTGATGTCAACAACAGTAATTTAACAACAATAGGAATTCATTGAATTCCATCACTAATAGCCCTCTTCCATACACTAGTTATATATTGTACTTGGTAGTTGTGCATACTACAGTGCTTGACAACACAGACTGTCTGAGAGGGCAACTTAAACATCATAGTAACAGTGGCAGCAGCAGCAGCAGCAGTTTATTACCAGCACTACTGATTTCTGGTTTGGGGGAGAATTTCTAGAAGTGAGAAATCTATATATTGTGCTTGGCAGCTGTGTGCACTTAAATGCCTGTACTGAAATTCTGTCTACTTTGTTTCCCTGGAACATTTGCACTACTGTTGTGTAGTGAATTACAGGAAGGGCAGCCGGGGGGGGAGTGAGTGAGACACACAGTGCAGTGCCATGTAGCAGCAGTAGTTGAGAACAATTTTAGTGATAGTGTAAGGACTGTACAGTTGCACAAGAAAGACAACAATATAGATTTTTTGTTTTGAATGGATGATAACAGAAGAATTTCAAAAGATAGATAGAACAAAGCAGTAGCAGAACTCAAGACATATAGATAGAGAGAGAGAAATAAAGATGGATGAATATTGTTTTCTTTTTAAGTTTTTAAATTGTTTTTTTGTTTTTAGAGTTTAACAGTGCAGCAGCAACAGAAATAAAGTGATACAGACAGACAGAGAGAAATAAGGATAGTTGAACACTTTTTAAACGTTTTTATTTCTTTCTTTCTTTCTTTATTTCATTTTTAGGGTTTAACAGAGGGTAAAGAAGAAAGACAAAAGAAAATATCTGGTTTGGAAGGCAATGGCCTGGGGACAGAGAGTGCAATGCCACTTGTCAGTTTGGCCAAACCCTCCAGGATGGTTTGCTGATTTTGCAGCACCACCTCCAACAGCTCCTTCATCCCCACAACTTGCTGAGAGAGTTCCCCTACCTTAACAATAAAACAATTGGGTAATTGTGCTTCAATTCCTTAAGATCAGCTCCCTTGAAGGTGTCCAATGAACATTAGAGTCAAAAATTTCAGAGCAGGGAGCTTAGGCTTCCTTTTCAACAAATGTTCACTTGATCACATGTAGTTTTTTCACTTCTTTTATTTTGTTTAAGATCCCCTACGGTTCGCTCCTTTGAACTTGTTCATTGGGCATTTAATATCTGTTTTAAACAGAAAAGAGATTTTCGTGTTTATACTGAAACTTCATTTTTCCAAAACATCTTATTTCTTTTAATCAAATATCTTTTTCAAGAACTCATAACAATTATTTACCATTGAAATTTCTGTTACTGCTTGTTTCTACTGTGCAATAATATCTCCAGTCTCAAAGCTCTCTACAATAGTAAACAAACCAAAAAAGGTTTTTAAATAAAAATTACACAGGATCTAACACAATCCATGAGATCAGTTCCTTCATTTAACTTCAGTATATACTTGAAAACTCCATAACCGATCACATACCTTAAGAGCCACTAAGTTATTTTATCAAATTAACTTCTTATGTTTCATGAAAAAGCCCAATGGCGTTTTTTAAGTTCCAATTCTAATATGCGCATGCTGCAATAAACAGAAAAGATTTTATAGTATTTTATAAACTGCTTTTAAATTTATGTTCATATTTTAACTTTGATTAAACACTTAAGAAATGGAGTTTAAAACTCCAAAACCATTCCCATACCTGAAGTGCCACAATATCTTTATTGTAAGAGATTTATTCTCCAAAATATATTTAGAGACTACTGAACTTATTCCTTACTTTGTGGATCGATAGTGTTGCCCATATAACAAAAAAGGGGCTCATTTTACTCATTCCATTTCAGATTTACAATCTTATACTTTCTATCATTTAAATAGGGATGCATTTACCTTACATTTGTGGAAACGCTCTCGTATTTTGGCAAAAGCTCTTGCATATCAAAAGGGCTCCTTACATGAAGCCATAATAGCATTTCCAAAATGTTGAAAGGCTCTCAAGGAGCGTCTTCCTCTTGAGCCTGCTTGGAATTTCTGCCAGAGTGATGTATCATGCTTTGTACCTCTCGCATGATGCGAGTGTTGCTAAGCAACTGTACACTCTACCCTCTGCTAACAGAGCGAAGAAACAGCTTTTCCAAGCGGGCTCTTAGTACAGATTGTCATGAACTGTGTATATCAAGCAGATGATTTGTACTTCTCAAAAGCCATATTTATATTAAGCCATTGTAAGGATGCAGTAGATTTTAAACCAACACATAATATCGTTAACATGTTTTAATAGGTGTCCATAAGTTCTCTCTTGTTAATTTTACACTTTGAACAATATTTCAAATCTCCTACTAATGGCTTATTTTTGAAATACATCAGGGATACAGAGTGCTGGCTGGAGTAGGAATTCCAGAAATCCCCAAAACATTTCCAATCATATATATATATGTTACCAATCGTTTCTGAACAAATTCATGTTGTTTACATAGTCCCATTATAGTATTTGCTATCAAACAATGTTCTTTGTTATTACAATTAATTGTATAAGAATTAAATCATCTATATATTTATGCTTTGTCTAATTAGCTCTTACACAAATTCCATATTTATTGGAGAATAAACTTAATACTGACTTCAGAACCACTACTGTTTTAACCTTAACCATTTTCTGATTTCTCTACAACACTCCAATCTTCCACAAGTGCAGCTATTACATGCATACTTGCCAATTGCTATCTATATTCATCCCTATTGATGGGTTTAAAGTTTTAAGTTGAAAAATCCATTTAATCTCTGTTTGTTCTAACATTTTTATAAAATTGCCTCCTCTATGTGATGGTTTAACTACCTCTAACCCCCAAAATCTCAAAGAGGCTCCTGTGTATCCTGCTTGATTAAAATGTAACACTACTGGTGACTGTTCATCCTTATCTCTTATGTCACCCTTATGTTCTAATATTCTCTTTTTGAGGACTCTCTTAATTTGGCCGACATATAGTCGGTCACATGGACGCTGTATAACATATACTACTCCCTCTGTATTACAGTCTATGTGTTCCTTAATTTTGAATTCTGCATTAAAGTGAGTGTGCCCTCACTGCAGCACCCAAGTCTGACTGCAGGTCCCTCTCTCAGTCCCCTCCATCTCCCCCTCATACACCGGTGTACCATGTATCTTTCTGTTGCCCAAGGAACCAGTAGGGGTGGCACCAACTCCACCCCTCTTACAACCTTTACTTCTCAGATGCTCCTCCCACTCTTTGCAGTGCCTCCCTCTAAGGTGTGTGTGTGTTGCCCACCTGTCACCAAATGGCTTACCCATTTCCCATGTCGAGCAACAGTGTGGCATAGTTTGCAGGTGACCACACTGTTGTCGGTGGGGTCAATATCAAAAAAGTCCCAAACAAGGGACTTTGGCTGCTGCTGATGAGGGGAGGAGCAACATGGTTCTGGCTATCCTCATGGTGTGCAGGTGGTGGTGGTGGCGGTGATGGTGATAGTATAACAGATGGCTGGGCTGGAGCTCCCTTAGCTGTGGATGGTGGTGGTGGTACACTTCCCTCATCTTGTTGCTGGAGGTTCTGTGCTATGGGGCAGGGGGATTGGTTGCTGCTGCTGTCTCCTCCTACTGCCAGTGCCATAGGCCAGGCCCTCTTGATGCAGAAAGCATGCATCTCCCATCTGCTGCCTTCACCTCCATCTACTTCTGACCGCTCCCACTCATTTTAAATCTCCCAAGAAACAAAGAGTAAAAAGACAGTTAAAAAACACACTAAAAGACATGAAAAATAGCACAAATAAAAGTGTTCAATACAAAGAAAATAACAGCTAAAGAGCAATTAAACAAGGACTCGTGAACTGTACAGTCAAAAAAAAATGAAGAACAAGCAAAAAAAGCTGAAAAAATGTTGTTTTTTTTTGGCTAGGTTTTACTATGCAAAGAGCAGATCTGTTCCCTTCCACTAACTAGCTCAAACTGCAAAGTGAAACTAAGGATAAGTAAATACATAGAACAGCAGCATGTGACCTGCAGAAGTTCTTTCCATGTGACCTCAAGCACTAGTCATTTACCAGTAGCCTCCTTTTGAACAGACTTTGCCTGTCTCAATGGCGAAGTTACCGGTGAAGTCGCTAGTGAAGTTAATAGGCAAATTTACAAGATAATGATAAATCTTTGTGGATTTCTCTGCTGAAATGAAGTTGGTAACTACAACTCTATTCATCTATAGTCAGAATAACATTTATTTGGCTCCAATTTCTGTCCTCCATGTCTAGCATAAAGTTAATTGAATCAAACGTTTTGTATGACCTGCACTTAAAGGGACACTGTCATCTTTTAGTTGCTTTTTTAGTGCCTTGGCAAAAGGATTGTTTTAGCACTATATAGCAATAGCTTACACTGGTAAAGTGACAACTGGACCAAAAAGGTTAAGTCAACCTTTGTTTGCAAATTTTTTAATGTTTCTCCTGACCCAACTTAAACTTGCCTTGAGTGGACTGTTCCTTAGTCACGTTCAGGTTCAACATGGTGCCAAAGTGCCCATTAACCTATACTGTAACTTACTTGAAACAGGACAAGTAAAATACAGTTTTTGATACCTGCCAGTGTCCTGAGTGTCATAAAGTAGCTCGTTTAGAAGCCAGAAGGTGAAGGAAGGAAACATATTCAATTCAGTGCTTCAGAGTAACTGGTAACTGGTATTTTTCCTTTAAACTTAGATTGTAGGCTTGTAGTGACACTATACTTTCTTTCTGTGTTGTCTTTACTTATAATTGTTTTTGGGCTGTTGAAAATTTAAAAAATAGTGGTGGTGTAATTCTGTGCTGTCTTTAATTGCTGCAAATTTTCGACCCCCGTCCCACCTTCCCCAACTCTTAATTATATGCCCTGATAAATCTGATTGACAGGAGCTAAACACAGGGTATAGTAAGAGGTGTGAAGTAGGAGGGCATAAGGGGAAGAAGACCACCCTCAACACGACAAGTTTTGACTCATTTATTTATTTATTGGTTTCTTTTTCCTTAAAAAATATATATCTAAGGATCAGTTACAGGATTTTTAGTACTGTAAATAAATAAAAAGAGAACTAAGAGAGCTTTCAGTAGCAGATAAGTAGTGGAATTGCAGTATAATGTGGGGAGTGGTGCAATGCAGTGGCTGTGGGGCAGCCATATTCAGGCAGACCTTCTGGACACTGAGGTGCTGCCCTATCTGGATGCATCTCTCGGGACTGCGGGATGAGGTAGCCAGACTCAGAGCGGAAGTAAACTGGGTCAGGAGTACCATCACCCCTGTCCAGGAACCACCCAGTCCAATGCAACTGCCTCAAAGGATGCGAGAACGAGGAGCACTTGGATGACAGTGGGCTCAGGGAGGGTTAGAGCAGTCAGGCAGAGGCATCCCAGATCCTATTCTCTCAAGAACTCATATGCCACACTGGCAAATGAGGACAACCAAATAGAGGTACCCAGGGAAGTGGAAGGAAAGGATGTGGAGGTTAGGCAAGGAGGTGACCTCAGTGGGGAAAGCAGTGGACCCCAGAGGAGGAGGAAGCGAATCCTGGTGGGGGACTCCATCATAAGAGGGATCCAGCTAGGAACACAGGAGGGGGAGGACAGGGAGGTGAGGTGCCTACCAGGTGCCACGGCATGGAGGGATGGAAGGAAGATACTGGGATCACTGGGAAGGCAAGACAGGAGGGTGAGCTGGATGTCATTATCCACCTAGGTACTAATGACTTGGCAAATGGGGAGCCAAAGGAAGTTCAGGAAGAGTTTAGGAAACTGGGGAGGGACTCAAACAAGTAGCTACTTCTGTCACTTTCTCAGAAGTACTACCTGTGAGAGGCAAGGAGAGCATAGGTGCATGCACCAGGAACTTTAACTCATGGTTGAAGAACTGGTGCTGTGAGGAAGGGTTTGGATTCATTGGTGACTGGGGACCCATCTGGAGGGATGGAGGTTTGTTTAAGCCTGACGGCCTGCATCCATCCTGGAGGGAATCAAGCACTCAATGATAAGTTTAAATGCTACATTGACAAGCATTTAAACTAGCAAAGGTGGCAGGCCAGCAAGGATGATACCTACTTGCTCACCCCACAGCTAGTAATGGAACCAGTGAACCAGAGGAGTGGCTATCTCTGCAAAGCACTGTGCAAAGATGGAGATTAGTGTCCAAAAGGTGGATAAGCAGAAAAGGGCAAAATTCAGCAGAAGGGCAGACAGCAAGGAGAACCAGGGATAAATGACAACCAAGGAAGGGGCTGAGTAGAACAGTGAAGCAGTCTAGGAGGTCAAATCATGGAAAGCCATGTGTGCAAATGCCGAGCCTTAGCAACAAGATGGAAGATCTGGAGGCTGTCATGGTACAGTCAGACCTGGACATTGTGGCCATCACTGAAACCTGGTGTAATGATAACCATGACTGGGAGATGGCCATACCTGGCTACAACATATTCAGAAGAGACAGAGCAGGCAGGAAGGGAGGAGGAGTGGCTTGTATGTGAAAAATGACATAAGGGCCACACAGATCCAGGAGGAACAAAATGGGGAGAGATACTGTGGGTTAAGCTGGAAAGGAAAATGGGGCCAGCCATCCGCACAGGTGTGGTCTATAGACCACCAGCCCAGGAGGAAGAAACAGATAGGGAGCTGATGCTAGCCATCCAAAATATGGCAGACAAGGGTGAGGTAGTACTGGTTGGAGACTTCAATATACCAGACGTGGACTGGAGCATCCCAGCAGCAGCATCAACTAGGAGCAGATTTATCCTGGACTCCCTTCAGGGTGCCTTCCTCAAGCAACTGGTCATGGAACCAACTCGGCAGAAGGCAATACTGGACCTTGTGCTCACAAACAGGGACAGTGTGATGGGGGTAACAGTGGGGGAGAACCTGGGTAATAGTGACCACCAGTCATTGTGGTTTGAAATCACAGAAAGAGCAGAACCAAACCACACAAAAACACGTATCCTGGATTTTAGGGGGGCAGACTTTGGGAAAATGGGGAGATGCTTGAAAGAGGCATTAAGGGGAATGGGACAGGAATCAGGGATTGAGGAACAGTGGGCAGTATTTAAAATGGGGATTATAAGAACAACAGAATTATGCATTAAGCAGGTTAGCAAGAGGAAAAGAAAGAGGAGACCATTATGGTTTTCCAAAGAGGTAGCAAAGAAAGTGAAAGCCAAAAGATTGCATTCAGGCAATACAAAAAGACACAGGCAGAAGGGGATAGGGAGAAGTACCAGGAGAAACAAAGGGAGGCAGGAAGTCAGTAAGGGAAGCCAAAGCTCAGACAGAAGAACACATTGCAAAATCAGTGGTTAAGGGACAAAACCTTTACAGGTACATAAGTGAAAAAGAAGGACAAAGGGAGGATAGTGAGACTGAAGGGGAGGATGGGAGCGCGTGGAGGATGACAACAGTAAAGCTGACATATTGAACAGGTATTTCTGCTCAGTCTTTACTAAGGAAGAGGCGGGTAATGGGTCTGAAGGAGTACAAGGGGTGAGAATGGTGCAGAAATGGACAAGTCCCTTTACGAAAAGGGTCCTGAAGGAACTGGAAGTAATAAGAGCTGATAAAGCAGTGGGGCCAGATGGGTGCACCCCAGGGTCCTAAAGAACTAAGAGAGGTGGTGGCTGAACCTCTGGCTATCCTGTTCAGCCAATCACTGGAAACAGGGAGGTACCCAAAGACTGGAGGACAGCAGATGTAGTCCCTTATACAAAAGTGGGAACAAAGAGGAAGCAGGGAACTACAGACCAGTCAGCCTCACCTCGGTAGTGGGAAAGATCATGGAAGCACTACTGAAGGAGAGATTGGTGGAACATCTGGTTGTCAATGGACTACAGGACCCAAGGCAGCATGGTTTCACCAGGGAGGTCATGTCAGACCAACCTCATTGAATTTTTGACTGGGTGACTAGGGAGGTGGATCAGGGAGGGCAGTGGACATGGCCTATCTGGACTTCAGCAAGGCCTTTGACACTGTGCCACATAGAAGACTATTACACAAACTGGGGAATATAGGGTGTGCAGGACAGTAGTGTGGTGGGTAGGTAACTGGCTGGGTGGCAGGACACAGAGGGTGGTGGTAAATGGCTGTCACTCCACAGAGGGAAGAGTGACCAGTGGGGTACCACAGGGATCAGTGCTGGGACGGTCCTATTCAACATCTTCATCAGTGACATTGCACAGGATATAGAAGGCAGAATTTCACTGTTCGCTGATGACACAAAGCTCTGTAACAGAGTAGACACACCAGAGGGTGTAGACAGAATGAGAAGGGACCTGCAGAAACTTGAAGAATGGTCAAGGGTTTGGCAGTTGAAATTCAATGCAAAGAAGTGCAAAGATAATGCATATGGGGCACAAAACCCTGGCACAATATATCAGTTGGGGGTGAGGATATAGCATGCACCAAGCAGGAAAGGGATCTTGGGGTTGTCATCTGATGACCTCAAGGTAGGGAAACAGTGTGACAAGGCATCAGGTAAAGCAAATAGGATGCTGGGATGTATAGGCAGGGGCATCACCAGCAGGAAAAGGGAGGTCATAATTCCGCTATACAAGACACTAGTGAGGCCCCACCTGGAGTACAGTGTACAGTTCTGGAGACCATACCTACGTAAGGACATAGACAGGGTAGAGAAGGTTCAGAGGAGGGCAACAAAGATGGTGCATGGGTTGCATCACAAGTCCTATGAAGACAGGTTGAAGGAACTGAACATGTACTCCCTGGAGGAGAGGAGGGAGAGAGGGGATATGATAGAGACATACAAGTATCTTACAGGGAGGAACAGGGTGCAGGAAAACACTATTTTTAAGCGAAAAAGATGTTTCAGGACTAGAGGGCATGGGATGAAGTTGGAGGAGGACGATTCAGAGGAAACATGAGAAAGAATTTCTTCACAGAACGAGGTGGTGGACAAGTGGAACACCCTGCCAGAGGAAGTGGTGGGGGCTGAAACAATCACGGGATTTAAGAATGCATGGGATAGACATAAAGGAATTCTAGAGGTCGGGGGTAAGGGGAAACAGACTTCTAGGAAAACAAACTGAACTTACAAGCTCAAATGGGCAGACTAGGTGGGCCATAGGCCCTTATCTGCCGACACTGTCTATGTATCTATGTATCTATGTTTAGAAAAAGAAGCACTGTAGCAGAAATATTTTTATGATTAAAATGTAAAGCCATGGCTCTGGGCATGCACATTAGCGCCAGCTGAATTAACCTTTTTAGTCCACATGTCACTTTACGAGGGTGAGCTATTGCTTTATAGTGCTAAAACAATCATTTTGCCAGGCACTAAGAAATCAACTAAAAGCTGACAGTGCCCCTTTAATTATTTTTCCTGGTCTACCTTTCTTCACTTGTTTTCTGATGTAGAAAATCATTTGATGATCAGAGAAGGAATCTGGTAATACTCAGCATGACTCAGAATAATCTTGGTGTGTAATTAAAATTATATTCAATATTTTAGAAGTGTTATGATGTTTTGTGTTTAGCCTAGTAACCTCATTTATAAGCTGTGTCATGTCTAGGTTTAATTTAAAATACATTAAGCTTTGTTTATTATCTATTTTCCTCCAGTCAACATTTAAGTCCCCTATAATTAGTAGCTCATGGCGCATGACTCTTTACATATTATAGTAGGTTGAAGTATATCAAAAACATTTATATTTGCTTTTGTGGGTGGTACATTCCAAACAGCATGATAGGCTTGATAAAGGGTAGTTGAATATTTAGAATTAAAACTTCACACCCTATCCAGTCAATCCTGTACTAATTTCTATAATTTTTAAAATTGTTTTCCCATAATTTATAGTCCCCCTCCACTTTTAGTTCTATATTTTCTCCATTCATAATAACCTTCAATATTAATTTGGTTATCTGGAATTTTAAGATTTAGCCATGACGCTGATGTTACCATAAGGTCAGGTCTATAGCATGTAGCCTACTCTCTGATATGATCTGCTTTGTTCAAAATGCTTCTTGCATTAACATGTACCAAACATATCCCCTCCACTCATTTCCATTTCCATGGGCCCTCCCCTTCCCCATCACTTACCAACCCCATATGTCTGTCCCATGCCTTCTTGGATCCCTCCACTGTTTCAGCCCCCACCACCTACTCTGTTAGTTTGTGCCAGGCCTCCACCACCCTCTCCATGAAGAATTGCCCCCTTATATTGTCTCTATATCTTCCACCCTCCAATCTTAGGCTATGCCCTCTAGTTTTAGCCCACTCCTTCCTTTTAAATAAGCTCCCCTCCTTCACCTTATTGATCCCTTTCACACACTTAAAAGTTTCAGTCATGTCCCCCTCTCCCTTTTTTTAACTTTTTATTTATTCTTCCTACCCCCTGGGCATCCTTCAGGAGTGCCCACACAGATCTCCACCCTACTCCCAACCTGAACCCTCCGCATCTCCCCACGACTCCCTCCCCCGATCGACCACAGACAGACCCAACCCCCAGTACCATCTCCGGGGCTGATTCCGCTCCTCCCTCAGTGACTACTCCTAAGTGTGAGGGGCCTACCTATATGTCTGGGCCACCGTCATCTCACCAGTGCATAGGAGGCATTTTTAGTTGTTTTTGTTCCCACCCCCTCGGAGCTCAGATAGCATGGCAATGTAGCGCCATAGCTCCACCCTCCCCCTGGTATGCACCACGCTGCTCAGTCGGCGAACCTCAGCCACCGCCAGAGGTCGCTCCATGAGCGAGCGTATCCCCTCCCCTCCCCTGGGAAGAGAGAGCAAGTAGTCCTCCAGACGCTGTCTCTTCCCCGCTGACTCCTGCAACTCCCTGCTCATTCCCACCTGGGTCACTGGCATGGTGCGAGGTGTGGCGTCCAGCACCTCAACCCTCAGTGCCACCAGGCCGGACCCCCCCTCTCCCTTTTGGTCTCCAATGGGTACAGATCCAATTCCCTACACCTCTGCTCATATGGCATCCCCTGCACCATCTTAGTTGCCCTTTTCTGAATCCTCTCTAGCCCATCAATGTCCTTGCATAGGTGCGGTCTCCAGAACTGGACCCCATTTTTTTTGAACATGTTCAAACTACATTTGGGATACTCGCACCCCAAAGTAATGGGTGGGAAGATTTTTTATTGTACCTTAATATTCCTGAATTACCAGATGTGGTAAGATACCTTCTTCAGGAACCCATCTGGAAGGATGCCGTATTGACAGCTAGTGCCTCTCTGACCTCAGATATGGCTCCATGGGAGGATTGGCTCCAGGGAGAACTCTGTAAATTTCTTTTTTTTTTATTCAAAGTTTATTCACCACATTTTCCACATTACAGGAGGCAGTAATGAGCACTTTGACATAGGATTCATAAAACAAATCAAATCATACTGCCCCCAACCCTTCCCTCCCCCCTCCCCGCACAGCAGTTCATTCTAGCACTGTTATCACCCGCTAACTACCTATACCAAGAGTAATTAAGGTGGTAACCTCTGCTACACACTACTTCATAGCCACCATAATTAAAGAATGAGGGGGATCCCAGATATCCTTATACCTATGTAGTCAGTTTTGAAGGCTAGCAATAGCCTTCTCTGTACATATATTTGCTAAGATCTCATGGAGCCACTCCTGATATGTTGGTCCAGTCCTTTCCTTCCAACACCTGAGAATGACTTTTTAACTGAGAGCGCCACCATAGATATGCAAAATCTCTGGATTTTAACCTTTATGGAGGAGAGATCCCCCAACAGGCAAATATCCAGTGTAAAATAGTCCTGTAGACCCAGTAAAGGATCCAGATTGGTTTTTATTTGCTCTCATAATGATGCTATCTGGGGGCATGACCAGAAAAAATGGAAAAGTGATCCTGCATCCTGGGAACACTTATTACACCTATCGGTATCAAGAAGGCCCCATTTCATCAGTTTAGTTTGGGTATAGTATAATTTATGCAGGATATGGAACTGCATGAGATGTAATCTATCTTGGGATACATATTTATGACAGTACATCCAGAGGACGGGCCACTTAAAAGTATAGTGGGGAAAAAATGAAACCCAGAAGTTGGTGGGGCCACCACCGCGTCCAAACCTCCATCAGAACAAGACTTGATAAATCTTAGAAATCACACCAGAAGAGACTAATAAAGGGGAAAGTTCAGATACCAATGCAAAGGTCGGTGGATGGGGTGGAGTGGCCCCAAAGACCATGGTTAACAAGTGTCTCAGTTGAAACACTTTAAAAGTCTGAGACTCAGGTATTTTAAACTTGTGTATGAACTGAGAAAATGAGAGCCACTCACTGACTTCATCCAGAAATGAAGTTACTATCCCCTCTTCTAAGTGAGGGAACCAAGAATGGGAAATTTTCTGTTTGTTTATAGTGAAAGTCGGGGAATTCCAAATAGATTGAGCAAGATCATTACTTTGATTATAACGCAGGAAAGAGCACAATTGCGAATGTACTCTTAGTGAGGTCATGATAGTGGGACATTTATTAATATCTTGCATCTGAGAAATTTTTAGATAGAGTATGGTCAGGGGGTCCATGTTCATAGATTGGAAAAAATCTAATTCGATCTTAAGCCAAACCGGGTTCATGTTATCTGGACCCGGTCTTACCCATCTCAGATATTTAGCCAAATGACTAGCCCAGTAGTAGATGGGCAAGTAAGGAATCCGCAATCCCTCTCATTCTTAGGGGCAGCTAACTTGTGGTATGCCAGCCTGGAGGTCTTATTCGACCAAATAAACTTGGTAAAGAGTTTATGTGTTTTCTGAAACCAACTTAGGGGGACGAATGAATTAAGATGTGACAAAGGATAAAATAAACGGGGAAACACATTCATCTTAATAATATTAATACGACCCAATAAAGATAATGGGAGTTTATCCCATCTCTCTAAATCTTGAGTGATCCTCTGCAAAAGGGGGTCCAGGTTCTCCTTAAACCACAAGGAGGGATTACGCGTTAATTTTATGCCTAAATATTTAATAGCCCGGGGTGACCAGCATAGTCCCAGCGAAATAATGTCAGTCTTAAAGACTTTATGGTTAAGAGGGAAAAAGGATGTCTTATTGGGATTTAACTTATAATTCGGAAAACTACAAATCTATCTACCTCCCTTAGCATATTCGGGATAGATATTAACGGATTAGCCAAATGTAGGAGAAGGTCATAATCATATGCTGTTACTTTCACTACCTCATTCCTAATGGGAATAACTTGTATCCCTTCATTGTTGAGAATATGTTGAATAAGGGGTTCCAGGTAAAGATTGAAAAGTAATGGAGAGAAAGGGCATCCCTGCCTCATTCCTGACCGCAGTGTAAAAGACTTGGAGAAGGTTCCATTCCCTGAAATCCTCGCTGTAGGAGACCGGTAAATTGCCCTGATCCAATCTATGAACATGGATGGGAATCCAAATGCCTTGAGGGCTTGAAAAAGAAAAGTCCAGTTAACCCGATCAAATGCCTTCTCGGCATCCAGGGAGACCAACCCCGCAGGATATATGGCGTCCCTGGACTCCGAGAAGACATGGGAGAGAGTATGCAGGTGATCTGAAGGTGTACGTTCTCTCATAAATCCCACTTGAGACATACTCACAAGATCCAGAAGAACCAGGGTTAGTCTATCTGCCATTATCTTCGAGAGAATTTTGACATTTTGATTCAGCAAAGATATTGGCCTATAGCTCTGAACCATTTCTGTGTCTTTGTCTGGGTTAGGTAACAAAACTATCAATGCCTCAAACAGATGTGCATCTGCCACCTCTCCAGACAAGATATGCAAATAGAGCCGATGCAACACGGGAAGTAGTTGTTCCATAAAAGTTTTAGAAAATAAGGCCGAAAACCCATCTGGACCCGAGACTTTACCCATAGGCAAGTCCTTTATAACAGTTGCTATCTCTTCCTGTGATAAAGGGGATGATATGAATTTGTTTTGAGAATCAGATAGTAATGGAAGATGAGCTTCCTTGAGATACTCATCCAGTTTTTGAATGGGCAGAGGACTATCCATGTCCCTATATAATTGTTTGTAAAAGGTAGCAAATTCCTGGACTATCTCTGAGGGGGATACCTTCAGGGTCCCGTCAGACTAAGACCTTATTGGGGGTATAAATTTTGCTGATTCTTGTTGTTTTAAACGTAGAGCCAACAGGCGCCCTGCTTTTTCTCCTTGATATGTAAAACTGGCCTTTGTATGGATTATTGCCAACTCAGCCTTTTCTCTTAACATTCCCGGATACTTATCTTTATATATTAATAACTTCTGTGACTCCTCTTGAGAAATTATATCTGGGTGTATACTTTCTAATACCCGTATCTGAGACAATAAAAAGAGTAACTTCATTTTCTGTGCCCTCTTCCTCCTTGTAGCTAGACTAATAAGAATACCCCTTATATAAGCCTTAAAGGCTCCCCATAAAATATCCGGTCTTGCACTATCTATTGGGTAGGTGGAAAAGAAAATCTCTATCTGCTCTTTCACCTCTCTTTTATACTTTTCATCTTTTAGTAATTGTTCATTTAATTTCCATCTGGTCTCTCTTTTGGGGATATTAAGAAAAGCCAAATTACCCAGGATTAAAGAATGATCCGATATTGGACCCGGTTGGATCGAGGTGGATAGAATCCCTGGCAAGAGCCCATGAGAAACTAATAGGTAATCAATTCGAGATTGCGTGCCATGAACTGGCGAGCAATAAGTATATTCCCTAATATTAGGTTGTGTGACCCTCCAGACATTGCACAATCCACACTGATCCATCATTTCCTTAAAGGCCCTGTGTCCAGGTGTCAGTCCCCTCGACCCAGTGCTTGATCTATCCAGATTCGGATCCAAAACTAAAAATCTCCCCCTAATATAATTGGAATAGGGAGTATAGGAAGAATCGTGGAAATCAATTTCATAAAAAAAGAGGGATCGTATATGCTACCTAAAACCAATGGCGTGGCCCAAATAGTGCCCTGCACTAAGACATATCTGCCTTCTGAATCCTTAAATACCTGAGAAGGGACAAATGGGATATTTCTGTTAATCAGTATCATGACCCCGAAACTATTGGTTTCCCCTGAAGCATGAAAAATCTGACCTATCTGCTGTCTTCGAAGTTGTAATACTTCAGAATCCACTAAGTGAGATTTTTGTATGAATGATATCTGGGCACATAACAAACTCAGGTATTTAAGTACCTGATATTGTTTCAGTGTTTTCCTGATCCCCTTCACATTCCACATAGCAATATTAATATTCTGAGCCATCTATTATATCAGGTATTATCCAGATAAAATATCTAACATATTCTGCAGTCATGTAACAGGTGATTCTATTCCCCTGAATCTGCTGTGCCAGTCTCCCACCCCATTGAACTCCTGTCCTCCCACCCCCGATTACCACTCAGACAATCCACATCATCCGTAACTCCAAATTATAATCCAAAAAACCCAAACCCCCCTCTTATCGCTAACAACGTTCAGCAATGCTGTGTTTACTACTCCTCCCCCAGCCCCCCGAAAAGCCGTCCCCAAAACCCTGTATTCTTTATAATACATTCCCCTTTTTTGAGATGCTAGTAATAAATGAAAGAGAGAGAATGCAACATCCCTATTATACAAGCCCTTGTATCTACTGCCTATCCCCTAATGAGGGTCATAAGGAGTAAGCCAACATCAATAAAACATTGTCCCCAGTAACATCATGGCTTACAAGGGCATATGACTTGTTGAGTGTGATAAGACACCTCGTGGTTCAAGATTGGGAAGTCGGCCTCAGCCAAACATAACATGCGCTGAGCGGGTCTTTGTCTCAGCAGGCTCTCCAGCCCTATAGGGACAAGGTCCCGATCCTCTCCTCCCAGTTGCTGCACCTTTGCCCCAGTAAATCCCAGCTTATCTCCTACTTTAGGAGCCCTTGGCACTTAACACACATGGAGCACAAGCTCCCTCCTGTGTTATGAATGTGTAACAGCACCCTGACGCCTTACAAAGGAAGGGACATCTCAGCCCTTGTAATCAAATTTCCCAAAAGGCTAAAGCCTTCCACCAAACCCTTCCTGACTAAACTCCCACAGGAGAGGGGGAGACCAGATGTTGCTAAATAGGCATTGTTTTCTGCTAATACAAAAACTAGTGAGAAATCGTTTGATTACTTAAGACCCCAGACCCAGACAAAACAAGCAGGAATATGCTTCCATGATTGGAACACTTAGAAAATCGAAGGGCCCAAAACCCCAGACCCAGACAAGACAAGTAAGAGCATGCATCCACAACTAGATCACTGTGAAAAAGGAAAAGAAAGTCCTTTCTGCCCCATATTTGGGCTGAAGTGAGAGTCCAAGAATGTATAACCATTGCTTTCCAGAAGATCCCTTTACATGAGTACCCAGCCTTCTCAGAAACGGTTCTCATCTTGTCGAGAGAGCCTTAAGGCCTTTCATGCGTCTCTGAAAAGATCTGGCAGTGCTAATTTTAAACCAGCAAATGCTGCATCTGGATCTTTGTAGGTAGCCCAGGAATCAGCCACCAGTACCTGTAGCCTGGCCGGGTATCCCATACGAAATTTAAGTCCAGCCTAATCATTTTTGAAACAACAGGATGAAAAGCCGCTCGCTTCAAATGGACTGAACCTGGGATATCTTGCGCTATTCTAAGCTTAACTTGCTCCCAGCGAACTTCTTGGAGTTCTCTCACTTTGTACAGGAAATGTTGTCGCTCCAAAAAATTTAAGAAACGACAGATTATAGGTCGGGGCGTTGCTCCGGGAGGGGGCTTTGGTCTTAATGACCTGTGAGCTCTCTCAATAATATATTTAGCCCTAAATGGGGAAGGGCTTGCAATCTTCTCGACCAACTTCTGGATAAAAGCTATGGTATTCTGGCCCTCTTCTCCCTCTGGTAACCCGAGGATCACAACATTATTTCTCCGGCTACGACCTTCAAGGTCTTTAATCTTGACCTCAGATCTAGACAGTTTCTGATGCATTGCTGCCATCCCAGACTCGAACCTCTCAACTTGCTTCTCTAAAGAGAAGATCCTAGTTGTGTTATCTGAGGTAGCGAGGGTAATTTCTTCTATTTTTCTCTTGAGCGATTTCATTTCTGATGCCAACTCCTTGATCTCATCTCTGAAAGGTTTAAATTCGTCCAGAAATCTAGACAATGTGAGTGGCTCCTGATCCGCTCCTAGATTCAGAACGTCTCCCTTTTCTGTTCCACTCGAGGCCCGGGATTTTTTTGAGGCCTTCTCTGGTGTAACTGGCGGGGTATGTTTCTGCTGTTGTTTTTTCATGTAAACGTCCATTCTCTCTCGAAATCGCCCTGCAAGGGCACAAAGTTGTAGGAAACCTGGATAACTTGAAATTAGAGGTTTAGCGATCAATAAAGTATACCAGAATATGAAAATATAGAGATGGGAGGCTGGAGCTATGCAGAGGAGCGACTATCCGGTAGCTTGCATTACGTGGTCCCCCAGAACTCTGTAAATTTCTAAAAGATTACATATCTGGAATTTTAGCAAAGGTATTCCTTTACATGCTGTCTCTGGGAGAAATGTAAGATAGCAAGAAAAATTGCATTTTGATTTATTTGTATAAGAAAGGGGGGAAATGGATATAACAAGTTGAAAACCAGTCAGCCTCCTAAATATTGATTTGAAGATCTTACTTAAAATGTTTTTCTACAGATTATTGAAAGCTGCATCCAAAATGAGGCTTGCTCCTTACCAGGGAGACAAATACATGATAACCTGTTGCTACTGAGAGAGACAGCGGAATGTGCAAATTCAAGACTACGGGCCAAGATGGTGGCCATGATGGGCTACTGTTTGCACTAGCTCTGATGAGAGCTGGTGTTAAAGTCCTTTTCCTGCACTTTTCGCTTTGCTGAAACTTTGCAAGAGATTTCTGAAGTAGTGTTTGGGAAAACTTATTTTTAATCATTTTAAGCATTTTGTTTTGCTGTTTTTATTAGAAATAAGGTAGGGATAAAGAGTGAGGCAGGGTTCAAGAAGTAAGGCAGAATAGGAGTTTAGTGTTTTATTTTAAGGGAGCAAAATTCGCTGTGCACTATGCTGTGTTTTACTTTACCCTGACACTGAAGGCAGGAGTGAGGAGCCAGATTCTCTGATTGTGCTTTGGAGTTTGGACTACTTACCCTTTCTGCACCCAAAGAAGTGGAAGAACATTTCAGAGGACCTGGAGTTGTCTTCTGTGACTGAGTTTTGATCGCTGTGGAGCACACAAACTGCAGGAGTAGGCTTGCTTGAGACATTGCTGTAACTGTTGAAGGCAGGTAGTTTCATCTGTGGTGGAACGGTGATGAGTGGTAAGGGGTAACCAGTGTGGTGCAAAGTGAGAGCTCTGCTGCCTCCCAGGAAAATCTCGCTGATGCAGTCACATGCTCGATCTGGTGTTCCAGCTGGGTCTTGAGGTGGGGGAGCCTCAAGACTGATCAGATCACTTGGTCTAATCACTGCACGGTGAAGTTCACACTTGGGGCCCTCCTGAAAGTCCCTCCCCTGTTGAGATGGTCAACTACCATCCTTTAAGGGGTCTGTCCCCAGAGAGACTACTGGCATTAGCTGACTTATCTCGGGTGGATGGTGCATGTGTGATTGGACCAGCGAGGCGGTGGTCGTCTATAATAAGGTGGTATCTGAAGTGCTGGACATTGTCACTCCAGTATGTGTATGACTCAGATCCTCTCACTTGAGATCCCCCTTGGTTTGATTGGGATCTCAAGGAGATGAAGATCAGGAGTTGGATGTTGGAGCATTGCTGGTGGAAGATCCGGTCGGAGGACGACAAACTGGTCCTGCTTGCTCACTACAGTGAGTACCAGGAGGCAATTTCCCATAAGAAAGCAGAATTCCTGTCCAGAGAAATTGCTGCAGGGGAAAAAAAGACCTTAGTTTTTTCGGACTGTGGATAGGCTACTTCATCCAACCTGTCTACAATCAAGAAAGACTTTTTCAACCACTTTATGTGAAGAGTTTGCTTGGTCTTTCTCTGACAGAGTGTCTTCTATTCGGTCAGAGATTCCTTCACTGAGGTAATTGCTGCCTCGCAGTGGTCAGAGTTGGAGGAATAGAGCCACTCTGTCAATCTGGGAGGAGTTTAAACCAATGGAGGTGGCTGAGGTCATTGAGGTGATCTCAGAGCTGAAGCACACATATTGTGAGCTGGACCCAGCCCCGATGCGTTTCTTAATGAGATGTGTCGAGACTGTAGGCCCGGTGTTCACCAGGATTGCCCGGTACTCGACATCAGAGGGGGTCTTCCCAGCAGTCTTGAAAGAGGCCTTAGTGAGACCCTTCCTGAAGAAACAATCTCTCGACCTGGACATCCTAGAGAATTACCATCCTATCTCCAACCTGCCATTTTTGAGCAAGGTTGTTGAGAAACTTGAGACACAAGAGCTCGAGGATCACCTTGTGTCCTTTGACATCTACGAGCAATTCCAGTCAGGTTTTAGGGCCAGACATAGAAATGTAGAAACATAGAATTTGACTGCAGATAAGGACCGCTTGGCCCACCTAGTCTGCCCATTTCCCTACCTAACAGAAAAGCTGCAGATCCTAGTTAAACAAAAGGCTACTTCCTCCTACCCCTCATTAGAATTGCCTTATGTCTGTCCCATGCATTCTTGAATTCCCCCACTGTTTTTGACTCTACGACCTCCTCAGGAAGGCTGCTCCATGCATCCACAACCCTCTCTGTGAAGAAATACTTCCTCACATTAACTCTGAGCCATCCCCTCTCTATCTTCAAATTGTTCCTCCTTGTTCTTACACATCTCTTTTTCTGAAAGATGCTACCCTCTTGGACTTTGTTGATTCCCTTGAGGTATTTGAAAGTTTCTATCATGTCCCCCCTCTCCCTCCTTTCCTTGAGGCTATACATCTTAAGCTCTTTTAGTCTTTCTTCATATATCTTCTGATGCAGACCCTGCACCATTTTGGTTGCCCTCCTCTGGACCACCTCCACCCTGTCTATGTCTTTGTGGAGATGGGGTCTCCAGAACTGTACACAGTACTCCAGATGTGGTCTTACCAACTGTCTGTACAGAAAGCCAACAACTTCCTGTTTTCTACTGGTGATGCTTCTCCCTATGCATCCCAGTATCCCCCCAGCCCTCCTTACTGCCTTCTCACATTGCTGGCCCACCTTTAGATCATCTGATAAGACTACCCCCAGGTCCCTTTCCATTTTTGTTGTCAGTACCTCACCCCCCATTGTGTACTATTCCCCTGGGTTTTTGTTTCCCAGGTGCATTACTTTGCACTTCTTTGTGTTGCATCTAAGCTGCCATACATTTGACCATTCCTCCAACCTTGCCAAGTCCCTTTTCATCCTTTCCATCCCACCTTGCATATCAACCCTGTTGCAGATCTTTGTGTCATCTGCAAAGAGACATACTTTCCCTTCCAGTCCCTCTGCAATGTCACTTATAAAGACATTAAAAAGGACCGACCCGGTACTGAACCCCACGGTACCCACTAGTAACCCTCCTTTCTTCACTGTGGACTCCATTTACTATTACCTGCTGTGTCCTGTTGTCCAGCCAGTGTTTTACCCAGGCTACCACCCTGGGACCCACTCCCAGGCTGGCTAAATTGTTCATTAATCTTTTATGCGGGACTGTGTCAAATGTCTTGCTAAAGTCTAGGTACGCCATGTCCACAGCCCCTCCCTGGTCTACTACTTTGGTCACCCTGTCAAAGAAGTCAATTAGATTTGTCTGACATGACCTTTCCGCTGTGAATCCATGCTGCCTTGGGTCCTGTGCCCCACTGGCCTCTGGGTACTCAACAATTCTTTCCTTCAGAAGTGATTCCATCATTTTCCCTACCACTGAGGTCAAACTGACAGGTGTGTATTTTCCTGCCTTTGTCTTGCTCCCACTTTTGTGAAGGGGACTCACATCCACCCTCCTCCAGTCCTGAGGTACCACACCATCCTCCCATGATTTATTAAAAAGGGTAGTCAGTGGTGTTACTAGTTCTTCCCTTAGCTCTTTTAGAATTCTGGGGTGAATCCCATCAGGCCCCATTGCTTTATTCACCTTCGTTTTTAAGAGTTCTTTCAGAACCCTTTCTTCTGTGAAAGGACTAATATCAACCCCCCTATCCAGAGTGCTCCTCCCTGTTTACCCTTTAGTTCTGTTGCTTTGATCCCTTCCCTTACATAGAGAGCTACTCCTCCTCCTTTTCTTCTCTCCCTGTCCCTCCTGTAGATTGTTTACCCTGGTATGTTGACATCCCAGTCATGGTTCTCTGTGTACCATGTTTCTGTGACTGCCACGATATCCAGGCATCCCTCTTCCATCAAGGCCATCATTTTGGGGAGCTTTTTACCTAGACTATGGGCATTGGTACTCATTACCCTTCATTTTTTTATGGCTTTATTTATTTTTGCCCCATCCCTGTCCTTACTGCCTTTGTCTTTTTCTCCATTTTCCCCTGCCTTGCTCCCTATCAACTGCTCTATTTTGGTGTTTACCTCACTAATTACCCTGATTGTATTGGGGGGGGCTAGGATTTCCCTTCTCCTTTTCAGTGCATCCCCCCCTTGGCTAGTTTAAATGCTTGCCAATGAAGCATTTAAACCTATCACCTAGGATCCTAGTTCCCCTCCTGGATAGATGCAGACCATCATGCCTGTATAGGACTGCATCCCTCCAGGTGGAGCTCCAGTCCCCAATGAAGCCAAATCCCTGAACTCTGCACCAATTTTTCAACCAGTCATTGAATCCCATGGTACAGAGTACCCTAGCCTCATCCATGCCATAGACAGGTAGCACTTCCGAGAAAGTTGCTGTGTGTGCTACTTGTCTAAGGCCCCTCCCCAACTCCACAAACTCCTGTTGCACTGCTCTGATCCCATTCTCAGCCAAGTCATTCGTCCCTAGGTGGATAATGACATCCAGCTCCCTCCCCCTTACAGCTGCTCCCACGATCCTGAGGATTCCTTTCCTGTCCCTCCAAGCCATGGCACCGGGCAGGCACCTTACCTCCCTAATGCACAGAAACAGCATTAGTTAGGGTGCACAATGATCTGCTCAGGGCTAGAGATAAGGGAGACAAGTTAATTCTGGTTCTCCTTGATCTCTCATCAGCCTTTGACACTGTGGATCATTCGTGCTTCTTGATCAGCTCTGTGAATACTGTGGACTCGCCAGTGTTGTCATCAAATCATTTGAGTCCTATCTGTCTGATAGGGTGCAACAGGTAGTGATGGGGAATTCCTCCCCCTCCTCCCCAATGCCCCTGTCATGTGGAGTACCCCAAGGCTCGATCTTGTTGCAGATGTTATTTGCAGTGTACATGCTGCCCCTGGGTGAGATCAATTGACAATTCAGTGTGGAGTTTCACTGCTATGCAGATGACACCCAGCTGTTTTTGTCATTTGATCCTGGAACATCCAATGCTGTAGACATGCTTAACACCTGCCAGGCAAAAATCAATGACTAGATGTCCTCCAGCTGGTTGCAACTGAACCCAGATAAGATGGAGGTGCTGATGATTGAGCCAGATCACAGGCATGATGGGAGGGCACCTGGAGCTGACACAGGACTTTTTCTGGGGCCTGCTTCGTTGGTGGCCACCCCGAGGGTGCCTGTTCTTGGTGTGATCCTGAACAGCAGATTGACACTTGAGGATCAGGTGTTTTATGTTGTCAAAAGTGTTTTTTACCACTTGAGGAACATTGCCAGGATCAAGCCCCTCATTCCACCTGAAGACCTGCCGACACTAGTGCATGCCTTTGTTACCTCTAGGCTGAAGTACTGTAACTCTCTGTATTTTGGGGTCATGGGAAGGACCCTCCACAGGTTGAAGCTGGTGCAGAATGCAGTAGCTCAGTTACAGATGGGTCTGTCTAGGTCCAGTCATGTGACCCCAGTCCTGCAGGCTCTGCACTGGCTGCCTATCAGGTGGATGGTCCTTTCAAGGTGGGCTTGCTCACCTTTAAGGCCCTACACAGACTGGGTCTGGGCTACCTGACTGAGCTCCTGACACCTGAAACCTCTGTCCGCTCCCTCTGATCCTCCTCTTGGGGTCTTCTGGATGTTCCCAGGGTTCAGCTTAAGACATCGGTCGACCGTGCTTTCAGTGTCGCCAGGCTGACCCTGTGGAACTCGTTGCCACCTGCAGTCCAGGAGGCCCCTTCTACTGAGGTGTTCAAGCAGAGGCTAAAACTCCACCTCTTCTGCCTGGCCTACCCGGAGTAAACCATTTTTTCTGCTCGACTGTCTGAGAAAATATCAATGACCTGTGATTGTGATTTGAATTTTAGTATTTTATATTTATTTATTAATGTCCTTTGTTCTCTATTACTTCTTTTAATAATATTACCTGTACTGTTTTTATTGTTAGGTGCCCAGAGCCTCCGGGATTGGGTGCCATAAAAATAAAATTTGCGTTGCCTTGCCTTGTCTACCTAAGGGCCTTCTCCAGTCACCAGACCAGAATAAGGCATTTGATACAGTCGCTCTGTTTGAAGTACTCAGCAAGTATGAACTTCTGGCTTCCTTTGTTTCCTGGATAGCCTGTATATCTCAGTCTGCATTGATTAAGCCACTAATAAATTGATGGCTTGAAACCATATGGCAGGTCATTAGGGGGGTGAGACAGGGATGCTCCCTCAGTCCTGTCTTGTGTCTTTTTATTAGACCCAGTTCTTCAGAAACTAAACTCTGATGTAACAGGGCAGTAGATCCTCATGACCAGTTCCCACAACAAGGACCAGTTCCTACAACAAGGATCAGTTCCTACAGCAAGGACCAGTTCCTACAACAAGGACCAGTTCCTACAACAATCTGGCACACACCGATATTTTATGCCTTTTGGTTAATGATTTTGCTGCTGGACAAGCACACATCTCAGTTTTCAATTAATTCTGCACAGCATCTAGTTCTGGTCTGAATGAATCGAAAATTCATGGTTTATTTCTGGGGCATTCAGGCACAACAATTCAAGACCTGGTCTTGGTAGAACCAATTAAAATTTTAGGGGTGCAACTTGTGAGGCAAGGATATGGCAAGCCTAAATTGATCACAGAAATTGGGTATAGCAGACAAGTTTGTCAATTGATGGAACAGCTGGCCCATGTCTAAATATAAAAGGTTTATATGCTCTTAGTATCTATTTTTATACACAAGTTATGGCTTGTACTCCTCCCTCTCTGCCTAGAAACAAAACTGTATGGGATTTTTTCAAACTATTATGGTGCACTGCAGCCATCTTAATCCCATCAAAAAAGAACATACCTATTGTGATTATAAGTAGGATGGACTTTGCATGGTAAGTACCATATCTTTTTTCTTTAGCATATTTGTGTTTTGCAATTTTCAGTACATACAGGCTTTTAAATTGTGAAGCCATTTCCATTCTTCTACTTTCAGGCATCTTCTAACCTCATGGCTAGGAGGCACACAGAGACTGGTCAGAAGAGAGCCATGGCCCATCCCTGTTTTGTCATGGGTGTTTTCTGTAAAATGATAAAAAGGAAAGTTTCCTTTCAACAGCCTTTAGCAGGATCCAGAAAGCAAATTTATTCTGTCATTCTTCAAACCATTTTCTTTTTGGACCTAGAATACACATCAGTACAGCTAGTCCCAACATGTACAATTACTGCACATTGTCTCTATTACAGCATTCCCATGAAACTGTGGGACATAGTGTGGTTGTACACACACAGCAGATAATAAGTGAAAGGTAGTCTAAGGGCCAGTCTGCGGGCACAGCGGAAGCGCTACTGCTCGTGAAGCTGATGACCCAGGTTCAGGAACGAGCCTGGGGAGTAGGAGGGCCGGCCAGGGGGAGGAGTCTCGAGCATTCCAGGACCACTCCCCTTCTCTGGGAGGGGGGGGACTGAGGCTCAGTGCCTGACTGACATCAGGCAGAGGCCTAAGGTACAGCAAGCTCCGGCCATACAGGAGGGGGATGCGTGATGGATGTTGGCGCTCGAGCCTTGACATTAGGGCACACGTCATGCAAGAAGAACACAGGAAAATGGCCTTCTGGACTCCAGAAAGATGGAGCACCAGAGCACAGATCCCCAATGCTCCTGCCTGTCCCAGACTGCTGTCCTGTAGACACTAAGGAACTCAGGGTGTATGGGCCCCCACCTCGTCCCCACCTGAGGGACAAACCACAGCTACATGGGGGACAACCACTTCGGGCTCCAGGTAAGAGGGTGGAGACAGATGTTACAGGTGACTCCTGATGAAGCAGAGACCAGGGGGCAGGGGGAGCAAAAACAGAAAGTAAAAAAAGAAAGGTAATCTAAAATACAAAAGTACTGTGGATAGACTGTTCCCTTGTCCAGAGCGTATGGGGTAGGAAGAAACAATGACACCCTGTTTTTCAGCTAGTGATATATCTCTAACTTTTGGGACACATTGAGGTGGAAATGGTTATACTGCTTATCAGCAATATGTCTTATGAAGTCTTAATCATAGGACAACTTCCAAATATAGTTCTGAGGTGTCACTAAAGCACATTATTTGCACTATTAGCTTATGCTCGATTTTAAAATGTGCCGTTAGGTCAGCACACAGTGCAGTGAACTGCCAGCTGTAGCAAACCTGGGTGCACCAGGGGCCTTGTGCCTGAATCCCTGGGTTGGCTGCAAGTGGACAGCTGCACCAAAGAAACAGTACACAGGGGTATGCTGCAACCCATGGGATGGGCTTGCGGCAGCAGAGGCCAGTGATGGTGATCCGCTGGCCAGTTGCCCTGGTGGCTGATGGATCATCCTGGCCATGCCCTGGCTCTCACAGGGGGTGACAGGGGTCAGGATGGAGGAAGGGGGTGGCAACTGCCCTGATGGATCAACTACATGACCGTCACCTGCACTGCAAGTCCGTGGGGGAAGCAGACATACCATCGCTACCACGGGGAAGGTGAGGGGTCATGGGATCATAGCTGTCATGGACCAGAAGCTGCTCCAGTGGTGGTCTGGCAGGTATTAGGGACTCTGAGGGTGGCTTCCCGGGGGGGGGCACAGGGTCAGCCCTCATCCAGCGATGGCTCTGGGAGTGGCACACAGCAGGTTAGACCAGCTCCAGGTTGGTCTAACAGCAGGGTCCATGCACCCATGGGGGGGAGGCTTACAAAATCCCACTTTAGGAGATATTGCAGTGCTGCCCTAGTGCAAGCCCCCTTCCATCAAGGTGCATCGGTGCAGCCATTGATAGGACAGCACAAACCTGGTTGGCACAGGTGCCCCCCCCCCCAAGTGGAGCAGGGTGCCTAATATAATCAGGACTGGTACAAGGTGCACTGCAAGGAGTCCTTTGCACCTTATCTCCTTGCTGCAAGTCGCTTGCACCAATCTCGATCATTTTAAAATCGGGCCCCCTTCTAAAATGGTCTATTTGGCAGATTTGGTACCAATATGTCCTACAACAAAAAGAGGTGCCATTTAGAAGTTTATGTGACAAAATAACTGCTGAAATAGTCACTGTACATGCCAGGGAATATAAAATCATGCCAAGAAGGCAATTTCACACATTATGGTCAGCAATCACATGGCTTTAAATGCTATGGGCAGCAAACCTGAGTGGTTGTTCAGTGCATTGTTTGATCATTTCTTTTTTTTTTTTTTTTTTGGTTTTTAGGTTCCAACGGCATAGCTGTTAACACCTACTGTGGTCATGTGTACTCTGGTGCATTTCAGTCAAGTTTAAAGTTACATTCATTGTGAGTGGTTTGGCTGCATGATGTTGTTGACGATGTCAGTGATGAGGCTTTTAGGTCTAGGCATAGGGTTGCAGACCTACACAAGCCTGCGTTTGATTCCCTGTATTGCATTTTTTTCCTCACTACAGCTTTTGTTGGGCTCTACAATGCCGGTTCGATGACCCTTTTGTCGACCGGCATCTCACTGACAGGAATCATGTTGACCGCAAGTTGCAGTTAACATGATTCCTGTGTGTCTCCCAGTCCATTTTTTTTATTAGGCCCCCATGCAGGAGGCTCTACCCCACCCCCTCATCTTTACTATAGGATTATCAACTCCAGTCGGAGTTGATTTGGGGTGGGTGTGCAGGACCGGGAGACAGTGTGCCCCTGTCTTGGGCACACCAACACAGCGACCTGTCAGCTAAGTGTCGATTTTGCCGACAGGGTTGTAGATCGCTGTGTTCGTGTCGCCGTACATGGGGCATACCCTTTTGTTGTATAAGAGAAGTTGTTAGAGGTGATTGCTGATGTAGTGAAGAGTTTCAGCAGAGCTATATAGCAGACTTTACGATAATAGAACTTAGTTCTACATTGTGCTGTAGTCAATTAACTTAGTCCTGTCTGAGGATTGTCTAGGTCTGAATACAAGTCAAGCCACCTGTTTTGCAGGTGGTGACATAACCTCTCCAGCAGAGGAACTGCAGCTCACTTACTGTACCTGGAGCTCATGGGCACACTGAGTGTGTATTTGTTTAGCAGGCAAAAGATCAGTGGTTCAAATCTTGGCAGGGAATTAAAAACATTTTTCAGCTTTTTTGTAAGATAGACACTCAGTTGAGTAGCGATACATTGTAGCATGTAGTGAAGTAGTAAATTATATGAGAAGTCAATTTAGCTAAGAACAAACAATTTGTGAAGGCAAATTGACTGCTGGGATTAGCTCCCCAGTCACCTGTTTTGCAGGTTTGACAAAACAGCTACATTATAAGAACTGCAATTCACATGCCTGCAGTTCAGTGGCACACCAAATGTGTTTGCTTAGCCGGTAAAGAATCAGTAGCCCATATCTGAACAGGATCTTAAAGATCAATGGCAAATGTAAAAATACTGTTCTTACGTTTGGTACATTAATTACAGCCTGTATATTGAAATATTTACTCTGAACTTAAATATATAAGTCTCTTGTCATTTTTTTAAATTAAAATATCAGTGCCAGGTCCCCACATGTTTACTTAATAAAATCGGTCGTATTTCACTTTTCAGCGATGACCGCCCCATTTCACTCAGCTTATTGCGTTATTGAAAGAGTGACACAAACAAAAAGACTCAATGAAGCTGTAAGTTTGTGAACAATGTATGCAGTTCAAGTCTTCCTTGCAGCCCCATCATCTGCTATTGTACTTTTCTTTATATTGAATTATATATGTGTATATATAGTTGAAAAAGGAAAAAAAGAAAACCTTGATAGTGTAGCCTTGTAGATAGCCATGGTTTCACCCTCTGTCTGACACCCATTTTGAAGCACTGCTATTTAGCTTTCAATTTTTTTCCTGTTATCTAGATGTAGTCAGGTTACAGTATTTCCACACTCATTTTTTGGCACTTGCCCTTACCTACAAGTAAAAAGATTGCTTTGTTTAACAAACAACACCCCCCCAAGGGAAATCGGAAGGCTGAGCTTGGCTGCTAAGTTTGGAAAAATGCCCCATTGCTTGCAGTTTCAGCATGCCAGAGATTGTTGGTGCGCCTCTCATGCCCCTATACTCGGATGTCACAGAGTTTGATACCTAAAATTTAGCATTCATGGAAATGCTTCTAGTATATGCAACTAAAAGAATAAATTCCTTTTTTACATGTAGTATAATACTGCAGCTCAGACCACAGCAGTGAAATATTTTTACCTGCAGGCAAGCGCAAGTGTCCCAGCTCCTAAAAATGGATACCAAATTCAAGGTATCAGACTCTGACATCTGAATATTAGGGCACTAGAGGATCTCCAATAATCTCTGGCTAGCTGAAACTGCTCATTTTCAGACCTGCAAGCAGAGGGGGATTTTTCCAAACTTTACAGACAAGCACAGCCTTCTGATTTTACTAACGTGGGAGGAATGTTATTTAAACAAAGTATTCTTTTTACCTGCAGGCAAGGGCAAGTATGAAAAAATGAGTGTAGAAATATCATAACCCAACTGCATCTAGGTAACAGGAATAAAAAGCATTGAAAGCTCAATATGCAGTAGCCCTTGTTAAAAAGAACAAAACCATGGTTCTCTCCCCTCATGCCCGATCAGCTCATGCCTCCACCACAGCTCTCAATTTCCAGATCCGAACTTTGTTGGGGGAGTCACTAGAAATAGTGAACAAGTTCAAATATCTAGGCTTCTGGCTTGATCATAGGCTTTCCTTTACTGTTCACATGAAAGAATTGGCCAAAAAACTCAAGCAAAGACTGGGCAACTTCTATCGAATCGTACACCTCCTAACCTAAGATGCTAAAATAAGATTGGTGCAGACTGCATTCCTCCCCCTACTTGACTACATGAACATCATTTATGGTCATTGCCCTTTAGCTTCCCTAGCCAAGCTGGACACCCTATATCACAGGGCTATCCAATTCATTACCAAACCCCCGTACAATACACATCACTGTGTCCTCTATGATCAAATTTGGTGGCAATCACTGAAAATCAGGAGATTAAAAAATTTCCTCCTTTGGACCTTCAGAGCCCTTACTGACAAGCTTCCCAAATATATTAAAGACCTCCTCACCCCCTCTGAAGGACTTTACTTACCCAGGAAATATTCTTACCTCTAGCTTAATGTTCCAAGAATCAGAACTCGCCATGGTGAATCTGCCACAAGTCATACCCTTCCTACCCTCTGGAACAGCTGCCAAAGTACTCTAAAACTCTCAACCTTAGCTGGTCTTCTGGACTTCAAGACATTGATGAACTCCTCTCTCAAGGAAAAATGCTCCTGTTTCTCCTAACTTGTCTCCGCCCTGTATCCAATTCTGCACACTTGATTACAATCTTAGTCCCCCACCAGTAATCTCTGATCACATGATTGACTTTTAAGGTCTATTCCCACTTCTCTTCTTTCCTAGCCTACCCCTCTCACCCCCTCATCTCACCTCCTCATCCCTTTACCCATGCCTCACTGCTTGTCTCCCACTATGCCTTCTCCCCCTTCCACTATTTAACTCACCTTACTCTTATTCTAATAGCTGATTATTGTTATGCCGCTTCATTTATTAGCACTTTACTAGCTGGCTGGTTGTAAATAGCTGGTAGATGACTTGTACTGTTTCAATATTTGTATCCTTGTACCTCACAGCCTTACATTGTGTTTGCTATGTATATTGTGCATATTGTGTTATACTTTATTGATTTATGCCTACCCTCGTATTTTTTGTGCCCTCTATGTATGTTATGTTCAGCCCTGTGTATACATGTTCCCCAGGACCCCCTTGTAAATGAGTCCACTCAATGGTGTTTCTGATAGTAAAATAAAGATTGATTGATTGATTGATTGATTGATTAGCACTTCAAAATGGGTGGCAAGCAGAGGGCTGAAAATCATGGGAAACATAGAAACATAGTTTGATGGCAGATAAAGACCGCTTGGCCCATCCAGTCTGCCCATATTTTCTGCCTGTACTGTTGCCTCAGACATCACATAATTTCTGGTTCCCTTTTCCATCTCCTTCCTTTCCACTAAGATTTCCTTGTGTCTGTCCAATCCCACCATTATTTTTGCTCCCACTACCTCATCTGGAAGACTGTTCCAGCCATCCACCACCCTTTCAGTGAAGTACTGTACATCCTCACATCTCTCTTGAATTTACCCATTCCAGCTTCCTGGCCTGTCCCCTTGTTCTCATGCATCTTTGTCATGGAAAACTGCTCCCTACCGGCACTGTATTTACCCCTATGAGGTATTTATATGTCCATATCATATCCCCCTCCCCTTCTGTCTTCCAGGGTGTACATATTGAGTTTGTTCTGTCTCTCCTTATATAACTTCTGTTCTGATGTATACAATGCACCATTTCAGTTGCCCCTTTCTGGACTGCCTCCTCTATGTCCATAGGTGCCTTTATATGCCGGGCTCTGCACTGCATTGACTGGTGCAGATCAACTGCAGTGTTGCCTTTTTTCTTTGTGAATGGGAAGACAAGTTCTATGGGCTATAAATAAGCCTTCTGCTTGCCTGAATAACCTAAGGCAACCCACACCGCTTCCAAAATGAGTGCTCGCTGAAATGGCGTTCCCTGTTTTCCTGGGTTCACCATTTCAGTGCATCATTGTGAAGTGCATCTGGTGACTGTGCAATCAGACAGAAGCACTCACATCTCTGCCAACGAAAGTCTCGCATGGCCCTCTGGGATTCTTGTTGTCTCTCAATGGCACTGCCTCCTGATGCTGGTATGAGCAGTATTTTCCCAGAGTTCTGCTGCTTATATTTTCTGATAGTACAAAGAAAGCTGAACTAGGGAAAATAGGCAGTTTTTTGCAATGGTGACTAAAAATGCTTTAAATCACTTGGAAAGTGGGGTGTTATACTGGGCATGTGCTTATACATATATGAATATGCATATGCACATGCCCAGTATAATGCCCACTTTCCGAGTGATTTTAAAGCATTTTTAGCCCCTCATTGCGAAAAACTGTCTTCTTGCCCAAGTTCAGCTTTCTTTGTACTATCAGAAAATATAAGTAGCTGAACTCGGGCACAATACCACTCGTATGAGCATTGGGAGGCAGTGCCACTGACAGACAATGAGGATCCCAGAAGGTCACACGAGACTCTCTCCAGGATCGATTTGAGGTGTACTATGTAAAAGCACACCAATGACAGGAGCAAAAATGTGAAGAGAGCATAACAAAAAAGTGCTGTGCAAAGGGGCGCCGTGTAAAAGTGCCTTATGTCCTTCTTGAGATGTGGTCTCCAGAACTATGCACAGTACTCCAAGTGGGGTCTCACCAGTGACCTATACAGTGGCAACATAACCTCCCTCCTTCTGCTGGTAATTCCTCTCCCTGTGCTCTCCAACATCCCACTGGCTGCCTATCCCACTGCCTTGTCACACTGCTTTGCCATCTTCTGGTACTCCAGTATGATTACTCCCAGGTCCCTTTCCTGTTTTGTGACTGTCACTATCTCTTTTCCCATTTTGTGTTCTGCCTCTGGGTTTATGTGCCCCAAGTGCATTATTTTGCTTTTTTGCATTGAAGCTCAGCTGCTTTGCCTTTGACCACTCTTCAAGTTTCCTCAGGTCTCTGCCCATTCTTTCCAACCCCACTTGTGTGTCCACCCTGTTTCAGATTTTGGTGTTATCTGCAAAGAGATAGACTTTCCCCTCCAGCTCATCTGCAATGTCACTTATAAAGACTTTAAAGAGGACCGGTTCCAGTACTGAGTGCTGAGGCATCCCACTGGTTACCATCCTTCCCCTGGTGTGAACTCTGTTTTCTGTTTCTATCCCTTAACCAATTTGTTGCCCAGTTTACAACCTTTTGACCCAACCCTGAGCTGCTCAGTTTCCTTATGAGCTTCCTATGTGAAATGCTGTCAAAAGCCTTATTAAAATCTAAGTTGACCACATCTACCATTCCACCCTGATCTACTTCCCTTGTCACCCAGTCAAAGAAATGTATCAGTTTTGTCTGACATGACTGCCTCCCTGTGAATCTCTGTTGCCTTTTGTCTTGTAACCCAATGGTTCCAAGATATCACACAATCTTTCCTTTCAGTAGTGTCTCCATTAGCTTCTCCACCACTGATGTCAGGCTGACTGGCCTGTAGTTACCAGCCTCCTCCCTACTCTTCCTTGCTACTGCTTTTTTTGAAGTGGAACTACATCTGCCTTTTTCCAGACCCCCAGAACCACCCCTTTTACTGGTGAGCTGTTAAAAAGGACTGTCAGTGGTACTGTCAGTATCTCCCTGAGCTCCCTCAGTACCCTTGGGTGTAACCGTGTGGCCCCATAGCTTTGTTCACTTTCACATTTTCAAGTCCCTTCAGGATTCTGTCCTCTGTAAAGGGACTTGTGTATAGGGTGTCTGCAAGGCTATACTATCAACGTAATGTATTTTCTTCTTTTACAACTATATACACATATATAATCAGATATAACACAAAGTACAACAGCTAATTATGGGGATACAAGAAAAACTTGAACTGCATGCACCATTAACAAACTTGTGCTTTTTTGAGCTTTTCAATATTGCAACAGCCTGAAGCACAACATGTCACTCCTTCAATGATGCAATCAGTTGAGTAAAATGGAATGGTCATCACTAAAAAGAAAAACATGACCAATTTCTTTTAGATAAACATGTGAGGGCAGGAAATTGGTATTTTAATTAAAAAATGACAAGAGACTTGTAAATTTATGTTCAGGGTGGAGATTTTAATATACAGGCTGTAATAAAAACAGCAGGTAAATTTAGATACAAACATCAATTTGTGATGGTAAATCATCTACAAGGCTTAGATCCCCAGTCACCTCTTTTACAGGCTATGACATAACCTCTATAGCATAGGAAATGTGACTCAATTACCTGCAGCTCAGTGGCACACTGACTATGTGTTTGGTTAACAGGCAAAGAATTAGTGGTTTAAATTCAGGTAGACATAGTTTGAATCCTAGCAGGGACTTAAACACTTTTTTCAACTTTTTTGTAACATGGAAACTCAGTTGAACAGTGATTCATGGTGCTGCGGAATGGAATAGTAAATTATATGAGAAGTAAATTTAGCTAAGATCAACAATTTGTGAAGGTAAATTGCTGTTGGGATTAGATCCACAGTCACCCTTTTTGCAGTGTGACATAATCTCTACATCACAGAAACTGCAAATCACTTACCTGCAGTTCAGTGGCACACTGAGTGTCTATGTTTCCTTAGCAGGCAAAGAATCAGTGGTTCAAATACAAGTAGAACACAGTTCAAATCCAGTCTGGGACTTACATATTTTTTTTATAATATGGAAACTTACTTGAGTGGTGAGTCATGGTGGTGTGGAGTTGGAATAATAAATTATGCAAGAAGTAATTTTAGCTTAGAAATATAATTTGTGAAGGTAAATTGCCTGCTGGGATTAGATCCCCAGTTATCTGGCTTGCAGGTTGTGACATAACTTCTACACCACAGGAAGTGCAATCTGTTTACCTGTAGCTCAGTGGCACACTAAATGTGTGTTCACTTAGCAGGCAAAGGATCAACAGTTCAACACCTGGCAGGGACATAAACATTTGTTTCAATTATTTTTTGTAAAATAGAAACTCACGTGAGTAGTGATTCATGGTGATTTGGAGTTAAGTAATACACTATATGGGAAGTGCATTTAGAGAAAAACAATTTGTGAAGGTATATCACTTGCTGGGATTAGATCTCCAGTCATCTGTTTTGCAGGTTGTGACATACCTCCAAACCACAGGAACTGCAACTCCCTTGCCTGCCACTCAGTGGTACATGGAATATGTGTTTGCTTAACTGACAAAGGATCAGTGGAACAAATGCAAGCGTAGACAAACTTTTTTTTCACATTTTTTTGTAAGATGGAAACCCACTTTAGTGGTGATTCATGGTGCTGTGGCATGGAATAGTACATTATATGGAAGTAAATTTAGCTAAGGACAACAAATTGTGAAGGTAAACCACCTGCTAGGCTTAGATCCCCAGTCACCTGTTTTGCAGCTTGGGTTTAACATTTACAACTTAGATACTGCAATTTCCTGGACTTCCGGTGATGTCATCACCTGAATGACAGGTTAGACTTACAGCTTCAACCCACCCTGCCCTTAAAACTGCTTTTACCAGCTCAATTCTACAAGAAAAATTGAAAGGATGGCATCTAAACACGCTGGAGGAGACAGGGTTATCAGATCTCATACTGGGAGCACTATTAAAACAATAGATGAACAAGGATTGAGTCCTGCATCTTCACAGGGCAGCAGAGGAGCCTCTCCGATCAGTGAATCTGGGCCTATGGTGGACACAGATATGGAAATGGAGACCCTATCAAGTTCCCTTTTCCAGACCCTGCAGCAAGAAATTAAGACATTTCGGATGGAAACAAAACAAGAATTCCACAGTCTAAATAATAAGTTAACTGCAATGGAGCAACACATCCAAATGGCAGAAGAAAGAATCTCACAAGCAGAGGATTCTGACACAAATCTCCACATGGCAGCTGATTTTCTTTTGGGCCAATAGGAGGCTCTACAGTTAAAGTGTCAAGATCTTGAGGCCTGGTCCCGGAGAGACAACATCAGAATTTATGGCCTCCTAGAGGGTGCTGAGACAGGCCAAATGTCTGAATTTATTGAAGATTTCCTGAAACATATGCTGGTCTTTCCGCAATCATTTCAATTCCGAGTGGAGCATGCTGTCCAAGCCCCTACCCCATGTCCTATGGATCCCAAGGCTCGGACGAGATTGATAGTGGTAATGTTTTTGATCTCAAAGATAAAGAACAGATCCTACGTAGAGAATGGGGTTTAAAGCAGGTGGATTACAATAGCAGTTGCCTCTTTTTCGATCAAGACTATCCCCCAGAGATACCGAAGAAGTGCCTGGAGTATGGGGGAATATCACACACCTTAAAGGCTCATCAGATCAAGTTTCAAACACCATATATGGCATGGCTTAGAGTTTTTTGGGACTCAGGCACAGAATTGTACCATAGCCTGGCAGATGCAAAACAAGTGCTGACAAACCATGACATTATGGAGTCAACAGAACCTGGTAAGGATCCAGCTCCACTGCCCCAGAGACCAGCTTGGTAACCAGGAAACCTGCAACGTTAGCAGGCCTCAGGCAAACGGGCAGCACCAAAAACACTGGCGGACATTTGCAACTTGTTAAAAACACTCAGATCCACCTCCACAGATATCCAGGTTCCCAGAGATAAAAATACCTCAGTTTGTTATTTGAGATTGGTTGTTCATTCCTCTTTTCATGTTCACCTGGCAACAGGAGGTAAGACTATTTCAATTGTAGATGACCATGGGACTGGTAGTATAACCTGGTTAAGGTGAAATGGCAGGTCTATTAACGGTGCATATAGTTTAAACATGATGAATCAACAAGGTAAAATGATCCTCCCTGGGTGTTAACAGAGGTTCACTTAAAGCCAGAGCAACTGCCTGACTGACTGGGGAGTTACTGTAACTTTTCAATTGCTGGCAGCCAGTTTCAGTTTCAATGATGCAGAAAAAGTAATTTTTGGGACATTCCTTTTTCTTTGGACTACATCAGAAGTAATGTGGAAATGTAATTCTGATGGTAGATGTGCCCTTGTTTTTTTCTACGTATTCGGCTGCCTTTCTTAATGGGATGTATATACTTTCCCAGGAACAATATGTTTTAGCTAAATTAACCTGATAAGCCTACTAAGTCTCAGGAAGCCAACACTCCTGTAAGGAGATCTCACAAATGAAAGCATATTCTTTCAGCTGTCTTTCTCTTCACTATGATTTACTTTGCTCCCAGAGGTCACAATACAGAGCCTAAGAACTGGACAGGAGGGGGGTGGGAGGCGAGTTAAGTGCTGCACTTTGCAAATTGCTAGCACCTATTCCCTTCTGCTATTCCTTACTAGCCTTTCCGTCCTGGTGATGGCATCTTTTGCCTTAACTGGCAAACTGTGGGAGCCACAACACCACAGTATGGAGGGCTCACATGCATTCGCTGTCTTGTACACTCTGGACCACAAACCAAATAACATCTGGAGTCAAGCACAGTCGAGTAAAGGGCATGTTTTATGGCCCTTCTGGTTTGGAAGTCATCTTTCTCTGTTATTTTTTGCTTTGTTAAACATGTTTGTTGATAAGTTCAAAGTTATGGCATATTGTCTATATATTTTATCTTTTAGAGTAGGAAAGCAGCATATCACATGGCCGGAAGTAGCAGCCTATATGAGGACAGTTTTTTTGGGACAAACTCAGCAGCGAGATCTTGGTAGTGTTTTCAGTGTTTTACTTTTGAGAGAGGTTAAAATTATGAGGCTAGATATCCTTAACATAGAAGGGATTCAAATAGATGTACCACAACGTAATTATTCTTCTTATGTGACTGGATGAGAAAGGATAGGATGGAATTTATCTCCCCAAAATGGCATATGGACCTACAATAACTATATGATCCCAAAATGTAACTAGGCTTAATGATCCCATTAAGAGATACAAGGTCCTTTCCTTACTCAAAAAGCACCACCCCTCATTTTGCAGTTGACCCACTTGGACCCTCCGGAACATCAAAAACTGAAACGTTATTGCCTTCTCTTACAAGGTGGGCAAGTGACATGGTATGGCTATATTAATCCCCCAGGCCACTCAGTTCCACTCTATTTCTACCTACATGGACCCAGGGGGATATCTGGCCATGGTTTCAAGCACACATGAAGGTTCCCCGCTAACACTTGCTATTTTGTATATTCCTCCAGGGTCAAATGCCTCGATGGCACGGTCCCTTCTTCAGAAAATTATGGAAAACCAAAAGGGGGGAATAATTATAGGGGGGGGACCACATCATGATATATAACAAAAGGGACACCACTAATCCCAGACCCCCTAAACACATTGCAATGCAAAAAGCAGCACAGACATATTTCAGGGAACTGGGCTGGGTGGACACCTGGCATTCTCTCCACCCCCACAGGAGAGCCTACACTCATTACTCAGCCCCACATAAACTCTATACATGTATAGATTACTGCCACCTGTCGAAGGAACACCATCATCTGATCCATTCCTGTGAGATCTCCTTGTTCTCCCCCTCAGACCACTCTATGGTGTTCCTGACACTGAACTGGGCACCGGACAAAAAATCCACCCTATGGCACTTTAACAATTACCTGCTAAACATCATGGAGTTCAAGGAAATGATACAAGCTCAGATCCCACAGATCATACAAGAAAATTACCACCCTGACATGAAACCTTCGGTGCTTTGGGACACAGTTAAAGTGGTACTCAGGAGGGACATAGTACAATATGCCTCGCATTATAAAAAACAACAATCAGTGGGACTGGATACTTTGAAGGGTCAGCTAAGGGATTTGCAACAACTGCACGAAGATGAAGATGAGGGAGTAACCCCATTATTGGAAGCAACCAAACAGCAGATATAGCATCTTTTAGATGTCAAAACTGAGCAGGCTCTCTGATACCTCCATCAAAGGTATTATGAGGGGGCACTCTGTGCCACTTGGATACTGGCCCACAGATTGAGACACCAAGTGTCTCAATCCAGTATAACAAACATCCACTCCCCCCTGGTGGGCAGTCAAGTAAAAATACCCTCCCAAATTATGGAGGCCTTTAGAGTCTTCTATAAAAAGTTGTATACACCAGAGTCCTCTTTTGACCCACAGGGAGCTCAACTGTTTCTCAGGGAACTGAAACTTCCTAAGCTCACCCAGGTGCAAGTGTCTCAGCTGGAAGCCCCAATTATTAGATGAGAAATTGAGGATCACTGAAACAATTAAAAACAGGTAAGAGCCTGGGACCCGATGGGTACACGGGGAATTTTATAAGCCCGTTAAGGACTTTTTGATGCCGCAGCTGCTACAAGTGTGCCAGGGAGTCATGGGAGGGGAATCTATACCACCAACTTGGAAATATGTGACAATTTCTAGTGTCCAGAAGCCAGGAAAGGATCCCACCCAATGTGCCTCCTACTGACCGATATCAGTGCTGAATATTGATTATAAGTTGTTCACGGTGGTATTGGAAAAATGGATGGAGGCACTGTTACCATGGCTTATTGATGCAGACCAGTGTGGATGTGTCTCCTCTAGGCAGATGGAGGATAATATTAAGCGTACACTCTATGTCCTGCATCATGCTGCCCAAGCGAAGGCTCCATTTTTGTTATTAAGTTTAGATGTAGAGAAGGCCTTTGACAGGGTAGCATGGCCATTTTTGATGGCAGCCATGAAGGCTATGGGGTTTTCCGGAAGATCTGAAAAACATATCATGGGACTATACGAGGACCAGCAAGCTTACATTCAAATAAATGGGTCCATTTCTACCCCCATCTCGTTGCTTTGGGGCACACGGCAGGGGTGCCCTCTGTCACTCCTGCTATTTGCTGTGTACTTAGAACCTCTGTCCCAGCGATCCGTCAATTCCATGAGATCCAAGGACTGTCTATAGGGGGAGCACATCACAAACTTGCACTGTACACTGATGATCTATTAATATATCTATCAGCACCTGAACAAACCTTGCTGCCCCTGTTACAGCTACTAGAGAGATTTGGAGGGTTGGTGGGTTATAAAATAAATACAGCCAAAACAGAGGTTATGCAGCTGCATTATGCCCCATCTGAAGCTACAAGAAGGTGGTTCCCCTTTCAGTGAGCTCTCCCTTCATTAAAATATCTAGAGGTATACCTGTCCAAGGACCCTGCTCAGCTCTACCAATACAATTATGTCCCACTGCTACAAAACCTATTCTCAGATATGAATAAATGGAAGACCATCCCACTCCCCCTAATCCAAAGGATTGAAGCGATACACATGAATCTATTGCCCAGATTTCTATACTTGGCTCAAACCCTTCTGATTCCCCTTCCCAAAAATGTTCTTAGGGACATCAATGAGAGAATATCACGCTATATATGGGACTCTAAAATCCCTAGGAGAGATTTGTAGCCCTGCAGTTACCAAAGAGACTTGAAGGACTGGCTCTCCCAGATTTAGAGCAGTACTATATTGCAGCTCAATTTAGAATCATATTTCTCTGGCTGCATCCTCAATTTACAGCAAAGTGGATGGAGTTAGAGATGCGGGAAGAGGACTTAATTATTTGCATAACATCCTATTGAGCTGTCCTGGTAGCCCAGCCATGGAGATTACCGAAAATCCATATACTAGCAACACATTACAATGCTGGAGACAGCTGTTGGAATCCAGGTTATTGACTCTCTACAGACATTTATTATACTCTTTGCTGTACCTACACTCCTTTCTACCAGTTAAACTGGATCATGGCTTTAGCAGGTGGGTGGGTTTGGGAGTATTTTTGATTCTGCATTTTTTTAGAGATTGGAAACTAATGTCCTTTGAAGAGATGGTGAATATGTATGATTTTCACCCTCAAGACCAGTTTTGATACCTTCAAGCAATACATTTTATTAAGACACTGCTCCTGACCCCCCGCCCCCCGTGAGGGGATCCCCAAAGTCCTGAACCTTCTACGGAAGGCACTGCAGGGAGGTGCCCCATTGCAACACATGATCTCATATATATATATATAGATATATATATATATATATACACACACACAAAACCTTGCTTTCCCTAAGAAAGGATACATTAGAGCCAGTCAGAATGTCCTGGGAAAAAGATCTTAACATATGTTTGGAAGAGCAACAGTGGGAAAAACATTTAAAATATTTATACACTCCCCTTGGAAAATGCACACGTCTCCCTCCCAACCCTCCTTACACTCCTCAAATCTTTCGCCAGTTACTCGGGTCTTTGCCTGAAACCAGTCCAAGACAGAGATGATGCCACTCAACCAGCAGTGTCATCAGAACATTGCTTTGGATTTAGGGCTACTATGGGCCCCCCAGGAGTTTACATGTCTGGATATCAAAGTCACCCCTATGATCGACCAGGTGTGGGAGGCTAACCTCCAACTCCTTATGCACATCACCAAAACAAAATACGATAGTTGGAGGCTGCTACATCTCACCCTGGCAGGTAAGATAGCAGCTATCAAAATGATCACTGCCTCTAGATTCTTCTACCTCCTGTCCCACATACCCCTACAGCTGCCCAATAAGTCACTCCATGAGCATGACAAGTTGATAGGTGACTTCCTTTGGGAGAGCGCGAAACCACGCTTTAGCCACAACAAGCTTAGAGTGCATTGGTCGATGGGGGTCTGGAACCTCCCATGGATGGAGGGCTACAAATGGGCCTTCCAGACAGCACAGATCATGTACTGGATCCACCCAGTCTCAGACCTTTCCCCCTCAATTGGTCCACATGGAGAAGTCGATGGCACAGGTGGTAAATGCCCCATCACTCCTATACGAAGAAGAGGCACCTCAAACCCCCTGCACCCAACTATAGACCCCTCAGTTGCCAGCTGGCACCACACTCACAAAAGATTGAGGTATTCACCAATCTCGCTCTCCATAGCCACCCTCTGTCTATCTACCTGTCTGTCTGTATAATTTATCCCTCCCACCCAATATAAACTATGCCAGTCTATTTTAACTGAGTATTACAGTAGAGATTAAGACTGTTTGCTGGTCACACTGACTAGCTTTGGGTATTTCTAGGGTGGAAGACACTCTTTAACTCCCTCATATCAGAATTGCCTAATTTCTTGTACTACAGCAGAAGTGGGGATTGCAAAAGAAGGACTTTTGGTGCTATCTCCAAATCAGAGAAGCAATGAGCCCATTGCTAAAAACATACGCCTCCCCTCAACTGCTGAGTGAGGTCACTAGCTGGCTGTCCCATCCTAAAGGTCTAGAGGGCAAAATACATACCAAGCTGAGAGACACCCTTCCCCTCAATCAGAGGAGTCTAGAAGCAGGTGGGAGAAGATGACAGGGTGAAAGATTACAGAGTCACAATGGTGCAGGGCCTGGAAGGACACTCACTGCTGGTATAAGGATGCACGCAACTGTTTAATACAGAACAAAACATCACACACTTGGTATAGGACCCTGGCAGTTCTCCATAAGGCCAAAATCCTAGACAACAATAAGTGCTGGAGATGCCTCATGCCAGGAGGAGACCTATATCCCATACTCTGGGACTCCCCAAACTTCAGAAGCTCTGGAGGCAAGTCAGACAGATAGGGGACCTGGTCCTTTGCTCTCAGGCATCTCAGTCAGCCCAGTTCTTCTTCTTGGGGATCAAGCCAGAGTCCCCACAAATCCAGCCCCTGGAATACAAATGGTTGGCTCTCCTAGCACTGCAGACCAAGAGAGCTATTATTTGCAAGTGGAGAACCACCCTTGTACCGACCTTGGAAGAAATCCTGTCATCACTCACTTTCTTGGCAGGGCATGGCAGGTTGTCCCAGTCACAGATGAACCAAATCCCCAAATTTCTGTAGTGCCGGGGCCCATACATGGCCTACATTAGCTCTCCCACAGGTATAGGATGAATAGCCCCCACTCATGGACTCCACAGTGCCCCTGGCACTCCACCCTCACCAAATCTATTAGCTTGGGCAATGTCTCCCATTGTCACCCATATTGTACTACTATTCAGGTATGAAAGCAGGTCAGCATGCTCTAGAAAGCTCCAGGATGCACTGACCAGTATAAGAATGTAGATAAACCAGTTATTAAGTAGAACATGTATTCTTTGTGTTTATGTTTGTTTGTTTGTTTCAGAGGGCACCTAAGTGACAGCAAAGAGTGACGTCAGACTCATGGCAGGATCCTGCAGGATGCCCTGAAGTACACATACCAGGATCCTACCTGGGGATTACCTCCTGAGACTCACTCCTGTGGTGAAGTTAGTAACATATACATCACTCTTAAGGCACCCCGGGTCTCGTACCCTGGAGGGACTTCCCATATAAATAGACTTTGCCCCACATACACCTGTTTCCCCTCTTCATATAGTATGTTATACAGAGTGTGATAGGTTCTAAGTATTTCTTTGCCTAAATCTGTACTCTGTAACCTTCTACAGTTATACAGTTATGCTTTTAAGATTTGTAACACTTGAAACTCAATAAAAAGTTACAAAAAAAATATATAAACATAGGTAGGGCCTGATTTATGTGGAAAGAGTTCTCCTGGAAAGTTACCCTCCAGTTCTTTAGGATGCCAGCCATCCAAATGAAATATAACCCAATTAGGGGCACCTCCTGCTGGAGAGGGTGTGGGTATTCCCCTGCCACCCATGGTCACATTTTCTGGAGCTGCACACTCTTACAGCCATTTTTCAAGACTTTTCAGGATGCCTTATCAGACTTATTTGGCATCCCCATTAAGCTCACTGCAGATTTTTTCTATTTTCTAACCACCCGGCAGAGCTGAGAGACCCCTCCAGCAGGAAACCTTTAAATATCTGCTTACTTGCTGCTAAAAAAGCTATAACAAGAAGGTGGCTCATGACAGAGATCCCAACAAGGGAAGAATGGCAGGATATTATGATAACAATTTATAAGATGGAGAGCCTTACAGCTCAGATATACCATCATAAGGAATGTTTTAAAATATTCTGGAGATGTTGGGTATTTTGTATTATGACCAAAAGACATGACGTTGTCCCATGAAGTATAGGAGAATGGTCAGAATTGTAGCCAGAGATCAAAGGGAGATCCTGTCCTTTAAGATTTAAGAGTTTTATCATATAGTATTTTTTTGTAATAGCATTTATGTACTGTATTATTACATCCTCTTAAAATTGATGATGAGATGGAAATAATGAGTTTTTTATCCCCATCAGCAATAAACTGATAAATAGAGAGGGATTATCTGCCCCACTGCTGCTAAAATAGCAGCTTAATCTGGTTCAAAGTCAGTTGGCATTCATCTGTAACCTCCTCCCCCGGTTTGTGCCTGAAAATAGGCAGAATTTGTCTAGTGCACTTACCCAGTCAACAAAAACTAAATAAATAAAGATTATTTATTTTGTGATATAGTAGAATGGGAATACTTATGATTTTAGGAACAATGTCCTCATGAAATGTCCAGCCTATTGTTTAGAGCAATTCTATTGATATATTAACTGTATATAGTTATATTGTTTGTTCTTGTCTATTTGTTCTGTCTGCAACTGTTTATTCTGAAAAGAATAATAAATAAAAAGTTATAAAGAAACTGCAATTTCACTACCTGTAGATTGGTGGCACACTGAATGTATGTGTGGTAAACAGATAAAGGATCAGTGGTTTGAATCCAGGTGCAGTATATAGTATTTTAATATATAATTATTTCAAACTTCACAGACCTTATTTGGCACCTTTAGTACCATTGGAACTTTGACTGTAATTTCCTTTTGTTAATTTCATTAAGTGACTTCCTTCCTATGATTGGTTATTAGCATAATTACGTAATTTTTTCAGCATTTTCTGTTTAGGTTTGTTGTGTATTCCTTGTATGAAACTGTTCTTTTGAAATGTTTTAATAAATAATTCCCCTACTCTTCAACAATAAGTGCCATAGGCTGTTTTACTTCCACCTGGACAGTGACCAGAGATGGGCAGAGGGGACTATGGTTTAACATCTCATCCAAAGGACAGCACCTCTACTGTGCAGCACCCCCCTCTCACTGCACTACAGTGTCACCTATGGGTATTACCTGTGCACCTGGTGTGGGGCTAGAACCCACAGCCTTAGAAACATAGAAACATAGAAGTTGACGGCAGATAAGGACCGAAAGGCCCATCCAGTCTGCCTTCTGATCTTCTAGCTCCAGAGGCAAGCGGGCTTCCTCCTGAGCCACTGACACTGAAATGACATAATGGTCTTTCCCTTGGAATATATGGCTTTGGGAACTTGGCAGAGACAGCAGTTTTTTTTTTCAAACAAAAAAAATATTTTGGTATAAATACACCCCAACAGTGAAACTAACACAAAGCACATTTTCTATCCCCAATGCACTTTAAACATTCCCTACACTGGACCATGACAACTAGAGGTCTAAAGGCCAAGTATTCCAAAGAAGAGGTGCCACATTAACAGAAAGTAACAGTAAAGCAGCCTCTTGCTACATTTAATTGAAGGCACTGCATGTCTCATTGTCTTTGTAACACACGCCCCTCTAGCAGGAGTACTTGTGTTATTACCTTCCAGCGTTCGCCTGCCTGCAAGGATTATTAGGAGAAGGATGCCATTTTTAGAAGCATAGATAATAAAACAGATTGGCACAGTTTATACTGGGTGGGAGGGATAAATTAGACAGACACAGGTAGATAGACAGACAGGCAGACAGACAGATAGACAGACAGATAGATAGATAGACAGACAGACAGACCAGCTGAAGTGTGTGTGTGTGTGTGTGTGTGTGTGTGCATGTGCGTGTGTGTGTGTGTGTGTGTGTGTGTGCGTGTGTGTGAGCGGTTTACCCCTGGTTGCCCCTGTATCCTAAAATAGAGCTAAGGCCAGCCACTTCAGCTCTGCAGTTAGTATCCCTGGGGGTTCCGAGGCGTGTTACATTTTTATTGACTTTTTTATTGACCTTGAGCTAAAGGCAGTTACTGACACATCACCATTAATATATGTATTCAAGTCAAAATATGTAGTTAAAACATCAGTTATGGCTGAAGATTAAAGCCACAGATGTAAGGAAATGCATTGCTAGGGTTAAAAGTCTCCTCAGTCTCATTGAATCTGCGCATTGGCATTCCTTGGGGTTTTAATGATCGAGTAACCTAGCATTGAAATTGTCCTAATTTCAGCACTGTTTTCCCAGGCACACATAACATATGAACACAGCAATGTTTGATTGCTGTTCAATGGCCATGTAGTGCTGTGTGAAAACAATCTTCTGCCAGCAGAATTTGCACAAAAGTCAGACTTTTGTTTCTGAGAAAGTTTAGAAATCATTTTGGCAACTTTCACAGAAATTCCAGCTTAGAATGGTGGAAGAAATGTATGAGATATGGATTATTGTATTAAACTGTGGAAAACAATTCTGAATAACTGATCGCTGTCAGTGGTCAGTTATGCCTGAATTTTTTTCCCCGCAGTTTAATACATTAATCTGTAATTCATTGATTCCACAGTTCAGTGAGTTCAGCCTCAATGGGACCCTGCTGTCTACCCGCCATTAACGTTTGTTTGTTTTCAGGATATTGGATGTATTTAATAAGGTAGTGCCAGGGCCTGCCACCTCTGCCCTGGCTTGGATCTCCTGCAGTAAGCCCGTTGGATTTCATAGCTGATGCAGGATTGAGATCAAGCTTCTCCACCAGCCATTGCTGGACAGTTCATCCTCTCTCTCTCCCTCTCCATGCCTTCTGGAAGCCTGGCTAAATGAATATTGGACCATCAGGCATGGTTCTCGTGATCCTTTGCCCTCTTCCATGAAGTGGTGACTTTCTCCTTCGGGGATGCCTTTTGTTGTGTGAGATTGGTGAACATGTATTTCAGATCATTGATGTGTTTCTTGGACTCATCAAGCTGTTCTGTACATGAAGCTGACATCTCTGCCACTCCAGTGATCACTGATTGCAGTTAATTTAACTGGGCTTGTAATATTAGTAAAACCCGCCATAAAGAGCTAGCGTACTGGGGTCTGTTTCTGTTTCCTGTATAACTAAAGTGATGTTTGTGTTCTGTATTTCTGCTGTTCTAATCAAATTTTAATGTATCTCCTGCATGATTCCGAGTGTCCTTCTCTATGCATTGAAGTCTGTCCATCAGACGCTGACTCCAAAGGGCCCACATCCTGGGCCAGCTCCTCTTCTCCCTTTTCATAAACAACCTCCCAGATATTTGCCACTCTACTAAAATTGTGCTGTATGCTGTTGATGTGGCCCTTTACTGCAGTGACAACAACATGGACACAATGTTCTGAAATCTGCAAGTGGATTTCTGTATGCTCCACATTTGGTTTTCTGCCAAGGGTGTGGCCCTCAATTCCAAGAAGACAAAGCTTATGATCTTCTCTGGCCCAAGAAAAACCATAAACTCAGGCTTAACCCTCATGGACAATCTTGGAAACTCTATAGAAAAAGTGGACAAATTTAAATATCTAGGACTGTTCTTCGACCCACACCTTGCTTTCAATATCCCTATTACTAACCTCATCCAGAAGATCCATATGAGGCTTGGTTTCTTATACTGAATCAGAGCGTTCCTAATCCCCATCTCCAGATTACGTCTGGCTAGCTGCTTGCTCTTACCCCTCCTTGAGTATGGCTTCATTGTCTACTCCCCCCATAATAATTAATAATAATTTAGGTTATAAACGTAACTCGAGAGATAGAGTTAACAATACAAACGAGAAAAAATTAAGTGAAATAATGATAAATTCTGCTTTCTGTCTGATCAATGGATGAACCAGAGGAGATAGGAATGAGAATTTTTCTTATTTGGGCCCTCTTGGATCATCAGTGATTGATTTGGTTTGGGGAAATTTGGAGGAACTTAATAAGGTGCAAGATTTGAAGGTAGTTCCAAGGCTGGAATCTTCCCATCTACCGGTTTGTACAAGATGGCATGTGGATGGGGTGTAAGGACTGCTCTACAGCAACAAGATATAGAAATTCCTAATGAATCAGATGGTAAAATTCAACAGTATCCCAGTTTGCTGAAATGTTGAATGCAGGGTATATGGATGGTTTAAAAAATGAAATTGTGAATACAGAGATGGAAAGTGACCCTGTTACATTTTGGGAAAAGATCTATCACTACATTAGACCATTCTTTTTCAAGGTATCAATAAAAAAACAGACTATCCAGACACGGTTTAATTACAAATGTAAGAAGGGTAAGAGGGAGATGAACAATCTGGTCCAACAGCATAAAAATAACTATATTAAGGTAACAAATCCTTAAATGAGGCAAGGAAAGAATATAAGAAAATATTAGGAAAAGAAAAGTTAAAATTTCAACAAGGAATGTGGGAGAAATTAAGAAAGTTAATAATTAAAGAAATATATCAAACAGTTCTCGACACTGGTGAGTAAAGGATATGATAAATATTCTAATGCTATTGAAGCAGCTATAACCTCAATGACATGGAAACAACATTTTAAAAATGCATGTTTTTCCTTAGTAGAAGATGAGAGATGGAGCTATGTTGAAATCACCCAGAATCAATCACTCCCAAAATCATTGTATATTACACAAGAAGAAACTGAGGTAGCAATAGAAAGGATATAATCTAATAAAGCGCCAGGACCAGATGCCTTTTTAGCAGATATATTTAAAACATTTAGAACTGTTGGTTACTGATACTATACAAGTTGTACAATTATTGCATACAATGGGGGAAGTTCCCCAAGTCCTGAAAGGGAAGTTTAGTGTGCCCAATCTTTAAAAAAGGAGACACATCAGATCCTACTATGTATCACCCAATAAGTTTATTAGACACATCTCAGAAAATTTTCTGTAGAATACTCCTTAATAGGTTACAATTGTGGGTTGAACAGAATAACATTCTAGCCGAATGTCAAAATGGATTTCAGACAAAATGCTGAACTATTCAGCATTGCTTTGTATTGCAACATCTTATCTAGAAATACATAACAGTTAAAAAGTCAAAGCTTTATTGCTGTTTTGTAAATCTGAAAACAGCATTTGATTCAATTAGGAAAATTTCTTTGGAAAAGTTTAAAAATTATAAAGTGGATCCTGACATCCTAGAGGTACTGATAAAATTATACAGTGACACATAGCTTAAAATAAAATATGACCAGCAAGGAAATGTGACATCCAACATTCAAACCAACCTAGGAGTCTGTCAGGACTACTTGTTAGCTCCTTTACTGTTTAATTTTTTATATAAACTCAATCTTAAAGGAACTGGATAATCCAGATTTTCATTCACCAAATATTTTAACACAAAAGTCCTATGTTTAGCATATGCAGACAATATAATCCTCATTTCCACTTCCTTTTTATGTCGTCAAAGGACACTTGCACATTTTGGGGAGCTCTGTAAAAAAGACCAATTGATAATTAACTTAAAGAAAATAAATCTAGTCATATTTGGTAATAAAAGTCAAAGGTTTAACACTATTTAGATAAGAAGAAGATTACAACTACCTCTTACTATGACTATGTAGGTCTTAGATTCTCAAATAGTACATCATGGACTTTACATATTAAAACAATGGCTCGGAAACTAATCGTGGCATTTAATGCCTTTAAAAGGTTTAACTTGAAAATGGGGCAAACATCAATAGAAGGACTGGTAAATGTAATAAATCCCTAAATAAAGTCGAGCATATTCTACGGATTTGAAATATGGACCCCTGCAAATATAAAAATATCAGAAACAGAGATTAATAAAATGCATCATTACGTATTGAAAGTGCAAAAATCAGTGCCTGCAGAGATACTGAGGAAAGAGCTAGGGCAATTTTCACTGGTAACTATGGCACTAGAGAGAAGGATTATTTTCACCTTAAACCTTTTTCTTCCTCCAGACAATAGATATCCCAGAATGTGTCTGGAAGAACAAATTCAATACCATCAAAGGAATTTTACTTCAAGTACAATTAGATTAATTAAAGAGAATATGTTTCCACATGGTTAGGAAATCTCCTGTATGAAAGTTATGCCCTTCCTCTAGAAGAAATAGTATCTAAAGTGAAATCAAGGGTCAGACCAGTAGCAATTTCTCATGAGCAAGAAAAAATAAAAAGTCTTTGTCATTATGGATGATTTAAAATTATTAAAAAACATCATAAGTTAGAACCGTACTTACAAATTCTATCAAAACCAGAAGAAAGAAGGATCATAACAAGGTTAGGTTGGAATTTTATATGGCAAATTATATCCTACATGATCAGAGAAGGGAGGAGGTTCTAAGTCCGAAATGTGAATGTACTGTATCTATGATTATGATGATAATCTGAAGCATATTGTATTACATTGCCCACAAGATGAGCTTAAAAGGAAAAAAAATGGCTGGCTCCAATACTTGGCACCCTTGGTCTCCCCTCCAAAGAGTTAATTGCCTATTTGTTTAATTCAACTGATGTCAATGTCTTATATTTGCAGTATAGATTTCTGCAAGCTACAAAAGTATGATTTCTTGGAAATCAGCACATTGGAGATTGTAAATATTGATTTGAGAGGAAATTGTATGTGATTTTAATGATGTTTATTAATGTAATGTTTTCCATTGTAAAGACTAAAAGTCGATCAATAAATATCTACCTACCTACCTACTTCCCCCATATCACATCCCACCTCTTCTCTAAACTCAGGACCACTTATAATAGCATTGCACGCTTTGTCACAGGCCTCCTGTGGAATACCCACCACTGTGTCCTTTATGATCCTCTTAATTGGCTCACTCTTGAGGATAGGTTCCATTTTAAAATGCTCTCTTTCTTACACAAGGTGAACCTTAACCTACTGCCACCAAGCATCACCTCCCTGTTTCCTAAATCATTCCCCAAGCACAGTGCAAGAGGGGCCACCAGTCACATCTTCAACATCCCATTCTATCGTACCTCTCATGCACAAAATTTGATTACCTACAAGGACCCCAAGTCTTACAACAATTTGCCACCTGAAATTCTTGTCTGTAGCTCAATCATTTCCTTCAGCTGCACCCTCAAGGACCACCTCCTCAAATCTACTGCCTGTGTATGCCCTGGACATCCTCCCCTTCAAATATACTAAAATGTTTTGTTATTGTACCTCTCATCAAATATTTTGTGTTATTTTCCCTCCTTTCTAACTCCCCCTTCCTCTCCTCCCACTCCCCTCCCCCATTTCTGCCTCTATGCGCTCCCCAGCCCCCCAGCACCTGCCTCAAATACACCCTGCCTGGGTGTTTATCCCAAGCTTGTTCCCTATGACTATTCTGCCTCTGTATGAAATGTTTTCTCTGTATATAAACCTGCAGTAATCAAGTGTATTAAGTGTATATACTGTATTATTCCTCACCTCACTGTATGATGTGTTGATGTATTCGTTCTGCACTTTTATGTTCAATTGTTTTGTAAAAAATATCTGTACAACTGAACATTTGTGAAAAGGGGCATTTTTGCTCACATACCCTCCAGTAGAAAATAAAAATTGATTATTGATTGACAGCACATGCAGGCTGGATTCCCATCAGGAAGTTAGAAGGCAGAGGAAAGCCAAGCTCTGTCTAATGTGTGTTGCTCTATCTGACTGCTGAATGTCACGGTACTGTAACTGTCATCCTCTCATTCTTATGATTTGAAAAAAATGAGATCAGTACTGTTTAAACAAACATTTAGCTTATTAAATATGTTTTTCTTCTTTTTGTTTTTACATCTGCCTTGCCGAAGATTGCTGAGCCAAAACATTCACCTCTGAAAGGAAAGGTGAGCTGCTGACAGTGTTTTCGTGTGTGCATCATTTTCAACATACAGATTTATTTACCCTGAATTATGATAAATGGCAGTTTCTTGATTAGGGATGTAAAGTTAACATTTCTGTATTATAATTTGAGCAGTGTGTAGTAAACCTCATGAATGGACCACAGCTGACAAGAGATTGGGGGGAGAGTTATGGAGCTTAAGTGCAAGCCGATGGCTTATTCAGCTGTCAATGGAAGATTGTTTTTTTGCTTTACTGTTGTTATTGACTACTAACAATCACACAAATGATAAACTAACAAATCACACTTCAAACACTTGATTATAAGTGTCACTCTGTAATATACATGAAAGATTCAGGACAAGATAAATACATGGCAGTTAGTAAAATGTATTTAAACTGAGAAAATACATGACAATCAATTAGAAACCTGCAAAGTCCCCTGCAAACAGCCTAGATGTGCCTTTTGGTGCCATGACAGTCAGGAAGCACAATTGCTGGGTGACATGATTGCTGTTGGCATTTGGGTGTCACTGTAATGTTGATTGCTGTTTTCAAACTGACATGGTGGAAACCATGTAGATAAACCGTAATCCTAATGTAGTCAGACTATCATCAGCAGTTAGTAATAAGATCATCTCACTTTTGGACTGTGTTGCTGACAGATTTTTTTCAGTTGCTACTCCATTGCAATGGAATATACTTAACAAGTACACAGCTATCGTGACGCACCTAGGTGGGCCGTGCTCCAGGTTTAAAATGTAGCAACCACAGAAAGGAAAAAAACAGCACCGTAGCCAAGGTTGAGCAAAGAGTATCTCTTAGATTGGTAACAATAAATAGGTCCCATACAAAGAGTATTTATTGTTACTAATCTAAGAGATACTCTCTGCTCAGCCTCGGCTACGGTGCTGTTTTTTTTTCTGTGAATGGAATATACTTCTAGCCAAAACTAGAACAGTCCTGCTTTGGAGTTTGTTTAACTCTCAGCTAAATGCCCTGCTGTTTGAGTGGCATGTGGATAATTACTTGTATATCTTGTTACTAGCTGCCATATACTGTCTCAGCACACTCACGGCTGTGCGTGAAGTCATTAATGATCTTCATGATGCCTTGGACAATGGGGACACAGTCCATGCACCACTCTAGGATCTTTCCAAAGCATTTAATCTGGTGCACCGTGGTCGTCTACTTACTAAACTTGGGCCTTTGGTCTTTCTGTATCTGCAGTATCCTGGTTCCAGAATTACTTGACTGACAGATCTCAGCCAGTATCTTTGAATTCCTTTTCTTCTCTAGTCATCAAAATTACCGCTGGAGTATCCCAGGGATCAATCCTGGAACTTATTTTGTTTAGTATTTGCTTGAATGATCTAGCTGATGTTTTGCACATCTTTGAGTTCCATATCATGCACATGGATGATATTGTTTTGTACAGTAGGAAATCTAAGATCAGTGACATTGTTCACTATTGTAAAGGAGCAAAAAAAGGCAGAGGCCTAAAGAAGTTCCTTTGTGTTGCAATAATATTTCATTCTTCCACCTTTCAGCATAAGTTTATCTAACCTTTTTTTAAAGGTCTCTTTGTTTTCACTTGTGACTATGTTCTCTGGTAAACCATTCCACAGGCTAACCACCCTTTCAGTGAAGAAAAACTTTTGATTATTAAGTCTAAAAACTGCTGCCCTGAACTTGTGAAGCATGTCGCCCGATAATGGAGTTCGGGTTTTTAAATGTAATGTTCAGATCGTACTCAAGGGTTGGATCTTTAATTACATCATAGAAAAGTAAAAGGTCCCCTCTCAACCTTCTCACCGCTAGAGTATGTAATTTTAGAGTGCTGGTTCTATCTTTGTATGGGAGGTCTTTGACATCTGTGATAATTCTTGTCATGCTACGTTGTGTTCTCTCAATCTTCTGTATGTCTGTTTTTTTGTATGGGTTCCATAGTTGATTATAATCGTCAAGCTATGGTCTGACGTAAGATCTATATAGTGGCAGTATCACATCTGCCCTTCTACTTTTGATGTTTGATCCTGCTACTCGGTTTGCCTTGGAGACTGCAGTTGTACACTGCTTGCTAAAGTCTAGGTTGTTACCTATTAGCACACCTAGATCTTTTTCAGCATTTGTTTGTTTCAGAGTTGAGTCGCTTAGTAAGTATTTAGCTTGTTTGTTGTTTTTTCTCAAGTGCAGTACACAACACTTATCTGTGTTGAAACACATCCCCCATTTGTGGGCTTATTTTGTTATTTGATCCAAGTCTGCTTGAATGGATCTGACTTCCTCAGTTGTTTCACATAGGTCTCCGAGTTTTGCGTCATCCGCGTATTTAATTATTTTATTACTCAAGTTGTTACCTAAGTCAGCAATAAACAGCTAAAACAATATTGGGCCCAACACAGAGCCCTGCAGTACATCGCTTGTGACACTCCCCTCCTCGGATAGGTAGCCATTTATAGTTATTCTCTGAGTTCTGCCTTTCAGCCAGTTACCAGTCTATCTTAGCATGTGATGATCTACCTCAAGTTTTTTTAAGTTTGCATGGTATTGCCCAGTGTGGTACAGTCTCAAAAGCTTGACTAAAGTCCAGCAGAATCATGTCCGCTGGTATACCCCTGTCCAAAAGTCTGCTAAAACTCTCATAAAAACAAACGAAATTTATAAAACAGGACCGTCCTGTAGTGAATTCATGTTGGGTAGTGTTGTCACTATTCTCTTTTTTTATGTGTTGGCAGAGCCTGTGTTTAATCATTGATTCTAAGATTTTCCTGAGGATCAATGTTAAACTTATTGGTCTATAATTCCAGATGTCATGTCTTCGTCCTTTTTTGTGAATAGGGGTGATTTTGGCAGATTTCCATTCAGTTGGAACGTCACCTGTACTTAATAGTCTATTATACAGTATTTCAAGAGGGACACACATGCTATCTTTTATTAAAGTCAGCATTTGAGGGTTGATGTTGTCTAAACCTTGCGCACCAAATTATTTCAGCCTATTTTGTTTTTGATTTCCTCTTTTGTGCAGATTTGTGCAGAGGAGGTATTGGTGTTATGAACGGTGGGCAGACTTGAAATCGAGAAGATTGCACAAAAGTATTTGTTAAAAGGTATCAGTCACGTGTACTGGGTCTGAGATTATTTCATTTTGTTCAATTATGGTAGTTAACCCTGAGTCTGATTGTCAAAGAGAGTTAATATAACCATAGAATTGTTTGCTGTTACCTTTAGTTGCTGATTTTGCTAGTCTCATTTGGATTTATTAATTGCGTTCCTACATGTTTTTTGTGTTTGTTTGAATTTGTTCCAGTTTTCTACTGTGTTATTTTGTTTGTACATTGCATATAGTCCATTTTTTTGTTTAATTACTTGTATGAGTCTTTTGTTTAACCATTTTGGCTTGACACCTTTTCAGCTTTATTTATTTATTTATTTAAATGCTTTATTCATTTCCATTTTTTGGTTACATAACCACAAAGGGGACTACAAACAAGACAGACTTTCATATCACATTACTTTACAATACCAGACATTACATATCCCATCCCTCTCCCCCCCTCCCCACACAAACCATATCTATCCCTCCTCCCCCCTGACATCGGTTTGTATTATTTCTGTGAACACCAGTCTTGTCTGTTTTCTGGGATGATCATATAGCATACAGAGTCTGTAATTTGCTCCATCTTCTATCAAATCTAGGCAGGCAATTGTTTACACTGGCTTTTATTTTCTCCACAGACAAATTAAATAGTAATTCTTGGAGCCACTCATTGTAAGATATAGTGGTCTCGTCTAGCCAGTGTCTGAGGACCAATTTTTTAACTGACGATGCAATCTTACTTATGTAAAATTTCCTCCCTGTAACAGCTATGGAGGAGTAATCCCCCACCAAGCAAATTAATGGTTCTATATTTATTTATTTATTTTATTTACAATTTGATGACCGGGAAAGGCACACTGAGCCGAGGCTCGTTTCCAGGTGCGACCCGGGTACAGTTTGTACAGGGATTATCAAGAGAAACATTAAGTATAGGCAGTAATCACAAACATTAATTATACAGTACAGTACACTTATCGAAGATCTAGCATTTGGTCAAATTAGAAGTGTGAGAGAGATCAGGAGAGGTCTACTAGGGGTGGCATCAATGGTGAGTTGGAAAGGGCTGAGTGCTGCCTCTGTGGTGCATTTGGACCAATTGAGCATGTAGGACAATATGGGTTAGGTAGGAGCCCAAGGAGCTGGGTAAAAACAGAACAAGAAGGGGCCTTGCGAAGGTCAGAGGGCAAAGAGTTCCAGAGAAGGGGAAGATGGTATGAGAAGGCAAGTTGCCTGGAAAGGGTGCAAGGGCAGGGGAGGTGGAAGATACGAGGGTCCCTGTGGCAAAGAGAGTAGTTTGGAGGGGAGGTTTGGTTGAGTAGGGACGCGAGGTATGGGGGAGAGACCAAACCAGAATTTCACTGAGGAGGCTGTGAATGACATGCCTGTGGGAAGTGGGGCGATGGAGAGTGGGGTGTAGAGCAGGCAATAGTGAGTGAGGGGGGAGGCGGTGGCAAAATGGAAGAAAGCGTTGAGCAGGATATCAAGTCTGGAGAGGGAGGATGTAGGGGCCATACCATAGACTATATCTGCATAGTCTATAACTGGCAAGATTGTTTTGCGTACAAGCTCATTTCGGGTTGGGATTGGTAAGCAGGATTTGTGGCAGTAGAGGTTAGCGAGTTTTGGTCAGAGTTTAGTGCAGATTGCCTCGATGTGGGTGGAGAAGTTGAGGTGACAGTCCAGCCATACACCCAGGTATTTGAAGGCTGAGACTTGCTCCAGTGGTGATCTATATAGTCTGTTATACCCAGTAAGGGATCCGCCCTTTGCTTGATTAAAGACCAAAGAGGGGTTATTTTTGGACAGTCCCAAAATATGTGGTATAAGGATCCCATTCCTGTTCTGCAGCGATTACATCCCGCCTTGGTGTCTTTCCCCATTTTAGCAAGCCTTTCCAGGGTGTAATACATATTTTGGAGGATCTGGTACTGCATTAATCTTAGTCTATCTTGAGATGGGTATTTGTACATGTCCTGCAAAATCTTAGGCCAATTAAGTGTCTTATCTGGGAATTGTTTATCCCAGTACTGAGTAGATGCCTGAGATGGCGTGTCTTCCTGTGGCAATTTGTGTAAGATGATTTATAAATTCCCCTTGTATTTCTGATTCCCCATTCAGCTGGACTTTGGCTAGCATGTGTCTAATCTGAGACACTTTGAAACTTGCTTTGAGGTCCAGGTTATTATTTTTGATAATGTCACCCAGGGAGCAGACCCTTCCATTTTTCCATAAGTCTGTGACCCTTTTGCCTGATAATTGTGGGAACCATTTATTAGTAATCATGTGTCCTCCAATTTTAAAGTTCGGATTTCCCACCAATGGTTGATTTGGGCCCTGTGAGTGTTTGTAAGTTAAGGAAGTGCACATCTGTCACAAACCCACTCAGCAGGTCAGCACTCTACTCCCAAAGTGCCAACCTCCGAGCGCAGTCTTGTGAACAGTTTAACAGAACAAGGTAACCCTTGTGTCTGTTTTTGTGGGTTCAAATCAACCTTTGGTCCCAAGTCTTGGAGGGATTCAAACTGTGAACCTAATGCTAGCATACCCAATGCACAGGCTATGATATATCTGTCTTCGGGGGGCCAGCTATCTTTTCCTACGGGCACCTAACCAGATGTACAAAAATGAACCCTTAAACTTTAATAAAGACCTCAGACTATTCTTACCTTTTTCCAGTTTGGTATCACCATTCAAGCTTATGCCCAGTGTCTGCTGTAACCATATATACTCTACTTGTAAAGGAAAGAAATCAAAGACAGACCAAGTAAGCTCTAAAAAGAGTTTTACTAAAATAGATAATAATATGTAAAACATACAATACAGAACTATTATATCACAAGACATACAAATATTTTAAAAGAACAAGGTTTTAAACAGTACAGTTCCTACTACAGTAATTAGAATTGTCTAACTTTCTAAATACCTGTTTAAAGTGCTCACAGATATTTTTGTCAGAGTCTAGATAAAAGTGTCTCTGAAGGAAAACAGAATAATGTTTAAAAGCTGGTTTTCCCCACCTATTTTGCATGAGGTCACCTAGCTACTCCCTGTCAGAATATATACAAAAATATATCTATATAAGCACAGGATGTCTTTTCCAAGTATTAAATTCTGCAACCTCAGCATAACTCATGTTCTTTAAATGACATTTCTTTGATCTTAATCAGTATCCTCTCTCACACAGGCATCAAAGGAACATTTACAACTTTGCACCAGTTTACTAAACCTGGTTTCCCCCCTAACGTCATACACTTTTTTTATGATTTTCCTCTTAGCAGTTAAAGCTATAATTAACTTAGATCAAATAGGAAATCCTTGATCAAGGCCTGTTCCACTCTGTAATTAGTTTCAGGCCTTCCAGATAACACCTTGTCTCTAAAACCTCTGTGTGTGTGTGTGTGTGTGTGTGTGTGTGTGTGTGTGTGTGTGATCTCACATGCTGTTTCAGCCTTTCACATGGGAGACAGTCCCTACACATTTTTATATATTCCAAAAATGATCATACAGCACTCAGAACTGACTATTCATGTCAAAATCCTCCCCACCTTGACTGAATTTGGGGACTTTATCCCTTGCATGGGATGAGCTTCCCAAATCAGTTCACTCCTCAAAGAGATGAGACAGGCCTTCTGAGTTCCGGTTCCTGGCTCCAGCTCTATGTACGATTGTCATATCATACCCTTGCAAAGCAAGACTCCATCTTAGCAATCTACCATTGTTCTTTCCCATCTGCGTCAGCCAAACCAGGGTGTTGTGGTCAGTCTGCACCACAAAATGCTGCCCATATAAGTATGGTTCTAATTTCTTGAGGGTCCACACTGTGGCAAGACACTCCTTTTCCACCGTGGAGTATGCTTGCTCCCTGGGAAGTAACTTCCTACTCAGGTACACTACTGGGTGGTCTGTCCCTTGGCTGGATGTCTGACTCAGTACTGCCCCAATACCCACATCTGAGGTGTCAGTCTGAACTATAGAGGTTTTGCTATAGTCAGGACTTGTCAAAACAGGAGCACTGCACAGTGCCCCCTTTAATCTGGTAAAGGCTTCCTCACAGGCTGGGCCCCAGGTAATTTTCTTTGGCATCCATTTCTTTGTCTGGTCAGCTAGGGGAGCAGCCAGGGCACTGTAATTGGGTACAAATTTTCTGTAGTACCCTGCTGTCCCTTGAAAACTCCTGACCTGCTTCTGTGTTTCTGGTCTGGGCCATGCCTGGATCACTTCTATCTTTATTTGGTTAGGATGGAGCTGTCCCCGGCCTACCACATGCCCGAGGTATGCCACTTCCCCCATGGCCACCTGGCACTTCCCAACTTTGACAGTGAGCCCGGCCCTCTGTATCCTACCCAGCACTTCCCTAAGGTGGGATAGGTTTTCCTCCCAGCTGGTACTAAAGATGGCAATGTCATCCAGGTATGCCACAGCATACTCCTCAGCACCATTTAACACCTGGTTCACCAACCTTTGGAGAGTGGCTGGGTTGTTCTTCATTCTAAAAGGCATTACTTTAAACTCAAATAAGCCTATTGGAGTGATGAAGGCCAACCTCTCCCTAGCTCTGTCTGTCAACTCTACCTGCCAATACCCCTTGGTCAGGTCAATGGTCGTAAGGTAGGTCACCCCCCCAACTTGTCCAGGAATTCATCCATCTTGGGCATCGGGTGGGCGTCTGACTTCACGACTGCATTCAGTCCATGGTAGTCCACACAGAAATGAGTAAAGCCATCTGGCTTAGGCACAAGGACTACAGGTGAGGCCCAGGGGCTGTGGGATCTCTGGATTACCCCTAAATCCAGCATCTCCTCCACTTCCCTCCTAATGTCCTTTTGGACAGCCTCTGACACCCGATATGCTGTCCACCATATGGGCATCTGTGTCCCTGTCTCCACATCGTGAGTCGCTAAGGGGGTTAGTCCAGGCTTGGCGCTAAACAATGGGGCAAAGTCTGCTAAAACTTCCCTTACTTTCTGGATCTGGTCCAGGGCCAGCTGGGGAGACAATTTTACTGCCTCCACAGAGGACTCCCGCTTACTTTCCTCCAGCAAATCCAGAAGGGGATCTCCTTCGTCCATCCCCTTCCCATGACTACACACTGCAAACACCATGTCAGCCCTATTTGCATATGTCTTCATCATGTTGACATGGTACAGCCTTTCTGTCTGTCTTCTGTCAGGTAACTCCACAATGTAGTTCACGTCATTTACCTTCCTAACCTCTTTGTACAGTCCTGCCCACCCAGCCTGCAGCTTGTCTTTCCAGACTGGAATAAGGACCATGATTTCCTGACCCACTATGTATGAGTGAGCTCTGCGGTCATTCCACACTTTTTGTTTCTGTTGGGCAGCTGCCAGGTTGCTCTGGGCTGTCCCCATAAGCTCCTTTATCCTTTCCCTAAACCTAAGGACATAATCCACAATGGGAGTTCCCTGGGTGGCGTGCTTGCCTTCTCAGTCCTCCCAGATCAAGTCTAGGGGCCCACGTACCCGGCATCCATATAAGAGTTCGAAGGGGGAAAATCCTGACGACTCTTGGGGCACCTCTCTGTATGCAAACAACAGGTGGGGAAAGTATTTCTCCCAGTCCCTTCCATGCTGTTCAGCAAATGCCCGGAGCATTGACTTTAGGGTACCATTGAATCTTTCCACAAGTCCAATGGCTTGTGGGTGATACGATGTCGTGCATCTCTGCACCACCCCACACTTCTCCCATAAACATTTCATCAGGTCCAACATGAAGGAACCCCCTCAATCGGTGATTGCCTCCTGCGGAAACCCAACATGGGAGAAAATCCCAAGTAAGGCATCTGCCACTTTGTCTGCCTCTGGGTACTGGATGGCATAATCCACCACAGTCAGGATGAATCTCTTCCCTAAGGAGCTGGGGGTATTTAAAGGCCCAGCAATATCCATTCCCACCCGCTGGAATGGCTCTCTACTATGGGCAATGGAATCAGGGTGGCTTGGGTTTTCTTGCCCGCCTTCCCTATTTCTTGGCACCGGTGACAAGACCTGCAATACTCCTTCACCTGCTGGGTGAAGTTAGGCCAGTAGAAATTCTGGGCCAACTGCTGTGTTGTGCGCATGATTCCCATATGACCAGACAAGGGAATATCATGTGCAATCTTGAGCAACTGCTCAGCTGCCTACCTAGAATCCCTCCCTCTGTTTGTTCAAGTTCAAGTTCCAGTTCAAGTTTATTGCAGGAAAACTCCATTGAGCAAGCTCATTCACAAGGAGGTCCTGTGACATAAACACTTAAAGTACAAACACAGATAGGTAATAACAGTATATACATGAAATGCACGTTACATGATACAGGCTGGATATACATACAAGGGTACCACATAGGGTGACTGCAGGTGGTAAACATTGATATGAAACAGGGAAGCGACTTACAGGTTGCATACTGATAAATGAAACATGATGACTGGTGTGTGCAATACATATATTTTGGCAGCTAGAACAAACAACAGACTAAAACTGATATGGGGGAGGTGATTTGATAGGTAGCAGTGAGGCGTAAGCATAGATAAAGCCAGGAGTAGAGGGGTAGGAAAGCAGTTAATATGACAAATCAATTATACCTTACCAGTGGATAAATATGGCACACATGGGGAAGGAAGAGACTTAATGACAGTTACAGGTGTTTTTTATTTTGGCTGAACTTAGCGATTTGTATAAGTTTATTGAAACTGTGCTAGTTAGTTTCAGTATGGTTTGTAATTGGTTCCAAATGGAGGGAAGGGCATATGCAATAGCACGTTTACCAAAGGAAGTCCTCGTCCTTGGTATGTCAAGCATAATAAGGTCAGATTTTCTTAACGATTATGCACTATGTGAGATACTAATAAGGGAAGAGAGATAGCTTGGCAATTTCTGCAGGAGCAGTTTAAGAGTCCATAGCCCAGCATGGAGCAGGTGCCTAGTAGTAAGGGATGTCCAACCAACAGCTGCATATAAGTCACAGTGGTGCGAGCAGTGAGGGAGTTGGTAATGAACCATAGCATGCGGTGATAAAGGATGTCCAGTTTACTTAGATTTGCAAGAGTGGTGGGGAATAGATTACATCGCCATAGTCGGTAGGGGGAGAAAAGTGGCCTGTACAAGCTTGTTTCGAGTTTCAAGGGGAAGGGCCTATTTCTGTAGAAGAAACCTAACCTTGCTTTTAACCTTCTAAAGACATCTTCGACGTGGTCATTGAAAGATAATTTATTGTCGATCCAGATACCCAGATATTTAAATTTGGTTACAACTTCCAGAGGCTCATTTACAGGGACCCTGGTTTTCCATTTTTACCGGTAACACCGGTAACAATCACGGAATCCTGCTTGGTTTGCGGATTTTGAATTCTTGTACCGGTGCCTCACGGAAATTGCAAGTCACCGCACAGAATCTATAAGATTTCTGTATCTTTTTAATTTATTTTTATTTTCTCTTTCTATGTCCCCTTCTCACAGCATCAGACTCCACTTTTCAGAGATCCCAAGGCTGGGTATCCCCTAGCTTCATCCCCAGGTAATGCTCAGGAGCTCCTGTGGGCCTGCCCCTATCCTGTCTGGATTGTATCCCCCAGGTGGGAAGGAAGGGGACCCCAGGTCTCCCCTCCACATTCACTTAGTGTGTGTTGGACAGTTCAGTGTGTTCCTCATGGAGCCTGGTTATGAAGTCTGGGGCACCTGGGTCCCTTCTGCCAGTGGCCAATGTGGAGTGATTGTTCCTAGTTTTCTGGTCTCTATCCCTGAGGGCACCAGCACTAGAGATCAAAGGAAGTAGGTCACAGAGACATGCCACTGCTCCAGATCCTGGCTAGTGTCCTCCCTTCCTGATCACTCTGCAGCACCTTTGCACCACCACTTGTGGTCACACAGGTAGTGGTAAAGCAGCAGGACCTGCAGCCCACCCTCCCCGGAGAAGGAGAGCAGTCCCCTGGGTGCTCGATCCTACTCCCCTGGCCAGACCTCCAGCAACCCAAGTTTGCTTCTGACCCTGGGTCGCTGGCATTGCAAGCAGTAGTGCTACCGCAGCACCAGCAGTCTGACCCAAATTTCAGCATCTTAAAATGAATGCTGCTGTGCTTTGCATTCTTTCTGCTTTGCTGCATATAGAGTCAGTAAGGAAATGACCCACACTGCTTTGTTGTAATCAGCCATTCAGTGATTGCACTGGGTACATCCAGCAGACTTTGGTTTGAGTCCCACAACCTCCACTTGCATACTGTGTGACTCCAAGCAAGTCACTTAACCTCTCCACTGCTTTTAGGTCACTCCTTAAAACAGACAGTTCTACCTAGTGGGCCTTACCTGCTTCACAAAGAATATAAAAAAAAATACCAATATATGTTTACTACATCATAGAATAGTAGTCAGGGTACCATGTAATTTACCCAAGTTTTTCTTGGGCTGCAATGAGTTTGTATAGGTAAAGATAAATGTTCAGATACATTTTATGTGTTTTATTTAGTCAGGTTTTTATTGTATTCTTTGCATACAAGCATCTAGGTTGTAGATTACTAGATGCAGGATCACTGTTACCAACTAACTTATTCAAGTTTATAATCAGTAGGGCCATCCAAACTCCTCAGTTTTTTGAATGAAAACTAGTCTGAATGAAAGTATGTTCATGAAGAAGAAACTGCCTTAATACTTATGAAAAGACTTCACAGTTAGCACCCTATTTAGGTGAATTGGATCATTTACACCTTTTTCCCCACCTACTGTTTCAGTCTCTGTGACAACAAAAAGTTTTCTGATAGACTGCTTCAACAAAAAGCAAATGTTAAATGTTTAAGTGCACTTATGTTTGGCCAGTGGATTTTGAAAGCACACTCAATGACATACAGAAGGTAAGACCACAGGGGCTGTATGATGCTGGTGGGCAGAGTAGTGCTCAATTCACATCTGAACAAAGACATGAAAACTGGGAGACATCCTTTCCATGGACACCAAGTGAAAAAAAACATCCACATGTCTGGGAGATGCATGAATCTATTTGAAGGTCCTCCACTAATCACTTGTGGATTTTATAGGTGAAGACACTTTATTTCAAAGAAGCAAATTCAAGCAGTTTTTGCTCCTCCTACCCCTGGCCATCCACTCCTTCAGGCCTGCCAAGGCCCCTACCACCCACCGTGTCTCAACCACCATCCACTGACACTGCTGTGCTACTAGGTAACCCAAGTAACCCTTCATTGAGTGGGCCCCTACCCTGTGGGAGGCTACAGGGAAGATAACTGCCCCAAAGAGCTTCCTGTGTATCCTGGGCATGGCAGGGTCAGACCAAACACATGTCTGGGGCTTCTGGCTTATGGAGGGACCAACAGCCATCCTTCATTTCATCAGCAGGTGTTTTCCCATTTTCTTGGGAGCGTGACAGGCCACATGATGACAAGGCACAAGCCGACGTCCATCATGCTCCCTCCTGCAGTGAGGGCTGACATATTGTCATACCTCTGGACTCCACCACAGGCTAGCAAATGCTGAACCATGAACCCACCCTCCCTCCCAGGAGAAGGTGAGTGGTTGTTGAGCACTCAAGCCTTCACCCACCAGCTGGCCCTCCCAACACCCAAGTCTGTTCCCTAACCCTGGTCAGTGGTGTCACAGGCAGAAATCCAATTCAGGCAGTTAAATTATAGATGGGAAAAAACAAAGGTAGTCCACCTTAGCAGTGATAGTTAAGATTAATTCACTTCTGAGTTCTAACAAGCAAAGAGACCAAGTCATTTGTAACTTGTGCATGAGGGGTGTGGGTGTTGAAGAAAGGGGATCATAGTGCTGTTACTACTACCATCACCCCAGAGGGATGTGGACTGCATTGCTGCTACTGCCATCACACCGAAGGGGTGGGGGCTGTAGTGCTTCTCCCATCACCACTGGTGGATGGGAATGTAGTTCTGCTGCCGCCCCACCTGAGGGATGGGGGCCATAGTGCTGATACTGCCATCACACATGAGGAATGGTGTATGTAGTATTGCTGCTTCTGTCACACCTGAGGGAGGGAGGGAGGTTGTAGTGCTGTTGCTGCTGCCATCACACCAGAGGTATGGGGGCTGTAGTGCTGCTTCCATCACACATTAGGGATGGGGGCTGTAGTGTTGCTGCTGCCATCACATCTTGTACCTAAAATAACTTTAAACTGGTGCAAATATGGAAGGATGTGTAATAGTGGAGGTCAACATTGCTAAAATGTGTGTTATCAGAGTTAAAAATTCTTAAATAAAGTACACAAAACCAAACACTGGTAAAACCAGATTTTGACTTAGCAGACACCGGTGACAATACCGTTTTTTACAATGTGCAAAACAGAATATACCCTTTATCAGTCCCGGTAAACCAGTGTCCCTGCTCATTTAGTGTGGTGACAATGCAGTCTTGGGCAAGGGTATTGGGGGGGCCTGTGACAGCACTGCAGGAGAATATCATCGCTTTAGTATTCTTTGCATTGAGCAGAAGCTTTGCCTTTATTAGATTATGCTCAAGTTGTGCTAAGTCCGCTTGAAGCACTCCCTTGACTTCAGATAACGATGAGCCAGAAGTATACAACACAGTATCATCTGCAAAAAAGTGCAGATTGGACGTAGATATGTTAGCATTTAAGTCATTAATGTACAAAGAAAACAAGATAGGGCCTAAGATGGATCCTTGGGGACTCCTCTGCAACTGGCAAGGCAGCAGAAAAAACTTCCGCCTTTACTTTTTGGAATCTTCCAGTTAGGTAGCTAGAGAACCACTGGGTGGTATGGTATGTGGCACCCAACTTTTGCAAGGCAATTGACTAATAGTTTGTGATCAACAGTATCAAAAGCTTTGCTGAGGTCCAAAAAGACTGCACCAGTTACCTTCTTAGCATCTATAGCAGAGATCCAATCATTGGTTACTTTTGCTAGTGCAGTGATTGTGCTATGATTAGCCCGTACTGTACTGTACTGTCAGAGTATACATAAGTCCATTTTCCCAATAAACCTTATGTCTGCCATCACCTCCCTGTGTGCTGCCCGAGTCTGCCCAAGCCCTTAGCTTCTCTAAACTAGGGTCACTTCTCTGAGCAGCTGCAAACCACTCACACATTCCCAAGACATGGGACAGGTTCCCTTCAGTCTCTAAACTAGGGTCCCTAGCACTAGCGTCAGGGCACTCAGGATCACTGTCAATCCCAACCCTCTGACATTGAGTCACCCCTCCCTTCTTCGGAGTTACCCTCTGTAGCTGTGTGGTTACTTGCTACTGGGGAAATTTCTACCCCCTCTTCATTAATCTTCATATCAGGAGACACAGGCTGGGGAACCAGCCTCTCAGTGGTTTCCACAATGGCTTCTGTGGGGTTCAGGAAACTACAATTTTCCCTTGCCGCTTGGCTACGGGAAACTGCACATACCATCCCTTGTTTGAGATTGTTGCCCAGGATCACATCCACTGCTAAGGTTTTGGCTACAGCCACCTGTTGCACAGTTCCCCCGTTTCACCCCAGTCTAGGAGAACACTAGTGAGGGACAATGTTTTTACCTCACCAATGAAGTCCTGTACAGTTATGTATTTATTGGGTATAAGCTGACCAGGCTCTACCAGATCCCCCTTTACCAAGGTCAGGGATGGCCCTGTGTCCCTTAACCCCTGCGTCTGTACACCATTCACCATGACTGGGTGCATGTGTTCCCTCATGTTCACTGGCATGCTTCCAGGGACACACAAACAACCCACTTCTTTTCTAGCACCCTGCTGTGTATTGCTCGCCTTTTGGGGGCACTGTCTGGCAATATGCCCAGTTTCTTTTTCACAACCAACATTCATTTCTTCTCTCAGAGAAATCTTTTCTCTGAAACCTGGGGCTAACTGGTTTTGGTGGAGGCAGTGAGGGTTTTAGCTGCCCTGAAGGTGTGCTTTTCCCTTTCTGCACTGCCACATCCACCCCATTTGCTCTCAGAGCAGGTCTGCTCTTGGAATATCGGTCTGAGAGTTCAGCAGCCTCTTGCACTGTTTTGGGATCTCTGTCCTCTAGCCAGCTTTTTAGCTCGGCTGGGCATGCCCAATAAAACTGTTTTAATAAAATCACATTTTCAATTTTATCAACAGAGTTTGCCTCAGTTCTTTCCTACCAATGTTTTAAAAACTGATGTTGTTTCATGGCTAGCTCCTCATAGCTCATATCAGGGCTTCTCCTGAGCTTACGGAATTTAGCTCTGTATGTTTCAGCAGTTAATTCAAACTTTTTTTTAACAGTGCAACTTTTAGTTTGCTGTAATTATTACTGTCCTCATTGTCCTTTTGACCCAATGCATCCCAAGCTTTCCCGGTAAGTAGCAGGGATAGCTGGAAGCTCCAGGACTCTCTAGGAATTTTAGCCTGAATACAAACTTTTTCAAAAGAATTTAAGAAGGCATCCATATCCTCCCCCTCTTTAAAGCTGGCTATTAATTTGGAATTCAATTTGTAACCCAGTCCTGCAGTCCCAGTTAAACCCAAACCACTTACCTGCTCTGGTGCTGCTGGTTGGAGTCGTATCTTCTCCAGTTCATGTTGCCTCTGGTGCTCCTGCTCCTCACAGTCTGCATCTTGGCATTCTCGCTCCTTCTTCTCCTCTGCAGCTCGCTGCCACTCACGCTCTTCACGGTCTGCATCTCTCTGTTCTCGCTCTGCCTCTCATTGTTCCTGCTCTCTCTTCTCCTGGAACTCCAGCTCCATCCTGCGCAACTCAATCTGCAGCCTGAGTACCTCTGGATTCAGGATACTGGTGACCTTCTCCTGCTGCTGTGGCCCTTCACTGACAGTGGATCTGTTGCCCTCCTCATCGGATCTGGACACTGCACTGGCCGCTAGCCCTGTCACACTCTAGGTTTGGTCCTTTCCAGTCATGGTCTGTGACTCGCTGCTCTGGGTATCTTCTACCATCAGGGCATCTATGAGGTTCTATTTTTTGACTGTCACCTTGAACAGGGCTCCTCTGCCCCCGCACAACTGCTTTAAGTAATCTACAGTATGCCTGCTGTAGTCGGAAGCCATCTTCTTCCCTGACTACTGCTACTCTGACTTGCACTTTAGGAAAAAAAAATAAAAATGGGTAGGAACTTGACTGTACGCCAAGTGATATAGTTCTATTTCCTTTTTAAAATAAAACTGCCTTTTTCTTTCTTTGCAAGTGAGTTAATGGTCGCAAGCTGACACGCTCAACAATACAAGCTTGTAATACCAAAATTTATGCCACCGCTGCCAACCAATCTGTCACAAACCCACTCAGCAGGTCAGCCCTCTACTCCCAAAGTGCCAACCTCCAAGCGCAGTCTTGTGAACAGTTTAACAGAACAAGGTAACCCTCTTGTCTGTTTTTGTTGGTTCGAATCAACCTTTGGTCTCAAGTCTTGGTGGGATTCAAACTCTGAACCTAATGCTAGCATACCCAACGCAAAGGCTCAGATATATCTGTCTTCGGGGGGCCATATATCTTTGCCTATGGGCACCTAACCAGGTGTACAAAAATGAACCCTTAAACTTTAATGAAGACCTCAGATTATTTTTACCTTTTTCCAGTTTGGTATCACCATTCAAGCTTATGCCCAGTGTCTGCTGTAACCATATTTACTCTACTTGTAAAGGAAAGAAATCAAAGAGAGACCTAGTAAGCTCTAAAAAGAATTTTACTAAAATAGATAATAATATGTAAAACATACAATACAGATCTGTTATATCATAAGACATACAAATATGTTAAAAGGACAAGGTTTTAAACAGTGCAATTCCTACTACAGTAATTAGATTTGTCTATCTTTCTAATACCTGTTTAAAGTGCTCACAGATGTTTCTTTGTCAGAGTCAAGATAAAAGTGTCTCTGAAGGAAAACAGAATAATGTTTAAAAGCTGCTTTTCCCCACCTATTTTGCATGAGGTCACCTAGCTCCTCCCTGTCAGAATATATAAAAAAATATATCTATATAAACACAGGATGTCTTTTCCAAGTATTAAATTCTGCAACCTCAGCATAACTCATGTTCTTCAAATGACATTTCTTTGATCTTAATCAGTATCCTCTCTCACACAGGCATCAAAGGAACATTTACAACTTCGCACCAGTTTGCTAAACCTGGTTTCCCCCCCCTCTAATGTCATAAACTTTCTTTTCATGATTTTCCTCTTAGCAGTTAAAGCTATAATTAACTTAGATAAAACAGGAGATCCTTGATCAAGGCCTGTTCTACTCTATAATTAGCTTCAGGCCTTCCAGGTAACACCTTGTCTCTAAAACCTGTGTGTGTATATGTGTGTGTGTGTGTGTGTGTGTGTGTGTGTGTGATCTCACATGCTGTTTCAGTCTTTCTCATGGGAGACAGTCCCTATACATTTTTATATATTACAAAAAAGGATCATACAGCACTCAGAACTGGCTGTCCACGTCACACACAACTGTGTGTGTACTCTTACTGATGCACCAATTGGGATGTTCCTAATTATAGGAGGGCTTCCGGGTGTTATTTTAAGAGCTGCTAAAATCTCATTCTCTAATAGTGACCAGGTGGGTCTATATTGGTACAGTTCTGAGCCTATGTTTGGGTTTGTCCATCTTAAATATTTTGCTTCGTGACTTGCCCAATATTATAGTTTGATATGTGAAAGCCTTAGGCTGCCTTTATTTTTAGGTGCTGTTAGTTTGCTATAAGCCAGATAGGCCTGTTTTTTCTTCCACATGAATGCAGTGAGCAGAAAGTGAACTTTAGTGAGCCGTGATTGGGGTAGCCATAGATTTAGCATGTTAATGGGATAAAAGAGACAGGGGAATGTGTTCATTTTAATTAAACTAATTCTACCTCAAAGGGATAATGGTAACTTATTCCATCTCTCCAAATCTTGTTTTAATGGTCTGCATCAATTTATTCAGGTTACATACTCTGGAGGATTTTGATCCCCTTGTTGATGTAATACCAAGGTATTTCAGCTGTTTAGATTCCCACTGTACCCCTAAATCTTCAGTGTCACCTTTATGGGAGACCATATTTAGAGGGTATATTTTAGTTTTCTCCAGGTTTAACTTGTAGTTAGATAGTACCCCAAATTCTCCAATCACCTGTAAAGTTTTGGTTATTGATTGTCTTGCGGATATCATATGTAATAGTATATCATCAGCATATGCTGATAGTTTGAGCGCCTGGTTTTCTAATTTTGACTCCCTTAATTTCTGGTTCCATTTTGAGTCGGATTAGGAGGGGTTCTAGATATAGGTTGAATAGTAAGGGTGATAGCGGGCACCCTTGTCTGGTGCCTGAGGAAAGGGGGAAACTTTGCGAAAAGGTTCTGTTGCAGTACATACGTGCACTGGGTAAGGTGTATAGGGAGTGAATCCATTGCACAAAGAAAGGAGGAAAACCGAACCTATGTAATACCCAAAATAGGAAGTTCCAGTCTACTCTGTGAAAAGATTTCTCTGCTTCGAGTGACATCAGAACAGCAGGTGTAGTGGTATCCCTGGAAACAGAGAATATGTGATCTAATTTCCTGAGATGATCTGAAGATAATCTTCCTGCCAGGAATCCCACTTGTTCTGCACAGATGAGGCAAGGCATTACCTGATTCATTCTGGTAGCCAACATTTTTGCCAGGATCTTAAGGTCACAGTTAAGCAACGAAACTGGTCGATAATTTGAGACTTGTTCTGGGTCCCTCCCCTCTTTGTGCAATACCACAATTAGGGCTTCAAATAAATGGGGCCAGCACTCTCTATCTCCCTTCAGTATGCTGTAATATAATAAGAGCAACTAGGGAGACAGTTCCTTTCCCAGTTCTTTATGAATCCGTAAAGTCCTGGGGCTTTATCTAAGGTTAATGTATTGATTGATTGCTATATCTCGGGTTCTGTGATGGGGGATATTAGTTGCAGTCTTTGACCCTCAGATAACTTAGGTAGGGGTACCTCTGATAAGTAAGAATCAATACTGTCTACCGGGGGGAGGTTGGATCTAGCCTTGTATAGTTCTGCATAGAATTCCTGGAATTCTGTCACTGTTTCTTTAGGATTCATTCTGAGAGTGCCGTCCACCCTAGATTTGACTGTGTTAATCATTCTGGATGTCTCCTGCTGTTTAACCCTTAGGGCTAAAAGTTTCCCAGCCTTTACTTCCTGGTCAATATATGTGAATGTTGTTTTAATAATTGCATATTCAGCTTTTTCACCCAGCAAATTGTTGTAGCAGGCTCGTAGATGAGTTGGTTCCTGCCTTTGTTGTTCATTAGTGAGGAGGTTGAGGTTTTTTTCCTGTTCTCTAATTTTCCCTACTAACATCAACAATTTTTGTTCTCTTATTCTCTTTTTTTTGGACACAGTCTTTATAAGCTCTCCCCTAAGGAAGCACTTAAGGCCTCCCATTCCATATCTGCATGACCTGTGGAGTTCTGATTATGTTTTGTGTAAGATTCAATACTAGTTTTCAGGCTTTTAACTATGCTTCTGTCCTTCAATAACCTATTATTGATTTTCCATGTGGTTTCTACCTGATGAGTGGGACAGAAAGATAGATTACAGATCACTGAAAAATGCTCTGATATGACTTCTGGAGAGATCTGACAGTCCATGAGATTTGGTAAAGTTTGTTTACTGATCAAAAAGTAATCAATGCAGGATGAGGTACCATGAATTGCTGAATGTAAAGTATATTCCCTCCCTCACGGGTATAGAACCCTCCATGGGTCACACAGACCTAGCTTATCAGCCATGTCCCTAATGGCTCTCTGTGCTAGAGATAGCCCTGCTCTATTCTTACCTGTTCTATCTGTGTCTGGGGAAAAAGGTAGATTCCAGGTACCACCTAATATCATAGGTACAGATAGGAAAGGCAATAATATGTTAATCAATTCCATGAAGAAGGATGGAGTGTCCTAGTTGGGACTGTATATGGACCCCAGTATAATGTCAGACCTCTCCAGCATGCCACGTACAAACACATATCTACCCAGTGGGTCTCAGATACATTGATTGGGATTAGAACCCCAAATTCCTTGTCAACAAGATTGCCACACCTTTACTTTGAGTGGATGACCCTGCTGCATATACTTGGCCTATCTACATCCTTCGCAGAAGATTAACACCTGCATCTAACAAGTGTGTTTCCTGGAGGAAACTTATGTGGCTTTTAATCACCTTTAAGTGCTTGAGAACCCTATACTGTTTACTTTTACTGTGCATCCCTTTCACATTCCATGTCATAAGCTTATATGTAGTAGACATTTTGAATTATGATGTAAATTGATGACTGGTTGGAAACTAAAATACCAAGTAATTCCCCCCCTTAACCAATGCTGTGGTGTCCCTCCTCTCCTCCCCGATTTCCCCAATACCTGCCATTACCTGCCTGCCATATCCATCCCTGCATCCCCCCTCCCTCTCATTCCCTTCACCTTCTCTTGCAGTGTGTACTTGTTTCTCTGGACCATGGAGAAGTCTGAGAGATCTCTTGACCCCCTCCCCCCACTACTCTACCTTGCTTGGTACGAGTCTGTGATTTAAGGGACCCTTCCCTTGATATGGTATGTGATGCTCCCAGGTTCAACTTCCCCCAGTCCTCCCGCTGCCCCCTACTCTACCAAAGATGCCAAAATATCGATGTTACCGGAGTGGATTCTTGCTTCATTTCAGGAGCAGCACTGAGATTCTTGTTGTGATTTGGCTGCATTTTCTAATTGCTTCCTGCCTTTAGACTGATCAGGATTGTATCTGTGGTGCCTGCTTTTGGTGCCTGGGGGGTGTTCAAGACTTTTGCTGGGATTTGGATTTTGGGTAGTTGAATGACTGTTTGCTGGGACTCTGGAACAGTTGGCGACTTTCACCCTGCACTGACTTCAATGTGGATTTGGATTTGGATCTTTGAGACACTCAGTAACTCTTCTAATATCGACTTCCTTGGGGTTTTTAACAAGAATTTGGTTGGCTGTCATTTAGTCTGCCATTTGGAGCCTGGTTCAAGGAGAATTTATTGGAATAAGAGCCATGCGAATTTGGCTGTGGACTCTATCATTCTGGCCAAATTTGCCAGACAAAAACGATGGATTGCAAACTGGTCTGGCCGATTTTTGGTGGTGGGTGCCTAGTTTTTGGGACTTCCTGTGGGGATATGGGTACCAGTCGGAGGGCTGGTGGAAAACTGTCCCCTGTGCATACTATGGCCTCTTAGTTTTTACTGGGTGGCTCTGGTGTGCTAAGTAGGGTGTCTCTCTTTCCAGGCCTTCGGTGAGCTGGGCCGGGGCCAATAATATTTGCAACCAGTTTGTTTTCTTTTTTTTTGAACTCACAAATGGTCTGACTCCTTAAGGTTTGCTGCTTTTCTATTCTGCTCCAGATTGAATCTTCGGCAGGTACTATAACCTTAATTTTTTATTTTGGAAGCAGTGAAAGAGCCTAAGTGGGAAAAATTTCTACTTCAATTTTAATTCAGTATTTATAGCAGTGAGAGTGCCATGTTTTCTTGGACATACTGTTCTGAAAGGGTTGGGTGAGAGCCACCCTTTGTTACATGAATTTTCTAGTAAATTCTTGAAGAAATTATATAAAGGACATCTGATAATGGACTTTATTGGGCAATAACAAATGACTTAATTTAGTGTTGTAGTTGTCTAAATTGTTTTTGATATTTATTTTTGTGGGTTTTAATTTTTTTGGGTGGGTATTGTTTTTTATATTTTTGATTTAATTTTATTTTTGATTTAATTTTTTTTGTAGTTTAGGGTATAAGAGGATTTTATTAAGATTACATTTATTGGATTTATTGTTTGGGGTGGATCATTAGTTCTCAGAGCTTGTGATTTTGTTTTTCTTCTTCATTCAAGTATTATGTGTTAGGGAGGCTTAGCAATGGTCAGGCATTACTCCCCCACCAGGCTCAGGGAATTATGTCCCTTTGACTGTCCCCCATTAACATCTGACAACTATTTTAGGTGTCACACTTTGGGGATATCTAGAAAGCGTATAAGAAGGGGGAGAACTGGGCCTAGTGGGAGAGGGGAAAGGGGAGGGTTGATAGGAGTTGTGGGGTCCAGGAGGCACCCTGTGGTGAAATGGAGTCAGGACAGAGGTCCTCCCTGTCTTGTCCCTATACCCAAGGGCTCCGATGTTAGCAGGCAGGTGCTGAGGACTTCCCCGACAACTCATCCTAGTTGGGTGGTGTTATGCAACGCCAGATCTATTAAGAACAAGATGGCTATTATAGCTGATCTTGTTGGAACTACTGATCTGGCTTGCATCACCGAGACCTGGCTGGATGAAACTGCAGACCCTGTATTAGCCTCTGCAGTTCCGGCTGGGTTCTCGGTGATACACTGCCCAAGGTTGGATCGTAGGGGTGGGGGTGTGGCCATTATATTTAAGTCTGAGCTGGGCCTTATGGATGTGTCATTGGGAAGTACCAGATCCTTTGAGTATATCCTGGGAGAGGGTGTAGGTTATGGGATACTCCTCATCTACCGTCCACCAGGAGATGGAGGAGAATTCCTGCAGGAGATAGCAGACTTCATCATCAACATGGTATTGAGGTGCCCATATGGATAGTTCTGGGGGACTTCAATGCCTGGGTCAATGATGAACTCTCGCATTTTGGTCAAAATCTCCTCCAACTGATGACAACGTTGGGCCTTACATAGGTAGTTACCTTCTCAACCCATGTAGTGGGTCACTCGTTGGATCTGATCTTTCTTCTGGGTATGGAGATAACTGACTTGGGGGTGGAACCAGTCAGTTGGTCTGACCATCACACCATAAGGTTCAGTTTCAGGGTCCTCACCAATAGGTCTGCCCTATGGAGATGGTTCAGTACCGCCCTTTAAGGGGAGTTTCCCCTAGTGACCTATCGGCAGTGCTGGACATATTGGGTTTGTCAGGTGAATGCATGAGTCCAGGTGATCTTGTATTGGCCTATAATAAGGCTGTTGGAGATGCCATGGACAAGATTGCTCCTGTTCATGTTTGGCCTCTCACCCTTCACCCAAGGAACCCTTGGTTCGACGGTTTCTTGAAGGAGTTGAGGCGAGTTGGTCAAAGGATGGAGAGAGCCTGGTGAAAGTCCAGCCTTGATGCTGACAGGCTTAGGCTGATGGCACATTATGATGGCTAACAGTAAGAAATCACCCATAAGAAGGCAAAATTTCTGTCCAGGGAGATTTCTGCTGCGCTGAATCGACCAGCTCAGCTTTTCCGGACTGTTGACAGACTGTGCAATCCAATCTGTCTCCAGCCCAGAGAAGCCTTTTCTCAGCTGAAATGCGAGGATTTTGCTCAGTTCTTTGCAGATAAGGTTACCAGCATCAGGTCTGGCATTGGCCCGACATCTCCTATGAGGGATTGTGGTGATCAGCATGAAGTGGCTTGCATTCAGTCTATCTGGTCAGAGTTTCGCCGGCCAGAATTCACAGATATTGTGAAGATCATCCAGACATTGCGCGTAACCAGTTGTAGTTTGGATTCGGGCCCTACACTCCTCTTAGCAGGATGTGTAGATGTGATCTGCCCAATCCTTGCTGAAATTGTCTGGAGGTCTTTGGAAATGAGGGTCTTTCCAGATCCCCTTAAGGAGGCGGTTGTTCAACCACTCCTAAAGAAATCTTCCATAGACACAGACTTCTAGCTAACTACTGGCCTATCTCTAACCTGCCATTTGTTGGTAAGGTTATTGAAAAGGTGGTTGAGCTACAACTGGATGATCACCTTATAACTCACAAGGTCTATGATACTCTCCAGTCCGGATTTAGGAAGAAGCATAGCACGAAGACTGCACCTTTCTGAGTATTGAACTATCTCCTAATGGCAAGAGCTTGAACGGCATGTACCATTCTGGTCCTTCTTGATCCCTCTGCAGCATTTGACACTGTAGACCATGGTGTGCTGTTTGGAGTGCCTGCGGCTTTTTTGTGGGCTGTCTGGTACAGTCCTCAAATGGTTTCATTCATTCCTCGCGGACAGGTCTCAGAGAGTTGCCACTGGAATTTATTCCTCTGGCACTTATTCCCTGCCCTGCGGGGTGCCACAGGGCTCCATTTTGGCCCCCATGTTGTTTGCAGTGTACATGCTGCCATTGGGAGATATCATCAGGCAATACAGTGTGAGTTTTCACTGCTATGCAGATGATACTCAACTGCATATGTCCTTTCTGCCCAGACAAAATGATGCAGTCTCTTGTGCTAAATTACTGCCTTACTGAGATCAGAACCTGGATGAGTACTAGCTGGCTGAGACTGAATCCAGAAAAGACTGAAGTGTTGGTGGTGGACCCTGTTCGTCCAGAGGCAGGTTTGGGGGCTGGACAGGCATCTGGTCTATCGATCGATGGCATGCAGCTCACTACCTCAGACCGAGTACATAACCTTGGTGTTATTTTTGATGATGGTCTGACACTAAAATCTCAGGTGTCGGCTGTTGTCAAATCCTCTTTTTTTACCATCTGAGGAATATCACCTGGGTGAAACACTTGGTTCCTCCGGATGATCTTCCAACATTGGTCCATGCCTTCATTACTACCCGCCTGGATTACTGCAGTTCCCTCTACCTAGGGCTTCCAGGGGTTGATATCTGCCGCTTGCAGTTGGTGCAGAATGTGGCAGCCAGACTTTTGACTGGGACTTCTAGGTCCAGTCATATTATGCCTGTGCTCTGCGAACTGCACTGGCTGCCTATTCAGTGGCGGATCACCTTTAAGGTTAGCTTGCTAACCTTTAAAGCCTTACATGATCAGGGTCCCAGTTACCTGCAAGACCTTTTGATACCCTACCGCCCCCACCGTCCTCTCCGATCCGCCGATGAGGGATTGCTAGAGATTCCCAGGGTGTGACTAAAAACATCTGGTGCCCGTACTTTTTCTTTCTCAGTTTTAACCCTGCAGAATTCTCTACCTTGTCGGTTAAGAGAATGCCTGACTGTTGATAGTATCAAAACTGTGCTAAAAATGTGTTTATTTAATATGGCCTTCCCTAATTATGGTTAATCTGTTTTATTCTCTTGTTTTAAATTTTATGTATATCTGATTTTATGTACAGCACCTTGATTTTGAAAGGCGCTATAAAAATAATGTTGATTTGATTTGATTTTTAAAACATAGCAACACTTACACTAATTAACCACTACTTCTAAATAACAAGAAGGAGGATTTCCTGCTGAACACTAAAACCTGTTTTTACTATTATGCATCCCCTAGGAAACATGCTTCAGAGATTAACTTCATCCCTTGCTGATTATGTTTTAGTCTGGTGCTTTACCGTTCCAGTTGTAAATATACTGTTCTAGGAGGCATTATAATCTTACAAGATCCCATTAGCTACTCTGGGAAATTAAGTCATTTCCCTTGTGATATGTATAGCATTAGCCCTGTCACTTAATTGTATTGTCCTTATGTGGACTCCAAAGTTAAAAGAAAGTAAAGGTAAGATACCCATAGTTCTGATATCTCACTCTTCTATCTTTAACACAAGAGAAAATTGAAAAGGGTTTATAATACCTTGCCCTTCCTACTTAGTCTGAACTTATCATCTCCTATACCTCCTCACTGCTTATTTGACCCTTTATATGACAGTTTCAGCACAACAGATGCTGTATCCAGCAGAGAAAAAGAGACAAATTCCCCCCCCCCAGAAAAACCGCAAAACATTAACAAACTGGAGTTCCCTTTAACTCGAGTAGTTCACTGAGAGCCCTTCTTCTGTGCTTCAGATCTGCGCAGTCTCGTGCAGCCCTTGCTACAATGGTTAGACAGCTTCTGCACCTTCACGGTTGTGCGCAGCATCGAGAGTAAGCCTAGAGTCTTAAGGCTGAGTGTACAAACCATCAGTCCCAGTTTCTGAGATGTACGAGGTGCCCCAAATTTCCCCAACTTACAGTTAGTCCAGTATGGCTGGTCACTAGTAGGGAATCTATATCCTAATGTGTAAATAAGAACTTCCTTTTACTTTGCAATCTGGTCATTTCTTCTTCAGGAATAGGCCCAGGTATCACTCCAAAACCTTCCTTATTACTGACTGAAATTCTGATCATTAGTCCCAAGTCCAGAAAGTTTTACAGTCCAGAAATTAGACCATCCCTTTGAATTTAAAGATCTTTTCTGTTGCCCCCTTCAACTTCTCACTTACTGAAATGGCTTCCACAATGGTTTGGCTAACCTTACTAATCTCGGAGAATTCAAATGCAAGCTACGTCTGCACATCCTAACTGAAAACTCCTGTGATTGCTCCACCTAAACATTCTTGTCCCTCTTACTGGGACCTCACCCGCCCCCCCCTCCGTTTCCTCCACCTTTCTATCTACCTGTCTTGCCCTCTCACTCTCCTCTCCCTTCCTATACTTTTGTTCTTTTCCCCCTTCTTTCTTCCCCCTCCACTGTCTTCCTTTTGCTTCCCATCCCTTACTATCCTAGCCTCTAACTTGACAATGCCACCTGGTTGCTCTCCCCTCTCCTGATCTAGCTCCCACTCCTAATTTCCTCTTCTTCTCACTCCCTGCATTTAATCACGTGCTAGCTAATGTGTATTTAATTGCTTTTTTCATACTCTATATTGTAAAACAAATTGCTAATTGTTATGTGAAACTTGCCTGTTTTCCCTATGGACCTGTAAACCCCCCAATTGACGTGGAACCTTTGTAAATCTGCTGCCTGGCGCTCAAAGGTATTTGTAATCCTAGATTGAATAAATAAATAAATAAACATTAGACCTCCATTATCTCTGCTTTTTCTCCCGAGGCTCTCTACTACAGAACCCTTACTTTTTAAACAGATCTGGCAAGAGTCTCTGTAATTCCTGTACTGCTTGCTCTTTGGAATCGTATGCAGACCATTTCTCATGGATCTTCATTTGTAGCTGCGCTGGATATAACATCTTGAAATGTACTTCTGCAGGGATGAGCCGAGAAATAGTGGAGTGGAAAGATTCCCTTTTTTGCCAAACTGAAGCTGGCAGGTCCTGTACAATGCGTATCTTATTGCCTTCCCACATCACTGCTTGTGCTTCTCTAAGTTTCGTAGTTATATGCTGTTTATCTAAGAAGCTCAGGAGCTTCAGGAGAAAAGGATGGGTGGGAGGGTGAGTTTGAATCGGGTTTGGGGCGCAATGCCCAATGAGCATGTTCCACCACATACAAAGGGCCATTAGGAGAGGGGCCGGCTATTTTCTCCAGCAATTTTTGAGCAAAAACAATAGGAGAGGAGCCTTCCTCCTCCTCAGGAAGACCAATGACTACCAGATTGTTGCAGCGGCTATGTCCCTCTAAATCTTCCAGTTTGGTTTCCATTCTGACAAGCTGCCTTTTAATTGCCACCAGCTCAGGATCCGTGGCTGCCTTCCACTTTTCAAGCGATATTGCCCTCGCTTTAGTATCCCTTGCTAGTCTGGATACATCTGATAAATTAGATTTCAATGAGGTTACTTCAGTAGTCAAAAGAGCGATTGCTTCTTGTATAGGTTTCATCTCAATCAGGAAGCTCTCTTCTGATAGAGGTGTTGACGTCACTTTTCCTAGCAAGGTCAGGGCTGCTTTGGAGCTCTGCTGTTTTAGTTTCTTTGTGGCCTTGTCTGGCGAGGTAGGAGAAGTATGTCGAGGCAATTCCTGCCTCATTGTTATTTCCATGCTGCAGTTTGGAAGCGTTTTTCGTTAGACAGATCCTTAGTAGTATCCTTCAAGTAGGTTTCAGTTTGTTCGGCAACTGAATTCTTACTTATAGTATATGAGCTGAAATGTTGATCAGGAGAGCAGGAGAAGTACCACGGCACTGCTACCTTCTAGCCAGACATCACGTGACTCCCTGTTTTATTTTTTAATATGCTTGATGTATCTATTGCTTAAACTTAGTATTGTTTCTTTTACTATTTGCCAGCATTCTTCCCTTGACTTAACTTTCAGAGTGTTATGCCAGTCAATATTAGTAATTTCTTGGTTCATTTTCTCTTTATTTGCTGTCTTGCATAAATATATTTCAGTGTATCCTCTCACTCTTGTTGGGGTACACTGTACAGCAAAGCGTATACTCGAATGGTCACTGTTACCCAGTGGAGAAGTTACATAACAGCCAGTGATGTTTAAGCTTGCTATACTAAGTATTAAATCTAGTATACTATTTTCTCGTGTTGGTTTGTTAACATGTTGAACCGAGTTTTGCTCTAAGCAAGTTGATAAAAATGTCTCACTCTGTTTGCTCTATGATGTTCCCAGTCAATGTCATTAAGTCACCTGCTAGGACTAACTGTCCCATTTCAGCAGTCACAGTGATCTCTTCTAGGAGGAGGGTATGTATGTTTTCCTCTGTGTTGGGTGGTCTGTAACACAGGCCTACAATAAATGCATTAGTAGTTTTTGGGTTTAACTACAGCCATAATGTTTCAGTTGCAACCTTGTGTTTCTTAATTTTTATTGTAACGTCTGCTGTTTTTATATTCTCTGAAATGTAAATGGCAATTCCACCCCCGAATGTGTTTATTCCAGTTCTCAGTGTCATTCCACTGGTAATTAATACAAGATCGAGGTTCTGGTCCATATTTAGTAGTCCCTGTAGTTCACTTATTTTTTTGTTCATACATCTGGCGTTACATAACATACATCTGGCATTACATAACATACATCTGGCGTTATATAACATACATCTGGCATTACATAACATACATCTGGTGTTACATAACATACATCGCAGACTGTCCTTATTTTTATGTCCCTTTTTATTTGTTTTTGTGTTTGTATGCTGATACTGGGGGTACCCTGTCCCCCATCTGAACTAGTGTAAAGAGACCAGCTCCAAGAGTGTTTTTTATGAGTCTGGAAAGTATGAATGCCCTGATGTTATTCAGATGTAGACCATCTTTACTGAACAGGTGAAGTTTGTTATAAAAGTGTGACCAAGATTTTATAAATCTTATATCTTCTTTTGCAGTCCAGTTTTTCAGTCTGGTGGTAATTCTATGTATTGTGTCATTTTGTTCCTTCTTTACTCTGGGGATTGGTAATAATCTTGAGATTATGAACTCTGCACCAAGGTGTTTTAGTTATTTGGCTGTGTCAACTAAATCTTAACAAATATCCTTCTCTTTATTGTGCCCCACATCATTTGTATCTGCATGTATTATCACAACAGTCTTTATGTCACTTGCTTTTATAATACTAGGTGCTACTTGTCTTATGTCATTTGTTCTAGCTCCAGGATAACATGAGACCATCCTGTATTGTTTGTCCCCCTCTCATATCACTGTGTCACACTTCCTTATGATGGAATTACCAATAGCAACTGTTTCTCTTGTCCTAGTATGTATTAGGTTGCTGTCTATTGTGTTTCCTTGTCTACTAGTAATTTATATATGTTTGTTAGTTGTAGCCTGTTCACAACATCTACCCTCCTGCCCTTTTTGTTTCCTTTCATTGGGTTTGGGTTTACTGTGTACCATGTACCACTGTTGGTTTTGTCTTTCCCTTCCCTGCCCTTTTTTGTTTTCCTTCATTCGCTTTCTGAATTACCACTGTCTTGTTCATCCTGCCTGGTCCGTTTTCCTTTCTGTTTAGAGGTATGTTGCTGCGCTTGGTTAACTACCTGTGTTATAACAATTTGTAATTTCTCTATTTCACTTTCTAGTTCATTTAGTTTATTTTGCAGTGTGTTGTACAGTATGCTTGACATTTAATGCATACATATGCTAGTCTGTTCCTTATGAACATATGAAAACTGCTAGCAGAAAAAGGCCATTTGGTCTATCGAGTCTGCTCAATTATGCAGCTAGCAACCCTATTCTGCAGCTGCCCCTCCCTCCTTCCCTTCCTCCCTGCACTCCCTCCCTTAACCCTCCCTTTTGCCCCATTACAGCCCCTCTTGAAGCACCTCACTGGTTTACAGGCCACCACCTCTGCTGGAAGCGTGTTCCAGTCTGCCACCACCCACCTTTCCTTGTTAACATATTTTCAGCAAACATTTTACACTTAAACAATGAACAAGGGTCCCTTCCTTACATAGTAGCTGTAGCAGTTCCTCAGATGGGTCTGTAGCAATGCTCATTGTGGCAGATTCCTGAGTAAATTTACCCTATATACATTTGATGGAGTTGAAGCCCATACCCCATCTTCCTTGGCTGATGCAGGCAGACACTGCTTGCCTCTGCCTGCGTCACCTCCACCCTGAGCTCACCTCCACTAGCTGAGGCTTTGCTTAAATAGTGCTCAGGGTGGAAGTGGTGTTTGCCCTGCTGCACCTGGTTGCCTATCAACCACAAACTATCCCCCAGAGAACAAAGAAAGACTACAGCCATGAACTGCCTTTAAAAAGGCAACCCAAACAACTGCCAGGGAGCACTAAGGGGTTCCTCCAACTGCCCTTTGTAGCGCAACAGCATTGGTGCCTTTGTCCCTTTAGAATGGGAGGTGAAGGTCAAGTGACTAGGTGGAATTCAAGTGGACTTCCTAGCCACCGTAGTATACAGTCAGTCCCTTACAGTAAAAACTCTGTTTTAAAAGAACATCAGGACACACCCTCGTAGTGCACCCTAAACTGCTCCTGGATAACCAAATATTTCTATCCTGATTTTAAATTGGTACAAAATGGTTATCAAAAACCTGCCTGCTACTGAATGTTGGTAAAACCAAGTATATGCACTTTGGAACAAAACAAAAAGGAAAGTTTTTACACCATCTGACTTAATTAAAGATTTGAGTAGCTCCTTTGCTGAGAGAGTGGACATTTTCAAGTATCTGTTTTACTACCAGACATCCTCTTTTAAATAACATATCTCCACATTGGTTAAGTCAGTACCCGCTCACCTTGGTCAGGTTTTTTAGGCCAACTCTAAGATAGTTTTGGCTCAGTCCCTACTCCTGTCACTAGTAGACTATGTGCTTCCACTTCCACACTATACTACAGCTCAAGTCACTGTCTTGCAAAGAGTAACGTTTTTTTATACAATTCCATATGCAGATTTGCTGCTTTCAGCTCCAGATTCTCTTATTACTACACTCTTTACAAACACCTTGGCTGGTGTTCTTTTGACTCACGTATTACTTGTTCTACCGTCATCAGTTTTAGATGTTTCCTAAAAGGCCCGATTAAGTGGCAGCCCATTGGTGCAACAGTACACTACCACTCACAATGCTAGGGGACCTCAGTTTGGGAATGAGCTTGTGTTGTTGGGGACTGACCAGGAGGAGCAGGATCAAGCGGCCTGGAGAATGCTGTGATACCCTGTGGAGGGAGGATTATAGCTGCTGCCTCTTGCTCGCCACCTGTGAGACCACAGGTGGTGGTGCAGGCAGGGGATCAAAATTAGGGAGGGGAGATGCCACTGGAGTTGGATGCATGACACACTTCCAGTGCTTGCATTACACAGCTCTTGGTCAGGCAGCATCTCGAGGGCAGGGAGAAGAAGGAAGGAAAGACCCTCTGGCTGGCAGAAGGATGCCCCTCCTGCTCCCAGGCCCTGCACTGCTGACATCGGCACCTCAACTCCAGACCAAGCTTGAACTTCGGCAAGGGCAAGACCCACCCCATTGACCCCACCTTGGGGGGGTAAGCCAGGAAGGAACAAGGAGTCAAGAGGCAAGTCTGTGAGAAGGCAGGTGATAGGGATGGAAGTGGGAGGTGGCCAAATAGGGCAGGCTGAGGAGTGAGAGCAAAAAATAAACAAACGCCCAATTAGAGTTTTGTTTATGGCCGTTGCTAGCCCCACCACTGACTTCTTAAGTACTAAATTTGCTCTTACTCATTTCATAAGACACCCCCCAACACACACACACACACACACACACACACACATATTCTTCTGTTCCTCCCTGGGCCAATGTTGTTTTATTTATAAGCCATTACACTCTGGAATAATTTACCTGCTTCCTTACACTCTTATCAAATTGTAGAATATTTTTAAAATGTTGTTAAAAAATACTGTTTGGAAATGTCCATGTGCATGTGTAATGTCATGGTGACACTGTCACCTGATTACTATGTACAGTACCTGGAAATAACATGTATTTACTCTGTGTTGCATATTTATTCCATATTGTTGATCTTGTTTACATCTCCGGGACCCCCTTGCAAATAAGCATCTAATGCTCTAGGGTCCTACCCGGTTGATAAATTACAAATAAAAGGAAAATAAATATTGATGCTGATGGTATCTGTTGTTGCCAACCTTTACTGTATGCTGTTTGCTGGATCTAATTCTGACTGGAGTGCCCTCAGAAAGCAATTCTATTTTCCAAATATGCACCACATAAAAACAAAACATCATTATCATCATAGAGGGCTTCCGTTCCTGTACTGGCAATCAGGCACTTAACTGAAGGCCAAAAACATGATCCCAAATAGTTCATTTCCCAATAACAATTTCAAACAGCAGTGCTATTTTTCAAAGAATGCTCAAAACACACTTTGAAACTGCCATGCATATGTAAACCTAAAACCATGCACGCTATCTTTTGTCCAATAATGTGTACCATTATCAGTAACTGTGTAACTTTGTGTATATATATCAATCCTCTTGGGCAGGAGTCTGTTGTAAACAAGCATTAATGTTTAACAGGACAGCACCCAAAACAACTTCAAATAAAAAAAAATAAATTATGTTTGTTTGTTTGTTATCCCTTGTAACATGGGGAAGGGAAAGGGTTGTGCAGGATTGGTTCAACAGCATCAGGTGGCCGTTGATTAATTCTCAAGTAATTTATGGTTGCCTGAGAAATAATCAATGGTAAAATGCGCCCACATTCTGTTCCCTATGTTAGTTTCCTCTCCCAAAACAGTCTTAGCCTGCAATTCACAGTCGACCAACAGATAGCTTAAAAACATTTATATGACTATGTAATGCGTTTCTTTTTTTTTCCTTTTTACTTGGTACTCGATCTACATGGAATTTACAGGATCACGAGTTCCTGACACAGAGGCTATGCTTTCTAAATTTCATGTAAATCAGTCCTTAAAAGGGCATCACAAGTAGAACAAGCATTTGTCAATGCCGAATGTTTGCTTGCTGGCATTGGCATTGGTAGTGTAGAAGTTACAGAGCTGCATAATAGGAATGGCAGCTAAGTATTGAACTAAAGCCAACCCCACCACCACCCTGCAGAGAGTGACAGGCATTGGGGTGTGCCTTTGGGTCATCAGGCATAACGACCACGCCATTTCACCACACCCCACCTGCAGACACTGACAAGTGTCACAGTGTGCCTTAGGGTCTTTGACCCTTATGCGCACCCTATTCCATCAGGAAATACGGTGAGATGGGTGCGGTATAGGAGAATGGGGTGAAGTTTGGGCCCGAAGAGTCCGAAGCACACCTTGATGCCTCTCACTGGCTGCAGGGTGTGGGTGGGGGTGGAATGGTATGAGCATGACAGGCAAGAATCCCAAGTCACACCCCTGATGCCTGTCATTCTCTACAGGGTGGAGCGTTATGGTCAGAAACCCTAACGCCTCAGGCATTCGTTGGTATTTTCACTCCAAATTTTCAACATGGTTTTTTTGTGACCCCCACCTCATGAACAGTGGCAATATCAGTTTGTTAGCTGAAAACTGCTTTTGCACAGCAACCATGGCATTTGGCACCACAGGTGCAAAAACACATTCCGAACAGGATGTGAAAAATGACAGCAGTACTGTTTATGGGGAGGTGTAAAAAATGGCAATGTTGAAAATCTGCTGTGAAAATCTTAAAAAAACTGGTGAAGTCACGAGCGTACGTAGAAACTGTGCAACGCACACCCATAATGTAACTAGTTTGGGGATTTTTTTACAGCAGATTGTTAACACAGGCATTTTGGGACCTCCGATCATGAACAGTGTCAGTGTGATTTTCTTTATCTGTCCCGAACAATGATTTCCCACAGCAACCATGCATTTCTGTGCTGAAAGTGTGAAAACACATTTCAGCCATGTTTTGAAAATGACAGCTGTACTGTTCATAAGGAGGTGTGGAAAAATGCCACTGGTGGAAATCTGGACTGAAAATATTACAAATTCATGAACTCATGAGGGTGCGTGGAAACCGTGCAATGTTCACTCATAACACAATCATTTTATGGAGTTTTGTCACCAAATTTTCAACATAGCCATTTTAAGACCTCTGCTCATGACCAGTGTCACTGTGATTTTCTTAATCTGTCCCAAACATTGTTTTCACACACAGACTGTACCATTGTGCGCTACATGTGTGGAAACACATTTTGGGCGAGATGTGAAAAATGGTAGCTGTACTGCTCATAAGGAAGTGTGGTAAAATGGCACTGTTAAAATCTGTTATAGCAATATTACAAATTCGCAAACTTGCCAGCTGCATGTAGGAACTGCGCAACGCGCTCCTAAAACAGTCATTTTTGGGAATTTTTCACCAAATTTTCAACATAGCAATTTTAACACCTCTGCTCATGACCAGTGTCACTGTGATTTTCTTAATTTGTCCCATACATTGATTTCTTTGACACGACTGCGCCATTTGTACACTACATGGGCAGAAACACATTTAGGTGGGGTGTGAAAATGACAGCTGTACTGCTCATAAGAAGGTGTGGTAAAATGGCAATGTTGAAAATCTGGAGTGAAAATATTGAAATTAAGTGAACTTCTGACGTGAGTAGGAACTGCATGGCATGCATTTCATCAAAACAGTCATTTTAATTTTCCACCAAATTTTCAAAATAGGCTTTTTGAGAGCCCACCTTATGAACAGTGGCAGTGTCATTTTGTTAATTTGTCCCGAAGGTGATTTTGCGAGTGGCTGTGAAATCACCCTTCGGGCCGCGAAATACCCATGACAGTGACATCATTCATGAGAAGGGTCCCAAAATCCCATGTTGAAAATTTGGTGGAAAAATTCCAAAAATGCCGAGATATCAGCAAAAGTTCAAAAACCCTATCTATAACATTATACAGCTTACCGGCATTTCATCAGTTCAAGGTCGGCTTTGAAGAGTGCAGGCGTGTTCCGGTCCACTGAAGATCGTCGCGCCAGACTCCAGAGGTAAGTATGGGGTGAGGGGTGTGGGGGAGGCAGGGTGCGCCCAGTGGGTGGAGTGCAGGTGGGGGCAGGAGACTGCGAGGACCGTTTTCAAATTTACAGTTTTTTTATTATTTAGTAAGGCGACACAGGCGTTTGCCACGTTGGGGTGGGCTCCAGTGTGGCAGCTGGAAAGGCTGTTCGGGGGTGCTGGGAGCCAGCGGGGGTTTGGGCACCCACCTGTCGGCCATGCAGGCTTGTGCTGCACGCTGGGGTGGGCTCCCATGCGTGGCAGCTGTAAGCTGTTGAGTGGTTAATCCCCGCTCCTATACAGCACCGGGGCGTGCGTCAGCATGCAGTGTGCGTGCATGTTGAGGGGGGAGATCTGCTCACTGAAGCGTAGCTCTCCCTTTCAACTGTATGCCACTGCATTTTCAGCTGTCATAGACAGCTGGAGCAGTGATTGGTGCACTGCGACTGCGCCTGCAAATACACTGACTGAATTGTAAAAGGCTAACACACCTCTGGAAAACTCGGATGATGGCACTATGTTTCTTGCACATGCGTGTAAGCAAACATAAAAAGGGAAGTGGTTATCCCTCTATACAGACAGTTGGTGAGACCCCATCTGGAGTACTGTGTGCAGTTTTGGAGACCTCATCTACGCAAGAACATAGACAGGATGGAAGCAGTCCAGAGGAGGGCAACTAAAATGGTGCAGGGTTTGCAGCAGAAACCATATGAAGAGAGACTGAGAGAGCTTAATATGTATGCTCTTGATGAAAGGAGAGACAGGGGGACATGATAGAAACATTCAAGTACCTCAAGGGAATCAACAAAGTCCAGGAGGGTAGCATCTTTCAGAAAAAGAGATGTGTAGGCCGGCCCGTCGGCGCAGCGGTGGGATGTCTGCTTGCGACGCAGGCGACCCGGGTTCGGGAATGGACCCGAGTCGTCAGAGGGCTGGCTAGGGGGAGAGGGATCGAGCGTCCTATGGACTGCTCTCCTTCTCTGGGGGGAGGGTCGGGGCAGCACCCGGAGCATTGGGGACCCCTGGCAGAGGCTGGGGACTCTCGTGCTGCCGCGCTTACATCAGGGGGGGAGGAGGCGGGGCGGATGCTGGCGTCATTGCATGTCCCCGCCTCCGGGAGGGAGAAACTAAGGAGGAAAAAGAAGGAGGGGGAGGTCCTCCATCTAGGTGAAGCCTCCCCAGGGGCTTCAATTCACCCCTGCCGCCACACTCCCAACTAGTTACTGGTTCCGCGGCACTGGAGCTAGGGGGTACCAGTGCCGCAGCCCCGCCCTCCGGGGGAAAGCCGGGGGTGACCGGGAGGGGCGGCAAATGGGCAGGTGGTGGGAACTCTGGGGCCGTGACTAGGCTGAAGGAAGACGGAGGACCTCCAAAAAAAAAAAAGAAAAAAAAAGAAAAAGAGATGTGTAAGAACAAGGGCGCACAATTTAAAGATAGAGGGGGGACGGCTCAGGGATAATGTGAAGAAATTTTTTTTTCATGGAGAGAGTGGTGGATACATGGAACAGCCTTCCTGAGGAGGTTGTTGGGTCTAAAACAGTGGGGGAATTCAAACATGCATGGGACAGACACAAGGCAATTATAGTGGGGGGTTGCAGGAAGTAGGCTGTTGGTTAACTAGAATCTGCAGCTTAACCAGTAGGTAGGGGAAATGGGCAGACTGGGTGGGCCAAGTGGTCCTTATCTGCCGTCAAAGTCCATGTTTCTATGTTTCTATGTTAAAAGCACACAACTTGGACCAATGTCTATCAGATCAGAAAGTTTCAGGTTTCAAAGTCTCCTATTTTTTCATCGGGTGGAAAAAAAAGGCTTTACATTTAAAAAAACTGAGACTTTTGCATTTTTTTGCACCTCTGCAACTTTGCCTCCCCTCAATCGATCTACATGGAATTTACAGGATCAAGAGTTCCTGACACAGAGGCTGTGCTTTCTAAATTTCATGTTAATCAGTTGAAAGGGGGCAAAATTATTAATGTGCAATGCTGGGTGTAAAATTCACAGATAAAAAAGACACACGTCTCAGAGTACTACCATCTGTAGGTCGGCAAGGGAATTGCAACAACAACTACCAGATCTGTCATAGATTAATCCTTACATAATGCCTGAGTTCTGTGCCTCTGAGATGAGAATGAATCACTGATGGATATGCACACTGTCCGCTAATAATGCCTGAGTTCTGTGTCCTCTGAGGTGAGGATGAACCACTGATGCATGTGTGCACTGACCACTAATAATGCATGAGTTCTGTGTCCTCTGAAACTTTACCTCCCCTGAACCAATCTACATGGAATTTACAGGATCAAGAGTTCCTGACAGAGGCTGTGCTTTCTAAATTTCATGTAAGTCAGTTGAAAGGGGGCAAAGTTATTACCGTGCAATGCTGGGTGTAAAAGTCACAGATAAAAAAGATGTGAGCCTTAGGGTACTACCATCTGTAGGCTGGCAAGGGAATTGCAGCAACAACTACCAGATCTCAAATCACCTCTGCATTTAAATATGTGCATTTCCCATAAAGCACAGCAGCCAAATCCTAAACATTAAACATAACAGAACAAGCACTTGTCAATGCTGAATGTTTGCTTGCTGGCATTGGCAGTGGTAGTGTAGAAGTTACAGAGCTGCGTAATAGGAATGGCAGTGAAGTATTGAACTGAAGCCAACCCCACCACCACCCTGCAGAGAGTGACAGGCATTGGGGTGTGCGTTTGGGTCATCAGGCATAACGGCCACGCCATTTCACCACACCCCACCCTGCAGACACTGACAAGTGTCATGGTGTTCCTTGGGGTCTTTGGCCCTTATGCACACCCCATTTCATTAGGAAATACGGTGAGATGGGTGCGATATAGAAAAATGAGGTGAACTTTGGGGCCAAAGAGTCCAAGACATACCTCGATGCCTCTCACTGGCTGCAGGGTGTGGAATGGTATGAGCATTACAGGCAAGAATCCCAAGTCACACCCCTGATGCCTGTCATTCTCTACAGGGTTGGGCGTTATGGTTGGAAACCCTAATACCTCAGGCATTCATTGTTATTTTCACTCCAAATTTTCAACATGTATTTTTTTTTTTTTTTTTTTTGTGACCCTACCTCATGAACAGGGGGAATATCAGTTTGTTAGCCGAAAGCTGCTTATGCACAGCGACTACGGCATTTAGCACCACAGATGCAAAAAACATTCCGAAAAGGATGTAAAAAATGACAGCTGTACTGTTCATGGGGAGGTGTAAAAAATGGCAATGTTGCAAATCTGCAGTAAAAATATATAAAAAAATGGTGAAGTCACAAGCATATATAGAAACTGTGCAACGCACACCCGTAATGTAACTAGTTTGGGGATATTTTACAGCAGATTGTCAACTCAGGCATTTTGGAACCTCCAATCATGAACAGTGTCACTGTGATTTTCTTTATCTGTGCTGAACAATGATTTCCCACAGCGACCACGCATCTCTGCGCTGAAAGTGTGAAAACACACTTCAGCCATGTTGTGAAAAATGACAGCTGTACTGTTCATAAGGAAGTGTGGAAAAATGTCACTGGTGAAAATCTGGACTGAAAATATTACAAAGTCATGAACTAACGGTGCGTGGAAACTGCATAATGCTCACTCATAACACAGTCATTTTATGGACTTTTGTCACCAAATTTTCAACATAGCCATTTTAAGACCTCTGCTCATGAACAGCGTAACTGTCATTTTCTTAATCTGTCCTAAACATTGCTTTCGCACGCCAACAGCATCATTGTGCGCTACATGTGCGAAAACACATTTTGGGCAACATATGAAAAATGGCAGCTGTACTGTTCATAAGGAAGTGTAATAAAATGGCAATGTTGTAAATCTGGAGTGAAAATATTAAATCCGCAAACTTACTAGCATGCATAGGAACTGCGCAACGCACGCTCGTTAAACAGTCATTTTTAGGAATTTTTTCACCAAATTTTCAACATAGCCATTTTAAGACCTCTGCTCATGAACAGTGTCACTGTGATTTTCTTAATTTGTCCTGTACATTGATTTCGCACATCGACTGCGCCATTGTGCGCTACATGGGCGGAAACACATTTTGGGTGAGATGTGAAAAAATGACAGCTGTACTACTCATAAGAAGGTGTGGTAAAATGGCAATGTTGAAAATCTGGAGTGAAAATATTGAAAATTCGCGAACTTATGAGCCTGCGTAGGAACTGCGCAACGCACGCTCATAAAACAGTCATTTTTGGAATTGTTGCACCAGATTTTCAACATGGGGTTTTTGGGAACCCTTCTCATGAATGATTTCACTGTCATGGTGTTATTGGGCCGAAGGGTGATTTCATGCAGTGACTGCGAAATCACCCCGGGCCCGAATAACGCCATGACAGTGACATCATTCATGAGAAGAACTCCAAAACCCCATGTTGAAATCTGGTGCAATAATCCAAAATGCCTGAGATATGCAATAAAGTTGAAAACCCCTATCTAGCCCATTATACAGCTTACCGGCATTTCCTCAGTTCGCGGTCGGCTTTGAAGAGTGCAGAGCGTGTTCCCGGTCCACGAAGATAATCGCTTTTGACTCCGAGGTAAGTATGGGGTGAGGGGTGTGGGGAGGCAGGATGCGCAGTGGGTGGGTGCGAGTTGTGGGAGGGGGCTGGGAGAAGCGCCATGGGACGTTTTGTTTGCAGGTGAAAAAAAAAAATGATGGGGCGATTTGCCACGCTGGTGTGGGCTCCCAGCATGGCACAAGGACAGCTGAGGGGGGCAGGCGTGGAGCCGAGCGGGGATTGGGCACCCTGCTGGCTATATGATCAGTTGCCATGCTGGGTGGGCTCTCTAGCGTGGCACCCAGTACTCGGGGGTGAAGACAGTGGAGCCGATGGGGGATTGGGCACCCATTGGCTATTCTATGAGTTGGGGAGCGAGCACAAGTTGACGGGGCCTCGCCTGCTATAATGCAAAGGGGGGCAGCATGCAGTATGCGCGGTTCTGAGGTGTGTGTGTGTGTGTGTGTGTGTGTGTGTGTGTGTGTGTGTGTAGGGGGAGCTGCGCATGAGCAGGCAATATCTTATCGCTGCTCACTGAAGCATAGCTCCCCCTTTCAACTGTATGCCACTGCATTTTGGAGCTTGTCATAGACAGCTCCAGCATGCATTGGCTTACAGGGGCCGCGCCTGCCAACACACTGACTGAATTGGAGGAGGAGGTGACACACCTCCGAAATCTTGGATGATGGCACTGTGTTTCTTGCACATGCTTGCAAGCAAACATAAAAATGGAGATGATTCCACAGTTTACAAAATGAAGTCAGTCAAAATGAGCACATATTCTGAAATGTTGATCACATCTACATGTAATCAGTAATTGTTCACCATTGCAGCCTCAATAGAAAAAAGTTAAAAATGTAGTTTCTCCAGTCAGGTGCAATCCCCTTTCTCTTCCCCATTGTAGGAACCTTAAAATTCTCTTGGAATCCTTGCAATTTTGCACTTTAAAATTACTTTAACGCAAACGTAACATGGGGAAGAGAAACATAGAAAAAAGAGTGCTGAACTCTTCTCTTCCCCATGTTACAAGAGGATTAACCCACTCCAGAGTGTGGGTCTCTCAGGGATTAATGAATGGCTGGGTGGTTGGAACCACTCAGCCTTCGGCCTCAGGGTCCAACCCCCCCCAGTCATACATTGTATATTAATCCTTGAGAGACCCACGCTCTGTCATGGGTTAATCCTTACTTTCATAACTGGTTTATGTGACTACTTCACCTAAGGTTCTGTATTTACAAAGGCGAACATACAGCAGATGGTATTATCCCTGGTATTATTTCTACATACTTATATAACTGCATTGTCAGAACATAAGTGAACTTTAAAATATTGCACAAGTATTTCCAATGTTATTTTTGAAAAATGAAAGCAGAAGTGGAATTTCTGTTGGCCCTGATGTGGTCCTTACTGTAACTGGCGTTAAATCAGATTACAACTCAGCCATCCTGTATACCAGCTTATTTCTATCATTCCTGTGAGCAGTGATCCTCTTGAGTGAGTGTCTAGAGCACCTTACACCATACCTTTATATTATAATGTAGTAAATGATTTACCAGATCAAACTTGTCCCTTAAATCTGCAGCAATGGATCTGAAAAACTGATAACCATAGCTATTGTGATGTAGGCGTGCAGCCCAGCCATGACAACATGGAGGCATGATGACCCACCACTGCTTAATTGTCTCAGTGACTAGTAAGTTACACCCCCACCTCTCTTCCAGATCAGAAGATTAGAAAAGTCATGGATTCTAGTCCCACACCAGAAAATTGGGCACATTACTCAATACTTGTTGTCTTGTATGCTTGCAGTTGAGCTATGACAACATGGAGGCATGATGACCTACCACTGCTTAATTGTCTCAGTGACTCAATAAATTACACCCCCCCTCTCCCTAGATCAAAAGATTGGAAAGTCATGGGTTCTAGTCCCACATTAGAAAATCGGGCACATTACTCAATACTTACATTGTAATGCAACACTGGGGTGCTGTACTGTACTGTTGAGGTGCCATCCTTCAGATGAAACATGAAACTGAGGTCTGGTGTATCATTAGAGGCAGTATAGATGAAGTTAAAGTTCCCATGGTGTTTATCATAAGACAATGAGATTTTTTATTAAAAAGTCTTATAACACAGCTGCAGGTGTCAGTGTAGCTCAGTTGGTAGCACATCTACCTCTGGGCCAGATAGTAGTGGGTTCTAGTCCCTCACCAGGATTGAGCTCATGCCATAAATGCTAACAGCCAAGTGCAGTACTAGGAGAGTACTGTACTGTTGGGGTGTGCCACCTTTTGGATGAAACTTTAAACTGAGGTCCATTCTCTGGTACTGTCCTGCTGGATGTCCAGGTGGAGGTATAAGAAACCAAGGCACTTTTCCAAGAGTAGTGGATTTTCCCCAATATCCTGTCTAGCATTACCCTTCTGATAAAACCAGTTCATGCTGTTGTCCATGGCTGGATTGGGGAGTTGATGTGCGATATGGCCGCCACTACACATTCACAGTCACTCCAGTACCAGTCTCTCATTGCTTGTAAAATGCTTTGGGAAACAAGTGTGTTTGAAAATTGATACATAAATCCTTCTTCTTCTGATTTATTTATCCTTGGTAATCTCATGCCTTGTTACTTGTTTATTATTTCCTTTTTAACCCCTTGTTCCCCCTTCCCTGGGTCACACCTGGAAACAAGCGGAGTGTGACTTTCCCAGTTCACAATTTTCAAATAAATAAATCACAAAAATGGTTTCACATCAATACACAATTAGCATCACATGATAATGCCGTACCCATTTATGCAACCAGAATAATTTAGAAAGAAAATGACACTGCGCAGCCCCAGACCTTGCTCTATTTACCCCTCAAGGGAATCACCCTATTATCTAGTGTTGATGCTTTCTAAGTTCCACCAACTGACGTTTCATTAACACCCTTTTCTCTTTCAAACAAAAGCTTCCACAGAAGTGGAAACCAAGTGAAGTATACACCCAAATGACATCATTTGTTGTTGTGTGGTGAACTAACACCTCACCTGCCAAATATAATATTTCAAGCTTGCAAGAAACACTGTTTAAAGTACTACAGCCTAGTCTAGTAAGAGTATGGGATTTTTTTTTAGTGGAAAAATAAAGAACAATATAAACACATCAAGGTAATGCAGAAAAACAACTCAGGGAAAACAGGAAGTTACAGACATTAGGCAAGGTTTCCAAGAAAGATGTACAAAAGACATTCCATGTAAGAATCACAAAAACAAGTCAAGAAAATAATGACATAGACAATAAAGAAAGGAAAGGGGAGACAGAAAAATAGGAGAACCAGCCAAAACAAAAACAAAAAAAACAAACTCATTCAAGTCACAAGCTAGCTAGACTTTGTAATCCAAGTTATGTTGTACCATTTTTCTGTTGAAGTAGCAGAAGAACACTGCTTAAATTCAGTACAGTAAATAATAAGTAATTCAGAGGCAATCTTATTAAAAACTTCAAGCTGTGTAAATTGTTTTTGCTGTAAAGAGAAATGACACCTATTTAGCCATAGGTGCCATTTAAAACACGTGAATTGTATGCCCAATGAACCACAACACCATTTCCCCCAAGCAGTACAGTATTGGCCAAACACTAAAGCCCCATAGTCCGCATCCCAGAACTGGGTTCCTCCCACTAGAAAGTAACCAGGTCCAAAAAGCCCACAATATATGAGCATTAAAAAATAAATAAACAAGTTCCATCGTTTTCAGCTGGTTATCACAACCTGGTCATGTACACGTATGTTCTGATAACAGCGTGTGCTTGAGATTGACCTTAATATTTATTTTTTATTTATTTTTTATTTATTGAGGTCTTGGATTACACCAGTGAGCAGATGCTCATTTACAGGTTCCACGTCAGTTACACAGACAATACAATACAAATGACAGGGTTATATATGGTACAGGTAAGTTACAGGGCACAACAGCATTAAACAGCTTAGGCATTATAGCAGCTAATCAGTGTCAGAGGTTAACACCCCACTTGGAAGCTCTCCAAGGTGAGAAGAAGGAGGGGTTGCAAACATGGGTGGAAGGAGTAAGGTAGTTGGGAGCATCTGAGGGGGTAGGGAGGTGGGAGATATGTCATGATTGAGGGGGGTAGGTGCAACCTAAAGTGCTGGGATTGGGGTCCCTCAACCCAGTGAGTTGTCAGGAGGTAAGTGCAGGTAGTTGGTTGATGCTCCAGGAGGGTGCTAATGGTAGCAGTCATATTTACTAGATTTTACTAGGTGCTGCTTGAGTCTGCATTTGAACGATCCAATAGATGTGGCATTCATAACGTCAGGAGATAAGACATTGGTCCATAGTGGAGCACTATAGTAAAAGGCACATTGTGCCAGGGCTGTGCGGCATCTAGGAACTTTGTAAGTCTGAATGGAAGAGTTCCTTGTGGGTCGAGTGCTTGAGTGTGGAGTTAGGAGATTCTGAACCCCTCTGGGTAGTTGGTTGAGGGAGCATTTCTTGGCGATGAGGCAGGTTTGGTAGTTTATTCTGCCCTGCAGTTGTAGCCAACCTGCCTGGGTGTAGAGCTCTCAGGTGTATGATAGTCTTTCTGCACCTGTGAGCAGTTGACCTGCCTTGCTTAGTGCAGTGGTGTTGCAGTTAAGGGTTGTGTCTGTCACCAACCATAGATTGAAGGCCATAGTTGATGAGGGAGACTATCAAGCTGTGGATGGCCAGGTTTAATGACTCATGTGTTAGGCAGTGTCTATGCTGGTATAGGATCCCTATTCTTGTATTAATCACCCTTGCTGTGTTGTCGATGAGTTGGGCATACTAAAGTGTAGAGTTGAGTGTGATGCCTAGGTACCTGAACTGCTGGAGGTGTTCCAGTGGGTCCCCATTGGCATTCCTGATTGCAAGGGGGGAGGCCTTATGCTTGCTCTGTGAGCTGATGAACATCATAGTCTTAGTTTTTTTGAAGTTCATGACTAGTCTGTGATCCATAAACCATTTTTCAGCAGCGGAGAACCCCTTTTGGAGATCCACTACCAGTTCTTTGGGATTAGGGATGCTGTTGAATATGACCGCGTTGTCTGTGATGGATGAGGGGTCAGCGCTGGCTACCTTTCAAAGTTGGCCCCCTGGGTAATGAGCGCTGGTTTCTCTAGACCACATACAGCCTGTCTTAATTTGTTGTGACAACACAAACATATGGTGTCCTACCTCTTGGGAGGTATCCTGCTTTTGGACAACTACCATAGTAAACGTCTATGGGAAATTTAATCTCTAATATTAAAGTGTACAAGGCCTTCCTGGGCATATCCTGAAGCTGTAAATATGTGATGTCCAAAGCCCTAAGTCTGGAAAATGCCTCCTTCATGTACTGGGTGGGGAGAATGTGACTAACATAAACAAGTAAATGTTTTAATCATGTGTAGACTGTGTTGGATGAGGGAGCATCACTGGCTACCTTCCAAAGTTGTTCTGTTTAAGTTGGTCTTCCTGGTCAGCCTGTCTTAGGCCATCAAGGGGTAGCTGTTGTGAGAGTGTCTGAGTTCTTTACAGAGGTTGCATTTCAGCTCATTAACACAGTGCAGGCTGGCATGACCCACCTCATCACACAGGGTACACTTAACCTGGTCGCAGGCCCCACTTAGGTGATCATGGGAGCCACACTGATAACATGCCTTAGGTTGACCAGCAGAGAAAAGGACCTCTGGTCTTGACCCAGAAAAAAAGCTGTTGGGCAGATCCTCTAGCCCTGAGTCAAACTGCCTTTGGTGTACATAGAACTTCCACTCCCAGTCCATATGCCTTCAGAGTTCGTTAAGGCTTCAGGATCCCCCAAAACAATGCACTTCTGTTTTAACCAGAAAATAATTTCCATTACTGAAACACCTTCATTCCAAAACATGATTGTCAGTCTTATGGGCTGGCTTTGTAAGGAGTATGACCAGGAAGAGAGACCAGTGCCGACTGTGCTTCAGAGTATGGTACTTCTGTCAGAAGGATTCAAGGTCCCCTGAAGTTTTAAAACTGATGTTGAACAGCTGTTCACCACTCACATGAATGAGGCTATAGATCTCACTGGCTGTGAACCTCAGAATTTTTTAACAGTTCACTGGACACATATACCATGTTTTGGGCTTCATTCAGACCTGCATGAAGTTCACAGCAGACAGCATTAAGCTGCTTAGCAGGCAGGATTGGGGCATGGAAGAGGGAAGCACAGGGTTTGAGCCTCTCAGGGGTAGCCGGCTGGGGATGTGGAGCATCATGAGATAACTCAGCATCAAGAGACCTGCTCATGGAGGGTTCTGCTTCCTCCAGAACAATGTCAGCTTCTTGGGGTTGCTGGGGATACACAGGATTCAGCAAAAGAAACTTCATGGGGCCAGCTGTAGGCAGGTCAGTGTTCACAGACTCATTCAATGCAATATTTTCATGGGGGGTGGGGGGCAGACAGAATCGCGGACTCAGAACGAACTTTCTGATCCTTGACTGATTGCAAAACTTGAAGCACTGGATTTTGCATAACAGCAAGGTCTGAGAGCAGCTCTAAATCTGTAGATGGAATACCAGTGTCAGTTCCTCTGGGAACATTCAAATATGAAACCACAGGTTTAGCAGAAACAGCAGCACTTGCCTGTTCAGGGACCTTTACTGGAGGGTCCACTGCCTTTGTATCTGGGTCGGAGATGATCCTGATATCCATGTGCTGGCTTGTCCTGTCTGCTCCCAGCCTACTGCCAAAAGAACCTTCTCCATGGACCAGGTTTCTTCTGTATGTGCTGAGCTGAAAGGTTTTCATTGCAGCGTTCAGGGTTCTGAGATGCCAGCTGCTGCTGCTGACAGTTACATTATAATCAAAAGAGGGTGCAGTCTTTCTCAGCGTTCTTGTTGACTTTACAATCAGCTGAGGGCTGGCAGAGCAGAGGCTGGCAGGGACAGATAGAGTTTACCGGCATTTCAAATCATCAGATGGAACATTGCTTGCTGGATGTTCGGAGTTGCCATTTAACAATCTTCTTCTTCAGCAATCATAGCTAGGAGCTATTCACATTTTCTTTGAATTGTCTAGCCATCTTTTCTTCTTCTTCTGAAACAACCTAAGAAACAGCTCTATTTCCAGGCACCACAGCCACAGCTATGTCACTAGCCAGCATACTAGACGCTAGTGTGATAACACCATCAGACGTTCCTTCTCCTCCAGAAACAAGATTGGCAAAAACAGCAGCAGCATTCTCAATACTCCCAGTGGGGTGTGAAGCAATCTCCTCCACCTGGGCAGCCACATCCATCTCCTCCACCCTAGGGTCCTCCATCTTCCAACAGAAAAAGTGGTATTCCACCTCAGGAAGAGTAGGGGAAGTTTTTATTATGAGAAATCATATATCACATGGAAACAAAACGTACAGCTGTACAAATGAATAAAATCATACAAATAACATAAATAATGCTATAACATATAGGATCAAATACAGAACAAGAAATAGAAAAATAAAAAAAGAACATAAAAAACCAAACCAAAGAAAATATGCATGGGTCTTATGTTGCCCATCCTAAACAGTGTTGCCATAAACCCTGCAACTGTTGGTTTGGAAGCCTTTGAAATTCAAAAGAATAAATGTACCACCCTTGTGTCCTAACAAAGATCTATAACTCATTCTGTCTCGCGTAGCATTGCTGTAAAAGCAACTGACATCTAACCTGCTGTATATAATCCTTTAGAATACTGCACAATACTCCCAAAGTGCTCGGGTGGTATCTTCTCCACTGTCCAGTATAAATTCCCAGGGCTTGGACTTCATAGGACATTTGGTACTGTGCCCCCACCTTGGATACATTTAGTGGTTTAGGCCTATTTGACTTGGTGGTTGGGTGGCTTCAGTCCAAGACATGGGAAATGTGTTTCAACCTGGATAAATACAAAGTTATGCATTTAAGGAGCAAATACAACTATACCTTATGAACCTTGTGTGGCCACACTCTGACAGTAACAGTTAATGAAAAAGATTTGGGAGTTCAAATCACTAATGAACTGGGTTGCAGTACACAGACTAAAGTGATGACTGCAAAAACAAATAAAATCATATGGGCCATTGAGAGAAATATAAGATCATGTGACATGAAAGTATTATTATCGCTTTACAGAGCATAGGCTAGACTGAATCTGGATTATGCATCTTAACTGCACTGCCCCTTTAAAAAGGGGACATAATCCAACTAGAAAGAGTACAAAGAAAATTCACCAAATGCATATTCAATATTAAAACCATAACATCAGGAACATTTGCAGACACTGACTTTAATGCCATTAGGCATCCAGCAATTGAGAAGTGATTTAATTCTCATGTTTGATGTTATTCATGACCCCCATTTATTGTCAGAACTTGAAATTGACTTGAGACATGACACAGTATTCACAATAGGACATCTTCTCCAAATTTTGGGTAAAACTTTCAACACACTTAAGAGAAAATGTTATTTTATTATTTACATGCATTGCCAACCCATGAAACGCCTTGCCACTAGAAATCATAATAAGTAACAAGCATTTGTCAATGCCGAACGTTCGCATGCAGGTATTTGCAGTGGTATTTGGCACTTGGACATGGCTTAAAAAAATCAGTGACAAAGAAGTACAAGCATTTGTCAATGCTGAATGTTGCTTGCTTCTATGTGCTGTTTAGGTATTTGGAAGTCATTGGAGTGCAAATATTGAAAATTCGCGAACTTACGAGGTGCGTAGGAACTGCGCTACGCACGCTTGTAAAACAGTCATTTTTAGGAATTTTTTCACCAAATTTTCAACATAGCCATTTTAAGACCTCTGCTCATGAACAGTGTCACTGTGATTTTCTTAATGTGTCCCATACATTGATTTACTACACGACTGCGCCATTGTAAGCTATATGAGGCAGAAACACATTTTGGGCAGGATGTAAAAATGGCTTAGCTGTACTGCTCATAAGGAGGTGTGGTAAAATAGCAATGTTGAAATCTGAAGTGAAAAATAGAAAAGTGTAAACTACGAGCGTGCGTAGGAACTGCGCATAACTTGCGCTTGTAAAAACAGTCATTTTAGGAATTTTTTCTGCAAATTTTCAACATAGCCATTTTAAGACCTCTGCTAATGAACAGTGTCACTGTGATTTTCTTAATTGTCCACACATTGAGTTACACACCGACTAGCCATTGTGCGCTACATGGGCATAAACACATTTTGGGTGAGATGTGAAAAATGGCAGCTGTACTACTCATAAGAAAGTGTAGTAAAATGGCAATGTTGAAAATCTGGAGTGAAAATATTGAAAATTCACGAACTTACGAGCCTGTGTAGGAACTGCGCAACGCACGCTCGTAAAATACTCATTTTTAGGAATTTTTGCACCAAATTTTCAACATGGGGTTTTTAGGACCCCTTCTCATGAATGATGTCACTGTCATGGCATTATTCAGGCCGAAGGGTGATTTCAGGCAGTGACTGCGCGGTGACTGCAAATCACCGCCAGACTGATAAGTCATGACAGTATCGACCGAAGAAATCCCAAAACCCTCGGTAGTGCAAAAATTCAAAAATAATCCTCTGAATATGCAATAAGTTGAAAACCCCTATCTAGCCCATTATACAGCTTACGGCATTTCCTCAGTTAGCGATCGGCTTTGAAGAGTGCAGAGCGTGTTCCGGTCCACGAAGATAGTCGTGCCAAGCTCCGGAGGTAAGTATGGGGTGAGGGGGGTGGGGAGGCAGGGTGCGCAGTGGGTGGAGTGCGGGTTGTGGGAGGGGCCTGGGAGAAGCGCCTTGGGACTGTTTTCAATTTACAGGTTTAAAAAAAGAGCGATGTGGGAAGTTTGCCACGCTGGCAGAAGGATGGCTGAAGCGGCCTGGAGCCAATGGGGATTGGGCACCCCGTCGGCAGACGGCAGCGTGATGTTTGCCATGCTGGGGTGGGCTCCCGAATGTGGCAGCAAAGATATGGAAGCGGCGTGGCGGTGCTGTGTATGACAGCGTGTGGTTTTCTCTGAAGAGTAACCACCTGTCACTACACACACAGTAGTCGATGGTACAGAGACTGTCACACCTGCTCAATGGAGCAGGGGATTGCAGGGGAGGGGCACACCTCCAAAGTGTCCCATTCTCCCAAGACGTTTTTTGCGCATGCGCGTAAACGAACGTAAAAATAATTCTGAATTTAAACATAAACTTGACAAATGCATCTTGCATGGTGGAAACTTAAAATATTATAATCATTAATTCCTTATAGGAGCAAATATGAGCAATTTTGCTCCTCACTCTTTAATAGTCCATAGCATGAACCATAGTATGAAATATAGCATGAACCATAGCATGAACCATAGTATGAACCATAGCATAAACCATAGCATGAAACATAGTATGAAATATAGCATAAACCATAGCATGAACCATAGCGTGAACCATAATCTGAACCATAGCATAAACCATAGCATGAACCATAGTATGAAATATAGCATAAACCATAGCATGAAACATACTATGAACCATAGCATAAACCATAGCATGAACCATAGCATGAACCATGGCATGAACCATAGCATAAACCATAGCATGAAACATACTATGAACCATAGCATAAACCATAGCATGAACCATAGCATGAACCATGGCATGAACCATAGTATGAAATATAGCATGAACCATAGCATGAACCAAAGCATGAACCATAGCATGAACCATAGCATAAACCATAGCATGAACCATAGCACAAACCATAGCATGAACCCCTCTACCCATCTGTCTCTCATCCTTCCTGCACTCTCTCAAACCACTCTTACTAGCACGCTTCTAAAAGCATACATCCACAGCTAGCCATCATTCTCTTCTCTCTAGCATTACAATCCCTGCTCTCTTTACACCCTCCATTATTATTTTGCACCTTACCCTATTTTAAAACTTAAACTAAGTGTAGTATATAATTTTGAATTTAGACAGTTTCAAGAATCCATAACAATCATCTTGCTATTCCTAGACTGCACACCCCCCTAGCTCTCAAACTTGCTGCCCCTTTAGAAACTTAGTATAAGTATCTACACTGTTTCTTTTCTTTTTTTTTTCATTTATTACTTATACCTTGTGTTTACTGTTCATGTTTATGCTCATGGTGTTGTGACTTTTATGTTTGCTTGCGTGCATGCACAAGAAACATTGTGTGGCAGCCTAGGAGACAAGCGGGTTGTGGAGGTGCGGTACTGTGGCGGCCAATGTAGGCACTGCATTTGTGAGCTTGGCAGTGTTCAACCAGTGCAGACCCACTGTCCTGATGACACTGGTTCTCCAGAAGTGCCACTAACTTGAAACAATTTGGCCGCCGCAATCAGGGACCACCTCATCATTGCAAGGTCAGCCATTCAGCTGCAATGAGGGAGCGATCCATCATTGCAGGCGGTACCTTGCCTGGTGTAACTTTTCCATGAACATGACAGTGGCTATTGCCATCCATCTCAGAGCCCCATGAAAGCTGATGGGGGTGCCCAGTTCCCCTGTCAGCATGCCCCTGACCCAGTTCATTTGCTGATGGGGGAGCTCACTCCCCGTCAGCATAATTACCCGCCATTTGTTGTGTGCCGAGGGGGGTGCCCAATCCCCCTCAGCATCATGCCTCCCCAAACAGCCTTTCTTTGTCAAAGGGGGGGCCCAATCCCTGTCAGCTTAAGTCCCCCCTCCCCAAAACACAGGTGGCACACTGGGAGTCCACCCCAGTGTGACCAAAGCAAGCCTGCAAATAAAATCTTCCCATGATGTCTTTTGTTTATTTTGTTGTCCCTGAAACTAAGAAAATGGTCCCTTGCGGTGTCTCGTGCCCCTTCCTCCAGCCCACATACACACTCTGCGCACCCCACCTGTCCACACCCCCTCATCCCATACTTACCTCCAGAGCTCGGGGCAATGATCTTCGGTGGACCAGGAACACGTCTGCACTCTTCAAAGCTGACCACAAACTGAAGAAATGCCGGTAAGCTGTATAATGGCATAAATAGGGTTTTTTCAAATTATGTGGATATCTCGGACATTTTTTCAACTTTTGGCACCAAATTTTCAACATGGGGTTACTGGGACCCCTCCTTATAAATTCAGTCACTGTCATGGCATTATTTGGTCCCAAAAGGTGATTTAATGGTCACTGCGTGGTATCACCTTTCGGGACTGATTAATGAAACAACAGTGCCACTGTCCATGAGATGGACTCTCAAAAAGCCTATGTTGCAAATTTCGTGAAAAAATCCAAAAAAATGACTGTTTTATGAGCGTACATTGCGCAGTTTCCATGCACAGTTGTAATTTCATGAATCTGTAATATTTTCACTCCAAATTTTCAACATTGGCATTTTAACACATCTCCTTATGAACAGTCTAGCTGTCATTTTTCACATCCTGACCGAAATGTGTTTTCGCACTACCGGCACAGAATAACGCAGTTGCTGTAGGAAATCAGTGTTTGGGACAGATTAAGAAAATTGCAGTGACACTGTTCATGAGCATAGGTCCTAAAATGCCTATGTTGAAAATTTGGTGACAAAAGTCCATAAAATGACTGTTACAAGCGTGCGTTGTGTAGTTTCCACGCATTGTCGTAACTTTGCATATTTGTAATATTTTCACTCCAGATTTTCAGCACTGGCATTTTTTCTCACCACCTTATGAACAGTACAGCAGTTATTTTTCACATCTTGGCCGGAATGTGTTTTCGCACTTCTGGTGCAGAATAGCATGGTCGCTGTGGGAAATCAGTGTTTAGGACAAATTCAGACAATCACAGTGACTCTTTTCATGAGCAGAAATTCTAAAATGCCTATGTTGAAAATTTGATGACAAATGTCCATAAAATGACTGTGCTATGAGTGTGCATTGTGCAGTTTCCACACACCCTCATAACTTTGCAAATTTGTAATATTTTCACTCCAGATTTTCAACATTGGCATTTTTCCACACCACCTTATAAACAGTGCAGCTGTCGTTTTTCACATCCTGGCTGAAATGCATTTTCACACTTCCAGCACACAATAACGCAGTCGCTGTGGGAAGTCAGTGTTTGGGACAGATTAAGAAAATCACAGTGACTCTGTTCATGAGCAGAGGTGCTAAAATGCCTATGTTGAAAATTTAGTGACAAAAGTCCGTGAAATGACTGTGTAATGAGCGTATGTTGCACAGTTTCCATGCACCCTTGTAATTTCAAGCATTTGTAATATTTTCACTCCAGAAGTTCAACATTGTCATTTTTTCACACCTCCTTATGAACAGTACAGCTGTCATTTTTCATATCCTGCCCGATATATGCGTTTACTCATGTTTTGCAGAATAGCGCAGTCGCTGTGGGAAATCGATGTTCGGGACAGATTAAGAAAATTATAGTGACAGTGTTCATGAGCAGAGGTCACAAAATGCATATGTTGAAAATTTGGTGAAATAATTCCACTAAATGACTGTGTTACCTTCATGCGTTGCGCAGTTTTCATGTACGCTCGGAAGTTCGAGCATTTTTAATATTTTCACTACAGATTTTCAACATTGCCATCTCTTCACACTTCCCTATGAATGGTACAGCTGTCATTCTTCACATCCTGCCTGATCTGTGTGTTTGCACATCTGGCGCAGAATGGCACTGTCGCTGTGGGAAATCACAGTTTGGGACACATTAGCAAAATCACAGTGCCACTGTTCATGAGAAGAGGTCCCAAATACTTTCATGAGGTGGGGGGTCACAAAAAGGCCATGTTGAAATTTGTAGTGCAAATACCAAATGCTCGGGGTGTTAGGGTTTCTAACCATAATGTCCCACTTTGTACAGACTGACAGACATCGGGGGTGTGCCTTTGGATTGCTGACTGTAATGATCATGCCATGCCATTTCATCCCCACACCCCCACCCTGCAGCCAGTGACAGACACTGAGGTGTGCCTTGGACTCTTTGGCCCCAGAGTTCACCCCATTCTCCTATACTGCGCCCATTTTAGCATATATCCTTATGGGAGTGGGTGACTGAAAAGCCGAACACCCCAAGGCACACCTCAACATTTGTCGGTGTCTGCAGGATAGGGTCAGGTGAAATGGTATGAGCATTATGGGTGATGACCCAAACGTATGCCCCAATGCCTGTCCATCTCTGCAGGGTGAAGGTGGGGTTGGCGTGAAGTTCAATACTTCACTGCCATTCCTACTCTGCATCTGTCTAACTCCTGCATTTCCAATGCTAATACCAGCAAGCAAACATTCGGCATTGACAAATGCTTGTTTATTATTGTGTTACTCCCAGCTGTATTCCCTCACCTGGATCACATGGGGGAACTAATTCCAGCTCAGTGTGCCTATCCAGGCAACCATGTTTAAAATAAAGAAAGTAAACCAGACAGCATATGTACTTTGTATTCTTTTGTTGCATTGTTTCTCTTTCTGGAATTTATGACTTGTAACTTGTACATGTATGTGCATGTATTGTTGTCACTGTTTTGTTGTTGCTTGATCACTCCCTGCTGTGTCCTCCACCCAGATCACACTTGGAAATGAGCTCCAGCCCAGTGTGCCAATACCAATCACCAACCTTTAAATAAATAAGACAACCAACAAACAAACAAACAAATACATACATAAATAAATAGGAAGTTTAAACCTGAAAAACAAATGCTGACTCATTGGCCTGCCCCCAGAGCTTTCTGCTTTTGACTTGAAACTCTTTATGAAAGAGATCATTGTGGCGGTCTTTCAGTCAAGGATCTGATAAATGTGGATTCTACCTTTCATCTAATATCTAGGAAAAGCTAGCACATGGACTAACTGGCAGCTGGATTACGTCTGGTCACCATTAGAATCATTAGCTTTAAATCCCTTGTTGATAGAAACTATATGCTGCTGGAAGTTAAAACTTTAAAGAAGATACTGTACCTTGGCAGGAGAACCTATCTGTTCTCAACATTTTTGAGGATACAACTCAAAAGAGATGTAGAGATTTCAGTTACTTTTTGTAGGATCAGGAGTTCTCAGATACTCTACATTACACTATTTGGCTAAGCTGAAAGTTATTTTTCATGGGCGTTCACTCCAGTCTTTACTGATGATCCACTGAGGTCTGCAGATACTATGACATAAATGCAGTTTCTTTATGTCTGGATTCTGTTCGGAAGATTGATCTAATAGAACATATTTACTAGTGAATCTGCAGAATAACACTTCTGCTTCACTTACTGTAATATTATACTTTTGGTTGCACTGGAATGCTCTTACGCAACGTGACTGTAGTTAGATGTTTCTGTTGTGTTTTAATTAACCCTAAATATGTACTAAGTTATGAGATTCAGTAGCAGATTATCAATGTTTCTTTGTTCAGAGCAAGTAACAAACTGGACTTGACAAGGAAGGCAATCTATTGTGCCTACAGCATAGTCTCTTTTTGTCCCAGTTGAAGCAGATAGTTAAATATATTCTGATTGCAGTAGGGTACAAATATGGACACGTGGATTTGTTTCTTTATTTTGCATTGACTCCTGTGTGTTCATTTTTGTTTGCAATATCACAAGAAAAGTTAAAAAGCAAAGCAGTGACCCAAATGCAGAGGCAGATGTCTATAGATTGAGACTATTAGGAAAAATGCATTTGCGCCTGTACTAGCCTCTGGAAGAGTGTGTGTGTGTATGTGTGTGTGCGTGTGTGTGTTTTACTTTATTGTTACTACAGACTAAGATTTTGAAGATCAGAAAAAAAAGAAAGTCCCCAAAGTGAAAGCCTATCCCACATACTTCAGTTTTTGTTCTTATTCTATGGTTTAGAATTGTAAATCATAAACTTAAACTGTACATACGTTTTCCTTACCTATATCATACAGCCAATTGAGGAGTCACTTTGAAGGATTACTAGATTAGCATATTTATTCATCCCTGTTTATGAAGGGGGAGGGTCAGGGATGATGGACATAGAGTCCTTTCCGACATTAAATTACTGAGTTACCACGTAACTATCAAATCAGTTAACTAGAATCTGTATTAGTTAGAATCTATCATTATCAACTGGTCTATCCCGTTGTTTTTTTTTCACCAGTTAGCAGAGGGATAGAACATAATTGCACCCCAGGAAACATTTGCCCAATTTGCGATAAATTTCAGGGAAAGAAGGATGTCTTGGTGTTCTCTTATGGGGAAATAAAATGTATTTGATTGTAAGGAGTACAGTTTTTTGTACTATTCTGTAAGTACAAAGCACAGTAACAGATCAAAAACCTACCTATACTACAGAACACAAATGAACTTTATAATACAGTGTGCTAAAAGAATTTAATAAGTCGCTGAAATCACATGGCCAACATATTATTATAATACTTTCAGTATTCTTATTTATACAGAAGAAGCTCAGAATGTACCAAAAGAGACCATGGTTCAAAGTCTACTTTCTTTGGCTACTGAATCTCAGCAGTAAAATATCAGGATAAAACAAGCAGCCTAGCAACACATGTTTGCAAGGGCATAGCGAACTCACAACTTTTCTTCTGATAAGTTAGTGAATTCATGCTGGACTTATTAGATAACTATTCAATCTCCTCCATCCCCCACCCATGCTAGAATTTCCCAAAACAGACAGCTGACCTATTGCAGAGTAGACAACATACACACAAATCTTCTTTGCCCATGGGGTATGATTACCCACTTCAGAATTCTGCTAATTATAAATTACCCAGCATCCCTCAGCACACGCTGCTTATTTATGTAGCTCACAAAAGAAAGAGGGCCTGCTGTTCATCAGCAGTCTGCCTTTGGCTTTAAGCAACAGCAAATGGCAAAGGCCATAACCCCATGACCCTGCTGATCCCTGCTGGGCATGCTCTGCCTGTATCAGAATTTTGACACCCTGGCACCAAAGGAATGTGTATTTTGTTGGCTAATGAGAGACAGCTGGGAAGGCTTTTCAAACTCAACAGTTTCATTATTTTAAGAGACCTGCCTCCATTTTCGGCTTAATACAACAATATAAGACTTACTTGAATCCTCTGTTTTTCATAGGCTTGTAACCTTTCTGGTTTCCAGGTGTTATTTGTAAGCTTTTCTGAACCCAGTTTCTGTCTTTACACTATATATTAGATGAGAAAGTTGGCCTTATAAGCCCTTCTTGATGGTGTTGGTACAAACCATGCAAACCAAACATTGGTTCTAAGGCCAAGTCTATTTTTATTTTATTCCTATTTCCATATAACTCCATTGATACCCACTCACTCTCTTTGCCACCACAGTTTTCCTGGATTTTTCATTTGCCTTATGGTGACTGACAGGGTGCCTTTCTGGCTAACAGACTGGTAACTGACTGACTACTGACTGGCAGTATGGCTGATGACAGGAAATCTGCTTCCTACCTTAGCTGGCAGTCAAGTTTCTGGCTAAGGTCTGGTTTAATTGCTGATTGGCAGGTTACCTGCTACAAACTGACAAATGTCTACCTGTCGGTTGGGTTGCTACTTCGTTTCTGACAGTTGGTTAGAGACTATCAGACTACACATGCTATTTAGCTTCCAGGTTGATCCTTAGTTGGCTGACTGTCTGACCCGGTGCTTTGCAACTGGCAAGCTGCTGGGTACCTGACAGGTGTGTAATGTAGACTCTCCAACCTTTCAGAAATACATGGACCACTGTGATGCATGGCCAAGATATTGTGTTGTGTTGTGGTGGTGGTGTTGGGGGAAGGTGTAACATAGTTGATTGTACAACTTAAACTTAATTTGATCAGCAGTTCTAAGACATATTTTTAACTTCTGTTTGTTGTATCACTTGACTTTACCGATTTTGTCCAATCACGGTGCAAGATTTTTGGCAACTATTTCCTAAATGTGCTTTATTTACAACTTTAGTAGTACTTAAAGTGCTGTTCTGAGCTAAGCTTTCACTTTACACTGTGTTTGCAGACCTGATGTTACTCACACATCACTTTACAAATCATTTGTTTTAAGTTTGCTAGTTTCACAGCCTCTCTCTCTCTCTCTTTTTTAATGCTAGTAGACTACGGGAGAATGTTTTCCAGAACTAGACAATTTGGCACAGTTGCCAAATTTCATTTTTTTCATTCTGTTTTTCCCTCCCAGTCACACTTTTATCTCGCTTTGTGACCGCTGATTGGTAAAGGTGCTCCAGCTAAACATCTAGGGACACTTCTAGCAGGTAAAATGTGAAATGGAACTAATCTGCTGACTGGAGCGCCACTGACTAGCACAACAGGGATTAATCTTTCATCAGTTATGTATGTAATAACCCATGACAGGGTGTGTGGGTATTGGGGATTAATCAACACCCCGGGTGCGTAATGAGGCATGAGGGCACAGCCCAAGTGCCCTCACAGCACCCAGGGTGTTGATTAATCCCCAATACCTGCACACCCTGGTAATTGCACTTATAACATGGGGTACACTCAAAACAAGGAGAAAACAACATAAAGTGGTTTTCTCCCTGTTTAAAAGCCAAAAAAATGTCTGTATCCTGTCACCTGGAAAAATAGTCCCTAACAAATAATGGCAATCTGAGTGATGGAATGCACATACAAATGTCAGACAAACTGTACTGATATCATTTCTGACATCTGTTTTGCATAATATGCTTTCTGAGACAGTTGCTCTGTCTTGACAGTGGGGGACATTCAGGTCATCTCTCTCTCTCTCTCTCTCTCTCTCTCTCTCTCTCTGTCTCTCTCCCTCTCTCTTTCCCACTCTCATTAATATACAGCAAGGAGGAATCACACTGACAGTTCAGTGAAGGTACATCTTGCAGCTTCAACAAGGCACCAGATCACAAGTGCTGCACAACATTGACAGAGAGAGAGAGAGAGAGAGGCAGACAGACAGACGGAGGCAGTAATCTGTGCTGCAAATAAAAGATTATGACTATTAGTTATGTTATTGTTTAAGGCACAAATGCACATACTGGAACTCTGTACTCTCTCTCACTCCCATTATGATTGCTCCTGTTTGGCTCCTGATCATTTCAGCAACCTCTGCCTCCCACTGTGGCTCTCTGTTTGCAGCAGAAGGAAATGCTGGGAGAGAAAGAGAGAGAGAGAGAACAGACAAAAAAACAGACCCTGAGACACGGGACAATATTACTATGGGGGACACAAGTATGCCACCATGTGCAGCTCTCCATGACCACAGGACGGGGAGTGGGAAGCGCAACTGTCGGGGTGGGGGCTGGCCAGCAATTATGACAGACAGAGTAACAGACAGGGACAAATTCACTCTGTAGGCAACATGGACATCTCATCTCTCTGTGTCTCTCTCTCTCTCTGAGGTCATGGGTACAACTTACAGAGAGAGACACACACACTTTGGAAATGCAGTGTGTCTTCTGCATGTGGTATGGATGGGGAGACATGGTGCTGCATGGAACGGGAGAAATGAAAAACAGCAAGTGTTGTCTGATGAGAAAGCAAAATACAGAAAACATGTACAGAACTAAAGACCGCAGCTATCCGTATAAAGTTCTCTGCAATTCCTTGCTACTACTACTGTGTACTGCACACATTGATTAAACTTTTTTTTTCCATTTACAGCCTTTGAGAAAATAACTTCTTCACTGCTTTGGATTACATTTACAGGCTGCTGCCACAGACCGCTAAATATGGCTACATTTATGTTTTTTCCGTCGGGCACCACAGCACAGATCTGGTAAGTTCCTTGATATGCCCATTACCTTCTCTCATGAACTAAAAGTATATTGTGCATTTATGCATGCCCTCGTGGTCTCAGTTTACCAATCACATTACTTTCACAGTTACACCATGTTACAATGCTGCACACTGCCCGTGCACAGCCCCATAACACAAAACCAATCTTTAATCTAAGCCCTATAAAATGTTTTGCCAGTTTCAATGAAATACAGAAACACAGGAGTTTAAGATGAAAGCAGGCTATCTGGAAACAAGATTTTCACAGCTCATATGTGTTGGCCCAAACAGATCCCCTGTACCCAGTTTAAAATAACACACCACACTCCATTCATGGGATAACAAGGCTGCAGCCTTACTCAGTGTCATGCACCAGTCCAAACACTGTACAAAGCCATGCACATTTATTTACAGAAACTGGCTCTGGGTGCAGAAAATTCATGCTCACCACTCGGCTTTCCATTAGCCATGCCACTCCTTGTCTGAAAATAGCAAATAAATACATAATTTTAAATACATACATACATCACCTCAAGACCATGCCCTAATGCTCAATGGTTATATCCCAATAGTTCCATTTCCCAGATGTACTGAAAAGGTGATTGAATGGTCTCGATGAAATGTATATTTGAGCCCTTTATTAGCATATTGTTCACCTTGCATCTTGCTAGAAGGAATACCTCTTTGCTGTACTACCACTGTGCATGTTTAGGATGCCAGGAGTCACTACTGCAAAAGGAACTGAAAGAAGCAAACAGTGACTCCAAGATCAGATTGGCTCAGATTTGACTTGGGCATAGTCTCACAGGGCTGCTCCCGTGTAACGAAGCTTAAACATTCTGTTCCATTGTTGCTCTCATCCCTGCTCTATGACATATGAAAACCAGGTGTTCTTATCTTAGAGAGGACCATTTTAAATAAATACATCCAGCAAAATACGCTATGCCAGTATCCTCTGTTATCAGCAGGTACTGGGCTAGCACTACTGACTTGTAGGCTTACATCAGTGATTGTGAAAATCCTGGAAACCCACACTGGGGATTCTGTTAAGGGGTACCTCACCAGGAAGGTGTGACAGACAAGCCCCAGCATGGCTTTGTCAAAGGTAAATCTTGTGCAGCCAAGTTATTGGAATTTTATAAATTAGTGTGCAAAGCATTAGATGAATGGATCCCACTAGGCATGAGTTACATGGACTTGAGCAAAGAATTTGATAGGGTGTTACACAGAGGTCTGGTTAAAGCACTGAAGCCACTCGGCTTGGATGTGGGGGCTTCAAAACTGGATATGCAAGTGGCTCGGGGGCAGGAGCAAGAAGGTGCAGATAAAAGGAACCTTTTTCAGGGTAGGAGAAGAGACTAGCGAAGTCCCTCAGGAATCGATGTTCAGACAAATACCATTCAGGTTATACATAGCAAATATGACTAAAGGAGTCGAGAATTAGGCTTAAAATTTGCAGATGACACCAAAATAGAACATTCCAGTCTAGTGAAAGGACTAACTCAATACAGTGTATTGTGGCTCTGCATTGTGGCAGTGGCAGTGGCTCAGCAGGTAGCACGCTCACCTCTGAGGCTGGGAGCTCAGTAGGCTGTGGGTTCTATCCCCACACCAGGCACTTGGGTTAATATCCCAATACTGACACTGTAGTGCAGCATGAGGGGGGTGCTGCACTCCTGAGGTACTGTCTTTCAGATGAGATGTTAAACCGAGGCCCCATCTGCCTGTTCAGGTGGATGTTAAAGATCCCATGGCACTTCTTGAAAAGAGCAGGGGAATTTCCCCAGTGCAATGGCCACATTTCCTCCATTCATGAAAAATACCACCAACAGTTTAATCTGGTTCAAGGTCAGTTGGCATTCACTTGTATCCCCCTCCCCCCGGTCGTGCCTGAAAATAGGCCAGATTTGTCTAGTGCACTTACCCGGTCAACAAAAACTAAATAAACAGAGGGACCTGGATAGAGTTTCCACTTGGGTACTGCAATCGTGTATGTCTTTTAATATTGAGAAATTTGTGGTTATGCACCTAGGCAATAAGAAAATGGCACACATTTGCTATCTTAATAGCAGCACACTAAGAGAACCAAATAAGGGAAGTGAGCTGGGAGTAATCATCTCCAGTGATTTGTAACACGGCTCCCAAGGTGGGATTGGAACCTTTCTGAAAAGACAAACAGACTAGTGGAAGCAATAAGGAGACCTTTTGTAAGTTGATCCAGGGAGGTTTTCAGGCCTTTGTATAGTGCTTCTGTAATACTCCATATTGATTGCTGTTCTCAGTTTTGGTGCACCTCTCTGATTGAAGGATGTGAACAGGATGGAGATGGTAAGATTAGCTTGAAGACTGGAGGATGTGCTATAAACAGAGACTGAATTTAGACCATTAAAGTCTTGAGAGTAGAAGAATCTGGGGGTATCTTATGTTTTCATTAAAAAGAAAATTGTTTGACATGACAGTCTCAGGGAGTGCCTCAGTCTGGGAATTTTTTTTTTTGCGTTTCACAATTTGAGCCATATGGTGCATAATAGTCTCATTTAGATGTGACCTTGTGGGAGGAGTAGGAATGGGAGGAGAGGGAAAGAGTGACACAGGGCTAAAATATATATCAAATATGCGCTATATGCAAAAATCCACAGGCAGCAAGGCATACTGAATAACAAGGCAGCAGACAATGGGAGAGTCGCAGTATACAAGGTAAGCAAGAATAGGCATCACATGATATAGCATTCGCAACAATTAATGCAAGCAAATCAGTGAGGTACGGCACTCACAAGTTGGTAAAAAGTGCTGTTTTAGTTTTTATTTAGTGTTAAGGATGGAATTCAGTGAGTGAGTAGACATTTTAAAACTGAGCAAAGAAAATACCATCTCGTATAGAACTCACTGCCGCTTTTTGTAGCAGAACCACAATGCACTGAACATTTCAAGATAGCCTTAGACAAGAACATGGGGAAGGGACACATACTGTGCCGCTGTCACTGATATAGTGAGGACACAGTCTAGATGGGCCAAAGTTAAGCCTCCTTCTGCCTCTAAATCCTAATATGTAATATGGAATGCATTGACAGTGGTGGAAATGGAGGAACTTAGGGGAACTCAGTTATAGGAGTGAAATTAAAAGTCTGGCTCATTTGCCCAACTAGACCCCCATTAAATAAACACACCACACCACTTAGATTTGATGTAGAAAGGCCGCAGCTTTTTACTTGAAATAAATTCAGCCATACATAACATATTTACACATCAAAACATTTCAACAACATATACATACATGGTACTATACATTGACTAAAACATTAAGACTCCTGGTGTATCAAATTTATGCAGATTGTGGTTTGACCCTCAACCTTCAGTGTTATGCATGTTTAGGGAACTCTGGCCCATCAATTGGACAGACCCACCCGGGGCTATGTTTCCCCTTTGGGCAGATCCCCCCCCCCTTTTATGGCCACATTATGGGACATCCCTGGCCCTTCCTGAGTAGCATGCCCACCCAGGGCTGCACTTCCCACCTTCAGGTCATGTCCCCCCACACGCCAGTGCATGGTCTAACTGAGTGACTGCCCCCTCCAGTTCCATGAAGCATACTGCTGAGGGTCACACCTCTGGCCGGCTGTCACCAAGTCACAACTTGCATTACTCTTTAAGCCAGGAACAATTTCTTTTTTAGATTAGACATAAATTTACCACCCCATGTAAGTCAATTATCTAAGCTGTGACTATCTGACTACCTGCACCTTGAGGTGATGCTGAAGCCTACCAGTACAGGGTGGATGGGGGGGTATCTTCACTGGTCAACAGGTCCCAAAAGGGCAATTCCCCTCTGGACCTGCGCTTTTCTACCTTTCCCAGGCCACTCCTTACTGGAGAGGCCTGGGCTGGTCCACTCAGCTGCTTGCCCACTGATTGGGTCCTCTGTGCTAGGGCTAACTCCTTAGACCCCAGGGCTTGGGCAGCCCAGTTTTTTACTTTAAATAAATTCACCCATATATAACATATTTGCAAGTCAAAACATTTCAGCAACGTATACATACATGATATTATACACTGACCAAAGCATTAAGACCCCTGGGACAGCAAATTCATGCAGAGCTTGGCTTAACCCTCAACCTTCAGCATCATGCATGTTGGGGGAACTCTGGCCCATTAGTCAGATAGTCCCGCCCAGGGCCGTGTCTCCCCTTTGGACAGTTACCCCCTTTTACAGTCAGATTATGGGACATCCCTTGCCCTTGCTGAGAAGTATACCCACCCAGGGCTGCACTCCCCACCTTCAGGTCATGTCCCTCTCACATTCCAGTGCATGCCCTTATTGAGTGACCGCCCTCCCCCTGTTCTGTGAAGTGTACAGCCCAGGGTCATGCCTCTGGCTGGCTGTCACCCAGTCAGAACTTGCATTACATTTTAAGCCTGGAACAATTTCTTTTTTAGATCAGCCATGAATTTACCACCTCTTACATACATGTTTAACACGTATTCCCCAGCAGTGCCCAAGGAATCCTAACTTGTCCTCGTGACATCATCCCGCAAAAATCCTGTAATCTTGCATTAAAAATATAATTCCCAATCTCTGATAAATGAACCCCATCCCTGATATACAGGGCCTTATGAGATCTGGTGATATGAATGTGCTGAATGACTTCCACGTCCCATGAGGGAGCAAACTGGGACACCTCCCTGTTAACTTCCCTATGCGTCTTCTCAATAGCAGGGACATTGTGTGCTCCTCTCCACCACTGTCGCAGGATGATCTGGGACCATGCTACAATCAACCAGGTGAGGAGCTTCCTCAGATGCACCAAGCCCTTCTTAATTCCATCTATTAGATTTGGGGCCCCGAGGGTGACCAAGCCATTCCCTCCCAGGTGAAGCACCAATGCAACGGATGGTTGCTTGTGGAGCCCCAGTTTGTGGCTCATCACCATCAGTTGTCCCCATTTCATTCCCACTTTTCCAGCCCACTGAATGATGGCTCACTGTTTGGGTATGCCCAGCTGCGTGCTTTAAGACTGGACTTCAGCTCTCACACGAGCTTCCCTCACATACCAGTGCCCAATTATCCATATCCGAGCTGTTGAGTCCTTTAGATCTGAAAAACAAACAGACAGTGTGAGTTTGCTGTATAAAGAATTGGCATTCTAATGAGAATCAATCCTCTGGAAATTTGCTTGTAGACACATCCAGTGTGCCACCTGTTGCCCTGTAGAATCTACGACTCCCTGCCACCCTTGCTGTTTATGTGGCCAGCCATTCCTTCAACACTATATGCTTGATGTCTCCGCTTGGGTCCTGATGTATCCTTTATATACACTTGATACCCATCTGCCCAATTCTTTTATCTGCTCCTCCCACAGCCCCAGTCTAGCAGCTTCTGTGGCTGCACCAGTCCTAAATGAATGTGTGCTAAAGGATTTTGTATCCTTGCCCACCATCCATAAACCCTTCCTGAGTACAGCGGCATAAAACTGACAAAATAAAATGTAAAAATGTTACTCATAATGAGGAAATGTGTTGCCTGCCCCAGTCCGGTAAGTTCAGTCCTACATCAAAGGTGATGTGTTCTCCCAGTGATTTTTTTTTTCATATTTAACTCTGCCTTCTAATGAGAGATTTTCTCAGCTGTTGCTTCATCGTATGCCAGATATAGCACCAGCAGGATGACAAATGAATATTCCCCATCTGAAGGGCTGCATGTTTCAGTCTCAGCAAACAATGTGCACTTCATTAGTTCCACAAAGTGGAGCTTGCAGCTTATGTAACTTTAAGGATTTTTTCAAGCAGATTAGCAGTGTGCAGTAAAGCAGTATGTAACCCAGTGGTGAACAAATCCTTTTGTAACCTGGTAACCCACTGAGCTATTTCTGGCTTCTTTGGGATGGATGGTCCTACATAATGTCTTACTAGCCCACTAAACAATGAAGTGACTGAACTGTAAAACCACTGATTGTTAAATAGCAAACTAATGTCCTACAATACATGGACTGCCATAAAAAGAGATAAGGTATATCCTGGAATCGTGGCCTATTCATTTTATTCAGTAAAAAACATGACAAATACTGCATATTTGAATAAAAAAGGCATGGCTCCATGATTACAAAAACAGTCATGTACCAACTTTGTTAAAGACATAATAAGAGGGAGAAGTACCTCCACTATATTTTAAGCAGCATTCTTCTTTAGAATTAACCATTACATTGCAGTAGCATAGATTCCTTAAAGAGACTCAACACAGTTCATTGGTTTTAGGTTTTATTATCTGACCAAGACCTCTGGCAGTGGTACAAATTGAAAAACTTCATTAGTGAAATACATTGCCTTTGGTACAAGAATAAACATCTCTGCTCACTCAGTAGCACATTAGTAGGGTTACCACTTGCTATGACAGAAACCCAGGCTTGGGAATGGACTCGGGTCACTCTGCGGCCAACCAAGGGAGGGGAGCTCAAGCATCCCAAAGACAGCTGTACTCTCTTGGGCATGGAGAACAGTACATCTCGCTATTTGATTGCATCTGCTGGAGACCAAGTGGCAGCACAGTGGAAGCACATAGAAAGGTAGAGGGGCAGCTGACAGATGCCAAACATGCATATATGCCAGTGCACGTATGCATGCAATTCATTGCATGCTAGCACCCGTGGGAGAAAACCATGTAAGCTACTGCACGTATACATGAAATTCATTGCATGCTGGCACCCGTGGGAGAAAACCATGTAAGCTACTGCATGTATGCATGCAATTCATTGCATGCTGGCACCTGCGGGAGAAAACCATGTATGCCACTGCACATATGCATGCAATTTGTTGCATGCTGGCACCCATGGGAGAAAATCAGGAGTTGAAGAAAAAGTCCTGGACTGCTGTTGCTCCAGCACCCCTGGCCAATGCACAACCAACAAGGCAGGACACCCACCACAACTGTGGTCATCCACAAGTGGTGGGTAACAGGAAACCGGTAAGCCCAAGAGAAACTTGGTGACAGGACTGGACAAACTAGTAAATAAGAAAAAGCAGTATTAAAAATAACAAGCATTTGTCAATGCCAAATGTTGGCTTGCTGGCACTGGTATTGGTGATGCAGGAGTTATAAATGCAAAATAGGAATGGCAGTGAAGTATTGAAGTAATGCCAACAGCCTCCCCACCCCTGCAGAGACTGAAAGGCGTTGGGAGTATGGCTTTGGGTTGGCCATAATGCTTAGGCCATTCCACCTCACCCCATCCTGCAGAGAGTGACAGGTGTTGGGGTGTGCATTGGGGTCTTTGGCCCTTATGCTCACCTATTCCACAAGGAAATAAGCTGAGATGGGTGCAATATAGGAGAATGGGGTGAAAGTTAGGGTGACAGAACCCAAGGCACACCTCAATGCCTGTCAGTGGCTGTAGGGTGGGAGGTGGGGGTAGAATTCTGTGAACATTATGGCTGACAAATCCAAGTTTCATCCCCGATGTCTGTCAGTCTCTGCAGGGTGGGTGTATGGTTGAAAACCTTAATGCCCCAGGTGTTTGTTGATATTTTCACTCCAAATTTTCAACAATGGCTTTTTGGGATCCCACTTCATGAACAGTGGTGCTATCATTTCCTTACTGAATCCTGAAAGGTGATTTCGTACAGCAACTGTGCCATTGGGAGCCAAAGGTGCAGAAGCTCATTTCAGGCAGGATGTGATAAAATAACAGCTGCACTATTCAAGAGGAGGTGTAAAAAAATAGCAATGTTGAAAATCTGGAGAGAAAATATGAAAAATGTTCAAATTTATGAGTGTGCGTAGACACCACACAACACTTGCCCATAATGCAGTCATTTTGGGGATTTTTTACCAAATTTTCAACATGGGCATTTTGGGACTTCTCCTCATAAACAGTGGCACTGTGATTTTGTTACTTTGTCCCGAAAGTTGATTTTGCACAGCAACCACGCCCATTGTGTGCCACAGGTGCAAAAACATGTTTTGGGCAGGATGTGAAAAATTACAGCTGTACTGTTCATAAGGAGGTGTGAAAAAATGGCAATGTTGAAAATCTGGAGTGAAAATATTAAAAATTCTCGAAGTTACGAGCATGTATAGAAACTGCACAACACACGCTTGTGGCACATTCATTTTTGTAATTTCTTCACCAAATTTTCAACACAGACATTTTGGGACCTCTGCTCATGAACAGTGTCACTGTGATTTTTCTTAATCTGTCCAGAACATTGATTTCCCACAAAGATGCTCCATTGTGCTCCAAATGTCGCAGAAAACACTTTCGGCAGGAAGCAAAAATAACAGCTATGTACTGTTCATAACGAGGTGTGAAAAATGGCAACGTTGAAAATCTGGACTGAAAATATTACAAATTCTGAAAGTTACGAGTGTGTGTGGAAATTATGCAATACATGCTCGTAACACAGTCATTTTTTTGAATTTGTACACTAAATTTGTAACATATGCTTTTTGAGAGCCCACCTCAAGAATAGTGGCACTGTCATTTTGTTAATCAGTCCTGAAAGGTGATTCCATCAGTGACTTCAAAATCACCTTTTGGGATCAAATAACGAAATGACAGTGACTGGTTTCATGAAGTGGTGTCACAAGAACCTCATGTTGAAAATTTGGAGCCCAAAGTCAAAAAAATGGCCACGATATCCACCGACTATAAGTTGACCCCCCCATTTATGCCATTATACAGCTTACTGGCTATTCTTCAGTTCACAGTCGGCTTTGAAGAGTGCAGATGTGTTCCCACTCCATCGAAGATTGTCTGCTGACCTCCAGACATAAGTATGGGGTATGGAGGGTGTGGGGAGGTGGGATGCACAGACGATGGGTGCAGGTTGGGAGAGGGGCACCACAGTCAGCAGGGGACCATTTTCTTGTTTGTAGGTCAAAATAAAAAAATTAAAAAGACTTCAGGGGAAGGTTTTCCTTTTTTCAGGTAGTACATTGGGCACGCTGGGTGGGCTGCCAATGTGCCACCTGGGTTTTTTGGGTAGGAGACTGGAGCCAACAGGGATTGGGCACCCCATCTGCAAAGAAAGTGTGTCTGTGTTTGGGGGCATGTTGCTGAGGGAGACTGGGCACCCCCCTTGGCAGAGAAATTAAACTAGGGGGACATTATGCGATGGGGACTGGCACCCCCGTCAGCAAGCAAATTCAACTGGGGAGGGGGCATGCCAACAGGGGTTGGACACCTCTGAAGCTGTGTTCCTAGGGATTGTGATATGCAGATGACAAGAGCCACTGCCATGTTTATTTAAATGTTTCACCAGGCAAGGCACATAGGGGAGGCATGTAAGATCTGCTGCTGTAATGACAAGCCTGTCTCTCATTGCAGCAGTGAATTTCTTTCAGGCTGGTGACAATCTCTGAAACTGCTGTCATCGGCAGCATGCTCACTGATTGGTGACTGAGGAACACACCACCTAGAGTATCCCTTGGATTCGCCACAACACTGACACACCTATGAAAGTGCTAGTACAGTGCTACGACCACAAAATGCTGCTTGCGCATGTGTGTGCAAACCAACATAAAAAGAACAATTATACCTAAGAATAAATTGACAGCAAGTAATTTACCATTTAATAACTTGTGGAACTGAACAAAAGAACAATTAAATAGTTATCAGTTTAACAAAATAAGAGACTGGGGGAATGACTGTTACTGGGAAGTGGGGGAAGTGCTGAGGGACAGAGAATTAGGTAAGTTAGAAGAAAGAAGAAAACAAAATATCAGAAGCAACTGCAGGAGTGAGAAGAGGGCTTAAAGAGCATGAAAGAAAGGATCAGATGGAATGAAAGGAGGAAGGGAACCCCAAAATTTAGGGAAATGAAATGAGAAGGCAGCCTGGCTGGCAGTACATTTCATGTGAGGGAGAACAAAAGAGCAACAGCAAGCATTTTATGAAGAGAGTAAAAGGACAAAAGCAGGGGTGGGAGGGATATTAGATATGAGGAGGGGAGAGAACCAAGCCAAAATCTGGAGATGAAAGAGACACAGTGGGTGAAGCACCTGCCATCAAGAGAGAGTTGGGACAGGGAAGAATACAAGGTACAGTGATGAATATGCATGAGTTTATCAAGAGCAAAGAGACAGAAGGAGTGAAACAGATGACCCAGTCTAGCTAAAGTAGAGTTTAGATCAGCAGTATAAACAGTGATCTCTATTTTCAAAGCCCAGAGGATGATGCAAGGTGCCTGGGTCAAACATAAGTGATGCAAGTGGCACCTTGTGTCAAAAATTGTGGCGATCCCTATTTTCAAACACGGTGTGCATTGAAAAGGGGAACCGCTGTGCCAGAGTGGCACTGCACCAGCCTTGTGACCCAAATCAAGGTGCATCCAGTCACAATGGGGCTTGTACCATAGTGGTGCTGCAACAACCCATTTTCTGCAATTTTGCAAGCCCCACCATAGCTGCAACAGGGGTCTCACATTCGAGCAGCCAGGAGGTAGTCTAAGTGTGCCACTGCTTCATAGGGTGGCAAGTGAGCTATGGGGCCAGGAAGGTGGGAATGGGGTCTTCAGGGCACTGAGGGGTGCCATAGGGCACTAGGTGGCATGGCAGCAGGAGTAGAGAGGCACTGGCAGAGGTGCCATAGGTCATATAGACAGCCAAGGGACCAGGTGGGGTTTGGCATCACAACGGGATATGAACAGCTCCAGGTGAAGCAGCCATGGCACCTGCCCACAGAACCTACACTCCTGTGAGGCAGATGCCAGGGCTGCTTCCACCTGGGGTTGTATCATAATAGGATTGTGATGCCAACCTCCCCCCCAACTCGTCCCCTCAGCTGTCTTATACATTCTATGACACCTCTACTAGATGCCTCCTCCGCTCTCTATACCTGCCCTAGTTCCCCCCTCAAGCCCTGTGGCTCCCTCAGTGTCCCTGCAGCCCCTATTTTCCACCTTCCATCCAGGGTCACCTCCCCACCTCCAGAGGTTGTATAAGCTTGCACCAGGTGACAGATCCCTCCTTCAAACTCTGGAGGTGCACCCAATATTTTGTGCAGCTCTGCAGCTGCAGCAACTTTCTGGTCCTTGGCAAAGGGATACCTGATGTTACAAAATTGGGTGCAGGGTCCCTGATGCACACAAAGTTTGCTGCAGCCCTAGATCACTGAAAATTGTGGCAATCTAAGGGCTTTTTGAATATTGAGCCCAATGTCTCTATAGTCAAAAATGGGAAAAATCATCCCAGTGAGGATTTCTCTCTGTGAGCAGGAAATGGAATGCTTCACTTATTTCTATAACATGCACCAAGCTTGGGGTGAAGCTTCTTGTAAATATCATCCACATGAACAGAAATATCGAGATGATGGTTAAACCATACACTGAGGTACTTGAAGAAGGAGATCTTAAAGATAACCTTTTAACAAAACCTTTTGAACATAAGTTGTGAGGCCAGTGATTTCTCTTTGACCGCTGATGTGTAAGCTTACACTGCTGCTAGGTACACATTGAGTGAGGATGGTCTTAGACTTAGGGATTGCAAGTTCACTAGGTAATCCAGAACTGTGGTCAGCCCTGCCTCTCTTGGGATTATCTTTCTGGGGTGCACCAGAATGAAAATCTCTTCCAATTGGAGAGATATGCTTTCCTGGTTGTTGGTTTCTTAGAAACCTCAAGCACCTTCAGGACATCCTCTGGGAGATTTATTTCCAAGTATTCTAGCTCTTCAAAAACCATTCCTTCAGGTGCAGTGCCCTGTGGTCTGGCTCTGGGACTGACACTGTCCTGTGATAGAATCAGCAAGTTGTGACCCAGTGGCAAACTGATTGTATTCTTGCTGAACAGGGTCTGGAGCATAGAGTACCCGGTCTGCCTGACACAGTCTGGAGCATAAGGATCATTGTTGCAGAATCTCTCCTGATATTTAGGAATACCTTCTGTATGAGTGGGAATGGTGGGAAGGCATATAGGAACCTCTCTGTCCAAGCCAAAGTCAGGGCATCCTCTGGGACTGTTCCCTTGGCTGATTGTGCATGACAAAACTGAAGGAGCTGATTGTTCTCCTAGGAATTAAACACATCTATTTTTGAGAGTGCCTCACCTTCTTAACACTGCAACCAGAACCTGCTGCTTTAGGGCCCATTTGTGGTTCACCTGGTGGATTCTGTTTAGGGAAGCTGCCAGAGCATTGTCTTTGTCTGGAAAATGCACCACAGAAAAACTGAGCTTCATAGGTGCATGCTTGGGGGGGGGGATGGCCTATCGGGCAAGATGGCAGATGCTCTTTAGAACAGCACACCATGGGCTAAATCAATTATATATGGCAGAAAACTGTATTTAATGGTAATTTGAACTCTGGAAGGAACACTTATGACTGGAAAATCTCAAGTGACACCCACGAAAGTAGTTAACAGACAATCCAAGCTCCTTTTTCTATCTAGCAACAGCTAAATAGCTGTGCCTGCCAGCCACGAGGCATCATGGGGCCCACAGTCCACAACTTTGCAGCAGGAGAGGATAAAATTGAAGAATTCATTAGCTGGAGTCCCAGCTGAGCTCTACATAATCCAACCCAGAATGCTAGCAGGCTTCCAAAATATTATAGCTCAAATAACCCCCTACAGTCGGTTGCTACAGGACTTAACCAAAACAACTGCTGCTCACACCATCTAACTTGATGAAGCTGAGGAACATCTTGGGGAGGCTGAGGATACACTGGAGGACTAGCTCAGGACAGGAATGATCTAAAAAACAATTGATGGATGTACAACAGAAGGTAAATGATCTTGAGAATAGGTCCCGTTGCCCTAATATCAGGATTATTGGTTTGCCAGAGGACCTTGAGAAAGTGGACCCAGTAAGGAAATACATCACAAGCTGGTACAACATTTGAAGCTAGGGGACCCTGAGTTAAGTTCTGAAGGGAAATGAGCACACCAGACTGGTCCCAAACCCTAACTGGGGGAAAAGTCACTCCACTTCCTCGTCAAGTATTTATGTGACATGGATAAGAAGCAGGTACTTCAAGCAGTGAAAACGAATGGCCTAATAGCCTTGCAAGAAATGGGTAAGGTGTTTGTTGTACAAGACTACAGAACAGATCGGCAGCTTTGGCATCAACAATTCAGTGGCATTAAATCCACCCTGCATCTCTCTGAATGTGAGTTTGCCCATCTCCACCCATCCTGACTCAGGACCTCCAGGTCGGGCAGACCCTCGTGCTTCTTTGACAACCCACATGAAGCCAAGAGATTCATTCATGAAGAAGAGGCCACTATGGAAGGTAGGTCGCAACCCAGCAATAAAATGCCAGCCTGACAGGTGAAATGTACTAGTTCCAGTTTTAGTCCTGAGCGGTGTTTTTCCCATGTTCTTAGACCACAGTAATGATCAAGAAGCCTTCTGCTGTTCCTTTCCTGCCAGCACCATTAATGCAATTGCTCTCTGGTTTCTCTCCTGAGAGGATCGTATTTGTCAGACTTCTGGGGGCAATGGTATCCCTTGGTACAACTAGATCTTTCATGGACATCTGCTTGGGGCCTTTGATGGCTTCGTGTTCAGCTCCCTCCTGATCGCCCCTCAACCTAATATTTTAAGACCTCTCCTTTCCTACCCAGTCTCAGTGAAGGGACTAAGTACAATAATAATCCATACCCTGATCTCTGATAGCAGGGCTTTCTTGGCATCAGTAACTCAGGCCTATGTGGATATCCTAGTCCCTCCAGGCACCACGTGACCTACACACGACATTAACTGCAGATGCAGTTTCTTAAGACTTAATGACTGAGACAAAGGAGTCTTGATATTACACTACCCCTGATATCTTTATTAACCCCTCTAAGTAGTGCCATGACCAAGGATTTTTTATTAACCCCTCTTAAGTAGTGCTGTGGCCAAGAGAGGGCTTCTTTGTAATATGTCATTGTATGGATTTACTCTGTGTACAAATTTCAGTCCTGTTCCTTTCCCTCCAGCAATGTAGTCTCATCCCCAACTATACCAATGAGCACAGGTAACAGCGGGGGGGGGGGGGAGACAGAGTGACAGAGTGTTGGACAGAGAACAAGCCAACAGCGCAACTGACTGTATTAGTCTGTTTAGACATTTCTGATCTGTTCTTTTTCTTGCTTCATTGTTACTACAGACATAATTGTCCAGGGGAAGGCAGCTGTAAAGGCGAACAGAATGCTGGGATGCATCACCAGGGAAATCACCACTTGGAGAGAGAAAGTCATTATGCCCTGGTATAGGTCCTGTGTGAGGCCACACTTGTAATACTATGTGCAGTTTTGGTGCCCCTATTTGAAAAGGGACATCAGACTACTGGAGGGGGTCCAGTGTAGGGCAACAACGGTGATCCTGGAGATTGGGAAAAGACATATGAGGAGAGACTGAGGGAGCGCAACATGTACACCCTTAAGGATAAGAGGGAGAGAGGGGGGATATGATTGAGACATTTAAGTCCCTAAAGGGCATACATAGAGTTAATTCTGAGGGTTTGTTTAAGTTAAAAGGGGGGAGGGACACCAGAGTACATAGTCTGAAATTGGAGGGAGGAAGGTTCAAGAGGGAGATGAGGAGGGAGATAAGGCATTATTTCATGGAGAGGATGGTGGCAGGTTGGAATGTGCTGCCTGAAGAAACTGCATCACTGTGGACAGTGGGCAGCTTCAAGAGAGGGTGGGATAGGGCCAAGGGAGGGTCAAAACTGTGGGGAAGGTGGGGAAAAAGTCGGAGGGGGCACTAATTCAGGAGTGCAATGAGAGGGGGCAACTGCAGTTTAATAAACAGCATGCTGTACACTCGAGCTGACCTGATAGACAGAAAGGCCTGTTTCTGCTGGCAATTTTGTATGTTCATGTGACGTGCTGGGGGGGTATTCTCAATGCTGTTCTGTTCTGTGGCTCCTTTCTGCCCGAGCCCTGCAAAATATAGGGAGAAGCTATCCTGACAATTGAAACACTATAATATTCACCATATCACTTTAAGAAGTGGAGAGCCTCTTGCTCCCTCTATTCCATTCAGGCTTAATATTTTCTTTCTCACACTGCCTAGAACAGTACAGTTGTATTATAACAGTTTATCAACTTGTCCAATGTGCATTACATAGAGTATATGCAATCATTAACAGAGGGGAGAGGACAAATTTGATCACTAAATCAAACAAGAGTTTCATCAGTCCATTCTTAATATGGCTTATAGTCAGTCTTTTTGGCAGATGCTGACAGTGGGGGATGGGGTGTCTTGGGAGGTAGTATTACACTGGTGGGGGGGGGGGCTGGAAAAAAATGGGGAAAAGATTAATTTTCCAAGGTTGTTGTTATAAATGTTAAAAGTTTCTCTATGGCTATAGTTTTATTAATGACACACGTAGACTGTAAAAGGGTGGATTACATGCATACACTATCTGAAGCAAAGTTGAAATGGTTATTTGTAGGACCTAAGCTAGGCCTGCCACACTAAATATTATGACATGGAATGTGAATAGACTTAAGAATGAAGTTTAATGCAAGAGGGTTCAATCTAGATAAAAACTAGTTTATGCCGCCCGTCTCCTGCGGTGTAATACATATCGGAGAAGGCATCATTTATTATTACACGGGACCCGCACCCATCTTACTTGATTTTCGGTAATCAGCACTTCAGCAGGCAGCTGTCAGGTAGGGGTACGGATTAGAGTACCAGGGACAGCACAGAAGCCTCAGCGTTCCCCGCATCTGTCACTCCTGTACCTTCATGCCGGAGACCGTCCCGCCCACTCAAATTTCCATCCCGCTCATGTTTGGAGAGTGGCTTAAGGTAGAAAACTAATGAGGCTGCAGCCTGTTGAATGTGGTAGTCCAGGAGACAGTGTACAACGGAGGATCAAAAAAAAAAAAAACAATACAGGAGCTGCAGCAGGTAGGACAGCATGAGTCTTTCTATAAGCTGCTGTTGAATTGCCTATGCATCACGTAACTAACTATTCTCACAGCTACCGCTATCTGTTAAGCAGCTCTGTATGACTTTCAAGCTGTTGTGATCTCTGTATGAATATGTAGCAATATAAAGATGCTGCTATCTTTGTATGTGTCCATATATTGTTTGACTGTATTCTCCTGGGTCGTGTCTGAAAATAGGCAATTTTGCCTAGTATGCTCACCCGGTTACCAAAAGCAAATAACTGCGGGGTCACCATGGAGAAGTTCATAATACAGCATAATTATAATATTTAGGGGGATTTGAAATCAGTTACAGCCTGGAGAGGAGGCCGAGCAGACTGATCAGCAGTAGGCAGGAAGCGCTCAGTATTTAAACATATTATAATACTATCGTATAATATAGGACGAGCTTTGGGGGTCTTGAACTCAGTTACATGAAGGTGGAGGCAGTATGACGATCAGCAGCAAAGTCAGAAAATGTTACCAAAATCCGGTGGATCCTTCTAAAAATGTTATATCAGCTCAATATAATTAGGGACATTGAAATAGCCAGCAATGGAGTAAAAACAGGAAGCGCTCGTCGGGAGGAGTGTCATTGGTGCCGCTGCATGAGGAGTTTGTCTCTGATTGCAGCGACACTTTTCTCAGAAGCTTTGTCCTCTTTACATAATGTTGGTGTCGGTGCATGTCAGTGATAGCATGCTGTCTTATTGGGGAATGCCGGACGCACCTACTAATGCGTGCCATGCATTCGCCCACACTGACGCACCTCCAAAATCTGCCACTACCGCAAGATGTTGACTTGCGCGCAAGCGTGGCAAGCCAACATAAAAAGAACAAACATCTCTGTTAGGAGTATTGGAGCATGTGTTCCCATAATATAATGTATTTATACACTAGTTTGGTGCACTTGCATGCATTTAAAGGGTACACTTTATATTACAGCAGTCCTTCCCCCTCTTTAATCTGAAAACTGAATCTGATTTTTAATTTCAGTCCCTGAGCTAGCTTCCTGACAGTCAACTTCATTGCCACCGCTTGATCCCCGCCCTGAACAAGAAAGAGGCACTTTGCCTACTGCTGCTTAGTCATGAATACATTTTGTATTACCTCTGCAATCCTGAATCCTCTTCTTTCTTGGAAGTGTAATCTCTTTTATATTTTCACTGATTTATTTTGATTCAACACTGCAATTAAACTCCTATTAATTCTGAAATATAGTTCATATCTTGGAAGTTTGCATGCACAGCCAGTGCAGTAAAGTTTGATTTTTATATGCCAGAGAGCAGGGCACAAGGGTAATTTCCATGTCTAAAAGAGGGACACGTGGTGCACCCTGCTGTAGAGCATTGCAACAATCTCTTTTTCAGCTGTGATGGGGGAGGGGTAGGAATCGGGTATGGGCTAAGTCCATCCACTGCATTTGACGTAGTTTCTTAGCAAAGTAAAGCACTAGGCTTTTTTCACATATTCTTTGTTGTGATGCAGATGAGTTGGAAATGTGTGTACACACTCTCAAGATGGCAAAGGTTCGCCAGCAAAGTGCAGTATACGTTGCAATGTATGTGCCAGAGAGCACGTCACATGAGTAATTTTCCTGTCCAAAAGGGTAGTTGCATGGTACCCACTGATGTAGAATGTCCCCCTGCAGGGCCTTTGCACAGCTGGAGAGTGAGAATAGAAGGGGTCAGACGTGCACCTCTGATAGCTGAACAAGATCAATTAGAATAGGTTTAAAAATTATAGTTATTGCAAAACATATTTGTTGAGTTTGGTGCTGAGATTTTGCAGAAGGGATCTGAAAATGTTTTATTTAGGCAGAGAACTATTTAGGACATGGCAAAGTTTTACTCTGCTTAATTTGATCTCAGTTGAATGTGGTGAGTGAGGATAGTCGGTTCCCAGTATCAGTTTTGTTTGACTAAATGTTAAACCTTTGATATTTTTTTCAGTGCAGCTTTTTGTTTTATGGTCTGTATCTGAGTTGCAGATCATTGAATGTGAGTGGCCACTGGCTACCATTTCTGCAATTTTGAAATTGAACTGAATTTTTTTAATATAATTTGTATGTAAAAAAAAAAATTGGGGGGGCTGTACCAGACAACAGTAAGAGTTATTTGTTTAGATATATGAAGCAACAGTTCAGGGCAGCTTGGTGCTTAGGCAGGATACCTTAATGTAATAATACTAATATATAAAAAATATTTTGGGACAGTGCCAGGCAACAATCTAAGTTATTTGTGTAGAACAGTGAAGCAACCCAGTATTTGACATATAGTGGAGTATGACGAGGTGGCTTAAAGAAATGATAGAGGTTGGAAAGGCTGAGGCAGGTGGGGGGGATCATCATCAGTATGGGAGAAGGAAAAGCAGAGTGCATCACCAGCAGATATGGTAGGCCCCAGCACACTATTCAGCATCACAAGTAAGAGGCAGAGTGAAAGCAGCTGACTTGGCTGGGCTAGAGCTGCCAGTACAGTGCGGTATATTGCCAACTTGATTACTGTATATCTTGAGGGGGCTGTACCTCACACATCACCCATTGGGGGGCTGTGCCCCCTAATCCCCAACTTAAATAACCAACTCCAGGGGGCTTAACATTTAAAATCACACAAAGTCACGAAAAATAAAAAAATTTATCGTCTGGGACCAGGAATGAAACCCGGTCCACAGGCGACGCACCGCCTCTCTCGCTGCCTGCGGCTCCTCCCGTCGAGCCATGGCCGCTGCTCACCGGACCCTCCTCCCAGCAGAGGTCTTATCCTTGCCTGGGAACAGTGAGAGGCACACTTTCATGGTTTGCACCCTCTCACTCTTTCCCAACCACACTGTTCATGTTGCACGGTTTTGACGTGTGCGGTAGAGCGTGCAAGATACTGATCCGGTAGGACTTAGGACTTAGCTACCATTAATCTCTAGAGTAAGGCAAAGTGAGCCCCAGCCTACCCTAACAGTAGCTTCAGCTTCTAAGCAAGGCAGGTAGTCATAGAAAAGGTTGTAAATGATAAGGGGAAGGAGAGCCTGAGAAGACCAGTGAGGAAGAAGTAGAGGAGACTAAGAATGATGATGATGATGATAATTATGATGATGATGCTCCCAAGGAGACTTGATTAAAAAAAAGCCAGCAAATCTGACCCTAAGAGCAAGTCTCTGACCTTGCTAGTCAGCATAGGGCTAAAAGTCCCAAAAAGATGAACGGTGACACTGCCCCAAATATGATGAGTAACCTTCCACCAAAAAAAAAAGTAGCCACAAAGATACACAACCAGAGAAAGTACTTGTGGAGACAAAAAACAAATGGCTGCCATTGTGAGTTACTGCCACCTATCAAAATAATTTGTGTGGGACTATTTCAGTATTGATTCATCGAGTGACAGTTGGGCAATATGCCAGATATGCCTTTCTGCCAGTAAAAATAAACATGTCAGAGAGACATCATTTTTTATATCACTGTCAGCCTAGCACATGGGCTGCTGTACCGGCTCTTCTGCCTGCAACAATGAAATGCCAGGCTGGTAAACCTTACATCCATCGTGGGAAAACTGATGGAGACAATTCTGAAGGAGAGGCTGGTGTCCCTTTTGGAGATCAATGGGCTGCAGGACGTTAGGCAGCATGGGTTTGTCATGGGCAGATCCTGCCAGACCAACCTGGTGGATTACTATGACTGGGTTACTAGACAGTTGGACAAGGGCCATGCAGTGGATGTCCTGTTTCTGGACTTCAGTAAGGCATTCAACTCTGTGACGCATGGGAGGCTGGGTAGTAAGCTGGCAGGTACAGGTGTAGGGATGAAAATGGTGGCATGGGTAGTAAACTGGTTACATGGAAGGCAGCAGAGTGTGATGGTGGGAGGGGAGCTCTCGTCTCCAAGGGCAGTGACAAGTGGAGTATTGCAGGACTCAGTGCTGGGACCAGTGTTGTTTGGGTTGTTCATATCAGACATCTTACTGAGCATCAAGAGCAAGCTCCATTTGTTTGCAGATGACACCAAGATGGGAGCAGTGGTGGATGACCTAGGATGGTGTCATGGGTTGCAGGATGATCTGTCAAAATTGGAAATCTGGTTTGACACCTGGCAGTTGGGGTTCAATGCCAAAAAGTTGGGGGGGAGGCTTCAGCTAGCCGAGACAGAGGAGGAGGAGGAGACGGATCTGGGGCTGATTATAACGGGCTCAATGAACAACTCAGCACAATGCAGGAAGGCAGCTGCAAAGGCCAACAAAATGCTGGGTTATATTGCCAGGAGTATATCTTCAAGAAGAGGGGAGGTGATCCTGCTGTTGTATAGGTCACTGGTTAGGCCACACCTGGAATACTGCATGCAGTACTGGTGCCCATACCTGAAGAGGGATATTAAGTTACTGGAGGGGATGCAGCACAGGGCAACAAAGATGATCCAGGGACTAGGGGACAGACCCTACGTGAGCAGATTGAGGGAACTGAACATGTACTCACTGGAGGAGAGGAGAGATGGGGACATGATTGAAACCTTCAAGTACATCAAGGGAATAAACAAGACAGGCACGGAGGGACTATTCAAGTTAAGGGGGGGTAGGGACACTCAAGGTCATGATCTCAGATTAGAGGGGGGGAAGGTTTAGGAGGGAAATGAGAAGACACTTTTTTACAGAGAGAGTGGTGTCTGGGTGGAATGCATTGTCTGTGGAAGTGGTATCCTGTAGAATAGTAGACTGCTTCAAAAGGGGATGGGATAGGGTAAGAGGGAGGGTCAGGGAAGGGGAGGGAGGGTCAGCTGCAGTATAAGGGTTGCTAGCTGCACACTCGAGTAGATTCGGTAGATCATAAGGCCTTTATCTGCTGGTAAATGTGTATGTTCGTATGCATGTATATGTATACTCTCACTATGATCATGCTATAAGTCTTTTTTTAAGATTTGTGGTTAGGACTACAATTATGTTTATAAACTACAACAGAGAAGTGCTTAGACTGCACTCTCTCCTGATGATGTTTATAGATATCACAATAAGCTGGATGTCAGAGGGAAGAATATTCTTCTCTGACATAACTGATAGCAGAATCCCAACAGCTGGCATGTCCCCAGAGCTATCTTGCAAACTTAATGAAGTGTTAGCTTTTTCAGCAGGCACTAAACACTGGACCTAAGTACAGCACTTATATAGATAAATGGGGGATTGATTGCAGCTGATTGCTGCCGATTAGCAGACTACTGGGGATGAAGTTCTTAACCTCCTCCCTACTGTTGAACTGACAAATTACTGTAACAGAAAAGTATGCAGAGTCAGTCGGTTCAGGTCAGGCATGTTTTAAAATCCTATCTCAGATGCCAGTTCCACACCCCGGCTGCGGGTATGGTGTCCCGGAATAATAGCCATGTGGTCCTGTAGATCGGGGGACGACTATGCGGCTCCAGCTACTCAGTGTAGCACTGTTCCAGTTTCCCCATTCTGGTGTAGAATGCTGTGAAAACAACTGCTTAGCCCAACTGCAATCACAAACCACAGAGACATGTTTCAGTTTGCTTCAGCCTCAGCAGGAGAAGACAGGGAGAGACAGCGAGAGAGACCAACTGCGGCCAAAGAGAACAGAACCTGACATATTTTGCAGTAAAACAATTGTTTAGCCTGACTTCAACCATAAACCATGGTGGCATGTTTACGGTATGTATAGTACTGTATCTTGTTGGTCAGCACAGGTCAGAGCCATGATACCAGACATGCCAACTATCCAGACTCCTGATTATCCAGACTTTTCTGATGTCTCTCATGCAGTTCAGGTAACTGGGATTCCACTGTATTATCTTTTGGTACTTTGATCCTCCTTGAGCTTAAGTAATTGATTCATACTTAGTATCAGAATTTTACTTTCTAGTGCTGTTTCTGTAATATCATTCAGATATTTAAATTATTATGTAATTTACTCAGATAATTTAGCATATGACGTGTGTATCGCTGATTGCATTTATTGTATTACATAATGCAATGAAAGTACATAGATAATAATAAACATGCCACACAGGCATAACTTTTTGATACAATGGCAGGCTATACCAATATCAGTACTTCAGGATGTAATGTCCATAATGCTAATTTGAAAATTAGGAGTCCTCACATAACCTCAGCTCACTTTAAATACCAGCATTCAGAGTACACTGTCAGTATTTGACAAAAATATCTGTACTAAACCCAGTTCTCCTACGTCTTAGTTCCAGTCTCTCCTGGTAATACTCCAAACACAAACTATCACACACAGCTGTACTAAATTCAGTTTTTCTAGTTGTATCTGGTTGATTTTCTTCACAATCACAATGAAGACACATCCCACTCCTTCTCCTAACAAGCTAGGACTGCACACTGTCACATGATAACATCAGTGTACCTCCTGTAGCCCTAACCATGTGATTAGCCTTTTGCACCTTCCCAGCTATACAGCCTTGTGAATTAACGCTGACTTTGCAGGCAAAACATCTTGGGTCATTTCACAAAGTGTGCTTCTACACTCCAAATTTGGCAAAGAGCAGTGTCTAATCTTCAAGAAGGGTAGACTTTGTGACTTTGCCACATCTTTGCCACCTTAAAACTCCATGTATTTGTTTTGATGCTGAATCCCCATCTACCTGACCAGGACTGTGTTGCAGAACCATGCTCATGCTCTTTCTGCACAGTGACCCTACTTTCTTAGCTGGTTTTGATTACATTTGGATGTATTTACCTTTACAGCTTTTTTCTGTGTATATTTTAGCCTATGTAACTATTCCTGCTGGACTATATTAACCTGCTGACAGCTGCTATCCTCCTTGGGATCCCCATTAATATGAGATTTATGCATCTACGGGGTTGTCCCAGTTGGGGTGATTTTACATAAATAAATAACTACATAAATAAACTTGCCACTGAAAGAAAGCTTTGTAACATCTTTAGTAATGATGCATTAAGTAGCAGGTACAACAGTGCAAAACGAGTGAAACAGTACATTACAAATGGTTCATGCAGCCTGTGGAAGCAATTTGTGTAGATACATGGCAGATAAGTGTATGTTGCAGTCAGAAACGTAGAGGTGGTTTACAGTGATGACAACAGGCCAACGCATTTACACAGGTGCACAAATAAGGACTCAACAGGCAAATGTTGATTTTTGTGTTTATGTCTACTAATTTGTTCCATCATGCAACCTAACAGCTATACCTGTCTATGCACATATTAAAACAGCAGAGAAAAGAAAAGCCTAGATTTCATTTATTTAAAATTGTTTCACAGAAACATAGAATTTGGTGGCAGATAAGGACCGCTTGAATCACCTTGTCTGCCCATTTTCCCTACCTACTGCAATTCCACAGACCCTACTTGGTCTCTGGCTTTACCCCCAACCCCTTCCTTACCACTAAGGTTCCCTTATGCCTATCCCATGAATTCTTGAATTCCATTACTGTTTTTGCGCCCCGCCACTTTCACTTGTTGCCCAGGAAAGGCACATTTGTCTTATTTCCAGGATCAACTGGGTGGGGGGGAGGCAAGTGGGACATACAAATCAGGTGAAAATGATTAGTATAATGATTACATGTGGACTAAAGATGGGAAAGCAAACTAAAGCTACAGTTACAATGAGGCTGCACATTCAAAGGTAAGCATATCTGGAAAACTTTTCCACAGTTTTCGGATCTAGTATTTTTACTTGTTGCTTTGTTACAAGTCCATATCGAGGCCAGGCATGCTGTTCCATGTGAGAGATTACAATGCAACGGACGGAAGGTCAGAGAAGGGGAGATAGGGGAGCTAAACACGTGGCTCAAGGGCTGGTGCCAGGAAAAAGGACACAGATTTGTAGGGAACTGGCAACAGTTCTGGGAGCGAAAGTTCTTTAAATTTGATGGACTGCATCTGACTAAAGATGGAGTCAGTGCATTGGGGCAGAAGTTTGACGTCTTTGCAGAATATTTAAACTAGCAAATGGGGAGAGGGTGCAGCATCCCATCGTGAATGGGAAGAACACCCTCCCCTCAGCTAGTGGTCAAACAGGAATTCAGCATGTTTGCCGCTCATTTGCATCACCAGGTAAGAAAAAGGTTTGTCTCCATACGACGCACAGGGTAATGCCAAACTTCACCCAACAACTAACACACCAAATTCTGGCCAATGGAAAATCATGTACACAATGCTCACAGCCTGGGAAATAAGATCCCAGACCTGCAGGCAATAATGTCAGAGGCTAAACTGGACATAGTAGCAATTAGTGAGGACGTGGTTTACCAGCAACCACACTGGGGAGACTTCAGTACCTGGATATGTATTGTTCAGAAGAGACCGAGGTGCAAAAGGGGGAGGAGGGCCCTGTATGTTAATGAAAATATCAAAGCTACAGAAATTCAGAATACACATAAGGAGCCAGAAGAACTGTAGGTCACCCTGGAAACAGGAAATGGGACAGCCATAAGAACTGGGGTTGTCTACAGGCCCCAGACCAGAGGGAGGACATAGACACATTACTGTTAGAAGATATACAAAACATGACAGCTAAAGGGAGGTTCTGATAATGGGAGACTTCAACATGCCAGATACAGATTGGTCAATACCAGCAGGAACATCTGCCAGAACTAGACTCATAGTGGATTCCCTGCAGAGGAGGGCCTCAAACAACTGGTACAGCAACCCAAAGAGAGACAGGGCTATCCTAGATCTAGTACTGACTAACAAAGAAGGGATCACAGATCTCCAGGTAGAAGGTCACCGGGGGCCAGTGACCATCACATGGTATGGTTCAATTTGGCTACTACATCTAAATCATCCCATTCCAAGGCAAAAATATGGGACTTCAGAGGAGGCGGACTTTGATAAGATGGCCAACAGAGTTAAGCTAGCCCTGGCAAAAGAAACACAGGTGAGGGGTACAGGCAAAGTGGGCAAGCACTAAGGATGCAATACTTGAAGCAACATCCCATTGTGTTAGACAGAAAGGAAGTGCAAAAGAAGAAGGAAACCACTTTGGTTCTCAAATACAGTAGCAGAAAAGGTCAGAGCCAAAGGCTGGCCTTCAGGAAATATAAGGGAACACAGCGGGATGAAGATAGGGAGGCATACCAAACTGCCCTAAGGGAAGCAGGTAAGGCAGTAAGGTAGGCAAAGTCCCAAACTGAGGAAACACTAGCACGAACAGTAAAGAAGGTGACAAGACTTTCTATAGATACATTAGTGAAAGGAGAAAGTCCAGAGGGGGTGCTAAGCTAATGGAGAAAAGGGAGCATGTGAGGAGGAGGACCCTGTAAAGGCATCTATCCAAATAGATACTTTTGCTCAGTATTTACTGAAGAGAAGGTAGCAAGGGGCCCACAGCTCAGCATCATGGACACAGGGGAGGGAGGTGAGCACTACTCCTTCACAAAAGAAAGGGTCCTACAAGAGCTTGCTAAGCTCAGGGTGGATAAGGCAATGGGACCTGATGGCATACATCCCAGGGTACTTAAGGAGCTAAAGGAGGAAACTAGCAGAGCCATTAGAAGAATTGTTTAGTGCGTCTCTGAGCACAGGAGAGGTCCCAGATGACTGGAGAAGGCTCATGTGATCCCGCCTCCACAAGAGGTAGCAGGGAGGAGGCGGGGAACTACAGACCGGTCAGTCTTACCTCAGTAGTGGTCAAGATTATGGAGGCACTCTTAAGGAAAGGATAGTGCAACACCTGGAATCCATAGGGGCACAGGATCCAAGACAGCATGGGTTTAGTAAAAGGAAGGTCCTGTCAAACTAATCTCATAGATTTCTTTGACTGGGTAAGCAGAGTGGTGGACCAAGGGGGAGCAGTTGATGTCGCCTACCTTGACTTCAGCAAAGCTTTTGACACTGTTCCACATAGAAGATTGATAAATAAGCTGGGTAGGCTCGGGGTGGGTCAGAAGTTGGTCAACTGGATGGCAAACTGGTTGACGGGCAGAAAACAGAGAGTGGTGGTAAATGGTATACAGTCAGAAGAGATGCAAGTCACAAGTGGGGGTACCCCAGGGATCAGTCCTGGGGCCAGTCCTCTTCAATATCTTCATCAGTGACATTGCAGATGGACTAGAGGGTAAGGCTTGTCTGTTTGCAGATGACACCAAGATCTGCAACAGAGTAGATGATCCAGATGGGGTGGGCAGAATGAGAAGAGATCTGGATAAACTAGCAAAATAGTCGGAAGAGTGGCAACTGGATTTAATGCAAAGAAGTGCAAAATCATGCACATAGGGAAGAGAAACCCTGAAGCCACCTATAGGCTGGGAGGAGTTGCTAGCAGTCACAAAGGAAGAAAAGACTTGGGCATCAGCATCACTGATGACCTAAAATCATCCAAGCAGACCTCTAAAGCAGTAGGTAAGGCTAGGGGGTGTTAGTGTATTAGTATAGGGTATCACAAGTCGAAGAGGGAGGTAATAATCCCTCTGTACAAGACACTGGTTAGGCCCCATCTGGAGTACTGCATGCAGTACTGGAGGCCACACCTTCACAAGGACATTAACCAAATTGAGGTAGTCCAGAGAAGGGCAACCAAAATGATGCAGGGACTGCATCAGAAGACATATGAGGACAGATTAATAGAGCTCAATATGTATACCCTTGAGCAAAGGAGGGAGAGAGGTGATATGATCGAGGCATTCAAACACCTTAAGGGCATAAACAAGGTGAAAGAGTCTAATGTTTAAATATAAGAAAAATAGCAGGACAAGAGGACACAGCATGAGATTAGAAGGAGGCCGATTAAGGGGGAATGTGAGGAAATTCTTTTTCACAGAAAGGGTGGTGGATGCATGGAATGGCTTACCACAAGAAGTGGTGGCTATGAATACAGTGCAGGGCTTCAAACAGGCATGGGATAGGCATAAGGGAGCAATACAAATGACTATGAATAGATAGGCCACTGACAGAGCAAAGGCCGATGGCACATTTATAAGGTAGAAAAAGAAATGGGCAGACTGGATGGGCCTTGCGGTCCTTATCTGCCGTCAACTTCTATGTTTCTATGTTTCAATACCATATGACAGACAGGATAATGACATATGGTCAAAAAATACTGAAAACTAGTTATCAATTATTTTGTTTATTTAAAAGGGTTTTACCAGGAAGAGCACACTGAGCTGGTAATAACTTATTTCCAGATGTGTTTTGGGGACTATGTTGGGGGGGGGAGAAAATGGATCAGACTGTTTCAGTTCTATAAGAATAATGCCATGGACTCAAAAAATGCCAATTAGATGAAGAGGAGAAGCAGACTGCTTATATGGAGACCACCAGATAGATATGCCAAGATTATGATGAATTGCATACAGTAGCTATATTAGAGAAGGAAGTAGGAACCTGATGCCTACAGTAGGACAAGGCTATGTAAAGCAGCATAGATGAATGCTAATAATTTCTTAACAGCAAAATATACAGAGAAATATATGACTATGAAGATGGAGAAACCACAAGGAGAAAAAAAAAAACAAGATTTGATTTGCTTTGCTTGATAACTAATACCATGCACTAGAACAAATCAGCCCAGTTTCAGGAATGACCAAAGCCATTTAGAAAAACATTGTTGAGAAATATCTGAAATAACATGATGTTAAAATGTTGTGTCAAAAAATGTCCAGAGATATACAATCAGACAAGGTACTTGCACGTGTGATTAGCACAGCATCTAGTTTTCAGATGATCAACACATCAATTAAACATTGACAAACAGATTGATCGTTCAAATATTATGCAATGTTAGCCCCTTTCTAAATTAGGCATGACTAGTAGCCAGACACAAATGCTTGGAAAAACTATTTAGCAGATTATGTACAAGCAGAAAACACTTTTTGTCCCATGATTATCTTAACACGTGGTTCTGAGAGTAGGCAGAAACACATGTGGTACAAAAAGTAACTGATCATGAAGTGACCAAAGATCCTTGGTGTTATTGTAAGGTAACAGCAGCTCTAGCAAAGGCAAGAAGTTGGTATCTCTTAAACGTAACTAGAAAGCAACCTTTGTTAAAAATTCTACGGGCTTGGCAAGCCAGCCAGGCCAAGATGGCTATCATTGATACTATTTGGTTCTGCAAACCAACAGATGCTGTTGTAAACTGGTTACAGTGAATAATACACACTTTTAAACTACATAATACATGCATGATAATGCATAATTTGTGTATTATCACCCATATGTGTATTATGGAGTAAGTCTCACGCTCAGTCACATAAGAGCTGTTCGAGCCTGGCTCACTCCTCTAGTTGGCTGCATCTGTGAAGCAGAGTGTGACAATGCTGCCCTCACACAGCTATAAGTGGACGTTTGCATTAAAACTAGTTGTATGAAGTAGCTGTGTGACTTGCTGTAGAAAAACAATTGGACAGTACCCAACATGGGAAACGGTTAGTCTCTCATTTGGGGTCTCAACTGACTTCAAACTTCAGTAAGGTATGATATTCCACACAGATGGGATAAATGTGTGTCTTAGAGTGAACACATCAACTGTAAGGAAAACTCCACTTTACAAAAGTACTACATCTCATACATTCCTGCAGGCAGGCCTATTCATCCATAACAACAAATCTGCTCTCAACCACCCCAGCCAGAAATGATGAAAAGTGAAATATGGGAAGTGGTTTCACAATTTTTTGTACATGCCATCCATGTGCAATGTCTTCATAAACCTCTTGAGAGCTTTTCTCTTGAGGATTATATATATCACACACTATATGTGTATAAAAAAAACTTCATAATACACTACTTCCCATATATTATTCTTTATTTAACATTCCAAGTTCAACTCTAGCACCTCTAGAGAAACTTGGGAAAATGTAATCAAGGGGTGAAAGATTTATCAAGCAATAGCAATAGCTAGGCAAACATCAGGTGTCAAGACTGTGTTTTAGCGTGTCAGCAGTCCCAAGTTTCTGATTGGCTGCTTTACATAACATAAGAAGTACAGTACCGAGACCGCGCTGGTTCGGCTGCTCAATAATCTCCTGATGGTGAGAGATCGGAGATGCCACTCCATCTTGGTGCTCCTTGATCTCTCCTCAGCTTTTGACACTGTTGACCATGGGGTCCTGCTTGAGCATCTGGGGACCATCTGTGGCCTGACATGTAAGGTTCTCAGGTGGTTTACTGTACATCTTTCCTCACAGGTAGAACTCAGAGAGTGGTGTCTGGGATTTTTTCCTAGGACACTTTCGCCCTCTCATGTGGGGTCTCTCGGCTCATTGCTGTCCCCCATGTTGTTTGCAGTGTATATGCTGCCCCTTGGAGACATTGTGAGATGGTATGGGCTGAGGTTTCACTGCTATGCTGATGATACCCAGCTCTACCTGTCTTTTGCACCTGACCAGGATAGTGCACTCTCGGTATTTAACAACTGCCTTGCTGAAATCCAGACTGGATGAATTCGAGCTGGTTAAAGTTGAAAGTGGGAAAGACTGAGGTGTTGGTGGTGAACCCAGGTTGTTGGATAGAGAGGTTGAGGACTGGTCAGCCTTCTGGAATTTATCTAGGGGGTGTCCAAATCCTGACCTCTGAACGGGTACAGAACCTGGGAGTGGTACTAGATGATGGGCTGACTTTATGATCTCAGGAGTCAGCAGTCATCAAGTCGTCCTTTTACCATCTTAGGAACATCGCCAGGATCAAGCACTTGGTTCCATCTAGGGACCTTCCTACAATGGTCCACGCCTTTGTGACCTTGTGCCTTGATTACTGCAACTTCCTGTACTTAGGGCTTCCTGGGGTTGATATCCACTGCTTGCAGCTAGTGCAGAATGCGGCAGCATGATTGTTGAAGAGGACTCCTCGAAGTTCTTGTATTACTCCTGTGCTGTGCACTCTACACTGGCTGCCGATTCAGTGGCGGATCACCTTTAAAGTTGGTTTGCTGACATGTAAAGCCCTACATGGACTTGGCCCCGACTACTTGAAAAAGCTTCTAGTTCCCTACTGCCCTGAGTGACAGCTCCGTTCTGCCAATGAGGGGTTGCTGGAGATTCCGAGGGTGTTGTTGAAGTCTTCTGGAGCCCGGGCTTTCATGTATGTGGCCCCTGTCCTCTGGAATTCTCTACCTCATCGGCTTCGGGAGTGCACGACTGTGGGAAGTTTTAAACAGGCTCTAAAGACTTTCCTATGGTGCCAAGCCTTTAATGCAGTTGTATGAATAATTCTGTTTAGTTTGCTTGCTATTTGATATTTATTGATTGATTTATTACTCTAATTTTACCTTTTGTAAAGCACCTTGGTATTGGAAAGGCGCTTTTGTGAAATAAAATGTATTATTATTATTAAGGTAACAATATGCTCCATATATGTCAGGCTAAAGTCCCCCGATAATAAGATCATTGGCACACAACAAGGTGTCGGCAAGTCAGTAAAGAGTAGGCAATTAATTTATACATAAAGGGAACAGCAAGGTTCAATATCTGAATCTTGGGGTACTACATATGTGACTGGAAGAAACCTAAAGACATTCCCCTATTTAATTTACTGTTTTCTTCCTTCTAATATATATTGAACCAACCCAAAGTGCTGGAGGAAACTATCAAAGCGTTCAACCTCTATAGCAAAGTAACATGGCCTAGTAGATCAAATGCCTTAGTAAGGTCTGCGACCACTGCAACAGTTAACTGGTCACTGTCATCTGTGAACCGAATGAAGGTGATACTAATACAGTAGTAGTGCCATGTCTGAAGCCATACTGCTTTGGGGCAAGTAAGTTATACTTGAAATTATAGTCATTTAGACAGTTGAAAAATATTTTGAGCAGTTTGCTCTGGGGAGAAAGATTTGACATGGGACAATAATTCATAATAGACACTGTGTTACCTCCCTTGAAATCTGGCACAGCCATAGAAAGCTTCCCAATACATGGCACAACCGGAGTCATAAGGGAGAGAGGAAACGTATTTGATAAGGCTAGTGTGACTGAACTAGCAGCCAACCTCTAAAGCCCTGACATAAGGCTACTCACAAAGCTGAATTTCTCAACACTTTTGATAGATCTCTGCACAGAATGAAACAGGTGGAAAGCCCACAATCTCACCCTAGCTGATAAGGTTGCAGTGCTTAAAATGCTGGTCACTTCCAGACTTATGTATCTCATAGATCCTGCTTCATAGTCATTGTGTCTAAATATTATTCATAAATAGATGCCTTCTTTGGAGAATTCACTAGGGAAGGTAAGCCCATCCCCATTACAGCAGAGAAAAACGGCACTTTTACTGTTGTGGGGGGACTGTAATCCCCCTTCGATCAAAAAGATACTATCTGTCATCATACTGTGGCCTATTCACAAAGCTCTGGTAGCAGATGCATGGCACATAAGTGACATGAGCAACTAAATATGACAGTATACCGCACACGCTATGCCATGGCGGTATTTGTGAACAACAGTACACCCTGGGAAGGGATGGCAGATGCATAGCTACATGCCGCACAAAGTGCATGCATGCCTGGGGGCATGTCCATGTAGTGGTGGGTGCATGGCACTGTACGCACAGGCACAACCTGCACTATGTCACCCAAGTGTGTGGACCAGGATACACAGCAATATGTAGGGTGGAGGGCAGTCATAAACCCCAGGTGCATAACACAGGCACACAAGGTGCACCAGGGAACAGCTGGTGTGCACAGCCCCACGTACATAGCACCAGGCAGATGTCACTGTGAGGGCATCCCACAGCATGCTTATTGCCAGATGACTGCCCCACATGCTGCCCAGTGGTGGACATGGCATACACTGGCACTGGGGAATGTGCAGGGCATTGGGCACATCACTACAGTGGAATAGACAGACACATAAGATGACACTCACTGTATGGTACACAGCTCTGTTCAGCTGACGAGGGGTTGCTGGAGATTCTGAGGGTGTCTTTAAAATCTTCTGAGGCCCGTGCATTTATGTACACGGCCCCTACCCTCTGGAATTCTCTACCCCGTCAGCTGCGTGAGTGCACAACTGTGGCGGGATTCAAGCAGGCATTAAAAACTTTTTTATGGCATCAGGCCTTTAGTGGAATGGACCCGTCAGACTATTTTATCATTGTGTTTGCTGATTTTATTATTGTTGTTTTAACCTTGTTGTATAGCGCCTTGGTATTTTGAAAGGCGCTTAACCGAAATAAAGATTATTATTATTATTATCTATCAGAAAGGACTGGTTATCACCACAAAGGGCATTGTGTACACTGCGTGATGCACACACAGAGGTGCCAGCACCCATGGGCATGGGTGACCATCCCCCATCCCGCCCATGCACCAAGACACTGCCCCTAGAATGCAGGGTAGGATGGAGGATGGGAAGCCATGGATCCAGGCACACACCCCCGGAACCCGGCCACCAACACAGGGGTGCAGACCACATGCAGACCCAGGACAGAGCCACAGCATGCTGCCACCACACATGGCGAGTGCCAACAAGACCACAGACACGCCCCATGGCCTGGACGGACACCTCACCCTAGGGACCACCAATTCATGTCAAAGGCATGACCATAGGCCACACTGATGGATGCAGGGCCAGTACCCCTCCACAGCACAAACAAGCACCCCCCCAGGCAGTTCAAGATGCATTGGGCTGCCAGCAGAGATGTATAATGCTCCCCCAAACTCTGACAGCAGACACACGCCACCGCAGGGAATGATAAGGACACTAGTGTATACAGAACAGACGTCTTTAATGACAACAGAGGCACAGTACACATCACAGGGGCCACACAGGCTGACATAATAAAAATAACCACTGCACCCCCCAGTCCTCCTCATCCTCAGAGTCCCTGCTGGAGCCTGGAGGGGTGGTGTTGGTGTATCTCTGGAGGTGCAGCACCAGGCACCCCACTGGTCCATGATACACCTGGAAGAGAAATGTGAGAAGACAGCCATGAGTGATGGGGACATGGCTGACAACAGCAGACACATACATGCATCACAGTTGCTGGGACAACATACCTTGGATGGTTCAGCAAGGGCTCACATATCCCTCAGCTTGTCCTTGTAGTGGACATCAGCCATGCCCAACCTCCAGGACCGGTGGTATGGGAGATTGAGGGGTACCCTGTGCCACTGCAGCACCACCACGAGTCACACAGCCCCACCCCCCTGTGCCTGCCGCACCAGGACAATGAGGTCTGACCTCCCTTCAAAGTGCTGTGAAAGCACAAAAGGAGAGCAAAAGGTTATCAGCATAGCACAAAAAGACCCTGGACACACAGAGACACCACCAGTAGGGCAAACACACAGGGCACAGCACACAAAGGATGGCACAAGACGAACACCACAGGTGGGCATCCAACAGGTAGTAGGTGTACACACCATGGTTGCCCCATATGTCCAGGACCTGTGGGACATGAACAAGACAGCAGCACAAAGTAGGGTAAGAACACATCCACTCACCTCCCCAGGCTCTTTTACCTCCCAGAGGGTCCCCCTAGGAGTCATTGGTATACATGGTGGTAGACTCCAGCTGCAGTTTCTGGGGATACACCCCCAGCTTCCCGACCTTGGGCAAAGACATGCCTTCATAGTGTGGAGCACTTGCAGCCACCACAGTGAGATGCAGAATGGCATGCCGGGGTACGAAGCCCAATAACGTGAGGGACCCCTCCAGCATGTTGGGTCATGGTCCACTGAAAAGGGAACCTGTGACTGTAGAGGCAGCTGCTCCACACGGTACATGACACAGTGTACAGGGAGTAGTAGCAATCAGATTGAGAGGTGCAGCGTTCTCACAGGGTTGACAGGATGTGCATAGTGTCATGGGGGATGTCACAGGTGTTAGTCATCCGTGTCAAAGGCCTTGCACCAGGTCACAGACGCCTTACTCCAACATGTGCATGACTACATATGGTTCCCTATGGCTGACGCAGACATCTGTGCCATGAAGGAGGCATTCCATGCACTGCATGGCATGGCATGCCTAATGTGTTGGGTGCTATAGACTGTACCTATGTGGCCATCATGGCACCGGCCATGGCCAAGGAGGCATACAGGAACAGAAAGGGTTTCCACATCATTAACTGCCAGATATTATGTGACGCAGATAGTATCATCACCAATGTGTGTGCCAAGTACCCTGGGTTGACCCATGACACATACGTGTTCAACTAATCCAGGCTGAGTGACCACCTTGTGGCACATGGGGGTGTCAATGGGTGGTGGCTGGGTGAGTATGGACATGTCACATACACGACATAGCTCTGCACACTGCCATGGGACACTAACATATCTGTCCTGTACCTAATGTCTAGGTGACAGCAGATACCCACATTGACCATACCTGATGATGCCGGTTCTGATGCCGCAAAGCAGGGAGGAGGAGGCATACAACAAGGTGTACAGGAGGAGATGTGCCATTGTTAAGAGGACCATCAGGGTGCTGAAGATGCGGTTCTGTTGCCTGAACCACACAGGTGGCACGATGATGTTGGCTTCTGGGAAGGCCTGTAGAGTGATCATCACATGCATCATGCTGAACAACTTGGCAATGTGCAAAGACTGTGCTATCCCACAGGGCGACGGGGAAGGGGTCACCCATAGCACAGTTGTCCTGAGACACTTTTCAGCCGGGCAGCATGCCATACACTCGTGCATGGGTCATTCAGGAAATAGGGTGTACACTGTAGTGGCACTGTGATGAGGCCTCTACGTCCTGAGTGCCCATATGGGGTGAATGGGTGTCCTGCCCCATGTGTACCTCATGGTACTGTCCATGTCAGGGTGGCATTCTGTGGTGGTCCAGCTATTGCGGGCTGTGTACAGTGGGTAATTGCAGCAGTGTTCCAGGTCTGTGGTGGCAATGAATAGCACCCCTGTTATGGAGGGCAGGGTTCGGAGGCATGGACACCACCCTGGGTGTCAGGTACATGTGTGTGGCCCCTGCCTTGGGGGGAGGGTTCATTCATATGGCCTCCACCCTGGGGGTCAGGGTTCATGTATGTGGCCCTGCCATGGGGGGCAGAGGTTGTGTGTGGCCCCTGCCCCGGTGGGCATGGGTCATATGTGTGGGCCCCCACCCCAGGGGGAAGGGTTCATGTGTATGGCCCCCAGCCAGGGGGCCAGGGTTTATGTGTGTGGTCCACCCACCTTGAGGGGGTAGAGTTCGTGTGTGGTCCCCACACTGGGGGGCAGGGTTCATGTATGTGGCCCCTGTCCCAGGGGCGGGGTACATGGGTGTACAGTTCGATCCTGGGAGGGGGCTGGGAAGGGATGTATGTAGGGTTGGGTGGTGAGGCTGTGTTGGGGGTGGGAGCAGGTGCATAGGTGCCACTGTGCATTGTGAGTGGTCTGCTTTAGAGCCTCCTGGCAGTATCCCCCCAGATGTGTGGAGCAACGTATGCCTAGATGGTGCGGCTGTACCTCTGCCATGCCCTCCTGCATGGCCTACAGTCCCCAGAAGGCCCCAGGCCCTGCTGCCTCTGTGTGTCCCCCCCCAGGTCCCGTGGCATGCATGTGGCCTCCGACCCCTGGGATGTGGAGCCTGCCCCCACCTCCTGTGTCCCTGTTGGGCTGGTGGATACCTCAGTGTCAGTGCCCTGCACTTCTGTCCTGGGGCTAGTGGGGCCGGCAGGTGGCAGCTGGCATGGCCCAGTACTGTGAGCCACAATAACCAGGGTATATCTTGGTTTCGGTGGGGTGGTAGCATGCATCTGTACCCTAGGCCTTGCATGTCTCTCTGCCAGCATCTGGGACGCCATATCCTGGCCTGCCAGGGGGACAGACTGGCAGGCTTTGATGGCCCAAGGTAGCAGGTGGTTTTCTATCCATTCCAGGATGTTCCCTATTCATTCATGGACACGTTGCAGCCTGCACATCTCGCAGTCAGATCCCACAGGGTGTCAGTGTTGTCCTGCTGGGCCTGCAGGTGGTCCAATTCCAGCTGCTGCAGTTCAGGTTAGTTGATCTGCATGATAGACTGTGGTGGCATCCTGCACACCTGGTGGGTTGGGCATGCTGCGAGCCCCTCATCTCCAGTGTCTGCATGCCCTTGTGGGGTTGCATGCTGGCCCCCTATGTCCCTGAGCCATGTGTGTGGGACTGTATGTCTTCCTGCATGGCCAGGCTTGTAGGGCTGTGTCAAATGCTCCTCAGGACCATGTTCCACAGCACTGGATGGCTGGCTGTGTGGTAGCTGTGGGGCTGGTTCAGGGCAGGGGGGTGTTACTCGCTGCTATAAGGTGTCTCTGTTAGGTCCTGCATGGCCTCTGAAATCCCCAGCATGGTCTCAGAGTTGGCATCCTCCATAGTGTCCATCTCCAGTGTAATGACCTGTGTCCCCTGCACTGTACCTGTGGATGGGAGAACATTGGCTGGTTACATACAGGTGCATTGGCAGGCACTGGCATGCATTCAGCCAGCCCAGCCAACCACATACCTGTGTCCCCCTATATATTTTCCTGCACTGCAGTTGCCAGCAGCTCATGGGTGCTGGCTGTGGTCTCTAGATCTGCAGGGTGTGAGACAGAACTGTTGGTTATACCGTTCAGTCATATACCTCCCACCCTGTGTCGCCTGCACTGTGCCCCATACCTGGCATGGTATCAGTGTCCTCTATCTCCTTGTATAGGCTGACTTCAGAGAGGGTGTTGATCACCATCCTCTTGATGGGAGACAGTGTTGCCACCTGCATGTGTGGTCCCCTGCCTGTGTCTCACTGTGCCTGTTCTAAGGCAGCAAGCTTTCTCTTTACAGCTGACCAGAGGTCTTGCCAATTCTGCTTGATTGTCACAAGTCTCCGTGCCTCTGGATCAGCTGCATTGACTGCAGCCTGGATGTCAAGCCATATCCTGACTGTGATAGGGTGGGTGACCCTACCCCAGCTGGAAAACTGTAGTGATGGATAAAGTAGCTCAGCTTCAACAAAGTTTACCCCATGATGTCAAATTAGGGATATGTGTAGCATGCAGTAGTCCCTGGAAGTAAAATAAAGTTGTAGTTACCTTTTCCTTCCTTTATGTAAGTTTGTTATACTGTATATTTTGCTTATCTTTGAGCCTTGCTAGCTGGCCACTATCAGGGTAGTCTTCAATTTAGTTTGTGTTCTGTAATTCCCTCCCCCCCCATAAGAATGTGGCATGCTGGTATATAGAGATCACCATAAGAAGTATTACATGAGGGCTTTGCTTTTAAATAAATAAGAGTAAAAGAAATTGCCCAAGTGGTGTAATCTGCCAGCTAACAAATGAATAAAGTTCTCCTAGCTGTAGAAACACTGAGCATGGCAGTTTGGCTATGTAATGGGAGGATGCAACCCCCCCCAAATCAACCACCAAGTACAAGTGTAACAAAGTGCTGAGCAGTAAACCTAGGCAAATATACCTGTGTTAAATAGTTTGTAGTTTACAGGCTACTGCTGATTTTAGGAAACAGTTGAGACTATTTCTGTGAAAGAAAACATGATACAAGGAAGCATTTGATAGCTTTAGAAAAAGAGATGTGTATAAACTATATAAGTACATGCGGGATAACAGTTAAAGGTTGAGTTCACCTCTAGAAGAATCTATGCTTTTTAAAGGTAGTTTGTACCTGGAAGCTGGGAGTTCAGAGACTCCTGGGTCTGTGTTTCTGTTGCTGCTGCTATTTTGGCAGCTGCATCCATTTTAGAAAGATGTTCCCTTAGGGAAGAGCTGGCCCTTAATTGCATTAGTATACAGGGAAGGCTTGGGTCTTGTCCTGCCAGAAAGTGATTAGTTTAAAGGGATGAAATTTATGAAAAGGATATTTGTTTGTATGTTATGTTTATGTTTTTGTAAGGGGCTTAGCATTGTGTAACAATTGCCCCTATATATGTATCCTATATATTTCTTTGAAAATAATGCAGTTGTGTGAATTATAAATCTGGTATTTCTTTAATTGATTAATAGAACATGACTGATAAATCATGTGACACCTGAGCTGTATATAAGGGATGCTCAGGTAACTTACAGTTAGATTTACTTTGGGCTGAGGAGCAGAGAGGAACTTCAGGGAGAAGCAGTGTGGAGCCAGAGAAGCAGCCAAACGTGAGAGAGACATGCAGTGTTGAAGTACTGAGATCCTGGTTACCCAAAGGTGAAGGTGAGGCAAGCTTAAGGTGGAGTTCAGGTTGAAAGTCCTGTAAAGCCTAAAAGCAAGGAGGTATCACTGTGGCCTGGGATTGGCCCTGGACCTCCAAAGGTCAGGTTTGGTCTACCTGGATGCTAGAAGCTGCTCACTTGGAATTTACCAAAGGGAGAGGACTCAGACTGGTGAAGCTGCAGAGGCCTGAGTGGGCAGATACTCAGACTGCAGAGGAACTTGCAGAAACCCAAGGGGTATTGGCAGGGTGATAATACCATGCGATGGGTTCAGTTCCTGGTCTCTAGAGGGCATTGTAAGGTCCAACTGCAGTGTTCTAGTGAGAGGTCTCCTAGCTAAACTCCCAGCCCATATTCTCTGTTTTCTCATAGTAACCTGACAAAAGTCAACATCTGAAGATGCCATCTGTACAAACCTGGGAATAAAACAGCACCTCGGGGTGTTTTATACAATATTTTGTGATTCCTGTTGTCTTTCTGAATTGAACCCCGAGACACTGACCTTGACCTCCTCCATGGTCTTCAGGGACTCCACTCCATGCAGCACACCATAGTTGTCTCAGATGTCTGAGACCATGGCTATCACCTAGCTGTCCATGAAATTGCTGGACCTGACCCTGGTGATACCCCACATTGTCTGCCCTCCATGGCCATCAGCCCATCCCTGGCCATGGTCGGTGGCCTCTTACAGGGGTGAGTTTGGCACAGGCACAGCACCTTCAGCTCTGTGTCCTGCTGTTGTGCATTCCTCCATCGCAGTATTCACTTCCTTATGTCCGAATGGGTCAGTGCACATCCTCTTGGCTGCATTAACATACAGGGTGTGAAAGCCTATTTTGAGTCTCTCCCCTCCTGACTTTATAGGAAATAACGACAATGCCTCCCCTGGCTGCTTTACCTCCTGCTAAATTAGTTCCTTAAACCTACAGCACTCACCATGTACCTTGGGCTGTACTAACTGCAATATGTACCTCTATACAAGATAGCTTACAATTGTAAATAGACCAATTGCTGTTATTTTTTGTCTCTGTACTTTTGCACCCATACTCTGTAACTACCTTTCTGTGTTGTCCTCCTGTCAAGATGTGGATCCTTTGAAAAAGAGCATTTTGCTCAAAGGTCATGTCCGAATGAAGAAATAAATAAATATATGGTGGGGTCAAGGGGCAGGGATGCATATGTTTAGAATGCCCTGCTGTCCCTGTGCACTACACTGTGCACCTCCGTTTGCCATGCCTCTGCCTTGGCTCCTGTTGCACATGCCTTTGTGAATGTTATGTGTTTTTTTTTTTTTTTTTTAGCTGGCTGGGGCATGTAGCTGTGCATCCACGTTACATTGCATTTCTGTTCAGTTTCTGCACTTTCGTGAATAGGTCCCATTGTGCCCAAATACTCCACTGGCTGCATCCCTATATGGAAACTTCCACTCTGTGGTTGCACCTTGAAACTAGCCTCTTGGAAACACTGTAATAAGTATCTGTTTGTCTGCTAGATGCCCATCACAGGTGAGTGGGCACCTCACAACTACTTCTTTTCAGAAGGTATGGCATAAACTAAGGTGCACCATGACATTTAACCTTCATCCACTAGCCTTGTTATCATTATGGAATAACCCTCAAATTTGTATCATGGGGTCATGATTTTCTGGTGCACCTTGTGAGTTAAGGGTATACACACACAGTCTGTGACTTTTTTCCAACTATGTCTGGGGTGCGTAACCCTTTTGAGGAACTGAGACTTAGGTACTGCCTTCTCACTAGTGATTTGTGGGAGTTCTTCCCAGCTAGCAATATGCTTAAGGTTTACTTCACTAAGGACTTATATAATCCACAAGAGATCAATGGGGGAGGAACTAGTGAAGAGGGAGCTTTTCCCATGTAGCAAAGCTACGAAATGTCACTAAATCATAGATCCATTGAAACTAAAATTCTGTACCGGTGGTACAGGACACCTATGGCCCTTAAGACCATGGGGCTGCTGGGCAATGACTGCTGCTGTGGGTATAACAGCAGATAAGGACTCTCTCCCTCTCTCCCATACTATGGTCTTTATCCTGATAGATCAATTTAGGCACAGTATACACACAAAGTATGAGCTAGTTCTGAAATCCTCCATCCTCTCATTGACACATTATTGCTATTGAAAGACTTGTCTCTGTTGCCTAGCAGTTGCAGGGTCAGAGCCATCTGGTTGGCTGCTGTGAACCTGGAGGTTTTTGGTTGCTGTTGCTAGTAAAAGTCAGTGATCTCTCCCTCTAGGACTGTCTAGTAGCCCTAGGAGTTAGAGCTGCCCATGAGAGATTGAGTTGTAGGCCTCTGAATAATTCAGACGTGAATGCCAAGTCATAGGGGCCTTGCCTGGCATCACCACTTTGTACTGGGACTGACCTGTATAAGTTGAGCAATTAAGAGGCATAGGATCCAGAGCAGGGCTGGATGAAATGAATCTTCCGCTGGTGAAATTCTAGCAAAATTATGATTTTCCTTCCATGAAATTTCTAAACATTTCTGCAAAATTTCACCAAAATTGTGATTTCTATTATTTCCATTTAAATTAAAAGGTATTTATCCAACTATCACCAAATTTGGTTTGATGACTGTTCCAAGATCTATACAGAAGTGTACGAGCTTCAGCTCTTTATCTTTAAAGGTGACTGAGGTATGTCATTTGGAAATTTTAAAATTACATTTCACAATTGCGTAAATTGCAGAATTTAAAGCCCCAATAACTTTAAAACTAGAAAACAGAATATCACCAATTTTGTTAAGTTCATTGATCCTAAATGTTAGGCTTTGAGGCCACTCCCATAGCCCAGTAGCAGAGCATCACACTGTGCTGGCGACCTGGGTTCAGAAGCGAGTTCAGGAAGTCACACCAGGAGGCAGGCCATGGCCTACATAGCTGCCACTCCGTAGTGGGTTCCACCAACACAGTGACCTCTGCAGCTGGGTCAGGAAGCTTGCTTCTGTTAAGTGGAAGCTGTGGCTGTGTGAGGCTGACAGAGGCACTGCCACCAGCAGTGGAGGTGGGAGGAAAACAAATGTGGGAGAAAAACCCGGTAGACAAATGAATGAAGGCTGAGTTCAGCCTGATCAGGGTATAGACTTGTGAATACTGCACACAAAGATCTGCAACAGGGCTGATACAGAAGGTGGGGTGGAAAGGATGAAAAGGGACTTGGCAAGGTAGGAGGAATGGTCAAATGTATGGCAGCTTAGATTCAACACGAAGAAGTGCAAAGTAATGCACCTGGGAAACAAAAACCCAAGGGAAGAGTACACAATGGGGACTGAGATACACTGACAACAACAAAAATAGAAAGGGACCGGAGGGTAGTCATATCAGATGACCTAAAGGTGGGCAAGCAATGTGAGAAGGCAGTAGGCAGGGTTGGGGGGATACTGGGGTGTATAGGGAGAGGCATCACCAGTAGAAAGCAAGAAGTTGTTGTCCCTCTGTACAGACAGTTGGAAAGACCACATCTGGAGTACTGTGTACAATTCTGGAAACCCCATATCCACAAAGACACAGGGTGTCCAGACAAGGGCAACAAAATGGTGCAGAGTCTGCACCAGAAGACATATGAAGAAAGACTAAAAGAGCGTAAGATATATAGCTTCAAAGAAAGGAGGGAGAGGGGGGACATGATGGAAACGTTCAAATACCTCAAGGGACTCAACAAAGTCCAAGAGGGTAGCATCTTTCAGAAAAAGAGATGTGCAAGAAGGGGGCACAATTTGAAGTTGGAGGGGATGGCTCAGAGGTAATGTGAGGAAGTATTTCTTCACAGAGAGGGTTGTAGATGCATGGAACAGCCTTCCTGAGGAGGTCATAGAGTCAAAAACAGTGTGGGAATTCATGAATGCATGGGACAGACATAACGGCAATTCTAGTGGGGGGTAGGAGGAAGTAGGCTGTTGGTTAACTTGGATCTGCAGCTTATCCGTTAGGTAGGGAAATGGGCAGACTAGGTGGGCCAAATGGTCCTTATCTGCCATCGGATTCTATGTTTCTATGTGTCTATGTACAGTATGTCTCTGAGGGATGGGCTGCCAGCTGGGAGAAAAACTAAGAAAAAAAGAGGCTGTGTGTCAACTCTCAAATCTCTTGCTCAAAGGCTGGCCAAGTTACAAGCAGCCAAAGATTCCAAAATAACATCAGTAATTAAAGTTGAATTTCATGAGCTTTTGTGAAATTGTACAATGTTGTGATATTTTTGTCGAATGCATGCCCATACTTTTTGCCCAGTCATACACTTGAGTTACCATTATAGAGGAAGGTAAAGGCTGGGTAAAGTGGCAATGAGGTAGCATTCATAGGAGGCTCCATAATGAAAGTATAGTGGTGCCAATTGTCAGGTAACTATCTTGGGTAACAGCCATGAAGAATAATCATGGACATCACTGTGCATTACCCTGAATTCTTGCAATATGTCTGATAACCACTAGAGCTCACTAACTTATGACTTGTGGAAGCATAAGCACGTGCAGCATTGTTTGTGTGCAATGCCACCTCCCGACTCCTTAACAATCCTGTAGATGATGTATATTTTTACTATTTGAAAACAGTGGCACCAAGTGACTACAAGCCTTACAACTAGCTGTGACTTGGGCCACTGGGATAGAAGTATCTGGATATCTTTAGTCATGATAGAGCATGATGCTGGGCATCACTGTCACAGGAGTGTTGGAGGGGCACTGCAGGATGATGATGCTAGTGCAGGTAAGGATATTTGGTGGTCATAAAAGTACTTTGTGAAAATTAAATTCCACAGGTGGAATTCTAGTGGTATTACCTGTTATGCGTCCATGAATTTTAGAGCAAATGTTGCCCATTAGTAATTTCTAAAGCATCCACAATAAAGTTGAACCTACTAAGCCACATTCAGGACATATTTACTTTAGTATGTAACCAAATCTTGAGTGTATGCCTGAAATAGCTGTGGCGCTATAAACATCCAAATATTTTGAGCATTTTCACACAATTTAACAAACAGCTGAACTGTGAAATGTTGAACCACTATAACTTACAATTTATGTAACCAATTACCTCTCTGTTTAGCAGTTTAATTTCTAAGACTCTTCCAAGAAAGTATGCATATGAATTTTCAATTATCTAGCTCCAAAGATGGCTAAATTGTAAGCATAGAAATATTTTCAGAAATGTTCACATGAATAATAAATTGCCAGATTGTGAGCCCTTGTAACTTCCCCAACCATCATTCAAATATCATGAAACATGGGCATCCATTTAGGGCCTCATCCAAACAGTAAGAATGCCAAATGGCAGCTCTCTAGCTATCAGATGGACCAAGCTATGACCAATTAAAGAAGTCTGGAAAATTCTGCAAGATTTCACATTTCAGTAAATTTGCAGAATTTTATGAAAATTCAACAAAATCAGAATTTGCTAATTTCACCCAGCCCTAATCCAGAGGTGGGAAAGCAGCATAAGCCCCATTCAAACATGCTTCCAGAACGTATAAGAAAGCATCAATGGACCTCGGTAAAATGAGATGTGAGCTTTTATTCTTTGCAAAACATTTCCCACTGGTGTGGATGCAAGTTGTTATTTATGAATTGTTAAGTTCATGTAGAGTGCTAACGTGCAATGCTGAACATCAAGTGGTAGCTGTCTATTTTTGATTTATTGCTTGCATCTTGGAGCCTTGATTGCATATCTTCTATTTGCCATTCTTCTGAACATTGCATCTATCCTCTGCTAAGTGTAACATTTCAAATAAAGGTATGGAAACATAGAAACTGATGGCAAATAAGGACCACCAGGCTCATCCAGTCTGCACATGTGCCCTACCTTTTCTTTACTCCTCTGACCCTACTTGGTCATTGGCTGTTGCCTCTTCTTCCCTCCTCTATGGTCCCCTTATGTCTATCCCATGCATGTTTAAATCCCCCCACTGTACTTGCTCCCACCACCTCCTGGGGCAGGCCATTCCAAGCATCCACCACCCTTTCTATGAAAAAATGCTTCTTCACATTGCCCCTTAGGCTATCTCCTTCCAATCTCATGTCATGCCCTCTTGTTTTAGAGCAGCTTCTTCTCTGAAAGATGCAGCCCTCCTGTACCTTATTAATCCCCTCGAGATACTTGAAGATCTCTATCATGTCCCCCTTCTCCCTCATCTCTTCTAGGGTGTACATATTGAGTTCCTCCAATCTCGCTTCATATGACTTGTGGTGTAGGGCCTGCACCATTTTTGTTGCCCTTCTTTGAACTGCCTCCACCCTGTCTATCAGCATATCACCCTGTGTATCAGCATGCTGAGATACACACACTATGTAGGACCTTCTCAAGCAGATGGAAGGAGGTGCTCCCAGCCCTGCATGTGTGTTTGATAAGGCCACACCTGGAATACAGTGTGCAGTTTTGGAACCCTCACCTTAACGTGCATTTTTCAATGCCAAATGTTTGGTTGTTGGTATTAGCAATGGAAATGCAGGAGTTAGACAGATGCAGAACAGGAATGGCAGTGAAGTACTGAACTTCACACCAACCCCACCTCCACCCTGCAGAGACAGACAGGCATTGGGGTATGCATTTGGCTTGTCGACCATAACATTGTTTCACCTCACCCTATACTGCAGAAACCGACAAGTGTTGAGGTGTGCTGTGGGGTGTTCGGCCTTACAGTCACCCCAATCCATAAGGGCATACACTGAAATGGGTGCAATATAGGAGAATGGGGTGAACTCTGGTGCCAAAGAGTCCAAGGCACACCTCAATGCCTGTCACTGGCTGCAGGATGGGGGGGTAGAATGGCATGAGCATTACAGTTGGCAATCCAAAGACACACCCCTGATGCCTGTCAGTCTGTACAGGGTGGGACATTATGGTTAGAAACCCTAACACCCTCAATATTTGTCGGTATTTGCACTACAAATTTTCAACATGGCCTTTTTGTAACCCCCACCTCATGAAAGCATTTGGGACCTCCTGCTCATGAACAGTGGCACTGTGATTTTGTCAATGTGTCCCGAACTTTGAGTTCCCACAGTGACCGTGCCATTGTGTGCCAGATGTACGAAAACACAGATAGGGCAGGATGTGAAGAATGACAACTGTACCATTCATAGGGAGGTGTGAAGAGATGGCAATGTTGAAAATCTGTAGTGAAAATATTAAAAATGTTCAAACTTCCAAGCGTACATGGAAACTGCACAACGCATGCACGTAACACAGTCATTTAGTGGAATTATTTCACCAAATTTTCAACGTAGACATTTTGTGACCTCTGCTCATGAACACTGTCACTATGATTGTCTTAATCTGTCCTGAACATTGATTTCCCACAGCAACTGCACTATTCTGCGCCAGATGTTTAAATAAATATTTTGGGCAGGATGTGAAAAATGACAGATGTACTGTTCAGAAGGAGGTGTGAAAAAATGCCAGTGTTGAAAATCTGGAGTGGAAAAACCACAGATTTGTAAAGCTATGAGGGTGCATGAAAACTGCACAACACACACTTGTAACACAGTAATTTTATGGATGTTTGTCACCAAATTTTCAACATAGGCATTTGAGGACCTCTGCTCATGAACAGTCACTGCAGTTTTATATGCAAACATACGAATCTGCCAGCAGAACAGACCAATGGGTCTATCTAAGTCTGCCCAAGTGTGCAGCTAGCACCCTAGATTGCAGCTGCCCCAGCCTCCTACCCCTCAGTTCCTCCCCCGCTTGTCCCAGCCCCTGCCCCCTGACTCTTGCTTTATCCCACTCCTTCTTAAAGCTATTGACTGCCCTACATGTTACCACCCCCTCTGGCAGCGCATTCCAACTAGACACCACCCTCTCAATGAAGTAGTGCCTCCTCATTTCCCTCTTGAAATGTCCCCCTTCAAGTCTTAGTCTATGCCCCTTCATTTCTCTTCCACTCCTCAGTTTAAACAACACCTTGGTGCTACATTTATTTACCCCCTCAGGTATTTAAACACTTCAATAATATCCCCTCTATCCCTCCTCTCCTGTAGTGTGTACATGTTCAGCTCCTTCAGCCTAACTTCACATTCCTTTCCATCAATCCCCTTTAACATTTTTGTTGCCCTCCTTTGCACCCCTCCAGTAACTTTATATCTGTCCTCAGGTATGGCTTCCAGTTTTGCACACAGTACTCCAGGTGCGGTCTGACTAATGATCTGTAGAGAGGCAGGATCACATACCTGTGTCTGGATGAGAACCCCCTTGCGATGCAGCCCAGCATCCTGTATGGCTTCGCTGCTGCTCTCCTGAACTGGACCAAGTTGTTCAAGTGCCCAGTTGCCAACACCCCTAGGTCCTTCTTCTCCTCCTCTGTGATCCCCAACCTCACCCCTTCAACCAGTAGTCCCTCTTCTGGTTCAAAGCCCTAAAGTGCATCACCTTACACTTCTTTGCATTGACTCCTAGCTGCCAATCCACTGACCATGTCTCTAGTTTGGTTAGGTCCCCCTGCAGTTTTTCCCATCTGTCCTCTTTGTTCACCACCGCCCCAAATTTGGTATCATCTGTGAACAGACTAACCCTGCTCACCAGTCCATGTGCTATATCAGAGATAAGGAGCCCAATTAGCACCGGGACCAGCAGTGACCCCTGAGGCACCCCGCTTATCACTGATCTGGGTGCTGAGAGCTCCCCCACCACCACCACCCTTTGCACCCTCCCCTGTAACCAGTTCTCTATCCATTTAGTCAGCCTTTTTCCCACCCCCACTGCCATCAGCTTCACCCCCCAGTCTCCCATGAGGCACTGTATCAAAGGCCTTACTGAAGTCCAAGTACAGGACATGTACTGCATGGCCCCTGTCCAACTCCCTTGTCACCCAGTCATAATACTTTATTAGGTTGGTTTAACAAAACCTCCCTGAGATGAACCAGTGTTGCTGCCCATCTTGGAGGCCATTACTCTCTAGGAATACCACCAGCCTCTCCCTCAGTATCGCCTCCATAAGCTTACCCACAATGGACATGAGACTGACTAGACGATAATTTCCTTGCTCCTCCCTAGGTCCACTCTTGTGTATGGGCACCAGATGGGCCACCCTCCAGTCCTGGAGCACACACTCCATTTCCAGGGAGGTGTTGAACAGATCTGCCAGCGGCTCAGCCAACAGCTCCGCCATCTCCTTCAGCACTCTGGGGTGGATGCCATCGGGACCTGGTGCGTTGTCCGTCCTTACTGCCCTCAACACCTCTAGCACTCTACTCCTTGCGATCACTTTGTCTGTCACCCCCCCCCCTTTTACCCATCCTCCCAGCCCATGCTGGTAGTGGACCATCCCTCTCCTTAGTGAAAATGGAGCAGAAGTACTCATTTAGAATTTCTGCTTGCTCCTCCCCCTTTTCCACCCAATCCCCTCCCCATTTATCCTCACAATATCTGCCTCTCCATTCTCCTCTTCCCCCCTCCATTGTTCTTTCTCTATTGTATTCCTCCAGTCAGCCAGTATTGCGTTTACTAAAGTATTTTTGTTCGAAATTGACATTACTGTACTGCATTATGCTGCTTAATGCTGCTTCATAATTTGATTGTTTTCCTATGTAATTTTGCCTTGTTTGTACAATAACGACGTGGAACCTTTGTAAAAGAGCCATGGCTTAAAGGTAGTAATTCCTAGATTCAATAAATAAATAAATAAACAATATGTTCCTTGCACCTCCTCTTTTCCCTGACATACCTAAAAAGTCCTTTTCTCCTCCCTTTATGCCCTGTGCTAAGCTAACCTTAATTCCCTGGAGGCCTTAGCTTTTTTCACCCTCCTGGCCATCTCCCTTGACCAACTCCTGTAAGTCTCCATATCCTCTCCCTTCCCTGTTCTCCTGTACTTATGGTATGCAACCCTCTTGGCCCTCACCCCTTGCAGCACTTCCTTGTTCAGACAGCATGGTTTCTTGGCTCTGCTCTTCTTACTCATGGCCCTGGTGTAGGCTACTGTGACCTCTGTTAGCCCAGTCTTTATGACTCCCCATTTTTGTTCTGCATCCATCCTGGCCTTATATCCTGGAGTCTCCCTTGCAGTATTGCTCACACACCCCTAAAATCCATGCTACAAAGTCCACCACCTTAGTGCCCATGCCTCATGTCTCCCTGCACAGCACGAGAACCAGCCACACTGTTTGGTGGTTGCTACTCGTTAGTGGGTTGTCCACCCTTAACTCCCTCCCTCACTGACTCCCCATTTGCCAGTACTAGGTCCAGATCCTTGTAGGCCTTGTAAGCCCACTTACCAATTGCATCAGGAGGCCATCCTGGAATGCATCAAGGAGCACCTGCTCCCTGATGCTGCTAGTGGCTGGGGTGCTCCAGTCAACACCTGGTAGGTTAAAATCCCCCACTATCACCACACTTCCCCTTCTACACACCCTCATCTGCTCTGCCAACTCCCCATCCAGTTCCCTGGATTGGGCTGGTGGTCTGTACACCATTCCCAGCCTCGGCTTTCTGCCCTTGGAGTCCAGGAGCTGCACCCAAAACACCCCGTCCTCTCCTCTCCTCTTCTCCCTAGTCCCTTATGCATTTGATCCCTTCCCTCACATAGAGTGCAACCCCTCCTTCCAACCCCTCCAGTCCCTCCTGTATATTCTGTATCCCGGGATTACCAAGTCCAAATCATGGTACTCTGTGTCCCAAGTCTCTGTCACTGCAGCAATGTCCACCTTCCCCTCTGAAAGGAGCATCTGAAGCTCTGCAATTTTGTTCCCCAGGCTTCTTGCATTGAGAGAGACCACCTTCCACCCGTAACCCTCCTTCTCCTCACTCTTCTCCTTGGCCTGTGTCCCTCCTCCCGGTAGTCCGCACCCTTTCTCCTCCTTATTCTTACTGGGTGGTGGTGCCTTCTGTATTAAACTCAGACCACTCTGCCCACCCCCTCCAGGGGTTACTACACCTCCGCCTTTACCTATATCTGGGGTGAGCTCATTAGGTTCTCCTGTCTGGACCTTTTTACCAACCTCAGTCTTTTGGCCACCCCCCACTAGTTTAAATCCACCTTAGTTTTTTTATCATGTCACTATTTCTCCTCTAGCAGAGCGGGCTCTAGTGACCTCTGGCCACTGGCTCCCACACTCCCAGACCAGGTCGTGTGTGCGAGAGAAACTCTCCTTTTGGCCACGGTCGGCCGTACCCCTGGTGGTGTGCCGCTCTCGTGTCTGGAGGTGCAGGGCATGGCCATCAGCCGGCGAGACTGCCCCACTATTTTCCACGTCCATTTTCTCCCTGGGAGCTGGACATGAAATGGCGTCAAAGGCACGTAGTGCCGACGCCAGTCGCACTCCCCCCTCTCGAGCACGCAACTGCAGTGCAGCCGGCCTCCACCAGCCGGCGCTGCAGCGCAATGCCATACACCCACCCACCCCAAAGGAAGGACAGCAGTCATGGGACTCTCAATCCTTCCTCTTTCCAGCCAGCCCCTGGTGGTACGAGTCCGTTCCTGAACACTGGTTGCCGGTGTGGCGCAAGTGTGGCATCCAGCGCATCAACAGTCAATGCCATTGTGCCTAAATCCACCTTAGTAGAGACATACCCCTCTAATCCTGCCTTTAATACTCCCTGCCCTGCTCAAGTGTAACCTGTCCCCCACGTACAAGTCACTATTCTCCCAGACCCTACTCCAGTTAGTCACTAACCCATAATTTTTGGTGTGGCATCAGTCCCTCAGCCACTCATTGAACTCCTCGATCCTAACCTTTTCTCCCCGTGCTTGCACATGGTACTGGGAGTACCTCTGAGAATGCCACCAACTTCCCCACCTCCTCACACTGCTTGCCCAACTACTCAAACCTCCCCCTCACTACTTCCACAGTCTCCCCTGCCATGTCTTTTGTACCCATATGCAACACTAAATGAGATTTCTTCCTCCCCCTCACTGCACACTTGAGCAGTGCCTGCCCTGCCCTTCCTACAGTCAACCCAGGGATAGCTTCAACCCAAATATGGCTGTGCCTTTTCCCCCTTCCACCTATCTAACCACTTTCAGTATAGAATACCCCAGGATGAGTACCCCCTGTCCCTTCCCCATTCCCTTCTAATGCCCATTCTACCACCCCAGTATTCGTTCTTCCCTGCCCCTTACCCCTGCCAGCTGCATCCTCTGACTTCTGTATCTGCACCCCTACTTCTGCCTCACCCCTTTTTCTCTGCCTTATTCCTCCCATTCCCCTTGAACCCCTTCCCAGCCTGACTACTTCCTACTGGGCTTCCCATGTCAAACTCCCCTTCTCCCCAGCTGATTTCCAACTCCTCTCCTATCCCTGTTGTCGATTTACAGCCCCCATTCCCTTCGACCCCGATAGTGATGCCCCTCCCATCCTTCCCCCTTACCGTAGCCTTCTCTCCTCCATTCACCCCTCCTTCATTACTAGCCCCACTTGTACTCTTTCATCCTTGCTATCTCTTCCCCTACCTGTTGCCATCCCTGTCATGCCCTGCTTGTCCTCCCCTTCAGTATGTTCCTGTTCCCCTCTCACTCCCATAGCAGAGGCTCATATCTATTCCTAGTCGAACTCCTCCTACATCTCTTCCCCACCTGTTTCCCCCTACTTGTTTCCTCTGTGCCCTCCCTGGTCCTACCCTGGTCACTCCTCACCGTAGTCATCGTCTCTCCTGGTACGCCTGCGGGTCTCTTCCTCCCCATCAGGATGCCCCCTCGCCTTGGGCACCCCTCCCTTCTCCTCTCTTTTCTGCCTTGCCTCTGATACTGGGGTCAGTTTCAGTGCCCTGAGTTGTTCTTCCTTCGTCCCCCTTGCCATCCCCTATCCCCCCCGAAGCCAGGGTCCCTACCATACTCATCTGCCCTGCCACTTAGACTCCTCCCTAACCTCCACAGTTCCTCCCTCAAACTAGCCAGTTGTCTGCAGACCATGCACCCCCTCATCCTCCAAGCCCAGTCCAGGATCATGGCAGACCCACACCTGTACACCCCACCACCCTTTCAAAGATGCCCGCCCTATTTTGGCCCCCATGTTATGTTACAGGCTCTTACTCCCAGTTTCTGTACCCCCCTACAACTGTAGGCCTCTATTTACCCAAATTCCTGTTCACCCCACACTAGTCCCCCTACAGCTCCCTTGCTGACTGGGTTAATTCAGTCTCAAATCTCATCCATTAGATACTGTATTACTGTAGCAATCCTAAAGACTCCTTGTCCATTTTTCACTCCTCAGCTACCGAGGAGAGGGGAGGCGGTGCAGCAAGATGGCCACGTTGCTGTACCACTCCACTCCACGCTACAAACGGGTTAAAGATTACTGTTTTATTTTATTTTCCCTGTTTAGTTTTAGTAACTAATGAATTAAACTACTGTTATTTGCTAACTAAAAACTCCTTGGCTGAATTTAGGAGTGTAGAGCAGAATAGATTTGTGCTGACAGAGACTATGAGTGCGTAGCCGATAGACTCTGGCATTCTGGAGTTTAGAGACGCTGGCGGATTTACGAGGGCAAGAGGGTTCTTGCTCTACTCCAGCTGGAAGAGTTGGGGCTGAATTCTATGAGTGAAAATGGAATATTTCTAATCCACAGCCCCCGCTCATTAGTGAGGAAATTGGTGCGGTTGCTTGGATGTTCGGTAGCCTAATGTGGGAGATCCTGCGAAGAGAGAGGAGTGAGAACAGAGTATTAATGCTGATATGCTCGATTTTGGCCTGCCAAAGGTATGCCATTGCTGCCTAGGGGGGAGGATTGTCCTTCTCTGATTTAAGTTTACCCCGAGGTTACTAAGCTCAGTGGAGCGATTCTATTTTTGTTTATTTTTCAGGTGTGCTTGTTCCCAATATCGCTGAATGGTTAAGACGAGAGAGAGGGAAGAGAGAAGCAGGCACTCCTCTAAAACAGAATGAGTCGGTGGGGAAAATGTATTTTAAAAACACCTGAAAAAAGGGCAGCGGATGTCCAGCAGGTTTAAGAGTTTGGTTTTCCTCTAGATACAATGGAGCTTCTGATTTTAATGGGAATGGTAAGCGGGGAAAATTCGATATTTATGATTGAGGAATTAACTGCTGGGCTAGGAAGCTAATAAATAAGCGAACTGCCTATCATGCTTACAAAAAATGTTTGGAACAGTGGGCAAAACACTGGAATATTGGAAACATGTTAATCTTGCTATTTTCAGCTCGCTGAGGTGAGACTCCTAAGCAGGGGAGAAAGTATTATTTTCAGCATGTTCATTCTGTTTGAACTGGCAGTGTACACAAGGCTATTAGCCAGTGCTTCAGTGACTCTAGAATTTGGACATGGAGTAAAATTTATTAGAGGCATTAAGGACCACTCATTTGTCTTCTGGCTAAATGAGTAATGAGCTGAACATTTGGCTAAAGTCAATGGTTTTTTTTTTGAGGGCCATAAAATACCAGAATGGAGCCCTATATGGATTTCTGGTCTATGCAGCTTTTTGCTCTGTGAATTAGAAATGAATGAATGCACTCCCGAATTTAAAGGAGATATTTTTTTATGTTTTTTCTATGGTCTTTTTATCTTTTATTTTTCCTTTTATGGTCTCAGTATAATCCCAATTATGTTGTAATGATGGAAAGATTATTCCTGCTTAATCCAGAGGAGGGAGTTTAACTAAGAGTTTGTTAACTAAGGAATTGATACATTTAAAATGGATAATAGTTATGAATGTTTATTAGATTGGTATTAATGAATTGGGCTATGATATGTGCTATCAATACAATTCAGACTGCTTGTTTTCAAGGCTTTGGGATTTTCCATGGCCATCTGGTATCAGGTGGGACAAGATTACCCACTATGAGTGGCTCCACCAGTGACATGGAGTCCCATTATATGCCACAGAAGTGGCTTATGGGTGTAACTGGAATTGGAGTAATCAGTGGGGCATGGAATGGCATGAGCCATATGGTGCCTCAGTGGACGTGCTTCAAAGCCGACGTGTCCAATGGGCTACCAGGCAGGTACAAATGTGATAATGTGTGAATGGGTGAGTTGGATGGTGTCACAACTTCCGGCTGTATGCTCGATTGAGGCCGAAAGGTGTAGCTGGTCATAGGGCGTGCCATGGGCATGGAGCAGTATGCACTGCATGGTGCCTAAATGGACACGCCCTCAATCCTAGCAGATCCAACTGGCTTCTAGGTAGGATAGGTGTGGATCTGAAGTGACTAGTTGGGGCCCTCTTAAAACACGGTCCTTAATAAGTACCTCAAGTATGGCCAATAGGAGTGGTCAGATAGGAAGTGGTCTGCAGGATATGTAGCAGTTCTCCTGCATGATACCTTTTATGGTTGCCTCATTATTGCAGTGTTTCCATTTGGCCACTGGGTTGGCTTTGATGGGACAGGATGTGTGTGGAGGAGATAAACTCTGTTGGGATAGATCAGTCCGCTGTTGTGTCGTTTGGCACAAAGGTTACCCCTTGGCCACTTTAGGATATTGTAATGTTGGCCTAGCCATATTATTAGCTTAATTATTGAAGGGACCTATTTATTTGATGTCGACACAATTTTGGTATATAATCTATAAGATTTGATATGTATCATGTTATATTTTACAGTATGTTAATTGAGACTGAAGTTATATGTTGTGTATTGTAGGAATTGTTGTGCTTGTCAAGATATTGTAATGGCTTTCTAGCCGAGCAATAAAATCTTACTTACTTACCCCTCAGCTACCATACTTTTTGTTCTCAGCCCTCATATAGTTTCACTTAGCCCAGTTAGAAATCTATTGCACTCCAAGTATTACTCAGCTCAGTTAGAGAAAGAAATATGTATTATTATAGCAATCCAACAGTATAGCTCAGTACTTAGCTCAGTTAGAGGAATAAACAGGACAACTAAATCTGTATTACAGCAATCCTAAAAGTATCCAATCATTGCTTTGTCTCCACCCCAGAGACCCTGCTGTAATACAGGACCACACAGGACACTGAGTGGGAGGGTGGGCAACTCTAAAGTCCCGACAGATCTCCATTGAGGTCTCTCACTCCCACACTCTCACTCACTCATTCTGTTTCTCCCGGCGCTGCAGGCTGCCCTTTTGTACTAGGCTCCTGCCTGTGTTGGCACCTTTTTCTGCCACAGAGAAATCCGCAGCAGTCCCGACAGAGCTCTGTTGAGCTCGCTCACTCCCCCTCTCTCACTTGCTTGTTCTGTTTCTCCCAGCGCTGCAGGCTCCTTTTGTACTGGGCTCCTGCCTGCATTGGTGCCTTTTTCTGCCAACAAAGAAATCTGCAGCAGTCCCGACAGAACTCCGTTGAGCTCGCTCACTCCCTGTCTCATACTCGCTCATTCTGTTTCTCCCAGTGCTGCAGGCTGCCCTTTTGTACTGGGCTCCTGCCTGCATTGGCACCTTTTTGTGCCCACAAAGAAATCTGCAGCAGTCCCCGACAGAGCTCAGTTGAGCTTGCTCACCCCCCCCCCCACTCTCGTTCTGTATCTCCCGGCTCTACAGGCTGCCCTTTTGTACTGGGCTCCTGCCTGCATTCATGCCTTTTTCTGCCAACAAAGAAATATGCAGCAGTCCTGACAGAGCTCTGTTGAGCTCACTCACTCACTCACTCTCTCTCACTCGTTCATTCTTAATCTGTTCCAAACACTGATTTCCCACAACGACCGCGTTATTGTGCGCTGGAAGTGCAAAAACACATTTCAGCCAGGATGTGAAAAGTGACAGCTGTACTGTTCATAAAGAGGTGTGAAAAAAATGCCAGTCTTGAACATCTGGCATGAAAATATTACAAATTTGCGAAGTTACACGGGTGCATGGAAACTGCGAATTGCACGCGTGTAACAGTCATTTTATGGACTTTTGTCACCAAATTTTCAACATAGGCATTTTAGGACCTCTGCTCATGAACAGTTTCACTGTCATTTTCTTAATCTGTCCCAAAAACTGATTTCCCACAACAACCGTGCTATTCTGCGCCAGAATTGCGAAAACACATTTCATCCTCGGATATGTAAAATGACAGCTGTACTGTTCATAAGGGGGTATGGAAAAATGCCAATGTTGAAAATCTGGAGAGAAATTATTACAATTTTGCGAAGTTACAAGTTGTATGGAAACTGTGCAACGCACGTTCGTAAAATAGTCATTTTTTGGATTTTTTCACCAAACTTGCAACATAGGCTTTTTGAAAGCCCACCTCATGAACAGTGGCACTGTTTCATTAGTCAGTCCCGAAAGGTGATTCCACGCAGTGACCACACAATCACCTTTTGGGACCGAATAATGCCATGACAGTTACTGAATTCATGAGGAGGGGTCCAAATAACCCCATGTTGAAAATGTGATGCCGGGGAGGTCACGTGATGCGGTGCACCTAGTGGCAGCACAGTTGTGAGCTCTCCCCTATCGACCAGCTAAAAACCACTTTTATACGGTATTTTGGCTGTTTCTCAGCAATTCTAAACATCTACCAGCTTAATCTACCTGACCTCATCGCATCTGTGCCAGACTTGCAATCGGATTCACTACTGAAGCACTCGGGCTACGCGGAGACCATGGAGGCCGAGATGAAGCCTGCGGGAGCCAAGCACACTCCACCGTCTACTCCGGAGAAGGCCCCCAAGAAATTGAAAACACAGAGTGCAGGGCATGCTGTCAAGGGTGGCTCCACTAGTACCTCTTCTAACCCTCTCACGGAAGACCGCTTCTTGCAGGAATTAATCCCATTCCGGGAAACTTTGCAAGATATCTCAACAGAGCTAAAATCGATATGGAATGACCTTGCCTCGCTCACTATCAGAGTTGGCGACTCTGAAGCTAGAACCTGTTCTTTGGAAACCTGGAGAGCGAAGACCGACCCTGAAATCACACACCTAAAGCAACAAATAACTAAACTGCCGCTGAAAACTGAAGATCTCGAGGGCCAGAGCAGGAGGAACAATATATTAATACTGGGCCTACCCGAATCGGAGAGGGTACGGATATTCTGGCCGTTGAGCAAAATAGTGGGTCCATCTCCCTTCAACCCGCAATATCATGTGGAAAGAGTGCGTCGCTCGTTGAAGCCAAAACCTCCACCTGGAGCTCCCCCGAGACCCATCATCGTCAAACTGCTCAGTCTTCTGGAGAAGCAACACATCCTCACCAAAATTAAGGAGTTGCAGACCATCCACTGGGATAATAACAAATTGAGAATTACTCAAGACCTGCCTTACGAAACCCGACAGAAAAGGAGGGCTTTTCACCTAACAGTAGCCAAGCTGATAGCTGCGGGTATACACTTTCATATGAATTACCCGGCGAAGCTGCAGGTGGTATTGGAAGGAGTGTGGCACACGTATGAGAAGCCAGAACAAGCCGTGGCTGATCTGATCTTGAAGCTGCCCGATCTCTTTAAAAGTGGCTGAACTGTAACCCCAGTGTACTGCCTTAAGTACTTTTGGCACCGACTGAACGGTTTTCCTACCTGAAGTTGTGACCCTTTTGTGTTCTTTTAGTTCCTGGTATGCTGGGGGTTGTTTGGAGTCCGTATGAGGCCTAGGGGCCTAACTTGATAAACACAGTCCTGTTATCTGGTCCTGGGGAGGAGGGGAGGGTGGAACTTAACTCCTGACAACGTTTCCTCTCTGTGGGTATTTCTGGAGGACCAGCTGGTCCTTGATGTAGTATTTTCCCCTCCTTCTTCTGGAAGTAATGTAGCCCACAGTGAAATAGATACTCACTGCCAGTTTAAAGTTAAGTTGGGATGTTTTAACACCTTCTTAGTGGCATCCGGGGTGTAATGATTGAAAATGGAATCTCGTTACATCGAGACTGATTCGCGTATGAGGTATGTTGGTAGGACCTTTGGCCAAGCAGTTTTAAAATCCTGGGTTTTCTGGCTGGGTTGGGGGGGGGTATAAAGATTGAGCTGGCCCTGGGTGATCTGCTCCGCAACCTGCGACGCATTGGGAGGGCTGCAGTACCCGGGAATTCAATTTGTTCTCACTTGACCCAGACGACTGTTCTTGTCTTTCCCATAATGATCCTGTATAAATATAGTCAGGTAGTTGTTTCAGCAGTGCCTGGATCTGCAAGCTGGGGGGGACGGTCCTTGCCCACCATACCTGTCTGTACCGAGCATGCATTACTGGACTCTAGGGGACTGTTTGTACATAGTTTGGGGGGGGTATAAAGGATTTTATGGTCGGGATTGGTTGGGGGGAAGGAGATGGCAGAATTCTTCACCTTCAGGGTTCCTCAATCACAAGCTGTTGTTTTTTGTGTTCAAGGTTCGTCTTCTGCAACCCAATGTGTATAACTTAGTAGAATGGTCAGTTGTTAACTGTTTTTCTTCTGTGGGACGAGGGGGGGGGACCTCTGAGAGTGCCAAATGTTAATGAGCTTGCTAGAGAGGTTACTGTTTCTTGGTTTTCTTACACAAGCTATCGTACCATATGGTTATGAGTCCAATTAAGGTTGCTAGTTGGAACGTTAGAGGTGTCAGAGACCCTACCAAAAGACATCAGATTCTCCATAATTGCTCTCTATTAAATGTGGATATTCTTTTCCTCCAAGAGACACACTTATCTACCTCAGAAGCTAAAGGGATGCGTAGGCTGGGATTTTCGCTGATCTTTACATCTGGTGTGCCAAATGCCAGTAAGGGGGTGGCCATATTAATTAAACAACATATTATGTTTATTGTAGAAGATACCATAATCGATCAGGAGGGCAGACTTGTTATGATTAAGGGGCAGCTCAACAACAGTAATGTGGTACTGGGGGCAATATATGGTCCAGTGGGGGGTGATCCCCAGTTCCTCGTGTCCCTAGCAGATAAACTGAGTAGATTTCTACCCTCCCTTTTCATACTAGGGGGCGACTGGAATATAGCTCCATTCCAGGAGATGGATAAAACCTATAGACCATTAAAACCCGTATCTCACTCTCAACTAGCCCTCAAGGAATTTATGTAGTTGCTAGGGTTATGTGACCCTTGGTGCCTGCTAAACCCTAAGAGCCGCATCTTTTCCTTTTACTCCCAAGTCCATCAAACGTGGTCAAGAATAGGCCATATTCTAATTAGCTCCTCCCTTCTGGGTAACGTATATCAGGTAGGCATAGATCCAATAGTTATCTCAGACCACTCTCTGGTGTGGCTCACGATCTCCCTTGGGTTACAGGGACAGAGGGATACTTTCTGGAAACTAAATACGCAGCTCTTAAAAGAGGATCGTATAGTATCCCATACTAAATCTAAAATCATATCCTTCTTAGAAATTAATCAGGGCTCTGTTTCCAGGGTTGATATACTCTGGTGCTCTCTTAAATGTTTTATTAGAGGAGAGTTTATAAAGCTAGCCTCCCATAGGAAAAAGGCAAGAGAGGCAAATTTTTCTACTGTCCAACCAAATTAGGACTGTTGAAAATGACTTCCTTTTATCTAAATCGCAAAAAGACTTGGAACCCTGATCAAGCTCAGGAGTGATTACAACGATCTGTTAAGAGAAAAAGCAGAGTATGCTATGCTCAAAACCAAATCCCGTTATCTGGACCAAGGGGAGAAGCCCGGAAGACTGTTAGCCCTCAGACTGAGGGAGACGGAAAGTTCAAGGCTAATCCCAGCTCTGACTTCCCAAGACTGCTCTATTAAAACTTTGCCCAGAGATATAGCTTTTATTTTTGAATCCTTTTATAGAGAAATCTATGGTGAAGGTATGCACCATATACCTCCCCATAGAATAGAGAAGTTTTTAGATGGGGTCAGACTTCCTTCCCTCCAGGCACACCACTGTGACGTATTATCCTCTCCCATCTCCTTAATTGAGGTAGAAGATGCTATTAAGGAGCTGTCTTTGGACAATGGTTTCCCCCCAAATTTCTATAAAATCTTCTGTAAAGAGTTAGCCCCCTTACTTTTGAAACTATACAACTATATGTTCTCCTCAGACTGTCTTGATCTGTCCCTGTCAGAAGCCACAATAATTTTAATTCCAAAACCAGATAAACCCCTTCTAGATCCATCTAGTTATAGACCAATCTCATTATTAAATTATGATATTAAAATCCTGCCCAAGATTCTCTCTTTGAGAATTAAGAAGATCTGGCAAAGCCTGCTGAGCCCAGAACAGGTTGGTTTTGTTCAGGGCCGATCGGCAGCAGATCATCTGAGAACTCTTTCCCATATTTTCCAAATGGCTCAGGAAGCCCAGTCTCCCATGGCCTTAGTTGCATTAGATGCTGAAAAAGCCTTTGACAGGGTGAACTGGGACCTCCTGTGGGCTACACTGAGGAGAATGGGCTTCCCAGACACCTTTATTCAGTGGATTAAAACGATTTATAAATCACCCACGGCCAAAGTCTATTGTAACAGTGTTTTTTTCCCCCCGATTCCCCCTTAGTTCTGGTACACGGCAGGGATGCCCTTTGTCCCCTTATCTTTTCAACTTGTATTTAGAACCCCTCATAGTTAGTATAAAAGCCTCATCATGGGTCACAGGGTGTGTGATTTCCCAAATTCCTTTGACCCTATCGGTTTTTGCAGATGACATTTTATTGCATCTCACAAAATCAGAATCCTCTTTAGCACAAGCCCTACAAATTATTGAACGATTTGGTCAGGTGTCCAACTATAGACTTAATCTCTCCAAATCAATTATTTTCCCATTAAACTCCTTTACCTTTCAGGCTAATTTCATCCGGTTCGGTATGAAGTGGTCTCCGGAATCGCTTAAGTACTTGGGTATATATCTGGCCCGTGAGGCCGAGATGGTCAAGAAACTCAACTTGGATGACTTGCTGATAAAGGTCCAGAGAGACCTCAATAGATGGCAAAACCTGCCATTGTCCCTATGGGGGTGAATCAATATTGTCAAAATGAACGTACTACCCCGGATCTTTTATCCCCTAAACTTACTAAATATTTGGCTCTCCAGATCGTATTTCAAACAGATAGCGCAGAGTGTATCTACCTTCATTTGGAAAGGGAAACAGCCTAGAAGAGCCTTCCTCAAACTTAATACAACTAGAGACAAAGGTGGCCTTCATCTCCCTAACTTCCTACTATACTATTGGGCCAGTCAGCTGCATAAAATAGGGAAGTGGCTAACTCCCCAACTCAACTTGTCCCAACCAACTTGGCTGCAATTGGAACTTAAACTAATGGACCAATTTAACCTGCACCCTCCCCAAATTTTCTATTGCCCCTTCTCAGCTTTACCCAAAACCATACAAGAGTTGGTTATGGGTACCTCTGTCAAAATTTTATCCCAGTGTTGGAATTTCTTCAGTATACCATATACTAAAGACTTGGCTCAACCCCTTATATTAAATCCCAACATAAAATTAGGGGGCAACCGGCTGACCCCTGACTGGGTCCCCCAAATTCAGGACTCTCTAGTGGAGTCACTGTATTCTCAAGGTTCACTCCTTTCTTCCGTAGGTATTCTAACTTCCCTCAACATCTCCCAGAAGTACATTTTCAAGGTCTTTCAACTGAGACACCTAATAGCTAAACTTTTCGGGTCCATATTCACACCTTCTAAAACAAGGCCCCTCTTAGAGAAAATCCAAGAAGCTGCAGTTAAACCCAATGGTACTGCCAGAATCTATGCCTACCTTCTGGAAGCCTTATTTCCTGACACTTTAGTGGGCTCCAAAATTTGGGTACCTCTCTTCCCGGATTCTCCCTTACCCTGGAGCCTGATTTGGAAGGACACATACAAATATCTTTCTCAGGATAATCACAGATTGACCCAGTTTCACATCCTGAACAACCTTTATTATACACCAATTAAACTGGCTAGGTTTGGTAAACTCCAATCATCCAACTGTACTAGGTGTGGAGTTGCCGAAGGGAACTTGCTGCACATCTTTTGGCATTGTGACAAGGTGACACTTTTATGGAATACAATATGAAATAATCTAGATCTGCTTCTGGGATTAACAGATCTATTCACTAAGGAAATATGCATACTGGGGTTATATTCTAACATTGAGGTGAAAGAACGTAGGTATCACATGGCTTTAATTTCTATAGTAGTCAAGAAGCTGGCCCTTGGACATTGGATGGATCAAGAATCCATTACGTACTCAGAATGGCTCAAAGAAATGTCCCATTGCTTTAACACTGAAAAATTAATAGCAAGCTCCCAAAATTGTCTGGCCTCCTTTAATCAGAAATGGGGCAGATTATACGCATTGTATCTGAAATAATTCCCCTTCAATATGGGCCTCTGACACTCTCTGCTTACTTTGCTTTCTGGGATGGATTCGGTTACTCGGGGTCAATTCTTGGATACCCTTCTCTCTCATTGAGGTTTCCTTTCTGTTAAGGCACTCTCCGGGTAGGGGGTATGGGGGGGGGTAATTTTAGTTAGTTATGGATTGTTTATACCAGGAAGTTTGTTAGTTCCTCTTATCCCTTCGGGGACTAATATCATTTACCTGGTTATATCTGTTCCAAGTACAATACGATATACAGTGTATGCTCATGTTTTTGGTGAATTTTTATATAACTCAATAAAGAAGTTAAATTTCAAAAAAAAATAAAATTTGGTGCCAAAATTCCCAAAAATGCCTGAGATATGCACCAAAGTTGAGAAAACCCTATTTATGCCATTATACAGCTTATCGGTATTTCTTCAGTTCACGGTAGGCTTTGAAGAGTGCAGACATGTTCTCGGTCCACCGGAGGTAAGTATGGGGTGAGGGGGGTGTGGGGAGGCAGGATGCACAGAGGGTGGCTGCGGATTGGGGGAAGGGGCAAGACAGACCAAGAGGGACCATTTCCTTGGTTTCAGGGAGAAATAAAAAAGATGTTGCAGGAAGGTTTTTGTTTTTCAGGTTTGTTTTTTGCACACTGGAGTGGGCTCCCAGTGTGCCACCTGCATTTTGGGAGAGGGGGGACTGAAGCCAATGGGGATTGGGCCCCCCATCAGCAAAGAAAGACTGTTTGGGGGTGACATGATGCTGAGGAGGATTGGGTACCCCCCTCAGCACACAACAAATGGAGGGGGCATAATGCCGACGGGGAGTGGTCTCCCCCGTTGGCAAATGAACTGGATTGGGAGCACGCTGACAGGGGGATTGGGCACCCCCATTGACTTTCATGGGGCTCTGAGGCAACATAGCCACCGCCTCATTGACAAAATGTTACACCAGGAAAGGTAGGTACTGCCCTGCAATGACTGATCGCTCCCTCATTGCAGCGGAATGGCTGACGTTGCAATGATGAGGCAGCCCCTGATTGCAGCCATGAAATCATTACAAGTTGGTGGCACTTCATAGAACCGGTGTCATCAGGACACTGGCCTGCACTGGTTGAACACTGCCAAGCCCAACAATGCTGTGCCAGCATTGGCCGCCACAATGCCGCACCTCCACAACCTGCTTCTCTCCTAATCTGCCACATAATATTTCTTGCGCATGCATGCAAGCAAACATAAAAAGGACAAGGACAGCCTGGAGTTGATCCAAAAGGAAGTGAATACAATTATTAAAGGCCAGCAGGGGAAGACTTATGAGGAAATGTTGGTCAACCTTGTTATGTATTCACTGGGGTCTGGGAGAGAGAGAGCAGAAACATGATCAATACCTTCAAATTCCTGAAGGGTACAAACTGGATTAACAGCCAGTTTAAAGAGATGTCCTGCCTGAAATTTGTACTGACTTTCAAAAGTAGTGAACTATTATGTATTGTGTCTGAAATATATTTTTTTTTTTCCCTTCTACCAATTAGAAGATTTTCTACCAGACAATACTTGGTGTAATTAGTGGAACAGTACCTTACCTGGAGACTAACATAACTAGTTCTAGTTCTTCACTTAGGGCTGATGATATATGTCCTCAGTGTCTGTGCTATCGCAACTGATGAAGAGCCAATTGCCTGCTGCAAGATCAGTCACATATGATGTCACAGTAAGTGAGATCACAGTGCTGATTAGATATGAAATGGAATAGAACTAGATATGTCTTTCTCCAGGTAAAATGCTGCTCTTTACATCCCACATTATAGAACAATATATGCTTTTCTCCAGGGAAAGCACTGCAGTTTAAAACCCACTTTATACTACTTGTTAGAAAACCTTCCAATGAGCAAAGGAAAAAGAGCAATACCTTAGAAATAAAAAGTAACAACTGCCTACTTATAAAAATGAATAAAATGTTCTGCATGCTACCTTTGGTGCTACGAACTCTTTAAAATTAGTGAGGGGTCCATCACATAGGGCCAAAACTATACACTGGGAGGGGGAGATTTAGGAGGGATATGAGCAGATACTTCTTAATGCTCTTTCTACCAGATGTCCTTTGGAGTGGCAGGGCCGCAGTCCCTCGCACCAGACTTCATGGAGTCCACTCCACCATCCATTTTCCCCTCCCTGAGACTATGGTAAACATGGATCATGCATGCACATGGAGATGCGCACGTGTTCTGGAACTGCTAGCCCCGTTCCATCCACCCAGCATACCACCAGCCACCTGAGCATCAGTGCTACCACTGGACCTCCAGCCAGTGTTAATCAAAAGCCAGGACAGCTTACCTCCCAAATTTGTGAGAGGACAGCTGCCAGGCAGCCACACACTCATCTCCTAGCCCACCCCTCCCGGCTGACCCCAGCAACCTGAACTCATTCGTGAACTCGGGTTACTGGCATGGGAGCCATAAGATGTATTACAGTGCCTCAGCCCCCTATGCCACTGTGCCGGCTTAGTTAGGAGCTTTTTAAAGCTTTGATTCATTAGTACCTATCCCACTGTACTATTGAGGTTAAGTACGGATCATCTGCCCAGAACTTAATGTTTGTTTGGGAAATATATAGGTGATGTTTTACTACTGTGACAATTACAGCTTAAGTCACTCTTCTGCACTAGTGTGGGATGGAAGCTGAAATGTTTGGAAGGAAGCCAAGAGGTGGTTCTCACTTGGACAGATGCCACAAGGGAAAACTGAAATGGTTATGGCATGCATTGCTGCTGAAACGTCAAAGAAAGAAATCGGAACACCTGGAAGTGAAGGCAAAGGACAGAAACTCAGAGATTAGGCTGATCAGGGCACTGGACACAGTGTTGTACTGATGGACATATTTGATTTGATTTAACATAGAAACATAGAATGTGATGGCAGATAAGGACCGCTTGGCCCACCCAGTATGCCCATTTCCCTGCCTAATGGATAAGCTGCAGATCCTAGTTAACCAACAGCCTACTTCCTCCTACTCCCCACTAGAATTGCCTTATGTCTGTCCCATGCATTCTTGAATTCCCCCATTGTTTTTGACTCCACAACCTCCTCAGGAAGGCCGTTCCATGCATCCACTACCCTCTCCATGAAAACATTTAGTTGGTGAAGGGGGAAATAATATACAGAAATACCTCCTTTTCTTGCAAAGCATTGTCTTTATTTCCTATAAAGCTGCAGTGTTTCTATAATTGAAGACATCAGGCCTAAGTCACAAAAAGCCTTTAGATCACCGCAAGTTGTTGTGTTCTAGAGCTGTGTCAAATCCAGGAGTGCCAAGGACCCTGCACCTAATTCACGATTGGGTAGGGTCTGGTGGCAAACTCCCACAGCATGCAGTAACCATAGTAGTGCACTGAACTGAATGTACACCTGGACAGAGTGCCACAAGCCAAGAGTGGCCATGCAGCAACGTCTCCAGACATTTCCTGGTGGTCTAGCGGACCGCCCTCCACAATGTCCCCTAGAAATAGTCAGTAGCATAATTCCCTTGTGGTCCATTGGACACCCCAATCCCTGATTACCCCCATATATATAATTAACAAATTACCCCCAGTGGACTAGCAGACCCCCCTTCCCAATGTCCCCATGAACTAATTAATTCTTATAAGTACCTGGTGGTCTAGTGGACCCCAGATTTCACCGATATAAATAAATAGTAAACTAAACCCCTTCCTTGGTCGACTAGCGGACCCCCCTTCCCGATGTCCATATGAATTAATTAGTTTTCACAAGTCCCTGGTGGTCTAGTGGACCCCAATCCCCAGATGTTATTCTGTAATCAAATTCCCTGGTGATCTAGCAGCCCACCCCAAAGTCCCGATCTCCCATTATGCCAGATTATGAAATTGTTGGTGGTATAGTGGCCCCCCACCCCCACCACCCCGGCATGCAGTGCCCACCACCTCACTCCCTCCCATCCCCAAATTGAGCTGGCAACTGGTACAGCCCACTGCTCAATGTCATTGTCAGCCATGACTGAGCTCTGAATGAATGTGTACTGTATACAGTACACATTCAGTGGCAGCTGTCTATCACTGAGCACATATTGTATACAGTATGTGCTCATTCAGAGCTCAGTCAGTGGGTGGCTATGGTGGTGAGCTGTGGGCTGTGTCAGTTGCTGGCTTGGTTTGGGGAAGGGGAGTGGGGTGTTGGGACACTGCCTGCCAGGGTGCTGGGCCACTATACCACCAACAATTTCATAATATGGCAAAACCGGGGATCAGGGCCTGGGGGGGCCACTTGATCACCAGGGAATTTGATTACAGAATGATGTCTTAGGGACAATGGTGATCAGGAAGGGGGGTCCACTAGGCCACCAGGGACTTACGGTAACTAATTAATTCATAGGGACATCGGGGAGGAGGGTCTGTTAGTCCACCAGGGAAGAGGTTTAATTTACTATTTATTTATATGGGGTAATCAGGGATTAGGGGTTCAATAGACCACCAGGGAAGTATACTGAAACCCTATTTCTTGGGGACAACAGGGAGAGGGAACCGCGGCACATTGCTGCTACTAGGTCAGCTCTCCTGTTGGAGAAATTTCCAAGTACCCTTAGACTTGCACTGGCTGGTCTAATAGTACTTAGAAATTTGCCATCTGGGGGAGTTTTGTGAATCCCAATTCAGGGGATTTTGGTAGCCTGCATCTGCCACAAGCCCCTGGTGCCATGCTGCAGCCCACTGTGGTGCAATGGTGGTGCAATCCCCCTTTGGTGCAGGCTGTCTGTGGTTGATGCAGGCTACCTTTGTGAATCGCTCCGAGTACATCGTTTGTTGCATAGGGCAATTTGCACCATTCGTTGCGCTGCAAGTCCCTTGCACTGTGCAGGGAGCTTTGAGAATTGGGCTCGTCATGTTTAGTGTTGGCTTATCCCTTGTTGCAGTACCTGAAGTAATGTTATTTCAAGTTATTTATACAGTGTAACTGTTCCATATATACATGGCTGTTTTTAACATGCTTAGTCGTTACACTGCTGTAGATGTTAGAGAAGTGAAGCTTCCTGGGAAAACTGGACAGGTCAATGGGGTTAACACCCCTGCTTTTTATTGAGAAGTGTGGGGGATCTCTAACATTCAGTAAACTGACAGGACCTTGGTTTTACTTCTCTTCTGAGAGATGGCACCTCTAACAACATGGCACTTCCCCCAGAAAACTCTTATACACATACACTCATCATGCTGGCGTGTTGACAGACGGAGAATTTCCAGGTTTTCCTGAGACAAGATTCAAACATTTAACCTTCTGACTCCTAGCTGAGAGCACCACCTGGATTTTAAATTCCAGTGTGGTATGCTTATGAGAGAAGTGGGAGAACAACCCATGCACATGTACAGTTACACACACACACACACACACACACACGCTCATGCACACATGCACTCTCTTTTCTCTACAGATTTGTCAAAAGCATTGAGTTTAACTTTGAGGGTTATAAGAATTAGCTTTCAAGGAAGAGTACTGATGCAGATAATGTATTACACTCTAACATATTTTGTTTTCTATGAACCACCTAAAAACAGCAGCATGCTTTTTAAAGCTTACTTTGCCTCACCCACTGTCAAACAGTTCTCTTCCATTGCCTACCTACAGTGCAATTACAAACAAGTACCATTCCAACACCTTCCTATAGTGCAATTACTAACAAGTATCACAAAATCTACCCATACTGTAATTACAAACAAGTATCATTCCAACATCTACCTATAGTGTAATTACCAACAAGTATCATTTCAACACCTACCTTTAGTGTAATTACTAACAAGTACCATTCCAACATCTAACATACGAACATACTAACATACTATTTGCCAGCAGATTAGGCCTTATGGTCTATCAAGTCTGCTCGAACCTCAGATCCCTACTTGGGTGCCGAGGCCCTCCTCCCCCCTTGTGTTCCAGAAACCCCTATCATCCATCCCCACCCCCCTGGGACAGGCCATCATCTGATACATCCACTTTCTGTGTCTGTCCCACCCTCTCTTGAAGCCCTCCACTGTGGATCTCTGAACCAGCTAGCCAGGTAGTGCATTCCAAGGGTCCACCACCCTCTCAGTGAAAAACCTCCTCCTCTTTTCCCCCCTCTCCCCTCCACCTTCCATCTTCAAACCATGCCCTCTGGTGATACCTCCCTGCTTTAGTCTAAAGATCCCCTCCATGTTTACCCTATTTATTCCCTTGAGGTACTTGAAGACCTCAATCATGTCTCCCTGTCTCTCCTCTCCTCCAATGAAAACAGGCAGAGCTCCTCAAGTCTGTCCTCATACGTCAAATCCCCTAGCCCTCGTATCATCTTAGTTGCCCTCCTCTGTACCCTCTCCAGGAGCTGTATGTCCCTCTTCAAGTGTGGTCTCCAGTACTGTACACAGTACTCAAGGTGTGGTCTAACCAGTCCATTGTACAGTGGCAGAGTCACTTCCTTGCTCCTAGAGGTGATCCCCCTTACGATGCATCTCAACATCCTGTTTGCCTTGCTAGCTGCTCTCCTGCACTGCTCAGAGTTATTCATACATGCATCCACCATGACCCCTAGGTCTTTTTCCCCTATTGAGGCCTCCAGCATCTCCGCTCCCAGGGTGTACCTGTGTTTAGGGTTTCCCTGCCCAAGATGTAACACCTTGCACTTGGTGATATTGAAATTTAATTTCCATGTGTGAGCCCAGCTTTCCAGGGTGTCCAGGTCCCCTTGCAGGGCCAACCTCCCCTCTTCTCCCTCAACTACTGCTCCCATCTTGGAGTCATCAGCAAAGAGACTCATTTCTCACCCTATACCCTCCCTGATGTCCGATATGTATGCATTAAACAGGATCAGACCCAGGACCAAGCTCTGCGGCACCCCACTACCAACCTCTCTAGGGTTCGAGAGCTCCCCACAGACCACTACTCTCTGGGTGTGTCCAGCTAGCCAGTTTTCAATCCATCTGACCATCAAAGGGCCTACTCCCAACCCCATCAGTTTCTCCACCAGACCATTGTGGGGGACAGAGTCAAACGCCTTGCTGAAGTCCAAGAATAATACATCCACAGGCTTTCCCCTGTCCAGTTCTGATGTTGCCCATTTGTAGAACTCCACAAGATTGGTTTGACATGATCTATCTGGCACAAACCCATGTTGCCGACTATCCAGACCTCCCACCTCCTCAAAGTACACCCTCAATCATTCCTTTAGTATACTCTCCATTAATTTTCCCACCACTGAGGTCAAACCGATGGGTCTATAGTTACCTGGTACTTCCCCGACCCCCTTTATGGATTGGCACCACATGCCTCTTGCCAATCCCTAGGTACCCTCCCTGTCTCAAGTGACCTGTTGAAGAGCTCCCAGAGTGCAGCAGTATGTCCGCCATCCATAGTACTCGGATGAATGCCATCCGGCCCAGGAGATTTGTCTTTCTTTAGGTCTTGAGGCTAACCACACCCTTTTGGCGGAGATAGCATCATCCGCCCCTCCACCTTACTGGCCTTTTATCCTTATCCTGATGTGACACCCTGGGGTACCTCTCCTCCTCTTGCTCCATTTCTGTTGCTCCCTGATCCCACTCACTGCCACTTCTATCCCCATCGTGCCTTGCTTTGTAGATATCCCATCCCTCCTTAGTGAACACAGAGACAAAGTACTCATAAATACCTCTGTCTGGTCCCTCACCTCTTCCACCCACCCTCCTTCTGATCTCAATCTGCTGAGATGGCCCTTAGTTTTCTCCGGCTCACCAATGTACCGAAGAACCCTTTCCCTCCATGTATCCCTGTGCCAGCCTGCTGCTTTTACTGGACTTTCCCCCCTCACCATCCGGGTGACTTTTCTAGATGCAAGATGGTACATTTCCTTATCCCTATCCCCTCTTGTTGTTTTATATTTTTTGTAGGCTGCCGTCTTTTCTCTGACTGCTACCTGAACCTCACTGGACCACCAGCATGGTTTATGTGACCTTGCTCCCTTACGTTTCACCTTAGCGCAGGTCCTGACTGCCCCATGAAGTCCCCATTTTATGACCTCCCATCTCCTTTCCACATTTGTCATTGATGTAATCCCCTTCAAGTGAACTTTGAGAATATTTCCCATGCCCACAAAGTCTGCCCCCCCTGAAGTCCACTGCCAGTGTCCTAGATCTCCCCCATGCTTATTTGAAACCAGACAGTATTGTGGTCGCTCCCAGTCAGGGGATCTTCTACAACCAGGTCCCTTACCAGATCCCCATCTGCCAGAACCATGTCCAGGACATGCCCCTCCCTTGTGGGCTCCATCACATGCTGTGTTAAGAACACATCCTGGAAGCCGTCCAGCAGCCTCTGCTCCATGGCCACCTTAGAGGACATACGAACATATGAAATTTGCCAGCAGATAAAGGCCTAGAGGTCTATCAAGTCTGCTCGAATGTGCAGCTAGCACCTCTATCCTGCAGCTGCCCTCCCTCCCACCCTTCCCTTCATTAACCCTCCCCTTGTCCTGTCCCATCCTCATTTGAAGCAGTCCACTGTTCTACTGCATACCACTTCAGCAGGTAACGCATTCCACCCAGCCACCGCCCTCTCTGTAAAAAAGTATCTCCTCATCTCCCTCCTGAACCTTCCTCACTCCAGTCTCATCATGGCCCCTGGTGGCCCTCCCCTTCCTTACTTTGAACAGCCCCTCTGTACCCGTCTTGTTTATTCCTTTCATGTATTTAAAGGTTTCAATCATGTCACCCCTGTCTCTCTCTCCTCCAGTGAGTACATGTTCAACTCCTTCAACCTCCTTTCGTATGATAAGTCTCCCAGCCCCTTGATCATCTTTGTCGCTCTGCGCTGCACCCCCTTCAGTAACTTAATGTCCCTCTTCAGATACAGATGCCAGTACTGCACGCAGTACTCCAGGTGTGGTCTAACTAATGACCTATACAGTGGCAGAATCACCTCCTCCCTCCTCGAGGATATACCCCTTGCAATACAACACAGCATTTTGTTGGCCTTTGCAGCTGCCTTCCTACATTGTGCCGAGTTGTTCATTGACCCTGTAATGAGCACACCCAGATCCTTCTCCTCCTCTGTCTGGGCTAGCTGCACTCCCCCTAGCTGGTAACTCCTCCTTGGGTTCTTCATCCCAAAATGCAGCACCTTGCACTTTTTGGCATTAAAGCCCAGTTGCCAGGTGTCTGACCAGGTTTCAAGCTTTGCCAGATCATCCTGCAACCCCTGCCATCCCCCTAGGTCATCCACCACCGCGCCTACCTTGGTATCATCAGCAAACAGACTGATCTTCCTCTTGATGTCCCATGATATGTCTGCAATGAATATCCTAAACAACACTGGTCCCAACACTGAGCCCTGTGGAACACCGCTGGTCACTGCCCTTGGGTGTGAGCTCCCCACCACCACCACCCTCTGTTGCCTTCCCTGCAGCCAGTTTCCTACCCACCTCACCAGCTTTGCACCCGCCCCTGTGCCTACTAACTTCCTTCCCAGCCTTCCATGTGGCACTGAGTCGAATGCCTTACTGAAGTCCAGATACAGGACATCCACTGCATGGCCCTGTCCAGTTGCATAGTTACCCAGTCACAGAACTCGACCAGCTTGGTTTGGCAGGATCTGCCACGTATGAAGCCATGCTGTCTGCTGTCCTGTAGTCCTTTGGCCTCTAGGAGGGCCACCAGCCTCTCCTTCAGGATAGTCTCCATTAGCTTACCCACAATGGATGTGAGGCTCACTGGTCTGTAGTTTCCTGGTTCATCCTTGGGGCCACTCTTGTGGTGGGGCACCACATGAGCCATCCTCCAGTCCTGAGGTACACAACCCGAATGTAGTGAGGCATTAAACAGGTCTGCCAAAGGTCCTGCAAGGACCTCTGCCAGCTCCTTCAGTACCCTGGAGTGGATGCCATCTGGGCCTGGCGCCTTGTCCACCCTCAGTGACTTCAAACCCTCTTGAACTCTGCTCTCCATGATTTCCCATCTGTCACCACTTCACCCCTGCTTCTGCATTTCTCCCACCTGGTGGCACCCCTCTTCTCTTTAGTAAATACTGAGCAGAAGTACTCATTTAGTGCTTCCACCTTATGCACCTTGCTTCCACCCAACCCCTCTTTCCTAATCCTTACTATGTGGTCCTTACAGCTCCTTTTCTCCCTGATGTACTTAAAGAAGTCCTTCTCCCCCTTCTTAATGCCTTGTGCCAGCCTGAGTTCCGTAGATGCTTTGGCTCCCCTTACTGCCCTTGTCACCTCCTTCGATTCTGTCAAGTACTTCTCCCTGTCCTCCCCCCTTCCTGTTTTCTTGTACTTCCTTAAGGCAGCTCTTTTCCTCCATACCTTTGCCATGACCTCCTTGCTCAACCAGATGGTTCTCCAGTTTGTACCTGGCATATTAAGATCCCCTATCAACACCACTCCTTCCCCTTTTGGTCCACACTGGGTAATGATGTTGTCCAGCAAACCATCCTCCAGAACATCATCCATCCCGGGGGGCCTATACACTAGACCCAGCTTGACCTTATCTCCTGCTGTGGATCGTAAGGTGACCCATAAGGCCTCCACGTTTCCCTCTGCCTCTTCTAACCTAGCAATTTCTATGTCATCTCTAATGAACATAGCCACTCCACCCCCTCTGCCCTCCTTTCTATCCTTCCTAAGCATAGTGTACCCCCGCACGTTTAGGTCCCAGTCATGGTTTTTGTTGGCCCACATCTCCGTGACCACCGCCACATCCACCCGAACAGCATGTCCTCCCTCTGCTCCTCCTGAAACCTCCACCCCAGTCTGTTTCCCCTCTGGGTTTGAAGGCTACTCCCTCATCTGGAGGAGGGCTTCTGGTCAGCCCCACCCTTATCCCTTCCACCCCCTCACAAGTTTAAACCCCACCTTTCTTGAATGTACCTGTAGTGTAATTACTAACAAGCACCATTCCAACATCTACATATTGTGTAATTACTAACAAGTATCATTCCAATAACTACCTATAGTGTAATGAGTACCATTCCAATTCCAATATATACCTATAGTGTAATTACAAATGAGTACCATTCCAACACCTACCTATAGTGTAATTACTAACAAGTATCATTCCCACATCCAGCTATAGTGTAATTACTAACAAATACCATTCCAACATCTACCTATAGTGTAATTACTAACAGTACCATTCCAGTATCTACCTATAGTGTAATTACTAACAAAATCATTCCAACATTTACCTATAATATAATTATTAAAAAGTATCACTCCAGCACCTACCTATAGTGCAATTACTAACAAGTATCATTCCAACACCTACCTATAGTATAATTACTAACAAGCACCATTCCAACATCTACATATTGTGTAATTACTAACAATTACCATTCCAACACCTACCTATAGTGTAATTACTAACAAGTATCATTCCAGCATCTGCCTATAGTGTAATTACGAATAGTACCATTCCAACATCTACCTATAGTGTAATTACTAACAAGCACCATTCCAACATCTACATATTGTGTAATTACTAACAATTACCATTCCAACATCTAGCTATAGTGTAATTATAAATGAGTACCATTGCAACACCTACCTATAGGGTAATTACTAACAGTACCATTCCAACATCTACCAATAGTGTAACTACTACCATTCCAGCACTATTACTAACAAGTATCATTCCATTACCTACCTATAGTGTAATTACTAACAAGTATCATTCCAGCATCTACCAATAGTGTAATTACTAACAAGTATCATTCCAACATCTACCTATAATGTGATTACTAACAAGTATCATTCCAGCACCTACCAATAGTGTAATTCCTAACAAGTGTCATTCGAACATCTACCTATAGGGTAATTACTAACAGTACCATTCCAACATCTACCTATAGTGTAACTACTAACAAGTACCATTCCAGCACTATTACTAACAAGTATCATTCCATTACCTACCTATAGTGTAATTACTAACAAGTATCATTCCAGCATCTACCAATAGTGTAATTACTAACAAGTATCATTCCAACATCTACCTATAATGTGATTACTAACAAGTATCATTCCAGCACCTACCAATAGTGTAATTCCTAACAAGTGTCATTCGAACATCTACCTATAGGGTAATTACTAACAGTACCATTCCAACATCTACCTATAGTGTAACTACTAACAAGTACCATTCCAGCACTATTACTAACAAGTACCATTCCAACACCTACCTATAGTGTGATTACTAACAAGTATCATTCCAGCACCTACCTGTAGTGCAATTACTAATAATTATCATTCAAATATCTACCTATAATGTAATTACTAACAAGTATCATTCCATTACCTACCTATAGTGTAATTACTAACAAGTATCATTCCAGCATCTACCTATAGTGTAATTACTAACAGTACCATTCTAACTTCTACCTATAGTGTAATTACTAACAAGCACCATTCCAGCATCTACATATTGTGTAATCACTAACAATTACCATTCCATCACCTATGTATAGTGTAATTACAAATGAGTACCATTCCAACACCTACCTATAGTGTAATTACTAACAAGTATCATTCCAGCATCTACCTATAGTGTAATTACTAACAGTACCATTCTAACTTCTACCTATAGTGTAATTACTAACAAGTATCATTCCAACATCTACCTATAATGTGATTACTAACAAGTATCATTCCAGCACCTACCAATAATGTAATTCCTAACAAGTATCATTCGAATACCTACCTGTAGGGTAATTACTATCAGTACAATTCCAGCATCTACCTATAGTGTAACTACTAACAAGTACCATTCCAACACCTACCTATAGTGTGATTACTAACAAGTATCATTTCAGTACCTACCTATAGTGTGATTACTAACAAGCATCATTCCAGCACCTACCTATAGTGTAATTCCTAACAAGTATAATTCAAACACCTACCTGTAGTGTAATTGCTAACAGTATCATTCCAACATCTACCTATAGTGTAATTACTAACAAGTACCATTCCAACACTATTACTAACAAGTACCATTCCAACACCTACCTATAGTGGATTACTAACAAGTATCATTCCAGCACCTACCTGTAGTGTAATTACTAACAAGTATCATTCAAACATCTACCTATAATGCAATTACTAACAAGTATCATTCCATCACCTACCTATAGTGTAATTACTAACAGTACCATTCCAACATCTACCTATAGTGTAATTACTAACAAGTATCATTCCAACATCTACCTATAGTGTAATTACAAATGAGTACCATTCCAACACCTACCTATAGTGTAACAAGGTTCAAGGTTCAATGTTTTTATTGTTCAGCAATCAAGCCTTTACAACATACTAAAAGCATAACATTATGTACAAAAAAGGAAAAAATATTATCTAAAATTACATTTAAAATTTTGACACATAAAAATCGATCAACAAATTAATTGTCATAGGCAGAGAGACATTTTCCTTTGTGTTTCAACACCTGATAAAAAAAAAACTTGAAACCATCTTAGCCTCCTCCAATGTCTGAGGGTGAAGAAGTATAAATAAAATATCATATTTTGCGTTCACATATTTAATAAGGAAATCATTTAACAGATTAAACCGCGGGGTTTTATATAAAGGGCAATGTACCGTAATATGATAAAGATCTTCTTGAAAACTCTTGTTACATCTGCAAAACTCCAAACCTGAACTGGGTGGAGTCATCTTATTAAAAAAAGCATATTTAGAACAGATGATTCTCAGTCTTGCCCAAGTAATCATTTTTCTTTCTAATGGGGTCAGACCAAGAATAAGATATTTCTCCATAAATACATCGATTTTATTTTGAGCTAACCATCTGGCCTGACATTGAACTCTAAGGAGCTCCATTTGCTTATCATAGGCAAGCCTAAGTAATTTCTTTTTGACATACTCCTTAAACACATAAGATACTGATATTGATTTCTCCCAATCTATCCAAAGATGAAGCATATTAACACTGCTCAAAATACATTGAATATTTTTAACCCAAGGAGACCTAAAATTCTGTTTATGTCAAGATAATGTTTCTCTAAGGCATAGTAAAGGCATAATATTAGTCTGTTGATTAATAATTTTGACTCAGTAACTCATAAGACATATATCAATTATTGTAACAATAGGCACTCTACCCAATTCAGCCCTAACTATAACATTAGAAGTGGCAAGTGGAACCTGCAATAAAGATTTATAATAGAGAGAAAGTGGGATCTCCAACCATGAAGGGACATTGTTGTTCCAGACCTCTGTGCCGTACAAAGAATAGGATTAATTTTGGCCTCGCCTGACTATCAATGCCGTGAACCAAATATCCTGCATATTTCTGACCAAAACGTAAGAGAGCCCTAACAATCAGTTTTGCCCTTATCACTTGTCCTCTCCAATGCTCTATCCAATTTCCATTCAAAGCAAACTTCACCCCCAAATATGTATAAGAGGATACCACTTCAATAAGTTCGTTATTCAAATAAATCCTTGATTTAATTTGATGTCCCTGTAAGGGTGCAAAAATCAACAGCTTAGTTTTTTCAGATTTATTATTAAATCCAAATGTTTACATTTAGAGCAAAATTGATTTATTTTATTTTGTAGACCTTGAGCAGATAAAGCAAAAATAATCAGATCGTCTGCATAGGCCAGACAATGTACTGGGATAGTCTTAATTTTGGGGGAATCAAGAATATCTATATCTTTATAAGTCAGAAGGGCATCAATATACAAATTAAAAAGAAGGGGAGCCAGAAGACATCCCTGTTTAACTCCCAAAGTTGTACTGAAATAGTCAGAAATGTTGCCCTTGTTATCATATCTAATAGCCGATGTTGTGTGAGAATATAACCTAATAATGGGGGCTAATAAATTTAATGGTACATGTCTATTTAATATCTCCCATAACTTGGCTCTATTAACTGAGTCAAATGCTGCAGAAAAGTCTACAAACACAGCATACAGCTTCATTTTACGAAATGATCTGTATTTTTCTATCAGATGGGCTAGGATGTAAATATTATCTATCGTAGAAAAATCCTTACGAAAACCTGCTTGAAACATCGATAAAGGGGAGTTTGCAGTTATACAATCTTGTGATTTATGTAATATTATTTTAGCGAAGAGTTTTCCATTAATGTCGATAAGACTGATTGGATGATAATTAGATGGCTATAGTGTAATTACTAACAAGTATCATTCCAACATCTACCTATAGTGTAATTACTAACAAGTACCGTTCCAACACTATTACTAACAAGTACCATTCCAACACCTACCTATAGTGTGATTACTAACAAGTATCATTCCAGCACCTACCTGTAGTGTAATTACTAACAAGTATCATTCCAACATCTACCTATAATGTAATTACTAACAAGTATCATTCCATCACCTACCTATAGTGTAATTACTAACAGTACCATTCCAACATCTACCTATAATGTAATTACTAACAAGTATCATTCCAACACCTACCTATAGTGTAATTACTAACAAGCACCATTCCAACATCTACATATTATGTAATTACTAACGATTACCATTCCAACATCTACCTATAGTGTAATTACGAATGAGTACTATTCCAACACCTACCTATAATGTAATTACTAACAAGTATCATTCCATCACCTACCTATAGTGTAATTACTAACAGTACCATTCCAACATCATTGAGCCTACTAAAACAGTGAAAGCTGGTAGTGGTTTCTCCATTCTCACCCTAAATGTCTGCAGCCTCCTTCCTAAACTGGCATCTCTTCAAACTCTCGTTGGGTAAAATAATCCCAACATACTAGCCATTGTTGAAACCTGGCTGTCTCCCAGCACCCCGGATCTTGTGGTCTCCCTTGAAGGCTACAATCTCTTCAGACTCGACCGGGCAAGTAAAAAAGGGGGTGGCTGTGCAATCTACATAAAGGACAACCTCTCCGGTCAGCGTGGCAGTTTCACCCCCACTAATATTCAATTGCAACTTCTCCCTATCAAATTGCTCCTCGGTGCACAAAACAAAGTACTCACAGTGGCCGCAGTCTATATCCCTCCAAAACTCCACCGTACCAGTATCAAGTCAGTACTTGATTTTTTTTTTTTTGTAATTAATCATCTTTATTGTTTTCAGCAACAGCACCACAATACATACATGACCTGGTACACAGAGTTGAGAGCGTGAAATGGGCAACATAAAACAACCAATAGTTAACTCGCCCTTTCAATTGAAATTAACTTCCTCCTCCCCCCACCTCCCAAGGCTACACATAAACAAACCCTAATTTATCAGTCCTGAGGTATTCTGGTGCCCAGGCTTCCACACCATAGGCGTTTCTAAAGAACTCAAAGGCGTATATGTTTTCAGTCTACCTTGCATATGAGCAATATGCTTTTCTAATTGTAACTCCAGGATACACTCTCGATACCACTCCATCAAGAAGGGGGATTTGTCGCTAGACCAATGCCTTAAAATTGTCAGTTTCGCCACAGCTGAAACAAGCGACATTTGGGCCTTTTTAATCTTAGAAGTGCCAGCTGGAAAAAGGCTTATCAGACATACCTCAGGGGTGAACATATTTATTAAGCCAAGGATAGGATCTAAGAGATTATTGATAGCCCGCCAGAAGGCCTGTATTGAAGGGCATGACCATATCATGTGGTACAAAGTATCATCGTCCTTCCTGCACTTCCCACAAAGGGGCGTATCCTTTGCCCCATACTTGCGTAATCGGGATGGGGTTAGGTATAAATGATGCATTATATTAAAATGTACCATCCTCAGTCTATCTTGTTTTATGTATTTATACATTGTGAGCCACAACTTCTTCCACAGACCGGGTACATCAGGTATTCCTAACTCCCTCATCCAGTAAAAACATACCCCTGAGGGAAGCCTAAAGTCCCATTCCTGAAGTGTTTTGTATATCTTAGAAACTGGACATGGTTGAGAGGCTATAGCAAAAAGCGTGTCAATATCTCTGTCCCCATGGTCAACTGGAGTCATCTGAGAAAAAATAGAGGTTAGGGCCTTACTGATTTGTAGCCACTTAAACAGGTCCTGACCCGCAACTCCGAAAGACCTCACCAACTGATCAAAGGGCAGAGGTCTCCCATTCACCCAAAAGTCCGAGACTCTAAGGTGACTTATCTGGGGCCAAAATGCAGTGGACAAAGTCATACCCCAACCTAATGTGAGGATTTTCAAAAATGGGTTGGTTGGCAGATAGGACCATTTAACTGCAAGGTAATCTGCAGCCGCTGAAAGGCCTTTAATGACCATCCCATAGGGTTGTTTTTCAAGGGTTTAGGAATAGCCGATGGAAACCTAGCAGGGCCCGCAGAGGCAGTTCACCCTCTTCGCCAACCCTCGCTCTATGTCAACCCATAAAGGTAAGTAAGTCGATTGCCTGCTCCTTTCACTCCAATAACCCAACTTGCTTATAAAGCTGCGCGTATAATATAGAAAAGAGAGGAGCAGCTAATCCTCCCTTTAACTTCGGGCTGTCAATTTAATATAGGACCTGCAAACTCTTTTCCTGCTCCATATAAAGAGGTTAAACGCCTCTGTAAGTTGGTAAACCACGCCGGGAGGTGTACGCCAACATACCAAAGGGTATAATAATCTAGGCAGAATATTCATTTTATGATATTCAACCTACCCCAAAGTGACAGAGAGCAATGCCACCTATCCATATCCCCATGATGGTTTTAACTAGACTACTCAGATTATTTTTGATCATGTGATTCAGTCCTGTGCTAATATTTATTCCTAAGTACGTGGCGACTTTGCCTCCCAACAGAGCAAGCGACAACAAATCTGCCTTGCCAACTTTGTTATTTAAGGGAGAATCTTACGTCTTCGTGCGATTTAACTTGTAGTAAGATACTTTGGAAAGGAATCAGTTTCCGCCAAGATAGCTGGAACCGAGGTGTCTGGGTCCTCAATATGTAATAGTACATCATCTGCATATACCGAGTGTGTATATATAGCTGGCTTCCCCCACCTGTATACCCTTAATAAAACAGTTTCCTGCCAATCTATGCAATAACGGCTCTAAGTATAGGTTGAATAGTAGCGGGGACAAGGGGCATCCTTGCCTCGTGCCTCGCTCTAGCTTTACTACCGGTGACATTATCCCGTTGCACTTTACTCTGGCAGAAGGAAAGGAATATAGAATTTGAACCCATCTCAGGAACACATCAGGCAAACCAAAGGCAGACAGGGTGGCAAATAGGTAATCCCAGGATACCCTATCGAATGCCTTTTCAGCATCTAATGAAATAAGTATTGCTGGGGTCTTGGCGCCCTTAGCAGTAGTAATAAGGTGTAATAATTTCCTCATATGATCTTGGGGCGATCTCCCCATCATAAAGCCCACTTGTTCCCTACTAACCAGCTTGTCCATAACTTTGGACAACCTGTTAGCTAAAATTTTTGCTAGGATTTTAATGTCCGTATTTAGAAGGGAGATAGGACGATAACTATCCATACTGAGAGGGTCCTTCTCCTGTTTCAGGATTAAAGAAATCGTCGCCTCTAGGAAGCTAGGATCTGATAACCCATTATCAAACCAATACTGAAAAACCTCCTTTAAAATTTGGGATATTAGCGGATGGCAAGCCTTGTAAAAATTACTGGGGAACCCGTCTGGGCCAGGGGACCTGTCTAAAGGCATTTGTTGAATGGCCTGCTGGATTTCTAGAACCGAGATTGGGGCACTCAGAGAGGCCGCTTCTCCCTCAGTTACTTTTGGCAGCACCACTGACCTAAGAAATAGATTAATGTCATCCACGAAGGTTTTGACTCGGGTCTACCGCATATAACACCTGAAATCGACCCAAAGGCATTTGCCATTTCCTGAGGTCATTACAAACCTGCTCCCATCCCCTTGCAATTCGCTATAAAATGGGTTGAATATAAGTGGCGGATGCGCATGGCGAGTAATTTCCCCTCTCTCTCCCCTATGTCTAGGTATTGAAGCCTAGTCCTCAAAAGGGCCAGCTCCGCTTTCTGTGATATTAGACCAGAATATTGGGCCTGCAATTGATGAAGTCTTGCCCAATTTGCCTCAGTTGAGGCACGGGATAGATTACTTTCTACAATCCTAATCGAAGCTAGCAGGGAATCTAATTGCGCCTGCTGTATACATTTCTTATTAGAGGCCATTTTAATCAATTCTCCCCTCAAGGAGCACTTTAAGGCAGCCCAAATTAGGTCCTTTTGAACCACTGAGCCTTGATTACTTTCCAGGAAGCCCTTGATGAAGTCTACAATGTGCCTCAGCGAAGATTCCTCCTTCAGCATCTGACAATTTAATCTCCATTGCGGAGACCGCCTACACCCCACAGCTAGCCGATATTCCAGACTGACCGGCGCATGATCAGATATTACTCTGGCAGAAATATTGGCCCGTGTTACCCCGGGCTTTGCAAGTGAACTAACTAAGATATAATCTATTCGTGAATATGTCTTGTGTACGGTGGAGAAAAAGGTGTATTGCCGTGTCATAGGGTTAATTACACACAAACATCAACCAGAGGCGGCCTTACTAATGAGATCCTTCAGCGCCCTTTGTGCTGGCTATAGACCTCACCTCTCTTTACATGACTCTATCAAGATCATTTTGAAGAACTAAATTCCAATCCCCCCCCAATACCGTAAGTTTCTCAGGGTTGAATACTACCATGTTTAGTAATCTCATGAAAAAGGCTGGGGAATCGCAATTGGGGCCATATATTGAGCCCAATAATATTGGGTGTGACTCTAGCAGGCCATGTGTAATGATGTATCGACCTTCTGGGTCCCAAAACTCTTCCACCAATTTAAAAGGAGTACTCCTTGTTATGAGGATAGCAACCCCTCCCCTATTCGTGGATGTCCCTGCCCCGAAAACTTGCCCTACCCATGCCCTTCTGAAGTAATGAATGTCACCTCTCTTTAGATGCGTCTCTTGAAGAAAGACAATTTGTGCTCCCAATTGACGTAGGTGCCTTAATATAATTTGTCTCTTAACCCTATCCTTGGCTCCTTTGACATTCCAGCTAATAAACTTATATGAGTTGCTCATTATGCCCAACCATCAAACACAGACATAAATGCAGAAAAAATATTTCAGTAAATTGTGCTACGGCACTCTTTAGGTATATACAAACCCCCTGACTTAAGGAATCCTTAACAAATCCTGATGATGTGTAACCTTGGAACCCCACCCTCACTCCCTGGAGTCCAACCAACTCTTTCTGACCCACAGCCCTTCCACCCCCAAATACCAATATCGCCCAACTAAAACCCCCCTGCCCCAATACCACACACATACCCCAGTTCCAAAAAACTGTCCTCCTAAGTATTCAACACCATGTGATTCACTTCTAAGTGGCCCAAACTACTCAACCCCACCCCGGGCCCCCCAATGGTCCCTGCAAAGACTACCCTCTAACAACAGACAAACCTTATTGAAAGATCTTATTCCTAACTATGTAAATGCTCACCCCGATAGGCTTGAGCTGACCATTACCAAAAAAGCAATTTGAGTCATCAGCTATCCTCAACTCGGCAGTATTAATAAGCCAGTGCTAAAATTAATCACCCCCCGAATAACCATTGGTTCCTATATGTAGAAGGAGGAAAAAAAAAAGGGGGAAAGGGAAGGAAATCCTTCATATTTAGGTCTTGTAGACAAGTCTGATGCACATTGGATAACTCAATACTCAGGATCTACTAGGAGAGACCAACATAGAGCCCCGTAAGTCTCCATGCAGTCACCACGGTGTCAGTTAATCAGAATCATAGGGCCATCGCTCTTTCGACTGCTGATACCAGAACATCCAAGATGCGCCCTTCCCCAAGGAGCAAAGTAACTGCTACACATTGCATCAACAAAAATAAGTCCATCCTCAGAAAGCAGGCAGGCTCATATCCTGAAGCGATACGAATCCAACTCACCCCCTCGACATAAATCCGAGTGACCCAAGACAAGAGGGCTTATATACATCGGAGTGCCAGAAACCATGCAGACCAGTGTCCATGTAAAGATAAACAACTTGGATCAACTCCATCCACTTCTAGGATTTCGATTGTAGACAGCCCTGTTCTATTCTGCATAATTTAAGACCGCCAGCAGGGGTCGATTGTCACAGGACTACTAATCACCTCCAAGTTTCTAAGTCAATATTCCTCTGTTGCTTCTCACAGATAGGACTGCCCACGTATCAAAAATTGCCTTCTGGACCCTCGATTTAAACAATTATATCACCACTTGCAGTCCCCCAGTCGAGGGATCCTCCTAACACTAGTCATTTGTAGAGATCTGGGAAAATGACCTTCAGCTCTTGTGTAGCTTGCGCAGGGGATTCGAGTGTCAACCATTTATCCTCGTGCTTTATCATCAATATGGCTGGGTACTTGACCCTGAATGGTTTAGAAGCCGCCACTAATTTAGATACAATCTGGTGCAGCTCCTGTCTTCGAACTCTCGCTGAGTGGGGCAAGTCCTGAGCAATGCGTATCTTCTTACCTTCCCATGTCAGCTCTTTTGCTTCCCTCGCTTTAGAAAAGACATGCTGCTTGTCCAGATAATTCAAGAATTTCAATATTATTGGCCTGGGTGGCTGGCGGGTGCAATGCTCGGTGGGCTCTCTCAATAACATACTCCCAGGAGGACGCCAGCTATTTTACAGCAAAATTTCTGCAAGAAAGTAATTATGACACTGCCTTCTTCCTTTTCTGGCAACCCGATAATTATCAAATTATTCCTTCTACTGCGGCCTTCCAAATCCTCCAGCTTATCTTCTAATTTCTTCATTCTACGCTTTATGTTGATTAACTCAGTCTCGCTCCTTTCTTGTATCTTCTCCATTGATGTGATCTTAGCCTCCGAATCCCCAACCCTTCTAGATAGTGCATCCACTGCTCCTTTAATATCCTGTAGATCCTCAGAGATTGACGTGATAGCCATCTGGAGAGGTTGCATGATCTCCAGAAACCTGGCTTCCGATAAGGCAGCCTCTGGTGTGGCCATCTTGAGAACGCTAGCTGCCTGCTGCTTGGCCCGCTTTGCGGCCTTCTTTCTCCGGTGTCTGAGGAGGGGAGTGCCTCGGGGGTGCTTTCTTCATATAAACTTCCATCAAATCGTCAGTTGCTAGTGCCGGAGAAGTCCACACACTCTCCACCTAGCTAGGACAGGTTTTGGTGTACAAATACCACTATAAAAAGCCAGAATCGGGAGATTGAGAGCGGAGCTCCGGGAGGAGACTGTCTCTGTTTAGGCTGCCATCACGTGACCCCCAGTACTTGATTTTGTAAGCCAGCAACCCCCTGAAAATGAGCTCATCCTCCTTGGGGACTTCAATATAAACTGGCTCTTACAAAGATGACATCCTAGCAGCAAACCTGATGCAGATGGTAACCTCCCCCAACAGGAAAAATTACAAAACTGGTACAAGCACCCTTATTGATTGGGTTCTCACTAATCACCCAGACCGGATAAAAAACATTAAAGTACTCCCTGACTCTCTCAGTGACCACTCACCAGTGTCCTGTACCTGGTCTAATACATTTCTCAAGCCCCCCTCCCCCAAAATTATATCAAGCAGAGTTTTACCTCATGGGAATCTTATCAAACTAAAGACCTATATCCTGCAACTGGACTGGACACCAATCTTTGAAGTGACTGATGTTAATGCTGCACTTGAACATTTCATCACTACCTTTAATACTGCTTGTGATCTGTATGCCCCTGTAAAAAAGCATAAAATCAAAGCACTATCAAATCCATGGATCACTGCCAAACTATTAGCCCAACTCAAGGCTCAGGACCACCTCTGGGCCATAGCCAGGGATGCAGGCTCACCGCATGATACCCTAAAATACAAGCAGGCATGAAACAGATGCACCACACAAATTAGGCAAATGAAGAGCGCCTATTTCAAAAACGCCCTTGAATCCACCTGGGGTGATGGAAAAGCTTTTTGGGACAACATCTGAAATATAATGGGTAAGCCATCAAAATCATCACCCACCATTATGAAAGTTTCTGGATCCACCACTCTTGACCCAAAGACTATTGCTGATGCCCTAAATAAGACTTTCACAGATCTCAGTGGGGTCCTCCCCCCAGATTTCTTCTCGGACTTACCTGTGCCTAAACCAGGTTCACATAACACCCCTCGAGACAAACCACAATTTTATTTCAAGAAAATCAAAGTGCACGAAGCCTATAAATACAGAAAAAAGGCCTGCTCCAAAACTAGAACAAGTAGCGACACCCTAGATCTAAAAATCCTGTCTCTCAACCTGGATGAAGTGATCCACCCCCTTAACAAAATTCTTAATCTGTCCCTTTGCCACAGTCAATTTCCCAACAAATGAAGTCTGCCATAGTCACGCCCAGTACACAAAGGGGGACAAAACCTCAACGAGGACTATCAACGCATCTCAATACTCCCACCCCTCTCCAAAGCGCTTGAACGTAGTGGCAGATCAACTCTCTGACTACCTGGACAAGCACAGTCTACTCTGTAATCAACAGCACAGCTTTAGGAAAGGACATAGTACTACAACAGCCTTACTTGACTTCTCTGGAGAAGTCCACTCAGCCCTGGACAAAGGGTGCCAAGCAGTCACCGGTCTTTATTGACCTTACAAGCTTTTGACACAGTCCATCAGCCTGCTACCTCCTTACTGACCTGCCAAGGCCTGGCTGAGCCCAAGTGCTTGGGTAAAAGTTACCTGTCAAATCGATCACAGGCTGAAAATCTCAAATAAACTCTCTGACTTCAAACCAGTCCTCTCAGGTGTACCACAGGGATCTATTCTTGGCCGCTCCTCTTTAGCCTGTTCTAAACTCCCTCCCAGATTTCTGCCCGGAAAAAATAATCTTATACGCTGATGATGCTGTAATTCTCTCCTCTCATGAAGACCCAAACTCCCTACGTAAAAGCCTGCAATCTGCCTTCCTAGTGTTGAAAAGTGGTTCCTGGATAGTAAACTTGTGCTTAACCACAAAAAAACAAAAGCCATGCTTTTTACCAATCACTAAAACAAAAATAGAAATACTCCACTCACCATATAAACCACTGATGGAAATACACTGGACCAAGTAAATACTTTCAAATACCTTGGCATCACTTTTGACCAAGGGCTCACCTTTGCAACCCACATTGACAACACGGCAAAAACGGTGAACCAACGTCTTGGAATCCTATTTCGAAACCGTCAATTTCTAAGCCAAGCGGCACTGAGGATAACTGTACAGAGTTCCATAATCTCTATCATTGACTATGGCCTTATTATATATGGCTGAGCTACCACCACAGCACTAAGGAGTGTCTCAATCACTCTAAATAAGGCTTGCCGGCTCCTCACTGGGGCTCAAAGACTGACTCACACGTGCGAGCTCTACCAAGAAGCAGGCTGGTTGCAACTGTGAAATCACTTTATACAGTATATCTGACCTGCATAATGGCAAAAAAATCTATCTTGGGTCTGACCCCACTTTGTATCCAAAACCAACTCCTTCTGAATCCTGGCATATGACCCTCCACAAGATCTGTACACCAACCTGTCCTGGTTCCCAGATGTCGGACCACACAGGGACAAAGATCTTTCGCATTCAGGGCCCCAACATGGTTCAATGCTCTAAGGCCACCTGTTCTATCATCAACCTCGCTCAGAGCTTTCAAAACCATGCTCTACGCCTACCTCACCAACACTAGCAACTGTGATTGCATTCGATAAAGTCTACTCCTCCTCAGTGGCCATCCTCACATCCAAGGCCTACTCTCCTTGTCTAATGAGCCCAGACGCATTCTCACTATCCTGTCTGCCACCCAACTCACCTCCCCTTTTTCTCTTCCTTTTTCTGTCCTCTCACCACCACTGCTCACCGCTTTCCCTCCTATCTTGCCTCCCTTGATCCTAATGATCTCCTCTCATTGGAAGTTTTTTTTTTTGAAATTGTCTACTCCCATGAAACTGTTAAAAGCATGTTTATTACAACTTCCTGCCTCAACCTGTACATAGCAAACTTATTATGTAAGTTTTCCATTTTAGTATTACCTGTAATGTCTATTGTATTTGTTGATGTTTCTCTGTGACATGGAACCTTTGTAAAAAAGCCCTGGCACAAAGGTATTAATTCCTAGACCAATAAACTAAACTGAACTAAGCACCTACCTATAGTGTAATTACTAACAAGTATCATTCGAACACCTACCTATAGGGTAATTACTAAGAAGTATCATTCCAACATCTACCTACAGTGTAATTACTAAGAAGTATCATTCCAACACCTACCTATAGTGTAATTACTAACAAGTACTATTCCAACACCTACCTATAGTGTAATTACTAAGACGTAACATTCCAGCATCTGCCTATAGTGTAATTACTAACAAGTATCATTCCAACACCTACCTATAGTGTAATTACTAACAAGTATTATTCCAACAGCTACCTATAGTGTAATTACTAACAAGTATTATTCCAACAGCTACCTATAGTGTAATTACTAACAAGTATCATTCTAACAGCTACCTATAATGTGTGAAAGTGTTGGTGCACCCCCCCCCCCATGTCAGGCACTCCTGGGCATTCTCCTTTCCCTCTTATTAAGGTCTACTGCAGTAGCACCATTTTCTTTAAATCTATCCTTTATTTCCTTTTCTACTTCAGTGGCTCGGCCACCCACTGAAGTATCTTCTGCCTATATTTTCCCCTCTTTTTTTCTTTCTTCCTGCCCAGAATGCCTACAAACTAAAAATATACTTGTTGTGCCTTATAATGTAAAATTCAGTTGTGCTTCTGTAATGTTGCATCATATGTGTCTTTCCGAGCTTGTAATTTTTGCTGAGCGATCCTCTGTTGTGAGCCCAGACCCTAGTTTGGTGCCCAGCGTGGCAACCCAGTCTAGAACTCGCTCACTCTGCAGTCTGGGCTTAACTGCCAGATGATACCTGGGAAGAAATGCCAGTATGTTTGGCACTGGCTCTCGCGCTGTCCCCATCTCCTGCAGAAGCAGCTCAGCAGCTCCTAGAGATATGTCCTGGTTCCCAATGTTATGTTTCTGCTGTGAAACACACAGGGTGCACCTCGTGACTGTGTGAGAGGAAAGTTGTGCAAAATGCGCTCTGTGAGTTGTGGGAGTGGAGCTTTCTTACACAAGTCTCAACTTGCAAAATAGCAAATGCCAGAAATTGAAACCACAGGCTTGCACTTACTGTTTTACATTTCTCTTTCTCTCCTCTGTATGTAAAATGAAGAAAATGCTGGTTCCTTCTTTTTTTGAAATGGGAGACAGAAATAAGAATCTAAACAGTGTGAAGCCTTTACAGAAGCTCTGCCTGCGGCACTCTTTAGCATTATAGCACTACCTTGCTGTTATTTTTCTGCTTATTTTTACTGTTATTGTGTTGAATAAAAATAGAAACAAAAGCTGTGCCATATTAAAGGAAAGTGCTAGATATTTCTTTTCTTTGGAATTATGTTTAATGCAAGTTTCAGTGAATAAATACAGAGAAACCAAAGAGCAGGTAACCAAGAAAAGATAAGGATGTTTCTATCCTATCTTCTACCTCTATGTTCTTGGTGCCTTTATAGGAGTCAGCAGCCCCAATCAGAGACATGTCAATCTCTTAAAACTGGGTGGAGTTATGAACCCTTATGTTTGATTAACTCTCAAAACTGCTTTCTTTAAAATGTATTAACATACTTCATGCTCACTCTCTTGTAAATATATAAGACTGCTGATGCTTTTCCTGTCCACCAGATTCACTATGTATTAGTATAGTTTTATATTAATTTGTATTAGATTAGGGGCAGAGCAGGTGGATCAGGTGACCAGAGATTGCTATAAAAAGCATCACTGGAAGCTAAGCAGAGTCAGTTCAACCTGTGTTGCTGTGACAGGAAGACCTCTGCCAGATGATTATAGAATTGCTGCTGTTAATATTCACTCTGCAGTTGGTGCTGTTCTATTATTTTCATTTTATTTTCTGTTCTTATTTTCACTTATGTTCATAATAAATACCACACTACCAGTGTGTTTTACACTTTAAATGTCATGTCTGTGTCTCAGTACCCACACTTCAAGACAGTTGGTGGCAGTGGTGGGATTACTGATTGTCCAAGGCTTGGTGGGGGAAACCAGTATGGGTACCAGCTCTGGTATCAAGAGACAGACAGAAATGGAGAATGACGGTGAAGAACAGAAGAGTGACATGGCCACAGGTGTAGTGACATGATCACCAGGTTCTGAGAACTGGAGAACCTTTACTGACCAGATTGGGTCTGTGCATCTGGAGGCATACACCAAAAGAGAAGTCGGAGACCAGCCTTGATGTGGAGGAATGGGACCACAAGGAGAAATGTCATGTCACCATTGAGGAACCTCCTGAGGGAGTCCCCGAGTTATTGAGGTGGTTAGCCATCCAACAGCTGGAGATGGAACAAGAGAAAGAATGTGAGAGATGGCAACAAGACCTAAGGTAGGCTGAAACCATACAGGTTTTACAGAATCTGGAGGTCAGACACACAATAATGGTGATGGGTCTAGTCCAAAAGACATTAAGCTTACAAAAATGACTGCCTCTGATGACATTGAAGGCTATCTCACTACTTTTGAGAGAGTTGCCAAAGCTTATGAGTGGACTCAGTCCCAATGGGTGGTGTGTCTTGCACCATACCTTACAGGAAGAGCTCATCTGGCATACAGTAATATGGACTCCCGTAATGCAACATCATATGAACTGGTTAAAAAAGAAATACTGAAGAGGTATGATATAAATTCTGAAACATACAGGCAAAGATTCAGGAATTTTAAATACCGGTCAAGTGCTACCCTTAGACAGACTTTTACCTAGCTAAGAGAACTTTGTATTAAATGGTTGCAACCTGAGGGGAAGACTGTTTCTGATATAATAGAGACAACTGTATTACAGCAGTTCTTCCAGATATTACCATCTGAAGTGCAGATATGGGTTAGGAAACATAACTCTGAGACAGCTGAAATAGCCATCACCCTAGCTGAAGATTGTGTCTGCCCACCCAGCATACAAAAGGGTAACCCTCAAGTACCAGAGAATGCATCCCCTAAAGCAGTACCTGTGATAACCAACCAGAACATTCATCAGGATAAAAGTGATGGAAGGTCTGAGAATCAAACTGGTACTGGTGGAAGGACCTTCCCACCAGACATAATTTGTAGAAATTGTCAAGGGCAAGGACACATAGCGAGATTCTGCCCAAACAAGAAAAATCCAGCTCACTTTGCCCTCCTGAATACTGGTTATTACACGACTGATGTTCTGGTGGATGGTAAGCCTTCCATAGCTTGGATAGACTCTGGGAGTAAGCAGATCTTAGTCTGAGCAGAGTTATTGAGTCCCCAGAAACAACAGAACAAGGGTTCTATGATGTCTGTAGTTTGTATCCATGGGAGCATCCACTTGTATCCATCCATGGACATCAACTTACAGGTCCGGGGCAAACATAAACTGTCAGCAGGACTAGTACCTCATTTAACTGTGCCTGTTGTTATTATAGATGATTTTCCAGGTTTTCCATCTTTAATAGCAGACCAGGGGATTATTTCTGTTGTAACAACCAGAGCCCAAAGCAAGAGGGAGCAATTGCTTGGGGAGGTTTTTCCTTTTGAAGAGGAGGTGATTGGGGAACCCAGTAAAACCAGGAAGACTCTGAATGCCAGGAAGACACTACAGAGACAATGGCATTAGGAGAAGAGGGGTTTAACACCAGAAAATGCGTCATCAGTATTTGTTAAAGCTAATGTGGTTCAAGAACAGCAAAATGATGCTAGCCTAACCCTGTTCTTTCAACAGGTGGGGAAACCACAGAAACCTGGAGAGCCAGAGATGGTGATACAGAAACAATTGTTGTATAGACACTGTACCAATCCTGTGACAAAAGAAAAGATAGAACAGTTAATGGTTCCCACATGTTTCATGGATACATAGATACATGGACAGTGTCGGCAGATAAGGGCCTATGGCCCACCCAGTCTGCCCATTTGAGCTTGTAAGTTCAGTTTGTTTTCCTAGAAGTCTGTTGCCCCTTACCCCTGACCTCCAGAATTCCTTTATGTCTATCCCATGCATTCTTAAATCCCGTGATTGTTTCAGCCCCCACCACTTCCTCTGGCAGGGTGTTCCACTTGTCCACCACCCATTCTGTGAAGAAATTCTTTCTCATGTTTCCTCTGAATCGTCCTCCTCAACTTCATCCCATGCCCTCTAGTCCTGGAACATCTTTTTGCTTAAAAATAGTGTTTTCCTGCACCTATTCCTCCCTGTAAGATACTTGTATGTCTCTATCATATCCCTCTCTCCTCCTCTCCTCCAGGAGTACATGTTCAGTTCCTTCAACCTGTCTTCATAGGACTTGTGATGCAATCCATGCACCATCTTTGTTGCCCTCCTCTGAACCTTCTCTACCCTGTCTATGTCCTTACGTAGGTATGGTCTCCAGAACTGTACACTGTACTCCAGGTGGGGCCTCACTAGTGTCTTGTATGGCGGAATTATGACCTCCCTTTTCCTGCTGGTGATGCCTGCCTATACATCCAGCATTCTATTTGCTTTACCTGCTGCCTTGTCACAGTTTCCTTACCTTGAGGTCATCAGAGATGATAACCCCAAGATCCTTTCCTGCTTGGTGCATGCTATATCCTCACCCCCAACTGATATATTGTGCCAGGGTTTTGTGCCCCATATGCATTATCTTGCACTTCTTTGCATTGAATTTCAACTGCCAACCCCTGACCATTCTTCAAGTTTCTGCAGGTCGCTTCTCATTCTGTCTACACCCTCTGGTGTGTCTACTCTGTTACAGAGCTTTGTGTCATCAGCGAACAGTGAAATTCTGCCTTCTAGGTCCTGCTAATGTCACTGATGAAGATGTTGAATAGGACCGTCCACAATGATCCCTGTGGTACCCCACTGGTCACTCTTCCCTCTGTGGGTGACAGCCATTTACCACCACCCTCTGTGTCCTGCCACCCAGCCAGTTACCTACCCACCACACTACTGTCCTGCCCACCCATATTCCCCAGTTTGTGTAATAGTCTTCTATGTGGCACAGTGTCAAAGGCCTTGCTGAAGTCCAGATAGGCCATGTCCACTGCCCTCCCCTGATCCACCTCCCTAGTCACCCAGTCAAAAAATTCAACGAGGTTGGTCTGACATGACCTCCCCCTGGTGAAACCATCCTGCCTTGGGTCCTGTAGTCCATTGACAACCAGATGTTCCACCAATCTCTTTCAGTTTCAGACAGGACCTACTATTTTTGAGTCATGATTTACCATGGGCTGGACACGCTGGGAGGGAGAGGACACTGGGCAGGCTGCAACAATGGTTCTTCTGGTCTGGCATCCATGAAGACATTGCCCATTACTGTAGGGAATGTAAAGAGTGCCAGTTGATGACCCACATAGGAAAAAAGGACACAGTCCCCTTAATACCCTTGCCCCTTGTTTCAACTCCCCTCGAAAGAATTGGAATGGATATAGTAGGACCCCTGAACAAAAGCTCAAAAGGGAACAGGTTTATTTTAGTCATATGTGACTATGCGACTAAATATCCTGAGGCCATCCCCATGCATTCAGCTACTACACCTAGAATAGCGAAGAAGTTGTAAAAATCTTCAGTCACGTGGGTATCCCCAGGAAGATCCTTACTGACAGGGGAATTAATTTTACTGCAGTCCTGCTCAAAGAGCTTTATCGCCTCCTAAATATAGTAGCGATTAGGACATCTCCCTGTCACCCACAAACTGACAGGCTGGCAGAACACTTTAATCAAACCTTGAAGCGTATGCTAAGAAAGTTTGTAAATGAAGAAGGGAAGGATTGGGACAAATACCTGCCATTTGTATTATTTGCCTATCGGGAGGTCTCTCAAGCCTCTACAGGCCACTCCCCATTTGTACTATTGTATGAAGGAACCCTCGGGGACCCCTAGACATAGTAAAGGAGTGTTGGGAAGAGGGACAGGATCTGAAGTACCCTGGGATAGGGGCATATATGACACAGCTAAGGCAGAGACTAGTAAAATACACCTAGACAGCCCATGAAATTAACAGCCAGACCCAAGAAAGGCAAAAATAAAAATATGATAAAGGCACTGGGACAAAAACTTATGCAGAAGGGGACTGGGTGTTAGTACTTTTACCCTCTTCACCCAACAAATTGCTGATGAAGTGGCAAGGACCCTACCGGATCATAAGACAAACAGGCCCTGTCAAATATGAAGTGGAGACTCTGAATAAAAAGCCAGGGAAGAAAGTGTATTGTGCTAATCTTTTAAAAAAGTGGCATGAGAGAACCCCAGCTAATTTAGGCTTATTGGCACTACCCGAGAGTAAGGAGACTGATTTAGAAGTAGCCAACACCCGCTTGGAATCCACCAATGGGGTCAATAAAGTAACCATAAACCCTTCCTTAGACCCTGTTCAAAAAGAGGAATTATAGGCCCTTATCCAGAAGTATCCCAACACCTTCACCAGTCTCCCAGTTAGAGCAATTGGAATAGAACATGTAATACAAACTGATTCACCCCCCTTGAGGAAGAAACCGCATAGGCTCCCTGAGAGGGTTAGAAATGAGGTCCAGCAAGAAATGAAAAAAATGTTACACCTAAAGATTATCGAACCCTCCACAAGTGCTTGGTGCTCTACCCTCATGGTAGTACCAAAAAAAGAGGGTGGTATACACCTATGTCTTGATTTTAGGGGCCTGAATCAAGTCTCACAGTTTGATGCGTACCCCATGCCCAGGGTGGATGATGTAATAGATCGTACTGGTAATGCCAGATACATATCCACTCTAGATCTCACTAAAGCATACTGGCAAATCCCCTTGGAAGCATCCTCCAAGGAGAAAGCTGCCTTTCAGACACCAGTGGGACTGTTCCAGTTTAAGACTATGCCCTTTGGACTACGTGGAGTGCCCACAACTTTCCAGAGATTTATGGACCAAGTGCTGGCACCTCATGCTAATTTTGGTGTGGCTTACTTGGATGATGTAGTCTTGAATAGTCCAGACTGGAACACCCACATGCAACATTTAAGTGCTATGATTGAGGCTATTAAACAGCAGGGATGACCATTAATCCCGCAAAATGTGCCCTAGCCATGAACGAGACCAGGTATTTGGGCTTTGCATTCTACAATGGGGTCATAAAACCTGAAATAAATAAGATGGATGCTGTAGCAAATTGCCCCATACCTGAAACAAAGAAGCAGGTCAGATCTTTCTTGGGTCTAGCAGGGCTCTACAGGCATTTTATTCCCAACTTCACCACTACGGCGGCTCCATTAACAGACCTCACCAAAAATAAATATTCCAATCACATTAAGTGGAATCCTGAATGTGAGGAAGCTTTCTAGAGTATCAAAGCCGCTTTATGTTCCTCCCCGATGCTTAAAAGTCCTGATTTTAATCACCCCTTTACTGTGCATACAGATGCCTCTGGTGCTGGAATAGGGGCTGTTTTAAGTCAAGACATAGGGGGAGAGGAACATCCCATTTTTTTTATCTCCCGATAGCTACACAATAGAAAAAGAAGGTACTTGACAGTAGAACAGGAGTGTTTGGTGGCTAAATGGGCCATTGAAGCCTTGCACTTTTATTTGTGGGGAGCCCCCTTTATGCTTGTTACAGACCATAATCCTTTGTGTTTTATCCAACAGATGAAGGATGAAAACAATAGGATTATGAGGTGGTACCTGGCTCTTCAAGCCTATAAATTTGGGGTAAAACACAGAGCAGGAGTCCAGCACACCAACGCTGATTTTTGTCCCGGTATGGGGCTAATAGTAAAAAGAGCGACCAGAAATGAATAACCAGATGCACTTAAGAATGTATGTTTTCTGATACTAGACACACCAGGGTAAAATTAGTTATTACAGTTGTGCGACATCTTGACATCTTGTAGGGGCATCTGTTAATGTCCTATAAGATTGCCTGTTTTATGATGTCTTAGTAAGGGACCCTGAGGTGGAGCTTCCAAGAGAAGGGTGGGTGAAAGCTCCATCTGACCCATAGTAAGGGTAGGTTGTCTTAAAAAACAGTTTATTTAATGGTTTTCATTTAACCATGGGGGTATGTGAAAGTGTTGGTGCCCCCCCCCATGTAAGGCACTCCTGGGCATTCTCTTTTCCCTCTTTTTAAAGTGTACTGCAGTAGCACCCTTTTCTTTAAATCTATCCTTTATTTCCTTTTCTACTTCAGTGGCTCAGCCACCACTGAAGTATCTGCTGCCTATACTTTCCACTCTTTGTTTTCCATTCTTCCCGCCCAGAATACCTGCAAACTAAAAAGGTATTTGTTGTGCCTTATAATGTCAAATTCAGTTGTGCTCCTGTAATGTTGCATCATATGCATGCTTCGGAGCTTGTAATTTTTGCTGAGCGATCCTCTGTTGGCAGCCTAGACCCTAGTTCGGTGCCCGGCGTGGCGTCCCAGTCTAGAACTCTCTCATGCTGCAGTCCAGACTTAACTGTCCAACGGTACTTGCGGAGAAATACCAGTATGTGTGGCACTGTCTGCCATGCTCTCCTCCTCCCCCCCCTCACAGAAGCAGTTCGGCAGCTGCTAGAGATACATCCTGGTTCCCACTGTTAAGTTTCTGCTGTGAAATATGCAGGACACACCTCCGACTGTGCAAGAGAAAAGATGTGCAAAATGTGCTCTGTGAGTTGCGGGAGTGGAGCTTTCTTGCCCCAAGTCGCAACTTGCAAAATAGCAAATGCCAGAAGTTGAAACCACAGGCATTCAGTTGCTGTTTTACATTTCTCTTTCTCCCCTCTGGATGCAAAATGAAGAAAATGCTGGTTCCTTCTTTTTACGTTCGCTTGCACGCATGCGCAAGGAACGTCTTGGGAGAATGGGACACTTTGGAGGTGTGCCTGTCCTGTGCAATCCCCTGCTCCATTGAGCGGGTGTGGCGGTCCTGCACCAATCGATGCGGTGCTGTGTATGACAGAGGTGGTCTTCTCTTCAGAAAACCACCGTATGCCCCCAACAGCGTCACCCCAAATCTTTGGTGCCGCTGGGAGCCCACCCCAGTGTGGCAAATGTCCTGCATCGCCTGCCGATGGGGTGCCCAATCCCGTCAGCTCCACCTCCCAGAAACAACTTTCCCTGCTGCCGCTGGAGCCACTCGGCGTGGCAAACGCCCCGTCGTCTGCCGATGGGGGTGCCCAATCCCCTGTCAGCTCCACACCCCCAAACAGCTTTCCCTGCTGCCACACTGGGAGCCCACCCCAGCGTGGCAAACGCCCAGCGTTGCCTGAGTAAAAAAAAAAAAAAAAAAAAAAGAAAATGTTCCATCGCTGTCTCCCCACCCCCTCCCACAACCTGCACCCACCCACTGCTCACCCTGCCTCCCCACACCCCTCACCCCATACTTACCTCCGGAGCTTGGCGACGATCATCGCTGGACCGGGAACACGTCTGCACTCTTCAAAGCCAACCGCGAACTGAGGAAATGCTGGTAAGCTGTATAATGGGCTAGATGGGGTTTTCTCAACTTTGTTGCATATCTCAGGCATTTTTTGGAATTTTTGCACCAAATTTTCAACATGGGGGTTTGGGACCCCTTCTCATAGATTCTGTCACTGTCATGGCGTTAGTATTCGGGCCGAAGGGTGATTTCACAGTCACTGCGTGAAATCACCTTCGGTACCCGATGAACTAATGGCAGTGCCAGAATTCATAAAGGTGAGCTCTCAAAAGCCTATTTTGAAAATTTGGTGGAAAATCTAAAATGACGTTCTGACGGGCATTATGCAGTTCCTATGCAGGCTCGAAGTTCATGAATTTTCAATATTTTCACTCCAGATTTTCAACATTGCCATTTGACCACACCTCCTTATGAGCAGTATAGCTGTAATTTTTCACATCCTGCCCAAATGTGTTTCCACCCATGTAGCGAATAATGGCACAGTCGGTGTGCGAACTCAATGAAGTGGGACATATTAAGAAAAACTTACAGTGACACTGTTCATGAGCAGAGGTCTTAAAATGACTATGTTGAAAATTTGGTGAAAATTCTAAAATGACTATTTCGGCGTGCATTCGCAGTTCTCGCTTTTCATCAGTTTGCAATTTTCAATATTTGCACTCAATGACTTCCAAATACCTAAACAGCATATAGAAGCAAGCAACATTCGGCATTGACAAATGCTTGTACTTCTTTGTCACTGATTTTTTTTAAGCCATGTCCAAGTGCCAAATACCACTGCAAATACCTGCAAGCGAACGTTCGGCATTGACAAATGCTTGTTTGAAATGGGAGACAGAAGTAAGAATGTAAACTATGTGCAGCCTTTACAGAAGCCCTGCCTATGGCACCCTTTAGCTTTAGAGCACGTCCTTGCTGTTATTTTTCTGCTTATTTTTAATGTTATTGTGTTGAATAAAAATAGAAACAAAAGCCGTGCTATATTAAAGGAAAGTGATAGATACTTCTTTTCCTTTGAATTATGTTTAATGCAAGTTTCATTGAATAAATACAGAGAAACCAAACTGTAAGCAACCAAGAGAAGATAAGGGTGTTTCTATCCTACCTTCTACCTCTGTATTCTGGGTGCCTCTATAGGAGTCAGCAGCCCCAATCAGAGACTGTATTATAGGAAGCCACCTGTCAATCTCTTGAAAGTGGGTGGAGTTATGAACCCTTATGTTTGATTAAGTCTCAGAAATGCTTTCTTTAAGATGTATTAACATACTTTATGTTCATTTTCTTGTAAATATATAAGAATGTTGATGTTTTCCCTGTCCACCAGATTCACCAGACTATGTACTGGTATAGTTTTATATTAATTTGTATTAGATTAGGGGTGGAGCAGGTGACCAGAGATCCCCTATAAAAGGCATCCCTGGAAGCTAAGCAGAGTCAGTTTGACCTGCGTTGCTGTGACAGGAAGACCTCTGCGAGATGATTGTGGAATTGCTGCTGTTAATATTCACTCTGCAGTTGGTTCTATTCTATTATTTTCATTTTATTTTCTGTTGTTATTTTCGCTTATGTTCATAATAAATACTGCACTACCAGTGTGTTATACACTTTAAAAGTGGTGTCTGTGTCTCAATACTCACACTCCAGGATGCAGTGTAATTACTAACAAGTACCATTCCAACATCTCCCTATAGTGTAATTACTAAGAAGTATCATTCCAACACCTACATATAGTGCAATTATTAACACATACCATTCCAACACCTACCTACAGTGTAATTACTAACAAGTATCATTCCAGCACCTACCTATAGGGTAATTACTAACAAGTATCATTCCAGCACTACTAACAAGTATCATTCTAACACCTACCTATAGTGTAATTACTAGGGCTGTGCAAATACCTTTTCCCAAATATTCAGTATTTGGGTCCCAAGTATTCATTATTCGGTATTCAGCCAGAAAAGGTGTTTTTTTTTTAAGAAAACTTTAAAAAAGCACTTCAGCAACACCATTAATCACCCATTGAACCTGGTACACCTCAATGACACTTCAGCCACCAACACTGAGCTCTCACTAATGCAACACAAGATTCATGTGGCACATTCGATCCACCACACCACCCACACAGTACTCCGAAAACAATATCAAGCATTGCATTGGGTTAGCACTAGAGGGTATTCATGGTCACAGACACAGGGTAGAAGGTGCTTCAGCCATGGGCATAGGAATAGTGGTAGCAGTGGCTGCAGTAGTGGTGACAGCTGAAAGGGTGGCTGCTGCAAGAACGGCACTGGTGGTAGTGGGAAGCACACTGGCTGCTGATGTAGCAGCCATAGTGGTAGCAGTGGGGTCACTGGTGGTGGTTTCTGCTGCTTGCGGCACAAAGCATGTGTAACCCCCCTGCAAATGGGGGTTCCCAAAAGACTTCCAGGAGCTTGCTTGAATGCTCCAAGCCTGAATGGTGTTTGGCGTTTAAGCCATTTATCAGTGAGTGTTTTTAGAACCTCTGGCACTGTCTCTTTAAGAGCTGTCTGCTTGCAGACATAATTAGTTTGTATGGGGGGACTGTGTGCTTCTCTGTTTGAGTACCACTCGAACTGCTGCCAATTTACTTCATTTTTGCAGTCACTAGGAGTGCAAAGGGAACCTATCTGAAAGATGTAACTGTTTGCCAGAAATTATTTAGAGTAATAATGAAATTACAGTTTGTCTAACCTGCTTTCTTTGCAGTCAGAACTGTGTCTGCTAGTTCCCATTCTAGTTTTGAACTGCTGAACTGGACCAATCAGTGTGGGGTAAGCTAGCTCTAAAATGGTGCCTTGAGACGAATCAGAACTTGGACTCATAATCTGAGCCAGCCACAAGAGGATTGTATGGGCAGTGACTCTGGGAGATGTAGTTTAGACTTCAGTGCCTTTTTGGACCAACAGCAGCAGTCTATTGTGGTGACAGCCAATCCAGTCAAGAACTGGGAGGAACTCAAAGGAAGTGCCAGTTTTCAGTTGGAGTGTGAGTTGAGCTTTGGCAGTGAAGAAGGAAGGAGCCCTGTGCTTTTTCAGTGTGCAGTTTAGTCAAAAACGTGTGTAAGGCCCAGAGTTCGGTCTGCAGCTTGTGTAACAGCTTGTTAGGACTAGAATCCGTCCTGTGAAAGAATCAAAGGATCTCTGAAGGTAGAAACCAGGCTCACCCTGTAGAAGACTGGAGGAATTGCTGAAAATTGCATTCGGTCTGTCAGAAACTGAATCTGCTTCGTGTTCTCCCGGTATTGTAGTAATTGGCGATCGGATACAGATGCAGCCTGCCTGGTATGGTGCTTTCTTATATGGATGTGTGAAGAGGTTTGTGTACCTCAAGTGAGCCCTGCTGACATTGAAGGACCCTATCTTATTTGGAGGTCGTGAGTACTAATTCAGGGTCGCCCCTGTTGAATTGCCACATTAAATCCAAATGGAATTACTGTACTGCTGACTGTTTAATTCTCCTTTTCTCTGTGTGAAAGGGCCCTACCAGCTGCCAGGTTTGGACTAGCCACTAGGGCTTGGGTACCCAGGGACAGTAACTGATAGGGATAGGCCTGTGCACAGAGCCATAGGTAGATTATTAGAGTGATAAGCTAATTAACCTGATTTCCCCTGTCCTTGTTATATTCCCCTAAATAAATCAGAGCTGCTTGTTTCAGCAAAGTTATACTGCCTGAGGTATTTGTCTATGTTAAAGTACTGTACTGTGATTGTTGCACTGTATCTCATTTCACAGGAGGTCCCAGTGCGGAACCAGACCTGGGGGTAAGTGTATACTGTGAGAAGGTAATTCTGATATATTGTGTGGGCCACTAGTGGGAAGAAGGGGTTGCAGTGTCCCAGAGGGCTGTGACCAAGTTAGTTTAACTATTTCAAACCCTGACCTCTGGGTGGAGGCACCCGCCATTGGATCAGGCCCCTCAACCTGTGGTGGCAAATCAGGCAGGGGTAGTAGCCCTGGGATAGCGCCATCTAGGGGTTACATCTTGGAGGCTCACCGCTGGGATTGTGTGTCCTCTAGTGGCCATATTCTGAACCACTGTTAAGAAAAAAATGGGTACCCCGACAGAGTGGCTGTGCACCGGCTGGTGGAGTGGTGTACTGGGGAGGAGATCGACCCCCAAATGCTATGCTTATCCTGGACATCCCCTGGGTATCAATCACGGACACTGTGCAGGTGACTTTCCAAGGTGGAAGGTTTACAAAACCCTGTGGTGGTGGGTGGCATGCTAATCTGCTCACCCACACTTTCCTGGCCCTAGTAGAGTTTAAGGATCCCATAGATAGCTCCAAAGTGCCACAGACCATTACCCCAGAGGAGCCCTCACTGCTTGGAGAGTGATAACTAAGGACAGTGAAGACCGGGAGAATCAGCCCCACCACTATCTGAAACTTTTGAGGAGAAATTTGCTGAATGGTTGCTGGGAGAGGAAAACTGTGGAGGACTTGAAGAAACTATTCTTGCCACCAAGGTGTTCCTCCCCCAACACCCTCTTCTGCTCCAGTGCCCGTAATGGTGGCTGAACCAATGCAGACTCCCTATTTCTGCACCTGCCATTAGTCACGACTCTTACAGAAGGTTGAGGATCTTCTCTGGCACCTCCCCACCCCCAGGGGAGGATGACTGGGAGACCTGGATAGACTATGTTGCCCCAAATGCTAGAATGGCAATGCCTTGAAGGCGAAAGCTTAAAGAGGGTTAGTGAGAGCCCGAGGTCCTGCCCTGGCTACCATCCTGTACAAACGGGCCAGTAACCCTGAAGCGACTGCACAGGCCTATCTTGAGGCCTTGGAGAATGTGTATGGGAGCCCAGATTCTGATGAGGACCTATGGTGGAGAGTAAGAGATGCACAACAGTACCAAGGGAGTTGTTGTCTGTGTATGTATCTCGGCTGGAAAAATTGTTGCAAGAATGCCTCAGAAAAGGTAGTTTGCCAGCGATTGAACTGGACCAAACCAGGCTGGACAGGATCCTTAAGTCTGCCCCTTCTCAGAACTGCTGTTGCTTCAGTTCGCCTGGCAGATCGACTGGAATCCCCACCCTCCTATGATGAGTTAATGAGAGAAATTGAGGAGTTGAGAAAAGACGACCTCGGGAGGACCTGCACCAATAGCTGCGGCTACGACCCGAGTGACTGAGGTGACCCATCAATGAAGTTCAGGGGCAGAGGTTGGCAGTCAATGAGTGCTCTGACAAGGAAAAAGATATGCCACAATGGGGCGAACTGTTGAGAGAGATCCAGAATTCAAAACAGTCCTTTATGAAGGCCACGCCTGCAAGTACAGGCCCCTGACCTATATCCGACTGCATCTGCTATGGGGGTGGGGTACCCACCATGTATCTCCTGCTGATAACAGCTCAAACTCAATTCCTTGACCATGGAAGTGGAGAAGCTGACAGAGATGTCTCCAAATGCTTATCACGCCTTGGGTCAGAGATGGCACCAAGTTTCCAGTTAATGTCACCGCCCTGGCTCCCAGTGTGACGCCTCGGCCAGCTCAAACTCAGAAAGTATGTTTTGCTATAATTGTGGGAAAGATGGGCACATGAAAGGATATGCCAGTCCCCAAAGACACTGACAAAGTTGCATATAGGCTACAAGGAGGCTTGGAGAAGAAATCAGTGGTTAAGAGGTGCACGACACTGATCCCAGTGAGGGCACCAAAATGCTAATTCACGTCCTTTTGTGGCGAGGTCAGTTGCCCAGGCCCCCTACCGCCTCTCCAGACTGGTCCAGAATAGTGGGTCCCTCCATGGAGACCACTGTAAGGTGAATGGAGTGTCTACAAAAGAGCTGTGATAGACAGTGGCTCCCAAGTGACAATTATGTTCCAGGATTGGTATCAGAAGCATTTGTCAGGCGTACCCTTACAACCATTAGAAGGACTGCATGTATGGGGTTAATGAGAAGGCCCCCTATTCCGGTATATCCGAATTTGGCTGTCTTTCCCCACCTCCGTGGCTGGAGTGGCCAAACAAGTAGAGACCCTAGCCTTAGTGTGCCCCCACTGGACTGTATGATGGTGTCCCTTTGTTGATTGGAACAAATGCTCATATGTTCGGAAGGCTGGCACAGTTGTGTTACTATAACAAGGGTCAAAGACTAGTAGAGCTTTAAGAGTTCAGCTTTAATTAAGAAGGCCTATGAGGCACAGAAATGCTGAAAAACAGAACCAGAGGAACAGTCGAATTAGGTGGAAGAAGGATCCTGAGTCTCTGATCCATGCGCAAATGCCCAGTGTACCTTACAGGGAGAGGTCCGTATCAGAAAGGATGTTAAGAATAAAATATTAATGTTGGATGCACCAGGCGATGGAAAATTGCCAGAGGGACTGCTGGTCAAGCCTAGTATTTTGCCCGCTAGAGCCCATGCTTATGCCAGAGGGTAATGGTCCAAGTTCATAATGTGTCTGAAAGGAACATTCTGGTAACAGAGGTTGCATCCTGGCTAATATGCATTGTGCAGACACTGCAGTGCTACCCAGCAGCAATAGTTCAGGAAGAATGACAGAGTAACGCCTGACTTGTTTGATTCAGCGACTCCTGCTGCCAGCTGAATGGAAAGTGAGGATCAGTGAGAAGCTTGCCAGAGAGACCAGGTGTTTTCTTTAAAGGAATGGGATGTAGGATGCGTGCAAGGAGCTGAGCACAATATCCGGCTGCATGACGAAAAGACCATTTGTGAGAGGTCTCGCGCCTGCACCTGCTGACATAGATGATGTGAGACGGCATCTGCAAGAGATGTTAGCTGCTGGTGTAATACAGAATCCAGAAGCCCTTATGCTTCCCCATTGTGGTCGTGAGAAAAGAATGGAACAGTAAGGATGTGTGATTATCGCACCTTAAACCGCAGACTATCCTGATCAGTACACAATGCCCCGCATTCAGGATGCTTTGGACTGCCTAAACTGGAGCAAGTGGTTCTCTGTGCTGGATCTCGCAGTGGGTACTACCAGATCCCGATGGCCCCAGAGGACCGTGGAGAAGACGGCCTTTATCTGTCCACTTGGCTTTATGAATTCCATGAGGATGCCTCAAAGGGATTTCAGGTGCCCCAGCCACTTTTCAACGATTGATGGAGCGTGCAGTGGGACATGAACTTACTAGAGTGCCTGGTATACCTAGATGATGTTATTGTATTTGGCAGCTCACTGGAGGAACATGAGAGCAGATTATTTAAGGTATTGGACCGACTGGAGGACTTTTGGCCTTAAACTGTCCATTGATAAGTGTCAATTCTTTCAAACATCAGTAAAGTATGTGGGACACATAGTATCCACCGAGGAATAGAGACCGACCCAAGTAAAGTTGAGGCCTTGACCACCTGGCCACAGCCCAAAATCTATAAAGAACTGCAAAGATTCCGGGATTCTGTGGTTATTATCGGCGCTTCATCAAGGACTATTCAAAGTGATCCGTACTTCCTAACCTTACTCAAGGTATCCCCAACCCACAAAATACCAAAAGTCAGCATCCCTCAAGACTAGAAGAGTGTATTTTTCATCCGAGTGAAGTATTTGGGGCCTGCTGGACTCCTGATTGTGAGACTGCTTTTCATGAGATCATATATCAACTTACCCATGCTCCAGTGCTGGCCTATGCCGATCCAAGAAAACCTTACGTCCTGCACACTGATGCTAGCTTGCAAGGGTTGGGGGCTGTGTTGTACCAAGAGCGAGAATGGCCTGAGACCAGTGGCCTTTGCCAGTAGAAGCCTGACCCCATCCGAAAAAGAACTATCCTGTACATAAGTTAGAGTTCTAGCTTTGAAGTGGCTATTGTTGACCAATTCCATGAGTACTTGTATGGGGCTAAAATACTAATAAAACTGACAATAATCCTGACCTATGTGCAGACCTCAGCTAAGTTGGATGCCACTGGCCATAGGTGGCTTTCTGCATTATCTACATATGACTATGCTCTCGAATACCGAGCAGGTCTGAACCACATAGATGCTGATGCTCTCTCCGGGCCTGTTCCCCAGAATGATTAGGTTCCATTGGCAGAACCTGACATTCGGGCACTCTGCGAAGTTTGACAGGGAGGAACAATGTCCACGGACGCAGTGGACTGCATGGTGGATTGCTTGGGAGCCTCTGAAAATTGCATACCTGCTGCTTAGTGCCACTTTTCTCTGCAATAGACATTGGTGCACTGCCTCAGCTGGACAATGACAGTGTTCCAGTGGAGCTCAATCGCATCCCATGATCAAAGCAGCTTTAGAAGCCCTCTATGCAGGGAAAAGATGTGTCCAAATTACGCTCCACTGATTTGAGAACTGCACTGTTATACAAAGAAGGTCCTAAGTTGAAATGATCAATAAACTGTTATACAGAGAAACAGTAGACAGAGGGGACAAGTAGACAAACAACAACTAGTGCTGCCACTGCCTTTCGAGACTCAGTACTGAGGTCCTTGCACAACCACATGGGGCACCTTGGTATAGACAGAACACTTGACTTGGTGAGATCCAGATTCTATTGGCCTAAGATGGGGGCTGATGTGGAGCAACACATTCGAACTTGTAGTCCTACTTACAGAGAAAGCTTTGCCCCAGAGGCTGCCCCTTGTTAACATAACCACCAGTGCACCCATGGAGCTGGTCTGTATTGATTTTCTAAGTTTGGAGTCAGATCAAAGAAATATCAGTAATGTGCTGGTGGTCACTGACCATTTCTGAGATATGCCCAAGCTTTCCCCACAAAGACCAGAAAGCATCCACTGTAGCCAAAGTACTTGTAGAAACTTTTTGTTCACTATGGGGCTCACAAAGAATCCATTCTGATCAAGGGAGAGACTTTGAGAGTGTCTTTATCAAAGAGATGCTTTCTCTGTGGGGAGTACGAAAGTCCAGAACCACTCCTTACCACCCCCAGGGGGACCCACAGCCTGAACGTTTCAACCGCACTTTGCTAGATATGCTAGGCACCCTGCACCCAAAGGACAAGCCTAGATGGAGCCAACAAATTAGCACCCTGGTACATGCTTATAACTGCACCAAAAGTGATGCCACTGGATTCTCCCCCTACCGCCTGATGTTTGGAAGAGAAGCTCGACTACCAGTAGATGTGTGTTTTGGGGTCTCTCCTGATGGGGTTCAAGCTGACAACTATTTACAGTATGTGCAAAGTTAAAGGCCCAGCTAACTCATGCGTACCAACTGGCTCAAACCATGGCTGCCAAGAGAAATCTGGCCAACAAAGAAAGGTATGATAAAAAGTGAAAGCACAGGAACTCCAGGAGGAGATCGGTATTGCTAAGAAATCTGGGACTGCATGGCAAGCACAAGATTGCTGACAGATGGCACCATCTCCCTCACATTGTAGTGGGCAAACTAGATGATCTGCCAGTGTACAAAAGTAAGGCCTGAGAATAATTCAAAGATGTAAAACAATGCATAGAAATCATTTACTGCCCATTGGACAAATCTTAATTGAGTCTGAGCCCTAGAAGATGCCCTCTGGACCAGTGACTAGAGCTGCTGCTAAGAAAAGATCAAGAAAGTCTGCACCTACAGAAGCAAAGTTAAAGTGTTCCCTCCACAAGTCCCAGTTGAGCATGACTGTCAGTCCATATCGGAAGAAAGAGAGAGTGACTTTGAATACTATCCTTCTTGAACTGAGTCAATTGTTTGGGCAATCCCTAGTCAATACTGGAGATGAAGCTGGGCCTTCTGGACTGTCTAAGCCCCCAGCTTCATCCCTGGAGCCAATGCTCCCAGAAAGTGAAGTGCAAAGCATCAGATCAGATGAAATGGAATCATTGTGCATGGTTGAACTGTTTGAGCTTTCAGGAGGAAAATGATAGATTGGGGCAGACTGGTGATACACCCGAACAAGAAGAGTATTTTGAGTGCCCTGACAGTCCACTGCCAGTGTCCAAAGCTCTCCATGAGCCAAATGTTGTGGACTCAGAAACTGTAACTCCTGGAGCTGAAAGTGCCCCAAGTTCTAGCCTCTCTACCCCCATGGAGACCCCCTGACAAGTGAGGACAATGCTGAAAATGAGGCTCAGAGTGCAGAGACTATAACAGTTCCCCTAGAAAGACTGATCGAGCTGTAAAGCCTGTGGTGCACCTCAGTTATGATTCACTTGGGAGGCCTGTGGACTGCCTCTCAATGTTGTCCATAAAGAGTGTATGTGTCCCCGAGCTCATTGCCCAAACTGAGCATCAGTGCTAACTCCAAGTTACTTGTGTTGCCTCTATATGGTGCCCTTGCCCCATCCAGCCCCTAGGGTAACTGATAGGAAGGGCCCCTCTCTTCAGGTTTCATGTACAAGAGGTAATAACTTGAGTTATGGTACAATGTGTATGTAATACTGTGTAAAGAGACGCTGCAATGTTTCAGAAATGTGTTCTTGGTAAAATGATATATTGACTGATGATTACATATGAGAGCCTAATGCAAATGTATATGGTTGCAGTTGAAACTTATGGGGTACTTGCTTGACGCTGACGCCAAGCTTTCCCAGGCCAGGAAGGGCGTGTAACCCCGCAAATGGGGTTCCCAAAGACTTCAGGAGCTGCTTTTGAATGCTCCAAGCCTGAATGGTGTTTGGCGCTTAAGCCATTTATCAGTGAGAGTTTTTTAGAACCTCTGGCACTGTCTCTTTAAGAGCTGTCTGCTTGCAGACATAATTAGTTTGTATGGGGGACTGTGTGCTTCTCTGTTTGAGTACCACTCGAACTGCTGCCAATTTACTTCATTTTTGCAGTCACTAGGAGTGCAAAGGGAACCTATCTGAAAGATGTAACTGTTTGCCAGAAATTATTTAGAGTAATAATGAAATTACAGTTTGTCTAACCTGCTTTCTTTGCAGTCAGAACTGTGTCTGCTAGTTCCCCATTCTAGTTTTGAACTGCTGAACTGGACCAATCAGTGTGGGGTAAGCTAGCTCTAAAATGGTGCCTTGGACGAATCAGAACTTGGACTCATAATCTGAGCCAGCCACAAGAGGATTGTATGGGCAGTGACTCTGGGAGATGTAGTTTAGACTTCAGTGCCTTTTTGGACCAACAGCAGCAGTCTTTGTGAGTGACAGCCAATCCAGTCAAGAACTGGGAGGAACTCAAAGGAAGTGCCCGTTTTTTCAGTTGAGTGTGAGTTGAGCTTGGCAGTGAAGAAGGAAGGAGCCCTGTGCTTTTTCAGTGTGCAGTTTTAGTCAAAAACGTGTAAGGCCCAGAGTTCCGGTCTGCAGCTTGTGTAACAGCTTGTTAGGACTGATCCGTCCTGTGAAAAGAATCAAAGGATCTCTGAAGAGTAGAAACCAGGCTCACCCTGTAGAAGACTGGAGGAATTGCTGAAAATTCATTCGGTCTGTCAGGAACTGAATCTGCTTCGTGTTCTCCCGGTATTGTGCAGTAATTGCGATCGGGATACAGATGCAGCCTGCCTGGTATGGTGCTTTCTTTTATATGGATGTGTGAAGAGGTTTGTGTACCTCAAGTGAGCCCTGCTGACATTGAAGGACCCTATCTTATTTGGAGGTTGTGAGTACTAATTCAGGGTCGCCTCCTTGTTGAATTGCCACATTAAATCCAAATGGAATTACTGTACTGCTGACTGTTTAATTCTCCTTTTCTCTGTGTGAAAGGGCCCTACCAGCTGCCACGGTTTGGACTAGCCACTAGGCTTGGGTACCCAGGGACAGTAACTGATAGGGATAGGCCTGTGCACAGAGCCATAATGTAGATTATTAGAGTGATAAGCTAATTAACCTGATTTCCCCTGTCCTTGTTATATTCCCCTAAATAAATCAGAGCTGCTTGTTTCCAGCAAAGTTATACTGCCTGAGGTATTTGTCTATGTTAAAGTACTGTACTGTGATTGTTGCACTGTATCTCATTTCACAGGAGGTCCCAGTGCCGGAACCAGACCTGGGGGTAAGTGTATACTGTGAAGGTAATTCTGATATATTGTGTGGGCCACTAGTGGGAAGAAAGGGGGGTTGCAGTGTCCCAGAGGGCTGTGACCAAGTTAGTTTTAACTATTGCAAACCCTGACCTCTGGGTGGAGGCACCCGCCATTGGATCCAGGCCCCTCAACCTGTTAGTGGCAAATCAGGCAGGGGTAGTAGCCCCTGGGATAGCGCCATCTAGGGGTTACACATGTATGCTCTAATCCCCCCTATTACTGCACAACAGGATGTGACAGTGAACGTACAGATGAACAGGTGGTGACACTAGCAGTAATAGTACTGCTAATGGTATTAGTGGTAGTAGTACTATTACCAATGCTACAAGAACTAAAAGGCTTGCTTGAGGAGAACAATATTTGAGCCCATCGAATAAAGAGAGACACCTGTATGTCATTGTCTATGTAGTCTATCTCACCACTGTCTCTGGAATTGTATTATGTATTAATAATTTACAGTGGAGTAAGACAAGATGCAATTCAGTACTTTGCAGTAAATGACATGCCACAAAATAGCGGATGACTGGAGGGCTTAATTGCCATTAAAATTGCTCTGCTCCTTGAAGCATAGTGCAGCATTTTGCAGCAATTTTGCAAGATACTGCATTGCGTACTGTCTGGCACCACAGTATGAACTATGTTTTATAATCTTGATGCAGTGTTTCATCCTTGGTATGTTAGTTGTGGATTGTTTTGTTACAAGGGATCTCAGTCTCATTCATTTTAACTTCACTTATTTATAGTGTGTGTTTCTTTAAGGGTTGTATATTCATAGCGTGTTTGTACATTCCCGACATGCACCCTGACAAAGATCAGGTTCTGGTCAAAGCACCAGGGCTCTATTGGCATCCTCCAGCCTTAGCACAAACAAATGTATTGGCAATGTTATGCTGCACTGCTCTTAACTGTATTTTGTTACTGCAACCCCCCCCCCCCCGCTGAGTGCTTCCTTTGTTCTACATAGATTGTTTTGGGGGTTTGGCAGCCCAGGGACAACACTAGCAGTAATTGTGTGGATGTGCTGTGTGTTTGTGGTCTATCGTCCTGTCCCTCACCACTTTGGGGCCAGCAGTGCAGATGCTTTGCTGGGGCTGGACCAAGCATGTTGGCAAGATTGCTAAAGACACGATGGATCAGGTCACTACTGGTTACTGTGTAAAGCACAGACTATTACTACGTAGTACCTGTGTGTGTGTGATGCGTTACTTAGTGTTTGTGGAACTACAGTAATACAGCAACCTTTCCAGTTATACTGCACCACAAAAAAGTAGCAGTAAAGAAAAACACTGCTACTAAGAAGGGGAAGAAAAGGGCAACCTATTTAGTCAAACATGGAACCGAACAAGGAACGGACAGATGACATACAGTTAACTCAGTGAGACAAGCCTGCCCAACTAAGTGCAATGGTTTCATTAACAAAACAACAATAAACAAACAAACAAAAATGCATGTGCACAACTGTGCACACACACACAGCACAGACTCACAGGGGAATATATTTCACAAGCACAGCTTAGTTGTGTGCAGTGGGCTGTAGAAGTTGGGAGTCAGCCACCGTGTCAGCATGGCTCAGTTGGTAGCACATCTGCCTCTGCACCAGAAGGTTGTGGGTTCTCATCCCACACTGGGATTGGACTTGCACCTAAATATCGCTGACGTCCAAATGCGGTATTAGGGGGTGCTGTACTGCTGGGGTGTGCCATCCTTCGGATGAGACGTTAAACCGAGTTCCCTTCTGCCCATCCTGGTGTTGTCCTGGTGGGTGTCCAGGTGGAAGTAAAAGAATCCAGGGCACTCTTCGCAAAGAGTAGAGAACATTCCCAGTGTCCTGGCTAACATTCCCCTTCCCATAAACTGGTTCATGCAATTATCCAGGCTGTGTGTGGGTGATGATGTGCAATTTAGCCCACCACACATTCAGTCACTTCACTACCAGTCTAGCATTGCTTGTAAAGCACTTTGGGATACACTGTGTATGAAAAGGGCTATATAAATGCTGATTCTTCTTCTTCTTCTTCTTCTTCTCCTCATGTGTACAGGGTTCTATCCCCAGAACCAGAGGAGACTAGCAATCTAATTCAGTGAGTCAAGCCTGACTGGCTTAGAACTGAAGAAGTTTATTTCAAAATCTGAGTGCACACAGCTGTTGCACATGTGGCCCTGCCTCATGAAAAAATATATTAAGTACGCACATACAGGGTGAAGCCTCACAAAATCAAATATTATGCACATATACAGCAAATTCTAGCAGTGACCTGCAGGAGGGGGAGTTAGTAGACACCCTCATCAGTCATGCAGGGAACCAAGCCTGGAACCAGACAACAGCAAAAAAAATAAAAATAAAAAAAATTAAATGTGCTCCACCCAAAAAAAATCACACTGGAGCTATGTCAGACAGCAGCAGAGAAGGGGTGTTAGACAGCCCTCCTAGTCCCTGTATAACTGAGTACAGCAATAAGGACAAAATACCTGTCAGAAAGCCAAACATAGCTTTTCTGACACTGATCAAAAAAACAATACTGACCCAAAAAAGCCTGCGAAGCAAAAATCAATTTCTTTTTTAGCAAGTTTAAGGTCTCAAAAGTACTGCAGAGCAGCCCTCAGAAACCACTGTCTCCTGTCTTCTACCAGCTCACAGTGAGGAAGTCACATGGTGTGCTTGCCTTTGAGCTCAAGAAACAGTTTTTGATTGACTAACAAAGCTCTGCGAGACTTGGAAACCTCACCGAATAGTAGTTCCCGAATAGTGGCTGAATAGCGAACTATTTGGAAAATGCATCTGACTATTCAGGAAGCCTACTATTCATGGTATTCGAAAAATACTATTCGGCCCATGCACAGCCCTAGTAATTACTAACAAGTATCATTCCAACACTTACCTATAGTGTGATTACTAACAAGTATTATTCCAACATCTTCCTATAGTGTACTTTCTAACAAGTAACATTCCAACACCTACCTATACTGTGATTACTAACAAGTACCATTCCAACACCTACCTATAGTGTGATTACTAACAAGTATCATTCCAGCACCTACGTATAGTGTAATTTGTAACAAGTATCATTTCAACACCTACCTACCTATAGTGTAATTACTAACAAGTACCATTCCAACATCTACCTATAGTGTAATTACTAAGAAGTATCATTCCAGCACCTACCTAGAGTGTGATTACTAACAAGTACCATTCCAACACATACCTATAGTGTGATTACTAAGAAGTATCATTCCAACACCTACCTATAGTATGATTACTAACAAGTACCATTTCCAACATCTACCTATAGTGTGGTTACTAACAAGTATCATTCCATCATCTACCTATAGTATAATTACTAACAAGTACCATTCCAATACCTATCTATAGTATGATTAGTAACAAGTACCATTCCAATGTCTACCTATAGTGTGATTACTAACAAGTACCATTCCAACACCTATCTATATTGCAATAACTAACAAGTACCATTCCAACACCTACATGTAGCGTAATTACTAACAAGTATCATCATTCCAACATCTACCTATAGTGTAATTACTAACAAGTATCATTCCAACAGCTACCTATAGTGTAATTACTAACACGCGTATCATTCCAACAGCTACCTATAGTGTAATTACTAACAAGTATCATTCCAATATCTACCTATGGTGTACTTACTAACAAGTACCATTCTAACACTTACCTATAGTGTACTTACTAACAAGTACCATTCTAACACTTACTTATAGTGTACTTACTAACAAGTATCATTCCAACATCTACCTATAGTGTAATAACTAACAAGTACCATTCCAACACCTACATGTAGTGTAATTACTAACAAGTATCATTCCAACATCTACCTATAGTGTAATTACTAACAAGCATCATTCCAACACCTACCTATAGTGTACTTACTAACAAGTACCATTTCAATACCTACCTATAGTGTCATTATTAACAAGTACCATTCTAACACCTACCTACAGTGTAATTACTAACAAGTACCATTCCAACACCTACCTATGGTGTAATTACTAACAAGTACCATTCCAACATCTACTTATAGTGTAATTACTAACAAGTATCATTCCAACACCTACCTATAGTGTAATTACTAACAAATATCATTCCAACACCTACCTATAGTGTAGTTACTAACAAGTATCATTCCAACATCTACTTATAGTGTATTTACTAAGTATCATTCCAACACTACCTGTAGTGTAACTACTAACAAGTATCATTCCAACACCTACCTATAGTGTAATTACTAACTCGTATCATTCTAGCACCTACCTATAGTGTAATTACTAACAAGTATCATTCCAACACCTACCTATAGTGTAATTACTAACAAATATTATTTCAACATCTACCTCTAGTGTAATTACTAACAAGTATCATTCCAACATCTACCTATAGTGTAATTACTAACAAGTATCATTCCAATACCAAGACCTACCTGTAGTGTAATTCTGAACAAGAAACCTTCCACTGCCTACCTACAGTATAATTCAGAACAAGAACACTTCCACTACCTGCCTGCAGTGTCCTTACAAACAAGTACCCATCTAGTGCCTCCCTACAGTGTCATTACAAACAAGCCCCATTCTAACTCCTACCTACAATATAATTACAAACAAGTCCCTAGCCACTGTTTACCTGCAGTGTAATTGCAAACAAGTACCATTCCAGCTCTTACCTACAGTGCAGTTAAAAGCAAGTGTCATTCTGTTGCCTACCCACAGTGGAATTACAAACACCTACCCATCTACTGCCTACCTACAGTACAATTACAAACAAGTGCCCATCCACTGCGTACCTACAGCATTGTTACAAGTACCCATCCACTGCCTACCTGCAGTGTAATTACAAACAAGTAACCTTCCATAACCTACCTTCAGTGTAATTATGAACAAATACCCACCCACGTCCTACCTATACAATTACAAACAAGTATCCTTCCACTGCCTACCTACAGTGTAATTACAAACAAGTAACCTTCCCCTGCCTACATACAGTGTACTTACTAACAGGTACCCCTCCATTGTGAAACTGCAATGCAATTACAAACAAATAAGTGTCCACTGCCTAACAGTAAAAGTACCATCACTAACATGCATCCTTCCCCTGTCAAAAGAGCATAGGAGGCATCCTTGTTTTCTAATGGAGTGGCTAACATTTTTCATTCAGCTTTCTAATATAACCATTATTTGGCATTTATTCCTCCAGTTCTGGCACACTATTCTTAGTGAGTAGCCATCCTTTGGCAAAACATGGCATAGTTGGCACAGGAGTGGCCTGGTTGTGTAACCTAGTCGCAAAGTCAGTGTACCGCTCACAAATTAGAGTATGTGTATGGGACAGGATATTTCAGACAGGCACAATGAACACTCACAAGCACAAACTGTGTTCAAACAAAGTCCTGTAACAGCAATGCAAAGCAAGGCAGAAGCAGCTTAGTGACAAACCAAACACACCAATTACCTGAAAGCAAATACCGTGAGCAAGCACGTTTGTAAGCACAAACCACCTGTTTGGGCAGAACTACTTTGTTAGCACTGCAGCACTGAAAGGGAATATTGGAACATCAACTGAGCCCACTCATTACACAAGATACAAATCCTGTGCTAGCATATCATTACCTGCATTTACATTTACTTATACAGACTGGTTCTATACAGACTGGCTCTCCTTCTCACTGGCTGATGGCTGTATATTGTGTACATTATTTTCATGACTGTTTAAGTTTTTGAAATACTTAAAGGAGTAGTACACCCACATATCTTGTGAATGTTATATGTTTCCTTGTCAACAGACAACTGTTTCTGTGCAGCTGTTGGGGATATATGTGTTTGCCTTAGTTTAGTTTCATTGTTCATACCAGTCCCTGTAACTAGCCTGGGGTTCTCCATTTTATGGTTGTTGAAATCTCATTGTGTCTGACAGCTGCATTTGCATATGGGAACATGATGGGCTCAATTTTCAAAGCTCCTGGTGCAGCGTATGGGGCATGTGCCATGTGCCTTAATGAATGGTGCAAAGTGCCCCTTGCACCAAACGATGCACTGGGAGTGATTCTCAACAGCAGTCTGCATCAACCACAGCCTGCCTGCCCCAAATAGGGCTTGCACCTCCTGTGCACCCAAAAATGGGCTGCAACATGGCACTAGGGGGCATGTGGCAGATGCAAGCTGCCACATCCTCGAATGTGAGGTTCTCAGAACTATCCCAGAGAGAGAAATTCTAAGTACCCTGATCTAAGGGTACTTAGAAAATTCTCCTGTGGGAGAGTTGCCTATTTGTGGCAATGTGCCACAGCTCCTCATGTGACCCCTTACAAAAATAATGAATATGAAAGCCCCCTTCCGTGGTGGTCTAGTGGTCCCCCTCTCTGATCCCTGAAGTGGCCTCTTATTATAATAATTGTTAATGCCCCCTTCCCTGGTGGTCTAGTGGCCCCCCACCTCACCACCCCAGCAGGAAGTGCCCACCACCCCACTCCCCCATCCCAAAACAGAACTGGTGACCGGCACAGCCCTCCACTTACCTCCCTCCATGGCTGGCCACTGAGTGAACTGTCACAAAGCATGTACTGCAAAGTGTACACGCTCATTGATTAGTTCGCATGCCTGTTATATTCACTATTTAGAGCTGTTTTCTAACTGTAGCTTTAAGAGCTGTATTCATGAGTTAGAGCTGTTTGCAACTAGCGCTTTAAGATCCTTGTTTGTTGTACCTGCTGCTGTAGTATGCACATTTAAAGACTTCAAGCGATAATCTGATACATGACCACAACTGTATTACCAGCAGAATTGTCTCTTGTAAGGTTACCTTAGACTACAAAGTTATTTTTTGAGTTAGAGACTGAGGCCACACCTCAGGAAGGACATAGATAGGCTGGAGAAGGTACAGAGATGAGCAACAAAGATGGTGCAGGGCTTGCATCAGAAACTGTATGGGGCAAGACTGGATGACCTCAGATTATACTCCCCAGAACAACACAGGAATCATGGGGACATGAAAGAAACATTCAAATACTTCAAAGACAACAACAGGGTGCACTTGCAGAACCTCTTTCAGGTAAAGGACTACAGCAGGACTAGAGGGCACAACTTCAACTTAAGGGAGGAAAGTTCAGAAGCAATATGAAGAAATTCTTCTTCTCAGAGCATGTCGTGGAACCATGGAATAGTCTGCCGGAGGGGGTGGTGGGAGCCAAGACAGTGGGGGAATTCAGGCGGGCACGGGACAGACACTGTGGGATACACAAGCAGGCAGCTAAGTAGGGGGTTAGGAAGCCAAGGGCAGTCTTGATGGATCATACGATCCCCATCTGCCGACAACTTCTATGTTTTACATTGACTCCATATTCACGCCTTTTTTCCTGTCTCCATGGTCGCACATGTGCAGTACAATACCCCCTCCCCCCTTTCCCTTCTCTCTTAGCATCTCCATTTCCCGACCCTGTGGCCTGTCCTTTGTTCCCAGCTATGGTAATTCTTGCTGTAATGCCTGTTTCTCCTCTTTACCAGGCTGCAAGCTCCAGGTATCCCTTCACACAGCCTTCCCTCCCAAGGCCCGTGGAGCTCAACAGCCAGCAAGAGAACACGGTAGTGACCTCCTGCACAGCCATTGCTTGTGCTAGCCTGTCACCACTATGCGGCTACTGCCCCACCCACCCTGGTTGTCCTCTCCTTTATTGGGGAGTGTTGGTCACATGATACATCATGTGATTCTTCTGCCTTTTTACAAAGTTCCCACTTTTCCCCTTGCATTTTATATTCTTCTATCACTAGGAGGTGCTAGTGGTGCACCTATTACCTAAGCTCTGACCTGAACACTAGCATCAACCAACCCTGTTTTCTCCTCCACCCTCTAGTGAAATACATCGGCATCTACTATATTTTTCATTACTTCTCCATTGTGCTGGAGCTGGGATTTGAACCCTTAACCCTCTGCTCCAAAGGTGGTGTTTATAACCACTGCACTATTCTGGCAGCTCTACTAACCCCTGTAACATTACTTACCTTTATTCCTTGAATTATTTGCTAAAAAATGGAACTGACTTCCCTGGCCTTAGTCACCTCCCCCCCCCACTCCAGGTCCCATAATACCAATTAGCTTACATCTTATCCGCTGTACACACTCCACCCCTCACTCAACTCAGTAGCCAATTAAGCTGTTGGTGGTATTTTAGTGAATGGGAGGAAATTTGGCCAGGACACCGGGGAAATTCCTCTACTGCATTGCTGCCAGTAGGGGGACAGGCCATTGTCAGGATGGCCACTCTGTGTGGGACGCCGAAGAAGGAAGACGTCTGCTTGGTGGGAGAACTGTCCTCTGCTCCCACTACTTGCAACAAGGAGGCTATTTCATCTATTATTGTGGAAGTGGATTCTGATATCGAATTTCATGATGCACCCGTTTATTGGGAGGATTTGAGCACACTTTCTGTTAAACCAGAGGAGCAGCTTTCTACTTTATTTCAGCCTAAAGAGGTACAGGATTATGGTACTATGGAGAATGGGTCAGCGCTAGGACCAGCAACAGCAGACCTCAATACACGCTTGCAGTTTTCTCATTTACCCCCTGTCAGCAGCGCAGCTGCTTCTGTCAAACCTACAGCTGTACCAGACACCTCAGGAGGCCCTGCGGAGTGCGGTGAGTCATTTACTTTTAGTATGCACAATGTTTGCCTATCGCAAGGTGCTCTTCCTAAAGTTAACAGAGAATCTGCACTCAGTGGCGAGTGCTTTCAGCATTCAGACAATTTACCTCTGGTGATACCAGCCTCTGCTGTGGCTGTAGCAGGGGAAAGACAAGGAACTCGCTCACCTGAAAGTTTCCCAGAGTGTTCAGCGGCCACAAAAACTTTGGCTGATAAATTTCAGCAGGACGAGTTACTTGCTGACAGCAGTAATGCTATCCCTGTCAAACTCACAGCTGTGGTGAATGCCTTTAAAGGCCCTGAAGGGTGCGGTCAGATACCGCAGAGTCTCACTCCCATATCAGGTGCATCCAACTCTTCAGCCGCTTCAATACAGGCTGGCAGTGAAATCGCAAAACCTAGCAAGTGCCTACAGTCTGCTACTTCATTGCCTATGTTAAAAGCAAAAGTTTCTTCTACTTTAAAGCAACGAGACAGTTCTCAACAGTTACTCATAGCCACATTTGTTCGGAATGAGACTGTTCCATTGAGTAAATCGGCAGGGTTCGTTTTGAAAAACCCCATCACTGAGGAATCTCAAGCCCACGCTAATGTTATTTATCAGTCTGCTACAGCCTCCCAAGTGGGGGTTACTGAATTTTTCTTTCCAAAAAGAATATACCACAGCATTCTACAACTATACAACCTGCTGTAGCAGGGGTTTCTTCAATGGCTCAGGAATCCTGGCCTCCAGGCAAAGCTCTTATAGGGCAGGCTGGAAGCCTGATCCGATTTGGGATACAGATTTTTCTCTTACACAGCACTCCCCAGAGTGGAAACCTGATTTACAGCAGAAGGTTAAGACTGAAGGTTTGAATGGCAATAAAATCGTAGCTGAGTCAGTGCAGCCTCTCTCTCCTATCGTGGCTCCTGAGGTGCAGGCACTTCCACCTTCCTCTCCAAACCCAGACTTAGACCTTCCTCTTCTGGATAATATTTCCTCATTGAAAGAGTCTTCCTTATCAAAATCCCCTCAACAGAAACCTCTTATGTCTGAATTATTTTCCACTGCAAAGAGGGAAGCAGCACCACATTGGAACACGGTCCCTATACGCTATAAAGGGGGTTTGGAGAACAGGCCGGACAGATACTATGTGGGGAAAACTCTGCTAAAAGACTCACTTCATTTTACTCCAAAAGATGTATTTGCTTTTATTAACATTTCGGGGGAAGATAACTATGGTATAAGTTTCTGGACATCACATGCATTGGACTTATTTTGGGACCGATATGGGCAGGTGAAATTTTCTCCCACATGGACCCCCTTTTTGGTTATACCTCTAACTAAGCCACTAATAAAATTTGTAACAGTTATGTTTAGGAATGAGGGGGTCCATGTGGAAGATATCACCTTTTGGTTGTCACAGAAATGTGAGGTTTGAGTGCCCCTGAACCCATCTTGGATTCAGAACAATTTTGGACTGGGGGTTGGAAGTATAAAATCAAATTGAGGCAATCTGATTCAGGGATAGAACACATACCTAATTCTTTTTTGTTAGGCAGGGATGGGGGGGTTTGCTTTTATGGTGGACAGCCGAGAGCGTGCTATAAATGTGGATCTAGGACACATCTTTCTAGTGTTTGTGACCAGCCACGCTGTGACAACTGTGGGGAAGTGGGACATGTCACTATGCAATGTGCTAACCATTCTAGGTGTGATCTTAGAAGAATAATACGGACGCGTTTTTTGAGAATGTCCTTGGCTGCCAAAACAAAGCATCTTGTATCAGTCCAGATTTATTAATACAGAAGGCTCAAGATGCTGCAAGCTCTCTCCTCCTCCTGTTCCCTCCCCTCCCCCTTCGTCCCCTTCCTCTTTCTCTCTGCCTCCTATCTCAAGAAAAAAAGAGACTACTTGCACGGACCCCTCCACCAATAATCCTTCAACTGAACCTGGTAAAGTTGACCAAATCATTGGTTCAGGTTCTGTGGAGGATACGACACCTTGTATGGGCCCACCTGACCCCTTGGAATTTCCTCCAGTGTGCTACACTGATGATGTATCAGTTGTTTCTGGGAAAGAGTCCAAGAATTTGGTCCCTGGGTCACCTGTGCCTCAGCACAGATCATCAAGAAATTTACAACCCAAAACTCTACCTTCTGTTCCCACTATAGAAACCAGTAATTCTTATGTGGCCCTGTTTACCCCATGGGGGGACACAGAGATGGAGTTGGGTGACTCGGACTCCCAAAAATCCTCTTTATCTACTCTATCACAACCAGTAGATAATTATAAAGAGAAGAAAAAGAAAAAGAGGAAAAAATAGAGGTCTGTTTGGAATACTATAACTTGCAATGAGGTTGTACTGGGGTTCTCTTAATACCCATAGCTTGCTGAATACCACGAAACGGCAAGCACTTTTTCATCATATACATGATCAGCATATTTCTGTCTGCTTTTTACAGGAAACTTGGATGCACTCTATAGAACAATAAAACTCCTTCAAGCGGGATTGGGTTTGGGGACCTTCTTTTTGGTCTTTTGTAATGGATAGAGCTGATGGCATAGGCATATTGTTTACCTCATTCGCATTTACATTGCATAATTTAATTGACCTTATTTTGATATTGTATGGGAAATGGCATAATTCATGTTATTGTTTTATTAACATATATAACCCTCAAACAAAGACTGATAGAGTGGCCTGTTTAAAAGCTATTTAACCTTTTTTGGTGACATCAGTTAAAGTGCTATGGGGTGGAGATTTTAACTGTACAATCATTGACTCGCCCAAACAAAATTAAAAAATTTATTGTGACTCAAATATGCTGGCTAATATTATCAATTTGGCTGGTCTCCTTAATTGCATTTCTTTTTCCTCTCATGGACCCCAATATTCCTTTGCAAAAGGAAAATTTCATTCCTTAATAGATTATATGTTAGTTTCCCCTTCCATGCAGGTAAATTCTTTTGAAATGGTTGCTAGTGAGTTCTTGCATCATTTCTTTTTGTTATGCTCCTTCAAGTCACCAGGCTCCTGTGAGCTTAGGCAGGTGAGGTGGAAACTTAATACTTCTATTTTAGAGCTACCTCACATTCAGATAGTGGTAAAATATATTTTGAAAGCCAGATTATCAGTGGCCTTCCTTTATTCTAATCTAGGGGATTGGTGGATGGAGACCAGGACGGATTTACATAATTGGTTTAAAAGACAAGGGGTAAGGGCTAAAAACCATAATTTTTGAAATACCTGTCTCTTAGGCAGCAGCTTCAGAGGCTTACATCAGTGGCATATACCTCTCGATATGATTATTCTGATCAAATTGCTAAGCTTAAGGATAGTATGAAGATTTTTCAATATGATAGGGCTAAGACCCTACAGGCTATACTTACCAATGGTATAAAAAAATCCCCTATAGGAGATCCCTTTGAGGTTTGTAAAACTTTGAGGGATTCTTCCAATATAGGTTCTTTGAAGAGGCCTGATGACTCTATAGCCACATCAGTTGTACAGTTAAGGGAATTAATTATAGACCACTTTCAGTCCTTGGAACCTTCTCTCCCGATCCCAGACAAAGCTATGATTTCATATTTAAGCATTATTCACTCTCCCTCTGAGTTAACAGAGGCCTCTAAATTATTGGAGCCTATTTCTCAAGAGGAAATTGTAAATGTCATTCAGAAATTAAAACCAAATATTTCTCCAGGAACGGATGGTCTTTCTAATAATTTGTATAAAGCTTTTTCTGTTGAATTGAGTCAATGTCTTTTTATTTTGTTTAAACATCTTATTCAGAATTCGGTTTTCTTTCCTTCGTTTTCTGACGGATTATTAATCTACTTATTCCAATCAGAGGATAGACATAATATTAAGAATTGGCGGCCTATCACTCTGCTAAACTCCGATTATAAGATTTTTACCAGTATATTGAATAATAGGTTAAAATATTATGCTAGGTTAGTGATTTCTCCCTACCAATTTTGTGGAATACCTGATAGATGGATACAATCAGCATTAATGATTATGCATGATGTCATAGAGCACCTTTCCTTATCGGGCATTCTAAGTTGTATGGTTGTTGCAGATTTTAATAAAGCATTTGATAGGGTATATTTACCCTTCCTTTTTTTAACTCTAGAACATTATGGGGTTCCGACTCAAATAGTTAAGCTAATTAAGATGCTTTATAAACATAATATAGTTTTTCCCTTTTTGAAAGGCCGCACAGCAGAAAGTTTCCACCTTTTTACAGGGGTACGTCAGGGTTGCCCCCTAAGCCCTCTTCTTTATATATTTTCATTGGATCCATTTTTACAGAATTTAACTATTTTTCAGCAATGGACTGGAATTCTGGATAATTTATCTAAGGACCATCACCTTGTATTATAGGTCTATGCAGATGATTTAGTATTATATTTCTCTGATCAGTTATCTGTTCCTATTTTTTTAAAAGCCTTTGACTCCTTTTCAAAAGTTTCCAATACAAAATTAAATTTACATAAAACAAAAGGGTTGTTTATTGGAGCAGCAGGGCCAGTTGAAGTTATGCAAGAGGGTATCCATATTTTCTGAACCCCTCTTAAAATTTTGGGTATCCTGTTCGGTCCCCAAAATATGCCAGTTGAAGATTGGGAATTGGTTCTCCAGGTGGTGGAAAATAAGGTAAATAGGTGGAAGCAGTGGAAACGTTCAAAGCTAAAGCGCATACAGGCGATTAAACAGTTTCTTTTACCTTGTCTGCAGTATGTGGCCATGGTTTTCCCTCTCTCGGTTCATTTAGAAACAAGAACTTATAGTTTATTTTTTCAAATGCTTTGGGGCAACCGCTTAAACCCTGTAAAGAGATGCTATACTTATTTAGGCACAAAAACAGGAGGTCTTGGGATGGTGGATCCTGTTGTTTTTGTATATTCTTTATTTTTTATGAGTTCAGTTAAATGTGGCTTAGGTTTAACAGAAGGGATTGGGACAAGATGGATCTCCAGGTCTTTGGGCAAATATATTTTGAATTGGCACATTTTGGCCCCCAAATTGAATCCTCACATCCATATTCCACAGTATTTTCGGCCTGCTGCTCAAAAATGATATAGATGGAAAATTCCGAAAGAGATGATTTTTAATAATAATATGAAGGGTTTTTACCAACTGGTAATGGCAAATTCGTACCCTCAAGATCCATGCTTCAAAAATTGTCCTTCTGCCCTCAATCCTAAGGTATTCGCACAGTTGAATAGCATCAGATTGCCTCAATTACAATGGGAAATACAGTGGTTAATTTTCTATGGTCGCCTAAATGTTAGGGGTAATGCCAAATACAAGGCTATAGAAGAGAGGAATTGTCCCTATTTGGACTGCATAAATGTTGAAGAGACAATGGACCATTTTTTCTTTCAGTGTTCTTACTCAAAGGGGTTGTGGGCTTATTTGGCAGCCTTATGGGGTTTCAAATGGCTTGCCTTTATTACGTATGATGTTTTGATTCTTGGACTTTACCTGGGAAGCCTTTCACATTTTCATGATGGTACACTGTCTTTATTGTTCTGTTGTTTAAGATACTATTTATGGCAAGCTAGGTGTCAATGGGTAATTTATCAAAGAAAAATACCCTATGTTTGCTTTAGTGTACTGGTTTCAAATGAACTCTCAAAAATGTATTCCCAGGATGCACAGAGGTTAGCTCCATCTAAACTCCGGAAGTAGTGGAAAGGGTTTCTTCACTTTATGAAGTTTAAGTAATTTAGTTCTTTTTCTGTTTTGTTTTTCATTTATTTATATGATTTAGTGTTTTGTACCCGAATTTACTTTGTTTTTCTGCTTGCTTGCTGTCATTTTCCTGTGTTGTTGTTTATGTTTATTTTTCCAATAAAAACTCCCCTACTCTTCCTGCAGGAGTGCTGCCACTTCCTGTGAACAAGATGGAGGGACCCATTTTGGAGCTGGACACAGGAGGAGGAGGAATTGCTGATGTGGATGTGGATGAAGGACCCAGCAGGGCTGATACTAGCCAGCCGATCTCAGTGGGACCTGATGGAAAGGAATCTAAAGTTGGAAATACTACTTTTGCTGCAGAAGATAACTCTAACCATCCTATGGCTCCTCTTACTCAGGAGAGAAAAGATTTACAAGGTACTGTATTTAATCCTACACCTGTATCTTCACCTGAACTATCACAAGAGAGTTTGTGACAAGTCTTTAATATGCACAAGGATTTTATGAAACAATTGATGCAAGAATATAATGCTTTAAATATTGATATACCAGACGCCACCTATCCTGCTGCTGTGGGACATGTTGCTGATGCTGTACCCTCTCCTTGCATTATCAATGCAAGCTTTTCTTCTAAGAGCTCTCAGCAACCTGCCTCATTGCACCTTAAGCAGACAAACAGAGACCAGCATGACTTTTCCACCACTTGGTCACCTGCAGCAGCACTAAAAGCAGCTGGCTGGCAGAGACCTACTGAGAAAGATCCCTGATCTTCACCCGGACATGTCAGCGCCGGGGAGATAATCTCTGTGGCACAAAAATTTGCGCAAATCCCTCACCCGACGGCGGCTTCCTTGCAGCAACCCTCTGCAGCTCCCGGGAGTGTTTCTGACTTGCACACAGCAAACAAAGGCAACTTTCACCCACAACAGGATTCTCTCTCTATGGGCCCCAGCAGTGCACAATTGGACTCTTCTTCCACTGAGGATGAATTACCTCCTGCTACTTCACTGAGAGACTCATTCCCACAAACAGATATGGGGAACATGGACAAGCCTTCCAAATTGAGTGACTTATTTACAGCTGTGGGACAGCCTGCTCAGTGACGCAATGCTGTAAGGCTGAAATATTTAGGAGATGTGTCCACTGCTCCAACCAGGAAAACAGTTCTTCATAATATGTTGAAAGATATGTTAGGCATTAGTCCATCTGAGCTTTTTGCATTCATTCATGTTCATGGGAATTCACTTATGATGTTAGTTTTAAAACTGTGACAACATTGGAGGCATTTTGGGTGAAGTATGAGCAAGTGAAAAATTCTCGGTTGTGGGCCTCCTTTCTTCTCATTCCTCTCACTAAGCCTGCAGTAAAATTTATTACATTATTGTTCAGAAGTGAAGGAGTTAGCATTGCTGATGTACAATACTGATTATGTCAGAGGTGTGATATTTTAGATACCCCCCGACCAATTTTGGATGATGACTTTGTATGGACTGGAGGGTGGAAAATTAAAGTCCAACTACATCAGAATGAAAAAGGCATTGTACATCTCCCTAGAAGTTTCTATATCAGGAGGGATAAGGGCATCTGTTTCTACCCAGGGCAGCCCCTGACTTGCCATAAGTGTGGGTCTAGGACTCACCTTAGTTATTCTTGTGATAAACCTCACTGTACTTTATGTTTGGCTTATGGGCACGTTAGTCTTGGTTGCCCTAACCCCCTACTTTATAATCTTTGTGATGAGGAGGTCCATACTTATCAGCAATGCCCATGGGCAGACCACAATAGATTAGATCGGCCCCCACAAGATCAGGTTACTCTTATCACAGACTCTCAGTCACATGCCCTTAAGCATAGGGAAGAGATAGCCTCTCTAACAGTAACCTCTCCAGTCCCACAAGAACCAGAGATACCTGGCACCTCAGCATCTGAACCTGCAGTACTACCCCCCTCCCTTCCTCTCCTTTAGCATCTATGGACACAGCACAGGATGATCTCCTTGCTTGTAATGAAGTAACCCCCAGAGCGGAAGATGTCTTAGGCACAGCTTCAGACCACGGTCATATGTAACCCCCCCAGCTCAGGGATTTACTCCTGTGAAGAGCTCTAGGAGAGGGAAAGGGAAAAGGAAGTCTGATGCTCGTTTTCCTAGAAAGACAGTCCTAACCAGGAATAAATTTCAGGCTTTAGCAAAAAAACACAAACAATGCGGGGATACTGAAGAAGAAGAAGAAGAAGAAGAGAAGGACTCTGATTCCTCCAGGGCATCTTATTTTAAAATGAAGGTTCCCATAGAAGGGCAGGGCAAAACTCCCAATGCTGAGTGTAAAAGGGTGTGGATGTAAAGATGGACGCTGACACCAGATTATAGAGAGACAAGGCTTAAAAGAAGCAGCCAAGCCTAAAATAGTTATTGAGATACAAACAGAACAAAATTAACTCATACTTCATATATGAATAAGAAATGAAATCAAAAGGCACAAAAATAAACTATTGTTCACATGGGTAATGACAGCATCAGCCACCTGGGAACATCAAGGATACATAGTCTGAAAAGGCACAGACTCCCCAGTAGATCAGCCCAGAGCGGATCCCAAAATGAATCTGAAGGGGTTACCACAATGAGCTCCTTTTATACCTGGGAACCATCAGGTGACCACCTTTAGCTCCGCCCCTAAACATCTTGCTTAAGCAAAACCTTTACAACACACATCTATTTAGTTTTACACACTGGGAAAGTCTATATATCTTTATTCAAGTACATAGATATCCCTGAAATACAATAATTCCCAATATTAATACAAAAACAGCTTATTGCCTGAGTTAGCACCTCCCCTTACCTGTCTATAGTATTTCTAGGGTGAACAGTGGGCCAGCTGCCTCCTAAGGACATAGCTGGAGCAACAGGAACACTGAGCACCACAGAGAACTTTCCAGAATAGGGAACAGTTAAGGTAAACCTTTGGCCTTTACAACATTCCTGGTTTTCTATTGCAACTGAGACACAGGAATACTGAAAGGAAATGAAAGACTGTATGGAACTGGTAGAAATTCTAAAATTGAGTACACTTTGTCTAGCAGTTCCTTATGAGTTTTATTTCAGTATAGTAGCACAGATGTACTTGAACAAATACGCTACTGCAATTCTTCTGTGCTACACTTAGGAACACTAAGCCTTTTCATAAAACATAAAACAAATATAACTGTTAGTCGAACACAATAACTGGGTGTGTTTGCAGATCTTAGTCCCTAAATAAGATATTCCAGGATTGGGCCACCGATTCCATAGTGTTTACTCTTTTTCCTACATTTCGCTGCTTTATAACTGCTTAAGCAACATTGTATGTTTGTAAAAAATGCACTGCGAGGGTTTTCTGCCTCTCACTAATGTGATTCTGATGCCCCTGCCTTTACAAACCTATTCAAGCGCATAGGCAGACTCAAGCTAACAGAGATTCTAGCTTCTCTGTTCCGGCTTACAAACAGTATCTATTTTCCAGGTGGCCTGCCTGGAAAAAGGGGAAATGAAAGTATGGAGAAAGGAAAGGATAGAAATGAGAGACAAAAGGTGCTACCGCAGTAGGCTTGATACACTAGAAATAGGCAGGATTTTTTGGGGGGATACACAGCACTCTTTCACACTAAGAAGAGACTCCCTCCAAAAAGGTGATTTATTCCTTCTCTCCCTTCTCTCTTTTCTGCCTAAACCCTTATGCATACTGCTACTAAAATAAGGTGCCTCACTTTAAATGTATGCAGTATGAAGTCCTTTCGAAAACAACTTACCAGCATACAATTTTTATCTGATTTGCCTCATAATATCTATTTACTACAGGATACCAGAATGAAAACAAGGCATTAAGTCAATCAAGCAAAAATGAAATGGTCACAAGGCCCTTCATTCTGGTCTCATGGTGAAGACTTACGTAATGGGTTAGGCATTCTTTTCTCTGGATATCATTTCCACATAACAAAAGTCCTTGACATTCTTCATGGGCGAGCTTTGTTACTTGATTGTCTTTTCAGGCAATTAAAACTAAGAATTATTAATGTGTATGCCCCTCAAAGCATTGCTGCCAGATCAGAGCTTTTTTATTTAATTCAACCTTATTTACATACTTCCAGGCAGGTGATTTTGGGAGGAGACTTTAACTGTGGGTTATCCCTGACTGATAAAGGGGGGTACAAAAAAAATGTTTGGGGACTCTGCTGCACTCAATAAAATTTTAACTACTGCTAAAATGAAAGATGGGTTTTGTGCAATATACCCAAAGAAACAAAAACCTTATTATAGGGGCACACATGCCACAAGAATTGATTTCCTTTTTCTATCTGACAGTGTTACTGTGTCTCATGGGGCAGTTATCCCTTGTGAGACCTCTGATCATATGGCGAGCTCCTTAACTTGCTTTCCTACAGGAGGACCTCTGCCTTACACCCCCACCACCAGATGGAAATTAAATAACACTTTATTACCTAACCCTGCCATAGCTGCAGCATGTCTAGAACTCCTAAGGGCCCGGTGCATTGTTCTTGATGCATATCCCTCTCCTTTAAGCTGGTGGGAGGATACAAAATTGGATCTAAAGAAATTTTTTCAAAGTAAGGCTAGGTCTAAAACTGTATTGACATAACTTACATATTCCAAATTAAGGCAAAAATTGCAAGACCTTATCTCATCTTCATATGAAAATCTGGTAAACAATGTTCAGGCCTTTAGAAATGTCAAAAGTCAGATGGAGTCCTATCAATACAATAGGGCCTTGTCTCTAACAATGGAAGCACATAGTGGCATTCAGAACTCTAAACCCTCTTTAGATTTATTTAAGGGAAGCTCAGATAGAGTAGCAGCCACCCATATAGAAAGCTTATTGGACCCAGACACAAATATTCATTGTACTGCATTACCTCATATAAAAAAAGTGGCTCAGAAATATTTAAAGCATATGTTTGGGGAAGCATCACCCATTAAGGGGCCTTCTGATTTTCTTACTGATATCATCATACCAAATATCCCCCAGGAGCAAGTGTCTTCTCTTACTGCTACAATCTCTGTATCAGAAACTAGACAGGCTATTTCCCATCAAAAGAAACTTACTTCTCTGGGGCAGGATGGCCTCACAACTGAGTTTTACCAGCACTATATTGAAATATTTTCCCCTATTTTGACAATAGTATTTAATAATTTATTATTTTTACATTCAATTCCAAAACATTCCAAAACAATTTTTTGATGCTATCATGATTTTATTATTTAAAAAAGGAGATAGATCAGATATAAGAAACTGGAGACCACTTAGCTTGCTCAATGTTGATTATAAAATATTGGCATCTATTTTATTGAGTAGGCTACTTTCAATGGCTCCCCTTTTCCTCACTGAGTCACAAACATGTGCTGTTCCACTTAGATCAATAAAACAAAACATATCCTTATTAAGGGATACTGCATATTCTTCCTCGATAGCTAATCATTCCATGCTAATTTCTTTAGATCAGGAGAAAGCATTTGATCAGGTCAACAATATTTATTTATTTCAGGTCCTGCGACATTACCACATTCCACAAACATTTATTCTTTGGGTTAAACTGTTATACCATACTGCCTGGATTACCCCTCATATAAATGGCTCCCTTGGACCTCCCTTTTTAGGGCAAAGAGGGGTATGCCAAGGTTGCCCCCTAAGTCCCATACTTTATGCATTTCAAATAGACCCCTTGTTGCAGAAGATTTTACAACACCCCAGAATTCCTCGTATACTTTTACCTCCAGGGGCGTCACTTCCAGCTATCACAGCTTATGCAGTTGATTTATATATCTGCACTACCCCTTCTCTCAGAGACTCTGACCTGACAGCAATCAATTCTGATTTTGAAAACCTGTCTGGGGGAAAAATAAATTATAATAAAAGCTCAGTTCTATATTTACCACCGGAAACGGCACCAGTACAATTTGGCCTATTTGCCGGGATACCTGTGGCTACTGGACCTACTAAAATATTAGGGCTCTTTTTAGGCAGTAATGATGACTCCTCTCATAATTGGATATTTGCTGTTGAGAAAGCTAACAGAATAGTATTTTCTTGGAAAGGCAGATCCATCTCCAAAAGGAAAAGAATATACCTAATAAAAACTCTTATCCTACCTCAATTTTTATATGTTGCTTCTATCTACCCACTGCCTTTTGCCCTAGAAGCTAAAGTTTATGATGTGTTTTTCCAAGGATTCTGGGGCAGCAGGTTAAATCCTGTCAAAAGGCAGTATAACTACCTAGACTATTGTTTTGGGGGAGTGCGGATGATAAATCCCTTAGTTTTTTTTTTTTTCACACTTTATTTTTTCACATGGCATATTGCACATTTTACATGCCTCTCCATCATTCTGGTATTCCTTAGCCAAGCATTTAACCACTCCTTTGCTTTTGGTATGGAATCAAGCACCCTTTGAACTTCCCAGAAATTTTAGGAAATGTGTTCCCTTACTTTATTTGATAACTGCATTTTTCAAATACGGCAATGGCATATTTCCCCAAGCAAGCTACTTGCATCAACCAGAAAGCAAATGTATCATTATGTATTAGACAATAATTATTCCGAAAACCCCTTAATTCAGGATTTACAAGAAAATAGTTTAGACTCCAGCTTGGTTTTTCAGCAGCTTACTGACCATAGAATTCCCTTGAGACTCTGGGATGTTACATGGTTATCGTGCCATGGGCACCTTGGTGTCCAGGGTAAACACAAACATAAATCCATAGAGGAGAGAATGTGTTTCCGAAGCACTTGTTCTGGGATTCTTGAGACAATGTATAATTTTTTTATAGAATGTCCATACAGTGTAACCCTATGGACTTTACTATTGCTTTCAAACTGGAGAAACGAATATGGAAGAATTACTGGCAAAAGAACAGAAATTGCAACTTTGACAGAAGGAAGATGGAAACCTGGATGAAGTAACGATGGAAGAAAACCTAAAACAAGAGATGGAAAGAAAAAAACATAATTTGGAAAAGATGATGAAAAGAAACGGAAGTGGATACCTGGCACACCATCACCACTGGTGGTTAAAGTTTTCTTTTTTGAGGCACGAAAAAATCAGGCAGAGAAACTGACTACTTTGCAGGTTTCCAGAAGTAGGCCGGAAATACAAACCGAGGCTTGGTCACCAGAAAAGGCACTGCATAGCAGCAGGATGGCAGCAGAAAGGAAGAGGCTGGATTCTGGATCCTGTGGTGCCTATAGCAGGCACGTATGCATGCACAACAACTCTGAGTAAAGAAAACAATGTAAATCAAATGCAAGACAGGGCTGGGCCTAGTGTCTCAGAACAGAATCTGTTTTTGGGAGATGACTTTGGGATAACATCCCCTAGCTACTCACCACAAATTAACACAGTGGATTAGTTTTTCACTGCACCCCTAGAGCGTGTGGTAGAAAAAGACAAACATATGGAAAAGAAGGGGGAAAAGTTAAACCCTGAAATAATTAATGAGATCCTAAATGTGAAAGTGGGGACCCACAACACAGATAATGATACAGATGAAAGAGCAGGACAGGAAAGAAGGGCTGCTGAAGAAGTGCATATAGAACCTGATCCCATTAAGGAGAATCAGGAAAATCATAGGCCGAATCAAGCTCCTACATATGCAAGCTTATTTCATAAGCCAACAGAGTTTTCTAAAAGATGCAACGCAGTATGCTTGAGGGACTTAAGTGATCTTGAACATGTTCCTGATAGAGTATATGTGGGGAAAGAGTTGATCAAAAGGTGTATTTGATTTACCCCAGCAGAAGTATATGCTTTTATACATGCTCCAGGGGAGAGCACTTTTGACATTAGCTTTCATTCCCCAGAATTATTGGAAAGATTCTGGGGTAAATATGCTGTTCTTAAAACAAACCCCCTGTGGGAGCCTTTCCAGGTCATATCCCTCACAAAAAGTCCCACAAAGATACTCACAATTTTGTTCCATAATGAGGGGGTGAACATTTCAGACATTTTATATTGGCTGAAACAAAGATGTGAACTACATGATACTCCGGAACCCATCTTTGATACAGAGGGTTTCTGGAATGGGGGTGGCATCTAAAAGTCACTCTACAACAAACACCTGCTGGAAGGACACATCTGCCAAATTGTTTCTTCCTGGGCAGAGACAAAGGGTTTATATTCTACCCAGGTCAGCCAAGGCACTGCTATAGATGTGGGTCTGCTAGGCATCTGAGCAGTCAGTGTGATGTCACCAGGTGTACGCAGTATGGAGAGATAGACCACACAAGCCATTTCTGTAAAGCAGGTTTAAAGTGCAACCTGTGTGATAGCGAGGGACACAGCCTTAAAGAGAATCAAATTAGTCCTAAACAAAGCCTGTAGGCTTGTCTTAGGAACAAACCACCTTACTCATACCTGCGATCTCTATTCTTGATCAGGATGGCTCAATCTTCACTCCAGGATTCAGTACCAGGTATGCCTACTTGCAAAGAAGTTCACCCTTGGTCTAACACCTCTTGGGATTCAGGATCTCCTTCACCCCTCCACCTACCCTAGACAAACAAGAGGGGAAAACAGGAAGCCGCTTAAAGTCCCCTTCCATCTCACCTCTCAAAGACAATGGTCTTTTGAGTACTGGGCTCCTAACTGGCTAAACTCACTCCAAGATGACATAATGGCAGAACCCAAACTTGGCCCTTTCAAAACAAAACTGCGCTCACAACTTGCAGCAACCAGTCTATGTGACTGTAGTTTCTAAACAACTCCTGTTTCTCCTCATGCACTTGTTACACTACCTCAGCACTTACAAACTACACCAATCCTCTGCCCATTTTTTCTTTCCCTCCCTCCCTGCCCCAACTTCCCAACAGTCTCTGCTCCCTTTTTCCACCTCCCTCACCATTATTTTTCTGTTCTCCACCCCCCAAATGCCTTCCCCTACCCTATTGGGCATCCACATGTTTTCTCGCATGCCACTGACAAGGCCCTGAAGGTTGCTCCTTAAATCACCAATCTCCACCCTGCTCCTTTTCAGCCCTATCTTCCCCATGTCCCCCCTTCCCACGGGTGCACTCCTGTTTCCTAGTGCCTTTACTATTCTCCTGGTCTCCTATAATTCTATTGCTCCTTCTCCCCTCCCTGCCCATGCTATGTACAGCCATATTCTGTGTTTTGTACATAATAATAATAATAATAATTTTATTTGTATAGCGCCTTTCAAATTATCAAAGCGCTGAACAAGTTAATAACAAAAATACAAATAACCATACACACATAAACTTATAAAAACGCATCATAAATACATCATAAAAACTTAATAAATTACAATAAAATCCAATCACATTCTGACTAACTTAATCCTCCAAAAAGGCCTTTTTCCATAAAAAAGGTTTTAATTCTTTCTTAAATATCTCCACGGAGGTGCACTCCCGTAACGCGTGGTAGGAATTCAAGAGTGGGGGCAGCATGAGAAAGCTCTGCTGCCTGAGGTTTTTAAACTCACTCTTGGAATCTCCAGCAACCCCATGTCGGCCGAGTGGAGTGATCGGCCAGGGCAATAGTGAACCAGAAGGTCTTTCAGATAGGACGAACAATGATCGTGAAGGGCTTTGAAAGTCAACAAAATGACTTTAAAGGTGATCTGCCACCAAACAGGCAGCCAGTGCAGTTCGCGCAGCACCGAGGTAATGTGACAGGACCTACTTGTCCCAGTCAGAATCCGGGCTGCAGCGTTCTGGACCAGCTGCAGGAGGCAGATTTCAACCCCAGAAACCCAAAGTAAAGGGTGTTGCAGTAGTCCAGGCGCGAGGACACAAAGGCGTGGACCAACGTTGGCAAGGAGTCAGATGGAACAAGGTGCCTAACCCTGGCAGTATTCCTAAGATGGTAAAAGGAAGTGCTGACGACAGCTGATACCTGAGATTGTAAAGTCAGCTTGTCGTCAAAAATCACCCCAAGGTTAAGCACCCGTTCAGAGGCCGGCGATGACACGCCGCCAAGAAAAATTCCAGAAGGCACGCCAGTACACGACCTCTCAATCTGACCACATGGGTCCACCACCAACACCTCAGTCTTCTCTGAGTTCAATTTTAACCAACTAGAATCCATCCAGTCTTAGATTTCCCCCAGACAGTTGTTAAACATCGAGAAGGCTCCATCCTGGTCGGGTGCAAAAGACAGGTATAGCTGGGTATCATCTGCATAGCAGTGAAACCTCAGCCCACACCGTCTTATAATGTTTCTGAGTAGCAGCATATACACTGCAAATAACATGGGTGACAGCACAGAACCCTGAGGCACTCCACACAACAAAGAGACTGGGCCGGAGGAAAAAAATCTCCGACACAACTCTTTGTGATCTCCCAGTAAGGAATGAAGTGAACCATTGCAAAACGGTTCCCGACATTCTGCAGATTTGCCTCAGGCGTGCTAACAACACCACGTGATCCAGTGTCAAATGCTGAGGAGAGATCAAGGAGAACCAGAATGGAGCGTCTCTTTTGATCCCTCGCCATCAGAAGATCATTAAGCACCTGAACCAGCGCTGATCTCGGTACTATGTCTTTACGGAAACCAGACTGGAAGGACTCGTAGATACTATGGATGGTTAAATGGTCATCCAATTGAGCAGCTACAACCTTTTCAATAACCTTCCCAATAAAGGGAAGGTTAGAGATAGGTCTGTAGCTAGAAAAACAGTCTGGGTCTAAGGAAGCTTTCTTCAAGAGAGGTGTCACCACTGCCTCTTTCAGGGAGCTAGGGAACTCACCTGACTCCAAAGAGCACCAGACTATTTGCGCCAAAACTGGACTGATGATATCAATACAACCCAAAATTACGGTAGTCGGTCCAGGATCCAAGCTGCAGCAAGTAGGGCGCACACTATGGATAAGCCTCATAATATCCACGAACTCAGGTCGATAAAAAGAACTTCAAGAGAAACGAGGCACTGTGTTCTCACACGTCCCCAGAACATCACCCTCAGAGGTTGTCAAACACAGATCAGCCTTGATGTCAGCCACCTTAGTTGCAAAGTAACGGGCGAGCTTATTGCACTTTACTTGCGAAAAGGCTTTCCAAACTTGCAGACAGGCTGGGTTGCACAGTCTATCTACAGTTCGAAACAGCTGAGCCGGTCAATTCTGAGCAACTGCAATCTCCCTGGACAGGAACTCTGTCTTCTTATGGGTGATTGCAGATTGGTAGCTAACATAATGTTCTATCAATCTAAGGCGGTCGGCATCAAGGGCTGATCTACACCAACAATGCTCTAACCTTCGCCCTTTTCTCCGCATCTCCCTCAGAGTCTCATCAAACCAAGGGGCCCTGGGGTGCAGTGAAAAAGGGTGTTCACGATCAGGAGCAATAAAATCCAGGGCAACCGTGATGGCCTTATTATAGGCCAACACCAGTGCCTCTGGACTACTGCTCACCAACACGGGGGATGAGAGGTCAAGGACCACCTCTAGGCCTTGTGAAGTAACATTCCGTAATGGGCGGTACCTGACCATCTCCACAGGGGATGGCCTCCTAAAGGGGGTGCAAAAATTGAACCTCACGGTGTAGTGGTCAGACCAAGCGACTGGTTCCACCCCCACATCGGATGCATCAATCCCTAGAAGGAAAACTAAGTCCAGAGAGTGCCCAGATTTATGCATAGCAGCGGAAACTACCTGTGTAAGGCCCAAAGAAGACATTAACTGGAGGAAGTGACTACCAAATTGTGAGAGTTCATCGTCGACCCAGGCGTTGAAGTCACCCAGCACCATCAATCTGGGCGACTCAAATGACATGTTGATGAGGAAGTCTGCTACTTCCTGTAAGAAGCGTTTCCCATCACCGGGTGGACGGTAAATGAGAATGATTCGAACGCCTACACCTGCTACAACTGAACATTCAAAGGACTCCGCTTCCCCTACTACCATACTCGTGAGACCCAATTCAGTCTTAAAACAGACTGCAACCCCCCCCTTCCCTGCAGTCCAATCTCGGGCGGTGTATTACCGAGTACCCGGCCGGAGTCATGGCCTCTACTATAGCGCCAGAATTTTCATTCAGCCAGGTCTCAGTAATGCAAGCCAGGTCAGCTGAACTAACAAGGTCGGCAATAATAACAGTCTTATTCCTAACAGACCTGGCATTGCATAACACCGCCCGAGTTTGACAAACCTTGGAGGCTGTCATGCCTATCTGCCTACTAAAATCAGTAGTGCCCTTGGGTATGGATACCAGACAGGGCGAACCCCGATCAGGATTCCATTTTGCCCCAGGGCACCTTCTGGACTTTATAACCCCGATACAATGGCCCCGCTAGTTCATCCTCCCCTGTTCGTACACCCCCAACCCCTCACTCTCCCGCAAGCAATCCCCAATGCTCTACACCACCGATAAACATCAAATTGCAAAGGAGGAGTACAAAAGGGGCAGAGGGCGCGAAGAGAGGAGGATGAATAGCGCATCACCGTGTGAGATAAAGGCCAGCACATGATGCTGCTTAACTAAAATAAAACACAAAATAAACCAAAAATTCAAGCTAAATTATCTATACAATTTCAACAAACATATAAATAAAACAAAACAAATAATACAATTCTGTATAATCCCTCCTCCCAGTCCTCTCACCACCGGGGAAAGAGAATACAATGGCACTCTCACTGCCAGAACAACACAAAAATATACAATACTAAACAAAAAAGGAAAAAGTAAACTCCCCCAATTCTCTCACAACTGGGGAAAATAATATCAGTCTTTCTCCCTGTTAGGAGAAAAACCCAAGCTGTAAAATAAGTGGAAAAATTAAAACAAACAAATAGAAGTTTTGGACCCAGGGTCCTCTCACCACCCAGGAGTCCAAACAAAATCCAAAAGATAATAGCGATCCACAGTCTCTTGTAGCAGGTCCAATAAATCTGCTTATGTTCAAAAATCCAAATCCAAAAAGAACAGCCACATAGCTCCAGGAGGGAAACAATCCAAGGCCAAGGTCCACAGAAACTCTATATAGCAGAAACAAGAGGTCCAAGGGGGGGGAAGGGTTTATCCAAAGCACAGTTGAACCCCACAAACTCCATATCAGGTGCACACCAGGGCAAATTATGTCACTCACACCAAAGGACCTTATGAAGAAGCCACCATAGTAGCAATTCCCAAGGTCCAAGGGAGTGGGGTACTCCACTCAGTTCCATAACTAGAAAATACCCCAATCCCCTGTGGAGTGGCAAAACCCTGGAAAGCGCCAGCTGGAGCAAAGGAGTTTCTAAAAAGTTCAAAAATAATCATACGGGGACATCTATAATACTCCAATTAAGTCTTGCCAGCTTTCACAGTGTCCGAGCCGACTCTAAGTTCCTCCGACTATGCCCTCCATGCAGTCATTGGAGAGAACAAAGTCCAACACACAAGGTCCCCACCACAATCCGTTAAGAAGCAAAACCCCACTGGCATCTCTTCTTCTTCAGAACTCATCCATTAAGGAAACAAAAACCCCTCCGGCAGCTCTTCTTTAAACTCAGCCGGTGTAGAAGCAAAAACCCCTCTGGCATCTCCTCTCCAAAAGGTCACATCAATCCACAGAAAAAATGCCAGGAGAGACCAGCAACTCTCTCCTTCTCCACAGGCAAAATACAAAACCCTCTGGTGTCAATAACCCCCGCCGACTAAAAAAGCGAGAACAGAGGAAAGTCGGCCAGAGATCAGCACAGTTCTCCGGAACTCATCCGAAACTCGTCAAGGACACTACTCGGCATCTCAGCTTTCCTCAACTCTCGTAATCCAAAACAGACCTGCTAATGCTCCACCCGGCAGCACTGAAGCACCAGAACCTGGATCGACACAAAATAAATAAAACTAAAACTAAACAAATATAAACAAGTATGAACTAAAATCAAATAAATGAAATGAAATCAAAGGAACAGCAGCGCAATGCGCCCAGCCTGGTGGCCATATTGGAATTATCCCAATATAATCCCAATCATGGCATGTAGATTAGAAAATGGATAAAATAATCCTAACTTTCTGGTTTGTTAGGACAATGACCTTAGCGGGCAGGTATTTTTCAACAGAGCTGCGTAAAATAAGTTCCCGTTTGGGGTGCCCCATTACCTGACATACTCTTGGGCATCCCGAATGTTCATACACAGCAGCTGCCAATTTTGTCTCTTGCTTTGCAAGTGAGTTGGCAGCTGCCCAAGCCCCCAGCTCCCGGCCATCTAGAAAAATCTTTCTCCTGCTAACTGGCTAAAAACAAACCACTTCCATGAGCTATGCAATCAAATTTTTTAATAAAATTAAAGTACCTTTGTTTTTGTTTTTCTGTAGTAAGTAGAATGCTTCTGAGTTCCCAGTCTAAACGTGACTGACAGAGCACTATTCTGGCTCCACCACAGACCGTTCGCTCCCCAGTACGCCAACAACAACAAAAACAGTATTTCCACAGTAAAGAAAAAAAGTTTTCTTCTCAAATCCACTATGCTGTCAATCATCCTTGAGTCCACCTCCTACCACCACTACCATGATCTCACCTCTCTCTGACAGTGCATGAGCGAAATTGCTATGTTTGCCTCCCACTCTCCACTCTTGACAAAATAAGAAAGAAGAAATCATTTAATTAATTTATTTATTTATTGAAATGTTTCACCAGGAAGGTACACTGAGCAAAAAGATGCTCGTATCGTGGTGCGACCTGGGGGTGGGGGTGATTACAAGGGAGAGCAACTGTATACACTTGTACAAGGAAACAGAATTACACAAATGAAATTACATGATGGTACATAAGTATAATACCACGGAAACATGAAGTAAGAGCAACACAGGAAACATTGCAACAAGGAGTTGTCCGCATTGTTGCATGGAGTGAGAGAGAAATTGTACAAAGAATTATAATGACAAAGGGTGTAAAATATATCTACATAAATGTCATCTACTATCTACGGTAGCGTGGTAGACAGAGAGTCAAGGCTAGAAGTGCAGTAGGGGGTTGGTGGATATATGCCAGCATTTGTAGCCGTAGCTAAAGATGCTGGTCAGGCTGCATAGGATCTGGGATAGGGCAGTTGGGGGAGGAAGGGAGAAGGAAAACAAGAGGAGGAGGGGAGGGGGAGGTCAGCGACACTGGCAGTTTACTGCGTAGTAGTTCATCAGGGCAGAGGAGATGGAATACCTAGTAGAGGAGTGACGGATATGTGCAGGCAGGTCATTCCAGAGCCTCGGGAGGTGGCAGGAGAAGGCCGATTGGCCAGCAGTGGTCCGGCAGAGAGGGATTACGAACAGTAACAGGAGTCAGCAGATCTAAGGGCGTGAGGGGGGTTGGGGTGGGAGATAGGGAGAAGGTGAGGTAACAAAAGTTGTTGATAATTTTTTTACCAGGTACCTCCTTTTAGCCTTGTGGGTTTGTTGCCTGACTGCAGCACTACTGCCCTTCCCGAATCAAGCTTGGCACTGGGATCCCACACAAACTGATGGGGGGGGGGCATCTCAGCATAAAAAAACAAAAGCAAAAAAAGATGACAGGCTGTATATAGAGGTGTCTGTGTCTCTGTGTTGAGGGAAGAACCCTCTCAACACTGAAGCAATCATAAAACACAGTATTACCCTCGGCTCTACTGGCAAATGTACCAGTGAAGGGACTACTCTACAGGAAAAAAAAAAAACAGCTTTACCATGATTTCTACAATATTTTTTTTCTTTTCACACTTTTTATTTTTCACATAAAAATGCAATATGTAGCCTATTTTCTAAGTGCAATAATACCCTCCAGGGTGGGCAGTATTGGACTATACCCACCCTTCCAAGGGCTATAAGGCCCTCCTCCTATGGCATCGGGCCTCATTATGCCCCTGGACGGGTATAGCCTAATATTGCCCACTCTGTCGGGTATTATTGCTTGCTTGTAATTTCCTGAATTGTTGTTTGTAATTTCTTGAATTGTTGGAACAACTGCTGTCTTTGTATTTTGCTGTTGTGTTAACTTTATGACGTGGGACCTCTGCAAACAAGCTTTTAGCTTAAAGTTGTTTTAATCCGAGATGAAATAAATAAATAAAATCAATGAGCATGTACATATTACAGTAGATGCTCAGTGACAGTTCAGTCTGTGGCTGGCCGAGCATGTGAGAGTAGGGCAATGCCGCTTGCCGGCTCTGTTTCGGGATGGGGGGTGCAGTGATGGGTACTACCTGCTGGGTAGGGGGCCGGGGGGCCACTAGATCACTGGGGATGGGGGAATTATTTCCTTGTATTATTTTTTATATTTTTTTTTTTAGTTGTTTAACCAGGTATAGCACACTAAGCTGGAAGCTTTTTTACAGGAACGACCTGGGAGCACAAGGAGGCAAAGTGACTTGCTCAGGGTCACACAGTATGCAAGTGGAAGCTGTGGGATTCAAACCCAGGTCTGGTCTGCTGGATGTCACCAGATCTGCAGCTCAGAGCCTTAGACCACTGCATTATACTGCCTCCTTAAATTAAATAATTAGTATAATAAGGGATCATATCAGGGATCAGGGAGGGGGTATCACTGGACCACCAGGGAAGGGGGCTTTAATAATAATTATTATAAAGGGTCACATTGGGGATTGGGGAGGGGGACCACTAGACCACCAAGAAAGTGTTTTTTTTTATCACTACTCTGTTTTTCTCACCTTGCAGCCACATTCCTGCTGTACATCCAGCCACCGCTCCTACCTTCACCTCTGACCCCGAAGCCAATGTGCCCAGCTGGCATACGCAGCTACAACCGTTGAGAGGGGCTCCCCCTTAAGCCTCCATGTCCAGTGAGGATCCACTATCGGCACACGCCTATTTCAGGCATCATCGGCCAGTGAAGATAGCGGCTATCAAGCTGCCATGGACCATGTTGCCTTTACCCTTTTTCTCCCAATGGGAGCACAGACGTGCAATGACGTCCATGCACAATGTGCAGACATCTGCCATGCTCCCCCCTACTGAGCACCCGCACCACTGCAGTTCCTCTGGGCATCCCCAGGGACCGCCAGAATATGGTGTGCACCCACCCCTTTCCCCAGGACTAGGAGAGCTGTCATCGGACACTCGATCCTAGTCCTCCCCTGCTGACCCCCAACAACCCAGGCTTGTTCCCAAACCAGGGTCACCAGTGTGGAGTGAGGTGTGGCATCCAGCGCCTCAACCCTCAGCACCACTGGGCTGGCTAGGACAGGGTTTTTTTAATTATAATTATGGTTATATGGGGTGATGTCAGGGATCGGTGAGGGGGGACCGCTAGACCACAAGGGTCCAGAGTGGCACACAGCCACCCTGTGGTTTTTGGCAAACCCTCCTGGAGCACTGTCTATTTGGTACATGGCCAGGGTTGTCACAAGACATGGAACTTTGCCGACAGGACCCTCCCCAATAAAGATTCAGGCACAGGGTCCCTTGCACACCCGGGCTTTGATACAAGCTGCCTTTGGTGGCAGCTTGTATCAATCTAAGGGCTCTTTGAGAATCGAGGCCGATGTGTCAGCACCCTTTGGACTCCACAGTATGCCTGTCTGCTTATTTAGTATTAAAACAAAACAAGTTGCAGCAAGGTGTGAAATACCACATTTAATTTCAATTAGCTTTACAAACTGTCATAGATGTAATGCAGTTTTTTTTCCTTTAAATTGCATTCAATCTGTATGTTTCTAGAGAGGTTTTTTTTAAGGTTATATGTACTTTCAGCATACAGATATATGGTGTAAATGGTTCCTGTGGCATCATGTTCTCATATGCTAATGCAGCTCTCAGGCACAATACAATTTATTTATTTTTTTTTAATAATTCAATAAATTTTTATTGACACTCTTGACAAAGCACAGATTTTACAGTGTTGCGCAGATATACATTGCAAGTTAAGTGTGCCACAAACATATTAGCTTTCTTGCTGGTCACGTGTTAATAATGTCTACAAAACTAACTAAGGATATAACAAGTTAGCCAGCCTAATACTTTCCTCCCTACCCACCCACCCCTACCTTCCATAGCATCCACACACTAATAGAGGTAACCCTAGGATTCTCCGTAGTAGGAGTCAACAGGACAACAGTACATCTAGTAAAGGGCAGCACCTACTATTAGGTAATCTTGTCTTGCCAAGTTGATAAAATGGCTCCAACGGTCCCCATATGGAGTCATATAATTGAGCTCTGTTACTCATCTTGGCAATATGTAACTCCACTTGTAAGGCAAGCATCACCTCTCTGTACCATTCTATAATTGGTGGGGAAGTCAAGTCCTTCCAGTGTCTTAGGACAGCTTTTGCTGTGGCCAATATAATGTCCATATATAATTTGTCTCGCTTGGTCGTGCCAGTGTGAAAACTATTCAGCAAACAGATCTCTGGTGTAAAAAGGTCCACTATGCCTGTAATTTATGATAAAGAAGCACTAATTATTTTCCAGAAGGATTGAATCTGAGCACACTCCCATAATACATGGTGTAAGTCTCCTTCCTTGGTTCCACATCTAATACACGAGGGTGACAACAATTTGCCCATTCTGTAAAGTTTAGCAGGAGTGTAATACATATTATGTATGATATTAAATTGCTGTAGTTTATATCTATCTTGTCTAATGTTTTTGTGGTTATTAGCCCATATCTGTTCCCAAATTCCCTGATCTTCCACCATCCCTAATCTTTGTGTCCAATAGTAACAGACGCCAGAAGGGAGATTTCCATCTATATTTTGCAATAGATTATAAACTCTTGAAATGGAATGGGGTTGGTCCGCTGCTTTGAGTAATAATGACAACTCGACCCTATTTTGTACCCATCTTTCCCCTTTAAAGTGGGTCTTTACAGCATCGCTAACTTGTCGAAACTTAAAGTTATGTCCCTTTAATTCTGGAAATTTGGTACAGGCGTGCACATATGACATTATCTTCCCTGGGGAGCCAAGTCCCTAATTTTAGCCTTCTAATGGACCCCAGAATCTAGGTGGGATCGAGTCTGTTGTATTAAAAAGTGTATATTCTGTGTCACAGCTTGTTCTGGTGAGTTGCGCCAATCAACTTTAAGGAGCTTCTGAATCTGCTGCAGAGCTTTGAGCGACCACCCGATAGGGGTGTCCATCAGTGGTTTAGGAAGAAGCTTAATAGTAGTGTAGGCAATTGAACTCAAAGAAATCGAGTATTTAAGAGCTAAGTCTCTCTCTCAATGTAGAGCCAAGAAGGCACATAGGAATTTGAGGTTGATGGAGTACTCAACCTGTGCCATTGTACTATTTTACTGATATGTGAGGCAATATAATATTTGAAACAGGAAGGTAGCGCAAGGCCTCCCGACCTCTTTGGGCCTGTGAGTTTCAAGTATGAACACCTGACCACTTTCCCCTTCCATAAAAAAACATTAATTGCTTTTTGCAAGTTCTCAAACCATGCCTTAGGTAGGTAACATCCCAGCATGTTTAAGGGGTAAAAAATTCTAAGTAATACATTCATTTTGACCGTTTCTATTCTGGCCCATAATGACAATGGCATTAGGTTCCATCTTACTAGGTCCTGTTTAATGACTTTAACAAGATTATGGAGATTCTCCCTAATCATTGAGCTTATTCCTCTGGTAATCCTGACACCAAGATATGTCAGCATTTTTGGTTAGGCACAATACAATTTCAACAAACAGAAAATAGAGACGCTGAGGCTAGTTACAGGAGCTGGTGTGAACAGTGAAAGCAAACTAAAACAAACACATACAGTGTACAGTCCAGCACCGTTTATCTGAACTGCCTGGGGACATCCGATCAGTTCAGATAAACAGGAGGTCAAATAAACAGGAGAGCATATGTTGAGGAGCGTCAGACAGCAGTATATAGGGAGCCACTCAGTCAACCACAGCCCACCACACAGAAACAACAACATCAGAAACATTGCAGAGTATGATAATGCTGTACTCAATGGCTAAAAAAAGAACTTGTGTTTAATTGCTGAAAAAAAAAGACCATGCTACATCTCAATAAAAATCCTTTAGTGAAATTTGTATTATGGAGTCAAACTTCTTTCTTGCAGTCTTGCAGTGCACTGTTTTATGCTGCATAGCAGCATAGCTTGTACAGGATCACGGTCTGGCTGGTTTCCAAGGTAGCACAAACATTTTTCAAAAAGCTGAGCAGTCTCTGCATGCATTGGAACAACACGCACTGGTTCTTTAGGTCCTGTGTCAGAATTTGTTTCTGCCTCCTGCTGTGCTGGCTTGTTGATTGTCATTCTCTATATTCCTGAGAGCTCCAAACTGTTCTGATGTTAAGTTATATCTAGTTGTCCTGTCTAGATTTCTTTCACTTTCTAAAGCTCTTTCTATGTCCCTGTTGACAAGTATAATATATGTCTCTATATGATGAGGTATTGCTCCTGGGGGTAGAAATGTGGATTTCAGTTATAATTTTTGTCCCAGCACCATTCTTTTTTTCTTTTTCTTTTTCTTGTGCATTTGTATCATTTTTTTCAGACTGAGTTCCAAAATATATTTAAGCCTAATCTTCCTGTAGAACCAGTTGAGACCTAATTTCAATTCAAATTCATTAGTCTATGAGTGTGGGCAAAAACAGAATCCTTTAGACAGGACACCTACATCCAGACTAGCCAAATTTGTTTTTGATATATTGTGAACTAAGTTTTGTGCGATCTGGTTACCACTTGTGTTGGTTCCTGCTGTCATCTGTCTTTTCTTTTCCCTATTATCCCTGTATCTCCTCCTATTCCTGTTTCATCTGAAGATCCTGTTTCTTGGTGTTCTCTTGCCCCATCTCCTGACTAGGTATCTCTAGTATATTGATATCCTCTCCTGCCCCATTCTGAAACTGTCTCCTCCCCTGGTATCTTCCTCTCCCAAAAAAATGCCTGTCTGTCCCTTTCATTCCCCCTTTGTTTTGTTCTGTATCTCTACCTGATGAGTAGACTGACAACTCTGAATCTATATTATATTTGTAACATTTATCAACCCTCTGACATTTTTGTTATAAGTGTATACTTTGTTCTCTTTATAGTCATTTAAGTGTCTCTGAAATTTGTGCAGTTTGGTGGCTCTCAATTCATTGTCCTTGACATTGAAATGTGTTTTCTAAGCAAAGAAACTCACAAGAGCATGTAATAGTATTTAGAGATAAATGGGTGCAGAAAACAAGGGCAATGGCTACCAAAACTAATATGCAGACATTTAATAAGTTTCTTAAGCACAGGAGCTCACAATGAGCATGTTAATGTATGTATATGTAAACGGTTGTAAAAGTCAAGTGCAATGAATGAAATAAGTAAACAATGTATTTAAAATAAAGACTTTGATAGGAATTTGTATTGTTTTCATGGATAAAAGAAATTAATCAGGAAGAAGCGCATACTGAAGTACATATGATTTGTACTAGTATCTAATTAATTAAATGTTTTAACAAAGTTTAACAGATAAGGAAGCAGGTATCAGTCTGCTCTGCACAAGATATGAGAACATATTGTTTATTTACAGATAAGAAGTATGATACACATGTCAGTGTGAGTCATTATGGAGAAAGATTATAGAGAACTGGCAAATGAAAAACTGTAAGCATAATGAGCTTGAGGTGTATTGGGCATATTATTATATTTATTGTGTGTTTGATTTAAAATGTTTATGGACATATATATATATATATATATATATATATATATATATATATATATATATATATACCATATATATATGTATTTCTTATATATGTATGTATATATATATATATATTTAATAGGCATATTGAAAGATGTGTATGAAAAAATAATTAAACAGTGTAAGTATGAATAAATTCAGAGAGCAGATCTATAGAAATATAAAAGAAAATAGTTAATAAAATAACAGAAATATACAAATATTTATTTTATTTTTTTGGAAAAAACTGTGCATCCCCGAGGAAGGAGAATCCGAAACATAGGACCCACAAGTTAGAAATGCTTCTAACTTTCATGCACTACATTTTTTACTTATTTTGAGAAATAAAAAAATAGTTTATTGAATACATTTGGGTTAGTGGGCCTATTGTGTTCCAATCTGTTAGATGTGGCCCTGTAGTGAAACCACACCATGTGATGATCTAAACAAATCACTGGATCATCCCTTACATTATTTATGTCATGTCCCTGTGAGAAGACCAGGATAAAGGCACAGCCATTTCAGTGGGTGGGAGAGGTAACCACCTCTGCATGGTCCAGTGATGTCATCAACAGGAGAAATCGCTGTCTACATCATAAGGCTTCTCCATCAACCCAAGTATTAAATCCCACAGGACTAGAAAACTGGAGGCATCCAACACTAGGTCCACCATGGTCCACAAATTCCTGCAGGAATTCACTTTTGTGTCTGAGATACCTGAAGTGTTGACTCAGTGCTTACAAATCCAGTTTGCATGGTGCAAACCATTCCAATGTACTGCACACATAAAGGCTTAAAACTGGCTCGCTCAGAGCTTACTGTTTAAGCTCTGGTGGCATAGCCTTTGGTTTGAAGTAGGAAGCTTATGGATTCAAATCTCCAGTTCCCTAGAATGTCTGTACTGATGCTATAGTAGCTCACATGAGTTCACAGCTCTCTGTAGGTGACAGTGTAGGGATCTTTTTGCTTTTAAAAAGTAAATTATAATTCATTCAGTTGGTTTCACATTTAGATAGCTGGTAACAGATTTCTAAAGTCAAAAACTACAGAATGACACACTTTCATTTTTTGAATAGCTCCTTTAAGACTCTGGTCAAACTCAAAATGAAGGTTTATAACGTTTTGAATACCGTGTACTGCATGTAATAGCTGTCACCAAAATACAGGTTCATTGGTACGTGTTTGGTGTTGCCTCAAGAGTAACACCTCTTTGTGATCAAATTGCTACGCACATTAATCCAGATCAACATATTCAGTAAGTAGATACTGTATATTAATAAAGAAGTGTGCCTTCTGCAGTCATTTCTCAATGATAAGTATCAACAGGTACATATGTTTTTTATATTTCTACTGGTTAAAAAAAAGTAGACTTTGCTGTGTAGGAACTGAAAACTTTACATTTTCTGAATGGAACACATCTATTTTATTGGCTCTTAATTAACCTAGAAAAAATAGTTAAAATTTGTATTGTAGTACTGAAGAAATACAGAAAATATAAAGCTTTACATGATTACTAGGACTGAAAATCATATAGCTGGCTCAGGAGTGCAGGAGTAGCCTCAACCAAAAGGGCTAAATCAGACATTTGGGAGGCAAACAGTAACAATCCAAAAAACATCTGGTCTGGTATAAGTACCCTCCTCGGAAAGAATCAACCTCAGTCTCAACCTATCACACCTAGCCTACAACACTATCTCACTATCTACAGTACAAGAAACAATGAAATGGCTGATGCCTTTAGCCTGCATTTTACCAACCCTAATCTTCCAGCATCTACTAAAACACATTCCCCCAATCAGAGCTAACCCCCTCCTATATGCTGCAATGGTGTGTCTTTCTCTACTAGGTCACTTAACCTTGGTGAAATGCAATGGTCTATCCTTGGTCACCTGTTCTTTGCCTATCTGTAAATAATTTTCACTGCAGTTGTGAAACTTACATGCACCTATATCCTGATGACACTGTCATATATGCAAAGTCCAAGTCAGTGGATAACCTCAGTTCAGCTTTGCACTGTAATCCATGCCATACAAACCTAGCTGAAGAAAAACAACCTGGGCTTAAACAACATCACAGCTAAAGTTATGGGGCTCGATTCAGAAAGAGCCCTTAGAGCAGCACAAGATGCGCCATGGTGCAGCCTGTGGCAAAGCCCACTGCATCAGAGCACCGTCACCTAATTCAGCAAGATTTGCACCTTGTGTCAAATGCACCAGAAATGATATAAGATGCAAGCAGCATCATAAAAGATGCACAAGCCGTGGGTCCAATGGAAACTGCATCAAGGATCCACAGTGGTGCAAGCCATGCTGCAAGAGAGCATGCAAGCCAGAGGGCAGGGAATGGCTGGCAGGCATGCAAAAAAACTTTACAGAAGAGGAGACAGACATCCTTATTGAGGAGGTCAATGCCTAGGTGGACCTACTCCCATCCTGAGGTGGAGATAAGGAGCTGAGGGACCACAGACAGATGGCCTGGGAAGAGGTTTCCACCAAAGTCAATGCGGTGGGGTCAGTCAGTCATGGTATATGTGAGCTACAGAACTTTTACTACAACATTAAGAGGCATTCCAAAGAAAAGATGGCACACAACAGGTGGCGTGCAACACAAACAGAAGGTGGGCCACACCAAGAAATACAGCTAAGTAGCCCAGAAGAGTGGGTGGCAGCACAACTGAGTACCCACAGCATAGAAGGGGACAGGAACTTAGACATGCTACTACAACAGAACACTGCAGGTATGCAAAAGGACATGGTACACCCACTGGGGGGGTGAATTAGGGAAACACAACAGCACAGGCAGATGTCCAGGCCAATGCCATAGGGCTTTACAGCAAAGGACGATGGGAGAGGGGCACATCACACATGCAGAGATGTGCAAAAGGTGTAACAGATACACCTGGGTGGCACACACAGAATGGGTGAGACATGCAGAACAGTGGAGCTGGGGGAGGGGGACATGACCTGCAATGCACAGACACAACCCACAGAACTGGGCATGAGCCAGTGGGTGGAAGGCCTGACACAGGGCAAGCAGATCCACCGGCAGCAGTAGCTGGCACATGAGCAGGGTGCCAGAGGGATGTGGTGGGTGCAGTACTCAGCTGTGCAGGCCAGCAACAGAGCCTGAGTGCAGTCAGCTATGGAGACCTGTGTAGTGGAGCCTGCACAGGGATGTGCACAGTGTGTGGCAACACACTAAGCCTGTGTGCATGTGGCCTGCATGTAGGTGATACATGTAGGCCACTGCAACTGTATGCACACTTGCATGAGAGAAGTATATCTTGGGACAGGACAACATGGCACACACTGAAAGCAGAACATAGCAGGGGAGCACTGAATGTGGGAATGTACACAACAGTACACAGCAGGGCAACAATAGTAGCCACCAATGGATGGGTGTAGCATACAGGAATGTGGGTGCCTGTGGAACGAGGTGCTGACAGAGGGATGCATGCCATACAAAGACGACACAGCATGGCACCATGGCATGACAGAAGGATAGAGGTATGGGAACAAGGTGACATAGCAGAGCAAGGGGTGGGGAACACATAGTGGAGACATCAGAGGGAGTCAGGTATGCACCCTATGTGGGTTATGTAGAAGGTATTGAGGTGCAGTGACAGCCAACACCACTGTTACACATATGGCCACCACCTGATGCACATGCCACACATCTGAGGCCTGCAGCCATGCACCACCCCCGGACATGTGGCCGGGTGACCAGCACAGTGGTATGACAACACAGATATGTTGCAACACCCCAAGCAATGTGCGCCACACATACCACAGTGCACTGGGCTGCACAACTGGCTGCATACCACCAGTGGTCACCCCAAATGGGGGAAGAAAAATGCCAGCACGCAGAACACCGGCATGGACATGCACCATGCACAATGTTCAGCGCGCATGAAGGCAAGGCAACAGGAGAGGCAGGCAAGCCTATGTTGTGGGAGATGACGGCCATGCCCCTGTACCCTGACAATGAACAACAAGCTTCAAGGCCATGTTGTTGACACAGGAAAGGCAGCACACAATATACAGGGTAACAGGCATGTCCATACAATCAAGACAGGGCTACAGCACTGGCATGAAGAAGAAGAATAATAGAAGAATCAGGATTTATATATCGCTTTTCATGTACAGTGTATCCCAAAGCACTTTACAAGCAATGCTATACTGGTAGTGAAGTGACTGAATGTGTAGTGGTGGCCATATCACACATCAACACCCACACACAGCCTGGATAATTGCATGAACTGGTTTATGGGTAGGAGAATGTTGGCCAGGACACTGGGAATGTCCCCTACTCCTTGCGAAGAGTGCCCTGGGTTCTTTTACTTCCACCTGGACACCCAACAGGACAACACCAGGATGGGTAGAAGGGACCTCGGTTTAATGTCTCATCCGAAGGATGGCACACCCCAGCAGTACAGTACCCCCCTAATACTGCACTCGGGTGCCAGCATTTTAGGTGCAAGTTCAATCCTGGTGTGGGACGAGAACCCATGGCCTTCTGGTCCAGAGGCAGATGTGCTACCAACTGAGCCACACTGACACCTACCGTGACACATACCACACCCTCTGGAGGCACGGACAGCACCATATCGTCGAATCAAAGGACCAGTACATTGTATGGCAGTTCTAATGATACTATGTATGTGCATGCACAGTACAGTGGCCAACAGTGTGTTTCTATTCCCCCACAGCAGACACCACCTTTACAGACAGGCATGGAGAATGGTTTGGTTCGAGTGTTGGACAGGCAGAGAGTGTAGCATGTGCAGAGGGGCCAACTGCCACAGGCACAGGGTGCACAGACACAGAGGAATGAACGGTGAAGGAGACCATCAGCCACATTGAAGTGCAAGATGCATCACAGGCCCACAACAATGTGGATGTGGAAATGGAACCTGCCCATGATAACCCAGATGACCAGGACACAACAACAGCAGAAAAAGGAAGGGTGCCCTAGGACAACATGAAGGGGGCTGTGTGGTGGGCCAGCAGGACCAAAGGACATGCAGAACATGTGGAATGGAACATAATCAAACAAACACTGCATGGACGTCAAACACTTGTGGCCCACATGTCACATACGGACACTGTATTGAACTGCAAATATGTACAGCACAGGTTTGAAGGCAGGTGGGAGGGGGCAGCCAAGGGAACTGCACTGTTTGTACATATTTATGTGGGTGTTGGAGTGGGGTGCACTTTTGTCACAATGTCACAGCACAATAAATGATATCACAGGCAATCCAGTGCCTGTGAGCCTAATTTTAGAAGGAGTTAGATCGACGTAAGGGAAATGTGTCTAGGAAGTCTGATGCAAGTGTGGACTTGTTTCAAATGAGATACAGTATTTAGAAAGCAGGCTGTCATGTTGGAGTGTGAGTCACTAGAGAAGGATTCTGGGAGTTCTGAAGGACTGCATGCTGAGTTGTTGAGGAGAAGCAGCCAGAGCAGGTGTATGGGAAAAGGCTTGTTTTTGAATACAACAGACATACCATCACTGCCTGAATTATTATATCCCATATACTTTCTGGGTCACCTTGTGTCCTTGTGTTGGGTGTTCTGTTTCTGCACTTGTCTTTCCCTTACAGGTACTGGTGGATGAGGATCCCTGTTGATGGCTACCCTCGCCATGGTGTCCATGTTGATATGGCAGGAGAGGAGGAGACCCCATACCTGTAGCAGAAAAGCCAGAGGACCCACGAGGGTCTTCATGCCAGAACTGGAGCACCAGCGTGTGAAGAATGGAGAGAGGAGAGTAGAAATTGAAAGTTTAATATAAATGATTTTCAGAAGTTCAAGAACCTTGCTCTGTTTAGTGCTTAACCACACAATCTGTAGAGACCTAAAGGGAGATGCCATTTAATACTTTTACTATATTTTAATACTGCTTCTTTTATTTCATTATTTTAGAAGCAGTTCTTATATTTGCATTTCTGTATCTTTGCCTAATCTGCTTTTTACAGTGTGCTTTCGGCAGCTGGCAGCATTAGTGTTTTGTTTGAGGTGCCTTTTTAGAAGAAATTGTTTGTGCTTCCTGACCACTTTTTTACAAAATACACGTTCCTTTGTATAGTGTACCTTTAAAATGTTGATCTTAGCGGGATTCAAGGTCACATGTCAGGCTACTTTTGAACTGCGCATGAGTTGGCATTCTCGGGAACGAACTGAAGTGAGGAGAGTAAAGAACAGAGAACACCAACCAGAGCAGCCACTCTTTTTTGAAAGAGTGTTTTTTTCAGGCCTTGACTTATCTTTCTGAAGGATAATATTGCACCCTGCTATTCTGACATCCTCAAATTGCTGTTTGCAAAGGTGTGGTGGTTGTTCTCCTTTTCCTTAGATGGCCTTTGATATTGAGCTGTTCTGAGAGTTTAGCTGTTAAAATCTGAAAAGAGGACCTGAATTCTTGTGCGATATTTCACAATTGCACCATAATGTGAGTATCTGGCATTTGACAAAAATATTCTGTTATACTAAGGTGCATACCATGGTGCAGATAGGAACAAGAAGGCTGAAAAAAGCCCAGAAATGCTGCATCATTGTACATAATAATCAAAACACCTCCTTCAAGTATATATTTAGCACGTCTGGCTATGAACTCACTTTTACTGTTAATTAATATTACATGATTTGGGAACATATTCCATAAATTCACAACTCTAATAGTGTAAAAGTATTTTCTGGAATTGGTTTTAAACCATTTTCCTTTTATCTGTAAAGGGTGTCCCCTAGTTTCAATGCTTTTGTCCTTAAAATGTATCTCCCATTCACACATGCGTTCTAGGTCCTGCAACACATCATACATAACAAGCACTTGTCAATGCCGAACGTTTGCTTGCAGGTATTTGCAGTGGTGTTTGGCATGTATGGTGCTTTACCCTAATGCCCTGTGCGATTGCTGGTATTTGCACAATAAATTGTCAGCATGACCTTTTTGTTACCCCTCATTGTGCGCTACATAGGCGGAAACACGCTTTGGGCAGGATGTGAAACATGACAGCTGTACTGCTCATGAGGAGGTGTGGTAAAATGCCAATTTTGAAAATCTGGAGTGGAAATATTGAAAATTAGAACCTACGCCGTTGCGGAACTGTGAACGACGTCGAAAAACAGTCATTTTTAGGAATTTTTTCACCAAATTTTCAACATTGCCATTTTAAAACCTCTGCTAATGAACAGTGTCACTGTGATTTTCTTAATGTGTCCCATATATTGAGTTCGCAGACCGACTGCGCCATTGTGCGCTACATGGGCAGAAACACATTTTGGGCAGGATGTGAAAAATGACAGCTGTACTGCTCATGAGGAGGTGTGGTAAAATAGCAATGGTGAAAATCTGGAGTGAAAATATTGAAAATTCGCAAACTTACGAGCGTGCGTAGGAACTGCGCAACGCACACTCGTAAAACAGTCATTTTTAGGAATTTTTTCACCAAATTTTCAACACAGCCATTTTAAGACCTCTGCTCATGATCAGTGTCACTGTGATTTTCTTACTGTGCCCCATACATTGATTTCGCACACTGACTGTGCCATTGTGCACTACATGGGCGGAAACACGTTTTGGGCAAGATGTGAAAAATGACAGCTGCAGTGCTCATGAGGAGGTGTGGTAAATAGCAATGGTGAAAATCTGGAGTGAAAATATTGAAAATTAAGAACTTCAGAGCGCGCATGTGAGGAACCGCGCACGAATTATTATCAAACAGTCATTTTTAGAATTTTTTCACCAAATTTTCAACATAGCCATTATAAGACCTCTGCTCATGATCAGTGTCACTGTGATTTTCTTAATGTGTCCCATACATTGATTTCGAACACCGACTGCGCCATTGTGCGCTACATGGGCGGAAACATATTTTGGGCAGGATGTGAAAATGACAGCTGTACTGCTCATGAGGAGGTGGTAAAATAGCAATGGTGAAAATCTGGAGTGAAAATATTGAAAATTGCGAACTTACGAGCGCATGAGGAACTAAGCAACGCAAACCTCGAAACAGTCATTTTTAGGAATTTTTCACCAAATTTTCAGCACAGCCATTTTAAGACCTCTGCTCATGATCAGTGTCACTGTGATTTTCTTAATGTGTCCATACATTGATTTCAGCACACCGACTGCGCCATTGTGCACTACATGGGCAGAAACACATTTTGGGCAGGATGTGAAAATGACAGCTGTACTGCTCATGAGGAGGTGTGGTAAATGGCAATGTTGAAAATCTGGAGTGCAAATATTGAAAATTCGCAAACGTACGAACGTGTGTAGGAACTGCGCAACGCACACTCGTAAAACAGTCATTTTTAGGAATTTTTTCACCAAATTTTCAACATAGCCATTTTAAGACCTCTGCTCATGAACAGTGTCACTGTGATTTTCTTAATGTTTCCCATACATTGATTTCACACACCGACTGCGCCATTGAGCGCTACATGGGAGGAAACACGTTTTGGGTGAGATGTGAAAAATGACAGCTATACAACTCATAAGAAGGTGTGATAAAATGGCAATGTTGAAAATCTGGAGTGAAAATATTGAAAATTCGCAAACTTACAAGCCTGCGTAGGAACTGCACAACGTACACTCGTAAAACAGTCATTTTTTGGAATTTTTGCACCAAATTTTCAACATGAGGTGTTTGGGACCCCTTCTCATGAATGATGTCACTGTCATGGTGTTATTCAAGCCCAAAGGGTGATTTTGCGTGAGTGACCGCGCAGTGCCTGCAAAGAACTCCTCGGCCCGAATAACGCCATGACAGTGATGTTATCTATGAGAAGGGTCCCAAAACCCCATGTTGAAAATTTGCAAAAATTCCAAAAATGACTGAGATATGCAAAGTTGAAACCCCTATCTAGCCCATTATACAGCTTACCGGCATTTCTCAGTTCGTGGTCGCTTTGAAGAGTGCAGACGTGTTCCCGGTCCACCAAGATCGCTACACCAGAGTCCGAGGGGCATGGGGTGAGAGGGTGGGGAGGCTGGGTGCGCAGGGTGGGTGCGGGTTGTGGGAGGGGGCTGGGAGACACTGGTGGGGACCGCTTTTGTTTTACAGGTTTTAAAACAAAAACGATGATTTGGGACGTTTGCCATGCTGGGTGGGCCTCAGCATGGCAGAAGATGGCTGGGGGGTGAGGAGCCGATGGGGGATTGGGCACCCTCCATCGCAAACTACTCGGGGCCGAGGAGCCGACGGGGATTGGGTACCCCATCGGCAATAACATTTGCCACACTGGGGTGGGCTCCCAGCATGGCACCAAAGCTTTGGGGGTGGCGTGATGAGGGGGGACGGCGACATGGTGTTTTCAGTATGGCAGCTGTGCTTTCCTTTGAAGCAGAGGAACACCGCTGTCACATAGAGCCCTGCACCACTGGTGCAGAACCACCACGCCTGCTCAAGGGAGCAGTGCATTGGATGGGAGAGGCACACCTCCAAAGTGTGCTACTCTCCCAAAACATTCTTTGCGCATGCGCGCAAGCGAACGTAAAAAGTACGTCACCACATGCTCTACGAGTTTCCAAAGACATAAGCTGAAGGGATCTGAGTCTATTTTCATAGGATGAATCATGATGACCTTCCACTATTTTTTGTAAACCTACGCTGCACTCTTTCCAACCTATGTCTATGTTATATTTGTTGCAATTGTAACATAGTTTTAATACACCTTTAAAGCCTTCAGGATCTTAACGGCAAACTGTTACCCAGAACATTGGGATTGTTACTAGTGATCTAGGGAGCAATAGTTCAGAATAAGTAGGCATTTTAGGTTGTATAGCTTAGAAATTGAGAGCCCCAAGAGACCCGATGTATATTGATTGAGAAGTTTTACAAAGTCTAAGTTTTCCTACATACAGTTTCCTGATAAGAACTTATAGTTGCCCTCCCTTTATCAGGGAAATGGCAGGAAAAGATTCTGTGCTTCAGACAAATAATTTGGATTTTGGATTCTGGATATCAGATTGATAACTTGGGCCTGGAAAAACTGTTTGGTTCAGCAGCAGTTGCTGATGTATGAACTGACTATTGTGACTTGTGGCAGAGCTGTTTTGCAAACAAAAATCAAGAAAGATGAAAGTAAAAGGTTTAAAAGCAGAAAAAAATCCTTTTAGACTGATTACAACATGTTCCCTTATACATGTACTTTTAATGTTGAAAGATGTCTAGGAGCTGTATAATTTATTTAGTAAGAGCAATGCCGAAGTCACTGTTTTTGGGCTTGGTGCTGAACTTTGAAACCTTGAAATACATTAATATCTGCATTTGCATCTGCTGAATTGACCCGTTTGGTTGCTGTTTTCTGTGAGATGTTCTACAAAGGGTTTGAGACTCAAGCCTTAGCCCTGTTTTATAGCCCTATTACTTATGTATTACTTATTCCAATATTTTGTTATAACATGCTGATTTTTACTCATTTACTCATATAACCTTAAAATATTACAATCATAATTGAAATTACTCATATCTAACATTAAGGCCTCTTCTATCTACACACTATAGCTTTGGGTTACAGCCAAGCCTGGTTGTTTACTTAGTACCTTTAAATCAATACTAAATTAATTGATATTTGCTCTGTTGCTGCTTAGCAGGTACCAATATACAATTGATATTGTATTGGTACCATATTTTTCAGTCCATTATTGTATTTATTAATATTTACTAGGGGAAAAGTTGTACTTTTCACTTTTGTGGGATTAGTGCAATACTGTTCCCGCCTGAAGCTGGTTTTTAGACTGCCTGACACTGGTCTTTAGACTGCCATTTTATGATTAGCTCTTCAGTCCTATGAAATTCTGAAAGACAGATAGTAATATATAGTGAACTGATATACAGTAATACTAATTTTGTTTTTGAATTTTGCGCCATAATTGTATTCTGCACTTTATATTTCACATCTCTGCACTTTGCAAGATGGATACTACCTACCTATCTTATACTTGTTTAATACTTCATGGGCCAGATATTCAAAGCAATGCACCAGGCGCAAATTGTTTGCACTGAAATTGTGCCACATTTGCACTTGGCTGCAATATTTAAAAGAGCAAATATTGCCAGCACAACGTGATAGCACTGACTCTAAAAAATAATGTATGTAGGGAACCGAGGGAGAGGTGGGGCCATGAATACTGGCGCACCAGGATATTTAAAAGAATACCATCCCACTACAGCCCTTAGCATGACCTGTAGCACCGCGCAAAATACTACAGCTGAAAAGCATATGGCAACCCCATGCAAACAATGTCAAGAGACCCTCCCGATCAGTCCCCCCCAAGCACCATTAAGTTATATGTGATCATCATCGGTGCACCCCTGCACAGCATCAGCCCTGATCACAATACCATAATTATAATATTCCCTGTTGCTCCCCTGCACTGTGGTAGCCCCATTCCCAATATATCTGCTAGTGAAATTCCCAGTTACTCCCCTGCACAGCGGCAGCCCTGATCCCCCATACATCCCAAGTCCTGAATACCTGGTGGTCTAATGGATCCCAACCCTGAAGTGCCTACCACTTCGCTCCCACCCCCATCCTGAAATTGAGCCGGTGGCTGGTTCAGCCCACCACTCACCTACGTAGCCAGTCGCTGACTGATCTTTGAATGAGCGTGTACTATATACAGTATGTCTCTTAACACCTATGTAGGATCAGGGTTGGGGGACCACTGGACCACCATACAGACAGCTATGGACACCAACATTAGCACATGTATGGATGCTGGATCAGGTCGCTCATGCTGTCATGGCCTCTATGTGTAGCATCCACACATTTTCCAAAGACCATCCACAATCCCACACTAGAGCATTCAAGGGGGGGGAGACATCAGTTCTTCATGTCCATCAGTCTCTGCTTCTGTTCATTCCCCTGGTCTGGGGTTCATGCTGCCCCTGGAATTTCCAGGTTTTCCTGTTCTCAGCAGGGTACACTGAGCCATACCTCTCATCTGTCCCTGATTATGTGGTACATCTCTCATTATGCCCTTCACAATTGCTTTATCCCTCAGTCATCTCCCAAGGACATAGTACTGTTCACACACAGACTGTTTAGTTTAGTTTAGTTTATTAGTCTAGGAATTAATACCTTTGAGCCAGGGCTCTTTTACAAAGGTTCCACGTCACAAAGAACATTTAACAAAGCACGATACACATTACAGGTAAAACCAGACAGGAAAGTTACATCATAAATTTGCTATTAACAGTTTAAGGCAGTAACGTTTTTAAGTTTCATAGAAAAACAAGCTATAACAGGTTCAAGCGAGTAGACAATTTCGAGGTTAAGGAAAAACTGTGCTGTTCACTCAACCTTTCATGCATACATGTATGATATTTTGTGATTCTGACTCACACAAGCTTTTTCTACAGGTGCACATAGTGCTTTCCACTGTGTTCTGAGCCTGTATCCCCATGTTTACATGTCACTCTCATTATGGGGATCTGTGTCCCTCATTGTCCCTAATTCTGAGCATCTGTGACCCTCATTTCAGTACTGAATGGGTGGGACATATACACTGAGTATGTCTGCCGACACCCATTGCCTGCAGCTACTAAGCTGTTCTCAGGTCCAGCATACAGGTGGAGCTGTGTGCACCTCCATGCCTGCAGTTTTTGACCTGTAGTTCTAGTCTGATATACAGGTGGAGCTGTGGTTTCCATGCTATAGCACTGAGCAAACTGCATAGGAGTGCATGCAAAGCAGGTCATAATGAAATGCTAATGTGGCTATTTACCCATGGATTGCCTGAGTAGGCTCATTTTCATATGAGCATTGAATATTGCAAACTTTAGCCCTGGACTAATGTGTTTGCTCCGGGCTAACCTTTCACTTGCGCAGCACAGTTCTGCTATGTGTGATCTGCATTCACTATTGCTGTTGTTGTGCAACTCTCCATTGTGTTGCCTGTATATCCATGGCACTCCCAGAATCCTTACCTTATGGTTATATGTGGCCGATAGGCTGCTTGATGCACATGTGACCTAAGGTTGGATTTTGATCTACTACCAAGCCCCTTTTCCATCCTTACTATCCTCAGTTCTTTATGTGCATCTAATCAGGCTGCAGCACCTCACCAAGCTCCAGTGCCAGGAATCAGAAGATCAAGGTAATGCATTTCAATTTTAAGGCACAGACAGTACTTCTGTATGTTACAAGTATTATTTACTGCGAATATAAAAAATCTTATTATTTCTGGATCTGTCTATCATATCAGTTAGGCAGAAAGTTACACCTAGTGATAATATTTCAGTGTAGGCATCTCAGGGTCCTACATGAACAGCGTCGTGTTTTTAGTGCAGGTAAGTTTGCAGAGCTAGAATATTTTCTTCTGCTAAACCCAGCATTTGCCATTAAAATTTAGCACCTCCTCACCTAACACTCCTCCTTCCTATATAGGTACTACTGGCAACACCAAGTGTGTAGATCCTAACACAGTGTCACACAACCTGATATCAATATTCCCCAGGAATTCCAACTGTTGTGCACTCCCTTTATGCAGTGGAGTGCACAGACAGACTGAAGAATGCAATCCATCAGCAATACACTCCTCTTACAGAGCAGAGTGCACTAACGACTGGAACAAACCATTTCAGATGGGTTGAATGAATGGTAGCCAGTCTCTAAGCAAAATGCCTGGGAGCCATACCTGCGAGGCCATGTGGCCCTCCAGCTTTCTCCCAGGGCTCCAGTCTCCAGATCTCATGCAGCTACAATGAGGGAAGTCATCACAGGGCATTTGACTCCACGGATACCCTCCAGTCACCATTTCAAGATGGCCCCCTCCCATCGGCTCGCCTTCTTCCCCATTACTACGGACTACAACAGTGTTATCATGCAGGTGCGATAATGTTGCACATCCACAAATGCGCATTGCTTCTGTGACCACCATCTTAGGAAAGGAGACAATAGATATGTACATATGCACGCACGCTCGCACATGCATACCACAGCAGTGCCGCCATCTTATGTAGGAAGCAGAAAAGGAATGGAGGGGCTCTGCAATTGGATGCCAGCCTGCAAAGTAAACTCCATGATGACTAATCTAAGCACATCATTGACCAAAGGCGAATACAAGGTCCCGTTCTAATTAATATAAGGGACAGCCAGAGGCATTATGTAAGGGAACTGAAGGAAGGTAAATCCTTAATTCCCAGTCCTAAAAATAATGGGGATGCCAGCCTAGAATGAGGGCTCTTAAAGAGGACAAGTGCACACAGGGGGATATATCAGGTCAGAGGCATAAGATATTTTTGATTGTCCAGATTAGGAACAACATAGCCTTATGCAGAAAACTAAGATATACCCTTAACTGTCTTGCAGATGTCAAAAGCAAGGGAATGCCAATCATGCAAGACACTAATGTTACCCCACCAAAAGAGGGTGTACTGTCCAACATGCAAAGTGGACATCCCCATCCAGGACATGGAGACACAGGAATTCGAAAGGGCAGGACATAGCCTTCCCAGGCAGGAATGGCAGGTTGACCCAGCAACAGTAGCCCTTCAGAGAGCCACTGTGGCTATGATGGAGAGCCAGTAAACATTCATGCTCAAAGTGCTGGAACACATAACGACCCTGAGCAATCCCAGGGCCATCCACCAGTGGAGCACCCAGGGCAAAAACATCTAGGCAGGACAAATTCAATGCACCCCAACCACAGAGACAGGCTCCCTAAAATCAGATACCAGATGACTCGGAAGACTCCCAGAGGGAAAATCATCCACAGGAGGATGAGGAATAAGACAAGCCTCTAGATAGCGAACATGAGCCTGATCAAGAGCTCCTACATGAGGAACCACCCGCCAACCCAGAGACGACATTAATAACATCTAAACTATTCCCCATTGACAGTGTAACAGACCTAGTCAAATGGATCTGTATCACTCTGGGCTTCAAATTAACATAACCAGCCCCAGAGAGTGAATTAGACTCTATGCTTCAACAACCACCAAAACAAAAGAACTATTTCCCCGTATGCCCTGCCCTGAATGACATAACAGTAAAGGAATGGGAGTCGACCGATCCAATGAGACTCCCAGAAAAATGGGCACTCAACAGAATGTATCCCTTACAAGAGAACAAGGTAAAAACCTGGTGTTCAGCACCAAGTATAGCTCTGAAGATTGCAGAACTCAACAAAAGGACAGTTCTACCAGCCGAAGGCATGGCCACACTAAAGGATCCAGTAGATAAGAGAATGGAAGAACTACTATAGAAGATGTATGAGTTCTCAGGTCAAACAGTGAGAACCTCCACCACTGCATTCTATACTTCAAGGTCCCTGATCAGATGGCTAGAAGAAATTGCAAAGAAGCTAGCCCCGAAATCACATGAAGTGGAACTGTTACAATATTCCTTACTGGCAGCAAAATACCTGGGAGATATGTCTATTGACTCCCTAAAGATCAATATCAGGTCAGCAATAGTCACCAAGAGGGCCAGAAGGGCACTACGGCTAAAACTATGGGACACGGGCAATGAGTCCAAAGCAAAACTACACAAACTCCGATTTCAGGGAGAATGAGTATTTGGAGATGGACTCTAGGAATTCCTGAGACATCGTGGCCAAGGGAAAGACCACAAATTCGATTGGGATTCAGGCTACTTGCCATCACACCAGGGACGCTCCTACAGACACCGACCCAAGGGAGACAGGAGATACAACTCTAATTTTCGTGACAGAAAGAACACTAGCCAGGGCAAGTACAACTACCAAAGCAACTACCAAAGCAAGGGAGCCTCCACATACTGAGGCAGAGGAGGACAAGCCAGAGGAAGATTTACTAACCAAAGAGGAAGAAATAATAGAAGAGCCACACAATGACTACCCAAGGCCCACCAGCCACCTAAATCAGCAGGCAGTAGTACTCTGAAAGACACAAAACATGGCATTAGGGGGCCGACTTCAACAATTCACTGTGACCTGGGTGAACACGACCTTAGACAAATGGGTCAACAATGTCACCACAAAGGGGTAATCAATCAAGTTCCGAGAAAGACCATCCACAGAAAGGTGGATAATCTCCTCCCTAGCGAAGAGAAAATGGTCAGCACATCAAGTTCAAGATATACTAGACTCACTGCTAACATCAAAGGCTATACAACCAGTCCCACCAGAGGAAGCTGGAAAGGGAATCTACTCCATCTTCTTTTTGGTACCAAAAAAGACCGGAGAATTCAGACCAGTGCTGGACTTCAAGCTGGTCAAGAGGTACATCACACCAAAGACATTCAAGATGGAGACCATACGGTCAACACTAAGGGCAGTAAGGCCCGGCGACTTTCTCATCTCCATAGACCTCAAGGACGCTTACCTTCACATACCAATGAGACCCGCACACAGGAAATTTCTACACTTCCAAATACTAAGGCAACACTTCCAGTACAAGTCACTACCATTTGGACTCGCATCAGCACCACGAGTATTCACCAAGACGTTGGTGGTGCTAGCAGCAAAACTCAGTGAGCAGGGAGTCCACATTATCCCATACCTCAACGACTGGTTAATAAGAGCAAGGTCACCACAGGAATCAAAAAGGGCCACCAGTCAAACAATACAAGCCCTCTTAGATCATTGTTGGGTGATAAAAGAGAACAAAAGGTGTCTAACACTGACACAGCACTTAGAACATCTTGGAGCCAACATAGACATGAGCAGGGGTATCGTACAGCCTACACAGACCAGAATAACAAACCACATTACATTGACAAAAAGACTGCAGGAGTCACCATCACCAACAATAGCCCTAGTCTCCACAGTTCTGGGTTGCATGTCATCGTGCATAGATCTGATCCCATGGGCAAGATGGCACATGCGTGCACTACAAACACTACTCCTACAGTACGGTTCACCATCAGAGAACAACTTGCAACAAACCATAACACTGACTCACAAGGTCAAAAGATCCTTGTATGGTGGACACGCAGAGAACACCTGACCAGGGGCAACCCTCTGGAGCTGTCGCATGAGGCGATCATAGACACGGATGCCAGCCTATGGGGATGGGGAGCATCGATGGGACACAAATCAGCACAGGGCACATGGTCCCCCACAGAGGAGAAGCTACCAATCAATGTACTGGAGATGAGAGCTGTGTACAACACACTAAGATCATTCGAGACACATGTAATGGGGAAAACAGTACTAATACAATCAGACAACAGAGCAATAGTAGCATACATTGCAAAACAAGGAGGCACCAAAAGCAAGGGACTACAAAGGGAGGCAAATTCAATCATGATTTGGGCACAGAAAAACTTGCAACACAAAATGGCCATACACTTAGCAGGCAAATTGAACATGACAGCGGACTGGCTCAGCAGGAAACAGATACATCCAGGAGAATGACAACTCCATCTAGAGATATTTTGACAGATACAACACAAATAGGGAATGATAACCATGGACCTCATGGCTACCAACAGAAACAAACAATCAAACAAGTTATTTTCCCAATTCAGGGAACACCAGTATATGGGAGTGGATGCCCTATCAATCCCATGGACACTTGACTACTTGTATGTGTTCCCACCATTTCCCCTGATATCACAAGTATTAGGGAAAGTACACCAGTCTTGGAGAATAATAATACTAGTCACGCCTTACTGGCTGAGGAGGGCATGGTTCACCACAGTAATAGCAATGGCGATAGACAACCTACCACTACCGAACAGGCCAGATATTCTAATAAAGGGACCAGTAACACACCCATGCCCAAACAACCTACTACTCACAGCCTGGTTCCTGCAAGGGAGAGACTGCTGAATGCTGGGTACCGCACAGCAGTTATTGATACAATGTTACAGTCTTGTAGAACAACCACAACAACTACTTACTCCAGACAATGGAAAATATTCTTCACATGGTGTAAAGAGAGAAACTTATCACCACTATTAGTCTCAACAGCAGACATACTATTTTATCTACAACAAGTGCTAGAGAAGGGCCTAGCACCATCCTCACTCAGAGTACAACTTTCAGCCACTGGAGCAGCAGTGGGCAATGTCATAGGGGTATACCCAGGCTTGCATCCAGATGTCATATGCTTCCTAAAGGCGGCAACTAATATAAGGCCCCGCATCAAGAACAGGCTACCAGCCTGGGATCTGACATTAGTACTCAATGCTGTAGTTGTCATCTCCCAAACCAGAGAAAACGAATTGTGAGGGCGCTTCAGGCAAATATAAATCCACAGACAGTCTTCTTTTGTATTCTCAAACTTCCTTTTTATTGTTTTTTAAATGTGGCAAACCTCAACGTTTCACCAAGTGTCTTGGCTTTATCAAGAGATGCCCTTATAAAAATATATAAATAAACAAAGTTAAAAAGACTGTCTACACAATTCCATATAATCTTCTAACTTTTACAAATATTTGAGAATATATAAGTAAATACCCACTGATGCCACTTACTTCAAGAGATCTTATCAGTTCTACAATATTTTCTTGGCCATTTGCATGGGTTTCTGATCCTATGCAAAATAAAATAAACTTCTATATATTTGTAGTACCATATTTCTCTCATAAGGAAATGAGAACCCAACACCAAAAACACCATCTTGTGATACACTACACCACCAACACTTCAAACAGGTACATGTTTAGTACCTGTTCAATTCCAGTGATTATTTTAAACCTTAATGTGTGCCCTCTTGTATGGCCTCATCGTTATTTATCTCTTCATATATCTTCCTCAGCTAAAAAATAAGAAACAGAGACGAACATTCCAATTCACACCTTTTCTTTAGTAAGGATTATCCTTTTTTAAAAACTTCTGTTGACATTAACAAACTGTCTGCCATCCTTTTTATATTTGTTAGTTTGGGAAAAACCTTTCTTTTAACACTTTCAATCTTATTATTCCATCTCAAAAAAATTTTTTTTAAAACTTATCTATGACCTTCCTGAATCTCAATACCCTCCAGAGCCTTGTGGTAGATGTTCAGTGTGTGGACACACTAGTAAGAAACAAAAATACAAACATCCATACAATAATAAAGAATATGAGATTAGACAGTCGATAACATGTGATACAGCAGGGGTGATATACGTGTTACAATGCCCATGTGATAAGATATATATTGGCAAAACAATAAGACCCCTTAAACAACGTATTCAGGAGCATAAATCGAATATTAGAAATAAGAAGTCCACCCCGGTGGTAGATCATTTTTTGGAAGCAGGGCATACAGGGGCATCTCTGAGGTTTTGGGGACTAGAACAGATTAAACCATCAGACAGAGGCGGAGATCACAATAGGATAGTAGAAAGGGCAGAAACAAAATGGATTTTTGAAATGAAGGCATTGGATCCGAGGATTGGCTTAAATAAAGAAATTAATTGGAATTGTTGCCGTAGATAAGGATTCCCCCTTTTTGATTTTTTTGATTTTTAGTTTTATCCCCTCCCAGTTACTGCCTCCCCTTCCTCTCCCTCCCCCCCCCCGACCAAAACTCTGTGTAATGGTATTGAAGTAAAAAGCAGCTTATAGCTGGGGATAAGTTGAAATTTACATAAGGGCTATTTAGCCATTTATTTCTGTTATCAAAAATGTATGTATTTCCTTCTAGTCATGTCCCCCCCCCACCCCTCCGGCCCAAACTCAATGTTATGGTATTGTAGTAAAATGTAGCTTATAGCTGGGGACATGTCAAACCAGTCCAAGGCTACTCAGTCATTAATTTATGTGGATAAAAATGTTATGGTATCGAAGCAAAATACAACTTATAGCTAGGGACAGGTTAAATTTAACAAGGGCTATCTAGCCATTTATCTATGTCAAAAATGTTTGTATCTCCTTTAGTCAACCCCTCCCTCCCTTCCTGACCCAGACTCTGTGTTTAGGTATTGGAGTAGAATGGAGCTGACAGCTGTGGAAATATGAAAAAACTTATTCAAGGGCTATTTAGCCATTAATTTATGCCATTAGAAATGCTAGGGTTTTGAAATAAAATGCAGCTTATAGCTGGGGATACTTTAAACTTAACCAAAGGGCTAATTAGCCATTCATCTATGTTATCAAAAATATACCCTTCCAGTTACCTCCCTCGCCCCGCTTCCCAAACTCTGTGCAATGGTACCGAAGTAAAATGCAGCCTAAAGCTGGGGTTAAGTTAAACTTATCCAAGGGTGATTTAGACATTCCTTTATGCCATCAATAATGTATATATATATATTTGAGACATGGTTGATAACATTTTATATGGTCTGAGAAAGATGTCAGGTGGAAGAACAGAGAATGAGTCAAAAAGAATGTTAGATTGTTTGCATACAAGGAAAGTGAGATAAGGAGATTCTCCTTTAAGATGACATGGTGTGATGTCATCAACAGGAGCGTATTTAGGTCACGGTAGAACGCTGGGCTGAACGTTAGAGAGAAAAACTATGGCGCATTAGATGAAGGAAGGAGGACGCAGAGAAGAGAAGACATCTCTATCGCCTTTAGAATTTAGAATGACGGACACAAGAATGTGGTAGGTAATGATTTAATGTGGGCGTGAGATGTCTGAGGGACATAATACCTTTTTGTGAATGACGGATAGATTAATATAGGAAACAAATGATTGCATAAAAGTATTGAAGGGGAGTTAAAAGAAAGAATAAAGGTTTTTATGAATTAAGCAACTTGGAGGAAAAGGGAAGTCATGTTGTGATAAAGAACGCGAGTTTGAGCGCTAATACTATGATGGAAATATTAACTTGAGTAGCAAAGAATATTACTGTTGGAGAAGGCTCTGGAGTGTATTGAGATTCAGGAAGGTCATAGATAAGTTTTAAAAAAAAATTTTTTTGAGATGGAATAATAAGATTGAAAGTGTTAAAAGAAAGGTTTTTCCCAAATTAACAAATATAAAAAGGATGGCAGACAGTTTGTTAATGTCAATAGAAGTTTTTAAAAGAGGATAATCCTTACTAAAGAAAAGGTGTGAATTGGAATGTTCATCTCCGTTTCCTATTTTTTAGCTGAGGAAGCTATATGAAGAGATAAATAACGATGAGGCCATACAAGAGGGCACACATTAAGGTTTAAAATAATCGCTGGAATTGAACAGGTACTAAACATGCACCTGTTTGAAGTGTTGGTGGTGTAGTGTATCACAAGATGGTGTTTTGGTGTTGGGTTCCATTTCCTTATGAGAGAAATATGGGTACTACAAATACATAGAAGTTTATTTTATTTTGCATAGGATCAGAAACCCATGCAAATGGCCAAGAAAATATTGTAGAACTGATAAGATCTCTTGAAGTAAGTGGCATCAGTGGTATTTACTTATATATTCTCAAATATTTGTAAAGTTAGAAGATTATATGGAATTGTGTAGACAGTCTTTTTAACTTTGTTTATTTATATATTTTATAAGGGCATCTCTTGATAAAGCCAAGACACTTGGTGAAACGTTGAGGTTTGCCACATTTTAAAAAACAATAAAAAGGAAGTTTGAGAATACAAAAGAAGACTGTCTGTGGATTTATATTTGCCTGAAGCGCCCTCACAATTCGTTTTCTCTGGTTTGGGAGATGACAACTACAGCATACACACATCGGGAGAGGCAGCTCTTAAACATATAATAAGGACTTTTATCCATTTACTGTGGAACTGTTTTTCTTGTTTACAAAACATTAGTACTCAATGCCCTTATAAGACACCATTCAAACCCCAAACAGACATTGATAATTACTGGCTAGGACTAAAGACAGCATTCCTAATGGCAATATGCTCAGCTCACCGAGTTGGAGAGTTAACAGCATTATGGTATAAGGAACCATTCACACTATTCACCGGAGATGGAGTCACACTACGGACTATACCATCATTCACTCCCCAAGTAGACTCCACATTTCACACAAGTCAACCCATAGAATTGCTGACCTTTTATGAGGATCGCACAAATAGCCACGAAAGGACTCTTCACTCACTGGACGTCAAAAGGACACTAAGAGTGTACATAGAAAGAACAGCAAAAATGCGGAGAACAGAGAAACTATTCATCATCTCATTGGGACACAAGAAAGGTGCCACGGCAGCGAAGGCCACCATCACAACATGGCTGAAAAGGACAATCACAGAGTCCTACAAATCAAGCAACATGGTACCCCCAATGGGAATAAAAGCCCACTCCACAAGAGCCGTGGCCACATCTTGGGCAGAATGAAACTCAGTGATGACCCAAGAAATATGTTTGGCAGTCACCTGGTCTACAATACATACTTTCACAAAACACTATAGACTGGACACTCCAATCCCAGAGAAAAACTCCTTTGGCCATAAGGTCTTAATGACTGCCACCTTAACAAGCATATAGAACATATGCTCCCCTCCCTGCCCTAAGGATAGGGTACTGCTTTTGAATCACCCTAAGGTAAGGATTCTGGGAATGCCTTGGATATACAGGCAACACAATGGCAGTTTACTCACCTGGCAAAGTTGATTGTGATACTGTGTATCCATGGCACTCCATTCTACCCAGAGGAGCATGCTTAGAGATATCGCATGTGGACTAAAGAGAGGACTATGACAATATGAGAATGTTTGTGATTTACACATAAGTATGGTTCACTGCAAAAGGAATATTGGTAATATGTCATCATTAAAGTAGTTTTAGATTCCTGAAAACTGTCCCTAGAGTAATATTTTACTGTCTGTGAATACATCTAACAAGTTATTATACAGCTATGGAAGTATTGAAACTGAGGAAAGTAAGGACAGAGAAGGGGTTTGGTGGTAGATCAAAATCTGATCTTAGATCACATGTGCATCAAGCCGCCTAGCAGGTGTACATAACCCTAAGGTAAGGATTGTGGGAGTGCCATGGATATACAGTAACACAATCACCTTTACCAGGTGAATAAACTAGCATTACTATCACTCACGTTGGCCTGCTACTGCAACTCTGCCTCCCTCCACCTCTGTGTCCACTAAGTTGCTGTTGCATTTTGGCCTTCACTGTTGCTATATTCAGAGCTGTCTTATTTCTCCAGCTATTTTTGCACTGCACTCCTAGACCTGTTTGCACTGCTTCCATTGCACACTATATTCAGCAGGTTTAGCACCACTGCTGTTCCTTTGAATATAGCGTGCTAATGGTTCAGGGCTAATTTAGCATGCCATGCAGTGCTAACTTTGCCCCAGGGCTAAATTTTGTATATCTGGCCCTAGATTTTTAACAAAGAATGGTTTGTACAAGAAGTGGAAATAATAGTTCCATATTAGAAGTGCAGGGCAGACAAAGAAAACTGAATGATAGTGATAATATTGATATCCAGAAGGATCAAACAACAGTGCCTCTGATACAAGCTAAAATCACAAAGTTTTTTTCTAACACAACATCAAAAAAGGCTGCCTCCCAATTTTCCAATGTATCCTCTGCACCAATATTAGACATTCAGGATGAGAGAAGGATGTGTTTTTTTGGGGGGGATAAAAGTATGAGCAGAGAACTGAGCCTATTGACTCATGAAATAGAGAATACTATAGTAGTTGGGAAGCAGCTACAGGAATTTCCTCATGTCATTCACAGGAGGGAATTTCCCTAAACTCCTATGACTGGGAATCCCAAAATCCATCCAATTTGTCAACATCCATTTTAGATGCAGCTAATTTGGACTTTGACATAGCTGACTCTTCACAGATATTTTCCCAAGAAGAGTCATCTACTGCAAAAATTGAAATTGATGCAAAACAGAAGGATGTATTTGGGCATCAAACTTTAAAAAAGAAGAGAACATCATCAGATCAGAAGTACAAATCAGAACAGCCTTGCTTCAGTCATTAATGACCTTAATTATGCAATAGATGGATTGAAAAAATGAGTCCCCAGACCGGCATCCAATCATGGAAAGTCAGAGAGGACCCCTGGCGGGTCGGTTCAAATACCTTTCTTATATAATGTGGACCTTATAGATCTAAATCATTCAAACATAGAATATAATAGGGATTATTTTAATAATGCCAGTAATTTTACATCTTCCTCCACTTTATCCAAACAGATGGAAGTTATAAGGAACTCCTGCTACGCAAATGTGGTGCTCTTAGAAAATACTGGGGCATTAAAGGAAGATTTAGCAAATCTAAGAGGGGACATTTTTAATAATCAGGATGTCTTAAAACATTTAGGACAAAATGCACAGAGAAATCTGGATTCTACTGATGCTTCAGAAGGACAGACACCGGCAAAGGAGTGGGCAAACAAGGCCATACAGGTTTCTTTGCCACCTCATTTTGATAAAAAAATAGTCTCTGAATCAGAAGACACCCTGTAATTGTAATAAAAATCCAGAGAAAGACAAAAATTTGAAAAACATAAGAAACATTCTGCTCAGAGAAAGAAAAGTCAAAATCAACAAGCAGAGAAGGTCAGGGAAGCTGGCAGTGTTATATAGTTTCATCAGCTAATGAAATAATTAAAAACAGTGAAACTGCGAATGATTATGATAACTGTTCAATAACAATTGATTTTCATATCCACACTCAATTTGGGATATTTCCTAAAGTAGGGAAAAATGATCAGAGTTCAAATATTGGAACTAATATGGTTTTGCAGGGAATCTCTGAGGCAGATCAGCTCAGGAGGGAGGCTGATGTTTCACCAATGGAGGCTGAGGCTAGCCTAGTAATAAGCAAAGTTCACAATATGGCCCAGAAAGCAAAAGGAGATGTGAAATATAGAGAGACTGAGTTCAAAGGTAGAACCCTGATAGATGCAACTGTTCCTACATTAACATCTTTTAACTAGTATACACTTAGTATGGGTAGTTCTAAACAAGACTTTAAATGTATGTTGGAAATCTATGGGATTGGTCAATCTGACAATGAGACCACAGCTAGTCTATTACAACTACTGAAATGCTTGTTCCAAATCCCAAAAGTGGAGTAGGATCTATTTGTTATGAGGTCCCCAAATCAAAATGTTCCTGATTGTGTACTAATGTATCACAGTCTTGAAAAACTAGCTTATGAATTATGGCAACAATCGAAATTACTCCATCCACTGAGAATCAGAGCTCTCCCACCTGTTAGACTTCAGGTTGTAAATGGTTCCTCTTTAAAGTTAAAAGAAGACTCCTGTTTGAAGGAGCAGATAGGGAAGAATAAGGCCAGGCTGAATAGAGTTCTGAAAGCTATTTCAAAACTTGAAACTGGTCGGTTGTCTGAATGGAAGAGCAAAACACTTTCGATTTTTGACTAGAAAAGAGGTACCAAAGATACCATAGGGAAACATAAGAATGACCTTGTAAATTTTTTGTCATGATCCTTAAATATTAACATCTCATGCAGCTCCATAGCTTGGATTAGAATTCAGAATGAATTGACTGACTCATCTCAGATAGATATTACATTCAAAAGTGTTAAATTGATGGAATCAGTGAAAAAGGTGGCACACCTCTTGGACAGGCTGGGCATCCATATAGTAGAATCCAATCTTTTAATTACATCCTCTAGGCACGAACAGTGCCAAAGCCCAGAGTTAAATTCTGATCTGAATAATGGATATCAAGAAAATCGATTTTCTATTTTGGCTCCAAACGTTAGGCTATGTCAAAATAAACATATTACTAGCATTAATGACACAGCCATACAGTAATTAAGAGAGGTTTGAAATTTCTCTCCTGGATTATTGAGGGATTTCATTTAAATTAGCTGACAAAGAATCTCTAAGTTTTCTGGAAAATTTTAATATATTGTGTTTCCAGGAAACTTGGAGTACAGTAACACTATTATTCCAGGATTTACAGGATTTTTTGTATCGGTGATTAAAAATAAATACTATGGACAACAGAAAGTAGGATTGGCCACATGTATTAGAACCTCCTTGAATTTCAAATGTATACTGCTTCAGTTTAAGTCTGATTGCATTCTGGTACTTAGGTTAATAAAAGGAAACATGGGAATTATAATTATCAATGTATACTTCCTGGTTGAAGCTAAAACCTTTGATCACATATGGAATTGTTTTATTACTTTTCTGAAGCAGATTATATTAGATTTTGCATAGGACTCTTTTTCTGATAGGAGACTTTAATGCAAGAGTATACTTGAGTAATACACTTCCTACTTTGTTTTATAATCTATTACAGGGTTTTCAAACCATTAATCAAAAGATTGCTTGGGATAGAGGTTCAAATGACAAACAATGTGATATGAGAGGCAAAAACATTTATAAAGTATTGCCTGGATTTGGCTTTTGTCTTCTAAATGGCCGTCTTCCCAGTGACAGGGCAGGTGAATTTACGTTTATGGGCCCATTAGGAGCCTCAATAATAGACCTTGCATGGGCTAATTTAAGTGCTGCTACTTTGATCAGTGATATCCAGATTTTAGACCATTCAGAGTCTGCACATGCCCCTTTGCTATTATCTCTTAACCTGATTAACCATATAGGAGAATATGTTAAAGAGGTATAGATACAGATAACCTTGAGATTATTAATAGTAAGAGAATCAGCTGGAATAATGGCACATTGTGTCTGGTGGAAGAATATTTACAGAGCTACACTGCTAGTGACTTTGCCACTAAAATCCTAAGTTATTGGGACAATGAGATACTGAGTAACTGGAAATCACTGAATGCTTATATTAGACTGTATTTGTATACCAACACTTTTAATAAGAAATAACAAATTACATGGTTCAACAGGACCTGCTTACTGGCAAAAGGAGATCTTCATAAATTAGCAAGACGTTGAAAGAAGTCAAGGACTAAAGAAAATTTGCAAAACTTAAAGAACAGTTGACATATTTAGGAGAACTTTAACAAAACATAAAATTTAGACACAGTTTAGCTTGTTTTTTACATTAGGTCTGTATTCTTCTCCCTATTATTTATTACTGAGGTCACTTGCAGGATAATAGGATATTTGCTCCTGAAGAGTTTCTCTATTCCTGTTCCTTTCTCCCTACCTGAGGTCATAATGCACTGCTTGTTACTTCACAGTTACTCTCATGGCAACCAACTGTGATGTCACAACAGAGGATTATGACTTCAAGTAGGGAGTCAGCTATAGAGGCAGTTGGACTCTAAATGAACTCTAAGGGATAAAGATCACATATTCATGCAAATTTCCACAGTAATAAATAATGTGGAACAGAAATCTAAGGAATATAAATGAATCCAAGTAGAATTGTACCTAATTATCATGTTTTTTAAAGTTTTCATTGTGGTGTCAGTAGCTCTTTAAATAAATCTCAGAAAGTTTATAAGAAACTGCTCGAGGCAGAAAGAGCTAAGTTCCATAAAAAAATTGGGAATCACTTAGAAAAACTAAATTCAGATTAGTTAATCAGGGATATGGCACATAGGTAATGGATATCATGGCCTATACCCCCCAATGCCTGGGAAAATTATTTTCAGAAACTATACTTCTCATCAAAGGAGGTGCTGGACTTTCAGGAATATATACAGCACTCATAATCTCGAGTTTCTCCTTTTGCCACTTATCCCATTTATATCATGGAAACCAAAATTTATGAAGCAATTAGTAAAGCACATCTAAATAAAGCTCCTGGCCCAGACCAGATAGTTACAAATATATACAAATTGTTTGCTGACTGGCGGGTTCCAGTCTTAAAGATTTTATTTAATTATGTTGTACAGAGGGATGATCTAGCCAATTAGACAGGAAGTATAATTTTTCCATTATATAAAAAGGGAGCTTCTCATGACCCAGCTATGTATAGGCCTATTAGTTTAATTGACATATCGCAAACACTGTTTTCTTATATTATTTTACAAAGACTCGTGTTATGGCTAGAAAATAATCAAATATTGAATGAGTACCAAAATGGTTTCAGAACTGGATGTTCAACTATACAGCATTGCTTTACATTGACACACCTAATATGGAAATATACAAGAATTAAAAAGGGCAAGCTTTTCTGTTGTTTTGAGATTTTACTTCTGCTTTTGATTGCATTAGTCGGACACTACTTTGGAAACGTTTTGAACTTTTGGGATTAGATTCTGATTTGTTAGACATTCTTATTCAACTACAGTTACAAACCTGGATAAAGGTACAATATAATCATAAAAGAGCAACTACTGCTCCAGTGACCACTAATCATGGGGTACGGCAGGGTTGCCTATTGGCACCCACTTTATTCAATGTTTACATAATAACAATATTACAAAACCTTGATAATGTTGTTGTTCACTCTCCAGTGGTCAAAGACAAGAAAATATCACGTCTGGCTTATGCCGATGATATTGCTTTTTTTTCAACCTCTTATTAGGTTTGCAAAGAAAAATGTATCATTTTGCTGCCCTTTATAAAGAGTATCAACTTAATATCAATAAAGCAAAAACAAAGGTGATTGTTTTTGGTTACAAAAAGAAAACATAGCCGTCTGTATATATGGAAAAGGATAAGCTAAATGTAGTGAAATTCTATGATTATTTGGGAGTCAGATATTCTGAAAATGGTTTATGGTCTACACATATCAATCTCATGTATACTAAACTCAAAACTGCCACTAATACATTCAGAATCTTTAACAAAAAATACGGTAGGGGCAGTCTAATTAGGAGCTTTGAAATGTAGTAAATGCAAAAGTCAAGTCAAGTATCCTCTATGCTGCAGAGATCTGGGGCTTTGGAGACAGCACATATCTAGGCATATTGATGAATAAAATTTATAGATACTTTCTTTTGGTACCACAATCAGTACCAGCTGCCATACTGAGACTGGAAATTGGCCAGTACCCATTACAAACACTGATTAATGAAAGACAGATAATTTTTCTTCTCAATTTATTTCAATTCCATGAAACTAGATTCTGTAGACTCTGTCTTGAGGGAAAGATAAATTACACTACAAGGGGTTTTGCTTTTCTATTCACACAGCTGATTAGGAATACTATTTTTCCATTTGGGATTAGACATCTGATGTATGAAATTTATTTACAACCAAAAGAATTAATCATGTACCAGGTTAAAAGAAGAGTAAGATATATAACTGTGGCCTCTGATTTTGAAAGTTTAAGAAACTTAAAATTCTATAAATGGTATAAAATACTTAAAATCAAGCCAAAAACAGAACCTTACCTCAGGCTAATGTTCAACCCAGAGAAGAGATGGCTTTTTACCAAATTTTTGTAACTTACTGTTTAAGCGACCTCCTCGCCACACCTGCTCTCTCCCTCAGGGACTCCCAAGGTGACCACTCAGGCTGTACCAAAGATCGCAGTGACTTCCACTTCTCCATGTGTCCTACCTCCTTAAAGCCCTCAGATTACCCCCTCCCCTGAGTGGGGTGGAAGGGGGACCCAGAACCCTTCCATCCTTCATCCAATGTGGGCAGACACTAAGGGGCTTCTCCCCGATCTCCAGTCACTGGAGCCGGGGCCCGTCTCCAGGAGCTGACATGGGTTTTTTCCATGTTTTCTGGTCCCCACCCTTGCAGACGCCAACATGCAAGGAGGGACCAGGGAGATGAAGGCATGTTGAAATGTGACTTCACTCTGGATCCTTGGCTGATGTCCAGCCCTCCCTGTATCTTCTGCTTGGGTGTCACAGCCTGCTCTTCATTGTCTCCATCATCATCATTTCTACCTTGTGCAACATCCACCTGTGGCATGGCTATGTTATGTGTCTGGGTGATGTTGTGCAGTGCACAGCATGCCATGAAGATCTTACACACCGTGGCTGGTGTGTATTGCAGGGACCCCCCCACCCGATCTGTCCAGACTGCAGAAGCATGTTTTTCGAAGGCCAGAGGTCCTTTCTATGGATGGTCATGCCTTGGCGAGTGCTTCATTATGCCTCATCTTAGCCACTGTCTGTGGATGGTGTTGTGGAATCATTAGCCATGGCAGTTGTGGATATCTGCTGTCTCCTGTGGATTTAAAACAAATAGGTTGCTGTTCATGTTCTGTGTGTTCCCACCCATCCCTGACGGTGTGTGCTGGGATGTGGGCCGTAGCATGGCATGCCTGCAGCCTTTTGGTGCTGACTGGGCTGGTGCTTTGCCCATCTCACTCACACATGGTCACACGTGTGCCCCATCCTCCACTGCCACATGTCACACAGTGTGGCTTTTGTCCAGCAGTGCCAGCAGACTGCGTGTTGTGTGACCACATTGTCTGCAGGCCACAACCCTGTGTTCCTGTGGCATGTCACAGTTTGCCATTGCACACTGTGCCCATGTGATCATGTGCTGCCACATCTTGTGGCATGCCATCTGCACATGTCATGTGTGTACAACCCTCTGACATGGATGGAATGGTACATATACTGTATACTGTGTGGCACAGGTCTGTCTATCAGCCATCCTCCAGTTATGTCTTCACGTTCAAAGACTTCACGAAGCCCATTGTTGTGGAAGATGTATGCATCATAGCAGGATCCAGGGTACTGGGTGACCACAACAAGCATGTGGCAGTGGCTGTTGTACACCACTTGTATATTCATGGAGTGGAAGCCTTTTCTGTTGACATATGCCTCCTCCTCTGCTGCAGGTGTCCACATGGTGACATGTGTACAGTTGATGGCTCCCAATACCCACGGGAATTGTGCAGTGTTGTAGAACCCCAGCTTCACTGCCTGCTGGTGCTGGACATCCCTGGAGAAGCTGATATACCAGTGGGCATAGCGAACCAGTGCCTCAATGAATTGGTTGAGGCACCTGGACAATGATGCCTGTGAAATGCCCACAATGTTGCTGGTTGGGGTATGAAAGCTTCCTGTTGCCAGGAAGCACAGTGATGCACTTATCTTAACTTCCATGGGTACTGGGCTTGTTCTTTGTGTGGTGCTCTCAAGGTTACCTCTGAGCTCCTGGCACAGCTCTGTTATGGCAGCCTTCCTGACGTGATAGCATGCCTGGCACTGTTCCATGGTTAGGTCTCTATAGGACAGCCTCCTCTGGTACACACGTTCAACATGCCATCTGATGTTTCTGTGCTGTCTAGGTGGTGCACAGTTCCCCTGGATCCTGCCATCCTGTTCATTGGCAGGTCTCCACTACTGCTCCTTCGCCAACAAGATACCCAGCATTGTCACTGGACCACTCATGCTGCACTCTGTCACTCTTGCCTCCTGCATAGCAGGCTGTAAGTGTCTCAGTTCAGCCTTCCTGCTCAGTTCCTTTTATATGCTCTAGTGTTGGTTATACCAGCTCCTCATTGGTCTAACAGTTACATGTAGTCTTTGGTGCAAATTGAATTTGCCCTCCTTTCTGAATTCCATATAAGGAGATGTTGTGGCAAATTTGTGGCTCAGGCTGCATTGCATCATGGCAAACCTGGATATTTGACACAACCCCAGTACAAGTCACTTTGGCATACAGTGCACTGGTTTTGGCACAGGCCACTTTGTTGAATCACGTTTGATGCACTGTTTGACACAAGCCATGATTTGCATCAAAGTTTTTGACGCAAGTCGCTTGTGCCATTCCCTCAGTTTTCTGAATCGAGCCCATGATCTTTGGTGGACAGCCACAAGCTGCATATAATCTATGTGTTCTTCTCTTCACTGGCCCACTGCTGGAGGTGGTCAAAACCTTCCAGTACCTGGGACTATGGATAGAAACAAAATTAAGCTTCACAGAACATAATGCAAAGGCAGTGAAACTCACAACAACTCAACACCCCTACCAAGTCCAGCAGTTAGAAAGCTTATTTTTAGTCACTGCTCCAGGTGATAGGAGTATGAAGACAAGGTCTACAGGACAGCAGTAGCAACATCACTCCACAAGCTCTCTGTGACTTTTAATAGTCTGTGCAGGTCTGCACTAGGATGTGACAAAACCATGCACCATTGCCAGCTGTGCAGTGCCCTCAGCCTCAGCTAAGTCTCACCTTAAAAGAGACATTACCTGCATTGGACTACCTTGACAAATAAATGCATGTTTTGTCTCTACCAAACATATTAAAACAATCTAATCAAACCTACCCAACCCTACTTGCTAGGATCACAATGCCACAACCTGCTTTATGTGCCCAGGGCATGCAAATCCTTAGGGAACTATGTCTTTGCTGTGGCTACAACTGCCACCTGGAGTATGTTCCCCAACAATGTCAAAGATGCTCAAGCTGTCCTCACCTTCAAATGGTCTGTGTTCAGACATTTACAACACCCCTGCAATTGCTCCAATCCTCCTTATCTAGCCAATTAACTGGCCATGTTGTGAAAATCCCTGGTTGGTGCATCCTTGCCCCTTGCCTGTACCTTTCCAGATCTAAGTTGTTCTACCTTTGTCAATTCGGTATGGGTTTTCTGTTACCTTACGCCATTGTATAAAATCATATCACTTTCTGTCTGCACCAATTTTCCCCTTAGTGTCAGCTCTAGCCTGGTCTGGTGGAAGCGACCAGGACTGGCAGGAAGCAGACAACAGCACAGAAAAGACTGGGCTAATTTGCTAAGAGAAAGATTTTCTATAAAGAACTGAGCTGTGTACCTGAGTGGCTGAGGGCACCGCCTGACCACTGCTCCTTCTATCCAGCCCTTCTGTCTGCATCCGTTTTCCCTCATCTCAGCTCCATCCCAGTTTGGTGGCAGTGACCAAGACCAGCAGAGGCAGACCACAGCGCTGAAGTGACAGGGTTTCACCTGCTCAGTGGAGGGCAGCCTGTAAAGAACTGAACTGTGTACCTGAGTGCCTGATGGCACCACCTGACCACAGGTCCTTCTATCCAGCACCTTCTGTCTATACTTATTGTCCCCTCCTTGTCAGCTCTGGCCTGGTCTGGTGGCAGTGACTGGGACTAGCAGGAGCAGGCAATTGCATGGAAGCACAATGGTTTCACCTACTAAAAGGAGGGCCAGCCAAGAGGCATGCTTTGGAACATCACTCCACATATGTAGAGTTCCACAGAGTGCCATTAAGGGCCACATTAGTGGCTCCCCTCAGGAGTGGTGGGAGTCACTTATCAGATTCCAGTACAGAGGAACCTGCAGAGAGCAGGAATCTGTTTGACTAAGCAGAACTTCCATTTTATTGTATAACAAGATGTTTTGTTTTAAATGTACTACACAGCGATGCTCGTCTTGGGGATAATTGTAGTCATGGGTTTTATTAATAATACTATGGTGTGTGTTAATAAGGGAGCAGAGGACATTTTTGGGGAGTGCAGTATTCCTGTCAGGATTTCTTTTTTTTTTTTTGCTCCTCATCCACTGTCCCCCATTGGTCCAGTTATGCTAAGCCCCACCACACACCACGGGACTTATCCCTCACCCAAACACCTTTGGCTTACTCCCCAGGGGTTGGTTGAATGGAAGCAGAAGTCCAGTTGGAGGCAGGGGGTTCCGCAACATGGGAGGGACATCATCTTGCAGCAGTGTAACCTTCTGTTTTCCACTTTTCTTCCCAGGAGGCATGTCATACAATGATGTTGGGGCAGCATGCAAACATCTGTCACACCTCCTATACTGAGAAAGTCCTGGCTGCCCCACCCCTGGTTGCCGCATGGGGTCATCCAAGCACTGGTGACTCCCCCCCGGAGCCAGGGTACAGTTCATGGGATGCTCAGTTCTCCTCCCCCCTTCCCGGCCAGCCTCCAAATACAGAGGCTCATTCCTGAACCTGGGTCGTCAGTGTTGCCATAGCGCTACTGCTGCACTGGCAGGCTAGCTCCTACTGTATCAGGATTTCTAGGAGATGCACAAAGCAAACTTAGCCATGTAGGGCTAGGCCTAGTTTTCTTTTTAATCCTAATGTTGTACCAGCTGACACCGATGTGCAGGAAAACCAAATCCTGGTAAGAATTACCACTCAATAATAGAAGACCTACAATGTGGATGTAAAGGTAAAAAACTGAATGTTAAAATCTTGATCCCAGTTAAAATATGTAAAACATGTTCTTCAACTTTCCTAAACAGTAATGTGTGAGCCCTGGTGTCAAAGACTGATGAGCTGGGTATTGTATTAAAAGAGACCCTGGTACAGACAGTGTGCATAACTGAGACATGGGGTGGGATATTCAAAGCGGTTGTGCAATGCGCAAGTGAGATGCGCCAGCGCAATAGTGGACATGCGCCAATGAGTGATATTCAGTGGATGACAATACACAGCGCATATTGCAGTGCGCTAATGCGCAACCCTAAAGAATGCATGCACAAGTGCAGGGGGCGTAGCCATGAATAAGTTGCACAGTGCGCTATACAACAGCAAGCTGATGGCGCAAGCACGGAGCAACAGGGACAAGCGCAGAGCAAAGCTGAGCCCATAAAAGAATGGAGCAAGCAGGGGACAGAGGCTTGTGCCCATGGGAGCAGGGGTGAGAGACAGAGACAGACAGAGACAGAGAGCGGCCCAGTGGCCAGGAAGGACAGTAGTAGGGGTGCAGAACAGGCACAGAGGCAGGAAGTGCAATGGACTGTGGGACAGGGAGTGCAACCCTGACTGTGCCTGTGAGTGTGAGCTGACCAGAGAGTGTGTGTGTGGGTCCCCAACACAGGAGTGCACCCAGTGCAGGGGCCCAGGCAGCAGCACACAGCGGGGGTAGCCCAGGGTGTCAGCTGCGGGGGGACAGGACAGGCCAGGCCATGGCCAGTGCAATATTCCAGATGGAGGTGGTAATGAGGGGTGTGAGGAGGTGGGAGGCTGAGTGGCGTGGCCGTGGAAGGGCCTGGTGGTGGTATGCCCGGAACAGGTGGTACCGTTCCCACACCACCTTTGAACAGTAGAATGACACCGAGATTGTGGGCCAGTACCACCTGAACTGGGTGATTCTGTGGCAGCTCTGTGATCTGTGCAGTGATGAGATGCAGGCACCCACAAGACGGAGCCATGCCCTGTCTGTGGAGACAAAGGTCACGGCTGTAATGTGCCTGCTCGCCACAAGCACCTTCCAGAGACCAACAGGGAACACCACAGGCATAACCCAGTCAGCAGCATTGCAGCTCCACACACAATTCCTCAATGCACTGCTGCCACATGCTGCAGAGTACATCCACTTACCCAGCACACAGGCGGAGCATACAGCAAACATGCAGGAGTTCCACAGGGTTACACATATGCCTGGCATGCTAGGGGCAATTGACTGCACCCACGTAGGCATCTGCACACCACCGGGGCTGGAGAGGGTGGCCTACATCAACAGGAAAGGCTACCCCAGTGTCAACTCCCAGGTGGTGTGCAATGCCAAGGGGTGCATAATCAATGTCTGTGCCACACACCCTGGAGGAGCACACAGTGCCTTCATCTGGCACAAGTCTGCACTGTGTCACAGGTCTGAGAGTGGGGACATCCCCTCTGGCCACCTAGTAGGTGAGTATGCAGCTAGAATGGGCAGTCCTGCACAGCAGGGCAGGGTGTGGGGGGGAGATGCTATGCTGGGAGCATAGGGGGTCTGTCTGTGTAGGTAGGGGGCAGCCACACAGACCACAGTGCTAACCCATCATGTCCCCACACAGGGAACAGCAGATACCCACTCTGGCCCTGGCTGCTCACCCTGTACCAGCGCCCATCGACACCAGCGCAGGAGAGATTCAATGAGGCACACACCAGCACAAGGAACATCATCTAGCATGTGTTTGGACTGCTGAAGGCATGGTTTCATTGCCTGCACAGGTCTGGTGGTGCCCTACAATACAGTCCCTCGAAGGCCTGTGGCCCATTCCTGGCCTGCTGTGTGCTACACAACATGGCCACTGACTGCGGGATAGCTGTCGAGGTTGAAGAGGGGAACAGCAGTGGGGACAACACAGACACCGGGCCACACGGTGGTGGGCAGCCCCCCCCTCAGATGACGGGAACCCTGGCTGCACAGGATGGCCCAGCAGCACCGGGACACCATTGCAGAGGAGCACTACAGTGCACGCAGGTAGGTGAACATGACCACACACATGTTCCGGGGACCAGGGCACAGTATACAGGCATGCCTGGCTGGGCCCCACAACAGACACAGCTGGAGGGCAGCATTGATGGAAAGGGACAGGACACTGTGGTAGCACCCCATATGGCACTGTGGACCCTACCCACACAGCCCCACACACCTCCATACACACAAGTACAGTCACACAGGCACCCACACACGCACACCCCGAAGCCCTCAATGGGCATGTGTCAGACGCTGAACACCAGTGCACAGTGGCGGCCGGTGATGTGATGGCATCATCATGCACATACCACGGTGGCCAACGGCTGGGTGGGTGTGCACAGGGCGGGCATGTTGCATGGTCCATGGACCACATGACCCTGGTACGCACATGCACACACCACACCACTGTGCATACAGGGCTGTGGCAGGCAGCGGACAGGGAGGGAGGTGGAACATGACTGCTGCACAGTTGCAAGGCCACCATGGACACATGGACGGCCTTGCTGAGGCCGGCCAGAAGACTCAGGCTGTGCGACAGCCACGGGGGTGTCACAGATGGTCCCCCAGGTGTGATGTAGTGGGAATGCGACCGGTCCCTCGCAGGCATCTGCAGACCCCCGAACAAGCCCGCTCCAGACATGCCCCGAATGCCCACAGAGGATCCTGGCGATGACAATGCCAGGGTCGCACGATGCTGGGACCAAGGGGTCGAGAATGCATTCCTCAGTGACTGCTGCACCCTGCACCAGGGTGGACAGTGGTGCTAGACCAGCCGTGACTGCAGCGGTGAGCCAATCCAGGCCTGCGGTCATGTCCTCTGGCATGCATGTGGCCTCGGCCAGGAGCTGCTCAAAGTCCCGGTCACACCGTCCTGAAGACTGGTGCAGCTCAGTGCGTAGTGTACACACCTCTGCCATGACCAGCATCTGTTGCTCCATGGATGCCCAGAGCAGACGGGCATGCTTGGTCAGAGGGTCGGCACCCTGGGGGGCTTGGGCGTTGCGCCGACCTGCTTGAGTTGCATGGCCCCCCACACAGGCGGGGGCTGCACAGTGGGGCCCCCTTGGCCCTGTACTGTCTGCGGTGCAATGGCAGCGGCCACTGCACCCAGACCCCTCTCAGCACCATCCTGTTGCCACTGCTGCCCATCCAGCCACTGAGCGCGTGACAGCGCCAGGGCGACTGCATCACCACCGCACAGTATGGTCTGCACTGCAGGTACATCATCCACCACCTTGTCAGGCAGTGTGGCTGGAGGGTCAACAAGCACCACCTGGGCACCATCAGCACTGCTGTGTCTGGTGCGTGCTATGGGTGCCTTCCCCCAGTCGGCATCGCCATTGTCCAGGATAGTGGTCATGTCATCATCAGACCCGGATCCCGCCCCGATAAGTGTCTCAGCATACTGGACGCCATGGCTGGTATCCTGCTGAAACACTGCCTGGGCCTCATCCGCGCCCATGCCACAGGCATCTGGTCAGACAGTGGGGAAGGCCCCGGCAGCGGTCCGGACTCCGGACTCCAGTGGAGGTGGATGGGCGCTCCTCCAGGCCCATGTCAGCCCTCAAGGTGGGCACCGCCTCCCCTGCAGCTGCACGCAGGCACTCAGGATCTGTAAGGGAACACATACTTGTTAGTGCCACCACCATGCACCCCTGCCCCTTGCACCCCTCACCACCATCCCCATGCACCACTGTACCTACCATGCAGCGATGGGCTTCCCCCGTCTGGAATCCACCACTGGGAACACCCTCAATGGCACTGCGCCACATGGTCATCACCACCAGCTCCTCCTGCTGTGTCAGCTGTGGCACCTCAGGCTGTCCACCGCACGTGGTGGCACATGCGGCCCGGATGGCAGCCACCTTCTCATTTATCTGCCTCCGGTCCATGCCTACCTTTTCCTTGCACTCCTGTGCTGACCTCTGATGGCTGCCTTTCAGGTTCACAGCCCTGGCCACTCCCTCCCATGCCTCTGCCCTGGCCTGTGGGTGCCTGTGGAGCCACTCAGAAGGGGCTCCCGGTCCAGGTATACGTCAAATGGGGCATCACACTCTGCCCTTGTGAAATTGGGCCTGTGCCTGCATGCAGGCCCCTGCTCCTCGACCTCCTTGTGCACCGACATGCTCATTCCTGTGGGTGAGGGCATGTGGTTAGTGCTGGCTGCCACACACGAGGCGCCCCCCCCAAATCCTCTGTCCCGACATGCCCACTGCCTGGCATCTTACCTGTGAAGGATGCAATACTGGTCTGGTGCCTGTGCAGTCCTATGGCTTCTTTATAGCGCATCATATGCAAATGAGGGAATGCACAACTGTAAAGATGCAAATGCCTCTGATGCGCCAAGGATATGCTGATCAGTTCATCTGCATGTGTTGGCTGAATATTGCAGAATTGCGCATGGCACATTTGAGATGCGCATGCTCAATCCATAGTGCAACTGTATGACATGCACAGTCCACCTGGCACAGCGCATGCGCACACTGACACCACGTACGTTGGTAACGCATCCTATGCACAATGCACTATAAGCGGCACGGTGCTCTGACACTATTGGGCATGTGGTGCATGTGTGCTGTACACCCTATGGTGCCCGTACGCCACTGGCGCATGGCTCATGGGGCACACTGGACCCTATAGCGCACCATGCCTTTGTGTCCTGTCGCACACAGTGCGTGTGCTGACCTTTGACCCCTATGTGTGTCCCTTGACCCCCAGGTGCCTGCGGCATGTGCCAACACTAACCCAGCTGTATTGTGCAGCGACGAGACTGGGGATGGCAGTGCATCGCCAGGCGAGTCACGCACCCAACGCACGTGCATCTCAAGCACTCCTGGGTGCCATTTTGTCTCAGCGGTTCAGATTGCAGCATGCCTCACAGAAGCACAGCAAGTATGCCAAATTGGAGCCAGGTCAAGTAGGTCAACCTGGTGACACTAGTGGAGCCCCATGTTGGCACCCTATATGGGCAGGTGCCCCTGGACAGGCCACACAGCGAGGTGTGGCAGGGGGTGGCCGAGGGTTTAGAGGAGGTCACTGGGTCACGGCATAGCAGTAGTCGGTGCCGCCACAGGTGTGGGGCCCTGTGGCAGAGGGATCCAGACTGGTTAAGGACTCTGCAGGCACACGTCCTTAGGGGTGCCGTGCCACGGCCAGGTGAGTGCACATTTCCACAACTGTGCCTTGTTGGTGTTCTGTGGGGTGTCAATGGGTGTCACTACATGCTTCCGGGGGGTGGGGGGCTATGGTTGGGAATGACACCAGCTGTGGCAGTGCACCATAGGTGTGCTGTGCCACGACAATGCCACTGCGCAGGGACAAGGGGTATACTGTGCTGGAAGGGGGTAGAGCATGTGGGTTGCTGCCTGGTGCTGATGTCTGCCTCTCACTGTCACACTACTAGGCCCTGAGGATCAGTGCAGAGTGATGATGGCAGGAGCCACTGCTGGACGGCAGCAGGCCAATGGTGGCGCACAGGTGAGGGCTGCTGGCCATGCGGGAGGTGGTGATGGACAGGCGCCAGTCATGCTGCAGCATGCAGGTAGGCACTCTGTTGGTATACATTGTTGTGTGGGGTTGGACTGGGCCACAGCCCCCTGTGCACATGGCCGTCACAGCTGTGCATCACTGGCATGGTCCATTGCACCATGCTGTGCCTTATGCACATGTGTCTGGCCACTGCGGGTGGGCTGTGGGTGCATCCGGGTCCCAGCCAGGCCACTGCCTTCCCCCCCGTAATGGCCATTTGCCTGGCAGTCATGGTTGTGGTGTGCTGCACATGGCTGGTAGTGGTGTGCAGTGCTGTGCGTGGCTGTGGATGGTTGGGATGGCGGCTTGTGTGGGCACGCATGCTGCGGATGGCTGTGTGCCTATTACAGGGCACATGTCACCTCTGTCTGCTGAGCACGGTGGATGGACTACAGTCGGATGGGCATGCACTCATCCTTGTCCCCTCCTTTGTCCTAGGTATCCATCACGTGGATGTCCACACCAGGCTGCTCGAGAGGATCCTGAGGGTCACCACGGCCACCCTTGCGGTGGCCCACGTCATAAGGCAGGCCCTGTTCAGGCCACAGAAGCAACGACGGCCAAGGCGCCTGTAGGGCATGAACATCACATGGGGCCCATTGGCCTGCATCACCCTCCCTCCCTTCCCCTGACCCCCTCCCCTTCCTCCATTGTGCCCTGCCTAGCCATGTCCCCTGTCCTCCCGCCCCCTTCCCCAGCCTGCCTTCTTGATTGTGGCCTCCCCTTCCCTGCCTCCATCCCTGTTCCCTTGTATATAGTTTCTGTTATTTGTTACTTTTAATACACTTCTATTTTGGTAGCCATCCGTGTCCGTGTCTGCTTTGCAGCTGGTGTATGAAGCCATGCTGCAGTGGTGTACATGGTGGCTGTGTGGTATGTCTGGGGTCAACTGGGGCTTGTGTCTAGCGGTCTGTGCCTAGTGGCCGGTGTGTGTGCCCTGGGGCGTATGTGTGTTTCCTGCTGGGCTGTGTGGCCTGTGTGTTGTGTGCTGTCGACATGTGTGTTGTCAGCTATGGTCCCATGGCATGTCCTGTACCATCCTGTGGGTGTTGCCCGTGGTTGCCTGCCAGTGGTCACTGGTGTCACGCCACCTCCATGCACTGCTGTGGTTCACGTGGTCGGGGTCTGCGGCCGTGTGCCTGCCTTGCCTCCCTCCTGACATCCCCTGCACCCTGGTGGCAGTGTGTCCTGTTCTTGTGGCCTGCTCCACACTGTGCTGGGTGCCCTGTGCTATGGCCCATGTGCCTCTGTCCCTTGCCCGGCCCATGTTGTGCTCCTGCACATCCTGCCTTGCTCCGTTGCGCAGCACAGGTTGCGCGATGGCACCTGCTGACTTGCTCCCTGGTGCAGCTCTTGTTGCACGATGGCACATCCTTGTGATATGCAGCCATCTTGCGCTGTCACTTGACATTGTGCTCAGCCTTTGAATATCGCATTGGATGCACACTGGCGCAGTGTACATGCGCTGTGTGGCTGTTGCACCTGCCTCTGGCGCATTTCTGAATATCCCGCCTATGGTGTACTGACCTTGCTCCCCTTGAAGCTGTACACATTGACAATTTCTATTTGGGGAGATTGAATTAAATGGATCAGAAAGGGGGAGGGGTTGCATGCTATTTGCATGGAATTGTGCCCTATGGGTGACTGAATTAATCTGAAAATCCAAAGTGTGAAATGATAGATCACAACACGCAGATTACCAACAGGATGTGAGACCTTAATTTTGGGATGCTTTGATCACCCCACCCCCTTTCTAATTGTAAAATGAACATGGCTGATTACCTAAATGGGTGAACTGATGGTGTATTTCAGAGGCACCTGATCTGTGGGCCCATAATTATGGGGGATGCAAGTAAACTACCCCTGGAAAATGTAATGCAAAGGAGAAACTTAAAACTCATTGTGAGTGAAGGCACTAGAATAAGTAGTCTCTTGATGGTGTCATCACTAGTATGGGTGACTGGTATGACTCTAAAAGAATTTTACCACAGGCCAGCTCATTTGCACAGGGGTGGAATTTCCGCCTGCGACGCCGGCGACCTGGGTTCGAATCCAGATTCGGGCCATCAGAGGGCCAGCCTGGGGGGGGGATTGAGCATCCCATGGACTGCTCTCCTCCTCCAGGGGGAGGGGGGTTATGATCAAGTGTCCAGTGCAAAAGTGCAGACCCCTGGCGGAGGATGAAGATCCGATGCGACCGGTGCCTGATACGTGAGAAGGTGGGATGGATGTCAGGTTTGTCCCACTGACGTCATTGCACATCCCACTTCCTGAGGGGATTAGCAGCCACAAAAAATGATGCCTGTCCCAGGGATGATGCTGCCTCCTGGTACTTCGGGCCCCCAAGTACCCGATCCTAACTGGGACCATGTTCTGTTGGATGGCCCATCCCCGCAGCCCCACCTGGGGGGGGTAAGCCTAGGGAGCCCTGCTGGTCACGGTGATGTGGCCAGTAACCTGGACCAGTCTCCGTGGGGTGGGGTCATCTCAGTAGCCTTGCCTTGGGGGGCAAGACAGGATGAATTGGGGATTGGTTACAGGGGGCAGTGGGTCCAGGAGACAGGGCTGATAATATGGGACAGGCAGCTCCAAAAAAGACAAGCATTTGTCAATGCCGAATGTTGCTTGCTTATATGTGCTGTTTAGGTATTTGGAAGTGAAAGTACCATGCCTAAGAACTGTCAGCGGGGGTCAGAAGCTCATGCTGCCCGACCGTAGCCCATTGTCCATTTTTCTCCCCTTTGCGGAGAGTGGGCGAGTAATGACGCTTAGGCACAATGTGCCAACGTCCGCCATATTCCGCTCCCTTTACTACACTGCCCTAGTAGCGCCCCCAGTCATCACCGGGGGCCACTACATAGTGGTGGGTCCCTGGATCCCACCCCGGGATAGGAGAGGAGCCCTTCGGATGCTCAATTCTATCCCTCCCCTGCTGACCCCTAGTGGCCGGGGCTCGTGTCTGAACCCAGGTCGCCAGTGTGGCGCGAGGTGTGGCATCCAGTGCCTCAACTGTCAGCACCAGTGGACTGGCAGTAATGCTGCCTTTAATACTCCCTTCCCCTTCCTGCTCCAGTGTACCCTGCCCCCCGCATACAAGTCACTATTCCCCCCAGATCCTACCTCAGTTAGTCTCTAACCCATAATGTTTGTCATGGCACCAATCCCTCGACCACTCATTGAACTCCTCAAGCCTACCCTTCCTCCCCATGCTTGCACATGGTACCAGCAGTACCTCCAAGAATGCCACCAACTTCCCCAACCCCTCACACTGCCTGCCTAACTACTCAAACCTCCTCCTCACTACTTTCACTGTGTCCCTCGCCAAGTCGTTTGTATGCACATGCAACAGCAAATGAGGTTTCTTCCTCCCCCTCGCGGCACGCTTGAGCAGTGCCTGCCCTGCCGCTCCTGCAGTCAACCTGGGGACAGCTTCAACCCAGATACGGCTGTGCCTTTCCCCCTTTCTGCCCCATCTCACTCATTTCAGTATAGAATCCCCCAGGACGAATACCCCCACTGTCTCTTAACCCCTTTCCCTTCTAATGCCCCTTCCACCACCCCAGTATTCATTCTTCCCTGCCAGCTGCAGCATCTTTGATTTCTGTATCTGTACCCCCTACTTCTGCCTCACCCCTTTTCTCTACCTTATTCCTCTCATCCCCCTTGAACCCCTTCCCAGCCTGACTAATTCCTACTGGGCTTCCCATGTCGACTTTCCCTCCTCCCCTGCTGATTTCCAACCCCTCTCCTATCCCTATTGTTGTCGATTTAGAACCCCCATTCCCTTCTACTCCGATAGTGATGCCCCTCCCATCCTTCCCCCTTCCCGTAGCCTTCTCTCCTCCAGTCACCACCCCTCCTTCCTTACTAGTCTCCCTTCTACCCTTTCGTCTTCTCCTACCTGTAGCCATCCCTCTCATGCCCCACTTGTCCTCCCCCCTTCAGTATGTTCCTGCTCCCCCTCTCTGTCCCATAGCAGAGGTTCGAATCTATTCCTAGTCGATACCCCTCCTACATCTCTTCCCCTATCGGTTCCCCCTCCTACTTGTTCCCCTCCGTGCCACCCCTGGTCCCTCCCTACCCCAACCATCTGCTCTCTCCCCTGGTACTCCTCGTGGTTTCTTCCTCCCCCATCAGGAGGCCCCCTCACCTCGGGCACGCCCTCCCTTCTCCTGTCTTTTCTGGAAGTGCCTCTGATACTGGGGTCGGTTTCACTCCCTAGTTGTTCTTCCTGCATCCCCCTTTGCCATCGCCTATTCCACCCCCCCCCCAGGATGCCTACCATACTCATCTGCCCTGCCACTTAAACTCCTCCCTAACCTCCTCAGTTCCTCCCTCAAACTAGCCAGTCATCTACAGACCATACAGCTCCCCCCCATCCTCCAAGCCCAGTCCAGGATCATGGTGGACCCACACCCTGTACACCCCTCCACCCTTCCAAAGATTCCCATTCTATTGACATGTGGCACCTGCCCCATTTTGGCCCCCATCTTATGTTAAGGGCTCTTACTCCCAGGTTCTGTACCCTACTACAACTGTTAGGCCCCTATTTACTCAAATTCCTGTTCCCCCCCCACACTAGTCCTCCTACTGTCCCCTTGCCGACCAGGTTAATTTAGTCTCAAATCTCATCCATTAGATACTGTATTACTGTAGCAATCCTAAAGCCTCCTTGTCTGTTTTTCACCCCTCAGCTACCATACTTTTTGTTCTCAGCTCTCATATAGTTTCACTTAGCCCAGTTAGAAATCCTATTGCACTCCAAGTATTACTCAGCTCAGTTAGAGAAATAAACAGAACAAATATGTATTATTACAGCAATCATAACAGTATATTTCAGTACTTAGCTCAGTTAGAGAAATAAACAGAACTAAATCTGTATTATTACACCAATCCTAAAAGTATCCAATCATTTCTTTGTCTCCACTCCAGAGACCCTGCTGTAAAGTAGGACCACAAAGGAACCTGGGCGGGAGGGTGGGCAACTGTAAAGTCCCGGCAGAGCTCCACTGAGCTCGCCACTCCCTCTCTCACTCGCTCATTCTATTTATCCCAACGCTACAGGCTGCCCTTTTGTACTGGGCTCCTGCCTGCATTGGTGGCTTTTTCTGCCCACAAAGAAATCTGCAGCAGTCCCGACAGAGCTCTGTTGAGCTCGCTCACTCCCCCTCTCTCACTCACTCACTCATTCTGTTTCTCCTGTAGCTGAAGGCTGCCCTTTTGCACTGGGCTCTGTCTGCATTTGCACCTTTTTTCTGTCCACAAAGAAATCTGCAGCAGTCCTGACACAGCTCCTTTAGAAACATAGAAACATAGAAGGTGATGGCAGATAAGGACCGCAAGGCCTATCCAGTCTGCCCATTTCTTTTTCTACCTTATGAATGTGCCATAGGCCTTTGCTCTGTCAATGGCCTATCTAGTCATACTCATCTGTATTGCTCTGTTATGCCTGTCCATTGCCTGTTTGAAGCCCTGCACTGTATTCATATCCACCACTTCCTGAGGTAGGCTGTTCCATGCATCCACCACCCTTTCTGTGAAAAATAACTTCCTCACGTTACCCCTTAATCGGCCTACCTCTAATCTCATGCTATGTCCTCTTGTCCTGCTATTTTTCTTATATTGAAACATGTTAGACTCTTTCACCTTGTTAATGCCCTTAAGGTGTTTGAATGTTTCAATCATATCACCTCTCTCCCTCCTTTGCTCTAGGGTATACATATTGAGCACAGTTAATCTGTCCTCATATGTTTTCTGATGCAGTCCCTGCACCATTATGGTTGCCCTTTTCTGGACTGCCTCAATTTGGTTAATGTCCTTGCAAAGGTGTGGCCTCCAGTACTACATGCAGTACTCCAGATGGGGCCTAACCAGTGTCTTGTAAAGAGGGATTATTACCTTCCTCTTTCGACTTGTGATACCCCTACTAATACACCCCAACATCCCTCTAGCCTTACCTACTGCTTTAGAGGTCTGCTTGATGATTTCAGGTCATCGGTGATGATGACGCCAAGTCTTTTCTTCCTTGTGACTGCCAGCAACTTCCTCCCAGCCCATGGGTGGCTTCAGGGTTTCTCTCTCTATGGTTGGTCTTGCACTTTTGTGTTAAACCCCAGTTGCCACTCTTCCAACCATTTTGCTAGTTTATCCAGATCTCTTCTCATTCTGCCCACCCCATCTGGATCATCTACTCTGTTGCAGATCTTTGTGTCATCTGCAAACAGAAAACCTTACCTCCAGTCCATCTGCAATGTCACTGATGAAGATATAGAAGAGGACTGGCCCCAGGACTGATCCCTGAGGTACCCCACTGACTTGCATCTCTGCTGACTGTATACCATTTACCTCCACTCTGTTTTCGCCCGCCACCAGTTTACCACCCAGTTGACCAACGCCTGACCCACCCTGAGCCTACCCAGCTTATTAACCAATCTTCTATGTGGAACAGTATCGAAAGCTTTGCTGAAGTCAAGGTAGACAACATCAACTGCTCCCCCTTGGTCCACCACTCTGGTTACCCAGTCAAAGAAATCTATGAGATTAATTTGACAGGACCTTCCTTTTGTAAACCCATGCTGTCTTTGATCCTGTGCTCCAATGGATTCCAGGTGTTGCACTATCCTTTTCTTAAGGAGTGTCTCCACAATCTTGCCCACTACTGAGGTAAGACTAAGTGGTCTGTAGTTCCCTGTCTCCTCCCTGCTACCACTCTTGTGGAGGGGGATCACATAAGCCTTTCTCCAGTCTTCTGGGGCCTCCTGTTCTCAGAGACTCACTAAACAGTTCTGATAATAGCTCTGCTAGTTCCACCTTTAGCTCCTTTAGTACCCAGGGATGTATGCCATCAGGTCCTATTGCCTTGTCCACCCTGAGCTTATCAAGCTTATCGTTGAGCTCTCTCACTCACCCTCTCTCATTCATCATGCTGTTTCTCCCAGTGCTGCAGGCTGCCCTTTTGTACTGGGCTCCTGCCTGTGTTGGTGCCTTTTTCTGCCCACAAAGAAGTTCCCAGCTGTCCCAACAGAGCTCTGTTGAGCTTGCTCACTCCCCCTCTCTCACTCACTCCTTCTATTTCTCCCGGCGCTGCAGGCTGCCCTTTTGTGCTGAGCTCCTGCCTGCGTTGGTGCCTTTTTCTGCCCACAAAGAAATCCGCAGCAGACTCACAGAGCTCTGCTGAGCTAGCTCACTCCTCCTCTCTCACTTGCTCATTCCGTTTCTCCCAGCACTGCAGGCTGCCTTTTTGTACTGGGCTCCTGCCTGCATTGGCGCCTTTTTCTGCCCACAAAGAAATCTGCAGCAATCCCAACAGAGCTCCGTTGAGCTTGCTCACTCCCCGTCCCTCAGTCGCTCGTTCTGTTTCTCCCAGCGCTGCAGGCTAACCTTTTGTACTGGACTCCTGCCTGTGTTGGTGCCTTTTTCTGCCCACAAAGAAATCTGCAGCAGTCCAGACAGAACTCAGTTGAGCTTGTTCATGCCCCCCTCTCACTCTGCCGATCTTAATCTGTCCCAAACACTAATTTCCCACAGTGACTGCGCTATTCTGTGCCAGAAGTGCAAAAACATATTTTGGCCAGGATGTGAAAAATGACAGCTATACTGTTCATAAGGAGGTGTGAAAAAATACCAGTGTTGAAAATCTGGTGTGAAAATATTACAAATTTACGAAGTTACAAGAGTGCGTGGAAACAGTGCAACACACACTTGTAACACAGTCATTTTACAGACTTTCGTCACCAAATTTCCAACATAGGCATTTTAGGATATCTGCTCATGAACAGTGTCACTGTCATTTTCTTAATCTGTCCCAAACACTGATTTCCCACAGCGACCGTGCTATTCTGTGCTGAAAGTGCGAAAACACATTTCGCCAGGATATAAAAATGACAGCTGTACAGTTCGCAGGACCTGTGAAAAAATGCCAGAGTTGAAAATCTGGTGTAAATATTCGTTCTTGAAGTTACAAGGGTGTATAAGCGCAACGCACACTTGTAACAGTCATTTTATGGACTTCGCACTAAATTTTCAACATAGGCATTTTAGGACCTCTGCTCATGAACAATGTCACTGTCATTTTCTTAATCTGTCCCAAACACTGATTTTCCACAGTGACCATGCTATTCTGTGCTGGAAGTGCGAAAACACATTTCAACCAGGATGTGAAAATGACAGCTGTACTGTTCATAAGGAGGTGTGAAAAAATGCCACAGTTGAAAATCTGGCATGAAAATATTACAGATTCGTGAAGTTACGAGCGTGTGTGGAAACTGCGCAACGCACGCTTGTAAAACAATCATTTTTTGGATTTTTTCACCAAATTTGCAACATAGGCCTTTTGAGACCCCACCTCATAAACAGTGGCACTGTTGTTTTGTTAATCAGTCCTGAAAAGTGATTCCACACAGTGACCAAGAAATCACCTTTCGGGACTGAATAATGCAGTGTCAGTGACTGAATTCATGAGGAGGGGTCCCAAGAACCCCATGTTGAAAATTTGGTGCCAAAATTCCCCAGAATGCCCGAGATATGCACTAAAGTTGTAAAAACCCTATTTATGCCATTATACAGCTTACTGGCATTTCTTCAGTTCATGGTCAGCTTTGAAGAGTACAGACGTGTTCCAGGTCCACCGAAGATCATCGCACTGGGCTCTGGAGGTAAGTATGGGGTGAGGGGTGTGTGGGGAGGTGGGGTCGCAGAAGGTGGGGAGGAGGGGCTGCCAAACCCTATGAGGGACCATTTTCTTATTTTACAGGTGTTGGGGAACTTCTCTGGACCATTTTGTTTTAGGGACTTTGGCATGTGGGGTGGGCTCCAGTGTGCCACCTGAGTGTTTGGGGGATGTAGCTGATGGAGATTGGGCACCCCATCAGCACATACCAGTTGGGGGAGAGCCATGGGGATTGGGCACTCGGCAGACAACAAATTGGGGGACATTATGCTGATGGGGAGAGGGCTCCCCAGTTGGCAAATTCAACTGGGAAAGGGGGACTGAAGTGATGGGGATTGGACGCTCCATCAGCAAAGAAAGTGGGGGGGCATGATGCAGAGGGGGATTGGGCACCCCCTTGGCATACAGCAGAAACTTGGATGTGGGGACATTATGCCGACAGGGACTGGGCTCCCTATTGGCAAACTGGGTTGGGGGCATGCAAGGTACCACCCTGCAATGATGGGTCGCTCCCTCATTGCAGTGGAATGGCTGATGCTGCAATGATGAGGCGGCCCCTGATTGCAGCGGCTAAAAGATTTCAAGGTGGTGGCACGCTGGCTGAACTAGTGTCAGCAGCAGTGTGCCACCCCATTGGGGAAAGTGGAACAAGCCTCAAAAGGCAGTGGGGGCATTGGCCACAGCAGTGCCGCACCTCCACAACCTGCTTCTGCAGCAAGCTGCTGCAACATGTTTCTTGCGCAAGCAACATAAAAAAGAATTTTACTACAGATTAGTGCCTCTGACAATAAAAGAGTGCTTGTTACCCCTAGTTTTTTTTAAAGGACACATTAAATGACAAAATACTGAAATTTCTACATATAAGAAAGAGAGAACTGAAAAAAGCTAGGGTCCTAGGTTTGCTAAACCAAGAACTGAACACTGAATGGTTTTCTGATAGCAACCCAGATGAGACATGAAAAAACAGGATGAAAAAGACTGAGGAGTCAATGGTCAGGGCTGTACCTGTGATGGGTGTAGTTAAGAGGGTTGGTGACAAGCCAGAGATAACTGACAGATTTAAAGATTTAATTCACCCCAGACAAACTAGCCTTTAAAGCCTGTGACCAAATCTGATTTAACCACCTAAGAAATAAAGCAGTGAAAGAGAGCAAAAGATTGCAAAGACAATAGTATCAAAAGATAGTGACTAATTTGAAGAGATCAGACCCACATAAATGCTGAAATAATACTAAAAGATTCTTGGGAGCTGAGAAAATTATGGAAATGTTACAAAATGGAGACAATCTTGCAATTTTGCTGGGACAGCTGGGGAATTTGTAGATGCCCCAAAAACAGCCTTTTGCAATGTTAGTTTAAAGTTAACCCCCTGAATAGAACACACTTGAGGTTTAGGATATACCTGATGAATTCCTGTTGGGTCTGAATGAGGTAGCAAAGGAAATGAAAAAAAAAATCGAAAGGGGGGGTTGCAGTGGGACCAGATCAAATTCCCAACTGGGTGTGGTGGGAGGATGCAAATGTATTGGTACTATAGGTTTGTAACATTTTCTATATGTCTTTGATCTATGGCCTAATTCTACTTCCATTCCCATGGTAGGGTCTTCGGCTGAGAGTGGGAAGGATTCTAGGCCCATTTCATTAACTTGCGTAATTGCTATATTATGTGAAGGCTTTATCTAGCAGTGGATAATGATCTATGCAGAGAACAAGACTGATCCAAATCAGTTTGGTTCCCTTTAAGGGTGTTCTATTACAACTGTGACTGCAAAATTTCTTGAGGTCAGTAGAAAACCTAGGGGCAGAGGCAACCATGCCAGGGTGGTTCTCATGGACTATTGACAGCCTTTGACCTCACTGACCTTGAAATCCTGTTGAGAAAAATGAAAGAAAGTGAAAGTCCTTCCTGTCTTACTAGTTGGGTGCATGATTTCTTGAAGGGTAGGGCCCAATGGGTTGAGACAGATGGGGTGAAATTATTTTGTGGCAAAGTAAACAGTAGGGAAAAAGGAGTGGTTAATGCCTGGAAGAAACTGCCATTAGAAAAAAAAAAAAAAAAAGAATTTAAATCTGGTCTGGATAAGTGAATACTGACCAGTAATAAATCAGAATAATGTGCTTGATGATAGATGGTACTTGTGGGCTATCACCCCCTCAGCTTCAAGAAGCCGTAATATGAACCATAGTATGTGTTACCCAAGGAACAAAATTGGGTCCCCTCCTTTTTTTGCTGACGATTTTAATGATTTTAGCACTGTGAGCCTTTTTATCAAAGAAGTTGACAACACAACTATCATTGACATAACTGACAAAAATGCTAATAGTATGAGATGGTCCTCTTAAAGATCAAGGAGTGGTGTGCAACAAACAAAATGGAAATAAATCAGTCAAAGATCAAGGAATTCCATTTTGATATACAGGCAAATTGAGATATACTGGCTTTGCTGTTTGGCAGATCAGAGGTAGAGGTTGTAGACCATGTAAATTTGTTGGACTCCCATCTTCAGAGGAATTTTTGTGGTCTCTGCATGTAGGAAACACTGTGAAGAAAGCCAACACCCAGTTGTATATCCTGTCAATACTACAAAGGACAGGGCTAAGTCAATCCAATCTGCCTTTTTTTTTTTTGATACTGTCATTAGACTTGTCTTGGAATACACAGCAGCCATTTGGCAAGGGGGTCTAACTATGATTGAGTCTGATGACAGTCGCACTGAAAAAATTCAAAAAGTACAATTAGGATCATTTTCAGCTTTGAGATTAAGCATGCCAATGCACTGGATGAATGTAGTTGCGAACATTTAAACTGCAGATGGAACAATTTGTCTAGAGAGTTTTTCTCTGAAATGTTCAAACCCAGTCACAAACTCCATCCCCTTCTAAAAAAGAAAGTCTGAAGTACAGTCAGCACTGAGATGTCTGTCACCTTCCATTCCCAGGTCAGTTAATGGATATCTGAGAGAGACAGTTAACTGCATCATTTTTTTGTCTGATGGTCAGGAATCGTTGAAAACCATTTAAAAATGCAGGTAAAGACTTTCTGTTGATTTCTGCAATGCTGTAATAACTATAGACAATAATAAAATATAAAATGGAAAATGTTCCTTATTTTTCATTATTTTTAGCACTGTTTACGGTACAGTACTATACACCATTTTTACATTTTCCAAGTTGTAATCAAAACAGCCACAAATCAAATAGCACAAAGCACATTGGCTCTTTAGAGTCATGCATTTTCTATACACTGCTGTACAGTACTCCTTAGCTTCCTCAAAGGCCATACTGTACATTACAGTACAGTACACTGACACTTTTTAGAATCAAAGCTGTCATAAAGTGAGAAAGAAAAAAGTCTAATCAGGGAAGGGTAAGGCTTTTGGGGTAGGGAGATTCACTTTATGACACCTTTCCTTTTGAAAGAAAGCAACACACAAAATAATGCCCTGCTCTCTATAAGAGGCATTACAATACTGTACATTTTCAGCTTAAGAGTCTTTTTCACAATGACATGTTTTTTTAAAAGCAAAAGCAACCAACCAAGCACTTTACGCAGTAGTTAGACCCGTTCCCCAATGTTCAACAACCCCCCTCCCTAAAAGACTAAACCAATGCAAAGCATTATGTTCTCAGCATCAGTCTTTTTCACAATTAATTTTTTTTTAAACAGAAGCAAATCATCAAGCAGTTTGGATAGACCCCCCCTTCTGATTACAAAAGCAAACCAACAAGCAGTTCAGTTGGACCCCTTCTGATTACAAAAGCAAACCAACAAACAGTTTGGTTAGACACCCCCTCCTGATTACAAAAGCAAACCAATGAGCAGTTTGGATTAGACCCCCCTTCTGTTTCTGAGGCTTTCTCAAGGAATCCAAGCATGTCATAGTTTCAAGATAATATTACATAGATACATAGATACATAGACAGTGTCGGCAGATAAGGGCCTATGGCCTACCCAGTCTGCCCATTTGAGCTTGTAAGTTCAGTTTATGTTTCCTAGAAGTCTGTTGCCCCTTACCCCTGACCTCCAGAATTCCTTTATGTCTATCCCATGCATTCTTAAATCCCGTGATTGTTTCAGCCCCCACCACTTCCTCTGGCAGGGTGTTCCACTTGTCCACCACCCGTTCTGTGAAGAAATTCTTCCTCATGTTTCCTTTGAATCGTCATCCCTCCAACTTCATCCCATGCCCTCTAGTTCTGGTACATCTTTTTCGCTTATAAATAGTGTATTCCTGCACCCTGTTCCTCCCTGTGAGATACTTGCATGTCTCTATCATATCCCCTCTCTCCCTCCTCTCCTCCAGGGAGTACATGTTCAGTTCCTTCAACCTGTCTTCATAGGACTTGTGATGCAATCCATGCAACATCTTTGTTGCCCTCCTCTGAACCTTCTCTACCCTGTCTATGTCCCTTACGTGGGGTATGGTCTCCAGAACTGTACCTGTACTCCAGGTGGGGCCTCATTAGTGTCTTGTATGGCCAGATTATGACCTCCCTTTTCCTGCTGGTGATGTCCCTGCCTATACATCCCAGCATCCTATTTCTTTACCTGCTGCCTTGTCACACTGTTTCCCTACCTTGAGGTCATCAGAGATGATAACCCCAAGATCCCTTTCCCGCTTGGTGCATGCTATATCCTCATCCCCCAACTGATATATTGTGCCAGGGTTTTTGTGCCCCATATGCATTATCTTGCACTTCTTTGCATTGAATTTCAACTGCCAAACTCCTGACCATTCTTCAAGTTTCTGCAGGTCCCTTCTCATTCTGTCTATACCCTCTGGTGTGTCTACTCTGTTACAGAGCTTTGTGTCATCAGCGAACAGTGAAATTCTGCCTTCTGAGTCCTGCGCAATGTCACTGATGAAGATGTTGAATAGGACCGGTCCCAGCACTGATCCCTGTGGTACCCCACTGGTCACTCTTCCCTCTGTGGAGTGACAGCCATTTACCACCACCCTCTGTGTCCTGCCACCCAGCCAGTTACCTACCCACCACACTACTGTCCTGCCCACACCCATATTCCCCAGTTTGTGTAGTAGTCTTCTATGTGGCACAGTGTCAAAGGCCTTGCTGAAGTCCAGATAGGCCATGTCCACTGCCCTCCCTGATCCACCTCCCTAGTCACCCAGTCAAAAAATTCAATGAGGTTGGTCTGACATGACCTCCCTGGTGAAACCATGCTGCCTTGGGTCCTGTAGTCCATTGACAACCAGATGTTCCACCAATCTTTCCTTCAGTAGTGCTTCCATGATCTTCCCCACTACCGAGGTGAGGCTGACTGGTCTGTAGTTCCTTGCTTCCTCTTTGTTCCCGCTTTTGTTCCCCCTACAACCGCCATAAAAAAGTGTGACATAGGTTCAAGGACCCCCCACACACTGTACCACCACCACAAAAAAAGGCATGGCACAATATTTTGCATGTTGCAAAAGAAACGTTCCCCCACACCCCCACAGAAATGCATGGCATTCTTTTTTTTCAGTTTTCAAGGAAAACATTGCCCCCACCACTTCCAATCAAACAATGTAAACACCTCCTGTAAAATTCAGTCCTTGAACTCACCAACTGTGACATAACATCAAAATGAGAAATGAAATGCACTGACTCATGGCTGGAAGCATCTCTCACATTTCACTGCCATTGTGGTCTTTTATTAAAGAAATGTTTGATCACAGTCTAACTTGACTTATTCTGTCCCACCACAAACATATTTGCAATCAAGTCACAGCTGCAGCAAACGTCCTTTATGTTACAAAAATCCATATTCTGTTCTGCATAGCCCAAGGCAACCTCCAGTCCATGATGGGCAGCCATTGCTGTCTGCATGACGGGTGGTACTGTGCCATCGATGCTTTTGGTTTCTTCATCTGAATTTTCCATTGCATTGGATGGTTGCACCATCTGAATGATTTCCTCATCATCTAGTGCTACACAGGTTTCAATGTTCTCACCAGCCTGCAGGATGTCTACCACAGTTAAATTTTTGGCATCAGGCAGCTGGACAAGAATAGTGGAGACGGAGTACACCACAGCTTCAGTGGAGTTGCTAGTTTGTTCTTGGGTGGCACTGTTGTCAGCAGAAGGCAGAGCAGAGGCATTCAATATTTCAGAGTGTTACCAGCAATTGAGTGCTGTTGTGCTCACATCATGCCAGCTGCCCCTTATGAAATACTGAGCCTCCTTGATGTTAACATCTGGTGGTTTGCCATCAACCAGGCAGTTGACATAGTGCTGCAGTTGCTGTCACCAATACAGAGCCTTCACGTTCTGGATTGTGCCAGCATCCAAGGGCTGTATTTAAGAGGTAGCATTTGGAGGGAGGAAATGAAGGGTGACATTATGCACGCGGTGACTGCTTCAGTCTGTGGCTTGCTCTGTGCCTTTTTTCTGCTCTGTTCTCAATGATGGAATTAGTGATGGCACACCTAGAAAGCATCCCCTAATTTGGAATATCATCCTCAATGTGCTGCATGCTCCAATTGGTCCACCGGGAATGCCAAGAATGTGCTGAAAAATTCTGACGTTAGCATGGCAAAATCCCCTGCTAGAGGCACAAAGGGATGGTTATCTGAAAGTGCACAATCAGAGCCATGTAGAAGTCAACAGCCAGGATGAGCGATAAAAACATATAATGCAAGTAACAGATAAGTAGGTGTTAACACAATGTAAAACAAAAATCATGTGGCCAGTAGTGGATATAAGTGAGAATCAGATAAATGAGGGCCAGATAGATGAGTATCGATTACAATAACTGAAAACTCAAGGGGTAAGCAAAACATCTTGGCCTAGAACTAAGAGATATGGAAAAATGTATTTTTGTATGGCATTTAACATGATTGCAAAGACTTCTCATTGATGTGTTTCCAACCTTATTGAGGGAATTGCATTGAAAATAATGAAATGCGAAAAATTGTATGGTTCTCCCTTACAACCTCCTTTGTACTAATGTTTATATTGTGATTTGTGAAATGTAGTATGAGCTTACTTGTATGATAGTTTTTTTTCTTGTATTTGGTATAATGGAGTTAATATTTTTTGTAATGTACTTCAGTTTGTCCTCTGTGACCTGTTGCCATCATGAATTTTAATAAATCAAATCAATCAATCCATCAAACTATATATCGTATTGGGCATATTATTGTACTTTTGCTGCTTATGCTTAGCCAGTTATCGTTAGGTGATACAACTGCTGCTGGTATAACTGCACTCTGATGACCCACTTGAAAACTAAGCACTAGCCTAAATATGAATATCCTAGAGTGCAAAATTTGAAATCAATAAATAAAAGGAAATGAATAATATAAGTGATGCCACCGGGTTGCCATTGATGCCGTAGTACCTACCCCTGTCTTGTGGGCTTAACAAGGTTGAGGGGCCTGGGTCAATTAAACTTCTGATGGGGGGGTCTTCATATCCAACATTAGAGAAATAAATAGTGTATTGCCTACACCAAGAGAAAGGTTTAAGTAGGCCTCATAAAAGTATGATCCATTCAGGACATTGATTGGATAGTCAGGACAGTGGAGGAGGGGTGCTTGGCATACTGGTACTCTTGGTTACCAATGATCTAGCAAGCCAGCCTATTTAGTCTGTGAAGCACATGTTTTGAAGACTGTCAGACAGATTGAAGGCACACTCAGCTTCCCTGGTCTTTTCCATAGTCCTCCCAGTACCGGGTAGGTTGAAGAGGAAACACAGAGTGAGGAAGGAGGAGACTGAGTAGTTGAATGGGTAATTGAAGGGATGGTGTCAGGAGAAGGGGTACCAATTTGTGGGAGACTGGGGGGACTTGTGGGACAGAAAGCTCTTCAAGGGTGATTGCTTTCCCCTAACAAGAGAGGAGACTAGTGTGCTTGGGCAGGAGTTTGATGTCTACACTGGTGGTCATTTAAACTGACTTTGAGGGGAGAGTGAGGCCAATGGAACCACAGAGGACAGAAAGCAAGAGGGGACTTAGCTAGAACTACCCCCAGAAATGATGCCAAGGAACAGTGGAGAGGGGTGCAGCAAGACAAGGGTTCATAATAAGTAAAAGAAAGGTGCCAGAGAAGAAGGGCTCACAATGATGGTAAGGAGTAGGTAAATCAGGAAATTAAGGAAATAAGGGGAGGACAAAGGGAGAAGACCTGAAAAATGTTAAGGTATAGAAACAAGCTGGAAGACAGTCTGCCTTAATGCCAGAAGCCTAGGAAACAAAATTAGTGAGCTAGAGGTGATGGTAGCAGATACAGAGTTAGACCTCGTACCAATTCAGAAACATGGGCCACCAGGAATAATGATTGGGAGCTGACAGTACCAGGCCACACTATAAGCAGGCGGGATGGGGGAATGGAAAAGGAGGAGAAGGAGGAGCCCTTTATGTCAAGGAAAGCATAGAGGTGGTAAATGATGGACCCTTCAGGAAAGGGTATGGGGAAACAGCTCATGACAGCTTTGAAATGTAACAAATTGTTGACACTGCAGAAAAGTACTGCTTGGTCCACCCAGTCTGCCCAAGGGCTCCCTGCCTATTGTACCTCCACTGACCCTAACTGGTCTATGGGGACTCTCCTCCCTCCCTCCCTGATTCTGTAATATGCCCCTGTGTCTATCTCATGCATGATTAAAGCCTTGCACCATTCTAGCCTCCTCAACTTCAACTGGCAGTCAGGTGCTTCTACCACCCTTTCTGGGAAGAAGTATTTCCTCACATCCTTCCTGATATTCCACCATCCAATTTCATTACTTATCCCCTATTCATGGAGTTCATCTTCTTTTGGAAGAGACACTCTTCCTGTACTCTGTTAACCCCTATGAGGTACCTAAAGGTCTCAATCATGTCACCCCTCACTTTCATGTCCTCTAGACCGTACATACTGAGATCCTGCAGTCTCTCCTTGTAGGCCTTCCCTTGCCACCCCTGCACCATCTCGGTTGCCACTCTCTGGACAATTTCCACCCTGTCCATGTCTTTCCTGAGGTGCAGTCTCTGGAACTGGACACAGTAATCAAGGTAGGGGCATACCAGAGAATAGTACACAGCACTGGGGTTTCTGTACCCTAGGTGGATGATTTTGCAGTTTTTGGCATTGAACCCCATCTGTCTTGCCTTCGGCTACTCCTCTACCCTAGATCCCTGTGCATTACCTCCACTCCCCACTGAGTGCTGACCCTATGGCAGATCTTGGTGCCATCTATAAAAAGACAGACCATCCTCTACAGTTGCTCTGCAATGTCCCCTGTGAAAATATTGAAGAGGACTGATCCTAGTACTGAACCCTACAGTACCCAACTTGTTGCCCCCTTCCTTAGAGTCTGTGCCACTGCCTCCTATCTGTTAACCAGTTGTGAACTCAATTTACTGTTTTGGTCTGACCCCCAAAATGATCAGCTTCCTAATAAGCCTTCTGTGCAACACAATGCGGAATGCCTTGCTGATGTCTAAATATACTATGTCCATTTCTCTCCCCTGGTCTATTTTCCTGGTCACCCAATTAAAGAAATCTATCAGATTCATTTGGAATTACTTTCCTTATGTGATGCCATGCTGCCTGTGGATCTGTAGTCCATTGACTTCTAGGTAATGAACCAGCCTCTCACTTGGTATGATTTCCATACATTTCCCCACCACTGAAGTTAGGCTGACTGACCTGTAGTTGTTAAATTTCTCTCTACTACCACTCTGAAGAAGAGGGACCATGTCAGTCCTTCTCCAGTCCTCTGTAACAACTCCTGTTTCCAGTAAGCTGTTGAACAAGGCTGTCCATGCAACAGCTAGCACTTCTCTGGTAAGACATTGCACATGAGGGTGGCCTATAGACCTCCAGTATGGGAGAAAGAGGGCAAATGGGAACTAGGGGCAGAAACAGAGAAGGGGACTGAAAATGGGGAGGTGGTGGGGGGATCTCAACCTGCTAGACACAGAGTAGGATATTCCAGTAACTGAGAACTCCAGTCAGGCACTGCTAAATATGATACATGCCTTCCTGGTAGTGCAGTTGGTCAGGAAACCCACAAAGCAGACTGCCATTTTCAATGTGGTGTTCACCAACTGAGAAAAGGTAGATGGAGTGGGGATTGGTGAACCTCTAGAGTCCAGTAACCATAACTTTATATGGTTCGAACTGGTGCTGGGTGTCAGTATACCTCATCAAAGGCTGAGGTTCTGGATTTCAGAAGAGCAGACTTTGACCTTCAAGATTACTAGAACACTTCTTGGAACAACAAGATTTAATTGATTCATGGAGAGTTAAAAGACGGACAGAAAAAGAATATTCTCATTATGATAAGAAAATGATACATTCTCAAGACTAGATAACATATTTATATCTAAGACACTGATCCCATATTATGAGGGAAGCTCTATTAGAGCAATATTAATTGCAGATCATGTAGCAACTGAATTAACACTCCATCTAGATAATAAAAAGCAAATTGTACCAAAGCATTGGACCTTCAATAATACTTCATTATAGGAAGATGAATTTAGGGAAACAATGAAATAAATTATAATGTATTTTTTCCTTTATAATTATTCTGAACAATGTTATATATCCTCCCTATGAAACATCTTGAAAGCAGGTTTTGGTGGGGGGTGTTATTATTTCATATCAAGTGTGGCATAATAAAAGTAAAAAAAAAAGGAAGAGGAAGTTAGGTTAAGATTAAAGGAATTGGATACATTACAGGATTCAAAAAATACTACCAGGTATGGATGATGACAAGAAATCAAATACAACAATTAATAAATAATGAAACAGAACAAAATATTTAAAACGTTAGATGCACAAGATACCTACAAGGGGATAAAACAGATAAACTGTTATCTAATTTACTTAAGAAACAAAAACAACAAAATATAATTACAGGACTTAAAAATCAACTAGGAGTGCTAGTTACAGAACTGGAAAAAATTACACCAAGTGTCTTTAATTTTTTAAACACCATCTATCAGTCATCAACTTGATTATTAATAATATTAATGAGACATTTCTTGCAAAAACTTAATATGCCAAAAATACAATTAGATAATATAGAAATTACCCCCACATAAATAAAAGAAATAATTATGTCTCTACTGAAAAATAAAAGACCAGGAACTGATTGTTTCACATCTGAAATTTAGCAGGGCTCTTAAAAGAACTTGCTCCTTGGATGCCACAGATAATTAAGGAGGTCCAAGAAGGTAGGATGGCTTTCCCTAAGACAAAGTGAAGGTAATATTAATACATAAGGAAGGGAAACCTAAAGATACCCCAGATAGCTACAAACCAATTGTACTTCTTAATGTCGATAATAAAATTATTAGTAAATTACTAGCTAACAAAATCTTGCCAGGAAGTCCCCATATTATTCATAAAGACCAATCTGGTTTCATAATTGGGAGAACAATTGCAAGCACCTTAGAAGAGGTACAACCATTATTTGAATATGTCCAAAAATGTCCTGAAAAGTATTTTGCACTGTCTTTAGATGCCAGTAAGGCATCTGATTTGGTGAATAGGGAATACATGTTTAGAATATTGGAATTAAGGGGTATACCACAAAATTCTGTTCATCTTATGTCACCTATATCGAATCCAGACTCTAAATTCCTTATCAGTGGGGTACTTGCAAATAAACAGCAAATGCTTAATGGCGTAAGACAAGGTTGCCCCTCACTCCAGTTTTATTTATTTCTGTCTTGACCACTGCTTCAAGTCTTTTGGGCAAACCAATTAACAAAAGAAATTCAGATAGAGCTACAGGAGATCAAATTAAGTGTATTTGCTGATGCTACACCTCTTTTATTTAAAGAGATAAAAAACCCTCAGTTTCAGCTATCTAGAAAGAAATAAAAAAATACAAGCTTTGCAGGATATCAGTTAAACCAGGAGAAATCTAGTTTATTTCAAATAACACAAGGTGTTAAGGATAGCTATTATACCCTTATAAATATGTTTGCTAAAGTAGATCAGTTTAAATAGCTAGGGTTAATCTGAGCAAATAAGGTTGAAACTAATATTAGAGTGCATTTCAATAAAGCAAAAGAAAAAATATGGAACAAACTTCAAAACTGGCAGAATCTCTCACTTTCACTCTGGGGGAGAATAGAAGTAATTAAAATGATGGTTCTGCCTTATATTATCTTTGTGGTACAATCTATGACAGGCTGTCCACCAGTTTAGTGGTTTTCTGAAATTAAGCAACATTTTAAAAAAATGTTTGTGGAAAGAGGGTAAACCTCGCATAACTTGGGAACATCTGACTACATCTAGAAATCTGGGAGGTTGTGGATGTCCAGACCCATATTCATATTTCTTGAGCAACATACTTGCCCCTTTATGGGAGTGGGCTTCTTTCCCAATCCAGACCACAACATTTTACAAAAAATAGTCCAAAATTTTAATCAAGGGATTAACTCTGTGACCAACATTTTAGATTAAAATATAGAGAACTGAACAAAATTACAATTTTAAACTCTTAGGCTACACAATCTGCTTATGCAGAAACTAGGCTTGGGTATGATAAATATTCCATGGTTACTAGGGATAATCTGACTCCAAAAGGACAAAATTAATAGTGCCAGCTCGGTATGTAAATTTGTTTGGGGGGTGGGGTTGGGGGGTGGAGCCTAACAGTTAACAAGGAAGGAGCCTAATCTGATAGTAGCAGTGTCAGGCTCACCTATCTTCATACATCCGACAAGAGCGAGAGCAAATTAATACTCAGTTTAACCAGCATCAGGAGCAGCAAGCCAAGGATGTCAGTTTGATACCAATCTTGCCTGGTAAAACTCAAAGGGACTGATATTAGGCAGAGTTCAAAACTGTGACAGGATTATCAAATTACTGCCTTGTCTGACACACCCAAGCAGCCTTGTAAATTTCAACTAGCAGCACCTGACTTTCACCACTGGAGAGGTGGGGTACCTACCTTTGTTTGACAGCAGCATGGCTAAGTCACAACTCTCTACCCTGGAAGCTGAGATGACCAAAATAACTCTGCTCCTTAATAAGGTATTACAAGATACTGTTGAATTAAAAGCAGCAGCATCTAGTCCTAAAGAGGAACTGTGGAAAATAAATGCCAGAGTTACATCTACAGAAACCACTGTAAAATGACAGGCAGAAACCCAGCACTCTCATATAGTACCTGCCTACTTAGACAACATCATAGCCAACTAAATATCTGTTAGAGAAGGTCGACAACTTAGAAAACAGGGCAAGACAGAAAAATGTACAAATAATTGGCATGCCAGAAGGAGCAGAGGGCAGGGACATGATGTTTTTTCTCAAGAAGTCTCTGCCAGCTATTCTGAAAATCAACAATGGTGCCCCACCAGAGCTCAAAAGGACCCACCGCTCCCTAGCCCCTAGGCCACGTCAGGGTGAAAAACCCCAACCCATACTATGCAAGTTTGCCAGATATCCTGAAAAAGACCTATACTTGAAAGCAGCCAGAGAAAATAATAATCTGTCGTGGGAAGGTTGCAGAGTGCAAATGCACCAAGATTTCTCAGTTGAATTGTCCAAAAAAAGATGGGAATATGGCCAGGTTAAGCAAAACTGTATTGGATAAACATTATCACATCTCTTAGGTACCCTACACAACTCAGCATTCAATATAAGGGAGAATACTTGCTGTTCAACTCATCAGCAGAAGTTGACGAGTTCCTGGTTGATATCAAGAGCAGGGACCAGCCGCCGAGCTAACCAGGATCATCGCCTCATGGAGAGGCCATCCAGAACATGAACACCTCTGAGGATCCCACAAGCAGGTTCCCACAGCATGTGGTGCAAACTCCCTCCATGTCATCCACATCTCAGGAATGGCACCAGGTCCAAAGAGGGAGATAGAAAAATAAAAAGAAGCATCTAGCCCTGACGAAGTCTCCCTCCCGTAAAGTGAGATCATGCAGCAGGCAAAGGCAGCAACAGCTCTTTGGTAGCACCAGCACGTCACCGGGGGGCACTTCAGTTAAAATTAGCAACCGCTATGAACCTCTCCCAGAGTTTATACTGATGGCCCTGGACTTATCTATTCCCCAGTGCAGTGCTTCCCCGCAACCAGACCAACTCTACTGGAAGAAACCGCCGATGTTTGGCCCGAATTTACCAGGAGTGGGCAGATTGTATGGTGGAGGCCCCCTGATGAACTCCCGACCAACCTGCACTATGGTCCCTGCATGAACGCTCCCAAAAATGAATGCTAGAGCAAGGCAGACTACCGGAAGCTGGCTCTGTAAGTAATCTTTCTGTCAGCCTTTGCAAGGGACTTTTCTTCTACTAGGAAGAAGGATGTATGATTAATCCCTCTAGTCTAGGCCAACGCCATGAGGTTAGGTGGTGCTATGTGGCATAGCTTTTCAATTTTCTTTGTGGAGCTCCATCAGAGGCTTGCAGGCTTTCTGCACTTTTTAAGTTAGATTAATGCTAGCATGTAGGGGTATTGACTGGAGGGAGGGGTAGGAATGAAATGCCATAGCACTTGATTACTGTAAGTGCAACCCCACCCAATTTACAATTCCAGCTGTAGCCTTGCACAGATAATGAACCAAAGAAAGGGCAGATAGCTCCTATGAAGAGTATTTATGTAATCTCTGAGCACTGCCGATGTCAAGGGTACCCCAACCAAAAACCACAGGAGTCAGAAGGCTTCTCAGTGGGTACCCGCATATAAAAAAATAGTTGAATATTGATTTTTTTTTTTTTATTTAGTTGTTTAAACAGGTATAGCACAGAAAGCTTTTTTACAGGAGCGACCTGAGAGCACAAGGAGGTTAAGTGACTTGCTCAGGGTCACACGGTATGCAAGTGGAAGCTGTAGGATTCAAACCCAGGTCTGGTCTGCTGGATGTCACCAGATTTGCAGCTCAGAGCCTTAGACCACTGCGCTATACTGCCTCATAGAGATTTAGATTTAGAGATATTGTGCCCCTCAGGCTGCACTGCAGCCAAGAACTGAATTAAAACTTTATTGTACACAGTTTTCAGCGCAGACTGTTGTAGCACTACAAGTATTATTGCAACAGCACCCATTGCCTGTGGGGCATAAAGATGGCTAGTCCGCCCGCAGGGCTCAATATGTTGTGATGAGCCTTGTGGGGGGGGAGGGTAGCTGCTGTGATATGGCACATAACATGTGCCATTTGTCACTGGTGATGTTTGATCTAAAGCAGAGGGAGTAACACCAGAGACTCTGGGAAACAGAACGACCCCAGTTATCTCATGAGCAAGGATTACCTCAGCTGCCTTCTCCTATCGGAACAGGGCACTCACCTCCTGGATGCCATTATACACCTAAATTCAGAGACTTCCTGATGCAGCTGACATCCCAGGGGAATGGAAGCATGGGGTGCTTGCCAAGGTAATGCCCTGGTACCAATGCCATCACCCATCACCCAAGAACTGAATTGGTGCACAATTACAGGGGTATTAGCTTATCAGCAGATACTGATTCATGCACCCCAAGATGAGGGGCCTTAGGAGATGGACTGACCTGCCCTGACCTGCCCCGTGACTCCCTAGGTTACAGGGAGGGGTTGTATTGGGCAAAGGGCAAGCTAGGTGGTCGGTACAGGAGGGACCTCCTCCTACCCCATCATCTAGGGTAGAGTACATTAAACCAGCAGAGGACCAGAGAACAGCTACCCCTGGGCCACCACTTAATTCCTTGCCCAAGCCATGGTGATAACACCACAGTCCCTGGCAGACCAACATGAACACAAAGCAGTGCTCAATTCCAGCTGGACAGGAACCTGAATAAGCTGGGAATCCTTACACCTAAAATGAAAAGGTTGCTCAAACCCAAGGGCCTGGACTACTACTCTAGCCCCTTTTGTTTGTTTATTCTATGGTAACTGGGCAAAGCCCGGCTCAGATAACTGACCCTCCTCCCCCAGAGTGAAGTGGTCTGGCCATTGGCAGGCTAGAAGAAAGACAGCCTGCCGGTCCACACAAGTCGACTCACACTCTATGGATTGACTATCAACTGTTGATGTTACTGAGTTGGTTCAATGTCACTGTTATAAAATATGCAACCTTTTTTCCTTTTGCTAGTTGCTGTAGATGGGTAGAGACTCAGAGGCAAAGAAAGAGAGTGGTTTTCAGTACACATAAGGTATCATTTTCAGTCAGTAGACAAGTTGTTAACTTTAAAGAATCCACACAGAATGGTGGACAAACTACACTACACAGGGGTATAAAGGAACATTGGAATGAGGTCCTAGTAATAATTCAGAGGTGGATCATGGTACCCATCTCCCTACTAGCCGGCTTTCAACTACGTGCATAAATTTCTTTTACTCATGGCTTCCATACCTGACGTTGTTGCTACATTATGGAATGTCAAAGGCATAAATTCCCCTATTAAGCAAAAAACAAAACCTGGCATGCTTGATGAAATTAAAAACTCAAATAGCATTTCTTCAGGAAACAAAACTCAATAAGGTGGAAGCCCAGAAACTCAAAAGGGAATGGGTGGGATGGGAGGCTCACAGTGTCTCCAGTGCATCTAGCCGAGGGGTGTCAATTCTGCTTCATAAGAACCTGAACTGGAAGCCCAATGAAGTACAAACTGATAAAGAAGGACAATTATGGTGCAGGTAGATTCTGCCACAGGGCCGATTCTACTGGTAAATGTTTACGCCCCTAACATGGACTCACCTAAATCTTTTAACAAATGTTCTCAACAAATACTAGAAATGATGCATGACAATCCAGAAATACTCGTGGGAGGGGATCTAATCCTCACCATGGACTTCATCATGGATAGGTCCAACTCAAAACCAGAACCACCCACCCAAGCTCTTTGCACACCGATTGATTTGATAGCCCTACATAAGCTGTCTGATATCTGGAGGCTTACCCATCCCATGGACTGAGACTACACTTTTTTATTCAACCCCAAGGCAATGGCAAGTCAACTAGACCACTGGCTCACCTCTCCATCAGTAACTTTGGCCACAATAGACGTATCAATCACCCCAATGTATTTATCTGTCCATGCCCCTGTGGTACTGAGCTGCCTCAGAATCCCTCAAGAGCATAGATCCCAGCTATGGGGACTAGACGCCCTTTTAAAGCAAGACCCTCATTTTTTAAATGGCTCCTTAAAGAATCAGAACTCTACTTCCAGGACAATCCCCAAGGATCCGCATCAGCAGCTGGGGTCTGGGAAGCTATGATGTGAGGGAGAATTATTAGTTTTGCAGCACATAGGCATAAACAAAGGGAGGATGAATGTGCCCAACTAGAACAGCAGTTAGCAAAACTGGAAAATCAATACAAAAAAAAGTCAGGTGTTGAATGACCCAGCTAAATTAAAAGAAATCACAGCGTTAAGACTCCAGTTAAGCATCCTAGCCACTAGAAAAGCTGAACTCCAAATACTGAAAACACAACACAGATACTGGGCAGTGGGGGGAAAAAGCTGGGTAGCTGTTGGCATATAGACTGAAACAAATGCAGGCAAAAAGGCATATCCCCACCTCAAAAATAAAAATCGGACCCCCACATCTAATCAAAAAGTAGTCAACATGATTCTGATGGAATTCTATAAAGAGCTGTACTTCTCTAAAAACAAATGGGACCCCAACAGGTATAATACCTTTATCGCCAATCTATCTCTACCGTGCCTTACACTACAAGTCAGAGAGTAGTTAGAAGCCCCGATTTCTGAAAAAGAGGTCTCCATAGCCATTCAACTAATGGCGCCACATAAAGCAACAAATCACATTGTCAGCCCCCCCCAACCCATATGTTATCTTGAACATAGATAAGTGTAAAGTGCTTCATTTGAGAAGACTTAATAATAAAAAAAAATAACTTTTTGGATAACGCCCCACGGTGAAAAGGATCTGGGTATACATATAAGTGATAACCTAAGTACACAAAAGCAAGTTAGGGAAGCTACAGTACAAACAGGTCGAACAGGGTAATGTGGTCCATAAAGAAAAATATTGTGTCAAGATCCAGCAGCGTTCTTATCCCCCTATATAGGGCACTTGTTCATCCCCATCTCGAGTACTCATCTCAGATTTGGAACCCCTACAAAGTCTCTGAAAGAAATAAGTTGGAAAAAATACAGCACCACTTTACAGAAAAGGTCGATGGTTATAGTAACATACCCAGTGCTGAAAGATTACATGCATTATGACGTATGTCTCTGGAAGTACACAGGGCACATGGCGATAGTCTTTTTTTGTATGGTGTACTTCAGGAACCTAGACTGATGTGTGATTTAGATATAGCCTTTAAAGATAATAATATGGAAATCAGGGGACACCCATTACAAATCAAAGGGAAGAGGTTTAGAACAAATGCTAGGAAATATTCATACACTATCAAAGTGGTAAAATCTTTGGAACTCGCTGCCGTTATATATTATAATAGCAGAAACCAAGATCATGTTTAAAAGCAGATTAGACAATATATTCTTGACGGTGCTAACTTAAGGTATTATAAATGAGGTTGGAACACAAATGGGCTATGGCCTTTATGTTCCTATTTCTACCTTAGTATGAACCTTAGTATGAACCATAGTATATGTTGCAATCAGCCCACACAGTAGGAGAGTTGTCAGGTACACTAAAAGAAGTCATTATCACAGTACTACCTAAAGAAGGTAAGGACCTTGCCCTCCTAGCTAGTTATAGACCTATATCACTGATCAATGTGGACGCCAAGGTACTAGCCAAGGTCCTGGCTATTAGGCTAGAGAAATCCCTCCCACAAATTATTCACTCCTCACAAGTTGGCTTTGTTAAAGGAAGGGCAAGCTCAGACCATCTTCAGGCCTTGATTTCCTTGATGCAGACAGCGGCAGGCATCCCCACTCCAGCCGCAGCGGTAGCTATCGATTTTGTGAAAGGTGTTCAACTCGGTGGAGTGGGACTGCTTGCATGATACTATGAAGTCCTACAACTTCGGCCCATATTTTTTGTTCTGGGTCAGAATCATGTATAATGAACCGAAAGCAAGGGTTCTCACTAACAGTATCATGTCAGACCCCTTCTCCTATACAGGGGAACCAGACAAGGCTTTCCACTCTCACTGTTCTTATTTGTATTAGCCATGGAACCTCTGGCCGCCGCAATCAGGGCTCACCCTGAAATTACAGGTCTGAGTGCAGGAAAGGCCCAAAACCACGCAAAGTTGTACGTCAACGATTGTCTGATCCTAACAAACAATATAATCAAGATCCTGCCCCAGATTTTCAGCACCTTGGAAACATTTAGCACAATATCGGGCCTGAGAATAAATAAAACTAAATCCAAAATACTCCCTCTGAATAAACATTCTACCTCCATAACAAAGGACATGCTGGGCCTTCCGTGGGCATCGCAAGGGATAAAATACTTGGGGATTAAACTGTCACCTGACCTGGCCAGCCTGGTGGATGACAACTTCAATCCCTTATTGAGAGGGCTACAAAGGGACATGGAGAGCTGGGAACACCTCCATTTGTCCATGGCTGGGAAGATGGCTGCCATAAAGATGATGATGGCCCTGTGGGTATATTAACCTACTCTCACATTTACCAATTATTTTCCCGGCAAAATGGGCCCAAAAATTATATACCCTTATCAGTAAATTCTTATGGGATCCTCCCCTACCATGGTATAGTAGAGCAAAATTCAGAGCACCATGGATAAAAGGTGGGTAGAATGTCCCTGACTTCACAAATTACTCCTATGCTTTCATCGCAGCCAAAACTCTAAAGTGATGTGGCAGACAGGACTCTGAGCAAGTGGGAGCAAGTGGGAGCAAGGCAGAAGCAGGAAACTATAGACCTGTTAGTTTAACCTCAGTGATAGGGAAAATGATGGAATCACTTCTAAAGAAAAAAATTGTCGAGTATCTAGAGGCCAGAGGGTCACAGGACCCTAGGCAGCATGGATTCACAGCGGGAAGGTTATGCCAGATGAATCTGATAGATTTCTTTGACTGGGTGACCAAAGTAGTAGATCAGGGAGGGGCTGTGGACATGGCCTACCTAGACTTTAGCAAGGCATTTGACACAGTCCCACACAAAAGATTAATATACAAGTTAGCCAGCCTGGGAGTGGGTCCCAAGATGACAGCCTGGGTAAAGAATTGGCTGAAGAATAGGACACAGAGAGTAATAGTAAATGGAGTCCACTCAGAAGAAAGGAGGGTTACTAGTGGGGGTACCGCAGGGTTCAGTATTAGGACCGGTCCTCTTCAATGTCTTTATAAGCGACATTGCAGAAGGACTGGAAGGAAAAGTATGTCTCTTTGCAGATGACACTAAGATCTGCAACAGAGTTGATGCACAGGGTGGGATGTAAAGGATGAGAAGGGACTTGGCAAGGTTAGAGGAATGGTCAAATGTATGGCAGCTTAGATTCAATGCTAAGAAGTGCAAGGTAATGCACCTGGGAAACAAAAACCCAGGGGAAGAGTACACAATGGGGGGGTGAGATACTAACAACAACAAAAATGGAGAGGGACCTGGGGGTAGTCATATCAGATGACCTAAAGATGGGCAAGCAATGTGAGAGGGCAGCAAGGAGGGCTGGGGGGATACTGGGATGCATAGGGGAGAGGCATCACCAGTAGAAAACAGGAAGTTATTACCCCTCTGTACAGACAGCTGGTGAGACCCCATCTGGAGTACTGTGTGCAGTTCTGGAGACCCAATCTCCGCAAAGACATAGACAGGATGGAAGCTGTCCAGAGGAGGGCAACTAAAATGGTGCAGGGTCTGCACCAGAAGACATATGAAGAAAGACTTAAGGAGCTTAATATGTATAGCCTTGAGGAAAGGAGGGGGGGGACATGATAGAAACTTTCAAGTACCTCAAGGGAATCAACAAAGTCCAAGAGGGTAGCATCTTTCAAAAAAAGAGGTGTGCAAGAACAAGAGGGCACAATTTGAAGATAGAGGGGGGGCAGCTCAGAGGTAATTTAAGGAAGTATTTTTTCACAGAGAGGGTTGTGGATGCATGGAACGGCCTTCCGGAGGAGGTTGTGGAGTCAAAATCAGTGATAGAATTCAAGCCTGCATGGGATAATCATAAGGCAGTTCTGGGGGTTGGGGGTAGGAAGAAGTAGGCTGCTGGCTAACTAGGATCTGCAGCTTATCCAGTAGGTAGGGAAATGGGCAGACTGGGTGGGCCAAGCAGTCCTTATCTGCCGTCAAATTCTATGTTTCTATGTTTCTATTACTTGGATCCACCCGCATGGCTAGAGATAGAGAACACCCTCATGCATAGATACTCACCTGCAGCATTCCTAGGCTATAAGCTCTCAAAGCGATTCCAAAACCTGATTACAATCCAGGCCATGTACCATGTCTGGCAATTGATGGAGCAAAAGGCTCAACTATGCTTGAACCCCCAAAATGATATTCCTCTGTGGAACAACCCCAATCTGTGCATTAACAGGGAACCCTTTAGATGGTCGGGATGGGAAAGTAAAGGTATACCCACATTCAGGACATAGATATGCCTGGGAGAAACATATTAGACTCCTTTCAATCCCTCAGAAACAAGTACCTGCTACTGCAGGGTGACTTCTGGAGGTATTTACAAATCAGAAGCCTGCACCTGCAATGCTAAAAAGCTAAGTGTGTGTGCTCTACATGTAGCATGGCTCAAGCCCATCTGCAGGGGAAAATACAAATACACACATGGCTTTCTAAACTGAAGGGACTTGCAGGGACCATTCAAAGACTTATGAGAGACAGTGGCCCTGACCCCTTGCTACCAGCCAAGAAGAAATGGCAAAAAAAAGGGCACCATGGTCACCGACCAACAGTGGAAACAAGGGTAGGTACTAACACACCAAGCATGCGGGGATCCAAGGAGTCTTTTGATCCAAAACAAAATACGCCACCTATGGTATAGTACACCAACACAACTTAAGGTCATGGGCTACAGTAGCCAGGACAATTGTTGGAGATGCAATGCCCCAAATGCTGATCTACTGCATGTCGTATGGGACTGCACTCCCCTCTGCCTCTTTTAGATGCATATCACAGCAGTCACCACAGAAATACTAGGGAGCCCCACTCCCCTTGACCCACTAATCTGGATCTTGAGTGTTTTCCTGACCACATTAAAGCTTGGTAGCCACCAAAAACAATGGTTAATCCAAGCCTCAGTAGAAGCCAAGTGACTCATTTTGAAAACGTGGAAAACTACCACTATACCAACTCCCAAAGTGTGGCATACAGCCCTAGAGGCTCAAGCTTCCCTCACGCAAATAACCTGTTTTAACAACAGATGTATGCAGAAGTTCCAAAATAACTGGACCCCCTACCTGGAGTATATTACTGCCAGCAGCACTCTCGATGTGGGGAAATACTTTAAGGACTTGCTTAAGCCCCCATGACTCCCATGCATATGTCACCCTGATACATACGGGTATGGACCTCATCTCCCTGTAACACCACAGAAGGATGATAGAACGTAAGGCACCATAAATGATACTTACATGGTTAACTTTGCAGTTTAGGCTACTGTTCTTATGTTACACTTTAAAGAAGTACTCATTGTTTAACTCATCTGTTCCTAGTATTACCAAGTAATGCAAAGATGAATTAAGTTTGCTTAAGTAACCTCACACAATATATCCAATGGCGGAATGTACATTTACTGAATGACTGAAACTATATACTGTCTAACAAATCTTTTAAGGATGTATGTAAAAAATGGAAAACAGTTCAATAAAATGATTAACTGAAAAAAAAAGGGGGGTTGAGAGATGGATAGACCTTTTGGAAGATGAAGTATTTTTAAATTATAGGACATTCAGTTGGAAATTAAGTACAGGCCCTAGAGGGAACTAAGTTTATTTAACATAATTCCAAAACATTAAAAAACTAGCCAGTCAGAATGAGGAAAGTGGGCTAGATTTCAAACAAAGAATAAAAGATCAGAAAAAATTAATGGGCACCTCCACTAAAAATTATTATCTATATTTCATCTTAAATAATGAAAAATCACTGTGGAAATTGTACCAAGATTAATTCTTAGTGGGAAAAAGAATTAGGATGTACAATAATAGATGGCAAGATATACGAAACCAGGCAAAAAAATGTATTGTTGCAGTAAAAAACAATTCGATACCGCAAAAAATTATTAATAGAGCCTATATAACCCCTAAAATCATACATAAAGTGGACCCTAATTATAACCCTTTATGCTGGCATAAATATAGCAATAAAGCAGATATGTATCATTGTTTATGGAGCTACCTTAAAATAGTTACTTGTTGGGAATTAACTGCAAAGCTGATCTCGATCTTTTTGCAAAGGGAAATCCCATGTAATCCACTGGTTTTACTTTTCATTAGAAAAAAAAAGTTGGCACTATCAAAAAATCAATATAAAATACTATGCTTGGGGACTATGGCAAATAAGTGAATTATATTAGAGTACTGGAACAAACAAACCCTCCTGGAGAATTAGAAAATAAATAGCAGTTTATATTAAAAGAAACACTGATATTTGAAAAATTGTGGCACAACTGTGAAATACAAAATTACTTTTTAGGCTCCTCATGGAAAGAACTGATGTGTTTATTTCCTGTTATGCAATGTTGAGAATAACACATTAATAATAAGATAAGGGGTGGGAGGTGTGAATGGAGTTTAAATTCATATATAAGAGTTTTTATTCATAATTATGAATGTCAATATTGATGAAGATAACTGTATTTTGTCCAACTCTGCATATTTTTTTCACTATTTTTTGTGTCTTCTTTGGAGAAAATCAATAAAAATGACAAAAAAAAGAAGAACAGACTTTGCCTAGATGAGGAAATTAGTCCAGGATAAGTTGGTTGGAGTGAATCAACTCAGGGTGGTGGCGGAAAGGTGAGGAGTAATTAAAGGGGCCACGCTTGAAACAACTAAGTTATGCGAAACAGGCAGAAGAGACCAATCTGGTTCTCTAGGATGCTCAGGGAGGCAGTGAGATAGCCAAAAAGAGTCCTTCAACAGATACAGAGAGAAATGGGAGATGAGAAATAGAGATAATACCAAATAAAGATAACGGAGGCTAAGAAGACAGTCAGGGACACAAAACAGACACAGAGCTGCACATTGCATATGCCATAAGGGAAGGGAAAACAGTTTTTCAGATAGTATAGGAACAAAAATATGAGGGGGATTTGAAGGCTGCCAGGGAGCAGTGTAATGGAGGAGGATGAGCCGAAGGCAGCCATTTTTGATTACTGTTCTTTCTCAGTATTCACTTTCACAGTGGAAGATAGTGGGCCTTTGCCGTAAAGCAGCATGAAGGCTGCTACATGGACAATCCTAGAAATGGGGCAGATGGCATTTACAGGCAAAAGGGTCAGAAAAGGGCGTGTAGCCCTGAAAATAGATAAGGTTTTAGTGCCAGATGGGATGCACCTCACTCTGGCAACTGGCATCAGAACTGACTGAACCCCTGACAGGGCTATTCAATAGCTCACTACAGGCAGGGATGGTTCCAAAAGATTGGAGTGTAGTGAACATAGTACAACTCTCCAAGGGAGGTGACATGAAGCCACTGGGTAGCTATAGGCCCATCAGTCTATCCTCCATTGTAGGTAAACTGATACAGACAATAGTAAAGGAGGAGTTACTAGACTACCTGGAGAGAAATGTTCTACAGGGTAGAAAACAGCATGGGTTCATGGCAAGGAGGTCTTGGCACTTCATCCTGATAATATTCCTTGATGGGATAATTGAGGCAATGGATAAGGAACATGCAGTGGATTTACTGTACTTTGACTTCATCAAGGCATTCAACTTAGTGCCACACAGAAGGTTGCTGAACAGGATCTAGATGCAGTGAAGGACCTAATTAGATTGGTGGGTAGTTGGTGGTTGTGGGGGAGACAGCAGAGGGTGGTGGTAAGCAGAGTCAAACCAGGGAAGAGGGATGTTAACAATGGGGTGCTGCAGGGGTCTGTCCTAGGTCTGGTCCTTTTTAGCATGCTCATCAATGACATAGGGGAAAGAAAACAGTACAGGGCAGGATGTGTCTTTTTGCAGTCAACAATAAGCTTGGTGGCAGAGTGGATAGCCGTGGGAGGGGGGGCAGAGGGACCTGCATCAGTTGTAGAGGTGGTCCATGTTTTGGCAGGTAAAATTCAATGCCAGAAAGTGTAAGGTGATGCACACTGGGAACAATAACCCCTTGATGGAATATTGGATGAGAGGGGTTAAATTGGGCATTACAGCTGATGGTAGGGACCTGGGAGCTATCATTAGTGATTCTCTAAAACAATCTACCCTGCATAACAAGACCTGTAGCAAGGCAACTAGAATTATGGAGTGTACTGGGAGGAGTTTCAATAGCAGGAAGAAGAAGGTAATACTACCTCTCTATAGACCACAGGTGAGGTCCCATACTGTGAACAGTTCTGGAGTTCCCACCTAAGAAAAGACAAAGATAGACCGGAGACAGTGCATTGTAGGGTAATCAAAAGGATTCAGGGCTAACAGAGCAGATCCTACAAGGTCTTTCTTAGGGCACTGAATATTGTGACAGACCCCACAGCAAGGCTGCTCGGACTGCGCATGTGGCATTGCCACCACCTTTGGTAAACCTGTATGGTCCTAGAAAATGAGGTTCGGGGGTGAGTGCTATAGAAACTCCAATCAACTAAGCCACAAGGAAACCACTGTTTTCTCTACCACACTGAGAGTCAATAACCAGCCCAAGTTCAACGAAAAAACACAGCTTTATTAACACCAAATAACCTGCAAGGAAGAGAGTTAGTGCAAACTTCACCTTAAACACAGCCCTCTTAGGCACCCTTCTAGGCTGGCCAACTCTACCCTCTCTTAAACTTGTACCAGGATTTAAACCAGACCACAAAAATGAGCTCCCTTAACACAGTCCCCCACCACCACAGAACCGTTGCAGGCCCATAGATGTTACTCTAGGTTGACTGGCACTGGTGTGCTTTTAAAATGAGTAGCACGCTTGATTCAACTTTCCTCCCAAACAGGCCATGCATTTGCCTAAATGGCTAAAAAAACACTCTAAGTGGAAATACTTCTAATCCAGCTGGCAAAATACAATGAAAAACATGTAATATACCATGAAATGATGCCGCAGTGTTGCACACTTATGGTTCCTGGGCCGGGGTGGCTCCACCTGACACAGCAGGCTGCTGGATCTCTGCTCTCCCAGTGTATCTACACTGCAGACAGGTTCTCCCTCTCTCTGTGCTGCTCTGCCATGAACTGGCCACCTTTGACACTGGCCATTGGCTCCCCTGACCTCCTTCCGCTCTCTAAGGACTGCTGAGGACCTAGACCGACCAACACATGTTCAGCATCCAAACTCTTAGGTCGATGGCAGTCAAACACCTTGCTATAGTGTCTGCTATGGGACCTGTATTAGCAGCCCCCAGTCTTCCGCTCCATGCCGGATCTTCAGCATTGCATACCTGCTGACTTGCATATAGTTGCCTCTCTCTTCCTCTCTGGAACTTAGCAACTTTCCTCATAGCTCATTTTCTTCTTTGTTGGCCTTGGATGGCAGAGCTTGTACCTACTCCCAGCTCAAAAGGTCTCTCCAGCATGAGATCTCTGAAAGTTTTATTTTACAGAGAGGGGTTGAGCCTTGGAACAGTTGACAAGCAGAGGTGGTGGGCATAAAAATAATTAATGGTTTCAGTCATGGCTGGGACAAAGTTAAAGGCATGATAGTTACTCGGGATATAGAGGTAAGGCAGAGGTCAAGGGGGGAGAAGGGGAAAAAACCCTATCTAGACAACATGCCTTAGGAGTAGGATAGGGCATAACAGGGCAGACTGGATGACCTCATGGTCTTTTTCTGCCTATATTTTTTTATACGTCTGTTTCTAGTACCACCCTCTGGAAAGCAATGCCTACACATCTATCCACAGCATCAACCCACCCGTGAACCAACTCCAACTCAGTGCAATCAGTCTCCACAAAGCATGCATTTTTTATTCTAAAATGAGAAGCTTAGTGATTAGAAACAAGCATTTGTCAATGCTGAATGTTTGCTTGCTGGCATTGGCAGTGGTAGTGTAGAAGTTACAGAACTGCGTAATAGGAATGGCAGTGAAGTACTGAACTGAAGCCAACCCCACCACCACCCTGCAGAGAGTGACAGGCATTGGGGTGTGCCTTTGGGTCATCAGGCATAACGGCTACACCATTTCACCACCCACCCTGCAGACACTGACAAGTGTCACGATGTGCCTTAGGGTCTTTGGCCCTTATCGCACCCATTCCATCAGGAAGTATGGTGAGATGGGTGCGGTATAGGAGAATGGGGTGAACTTTGGGGCTGAAGAGTCCAAGGCATACCTCAATGCCTCTCACTGGCTGCAGGGTGTGGAATGTGTATGAGCATTACAGGCTCCCCAAGTCACATCCCTGATGCCTGTCATTCTCTACAGGGTTGGGCATTATGGTTGGAAACCCTAATACCTCAGGCATTCGTTGGTATTTTCACTCCAAATTTTCAACATGGTTTTCTGTGACCCCACCTCATGAACAGTGGCAATATCAGTTTGTTAGCGAAGCTGCTTATGCACAGCGACTCTCGGCATTTGCACCACAGGTGCAAAACATTCGAACAGGATGTAAAAATGACAGCTGTACTGTTCATGGGGAGGTGTAAAAATGGCAATGTTGCAAATCTGCAGTAAAATATTTAAAAACTGGTGAAGTCACGAGCATGCATAGCAACGTGCAACGACACCCGTGATGTAATTAGTTTGGGTTTTTTACAGCAGATTGTCAACACAGGCATTTTGGGACCTCCAATCATGAACAGTGTCACTGTGATTTTCTTTATCTGTCCCGAACAATGATTTCCCACAGCGACCACGCATCTCTGCGCTGAAAGTGTGAAAACACATTTCGGCCATGTTCTGAAAAATGACAGCTGTACTGTTCATAAGGAAGCGTGAAAAAATGCCACCGGTGAAAATCTGGACTGAAAATATTACAGTCATGAACTTATGAGGGTGCGTGGAAAGTGCGCAATGCTCACTCATAACACAGTCATTTTATGGACTTTTGTCACCAGATTTTCAACATAGCCATTTTAAGACCTCTGCTCATGAACAGTGTCACTGTGATTTTCTTAATTTGTCCCGTACATTAATTTTGCACACCGACTGTGCCATTGTGCGCTACATGGGCAGAAACACATTTTGGGCAAGATGTGAAAAATGACAGCTGTACTACTCATAAGGAGGTGTGGTAAAATGGCAATGTTGAAAATCTGGAGTGAAAATATTGAAAATTCACGAACTTACGAGCGTGCGTAGGAACTGCGCAACGCACGCTCGTAAAACAGTCATTTTTGTGAATTTTTTCACCAAATTTTCAACATAGCCATTTTAAGACCTCTGCTCATGAACAGTGTCACTGTGATTTTCTTAATTTGTCCTGTACATTGATTTCGTACACCAACTGCGCCATTGTACGCTACATGGGCGGAAACACGTTTTGGGTGAGATGTGAAAAATGACAGCTGTACTACTCATAAGAAGGTGTGGTAAAATGGCAATGTTGAAAATCTGGAGTGAAAATATTGAAAATTCACGAACTTACGAGCCTGCGTCACGAACTGCATAGCATGCTCGTAAAACAGTCATTTTGGAATTTTCCACCAAATTTTCAAAATAGGCTTCTTGAGCCCACCTTATGAACCTGGCAGACTAGTTTGTTAATCAGTCCGAAAGGTGATTTCAGCACAGTGACTGCGAAATCACCTCTGCCCCTAATAATGCCATGACAGTGACATCATTCAGAGAGAAGGGGCCCCAAAACCCCATGTTGAAAAATTTGGTGCAAAATTCCAAAAATGCCTGAGATATGCAGCAAAGTTGAAAAACCTTATCTATCCCATTATACAGCTTACCGCATTTCCTCAGTTCGCGGTCGGCTTTGCGATGCAGACATGTTCGGTCCACGAAGATCGTCGTGCCGAGGTCGGAGAGTAAGTATGGGGTGGGAGGTTAATGAGAGGCAGGGTCGCAGGTGGGTGGAGTGCGGGTTGTGGGGAGGGCAGGAGAAGCGCCGAGGACAGTTTTTGTTCAGGCTTTTTTAAATGACGACACGGACGTTTGCCACGCTGGGGTGGGCTCCCAGGCGTGGCACAAACGACTGGTTATGGGGCGTGGAGCCAGCGGGGATTGGGCACCCCGTCGGCCATAGCATCAGTTGCCACACTGGGGTGAGGCTCCCAGCGTGGCACCCTGCACTCTGGGGGGACAGTGGAGCCGGCGAGGAGTTGGGCACCCGTCATCTCCGATGAGTTGCCACACTGGGGTGGGCACCCAGCGTGGCATGTGGAAGAGCTTTTGGGGGTGCAGCACAGCCGGCGGGTGATTGGGCAATCCCTGGCTGTACAGTGTGTGCGTGGGGGCAGCACGCAGTATGTGCGTGTGTGTGTGTGTGTGTGTGTGTGGGGGCGCGCGCCCAGGCAGGCGATATCTTATCGTTGCTCACTGAAGCATAGCTCCCCCTTTCAACTGTACTCCACTGCATTTTGAAGCTGTCATAGACAGCTCCAGCAGGCATTGGAGAACTGCTGCCGTGCCTGCCAACACACTGACTGAATTGGAAGAGGGGGTGACACACCTCCGAAAACTCGGATGATGGCACTATGTTTCTTGCACATGTGTGCAAGCAAACATAATAAAATGACAGGGACTTTGTTTGAGGTCAAAATGCAGGCCCTCAAAAGAAAAGAGCTAACACTGTGAGGCAGTACTGTACAATCACCATTCATCAGATCCACAAACCATATGAAGCATATTCGATTATCTTAGGGTGCTTGCTGTTAATACTCAAACTCCAGAGTTTCCGAACTGTTACAGCTTAGCACAAAAACTCACTTGAGATGCAATTGTTCATTTGCCTGCTTTAATGAAAGTCTCCCAGCTTCCAAATGACCTTCTTATTTACTGAAAACTCTGTAATGCCTGCACCTGGGCTACCAGGCTAGCCAAATCAGAATACTTCAAATCTACCTTCGCGACTAACATCAACTCCCCCTTCAAGTTCTGGAGAGTGGTCCATGCTCTCTTTACCCCCATCCTGTCCACCCACCCCTATTCTTAAGATAAATGCCACATTCATTGCCGATTCAGTTGCAGTAGCTACTGAATTCAACTCCTATTACACCACTTGTGCTGATGAGCTACTCCAACCCCTCCCAAACTACGCCCCTCCCTCTCCCCCTTCCTATTGCCTATGAATGACCCCCCCTCCGATTCCCCCTTCTCCTTTGCTACTGTCTCCCCAAATGACACCCTAAATGCCCTGCTAGTGATCAACCCTTCAAAAGGCTCCTCCCCGGATGGCCTTGATCCTACACTACTATCCCTCTCAGCCCCAGCCATCATCTACCCACTCTCTGTTATCCTAAACCTCTCTTTCTCAACCACCTCAGCACCTTCCCCCATGAAAACATGCAGTGGTCCTTCCCCTCCCCAAAGGCTAAGACTCCACCTTCCCTGGCAACTACAGCCCCATTTCTCTTCTCCCTATCCTTTCCAAACTTCAGGAACACCTAGCCCTCTCCCAGCTCACCGCTTACCTCAATGACTCCTCCTCCTTCTTCACCCCTTATTAATCTGGCTTCAGGAAAAATCACTCCACCACCACTTCCCTTCTTCGGCTCACTGATTCTATCCTCGTGGGAAAGAACAATGGCCAAATCACCTCAGCTATTTTTATTGATCTGGCCAAAGCCTTCGACACAGTCTCCCACTTCCTTCTCCTTGACACCCTATCAACAGCTGGGCTATCCCCAAGGCATACTTCACTGGCAGAACCCAGTCAGTCAAGATCTCAGATGCAATTTCCCCACCCCTCCAGATAAGAACTGACGTCCCCCAGGGATCAGTGTTAGGCTCCATACTATTCTCTATTCTCCTTCATTCACATGTACGCTGATGATACAGTCCTGTATGCATCTGTCTCCTGCCCCACGAGGTTGCATCCAACTTGTAGCATGACTTCGACAAAGTTCAGTGTCTTGCAAACCACCATCTCTCAATACCAAAAATACAGTTTCCATGATCTTCGGCACCAGGCAGAGACTTACCAGGTTTCCCCTCTCTACCCACCTTCCACATCCTTGATGGGACTTTACTCGAGGACATATCCTCCTTCAGGTATTTAGGTATCTGCCTGAACCAACACCTGAACTTCTCTGGTCATATCGACACCATTCAGAAAAAATTGCGTCCCAAGCTCGGCGCTTTATTCAGGAACCGTGTCTGCATCCCAACCATGGCTAGGCATGAGATTGTCCAGAAGATGATCCTACCTATCTTCAACTACTGTGACATAGTCTATGGTGCTGCCCCTAAGTCCTCCCTGGCCAGACTAGATGCCCTCTTCAACTCCTTTTGCCGTTTTGGCCTTGACGCCCCCACACTCATCATTGTGCTCTCTACCATGCCCTATCCTTCCATTCCCTTCCTTTCCCAACCAACATCTCTCTCACTGCACAAAATTCACCTCCAAGCACTGGCTGGGTGAACTTCCCTCCCATCTCTCCCCTGCCTTTACAACTGCTCTCCCCTTCACATTCCCTAAGATCTACTGACTCACAAACCCTGGTGGTCACACGCTGCTCCACCCTTATTGGCCAAATGGGTTATTCTTATCACCTCCCAAAAATCTGTAATTCACGTCCCCCTCAAATTCACCATTCATCCTCTTGCTACTCCATTAACTCTGCCCTCAAGAACTTCCTTGCCCCTTCCTGTGCCTGCCATGACCCTCCCTAATCCCCCATCTCCCCTAAGCCCATATTACCATATGCCTACTCCCCACCACTCCTATTTCCCTCTGATCGTGCTCCTCCTAGTCCGTTACTCTGCCTCCTCCTAAAGTGTTCTTCCCCTTCTTTCTCTACCCTTAATCTATCTCCCTTCTGTGAGCTCAAACACTGCCTTGTGCAGGTAGGATCTATAGCACATGGTGGGTAACAACTTTACCCCCTTTTCCCTATTTCTCCTTTTACTGCACCCCCTCATTCACTGCTATATCACTGCTTTGCGCAGGCAGGATCACCCAGCACACTGGTGGGGTACAACCCCCCCCAACTATAGTTGACCTCTGCTACCCCCTCCCACAACATCCCTCTCCCAACACCCCCCTCTCTCACATCACTATATATAAATAACTCTGATTACCTATAACCTGTGTCCTACCAGTAGGGATGTCCACCGCCCTGCCCATATAGGGATAACAGGACACTGTTTAATTTCAACTCCCCCCTTACCCCCACTTTGGATACCCCCACCTATAATACCTCTCTCTCATCACCCTGCCACACTCTACCTCTCCTCTCCTCCTACCCCCTTCTGGTTAACATAGTCTAACACTGGCCTACCCCTACACTCAATTAAACACTTATAACCTACCCCATACCCATATTATATGCACTTTAGTCCACCCTGTTGTCTCTGTTTGCCTTGAAAATCGTGTTCTGCCTGCTTCTCTCTGTAAATTTCCTTTCCCTTCTTCCATTCTGCCGTATGCAATTTTTCATTCCCTCCTTCCTTTCTTCCTCTCTTTACTCCAGTCACTAAATATTGAATACCTATGTTACACTAATGGCTACCAATTACTATTGTGTCACCTTACCATCTAGTGCTACATATTGTTGCCAAGTTACTATACGTGTTCCAGTGTTACCAACTGTTGCCAAATTGCTAAATGTGTCTTCATATCTACTATAGTTAATTGTTGCATTGTTAGCCAATGTGATCCACCTGTAATCCCTCCTGCTCTCATTGTATGCAACTAAGCAAATTGTATTCCAACATTGTAACATTTCTCTGTATTCTGTCCCATTGTTTCCTACCCCCCCAGGTTGCACCGGGAGATGAACAACTTGTTGCTCAGCGTGCCTTCCTGGAGAAACATTTCAATAAATAAATTTATTTTATACTTTTTGTGAACTGATGAGTCTTTTTACAGAAAGCTTTCAGGAGCTTCTTGAACTGCTAGAAGCTCTAATGGGAGTAAAGCACTGGGTCCTCTTCCTCACCACCACCTCACTACTGTTCTTACACACTGATGCTCTTTGAGTGCTTGCTATTTGAGAAGATACAGACTGAATCTGATGAGCTGTACCTGCATCTAAGAACAAACTAAGCAATTACCAGGCCAGCATTTGAAACTGCAGCATATTTGTTTAGCATGAAATCTTTCTGTAAAAATACTAATTGACTCACAAAAAGTATAAAATTAATTTCAGCAGCCAAATAAAAATTTGTCTCAAGTGAGTTTTTGTGCTAAGCTGTAATAGCTTGGAGATATTGGAGTACTGTATAATCCCTTGCTAGTTCTTTAGTGCCTGTCCAGGCCCAGCCTATGTTAATACAGGACTGCTTTTCTGTCACCCTACTAGGTGCACTCAAACAATTATCTGTATAGGATGTCCTTACACTGCCCTTCCAGGCTCAGTCCAAAATGTAGTAGCCCACCTCGAAACCACACAATGCGCAGTACTTGCTTTTGCCTAGCTGTACTGGTGCACACTACCCTCATCCCACTGGTACCAGTGTGTAATCCTTTAGTTACTGCTAGGGATCTCCAGCTGCTTCACTGGTACCCAGCCATGGAAAAGTATCCTGCCAATGGAGCGACGGAATGAGGGTGATGGAATAAGGGCGAAGCAAACCAGTTCACCTGTCACAGTGGTGAACTGGTTATTGGAGTGCCCTACATGGAGAGCACTGTACAGGTGTTGCACACCCTGCCTGATACACTTCTGCCGTGGAGGTGATTTTAGTAATGTTCGGGGTGGGGGGGACACCCCCCCATGGTGGTGGGTGCGCGGGCGAAGCCCCCCACAAACAGCATTTGCCATCCTGTATTGGGCACAACTGTGGTCAGGCATCACAATTGCTGGTTGGCATGATTGCCATTGGCATTGTGCTATTGCCCTAATGACAGTTGCCCTGTGGCTGTTGCACAGATGTGGGTAAACCCCATGGAAACAGTGTACACCAAATGACACTGCACCTGGTTGAGCAGCAGTGGTGTACATAAACAAACCGCAATGCTTTGTTGCAATTTAAACCCCAAACCCAAAAGTTCTAACACCCAACTGGGTATTTATAAATATTTGCTGAATAGCCTAGCCCTCGGTAGCTCCCTGCAACTGTAATCGATGACCTATGGTATACCTTATATGTATTATTACCTGCTGCTTGATCTGTCTGCCTCTCTGTATTATTCAAGCTGCAATTGATGACCTATTGCACCTTGGTGTACCATATGTGTACAGTATTATTACTTGGTGCTTTGTACTGTCTGTAAATATTGTGCAACTTAATCACCTAATGTATGCAACTAATACCATTGTTTCTTGTATGTATATTATTTGATGTGCATTCTGTAAATGAATATTTTATTCACCTACTGTTTGTAACTAATTCCAGATCACCCCAGAAAAAGGGACTATCTTGTCTCAGTGGGCTACCCAGTCATCAAAATTCAAATAACTAACTAATTCCCACATGCTATGATACCGTATGCTGTGGCAGGGCTGGCCCTGGTTTACTGACAGTTCTCTCAGACCAGTCGATCTCATTCAATGCACAGGGGTAATGGTGCAGTTGCAGCAAATCCCTCTCTGACTGGTTTCACTCCCTCCTCCTTTCTGAAGGCATCTGATGTTGGCCTATGTATCGCAGCATCCCATTAGCCCTACCCATTGCTTTGCTACACTGCCCTGCCACTTTGAAGTCATCAGATATGACAACCCACAGTCCCTTTCCTGCTTAGTGACTGTCAGTACCTCCCCATCCTATACTCGTCTTCTGGTTTCCTATCCAGTAGGTACATGATATTGCACTTTTTGGCGTTGCACCCCAATGGCCATGCTCTTAACAACTCCTCAAGTTTCCCACGATCCATACACATTCTCTCCACCCCCTTCTGAGTGTCCACCCTATTACAGATTTTGGTGTCATCTGCAAAAAGGCATGCCTTTCTGTCCAGTTCTTCTGGAATGCCACTTATGAAGACATTGAAGAGGAACAGTCTCAGTACTGAGCCATCTATTAACAAGCTCCTTACCCAGTTCATGACTTTGGATCCCACCCATAGGTGGCTCAATTTCTTTATCAGTCTCCTGGATGGCACAGTAATGAAGGCCTTGCTAAAGTCCAAATAGGCCACATCCACTGCCATCCCCTGATCTATTTTTCTGGTCACCCAGTCAAAGAAATAAATCAGATTCATCTGGCATGACCTCCCTCTTCCCTCATGAATCTATGCTGCCAGTGGTGTTGTAACACTTTGGATTCAAGATACTCTACCAACCTTTCCTTTAACAGGGTTTCTATTAATTTCCCCACCACTGATGTGAGACTGACTGGCCTATATTTGCTTGCCTCCTCTCTACTGCTGCTCTTATGGGGAAGGACCACATCTGCTCTCCTCCAGTCCTCAGGAACCACGTTTATTTCCAGTAAGTTGTTGAATACAGCTGTCACTGGAGCAGCCAACACCTCCCTGAGTTCCTTTAGCACCCTTGCGTGTATCCCATCTGGTCCCATAGCCCTGTCCACTTTCAGAGCTTCAAGTCCCTTCGGGACTCTCCTCTTTGAGCTTGTGTCCACCACCACCCCTGTGTCCATGTTGTTCCCTGGTTGTCCACCCCCTCTGCTGTGAAGACTGAGCAGAAGTACGTGTTCAGGATGTCTGCTTTTTCTTGATCGTCTTCTGCGCAGTCTCCCCCTGCCACCTTTCTTATCCACATGATCGCTACCCTTGCTTTCTTCTTCTCACTTATGTACTTGAAGAAAATCTTATCTCCTTTAGCTACCCCTTTGGCTATCCTGTCCTCTGTCTGCACCTTTTCTCCCCTCTCTGCCTTTCCTACTTCCCTCTGTTTTACTTGGTATGCCTCCCTGTCTTCTTCCCTCCGCATTTTCATTTACCTCCTGAACGCCACCCTATTTTTCCAGTACCGGCTGTTAACATCTCCGTAAACATCATCTGGGTAAATAATATTGCAGACAAAATAAAGTGGACCAAACATAAAGTGGACCAAAACAAAGGGAGCATGAAATATCACAACTGTTCAAACATGGAGGGGGCTGCAGAAGCAGCAGGTCATGAAAGGAACATAGGACACAGCTATTATCATGTTGCACGCCTTTGCTCAGGAAACAGTGACCCAGGATCCCAGCAACAGGCACACACACACACACGCACACACACACACACACACACACACACACCCACACACACACACACCCACACACAGACCCAGCACACCCCACCACCAAATGCACATGTTGAAGTGACAGTCCACGACCACTGGGCATGATGGCACACAATCCAGGTGCCATGAGAACATCACACCTGCAGCTGGAAGTTATATGCGATGCCCTTCAGGAAATTATAAGTGTTCCGGGCACCATAGTCCAGCACAATGGCCTGGATATGCTGGGAAAAGTCCCTGTAGTTCTTCTTCCCCCCCTGTGGCATGGCAGACAGCGATACACTGTTTGATCTTGATCTCAGTGAGATGCTGCTCACCCTTGAGGACATCAATGAAGTGCCAGTGTGGGGTGACAGGCACCAATGCGTGAACTGAAGGTGCAGTGCCACCCCTAGACAGAATTGATGGTACGAGCTGTCCCTGCCTTGCAGAACTCATGGCAATTCCATAGGTCAAAGGGAAAGGGGGAAAGATGTCGGACACCACCATGGATAGGCCTGCCCACCCATGTGTCCTCAAAGTAGTCAATGACCCGGTGCAAGCAGCTCATCATGCTGCACATAGAAGTCCCATGACCGAAGTACCTCAAACACCATGCAGACATCGGAAGGAGGCACAAATGCAAGTGCTGGCAGCATCCGGATGTGGAGTGTAAAGTCCTCATCGGACACATAGCGCTGCTGGATCTCAGGCACACTCTGCACCTTCCGCCACACCACCTGGCACAGGTGGAAGAAACAACCGTGTAGGCTAGCAGTAGGGAACACGGTTCCAAAGGCCTTGATTGCAGCCTGCTCAAAGGCCGTTACAATGGCAGCAAGGTAAACATTGCCCTGCAGCCCTCAGTGCTCTGTGAACGCCTTGGTGTATGCAGCACCTGTCTTGGATGTCAGCAATATGTACACAGTTGGTATCACAGCACCGTACTTCACCCCATGCACAGAATACAGCTGCAGGAACATAGGAGGGGCAGCCTTGAATGTACCATCTGCCAACCATGTGTCACACTGTGTCATGTATTGCAGGTTCTTCTGCATGGTGTAGATTAGGCACCTGTCTGCCCCACCACTGTCATGCATCAGAAATGGTTCCCCAGTGAATATCGTCCTGTACTCCTCAGGAATGCACAGGTCACTCATGCTTGTCAGTTGGAGGTTGGTTGGTGGCCCTCCTGGCTCGCTGCACCCATCGCCTCAGGAGTTCCATGCTGGGCATCCTCCCACCAACAGAGGGTGTCACTGAGCTGCAGCATGCTGCAACGACCTGCTGGGGTGTCTCACGGCTGTGGACCACCCTGTCCTTCACCTCTGCCACAGTCTTTCAGACCACAATGTTCCCATGGTTAGGGACGTAGTTGTGGGTATTCAGGACCTTCACCACAGCATTACCGTCAGTGTGCACACATGCCATGCACCTGCCCCTGAAGTACACTGTACATTTCCAGTATGTCATTGTAGCACACCTCCTCTCTAGGTAGAACAGGTGGCCATCATGCCACAGGAGGGTCTTCCCCTTCTGGCTCTTCACATATTGCAGTGCCATGGCAAGCCACAGACATGCACACACAGTCGGAGTCACTTGCAGCACAGGGAAAGCACTGCTGCACACAGGACATGGTGTACCTGCCTGTGTACCTCCCCTATGTAGTGTCACACTAATTGGACGGATGTCACATGGGTGGATAATTGCCTGCCATGTCTGATTGGTCCCATCTGTGTCCACTTGCCATGTGCATGCTGGGATTCCTGCATGCAGTTATACTATGTCTGCCATAGTGCGCCCCCCGTGTAACTGCATTTGTGTATTGACGCATGCGGGGGGCTGCTATGCTCTGACGGTCTTCCGGCTGGCCACATCCTCTACATGTGGCCTGTTGCCGTGCATTTGCGCTGTCCGTCATGAGTCAGGGGCTGCAGGCTGTAGTGCTCTGTGCTGTGTCCCAGATGATGGTCCTGCTCTACAGGCACGATGTGCCTACCCTCTGCAACCACTGCTGCATGGACACGCTGCAGGTATGTGCCTTGTTGGGGTGGGGGTGCCGGCATTGGTGGTATTGGACTGTGGCCATCGGTGTGGGGTCGGTTCCTGTGTGTTGGTGGCCCAGGGGGTGGAGTGGGGGCGCAGTTGCTGTACATGCAGTGGCGGGGTGGGCACCAGGAGTTGGCCGTCAGTCTTTGTGTGCCTTTCATTGTGCCTGCCCAGTGCTTCTTTGCCAGGGTGCCCTGTTGTCTCTGCCAGTCCTGCTGGCACCGTGGGGCTCTGGCATCACACAGCAGAGTGGTGGCCCGTGGTATTCTGCACCGCAATGTTGTGGCCAGGCGGTCTTTCTGACCGCGATGTTTTGCCTGCGTTCATTTGTCCTGCTATATTATGCGGGTGATGTTTTCAGCCGGTACCATTTTTCCTCATCACTTTAGTCACTGTCCTAGAAAACCATAACAATCTCTTTTTCCTTATCTCACTTTCTGCATGCAGAGGTGTGTTGCCTTAATTAGCTGTCCCTTATTTTTTCCACTGTGCCTCTACCCCATCTTGGCAATCCCCCTTACAAGGCAGTTTAGGAAACAGTCACCCATTTCTTTAAAATCTGCCCTCCTAAAGTCCAGGACCTTCATCCTCATGTGGTTTTCCTCTGTTCCCATCTTAATGTTAAACCACTCTGCACAGTGACCATTGGTACCAGCGGGTTGCTCACTGTAACATCTGCAATGCATCGTAGTTTGCAAGCACCAGGTCCAACACTGCACCATCCCTATTGGGTTCCTTGACTAGCTGCCTGAGAAGATCCCTTTGTATGGAGTCAAGAATGGCCCTGCTTCTTGCTGAAGCTGCAGTTGGGAGGCTCCAATCCACAGACTGAAGTTCCCAACTAACAGCATCTGCCCCTTACCATCTTGTTGATAACTTCCCCAAGTGTCTTATCCAACTTCTCTCCCTGCGATGGAGGTCTGTATACCACCCCTGTATGGAAAGCAGCTCCTGTGCTGTGGTTGCTGAGGCTGTCTGGAGTTCCTTGAGGAGTGGGGTCTTCCCGTTGTCCTTGAAAGAGGCCCTGGCTAGACCCCTTTTAAAGAAGCCCTCTTTGGACCCGGACTGCCTCAACAACTACAGGCCAGTCTCAAACCTCCTATTTTTGGAGAAGGTTATAGAGAAGGTGGTGGCCATTCAGCTTGAGAGACATATTGTATCTTCTTCTACTTATGAGCCTTTCCAGTCTGGGTTCCGGGTGGGGCATAGTACAGAGACTGCCCTGGTAAGGGTATTTAATGATCTCCTGAGTATCTGATGGCAAGGGACAGGAAAGCTCATACCATCTTGGTTGTCCTGGACCTCTCTGCTGTGTTTGACACCGTGAACCATGAGGTGCTGCTTGACTACCTGTGGTACTTGTGTGGCCTGTCCAGTAATGTCATCAACTGGTTCAGGTTATACCTGACAGAGTGCAGATGGTAAAAATGGGACTCATCTCATCTAGCCTGAAGCCTCTAAACTGTGGGGTTCCACAGGGGTCGGTCTTGTCACCCTTATTGTTCATGGTGTATATGCTGCCATTGGGGGGACATTATCAGGAGGTATGGGTTGGGTTTTCACTGCTATGCAGATGGTACCCAGCTGTACCTGTCCTGTGCACCCAATGCTCAGGTGTCAGACTCTGTATTTAACAGCTGCCTCGAGAAAATCCAGTTGTGGATGACTCAAAATTGGCTTAGGCTTAACCCAGACAAGACTGAGGTACTGGTGGTGGAGCCAGGTCATCGTGGAGGAGGGGGGATGGGGGTTTCCCCCTAACCTAGTGTTCGGGGTGTTCCTCTTGTCCCTTCTAGACAGGTGAAGGATTTGGGTGTGATCCTAGATGATGGCCAGACACTTGATGCGCAGGTGTCAGCTGTGGCCAAAAAGTGGATTTTATCATCTTAGAAACATCACCCAAATACAAGCCCTAATCTCTCTTGAGGACCTTCCCACACTGGTGCATGCTTTCATCACTTCCAGGCTGGATTACTGTAATGCCCCGTACCTTAGGTTGTCTAGAGGCAACCTATGCAGGCTGCAGCTGGTGCAGAATGCAGTGGCGAGACTTTTGACTGGGGTAAGGAGATGCAAAAATATTACCCCAGTCCTCCACGGACTGCACTGGCTGTCAGTCAGGTGGAGGATTGTCTTCAAAATAGGGCTCCTTATATAAGACCCTGCATGAAGGGGGTCCTGGTTATCTGCAAGATCTCCTTGTCCTTTACCATCCGGCCTGGGCACTCTGTTTTGCAGAGGGAGGCCTCCTTGGGGTTCCCAGGGTTAGGCTGAGGCATTCAGGGGACAGAGCATTTGCGGTGGCTGCGCCTACCTGTGGAACTCCCTACCTGTTTACTTTAGGGGGGGCTCCCTTGGTAGAAGTCTTTAAAAGTGGATTAAAAACATACTTGTTCCAACTAGCTTTTATTGACTGATTTTGTTGTGAATTATGGATAGATGGTCATCTGTATTTATGGTGATTTTATTGTACTTGTGTTTTTGCTTGATTTTAAATAATTCAATTTTGTATTGTTGTTTTTACTGTACAGCATCCAGAGTCCCAGGAACTGGGCGCTTCATAAATAAAATATCTGTCTGTCTGTCTGTCTGTCTGTCTGTCTGTCTGTCTGTCTTTCTATCTATCTATCTCTCTGGTACCTGTCCCCAGGATGGCCTATAGCACCCCAGCACTTCTTTATCCTCCAGGTGCCCCCGTACTTCCATGACCTTGAATCCCTCCCTCACATATAGTTCAACCTCTCCTCCCTTCTTCCCGTCCCTGTATCTCCTGGACAGAAAGTAGACCAGTATGGCAATGTCCCAGTCGTGGCTGTCAGTGCACCATGACTCATTATAACCACCAAAACCAGGCTAGCCCCTACCATGATAGCCTTCAGGTCCAGAATTATATTTCCCAGACTCCTTGCATTGGTGCACATGGCTCTCCATACCTTATTCCCTCCCAACCTGCTTTCTTCCTACCCCTCCTCTTGCTTGTGCTATTCCCTGAAGATCCCCTGACCCCTGACCTTTCTATTGGCTTTATTTTAAGTATTATATTTCAGTAGTTATCTATAATGACCTCGCAGTCTTCAGATCTTTCAGTGTTATGGGTATGAGATTATTACTTCCAATATCCACTTCCTTGTAATTTTAAAATCAATAAAATTTTAGTTTGAAAAACTGTTACAGTTAAATACTGTATGTGTCAGTTTCAGTAATGGGTATGATATTGCCCTACCAAGTATTCAAATCTGTTTTACATCACGGTTCTTGGTTGAAGCCAGGCAGTGTAAATGAAATCCCTGTTTAGGCAGATGGAGCTAATTTGCTTGTGCTTTGCTTATAGCTACAGTCCCTGCAAAAGTGAAACAAATTAAATTGCAGGCACTATTTTCTGACTTTTGCAGTCTGTTTTCTTGTGGTGAATGATATCTTCATAATAAGCAAGTGGGAAGCAAGCACATTTTTAATTAGCAGTGCTAGGACTGCAACCTTAGCTACTGCATGCAAGTAGTCAAGTATGGCGCTGATTGGCCTCTAACCTGCCCATAATATAATTTAAGTTTTGCAGACAGAAAGATCATAAGATAATCAAAGAAGCATGCATTATCACTGGAAGGATGTACAGTACCAAATCAGACAATCCTAACAAGGGATCAGTGCCCCCCATGATACAAAAACTTACTGACCTCCAACCACACTACTCTTAGCAAAACAAAGTACATGGGAGGGGGAGGGGAAGGGAGGGTGACACTGTATAGATAACATCATAGAATAGACAAACAAGAAATACGATGCACTATTACTGGCCTTAAGGAAAAGGGCAAAGGCAGAAAATATACTATTTGGAGGCATGCCATGTGGGACAAGATAAAAGGGTAGCCTTACCTTAGGAATGATGAGGTACACATTTCATTGGTGTTTATATCATTCACTGACACTTTCAGCCAACATAGACAATGTCCAGAGATTTGTCTGACCTTTCCTTATTGCTAAGAATTAGGACGTATTTTCCTTGGCCACTCTGTTTACATAAGGTATCTGACCATCTCTTGAAGAAAATAGCACTGCATCCTTCTCTAAACATTTGAAGAGATATCGCTGATGAAATTCAGATGTGCTCTTGAGTTACAAAGTCATTTGAAGAGTGCCTGATGGTGCAACTGTGGTGCTTTGTGCTTTTATCCAAGCAAGCTGGGTTCAGGAGTAAGCCTGGATTGCCAGTGTGCTCAGGTGGCCACAGCTAGGGAAGCACTGCCCATGGAAGTGTATACCAGCCCTAGGTTGGTGGTGGTGTCAGAGTCATCAACTGCAGTGACCCCCATGGTGGGTGAGGGAGCTTGCTTTCTCATGGTTGCATGCTGCACGTGTGCAAGACTGTCACTAAGCTGCATAGTGCCAGTAAGGGAGAGGCAAGGATGGAGAGACAAAAATGTTGGAGGGGAAAACACAACAGGTGCCAGGATAAAAGACCAGTACTCTCACGCTCCACATCCCTGCCATATCACATGGGCCTTTGGTAGATGTGAACAGGTTTGTTGGAGCTGGCAGTTGCTCAGTTAGGCCTGATTGGGGGGAGTCTATCCTAGGTATATAAGCATCAAAATACAAAAAAAGAGGTGGGTGTTTTGTGGATCACCTTTAAAATATTACAAACATACAAAATTTGCCAACAGATAAAGGCCTAGAGGTCTATCAAGTCTGCTCGAATGTGCAGCTAGCACCCCTTATTCCGCAGCTGCCCCTCCCTTCCACCCTTCCCCTTCATTGACCCTCCCCCTTGTCCTGTCCCATCCACTTTTGAAGCAGTCCACTGTTCTACTGGATACCACTTCTGCAGGTAACGCATTCCACCCAGCCACCACCCTCTCTGTAAAAAAGTGTCTCCTCATCTCCCTCCTGAACCTTCCTCCCTCCAGTCTCATATCATGGCCCCTGGTGTCCCTTCCCTCCCTTTCTTTGAACAGACCCTCTGTACCTGTCTTGTTTATTCCTTTCATGTACTTAAAGGTTTCAATCATGTCCCCCGTCCCTCCTCTCTTCCAGCGAGTACATGTTCAACTCCCTCAGCCTCCTCTCGTATGATAAGTCCCCCAGGCTCTTGATCATCTTTGTCGCCCTGCGCTGCACCCCCTTCAGTAACTTAATGTCCATCTTCAGATACGGGCACCAGTACTGCACGCAGTGCTCCAGGTGCAGTCTAACTAATGACCTATACAGTGGCAGAATCACCTCCTCCCTCCTCAAGGATATACCCCTTGCAATACAACCCAGCATTTTGTTGGCCTTTGCAGCTGCCTTTCTACATTGTGCCGAGTTGTTCATTGACCCTGTAATGAGCACCCCCAGATCCTTTTCCTCCTCTGTCTGGGCTAGCTGCACTCCCCCCAGCTGGTAACTCCTCCTTGGGTTCTTCATCCCAAAATGCAGCACCTTGCACTTTTTGGTATTAAACCCCAGTTGCCAGGTGTCTGACCAGGTTTCAAGCTTTGTCATATCATCCTGCAACCCCTGCCATACCCCTCAGTCATCCACCACCACTCCTATGTTGGTATCATCAGCAGACAGACTGATCTTGTTCTTGATGTCCAATGATATGTCTGCAATGAATACCCCAAATAACACTGGTCCCAACACCGAGCCCTGTGGAACACCGCTCGTCACTACCCTTGGGTGTGAGAGCTCCCCACCCACCACCACCCTCTGTTGCCTTCCCTGAAGCCAGTTTCTTACCCATCTCACCAGCTTTGCACTCACCCCTGTGCCTTCTAACTTACTTCCCAGCCTTCCATGCAGCACCGAGTCGAATGCCTTACTGAAGTCCAGATACAGGACATCCACTGCATGGCCCCTGTCCAGTTGCCTAGTTACCCAGTCATAGAACTCCACCAGGTTGGTTTGGCAGGATCTGCCATGTATGAAGCCATGCTGTCTGCTGTCCTGTAGTCCTTTGGCCTCTAGGAGGGCCACCAGCCTTTCCTTCAGGATAGTCTCCATTAGCTTACCCACGATGGATGTGAGGCTCACTGGTCTGTACTTTTCCAGGTTCATCCTTGGGGCCACTCTTGTGGAGGGGCACCACATGAGTCATCCTCCAGTCCTGAGGTACACACCCCAAATGTAGTGAGGCATTAAATAGGTCTGCCAAAGGTCCTGCAAGGACCTCTGCCTGCTCCTTCAGTACCCTGGGGTGGATGCCATATAGGCCTGGCGCCTTGTCCACCCTCAGTGCCTTCAAACCCTCCCAAACTCTGCCCTCTATGATTTTCCCATCTGTCACCCCCTCCCCCCTGTTTCTGCCATTCCTCCCCCCTTGAGTGTCACCCCCCTCTTCTCCTTAGTAAATACTGAGCAGAAGTAATCATTTAGTGCTTCTGCCTTATCGCACCCTGCTTCCACCCAGCCCCCCTCCTTCCTTATCCTTATTATGTGGTCCTTACAGCTCCTTTTCTCCCTGATGTACCTAAAGAAGTCCTTCTCCCCTTCTTAATGCCTTGTGCCAGCCTGAGTTCCGTAGGTGCCTTGGCTACCCTTACTGCCCTTGTCACCTCTTTCGATTCCGTCAAGTACTCCTCCCTGTCCTCCCCCTCTCCTTGTTTTCTTGTACCTCCTAAAGGCAGCTCTTTTCCTCCTTACCTTTTCCATGACCTCCTTGCTTAACCAGCTCAGTTTCCTAGCCCTAGCCTTCTTGCACTGGGCCTTGCAGCAGGGTTTGGTTGCCTCCACTATCCCCAGCTTTATGAGCTCCCACCTCTGGTTAGTGTCCATACTAGATTGAATTCCGGCCAGGTACCCTTTTACCACTTCCCCCATCCTCCCAAAATCAGTCCTCCTGAAGTCCAGCACTCTTGTGCCAGATTCCACTCCTTCCTTGCCCATATCCAATGTGAGCCATACTGAGCGCTGGTCACTCCCTGACAGCGGTTCCTCCACTGTAAGTTCTCTCACAAAGTCCCCATTTGCCAGCACAAGGTCAAGGGTATTCCCTAACCTGGTTGGTTCACTGACCATTTGCAGCAGGAAGGTGTCCTGGAAGGCATCCAGCAGTACCTGCTCCCTTCTGTTCCTGGTTGTTGGGGTACTCCAGTCCACTCCTGGCATGTTGAAGTCCCCCACAATCACTACACTACCCTTCTCGCAGGTCCTCCTGATCTGTCCCGCTAGTTCCCTGTCTAACTCCTCCATCTGAGATGGCAGCCTGTACACCACTCCCATTCTTGAGAATCCTATTTTTGGAATCCTGAATTTGCATCCAAAGTGACTCCGTACTACCCTCCTCCCCTTCCTCCCTTACACACTTCAGTCCTTCCTTCACATATAGTGCCACACCCTCTCCTTTCCCAATCATCCTGTCCCTACAAAATAACCTGTACCCTGGTACAGACAGGTCCCATTCATTGTATTGGGTGGCCCATGTTTCTGTGATGGCTGCAATGTCCACCTCTCCCTCTGCCATGAGCACCTGTAATTCTGCAGTTTTCCTCCCAAGGCTCCTAGCATTGAGGGTAACCACCTTCCACCCCCCATCCTGCCCTCCTTTACTAGCATCACCAATAGTACTTGCCATATGTCCTTTGTCACTGTTATGGGAGGGGGTAAGCTCATATGGTTTCCCAACCTGTGGTCTCTGCATGTCTCTTGCCCAATTGCCACCCCCCGCTCCTAGTTTAAATTCCCAACTTCCTCTATGTACTCCTCCATCCTCTGTTTCAACACTTTCTTTCCCTCCTCACTCAAGTGTAGTCTGTCCTTGGCATAGAGACTACTGTCCTCCCAGGTCCTCCCCCCCCTCCCCAACAGCCCATACCCTTTAGCACAACACCAGGTTCTTAGCCATCCATTAAATTCCTCTATTCCCAACTTTCTTGTTGTGCTTGCCTTGAGCACTGGAAGTATCTCTGAAAAATTTACTGATCTTCCTGACCCCTCTCATAATTGTCCTAGTTCCTCAAACCTCCTCTGGACTATACCTACTGTCTTGTCAGCCAAGTCGTTCATCCTAAGATGTATAATTAAATGAGGCTTGTCCCTACCCCTTCTAGCATATTTTAGAACAGACCGTCCCACCCTTTCCGCTGTCATTCCTGGCATGGCCTCCACACAAATGCGACTATGCCTATCCCCTGTGCTACCCCACCTGACTCCTCTTAGTATTGAGTCCCCCAGCACTAAGATTCCACCCCTCTTACTCACTGCTTGCTTCCATTCATCTCCCTCTCTTATTTCCAGCTCCTCTTCTTCCTCCTGCACATTATTTCCACCAATTGCAATTCTCCCAGCAGAACTTCCCCCCGCTCCGGTTTGGTCCAGGCATTTATCAATTACTCCTCTTTAGCAGTGCAAAACTATTTTCTGAAGGCCCTTCACAAATGCCCGCTCCCCCTCTCTTCATAGTAACGTGTTCTCTCCTTTCCACTCCATGACTTTTGCTGCTTCTTCACCTCCCCTCACAAGTCCCTATCTCCTCCTTCCATTTGTCTTTTGTCTCCTGACCTGGTTTCCCCGGCAATTGTCCTCCCTGGCCTGGACCCCTTTGTCTCTGCTTTCCTTCTTCTGACCCTCTCCTCACCACTTTTGGCTCAAATCGCCCTCCCTCATCTCCCCTCCTTCCTCCCTCCAGTATTGGGCTAAACCCACCCCAAGTCTGCCTTGTCTGTCTTAGTTCCTCCTGCAGACCCTCAATCTCCTTTCTAAGTTTCTTTATGTGGTTGCACACTAAACATCCCCTCACACTCCAGGCAATTTTTAGAAAGACTGGTGCACTGCAGTTGTTGCAGCCTACCACCCTACCCATTGCTGTTGTTGCCCACCAGCAACCCCCCACCCTTCCAGATGAAGGATACCAAACACTCCCCCAAGTATCCCCTGCCCCCCATCAGTGCGAAACATTATTTTCTTAATTTCCCTTACTCCCTTTGTTGTACACGTTTAGATAGATTGAGCAACTGCTTTCCTATCCTTCCTATCCATACCCAAAAAGAGACTTTAAGTAGCTATTGTACAACCTTCTTCAAACTCCTACTCATCCTTTCCACAATGCAATAGAAATGCAAAGAAGTAACAATGAAAGCTCCTTGATTTGCAGTTACTTCCCTTCCACTGAGATAGCAGTCACCTCTTCACTCGCTGCTGTTCCTTTCCTGGATGTCTGCTTCTGCTATGACAGGTGCATATCCTTTGCTGTTTGAGGAAGTGATGTCAGAACCCCTGGTATAAAGGAAATCACGGACCAGGGGCAGGTGGGGTGAGGGGTTGGGGGGTGGGACCAGCCAAAGCCTTCCAGAAACAATCAGGTAGCTGAGGCCCCTGGTCAGACCATTAGCACCCTTTCCCCATTATGCACTAACCTTTGCAGCTAGTGAAGCCAGCAAAAATTAATCACGATTCTACTCAAAGCCCCCAAAATAGGTTTGCTACCAAATGAAACAGGTCTCCAATTCAAACAGCTTCACCAACAACTCATCAAAATAGGCTTGAACTTAGAAGATATAGGTCTCCAATTCAAAGAAACAGCCCCAATTACATCAAACCAAATAGGTTTTAAATCAGAAGAAACAGGCCTCCACAATGCAGCCTGCTACACAGTGAAACATCTAACAAATGAGCCCACTTATAGCCACCAAAACAGGTTTCAAAATTCCAACAGTCCCAAAATGATACCCTGCTAGCCCCTTAGAAGTAATAAGAAAGAAAATAAATAATATTTTACCAAGTAAAATCCACAAGAAACAATGTAAAAACAACAAGAGGAAGCTACTGTACTGGAACAGATCTGATCCTTTTCCCCTTCTAGTTCCTTCTGAGAAGCCAAAGCAACTGGCACTACAAACCTGATTCAGCTCTGCCTCCAGATAGCTGAGTGACACCTGGCCAGACCATTAGCACCCTTCCCCCATTATGCACTAACCTTTGCAGCTAGTGAAGCCAGCAAAAATGAATCACAATTCTACTCAAAGCCCCCAAAATAGGTTTGCTACCAAAAGAAACAGGTCTCCAATTCAAACAGCTTCACCAACAACACATCAAAATAGGCTTGAACTTAGAAGATATAGGTCTCCAATTCAAAGAAACAACCCCAATTACATCAAACCAAATAGGTTTTAAATCAGAAGAAATAGGCCTCCACAATGCAGCCTGCTACACAGTGAAACATCAAACAAATGAGCCCACTTATAGCCACCAAAACAGGTTTCAAAATTCCAACAGTCCCAAAACAATACCCTGCTAGCCCCTTAGAAGTAATAAGAAAGAAAATAAATATCTTCTACCAAGTAAAATCCACAAGAAACAATGTAAAAACAACAAGAGGAAGCTACTGTACTGGAACAGATCTGATCCTTTTCCTCTTCTAGTCCATTTCCCCTTCTAGTTCCCTCTCAACATTTTATATGTGCTTGCAGCTTTTGACAAATAGTCTCTGAGATGATTACCAAGTCTGACTTGGGAGCTGACAACAGGGGTACTGACTGGCAAAGTTTGCAAAACCCCTCCCCTTGAGAGCAAATACATCACCCATACAATGCATTCATTCTACATTGGGCTGGGAAGGAAGAGTCATGGGACCTCAATCTCAGTTACTATTTGTGCCACCAACTGACAGTGCTATACACAAAAGTAGGTGCATGACACACAGAGCTACACTGAAAATTACTGCTCATGATATTAACGGGTGCAAATGTGGTTTGTACCTGCTAAATCCCTGGCATGTGCACGTGTGACATGTGAAAAGGCTAGCTTTCAGGAGGTAGAAAGAAACACAGAGGGGAGAAAACAGGAACTGTATCTGGAAAAGTAGAGGGAGATGGGGAAAGCAATCAGGAGTGCAATGGGGCAAATGGAGGAAAAAATAGCCCAGGCAAGTAAGAAAAGAGACAAGACCTTTTTCAGATACATTAGTGAAAGAAAGACCAGGGGTGGGATTGTGAGGTTAAAAAGGGAGGGAAGGGTGTATGTGGAGGGGGACCTAGAAAAAGCAACAATCCTGAACAAATATTTGTGTTCAGTATTCACAGAAGAAGGGGAAGGAGAAAGGCCACTATTGGGTGATAGGAGCACCAATGGGAGAGAGGTGCACACCAGCCCGTTTATGGAGAAAAGAGTCCTAGAGGAACTCAGACTCTAAAAGGGGACAAGGTTATGGGCCGAATGGGATACATCCCAGAATATTTAAAAGAACTTAGGGAGCTGCTGGCAGCACCACTAACAGTCCTGTTCAACAAATCGGTAGAGACGGGGTGGTTCCAGGGGACTGGAGGAGGGCAAATGTAGTTCCTCTCCACAAAAGTGGGAACAGGGAGGAGGCTGGCAACTATAGGCCAGTCAGCCTGACCTCGGTGGTGGGAAATTAATGAAGTCACTGCTAAAGGAAAGGATTGTGATATTTCTTGAATCCAGCGGATCACTGGATCCAAGGCAACATGGCTTCATAGCTGAAAGGCCTTGTCAAACAAATCTGATATATTTCTTTGACTGGGTGACTAGGGAAATAGAGCAGGGAGAGGCGGTGAATGTGGCCTACCTAGATTTCAGCAAGGCCTTCGACACTGTCCTACATGGGAGGTTGGTAAATAAGTTTGGCAGCATGAGAGTGGGTTGCAAGGTAGTAAACTGGGTCAGAAACTGGTTGAGTGACAGGACACAGAGTGTGGTGGTAAATAGCATTCAATCCAAGGAGAGGGGAGTAACCTGTGGGGTGCCACAGGGCTCCGTGCTGGGGCCAGACCTCTTTAATTCATAAGCAACATTGTAGAGGGGCTGGAGGGGGAGGTATGCCTCTTTGCAGACAACACTAAGATCTGCAACAGGGTCGACAATCCGGGGAGGGAGGGTGTGTGGAAAAAATGAGAAAGGACCTAAACATGCTTGAGGAGTGGTCGAAAGTGTGGCAGCTAAGATTCAATGCAAAGAAGTGCAAAATCATGCATTTGGGGCACAGAAATCCAAGAGAGGAGTACAAGATGGAGGGAGAGGTACTGATGGCCACTACTCAAGAAAGGGACCCGGGAGTAATCATATCTGATGATCCAAAGGTAACCAAACAATGTGAGAAGGCTGTGGGGAGAGGCAGTGCGATACTAGGTGCACAGGGAGGGGTATCACCAGCAGAAAAAAGTAGGTGGTCATGCCACTGTGCAGATCACTAGTGAGACCTCACCTGGAGTACTGTGTTCAATTCTGGAGGCCACATCTCTGGAACGACATAGACAAAATAAAGGCAGACCAGAGAAGGGCAACAAAAATGGTGCAAGGACTGCACCAAAAGCCATATGAAGAAAGATTAGAGGATGATAGAGACATTCAAGTACCTCAGGGGTATAAACAAGGTACAGGATGGTAGCATCTTTCAGAAAAAAAGGTGTGCAAGAACAAGGGGGCATGATATGAGGGGAGAGGGGGTAGACTGAGAGGTAAAGTGAGGAAGTACTTTTTCACAGAAAGAGTAGTGGATGCTTGGAACAGCCGCCTTGCGGAGGTGGTTTGGGCAAAAACAATAGGAGAATTCAAGAATGCATGGGATAGACATAAAAATACTCTTGCAATAGGAAAGAGAGGGTAAGCCAGAGATAAACTAGAATCTGTGGTACTGCATTAGGTAGGGAAAAGGGGCAGACTAGGTGGGTCACACAGTCCTTATCTGCCATCACATTCTATTTTTCTATGACCCTGTGACCAGATAGAAATGTGGTATTGTACTGGATGAATGGCACAATGCCACACATGGTCACTAAATGAGCATACTGCCCTAAATTGTCCCAACCTCCAAAGCCCACCCATGCTTCTGTGACCTGAAGATCCAGTAGCTCCCTTCACTATGGCTCCATTTTCTGTGTCACTGGTTTAGTTGGCCTCCACCCGCTGCCATAGCCATACATGACCCTGGTAGTGTGGTGGTTCCACCCTCCCTAACAGTAGCATATATAATAAATCTGGTGGTCATATATCCTATGTGACCCTCTGGTTCTTCCTCCGGGTTCTTCTTCTTCTTTGCTTTGTAACCCCCTACTTCTCCCCCCTCTCTCCTCAGCCTGGTATCCCTCCCCACTCCTCACACCCCTTGAATTCCACTTTTATACTTGTACCCCTTCTTACCCCTCCTTATAAAATCATTGTTACGCTTTGCATATTCCTTCTACACCATATTGTATATATTGTCCATTTTGCATATATTGTATATCATATGTAAATATTGTATGTAACTGCAATTTTTATCTTTTACTGTTACTGCTCCCTTTCCAGTATGTTCTGTGCATTGTTGTTTATTCTCTCAATTTTCCTGTTTTATTTTTGTAACACTTTGTTCATTTGTTATGTTACTGTGCCCAGGTCCACCTTGCAAATGAGTTCCTCTCAATGGTGTTTCACTTGGTAAAATAAAGTTTGATTGATTGATTGATTGATGTGGTCTCCCCACCTATGAGGCTTACTGCCTCCTACTTCTATCAGGCAGTAAACGGTTGAGGTGTACATGCATACTCTCAAGATTGCGGGGGTGTGATGCAGCAGTCCATTTGCATAGTGATTCACACTCACACCCATTCACAGTTTCTTTGGTTGGTGTTCAAGAAAAGATTGCAATCCTCATTGAGCATGGCTGATAGAGGTTATAAGTGCAGTGTTGGCACTACATGATCACAAAGTCCACTTAGTGCCTGCTGGAGAAACTGATAATGATTCCCCTGCTGTAAACAGGGACTTAGGAGTCCAAGCGCTCTATTCTGAAAAACAGAGACTGATAATAATGTAATAACATACATAGTAACATAGTACTGTGAAGACAGAGGGACTCAGGGTTAATATTGTTTATCCCTCCTGCAGCGCAGCAGTAACTAAACCCAATTTAAGCATGGACATACCGTCAAGCTTATCAGTTGGAATGCTACCCATACACATGCTGTGCAACCTTCAATACAGTTCTCCCTCAGGAATCTGTTTACTTATGCTTTGAAAGCCTGAACAGAGCACCTGCCCCCTAAGGGAGCACACATATGAACATATGAAAATGCCAGCAGAAACAGGCCATTTTGGTCTATCTAGTCTGTCTGAGTGTGCAGCTCTCAGACTAATTTACTGGAGCTCCCCCCCCCTTTTCCACATAGACTCTTCCTCCCTCCCTCCCCCTCTCATCCCCCCTACCCATCTTTCCACTTGTTTTGACTCTGCCTTTCACTCTGTCCCAACCCTTTTTAAAGCAGTCCACTTTTTACAATGATACCACCTCCTTCTCTGGCAGTTCGTTCTACTTGGACACCGCTCTCTCTGTGAAAAAGTGCTTTCTCATTTCCCCTTTTGAATCTTTCCAACCCTAATTTTAGACTGTGCCCCCTAGTGGACCCATTCCCCCTGAGATTGAATATGCCATCCATACCAACCTTGTTTATACCTTTAAGGTACCTGATGGTTTTGATCATGTCCCCCTTCTCTCTTCTGTCTTCCAGGGAGTACATGTTGAGCTCCTGTAGCCTCTCCTCATAGGGTTTGTTCGGCAGGCCCTGGATCATCATAGTTGCCCTACACTGCACCCCCTCCAGTAATTTGATGTCCTTTTTCAGATATGTGCACCAGAACTGCATATAGTACTCCAAGTGCGATCTCACTAAGGACCTGTACAATGGCAGAATGACTTCCCCTTTCCTAGAGGTGATTCCTCTGGCGATGCATCCCAGCATCCTGTTGGCTTTGGCTGCTGCTTTACGGAAATGTGCGGAGTGTCTCAGGTCCCTTGTGATGATTACCCCTAGATCCTTTTCCTCCTCAGAACTGGACACTTCTACCCTGCCCAACCAGTAACTGACCCCCTGGGTTTTTAGCTCCCAGGTGCACAACCTTGTACTTCTTGGTGTTGAACCCCAGTTGACAGACGCCCAACCACTTTGCAAGCCTAGCCAGGTCCTCCCTGAGTTCCTGTCTCCCCTCCTCTGTGTCTTCTCTCCCACAGAGCTTCATGTTGTCTGTGAATAGGCAGATTTTACCTTTGATCCCATCTGCTATGTCACCAATAAAGATATTAAACAACACTGGGCCAAGCACTCAGCCCTGTGAGACCCCACTGGTTACAGGTCTAGGCTTCAGTTTCAGTGCACACAAGAAAACAGCCTCAGACTTTAAATATTGTGTAATCAGGTGGTAAAATATCACAGTTCTTTATTATCAAAGCTGGACAAGCACACATGAGGTAAACAGCATACAGAGATCAGGGGTGTCTGGTCTGAGCTCTCCAGGTATGCCTGCATACTCTGTATACTGTTTGCCTCATGTACTTGTCCATCTTTGATAATGAAGTACTGTGATATTTTATTACGTGATCACACAATATTTAAAGTTTGAGGCTATTTTCTTGTGTGCACTGGAATTATGTGCTTCCTTTCTGGTTTAAAATTAGCAGCACTAGTGGGATCCATTACATGTGCTTGTAGAACTTTCACCCTATGGCCCTGTACTGGACTGTCTCGATCGCTTCATACTCCTTACCATGCTGCAATAACCAGCAGTTATACAGGAGTAGTCTAACCAAAGACTTGTACAGGTAGAGGATCCCCTTCCTTGATCTGGTCCTTACACACCCCCCCCCAATGCATCCCAGCATTGCTACGGACCTCTTAATTGGAGCAGCACATTGTCGTTCAGGCTTCAGATTACTGTCTGTAATTACCCCATGATCTTTTTCCTTGGTTGAGCTGTTCACTGTTTATCTATTCATGTATTTGATATTACTCCAACTGACACAATCACAGGAGCTATAGCATCTCGTTTTCATGGCGGTCCCAGGAAGGATAGCAGCAGTCAACAGGTTAACTCATTGCCTTCACAGGAGCTCTCTGAAGGTGCACCTCTTGTCTCCTGTATACCATTAACAGTGAATCCTGGGCCTTTCTAAGCAAAATTAAGCCGTAGTCAGCATGCCGCAAACAAATGCTAATAGCTCATGAACTGTAAGTGCTAGACACAAAGTATGAGTGGCAAAGTTGTTCAGCTCAAAATTACCTTTCACACGGTGATATGCAAGTAATAATAAGTAATGTATTTTTTTTTCTATGCTGGTTGAAACAGCAAATAAATTTTTTTTTTCACTGAAAAAGACAACATAAGCTGTTTTTTGTTGGGAAATATGTAACATAGCAACACCAAATTAAGCATCCAGACACTAGATATAGTTTTAATATTATGTTTGTAAAAAAAAAACTATCTTTGTAGTATGAAACATCATTTTCCCCATTTTTGTCAAGGTGTTTTGGTGAGGTTTGAGGGACGAATCTCAACCATATACACCATACCATGAACAAATGTGTATAACTCCTAAAGTATACATGATACACACAACATATCAGTGGCAAAATTACCTTCCCAACGGTGCTATGCAAGCAATTGTAATCAATTCAGTTTTTGTTTTATACTGGCTGAGATACCCAAAAAGTGTGTTTTATTCAAGGTGCTCAGATGAGTCTTGATGGACAAAATTTCAGCAATACACATCATACCATAAACAAATGTAAATAATTCCTAAAGTACACATGATAGACACAAAATATCAGTGGCAAAGTTGTTCAGCACAAAATTACCTTTCCAATGGTGCTATGCAATCAAATATATATTATATTGTATTGTATTATATATTAAAATATATAAGTGACATCTCCAGATGTTGCCAGGGCACACAGGAAGTCAGTAACTAACTTCTGTAGTCATTCTCGGACACACCAGTGCATTTTACTGCTGACTACAGGTGTCTGCTAGGAGACAATGAGTTAACATAGTCCTGCAAGAATAGTTACATACAGACTAAAATACATGCAGGAAATACAAACTCTAAAGGTATGCACACCACAACAGTAATCAAAACAACCAAACAAAGTGGGTTCACTAAAAACATAGAGCACAACATGATCATGTTCAGGTACATGAGGATTCAGGACCAAAACAAATACAGTGAGTTCTAAGTTGGCTGGAAAGACTAGACTTGAACATTTGCAAGCTAGAAGCATACATCAGTGATAGAGGTAGTTTGTTCCAGGTGTCTGGTGTTGCAAATGCAAAAGGCTTTCTACCAAATTCATTCATCCTGGGAACTGAGAAGGTAAATGCTGCTGTTGAATGGAATGAACAGGCAGTGCTTGACTACATGAGGAGTGGCAGGAGATACTCAAGGGAGTTTCCTTGTGCACAGTCGTACAACAAAGAAACCCAGTGTTATTCACGTCTGCTTGAGGGACTAGTCCAGTTAAGCTGGTCATATAGCAAACAATTGTAGTCAGACCATTCGTAGGAGAGCATGAACCTGCACATCTTGTTGTACCATGTTGTTGATCCAGGGGCAGCAGAGTGTTTTTGTTTATGCAGCAGTATATGATGTCTCCATAGTCAATGGAAGGGAGCAGGAATTAGGAGACTACCAGCATTGAGACAGCATTTAGACCCTGTACAGAAAGTTGAGCTTTGGCCCCACAGTCAATAAGATGTGATCAACATGCCTACTATATTGCCGCTGGATTCAATTAATTTTTTACCGATCTCCACAAATACACTTTGCTCTTTCCCAACTCATCTGTACTTCTCTCAGCCCCACTATCTCCTGGTGACACTGGGGCTCGACCCGCATTCCATCTGAAGTTGGCTTCCCTCAATGAGGTCCATCAGCTCCTTGCTAAGCTGAAACCTGATAGCTCACCAGGTCATGATAGCCTTGAGACTAAGTTTCTCAAGTTGGGAGCTCCTGCCCTTGCCCGTACTCTTTGTGATCTGTTCAACCGATCCTACCTATCAAGCACTGTCCCAGACAAATGGAAGGTTGCCATGGTGGTGCCTGTTTATAAGGGTGGGCCTAACACTGTTGCTGAACATTTTAGACCCATCTCAATCCTCTGTCTGTTGGCAAAAATCCAGGCATGTATCATTTACGATCACCTCCAGAACTACCTGGAACATCATAACCTGCTATCCCCCTACCAGAATGGGTTCAGAAAGAACCATAGTACACTCACTGCCTTAATCAAAGTCACTTCTGATCTGCTCCAGGCTAAGGACCAGGACTTTACCACTGGCGCCATCTTCGTTGACCTCACAAAGGCATTTCACCTGCTTAACCATGGTCTCCTACTTCAGCAGCTACAAGTTCTTGGCCTTGACGCCAGTGCCTTAGTGTGAGTCCAAAGTTATTTCACCTGCCACTAACAAAGGGTCAAGTGGGCTGGTTCTCTTGCAGGCCTTAGACCAATACCTCATGGGATTCCGCAGGGTTCTATACTGGGCCCACTGCTGTTCTCCCTATTTATTAATGATCTACCAAATAACTGTGGAGGGGTTTCCGTGCACCTCTGTGCAGATGATGCAGTCATCTATTGTTCCTCTTCTAATGTCAAGTGGATCAATGGTATGCTAGCATCTGACTTCGCTGCTCTCAAAAGGATGGTTTATATGAAATCATCTTGTTCTTAACACCAAGAAAACAAAAAGTATGCTATCCTTCCATCCACTCTCTTCCTCCTCTAACCTCCCCCCTCTCAAGATTACTTCCCTCAGTGGTGATGCCCTTGAACTTATCCATATCTTTAAATACTTGGACATCACCTTGCATACCTTGCTATCCCTTAATGCTCATGTCTCCATCCTAATCAAATCTCTGAACCAAAAGCTAGGCCTTCTCTATCATATCTGACCCCTTCCTCACCTTAGCCTCTTGTCATAAGATTGCATCTTCCTCTCTTCTCCCACTTCTATCTTATAGTGCTCCACTTCTGCTCACAACTAACAATACTACCTTATCGCTCCTCAAACAGGCTTACCATAGGGTGGGTAGGTTTGCCTGGGGGTCAACACCCATCACCACCACTGTGATGTCCTCTCTTCTCTGTGTTGGTTATCATATGAATCTAAACTAAGGTATGCCACTCTGAGTTTTCTGCACAAGCTGGTCCATAAACATACTCCTCCTTGCCTCAGTGAGTCTATTCATCTAAGACAACCTCAATGAACCCTGAGATCTGCTCCCCTCCCTCTCATAATGCCCAAACCACGGTTACCTGTGGCCCGTAAATCATTCACCTATGCAGCTGTGTCTGACTGGAACTCCCTTCCTCCCTCCATTCTGTCATGCTACACCCTTCCTAAATTCCAATCCAGCTTACTTTCTTTTCTCTCTGACTCTACAGCTTGCTTCTGCTTCCAGTGATATTAAACCTCAACCCCAACAGCTCTGTCTATTTTATCTTATTTATTTTATTTATTTAATTCATATATTGGATTTACAACCTTTGAGTCAAAGACTCATTTACAAAGGCACCTCGTCGCAGGGAGGGGAACAATCAATTCATGAGACAGGACAGTGGGGAACAGTACAGATGAGATACATGCAGCATACATAACAGAATATTCAAAGACCAAATAAACATAGGCAATTGCAGAACAGCACACAACAATAAGTCATTGGGGATCCCAGTGGGTCACACAGGATACAGTGTGTGGTATACAGATTGAGACCAGGCAAATTGAGAGAGCAGTTGTATACGTAATACTATAAGAACTGGTTGGTTTGAAAGGCACTCACGGGAAGCCCTATAATAGGCATATGCAGCTCCGAGTGCTAATGAGGTGTTTGTGTAGGGCAGCTTTGAAGTGGCCAATTTTGGGGGCGTTTGTGATGTGCGTGGGGAGGGAGTTATACCAGGACAGTGCTCTGTGAGGAAAGGACCTTTGGGCGGGTGAGGTCCTGGCTCAAGGCACCTGGAATGTGGCTTTGGTAGCATTACGGGTGTTGACCGAGTGGGAGGCCCGTAGAAGCGGTGCAGTGACTCCTGGGGGGCATAGCCCAAGTAGAGCCTTTTTAGCCAGTATGCAGGTGTGATATTGCAGACGTTCTTCAAGATTGCGTATGTTAGAAGTGGAGTAGAGTTGGCATGTGTGAGTTCTGCTTGGGGCACCAGTCAGGAGCCTGCAGACTTTGTTGATAGAGGTCTGAATTTTGGTGAGGGCAGTGGGGTCCGCGACTGCATAGGCGGGGAGTCCATAGTCAACCAATGACAGGATGGAGGAAGTGATAGCCAGCCATAGGGTGAACTCAGGGAGGCAGTCTTTGTGGCGGTAGAGGAGTCCAATCTGGACATTCATGGCAGAGGTCAAAGCACTGACATGGGCATGGAAGGAGAAAGCTGAGTCGAAGGTGATGCCCAGGTATTTGTATGTAGATACCTGCTCAAGGGGGTGGAGGGTACTGGGAAGGATGCAAAGGGGAGCATTTTTGGAGTTACTTTGTCGATGTGCAAAGATCATAGATTTTTTTTTCTTGAGGTTCAGAACTAGGCGATGGTTGAAGAACCATTTTTCAGATTGGCTGAAGGAGAGTTGCAGGGAGCTCTGGAGAGTGAGTGGGTTGGGATGTGAGGTGACTAGGACTGCATCGTCGGCGCATAGTAGCAGTTTGCCTGTGCAGGAGTTGGGAAGGGTGTTTATGAAGAGACTGAACGATGTAGGGCCCGGAATGGAGCCTTGCGGGACTCCGGAGTGTACAGACAGTGCAGTAGATAGGTTGCCATTTAACTTGACCTGTTGGGATCTATCACAGAGGTAGCTGGAGAACCAGGCCAAAGGGCCAGATGAGAGTCCCAACTTATGGAGGGTGTCAAGCATTAACGGGTGATTTACAGTGTCGAAGGCCTTGGCCAGGTCAATGAACACTGCCCCAGCAGTCTCCCTGGTGTCTAGTGCTGAGTGTATATGGTGGGAAAATTCCAGTAGAGCTGTGGTGGTGCTGTGACCAGGGTGGAAGCCATGCTGTTCTGGGCACAAAATGTTGTATTTGGATAGGTAATCCACAAGTTGCGTGGATACTATTTTCTCCAGAGCCTTGGGGGGGGGATGGAGATAGGTCTGTAGTTGTTAGGTTCTGTGCGGTCTCCATTTTTATGGATGGGGTGATTTCAGCCTGTTTCCATGCACTCGGGAATTGGCCGAGGCACAGGGAATGATTAAGAAGGTCCGTGAGGGGGGCTAGCATGACATCCATTGTTAAGCGGAGTATCCTGGAGTCAAGGGGGTCACAGTTCGGGTTGTGGGAGGAGAGGGCTTTTAGGAGGATCGGTTTTGCGTCATGGGGGGAGATAGCTCTAAAGAGAAAAGGGGCGAGAAATTGCTGGGTTGTTGGTTACCGATGAGGTCAAGAAGGGCCGGAAGGACTGCACTTAGGTTCGGAAAAAGTTGTGTTAAGGCAGTTGGCAATACGGGATGGGTCAGTATTAATTATGCCATTTAGAACCATCTGAGAGGGAGGAGGGGAGCGGGTTGTCCCGTTTAACTCCTTCATGTTATCCCAGAAGGTTCGGGCAGAGCCCCAGGAGGAGGTCAAGGTGGATTGATAGTAGTTGGCTTTGGCTTGTCTTATGGCCCAGGTGCACTGGTTGCGAGCTGTATTATAGGCTTGCCTGTCTGCTAACCTGCCAGTCTCGACAGCAATGTGCCATAGGTTATCACGCTGCTTCAATTGTTGGATCAGGAAGGGGGAAATCCAGGCAGCAGTGTGTCTTTTAGTACGGGTGTTGGTGACAGGGGCAAAGATGTCACAGGCCTTACAAAAGGCACTGGTGAGGAAGGCTAGGGCGGTGTCTATATCCGTTGTGAGGGAGATCGGTGACCAGTCAAGCTGGGAAAGGTGCTGCTTAAGCTTGTTTAGTCCTCCGGGCAGAAGCATCGATGGGGGGTGGTTTTGTGAGCAGGTTTGCGCGTGGGGGAGGACCAGAGGCAGAGAATAGGGGAATGGTCACTGAGGGAGTTTGCTAGGACTTTAACATCCATTACTTTGTGTAGGCTGTTAGAGAGCACGATGTCTAGTAGGGAGCTGGTCCCACTTGATTGGTTAAATCTGGTGGGTCGAGTTACTAATTGGGATAGGTCAAGGGCTGTGAAGTCGTCCTTAATTTGTGTTGAAGTGGGGCCAAACCAGTTGATGTTGAGGTCTCCTAGGATGAGCTGTTCAGCCTTGTGTGGCAGGGTAGTGAGATAGTCTGTGAGGGAGCGGATTGCTAGGCTTTGCTCTCGTGGGGGTACATAGGCTGTTGTGAGGTAAAGAGGACCATGGCCTGGGTCAGGGGTAATTTTTAAGGTGATGGCTTGTGCCCCATGGTCGAGTTTGGGGGCTGGTAGAGCATAACCCAGGAAGGAATTACTTAGGTAGACAGCGCATCCACCGCCACGCTTATTCACGTGATCTTCTCTAAAGAGGGTGAAGACAGGGAAGAAGACAGCCGAGTCTGGGATCGAGTGCTAGAGCCAGGTCTCCACTATGGCAAGAATGTCGGGCTTATGTTGAGAGACCCAACATTGGAGTGCAGCAGTCTTTCTTGGGAGACTGCAGATATTCATGGAGGCAATGTGGAGTCCATGTCCTGTGGGGGGCGATGTAGCAGGTCCTGGTCCGGGGTTGGGGTGGACAGTCCCAGTGAGCAGGAGGAGTAGGATGATGAGTCGGAGAAAAGGACTACGGCAGTAGCGGTAGGGATGCTTTGGCCGATGCGAGGATCTGGGGGGGGCAGTGCAGGGGATGGGTAGGGAGATAAGGATGGGTAGAGCTAGGACAGAGAGATACCACCAACCACTATGGGCTGTGGGGGGTAAGGGCACCGGAGGGGGGTGTGATGGGGCGGTTGGGTGATCCAGCGTGTGTGGAGTGCTGATGGTGAACGGAGGGTAGATGGGGGAGTTTGGGGCAGTGGAGGCGTGAGATGCTGGCATATGTGCATATACAAGGGTGTTAGAGAGATTTTTGGCAGCGATTTTTGGGGGGGGGATAGGATAGTGAGGAGCAATGTGAGTATACTAAGACCTAAATGAGACATATTGCTGTATAAGATAGATGAGATAGATGAAGGGGGATTGTTTTTGTAAGCAGGATCCCCCTAGTGTTCAGCGGATATAACCTGCAGGTGGAAAAGTGGGCTGATTGGTTCTGCAGCCTCACGTGACACCGTCTATAAAATACAAAGCCGACCAAGGGTGGAGGTGGGGGCGGTGGGGAGCTGGCACGTAGTGCTGGCGGGGTCAAAACAACGCGCCTGAAATGATGGTCTGAAAGCCTTTCAGCTCCCACAGCCACGTACCTGGGAGTCCGGGGGGGGGTCGGCGAGTCCCTTTTGGATCCTGCGGGGAGGGCGGGCAGCTTCCTCCGGCCCTCGCGACCCTCTCTGGCACTGACTGTTGAAGGAGAGAGGAAACAACTATAAATACAGTGCAACAGTAGGAGGCGGGGCAGGTAAGACAATGAAACGGCTTTTAGTAGCAGTCACGATCAGAAATGGCTTTCCTAGTGCTTAATTACACTACCTGACTAAACAGCAATGTTATTCAACAGAATGAGCCACAACATATCATCAACAGTGCTACCTGACTAAACAGCAATATTATTCACAGAATGAGCCACAACATATCATCAACAGTGCTGCACAGATGTTTTTTTTTTTTTCTCAAAACGGCAGTTTGTCCATTGGCGCCAAATTTAAACTGAACAACGCGCCTAAAATGATGGTCTGAAAGCCTTTCAGCTCCCGCAGCCGCGTATCTGGGAGTCCGGGGGTGGGGTTCGGCGAGTCCCTTTCGGATCCTGTGGGGAGGGTGGGCAGCTTCCTCCGGCCCTCGCGACCCTCTCTGGCACTGACTGGGAGTCCGGGGGTTCTCGAGTCCCTTTGATCCTGTGGAGAGGGCGGGCAGCTTCCTCCGGCCCTCAGCACCTCTCTGGCACTGACTGGGAGTCCGGGGGGGGGTTCTGCGAGTCCCTTTTGGATCCTGTGGGGAGGGTGGGCAGCTTCCTCCGGCCCTCGCGACCCTCTCTGGCACTGACTGTTGAAGGAGAGAGGAAACAACTATAAATACGTTTCTTGACCTTGCTCTTCCTTCAACCCTGGCTTCTTACCTTGCCTTCTGTGCCTCACTTATAAACATAACTGCTATTTGTTAGCCCTCTTGTATCTGATATATTAACTAACAATTATATATTGTAGTGCACTCTCTTGAATGTGTCATATACTTGTCGCACTACTGTGTAACCTACCTGCTTGTTATCTCATATAGCTGTGGTTGTATGTCTGTATCATAATCCTGTGGATCACTGAATGCTGTATATTAATTTTTCCATTGTAATTGTCATTGCCTTGTTAAGCACTGTACTGTATACATACTGCACCCCTGAGTCGCCCCTGAAAAAGGGAGTGCAATTGTCTCAGTGGACTTACCCGGTTACCAAAACTCAAATAAAATAAATTAAATAAATAAAATAATATGTAAATGATGCATCAAGCTAAATTCCTAGACATTTAAATACAGTGACTTGCTCAACAGAGTTGCCATCTGATGTCATGATTGCAAGTCAATCAGCTGAATGAGTTAGCAAGTTCCAGGATCCAAACACCATAGACTTTGTTTTGGCTGCATTAAGGATCAGGCGGTTGTTGATAAACCAAGAGCAGATTGCACTGAAATCAGATTTTTTTAATTACAAATATTTTCTCTCTGTGTAAATTTTTTTTGTACTCGTGAAAGGTACTGGATTGACATCACTGGAAGGTGAAGTCTTCTGCTTATCCACATGACAGGTACAGCACAGGAAATCACAGTGCAAGCATCTGCCCACTGCCCTGCCAATGTGCCTCAGTCATGCTATAGACAGACCACCATATAGGTGAGAGTATAGTTCAGATTCCATGCCCATTCCTTGGCCTTTCATGTGAGACTACCAACAAGGGTGCCAATTAGTGTCACTTGTTGTTGGTTTTGTGATGTGGACACCTGCCTTCTGGGAACTGGACTGAGACCACCATAGCTCACAGAAACATAGAAACAGAATTTGATGACAGATAAGGACCACTTGGCCCACCGAGTCTGCCCATTTTCCCTACCTGTCTCATATACCACAGATCCTAAATGATCTGTGGCTTACCCTCTCTTTCCTTTCACTAGAGTTCCCTTATGTCTGTCCCATGCATTTTTGAATTCCCCTACCGTTTTTGCCCCCACAACCTCTGCCGGGAGGTTGTTTCATGGATCTGCCACACTTTTTGTGAAAAAATACTTTCTCATGTTACCCCTGAGTCTACCCTCCCCCTATTCTCATATCATGGCCCCTTGTTCTTGAACATCTTCTTTTATGAAATATGCTTCCCTTTTGTACCTTATTTAGACCCATGAGGTTTTGAAAGTCTTTATCATATCCCCCCTCTCTCTCCTCTCATCCAGGAAATACATATTGACATCCTCCAATCTCTCCTCCTCACATGACTTCTGGTGCAGCCACCACACCATTTTTGTCACCCTTCTCTGAACTGCTTCTACTCTATGTCCTTCTGGAGATGCAGCCTCCAGAACTGGACACAGTACTCTAGATGAGGTCTCACCAATGTTTTATACAGTGGTATCACCACATCCTTCCTTCTGCTAGAGATACCTCTCGCTATGCGCCCTAGCATTCCATGGGTTCTCCTCACAGCCTTCTCACATTGTTTGGTAACCTTCAGGTCATCAGATATGATTATTCCAAGGTCCCTTTCTTGTTTGGTAGCCGTTGGTACCTCCCACCCCTCATCATGTACTCTTCCCATGCATTTCCATGCCCCAAGTGCATGATCTTGCACTTGTTTGTATTGAATCTTAGCTGCCACGTCCTTGACTCATTTCACATAGGCCACTGAACAACCCTCAGGTGATAATGGCTTTTGGCCACCACCAACCTGTGCTGGATTTGAACCACTGACCTGGAGGTGAAAGGCTCCTTAACCCACTACCAATCCACTGAGCTATTCAGTTCCTTAATTGAAATCAGACTGGAGTACCGGACTAGCTTCAGACATTGTCTTTGCACTGTAGTACAGTATCATCTGTATGCATACGTAGAATGGCAACTCCCACTGTGTTTTAGGAGGTCGTTAACAATAATGGACAACAGCAAAAAACTAAAGGCCGAGCCTTAAGGAACCCCAAGATTTAAGACAGCAAGGTCTAAATTAATGCCTTGTGTGGACATTTGCAAGGTATGGTTATTCAGGTAGTTGTTGAAACATTTGATAGCTGGTTGTCTGAGACCTAATGTCCTGAGCTAGAGAAGGAGTACTGCATGATCCACCAAGTTGGAAGCTTTGGAGAGGTCCACAATGATTGTTCCAGTGAGGAGATCATTATCCATGGCTATGTGGAGATTATTCATGATTTTGAGCAATGTAGATGTGGTGGAATATCTCTTCCTGAAGTCAGATTGCACAGTTGAACCCATATTATGGAACATCTAGGCAGATTCTAATTGTTAAAGCAGAATCAATTGGTATCCCATGATAAGGGCACTCGCTATTGAGCGCACACAAAAAGGGTGACTCAATAGTGAATCCTTATCAGACGGCTACTGGGTGGGGGGGGCGACTGCAGGTATAGTGACATCCTGCCCCTATATATACACGTGCAGGGGGGGAGCGAGCACAGCAGAAGGGGAGGGAGGGTTTGTGTGTGGCTAGTTGCGGCATGGCGCTGAGCTGCCCTGGCGTGGATGGGTGGATCGCAGGCTGCATTTAGGATGCCGGGTTCGGTCTGGGCGCGTAATATTTTGTTGCAGTTCGCCTGAAAAATTTTTTTTTTAATTTGTACCCTCCCCGGACATGCACCTCTCGAGTTGAGAATCCTTTAGTGGGGGTGGGGGCACAGACCTCTACATAAACATAGAAAATGCAAGTCCCCAGTGCTGCTTTACTGTGCACTGGTGTGTACATCAGTGAAATTGATTTTCGACGATGTACATTCGCCGTAACGGCGATCGCCTTTGTGTGATCACCATTATCACATAAATCCAATCAATTTGGGTTCACTCAGAGGAGCTCAACAGTCCTTTTCTATCTAATGTGTTGGTCCTTTTGAGTAACAAAGGAGTAAGATGGGGGGGGGTCACATGATGACTTTGCAGGGATGGCAGCTCCATGGATTAGCTCCCGCCTCAGCTACTCTATTTTACATATTTAAACTGCTTAACCACCATATCTACTACTAGAAACTACTGTCATGTACTTCTAATGCCTCCTAGTCTACTCGAGGTGAAGTATTCAGCATTCGGGCTTTGTTTCCAGCTCTCTACCCTGCTGATATGATGGAGTTGGAGATGCACTAGGCCCCACCACTACACACATTACCTCAGACTCTGGAAAAGGCCCCAAAATGCTCTAAAGGCCATCCTGGCACCACCGCAAAATCTAACACATTATCTACGACTCAGTTGGCTTTAGCACCACTTATGGAGCAAAAATTTATGGAAGAATTACAACCATTCAAGACGGGATTACAGGAAATAACTGCTGAGCTTAAATCAATGCAAAGGGATCTAGCAGACACCACGAGAGCTATTACAGATGTGGCAGCCCATACTACATCTCTAGAGGGGTGGCAAGATAAGATCAACCCCGAGTTGAGCTCTCTTAAACAAAAGCTTCATAAGATGGAATCGAGGCTGGAGGATCTGGAAGGCTGAAGCCTCCGCAACAACATAGTAGTCTTCGGCCTTCCAGAGGACACAGAAGGGGCCACGCCAATTTTATTTCTGCAGAAGATGTTAACAAAGATTGCTGAGCCCTCTCCCAACAACACCACATACATCATCGAGAGGGCCCACCATTCATTAAGGCCAAAACCTGCAGCTGACCACCCTCCCAGGCCTCTAATTCTAAAATTTATTAATTACCTGGATAACGTGCATGTGCTGAGCAAAGTCAGAGATCTGAAGGAGATTCTTTGGGAAGGCAAATGACTGCAATTTGCCCAGGATCTTCTTGTACGCAACCAGACAATGGCGAGCAGCGTACCACCCCATGGTCACGAAGTTGATTGCTGCAGGTATCAGGTACAAAGTAGTGTACCCTTCTTGACTTTCGGTACTGAATAATGGCACTTGGCAAAACTTCGAGTCTGCTGAACAGGCCTGACCTGCTCTACAAGCAATGTTTCCAGACCGTTTCAGTGATCATTGAAACTTGTCACTAGAGGGCTCTCTTTGTCATACTGTCAGCCACATGATAGTGTGAATCATTGTCTGCACGATGTATCTGTTGGATTCTCTGTTCCCCACTACAGGCCAGCATTACCCCCTGATGTGGCCAACATTGGGACTCTTGGTATTTTGACTCTTATGACCTTTTTCTGGATTCCTCCCTACTCCATACTACCTCCATTGTTGTTTTATTTTCCTGGCCCTTACTTACGGATTTTCTAAGACCTGCACAGCACTCATCTTTGGACACTTCAATACCAGAGGGCCGCTGGAGGATTAACTGTCATAATACTCTGGAGGGACTACCATTACTGAGTGATTTATCTAGACCTTATGGTCACAAGATCTGCTGGCATGTTAACTCTGATATTGTTTGGAAATGTTTTTTTCTTTTTTTTTTCCTGATGACAACCCTTTGCTCCTCCAAGTTTTGCACTATGAATAGGTGCCCATAAACACAAAGAAGGATTGGGGGAGGAGAGATTAAGAAAGTAGAATACCACTCATTATCTTTTGTGGTAATGGCATAGATTTTGCAGTAGTATTAGCCGAGGGTTGGGGCAGGGGGCAGGAATGTGGTCTAATCTGCTGCCTGGGCAGAGCATTGTGTACCATAGTAAGGGGAGGGGGTACCCACAATAGCTTCCGGGGCTTTAGGTTACACCTTGTTTCTCAGTACTGTTACCATGGGGCTACAGCTGGGTATAGCAGTACAAGCTACTCGAGAAGGTCGATCCCTAAGGGTACTGATTCCAATGTTGTGGGTAGGGACTTTCTGGGATATGGTGGGGGGATTTACTAGGTCATACTAACTGGAGGGTCACTTTATTATCTTCTTGACTCTAACTATGTTGCTACGATTAAGGGATTATACATAGTTGGGCTTTGGGGGGGGGTATCTGTCAGGGACTATTCCCCGGGGTTTCACTATATAGGGATATCACCTCTTGAGAATACCCTGCCTGCAGTTTGGGCATATTTTGTTGGGGTATGGGGTTATGGGGTTGGAGTGCACACCATCATGGGGATAATACAGTGTTATGAGAGAATGGTTGGAACTCATTTAGATAGTATTGACCTGAGAGTTGTTATTCTATTCTACATTGGTCATGACTGGCAGTGTCAGATTTTGTTCGTGGAATGTAAAGGGTGCCCAATCTCCCACCAAAAGGGCTAAAATACTCTTACATCTACGTAAGCTGGACATAGATGTCTCCTGTCTTCAGGAAACCCATCTGCCCCTTCTCAGGTTCTCCAGCTCAGGAGATCCTAGGTGGGTCAAGCATTTGGGACAGGTGTGGATACCTGCAAAGATGGAGTAGCCATCTTGGTGGCCGCAGTCGCCCATTTCGGCTACTGGACACCATCATAAATAATCAAAAGCAGGTTATCATTCTCAGAGCCTTGTTAGGCTACTCAGACATAGTTCTTGGATCCATTTATGGACCAGTAACAGATGATTCTCAGTTTTTCACATCTCTTATGACTTGTTTGGTTCCCTGGTCCTCTCTCCCTGTACTATTAGGAGGTGACTGGAATCTGGCATACTGTAACATTATGGACTGTTCCAGAACCTCCAATCCCTCTCTCTCATCAACACAACTTGTCTTCAGGGAATTGATGGATTCAGTGGGTCTTATCGACTCTTGGAGAGCGCTTTTTACCTCTCAGAAGGAATACTCATTCCATTCTATTGCCCATAACTCATTTTCCTATATCTATTACTTCTTGTTGGGAACTGGACACCTTCCAGTAGTTTTGTCCTATACCTATTTATCTAAAGTTATATCTGGCCATCATCCTATTCTACTAAATTGGTGCCTGGGCCCTCCCATTAATCGGGATGAAGTATGGAGACTCTAGCTGGCCCATGGGTGCAGCAGTTGGATTTACGCTTGCAACGCCAGCGACTCAGGTTCAGGAGCAGACTCGGGTCACTGGAGGGCCAGCCAGGGGGAAGAAGGCTTGAGCGTCCCATGACTGCTTGCCTTCTCCGGGGGAGGGATGGGGCCAAGGCCCACAGTTTGCCTGACCCCAAGCAGAGGCTCGGGGTACAGCAAGTCCTGCTTGCAGGAAGGGCCGGCCAAAGAAGTGTGGTGGATGTTGGCACACAGTGCCTTGACATCAGGGTGCATACCACACGTAGGGCAGGAAGAAAGGAAAATGCCTCTCATCACCGGAAAGATGGATCACAGGAGCATGCCCTCTATGTGTCATCACCCACCTGGCCACCTTGACCGACACCACTAGAAGTACGGGGTGTCTGGGTCCCACCTCATCCCCATCCAGGGGCCAAATCTGCAGCTCCATGGGGATCAAGGACATACCAAGGTAGGGTGGCTGACAGAGGGATGACTCCTAGGTGACACTGAAGGGTCAGAAATGTGAGGATGCAGGAGGGGATAAATAGAACATTTAAAAAAAAAACATTATGGAGACTCAATAGTCAACTATTGAAGTCTGACTACATAATTTCCCACCTCAATTCTTTTCTCTGTACTTTCCTTAGCAATAACTCATCTACCATGTCCAAACTTGATATCCTCTGGGGAGCATTGAAATGTACTATAAGGGACAAAATTATTCATCTGGCTACTTTCAGGAAAAAGATCACTACAAGAGTTATTTCTGACCTTCTACAAGAAATCCAGCTGTTGGAATTACTGTATCTCTTTCTGCTCAGCCCACTTCCACTGAACTTAATAACCTCGAAATTCTCCAAGCTCGATATAATACTTCACTGGCAGACAAGGCAGAACATCTTCTTCAGCATTCCAAAATTCATTATTTCAATCGGGGGACAAGGCCAGTAAACTATTGGCTCCCGTCTCAGGGCCCAAGTAGCTGATAGAATTGTTCCCTCCATTTGTAACTCAGCTGGTAATACAGTTACTTCCCCCAAGGACATTGTGAACTGTTTTCAGGATTATTACCAGACATTATACTCCCGGTCCATTTGTAATTTTAAACCAGAACTTGTTGATCAATTTCTGCAGGGCATCCAACTCCCACAACTTGGAAGACAGCAAGTGGCCATTTTGCAAGCCTCTCTCTCAATTGCAGAAATTAAGTCTGCAATTGATGCTTTATCTATAAAGAAGACCCCTGGCCCTGACGGCTTCCCCAGCAAGTTCTATAAAACCTTTAAAGAACTGCTGGCACCCTTTCTCCTAAATACCTACAATTATATCTATGAGCATGGTTTAACAGATCACTCCCTCACTGCAACCACAATAGTAGTTCCTCTAAACCTGGGAGAGATCCACTTACGGTCTCCAACTACCGACCCATTTCCCTGATTAATGTCGACCTTAAAATCTTAGCTAAAGTCTTAGCAAATTGTCTCTCTCAGGTCTGGCACAGTCTCATATGTCCAGAACAGGTGGGCTTCATGGCAGGCAAGTTCTCTGCTGATCATCTGCTTAAGTTAATGTACCTGATCTCCACGTCCAGGGACTCCCCAATGCCTTCTGCACTGGTGTCCCTGGACACGGAGAAGGTTTTCGATAGGATCTCATGGGACTATCTTTTTTTATCTTTTACCCAACTATTATTTTCCCTTCCAATATATAAAATGGATTGAGGTCCTGTATATGCAACCCTCTGCCTGTGTGCTCTGTAATGGTCTGCTCTCCCAACCCCTTGCTCTCCTCCAGGGTACTAGATAAGGGTGTCCCCTCTTTCCTTTTCTGTTTAATCTCTATCTTGAGCCTCTCCTCCACCGACTTAACACCTCCCCTTTAGTTTCTGGAATTGCTATTGGTGCTGACCAACACAAATTATCCGTGTATGCAGACAATATTCTCCCCCATGTCACACATCCCTCCACATCTATTACTGCAGCTCTACATATTATTGACCAGTTTAGTGCTTTTTCTAATTACAAGCTCAATGTCTCCAAAACGGAAGTAATGCCCCTCAATATCTGTACACTACAAGCAGATATGTTAGCAGTTAGTATATTGCACTTGGGTCTCCAGTGGGTCAAAGATAGACTGAAATACTTAGGGATCTTCCTTTACCCCTCCAGCTCCAATATGAAACAATACAATCTTGACGGAACCCTCACTCAAATTAAAACTGACTTAAGCCAGTGGGCCTTGCTTCCCCTCTCCATGTGGTGTCATATAAATGTTGTGAAAATGAACGTTCTCCCCTGTCTCTTATATCCCTTACAGATGTTCAGTCACTTTCTCTCTAAAACTTGGTTCTTTCAGGTGCACCGGATCATTTCCAATTTTATTTGGCATTGCAAAACACCCAGGAGAGCCATACTGTATCTAAATTGCATCGTAATAAACTCAGGGGCAGACTGCAATTACCTAATTTTCTTTTTTATTATTTTTCCATTAACTGTGCAATTTTTTGTCAATGGTTAAAACCACTGGCGTACAATGACCTGATACTATATTCTCCGCTATGGTTGCAGATAAAGAGATCGCTCTGTGCCTCACATGGGATTGATTTACGTTCCCTGCTATAAGTGCCACTTAAATATATCCCTAAGGCCCTGCGAACTACTCCTATTATGGCAGCCCTTCATGTACACAAACAGATTAGTGCCATGACTCATTCTTCTCTCATACAAGATGTATCACAACCCATATTTAATAATCCTAACTTCAAGATTGGAAATAGTCCCATTAGTTTAATTTTCTGGCCTTATAAGATGACTCTAAATGTTAGTGATCTATTAAAAAATCACAAACTGCTATCCTTCCAGGTAGCCCGACCTCTTTTTGATTCAGATATATTCATTTATCATATGTTCTTCTTCATCACTTTGGCACAGGACCCTGGGATCAGAATCTGACAGGTCCAATACTTCCTGCCATTTCGACCTCCCTCTCATCCCATCTCGTCTCCTTCTTTTATTGTATTCTACGTGACCTGATCAATGAAGCAGATGACCACTAACATTATACTTGGGACCAGGTACTGCCCCCCCACCTTTTCTACTTCTCGTTCCTGGTCTCAGATATGTTCCCAGTTATAACGAGATGTTAAATGGGACCGATATCATCTCCTATCATTTTATATTATTCATGATTTATATTACACTCCCGTTAAACTCCATAGAATGGGGGAACTCTCATCCAATCTCTGCTCTAGATGTGGAGACCACCTCGGTTCCCTACTTCACATATTATGGGACTGCAATAAATCAGCCCCACTTTGGGCAGCCATCAAAGCAAAATTAGACCCCTTTCTTGGTCTTTCTGATGCCTTTTGCTCAGAGATATGCATTCTGGGAGACTATGGAGATGTTTTGACTGGTTATCAATGCAAACATATGGCTTTAGTGTCTCATGTGAGCTAAAAAAGTAATTTTGCATCACTGGATAGATCAGTCTACCCCCTTCCCTTATGGAATGGCTGCATGAGATTCTCTTTGCTCTACAAGCAGAGAACCTAATAGCTCAAATGTCAAAAAGGCAACACTATTATCAAGAGGTTTAGGTACCCCTCTATACTCTCTTGACCATTTGAACACATTGGTGTCTTACTTTGTCAGTCTATTTGCATGTTTGCTATTTTGCTGATGAGACACAATGTTGTTATACTCTTAGGTATTAACTGTACATTTGTTCCCTACATTAATACTGCTATTGGTGCATGCTGGGTGAGTGGGGGTGGAAGGGGGGGAGGATGGGGGGTATGGTAGTAGTAGTGGGGGGTTTTACTCCTTGTCTACTCCATTCTAAGTTGATATGGTAATTTTACTGATATGATGTTCTTCTCTTCTAACAGTAATTCTAATTTGTATCTTACAAGATTATTTCTGCTTCTGTTTCTGCTTGTCAATATTAAAATACACAATAAAGCTTATTAAATTTGAAGAAAAAAAAACAAAGGAGCAAGATGGGTATAGGCGGTTGATGTAATATACTTAGATTTACCCAGAGGCTTCAGGAGGAGAGGCAGCACGGGTTCATGTTAGGCAGATCCTGTCAAATGAGTCTGATCAGCTTCTTTGACTGGGTAATGAAGACTGCAGACAAGCACTCAGTGGCTGATATTCTATACTTGGATTTGAGCAAGGCCTTCAACTCGGTACCCCACAACAGGTTGATCAGGAAATTGGAGAACGTGGGGCAGGATGCAAATTAACAAGGTGGGTGGCTAATTGGCTCAGTGGTAGAACATAAAGGTTGGTGATCATGGGAGCTCTCAGAAACAAGGGAAGTCACCAGTGGGTCCTTTAGGGGGTCAGTGCTTGCTCCGGTGTTGTTTAATGCATTCATGTGGACACAGGGTGAACACAAATGAAAGGGTGCCAGGCTGAAAGGAAGACCTGGCAAAGCTGGAAAGGTGGTCTGGCATATGGTAGCTCAGGTTCAATGCAAAGATCTGCAAGGTCTTGCATATAGGAGGAAAGAACCTGACAACCAAGTACTGCACAATCTAGAAGGGGTCAAGGTCAATGACTCGGATGAGGAAAAGGACTTCGGGATAGCTATCACCAGCAACCTTAAGCAGGCTAGACAGTGTAGGAAGGTGACAGCCAAGGCAAATAGAATGTTGGGATGTATTGCTAGAGGGTTCATGAGCTGAAGGGAGGAGGTTGTACTGCCGCTGTACAGATCCTTGGTGAAACCGCACATGGAACACAACATGAAATACTAGAGCCCCTGCCTGAAAAAGGATAACCAGCTTGAGTCAGTTCAAAGGAGGGTAACTAAGGCCCTGTCCACACTAGGGCTTTTGTAACATTACAGTTGATCTGTAATGCTACAAAACCTGCAGATACAGTTCGTGTCCGCACTACAGCATGCTTTTTCCATGCTCTGAACTGATTTAAGAAACCGTACTCAAAACCTGATCAGAGTAGGTTTTGAGCATGGTTGCAGCCCAATATGGTTGCCTTAAACCATTTTAACAGTGGTGTGGATGCACACCGTACTGTAAAGTGGTTTAAGGCAACTTCCGTGGGCTGTTTTAGCGAATGTTGGCCTCCTACAAGAAAAGGGGATACATATACTTACATTCCCGTCCCTGCCATGGGATCCCAAATCGATCAGTGCTATTTTTAGTCTGATTGGTTAACATGCCCATTACCGAGTATCCCTGCATGCACTGGGCACCCGCAATGCTTTGTGGGACTGCCGTAAGTATGCCTGGGAACTCCAATGGGCAGGCTGTAAAGTCGGCTGCTAGTGTGGATGGACAGACAACCATTCTGAAAACCGTTATACAAAATGGTTTTCAGAACGGTTTCCAAATGCACTAATAGTGTGGACAGGGCCAACGATGGTTCAGGGACAGCAGGGCAGGGCATATGAGGACAGGCTGAAAGAACTCAACATGAGCTCACTGGAGAGAGGAGGAAGACTGAGGACATGACTGAAACCTTCAAAGTACTTGAAAGGTATACATAAGGTGTATATTGGTACCTTTCTGTCTCAGTGACAACAAGACCACAAGGGGGCACTGTTATAAAGTGGCAGCAGAAGGTTCAGGAAGGAGATCAAGAGACACTTCTTCACAGAGGGACTGGTGTCGGGGTGGGATGAACTCCCACCTGAGGTCATCAGTTAAAAGACGGTGGGAGGGGGTTAAGAGATAGTGGGGCATGGCAAAGGTGAGAGTTCAGGGTTGGCTGGGAAGAGAGGGGGTGGTCCCACTATTATCTCTGTATTAGGGGTTCCTCAATTGAGCAGACCTGTCAGAACATAAGGCCTTCTTCTGCTGGCTATTTAATGTGTTTGTATTAAAGCATTTCACATACTTCCTCATGAGGATAGTTTGAACATTGAGAACATTTTTAGTGATTGATTGATTGATTGATTGATTTAACCAGGGAGGTAGGCTGGATCACAAAAGACCCATTTTCTGCCACACCTTGGGATAGGGAGCAGGATGAAGTAAAACTAAAACCACAATATATTAAAATAAGTTCTCAAGTACAACCTTTTGACAAAGACATAGCAACATTCAACACATAGCAATTAAAAGTTTGAATACAATACTGCAACAAATAATATGTATATGTCAGTACTGTATATTATGCAGTCAAGGACCAGACCACAGGAATTATGGAATAATGGATAGAGATCTACTGTAGTTAGGAAATAGGACTCACTGGGTAGTGAGATATGGGACAACAATACATCAAAGTAGAAGTCACCAGTTGAAGTTTGCCAGAGATCTGTGGACTCTGATGTTCAATATTTGTATTGATGAACTGGTGTCAAGGGCCTAAAGTAAAGTAGTTACAATTGCGGATGAATCAAAGAGCGTAGCTGATTTCAGGGAAGAGGATGAAAAACTGCAGTGGAACTTAAATGGACTGGGGGAGTAGGCCGGCAAGTGTATATTAAATACTTTGTGGTTAAGTGTAAGGATCTTCACTTAGGCCCCCAAACATCAGGTCACAGGTATTATGCAATAATATCACATTGGAGCCTGATCTCATCTGGTCTCAGAAGCTAAGCAGGGTCAGGCCTGTCTGTCATCAGATGGGAGACCTCACATGAACACCAGGTGTTCCAAGAAGTAGTGTTGGTAGCTGTTCAGGAGGCAATCTCCCCTTGATTATAAATAACAATACTGATGCCACAGCATGGTTTAGGGGCACACTGTGCTGTTGTAATATACTATCCTTCAGCTGAGACATTAGACCTAGGTCTCATCTACCTGTTCTGGTCGATATTCAGGTAGGCAACATGGCACTTCTCGAAAAGAGTAGGGTCATTTCCTGGTGCCCTGGCCAAATTTCTGCAATTTCACTAATCCACCAACAGTTTCACCTGGCTGAGTATCAGTCAGTTCTTCATGTAGCCCCCTGCCCTCCCTGGACAAGGTTGAAAATAGGAACATATTTCCTAGCCATTCATTCCCAGTTATTAAAAACAAACAATTCAAATATAATACAAATAGCTACAACAAATCATGAAAAAGACCAGGGCACATCATTGATGGAAGGCTGCATTGTGACAGCAATGTGTAGCAGCAGTAGGTAAGACAAATCAAATGCTGGGCTGCATTTAAAGGGGCATAACACACTAAGAGAGGGATGCAGTTCTGTCCATTTGCAGGGCGTTGTTTAGGCCACACTTGAAGTACTGTGTGCTGTTCTGGTTGCCACAATATAAAAGGGAAAATTACAGCTATTGAGAGGGTGCAGCAGAGAGCAACTAAAATGATTAAGGCCAGGGAATGGAGTTATTAAGCTACAGGAGACATTGAGGCAGGCTGGGTCTGTTTTCCCTGGAAAAAGAAGGTTGTGGGGAGATATGATGTCAGTTTTGTACAGGATTAAATAGTGTGAAACAGGAAAAACTTTTTCAGCTTGTTCAGGACACAGAACTACAGGGCATGCCTTATGCTTTAGGAGGAACAGAGTAACAAGTAAGGTGAATGTAAGTATATTTTCACCAAGACAGTGGTAACCCTATGGAAAAAGCTCCCAGAGGAAGAACTACAAGTGAGGAGTATTGAATTTTTCTAACTCAGGTTGTGTCAATACCTCATGGAGAATGACATTACTGGGTACAGCATTTAAAGAGCCACCGACGCCTCCAGAAGAACTTTGAAAAATGTAATATTTAGAGGCAAAGCAGCTTATATTTAGCATGAGCTCTGTATTTCTTCTCACCAGTATTTAGTACTGAGGCCATATGCATGAAAACAGGATATCTGTTCCTTGATAGTTCAGCAGCTCCTGTTGCTTACTCCCAAACTGATGTCATAAAATTCTGCTTGTGACATCACAATAATTCCCATGGAAATCAGCTGTAATGTCACAACAGAGCATTATGATTTTATGTAGGGAATAAGCTGTAGGGCTGATGAACTCTAAGGGACCAGGATCCTGTTTTTCTGGAACTTCTTCAGTAATGAATAAGAGGGAGAAGAACTCTATAAAACACAGATGAAATAACAAACTGATTTACAGTATGTCTAAATAATGTTTTCCAAAGTTTTCCGAGAGGCATCAGCAGTTCTTTAATTGATTGAGGAGGGGAGGCATCTCTGGAGTTTCCTGTTCTCCTCAATGAATTAAACACTGTACCCAGTAATGTCATTCTCCATGAGGCACTGACCCAACCTGAGGAGGAGGAGGACAGGGAGAGATAGCAGGAGAAACAAAGGGAGGCAGGTAAAGCAGTTCAGAGCACAAAGGTGCAAACAGAGGAGAATATTGCCAAGCCAGCAAAGAAGGGGGATAAAACATTCTTTAGGTAAATAAGCGAAAAGAGGAAGACCAAAGGAGGGATAGTAAGGCTAAAAGGAGAAGAAGGGGTTTGTGAGGAAGAGGACCAAAAAAAAAGCAATCATACTGAACAAATATTTCTGTTCAATATTTATGGAGGAAGGGGTAGGTGATGGGCCAAAGATAAGGGACAAGGGCATTAAAGGGAGACAGGAAATTACAGACCTGTCAGCCTGACTTCGGTGGTGGGCAAAGTATTGGAATCACTACTGAAGGAAAGGATTGGAGAATACCTTGTGACCAGTGTATTACAGGATCCAAGGCAGTATGGTTTCACGAGGGGGGTCTTGCCAGACAAATCCGATCAAATTTTTTAACTGGGTGACCAGGGAAGTGGATCAAGGAGGACTGGTAGATGTGTCCTACCTGGATTTCTGTAAGGCTTTCGACATTGTTACACACAGAAGACTGGTAAGCAAGCTGGGCAGACTAGGAGTGGGTCCAAAAGTAGTAAAGTGGGTAAGACGTTAGCAAAGCAACAGGACTCAGAGGGTGGTGGTAAATGGTGCTCACTCTGAAGAAGGCAAGGTAACCAGTGAGGTGCCACAGGGGTCAGTACTAGGCCCGGTCCTCTTCAATATCTTTATTAGTGACATTACAGGAGGGCTGGATGGGATGGTATGCCTGTTCGCAGATGTCACAAACATCTGCAACAGAGTGGAAACACCGGGGGGGGGGAATGAGGGACAATCTGAAAAAACTGGAAGACTGGTCAAGAGTCTGGCAACTGGATTTCGTGCAAAATCATGTAGTTGGGGCACAGAAACCTGGGGGCAATGAACCAATTGAGCGGGGAGGTATTGGCAACCACAAAACAGGAAAGAGACCTGGGGGTAATCATTTCTGATGAACTGAGGGTAGCAAAGCAGTGTACAATAGGCAGTGGGGAACACTAGCAGGATGCTCAGGTGCATATCACCAACAGAAAGAGAGGGGTAGTGTTACCCCTGTATAGATCGATGGTGAGGCCTCACCTCGTATACTGTGTCCAGTTCTGGAAGCCCCATCTCCAGAAGGACATAGAATGGGCAGAGGTGGTACAGAAGAGGGCAACCAAAATGGTGCAAGGCCTGCACCAAAAGCCCTACGAGGAAAGACCTCAAGGAATTAAATATTTACTCTCAAGAGGAAAGAAGGGAAAGGGGAGACATGACAGAAATGTTCAAATATCTCACAGGTATTAATAAGGTATATGACGGTAGCATTTTACAAAGAAAAAATGCTCGAGCAGAAGGGGGATTATGCTATGAAGCTGGAGGGGGGAGACTCAGAGGAGATGTGAGGAAATACTTCTTCACAGCACTGATAGTGGATGCCTGGAACAGCCTCCCAGTGGAGGTGGTGGGTGCTAAAATGGTAACCGGATTCAAGCAGCATGGGATGGGCACATGGGGACCTTAGAAATAAGACAGGTGGGGGGGACCGGAGATTGAGTAGGGTCTGCAGTGCCACTGTAGGTAGGAAAAATCAGACAGACTAGGTGGGCCAAGATGTCCTTATCTGCCGACAACTTCTATGTTTCTATGTTTCTACATAATACTGGGTGCTGCAGCTGCCTAGATGGAAGGAGACAAGCACAATGCACTATTTATTTTTATGTTGCTTGCACGCATGTGCAAGAAACATAGTGCCATCATCGGAGATTTCGGAGGTGTGTCACCTCCTCCTCCAATTCAATCAGTGAGCTGGCAGGCGCAGCCTCTGTAAGCCAATGCATTTTGAAGCTGTCTATGACACGCTCCAAAATGCAGTGGCATACAGTTGAAAAGGGGAGCTACACTTCAGCGAGCAGAGATAAGAAGCGTAGCTCCACCCCACACGCAGGCGTGCGCGCCCCCGCACCTACTGTGTAGCCGACGGGGTGCCCAATCCCCGTCGGGCTGAGCCGCGCCTCCCCCAGTCCCCCAGCCAGGTGCCACGCTGGGAGCCCACCCCAGCATGGCAATCAGTCCTTTGCCGACGGGGTGCCCAATCTCCGCCGGCTGAACGTCCCCAATGTCATTGTGCCATGCTGGGAGCCCACCCCAGAGTGGCAAACGGTCTCACTACGCTCTTTTTAAATTTTTACCTGAAAAACTAAAACGGTCCTGCGGCGCTGCCTCCGACCCCCCCACAACCCCACTCCACCCACTGGCGCACCCAGCCTCCACGCCCCTCACCCCATACTTACCTCAGGACTCTGGCTCGACGATCTTCGGTGGACCGGGAACATGTCTGCACTCTTCAAAGCCGACCGTGAACTGAGGAAATGCCGGTAAGCTGTATAATGGGCTAGATAGGGGGGTTTCAACTTTGTTGCATATCTCAGGCATTTTTGGGAATTTTTGCACCAGATTTTCAAGATGGGGTTTTGGGACCTTCTCATGAATGATGTCATTGAACATGAGCGTTATTCAGGCCTCAAGGTGATTTCCGCTCAGTGACTGCATGAGTGACTGTTAAATCACCCTTCAGGCCTGAATACCACCACAACAGTGACATCATTCATGAGAAGGGGTTCCAAAAACCCCATGTTGAAAATTTGGTGCCAAAATTCCAAAAAATGACTGTTTTATGAGCATGCGTTGCGTAGTTCCTACGCAGGCTTGTAAGTTCGCGAAATTTCAATATTTTCACTCCAGATTTTCAACATTGCCATTTTACCACACATTCTTATGAGTAGTATAGCTGTCATTTTTCACATCTCACCCAAAATGTGTTTCTTCCCATGTAGCGCAGAATGGCGCAGTCGGTGTGCGAAATCAATGTACAGGACAAATTAAGAAAATCACAGTGACACTGTTCATGAGCAGAGGTCTTAAAATGGCTATGTTGAAAATTTGGTGAAAAAATTCCTTAAAATGACTGTTTTACGAGCGTGCGTTGCGCAGTTCCTACGCACACTCGTAAGTTCGTAAATTTTCAATATTTGCACTCCAATGACTTCCAAATACCTAAACAGCACATAGAAGCAAGCAACATTCGGCATTGACAAATGCTTGTTTACATTTCCTATGTTCCTATGAATGTCTATATTAAGTCTGGTGGAAAGTTGGCCAGGGTACATGTAAGTAATAATCTATATGTATTTATTGTATGAACTGTATGTATAGAGGCTTTCACTATACAGCACATGTTTCAGGGCTACACTGCCATGGTGATAGAAGTGCAGAAACAAGTTAAAAGTCAACCTTGGGGAACCCTAGTAAGCAGACTTGTGCTTTTTGAAAAAGATCTTTCCTTTAAAGGAGCAAATATATTAGAGACTTGTGACTCCATGGGAAATGGAGGGAACACCAGGAACTCTCTGAGGTTTACTAAGCTCAGTCACCAAGTTTTGTTTTGTTTAATTTAATTTATTGATTACCCGGGTAGGCATATTGAGCAAAAATTCCCATTTTTCAAAGGCAACCAGCATAGATAGCCTATTCATTTAATAAAATTATGAAACCACTAGCCAGTAGCCACTCTGCAGTAACTGGAAGCATACCATTTCAAATGCAAGTCACTTGGGGACGGGGTTCCATATCATTATAGCAATCGCAAAACAGTGATTGCTATTATGGCGAGTGTATATCGCCAAAAAGCAAATCAGTGATATACACTTCCAGGCGAACGGACATCCGAAACACTAAAAAGTATTTTTGCGGAGAGGCTGTGCACCCCCCCATGGGGGGCTTTGCCACCTGTACCCCCTGAATTTAGATTCTTAACTCCAGGGGGGTGCATATTGGGGAGGAGGCAAAATCCAGATTTGGCAAACCATTAAGTCCCGCAGCCGCAGGTAGTGGCAAAATTTCAATGCTCCCAGCCCCAGCCCTGAACCCGGTACCTGCTGCACCAGAGCTAGCCACCCACACTACCACACCACATGGCTAGCTTGGTGGCAGCAGGCACACCAGTCCCCTAAAACCCCCTTCCCTGTCCCTTCCCTTCCCCTCACTATTCCCCCCTTCTGGTCACCCTCTCTACGCTCACTTTCGCATTGGGTTGCTATCCTTGCAGGATAACCCATGGGGAAAGTGCTGAATATGAGTCACCATTTTGACGGTCGCCCATATTCAGTCGCTATCCTGAGTGGATACTTGTTGTGGTTTTATATGTCAGTCTTCAAGGAGGAGAAGGAGATGGAGGCGTACACAGCCCATTCACTTTGTCAGCGGTATAGGTTACAAGGTAGAGACACACAGCACTGGTCTTGGCAGTTATGGGGCCCTGTGTGTGGGGCCCTTATTTTAAGAGTCTGGCAGCCCCAAGAAACAGCCTCATTCCTGACCTCCTTCTATTTTCCAGTTCAGCTAGATTTTTTTTTGTAGTTTTGTGATTTCCTTGAATTAAACTGCAATCACTAAGAAATGATGAGATGCACATATCAGCAATAAATTCTGGAGACATGTGGACAGAAACACAAGAGTTCCAGGAAAAATAGAGTCCAACTGGACAGCTGAAGCTTTTGGGGGGGGGGGTTCCCTGTTCCAGGTGCCCTGTGCAGATGCACAGTTCACACTATGGTACGGGCAGCTCTGGATACACAGTATTTCAAAGCTCAACAAATTAAACAGCAGGAACACAAACCATTTACACATTACAGATAATTGTTTTTTTACCAGGAGAGAGACACCAAGCTGAAAGCTTGTTTACAGGTGTGACCTGAGAGCACAAGGAAGTTAAGTGACTTGCTCAGGATCACACAGTATGCAAGTGGGGGCTGTGGGATTCAAACTCGGGTCTCCAGGTTTGCAGCTTAAAGCCTTAAACCACTGCACTATACTGCTAGAGTTGCTGAGTTCATGATGGCTGTTGTCTGAATCTGGCTAGTTTTAACAGGAATACCGGTAACTTATGTTTATATAGGACAGTACTTGAAATGGACAGATACTCATTGGCTTAGAAAGCCATGACTTTTAAAATATGTAATCATTTGCATAGTTGTGAGGCACAGGGCAGCATTATGGACCTGTGGTGTCCATTTAGAACACTTAGAGTAAGCATATAAAAGAGGCAGTTTGCAGGGAAAGCAAAACATGGGATCTGTAAAAGGATGCTAAGAGAGATGAAATGTCAAAATTATATTTGTTTTTGCATATTTCTCCAAACCTTGCACATACTCTTAAGCCTCTTTTCCAGAGCAAGGCACCAAGGATATGAAAATCCTTGTTCACTCTGGCTGACAATGCTTTACCAGAAGAGACAAACCTGTGGTAGTAGAGTACAAGCACTTATGGTCAGTGTGATATATTGTGGGTCAGTACAGAAGGGACTCATACACGGCATGTCAGTTCAGTGACCATCTTTTATTCTACCCCGAGATAGCGGTCTTACACCACTGGACATACACAAAGAAATGTTTACTGTGCATGACAGGAACTTATATATATAATGGACTACAATACCCACATGTATAAACTACAACTCTAATCAACTTCCTACCATATATACTCATGTATATACTACCATACATCTCCATGCATATACTACACTCCTCCCCCTTAGACAAAAACTTGTCTAAAATACTTCAAGAGTAACATTCTTAACTTCTGGGCCAAAGTAGACTGTTTGGTACCCAGAAACAAGTTCAGGGGATTATCTTTCCCCTTGGTAGAACTTTCACTAAATAACAGTACCAGTAGGGGTTCAGTTACACAGAGGTACAAGTTAATTACATGACTTTACAGATCAAGTATTTGTGGTAGTCTTCGGTGCCTCAGGGGATGTCTGTGGCTGGAATAATTGCTGCTGACGGAACAGGAGATTCATTATTATTTGGAACCAGCTCCAGTGAAACTTCATGGGTAGGAGCAAAGTCCTCTGTGTCACTATCCTCAGATGGAGTGATGTCTTCTGCTGCATTTGCTGAAACCTTGGAATGCAGCAGGTGATCCACATGCATGTGAACAAGTCGCTGTCCCACACGAACTATATAAGTCAAAGGTCCACTTGTTTCAGTCACCACCCCAGGAATCCAAGAACCCTTGGGATGTCTACAGTCTCAAACCATCACCCTCTCCCCAGAATGAAAAATCCTTACTGTCTTGGCTGACTTGTCATGACCGTTTTGCTGTTGTAGTTGATGCTTTGCCACCGTGTCGGCCAAGTCTGGCTTGAGCAATGACAAATGGGTACAAGGCTGAGCAGCTGGTGTTTGCTCTGTGACTGTGTGAGGAGTGTTTCTGTAAGCAAACAGAAAAAGAGCCAGTCCTTGGGCTGTAGGTACTTGTCATGAATCAGGTTTATTCCAAGCTTTTTTGAATGTCTGTACAGCTCTTTCAGCTGCGCCATTTGATGCTGGATGATAAGAAGGAGTCAAAATATATTGGACTCCATTCTGCTTTAAGAACAGTTTAAAGACATAGGAAGAAAATTGGGGATCATTGTCCTACACTAACTCCCGTGGTAGTCCATAATAGTTCAAGAGACCTAAGAATGATCTTAACTCTGTCACATTTGTTGGTGCAGGTGCCTTGACTATAGCATCCTCCTTGCTGTCTGTTGGGCATAGGCCTTGGGCGTCAATCCAATGACCTAGGTACTCAACAGAATTTCGCAGAAGTTGGCATTTTGCTAGCTTTACTCTCAGTCCATACTGCTGCAGTCTGGTCAAAATGTGGTCCAGGATTGTCAGATGATCTTCCATTGTGGGTGCGGTTACCAAGATATTATCCATAAAGCATACTACTTGGTCCAGTCCATGCAGTATCTGGTCCATTGTATTCTGGAAAATTACTGGCACTGTAGAAACTCCATATGCCAAGCGATGATACCGGTAAAGTCCCTTATGGGTGTTAATGGTTAGATACAGTTCTGACTCTGGTTCCAGTTCCATTTGCTGGTATGCAAAGGATAAGTCCAACTTGCTAAAGAACTTGCCCCCTGAGAGTGTAGCAAACAAGTCCTCTGTGTTGGGTAATGATAATGGATCTTGCTGTATACAACGGTTCACTGAAACCTTGTAGTTGCCACACAACATCACTGCTTTGTCTCATTTTGGTACCACAACGATAGGGGCAACCCAGTCGCTCCTCTTTACTTGTGAGATGATACCATGGCTTTCAAGATGGTCCAGTTCCTTCTCTACTGCTTCCTTTAAAGCATATGGTACTGGTCAAGGCTTGTGGAAAATTGGAACGGCTCCTGGTTGCACTCGGATCTTTGCCTTGAAATCCTGGATCGTGCCGTAACTGTCCTGGAAAACAGGACCATGTTTGTCCAATATTTTCTTTAGCACATCTTGCAGTGCTTTGGTCATTGTATTCAAGCCGAAGATCTTTTCCCAGTTCAATTTGATCTGCATGAGCCAGTCTCTGCCTAGTACATACTAACATACTAAAATGCCAGCAGAATAGGCCTAATGGTCTCTCGAGTCTGCTTGATTTTCAGCACCTGCACTGAGGGTCAATTTTGGTGCCCCCCCCCTTGGTTATACTGTCCCCAGTCCCAGATGTTCTGCCTGTATTGGGCCTGGTCAGATTTACCCAACCCCTGTACCTGTCCCATCCCCTCTTAAACCCATCCACAGTCTCTACCTCGACCAGCTCCCTGGGCAGTGTATTCCATAGCTCCACCACCCTTTCAGTGAAATAACATCTCCTCCACTCCCCTCTGAGCCTGCCCCTCTTCCAGTTTACACCTGTGACCTCTCGTTGTCCCACCCTCCTTCCTTTGGAGCACCCTGACTGGGCCTTCTTTATTGATCCCTTTCATGTACTTAAAGACCTCTATCATGTCCCCCCTGTCCCTCCTCTTCTCCAGGGTGTACATGTCAAGCTCCCTGAGCCTCCTCTCCTCATAGGTCCTCTCCCCCAGGCCCCAGATCATTTTGGCTGCCCTCCTTTGGACCCTCTCTAGGAGTGTAATGTCTCTTTTTAAATGTGGTCTCCAAAACTGCACACAATACTCGAGATGTGGCCTAACCAAGCAGTTGTATAATGGAAGGATCACTTTTGCCTTTCTGGAGGTAATCTCCCTGGTCATGCATCCCAGCATCCTATTTGCCCTTGCCGCTCCCCTCCTACAGGTCTCTGAGTTGTTCATTTTCACATCTACCACTACTCCCAGGTCCCTCTCGCCCTCCATGACTTGAATCATGTCTCCTCCCAGAGTATACCCCTGGCCTGGATTTCTGATTCCCAGGTGCAGAACCTTGCACTTCCCTACATTGAATTTTAGTTTCCATTTTCCCGACCACCTTTCCAGAGCCTCCAGGTCCTCCTGCCCTCCTCCTCATCCACCACTGCACCCAGCTATGAGTTGTCTGCAAAGAGACTCATCTCACTCCTGATCCCCTCTAGATGTCTGAGACATAGGCACTGAACAGGAGTGGCCCCAGCACTGACCTCTGGGGAACCCCACTAGTAACCCACCTTGGGGATGTGGCTACCCCTCCAACCACCACCTTCTGAGTACGCTCAGAGAGCCAATTTCCTATCCATCTTAACAATTGTCTCCCTACCCCCATTTCCTTCAGCTTAGCCAGCAGGTCACTGTGGGGTACTGAATCAAATGCCTTGCTAAAGTCTGGAAAGAGGACATCCACTGGCCTACCCAGGTCCAGGGCCCTTGTCACTCAGTCATAGAACTCAACAAGGTTTGTCTGGCAGGATCTTCCCATGACAAAGCCATGCTGCCTATCGTCCAAGTACATAGTTTGCTCCAGTAACCCCCCCCCAGCCTTTCCTTGACAATACCCTCCATTACCTTGCTGACCACCGATGTCAGGCTAATGGGCCTGCAATTTCCTGCCCCATCTCTTGATCCCCCCTTGTGGATCGGCACAACATGGGCCTCCCTCCAATCTTGGGGCACCCATCCAGTCCTCAGAGAGATGTTGAAAAGCTCCACTAGAGGGACTGCCAGGACATCCGCCAGTTCTCTCAGCACCCTGGGATGTATCTTATCTGGCCCAGGTGCTTTCTCTGTCCAAAGGGACCTGAGGAATTCCTTTACTCTCTCTACTGGGATTTCAGCCTCCATGTCTTCCTCCTTTCTTACCCTGCACTGCTGGCCCCCCACCTGTTTGTGGTGGCCACTCCCTTTTCCCAGACCCATCAGGGCCCCTGGTCTCTACTGGTCCCACCCCTTCCTCTGGTTTGCCCCTGCTCCCCTCACAAGACATAGCTCCTCCATCCCCCCTGGTAAACTCTGAGGCAAAGTACTCATTTAGGACTTCTGCCTGTTCCCCCGCCTCCTGTGCCCAACCATCCCCTACCCTTATCTTGCTGATCTTCCCCTTACTTTCCTTTCTTTCCCCTATGTATCTAAAGAACCTCTTGTCCCCCCTCCGGATCCCACTGGCCAAGGACTGTTCTTTTTTTGCCTTAGCTACTCTCACCACCCTGGTGACTCTCTTGGCTGTCAGCTCATATTCCTACTGATCCCTTTCACTCCTTGAGCACTTGAAGCACCTATAGGCCACCTTCTTTTCCATCACCACCTCCTGTACCTCCCGGGTAATGCAGGTCTTTCTCTTTGTACCACCACCAGAGGCAAGGTCCACTTTCCTCCCTCATAGGTGACTGGAACTTGAATTTCCCCTAGCATGGGGATTAGCTATCCCATCCTCATCGCCCATGTGATATATTGTGGGTCAGTACAGAAGAGACTCATACACGGCATGTCAGTTCACTGGTCATCTTTTATTCTACCCAGAGATAGTGGTCTTACATCACTGGACATACACGAAGAAAGGCTTACTGTGCATGACAGGAATATACATATACAAAGGACTACAAAACCCGCATGTATAAACTACAACTCTAATCAACTTCCTACCATATATACCCATGTAAGAAAGGGACAGATAAGGAAGCCCTGACAGAACAAAATTTAGATGCAAGGAGCTAGAAAGATTTACTATGCAATTTAAATAAAAATTAAAACATGCATTAGTTTACATGACCCTTCAGTTGCACTCGTAGAAGTTCTGGTGTTGATCCTCATTGCCAATGTGATTTATTGTGGGTCAGTGCAGAAGAGACTCATACACGGTATGTCAGTTAGTGGCCATCTTTTATTCTACCCAGAAATAGTGGTCTTACATCACTGGACATACACAAAGAAAGGCTTACTGTGCATGACAGGAACTTACATATGTAATCAACTACAATACCCACATGTATAAACTACAACTCTAATCAACTTCCTACCATATATACCCATGTATATACTACCATGGTAGCCTGTGATGTGGGTGCCTGTACAAGGGTGCCATCCGAAATGGTGACACCTTCACGGCAAAATCCCAAATGGAGATGGTGAAGGTAGGGCAACCGGATGTGGGGGTGGATGAATTGAGTGACAGGATGTCGCTATATGTACATGCGCTGGGGGAACAAACAGCATGTGTGGGCCGGGAAGGGCAGAGGGGATGTAGGGTGGCACTGCGGTGGGTTACTGAGCTCGCAGGGTGGTGTCGGGTTGGCGTGCAGCTTGCGTGATGAGATAACAGGTTCAGGTCCGGCGCTGGTGGCGATTTTATTGGGGCCCGGACTGCACCTGATTTTAATGCTTTCATCCCCCACTGATGTACACCCCCTGGACTTGAGAATCCTTTAGTGGAAGTGCTGGTGGCCCTCTGAGGTGGGGGCTGGCTCCCCCACAGAAAGCATGAAAACCTAAGTCCTCTGTGCCGTTTCTTCCATGCACCGAGGGTGTCAGAGTGCCAAAAAGATTTTCGCCGCTCTGATGTCGCAATAACGGCAATTGCCGTTATCACATAGAACCTACTACCATACATCTCCATGCATATACTACAGTCAGAGGATTGGCAGATTTCAACTTGTGCCTTAACTCCCGCATAAGAGTATGTGTTTTCAGTATTATGAGAATGCATTGTAGAATATGACAGTGTCTCTTAGTGTGAGTATATATTGGCACAAGTGTATCCTTTAGTATGAGTGCACAGTAGAATATCAATGTGCACTTTGGCATCAGAGTGTAGGATCACAGTTACAGCATGTTAATGTAGCTACTTTGTGGGGGGGGGTGGCCAAAGGGGGAAGATGGTGGATGCCTCAAGGCACAGCTGTCCTTGAGGCATCCCTAATCCCTCTGATATCTGCAGCACCCATTTTTAAATGTGCTTCAAAATAGCAGCATATGATCCTGTGGGACCAGACGCCTATTGAAAGCACAGAAGAAACAAAGGCAGCTGCCATTCAGTAACCAAAGAAAGAGCACAGGCCTTGCCAGAGATGAGAGCCAGGGCCAGCAGCATGGCTGTGGAGAGAGAGGCAGGAGAGAATGAGGAGCTGGTGCAAGCCACGCTACTGTGCACTCTGATAACCACGATGAGGTCAGAAAGGCATGCTGAGTTTACCAATTTAAATGCCCAGATGGAACAAATCCAGAGCATTGCTGAGACCCTAATTGAGACTACAGTGAGCCATGCTATCTGACTAACTGAAGTAGAATCCTGAAACAGCACAGAAGAGGACCAGCTTGCCAAATGGACCAGAAAGCCAAATTGTCTAAACTAGTGCAGCAACTATAAAACAGGGTTGATGACCGAGAGAATATGGTCCAAAGATGCAATATTGTGGTTACTAGCCTCACCAAAGTGCTGTAGGGGATGAGCCCTGAAGAATACATAACTAAATGGCTGATCAAGCATCATGAGCTGGGGGTAACTGGGCACACGTTTGAAGTAGAGAGGCCAAAACCAGGAGAAAACCATGGCATTTCTTTGCAAAATCCCACCTTTATTGAGATAGGGAGGTGGTTATGCATGTGGTGAAATGGTCCAATAACCCCAAATAATGCTAAAGTTCTTATCTTCCTTGATAATAGCAGGGACCTGCAAAAAGAAATACAGAAATCTGGGGAAGTGAAGGCAAAACTATAGCACCTGGGTTGGCAGCAGCAACACCTCTATCCCTCATAGCTTCAGGTCCTGCAGCCGGGGTGGTCAGCCAGAGTGTATACTTGTGCACAGGAGGTAGAGGCATAGCCAAACAATGAGAAGGTGGCAGTGGAGGGGCAATCCGCTGCAAAGGGCAGCTTCTCCAGCCAAGTGATGATATGCTCAGCTCAGAATCACAGCTACTGTCTAATCTGCTTAAAGCTGATCCCCTACAGCCCCTCCCACACCTTGACATCCATCCCACAGGTTGGCTATAAACTATTTTAGTGCAGGTTTGTGAGGTATATTGTTGAAGGCTTCAGCCTACAATAAAGGCTGGAATGGTGCCCACCTCATGACTGCAGTGAACAGCAGAGGTGGTGCTATGCAGTGACTGTAGGTGTAGCTTTCAGATCGATGGCTGGCAAGGGACAGTGGTCTCTGGGATTATGTTTTGGAAGGGGCTCGTACTATACTTTTTTCAGGTTGTTCATTTGGGAAGTGGGGACATCTGGAGTCAATCTTGGCAAGGTCAACTTTGAACATCTCCAGTGGGACTATGACTAGGCACCAGAGAGATGATGGGGATGACCGAAGTCCAAGTGTTTTCAGTGTTCAAGGTACTAGTTAATCTGATTTTAACTGCCCCCTTGGGCCCCTTCTGTCCCTTTTCAACCCTCCTGCAGGTCAGCTAAAGCTGTTTCAGCAAATGGCTGAAAGGAAATAATTGAAAGACATGGACAACAATGAAGGTAGAAACAATACCTGCCCTGTGGCTGCAGTGAACCACCAAGGTGAAACTTATCAGTGTCTGTAAGTCTGACTACTTTCTACATAATCAAGCACACTGTGTTTGGGAGGCACACTAATTTCAAAAAAGCCTTTCATCAAACTGCAATGGTATGTATTAGCTGACCAGAGGGTGTAGTAGCCTGACTATGGGTGGATCTCAGCAGTAGTCTCCCAGAGACAGCGGTCTCTGACTTTGAAATTTGGAGGAAGTTCATGATGTTCATGTACCTGGCTGTTATCGTGGCACATGGGACATATGGAACTAATCCCGGCATAACTTTAATCCCTTCCAGTGGGATTATATAACTAAACTACAAAGTGATGCTGGGGATATCTGAAGCCCAAGGTTCTTTTCAAATGTTCAGTGCACTTCTTACATTCTGTTTTAGACATGTTTTGAGACTTGGAGGCACTTGATGTTTGTTGGAATTCTCTTTATTTTAGAAACAAGCTCTGCGATTTATGGATGCACTGAGTCGGGGAAGGGGGGACTCCAGCAAGTGCAACAGTTCACCGGAATCCATCTTAGTTGGGGGAATGCTAGATGTCCAGTTGGGGACAGGACCTCATGCAAGGGCGGTAGTTGGAGTTTGATCCTTGGAGGATGAGGGGAAGGGGAAAGGAAGGGGAACGGAGGGAGTGTGAGGCTTCTGTGTTGGGGGAAGGGGTGGGAATGTAGAAAAATTAACACAAGGGCAGTCCTAAATCCTAAAATGCAAGGAAGGAAGAATGGCAACAGGTAGACAAGATCACCTACTACTGTACAATGTATGTTGGAATTTGGTATTTCTATGCCAGCTCCTGTGGATGAGCCATTAAAGTTGCTGTCATGGAACATCAATGGCCTCAAGACAGTGGTTAAGCATAAAAATGTGTTGGGGTAATCAAAAAAAGTAAACTCAAACATATATTAGTTTGCTTGCAGGAAACTCATGCAACCCACAGAGAGGTTAGTAAATACTTGGGAGGTGAACGGAGGTGAATGGATGGTCTTGTGCTTCAAGTTGAAGGCTAGAGGCACAGCCATATGGATTTGACCCCACTTGCAAGCCCTCAAGATCAAGGCCACTGATGATCTGGGGAGGGAGTACCTACCCAACCTGCCCAGACGGTTCCTGCCTAATCTGTCTCTGCAGACCCCAACTGGTCTTCAGCGATCCTCCTTCCTCCTGCCTATTTACTAATATTCCCCTGTGTCTATCCCATTCATGCTTGAAGCCCCCTCCTGATGCAGGATGCCGGATGTGGATTCAGATACAGTTGCAATCAGGTCAAAAATTATTTCAGCGGGCTCCTTCTATGGCTCAAACTTTGACACAGTGGATTATTTTACTAAACTGTCATTGGAACTGGCAAACATCTTGGGGAGAATGGCGCTTGGTGGAAGATGCAAATTGTGCCCTAGGTGGGGTCATAAACAGGTAATCGAAGAACCCATACAGGCAAACCAGATGTACTGTTGAGCTTAGGGCCTTAACAGAGGAGCATAGGCTGGCAGACACATAGAATTTTAAGAACCCCAGGGAACACATGTTCTACTCCCATACCCACAACTCCTATGTTAGAATTAATCTGGTTGCACCATCACAAGGGATACTGTGGGAACCCAAGGAGATCAAACATGACATGTTGGAGGTGTCACATCATGCACCAGTGATCCTCTTGAGTGTGGGGGAGCAGGGATGCACAAACCCAGTCTAGAACCTGGAAGCTCAATCCCACCTTATTGAAAGAGAAAGACTTCAAGGATTGTGTTGAATAGGAGAGCAAGGACTTTCTCTCACATAACAGAGCCTGAGATACATCAGAATTAATCAGATGGGATGCTCTAAAGACAACTGTAAGGGGAAAGGTGATCTCCTATGCCCACCATAAAAAACAACCTGGCTAAGAGGAGACTGCAGGAGCTAAAGGGACAGATTGTAGCATATGAGATGTAGCATAAGCAGGATCCCAGACCAGAGCTATACTCGGCCCTCTAGAAAGTGAGAGCAGACTATAACACAATAATACAAAAGCCATTGAGAGGAAAATACTTTTAACTACAGCCAGTACCTACTATGAGGGAGACAAAGGAAGGCAATAAGTGGTTATCCCAGAAGCTCAAGGCCAAGAGGGGGACAGCCTTTGTATCTAAATTGAAAACTGATGAAGGAAGGAAACAACGAAATATGCACCAACAGTATGCGAGGATGTAGCATAAGAGGACTGGTGAGTGGGAAGGCATCAGGCCCGGACGGCATTCCTATTGATTTCTAGAAAGTGTTCAGGAAGGCACTGGAACAACCCGTAATGAGAATGCTCACAGAGATCCTGGGGAAGGTAGTCCTGCCCTATTCCAGGTGGTCTGCGACAACAGTGGTCCTTTCAAAACCAGGGAAGGTTCCCTTGCAGTGCTCCTTCTACTGCCCCATCTCCCTCCTCACAGCAGACTACAGAATTCTGGCAAAAGTCATGGCCACCAGATTGGAGAAGGTACTGCCAAGTGTCATACACCCAAATCAATTTGGTTTTGTAAAAGAGAGACAGTGTAAAGGCAATATTCAGAGAACTCTGAATGTGTTGGAGAGATATGGGCGGGGGGAGCCTGCAGGGATTCTAGTCTTAGATGCCCTTGGACCATGTGTAGTTGGAGGTTCTAGGACAAAACACTGGAGAGGTTTGGGATTAGAGAGGGCTTTTGGAGCTGGGTCAGGTTTTTTTACTCCCACCCAACTGGGCAGGAAATGATAAATGGGGTCCTCACACAAGTCACTGAGCTCTAGAGGGGCAACACCCTGTCTCCCTTGCTTTATGCACTGACATTGGAATCACTGGCAGTGGTGTTGAGAGACAATGTGGATTTCAAGGGCCTCAGGTGCAGGGGGGAGTATAAACTCTCCCTTTTCTCAGAAGATCTGTTCCTCTATGTCAGGAGACCAGGGGAGGCAATCCTGGTGATTTCTCAAATCCTCACAGAGTATGGGGCCCTATCAGGACATTAAGTTAACATAAAGTTAACTGGAGCAGGAGTGAGCTCCTGTATCTGGGTGGGAAGGAGGGGCACAAACCCCAGGTAGCAGGGCTAGCCCTTAATGGTTGAAAAGTTGAAATACCATGGCATCAATATCCCAGCTAAAATATTCTAATTGTATGAATGCAACTTCCATTCACTGCTGAAAAAGATCAAAAAGGATACAGAGAGGTGGGTTTCCCTTCTGCTCACCCATATGGGTGAGGTAAATACTATTAAAATATCTATTTTTCCAAGGCAGCTCTAGTTGCTCCAGGGGCTTCCCATAAAAATCCCTCAAGTGTTCTTTAGAATGGTAAATAGTGCTTTCCCATAACTTTTTGTGGAGGGAAAATCAGACCAGAATTAGGGCATCGACCTGCAGGGCTCCATTACAGAAGGGGGAGGGGGCTCCATTCTAGAGGGGGATTAACACTGTCCAATATTCAACTTCTTTTCTACATGGCTGCCCTAGAGGTGTTTTGGGGGAAGGAGGGCCAAACTGATAGACCGCCATGGAGACTGTTGGAGGAGCAGGAGCTGGGGCCTTACTGGAGCACGTACTCAGCCGACCTAGGATGGGGGTCAGGAGAAATCTGCACAACCATTCAGCTGGACTGCAGGACACATCTGGACATTAGTTCATCTTAATATAGACCACAAAAAGAGTGTCTCACCTTGGGCAGCCTTCACAGAGCCTTTAAAGGGCACAAAGGGTATATAGTTTAAAAATGGCCATGGTTATTCTCAGGCAGGCTTCAGAACAGTCTCTAGGTACAGTGTGAAGGTGCAAAATAGCATGGACAGTCACTTATAAAATGTACACAGCCTCACCAATGGCATGAGAATGCAACAGTCTATCTGTACACTTTCAAACAAAAAAAGTCATGAGACTAATTGTACTCTTCCCTAACTTTCTAGGTACTTTGCTTTCATAATCCACACAGTGTTGATGCATACAGTAGCACTGAAACAACAGAGAAGCAGCACTGCAGCAATTATTCAGCTTCTGGCTCAGTTTCCTAAGTCCTTTTTCTGCTTGCTCATAATTGTATTCTCTTAGTTACTGAGCATTTACAGGCTGCCCCAGACCTTGGGTGATAGCAACAAGGGATGATAACCTGCGTACGTGTGCCTGAACACACATAACAACTGAAGTTTCAGTTTAACTCTGTCTTGCTCGGAGCCTGGGCTTTTTGTAAATTAATCACAGGAGGAAAGCCTCTTCAGAATGAGGATGACAGGGCAGCATGGGGGAGAGACATGGGGATGGATATCGCCCAGGAAATATGGGATGAGGCCATTAAGAATGCTGCCACATGAGCGCACTCCAACAGACTAAGACAGGTGCAGTGCAGCTTCCTGTAGAGAACTGTTTACCCCAGCCAAGCTCCACAGAGTAAAACCAGAAGTCAGTGCAACTTGCCATAAATGTAAACAGGACGCAACCACAGTTTAGGGCCAATGGGCAGAGAGACAAATATGAAGGCTTGAGGGGCCCAGTCCTCAGAGCCCTGGAAAAATGTACAATCTCAGGTTAGAAGTGCATTCAGAGCTACTTGGACCCATCAGAACAAAAGATCCAGAGTTGGGGACAAATAATACAGTAGGCCAAGTGAATTATAACATGGGAGTTTCTTTAGTCATCCTATTACAATTATAAGCCTTTCAATGAATTTTATGTAAGACTATGTTACTAAACTGAACTGGCATAGAGAACATAGTGCTGGTCAGTACTACTGAAATACCAGTGTATCCTTCAAAATGGTTACTGCATGTATTCAGAACATAACCTGTAACTGGACTGTACCTTGCTATAACTGTCTAAATGTTAAATAAAGTTTACAAAAAAAAGTCACTTTGTGCCAGATTATTCACAGTAGTACACATTTCTGCACAATTCTCATAGTTTCTAATTCATTGTGTGGGTGCTGTGTCAAAATGGCGCCACCTATTTAAAATGAGGTCTGACTGGGGTGCACATGCCAACTAAAACATTTTGCATTATAGAGGGATTTTTTCCTTCAGGTAGTTGGAGAGTTGTTAGCCAGCTGTTAATGAGTTACCAGTCAATAGTTACTGCCTAGCTTTAGGGTGCAGGTGTCCTCCCTTACACATCAAATCTTGTCACCTCTAAGGCTGAACTTAGGCTTCATTATTGCTGGGTAGCAAAAAGGGAATCCTCCTTGCTTACTGAATAAACTGCAGCCCTTCTTTCATTTGTTTGAAAGCCAAACAATTTAAAATGAATGCAGCTTTCAAAATATGCTTGGGTGGGGGGGGCAGGATGTTTAGTTTGTATTACCACAGACCACTAAATGGACAAACATTTAAGGGTGGGACCACAAGCTGGCGGAGGATCTGTTGCTTGTGTTTATTTAAGAGACTGCACTTGGCCTGCTTGACCTGTAGAACAGAAGAGCCTGTAATCAGTTCCGCAACTCTGAGCCCAGCAGTCTTCTCACTCCAGTCCAGATTCCAGGAGACACATGGAGTGAGGGGGTTTAAGGGGGAGGGGATGGTTTATATCCCTGAGCAGCTGAGCAGGGCTGTTTTTCTTGGAGCAGAAATCACAATAAGTCAAGTCATTATCACTACAACACCCAAAGGGGGAGGGATATGTATAAAAAGACATGCAGCAGGGGAATAACAGTTTGCCACAGTCCTAATTCTTTAGTATCTATCTGCATTTATTACAAAAGATGATCTTAACCAATGGCATTGAACAGCTTGTCCTGGACCCTTTATGACTGAAGTAACAGGCATTTGTCAATGCCGAACTTTTCGTTTGCAAGTATTTGCACTGGTGTTTGGCATTTATGCAGGCCCCTCCCCCAAGTTGTATCCATGTCCCTTCAGCATCCATATCCCAACAGAGTACCTCTCTGTAACTCCTCTTGCATTTGATCAACATTTCACCCTCATACTTCTTAAGTGTCTGTCTTAGGAACCCTAATGCCCTAGTCGTGCTCAAGGGTACGAGCCTGTGTGGAAACTACGCAACACGCATTTGTAACACAGTCATTCAGTGGAATTATTTCACCAAATCTTCAACACAGGCATTTTGTCACCTCTGATCATGAACACTGTCACTATGATTTTCTTACTGTGTACTAAACACTGATTTCCCACAGCAATCATGCTATTCTGCGCCAGAAGTGTGAAAACACATTTCGGCCAGGATGTGAAAAATGGCAGCTGTACTGTTCATAAGGAGGTGTGGAAAAATCCAAATGTTTAAAATCTGGAGTGAAAATATTACAAATTCGTGAAGTTACGAGTACGCATGGAAACTGCACAATGCACACTCGTAACACAGTCATTTTTTGGAATTTTTTCACTGAATTTTCAACATAGGCATTTTAAGATGTCTGCTCATGAACAGTGTCACTATGGTTTTCTTACTCTGTAGAAGAGACACTGACTTCCCACAGCAACCAACCTACAGTATTCTACGCCGGAAGTGCAAAAACACATTTTGGCCAGGATGTAAAAAAAATGACAGCTGTACTGGTCATAAGTAGATGTGGGAAAATGCCAGTGTTGAAAATCTGGAGTGAAAATATTGCAAATTTACGAACTTGTGGGTGTGCATAGAAATTACGCAACGCACGCTTGTAACACAGCCATTTTATGGACTTTTGTCACCAAATTTTCAACATAGGCATTTCAGGACCTCTGCTCATGAATAGTGTCACTGTGATTGTCTTACTCTGTAGCAAACTCTGATTTCCGATGGCAACCGTGCTATTGTGCGCCAGAAGCACGAAAACACATTTCAGCCAGGATGTGAAAAATGACAGCTGTACTGTTCATAAGGAGGTGTGGAAATATGCCTATGTTGAAAATCTGGAGTGAAAATATTACAAATTCATGAAGTTATGAGTGTGCGTGGAAACTGTGCAATGCACGCTCATAAAACAGTCATTTTTTGGAATTTTTTCACCAAATTTGCAACATAGGCTTTTTGAGAGCCCACCTCATGAACACTGACACTGTCATTTCATTAATCGGTCCCGAAAGATGATTCCACGCAGTGACCGTAAAATCACCTTTCAGGACCGAATAATGCCATGACAGTGACTGAATTCAAGAGAAGGGGTGTCAAGAACAGCATGTTGAAATTTTGGTGCCAAAAGTCAAAAAAATGACCGAGATATCCACCTAAGTTGGAAAAGCCCTATTTATGCCATTATACAGCTTACTGGCATTTCTTCAGTTCGTGGTCCACTACGAAGAGTGCAGATGTGTTCCCGGTCCACCAAAGATTGTGATGCCAGGCTCCGGAGGTACAGTAAATATGGGGTGAGGGGGGAAGGGAGGTGGGTGCACAAATAATGGGCATGGGTTGGCGAGGGAGGTGAGGGACTCACCGAGGGACCATTTTCTTGATTCACAGGAATTTAAAAAAAAAAAAAGATGGTTTTGGCACCCTGGGGTGGGCTCTCAGCATGCCACCTATATGTCTGATGGAGGGGGGGACTGGAGCCGGTGGGGATTGGTCCCTCCCACTGGCCATACAGTGTGTGTGTGGGGGGAAAACATGAGCACACTGGGGTGAGCTCCCAGCATGCCAACTGGTTGTTTGTTGGGGGGCTGCAGCTAGCAGGGGATTGGGCACCCCAAAGCCACACAATGTAAGGCCACTGGGCAGTGTCAGCATCTCTGGCAATGGGGGCCAGGGAGAACAGTAATGAGGGAGGGGGAGACATTAGCAGAGGGAAGAAGAGGGAGGATTTCATGCTGAGCTGTGCATGACAGTAGTTTGGCTGACGTCCGTATGCTAATTGCATACACACTACCACCGTTGATTGCAGTGGACCTTTTCTTAAAAGTGAAGACCAACACAGCCAAACTGCTGTCATACATAGCTCGGCATGTATTGGTCTGGTAGGGTCATGCATGCTACACTGAGCATTGCATTCGCGAGGAGGGTCACACACCTCCAAAAGTCATACTGTTGCAAGACATTCCCACATGGGCGCAAGCAGACGCAAAAATTATAAAATTGTGTCATTAAACAAAACAATTATTTTACAGATTTATTGATTTGAAAATTGATAACTAGGAAAGGCACACAGACCTGAGACTCATTTCCAGGTGTAACCCAGGGGAGGGAAAGCAAAGGGGTTATAGAGTAGCAGTGAGCACTAATAAGGTACAATGATGTGAGACAAATAACATGATCATGGAAAAAAGGTACAGAAATTAAAGAGAACCACATATACATGATATTGTATGGCAGTGCAGCCCTGTGGGAATTCACAATTTGTACCGAGGAGAGGGTAGGCCAACATCAGTGAAATGCATATTAGGTGCAAGGAACAGTGCAAGGCCAGTTGAAACAAAATTTAGGGCCAAGCCACAAAAAAGGGGCAGAAGGGCTGAGATTGGAAGGATATGGAGAGGGGGACTTTGGACACAAGCAGGAGGGGGGGGAAACAATGTTTAGCAATGATGATTTCAGAGATACATAGGAGGGGTACAGGCAAATGGAGGCAAGAAGTTTATTCTCAGAAAACAAAACAAGCATTTGTCAATGCCGAACGTTCGCTTGCAGGTATTTGGCACTTGGACATGGCTTAAAAAAAAAAATCAGTGACAAAGAAGTACAAGCATTTGTCAGTGCTGAATGTTACTTGCTTCTATGTGCTGTTAGGTATTTGGAAGTCATTGGAGTGCAAATATTGAAAATTCGTGAACTTACAAGCGTGCATAGGAACTGTGCAACGCACGCTCGAGAAACAGTCATTTTTAGGAATTTTTCATCAAATTTTCAACATAGCCATTTTAAGACCTCTGCTCATGAACAGTGTCACTGTGATTTTCTTAATGTGTCCCATACATTGAGTTCAGACACCGACTGCGCCATTGTGCGCACATGGGTGGAAACACGCTTTGGGCAGGATGAAATGACAGCTGTACTTCTCATAAGGAGATGTGGTAAAATGGCAATGTTGAAAATCTGGAGTGAAAATATTGAAAATTGCGGAGCTTATGAGCCGCGTGAACTTCGCGAACGCACGCTTGTAAAATGTTATGTTTAGGAATTTTTTCACCAAATTTTCAAAATAGCCATTTTAAGACCTCTGCTAATGAACAGTGTCACCGTGATTTTCTTAATGTGTCCCATACATTGATTTTGCACACCGACTGCGCCATTGTGCGCTACATGGGCGGAAACAGGTTTTGGGCAGGATGTGAAAAATGACAGCTGTACTGCTCATAAAGAGGTATGGTAAAATGGCAATGTTGAAAATCTGGAGTGAAAATTCATAAACTTACGGCGTGTCTAGGAACTGTGCAATGCACATCAGAAACGGTCATTTTAGGAATGTTTTAATTAAATTTCAAAATAGGCTTTTGAGAGCCCACCTGATGAACACTGGCAGTGTCGCTTTTGTTAATCATTCCAGAAAGGTGATTTCGCACAGTGACTATGAAATCACCCTTCGCCTGAATAACGCTATGACAGTAACAGCATTCATGAGAAGGGGTCCCAAAACCCTATGTTGAAAATGTGGTGCAAAATTCTAAAAATGCCTGAGATATGCAATAAAGTTGAAAAACCCTTTCTATCCCATTATACAAGCTAATAGCATTTCACTCAGTTGCGATGCGGCTTTGAAGAGTGCAGAATGTGTTCCCAGTCCACCGATGATGTCATCGCGCCGAGCTCCGAGGAGGTAAGTATGGGGTGAGGGGTGTTGGGGAGGCAGGGTGCCAGTGGGTGGGTGCAGGTTGTGGGAGAGGGGTGGGGAGACAGCGATGGAGCGTTTTCTTATTTACAGTTTTTTATTATTCAGGCAGCCGGGGCGTTTGCCACGCTAGGTGGGCTCCCAGCGTGGCAGCAGGAAAGCTGTTTGGGGATGTGGAGCCGATGGGGATTGGGCACCCCTGGCCAGCCAAAACAAGATTTGCCATGCTGGGGTGGGCCTCAGCATGGCACCAAAGCTTTGGGGGGGGGGCGTGCAGACTTGAAGCCGATGGAGGATTGGGCACCCCCGTCGGCTATAACAGTTTCCTTGTTTTGTATATTTGTATATTTCTGCATGCCAAGCCATCAATAAAACAACGGCCAGGACAGCAACAGGACGAGGAAGCTGGACGTATTTTGTTTCAGCAGCTCATACAGAAGCGCTGCCAGCACTGATCGCAGCGGTGGTTTTTTTGAAGTGAAGACCACTGCTGTCATACACAGCACCCACATCCATTGGTGCAGGACCACCACGCCTGCTCAATGGAGCAGTGGATTGCACAGGACAGTCACACCTCCAAAGTATCCTATTCTCCCAAGACGTTCCTTGTGCATGCGCGCAAGTGAATGTAAAAAGAAGTCAGTTGTGCGGGGGAAGGGTGCTGGTAAATGGCAACCTGTGCTACAGAAACCAAATAGGATACTACACTCGAGCATAGACTTTCAGGGCAGCTTGCAGTTAAAAAATTATTATTTATTGTGGCAGCAGCTCCAGAGTAGCTGACTAGAGTTCCCAGCCCCGGAGCTTCAATCCTATCTGGGTCTTCATCCACCCCCTGTGAAGACCCAGGTAGGGTTGAAGCACTTGGGCTAGGAACTCTAGTCCGTTACTCTGGAGCTGCTGCCACAATTAATAATCTTTTTAACTGCAAACTGCCTGAGAATGCAGTATTCTGTTTGGTTTAGGAAGTGTATTCTCAGCTGCTGGGAGTTGAGGAGAGAAGGTAACCTGACTGGCAGAAGTCTGGCAGGCAGGGAAGCTCTGAGAGGCAAAGGAGTGGAGTGAGTATCAAAGGAACAGGGCCAGTGTTTCACCTACAAATAAATGTTAGTGGTATTGCCATTAGCCTAGTCAGAGCTAGGCTTGGCACACTGGTATTAGTGTACAGTCCTGTTTACATTACCTACTCTGCACAGCTAGGAGCCATGCAGAGTTGTTGATCTGCTGCATGCATCCCTATCTGGATGCCATGGAGTGTGTTGCAGAGCCACTGGAATGTTACTCTGGCAATATGATGCAGGTCTGGGAGCTGCAGCACTGCAGGCATCGCAGGCTGCAGTGTGAACACCACATGCTACCTGCTGCCCAGCAGACTGCATTGGCTGTCTCCTCCCCACTCCTTCAGCAGAAATTCTGCTGTTCCTGTCAGCATTGCAGGAGGCTGTGTGGTGGATGTGCCTGGGACTCAGCGGAGTGGCACACAGTTCTTAGTAAGACTGAACATTGCACATGCAGTGTAAACATGCCTTATGCATATCAGTTCCCTTCATTTCCATTGCAGTCCCCTATTATGTCTGCCTTATTACAAGTTGTATTTCAGATGCTTAGCAGAGGCTATATGTACCAGCTCATTACCATTTCAATGGGCTTTGCAACTTAGTGTGTAGTTATGCTTGGGCAACTGTCGATAAACTTTGGCTGTTCGCACTCTCTGTTCCACAGGGAACTACCATCCTTTTGGGGTACCGAAAGGCAAGGAACACTCGAGGAAGGTTCCACCCCTAGAGGTGCCATGGGAAGGATTCCCTTAGGCTAAAGGTACCTTAGGAAGGAGCCTGAGGAGAGAGACGTGCTGCTGGAGGAGGAGGGGAGGATTTGGTGGTGCAAAGAAAAATTGCTTCTGACTGAGGCCGTAATGAACTGACTTTTATAGCTCAGACAGGGGGCATTGCTGGTTTCTCCATTCCACTGAACTGCAGGCATAGCCTTTCAATTCAATGAGCTTAAGCAACTTAGTGTGTAGTTATGCTTGTACAACTGTTAATAAACTCTGGTCATTTGCACTTTCTGTTCCTTGGGGAACTACCACCCTGTTGGGGTACCCAAAGGCAAGGACCCCCAAGGGAAGATTCCACCCATAGAGGTGCTGCAGGAAGGATTCACTTAGGCTAAAGTTACCTTAGGAAGAAGCCTCAAAAAGAAAGTACTGAGCAGCAAGTGTTGACCTCGGAGGCTGAGGAGCTCTGACTGATAGCAACCAGTGATGAGTGGAAACAGACACCGACAGAGATGCAAAGATGATAGATACTGAAACTGAAGCAAGGAGGCATGACTTCCAAAGGAGGGAGGGAATGGCAAAGAAGGAGATCCACCATCCAACTCTATTCAACAGTGGCAATCTACCTGGTAAACTGATAGAAACATACTATAATATGGACTACCTAGCTTTTATGACTTTGGCACAAAGGAGAGGAAAAAGTCCCTATGATGAGGAAACATCTTGGGATCCAAGGCCTAGGTCGCCTTCCCTCCAGGCTTGGAATTCATTTAGTGACAGCTCGGCTACTGCAATTTAGAGACCCAATTCAGAGGGAAAAACAATTTGGAGGAAGGCTCACACTCTATCCCTCTAACAGGAATGCTTTGAGGTGGCTGCAAGTGAACTCTGCAGCAAAGGGAGAATCACTCTTAGGAGACCCTCACTCCAAGGCCATAGGAAGAGAGCAACAACTGATGAAAGGCACTCACCCAGCCTCAACAAGGTAGGCCTAAAGATGGAGCTGGACATTTGAGAGGTAGAGAAGGGGAGGACATGGAGACCAGGTGAACCGTACGCAGTTGTAAGGAGAATAGCTTTTGAAGGTGCTGTCACCTTGGTCCACACAGAAAAAAAGAGCCCCCTTGGGCTTAAGGGCCCCACCCTTCAGCAGCTGAAGCCTTAAATTCTACATCAGGAGCTGCCACTGATACATCCGTATGGCTAAAGCTTTGCCTGGGGTGAGGACATTCCCATGGGGGTTGGCTAGGTAAGGAGGACCCTGCCCCACAGTTCACATGCTCAAGATGTAGATTTCATGGATGCAGAGCGAGATCGTTGGCCTCAGGGCAAGCCCTGTGCCATATTACGGTGTGGGTGTGGTTGGCATGCGTCCGATGATGAGTAGTTGGAGAGTACTGCATATAGGAAATTTGCATGTATACCTGGGTGATGAAAGTATGAGTACACAAGACCTCCACATAGGTCAAAGTTTGTATACTGATACCTTCATGTTGGTATAAGCAATTAATGTGAGGATGAATTCGATTGGCTTATGCTAAAGACCCTCATGTAGGTCTAAGGCAAGAACTGAGCTGTAATTTAGACAAAGGTTGAGGAGGTGAGCTCCTAGGATAAACGGACTGTGCCTTCTTTCATAATTTACATGTAAGTACGAGGCAGGAACTGCATTAAACACTGCTGTTGAGCTGAGTTAACAAAAACACATTTCAAACTGCTAGGAAAGCAGGAGTAATGGAAATGAAAATTAGGAAGCACACTGCTGGTGAACAACAACATAACACAGAAGGATGTGGCTGCCTAGCTAGGAGACAGGTGTAAAAAAATCAGGGATTATAGTTGGAACTGAGATTGTTGAAGGTATGGTAAAAACAGTAAAATGGGGCACGAATAGCATAAGGCAAAGGAATTGATGCAGGCAGGATGCAGGGAAAACAAGAAAGCCCAAAAAGAAACAAACTGAGAAAGCACAGGTAACAGGGAAAACAGAGAGCAGCAGGAACAGGAGACAGAGAGAAGTACTACTGCAGCCAGGAGTAGGAAGCAAAATACTGACCTAAGAGCCAGAGAGGCATAAACAAGCAAAAGCCCAACAGAAATGAAGCAGAAATCCTGCACAAGCCAAATGGAAACCTAAAACACAGGGGAAAATGGGAGAGAATGCTAGATATAAGGTGGGGGTGGGGTGGGGAGCTCAGCAGAGCCTCCGGCTGCAAGGAAAAAGTGCTTCTGAGTGAGGCTGTAATGAACTGACTTATATAGCTCAGGCAGAGGGTGTGGCTGGTTGCTCCAGCCCACTGAACTGCAAGCATAGCCTTTCAAATAAAACCTTCCCAGTGGCAGGATTCATAGTTTGAGACAGAATGTGACTGTTGAAAAAGCGCAAGCAAGGAAGTCAGCCTAACAGCCTAGCTAGAAAAGCACCAGAGTGGTGTGTCTTGGTTCAGTTCTCACCTAGGTTGCATTATTTTATTCTTGTTAGAATTTATGTTTCAAATGCAAATCTGTAGCTAATACTGCACCAAGTCCTCGTTGCTTGCCATTTAACTGCTCCTACTTGCTGGATTTGCATTTAAAAAAAATAATGAACTATGGGAAGCTCAGGTTCGCCAGCTGGCCTGAACAAAGCTGATAGAGCACGTTGACAGTATTCCTGGGACCCTGGCTGAAATCCCAGTGGAGTCGCCTTGTTTCTGTTTCATTACGGTTTTGTTTTAAATGCATAGCTGTAACTAATATTGCAGCTGTTTTCATCTGCTGGTGTCGCCACTTGAGAAGGAAAGTGACTGCAGAGCAGTTCAGGCTAACCAGTCAAGCAGTGCAGAATTTTCAACTTCCGCTTCTGGCAGAAGTCTGAGGAATTTTGGAAATTCTCCTAATTCTGTGGAATTATGTCAGAAGCAGAATTCTGAAATTCTGAAAGCAGATGGACCCTTTTCATTTAAACCACAGATTAGTGCCTGCAGGAAACTAGCCCACAAATTATGTAAAATATGGAAAACAAATCTGCGGTTTATGTAAAAAGACTTTCAGAATTTTGCAGAATTGACTACAAAATTCTAAAAAGTATTTCGGAAGCAGAATAGCCACTTTTCCTGAATCCCACTGGGAGAATTCTGCATTAAGTACAACTGCACTAACCAGTTGACCTGATGGCTCAAACAAAATAGAAAGATGGAGCACACACCCAAGGAAGTTGCTTTTCAAAGTGCAAAGAACCTGTATTTTATATTACAGCATTCTGCCCGGCATCATAGCATATGAGGCAGACTCCCCCCAGTGCTTTGCTCTCCCCCCCCTTCATGTAGCTGGTTTTCTTGGGACTATTTACTGCTGTGTCTACATCTAGTTGCTGGAAACACCAGGAAGGTCTGGAGTATGCATTTTGCCTCTGGCTGCAACAGCCTGATGATTCAGTCGACACAGTATTCCATGGGCCTGAGTTCAGTTACCAGTTAGGTCATGTTATTTCTTTCTTAGCACAACTGAGGTAAGCCTTGTAGTGCTCCGTTACTGTAGTTTTGGGGTATGCAGATTACAAAAGGTCACGGTATGAATTTTTGATGGCACAATAACTGTTACACATGATAATGTGGTTATCATAATACCATGGTATTAAGGAAGTTGTGATTTTTGTTTAAAAAAAGACCTTTCACACTCTTATGTCTGTGACAGTTGGTATGGTATAAATGGTCATCCCTAAAACACAAAAACAGTTTCTTGAAAGGCATGAAAACCACAGTATACTGTGAACCATGGTTATCCCACAGTATCACAGAGTCATACAGAATCACGAAAGCTTTATGGCAGAAAAGGACCATACCGGCCCATCTAGTCTGCCTTCCCCCCCCACACCTCCCCCTTCCTGCCAGCCCCTGCCCTCCCCCGATATTCAGCTCCATATGCTTGTCCCATGCCCTCTTGAATTCTTTCACTGATTTTGCCCCCACCTCTTTGTCTGGCAGTCTGTTCCAGGGCTCCATCACCCTCTCCATGAAGAAACACCCTCTCACATTGCCCCTGTATCTTTTTCCTTTCAGTCTGAGGCTGTGCCCTCTAGTTTTGACCCCCTCCTTCCTCTTAAGTAAACCCTCTTCTCCCACTTTATTGAGCCCCTTTACGTATTAAAAAGTTTCAGTCATGTCTCCCCTTTCCCTCCTTGTCTCCAGCAATTACAGTTCCAAATACTTGCACCTCTGCTTGTATGACTTTCCCTGCATATCCTGCACCATCTTGTTTGCCTTTCTCTTAACCCTGTCCAATGCATATATATCCTTGCGGAGATGTGGCCTCCAGAACTGAACCCAGTAATCCCAGTAGTAGAAATTGCCCACAGTATCAATACCTTGATTTCTGATACTGTGCTATACTTGGAAACTACCTTAAGTGACATCCCTAAGCGTGATAGTTAGCTGGGTTCTCTGATTTCAGGATCCTGGTCAAGCCTGGAGCAAGATGGTTACCTTCCTTGGTGATTGTGATTGTGACGTGTCCTCAGAGGCAACAAGGACAATGCATCTCAGTTGAGCTATCATGGGTAAATAAAAATAAAATGCTAAAAAAGATGAAAAACTGACTTCAGACGTTTGGCCATATTTGAAAAACAGGGCATTTTGCAGAGCTCTAGGAGGTATGGGGCAGAGCGGCCACATAGTCATTTCCTTAATGCCTTGACAAAGCTCTTTGCAGAGTGAAAGGTTGGGCAGTTGACACTAGGACTGTGCACCTCGCATTTATCTTTTGATGATGCATGGTAAATAAAGTCAGCTTTTTATCAATGCTGCAATCAGTATCAGAATCAGCTGTTTTGTGTGGTGAGTGCCGTGATTCTACCTTTTCCACCAAAGCTGCATCTCAGCTGGGCTATCCAGGGTGAATAAAAACAGAATGCTAAAAAGATAAAAAAACTGACTTCAAAATCTGTGCCATATTTGAAATGGGGGGGGGGGGCAAAGGACCAGTAAACCAGTACAAAATGGAATAGGGTCTCACAGAAGCCTAGTTGTGCTTCTATGGAGGAGTGGGCAAGGCACCCCATTTTTATGCACGCATGATGTTTCTTGGGGCTTTGAGAATCAGGTACATAGCCAACTGTGATCGACACATTCACCAACACACACACTTGCTGAAGATGTCCATGATGAATACATTGGGATAGGAGATGGCGAGACACAGGCAATTAGTTAGTAGGCCATTCAGTCTTCTAGAATAAGGGCCTCCATAAGCTTGAAACTCATGTGCCTTTGGCCAGTATATGGCCGTTGTCTTTCTGCTCATTAGAGAATAGCAAACCTGCAGCTTTGTGCCTTGCTGCATCCCTGGTCATGCATTAGAAATGTCTAATGCACACCATGTTGTATCTTATTTCTTATTTACAGTACAGTATACATGATACTATATGGTATTATATATATTACAATACAGTACAGCACATTACTATATATAATACAGCACAGTACAGTACATTATATTTTCTGCAGTAAAGTACAATATATACATATAGTACAATACTGGGTGGGCCGTACACCCTTATCTGCCAACACTGTCTATCTATCTATGTAATACAATATATATACTACAGTACAGCACAGTACAATATATAATACAGTACAGTTCTATATATAATGCAGTATAGTACAATACAATACAGTACAATTTATTTTTTATGGTGCCTTTCATACAAATTGAAGCTCAAAATGGTTTACAATCCCCCCCCCAAAAAAAAACATAAAACCCAGAAAATGCAGAATACAAAATACAGGGACTACAAAATGTAAAACAGGACAATATATATTACAAATATGTATAGCATGGAGAGGAGACTTCTTACAGTATGTGTGCTATCAAGCACTTGGCTAAGGCAGCAAGCCCAGGCAGTACTATCTGGAGTAGCTGGCAGTCAGAAAACTGAAATAAGCAAAATGAAAAGAAAATGTTGACATTAGAGAGACTGACTATGAATTATAGGCAAGGGAGAAAAGATACCTGTTTAGGCAAAAAATGAAGAGGGAGGGTGGGGTGCTTAGATGATGAGAGATAGCTGTTTTAGATGGCAAGGGCAACAGAAGAGAAGGCTTTACCACCAGCAGTAGAAAGGTTGGGAGATCGTATAGAGAGGAGGAGACTATTTGAGGAGCTGAGAGATCTGAGGGGTAGTATAGGGAAACCTCACCAAGAGGAGCTTGTGTAAGAGATTATTAAGTGAAAGGATATACCAACCAATACTTATGTATTATCTCTGTATTTTACTTGAGAATGTAAATGTATCTATGCAATAAGCATGGACACAAACCCTTTGTATAAGGGGTTTAATCCTAGCAAGCTTCACTGTTCATATAGTAAACTCATCATCGGGATTTATACATAGCAAAGTCATCATCATGTCCCCAGTCCCTCAACTTGTACTTTTTCAGTCGGTTCTCAAGACTGCCAAACCATATTCACACAGTGAGCACATACAGCAGACTGCTGTAATACAAACTCAGTGTGCCTTGCCATTCATTTTGAAACATTATCCTTGGCGTGAAACAAGTATGTACCCTCTTCTAGGCAGCTCCTTCATTTTCTTTGTCCAGTTCAGTTTCAGGGCTGTACTTGCCACCCCAAAACTGCCAAAGCTGCTGTCTCCCAAGAAAACAGACCCAGTGAACAGACAATCATTTCTCTTTTTTTATCTTCTCCCCATTGGCCACAGCACAGAAATTAGGTAATCACTGGCCACTCTGCATCCCCTGAACAAATGAACTGCAGTTTACTTTTTTCCAGTTATAGATCATGGTCGTGTCATGTGACAGACCTGTCCAATCACAGCACTTCTTTCAGTTGCACATGAAATGCACTTATTTTTGTAGGATATACTATGATATGCCGAAATACATCGGTCCGAAGCTCACACTCCTGACCCCAGGCAACCGAAACACTGATGCCTGACATCGGGATTTTACCTGCAGGAAATGTTTTGGGGGGTTCGCCCCCTACCCCCCATGTGAGGCTCCACCCCACACTCTCCTGCATTTTACTCCTACTCTCATGCCAGTAATCCCGATGTTGACAACTGTGAGCCAGAGCTCCCCAGAGTCGGGTGTGTGAGTGTCAAGCCGATGCATTTAAGCATATCAAATCGATCCCTTTTTATAAGAGTATCTCACATGCTGTGCCAAACTAACGGCTTCTCGCTATTACCTCTTGTGCTGCAGAGTCCAGTACTAGTATGCAGATAAAAATGTAATTCTAAAAAGAAAAATTAGTGCATGATCTATAAGTTTATAGGCATGTTAGGAGGGTCTCTTATGGATATGAGTGTCTCCTCTTGCGTCCTTAGTGCACAAGAACTGCACACCTTTCGATTCAGTTATCTTACACTAAGAATGTGTGAGGCAACACTTTTATACCCAGAAATGGTCCTCCTAGTGTTTCAATAAACTTATATAACACCCTGTAGAAAAGGAAAGTGCAGCCTGGGAATTTTGCACGGGCCCCCGGAATACCATCCTGGTGCTCTAACCAACGCTTAACAGTGGCTAATCCTGCACCAAAACACATCTAATTGTGATCTTGATTATTCCGAGTTGCAGGCTATGCAATATCCAAGAAAGGAAATGTGTTTGAGAAGTGAGAACCCCCCCATGTCCAACTATATGAGCCTGTAGCTCAGTGGTTAGTGCACTGGGATGGCATTCTGGGGGCCTGGATTCAACTCCCGGTAGGTCACATTATGTCTTTCTTACTACACTTTATAATTTAAATTGCATAGTAATGGTTAATACTTCACCACAAACATCTAATTATCATCTTGATTATTACAAGTTGCAGGATATGCAATTCCAGAGAAAGGAAATGTGTCTGGTAACCCCATGTCCAACCATGTGAGCCTATAGCCCAGTGGTTACAGCACTGGGACAGTATTCTGGGGGCCTGGGTTCAATTCCCAGTAATTTTGCATTACAACCAAGTTGCTGTAATGGGTGCCTTCAGTCAAACTCATGCTTAGATCAGTGCAGGCAAACACACAATTGCCACCAGTAAACTAACAAACAAAAAACAACAACTGATGAAAAATACTCCACTACTAATTATAAAAAAAAAATGGGTGAATGCATAACTCAGGATGTTACACACACCCTTAGTGTGGGATGCTCTTACAGGCCTCTTGAGCTTCATTCTCAGGGTTTATGTAGCATTCTAAACCTCAGAGGTGTGTAAAATTCTGGTTATACCCACCCACCCATGTTTTAGTCTCTATATCACCACCAAGTGTAATATCATTTACTATGTGCATTATGTGTCGATGTTTCATGCATTGTTCTTCCCTGTTACCTTCTCCCTCAGAATGCATCTAGAAACAAGTTATCAATTCAGTACAGAAACACAGTAACATAGAATGTGAAGGCAGATAAGGACCACATGGCCCACCCAGTCTGCCCATCCCCCTCCGCCTATACTGTCACCGTAGACCTCTCCTGCTAAAACTTTTGAAATAAATGAATGAATATATATATATATATATATTGCTTGTCAAATTTAGACCCCATTTCCCCTGATGTCTCACAAACTGTAGTAAGTTATCTCCATCTTTCCAGCAGCTAAACTTTATCAAACATTTGCACTACTCTTCTTAAATAAACTGTTAAGAAACTGAGCAAAATGATAGGAACATTAGACTGAATGGTAGTATAAACTGATTACTGTGTGTCATAATCACTGAAACTCAGTCTCTCTGCCCTCAGGACTGTCAGCAGTCTCTCTCCTTCTCAATCTCTCAGTCTGCTTGTAATACTACCCATCAATATGCTTGAAGTCAGTGGCAGTAACTCATCAAATGGCAGGATTTTCCTATTTTTTGGACATGTCTAGACTATCTTTTAAAATACCTAAGGTTAGAGAAAGTTAACACAGTTTAAAAGGGTCTGATTTGGTTTGCATTCATACTGTGATGTTTGTTCTTCAGAATTGTTCTCTAACTCAACAAGGGAGGAAGGCTAAAGAGCAGTTCTGCACTAAACCATTTTAGCTAAATTGGTTTTCAGTAATCTAGGAAAGGGTTTTGAAGCTGTTCTTGAGAAGTTCTCCGAGCTTCTGTAAGTTACTATGGGAATTCCCATAATGCAACAGTGTGTGAACTGAACTGTAGAGCTATGGCATCAGTCTGGGTGCTGTGGTATACTTCAGTTCATACTCACTTTTAGGGCTGGACATTTTAGACCAATTTAGTTAATTCAGTCTGAATCTAAAGGGTGCCGAGTCAACCTTCTGTTAAGAGAATGTCACCAACATCATAAGACTAAGGGCACGATCCTCAAAGGCAACCACTCCACCTCACATTCCCTCTCCTCTCCCCTCCAAGGGTTTCCTCTTTACATCTGTTACTGCCCAGGAAACCCTAACTGCCCTTTATACCCTTAACCTGCACAAATCCAGCCCTAATGGTCTGGATCTGAAGTTACTCCATACCTTTGCTGCTGCCATAGCATCTCCTTTTGCTACTCAACCTCTCCTCCCTCAGTGCTGCCCCTCAGTCTTGGAAGTAGACCAGTGTTCTTCCTCTCCACAAAGGGGGGCTTCCTTCCTGGGTAACTTCCAGCCAGTCTCCTTCCTCCCTTCCTTTGCTAAGCTTCAAGAGAAGCTTTTCTACACCAGACTCTCTGATATCCTATCCTTCACTGATTTCCTCTCCCCCATTCCAGTCTGGCTTCCAGAAGCATCACTCCACCATCTCCTCCCTGTTGCATGTAACTGACTCTGTCTTCTCAGGGATGAATCAGGAACATATCACAGCTGCCATTTTTCACTGATCTGGAAAAGGCCTTTGATTTAGGGTCCCACCCACCCCTCTTGGATAAACTGAGTTTTTCCGGCCTCTCAGGTCCTGCTGTTGACTGGTTTTGGTCTTATCTCTCTATCCATCTGCAGTCATTACAGGTTGGTAGTGCCCTGTCACTTCCACTTCCCATCCAGGTGGGGGTCCCAGAGGGCTCCACCCAGGTGCCCATTCTATTCTCCATCTTCCTTAATGACCTCCCCTTGGCTTGTGGGAACTCACATATACACATGTATGCAGATGACACAGTCATCTACACCTTCGGTCTGTATTGCAGCCATAGAATGTCTACTCCAACATGACTTTCACAATGTCCTGCGTTGGGAGTCACGTGATGCAGTCTAACTTGTCGCAGCACTGGTTTGAGGCTCGATCTACACGCCTCCTGCAAACTTCTAAAGTTAATTTCACAGGTTGAATGAACTACAAGGTGACTTGTAAGCTTTGTTTCTCCTTTGGCTAGTGCAAGTTAGTCAAAGTTGATTGTCGCAAAGGCTTTTCGCGAGCATGGAGACCGAAATGAAGCAGGCGGCAATGCGGCATACTCTGCCGGCTATGCCAGAGAAAATCTCTAAAAAATTGAGAAGCCAGGGAATGGGAAACTCCGGCAAAATGAATAGCCCTAATCCCTCTGCAACTCCCTTGTCTGAAGAGAGATTTTTACAGGAGTTATTGCCATTTCGGGAGTCTCTGGCTGATATCGCTATGGAATTGAAGTCAATCAAGGGTGACCTTGCTGGCCTCCAGACAAGAATGGCTGATTCGAAGGCCAGAGTTTTCTTCCCAGGAGAAATGGAGGGAGAAAATTGACCCTGAGATCATCCTGCTTAGGCAGCAACTTCACAAGCTCCAGCTTAAGACAGAGGATCTAGAGGAGAGAAGTAGGAGAAACAATCTCTTGATTATAGGGCTTCCCAAAGTGGAAGAAGGCGCTGATGCTATTGCTTTTGTACAGAAATTTCTTCACAAAGTAGTGGGGCCCTCTCCTTTGAATCCTCATTATCATATAGAGAGAGAGCTCATCGTTCCCTCAGGCCAAAGCCTCCAGTGGGATCTCCTCCTCGACCTATCATCATTAAGTTCCTCAGTTTTATAGAGAAACAGCATGTTATGGCCAAAGTGAAAGAGCTGCAATCTGTTATTTGGGGATCCTCTAAAATTAGAATCATGCAGGACCTCCCCCGTGAAACAAAGCAAAGGCGGGCTGCCTTTCATCCAGTTGTTAGCAAGCTAATCGCCGCCAGTATTCGCTTCAAGATGTCATACCCGGCCAGGCTACAAGTAGCGATTGACAGCAACTGGTTTTCCTACGATTCACCAGAACAAGCTACGAAGGACCTTACTTCCCGACTACCTGATCTCTTCAAAGCTGGCTGAGCGTATAGAGACTAAGGGGGGGTGTCCAACTATGTTGTTTGTTTTAGGTCTTACTCGCTTATTAATGCAATTGAAGTGAATTACCTGCTAGGTTCCGAGCTGAGGGATAGCCGAGTTTGAGCCTCAGTAGAAGGTGTGGGGCCTGTTCTTTCTTTGCTAGGCCAAGCGCATGTCTTCAGGTGGGGGGGGGCTGGAACCTTAGGGCTGGCAGGTTTTTGTGGGTAGTTATTTAGGTGACAGACCGGGTTCGGACCTACTAGTGCTCTGTTCCCCTGCTCAGATATGTGTCACTCAGGCAACTCTGTTTTTTTTTTTTTCTTTTTCTCTTTTTTATTTTTATTGGTCCATGTTAAGTGACGGTTGCTGCTGTTTCCCTGGGAGAAGGGCTAACCAACCTTCCCATTCGCCTGTCTGTTGTGGTAGATTCGTAGATTATAAGTGCTTCTGGTACATTAGGGTAAGTCAGGCACCCTGTATTAGACTAAGTATAAAATCAATGTGAGTTTATAGGGGGAATAATATGGAATCAATGATTGTTTAATCAGTTTATAGCCAGGTTTCATCAGGGTTAGTGTTTCTGGATACACGTGACTGGAGGTCGCGATTAAGGGGGCCTACTTGTATTTTTTTTGAGTTATGCTCCCTTTGTCTATTAATGTAAATAGGGTTATTAAACTGCTGGTCTTCAGTTGAGGAGAAGATGAAGTGGTTTAGACCTTAGTGGTGGGTGATGGGCCTATCCTGTTCTTACTAGGCCATACGCACGCTTACTGGCAGGAGGGGAGGGATTGAAAATTTGGGGTTAGCACATGTTTGTGGGCAGTTGTTTAGGTGATGGAACGGGCTTGGTTCCACTAGTATCCTGGCCCCTTGGTCAGTCCTGTGGTACTGAGGCACTCAGATCTTATAAAGGATTCATACTAAGCATGGGCAGTGCAATATCCCTGAGAGAAGGGATGAAGCCCCTTCCCTTTTTCCTGTTGGTGGTGGTAGATTCGGGGAATAGTGACCTACTCATTAGGAGTACCAGGCGCAAAAGGGGGAGTCAACAGTATTCTATTAAGATTAAATTACTAGATATGGTTTGAGTTTATAGGAGGAACAACACTATATAGAATATTGTTTGTTAGGGCTTATCAAAGTTCATTTTCTGGACACTTTTAAGGAGACATCGCGATTAAGTTAAGTACTTTTATGTAGGCTAGAAGATAGGGGCTACTGGAGACCAGTGGGGGGCTCGGGACGAGACACGGTCTGGGAGACTTGCATCGGGGCTGAGATTTTGGGGGTATAGGCGTATCTCGAGGGAATCCAATTATGGGGGGACATAGTAGGGGTTCAGTTAAACTCCTTCGTAATATGCGAAATAGATTCCTCATTTATAATAGATTGGGACATTTGAGTTTGTGGGTTGATCGAGATATTGCCATGAGGGTTTGGGCCCCAATTACCTGCCCAGGACCTTTAGAGTGGAAGTTTGGCTATATCTGGTGTCTTTATGTAAATAGTTACAGTATGTTAGTTCTTTGGGGGTGGCGTGGGAGAGGGTTTATGAGTCTGAACCGAATTTACAGAACTTGTTTTATGGTTGTAAGGATAAGTTCGCATAGTTTGTTGGGGTGGTTCATATGGGTTCTCTTTTTCGGGGAAGGTGGTGGGGAAGGTTTGGAGTGTGCCCTATGGATTGGTTAATTTGGTTTATTAAGTATGACTGTGTTTCCTGGTTAATAGGGCAAGCTGTCAGCAATACCACTTAAAATTGCCACGTGGAATATAAGAGGTCCCAGAGACAGAACGAAGAGATATCAGGTATTTAAAAACTCTGAGATACTAAAAGTAGATATCCTTATGCTTCAAGAAACCCATTTATTAGAGACAGATGCACACTGGTTGCGTAGACAAGGCTTCTCTCAAGTTTTTGCCGTGAGTGGGTCGGCATCAAGTAGAGGAGTAGCTGTCATAATAAAGAAACATGTAGCGTTTTTAGCAGAGGAGAAAGTAGTGGATCCAGAGGGAAGATTCATATTAATTAAAGGTTCTCTCAGTAATAAGGTAGTTGTGCTGGGTTCCATTTATGGACCAATTGGAAGGGATGCTGAATTTATTATGGGCCTGGCAGACAAGATAGGTGGTATACTGCCTGCTCAATTAATTCTGGGTGGTGACTGGAATATCCTGCCATCCCAGGATCTGGATAGAACGCCTCTGCCACCAAACCACTTACTCCAGCTCAAAGGGCTCTAGCAGATTTTAGGGAGCTCTTGGGACTATACTGACCTTGGCGCCTTCTTCACCCCTCGAGCCGAATGTTCTCCTTTTATTCACATGCTCATCGATCTTGGTCGAGAATAGACTATATTCTCATTAGTATCTCACTTCTGCCTGGTCTCTGTCAGATGGATATTGAACCTATTGTTCTATCAGACCACTCGGTTGCAGGGCTGAAGCTCTCTCCAGACCTTAATCTCCAAAGAGATACTGCCTGGAGATTAAATACACAGCTTCTGAAGGATGATCAAATAGTTTCCCATATTAAAAGTTTGATTCTTTCCTTCATGGAGTGTAACAAAGGTTCTACATCTGGGGGGGATTCAATATGGTGTGCCCTTAAATGCTATTTACGTGGGGAACTAATTAAATTAGCATCTAGGAGGAAGAGAGGTAGGGAGGCTAGGGCACTCTACCTGCTAGCCCGTATTAAAGAGTTAGAAAACTCCTTACCTGCTACCTTGTCTTCCAACTCTATGGAAGCACTGTTAGCTTTAAAGAATGAATATGCAGGTTTATTAAAAGAAAAGGCAGAGTATGCTATCTTAAAAATGCAGGCTAGGTACGTTGACCAAGCGGAAAAAGCTGGCCGATTGCTAGCCCTGAGATTACGGAAAATGGAAAGTTCAAGGCTGATCCCAACTTTGCAGACACTGGATGGTACTATTAAAACTTCACCAAGGGATATTATCAGGGTTTTCGAGGACTTTTACAGTTCTCTTTATAGCAAAAGTTCTACTCCAGCATCCTTGTTGGAGATCGAAAACTATTTGGATAGCTTGAACCTGCCCTGTCTGCAAGCCCACCACAGGTTAGCTTTGTCTTCCCCCAATTCCATTTTGGAACTGGAAGAGGCAATTAAAGGGTTGGCATCAGACAAGTCACCAGGGCCCGATGGTTTCCCTTCCAACTTCTACAAAATTTTTCATAAAGAACTAGCCCCTCTTCTTCTTAATTTATATGAATATATGTACACTGGAGATACTTTAGATCCCACATTATTGGAAGCCAAGATAGTATTACTTCTCAAACCGGACAAACCGCCAAAGGATCCTGCCAGCTACCATCCCATTTCTCTGCTAAATTGCGATATTAAAATACTGACAAAAATTCTGGCCAACAGGGTCAAGAAGATCTGGACTCATTTGTTGAGCCGTGAACAAGCCGGTTTTGTGCAATTCCGTTCTTCGGCCTATCATCTTAGAACCCTTTCACATATCTTTCATGCAGCTCAAGCTTCTCAGACCCCTATGGCTCTAATTTCGTTAGATGCTGAGAAGCCCTTTGATCGAGTCAATTGGGACTTTCTCTGGGCCACACTTAAAAAAATGGGTTTCCCTGTTACGTTTATCAGATGGAGCCAGGCGGTATACAGGTCCCCTTCCGCAAAAATCTACTGTAATGGGGTCTTTTCATCTCGGTTTTCTTTGTTTACTGGCACCAGACAAGGATGCCCATTATCCCCTTTTCTTTTCAACTTATATTTACAGCCTCTTCTTCTCAATATTAAGCGGGCTTCATATGTACAAGGCTGCCCAGTGCACCAACACTCACTAATTTTGTCAGCATACGCGGACGATATTTTGCTCCATTTGGCATACCCCGATACAGCACTGGCTCATGCTTTACAAATTATTACACAGTATGGTCGGTTATCAAACTACAAGATAAATCTTGCGAAATCAGAAATATTTCCTTTAAATGTGTTTACCCATAAAGCCAATTTCTCCCAATTCCGGATGAAATGGTCTCCACATTCAATTAAATATTTGGGATTGCATCTCTCTACAGATCCTGGGTTGCTCAGGAAACTTAATCTGGATGACTTAATGGTAAATATTCAACAGGACCTTCAAAGATGGGCCAAACTCCCTCTCTCGTTATGGGACTGGATTAGTATCATTAAGATGAACGTCCTGCCCCGCATTTTTTACCCTTTAAATTTACTTAATTTGTGGCTCCCTTTATCCTATCTGCAGCATTTTCACTCTATACTTTCTAAATTTATTTGGCAGGGTAAGTGTCCTAGATGCTCTTTCCTTAAGCTTAGTCTCCCCAAAGACTTGGGTGAACTGCGTCTCCCTAATTTTATTTTGTATTATTGGGCCAGCCATTTGTCGAAGTTGGAGAGATGGTTGCTAGTTGGGGACAACAATTCCACTCCTATTAGGCTCCAGCTTAAAAGACAGATTCTAGATTCGAATAACCTCAATTCGCCTATTATTTTCTTTCTTTCCAATTCGACACTGCCAACTTTAATAAGGGAGTCGGTTATTGGTACCTCGCTCAAAATTCTTGCTCAATGCTGGCACTTCTTTAGTATTTCATGTAAAAGGGACATGGCACAGCCCCTTATTCTGAATCCTAATATTAGAATTGGCGGATTACCGATCCCATTGGGGTGGCTTCCTCAGTTTCAAAGTGCATTGATAGAAGGCCTCTTCTCACATGGCTCTCTTCTCTCTTCTCCCGAAATCATGGCAAGTTTTAAAATACCTCAGAAAGATATATTTAAAGTATTTCAATTGAGACACCTGATACTGAATAGCTTTGGTACCGAGTTTAAAGAGTCTCAAGTCAGGCCTTTCCTTCTTCATATACAAGATAATGTAAACAGACCTTATGTGATTTCAAGGATCTATTCCTTTCTACTAGGCCTTAAGTTCCCTAAGCCCCTGGTAGGTTCCATAGTTTGGACTTCTCTTCTGCCAAATACCACTTTTAACTGGACTCAAATTTGGACAGATTTACACAGATTCCACACTCAGGACAGATTAAGGCTTATCCAATATCATATTTTAAATAATATGTACTATACTCTGGTAAAACTGGCTAAATTGGGTAGGCTTCCTGGTTCTAGCTGTACTAGATGCGGTCAGGCTGAAGGAAACCTGTTACATATTTTTTGGTACTGTGAGAAGGTAGCTCCTTTGTGGCAGACAATTCAGTCCAAACTTGATCCATTATTGGGTTTGGATGGGTTGTTTACTATAGAGGTATGTGTTCTGGGTATATATTCCAGTATTGATATCCTGGAGCGTAAATTCCACATGGCACTAATTTCGATGGTGGTTAAAAAATTGGTACTTAAGCATTGGATGGACCAATTGACCATATCTTATGTGGAATGGCTAAAGGATTTATTATTTTTTTTTTTTTAAATTTGCCCTTTTTCCTGGCAGGACCACCGGGACCAACCGCCCTGGTCACGGCCCCCAGAGACCTCTACCTCCATCAATTGCTGCTGGGGACCCACAGTCACCCCCGGCTTGCCCCCTGGAGGGTGGGGCCGCGGGCCACCTTCGTGACCCCGGAACTGTAACTGGTCGGGGTTCGCAGCGACGGAGGCAATGTGAGGCTCTCCAGGGAGGGCTTCATAGATCGGTGGTCCTGCCCGCCTTCTTTTTCCACCAGATTTTCTCCCCGGAGGAGGCGGGGACGTGCAATGACGCAAGCGTCCACCCAGCCTCCTCCCCCCGTCGAGCATCGGTTGCGTGGAACTCCCGGTCTCCACCAGGGGTCTCTATCGCACCGAGTGCCGCTCACGCCCCCAAGTAGGAGAGCTGCCCATCAGACGCTGATCCACTTCCCCGCCGGAATTCGACCGACCCGGATCTGTTCCTCAACCCGGTCGCCGCTGCCGCAAGCGGAAATCCCACTGCTGCGCCGACGGGCCAGCTGGCTAAAGGATTTATCTGTGTGTTTCAAGACTGAAAGGCTGATTGCAAGTTCACGCAACTGTATGGGTTTATTTAATAAAAAATGGGATAAACTATATGCCTTGTATTTGCATAAATAATCTCTGTCAGATTTGTCTCTGTATGTGCCTCAGCATTTTATTGGTACATTGTACTAATTTTATTTTATATTCCTCTTTCAGTTGGTTGTAATAAGGGTGGGGGGCACACTCCAGGGTGGGGAGGGTTAAGGGTGGGGGTAATGGTGGGTTTGGTTTGTAATGGGGGATTGAGGGGATTTGGGTATCCTATGTTTTCTTTATCTTGTTTTATGGTTTGGGGCAGTACTCTGGATGTATATGGGGGGGGGGGGTTGTTTCACTTTGGACACAATGTAACCGGACAGGTGTTTTGATGTATTTGTATTTTAAAACTTAATAAAGTGTTGAAATTAAAAAAAAAAATGTCCTGCACTGGTTCCAATCAAACCAAGTCAGGGTCAACACAAATAAAACTGTGTCTATGACCTTTGGCATCAGCAAGAAATTGGACAGACTACCAACTCTATCTTCTCCACCTTGCATGGCACCCCTCTAGAAGTTTATTTATTTATTAAAAAGATTTACCAGGAAAGCATACTGAGCAGACTACTACTTGATTCCAGATGCATCCTGGGGGTTAGGGTAAGGGAAGCAAGTTAAAGTGCACAATAAAGCAACAGCAATACAGATACAGATACAGTTCAGTACACTAATTAGTAATAAGCATGTGCTAGACAACATAAACTCAAATGTAACACAACAATCACAGTACAAGTAGACCCTAGGCCCTAGTTCTGGGATATATTATATATTATACTCAAGTACATGTGCAGGTAGAAGCGAAGTGTACCTTAAGGAGAGAGTTAAGGTGCTGAGTGGAGGTAAAGTGCCGAATACCCTCAGGAAGGGAGTTCCACAGTTTGGGCATGCGGAATGTGAAGGCAGCCTGACCAGTGGTAGTGGACCTGTGTGGAACAGATAGGAACTGGGAGTCAGTTCCTGAAAGAATAGACTGGGGGGATGTTGGGCAGTTAGGACTGTGGCAAGGTAGGGAGCTAGTGTCTGCAACCAGTGCTTAGCCATGAAACTTGCGCAGTAGAATAGTTTCTGGTTCTGGAGAGAGGGGAGGTCCAAGGACTGGTAAAGGATGCAGTGATGGGGGGTGGGAGAACAGTCAAGGACAAAGTGACAGAAGGAGTAGAAAAGAGGGTCCAGTCTGGCTAGGGTGGACTTGGTAGTGGCACTGTAGACTACACCACCATAGTCAAAACTAGGGAGAATCATTTTCTTCACAATTGCATGGCGAGACGGCAGTGGGATGCAACTCAGGTTGTGGTATAAGGCACCCAGCTTGGGATGAAACTTTCTGTGGATAGCTTCAACATGTACAGAAAAATTGAGGTGCTGGTCAAACCATACCCCAAGATAACTAAAGGAGAAGCAGGCCTCCAGTGAATTCCCATCCAGGGCATGGGGGAAGGGGGAGACAGAGAGAGTCTCTGCTTAGTACCAAAGGTTAAGGAGACTGTTTTCTTGGTATATAGGAAAAGATGATTAGAGCAAAACCAGAGTTGAACTTTATTGAAATCCTGCTGAAGTCTGGTCACCACATCAGTGTTCGAGGGGCCAGATGTATACAGTACTGTGTCATCCGCATACACATGGATGGATGTGTGTGGGCAGACAGTGGGTAGATCATTGTGGAAGATGGAGAACAAGAGCAGGCCAAGGACCGAGCCTTGGGGTACACCAGTAGTCATGGGTAAGGAGGCAGAGGTGGTGTTGTCAATTCTGACAAATTGGGACCTGCCTACCAGGTAGGAGTGGAACCAGCTGATGGTCACACTGGAGAGCCCTGCCAGAGAGAGAGAGAGAGAGAGAGAGCGAGAGAGAGAGAGAGAGAGAGAGGCTTGGATAAGAGGAGGGAGTGGGATACAGTGTTGAATGCCTGTGCTAGATTGACAAAAATAGCCAAGGTGATGTGGCCTTTATCCATACCTGTAAGATTGGCATCTGAGAGCCTTAGGAGGGAGGTGGTGGTGGAGTGTGATTTCCCAAACCCAGACTGGTAGGAAGAGAAGAAGGAGGAGGAGTCTCGAAAGGAGGAGAGTTGTGAGAGGACTAGGCATTCTTGCATCTTAGCCAGAATGGGTAGGAAGGAGATAGGGCGGTAGTTGGCATGGGTGGAAGGATCACCACCTTTGGGAAGAGGAATGACTGTGGTGTGCTTCCATTCCATCAGAATGGAGGTGAGAGAGAAGGAGAGGTTGAAGAGAGAGGCTAGGGGGCTAGTGATGGTGGGGGCCCAAAAGTATAGCATTTTTGAGTCTAGGCTCGATGGGCATTTGCCCTTGGAAGGATTTAGGATGAGGAGGGCATCGAGCACCTCAGGCGGGGTGACATGGCGAAATGAGAAAGGAAGGTGCTGGGGGGACTGGGTGGGCAGGGATGTGAGTGGGGCATTAGGCATGACTGACGGAAGAGTGGATAAAAGTGCCATTGCACAGTTGGCGAAAAAAGAGTTAAATTCAGCGGCCACTGCAAGAGGGTCTGATATAGAGGGGCCGCCTACATCCAGGACTGGGGAGGGGGGTTGGGCAGGAGGGAAGAAAAGCAATTTAACCACCTTCCATAATTTAGACGGGTGTTGTAAGTTAGTGCTGAAGGATACTTTGAAATGACTGGCTTTTGCCTGGCGGATTAGCTTTGTACAGGCATTACAGAGAGTGCGATACTTCTGGTGATCTGCTGGAGACCTGGAAGCCTTGAAAGACTTCCATGCCTGGTCCCGGGCTCTAAGGCATTCCATTAGGTCAGCCGAGATCCAGGGCAGGTGGTCAGCCCTCACACAAACTCTCCTGAGAGGGGTGTAATAGTCTCACACCTACAGGAACCTAGATTTGAAATACTCCAGTGCTGCATCAATAGAGGAAGCCCGAGAGATAAAGGACCAATCTATATTTGCCAGGTCAGTTAGAAGCAAGACAAGGTCAAGGGATTTGTAGGACCTGTTTCAATCCTTCAAGTACAGTACCTTGGTGTGTGACTAGGCATCAGACATGATGCCTCTACCCACATCAACACTGTCCATGCCAAGCTCTGCCCTAAACTTGGTGCCTTGTACTGTAATAAAGATTATCTGTCTCCCCAACTCTGCTGTGAGCTTGTCAACAAAACGGTGCTCCCGGTCTCTGATTATGTGGACGTGGTCTATGGTATAGCTCCCTCAACCTACCAGACCAGACTGGACGCCCTCTGCAACTCCTTCTTGCACTTTGTGGACAACTCTCCCTCTCATACTCATTACTGCTCACTTTATTCTTTTTAGCCATTCTCCCTCTACCTGCACATCGCCTGATCCACTGTGCCTCAATCATTTCCAAATACTGGTTCATGTCCCTTCCCTCGTAGCTCTCGTCACTCCTCTCCTTCATCCCCTCTACCTCATGCTCCCTCTGCTGTAGGGATCCTCGTAACTTTTGCCATTACACATCCCCACTTTTCTACCTGGTAATCAGCCATTTCCTGTTTATTATTTCCCATCATTTTGGAACCAACTACCCTCTTCCCTTTGCTTCACTGCCTCCCCTGGTTCCCTCAGGTATCAGCTCAAACTCCTTCCCTCCCCAACTCCCATTTTCCTCTACTTGACTGTTCCCCCCTACATTTGCCTCCTACCCCGGTATAAGGGTGGCTGAAATGCCACATTTTGTTGTTTCTACCTTGACTGCTAATTTTGCACTTATTCATGTAATTAATTTGTATTCTTTGATTGCTCTTTACTTAACTGTGAATTGTGCCTGTGCTATCTATTTTATATCCCCTTTTCCCTTCCCCCAGGTCACATCTGGAAATGAGCCTTGGCTCAGTGTGCCTTTCATGGTCACCAGTTTTCAAGGGAATAAATAGATAAACCCAGAAACATGTGACTTATGCATATCTGATGTGAACTGACCCACATCCTTGGGAGCCAGTGTGCCTGCTGGTATCCATGACCTACAACCCCCCCAGGAGCCATGCACAGAGGGGCCAGAGTGGGTCTAGTGGAGGTGCTGTGCCAGACTCTAGGCATATAATCAGGCACAGGCTGGCACGCTACAAGATCTCTTGCCCCGAGCAGGGGCTGTCCATATATGGCAGTCCTCCAAGGACTCCCATTTCTCCATTCCCAAATTGGAGTAACTACGGTTTGCACTGGCTAGTGCCAGTACAGACACCAGCCCACCACAAAGGCTTTGAGGGCTGGGGGCTGGTGGAGGCCCAAGACACTTCCTGAGGCCAAGGGGAGGGGGCGCATAGCTGCAACTGCTGACCGTAGAGTAGTGTAGCCTCTGCCACCTCTGGCAGCACTCCGAAAGCTGTCAATGTTTACCAGAATGGGGCACATATCCACCACCGCCCTGTGACTGCCCTAAACCCTGCCACATATGTAGGAGCACTGGAGATCAGGGATTGGATGCAGAAGGACCCCCACATCCTGCAGCTCTGGATGCATGAAATCTCCCTGCATTTTACTAGCCCGTGCAAACACCCCTCAATGTGTGCAGAGTGAGTGTGTACTGTCTGTAGACTGAGCCCTAAGCCTCTGAAAAATATTTATTTATTTATTTTAATTTTATTCTATTTTTTATTTTTAGTTTTTTTTGACTGAGAAAGGAGGACTAGACAAGTCTGCCTATTTTTAGCCTCATGCTGGGGGAAGGGGATACAGATGTATGCCAACTGACATTGAACCAGATTAAGCTGTTGGTGGTATTTTTAGTGAATGGAGAAAATTTGGATACCAGGGAAATTCCCTTGCTCTTTTTGAGAAGTGCCACCTGAAGTACCACCAGAACAGGCAGATGGGACCACGGTTTAACGTCTTATCGGAAAAGACAGCACCTCAGGAGTGCAGCACCCCCCCTCATACTGCACTATAGTGTCAGTACTGAGATTTAACCCAAGTGCCTGGTGTGGGAAGGAAGACTGCAGAGACATATGCAAATACCTTAAGATCCTGTCAATACTATACAACCATTTTTGAAAATGTTATTTTCAAAACTAAGTTAAGCAAAACAGTTACAGCATCCAGACTAAGAACTGACTGTTCTTTAAACCCACACTGCAATTCCTATAACAGTTTCACTGTCATTTTTTTGCACTTCATTCAGTAGTTTTCATAGTAAACAACCAGTATAGGCCCGTACTTACCATCCATAATAAAACGATAAATTGGTTAATTTAAAGTGATTTTCACAGCTGTTTTTCTGATGACCTCTTGAGTAGGTTTCAGTAACGGTTTTCAAAAACTGATTTCGGCGCTGTCCTGCTGATGCAGCACTAGCACTGCCACTCATGGCACCAGTGACCTCGGTTTAGGAATGAGCCAATAGCACTGGAGGTTCTGCTGGTGGGATGAGGACTGAGCATCCAGTGCCCAGCTATTCTCCTTTGGGAAGGAAGGGGTATCCCGTGAAAACCACGAGTGCAGGATCGCCAGTGTCAAAACTGCAACTGAAAAACAGCAAGTGGAAAAGGGCGACCCACAAAAAACAGTGATCGCCAACAGAGTGACCTACAGCTTTCCCCTCCCCAATGTCCCCCAGAGATGTTTCTATATATAGAAAAGGGGTGCAGGGGGAGCAAAACCTCATAGAAACTCACTAGTCATTTTGGCGATCACTGTTATTTGATGATCACTCCTTTTTCCTTCGCTCTTTTTCCGTTGCTGTTTTGCATTCACTGATATCACATAGAACCAGAGGAGGGTTGTGGCACATGGCGATAGTTTGGCCCCAGCATTTGCTGGTTGAGCTTGAGGGCTCGGAAGTGTGGGCAGTGGCAGATTTTGACATGAGAAGTCATTGCACACCCACTTTATCGGGGGGGGGACTACAAAGTGGAACTGATGCTGACATAGGGAGAGATCACTGCTCTGTTTCACCATGTCCACTACCAGTTCTTGCCGTCTTAGTCCCTGGTAGTCACCCCAGTCTACATCACCACTTGCAGTAGAACTGAATACAATGGGGAGTCACCACAGCACTGAAGGCAAGCCCACCTCAGGGGGCAAGCTGAGGGGGAACACCCTGCATGTGAGAGGCTGGTGGGCCGGGGACCAGGGATCTAGGCTGGGGAGTTCTCAGCAGGACAGAATAGGTGCAGGAGCCAGTTGAAGGAAGACTAAGTTGGTGGGGGGGGGGTTAATGGTAGAAAAATAGAATTAAAGTAAACAAACAAATAAAACCAGATTTCATAATAGTGTGGATGAAAATTATTACAAACATTTTTAGATCAATTAAGAGTCTTTAACACTGCTTCAAAAATGTCAAGTGGACAGGGTGTTAATCTCAATGGGGTAAGGAAGCCACTGTGTTCTACCCTTCATTCAATACATTCAGTAATAGATATTACAGTACATAGCCGCCTCTTTGGAAAGCACACAATTCACAGCATTAGTCCAGCAAAGCATGAGTGCAAAGGTTACTTCTTACTATCTTATCATCATCTTTATGCAACAGTGGACCCAGCCTTCTGGCAAGTCACTCAGAGCCCAGTGCAAAGCAAACAAAGTAATAAGCTTTTACAGGGTTAGAAACCTTGTTTTACCATGGCCAAGAGAATCAAACACTCATCACCACACAACCCCCACAGACAAGCTGTTTCAGTTTGATCATGTAACAGGCCTTCCTGCAAACAAGACATGTCCACATTCGGAAGTGCTCAGAAATAAGATAGTTTCAAAAAGATTAGAACATGAGTTTTCAAGTTACATCTAAGAAAACTGAGCCACTCCAGTGAGTGCGATGCATCACGATAAGCAGGAACAGAGAGAGCAAAAGAAACGGGTGCAGCTCACAACACATTCTAGCACTGAAATGAACAGAAAGGTAAAGTGTTCTTTGATAGTGCAATTTATTCAGCACAGATACAGAGGTGCTAATAAAAAACCTCAACATTTCACCTACACTACTTAAGGTTTGTCAAGCGGGGAATGCGCATAGGTGCTGGAGAGTGGGAACTAGGGGGCCATAGCCCCAAACTTTTAAAAGTGAGAGGGCCATGCCCCCTCACTTCCTGACAAAAGAAATATGTGCACGGGGGGGGGGTAAAAAAGGCACTTGTATCAGTGGCAGAGGTCCATAGAAGGAATAGCCACTGCAGCCAGATGTCAGTAAGGTGTGCGGGACCACTTGCAGTGCTACCTGTGGTTACTCGGCAACAGTCAACAACTAGTTCAGTCACTGCCAAGCAGCCACAGGGTGAAAAAGACAAAAAAAAGATGACGCTCATCCTGTTATGCGCCGCTACCTTGTATATGTCTGCACATGGCTGTAGAGCATACCCGTGCGTGGGATTTAGGCAACAGTGAGGAAGAATGTGGCCGACTTGCCGGGCTTGGAATTTATTTGTGGTGGCAGCAGTCACAGTCCCGCCAACCTATTATCCCAGTTCCCAGCTCGATCCCAACTCCCAGACCCCCATCAATTTACTGTAGCAGTGCAGCTGCCAAGTAGTCAAGTTCATCCAGGTGAGGTGATGGTCCCAAATCGTGACGGAATAAGGTATGTGCACATGTTGTGGCATGGTGGCATGTGTGGCTAGAGGAGAGGAGTTTGACAGAGCGAAGGTCAGCCTGAGGCCATTGTGGAACAGAACCAAGGCCTTAGATTGAGGATAAGTAGACATGGAGATTTGGAGACAGCACTGAAAATGAGTCACTGACTTGCCACCATGTTCTACTCACTGTTACAGCTGTGTTATTTGCTAATGCTTGGGGGGGGGGTGTTGGATGGCTTTTTCAGAGATAATTGGTCATTCTGAGCCCTGGTTGTCGAGGGAGATGGGAAGGGTGGCTGAGTGAGTAGCCTTGCTGGACTAAGTAAAACAATACAGAACTTTGACTCAGATCATCAGAACCATGCTTCTTTATAACCGTTGCTACCCCCCCCCCGATACCCCTCACCCCTGGACCTTGGCCCCCACACTTTTAGAAGGGCTCCAGCACCCCGAATGATAGGGACAGAAAAATGCAATACAAAACTCTGTTTTCTAAGTTAGGTGCCTGACTAGGCTTAGTCTATTAACTCAGTTTTAGAACAGCAGTAATAATAACACTGTAAACAGCAGTAGTGCCCACCCCCACCAAACCATGCAGATACTGTTGCAGTGCAAATACAAATAACCTTTTGTATTACCAGCCCATCTGTACTGGAGGCATCACCAACTCCCTACTAGTACCAGTTAAAACTACATTTAAACCTCATGGGAGATCCATATATGTCACTGTGTACCCAGTTAGAGAACCAGTGCAGACCCATAGAACTTGCAGGTGGTGGGCAGTCGGTGGTGCACCCAAACCACACAGGCCATACCATTGCTTAAATGGCAAACCTCAAAGGAGGTATTTGAAGATTCTAGCCCAATGGTCAAAGTTGTAGCTTTGGTGGCAAACTTTACACACAGTCCCAGTTGTAGGGTAAGCCCAGTGGAGTAACCAGCCTTACAAAAAGTGTACGCACCAATAATCTAAACTAGAGGCCGGGGGTCTGTGGTCCACCTAGGTCCCCAGAAAATTTTTGTTCTTTGGTGCATTCTGGTGCATTTTGGGGGTAATCTGAAACAGAATTGGCTACCCTGTTACCCCCCTACCCATGCCTAGTAAGTTGCACTATAGTCCTTTCTGCAGTCCCCACAGTTCAGTGAGTTGCCTAAACACCTGCCTGTCAACTCCTTTCCTCCTGAGTCACTCCTATCCCAACTATAACAACAAGTAGGGGAATAGGCAGGAATTCTTTTGGAGGATGCTTGGATATATTTATGAATAAGGACAAATACAAGTCGGGGGTCTGGGGGTTCTACATGCTCAGTGGTGAGTTTTAGGGTTTTTCTTAAAGAAAAAATTCAGTTTTGTTACATCTTGCCTACCCCTAATTTCAACAGAAATGTTTCCCCCCACGGAATCAGGGGTGTTGGAGGCTCTGGCTGGCATTAGAGTCTGCAATTTAAATGGTTGTGGACAACTGGCTGTCAAACAGTGCCATCAACCACCAATGCCATATGCATTTTTTGTAATATACTGTGAAAGATTTCTACAATAAGGCTGGGGGTCACTGTAGGAGGTTTACATGCTCTTTGGTGAGTTTTGGGGCTTTTCTTGGGGGGGAGGAACCACACACTTTTGTTACATCTTCCCTACCCCTAATTTCATGGGGAAAATTTTCTCCATGGAATCAGGGGTGTGGCAGACTCTGGCTGACACTGGATTTTGCAAAAATGGACAAACAAAATCAAAACCAAAGGCACCATATGACATGGGCTCCATGGTGTTTTACCTTTGGCTCACACACACTTGTGGAAAGGGACAGATATTGCAGCATGTGTCAGTGCTGTGGGGATGCAGTCAGGAATGCATCCTCCTGACTGCATCTCCACATCACTGATACATGCTGCAACATCAAAGGTGAATCAAGGTCTCAGGCCATTTCTCCTCACAGCTCAACAGCAGACAGCAGAATAGACTGTCCTGCAGAGAGAGAAGCAGTGGACAGTGAACTGTGTAACCAGTGCTCTGAGGCTGTGCAAAGCTGATGGATGCTGCAGTTCACTTAAATGGAAGAACAAATAAAGCCACAAAGAGTTTTGGGAATTGTAATCTATACTACCCAGCCTACCGCAACGCTCGCTGTTCTTGTTCTTCTGTGCAGTGGTCTCAGGGGCTGGCTGGCACCAAGGATCGTGGCTGGCTGACTGTCTTGGCTCGGCTGTACTACCGGGCAAGTGGGTGACTGCAACTGGACCAGCGACAATGGCAACGAACCTGGGGCTGACTGGGTGAATTAATTACAAACCCCAGCAATCTGTACTAACCCTACACTTGGTTAAGAATCCCAGTGCTGAGCAGCAATGTTGTACATGGTCTCCACTCCAACCCCAGTGCTGTGCTGCAACCTCACACCAGGTCAGAAACCCAGGCTCAGCAGTAACCTCACAGCTTGTCAGAAAACCCAGCAGAGAGCAGTAACCTCACAGCTGGTCAGAAACCCCAGCACTGAGCAGTACCCTCACACCTGGTCAGAAACCATACCTCTCAACTGTCCCTGATTTTGCCTCAAAATTTTCCTCTGTCCTTTGTAAAATTTGTGTTTTTGTGGCAGAACAGTGGGGATTAAAATCAAAAAATAATGTCAAACATTAAAGTTACAGACTTGCTCTTCTTCAGAAAATGCATCTTAACACAAATCCCTTTATTCTATCAGCTTTCTGAGTGAATAATATCAGTTTTTAAGATGTGTCCCTGATTTGAGGTCATTGTCCCTGATTTTTTTAAGCCTTGTCCCTGATTCATGATGCAAGAGGTTGAGAAGTATGTCAGAAACCCCAGCACTGGGCAGTACCCTCACAACTGGTCAGAAACCCCAGCACTGAGCAGCACCTTCACACCTGGTCAGAAACCCCAGCACTGTGCAGTAACCTCACCTGGTCAGAAACCCTGGCACTTAGCAATAACCACACACCTGGTCAGGAACCCCAGCACCGAGCAGGGCCCTTACATCTGGTCACTGGTCAGAAACGCAAGTGCTGAACAATAATCTCAGTCACAACCTCTAGTGCATGCAGCAGTCTCACACAGTGACAAACACCACTGCTGTGTATTTGCAAACTTTAGAAAAGTTGAACGCCAAACTTATAAGGAAATCTACTTTGACCCTGGCTGCCCAGTCAGAGGAACCAGAGATCAACACTGCCACTGTGCAGATGTGATTTGCCTTGCTCATTTCTTCCATTCTGTCCCTTCTTGTCTCGTTTATCCTGTCCCACATCTGTTCCCTTAGACTTGAAGCAGAAAAAATGGAACAGGATGGGAATACTTGGCTGACTGGTTATGAAAGTACTTATCTGCCATCAAAATATTTATAATGCCCTTTACCGCCCCCCTTCACATTACCCAGCCACTCCTCCCTGTTCTGGGCTTGGAATCCCATCCTGCTGACCCTACTCCTCTGCCCTCTTGTCCCTCTCCTTTACATTTACTGCCCCGGGGGTACCTGATGCATCCAGCACTGTCAGCCCGTCCATGTTTCTCATGTTGATCTCCGCTCCTGCAGCCAGCAGCTGCCATACCTCCTGCTAATCCCCAACTGAACAAGCAGCCATGAACACAGCACTCTGCATGAAGCGAACCTTCAGCCGGATGGGACCCTCCATGCCCCGGCAGTCACTCCTCTGTTTCAGCATCTCACCAGCAGAAGAATTCCATCCGTCCTCACTCACGGCGAGTCACTACCTCGCAGCTACTCACATTCTGCCTGGCCTGGCCCCATGAGTGTGTGTGAGCAGTGGAAAAATGCAGCAAGTGGTTGGCGGAACAGGAGAGCAAGGAAGCATGTGGACAAAAACTGTCCAATCGCTCTGCCAGCACAGAAGCCATAACTACTGCAACTGCCGCCTTGTGAGAAAGATTGTGACGGACGCACGTGGTGGCAGCATGTCTTTGCCCCCATCCCCACAGTGGCACAGATGGATCAGCGTGCCGTTCAGGAATCAGGACCACCAGCATAGACTATTTTCTTTCTGTATGGCATATTAAAAAAAAAGACATTTTTTTCTGTACGCATTGGCGTACAATAAGTATGCTCGGCTACACCACTGGGTAAGCCCTGACAGTACTCATGGTTCTGGTGTCACTAACTTCCCTGACAACATGGACTCCTCCTCCTCCTTCTCTGCAGGTGTAGGTTCCCTAGAGCAGTTGATCAGTTGTTCAAATATGGGGGAAGATGGATGTCTAAGGCAGACATGCTACTAAGGGGCTTCATTAGGCAATACCCTTTATTGTCATTCAATATTACAAATAATCGCAAATACTCCACATATGGCAGAGAAGTGTAAAGATAGCGTTATCACTTCATCTGAGGAGTATGTGTCACCTAGGATACTTCCAGTACAGAAATACATTTGGCCAGGAATCAGCACTGGTGGTCAGGGGAGAGCCAGTGAAACTGCCAGTACCCCTGCTCATGTGGCATCTGTCCCTGTGTTAATGAGTTCTCCCACAAAACAAGATTATCTCTAAAGAGCATTTCCCTGCTGCTGCTGCTGCTCTGCAGTAGCTGCCCTGCCCACCCTCTCCCACCCACCCTAGGTGTTCACTTGTTGCTGTCTAGGGTCACGTGACTTAGTAATTCTATCACCCCACTCTCCTACCTACATTCTATCACAAATGACCACTAGTGGCCACTAAACCTCCTACCTTCCTCCCTCCATCCCACCTGATATAGTTAGCCCTCACAAGCCCTTACTCTCCCCACCTCCCACTTCCTAGTTTTCTCCTTCTAAACATGCAGCCTCTAGCTCTACGCCTCCTTGCTATGGCCCTTCTTCCCACACTTGTCTGCCACCCCAAACTTGCCAGCCTCTCTGCCCTATACCCACTGCCCATTTTATTGTGTGCCCCCCACCATCCACTACTCCCTTTGTCCAGTTCCTCTACCCATCCTTGACCACCCCATACTCACCCCCCATCTGCTCCTTATCATCCTTCCCCTCACCTCTCCTCTCCCCCTCACCCACCCATGCCCTGCCATCACTGCACCCAGGCCTCATCCCAGTCCCTCTACTGAAACATATCTCCCTCCTTACCTCACTTCATCACTTCCCCTGAGTACTTTACCCTCTCTCTCTCTCTACCCTTTCTCACCCAAAAATGTCTCCTGCCTTCCATCCTCCTCCTTCGCCTCCTACTCGCAGGTGACGTGGAACCCAACTCTGGCCCATCTGCCCCCAATCACAACTCCATCCCCCACAAAGGTCTACGTGTCTTCCATGTAAATGCCCGTAGTCTTCTCCCAAAGCTCAGCTTGTTAAAAGTGTGGTTATCTTGACATCCCCTGGATGTACTCTGCACCTCTGAAGCATGACTTTCTTCCCTTGTCCCCTACTCCCGTCTTGCCTTACCGGGCTTTGACATCTTCTACCAGGACCATGGAAAGAGGGGTGGAGGTATTGCCATATACGTCTGAAGCTCTATCCCCTGTTCAATCATCTACCACAAAGCTACACCATCATCCTATGAAATTCTCCTCACCAGCCTAGCCCTCCCATCCACAACCCCATCTTTATCTGTGTCCTCTATGTCTCCCCCAAACTCTTTCTCACCTCCTGTATCAACACCATCACCTCCCCGTCCTCAACTGGTGAACTACTGATGCTGGGAGACTTCAACGTTAACTGGCTCTCTCCCTCCTCCAGTTCCACAAGGCACTCTATCGAAGCTCTCAATCTTACCCAGCTTATCTTCAATCATACCTGTCTCAACCCCCGCTCCTCCAACCACACCCTTCCTGATTGGATCCTCTCCTCTCACCCCATTGCATCTCATCAGCTGGAGTCCTTCCTGATGCAATAAATGACCACTGCATTGCCTACTGTGACAGACAGCCTCACCTCCTCCACTCACCCCACAAATACATCACCTACCGTGCACTCAAGCACATATCCCCCGACCTCCTTCTTAGTGACCTTCACTCTGCTGACTGGACACCTGTTCTTCCAACCACTGATGTTGACATTGCTTCCAACACTTCTACTCCACCCTGACCTCGATCTGGGACCATCACGCTCTCCTCTGCACATCCCAGGTAAGGCGGCACCATCTCCCTTGGATTATGCCTGACATCCTCTCCCATTGTAAAGCTAGAGACTGTGCCTGGTCCCTCTTCAAAACCTGTGGCACTTCCTCTAGCCTTCCGGAATGCCACACACTCAGGAACAAGTGCACAAAAGCAATTCGCCAAGCCAAATCGAACCATTTCAAATCTCACCTCTTCCGTAACCCCAACCCATCCTCCTTCTGGTCTACCATCAAGTCCCTTCTCAATCCTCCACCCCCTGCCACCTCCCCTACCCTCAGTGTAAATGATGCACCAATCTCTGACCTCCCAACAGTGGCATCCATTTTCAACAAACACTTCACATCTTGTGCGCTCCCTGACTCACCCTCCCCCCTTACTCCCCTTCTAATTCTGCAGGCTTTAACTTCTCCCCCAACTCCTCCTCAGAGGTCTATCATCACGTGGGGGAGTAGGAAGAAAGGTGGGGGGTAGGAAGAAATAGGCTGTTGGTTAAATAGGATCTGCAGCTTATCCTCTAGGTAGGGAAATGGGCAGACTAGGTGGGCCAAGTGGTCCTTGTCTGCCATCAAAGTCTATGCTTCTATGCCCAAAACTCCTTAAATACCACCAAATTGAGCCCTGATGGCCACCATCCCTTACTCCTGCTCCTCTCTGTCCCAGCCATCTCCAATCCCCTCACCCATATCCTCAATCTCTCCTTATCCTCCAACTCTGTCCCCACACCATGGAAACTTGCCAAGGTGACCCCCCCAAAGGTGGTAATCCTGCTGTTCTGAACAACTACCAGCCTATCTTCCTCCTTCCCTCACTTGCCAAACTCCAAGAGTCCCTGATCCTTTCCAGGTTGTCTGACTTCCTTTCCACCTCAAACTTCTTCTCTGACTATCAGCATCTGCAGAAACCACTCCACCATCTTCTCTGTCCTTTGACTCCCTGATTCCATCCTTTCTGCCATGGACCGTGGCCACATCACTGCAGCAATTTTTATAGACCTAGCTAAAGTATTCTACTCCATCTCCCACCCACTCCTCCTACAAAAACTCCACAGAGCTAGCTTGTCCTCCTCCATCATAAAGTGGTTCAGCTCCTATCTCTGTGGTAGGTTGCAATCAGTCTCAGTAGGCAATTCTGTCTCAGCTCCCCCTTCCCATCCTCTCTGGAGTACCCCAAGGTTTGATCCTTGGTCCAATTCTTTTTTCTCTGTATATTAATGACCTTCCCAATGTCTGTAACAATACTATTATCCATCTCTATGCAGACAACACCATTCTATACACCTCCGGTCCTACCCCCGACTCTGTCTACCCTACCCTCCAATCTGATTTCAGCATGTCCTCAGATGGTCTGAAGTCAACAGTCTAAAATTCAGCACCAAGAAAACTGTCTCCATGGCTTTTGAGACCACCCACAAGCTGGCTAAGCTTCACCCCGCCCCTCCTTCTCCACCTTGGATGGCTCCACCCTTGACTCTGTCTCCTCCTACAAATACCTGGGCTTTTGGCTGGACCAGGACCTTGGCTACTCCATCCATATCAATTATATGTGAGCAAAACTTCACCCCAAACTCGGAGTGCTCCATCAGAATAAGGATTCCATCCCCCCTCACCTCTGCCACATCCTGCTTTCCAAGATCATCCTCCCTCTGTTCGACTATGGCAATATTATCTATGCCTCAGCACCCTCCATCACCCTCTCCCATCTAGACACCCTCCTCCACTCCTTCTGCTGCTTCGTCTACTCTACTCCTTAAACCTTCACCCCCTCTCACACAGAAGGCACATCTACTCCCTTACCTTCATTTCCAGGTGCTAGTTCAACCACCTTCCCCCTTACCTCACTTCCACCCTCACCCCTGCTCCTGCATCATCCTACATGGCTACATCCTATGCTTCTATCACTCCCACACTTTCTCCATCCCTTACAACCAGTCCTCTTCAGGCCCCTCCACCTTCTCATCCTGTTTCCCCTGCCTCTTGTACCAGCTACCCCAAGTCTTTGTGACTCTCCCTCTTTCCCTTCCCTCAAACATCTAATAAAACTCATCCCTCCCCCACCCTGCACCTGCCTCCCCACTCCCCCCTGCCCCTCCACCACTTCATCCTCTCTTTAACCACTCCACTCCACTCCCCTCCTCTTTAAGCCCCCTCCCCACCCCATGCTGACTCCCACATGGTAATCGCTCCCCTCCTCAGCCAACCCCCTTCCTGCCTAATATTGTATCCATGCTCACCTTAAACATTTTCTCCCACTTCAAATCAACCATGGTTCTCTGCATAGCTCTAAACTGTTTCTGTACAGTCTAACTGCATCATAAATTTTGTATTTTTTAAAACCACACATATCCTCATTGTATATATGGTTAATCTTATATTGTTCTTGTTACATCTATTTTAGTGTTGCTTCTATTGCCACCATTCGTCTTGTAAGATTGTTCATTTTATCTTGTATTTATACTCCTATACCCTGCTCCCCCCGATCACACCTGGAAACGAGCCCTGGCTCAGTGTGACTTTCCCGGTTATCAACTTTTAAATAAACATAAATAAATATATAACTGAGACTGCTGCCTTACCTGCAAAAGTCAAAGTCCATTTGGAATCTCAGGATGCCAGATATATCTTTGATCATGGCTGACAGCCCACATGTTTCGCATAGCATTAGTAGAATTCCAGGAGCCAAAGCAGCTCAGGAGGTGTCAGCAAAGGCAGGGGTGCTTTTGGCTCCTTTGGTCACTTCATGGACCAATTTCTGGATTGGTTCCAGCATTCCAATAGGAAATTCGAAGCTGTAAGCACCAAGGTGAACTTTTTGCAGCAGGACAGAAAGGTAAATCGTGATAACATTTCTGCTATAATTAAGCAAGTCAATACCAACACGGATAATATTATTACTTTATTTACTGAGAAAGTTAAAGCAGTAGAAGCAATTGCTTTAGGTACTTCTAAAGAAAACCATTATCTTAGTAGATAAACAGAAATGCTTGAAAATCAAGTATGGTATCAAAACGTCAGGACTGTGGAGTTTGCCTCCCAAGTTTGTCTCTGAATTTGAAACAGTTCAGGACCTGTACTGTTCAAACTTGCCTTTAACTGTATTGGTGCCCAGAGACTCCAGGACTGGGCACCAAAATAGAAATAAAGTATTACTTTGCTTACTAAAGATGTATTTGCATCAGGGTATGAGTTACCTGCAGATAATTTACGCTTTGTTATCAAAGCAAGTTTGTACAGTTATAGTCACAAGCTATTTCTGAGATCAACCATCCAAGAAACACATCTGACCCTGAAACAAAAATAACTGTCTTTTTCTCTCTGGCATTTGAGTCAGATTGAGATTTAATGCTCAAAGTGTCCAGAGCTAAAGGGGTTTTGTCATATAATGGTTGCTGACCTAGTGTATTTCCTGGTTTTGCTGTTGCTACCCAGCAACTTCACAGAAAAATGTTATCTTGTCTCCATGATGTGCTTGAACTTGGTACTCAGTTCCAGTTTCTTGCCTGAGCCAAGGCCCATATAGCATATAAGGGGAAGGAACATATATTTTTTGAAACTGAGCAACTGTCCTCTATTTTAAGAGCCCAGTATGAAAAAAACTCAGATAATGAAGGTGAATCACCACCTTCATCAGAAGAAAGAAGTGCCTATGTTGGCTCAGGCAGCAGAGGATGTGTAAAATAACTTGATGTAGTCTTATGTATATACTGATGTGTTCTTCTCTGTTTTATGTTGTACCTCTGACAAAATGATGATTATACCCCTGATTAAATGATGTGGAGAGAAAACAATTGTCAATAACTCAATGGAGGACTATTTCTTTCTCTTTTTTTGTTACTGTTTTGTTGCCATTATGTTAAAATATATATAAGACCTCTTTGTTAAAGGAGATATTTTGAAGAATGTATGAACACTATATGCATCTAATTTAAAGCATCAAAGAGGTGTTAATTATAAGATGACTCGTATAATATATTTCAGTTAAACTTAGATAAACTTAGTGGCACTTATAGCAATTGAAATAAAATGGGCATTCTAGTTTTATACTAGGTTATCATATATAATGTTCTGTGGGAAGATACAGGTGAGTGAGAGGGAAGTGTATATCGCTTATTTAATTATTTATTTTTATGGTTTGATTAAATTTATTTTTTCTGCAGTCTGCTTATTAGGATACATTCAAAAATGTTGTAATAGCAATGATTTATCTCCCTCGGATGTAATGAACCTAGTTATCTGAACAAATTTAGTGTGCACTGTTATTAGCAGTGTCACATTTGTTTGCATTATTAAGTATAATGATACAAAACTATAATAAAAGAAGACAGGGAGTCAGTTCAATGATGCAGGTTTCAGTTTTCTGCTTTTGGCTCTGGCAGTCAAGTGGACTTCTTTGCTTGCTCCTCTCTCCTTTTCTTATGCAGGACTGACCAGTCTAGGGATCAGGACCACATGTCACACACACACACACACACACACACACACACACACACACACACACACACACACACACACACACACACCCAGGCTTCTGGACTCTAGTGTGGTACACTAGCCAGTGCCTTGCAGTAGCACTGACTGGCCAGCTCCCTCACTGCAGTCTTGATGCAGGCTTTCACACAACAGTACTCACACACTTAGGCCCTGTCCACACTACACCACTTACAGTCTGTAACGGTTCCAAACCGTTACAGACTGGAACCATTACAGTGTGTCCACACTGCCGGCAAACAGTCTCGATAACGGTTTGGAACCGTTACAGTCTGTCCACATTGGTGAGTGCCCTGTAACGTTACAGTTGCAACGTATCCCACAATGCAGTTCGTGCTGCTCTGGGGGAATACTGGAGCTACACGCTCACGCGTCCACACTATGGCTGGTAACCTTACAGGGGCACAACTGTTTTCGTAACCATTGTTCAAACCACCTCATAAGTGGTTTCAGCAACGGTTATGAAAACGCCTTCTGTAACGTTACAGATGTAAACGCAAACCGTTGCGGTAATGGTTTGATCCCTCTGTAACGTTATAGAGGCATAGTGTGGACAGGGCCATAGTCTATGTCCACACTGCAGTCTGGTAGCTGTGGATCAGTTCCTGGATCAGCATCCTATTACCTCCTTTCAGTGGAAAGACAGGAACAGTCTCTTTCTCCTAACACAGAAAAGCACAATTCAGTCTCTGTATTTTACGGGTTGCTGAATGACTGTAGAAGCCCCAGACAGGATTCCCTCAGTGACTTTTGCCTGCACCAGGAACTCTCCTCACACTTTGAGAGCTCGCTGGCAACTCCCTAGTTCTGATTACCCTCAGGCTTTCTTCTGTTTAAAGTGATTTACCAACCCCCCCCCCCATTGGTCATGGTTGCAGATCACCTTCCTTTCACTGAGTGATGCAAAGCTCAGCTGCCCTGAAGTTAAGTATTAAATATATTCAGATGCTTAGTTTTTTTAACATTTTTGTGCTACAGTTGTCTCTGCAAGTTTTTTTCTTTGTTTGAAGTTCACACATGAACAGTGCATCCACATGCATGAGTGACATCAGCACAGGGAAGGTGTTCCCGCTGCACCTTTCTCACTGCTCGTTCATTCATCTTTCCTGGACCCAGCCTCAGTGAGTGCAGATCCAAAACTGGACTGGCAAAACTTACAGCACTGATGACTGAAACTGTTTATTATATTGGCAGCTGTTATACTTGCTTTTGGGATTGCAGAAGTGGTGATTTCTCCTGATTTTCAGTTTTACTCATCTGACTAAGCTCTGTGTCCAAGGTCCATCGGTTCTAGGAACATCACAATCTACATTGCTTGAGTACAGTGTTACAGTTTTAATAAGTGCTGCAAGTACATAATTATAACAACACGTCTGTATAAAAAATAAATGTTTTTAACTGAGTGGAGCTGTAATGTGTAGTGTATTGGGACACAAAAGGATGACTTTTGAACTGGGCAGATCTATAAATTGCAGTAAGCTTTTCAGTATTGGTACATAGAGGTCTGTGTTAAATGGATGACTTTTTCAACCGTTCAGAATTGTAATGTGCAGTAAGAGTATAAGCACTGAGCTGCACAGTCTAATCCCAAGAGAACTGTGCAATAAACTATATTTTTGGCAAGTACTGCTTCCAGCGTGATTGCTTCAGTAAACTGCCTTTGCTATTACATTTCTGATTGTCATCATCATTATAGAAAGTTTATATTTTTTCCTGTGCTCCGGTGTTTTCTTGGGATCATTTGGTGTTCTCATGAAAGCACCATAACACTGATCACCAAAGTATGCTTAGATGTGCATGAATAATGGGACATGGTGCACTGAATTGTTCTCCTGCTTGCCAGCTCCTCGCTAAGTTTATAAATGAATGCAGTAAAATCAGTTATATACTGTACATAGTTATACTGTACATAAGAAATACAAAATCACACATGCCCCCACAGTGCAAAGCATCATGGGCTGCATATGCAACTCACCACAGAATATTATGCTGGTTCAACTTTAAGCAGAAATGCATGGTGCCGAAAGGCCTCTCACACAGTTTGCAAAGGGCGCCAACACTGTACATAGTTTACAGTGTATCTCAAAATTAAACACTTAGGCCCAGATATTCAAACTGCACCCAAAAAGTGCGCAATAGCAGGAGCAAGCGCAAGTCCACTGCGCCCATGCACAAGAAGTGCAATATTCAAAAACCACGCAGGCCAAGATGTGCCTACGGCCGATGACTGAATATTGCACCACCTGCGCCATAGCGCAACTAGGGATGTGAAGCTGAGCATAACTGATGTGCCATAGCACAACCAGGGATGCCCCCTGCAGCAGGGCAGCAATGCAACAGCACAACCAGGGATGCAGGGGCCCACCACCCATGCCACAGATGGTCAGGGGAGCACACAGCAGAACAGACATCGTCCCCCACACCCCATGCACTGCACAACTGGGGGAGAGCTGGAATAACCACCAGCCCATGGATACCAGCAACCAACCCACAGCCAGGCCATGGTGCCCCAGCACACCCCTGGCAAGCTGTGACTGGCACACAAGGAGGGCCAACCACCCCTGGCACCCCCTGTGCATGCCACCACCCCCACTGTGACAATGCAACCCTGTGCACCACGGAGCCATGCAAGGCATCCCCACCATGTGCACCCTGCTGTGGGCAGCAGCAGACAGCAGTGCAACAACAGCATACACAGTGCCACCCTGCACGTCCCCCCAATGTACAGCTGAGAGACCAACCATGCGTTGCCACACGAGGTACACCACATGCGACAGGGCATGCCCCGGACCCCACCTCCAGCAGTACAGCACCCTGCACACCCTCCCAAGGACACATCCTGTCCCAGCACTGGCCACAACAGCCAGCACAGACATGCACAGTGTAGCATGGACGCATGCACCACACAGGATGCAACACAGTGCATGGACAAACACCCACCCATACCCAAGGGCACACCAACACAGGGACACAGTAGCGGGTCAACCAAGTGGCCACTGCTGATGTGTACACATGGACAGCACCCCTACATTGCACAGGTGTGCCAGCCACCCTGCACAGGCACCATGAAGCTGTATGCCACCAGCATGCCGCCACAGCACAGGTGACAGACACTGGAGCACATCCCCTGCAACAGACACAAGCGACAGCATGGAGGGGGGACAACAACAGCGGAGGCCACAGTGCCACCGGAGGCAGAAGTGCACCATACTGGTGATGGAAGGCAACCTGGCATTGTGCTGGGTACAGTTGTTATCCAGCATGGACAGCCACCACTGACACGCCAGCAGACTGTGCATATCACAGACATGCAAGGGTGTCAGCTGCACAGGCCATGGACGGTCTGACGGGGGTGCCATGCACACAGTGCACGGCCCCATGGACCTCTGCACACAGGCATCCCGTGCACAGAGTACAACACACAAACCACAGACAGTGACTGATCCCCCTGCCCACACCATAGGCGATTCACCTCTGCACACACACACACACACACACACACACACACACACCATGCCCATGCATGCACTACCCCTGACGCCATGCACACCACTGCAGCTGAGCACCTGTAGTCTGCTGCAAATCAGAGACCACCACAGTTGTCATAACAAAATGCATATATTTAAAAGAAGTAACAAAAAACTATTTACAACTATATACAAGAGGGGGAAAGGGCCACATAACAGGTGGGGGTCGGTAAGGGGCAGGGGTGAACATATGGGAAAGGGAAGAAGGGGTGTGAGGGTGGGTCAAAGGGAGGAAGGTGGTAGTAGGGGCATGGGGACATTAACGTGTGCCCCGGTCCTCCTCATCATGGCGCCGACGTCTGCTGCTCCTCCTACTCCTCACCCCGTGGCGGTGGATCCTATGAAGCAGCTCCAAAGTCTCCCTTGCCACCTGGAGCAGCTTACAAATACCTCTCTCTATTGCCTGGAGTCACCTTCCACCTAGGATGAGGGAGCAAAGTCAATAAGTGTGACTGTCCAGTCCCCTGCAGCCCACTCATTGTGCATGGCATACAGCCATGTGCCACGCCCCTGTGATGGTGTGCGACCACCCACAGTGACCGTGCCCACAAGACCTGCCCACCCAGGCCCCAGTGCCGCAGCGCCATATATGTGAACAGCACTGTAGCACCACTGGCACAATGGTGGCCGTGCCCTGCATTGCCTCCCATGCACAGCACGTCAGCAGCGTGGCAGGCGCCTGCGTCTTCAACCCAGGCATGGGCAGTTAGGTGTGTACTGCGCATGTCACAGAACTGCACCCTTGGCTCAGCATGTTCAACACAATTACGAAAAGCGCAACAGCGCGATATTCAGCCGGCATATGCAAATCATCTAATCAGCCATTCAATGGTGCAGTCACTGCATTTGCATCCACTTAAAGATGCGCCTCGCCTCATTTGCATGGGTTGCACTATAAAAATACGACATTGGGCTGCACTGGCCATAGTCGGTTACTGCAGTCTATTGCGGTGAGTTGCATGCTGTTTGGAAGTGTGAACTGTGGTGCTTGGGACATGCATGGGACTGCACAATCACAGGTAACACCTGTCATTCTCATAGGATGAATCTTGACTGAGCGTGAGGAGGAGGACGAGGAACAGAGTCGTTGGAGGAAGAGAAGGCCAAACTTCAAAAAGGAAGAGACAGATGCCCTGTTTGAAGCCTACCTCAACCAGGAGTCGCTGCTCAGCGGATGCCAGGGAACACCACTGGCCTGTGCTGCTGCATGGGAGGAGGTGGCACGTGCTGTCAACCTGCATGGCAGCCACCAGCGCTCTGTGCAGGAGTGCAAAAAGAAGATGGGCACGGACAGGTAGAGAATTAATTAGAAGGTGGCTGCCATCAGGGCAGCACTGTCTGAGACCGGTGGGGGATAGCCGGAGGTGCAACGCCTTACCCCACGGGAAGAGCGGGTTGCTGGCAGCATGCAGCGTTGTGCCATTGAGGGTGTTCTGGGTGGTGGATTCCAGATGGGTGGTAGCCCATCACTGCATGGTAGGTCATGGTCTGTCGTTTGGGGGGGGAACAGGGTAGGTCACATGCAGTAATGCTACTGTTTTTCCCTTGCAGATCCTGAGCGTCTACATGGGTCAGCGGGGGTGGGCTTCTCCACTGAAGGCAGTATCATGGAGATGGAGGAGGGCCCGTCCACCTCCACAGGCATACAGGGGTCAGGGCAACAGTGTGCCTGCCTGGACATCCAGACTGATGTTGGTGGAGCAGGTGCGGAGGAGGCCCTGCCCGTGTCCCAGCATGCCAGCGTCCATGGATGCCAGCGTGCTGAGACTCGGGCTGGTGCCGGATCCATCACCGATGATGATGGAGCTAATGTCATGGGCAGTGAGACATGTGGGCCATAGGATGGCTACACAGCAGGTGACATCGTGGCCATGGCTGTGGGTGGTGCTGCCGTGGAGGCCTGTGTGATCACAGTCCCAGCCTGTGCCTGTCTGCACCAGTGGGGCAGCACTGGTATGTGTCCAGGACAGTGGGACCATTGTGGCCACTGCGGTGGCACCATTGAGCCCTGGAGAGCAGCAGCCGGAGGGGCAGTATCAGCAGTCGGCCAATGGCCATGGGGGTACAGTGTCAGGGGGCGGCGTCAGTGCACTGCCTGTGGACATGCCCAGGCCTGGCCCTGATGTGCAATGCCCACCCTCAAGGGGTGATGACCATCAGGGGAGCGAACACCTTGAGGGACAGCATGCCGATCAGGTAGATGACCTCTTAGATGAGTACACCTGCATACTGCAAGATCAGTCAATCAGCAGATGCGGCTTGTGATGGCAGTGGATGCACTGAGTGCGGATCTGCACCAGGCAGAGGAGCGGTGCAGCAGAGACACTGCTCTGCTTCTGGCAAGGATGGACCGGTTGTGGAGGAAGGATGTGACCGCTGCCATTGACAGGCAGACACAGGCATTCACAGCTGTCATGGCCACAATGGGCACACAGTTATTTGTCCATGCGTCGCAGACACCGCGCAGTGCAATGTCCACCCCCGTTCCCGGCGTCGTGCGACACCATCCTTGTCGACACCGGGTTCAGCTGTAGGTATCCCGAGCACACCTGGCGCAGGCATGTTCGGTGTGCTGCAGACCCCTGCATGAGCACGGTCACGTTCACACAGTGGAACCCAGGGGGGACCATCGGTGCCACCCCATGAGGCTAGTGGTCAGCCTGTCACTGCTGGCAGGTCTCGGCGGGCCACCCACACATCCATGGCGGCCGTGGCACTGTGGCACATGACTGACCTGTCTCCCAGCACGGCTACTGTCTGATGCTGCCCTGTGTGCATTGTGTCATTCAGCGGGCAATGCATGGGTGGGGTACCCAGCCCTGCACACACACACACACACACACACATTCCATCTGCACACCTTCCCGGCTGCTGTCCACTGTGGCATATGCATGATGATGCCTGCGTTGCACTGTACACCATTGTGCAATGGTACCCAGCGTCTGACACACGCACAATGACAGGCAGTGGGCGTGGTGGTCTGTGGACATGTGTGTGGCTAGGGGTGGTCGTCTGGGTCACCGTGCCTCCTACCCTTTGTGCATGTCTTGTGAGGTGTGTGTGTGTGTGTGTGTGTGTATGACCGCGTGCCATGTTAGACCTCGCCCATCCCTGGCAGAGTGTCGGTTCCATGCTCGGCCACTCCGCTTGACAGCATGCACCCCTGGTGTGTGTCCATGCATATTTGTGGGTTGTGCCTTTGCCACTGGTGGTTGCACATGGCCCCATGACTTACCTGGGTTGGCTGAAGTGCTCCTCTGTGATGGTGTCCCGGTGCAGCTGTGCCAGCCTGAGCAGTTGGGGGTCCCGTCGCCCAAGGGGGGCTGCCCATCACCATCTTTACCAGCATCCTCACCGTCCCCATCGCTGTCCCCCTCTTAGACCTGTATGGCTATCCCACAGTCATTGGCCATGTTGTGCAGGATGCAACAGGCCAGGAATAGCCCGCAGGCCTTTGAGGGGCTGTACTGTAGGGCACCGCCAGACGTGTCCAGGCAACGGAAATGTGCCTTCAGCATCCCGAACACCCGCTCGATGACATTGCATGTGGTGGCATGTGCCTCATTGTAGCGTTGCTGCGATGGGGTCGCGGGCTGCTGGTATGGTGTGAGCAGCCAGGGACAGAGTGGGTATCCACTGTCACCTGTGTGTAGAGGATGGAGGTTAGTTTGGTGATCAGCGTTGCACTGCCTTGGGCCATCTAGGCCAATACCCATGTCACCTCTGACCATGCCCCTCCCAGGCTCTATGTTTTTCCATGTGGTTTGCATACTCACCCACTAAGTTGCCAGTGGGGATGTCCCCACTCTCAAATCTGTGGCACAGTGCCGACTGGTGCCAGATGAAGGCATCATGTGCTCCCCCAGGGTGTGTGGCACAGACATTGATTATGTGCCCCCTGGCATCGCACACCACCTGGCAGTTGATGCTTGCATAGCCCTTCCGATTGATATATGTGGCCCCTTTGGGGCCAGGTGGTGTGCGGATGGCCACATGGGTACAGTCTATTGCCCCTAGCATGCCAGGCATATGTGCTACCCTGTGGAACTCCTGTACATTTGCTGTGCACTCCGCCAGTGTGCTGGGGAAATGGATGTACTCCGCAGCATGTGGCAGCAGTGCGCTGAGGAATTGGGTGAGGTGGCGTGACGCGGCCGACTGGGTTATGCCTGTGGTGTCCCATGTTGGTCTCTGGAAGGTACCCATGGCGAGCAGGCACATACAAGCTGTCACTTTCGTCTCCACTGACAGAGCATGGCTCCGTCATGTGGGTGCCTGCATCACATCACTGCACAGCTTACAGAGCCACCTTAGAATTGCCCGATTCAGGCGGTACCAGCCCACGATCTCAGTATCGCTGTACAGCTCGAAGCTGGTGTGGGCTCAGTACTGCCTGTTGGGGGCATACCGTCAATGGACCCTTCCACGGCCATGCCCCCCTGCTGTCTGCCTTCTCACCCCCCTCATTACTGCCTCCATCTGGATGGTGGCACTGGTCATGTCCCTGGCTTGTGTTCCCCCCCCAGCAGCTGTTTCTGTGCTCCCCCTGCTGTCCTGGATGCTACTTCCCCTGCACCAGGAACACCTTCCTGTGGTGGCCTCAATGCTCTGTGGCACTTCCCCCTTCTGCACTGTGTTTGGCTGTGGCTCCCCACACCTTCCCTGTGCCTGTGGGTTCAGGGTGCCCTTTCCCTGTCCTACCCTGTGTGTCTGTCCTGCCCTGTGTGTCTGCCTAGAGGTCAGCCACATGTGCCTTCCCTGTAGCGTTCTTGCACCTCTCCCTTGTTCCTTTTTATTTTGGCTCATTTCGCTGCTCTGCGCAACTTCGCTTGCTCCCCTATTGCACATGGCGCATGTTGTTGAATATCACACTGCGCCATTTATGCATGGTTCCTCCCCCTTCAGTTGTGCATGCATTCATTATCATTGCGCTCTTGCTCAGCTTGATTTGGGGGGTGCATCTGCTTCCCGCTGAATATCGTAGAATGGCGCATTTTCGGACTTGCACTGGAGCAACCCTATTGCGCATGGCGCAACCCATTTGAATATCTGGGCCCTAGTTTTTTAACATTTTGACATACAGTCTTTATTTATAATTAGGATTATAGCATCATTGTATGTGCTCCGGAGCATCAGCAAAAGAAGAGACTGCAGTTGCCATCCTCTGTGGTACCAATGTACGGCTTCTATGGTGTTATATTGCAAAGTGTGCTAGTCAGTTCGGCATACTTAGGGAATAATGTCTGAGCCAAAATATGGGCTACACAGCAATGAATGCAGGAAGTCTACACAATGCACCATGACATCGGTAAGGCATGGGAGACAGCATAGTGCAGCATCTGTTGTATTTGCTGTACACTTTACGCATGAGCATCAGAGATCCACTGTAATGGAAAAAATGGGAAAACACAAATGGCTTGACATAGACCAAAGTGGTAATGAAGTATGGTGACATAAATGAGGAAGGGTGGTTCAAATACAGTCTAACACTTGAGTGCCTTTTTGTAGTGGACCAATCAAACAGTACTTAGGCTATCTAAACATAAATGCAGTCTCTTTCTCCATGAGAAGGGTATTGGCAGTGTCATTTTTAACCTTGGGGGGTTGGGGACAATCACCGACTGTACTGTGTATTTTTTGCTCAATTCATAATGCACCTGGAGGCACACATGTAACGGCAATAAGCCTGTGCCAGGATGGTATTACAGATGCTTATGCAGACACTAATGACAACTGCAGTCTGTATAGTTCCTGAACGCTTAGAGGTAGCACAAAGCAGGTGCAATAATTTGTAGTTTTAAGTTTATAACATGCCGTAAACAGGGGAACCGGTGACTTCAACACGTTACTCAATCACTGATACCTCTAAAGGGGAAAGTACAAGCAGGCCCCCCACCCCCAAACACACACATACACAGAGAAGAAAGCTATAGCATAGACCAGTTGGCACTAGGGCAAAGACAGACCCAAACAGTATAAATAATTTACAGATAATAAAAGTTCTATGCTGCAGCATTTTTCTAAGTGTATGTGTGCAGCTGGGGGGGTTGGAGTGGTTGGGGTACAGGGTGCCTGCTTGTAATTTCCACCCTGTGCTCCATCAGAGTGAGTAACTGATAAATCAATTGGCAGGAGGTCACTACTAACTAGTACCAGGTGAGGAATTTGGACAAATTGTGAGCCATTTATCCTGCTCAAGCAATGCCACCAGATCGAGCCATGCTCTCAGTGTCAAACTGGAGTGGCCAACAACTTGTTCGCATAGGGAAAGCAACCCCCCCCCCAAAAAAAGAAATACAGTATAAAAACACAGGGTACTATCACTAGCATTTGTGTGGGCAGATCGATGCTGGGAGTAACAGAACACACACCATACCTCAATTTTGCACAGTAAAATGGCAGCAATGACGGGAACCAACCTGTAGCACTAAGTAGCAAAATATAATATTAACAGTCCGTGTTGCTAAGTTTGCTCTTCCTGCTATACTGGAATGGATCGAGACTACTGCTGTGACTGCCTGAGCTACTGCCCACATCATTCTCGCTGCTGTCATAGGGTCATCCCTATGAGGATCTACTATGCAGTGGCTGTCAAATTGTGGCACTATGTCAGTGTCCGAAAGATCACTGTTAGTGCAGGACAACATAATGCTTTCATCATCAGACCCTGAAAATGAACTGTTTGACATTGCCATTGTCGTGCTGCATGCTGCGACCAAGAGCTCCGTTATCAAGGCAGAATTGCTGTGACCAAGAACTAATTTTAATTGCAGAACACAGATCTCCCTGTGGTGACATTGCAAAGGTAATGAGTGTCAAAGGTCACCAAATTCAGGCTCCAGTACACAAAATGACACTTCCTGGTTTGTGAGGGTGAAAACCTGATTTAATTTGCTAAAATAGGCTTTGCATCTATCAAAATACATTGTGAATCAGTTCTATATGCAGTCACCTTGCAGTATATGCGTTCATATATCAAAACTTGGTAAATCGCTTTAAGGGCAGCAATCTGATTGGTGTAAAGAACTGTCAATCACCTAAACGCATTCCAAGTTGTCAATAGTTAATGTGGTCCCTTTAAGTTATGGAGTCTTTGACCTTTGAGTTACACCCATCCTATGGAATGTCATTTAATATAGCATCTAGTATGTTACCATGTCTCTGTGACATTTGTATCATCTCCTTCCTTCCTCACACTGTCAAACTCATGTCTTAAACTGGTTCTTTTCCAAATCTCAATGCACAATAGCCAGGCAGGCTGCAACAAGAAGAATGCTTCTCCAGTCCCCATACATTCTGCAGTTCTGGGAGCTGGAGAGAGCAACAAACAGATGGAGCCACACAGTTTGGGCAGGAAGTTTGAGGTAGCAGTGGGAGTTAAAGCAAGCCCTATCATTTTGGAGGGAATAAACTCTCCTCCACCTAAAAGACTGATGTCTGTGTCATATTCATCTGTAACAAATTGGTATAAAACACACAAACATACATGGCATGCACAATCTATCTAGACAATTGTTTCCTGACTGGAGTAGACATACAATATGTCCTAGTCTAGCCAAATATAGCTAGTCTAACAAAAGATAATGAAAGGCCTTTCAGATTTTACAATAACAACTGTCATGACAGTGACATATCAATACCATAGTGGTATGCAATACCGTGACAGTACGCAATACCATAACAATGATCAATCTCCTTTTTTACCAAGTCCTGCATCTCCCACTCTGTGTGACACATTCTGGGCTTTGCAAAAGACAATCTGAGGCAGAGATCTGGTGTAACATAGATACCGCTGTGTAATATGTGCATTGGCAAGTTGGTAGGTGCACCTGGAGAGTCATATGTTAGCTTGAGCAAAGATTTGCTAGCTCTTTCAGAGTGAAAGAGTGGAACAGTCACTTCTACCTTGGCATCAGGGTCTTCACTCCTTGTTTCACTGACCAGTGATGAAACATCCTTGGTCAAAATGGGTTCCACAACTTCCATTGGAGGTTCCATAGGTTCTCTGGGATTTCCACTTTTCTCCTCTGGCACATACTGTACTTACATGTGGGTCCTCCATCAAAGGTTACATCTGGTGTAGGTTCAGAGTCCAAGATTATTGTTGTGGGCTGAGCAAGAGGCACTTTAAACACAATACTTGTTGAGCTTCATCAAGGATATCTCCTCCATTAGGCCACAACATTAGAACTGTAAGCCATCAGCGTCAGGACCAATTGGAAACTTTTTATAGGTGGTGGCCACCCACAATGATGTGCAGCATTGATGCATATATAATGTGAGCAGCCCCATCACTCTTCAGTTCTTTCTCCTGCTGTGAATCATCCTTATCGAACCTGCTAAAGGACACATCATTGTACAAGTCATTGCTGTTTTTTCTTTTTGGTTTTATTAATTTACCATCATCATCATCTCTGTATGCTGCTGAAATTGAAATACCCTTTATTCTGATATTGTAAGTGCGGTTATAAAAACTACATGGAAGACACACATGCTATTTGTGTGTACTGTTTGGACTTGTCTTGCAATGTGAGGAGTTGTGAGATTTGCCAGAGTTTCAACCAGGCTACAAGGCAATGCTGTAAGAAAGCTCTCAAAAATGCCCTTGCCTTATAAGCCAGCTGGCCCATTGGTGCAGCAGTAGCACTGCTGATCGTGCTGCTGGCGACCTGAGTTCAGGAATGAGCTTGGGTCATCAGGGGCCAGCTGGGAGGAGGAGGACTGGGTGTTCTATTCCAGGGCATGCACGCCTCCTCCAAGAAGGGTGGGTTCCATCCTCCACCACAGTACTGCCACCTGGGTGACCACAGGTGGTACTACAGTTGGGGGGCCTAGAGGAGGGAAGGGACATCACTGACATCAGCAGTCACACATGCATACAGGTACATGTGGGCCCGCATTGACATCTATGCAGGAAATGTCCACAGAGGATACAGGAGGAACAAGGAAAAACTGGCCCTAGCACCTCTGTGATGATGGCTGCAGTACATCCTGGGTCTCCACCTCCTGAAGTGCACAGCACCACCTGACAAGATTCAAGAGTCTGGTGGTAAATCCCCACACCTCGACCCCGCCTGGGGGGTATATCCAAGGCTTAATGGAGGTAGGTGACTGTGGCTGTGGGGCTGAGGCATTGGGAAATGGCTGGCAGGTCCAGAGGCATAGGAAGGGCTAGAGAGGAAGAGGAAGCAAGAAAAAGAAATGGAAAAAAAAATTTAATTTCATTTTTCCTATTTATTTTATTGTTTATACTGGAAAGGCATGTGAGCAAAATTGCCCATCTTCACAAGCGTCCAGTGACACAAATTGGTACAACAATACATATTGGTAAACATTACATAGTCTGGAATAAAAGTGCATACAATGGGGACAGAACATTATAAAGAAAAAAATGTACCAGGTGAGAAGTGCAGGAGTAGTGACTGGTAACCTAGTATGATACAAAGTTAGACTTGAGATGTGTGACCATTTTTGTAGTTGAGCAGAGCATATCTAAATAACAGGGGTACAGTACAGTGAAGATCAATACAACTAAATTATAAGGACCCTTTTGTAAAAAGGACTGTTAGGTGTTAGAGAAGGAAAAAGGACAGCAGAGGTTAGTGCTGAGAACGCAAGCCTGGGGCATCTGCATTGGATTTTGTAAAGAAGGTAGGATTTTAAGTGGTTTTTAAATTATGTTAATGTGTTGCACTGGACCAAGGGCAGGGGGAGGTTGTTAAATAGTTTTGCACCTTTGTAGGAGAGGGAGTGTTGCCCCTGGGTGGTGTGACAGTGAGGAATTGCGAAGGCATGGGTACTGGAGAAGCTGGTGGTCCTGGTGTGTACAGACTTATAGAAGATGGAGGAAATGCTGCTAGGTAGAGAGTCCAGTTGGATTTTTAAGAAGGACATGAGAATTTTGCTGTCAAATCTATCTTTCAGGGTGAGCCTGTTTGCAGCCTTGTACAGATCGCAGTGGTGCTTCCTGAGGGGGAGGCCTGTGATGAATCGGATGATGCTGTGATACGTGGTCTTTAATCTACCAAGATTTTTCTGGGAGATGGAGGTTAAGCACATGAAGGAGCTGTAGTCTGTTATAGGGATCAGGAAACTCTTGGCAAGCAAGGCTCTAGTTTCCGGTATGTAGATGTAGAATGTCAAGTTTTAGTTTGGTGAATTTTATTAATTAGTTGATGAGTGTGTAGCTCGTCATTCAAGTGACAGTCCAGATGAAAACCCAGGTATTTGAAGGTGGTGACTCTTTCTCTCTTGGGTTGCCATTATTCTATAAGAGTAAAGTCGAAATTTAGGGGCTTCTTAGAGCCTGAGAATACCATGACCTTAGTTTTCTTGGAGTTGAGAACCAAACCCCAGGAGGAGAACCAGGAGTATAGTTTACTGAAGTTGTGTTGCAGTTTGTTCTGAAGGGTGAGTGGGTGGGTGGGGAGTTTCTTATCTTTGCAAAAAAGGGCCACGTCATCTGTGTAGAGGATGAGCTCAGTGGATGAACAGATCTAGGGGAAGGGGTTGACTACACGAGAGAATAAGAGATCCGAGGATGGAACCTTGGGGAACTCCATATTTGATGAGCTTAACTTCAGAGCATTGGCCTACTATTGTAGTTCTGTGCATCTGATTACTAAGGTAATTTTCAAACCATTTTATCACTTCAGCAGAGAAATTTAGGCCGGTTAGGGTGTGGAGGAGAATTTCATGATTGACAAGATCGAAGGTCTTTGTTAGGTCTACAAACACTGAAATGGTGTAGAAACCTTTGTCACTGGCCTTTTCAATGAAATTAGTAAGCCCTACAGGGGCGGTCTCAGTATTGTGACTGGCTCGGAACCCATGCTGAAAGTCAATGAGAAGCTTGTGTGTTTCTAGGAAATTCATGGTTTGGTCAAGGACGATTTTTTCAATAATTGTGGTCCAATGACCTACGCAACCAGTATGGTGTTATGGTTGTGCAACTGTGTTACCTTGCTTTGGCCATTCGCACTCTCTATTCCATGAGGAACCACCATCCTGTAGGGGTACCAAAGGCAAGGAACCCTCAAGGAGGATTCCACACCTAGAGGACATTTCCCTTGGCTAAAGGTATCTTAGGAAGACTCCCCTGGAGGATAGAGGTGTGCCACTGGAGGAGGAGGGGAGGATGGAGGGGCAAAGAAAAAGTGCTTCAGATGGAGGCTAGGAGGAACTGCTTATATAGCTCAGGAAAGGGGAGTGGCTGGTTGCTCAGTCATTGAACCAAAGGCATAGCTTTTCAATTCAATGACCTATGCAACCCATATGGTGTTATGCTTGTGCAACTGTGTTACCTTGCTTTGGCCATTCGCACTCTCTATTCCATGAGGAACTACCACCCTTTACGGGTACCAAAGGCAAGTAACCCTCGAAGAGGATTCCACCCCTAGAGGTGCAGCAGGAAGTTTCCCTTGGCTAAAGGTACCTTTGGAAGACTTCCCAAAAGAAACTGTAGCAGTGCCAAAGGAACATTAGCAATCGATGGCTACGAGGCAGAGAAGTAGATTGACAGCAACAGGCAGCTTGATAAACATAAAGAGATGCAGGTTAGCAGAATAGCACAATGTATAATGGATTGCATTGATGAATGCTGGGGGCTTCCTAAGGAGAGAGGGAATGGCAAGTAGGAACACCATCCACCTCCATCCAACAGTGGAATCTACCAACATAAACTAAGGAATACTGCCTACATCTAGCTATATATTATGACCTTCGGCAAGGAGGAAAGAAAAAAAAAAACCTTTGAGGAGGAAATCTCTGGGGATCCAAGGCCTAGGTCACCTTACCTCCCTCCAGGCTTGGGATATTTTTGATTAATGATGGCTCTGCTACCACAATTTAAAAACCCAACTAAAGGGGGGGTGGAAAATATTCCAATTTGGAGGAAAGCGCTCCTCTATCCCTCTAACATGAACACCATATAGGGTTGCAAGCTAATTCTGCAACACAGCTCCTCCAAGGCAGGAGGAGGAGAGTGACAGCTGCTGAGGTGCTCAGCTGGCCTACCAATCTAAATACAAACCAGGTGAACCAGACGCAGTCATAGGAAGAATAGCTTAGAAGGTGCCGACAAACCCACCTGGCTAGCCAAAGGCCCCACTTTTCACAGCCGAAGTCTTAAATTCTGCATCGAGAGATGCCACTGATAGGTCTGCATGGCTGAAGTTCCACCCGGGGTGAGGACATTCCCACTATGGGCCAGATGAGAAGGACCTCTCCCCAAGTTTCACACACTCAAGATGCGGACTTTGTTGGTGCAGAGTAAGATTGTCAGCAGCAGGCTAGCCCTGCGCCATGGTAATTAATGGTCGTGGCTGGCATGCCTCAGATTATGAAGGAAACAAAAATGGGAAGGAGAGCTTAAAGGAAGTGCTGAACACTGTAGACCCTCATGTAGGTCATACATGTTCATAGCAAACACATAGCAGATGAAATCTCCATGAAAGTAATAATTGGACCTGCACATTGGTCTATGTGGCAGTGTAAGCAATGACTGGACCTGCACATAGGTCAGAGAGGAAGCAAATTGCAGGACTTGCAGGGAGTCAAGCCAACCAGTCCCATTAAGGAAGCCAATTAAAGGTGCTATAAATACTCAGAGGATTTTAATGGCGGAAGCAGGATTCAGACGTGAGATAACTGGACCGCACGGGGCCACGACTCTTCACTACAACCCCCTAGTTCCCCTCCGTAGGAAAAGCAAGGAAGCTGTGGTAAAGCACCGTAATCCACATGCAGATTTTAAAAGTAGTTTACAGCTACAACTGTAGCTGAGCTGACTTACAGAGTATAATGAAGCAGTATACAAAAGTAGTTGACCAGCATCCAGCAGCAATTAGTTACAGCTTCTAGGAGTAGCTAAGCTGAACAAACAGTGGAACTGTAGGGAGAGGAAATGTACTGAAAACAACAGCAATGATTGCTTGGTACAACTGCATGAAAGCAGGTTTGAATGCCATGGGCTAGCTTTCCAGAGTGAGCCTGAACAGGTGCAAACAATTAAGGTGGGTAAGAACGGAGGCAGCAGAAGTAGGGAGGCAGTAACTAAGCTGAAACATATGTGTAACCCCTAGGTGGTGCTATTCCAAGGGCTACTACCCCTGCCTGATTTGCCACTAACAGGTTGAGGGGCCTGGATCCGATGGCGGGTGCCTCCACCCAGAGGTCGGGGTTAAGACAGTCTGATATGACTTGGTCATAGCCCTCTGGATCACTGCAACCCCCCTTTCTTCCCACTAGTGGCCCACACAAATCAATCACAGTACCCTTGCAATATACGCTTACCCCCAGGATTGGTTCAATCAGCTTGACTCTGGGGACCCCCTGTAAAGTAAGATGCAGTTATACAATAACCACTGTACTGTAATTCAACATAGACACACAGTTCAAGCAGTGTAACTTTGCTAAACAACCAAATCTGATTTATTTAGGGGATAGTTACAAGGACAGGGGGAAATCAGGTTAATTGATTCAGTCACATTAATAATCACAGTACTGTGCACATATTTCAGAGTCCCAAATGTCCCAAATGTCACTCTTACTGGGTACCCAGGCAATAAGAGGCTAGCCTGTTTGGTGCAGCTGGTTGGGGCCCTGAGGATGGAAAATGCATGCACAATATCCACTTTGTAATCCGGAGCCGGTAGGCTCAGTTCATGAAGAAAGAAAGGAAAAATAATCAGATGGAACACTTGCAATTAGATGATGGCAGGGAGCTACCCTGATTTGTACTCACAAATTCAATGCTGAAACTGAATGGAAGGCAGATTGTCCTGGATTGCCAGGAGGAGCAGACCATGTGGACAAGGTCCTTGTGACTGGACCCCACTGCAGTTTAGAGCAAATCGATGTAGTCTGGATTAAACTGGGGTTTACTTCCAGCTTCATGCACTCTGTTCACTGTACAGAGGATTTGAAACGCGATTCCCCACAAGCACTACACACATTTATATGTAAAAGGAAAGTACTATACCAGGCAGGCTGCTTCTCTATCCAATCGCAATTAATGCACAATACCCAGGAGAACACACAGCAGATTCAGTTCCTGACAGACCGAGCATGATTCAACAATTTCTCCAGTCTTCTACAGGGTGAGCCTGGTTTCCTCACTTCTGGTGCTACTTTCTCCTTACAACTCTGATTCAGTCCACACTGGCACTCACAAACAGTTGTAGGCTGAACTTCAGGGCCCCACACGAGCTTCCCGTGCGAAAACTGAACAGCGCAGGAGCCCAGAGCTCCTTCCCTCTTCACAGTCACAACTCATCTGATCTTTCCAGTAGACAGAGCCAGGCATTTCCTTTGAGTTCCTCCCAGTCAGTTGGCTGGTTTTGCTGTCACTTACAGTAAACTCCCCCTGTTGGTGGAAAAAAAGGGCCGAGGTCCAAACTACAATTCCCAGAAGCACTGGCCATATAGTACATAGGTGGCTGGCTCCACAATGAGAGTCCAAGTTCTGATTTGCCAGCAGCAGGCTCCATTTCAAAGGTCCCCCCACACTGATTGGTCCAGTTCAGCAGTTCAAAACTAGAATGGGGGACTAGGCAAGCACAGTTCTGATTGCAAAGAAAAACAGGTTAGACTAACTGTATTTTTGTTATTACTCTAAATGATGTCTGGCAAACAGTTATATCTTTGAAAAGTGCTCACTCTGCCCACTTAGTGATGGCAGAAATGGAGCAATTTGGCAGCAGCTCGAGTGGGACTCAAGCAGGGAAACACACAGACCCCCATCCAAATTAATTATGTCTGCAGGCAGACAGCTCTTAAAGAGACAGTACCAGAGGCTCTAAAAGCACTCACAGATAAATGGCTTAGACGCCGAACACCATCCAGGCTTGGAGCATTCAAGCAAGCTCCTGGAAGACTTTTGGGAACCCCCATTTGCAGGGGGGTTACACCCTTCCTGCCTGGAAAAAGCTTGGCATCCGCATCAAGCAAGTACCCCCATAAGTTTCAATTGCAACCATATACATTTGCATCAGGATCACATTAGGCTCATACATGTAATCATCAGTCAATATATCACTTTACCAGGAACACATTTCTGAAACTTTGCAGTACGTCACTCTTTACACAGTGTTACACACACACTGTACCATAACTCAGGCTATTACCTCTTGTACATGAAACCTGAAGAGAGGGGGCCCTCCCTATCAGCTACTTTGGGGCTGGATGGGGGAGGGGCACCATACCTAGAGGGCAACACAAGTAACTTGGAGTTAGCACTGATGTTCAGTTTGGGCAAAGAGCTCTGGGATACATACACTCCTTTATGAACAACATTGAGAGGCAAGTCCACCGGCCTCCCAGGGGAATCATAACTGAGGTGCACCACAGGCTTTACAGCTCGGCCAGTCTTTCTAGGGGGAACTGTTACAGTCTCTGCACTCTGAGCCTCATTTTCAGCATTGTCCTCACTTGTCAGGGGAGTCTCCATTGGGGTAGAGAGGCTAGAACTTGGGGCACTTTCAGCTCCATAAGTTACAATCTCTGAGTCCACAACACTTGGCTCACACGGAGAGCTTTTGGACACTGGTAGTGGACCGTCAGGGCACTCAAAATACTCTTCTTGTTCTGGTGTATAACCAGTCTGTTCCAGTCCATCATTTTCTTCCCCTGAAAGCTCAAACAGTTCAGCCATACACAGTGATTCCATATCATCTGACTTGATGCTTTGCTCTTCACTTTCTGGGAGCATTAGCTCCAGGGACAAAGCTGGGGGCTTAGACAGTCCAGAAGGCCCATCTTCATCTCCAGTATTGACTAGGGGATTGCCCTGAAACAATTGACTCAGTTCGTAAGAAGGGTAGTATTCAAAGTCACACTCACTTTCCTCTGATATGGACTGACAGTCATGCTCAACCGGGATTTGTGGAGGGGAACACTTTAACACAGCTTCTGTAGGTGCAGACTTTCTTGATTTTTTCTTAGCAGCAGCTCTAGTCACTGGTCCAGAGGGGGCATTTTCTGGGGGCTCAGACTCAATCAAGATTTGTCCAATGGGCAGTAAATGATTTCTATGCATTGTTTTAACATCTTTTGAATTATTCTCAGGCCTTACTTTGTACACAGGCAGATCATCTAGTTTGCCCACTACAATGTGAGGGAGATGGTGCCATCTGTCAGCAATCTTGTGTTTGCCATGCAGTCCCAGATTTCTTAAGCCAATCTCCTCCTGGAGTTCCTGTGCTTTCACCTTTTTATCATACTTTTCTTTGTTGGCCAGATTTCTTTTGGCAGCCATGGTTTGAGCCAGTTGGTACACAAGATTTAGCTGGGCCTTTAACTTTTGCACATACTGTAAATAGTTGTCAGCTCGAACCCCATCAGGAGAGACCCCAAAACACACATCTACCGGCAGTCGAGCTTCTCTTCCAAACTTCAGGCAGTAGGGGGAGAACCCAGTGGCATCACTTTTGGTGCAGTTGTAGGCATGTACCAGGGTGCTAATTTGTTGGCTCCATCTAGGCTTGTCCTTTGGGTGGAGGGTGCCTAGCATATCTAGCAAAGTGCAGTTGAAATGTTCAGGCTGTGGGTCCCCCTTGGGGTGGTAAGGGGTGGTTCTGGACTTTCGCACTCCCCACAGGGAAAGCATCTCTTTGATCAGACAACTCTCAAAGTCTCTCCCTTGATCAGAATGGATTCTTTGTGGAGCCCCATAGTCAACAAAAAAGTTTTCTACAAGTATTTTTGCCACAGTGGACGCCTTCTGGTCCTTGGTGGGGAAAGCTTGGGCGTATCTCGTAAAATGGTCAGTCGCCATCAGCACATTACTAATATTTCTTTGATCTGACTCCAAATTCAGAAAATCAATACAGACCAGCTCCATGGGTGCACTGGTGGTGATGTTAACAAGGGGGGCAGCCCTCTGGGACAAAGCTTTTCTCTGTAAGCAGCAACTACAAGTCCGAATGTGTTGCTCCACATCAGCCCCCATCTTAGGCCAATAGAATCTGGATCTCACCAAGTCAAGTGTTCTGTCTATACCAAGGTGCCCCATGTGGTTGTGTAAGGACCTCAGCACTGAGTCTCAAAAAGCAGTAGGCAGCACTAGTTGTTGTTTGTCTACTTGTCCCCCTCTGTCTACTGTTTCTCGGTATAACAGTCTATTGATCAGTTTCAACTTAGGACCTTCTTTGTATAACAATGCAGTTCTCAAATCAGTGGAACGTAGTTTGGACACATCTTTCCCTGCATAGAGGGCTTCTAAAGCTGATTTGATCATGTGATCTCGGGACTGAGCCCACTGAATACTGTCATTGTCCAGCTGAGGCAGTGCACCAATGTCTATTGCAGAAAAGTGGCAATAAGCAGCAGGTATGCAATTCTCAGAGGGTCACAAACAATCCACCATACAGTCCACTGCATCCGTGGACATTTGTTCCTCCCTGTCAGACTTCTGGCAGAGTACTCGAATAATAGGTTCTGACAATTTGACCCAGTCATTCTGGGGAACAGGCCTCCGGGAGACAGCATCAGCATCTATGTGGTTCAGGCCTGCTCTGTATTCAACAGCATAGTCGTATGTAGATAATGCAGAAAGCCACCTATGGCCAGTGCCATCCAACTTAGCTGAAGTTTGCACATAGGTTAAAGGATTATTGTCAGTTTTTACTAGTATCTTAGCCCCATACAAGTACTCGTGGAATTGGTCAACAATAGCCCACTTCAAAGCTAGGAACTCTAACTTATGTACAGGATAGTTCTTTTCAGATGCGGTCAGGCTTCTACTGGCAAAGGCCACTGGTCTCAGGCCATTCTCGTGCTCTTGGTACAACACAGCCCCCAACCCTTGCAAGCTAGCATCAGTGTGCAGGACATAAGGTTTTGTTGGATTGGCATAGGCCAACACTGGAGCGTGGGTAAGTTGATATATGATCTCATGAAAAGCAGTCTCACAATCAGGAGTCCAGCGGGCCCCAAATACTTCACTTGGATGAAAATACACTCTTTCAGTCTCGAGGGATGATGACTTTTTGTACAGTATCTTTTGTGGGTTGGGGGATACCCTTGAGTAAGGTTAAGTAAAGGGTGGATCACTCTTGAATAGTCCTTGATGAAACGCCGATAATAACCACAGAATCCCAGGAATCTTTGCAGTTCTTTTAGATTTTTGGGCTGTGGCCAGGTGGTCAAGGCCTCAACTTTACTTGGGTCGGTCTCTATTCCCTCGGTGGATACTATGTGTCCCACATACTTTACTGATGTTTGAAAGAATTGACACTTATCAATGGACAGTTTAAGGCCAAAGTCTTCCAGTCAGTCCAGCACCTTGAATAATCTGCTCTCGTGTTCCTCCAGTGAGCTGCCAAACACAATAACATCATCTAGATATACCAGGCACTCTAGTAAGTTCATGTCCCCCACTGCACGCTCCATCAATCTTTGAAAAGTGGCGGGGGCACCTGAAATCCCTTGAGGCATCCTCATGAATTCATAGAAGCCAAGCGGACAGATAAAGGCTGTCTTCTCATGGTCCTCGGGAGCTATCGGGATCTGGTAGTACCCACTGCGGAGATCCAGCACAGAGAACCACTTGCTCCCTTTTAGACAGCCCAAAGTATCCTGAATGCGGGGCATAGTGTACTGATCAGGGATAGTCCACCAGTTTAAAGTGTGATAATCCATGCACATCCTTACTGTCCCATTCTTTTTTCTCACTTCCACAATGGGGGAAGCATAGGTGCTTCTGGATTCCTGTATTACACCAGCAGCTAGCATCTCTTTCAGATGCCGTCTCACGTCATCTATGTCAGCAGGTGCCAGGCGTTGAGACCTGGTCTCTTTGGGCAAGCTTTTCACTGATCCTCACTTTCCATTCAGCTGGCAACGGGGAGTCACCAAAGTCAAACAAGTCAGGCGTTACTCTGTCATTCTTCCCTGAACTCTTGCTACTGGGTAGCACTGCAGTGTCTGCACAATGCACATTAGCCAGGGTGCAACCTCTATTTACTCGAATCTCTCTGTCAGACACATTATGAACTTGAACCATTACCCTTCTGGCATAAGCATGGACTCTAGCAGGCAAAATACTAGGCTTGACCAGCAGTCCCTCCGGCAATTTTCCGTCGCCTGGTGCATCCAACATTAATATTTTATTCTTGACATCCTTTCTGATACGGACCTCTCCCTGTAAGATACACTGGGCATTTGGTGCCAGGATCACAGACTCAGGATCCTTCTTCCAGACAATTCCAACCGGTTCCTATGGTTCTGCTTTTTCAACATCTCTCTGTGCCTCATAGGCCTTCTTAATCAAGGCCAGAATTCTTAAAGCTCTACCAGCCCTTGACCCCTGTTTTTCATAACACAACTGTGCCAGCCATCCAAACATATGTGCATTAGTCCCAATTAGTAGAGGAACCCCGTCATACAGTCCGGTAGGGGGGACACACTAAGGCCAGGGTCTCTACTTGCTCGGCCACTCCAGTCACAGAGGTGGGAAAAGACAGCCAAATTCAGAAATATCCAGAGTAGGGGTAGGCCTTCTCACTTAACCCCCAGACATGCAGCCCCTCCAATGGTTGTAAGGGTATGTCAGACAAATGCTTCTGATACCAGTCTTGGAACATAATTGTCACTTGAGAGCCACTGTCTAATACAGCTCTTGTAGACACTCCATTCACTTTTACAGTGGTCTCCATGGAGGGACCCACTATTCTGGACCATTCTGGAGAGGCAGTAGTGAGGGCCTGGGCAACTGACCTTGCCACAAAGGGACATGAGTTAGCATTTTTGGGGCCCTCAGTGGGATCATTGCGTGCACCCATTAACCACTGATTTGTTTTCCGAAGCTCTCCTTGTAGCCTATATGCAACTTTGTCCGTGTCTTTTGGGGACTGGCATTCTCTCTTCATGTGCCCATCCTTCCCACAATTATAACAAAACATACTTTCTGGAGTTTGAGCTGGCCGAGGCATCACACTGGGAGCCAGGGCGGGGATACTAACTGGAAACCTTGGTGCCATCTCTGTCTGCAGCGTGATAAGCATTTGGAGACATCTCGTCAATTTCCCCACTTCCATGGTCAAGACATCGAGTTTTGAGCTGTTGTCAGCAGGAGATGCATGGGTGGGTACCCCCACCCCCATAGCAGATGCAGTCGGATGAGGGTCGGGGCCTGTACTTGCAGGAGCGGCCTTCATAAAGAGACTGTTTTTTATTTCCCCGAACTCTCTCAACAGTTCGCCCCATTGTGGCATATGTTTTTCCTTCTCAGAGTACTCATTAACTGCCAACCTCTGCCCCTGAACTTCACTTGATGGGTCACCCTCAGTCACTCCGGTCGTAGCCGCAGCTATTGGTGCAAGTCCCTCCCAAGGTCACCTTTTCTCAACTCCTCGAATTTCTCTCATTAGCTCATCATAGGAGGGTGGGGATTCCAGTCGATTTGCCAGGCGTAACTGAAGCAACAGCAGTTCTGAGAAGGGGGAAGACTTAAGGACCCTGTCCAGCCTGGTTCGGTCCAGTTTAATCGATGGCAAACTACCCTTTCTGAGGCATTCTTGCAACAATTTTTCCAGCCGAGATACATACACAGACAACAACTCCCCTTGGTACTGTTGTGCATTTATTACTCTCCACCACAGGCCCTCATCAGACTCTGGGCTCCCATACACATTCTGTAAGGCCTCAAGATAGTCCTGTGCAGTTGCTTCAGGGTTACTGGCCCATTTAGCATGGATGGTAGCCAGGGCAGGACCTCAGAGGCTCTCACTAACCCTCTTTCACTTTTCGACTTCTGAGCATTGCCATTCTAGAACTTGGGGGGCAACATAGTCTGTCCAGGTCTCCCAGTCATCCTCCCCTTGGGGGGTTGGGAGGGTGCCAGAGAAGATCCTCAACCTTCGGTAAGAGTCATGACTAATGGCAGGTGCAGAAATAGGAGCCTGCATTGGTTCAGCCACCATTACGGGTACTGGAGCGGGAGAGGGTGTTGGGGGAGGAACACCCCCAGGTGGCAAGAATAGTCCTCCACAGTTTTCCCTTCCCCCAGCAACCATTTATCAAATTTCTCCTCAAAAGTTTCAGATAGTGGTGGGGGCTCATTCCCCCCCTTGGTCTTTACTGTCCTTAGTTATCACTCTCCAGGCAGTGAGGGCTCCCTCTGGGGTAATGGTCTGTGGCACTTTGGAGCTATCTATGGGATCCTTAAACTCTACTAGGGCCAGGAAAGTGTGGGTGAGCAGATTAGCATGCCGACCCACCACCATAGCGTTTTGTAAACCTTCCACCTTGGAAAGTACTCCCTGTACAGTGTCCGTATTGATACCCAAGGGGATGTCCAGGATAAGCATAGTGTTTTGGGGGTCAATCTCCTCCCCAGTACACCACTCCACCAGCCGGTGCACAGCCACTTCTGTCGGGGTACCCAATTTTTTTTTTTTCTTAACAGTGGTTCGAAAATATGGCCACTAGAGGACACACAATCCCAGCGGTGAACCTCCAAGTTGTAACCCCTAGGTGGCGCTATCCCAAGGGCTACTACCCTGCCTGATTTGCCACTAACAGGTTGATGGGCCTGGATCCGATGGCGGGTGCCTCCACCCAGAGGTTGGGGTTAAGACAGTCTGATATGACTTGGTCATAGCCCTCTGGATCACTGCAACCCCCCTTTCTTCCCACTAGTGGCCCACACAAATCAATCACAGTACCCTTGCAATATACACTTACCCCCAGGATTGGTTCAATCAGCTTGGCTCTGGGGAACCCCTGTAAAGTAAGATGCAGTTATACAATAGCCACTGTACTGTAATTCAACATAGACACACAGTTCAAGCAGTGTAACTTTGCTAAACAATCAAATCTGATTTATTTAGGGGATAGTAACAAGGACAGGGGGGAATCAGGTTAATTGATTCAGTCACATTAATAATCACAGTACTGTACACATATTTCAGAGTCACAAATGTCCCAAATGTCACTCTTACTGGGTACCCAGGCAATAAGAGGCTAGCCTGTTTGGTAAAACTGGTTGGGGCCCTGAAGATGGAAAATGCATGCACAATACCCACTTTGTAATCCGGAGCCGGTAGGCTCAGTTCGTGAAGAAAGAAAGGAAAAGTAATCAGATGGAACACTTGCAATTAGATGATGGCAGGGAGCTACCCTGATTTGTACTCACAAATTCAATGCTGAAACTGAATGGTAGGCAGATTGTCCTGGATTGCCAGGAGAAGCAGGCCATGTGGACAAGGTCCTTGTGACTGGACCCCACTGCAGTTTAGAGCAAATCGATGTAGTCTGAATTAAGCTGCTGTTTACTTCCAGCTTCATGCACTCTGTTCACTGTACAGAGGATTTGAAACGCGATTCCCCAAAAGCACTACACACATTTATATGTAAAAGGAAAGTACTATACCAGGCAGGCTGCTTCTCTATCCCGATCGCAATTAATGCACAATACCCAGGAGAACACACAGCAGATTCAGTTCCTGACAGACTGAGCGCCATTCAGCAATGTCTCCAGTCTTCTACAGGGTGAGCCTGGTTTCCTCACTTCTGGTGCTTCTTTCTCCTTACAACTCTGATTCAGTCCACACTGGCACTCACAAACAGTTGTAGGCCGAACTTCAGGGCCCCACACGAGCTTCCCGTATGAAAACTCAACAGCGCAGGAGCCCAGAGCTCCTTCCCTCTTCACAGTCACAACTCATCTGATCTTTCCAGTAGACAAAGCCAGGCATTTCCTTTGAGTTCCTCCCAGTCAGTTGGCTAGTTTTGCTGTCACTCACAGTAAACTCCCCCTGTTGGTGGAAAAAAGGCACCGAGGTCCAAACTACAATTCCCAGAAGCATTGGCCATACAGTACATAGGTGGCTGGCTCCACAATGAGAATCCAAGTTCTGATTTGCCAGCAGCAGGCTCCATTTCAAAGGTCCCTCCCACACTGATTGGTCCAGTTCAGCAGTTCAAAACTAGAATGGGGGACTAGGCAAACGCAGTTCTGATTGCAAAGAAAAGCAGGATAGACTAACCGTATTTTTGTTATTACTCTAAATGATGTCTGGCAAACAGTTATATCTTTGAAAAGTGCTCACTCTGCCCACTTAGTGATGGCAGGAACAGAGCGATTTGGCAGCAGCTTGAGTGGGACTCAAGCAGGGAAACACACAGACCCCCATCCAAATTAATTATGTCTGCAGGCAGACAGCTCTTAAAGAGACAGTACCAGAGGCTCCAAAAGCACTCACAGATAACTGGCTTAGACGCCGAACACCATCCAGGCTTGGAGCATTCAAACAAGCTCCTGGAAGACTTTTGGGAACCCCCATTTGCAGAGGGGTTACATATGGATAACAATTGCAGTTGCACTGAGGGCTGGCTGAAATCTGGTGAGTAAATGGGAGCCAAAATAGCACAACCACAGGATTAGCACAATACAAAGTGAATAGGAAACTAGAAAAACCAGAAAGACCCCAAAAAGAAAAATGCAAAGCAAAAACACAAACACAGGAGGACAGGAACAAGCAACACAAAGAAGCACACAGCAGCCTGAGGCAAGCAATACTAAACAAAGAGCAGGAGAACGCAAAGCAGAAGTCCAGCAGAAACCGAGCAGCCCACAATGCAGCAACATGGGGGGGTGCGCAAAGTTCCAGCAGGCTCCAAGGGAGAAGACAGACTGACAGAGCCTCCAGCTGGCAAAGAAAAATGCTTCAGAGGGAGGCTGGGAGGAACTGCTTATATAGCTCAGGAAGGGGGAGTGGCTGGTTGCTCGGTCAGTGAACCACAGGCATAGCCTTTCAAATAGGGGTGCGAGGAGGAAGATGGGCCTGTAGTTACAAACGTCATTTTTGGAGACAGATTTGTGGAGTGGTTTTATGGTGCCACTGTTACATTTACTGGGGATTACCCCAGTGCAGAGTGAGTGGTTGAAAATGTTGGTTAGAGGGAGGGCAATAGGTACCCGGATGAGCTTCAGGATGCGATGGTCAATGGAGTCAAGGCTCAGACAGGTCATGGGGTTGTTCTTTTTTAGGTAGGTGATTACATTAACAGGGAATAGATTTATTTATTTATGACTTTGATAACCAGGTGAATGCACTGATCCCAGGGACCGTTTTCAGGCATGACCTGGGCCATAACACATGGCGCAGGGTGACAGTGAAGTACAAGGTAACAGTAATACACATGAAATAGATTTGATACAAGCAACAACAGTAAGCCCAAATGAAGGTTTGATGCATAGGTCCATTTGAGAACAGTGAATATGAGGTTTTAATATCAGACATGAGGAGATTTGGTACAAAGATATTTGAAGTAGAATTTTGAGGGAGAGGGGAAAGGTTATTAGTGCTTCAGGGGGAGTCAGAGGAGGAGGATGCAGGCAGGCTAGTGTCAATAAATTGCATATTGTTGTGTTTGTAGATGTTGAGGTCCCTGAAGTAAGAGTTGAAGAGACTGGTGATCTTGCTTTGTGACAAGGTTGAATAAGACCCTGTCCCATTTGTTATGTAGAAAGAGCTGAACACAAGGATCTGTTCTATCCTCTTCTTTTCTGTCTCTTGTCTGACTGCGCAGTCAAATTTTTCTATGCCTTCACTTGCTGTTTCTATCTTTTCTTCCCCTTTGCGTATCTGAAGTTATAAAATATGTGTGAATCTTTATGTGAAACTCTCGCGTATCTGGCGTTGTAAAATATGTGTGAATCTTATGTGAAACTCTTGTGTATGCCAGCCCAGTGGTGCTGAGGGCTGAGGCAATGGAGGCCTTACCTCACGTTATGCCAGTGACCCGGGTTCAGGAATTACCTTGGGTCATCAGGGTGCTGACACAAGGGGGGGAGGAAGGAGTGGGATTGAGAAAGCTGACAGGATGCTCTCCTTTTCCAAGGGTAGTGGGGGTCTCTTGTCACCCCCTTGTAGTTCCACCCCAACAGGTGGAGGGCTGGTGGGGTAGTGTAGGAGGAGAGGGGGCAGCAGTGTGGGATGGGTGGATGGGGCTGAGCTGGCTTCCAGGGTGCATAAGTTCCTCCACACGCATGTGCGGCTGTATGCTGGGGTCTCGGGCAGGGAAAAGCGGGAGAAAACCTTCCAAAAAAAATATTATAAAAATCTCTATTAAAAAAGAAACTCTTGTGTATCTGAAGTTATAAAATATGTGTGAATCTTTATGTGAAACTGGGATCCCTTGGTTTGAAAATGTATATAGTTGAAATGATTGTAAAAAGCTATTTTGACATAGGAGGTTAACCTGGAATGCAACACTAGCTCTTTTGCAGAGCTGTCAAAAGGAGATCTGTTCTGGGACACCATGTACTGTTTTGTTGCACCTGCAAGGAAAGAAACTGACAAGAAAATTTTCTGAAAAACAGGATACCTCCTTAAAGAGTTCCCAGGCAAAGACTTATAAAAAGAGAAGCAATACTTGTGCTAGAGAGAGAGCAAGACTGAAACTTGGAATTAGAGATATCCTCAGATGAAGGACTTTGTTTTCTGTGTTTGTACTGCCTTTGTAAATAGTTATACTGAACAATTTTATTTTTTGTTTTACTGTTATTGGAAAAATATTAACTGTTACTTGCAAATTTTATATCTGCTCCTGGTCTTCCTGTGCTTCCTGACCTGTGCCTCAATGACAGATGGTGTGAGATGTGGGATATACGCCAAGCATACTCTAAGCCAGGAGTTTTGCACATGGGTACTAAACCTAGTACCAGGGAAACATAGAAAAAAGGTATGGAGTCTGCAGCAGCAAGTCCAGGAGTGATTACCAGAAGAATGGCAACCAAACTAGAAGCAGAAACAAAAGTCCAAATCAAGACTGTACAGCCAGAATCAGTGATGGAAGAAAAGGAGGGAGAGACAGAACCTGAAAGCCTGTCTGCCTTCTTCAAATGATGGGCTATACAACAAAGAACAGGTCTGACTGGCAGTAGTGCACCTAACAGAGACACTATGGAGCAGTCAAAATATGACTTTTGGGCAGGGAAGGAAATTATGCAGATGGTGAAAACCTTAACAGAACTGGTGAACCAGCTCCCAGAATGATGGATGGAGGCTGAGCAGAGATACCCAGTGGTCCGAGTAATCCACCAGGAGCAGCACTATGAGCCTGCTTGGAAAGGCAAGCACCTGAACAAGTCAGACAAAGTTGACAGGCAAGAAGAGAACCCATCAGTTACAGACAAAGGCCAGATGGAGTCCAGTCACAGTACAGAGAACCAGTTCAGAGCCATGATACCCGAGATGAAGATGGAGCATTTGGAGCTTCCTGAGTGCTTCCTTATTAATACAGAATTGGAGCTTGAGGAACGGCTGGTGCTGGGTCATGGAGGATAAGGTGTGAGTGATATAGAGACTGCCAACGAAAAGGTGCTTGATCGTTGTGCAAAGAAAGGACACCTCAGGATGCAGATCTTGTGAACCGACATGGAGGCATGGCCCCTTTAGTAGAACTGCTGAAAGGTGAGAAAGAAGCCTATGAGATGGCTGAGGGGATCGGTCTGTTTGTTAAAACAGGGATTCCATGCAGATTCAGAGAATGGGGTATGCTGCAAAATGGGGATACACATGTTTGCATGTTATACCAGTATGTGACAAGTATTGATGGTGTACATATTGGTTCTGTGGTGGTTTATAGAGCCATCCCCATTATGTTGTGAAGAAAAGGGTATTATACAGGTTACGTCCTAACCCAAGGTTAAACAAGATCAAAGAACAGGTGGCTGTTCCCACCAAATGTCGAATGCAGTTGATGCAGTGGGCACACACTAATCACAGTGGGCAACATCTAAGTAAGAGGGAAACCTTGGCAAACCTTCTGCCACATTTTTACTGGCCAGGAGTCTATAGGCAGGTAATGACCTACTGTAGATCTTGTGTTGCCTGCCAGTTAATGTTGGCTGCAGCCCCCAGAGAGAAGGGTGTTATTACCCTGCAGAAAAAAAGCCTTTACTTCCCAGAGAGCAGGAGAAGCAGAAAGCCCAAAAAAGAAGACCACTTGGGGAAAGAGGTGCCATTCTGGTAAAATAGGTACAGTATGTTTCCCCTACGGCTGGGAGAGATATAAAGAAAAGAGATAAATGGGTAACAGTATCGTGTTTTTGCTGCAATGTTAATGGCTAAACTGATAAATTAGAAACACTAGAACTGAGAATTCAGAATTTTGAAAAATACATGAATTTAAACTTAACTATTTGCCAAACTGGTTGTTATGGAGAAAAGAGATACTGCATATGCTGAAAACTGCCAAGCTTATAAGCTAATGTTTATCGAATTTAAAGAAAAGTTTGGAAACCTGATTTTTTAAACAAGTTTCCTCTTAAAGAGGGAGTCTGTGATAGGGTTGAATAAGACCCTGTCACATTTGTTATGTAGAAAGAGCTAAGCACAAGGATCTGTTCTATCCTTTACTTTTCTGTCTCTTGTCTGACTGTGCAGTCAAATTTTTCTCTGCCTTCACTTGCTGTTTCTATCTTTTATTCCCCCTTGTGTATCTGAAGTTATAAAATATGTGTAAATCTTTATATGACACGTTTGTGTATCTGAAGTTATAAAATATATGTGAATCTTTATGTGAGGCTCTTGTATAGCTGAAGTTATAAAATATGTGTGAATCTTTATGTGAAACTGGGATCCCTTGATTTGAAAATGTATATAGTTATAGTGCTGAAATGATTGCAGAAAGCTACAGTATTTGGAACTTAGTGAGTTAACCTGGAATGTAACACTAGCTTTTTGCAGAGCTGCCAACAGGTCAGTTCTGGTACACCATGTACAGTTTTGTTGCACCTCCAAGGAAGGAAACTGAGAAGAACATTTTCTGAAAAACTTGATACCTCCTTAGCAAGTTCCCAGGCAAAGACTTATAAAAAGAGCAGCAATAGAAAGAGAGAGCAAGACTGAAACTTGGAATTAGAGATATCCTCAGATGAAGGACTTTGTTTTCTGTGTTTGTTCTGCCTTTGTAAATAGTTATACTGTACTGAACAATTTTATTTTTTATTTTACTGTCATTGGAAACAATTAAAAACCCTACCTGCAAATTGTATACCTGCTCCTGGTCTTCCTGTGCTTCCTGACCTGTGCCTCGATGACATGCTTGGTTCACTTATGAGGCTTCCCTCATTACTGAGGGAGATTTGTTCATCTGTGTGACCTCTGCCAAGCAGGCTGTTGAGGGTTCTCTATATGAGTTTTGAGCTGCCCCTATCGCCAAGTTGTTTGTCCATGAGGAAGTCTGTTTTGGCAGCTCTGGCCTCAGATTTGCACTTATTACATAGGGCTTTGTATTCCTGTAGAAGGTTAGGAAGTTTAGATTTTCTATATTTGGTCCATGCTTTGACTCTCTTCTGCATTAACCTTAGTAGGTCAGATGTGACCCAATCATTAGTGTGACCTTTCACCCTGAGTTTTTTGAGTTGGAGTAAGGAGTTGCAGATGGATAGGAAGGTCTTACTAAAGGTTTCCAGGGCAGTGTTGATGTCTAAGATGTGGCTCGTAAAGGACCAGTCTGCAGCCAGGATGACTTTAGAGAAGTCATCACTGTTAGCCTGTTTTGTAGTTCGTTCGGGTGGTATTCCTGATGCTCTAATACATTCCAAGCCCAACCAGAGTATCTCTAGCATCATTGACTTGACTAGACTGTCAATTCATGTTTAAATCACCAAGCAAGATCCACTCAAGACAGCTGGGGAGGAAGTTTTTTAGGTCAAGGAGTGCGTCCAGTTCTTTGATTGGGGTGCATGGGGGTAGGTATGCCTCACTTAGAGTGATGGTTTTAGACCATCCTAGGATGAGGTTAATGGAGAGCGACTCAAGAGTAGGAGTGTCAAGCTGAGAGTCAAGTTCAAAGGATGTGAGGTGTTACTAAATATAGAATAGGCATCCACCCCCCTTCCAGTTTGCAAATTCTGTTCCTTCTAATTACAGGGTAGCTGTCAATGCTAATTTCACTGCAGGGAATTTTGTCAGTAAGCTAGGTTTCAGTGAGGGCTATAACATCAAATTTATTAGTGGTTAACCAGGATGCAAAGCTGGATTTTTTGGCTAGTAAGCTCAGTATGTTCAAATGGGTGAGTTTGATTGTGTGGTTGTCCTTTAAGGGATGAGTATGGGAAGTAGCATTTATGGGGAGGGGACCAGGGTTTGGGTGAACAGAACTGAAGAGGAGTAGGAGGAGCAAGAGAAGTTGCTGGAGCCTTCTTGTGATGTGAAGTGATATTTTTAGTGTTGAGTGGGAGAGTGCTAGTGATAAATTGCCTCATAAGGCCACCTATGAGGGAGTAGCAGCCATGAATGAAGCAGTAATAGTTAGCAAAATTATTTGGGGGGGGGACACTGGGGCCCATGCCAAACCTACCTAGGTTAGGGAACCTGCTGGAGCGGGTCGAGGGGGATAGCCCAGGGGAGCTTAGCGTGCCAAGGAGAGACAGTTTCTGCTTGATAATGACATGATCTGTTGAGGTGACACTATTTCTGTGTGGAGGGGTTAGTGTCTTGCCGATTGGTGCTCTCTCAGCAACCCTTAGATTAACGACGGCAATGTGTATGGTTAGCAAGGCCATGGCACAAGGAGTGCCTAAGGATTTGGGGGGGTGATTGGGAGGGGAGTGTACATTGGGGAGTAGGTAAAGTGGGTGGGGCACATAATGACACTAAGAGGTGGGGGGGTAGTAGGATCACTAGAGAAAGGTCCTAGGTCGTGCTGAGGCTATGATTGGGGATGGCATGTGGGCTACAGTGTTGGGAGAGTAAAGCTACAACCCAAGAAAGTGGTTCTGCAGCAGAGAAAAGTTTGAATGCCCCAGAAGTGCTGGTGTTGGGAGGGTAAACCAAACAGAGCCCTGGGGGAGCGACAATGAGCTGATTGGGTCACTCCAGCCACTATAGAACCAGGCTAGCTTAGGGTGGGAGGTGGGAAGTGCTATGACCACTACCAGTGTGTTTCGTGTCCAGAGGTGAGCGGATGTGTGTAAGTGTGGTAACATGATGGCACTGCTCAGTCTTCTGGTGTGCTTAACAGATGGTACCAGTAAATGTTCTAGGGGCAGGTTGGGGTGGCAGGAGTACAGCACAAAGCCCTCTGACCCAGAAATGGGTGCTGAAATCAGGGAGCTGTGGAGAGAAGAAAAGTGGAGGGAATTTGGGGACTGAGTGCCCACCAAATAGTCAACCTATTAGAACACAGGGAGAGCTGTTTGTACTAGGAGTTAAGAGCTAAAAGCCATGGAGAAGGATAAGTGTTCAAGATCCACTTCTCTCTCATTGTCAGCTGAGAAATGGTTGTCAGAACATAAGGAGAAGGAGAAGAAAAAGTCATTGTCTTGGGACTCCGCCTGTCCAGCCATAAGCACAAATACAGAGACAAAGACAAGTCTGCTTTATTGACATGGTCCAAGTTGCCATTGAAAAAAGGTAGGTTCTCATTGAAGCCTGCTCTGGCGGCATCGACTACAACTCCCCTGACCATCATTTAGAAACCTAGGTTGGAGCCTGGCTCAGGTGCTGCTGTACTACTATGGATGGTACGATGCCGTCATTATCAGGCTCCGGCCTGTTGATGCAGGTAGTCCTGGGCACTTTTCAGGGTGCCAATGACTCCCAGGCTGTGTTGGCATCATTCTCTGAAATGATTTGATGTATTCTGCCAGGATTGCCATTGCAGGCAGTAATTCCACCAACAGGGCCTTCTGGTTCATGTCCCCCATTGATGGATTCCACTAGCACACCATAGATTCCTGCCTCTCAGCCACTGCCAGCATCAATGGTCACTTCTGTAGCTCCCATCATCATTTGTGAGGGCGATGAAATGGAATATAATCCTGACCTCATGGACTTGGAAGTGGATTTAGAGGAGGAATATGATGGTGAAGAGCAATTTTTGGTGGGTCACCCTCCTTCTAGCTCTACCCTCTCATCCTGTAGTGAGGACTCAGTGGTCTATACACCATGTCTCCTCCTGCAAACCCAACCTTTCCAGCCATGATGCAGTAAATGCAGTCTGATATGGGATTTGATGTGGAAGAGGATAACTCCCACAAAAAGAATCTCGTGGAGTTTGTGGAGGTGCTCTGCTCTCCCTCCATTATTAATCCACCTGTATATCCTGCTTTAGAGGTCTATGTTTGCTGCATGGCATAGACCTAACACACTGCCTGCAGTCCCTAGAAAGGCTGATAAGCAGTATCCTGCCCCAACTGCTAAGCCTTATTATGCCAACCAGCCTGAAACTGACTCTGTAGTTATCATGGCTGCTCGTGAAAGGTCTAGGGCTCCTAGACATATGAGTTTGTTGCCTCCTGATAAGGAATCTAGGAGACTGGATGTGATGTGATGGGCAAACATACTTATGCCTCTTTATCCCTGGGCCTTCAGACTGCAAACTACAGTACCCATATGATCTAATACCAGAATAGCCTGTGGAAGGCTGCTTGTACTGCTGCTCAGGCTTTTCATGATGGCTCTGACAAGACTGATTAACTTAAAACGTTGTCTGCTGGTGCTGAGGTTGGCTAACATTTGTTGCACTTGGCTTATGATGTTTCTGATGCTTCTGACAGAACTGCAGGATCTGACATTTGCATGAGAAGATATTCTTGGCTCAGAGTTGCTGGCTTTGCCACTGATGTACAACAGACAGTTTTGAATGCTCCCTTTAAAGTTTTCAAGCTGTTTGGCAATCATGTCGAAGAAGCCCTATGTGGCCTTCAGACTTCTAAAAATGACTTTAAGGTTTGTCATGTCCCCCTACCCACTCCCATTAAAGGTCATGGCAGACTCTTTTTGTAGACCTTCTACCCAAGATAATCATTTCTAATGCCAGCAGGGCTATGACAGAGATCGTGGATCCCTCTCGGGTCTCCTCCTCCCAGTGCCTATGCAAAAGCACCCAAAGGAATCAGTTTTGGTGACTCTGCCTCACCCAGTTCCATCTGAATCTCTGTCATCCTCCCCCTACCTCAGCTGTTCCCTCCAGAGGTAAGTGTGGGGGGCAGGATCTCCTGCATCTGAAACAATGGCAGGAGATAACCACGGATGAGTGGGTTCTGGAGATAACTGCAAGAGGACATGCTCTGGATTTGTTAGAAATCCCTCCGGATCCTCATCCACTTCCTTCCTGTTACCCTCTGGGCCACTTGTCCTTTTTAAAGGAAGAGGTTCAGACTTTGTTTCAAAAACATGCAATAGAACTGGTTTCTCCCCAGGATAGGAACAAAGGTTTTTATTCCAGATACCTCCTAGTCCCAAAATGGACAGGGGATCTGCATCCTGTGTTAGATCTCAAAGATTTCAATATATATCTCAAACAAAAACTTTTTTGTATGGTGTCTCTGCAGGCCCTGATTCCCCTGCTGAAAACAGTGGACTGGCTCTGTTCTTTGGACAAGAAGGATGTATACCTTCATAAAAAGATCAAGAAATCTCACAGACAGTACCTCTGTTTTATGCTGGAGGGCAGGCATTATTAGTTCAAAGTACTGCCCTTTGACTTGTGCTCTGTGCCATGGGTCTTTACAAAATGCTTGGCAGTAGTTGCAGTTGCCCTTCGCAGGGAAGGCTTGTATGTCTTTCCTGTCTGGATGACTGGCTACTAAAGCCAGCTCCAGGGAAGCTCTGCTTCACATCCTATCTCAGACACATCAGCCGTTTTTGAGGACCTGGGATCAGATGAATGTGCCAAAATCTGTGTTGACTCCATGCCAGAGGCTGCAGTAAATAGGGGCAGTCCTGAACACAGACAAGGGATATGTGTTCCTGCCACAGTATGGGGCAGATACTCTGAGTGCTCAGGCATACTTGGTGCATATGAGCCATTATCTTTCTACATGAACCACGTTATGTATCCTGGGCCTCATGGCTGTAGCCATAATAACTGTGCCACTGGCCAGATTTCATATGAGGACACCACAGTGGACACTGAGGGTCCAGTGGGATCATTTGATGGATGAGCTGGAGTAAATGACTTTTGTTTTGTCTCTGCTTCACAGGGCATTGTTATGGTGGATGGATTACAACAACCTGCTAAAGAGCTTTCCATTCCTGGTACAAGCTGCTGTACAGATATTCACCATGGATGCCTCGGGCTCCAGTTGGGGTGCTCATCTCGACTCTTACAAGACACAGTGGTCATGGACCAAGGCGGAGGCAAAGCTGCACATAAATGTCCTGGAAATGCAGGCTGTCCTGTGCAGTCTCCAGACATTTCAAAATCATCTCTACCCCAGTCCTCTACTAATCCAGTCAAACAATGTCAGTGTGATGCATTATATCAGCAAACAAGATGGCTCTCACTCCTATCCCCTATGCAGGGAAGCAATGAGAGTATAGTAATGGTCTCTGTCTCATGACCTTTAGCTGTTGGCCATATTCGTCCCAGGTCTCCAAAACATCTTGGCAGACAGATTAAGCAGGTCCCAGTCAATGGTTCACAAATGGCACACATCTGTTGAAGGTTTTTGCAATATTGTTCCACATCACTTCCCAAATGTGCCCAAGATGGTTCCACCCATTCAGGGAGCCAGCGGCAGTGTGTCCGGTCATTAGAGCAACACGTTTTTATGTTGCCATCCCCTCTTTTTGCGGGGGGGCTACGCCCCTCATGCCCCCCACACCCCCCCTTTCTAAATATTCTAATTCTGGGGGGGGACCTCAGGGAGAGGGTGGTGAATTCCATTATTTGGCACTCTAATGATGGTCTCACTGCTGCCGGCTTCCTGATGACCAGAAGGGGGCCAAGACAACTTCTGTGGTAAATGTCCTCTTTGAAAGACGGGGTGGTCTAGAGATGGACCTTTTTGCATTCTCACAGAGTGCAAACTGTCACATTTCTACTTGTTTGCTCCAGGGCCTGCAGTTTTTTGGTGAGATACATTGTCTCTGTCCCAGAAAGCAAAATTCCTATATGCATTTGCCCCATTCCTCTAATACAGAGGGTTCTGCTTAAGCTGTGGGTGGAGAGTGTCACTCTCATCCTCTTTGCTCTGTTTTTGGCCGCACCAGATTTGGTTTCTGCTTCTTCAACATCTGGCAGTGGAGCATCCTGTCCCTCTACCTCTGTGCCAGGGTCTTTTGTCACAGGGCATGGGGGCTCTGGACCATCCAGACATGGAGTCCCTGCACCTACATGCATTGTTCCTGAAGAAATGGCCATTGCACATTATGGGGTATCCCCTAAGGTTGTTGATGTCCTGCTTGTGGTTAGAAAGCCTTCTATCAGACGTACTTATTTCCTAAAATGGAAGCACTTCAATTTGTGGTATGCTTCCTGGAACATGGACCCTTTTACCCATCTTGTGAATTCTGTGATGGAATACTTGCTTTCCCTATCTGACTCAGGCCAGCAATATTCCTCTATTAAGGTACATTTGGCTGCTATATCAGCTTTTCATGTCCTTACTGATGGCTGTATGGTTGCCCAATCAGACATGCCCTGTACTTTTTGAGAGGTATACTTCATATTTTTTTTTATTTTATTTATTTAACAAATCTGAAAGACCTTTGAGCCAAGGGCTCCACATCAAGTCACAAGAATAACAAATTAAAATGGCTTCAGTATTTTTATTTATTTATTTAGTGATTCAGAAAATCACTGTAGGGTTGTGTCCATGGCGGTACCATAAATGACCAAGCCATAGTCAATAATAGACACAATTGAACTTTAGATAGCAAGTCTGAGGGCTTCGGAAGTACAACATGAGGAAAGTAATTGCATAAACAAAAGAATAACATGGCAAGATAAATATTGTGTCAAGAGCAGTCAGTGGCCTTGTCTGAAGTGGGCGGGAAGGCATTACAAGGAGAAAAGGATAGGGGTCGAATTGGGGTGTGTGGAAGGAGCGAAATAAGAGCAAGGAGGGAGCAGCCACAATGTAGCTTATGTAGGAAAAGACCCATGGGCGGGGGACAGAGGGAGAGAACAAGGTGAGGAAACAGAGAGGAGGGAGGGAGAGGGGAGTGGGAGTGGAGGGGTAGAGGAAGGGGGGATGAGGTAGGATGGAAAGAGGGCAAGGATGAGGATGGGAAAGGGATGAAGGAAGGAAGTGCAGTATGTGGAATAGCGCAGCAACAGGGTAGGGCTATACAGGGGCGTATGGTAAAAGAGGGAGGTCCCAGTGCATTTAGCTGTTTGCAAAGATTAGGTATAGCAGTCACAAGATGCTCTGGAAACTAGGAATTGATTCAGTTTCCACTTAAATGGTCCCAAGGTTGCAGTTGTCGCAATCTCAGGAGGAAGGGAATTAAATAAATTAGCCACTCTAACTGCAATGGATCACTGTCAGAGCGAGGTTCGACAGTGAGGGACAGTAAAAATTTGGCTCACAGAACTTCATCTATTACTAGTGCCCCGTAAGGAACTGAAAAGCTGAAGAGAACCTGGTGGTAGGAGACCAAGAGCTGCCTTCTTAACCAAAAGGCAGGCTTGATATTCAATGCGAGTCTGGAGCTGAAGCCAGTTTGCTTGTCCGTAAAAGTCACAAGTGTGAGTACGATACACTGCACCAGTTAGTAGATGGCATGCCTTATTCAGAGCTGTGGCGAGCCGCTGTAGGGTTGTGTCTACGGCGGTACCATAAATGACCAAGCCATAGTCAATAATAGACACAACTGAACTTTAGATAGCCAGTCTGAGGGCTTCGGTAGTAAGGCAGTGTTTGTCTGTGTAGAAGGCCTAGGCGAATGTTAACTGCCTTGGCAACATTCTCAACATGGTGGGAGTAGGAGAGTATACTATCCAGAGTAACTCCTAGGTATTTAAAAGATTGAGTCTGATCAAGGACTACACCCACACTGTTTTTAATCACCAGTTGTTTGGTTTTATGCTTGCTGTGGGTACCATGGAAGAGCATGACCTTTGTTTTTTTGCAATTAAGCACCAACTTATGAGAAGCGAACCAGGACTCAGCTTCAGTAAAGCTTTTCTGAAGTTGGGCCTGAAGAAGGGTAGGGTTATATGAAACCTCCTATTCATAATCCAGTTCTGGCTTGGGACCTGAATTTTATACTTGAGAAACTGACGGCTTCTTGCCACAAATTGTGCCTTATGTTTCCTGTCATGGAAAACATTATTTCTAGTTGCTATGTCTTCTGCTTGGAGGGTTACCAATCTTAAGGCTCTAATTTGTAAACCTCCTTATATGATTTTTCTCAAATATGTAGTCTCACTGCATACGAATCCTAAGTTTTTATCAAATGTAATATCAGAATTTATGGCGAATCAAAACAATGCATCTTCCTGTTTATTATCCTGAGTTGACCAACTAAGGTGAGGTACTGCTCCATACATTAGTTATGCATGGAACACTGAGATACTATGTGACTCACACCAAGGACTATAGAAAGTCTTCTCATATTTTCATTTTGTTTGCCCCTGGAAAAGAGGGCGCTCCTGTGTCTAAACAATGCATGTACAAATGGTTGGTGAATTGTATTATGTTTTGTTATTGGAAGTATGGTAAGGAACTTCCTGGTGCTGTTTGTGGTCACTCCACAAGGGGCATGACCACTTCTGTTGCCGGCTTCAAACATGTTCCTGCTGCTGATATATGTTCTGCAGCAACATGGAGTACTGCTCGCACTTTCACTAAACATTACATTCTGGACATTGCCTCTTGTAAATGAGCTGGTTTTGGATTTGCTATTCTGCAAGGCCTTCTGTCCTGATCACATATCAGACAGTGCAAGCCTTCCAGTTTGCTTGTACTGCTTGAGAGTCATTCCTAAGGTGTGACCTAATAGAGGCGATATGCTCAATGAATATAGAACAGTTGCAAAAGAACTTAGTGTAACAGTAGATCTTCGAGAGAATCTACTCCATTAGGCTATGCTGTACCCTCCCTCCTTCCCCCTTTTGATTTCTGAGGGTTATATCAGATAACTGGGACCGTTCAGGAGCCATTTGTTTTACTGCAGTCTCAGTAAGAAAATGAAGTAGTGCATCTGTGCATGCGAGAGCCGGCCACCTGCCTTGATGTGTAGGGGGAGATGGCGGCGGCTCTGCAAACACTTTTCCAGCCCCCACTGAAGCCTGCAAACATGCAGGGGCTGGGGAAACTTAAAGGCACTCTGGGGATCCGGCCAGTGGCAGTGCAAGAATCAGGGTGAATGGAAGGACTAGGCAAATGGGAGGCAACTAAGGTAAGCACCCATGGGGGGGTTACATATATATGTGTGGACACTGCACATCATTGTGGGTGTCCCCACTAGCAAAAAGTTTCCATGTGGTTCTGATCCTGACAGCTTACAGTTCCAAAGGTGTGGCCTAATGGAGGAGGTTCTCTTGACGAGCTACTGTTACAATAAGTTCTTATGTAACTGTTCTTTCTGTTCGAACCCCTGAACAGTCTGGCAAGATCCACTACAGAATAATACACCCCTACTTCTGTTTCAGAGTCTGAGCTTTCCTGATCTACTTGAGCATCAGTTGTGGATGGAACAATTTCTGATTTTACCTCATCCTTTGCTTTTTGTCTGAGCATAGTAGATAGAGTTGTTGGGGGTTTTGGAGGTTATACAGGTCCCAACACATCACTGGGGACCAACTGTCTAACAGACAACATATGGTTTCAGTGGATGGTTCAATATCTACTTGACTTTCCTTCAGGGTGAATTGTATAAGGGCATATCTCTCACCTTTTCCATTACAAAGTATGGGGTATTGTCCCACTGGTCAGTAATTTTGTGATTCCCTGGCAGTCCCAAATTTCTTAATAGAACATGATCACTTAGCAGCAGTTCATGTGCCTTCACCTGTCTGTCATACCTATCCTTACTGGATTTGTTATGCTTTGCTGCGGCATCCACTGCCAATGTGTAGGTGGCATTTAACTGGTCTTTCAGTCTTTGGACATACTGAAGATAAGTCTCTGGCCTAGCTCTATTGGCAGAGGCACAAAAATGCAAGTCCACTGAGAGTCTGTCTTCCCAGCTGAATATCAGACAATATGGAGAAAATCTGGTGGTGTCACTTTTGGTGCAGCTGTGTACTTGGACTAATGCACTAACTCATCGACTCAACTTTCCTTTGGGTCCTACTTGCCTAGCATGTTCAACAGCATTCATTTGAACCTTTCAGGCTGATCACATTGAGGGTGATATGGGGTAGTTTAGGATTTAGTTATTCCCCAGAGAGACAGCAGTTTTTTTTATTAGGTTGCTTTTGAAATCCTGACCTTGGTCTGAATAGATCCATTGTGGGTTGCCATAGTGAACAAAGAATTTTTCTACTAGGACTTTTGCGATAGTTGTTGCTCTTTGGTTCTTTGTCAGATAACATTGGACATATCTGCAGAAGTAATCAGTTACTACCAAGATATTTGTTACATTTTTAGAGTCTGATACCAGGCTGAGAAACTCTATGTATACTAGGGAGAACTATGCATACTAGAGGTGTGTGAATACCTTTCCCAAATGTTCAGCCAAATGTTCAGTATTTGGAAGCCAAATATTTGGGGAAAAGGTATATGGTATTTGGGTATTCAGCTGAATCAAGTAAAAATCTAAGAGTAAAAAGAAATATCCCCCAACCTCCACCCCAGCCAAAATCCAGTTAAATATAACACACTATCTCCCCACCCTCTTTGGGAATTCCCATCCCACCCTTTTCCCCTCCCCAGCACTCACTATATGCTTAACATGATGTATACGATGTACATGTAACATGATGGGTGACCCGCACAACCCGCCCTTCTCCTCATAAGTTAAGACAGTGGCTGGCCATGGAAGAGGGTGAGTTGTGCCATTCACCCATTGTGGGATAGTACTTCAAATAGTAAACATATTGTTAGTGCTAGTGGGGGGAGGATGGGGTTATATTTAACTGGATTTGGGCTGGGGAAGGAGGGTGGGTGGCTGTTACTTTTTACTTTTTTTTTTATGAATACTATTGCCTGAATACAAATAGTCCCCTATACTGGAAGGGTTCCCCGAATATTCAGAAGCCCTACTATTTGTGGTATTCAGGAAATACTATTCAGTCCTTGCACAGCCCTAATGCATACCAGCTCCATAGGTGCACTTGTCACAATGTTTACAAGAGAGGCTGTCCTCTGTGGCAGTGTTAGGCATTGCAGAAATCTGTTCCAGGTTTTGCAGTATTGTTCCATACCACTCCCCAAATGTGGCCAATAACCTTCAGTTAGACTCAGCAGGGATCTTACCACTCAGGTATAGTCCTTAATGAAGCATCAGTATACCTTCAAGAAGCTAGGAAACACCTGGCTTTTAGGTTCTTCGGCTTGGGCAAGGTGGGCAAGGCTTCAACTTTGCTTGGGTCAGTTTGAATTCCTTGGGCTGACACAATATGCCCCATATATTTGACGGAACTTGGGGAAAAAAAATTGCATTTTTTGATAGAGAGTTTGAACCTGAACTCTTGTAGTTGATCTAGCACCTTCATCAGATGAGCTTCATGCTCTTTGAGAGTCTCTGTAAACACAGTGACATTGTCAAGGTAACCATGCATTCTAGTAGGTTCATGTTTCAACTGCACATTCCATGAGACATTGGAATGTTGCTGGGGTGCCACGTATACCTTGAGACATATGAAGAAATACATAGAAGTTAAGCAGGCATATGAAAGAGGTCTTTACCCTGTGCTCGAGAGCCATCGGGATCTGGTAGTACTCGATCCTCAGATCTAGGACTGAGGACCATTTGCTTCCAGTCAGACAGTTTAAATCATCCTGGATCACTGGCATGACATATTGATCCTGGGTGGTGTACTTATTCAAAGTTCTATAACTGGCACAGATGTGAACTGTACCATTTTTCTTGTGTACAACTAAAAGAGAGACATAAGGGCCTCTCAATTCTTGAATTATTCCTGCTGCAAAAATTCCTGAAGATGACTTCTTATATCATCGATATCTGCTGGGGCCAGGCAATAGGATCATTCATGAAAAGGGTTATCATCATAAATTCTGATATGATGTTCCTCTCCAATGACACATCCAACATCCCATTCATGACATGAAAAGACTTCATTCTGCCAACTTCTGATTCACTCTGGTCTTCCATTTTTCAGGCATGGGTGACTCTCCAAAGTGAAAGAACTCAGAAAAATTCTATCATTCACATCTTCAATATTGGGCTGGGCTGGGCTATACTTCTGTGTCTGAACAGTACAACAGAGCCAGTGTTTGACCTTTTCTTACTGTAATATCTGTATCAGTCACATTATTCACCTGGATGGTGAATGTCTTCACATAGGCATGTGCTCTCATAGGCAGCACTCTTGGTTTGGCAAGCAGACTTTCTTAAAATCTGTGTTCTTCAGGGGCAGCTATCATCATGATCTGGTTCTTCACATCTTGCCTTACCAGTCCACTGATGCCTCACTCTGCATTAGGGGATAGAACAAGTTGTTTGGCATCTTGGAGTTAGACTACACCAACAGGATCTTCCTGGTCCTCTGGTCTCTTCTGTGTCTGCTTCTGATAGGCCTTCTTCACTAGTCCATTTACTCAGAGTTTTCTTCCTTTCTGCTGTGCGCCTCACTGCTGGCAGAGTTGGGCAAGGCATCCAAACATTAACACAATTTTTCCATTGAGGGTGGGCACATTATCAAACAAACCTGACTGTGGGAAGGCCAATGCCAGAGTTTCATCTCAGTCATCAACTCCAGCAACTGTTGCCAGGAAAGCAATCCAGACTTTCAAGTACCCAAGGTATTTTTAGGACTTGTTACTCAGCCTTCACATGTTCAGGCATTTCAATGGTTGCATCTTACTTATATTTGATAGGTGTTTGTCATACCAGTCCTTGAAAATGATGGTGACTTGGGAGCCACTGCTGAGTATGGCTCAAACTGACATTCCACTGATGGTTATGGTTATCTCAGATGAAGGGCCAACTAACTTGTCAAGATGCTCTGGTAAAGTATCTTGTAGTTTTTGCATTGTTGATTTCAGTTCTGACTGTTTTACAAGTGGTTGGATCGTGTTGCTGATGGGCCTTCATCTTACCAGGACCCAGGGTAGTTTCCCTGCTTCTGAGTATGATCAAGCAGTTTACTGGTGACTTTTCACTGCTCCTCCTGTGACCAACATGCTTTCTTTGTGTGCCCATCATTTCCATGTCTATAGCAAAAATTCCATCTCTGTACTGGAATGATCTAGGTGGTCCATCATATGGTGGCCTCCAATCTCAGTTGCTTGGCTTTGAAGGATTTGCATTTGGGGCTCTGACAGGGGCAGTAACTACAGCTTGTCCTCACTCTGGGTTTCTTTCCATCTGCCAGGCCATGGGCTGAACATTACATCTTTTCAGTTCGGTCACCAGGTCATGCAATTCATTAACTTGGGTTTGGAGATTACAGTTTACAAGTTGTGTCTGTGCTTGCACTCCTGTGCCCATTACTATTGGATTTTTGTTAGATGAAGCAATATGCTTACTGTGGTGGGCATCCTGTCTATGGAAAGAAGATGCTTGTACCTTTGACATTTCCATTACCATTACCTCTGTATACTCTTTAAGCAATGATTTAAGTACCTGAATCTCTCAAGGGGGTATGCTTTCAGCAATTTGTGTAACAGCTGTCGAAACATGGTGTGGTCCCCACTGTTCCTCCTCTTCTTCAGCTTTCCTGACATCTAGTATCAGCACTCTGTGAGACAAGGGTTGTCCTTTCTTTCTGCCAGACACAACTTCAGAAGCAACAAAATGGAATGGTGGACAGCCTTGCACATGTGTTCCAGTTTCATCCAGTTCAGGTACTTGGGCACCGATCCTTTCTTTCAAAATACTCTTTACAATTCCCGTTCAAGGTGATTAAGAAATATAAATACCAGTAGTGGTTTTCCCTTCCATTGCTTTGTCGTTTTGAACTTCCACAAGAAACCTTCACTAGATTCTGTGTTTCCAAAGACATTCTCCAATGCACTCAGATACTCTTGGACTTGAGTTTTGGGATCTATGGCTCTCAGAGAATGAATAGCTTCTAAGGCAGGATCTCGGAGGCTTTCTCCAATTTTTTTTCTTGGCTTCTGAACATTGCTACCCTTGAATTAATTGCGCAGCATAATCCATCCATGTTCCTAAGTCATCTTCTCCTGCAGATATAGATTTCACTCCTGAGAATATTCTCAGCATCCTCTATGAATCAGATCTGGGTGGCACATAGGTGGGTCCTGCTCCTATGATCTGAGGTAGTGTGCACCACTGGTCACCTAAAAACATAAAATCTTCACTGGCTGACTTCTCTTCAGCCTGCAGCCAATTATGGTACCTCTTCAAAACTTTCATTCACAGGTGGGACTTTTAGGTTTGGGGTGGTCACACTGGCATGAGTCACTGTTGTCCACTTGGCACTGTCTACATTTAGGCTTAGTCTTTTGGGCATTCTAATAGCATCCACAGTATTGCCACACTCCACCAGTACCATCAAACTCTGAGTGTGAATATTCAAGGAATATCCTCATACAGCTACTTGGCCAAGACACTTCACTCCAGACAGAACTTGAAAATGTTTGCAATACTAGTCCCAAGTGGGGCTCCAATGAGCAATATGGCTTTCTGAGGATCCAGCTCTTCACCTGCACAGCAACTGATAAGTCTTTCAAATGTCATGGTGTCTGACTCGGCCTATTAAACACATTTTAAAACAGCAGTAATAACACTTTAACATCAGTAGTGCCCACCTCCATCAGACCATGCAGATAGTGTTGCAGTGCAAATACGGTGAGAGTACCCTTTTGAATTACCAGCCCTCCTGTACTGGGAGCACTACCCACTTCCCATTGATGCCAGTTTAACCCTCCTTTAAACTTTAGTGGAGCTCCCTGTGCTTTGCCGGGCACCCAGTAGAAGAAATGGTGCAGTCCCATAGGAATTGCAGCTAGATTTCCAGTGGTGGTGCATTTTATAACAGAATAAACACTTTAAAACCCAAACCCAAACCCAAACCCAAAGCCAGCAGTTGCTTAATTGGTAAACCTCAAAGAGAGTATTTGTGGATCCTGGCCCAATGGCCAATGCTGTAGCTTTGGTGATCAGCATTACACACAATCTCAGTTGCAGACCAAGCTCTGGGAGTACTCAAAGTTCTGGTGTTACCACTTTCCCTGACAACTTGGGCTCTTCCTTCTCTGTCTCTGCAGGTGCAGGTCCCCATGAGCATTTAATCAGTTGTTCAGATGGGGGGAGTCACTTCAATGATGCAGGTCTCAGGTGCCTCTGGACTGAAATCAGGCCTTCTGCTTTGGCAGTCATCTGGACCTCTCAGGCTCAGCTCTCCTTCTCCTTCACAGGGCAGACCAGTCTATGGATCACGGTCCACATGCCATATACACACACACATCTAGGCTTCTGGACTCCTGTGTGCTTTGGTAGCCAGTGCCTAGCAGTATCAATGATTGGTCAGCTTCATAACTGTGCAGTCATGATGCAGACTTTAACACAGCAGTATTCCAGAATGGTTTGCACTCAGCCAAAATTAAACTTTGCAGACTTTATTGTACAATATACAAAGGAGAGTGCTGTCAAACATATGGAGACCACTACTTGGTCTGGTGCTTCAGGTACTCAAACCCTTCATCATGGGTGACTCTTGTGTGATTTGCTAGCCAGTGCCTAGCAGTACCAATGACTGGTCAGCTTCCTAACTGTGCAGTCATGATGCAGGCTTTAACACAGCAGCAGCAGTCACTCACAATCTCTGTCCACACTTCAGGCTTGTGGCTGTGGAACAATTACTAGATTAGCACACTTTTACCTCCTTTCACGGGAAAGACAGAAATAGTCTCTTTCTCCAAAAGGTGTTGTTCTGACACAATTTGAAAACACACAGTTCAGTCTTGGTTCTTTACAGGTTGTAGAAACGCTAAAGTCACCTACTGCTGAATGACTGTAGAAGCCCCAGATAGGCTGTGCTTTGTGGCTTTTGCCAGCAACACGAGCCCTACTCACACTGTGAGAGCTCCCTGCCAACTGCCTAGTCCTGGATCTACCCTCAGACTTTCTCTGGGAAAGGACAGCAATTTGGTGTAAAAAATTGTCAATTACCTAAAAACATTCCAAAATGTCAGTAGTCAATTTGGTCCCTTTATGTTATGAAGTCCTAACCTTTGAGGCACATCCATCCATGGAATATCCTTTGGCATTTGGAATTTTTCCATTTTCCTGTGAGATTTATATTAACTCCTTCCTTCCCCCATGCTGGCAAGCTCATGTCTTAAACTGGTTCTTTTCCAAACCTCAATGCACAATAGCCAGACAGGTATGCAGGCTGCAACAAGAAGAATGCTCTTCCAGTCCCCACACAGACTACAGTCCTGGGGCCGGAGAGAGCAACACACAGATGGTGCCACACATTTTGGCAGGCACTTTGGGGTGGCAGAGAGAGTAAAAGTAAGCCCCACCATTTTGGGAAGGTGGGTTAGAAATATAAAGGTCCAAAGCTTGCAAGCATGACCTCTGACAAAACTGATGTATTTATCCATGGCAGGCGGTCCTTGGGTTTTAATTTTTCTGTAGATTTAGAAAATGATTTTATAACATCATCCCAACAAGCTCTTCCATGACACTTTAAACCTTATTTTGAACATGTAGGGAGGCAGTATATCCTAAAGGTTAGAGCACTGAGCTGTGAACCTGAAGACCCATCAGACCAGGGTTTCAATCCCACAACTGTCACTTGTATTCTGTGCAATGCTGAGCATGCCACTTGACCTCCCTTTGCTCCAAGGATGCACTTGGAAATGTGCTTTAGCTCTGTATGCCTTTTCAGTCCAAAAATTCTAAATAAACAAAAAAAATAAATAAATGTAACTTTCAGAGTTAGAAAAATATACTTGTGAGTAACTACTAGAGCTGTGCCGAATTTTCATATTCCAGGAGAATGAAACATCGAGTAATTTTCAAAATTGTGCCAAAATTCCATTCAATTTTGCCAGAAACAGAATGTCAGAATTCTATGGTAGAAAATATGGAATGAGTTTTTCCACAAAATTTCCATGGAATTTTATTTGTGGATCTCAATATTTTCTGCAGAAATGACTGCGGGATAATTTTCCATGAAAAAATGGTGTTCTGTGGAATATGATTCCATGGATTGCAGCAGGCAGAATTCAGCAGAAGAACCAGCAAACATCTGGTGCAAATTCTACTGGTGGAATGATCATTCTGTGCTAATTTTGCCAGCGGAATTCCACATTCTGCCATAGCACTAGTAATTACTATTCTTAGTACCTGTCTTCTGTCTTTAAGAAATTATACAGAATGCAAACTTGAATGTATTATTTGTATACTGATGCCTTCTTTCTCCTGGATCAACATATAAATGAAGCATTGACCCATGAGTAGTCTTCTAAGTACTGTTTATTATTTTCACTTTAGGCATCTGAAAAAAATGGAGATGTGTGCCTGATCTGAAAACTTGCTTTTTCTGGCCCAGAGGTGCACAGGATTGAGAAGCTGAATGCTACTTCTTCTGCCACACTGGTGAGTTTGAGAGCAGACCAGGGTTGCCGGGGGGAATGGTCAGGGAAGGAGATGATTGAAAGTGCAGGGGACAGCTCTTCTCTCCTGGGAAGGGGAGATATGGCACCCAGTGCAAGCCTGGCCCCTAGAGATGGCTGGGAGCAAGACAGACAGGGACCATTATATAGGGCTCAGGGGAGTGGCAGCTGCCAGTGTCCTATGTAAGAGAGCATGGGCAGGGCCATATTGAGTGACATTGCATGCCTGCTTCCCTAAGGGGAGAAAACAGAGAAAATATGGTGGTACCCAGTTTGGTTTGCAGTCCCAGCTGCTCACTGGCACTGTCCCCGATGAGCTCCAGAGCCATGCTGCAGAACACATGACTACAAGTCCCAGTGCAAAGCTCCAGTGAAGGAGCTGGTGTGGCTGTGGTCATACAGCCATCCTGGGACTGCTTGATGTGCAAGAAATTAATAGCAATAGCATGGCGAAGGTATGATGAAGTATTGTCACATGGGTTATTACTGGTAACGAAAAATTGTAATAAATAACTAAAAGGTCACAACAGGATGAAAAATATAGAATATATATATAAATACAGAATAAATGCCAGAAAAGCGTACTCTACTAGGAAATAAATGTCACTGGGTGGTCTAACAAGGTGGGAGGTGAATTTATTAACTCTTTAGACAACAAAGATGTCATTATTTCATGAGTATACAGCACTTTTTCCCTAAATGTAAAAATAAAAAGGGTAGAAGGGCGGAGTATGTACACCCAGCAATACTTGACAGTCCTTCTGGAAATACCTTCTATGTCATTTTGTTCTAGAAATAGATTTGAACCTTTATTAACTGATCAAGTAGAATCATTTCAGCTAAATCATGTTCCTGATATTGCACTACATACAGTTTTCATGGGTGATTCTATTATAAAAAAATATTGACTTCCATCTCTGTAATAATGACACTAATCAGTTTTCTTTTCACTGTTTTCCTGGAGCCAAAGTTGAGGACATTACTGCCAGAATTGCCTTGTTAATAACCAAACCTTCTAATGTAGTAATTCATGTCAGTACAAACAATGTAGGGTTTTCACATGAAAAAGACATTTGTAATGATATTATTGAGTTAGGAAAACTTATAAAATCTAAAAACTGTAATGTCTTAATCTCTGGTATTTTGCCAATTCCCCGTGCTAGACAGAAAAATAACAATACTACTAAACGTATTAATGCCAGATTGGAAAACTGGTGCTCACAAAAAAATGTTCAGTTTATCAGTCATTGGAATGTTTTTAATAAAAATTTAAGTCTGTTTGCTAGGGATGGAATGCATTTGAACAAATTTGGGGTGTATGAACTATGTAAACATTTTCAAGCCTCTATACCTTCTGTTAATTTAAACTGGTAGATGTGGGGGAAATTCAAAATAATTCTTTATCTTAACCTTCTTCATATGCATCACAACAGTTTCTAAAGCAGGACTTAAAAATTCAGCTCCTTAATGCTCGCAGCTTAGGAAATAAATTTGTTGAACTCGTACTTAGATTAAAAAATGATAATCCAGAAACAATAGGTATTACAGATAAGTGGTGGCCAAATGATATGGCCTGGGCAAAGTCTGCATCTGATTATAGTCTATTTTATTTGAGTAGATCATATCATATCAGAATGGAAGGGGATCACACTATTCATCAAATCATATCTTAATGTGAGTAATGTTTCTGAGAAAATCAAAAATAAACCTAATTCTATAGAATCTCTTTGGGTAAATATAAAAAATCATAATAATAATAACTTTTTATTAGGGTTATGTTACAGGGCAACTAATTCTGATAAATCTTCCCTTAGAGAGATTATAAATGAATTATCATCATCAGTAGATTTAGGTAGTATTATATATATAGAGGAGATTTAAACCTAAGTGACATCGATTGGGAAAATAAAATTGCAACATCTAAAGCATCAAAGGATTTTCTTCATGCTTGTCAGGAACTCAACCTGATACACTACGTAACATCTCCAATGCGTGGCTCCAACATTTTGGATGCTGTTCTTGGTAGTGAACTGTTAAGTATTTTAAACTGTAGCATTACAGCTCCCTTAGGCAATAGTGACCATTCTGTGGTTTCTTTCAGTCTTGGCGTTGCATTTCAACACTCAACTAAAATAACAGAAATATTGGCAATACATAAGGCTGATTTAGCTGCCATCAGTTCCGTTTTGGGTAATATCAATTGGTCTGATCTTTGAAACTCCAATAATATAGAAGTAATGTGGTATTCATTTCAGCAAATTATCTTAGATACAGTCAATAAATGTATACCAAAAACAAAGAAAATAAAATCTTGTTTTAATCCTATATGGTTTTCTAGCAAACTAAAGAAGATTGTCAGGAAAAAAAACACACTTTTCAAAAAATATTCTGGTAACAAGTATGAAAGCAATAAGTTCGTATTTAAAAATATATAAAAGAAATGTAAAAAAGAAATTAGAAAGGCAAAAATAGACACAGAAAAATATATTGCTTCACAGGCCCAAAAAGGAAATGGCAAAATGTTGTTCAATTATATTAATTCAACAAAAAAACAGGAATGTAAAGTTGGTCCACTACATATTAATAATGCAATTATATATGAGCCTAAATAAATGGCAGGTGTTTAATTCACAGTTTTTTAAAGCATTCAGTAAAGCTTCCTGCAATAATGACATTGTTTTAGACCCTGTTCATGATAGTATTGATATTTCCCTTGACATCATTAAGAATAAATTGAACGATATAAAAAAAGGTTCCTCTCCAGGACCTGATGATATCTCAGGTGATATTATTTATATCATGAAAGATCATTTGTGTTGGCCTCTTAAGTTAATATTTGAGAAAAAAACTGAACTCATGACTTGTACCTTCTGACTGAAAAAGAGTTAATGTAATACCCCTTTTTAAAAAAGGACAAAAAAATACCCCGGACAATTATTGACCCATAAGCCTAACCCGTATCATTGGTAAAATTCTGGGGAGAATTATTAAGGACAATTTAGCATCATATGTAGCAGTACTTGATTCCAATCAACATGGTTTTGTAAAAGGATGATCTTGTTCAACCAACTTAGTAGGTTTTTATAATTTTGTTACTGAGAAATTGGACAAGAAAATTTCATGTGATGTCCTTTTGGACTTTAAAAAGGCTTTTGATTCTGCACCCCATTGGGCTTTAATTCATAAATTACAATCACACAACATAAATCCACTGTATGTGCACTGGATAGCTGACTGGTTGAAGAATCAAAGTCAGAGAGTAGTTGCTGATGGACATAAATCATCCTGGACTTCAGTTGAAAGTGGGGTCCCTCAGGGCTCAGTATTGGTACCAGTCAATTTTCAAATATCTATTTCTGATTTATCAGACAATATTCATAGTAAGATTACAAAATATGCAGATGATTGTAAAATCGCTAACATTTGCAGCACTATTGCTGATTCTGAAATTATCCAAATGGATATTAATGTTTTAGAGGCTTGGTCCATCAAGATGAACTTGAAGTTTAATACTTCTAAATGCTGTATTTTACATTTTGGTAAGCACAATCCTAAAAGACAGTATTTTTTGTATAATGAAGTTGTAACTATTAAAAACAATGAAAGAGATCTAGGCATCATTGTTGACTCAAGTTTAAACTTTGACCTCCACATTACAAAAACTATTAGTAAAGCTAATTATATTTGGTGGGTGATTAGACATAATTTCACTTCAGGATTTTTGGTTTGCGATGGCCACCAGATAGACGCGCACTGCGCTCCACTGCTGACTCTCCATAGAAAATACCACTCCAGTTATCTTATTCGGCTCTATCGACAGTATCTCCTACAATATATCAGTCTCAAAGATCTGTGTTATAGTTCTGATGAACTACCCAATAAAAATGATGAAGCTGCAATGACCCAAACATACACCCCCACCATCTCCCAAGAAAAAACAGCCATCGAAGCACTCCTAGTTGAATGGTGCTGAAGAAGCCTCTAGCCTGCCACTGTTAACGGAAGATATTTTCTTTGCAAGAATTGCTCTGATCAAGGAGTCACTGAACGTGGTGGTGGATGACTTACAAATCCTGAAGAGCTCCATGGACAGATTAGTGATTTGTACTTCTGATAATGAAGTGCGTATCTCGTCACTAGATGACTGGAGAACTCAGTTAGAACCGGAGATAGTATTGCTCTGGCAGCGACTCAGAAAAACAGAAGATAAATTGGAGGACCTGGACAGCCAGTCAAGATGAAATAACCTAGTGATCCTGAAGTTGCCAGAAGGTGAGGAAGGCATGAATCCTATACAATTTGTACAGAGAATGTGCGATAACTTAGCGGGGCCTTCTCCTAATGGCCCGGTATACATTATTGAGCAGGCGCATTGTGCATTACGGACTACACCCCCTGCGGGATCCCCTCATCGGCCCCTCATCTTCAGGTTACTTAACTACCTTGATAAGCAACGCATCCTAGAGAAATTGAGAGATTCAAAAGAAATACAGTGGGAAACTGCCAAAATCCGGATAGCCCAGGACTTACCGCTCACGGTCAGGCAAAAACGTACAGAAATGCATCCTATTGTGATTAAACTGATCACAGCTGGAATAAAGTTCAGAATGAGATATCCAGCAACATTACAAGTGAACAAAGAAGGGCAATGGTTATCGTTCGATACGGTAACTCAGGCTATGGTTGAACTCAAGAGAGTATATCCTATCTTTTCCGCTAACCGAGTACTCTTATTCCTCCTTGTCTTGACCGTAGAATAGCAGTAGCATCTTTCAAGAGTTACACGTCCACCTTGTCTTTCACCTACACAAGTTATGGTCTACTTGTACATTCTATCTGAAAGTAGACAGTATTCTGCGTAGTTCATCGAGATCAGATAGATGATACCTTCAATTACGCCAGCCATTTGGAAAACTACTCCCTGAGAACATATCATCTCTGATGGGGGGATATACTCTCTGTACACTTTTCAAACTCTCACAGTTAAGTTCACTGACTTCTCAAGCCCAGCCTGAACTTCTACCGGAGCCGCACCATTAGTGGTGTGGACCCTATTATTAAGTCTCCAGTTTACCTGAACTTGATCCATGGAGTCTCAGGAGCCCAGCTGTCACTGATTCCAAAAGGACTTTCCCAATTGGTTGGTTCTTGGGTCAGATACTCTCTGTAGATCTCTTGAGTACCTATAGACTAAATATGTGAACATTTTTGTTTTGAGTTCTAATAGCATAGGAAATACTGAGGACCTGTTCTCCTTCGGGGGGGGCGGAGGGGCAGAATGCCATTTTTTCTGGTGGCAGGGTATGATTGCAACCGAATGATACTAGGGAGCTCAGTCTTAAGGACTGGGGCTTAGTCTATTTAGTTGGGTTAGGTTGTTTTGTGGGGAGGTTTGTAGTTATAGTTATGTACCATCTACTATTGCATGTAGAAGAAGGCTACATGTAAATTATAGTCGAGATGACTTGAGAATGATTTTCGCAGGGGACGGTTTCAAATTCTCTCTGTTTCCCACTCGGCATGTTTTTTTTCTTCTCTTTCTTTTCAATGGCGACTTCCTTTTTCAGCATAGAATAATATGGAGCTAAGGTTTGTATCCTGGAATGTTAAAGGCGCTCGCTCTTGAATAAAACATTGTCAAATCCTTAGGCATTTGGAGACACTACAATGTAACATAGCCTTTTTGCAGGAAACACATCTGCTTGACACTGAAGGCAATCTGTTCAGAAGGAGGCAAATAAACCAGGTATATGCAGCTGGTAATGCAACAGCACAGCGAGGAGTAGCTATATTATTTTCTAGGGGTGTACAATTTATACAACAGCAAACTCATATAGATAACCAGGGAAGATTTCTCTTTATCAAAGGAGCTTTAAACCACACTGAACTCATTTTGGGTTCCGTATATGGACCCAATATCGAATCTCCCAAATTTTTTACATTAATATTTACTGCCCTAAATTTATTCCCCCAATTACCGATAATCTTAGCTGGGGACTGGAATCTGGTTTTGAATTCTGCTTTAGATAGATCCACGTATAAAGGGTCCAATTCTTCTCCGGCACAGAGACCTTGCAAGACCTATTGGCAACCTTTAATTTGACTGAACCACGGAGGCTGTGGAATCCCATGGATAGGGGCTACACTTATTATTCACCGGTACATAAATCCTTGTCCCAAATTGATTATTTCTGGTCAATAGCCCCATGTCGGAGGGCATATTGGGCAGTGGCATTTCTCTGAGAGTTATTTTGGATCATGCTCCAGTATGGCTAAATACCACCCTGTCCCATCAAGTACCTAGATCTGGTATGTGGAAATTAAACACCCAGCTTCTTCAAGATGAAAAGGCCCGCCAATCCCTTAAAGACGCTATAATCCAATTTCTCTTGAATAACCAATGAGTTCTACCAAATATAGATAAACTCTGGTGTGCCATGAAATGTGTGATTAGAGGGGAGAGTATTAGATTGTCTGCCAGTCGCAAAAAAAAGGGAAGCCAAGGCAGCACTTTTACTATCGCAGATCCGTCTTTTAGAAGATAGGCAACTTAACTCTGCCGATACAGGAATCTCAGAACACTTGGTTCTGTTGAGAAATCAATATTTCAAATTGCTCAGGGAACAAGCTCAGTACTTACTTTTCAAAACTAAGGTTCAATATCTAGAACAAGGTGACAAGGCTAGCCACTTACTGGAACTCCGACTTAGGAAACAAGAAGAGTCTAGAGTTGTATTAACCCTTAATTCCCTCAAAGATAATTCCTTACTCACTACACCTAAAAATATTGTAGAGGAATTTGTGACTTGTTATAGATCCCTATATGCTCCACCTTCTCCTCCTTCCTCCCCTGCAGAAATACTAACTTATCTTAAGGAGCTTTCCCTCCCTTTTCTCCAGACAGAGCAGGCTCAATTCCTAAGTGAAGTGATAACTCAACAGGAATTATGGGAGGCTATAGACTCACTACCCAATGATGAAACACGATTTTATAAAGTGTTTAAAGAGTTACTCTCGCCTTTCCTGTTGAGTATGTTTACTTACCTTTGTACAACTGAAATTACTGACTTTTCCCTATTAGAAGCTACTATAATAGTCCTCCCTAAATCAAATAAATCCCCTCAATTGGTTACTAACTATAGACCGATATCACTGATGAACTATGATATAAAAATCTTTGCCAAAATTTTGGCTACCAGACTGGCCCGAGTTTGGACCCCGTTACTCAGTCCAGAAGAAGTAGGATTTGTAGCAGGCCATTTCTCTATGGATCACCTTCAGAAGCTATTCCACATTATCTCCTCATCCAGGGCGGCACCTTATTCAATCGCAATGGTCTCCCTGGATGCGGAGAAAGCTTTTGATAGAGTAAACTGGATCTTTTTATTTGAAGTTCTTAAAGTTTTTGGACTACCCCACAACTATATTCAATGGCTACAGTTATTGCATTCAAAACCTACAGCAAAAATTTATTGTAATGGCTTAATCTCAAACCCCTTTCCCTTATACTCTGGCACGCATCAAGGTTGCCCTCTTTCTCCCCTGCTATTTAATTTATATTTAGAACCATTATTAATACAGCTTCAGACTAATCCCATGATAAAGGGTGTTCAGTTAAGGACATGGGACCTCCGCATGTTGGTATATGCTGACGATATACTGTTACACTAAACTGACCCCATACCATCTCTTCCTGCAGTACTATCACTTATTGAATCATACAGAGCCCTGTCTAATTATAAATTAAACGTATCCAAATCGATAATTATGCCATTAAACACCAACCTCTACCAGGCTCAGATTGAAAGATTCTGCTTAAAATGGGCGACACAGATCCAATACTTGGGACTTACCATATCTCCTAACATCCAACAAATCAAGATACTGAATCTGGATGCTAAACTAGACTTAATAAACCAGGATCTTGAAAGATGGGCTCCTCTGTATTTATCCTTGCAGGGAAGAACTAATGTTGTTAAAATGAATGTTCTCCTGAGATTGTTTTATTCCTTAAATATGCTGAATTTTTGTCTTCCGTTAGTCTGGTTCAAAAAGGTCCAACAGATTATTTTGAAATTTCTTTGGAAATCCAAACCTCCAAGAAGATCTTATGTCAAATTATGCACTCCTAAGCAGAATGGAGGGCTCAACCTGCCGAATTTTTCCACTACTGTTTAGCAAGTCATATAGCTAAGTATTTTCAATGGCATCCTCCACCCTCTAATGAGCCAGAAAAGCCTGGAGTACCAATATGGCTACAACTTGAGTGGTAACTCATACAGAATAGCGGCGTCTCCTGTAACAGCTTGTTGTTTATTACTCCTAAAACGAGTGCAAAATTAATACATAATAAGCTAATTAGTATGTCCCTGAAGGTTCATGCTCAATTCTGTAAGAGCCTCAGCTATGTTAACACCAAAGATGTTTCCCAGCCCTTATAGTTAAAGCCAAACTTTACACTAGATAAACAATACATTAAACCCAATAAGACTTCTACCGACCAGGAGATTAAGACCTCAGATTTACTCAAGGGGGGCAAACTTAAATCAACAAATGAAATCTTGTGAGCATTACATCTGCCTCACACCCAAATTTTCAAAGGCCTCCAAATCAGACACCTTCTGATAACTCAGATGGGATCCAATATTTGGAATGTTGATAATGCCAATCTCCTCACTCTATTTCGTACATTGGCATGGCTGCCTCATGCGGTTTCCAAAATTACAGCCGAACTCTATAGAGTTTTTGATCCAGACACTCATGGAGAGTCAGGGTACTGGTCAAACTGTTTTCCAAATACCCACTTCTCATGGGACAAACTTTGGAAAGCCATTTATACTTATACTTCCAATGACAAACTGCAACTAATTCAATATTATATCTTACATAATTTGTATTTTACTCCAGCAAAGTTATATGCCATAGGTAAACTTCAAGATTCCCAATGTAATAGATGTGGTTTGATGGTAGGTACCCTTTATCACAAGCTATGGGAATGTTCCACAATTAAACCTCTGTGGACCATGATTAAGAATAAACTTGATCCCCTATTAGGATTGGAGTCCTTGTTTAAACCTGAAATTTGCCTTCTGGATGATTATTCTCAAATACCTGTTTTAGAGCGTAGATATGCCATGTCTTTAATTTCAAATACTGTTAAACAATTGGTGTTATGACACTGGAAAGACTCACAGTTTATCTCCTATGCCGAATGGCTAAATGACTTTCTATGTAGCTTAAGAATAGAAAAAATGATAGCGAGTCTCAGACATTGACCTCTTAGTTTCGACAGAAAATGGGGGAAGTTATATACTTTGACCCTGATAGCCAAATGAGGGTAAAATACCTGTAAGTATTAGCATATTGTATATTCACATACCCCTTTGTATCCCGTAGGATCAGCATCTAGCTGCTATTGGGGGGAGGGAGGGATTTAAAGAAGTTTTGAATATTGTGGGATATGATTTGTTAAATGTAGGGATAGATAGATAGATAGTTTTTATGAGTAGGCTGATGTAACCCTAAGGCCTTGTTTTCTTCTTTCCAAAGTAATATGTCTTTACTACTATGTTCTAAGCCTTATACTGAATGTGTAAGCCTGTTTTAGTTTGTTGTTTCTTTTTCTTTTATTTTTGGAAAAACAAAATAAAGTATGTTGAATTTAAAAAAAGACAGAATTTCACTTCTAGGGATCCTTTTATTCTTCTATCTCTCTATCGTGCTTATGTCAGACGTTATTTTGATTATGCATCACAATTGTAGAGTCCGTACAAACAGAAAGACATAGAATAGAGAAATTACAGAGAAGAGTGACAAAATCAATTTCTCCAAATAAATATCTCTCCTATGAGGAAAAACTATCAATATTTAATCTTATGTCTCTGGAACAAAGGCATTTTAGAGGAGATCTGCTATTTACATGGGACATTATTCAGGATGCATCTTTAACACAAGAGTGTGGATTAGATTTCAAACAAGCATCTGTTAATACTATGGGTCACCCTCTCCAACTGATGAGACAGGAATTTCATACAAAAAAAGGGCCTACTCTTACTCCCAAAGACTAATTGGCCCATGGAATAAATTACCATTATCAGTCATTATTAGTGAAAATAAAGTTACATTTAAAAATAGGTTGGACAATTTTTTAAGTTCAAATAGAACACTGTCTTGCTATATGTAATTTCAGGAGCTATATGGGCATATAGCCTTTTGCTCCATCTCCATCCTTAGTATGATCCTTAGTATTTGTTCTATAAATACTGTATAATTTGGTTCAACAACAAAAAAAAAAATTTATTTTAAAGTGACAGTGCAACAAAAACTGTTTTCCAAAAAGCTAGTTTCAGCTACAGTTGGTAAAACTATTAGTGTACCTGTCAGATCTTCTTTTCTACATGCCACTTATGCTGCACACAATGATTTTTTTTCTTGATCCTAACCCTTGCTATATTTTCTGTGCTATTTCTAAGCCAAATGTGGTGACCATCTTTTTTCTTGAGAAAGAAAGCAAAATAAAACATTTTAAAAATACTCAGATTTTGATGGAACTACAAATTTGTACCTCCAAATAAAATTGGAAGATGCCTAGAATCATTATAGGGAAAAGAAGGTAGGGTACTTTTTTTTGCCCAGTTTCATTGCACTGCTGCTTTAACATTTTTGATAGATTTTAGAAACTTTCCTGCAGTGCAGAAGTTATTTTTGTCAGGGCTGGAAGATCAGAAGCACCTGTTTCATTTTATAGTGGTTTGAGCTGATTGTATGTCTTCACAAAATAGGTTGCTAGTTATATGAAATCATATCAAATTCAGACAGCGTCAGACTGGCCCACCAGGATACCTGGAAATTTCCGGACCCCCCAACCCCCATTCAGCACCTGGCCACCTTCTTATCGCTGAAAAATCTTTGCATTTATCATCTATTTTCTAATTAAATGGAGGTGGTTAGGGTACTGCAAGTAAATCTGAGATGCAAACACAGAGCTAGTTTATCAAATTTAAGTGGAATACTGATATGGGTGTGTCACCCTAGGCCCTTCCTTACTGATTTTTCAGGTAGGTCCCTCTATCCATTTTCCAGGAGGGTCCCCTGTAACCCAGTCTAATCCTGCATTCAGATCAAGTGATTGTAAAGGACTCGAAGATGACTATTGTCAGCCTCTGTGATTGCTGAGTTGTTTCATTCCTACTTCAAAAAATTGTATTTTAGTTTGCAGTTGTTTGAAATAAGCGCATTAGTTTTACTGTATCTGATTTGTGTGTTGCCGATATTAAAAGAATGCGGGGGGTGTCCAACCAACAAACTTGCAGCAAGCACTCAGCACTTCTGCTGAGCTCCACAGGACATACCCTAAATCATTACCTTTTCAGAGTGAAAGTTACTTTTCAAAGTTCGTATACAGCTTATTTGAAAACAGATCTTTAGAGAAGGCAAACCATCTTTGTTTGGGACTTCTATGATTATTTGACCCGAAGTTGTGGGCAGAAGAAATAGAATGGGTGCTGAAGGAGATGGAGCCCAATCTAAATATGCAGTGCTGGACACCAGCAAGGACTTGAACCCAGGAGTGAGAGATGACACACTCCCTCAATCCACGAATAGTGCATTGCTTAAAGTCATCCAGAGAACTGAACAAAAAGTGGAACATTTTGTCACTCAGTTTAAAGTGTTGGATACAAAAATGGGTCTGATGGAGGAAGAAACCAAAGCTGTTCCAACATCTGCTGAGACTGCATTAACTGTATCAGTGGGCCTGACTGAAGAAAACGTGGTGCTTTGTTGCAAATTGGAAAATTTAAAGAATGCGTCCCCTGCCACACAAATACTGTATGTATTCTTGGGCTCCCTAAAGGCACTGAAGGAGAAAATTAATTTTCCTTTCTATCCACTTCCTTCCAAGATGCCCTATGCAGGATTCAATAACAATTCTTAAGGCATACCAGATCAGCCCACAAGGAGGGAGGAGCCGCTCAGCAACTATTGAACTGATACCGTGTACTCTCCTTGTGGTGCTGGGGACCCTTCTCGATAGAGACATTATTGTTAATCAAGCTGAAAACTGGGGCCCTCTGGACTGGGAAGGTTCCAAAGTTCATCCTTTTCCAGATTTAAGCTACATGATCTGACAGTGCTGAAAAAACTTTGATGGGGTCCATGCTCGGTCATGGCAATTGGAGGTCATGCACATTCTTTTAATGCCAGCCAGTCTGCACATTGTATAGGAGGAGAAGTCATACCAATTTGCAGATTCTGGAGAGGCAGTAAAACTGGTGGATTGTATCACAAACGAGTTTCGAGCTAAAGGAGAGTACTTAGACACTGATTTAGGACTTAGGTGCTCTATTTGTGCTCCAAACTGAAATTGATTTCCTACTCCAGTCTCCCAGTACCCCCTGGTCATAGAAAGTTATTGCTTTTTTAACTTCTCTATGCTGGTTTAATTATATTTGGGCTTTGGCTAATTGACTCGGGGAAATAGGAGGGGACTGTGCAACATGACGTCTCTTGGTGAATATACTGTATGTTATTTGGACATGGTGCCTTTCTTTTTCAGCTAGAAGACTGCTTTTGTGCCATCAAGTTCTAGGACATGCACACTGTTCAGTCCTGGATATTTCGGAATTACATCTAAGAGGCTATCATTCTTTGCAAGGATGATTGTTTATACTGTCTACATCTGATTTCATTTACCTTAGAAAAGTTAATATGTGTAGGGGAACTATATTTTCTTACTATTTACTAGGCTAATAGAAGTACTGCTTTACTTCATATAAAAGTCCCTATTTTGGTTTGTGGGATGTTACCCCTGTATCACAGGGTGCACAATCTTATAATAATTCTATGTTGGTAGTTCCTGCTCATGGCATTACTGACCATGTATTACTCCATTGTTTGGAACTATTAGTATTTATTTAACAACTCCTCCTGTGTTGTACCAATGGCTAGAGGCATATCAACTCCTGACTGTTACAATGTTGTATTCATTTTACTGTAATATCTATGATATTACTGAGTGCCTACCTATGGGAGTAGTGCACTGTGTATTTCATACAGTTAAACTAATAAAAATAAATTAATAAAAAGGTTGTTTAAAAGGTCTGTGTAGTAGACAGTTTTCTGTTTCATTAATAGCAGATGCTGGTTTGTTTGGTCAGACTTTACATTGTCTCTGTTTTCATGAAAATCTCTGCAAGTAAATAGCTCGTTTCCTTCAAATTGTGTTTTTGTCATTGAAAAATAAGCACATCTGTTTTATTGGGTATAAAGATATGTGCTGCCAGTTTAAAAGTGTTTGCTTTTGTACAGCAGGACGCTTTTCTGATTCACTTGCCACATGGCTTCAGACAGCATGGATGAAATGATTTGAAAACTGTAGCAGCTGTAAGCTAATGTTACTTTTTTGCCTACTTTGAAATAATGTTTTGAATGCTGCATTTCAATTTTTTTATAAGTGTGTGTGTGTTTTCTGGTATCTGAAATTTTTCTTAAATGAGATGTCATTCTTTTCAACTGTGCTGGGGGCGAAATGAGAAGACACTTTTTTATGAAAGCTTGGTTTTAAAGTTGAGATAGAAAATTTAAAAAAAGGAGTCAGTTTGATACAGAGATGTGCAAAGCTGACAAACTTCACCTTGTGAATTAATTTGTGAAGTTTACCAAATTCACAAAGTGATAACTTTGCAAAGTTTTTGCAGGCGAAGCGACACTTTTTCAAGCAAAGTCATGTAAAAAGTCACCAGTAAAGTTACAACTTCACCATGACTTCACCAGAAAAAGAATCACTTGTCCAGGAAAACTTCTCTTCTTGTGAACAGTTGATGTGGTGAAGTTGGCAGTTCGCAAAGTTTTTGCAACTTCACTGGTGAAGAAAAACTTTACAACATCTCTTCATGTACCGATAATGTCACAATTGATTAATTAGTGCATATAATAGATTTAAGTAATACACTGCAAAAAATGACCCTCTTTAAAAGAGAAGCAAATTTAAAAATCTAAAAATTATACATTTTGGGCCCAATTTTCAAAAGATTGGGACTGGTGCAAGGGGCTTGCGTCAAGGAAAAATGGCACAAAGGGCTCCTAGCGCTGCACCTTGAATCAGTCCCAATTTTGTGAGGCACATTGTGCTTCTGATGGGACTGCCTTCATCAACCAGGATTGTACTGTCCTTGTGATGGCCACACCGTTGTGCAATGGTGGAAGGGGGCTTTCACCAGGGCAGTACTGCAGTATCCTCTACATTTGGATTTTGCAAGCCCACCAATGGGCTTGTAGACCCTGCTGTTAGACCAACCTGGAACTGGCCTAACCTGCTGTGCACCACTCCTGGAGCCGTCACTGGGTGGGGGGTGACCCTGTGCCCCACCGGAGAAGGTGCCTGCATAGCCCCTTACACCTGCCAGACCAACAGTGGAGCAGCCGGTGGTCCATGGCAGGCTTAGGCCAGCAACCCCCCCCATGATGGTGCTGGTAAATCTGCCCCCCCATGCATGGCCCTGCACTGTGTGGTGGCAGTTGTGCACTTGCCCCATCAGGGATAGTTGCCAACTCCCTCCCCCCAGCTTGACCTGGCCCACCCCCTGTGAGCCAAGGCATGTCAAGGATGACCTGACAGCCACCAGGGTGACCGGCTGGTGGATTGCCATCACTGACAGCTGCTGCCACAAACCTGTCCTGTGCTTGCGGCATTCCCCTCCAGTGTGCCATTTCTTTGGCACGGCTGTTGGCTTGTGGCAAACTTGGAGACACTGGCACTGGGACCCGTCTTTTTCCAAAATCTGGCTCAGGGTCCCTGGTGCACCTGAGTTTGCCACAGGTGGTGGATCAGCACACAATGCACCAATCTGAGGTGCCTTTTTAAAATCAAGCACTTTATGTTTAAAACAAGCTGAATTATCTGCCAGTGGAGCAAGACAATATCTTGACATTTTTGTTTTCAAAATAAGAAATAATTTGTCTTGAAAGAATCTGAGTATTATATACAAGACAATAAATCTTAGAATATGAATATTTTAAGATCTTGGCAAAATATTTAATCTTATTTCAAGATATTTAGTTTTATTTTAATATTGTAAGGGCTCAATACACAAAATGACACATTCTCCTCCATGAGTATAGTGGTGCTTGCCAGTCTGCAGAGTTCTCACATCACATGTCCAGAGTACACAACAACAACCAGTAAGTCCCCATGAACCCCCTCCACACCCAAACATAGGGATGAATGTGGCACTTTCCAAATAGCTGGGAAGGAGGGGGTGAGCAAGGTGACATGTTGCATTAGTATTGCATACACAAACACATCTCCATGGTGGGGGAAGCCAGCAGATGGTGTGCAGGCTAAACCCCCAAGGTCATACCTTAGCACTTATGTTCCCCCTCTTACCAGCAGCAGGTTACCTCTGGAGGGGCCTGATGGACCTCCTCCTTCCCATCTCCAGCCCTCTGTGCTAGTGTGAGGACTGGGGGCAATTGTAATGTTGTGGTGCATGTTGGAACTCAAATGGGGTTCCATTTAAGGGAGACAGCAATCTTTGGAGGACTGTCATATCTCACATTCCCCTGCTTTGTGTGGAGCAAGCATCCAAATGGATGCTCAGTGTCCAGAATAGCTCTGTTCCGGTGTAACAATCATGGAATGCCTGTTCCACAAGAAAGAATAAAATGCTAACTGGAAGATGTGGGCCTCCTGGTGGGGGATCCAGCAGACATAGGAATCTTGCAATATAGGAGGTTAAATCAGCATAAATTTAATATGAAGGCCATGAACAAATTATTAGTACCATGTAGGCGTAAGCTAGGGTGGGGAGTGATTGCCTATACCCCACATACACACATTTAATCATAATAAATCATTAATTGCAGCATAGGTGCCTAGCACCATTAGATAGATCTGATGCAGCCTTGTTAGTAGCCAGTGAGCTATTGAGAGGTTGCCCTGGCTATTGCATGTGTAGATCTGGTAGTTCAGTGAAAAAATGTGGGGCCTGCCTGGTGCTGCATAATAATAATAATAATAACAATCATCATCTTTATTTCAACCGCGCCTTAACAGTAAAATACAGGGAGAATAAAACAGGATGCAGTAAAACATAAATACAATAAATACAGAGTTTCAAGGCAATTCAATAAAATAGCGTCAGGAAGTGTAGACTTGATGCCACAGGTAGGTCTTTAGGGCCCGTTTAAATCCCTCCACGGTCACGCACTCCCGAAGCTGACAGGGTAGAGAATTCCAAAGGGCTAGAGCCGCAGACATAAATTCACGGGCCCCCGAAGATTTTAGCAGCTAATTTGCAGCTAATTTGCTTATTTCCCCCAGAGCATAAATATATTACTGTGTCAGAGAAAATAAAGAGAGCTGCTTACGTATGTACTTATTTATTTAATTTGCAAAGTGGCAGCTGTGAATGGTGCTCCACGTTCCATGTTAAAGAGACAGAGAGAGTGTAAGAGCTGAGGAGTAGTGCAGGAATCTGCACTACTGCGCTGACAGGGGATCTTCTTGAGGGAGACAGAAGTGATAAGAGTGAACCACTAGCACAGCAGTGAGTCAGACTGTGGCCTCCACATAATGTGAGAGAATCAAAGTGCGGGAGCAGAACTATTTCTTTTAATACATATTTAAATAAGTTAGTTGGCAGGTGACAAGCACCAGAATTGTGATTTACAAACTGGCTGCAATTTAATTAAAAAAAAAATAAGGAGAGAGCACATGCAAACAAATGGGGATGGGCTCCCGTACATCAGAGAGGCACCCTCTTACCAGGCAGCAGGAGTCTGCAAGGAGAACACCATACAGTGCACAAATGCTCAATAAAAAAACCAAATGTATTTTATAAAAATAAAGCCACAGTGGGCTATAAGAGAGTCTGAGGAGGACCACAGCAATATGTAAAGTTGCTGCCAAACATGTTTGAAATTAAAAATAGAGCTAATTAAATAAGAGAAACATGAGAAAAAATTGGGCAATTTTAAACTACGGATTTTGTGAACACTTTTTTTCTAACTTCGGTAACTCAACCAATATTTAACAGATTTGAGCCAAACTTGGTGTGTATACAGCATGAAGCATGCTGTATCTGGTAAAGTAGTCCTCATGGTCTAGATAGCAATGAAAGGGGAACACTGACCTGAGAAGATGAAGTGGCCATGGGGAGAAACAAAGTGTCCTGGAGCCATGCTGTGTAACAGAGGAAGTCAACAAAGAGGAACCCAGGCAGAGGAGTTCAACTTGTTTAAGATTTTTCTTCTGTGTGTGATTATTTAGTAATCATGGAACCTGAAGTCCTCCACTTATCCACATGACATGTACAGTTTGGCTGATCACAGTACTAGCTTCCCCACACTGCCCCATCAAAGTGCCCCAACCGTGCCAATAAGGGACCACCACATAGGTGAGAGATTATTTCAGAATCCATGCCCATTCAATCCTTGGCCTCTCATTTGAGATTGCCAGCAAGGGTGCCAGTTAGTGCCAGTTGTGTTGGTGGTTTTGTGATGTGGATACCTGCCCTCTGGGAACTGGACTGAGACCACCACGACTCATTTCACAAAGGCCAGTGAACAGAAGTGAGGTGATAATGGCTTTTGGCCACTATCAACCTGTACTGGATTTGAACCAGTGAAATAGATGTGAAAGGCTTTACTTTTGGGCAAGAGTTGACACAGAAGCCTGAGGGACAGCTCCTGGGAGGAGTTTAGAAGGGGAAGTAAAATAACCTAGTAACTCACTGGCATGCATGATATCTTATGGTGATTGTGTGTGGTGCATTACACCAGGACATCCACAGCCCACTGCAAAACTGCATTCACAGAGAACAGTGGGCAGGATTGTGTATGCGATACATTGCAGACAGGCATTGGGGGCATGCAGGTATGCAGTCAGGATATGTGCAAGCTGCACTTATCCCAGACCACTTTGTAGAATGGGTTGTTAGTCTTGTTTCAAGATACACATTTTTTTTCTATATTCAGTTTTTTCCTTCTCGTCTTCTAGCAACCACAGGCAGGTCCTGGTCCCTCCACTCTGCCTGCCACCTATGTCTGTCCACTGCTCCCCCAGTACCGCTGAGCCCCAGTATCCCCCATGGATCCCCCCCATCCCCATGGTAGGGCCAGGAAGGGGAAGGCCATCCTCCCCTCACCCAGTACAACAAGTCCAGATCTGTTCTGGTGATCTGGTGGTGGAGCGGGATGACTGTTGGCTGGCAGGGCTTCACTAAGCCTGCAGTCACCCTTTTTCCATTTTCCTATCCCTCACTATGGCCGTTAACATGTGTGTGTTCTATGTAGCCATGCTCTTGCCTCCCTGACTCTGATGTTGCCACCAGGCCTCCACCAGAGGCAGCCAAGGAGCGGGATGACATACCCTCCCTCTGTCGATGGATGCATGATCCTCTCCCTCCCCAGCCGATCCTCATCAGTCCGAGCTTGCTCCTGAGCCTGGGTCACCAGTATGGCACGAGGTGTGGTGTCCAGTGTGTCAACTCTCAGTGCCATCAGGCTGGCTTTAAGATATTCATTTTTAAGATCTTATTTTAAGATATAATTTAAGAAATATTTATGACATAGCTCTGTTGTACAAGGGATTTCATATAATTTTGTATTAACACATTACATCAGCAGTTGCTTTCAAATTCCTACCTATTTCTGTATTACTTGCCAAGTTCAGTACATGATTGTTATGCCTATCTTCCTCTGCTTTTCATGTGAAATAAAATAAAATACAAGGTTGTTATTTATGTCACCTCAATCGAAAACTCTGTAAGCTAAAGGTTAGTTCACATGTTAGATTTTTTTGTGCTCAGTTACTATCGTTCTGTAAATTATGTTTCAGTGCCATCCTCCCATGATTTGTTAAAAAGGGTAGTCAGTGGTGTCACTAGTTCTACCCAGAATTCCAAAAGAACTAAGGGTAGAACTAGTGACACCACTGACTACCCTCTCTATCAAATTATGGGAGGAGATGAATATTCCGAGAGACTGGAGGAGGGCAGATGTGATTCCCTTCACAAAAGTGGGAGGCAGAAGCAGGAAACTACAGACCCGTTAGTTTAACCTCAGTGATAGGGAAAATGGATGGAATCACTTCTGAAGGAAAGAACTGTTGGTATCTAGAGGCCAGAGGGCACAGGACCCTAGGGCAGCATGGATTCACAGTGGGAAGGTCATGCCAGACGAATCTGATAGGTTTCTTTGACTGGATGACCAAAGTAGTAGATCAGGGAGGGGCTGTGGACATGGCCTACCTAGACTTTAGCAAGGCATTTGACACAGTCCCACACAAAGATTAATATACAAGTTAGCCAGCCTGGGAGTGGGTCCCAAGATGACAGCCTGGGTAAAAGAATTGGCTGGAGAATAGGACACAGAGAGTAATAGTAAATGGAGTCCACTCAGAAGCAAAGGGGCGTTACTGTGGGTACCGTGAGGGTTCAGTATTAGACTGAATCCTTCAATGTCTTATATGTTTACATTGCAGAGGGACTGGAAGGAAAAGTATGTCTCATTGCAGATGACACAAAGATCTGCAACAGAGTTGATGCACAGGGTGGGGTGGAAAGGATGAGAAGGGACTTGGCAAGGTTAGAGGAATGGTCAAATGTATGGCAGCTTAGATTCAATGCTAAGAAGTGCAAAGTAATGCACCTGGGAAACAAAAACCCAGGGGAAGAGTACACAATGGGGGGTGAGATACTAACAACAACAAAAATGGAAAGGGACCTGGGGGTAGTCATATCAGATGACCTAAAGGTGGGCAAGCAATGTGAGAGGGCAGCAAGGAGGGCTGGGGGATACTGGGATGCATAGGGAGAGGCATCACCAGTAGAAAACAGGAAGTTATTATTCCTCTGTACAGACAGCTGGTGAGACCCCATCTGGAGTACTGCGTGCAGTTCTGGAGACCCAATCTCCATAAAGACATAGACAGGATGGAAGCTGTCCAGAGGAGGGCAACTAAAATGGTGCAGGGTCTGCACCGGAAGACATATGAAGAGAGACTAAAGGAGCTTAATATGTATAGCCTTGAGGAAAGGAGGGAGAGGGGGGACACGATAGAAACGTTCAAGTACCTCAAGGGAATCAACAAAGTCCAAGAGGGTAGCATCTTTCACAAAAAGAGGTGTGCAAGAACAAGGGGCACAATTTGAAGATAGAGGGGCGGCTCAGAGGTAATTTAAGGAAGTATTTTTTCACAGAGAGGGTTGTGGATGCATGGAACGGCCTTCCGGAGGAGGTTGTGGAGTCAAAAACAGTGGTGGAATTCAAGCATGCATGGGACAGTCATAAGGCCATTCTAGAGGGTGGGGGTAGGAAGAAGTAGGCTGCTGGTTAACTAGGATCTGCAGCTTATCCAGTAGGTAGGGAAATGGGCAGATTGGGTGGGCCAAGCAGTCCTTATCTGCCATCAAACTCTATGTTTCTATGTAAATTGTAATATTTATCATTATTATCATTATTATGAAAACTTCTTTTTTTTTTTTGATGAACAAGGCCCGTGTTTGGGCTGCTCACTAATTTCCTTTTTACCTTAAGTTGCTCCTTAAAAACTACTGTAGTAACTATATTGTAACCCAGCCCTCTCTGAGGGCAATGGACCTTCTGTTATTTGTCTCTGTATACTGGTGCGTGTCTTGCTTGTATGACGTGGAACCTTTGTAAAAGGGCAGCTTGCGCAAAGGTTGTTTCCGATGATTGCAATCAAAGGGGAGGTGGAGACTTTTTTGAGGTGACTGCCTGGTGGGGTGGTCAGACATGATCAGATAACATTGGACTCCCCGGACCTATTTTGCCCAATGGCATACACCTGTCCAATTCGGAATGTGACTTCTTTTGCAAGGACATTGCAGTAGCTATAGCTCTGCTCCTCATGTTTTTATTTTTGTTTGTTTGTTTTTGTTTTTTTTAGAAGAGAGACACTAAGCTGAAAGCTTGTTTACGGGTGCGACCTGGGAGCACCCACTCTCTGCTATGGCCTGGTATCCCTTGCCCATGTCCCAAAATCCTGTCTTTCCAAATGGGACACAGCGTACAACAACGTATGCCGCTTTACACTCTCTGCTCATCGCCTCACGCACCACTGTGATCTATACTCCCAGCTGGAGTGGCTTCCCCCTGAGAGTCACCGCACCTTCATCCTTGGCAATTTCATTGACAACATCATCAGAACTGCCATCCCTCTAGCACTCACCACATCCCTCAAGCTAGCAAATCCCTCCTACCACCTGCAATCCAGTGACTCTTAGGTCCTACTGGTTCCTAAAAACCGCACCCAAACAGGTGATCTGGCTTTCGCGGCCTACGTACCTAGGCCGTGGAACTCCCTGCCAGCCAGTACCCACTCCCCCCCCTTCCATCACTGCTTCAAAGCTTCCCTATGGGGCTTCCTAAAATCGGTCTCCACCTATCTCTGCTCCTGAGCCTCTATAACCCGGTCCCGACTGCTGGGCGATGAGTCCCTGGCTAACGCAAGCACTTTGTCCTTCTGGATGGCTCATTGCCATCTGAGGTACCATAGATACTGGGTCCCTTGGCTGACCCTACATGTAGACATCTGTTTGACCATGCCTATACTATGCTGTTTATCTATCTCCTGATGTTACCTATTTGCCTGATGATCTTGTATGTACCCCGATTCGCCTGCTTTTGATGTATTGTCTCGTGTTGATACTTTGGGCTGTCTGTAGACATCTGTTGCCCCTGCCTGTATTAAGCTGCTAACTACCTCCAGATGTATTTTATGTGCCTGATGCTATTGTATATACCTTGTATTTGCCTGACGTTCATGTTTGTGCCTTGTAATCCTCCTGGGTCGCACCTGAAAATAGGCACTTGGCTGTCTATTGTGCTTACCTGGTTAACAAAAGCAAATAAATAAATAAATAAGAAAGTTAAGTGACTTGCTCAGGGTCATACAGTATGCAAGTGGGGGCTGTGGGATTCAAACCCAGGTCTCCAGGTTTGCAGCACAGAGCCTTAAACTACTGTGCTATAATGCCTCCTATAATCATGTGATGTGCTTTGGGAGACCTGATCACTGATCAGGTTTGTGGTAGATAGGGAGTGTCTTCAAGGTTTGCCTCAGGTCGAGAGGGGTCTGCCCAACCTGGAAGTTGGGGAAAGGAGGGGGGAGCACCAGCGCCTGGCATGGACAGGGGCCTCTCTTGCAGATGATCTCAAATGGACCACAGCTTGTGCCCAGCATGGATCAAACAATCAATCAATTAATTAATCAGTCAAGTCTTTATTTATGCAGGCAAAACATCATTGAGAAGAACTCATTTACAAGATGGACCTGCAAATATAACAAGCATTTGTCAATGCCGAATGTTGTCTTGCTGGTTTTGGCATTGGTAGTGCAGGAGTTAGAGAGACACATAATAGAAGTAGCAGTGAAGTATAGAACCAACATCAACCCCACCCCGCTCTGCAGAGAGTGACAGGCATTGGGGTGTGCGTTTGGGTCGCTGGCCATAACGCTCATGCTATTTCACCTCACCCTACCCTGCAGAGTCTGACAAATGTTGCGTTGTGCCTTGGGGTCATCTGGCCTTATGCTCACCCCATTTCATAAGGAAGTACATTGAGATGGGTGCAGCATAGGAGAATTGGTTGAACTTTGGGGCTCAAGATTTCAAGGCACACCTTGATGCCTGTCAGTGGCTGCAGGGTGGGGGGTGGAGGACTAATGGCGTGAGCAGTACAGCAGACAATCCAAAGACACACCCCTGATGCCTGTTAGTCTGTACAGGGTGAGATGTAATGGTTAGAAACCCTAATGCCCTGGGCGTGTGTTGGTATTTGCATTCCAAATTTTAAAACATGGCCTTTTTGTGACCCCACCTCATGAAAGCATTTGGGACCTCAGTTCATGAACAGTGCCCCTGTGATTTTGTTAATCTATCTCAAACGTTGATTTCCCACAGTGAGCGCGCCATTCCGCACCGCATGAAAATGTCAGCTGCACCATTGATAAGGAGGTGTGAAGAGATGGCAATGTGGGAAATCTGGAGTGAAAATATTAAACATTCTCAAAGTTACAAGCATGTGTGAAAACTGCACATCGCACGCTTCATAACAGTCATTTAGTGGAATTATTTCATCAAATTTTTAACATAGCCATTTTGGGATCTCTGCTCATGAACAGTGGCACTATGATTATCTTATAGTATATGCTTAGGGTTTATTGTGGATGGAAAATGATGGCTTTCCAAATCCTGTTGTAGGACAGTTCAAAGGTCAAAAACGTTGTTGTACTATCGTGTTGATGTCACATCGACAGTACAACTTTTGCCCCTTGAGTTCCTACCTGATTGGTGGAAACAGTCCGTGATTAAAAAAATACATTCTAAAATGGCAGATTCACTTCATGAGCAGTTGGCCGAACAGACAGTTTGGACACGGAGTGCCATAATCATCTCTGTGTGTCCAAACTCTCAATTTGTAGTTTGTTTTTTTTTAAATCTCTGGCACAGTTATGGAGAAAGCAGAGTAGGACCACAGTGATTAATACCGCTGTATTCGGGGACATGACCGAAACAGAGCTTAAGTGCAGTGAGGAGGACCGGTATCTTGGGGGACAGGACTTGAGTGAGGACCAGTGCAGTAGTGTCAATGCAAGGTATGAACCTTGTGTCCATTTGGGAACCTTATGTTATAAAATAGTGGATGGTTGATCTATCCACACTCAGGTGTTTATCTGGAGTTGATGATGCCATGGAGACCTCTCTAGCTTCGCACTTGAGGTCTCTATGACATCATCAACTCCCTTGATGGAAACACAGCCTTGTTGTGGATAGTCATCCATCCACTATTCTATATAATCTACCCAAACGTTGATTTCCACAGCCAATCGCGGTAGATCAGGCGCCAGATGTGCGAAACTACATTTCGGGCATGATGTGACAAATGACAGCTGAACTGTTCATAAGAAGTTGTGCAAAAATTACAATGTTGAAAATCTGGAGCGAAAATATTACAAATTCTCGAACTTATAACTGTGCATGGACACTGAGCAACATACACTTGTAACATAGTCATTTTATGGAATTTTTTCACCAAATTTTCAACATAGGCATTTTGGGACCTCTGCTCATGAACAGTGTTACTATGATTTTCTTACTCAGTTCTGAACATTGTTTTTCTACAGTGACCGTGACACTGCAAGCTGGATGTGCGAAAACACAGTTCAGGTAGGATGTGGGAAATGAAAGCTGAACTGTTCATAAGGAGGTGTGAAAAAATGGCAGTGGTGAAAATCTGGAATACGAATATTAAGAAGTATTGAAGTTACGGGCGTCCGTGGAAACAGCACAACGCACACTTGTAAAATGGTCATTTTATGAATGTTTGTCACCTAATTTTCAACATAGGCACTTTAGGACCTCTGCTCATGAACAGAGTCACTGTAATTTTCTTAATCTGTCGCTAACACTGATTTCCCACAGCGACCATGCTATTCTGCGTGGGAAGTACGATAACACAGTTCAGCCAGGATGTCAAAAATGATAGCTGTACTGTTCATAAGGAGGTGGGAAAAAATGCCAATGTTGAAAATCTGGAGTGAAAATATTACAAATTTGCGAAGTTACGAGGGTGCATGAAAACTGCACAACGCACGCTGATAACACAGTCACGTAATGGACTTTTGTCACCAAATTTTCAACATAGGCATTTTAGGACCTCTGCTCATGAACAGTGGCACTGTGATTTTCTTACTCTGTCCTGAACACTGATTTCCCACAGCGATCATGCTATTCTGCACCGGAAGTGCAAAAACACATTTTGGCCAGGATGTGAAAAATGACAGCTGTACTATTCATAAGGAGGTGTGGTAAAATACCAATGCTGAAAATCTGGAGTGAAAATATTACAGATTCATGAAGTTACAAGCATGCGTGGAAACTACGCAACGCACACACGTAAAACAGTAATTTTTTTCACCAAATTTGCAACATAGGCTTTTTGAGAGCCCACCTCATGAACAGTGGCACTGTTCATTCATTAATCAGTCCTGAAGGGTGATTCCACAAAGTGACCACAAAATCACCTTTTGGGATCAAATAATGCCATGACAGTAAACGAATTCTTGAGGAGGGGTCCCAATAACCACATGTTGAAAATTTGGTGGCAAAATTCCTAAAAATGTCTGAGATATGCACCAAAATTGAAAAAAAAAACCTATTTATGCCATTATACAGCTTACCGGCATTTCTTCAGTTAGCGGTCAGCTTTGAAGAGTGCAGACATGTTCCTGGTCCACCGAAGATCGTCGAGCCAGGCTCTGGAGGTAACTATGAGGTGAGGGGGTGGAGGAGGTGGGCATGCAGTGGGTGGGTGTGGGTTGGGGAGGAGCTGCAGACTGCAGGAACATTTTATTTACAGGGTAAAAAGAAAACATTATGGAAGGTTTTTTTTTACAGGTACATTTGACATGCTAGGTGGGCTCCCAGCATGTCACCTGCATGATTTTTTTTCAGGGGGGACTGGAGCCAATGGGGATTGGAGTGCGCCGTTGGCAAATAAAAAGAGCGGGCGATGATGCTGTGAGGATTGGGCTCCCCGTCGGCAGATGAACTGAGAGGGGGCATGATGATGCCAATAGGGATTGGGCAGCCTCTATGTCAATGTTTTTTTACAGGTACATTGACATGCTGGGGTGGGCTCCCGTGTGTCACCTGCATGTTTTTTTTTGGGACTGCAGCCAACAGGATTGGGCACCTGTCGGTAAATAAAAAAAGAGTGTTGGGGGGTTGATGCTGATGGAGATTGGGCTCCCCCATCAGCAATTGAACTGGGGGGGCATAATGATGCCAACAGGGGGATTGGGCACCCCCTAAGTTGGCTTTTTTGGGGACTGTGTGAGGTGGACAGCATAGCCACTGCCATGTTGCACTGAAATTTACACCGGGAAAGACATGCCCTGCAATGAGGTGGAGTGCCCTCATTGCAGCAGCTAAAACCTTTCAAGGTGGTGGACATGCTTTTGCACTGCTGTCATAGACAGCATGCAATCTAATTCATGCCATGGAGCCCAGCCCCAAAAAGCAGTGGCACCACAGGCCACAACAGGACTGCGCCTCCAAAACCTGCTATTCCGAAGTTACCGCAACATGTTTCTTGCGCAGGTGCAAGACAACATAAAAATGAATAATGACAACAGTATGACAACTAAGGGAAAGGTCTAATAGGATACAATACATCATTTACATGGTTATAAGAACATAAAACAAAATATATCAATGAAGCAATCTTAACATGCCTAAGAACAGTAGAAGAGGTGGAACTGTACTTTGTAGTAAACAAATAGTAGTAAGTGCAAGAGGAGAGAGAGGGCAGGCAGTGGGTTTGTACAGGAAGGAGTAGGGCTTGGAGGAGGCAAATAGCAAGGCGCTTGTACACAAGTCCTCAGGTCCTGCAACTGCTAAGTTCAGAGAAGGCTCAGGTAAACAAGATCTTGAAGGTGGATAGTTTAATCAGAGCGGTGATTCTAAGGGATTTTTGCAACTTGTTCCAAAAGAAAGGTAAGGAGTGACTTAAGGCTGATTTGACAAAGCGAGTTCTGGCTTTAGGAATAGCAAGGGATATGTATGTGAGACTTCTCAGAGCATAGATTCTGGGAGAACAAATGTGGAGGCAATCAGAGATACATGGGGGAAGCATCTTAGTGCAGAGAACAGCAAGGCAGAGAACAACAAGAGGAAGGAGGTGCTGTTAGAAATATATTTCTCTACTTGGACTATATTGCCCTCCTTCCCTCCCCTCCACTCCCCCCCCACCACCCTTAGACAATTCAACTTTTATAGGCACAGGATTTGACTGACAACAGGAACTTCCTGTTTGGGAGCAGGTAGGGAGTGATCATAGAGCCACAAAAGACTCACCATCCTAGAAGGAAAAGAGTAGTTCTCCGTCCCCTCCTAGGTGCTGAAGGTCTGACTCTGAGCAAGTAAGGAGACTACTGAGGAATATAGGAACGTCCTGTCTCAGAACAGGAAGATCAGGAGCTTTAAGGGCATGGAGGCAGTAGGTTAGTAGGAAGAAAAAAATATATATATATATAGAGATATAGATATATAAAATAAATAAATAATAAATAAGTAGAAGAAAGAGTAAGTATTCAAAACAACAGTTAAGGGGCCAGAAATAAGACATGATGGGAATGGTGCGGTGCAGTGCAGTGACTGTGGAGCAGCAGTCTTCCGGGAGACATTCTGGAGGATGCAGTATTGTTCTATCTGCAGGCACCTCCCTGGGCTGAGGGAGGAGGTTGCTCATCTCCAGGCTGAGTTGGCCAGGATTTGGGGGACCTCCTCTCCCACCCAGGGACCACCAGGGCCACCGCCACTGCCTAACAAGTTGCCAAGAAAGTGGAATGGTTGGATCACAGTGGGCTCCAGGAGGGTGAGGGTGGTGGAACAGAGGTGCATCTCTCCAGTTTTACCTCTCCACAATTCATATGCCACTCTGGCAGAGTGTGGTTCCTCTATAGAGGCATCCACAGTGGAGAACAAGGAGGATGTTGGAAACCTCCACAAAGGAGACCCACAGGAGGGTGGCATGGGATCCCACAAGGGAAGGAAACAACTCCTGGTGGGGGATTCCATTGTTAGGAGGGCAGAAATGGGGGAGGGAGGGGAGCGGGAGGTGGGAGGCCTGCCAGGCACCATGGCTTGGAGGTACAGGGAGCGAATCCTCAGGATCATGGGAGCAACTGCACAGGGGAAGGAGCTGGATGTCATTGTCCACCTAGGGACAAATGACCTGGCTGGGAAGGGGATCAGAACAGTGCAAGAGGGGTTTATGGAGTTGGGGAAGGGTCTTGGACAAGTAGCACACACACGGTTACCTTATCAGAGGTGCTACCTGTCTATGGCATGGGTGAGGCTAGGGTGCTCCACACCAGGGGATTCAATCAGTGGTTGAAAAACTGGTGCAGAGCTCAGGGGTTTGACTTCATTGGGGACTGGGGGTCCACCTGGAGTGATGCAGGCCTATATTGGCGTGATGGTCTGCATCTGTCCAGGAGGGGAACCAGGATCCTATGTGATAGGTTTAAACGCTCCATTGGCAAGCATTTAGACTAGCCAAAGGGGGAGACACTGGAAAGGAGCAGGGAAATCCTACCCCCCACCAAAAAAAATCAGGAATACACATAAGGAGCCAGAAGAACTGTGGGTCACCCTGGAAACAGGAAATGGGACAGCCATAAGAACTGGGGTTGTCTACAGGCCCCCAGACCAGGGGGAGGACATAGACACATTACTTTTAGAAGATAAACGAAACATGACAGCTAAAGGGGAGGTTCTGATAATGGGAGGCTTCAACATGCCGGATACAGATTGGTCAATACCAGCAGGAACATCTGCCAGAACTAGACACATAGTGGATTCCCTGCAGGGGAAGGGCCTCAAACAACTGGTACAGCAACCCACGAGAGACAGGGCTATCCTAGATCTAGTACTGACTAAAAAGGAAGGGATCACAGATCTCCAGGTAGAAGGTCACCTGGGGCCAGTGACCATCACATGGTATGGTTCAATTTGGCTACTACATCTAAATCATCCCATTCCAAGGCAAAAATATGGGACTTCAGAGGAGCTGACTTTGATAAGATGGCCAACAGAGTTAAGCTAGCCCTGGCAAAAGAAACACAGGTGAGGGGTACAGGCAAAGTGGGCAAGCATTAAGGATGCAATACTTGAAGCAACATCCCATTGTGTTAGACAGAAAAGGAAGTGCAAAAGAAGAAGGAAACCACTTTGGTTCTCAAATACAGTAGCAGAAAAGGTCAGAGCCAAAAGGCTGGCCTTCAGGAAATATAAGGGAACACAACGGGATTAAGATAGCAAGGCATACCAAACTGCCCTAAGGGAAGCAGGGAAGGCAGTAAGGCAGGTAAAGTCCCAAACTGAGGAAAAACTAGCACGAACAGTAAAAGAAGGTGACAAGACTTTCTATAGATACATTAGTGAAAGGGGAAAGTCCAGAGGGGGTATTGCTAAGCTTAATGGAGAAAAGGGAGCATGTGAGGAGGAGGACCCTGTAAAGGCATCTATCCTAAATAGATACTTTTTCGCAGTATTTACTGAAGAGAAGGTAGGGCAGGGCCCACAGCTCAGCATCATGGACACAGGGGGGAGGGAGGTGAGCACTACTCCCTTCACAAAAGAAAGGGTCCTACAAGAGCTTTCTAAGATCAGGGTGGATAAGGCAATGGGACCTGATGGCATACATCCCAGGGTACTTAAGGAGCTAAAGGTGGAACTAGCAGAGCCATTAGCAGAACTGTTTAGTGAGTCTCTGAGCACAGGAGAGGTCCCAGAAGACTGGAGAAGGGCTCATGTGATCCTGCTTCACAAGAGTGGTAGCAGGGAGGAGACGGAGAACTACAGACCAGTCAGTCTTACCTCAGTAGTGGGCAAGATTATGGAGGCACTCCTTAAGGAAAGGATAGTGCAACACCTGGAATCCATAGGGGCACAGGATCCAAGACAGCATGGGTTTATAAAAGAAAGGTCCTGTCAAACTAATCTCATAGATTTCTTTGACTGGGGGTAACCAGAGTGGTGGACCAAGGGGGAGCAGTTGATGTTGCTTACCTTGACTTCAGCAAAGCTTTTGACACTGTTCCACATAGAAGATTGATAAATAAGCTGGGTAGGCTCGGGGTGGGTCAGAAGTTGGTCAACTGGGTGGCAAACTGGTTGATGGACAGAAAACAGAGAGTGTGGTGGTAAATGGTATACAGTCAGAAGAGATGCAAGTCTCAAGTGGGATACCTCAGGGATCAGTCCTGGAGCCAGTTCTCTTCAACATCTTCATTAGTGACCTTGCAGATGGACTAGAGGGTAAGGCTTGTCTGTTTGCAGATGACACCAAGATCTGCAACAGAGTAGATGATCCAGATGGGTGGGCAGAATGAGAAGAGATCTGGATAAACTAGCAAAATAGTCAGAAGAGTGGCAACTGGGATTTATGCTAGAAGGCAAGATCATGCACATAGGGAAGAGAAACCCTGAAGCCACCTATAGGCTGGGAGGAGTTGCTAGCAGTCACAAAGGAAGAAAGAGACTTGGGCATCATCATCACTGATGACCTGAAATCATCCAAGTAGACCTCTAAAGCAGTAGGTAAGCTAGGGGGTGTTAGGGTGTATTAGTAGGGTATCACAAGTCGTGGGAGGGAGGTAATAATCCTCTTGCAAGACACTGGTTAGGCCCCATCTGGAGTACTGCATGCCGCTTGGAGGCCACACCTCACAAGGACATTAACCAAATTGAGGCAGTCCAGAGAAGGGCAACCAAAATGGTAGGACTGCATCAGAAGACATATGAGGACAGATCAACAGAGCTCAATATGTATACCCTCGAGCAAAGGAGGGAGAGAGGTGATATGATCGAGGCATTCAAACATCTTAAGGGCATTAACAAGATGAAAGAGTCTGACATGTTTAAATATAAGAAAAATAGCAGGACAAGAGGACACAGCATGAGATTAGAGGGGGGCCGATTAAGGGGGAATGTGAGGAAATTCTTTTTCACAGAAAGGGTGGTGGATGCATGGAATGGCTTACCACAAGAAGTGGTGGCTATGAATACAGTGCAGGGCTTCAAACAGGCATGGGATAGGCATAAGGGAGCAATACAAATGACTATGAATAGATAGGCCACTGACAGAGCAAATGTCGATGGCACATTTATAAGGTAGAAAAAAGAAATGGGCAGACTGGATGGGTCTTGCGGTCCTTATCTGCCATCAACTTCTATGTTTCTAGGGTAGTTAGTGAGGTAAACACCAAGATAGAGACATTGATAGGGGAGAAAGGCTGGGGTGAATGGAGAAAATGACAAAGGCAGTAAGGACAGGGATGGGTCAAAAAGGGGTAAGGCCATTAAGAAATGGAGGGTAATGAGTACCAATGTCCATAGTCTGGGCAACAAGCTCCCTGAACAGGAGGCCTTGATGGAAGAGGGATGCCTGGATATCATGGCAGTCACAGAAACATGGTACACAGAGAACCATGACAGGGCACACAACCTACAAGAGAGACAGGGAGGGTAGAAGAGGGGAGGAGTAGCTCTCTATGTAAGGGCAGGGATAAAAGCAACAGATCAAAAGAGTAAACAGGGAGGAGAGGAGGCACTGTGGGTCACCTTAGAGACTGAAAATGGCACCACAATCCACACAGGGGTTATATACAGACCCCTATCTCAGGGGGAGGGAATGGACAAGGATATGATAGAAGGCATCCTTAGGATAGCAGAGAAAGGGGAGATATTGTTGATGGGGGGACCTGAATATGCCAGATGTTAACTGGAGCATGTTTGCTGCAGCCACATCCAAGAGCAGGGCCATTCTCGATACCCTACAGGTGGCATGCCTCTGACAGCTAGTGTTGGAACTCACTTGGGAGGGAGCAATCTTAGACCTCGTATTCTCAAATGGGGACAGTGAGAGGATCTCAGATTTAGAAGTGGGTAGCCATCTGGGAACAAGTGACCACCAAATGGTATGGTTCACAATAAACTTAGCTACAGAGTCAAGCCATACAAAAGTGAGGGTACTGGACTTCAGGAGGGCTGACTTTGTCAAAATGGGAGAGTGCCTTAGAAAAGCACTAGCAAACAGGCAAGAAGGAGGGGTGGAGCAACAATGGGGAAACATCAAAACTGCCATCACAGTGGCAACAAACCTTTGTGTGAAGCAAATAAACAAATCAAAATGAAAGAAAAAGCCACTATGGTTCTCAAAAAGGTAGTGGGGAAGGTTAGGGAGAAAAAGATAGCATTTTGAAAGTATAAGGAAACACAGAAGGAGCAGGACAGAGAACTGTACCAGTTAAGGCAGAAGGAAGCAGGGAAGGCAATCAGAACAGCAAAGGCCCAAACTGAGGAAAAGATAGCCAACTTGGTTAAGAAGGGGGATAAAACCTTTTATATGTACATTAGGGAGCTTAGAAAGACAAAGGGAGGGATAGTGAGGCTGAATAAAATGGACGGTGGGTGGGCAGAGGGGGACAGTGAAAAAGCAGGGATACTGAACAAATACTTCTGCTCAGTATTTACTAAAGAGGAGCAGGGGAAGGTACCTAATCCAATTAACAGAAGCACTCTGGATAGGGGGGTCGATTCCAGTCCTTTCACAGAAGAAAGGGTTCTGAAAGAACTCCTAAAACTGAAGGTGGACAAAGCAATGGAGCCTGACAGGAATCACCCCAGAATTCTAAAAGAATTAAGGGGAGAACTAGTGACACCACTGACTACCCTTTTTAACAAATCATGGGAGGGTGGTGTGGTACCTGAGGACTGGAGGAAGGTGGATGTGATTCCCCTTCACAAAAGTGGGAGCAAGACAGAGGCAGGAAAGTACAGACCTGTCAATTTTGACCTCTGTGGTAGGGAAAATGATGGAATCACTTCTGAAGGAAATAATTGTTGAGTACCTAGAGGCCAGTGGGGCACAGGACCCAAGGCAGCATTGATTCACAGCAGGAAGCTCATGTCAGACAAATCTAATCAATTTCTTTGACTGGGTGACCAAAGTAGTAGACCAGGGAGGGGCTGTGAAAATGGCCTACCTAGACATCAGCAAGGCATTTGACATAGTCCCACACCAAAGATTAATAAATTAGCCAGCCTGGGAGTGGGTCCCAGGGTGATAGCCTGGGTAAAACATTGGCTGGACAACAGGGCACGGAAGGTAACAGTAAACAAAGTCCACTCTGAAGAAAAGGGGGTTACTAGTGGGGTACCGCAGGGTTCAGTACTGTGTCCAGTCCTTTTTAATGTCTTTATAAGTGACATTGCAGAGGGACTGGAAGGAAAAGTATGCCTCTTTGCAGATGACACAAAGATCACAAGGGGGGGGGGGAATGGATAAGAAGGGACTTGGCAAGGTTGGAGGAATGGTCAGAAGTATGGCAGCTTGGATTCAATGCAAAGAAGTGCACAATAATGCACCTGGGAAACAAAAACCCAGGGGAAGATTACACAATGGGGGGGAGGTAGTAACAACAACAAAAATAGAAAGGGACCTTGGGGTAATCATATCAAATGAACTTAAGGTTGGCAAGCAATGTGAGAAGGCAGTAGGGAGGGCTGGGGGTATACTGGGATGTATAGGGAGAGGCATCACCAGCAGAAAACAGGAAGTTGTTATCCCTCTGTACAGACAGTTGGTGAGATCCCATCTGGAGTACTGCGTCCAGTTCTGGAGACCCCATCTCCACAAAGACATAGACAGGATGGAGGCAGTCCAGAGGAGATCAACTAAAATGGTGCTGGGTCTGCAAGAGAAGCCATATGAGGAGCGACTAAAGCTGCTTAATATGTATACCCTTGAGGAAAGGAGGGAGACGGGGGACATGATAGAAACGTTTAAGTACCTCAGTGGAATCAACAAAGTCCAAGAGGTTAGCATCTTTCAGAAAAAGAGATGTGTAAGAAGAAGGGGACACAATTTGAAAATAGAGGGAGACAGCTCAGGGGCAATGTGAGGAAGTATTTTTCACAGAGAGGTGGTGGATGCATGGAACTGCCTTCCTGAGGAGGTGTGGGGTCTAAAACTGTGGGAGAATTCAAGAATGCATGGGACAGACATAAGGCAATTCTTGTGGGGGATAGGAAGAAATAGGCTGCTGGTTAACTAGGATCTGCAGCTTATCTAGTAGGTAGGGAAATGGGCAGAATAGGTGGGTCAAGCAGTCCTTATCTGCTGTCAAAGTCTATGTTTCTATGTAGTGACCCCTTGGAATGTCCAGAGGGCTGCATTTTTTTGATATCTGCAGTTAAGAGATGTCCAACTTACTAGCCTGTATCAATCACAGTGGTGGGTGGAATAAGGAGCCCCTGTTATAAATCTTAGAACCCGGTGGTATAAAATGTCAAGTTAATTTAGGGCCGAGTTATTACCTTGTCCATAAAGGAGGTCTGCATAATCCAGTAGGGAGAGAAATGTAGTTTGGATGAGTCTAGTTTTTGCTTCTACAGTGAGTAAGTGCTTGATCCGAAAGAATATGCCGAATCTCTGCTTGAGTTTCTTTGCTAGTTCATCAATATGAATGGAGAAGGACAGTTTGCTGTCAATCCAGACCCCCAAATATTTAAATTTAGGCACAGCTTTGAAGGGTTCACCAAGGAAGGTGGAGATCTGAGGTACGGGATTCAGGATGGAGGCATTGGAGTTCTTTGAATACAGTGTGAAGAGCATTGCTTTAGTCTTTTTCATGTTTAGGAGTAGCTTTAGTTGGAGCAGGTTTTTTTGGAGACAGTTGAATTCCAGTTGCAGGTCAAGGCAGGTATTTTCAAGAGTTGGCCTCGAGATGTACAGTACAGTGTTGTCGGCGAATAGGTGTATATTCGCTGATTTAATTCCTGTATGGATATTGTTTAATATACATGGCAAATAAGAAGGGGCCCAATATGGATCCCTGAGGGACACCTCTTGGCAGTGTTTTTAGGGGGGAGAGGTCTCCTTCTGCTTTCACCTGTTGAGTCCGGCCAATCAGATAACTGTTGAACCATTTAAGGGCCATATCATCAAAGCCAAAATTGTGGAGAATGTCTAGAAGGATGGCATAGTCCACCGTATCAAAGGCCTTGCTTAGGTCCAGGAACAAGGCACTCACATAGAGTTTATTATCTAAGGCATTGAGCCAGTCATTGAATACTTTGGCCAATGCTGAGATCATGCTCTGGTGTGGTCTGAATCCTGATTGTACTGGAGTGAGTAGGTTAAAATAATCTAGGTAATTCCTAATCTGTAAATTTACAAGTTTTTCAAACAATGTGGAGAGCGCAGGAAGCAGAGAGATAGGCCTATAGTTGTTGGGATCACTAGGGTCACCAGATTTAAAGAAAGGAATGACATGAATGGTTTTCCAAGCATTTGGAAGAGAACCATGGGCAAGGGACAAATTAAATAGATGAGTAATGGGAGCAGCCAGAATGTAGTGGCTTACTTTTAAAAAGTAAGGATCTATGAGATCCACTCCAGCGCTGTTCCTGGTATCTAATTTGAGGAGTAGATTCTCAACTTGTTTCTGTGTTATTGGGCTGATAGAGAACACTGATTTAGTCCTAGTAGCAGCAGAAAGGTCAGCAGGCATGGCCTGTCCCTATAGCTGCTTATGTAAGTTGTTGGCTGGGAATGTATCAAATGCCAGCCCTGTGGTGGCGAAGTGGTTATTGAGTAGGTTGAGAATCCCATGCTTCTCTGTGTGGGTAGAGCTTCCGGACGTAGGTTTAGTAGGAAGAGAATTGGAAGATCTATGTAATTGTATCTCTCTTAGGGTTTTCCAAATTTGGTCTGAGTGAGTAAAGGAAGTATCCAGTTAGTTGTTATAGTAACTGATTTTTGCAGCCCTAGTGAGCTTTGTGCACTGGTTTCTAGCCGCTCTAAAGGCTGCCCATTCGGCAGATAATTTAGTCTTTCTTACTTTTTTCCATAGGGCATCCCTGTGGAGAAGATCAGATTTAAGATTGGAAGAGAACCAAGGGCAAGAAATCTTCTTCATTTGTGTTTTCACAAGGGGTGCATGCTGATTTAGAGCGTCTAGGAGTATGTTGTGGAACACATAATAAGCTTCATGGATGGTAGGTGCAAAATAAAAATCTTGCCAGCAGGCATACTGCAAATTGGATGCGAAGACATATGGGTCGAATTTGAGACGACATCTCTTGAAGATATATTTGGAAGCTGAGATTTCTTTTGGCAGGGACCTGACATATGTGATAGTACAGTGATCACTTAAATCGTTGAAAAAAACACCCGTGTGGGTGAACAGGTAGGGTTTGTTTGCTAGTATGATATCAAGCAGAGTACTACGGGCAGGATGTTTCTTGTTTGGATAGGTAGGTTCCGTGATGAGCTGTGATAGTCCAAAGGCATCACAGAGCTCCTTGAGTGGTTTCAAGCAAGGGGATAACCAGTCGAGGTTTAGGTCACCCAAGATAATAATCTCAGATGAGGAATTATCCAGTATGTTGCTCAGATGGTTTATGAGCAAAAGCCTGGCTAAGGGAGATCTGTAACACCCTATTACCAGTAATGATTGTGAAGGCGAGATTTGAACCTTATTGATAAGGCATTCAAACTGCTTGGGTTCGGTTGAGGAGCTGGCAATGGATGCAGAGAAACTATCCTTGAGGTAGAAAGCTACCCCTCCTCCTTTGGTCTGTCAGTCTGTCCTGAAGATTTTGTAGGAGGTGATATTAATTTTGAAATCCTGAGTAGTTACTTTTAGCCATGCTTCTGTGACCACCAGTACATCTGTGGAGGTATGGTTTAGCCAGTTTTGTAAAACATCACATTTTTTTTGTAAGGCTGCGGGCATTCACATGGAGCAGGCTCATTCCTTTTAAAATTGTTAGGTCAGCAGGAGCCGAGATGTGAGCAAGTGGACCCGGGTTTAGTTCAATGTCCCCCGAACAGAGTAGAAAGATCAGTAAGAATTTTTTTAAAGTATCAAGTAGTAATCTCAAGAGCCTAGATCGCCCCCTTTTGGGGTTGGGAGTGGAGCAATTAGGGGTATCATCAAGGCCAGGTGCAACAGGACCTAAAGAGGCAAGGAGGAGCATTCTAAACCTGAAGGTAAGAAAAAGCTGTACATAGCGAGCTGGCAGTGCTGGTGAAAAATCCTGCCAGATAAAGTTTGCAAAATGCCCATAGTGTTGTAGAGTACACAGGGTTGGGGTCTCATAATTACAGGAATTGTTCATATGCACGGGGCAATTGTTCAGATGCATAGGGTAAATAACCACAATCCTAATGTCACAATGCAGTCTTGGTGCTTTTAGCCATTACACAGTCTTTCAGATGCCTGAGCAATAAACAGCTGCATAAACAGTACAGTTGTTAGCAGTCACTTCGCAGCATATTGTGTGCTAAGGGCCTTCCTGGATAGGATCTGGCTACCCCTGAACACTTTACTATGAATGCCTCAATCACTGCACTTGGGTGTATCACTTGCCACTAGATCAGATACCCTGAATGCTAGGGGCCTAAATGCCTTAATTGCTATGGGGCCTGGATGCTCTAATTACCACTAGGCTGGCTTGCCCTAACTCGCTAGGCCTGGGCAGTCCTTATTACTCCGGGGCTGGCTTGCCCTAACTTGCTAGGCCGGGGCTGCCCTTACTACCTTGGGGCTGGCTTGCCCTAACTTGCTAGGCCTGGGCTGCCCTTACTACTCCAGGGCTGGCTTGCCCTAATTTACTAGGCCTGGACTGCCCTTACTATCTCTGGGCTGGCTCGTCCTAACTTACTAGGCTGGGGCTGCCCTTACTACCTCAGGGCTGGCTTGCCCAAACTTGCTAGGCCTGGGCTGCCCGTACTACTGCTGGGTTGGCTTGCCCTAGCACACTAGGCCGGGGCCCTTTATTACCACGGGCCTGGTGCCTCTCTTAATTTGGGCCTGGTGCCTTAAAACCTCTGGGCCTGGTGCCCTAAAACCTGTGGGCCTGGTGCCCTAATTACTGCGGGCCTGGCACCCTCTTAACTCTGGGCCTGGTGCCCTTCTTTACTTTGGGTCTGGTGCCCTCCTTAAAATCACGGACCTGGCATCCTCTTAACTCTGGGCCTGGTGCCCTCTGCTTTGCTGGGCCTGGATTACATCTTTAATTTTCGACTCTCTGAGCCTGCTGTCCCTCCTGGTTGAGGTCTCCTCCCCTAATTCCACCCCTTATGTATATTTATGAGGCCTACACTATGGCCTTGCTATGCTGGTCCCTCCCTGTGGCAGTCGCTACTCCCGCCCACTTGATAAATATTTATTTTTGCAGGATTCTTGCTCCCCAATGCTCATGCGCTACTCAGTAGCTTTCTTCTATGCCTAGCGCACACAGTTATTTAAATAAAAAAAAAACAGTCTTTTCATTCAGTATTCACACGCACAGCACATATCAGCATGCTGCCACTGACTCATCACTTCACACGGGATCGAGGAGGCAAATGGGAGGCGGGAGGTGTGCTGGCAGTGGGAGGGAATGATGCAGGCAGCGGGAAATGCGAGAGACAACCTGGGGGGCATCAGACGGCTAACAGGATGACCAGCGATGTAGCACTTGCAAGCCACCAAAGAGGGACTTGGTATACTTTTTTTAAATAAAATAAAAAAACGAACGGGGCTAAACAGAGCCCATGCCGACTGCAGGGGACCGAATTGTTTTACTTTTACCATTGGACTCAACCGCACAGCACAGACAGCAGCAACAGGAACAGCAGCAGGAATCTTCACTGGCTGGAGGTGGCACCAGAAAGAGTCAACGAGACGACTTCAACCAACTCAGGTAAGCCCGTCTCCGTTTCACTCTGTAGGTCCTCTCAACTCCACAGCCAGCTCAAAACTGACTTCAAACGGCTGAAGCTCTGTTTGAAAAAGCAGTCGGGGTTCTGATTCTGGAATCCCGAGCTCGAGTCCACACAAACGGCCAGGGACTTGAACAGGGCACCACGTGCTGGCCAGGAGCAGTGGTCCCAGTGCGTGGGTGCCCACTCTCTTGCTGCATACTCTGGTAGGGGGGTTGAATGGAGCGGGCAGGCAGCAGAGAGAAAGACAAAAAAAAACTTCTTTTTTTTAACTAAAATGATGCTCTGCCTGACAGTTTTCTGGGGTGGGGGTGGAGCACTACACAGGGACTCCCACCACTAAAGCCCTCATGCTCCCAACACAACAGGGCCCCTGGGCATCATAACTCCCATACTTTTCTGTGATGCCCTCTCTAATTTTAACCCCTTACTTTGGGGCGTTGCAAGAATTTAGCAGGGAGTGTACAAAAAGGACAAAAGACCACTACGTTGTGGGTGTAGAAAAAACAATTAAGAGTTAAATACTTTAGAAACATAGAAATTGTCAGCAGATAAGGACCACTAGGCCCATCCAGTCTGCCTGTAGGCCCTATACATTGTATGTGGCCACTGACACTATGTGATCAATGGCTTTTCATCACTCACTCCCCTCACAAGCTTCCCTTGTGCCTGTCCCAGTCATGCTTAAACCCCTCCACTGTGCTTGCCCCCACTACCTTCTGTGGCAGACTATTCCAAGCATTGACTACCTTTTCTGTGTAGAAAAACTTCCTCACATTACCTCTTAATCTACCCCCTTCCAATTTCATATTGTGCCCCCTTGTTCTAGTACTTTATATGTTGTCTTGGGCACACGCAGCAACATATTGGGGTAGCTTGGAATAGCAGGTTTTGGAGGTGCAGTTGTGTTGTGGCCTATGGTGCCACTGCTTTTTTGGGCTGGGCTCTGTGGCATGAATTAAATGCCATGCTGTCTATGACAGCAGTTGAAAAGTGTGCCACCAACTTATAACAATTTCATTACTGCAATGAGGGAGTGACCTGTCATTGCAGGGCGTACCTTGCCTGGTGTAATGCTTCAATAAACATGGTGGCATTACAGTGCCACCTGAAAGCCAATATCAGGGGTGCCAAATCCCCCTGTTGGCATGCCCTCTCCCCAGTTTGCCGATGAGAGAGCATAATCCCCATCGGCATAATGTGCCCCTGTTTGAATTTGACGGCCGAGGGGGTGCCCAATCCCCCTCAGCATCATGCGACCTCCCTCAAACACAGACACGTTTTGTGTGCCGACGGGGGGCACAATCACCATCGGCTTCAGTCCCCCTCACAAAGAAACACAGGTGGCACACTGGGAGCCCACTCCAGTATGCCAAGACACACCTGTGGAAAAAAAAAACCTTCCCATGAAGTTTTTTTCATTTTTTTAAACCTGTAAAACAGAAAACAGTTCCTCATTGTCTCCGGTGCCCCCTTCCCCAGCCTGCGCCCACCCTCTGCGTACCCACCTCCCCGCACCCCCCCTCACCCCATACTTACCTCCAGAGTCTGGCGCAATGATCTTTGGTGCACCAGGAACACGTCTGCACTCTTCAAAGCCGACCACGAACTGAAGAAATGCCGGTAAGCTGTATAATGGCATAAATGTTTTTTTTTTCAACTTTAGTGCACATCTTGGCCATTTTTGTGAATTTTGGCACCAAATTTTCAACATGGGGTTCTTGGGACCCCACATCATGAACTCAGTCACTATCATTTCATTAATCGGTCCAGAAAGGTAATTTCGCGGTCACTGTGCGGAATCACCTTTTGGGACCGGTTCACGAAATGACAGTGTCACAGTTCATGAGATAGGCTCCCAAAAAAACTATGTTGCAAATTTGGTAAAAAAATTTCCCAAAAATGACTGTTATGGGCGTGTGTGGCGCAGTTCCCACACATGCTCGTAACTGAGAATTTTTAGTATTTTCACTCCAGATTTTCAACATTGCCATTTTTCCACACCTCCTTATGAGCAGTACAGCTGTCATTTTTTACATCGGGTTCAAAATGTGTTTTTGAACATGTGGCACACAATGGCTCAGTCGCTGTGCAAAATCAATGTTTGGGACAGATAAAGAAAATCACAGTGACAGTGTTCATAAGGAGAGGTCCCTAAAAGCCCATGTTGCAAATTTGGTGAAAAATTCCCAAAATGCCTGTTACCAGCGTCATGTAGCGTAGTTGCAGTTTTACGCATGCTCGTAACTTCGCCAATTATTTGTGTTTTTTTACTACAGATTCTCAAAATTGTCATTTTTGCACACCTCCTGATGAACAGCATTTTTCACATGCTGCCTGAAACATGTTTTCGCATCTGTGGCACACAATGGGCGCGGTTGCTGTGCAAAACCAACGTTTGGGACAGTTTAAGAAAATCACAGTGCCACTGTTCATGAACAGAGGTCCCAAAATGCCGATGTTGGAAATCTGATGTAAAAAATCCCTCAAGTAATTGCATCACATGTGTATGTTACGCAGTTTCTATGTATGCTCGTGACTTCACCAATTTTGTTGTATTTTCACTCCACATTTTCAGCATTACCATTTTTTACACCTCCTCATGAACAGTGCAGCTGTCATTTTTCACATCCTGTTTGAAATGTGTTTTTGCACCTGTGGTGCCAAATGGCATAGTCATTGTGCGAAATCACCTTTCGGCTAATGAACTGATAGTGTCACTGTTCATGCGGTGGGGTCACAAAACGCCAATGTTGAAAACTTGGAGTGAAAATACCAAGAAACGCCCAGGGTGTTAGGCTTTACCACCATAATGCCCTACCCTGTAGGGATTGACAGGTGTCAGGCGTGTGACTTGGGATTGTCGACAGTAATGCTCACGCCATTCCACCCCCATCCTGCAGCCAGTGACAGGCATTGAGGTGTGCCTTGGACTCTTCGGCCCCAAAATTCACCCCATTCTCCTATACTGCAATCATTTCAGTGTATTTCCTTATGGAATGGGGTGAGTGTAAAGCCCGAACACCCCAAGGTACACCTCAACACTTGTTGGTGTCTGCAGGGTAGGGTGAGGTGAAATGGCATGTGCGTTATGGCCGATGACCCAAAGGCACACCCCAATGCCTGTCAGTCTCTGCAGGGTGGGTTGGAGTTGACATCGGTTCCACACTTCACTGACATTCCTATTATGCATCTCTCTAACTCCTGCACTACCAATGACAACGCCAGCAAGATAACATTCAGCATTGACAAATGCTTGTTCTATATTGGAAAAGGTCCCCCACCTGCACCTTGTTTATGCCCTTGAGGAACTTGAAAGTTTCAATTATGTCCCCCGCTGTCTCCTCTCCTCCAGTGAGTACATATTGAGGTCCTTTAGTCTCTTCTCATATGTTTTGTGGTACAAGCCCTGCTCCATCTTTGTTGCCCTTCTCTGGATTGTCTCCACCTTATCTATGTCCTTCCTCAGGTATGGCCTCCAGAACTGCATGCAGTACTCCAGGTGAAGCCTTACCAATGTTTTATACAATGGCACCACCACCTCCTGTCTCCTGCTAGTGATACCCCCTGCCTATGCACCCCAGTAAGCCACTGGCCCTCCCTGCTGCCTTTGTGCACTGCTTTGATACCCTAAGGTCATCAGAGATGATAACCCCTAAGTCCCTTTCCTCTTTGGTGACAGTCAGCTCCTCCCTCCAAAACAGTAGCTCTCCCCAGGGTTCTCTCTATCCAGTTGCATTATTTTGCACTTCTTTGCATTGAACCTCAGTTGCCACATCTCTGATCATCTTTCAAGCTTCTTCAGGTCCCTCTTCATTTTCTGCACCCCTTCTGGAGTATCCACCCTGTTGCAGATCTTGGTTTTATCTGCAAACAGGCAGACCTTTTCTACCGGCCTCTCTGCAATGTCACTAATGAAGACATTGAACAGGACTGGTCCTAGTACTGATCCCTGTGGTACCCCACTGGTCACCCCCCTCTCCCCAGATTGTACCCCATTTACCAACTTCTGCCATCTCCTGTCTGTTAACCAGTTCCTAACCCAGTTCACCAACTTGTCTCCCATGCCCACACTAACCATCTTGTTAATCAGCCTTCTGTGTGGGACGGTGTCGAAGGTTTTGCTGAACTCTAGGTAGGCGATGTCTACTGCCCCTCCCTGATTTATTTCCCTAGTCACCCAATCAAAAAAATCTATTAGATTTGTATGACATAACCTTCCTGCTGTGAATCTGTGTTGCCTCAGATCTTGGGCACTGCTGGATTCTAAATGTGCCACTATCCTTTCTTTCAGCAGTGTCTCCATGATCTTTCCCACCACTGAGGTGAGGCTGACTGGCCTGTAGTTCCCCGCATCCTCCCTACTGCCGCTTTTGTGCAGTGGGACTACATGTGCCCTCCTCCAGTCCTCTGGAATGACACCTGTGTTGAGTGACTCTGTGAACAGGGCTACCAGAGGCACAGCTAGTTCCCTTCACAGCTCCTTTAATTTCCTCAGGTGAATGCCATCTGGCCCTATGGCCTTATCCACCTTCAGCTTTGTGAGTTCTTCTAGAATTCTCTCCACTGTGAATGGACTGGTGTCCACTCCCTCCCCATTGCCTCTGCAACCCATCTGTGGTCCTTGACCTTTCCCCTCCTTAGTGAATACTGAGCACAACTAATTGTTCAGTATTTCTTCCTTGTCCAGATCCCCTCCTTACACTCTCCCTTCTCCTCTTTGAGCCTCACAATCCCCCTCTGTTTTTTCTTCTTCCACTGATGTACCTATAAAATGTCTTATCCCCTTTGTTTACAGACCATGCTAAGCCCTCTTCTGTCTGCACCTTCGCCCTCCTAACAGCCTTCCCTGCTTCACTTAGACATTCAAGGTACACCTCCCTGTCCTCCTCCCTTTGGCTCCCCTTATATTTCCTGAAACTCATTCATTTAGCCCTGATTTTGTCCCCCACCTCTTTGGAGAACCATAGTGGTTTCCTTCTTCTTTTCCCTTTGGCCACTATCCTAATGCATTGATTTGTTATATCCACTATGGCTCCTTTCAGTTTCTGCCATTGTTCTTCCACCCCTCTATTACCTCTTCCTTCCTCAGGACTGCTTGTATACATCTACCCATTTCAGTGTAATCTGCCCTCCTGAAATCTAACACTCTTGCCCTTGTGTGGCTTAATTGAGTCCATGTCTCCATGCTGAACCACACCATGTCGTGGTCACTGGACCCCAGCTGCCCTTCCACCTGTATTTCTTTGACTCAGTTCCCATTGGTCCATATAAGGTCCAGAATTGACTTGTCCCTGGTTGGCTCATGCACCAGCTTGCTGAGTCCAACCCCCTGCGGGGAGTCCAGGATGTCTGTGCTTATGACTGAAGCAGCAGCCACCTGGGTGGCCCAATCCACGTCCAGCATATTGAAATCCTCAAGTAGCAGGATTTTGCCTTTAGCTGCCATGCCATGTATGTTCTCCACTAGTTCCCTGTCTGCTTCGTCCCTCTGTGCCGGAGGTCTGTAGAGCATCCCTGTGTGTATTGCTGTTCCATTCCCTGGCTCCAGGATGACCCATATTACCTCAGCCTCCCCCTGTCTTCCCTGAACTTCTGTAGCCTTTATATCATCTCTGATGTACAGGGCCACTTCCCCACCCTTTTTACCCTTCCTGTTCCCCCTGGACAGCATATAGCCTGGTAAATTGACTTCTCAGCCATGATTAGCAGAGTGCCACATCTCTGTTATTGCTGCTATGTCAAGGTCTGTATCTGCCAACAAGGCCTCCAGGTCTCGAACCTTATTTCCTAAGCTACGGGCATTTGTTAGCATGACCTTCCATGGTTTACCGTCTGCCCTCCCTCTGCTCTTGTTCTCTCTCTCCAGTGTCTTCTCCCCACCCTGGTTTCCTTTCCTATGTGCTCTTGCCCCCCCCCCCATCACTTGCAATACATTTTTCACCTGCCTGTCCCTCCATGCCTGCTTTAGCTGTTCTTATAGTCAACTTATGTTCCTGCATGTTCCCATGGTGGGGGGGGGGTTCCTAAGCCTCCTGACCCTCCTGACTGTCTCCCCTTGGCCACTTTAAATGCTCACAGCTGAAGCATTTAAACTTCTCACAAAGGACCAAGGTTCCTTTCTTGGACAGATGCAGGTCATCCTCCTTATATAGGCTTGCATCTGCCTAGGTCAGGCCCCAGTCCCCTATAAAGCCAAAAAAAACAACTTCCACACCAGTTCTTCAACCAGGAGTGGACGGTAGGGATGTACACCACAGGCTGTGTCTAAAAACAATCGGCCAAAGAGTCCTCTGGCAGTGGCTACTCACTTCCCTCACCGTGGTCCAGACACAGCCAATTACAAACACACACAGTCACAAATTTATCAGCTAGAATCCCTCAATCCTGCCCAGACTAAATGGAAAAGCACACAAAAATGGTAGTTAAGAAAATACCTCAAATTCAATTACAAACACAGTCACAAACTCACCAGCTAGAATCCCTCAATCCTGCCCCAACTAAATGAAGAATCAATCTGAAATGGCAGTTAAAACCTCACATTCAAACTCCACTAATCCCTGTAATATGATGCCTGCACTTAAAGTTCAGACACAGCCAATTACAAACACAGTCACAAACTTATCAACTAGAATCCCTCGATCCAGCCCAAACTAAATGGAAAAGCACACAGAAATGGCAGTTAAGAAAAGACCTCAAATTCAATTACAAATACACAGTCACAAACTCAATAGCTAGAATCCCTCAATCCTGCCCCAACTAAATGAAGAATCAAACTGAAAATTGCATGGCTAGTGTGTGAATCCAAGGGACAAAAGAAATGATTAGAGGTTTTTTTGTGGGTCAGACAGCTGGAAGTGGGGTCATTTAGAAAGGTGTCAGCAATGAGTTTTAAATTTCAGGGGATGGATAAGATGCTGCTTTTGAATGTAATTTTCAGCAGGAAATGTAAGCGCCGAGTGTAAAGCTAAGACTGAAGGTGGGGGGAGGAACTTGAGCAAGAAGAAAGTAGAAGCCGAGTGACCGAGGGGAGCAGAAACAGATAGAATAGCAAGCTTTTAGGGAGACGGAAACAGATAAAATCACAAGCTGTTAGGGAGACAGATTCAGTAACAGGCAGTAGGAAGCACCTTTAAAGAAAGGCACAGGAGTTTACTACAAGCTAGAGCAGATGGGTTCAGTAATACAGTGTAGGTAGGGTGTGTCAGAAAGACAAAAGAGAAAGCTAGTTCACATTAACCTGGTATGGCATACCAAATTATTCTGGGAGGAGCTAAACACTAAAAACACAACTCCATGCATCTAACTTTTCAAAAACAATCAGTGACTAAAACATTTATCCACATTCCTGGGCAAGTAGCTAATAAACAGTACATGACAAGAGACAATGCACCAGTATTTTAACAGAACTAACACAACATTTGTACATTTTTTCTTCTGGCACTTAGGAGACAGGCTGAAAAGTCGAAAGCAGGTCCCTGGAGGAATAAAATTCAATTCTGGAGCAGAGTCCAATTGACAGAGGGCTGGTGAGATGGCAGCCAATAGCAGCTAAGGTTGCAGAGTCAGAGAGCCAATGGTAACTCCGGGCTTCAAGCTAGAGGTGCAGCCATACCTGAATGTGGAGCAGCGGGAACTGAGAGCAGTAGATTTGGCAAGCAGTGTGGCTCCTGCCACTGCTGGATACTGGCCGAAGGGGTGCTTTGGAAGCCCGATCAGGGCGTCACCTGTAAATGGGTGGGCCGAGGTCACCAGGGACATGCTCTAGGGATATGCCATGCCCATGGGGGGGTCTGCTTTGTCAGGCCCCCAAGTGTGGGACTCTGCATTGGAAGTCCATGGTCTCTGGTGCCAGATGGAGGGGAATACCGAGAGCCGTGCTCAGCATGGACTGTGCAAGACATGAATACTCAAGTGCCCCAGGATGAAGCATTGCAGGAGGAGGGCAGGCTGGGGCGGGGAGCTCTCTCCCTTGCAGAGGGGAGGGCTGGGGCTATGAACCAAGGAGAAACTCCCTTCTGCATATGTCAATTCTGTAATCACAATTTTGTTAATAAATATATGGATGTGGCCATTTAAATCCCAACATGGTGTGATTATTGTCTCAGAGGCAAGGAAGGTGGGATGGGAACTTGTGGCTCGGGCAACCAATGGGCCTTCCCCAAAGGCATCAAGGGAGAAGGGGAATTGTTGCCAGGCTGCCTCCCTCCTCCTGCTGACACCTGTCCTCCAGGACAATAGGTGTGGGCTGGGCCACCTGTGGCCGACCTATCTCCTCCCCAGTTCCATCATCTCTGGCCTAAGTGGGCTGGGGATGGAAACCTCGTTGACAGAGGGGGTGTCAGGGTCTTGCCCATACAGCTGGGATCAGGATAGGGTGAGCCACAGTAGGGGTGGAGAGATTCAGGGAAGGCTTAAAAGGGGCTATGAGGGTCCTGAAGCCCCTTTTCCTGCATCTCTCCTCAGGTGTAAACCCACCCACCATGCCCATAAAATATAGTGTGAGAGCACTGCCCCTTACAAGGGGAACCGCAGGCAGCAGTTGCAGAGGAATATTCCTGTTTTTTCTTCCCCCATGACAGGAGGGTTTTTCCATGGATTTTTTGCCTCCACCAGCAAAGATCTGAGAGATCCGTCCATCTGGTGACTGGCGGTAGCGTCAATCTCACAGCTTCTTTGTAAGTGGATAGGGAGTGTCTCCAAGATTTGCCTCAGGACAAACCAGGTCTGCCCCACTCTGAAGTTGGGGAAATGGGGAACACCAATGCCAGGCACAAACTGGAGCCTCTCTTATGGGCAATCTCATGGGGACTGTGGCTTGCGCCTAGCACAGATGCACCCCAGGGATGCACTGTGCCCACAGAGGGAGCCACTGCATTGGGCCCCCAAGGGTGGGATTCCCTATTGGAGGTCTGTGATCTCTGGTGCCAGATGGGGGGATTGCTGAGAGCTGCGCTCAGCATGGATGGTGCAAGGCTTCACACTTAGTCATTTTGGCACCATGAATACTAAAGTAGCCAGGGATGCAGCCTTGCCAGAGGGGGAGCAGGCTCACAGAGGACAGGGGAAGGTTGGGGCTATGAACCAAGGAGAAGCTCCTTTCTGCACGTGTCAATTCTGTAATGGCAATTTAGTCGATAAATATATGGCTGTGGCCATTTAAATCCCAACACGGTGTGATTTTTGTCTCGGAGGGAAGGAAGGTGGGGGGAATGTGTGGCCTGGGCAACCAATAGAATACAAAACCAAGGCAGTGAGCATTGCATTTCATAAAATGAAGAGGTCCTGTTCAGTAAATAAATAAGCTAACAAGTAAATACAGGGGCAAGAGCAACTATGTGCAAACACTGAGATCTTGGATTAACACCTTTGAGCAGAAAGCTCTTTCATAGGTTTCACGTCAAGTATGACACAAACAAGAATTCAGATATGTTCCACAGATACAAATACAGCAAGAAACAATTGAAAACTGTCTCCAGGCATAAATTCAAACAATGGTTACGCAATCTAAGCACGTACAGGGTGCAGAGTCAAAACAAAGGCTAACATTTCACTAGGTAACGGTAACATAACATGAGGACGCTTGTTTAAAAAGGAGAATTGTACAACTAAAAACATAGGCAGACAATTGGATTGTGCCTGAGTCAAAGAAAGATGGAAGGTCTCGTACCAGTAGAGAGAGGGACGGGGAGGGTGGAGGAAAGTGGGGGTAGGGAGAAGACAAGCAGAGGTGGGGGGATAGAATGGGGATAGATAGGGAGGGAAAGGGAAGAATAGCTATGTATTAAATGAACAATGTTAGGTAGCACCTAATAGTAGTGCATAACATGTGAATTACTGGGAGAACTGGATTACCATGTGTTTGATTCATGATAGAGAGTTGAGCTGACTTCAAGACAAAGAAGGTGAAGATACCAGTAGGTGTCAGATACAGTTGCATGTATGGGCCACAAGGTCTTGTAGGATGGCTTTAAAAGGTACAGGAGGAGAAGCAGTGCAAATATAGCAAAAGTAAGGCTGGATCAGAGCTGGGAGAATCTGAGAGCAAATGTAGACTTACCTGCTGAGGATTTTAAGCATGGGAGGGGGAGAGATTGAATATCACAGTTACAGAAGGAGTAAGTGGGGGTAGATGGGCCGGTGAGTAGGGACCTATGAAGGGATGGGTACAATATAAAAATTTCAAGATAAAAGAAGTACCGGGGGCAGGTGTGTGCCTTTAAGAAAGGGAAATGAGAGAGAGGTGTGGAAGGGACAATGGAAAGTGTATGTATGGGGGAGGGGGGAGGAGTCAAGGGGGAAGTGACAGAAGGAGTGAAAGAAGGATTCCAGCCTGGCAAGGGAGGATATGGGTGCCATGCTATACACTACATCCCTGTAATAAAAAAAAATTGGTCAGATAATCTTCATGACAGTCTCTCTACAGGCAGGGAGTAGGATATATGCTTTTACTAAGTTTGGGGTGGAGTTTTGGATAAATGGCATTGACATGACAGGAGAAATCAAGGTAACACTCAAGCCAAAACCCAAAGTACTTGAAGAAAGTAACCTCATCAAGTTCCATGGCATCCATGGTCTTGATGGATGAGGGGAATGAGACTGGCCAGCCACTGCCTGGTGCCAAACATCATAGGGACTATTATCTTGGCATTCAGTTTGAGCCAATTATAGGGGGACCAGTGTTGGATGTTGTTAATATCCTGTTTGATGCTAATAGCCATGTGAGAGGCAAAGGGGCCTGAGGCCAAAAGCATGCTCCTGTATTTTCAAGGAGACACACTCCTTGGGAAGATAGAAAATTTTGGGGATTCGAATACAAGATTTCAATTTGGGATAAAATACATTTCATCTCATCAAGATATTATTGTTTGCAGCTTTAAAAGTAGAAGGAAAGAATAGATAGTGTTGCAATCACATTAGAAACAGTTGCCAAAGTTGAGTAATCAACAGCATGTCTCATGATGCTACAAGACCAGATCTCAAGGAGGTAGCCACGGGGAGTGTTGATGTGTGTCTGGGGGGTTGGGGTGATGACAGTAAATGAGGTGCATGGTGTATAGGAGGCATAAGAGCCTGGCCTCAAAGAATATGAGTAATGGCAAGAGTCTGTTAAAAAAGCATTAAGAAAGCAATTATACAATGGTGTAAGTTCAATTGCCCAATCCCTGCAATCTGATTGGTTGGCTGGCACCTTTACACCGTGATAAATCCTCCAGTGTACCCACTGGAAAAGATGCCAGCCAGCAATGTGCCACATAAAGAGCTATCTCTCAAATCCCTCTGACCATCACCAGCCCAAGACTGGCAAAGGGCAAACATGACGACGGACGGTGAGTCATCTCCGAAAAAAAAAAAAACACTACATTCCATCCTACCTAAACAATGACAGTCATGGAAGTCCTTGAAAAATGAATCTTCCCAACTTGACACACTCCTCCACAATCACCAATCAATCCGACTCCTGAAATATGGCCATAGACAACGCCGGCCCTGAAAGTTCAAACCATGGAAACATCAACAGCAACCTCTGGCCGCTCTCCATGGACAGCCTGACACTTCCAGCAGTTCGCTGAACAAAGCAGCAATGGAATGGAATGACGGTGTTAATCCCAGAAGCGCAGCCCTGCTCAGCTGCACTCATTCGTCGTGGGGCCATTGTATAATAGCAATATACCCTTCCAAGGAGTGGGTATATGAGTACATTTACCACTTCTGGTGTGGTTAAGTCACTCAGCTGCACCTCATGACTGAATCACACCAGGCATAGTAAATCCACCCGTATACCCACTCCTTGTTGGGGTATATTGCTTAAATAATGCAAGCCACCTTGGAAAAAGTAAAAAAAAAACTTGTCACTGTGACAGGGTGGAATAGGACCCTGTCCCAGTTGTTAGAGAAAGTGTTTAAAATGTAAGGATCTGTCCCTTTCTATCTCTTCTCTCTCTGGTTGTGCAATCCAGTTTTCCTGTGAGACTTCAGATTTTATCACCCTGATAATCTCGCAGTTCGTTGGCTATCACTGTCCCTCAGCCCTCCCTTGCATATCTGTTGACATAAACATATATGCAGTTCTTTGTATGGAAATATAACTGATATTGACATCCCATGTGTTTAGAAAATATATAGTGTTACTGCTGAAATGTATATAATTATAATTTGAGATGACTGCAAAAAGCTGCTGGAAGCTAGATGTTCCTTGAGTGCAAATGTTTGAGCCTTTTGCAAAAGCTGTGCAAAGGGGGCCTCAAGAAGCACACTGTGTTCTAGCAGCTCCTGAAACTTACAAGAACAGAACATTTACAAAAACAGGATGCTTGCTAAGAATGGGGGTTGAAAAGACTTAAGCTACAACTGCAAGAGAGATTAGAAGAAAAAGGTCACAGAGACTAAAAGAAAACTTTATTTTATTTTGCCTTTGTAAACAGTTATACTGAACAAGTTTATTTTATGATACTGCTAGTGTAAATAAATAATTTTTGGTGAATTCTACAACTATCCTGGTTTTCCTTTGCTTCCTGACCTGTGCCTAGATGACAGATGGTGTTAGCAGTGGGATTTATGCTGTGCATACCCTAAGACAGGAGTTTTGTGCATGGGTTCTGGACCTAGTACCAGTGAAGCAGAGAGAAAGGTATGGATTTTGCAGCAGCAAGTCCAGGAGTGGTTACCAGGAGAATGGCAGCCAAACTAACAGAAATTGAAGTCCAGTCTGAGATTGTACAGCCAGCACAAGTTATGGGAAAAGAACAGGCAGTGACAGAACCTGAAAACCTGATTGACTTTTTCAAATGGTGGGCTATACAACAAAAATAGACTGAGAAGCAGAGAGAAAAAGAGATGCAATGTTTAGAAGCACAGAGGAGAGAAGAGATGCAGCTACAGGAGCAGCAGAGGAGAGAAGAGATGCAGTGACAGGAGCAGTGATGGTTGGATGCCTTACAAGCTCTCAGAGGCAGAGGATCTAGCAGAGACCCAGATGAGCAACAAAATGCAAGCAATTTAAAAGCCATTAAACTTACAAAGTTGTGCTCTTTAGAAGATACTGAGGCATACCTGACAACTTTTGAAAGAGTTGCCACAGCCGGCCAATGGCCAAAGCAGCAATGGACAATCAAACTGGTACCCTACCTGACAGAGAAAGCCCAACTTTCCTACAGCAATATGGACACTGCACAATCAGAAAACTATGACCTGCTGAAAAGTGAAATCTTGAAAAGGTATTCTGGAGAGATATACAGGCAGAGATTTCGATCTCTGAGTTACAACTCAGTCGACAATCCTCAAGAAGCCTTCATCCAACTCAGAGAACTCCTGATAAAATGGATCCAACCAGACAGCAAAACAGTCCCACAGATCATCAACACATTTGCCATGGAGCAATTCATCAACATTTTACCTACAGATGTGCAGCTGTGGGTAAAGGAACACCAACCAGAGAGTGGGGAAAAGGCTGTTTCTTTGGCTGAGGACTACCAAATGGCCAGACAGACACCACAACAGCGAGGTAACAGCCAAGCACTGGTAAGACACTCTTTTTCCCATTTAAATTCCAAGCCTGATAAAAATTCTGGTGGGGGGTAACAAATCTGGGTTCAAAGACGTTATCTGCTACAACTGCAACAAGCCAGGCCATTTTGCAAGAAACTGCTGTAGTAAGGAGAGTGGCACTGGAGCAGATTTGTCCTTGGCAAATTGAGGCAAGTACTTAACAGATGTGAAGCTGGGGGATAAGACTGTGAAGGGACTCATTGATTTGGGAAGCATATAGACCCTAGTGCATGTTAAAGTGCTTGGAAAACACTGTGCAAGGGAACCAGGTACTGGTGTCATCTGCATCCATGGGGACACTCTATGCTATCCCACCACCCAAGTGACTCTGACTATTAAGGGTGTGTTGCACCAAATGAAAGTGGGTGTAGTATCTAAGTTATCTGTACCTGTGAATATTGGAAATTACTTTCCAGAATTTATTGAGTTGATCAAAGAAGCAGTAAATCCTGATGTTTCAGCAGCTGTGGTGACAAGAGCGCAGGCAAATAAAATTTCAGATGGTGGGGACACTTTTCCTTTCAGTGATTTTGATTCGGACTTGTTTATGCACAGTTCCAAGATCTGGAAATCCAAGAAAGAAAGATGATGCCTGAAGAAACTGTGGCAGCAAATGACTGATGGACATAAAGGGTCAGCATATGAAAATGCTGAAACTAAATTGTTGACTGATTGTGATTTTTTTTTCAGAGCAAGCTAGCGATGTTTCTCTCCAGGGTTATTTCAAGCAGCTGGGGGTGAAACCAAAACAGGGCGGACCAATGTTTAAAAAATATAATGGGTTACTGTACAGAGTTTGAGTTAAACCTCAGACACAGGAACAGAGAAAACAATTGGTTATACCACAGAAGTAAAGAACAGAATTGTTACAGATAGCACATGATAGTCCTATGGCTGGTCACTCAGGGAGGGATCGCACCATTGTCGGATTGCTGTATAGATTTTACTGGCCTGGAATTCATGAATATGTTACTACCTATTGTAATTCCTGTGCTGAGTGTCAAAAAGTAGCCCCAGTCACTAGAAAAGACAAGGTGCCCCTGGTGCCCCTACCCATGATAGATGTGCCTTTTGAGATAATTGCAATGGATGTGATTGGTTCTTTAGACAAAAGTAAAAAGGGTAATAGATTTATCCTGGCAGTATGCGACTATGCTACTCGATACCCAGAAGCAGTTCCAATGCGTACTGTTACAGCCCCAAAAGTTGCAGCAGAACTTGCCAAAATTTTCAGCAGAGTGGGCATACCTAAAGAAATTATTACTGATTGGGGTAGTAATTTTGGTGCTGCATTACTTAAGGAGCTGTACAGACTACTAGGTATCACTGCCACAAGAACCTCCCCCTATCACCCTCAGACAGATGGTCTTGTTGAGCATTTTAACCAAACCCTAAAACGCATGTTAAAAAGGTTTGTAAAAGGGGAAGGGAAAGAATGGTACCAATTCTTGCCTTACCTACTTTTTGCCTACAGAGAAGTACCACAGGCATCAACAGGGTTCTCGCCATTTGAAGTGCTGTTTGGTAGGCAGCCAAGAGGGCCACTGGATGTGATAAAAGTAATGTGGGAAGATAACCCCACTCAGAAACGGGTGGCCTCCTTTTGCCTGACACCCCAACGGCAAAACATGGAAAAAGACCACTACAGCGACAGTCGCTGTAATGGTCCGTTTCCATGTCCCGCTTCCCAGTGTTCTGCCCCTCCCCAGACCAACTCTGACCTGGAGTTGAGAATCCTAAAGTCCGGGGTGTGGGGCACAGCCAGCCACATGGGGGTATGTACAGCCCCCACAGAAAACACTGATTGGCTGACAATACCTGCATTGGTATTGTGCTGTCACAGCGGAGGTTGGCAGTTTTACTGTCGACCTAACTTGGTACTTCCCTCAGAAACAATGTATAACATCTTATATATGTGCCCTAAGAAAGAAGCTGGCAAAATATGTTGAAATTGCCCATAGTAATCAGGAAGAGGTCCCAAATCAGCAGAAGGTATATTATGACCAGGGGGAAAAGAAAATGTTTTTGAGCCAGGTGAAAAGGTTTTGCTACTGTTGCCCACAACAGAAAATAAACTGTCAATTAAGTGGCAAGGGCCATATAAGGTTCTTAGACATACTGTCCTGTTAACTATGATATTGAGACCACTGACAGAAAAAATCCTTCTAAGATATACCATGCTAACCTTCTCAAGAAATTGGTTGAAAAAATGCCTAAAGCTGCTTTGCTAGTTTTACCAGAAACCGATATGGAAGATATTGATGTAGCCTATGATAGATTGGAACAAACTGTAAATGCTGATGCTGCAAAGGTGAATGTTTCCTTAACCTCAGAATAAACTGTAGACATTTGTAATGTGCTAAAGACATTTAACAGTACTTTTACCATGGTACCAGGCCAAGCAAAAGGGGTTGAGCACTCTCTGAGTTCAAAGTCCAGTCTTGTGCCCTCCCCCCGAACCCCGCAGCCAAAAGAAAACTTTGATGTCATTGAACTGGCTGTTTCAGCAACCAGTATGGAAACTGACCCAAACAATGACAAGCACCCAGGCCTGTGGGAACTAATGTGGAAATGGCTGAGCCCTAAGGTAAACCTGAACTTTCAAGGGATACACCTGTAGAGTCAGAGTACCATGCCCCCCCCCCCGCAAACTATACCTGATACTGATGTGAATTCTGCACCACCACATAGGAGAGAGAATATGAGAACTAACTCAGAAAGCTCCTAAACATTTATAACAGAGGGACCATCTGGAAAAAGATTCTGGTACAGGAAGGGAAGAGTCTGGGATAGGACGGCAAAAAATATATCTGGACTTCTTTCGCCTACCCACGGAGACTGTGAAGAGAAGGAATGCTGTGGGACTTAAGTACAAAGGAGGAATGCTGGAGCAGCCAGACAGGATTTATGTTGCCAGAACTCTTAAAAGATAGCATGCATTTTTTTTACCACTGAGTTAAAGGCCTTAATTCATACACCCGAGGGACACATTATTTTGATGTCAATTTTAAAACTGTGAAGGGGCTAGAGAGATTTGGGGTCAAGTACCACCAACTAAAAAATACACTGCCGTGGTCAGAGGATGATCAGAGATAAGCTATTATACACCAATTCAGGAATCAGTAATTTGCCTAACTGCTTTTACCTGGGCTGAGAGATAGATGGGTTGTGCTGTGCTGGACAACCTAAAGCCTGCTACAAGTGTGGTTCGAAGGTGCATCTCGGTAGTGCATGCAACATTCTGAAATGTGGGATCTGTGCAAGAATAGGACACTCCAGCCAATCATGTTCTAACAAAGCTAGATGTAATTACTCGAATAAGGTCATTCTTTTTGAGCATGCCTCTGTGCCTTTCCAAAAGGGAAGATGAAATGGATGTGGCAGAACGAAGCTTTTATGTCAACACAGCTCAGAAATCTGGCACAAAGAGGGGTTCTGCCCCCCAAAACATTCTGATGCAGGTGGATTCCACCTGCCCCTACCCATAGGGCATGCATAACTACCTGCACCTCAGCCTAATAACAGTGCAGACAGCCCTTGGATGCAACGGAACCCAGTTCACAGCCCATGATGGAGAAGACACTACATCCCACCAAGAAGGACGAAACTGCTGCTGAACCTAGTTCAACTGGCAAGGAACCTATAGTGGAAGTGCCAGAAGATATGAATGAGGGCCAAGAAATTATAGAAAATACCAACCTAGGATGCACCTGGGAACTTCCAGAGATACCACCTCCATCCACACCAGAAACTGAACAATTCTGGATTGTAATCAGATAAAGGAAACAAAAGGGCCATCCCAAACCCAAATTGTCAAAAAAGGACTTTATCGATGTTGCAAATTCTTTTCAGGTTTTGACCACCTACAAAGACTTGAAGGACATACCCTTAGCAAATGTGACATAATGGTGAGCTACAAAATGTGCAATGGTACTACCCAGTGGTACCATGGTGTTACTATGGTAGTTTAAATTTTGATTATTTTTGTTGATACGGTAGGACAGTGGTACAATGGTATCACAATGGAATTGAAACAAACCACTGTGATACCATGAAAACCTTAATGGTAGTACAGTGGTAATCACAGTGGTATTGCAATGGCAAATGAGTGGTATTACAGTGGTATTCCGAATAACTTTTTGTAAGGGTAGGGAGGACTCAGATGCCTCTTCTGTTCCCTTGTCTCAACAGGATCCACCAACAGGAAATGAGGACTCTTTGCCTGAAGCCAACCCCCAAGTTACGACAAGAAAAAGGAACAAGCATTTGTCAATGCCGAATGTTTTCATGCTGGTATTGGCATTGGTACTGCAGGAGTTATAGAGATGCATAATAGGAATGGCAGTGAAGTATTGAACTAATGCCAACCCCACCCCCATCCTGCAAAGATTGAGAGGCATTGGGGTGTGCCTTTGGGTTGTCGACCAAAACGCTCATGCCACTCCACCTTACCCCACCCTACAAACACTGACAAGTGTCAGGGTGTGCCTTTGGGTCTTTGGCCCTTACACTCACTGTATTCCATAAGGAAATAAGCTGAGACAGATGCAGTATAGGAGAATGGGGTGAACGTTAGGGCTGAAAACCCCAAGGCACACCTCGATGCCTGTCAGTGGCTACAGGGTGGAGGTGGGGGTGTAATGGCATGAGCATTATGGCTGATGACCCTATGCCACACACCCCGACACCTGTCAGTCTGTACAGGGTGGGGCAAGGTGGCGGCATCGTGAAGTTGCTAGTGCTATCGCTTTCCTTCCCTTCTACCTCTATACTCTCAAGCAGTGACTTGCTGCTATGGTGTTTCGTCTCTCCTCCCCTCCTGCTTTAATGGAGTCACTGTGTGGCTCTGCCCCTATGGCACCTTTGAATGGTATCTTCCCGTGCCACTCTGCTCTAAGTAGTCAGTTGCTGTGTAGTAAGTAAGCAATAACCTATGACAGGGTGTGCTATAATTGGGGATTAACGCACACCCGGGTGAGTTGTGAGGCATGAGGCTGCAGGCCAAGAGGGTTATTGCACTTATAACATGGGTTATGTCTGAAAAGTACAAAAAGAGGCACATAAATGCCTTTTGCAACTGTCACAAGAGCAGAAAAGGGACTAGATCCTGCCACCCTGCAAAATAGTCCCCAACATAGATTGCATTTCTCATGACTGCTATACACACACAAATGTCACACATACAATATTGAAAGCATTTGTGACATTTGTTGTGCAGAATATGCTGACCTTCACTTGCTGCACCCCTTACTGTGCTGCCCCCCAAACCCCAACAATACATCCAATACCAGAAGTGCTGCTACACATGCTGCCTGCCTGCTGCTGTCCTTTCCCTGTGTTTGTTTTTTCCTGTCTCTGTCTCTGGATGCCTACTGCCGTGTACATGTCTGAGTAACTGTAGCTGTTGACAATGGCAAAAACTAGCATATCATGCACTGTGGCCACAGGCCTCCTCCATACTCAACATCTGTGACACAGACAACTAGACAAACACAAAATTTTGGAGGCGAACAAGTGGCTAAGGACATAGGGTGAAGCTCAGGGATACGGGGTAGTGGGGATTGGGTGGCAACCTGGGAAGACAAGGGATTGTATGCAAGGGATAGGCTTCACCTCAACCAGGGAGGCAAGGAGGTTCTGAAACAAAAACTGACAAATTTCATACAGGACAGATGGGGTTTAAACTTGTAAAGGGGAGTGGGAGGGATGCGAGGCAGCCCCTTGCTGTCCTGAGATGTGGACCTTGGTCATCATGGGCACAGTGGAATGTAGTCTCTGGGGTGGAGAATGAGGACAAGGGTGGGGTTTGGAAGGTGGTCTTGATAAATGCCAGAAGCTTGGGCAACAAGAAGCTGGAGCTGCAGGCTATGCTGGTTTAGGGTCAAGTGGATGTGGCGGCCATCACCGAAACATGGGCCACACCCGAGCATGACTGAAACCTTAACCTCATCAGGTATACTGAGCTTAGAAAGGACAGAGTGGTGGGTGGGGGGCAGGAGTGGCAATGTTTGTCCGGGATGGCATACAATTATACAAAGTAGAGAAACTGGATGACAGTGTGGAGGGCTTTGTGGGCCATGAGGACCCTGGGGGGCAGGGCGGTCAAGATGGGGATGGTCTACTGACACCCAGGGCTGGCTGGAGGACTGTCTCCTGAGTAACCTTAAGGACCATTGCGTTACCGAAGGGGAAGGGGTGGTGATGTTAGGGGACCTAAACATGCCAGCGACTGACTGGGGCACCATGACGTCCCCGGTGGCTAGGGAGTAGAAACTGTTGGATGCCTTTTAAGATGCTTTCCTTGTGCAACAGGTCATTGACCCGACATGGAGTGGCTGCATCCTGGTTGTTGTTCTGGCTGATGGTGACCTAGTTCAGGAGCTCGAGGTGGGAGACCCATTGGCTGGAAGCGAACATGACAAGGTCTGGTTTGCTCTACACCTGGGAAGTGGGAGGGATCCTACAAAAACTCGGCTGGCTGACTTTAGAGGGGCGGACTTTTTGAGCATGGGTCACATACTCAGGGACCACTTGGCTGGGATTTAGCAGGCAATGGATGTAGACAGTAGGTGGAAAATCATCAGGAGAGGACTACAGGAGGCAACCAGGGCCTGTGTAAGGGTGAGACGCAAGGGAGGTAGATCTAGGAGGCCATGCTGGTGGACCAGGGAGGTGGAGGAGGTGGTGAGGGAATAGACTGGCAGCCTACCATAGGTTCAAGAGATCACAAGGGGTTTTAGATAGGGAGGAGTGTATTCACACATCCAGACAGGTGACTAGGGTGGTGAGGGGAGCCAGGGCAAGGGATCAGGAAGGGGGAAAAAGGTTTCTTTCGGTACATTGGGGAGAGGAGGAGAGTAAGAGGGCAGATTGGCAGATTAGCTACAGGGGAGGGGTGGATGGAGGAGGCGGGGGATTAGGCAGAGGTGCTCAATGAATACTTTGCGTCTGTTTTCACAAAAGGGGCAGCGAGTGAGTCACAGGATGCAGGGGCACAGAGGATGGATGGGACAGGGCCCTCATGAGCGGGGGTACCTCTAGTCACAGAGGAGGAGGAAACTGACTCACATGGAGGGGATGCAGGATCATAGGAGGGGTTTGGCAGTATAGACGGGGAGATACCCGTTGTTATGGTGTGGGAGGCCCTCCGGACACTAAGGAAGGACAAATCCCTGGGTCCTGATGGAATCCACCAGAGGGTGCTGTGGGAATTGGCTGATGTCCTGGCCAAGCCACTGGTAGCTCTTTTTAATGCCTCTCTGCAGACAGGGAGGGTGCTGAAGGATTGGAGGGAAGCACATATTGTGCCCATCCATGAGGGGGGTTCGAGGGAGGAGCGGGACAATTACAGGCCATTCAGCCTAGCATCAGTGGTGGGTAAGCTGATGGAGTCCCTAGCAAAAGAGAGGCTGGGGGTGTTCCTGGAGGAAGAGGGGTCTCTGGATGATCGTCAGCATGGCTTCGTCCGGAGGAGATCATGTCAAACTAGCCTTGTGGAGTACTATGAATGGGTGATGGCCGCACTTGACCAGGGTAGGCCTGTCGATATCATCTTTCTGGACTTCAGCAAGGCGTTTGACTCTGTCCCCCACACAGGCCTGCTGGATAAGCTGTGGAGGATGGGGATGGGGGAACGGATGGTCAGGTGGGTGGGTAGCTGGCTATCAGGGCATACCCAGCGGGTGGTGGTGGTGGGGGGGGTAATCTCATCCCCCAGGGAGGTCATCAGTGGAGCCCCACAGGGCTCAGTTCTGGGTCCACTCCTTTTTAATGCCTACATCTCTGACATCAGAGTGGTTATCAGGAGTACAATGAGTCTCTTTGTGGATGACTTCAAGCTGGGGGCGGTGGTGGATGGGGTGGAGGGTAGAGTGGACCTACGGGAGGACCTGGATGCTCTAGGGGGATGGTCACGTACCTGGGGGCTGAGGTTTAACACTACTAAATGCAGGGTGCCTGCAGGTCTCAAATGGGAAGAAGGACTTGGGTGTTCTGGTGGATGCCAAAATGAATAATTTGGAACAGTGTAGGAGGGCCGCTGCCAGGGCAAATAAAATGCTGGGCTGTATTGCCGGGGGGATCACCTCAAGAAGTAGGGAGGTGATTTTACCGCTGTACAATTGCCTTGTTAGGCTGCACCTCGAATACTGTGTGCAGTTTTGGTGCCTACACCTCAGGAAGGACATTCAACTACTGGAGAGGAGCCAGAGGAGGGCAACCAGGATGATCCAGGGTCTGGGGGACAGGACTTAAGATGAGAGGCTTGAGAAGCTGTACCTGTTCTCGCTGGTGGAGAGGAGGGACAGGGAGGACATGATCAAGGTTTTTAAGTATTTAAAAGGGGTGAACAAGGTTAGTTTCCACAGGATTTTTCAGAGGAAGGTGGGGGGGCACTAGGGGACATGGTTGGAGGATGGAGGGAGGGAGGGAGACTTAGGGGAGAAAGGAGGAGATGTTACTTCACTGAGAGGGTGGTGGAGCATGGAATGCACTGCCTGGTGAACTGGTGGCGGTGTCTACGGTGGAGGAGTTCAAGAGGGGCTGGGACAGGTACAGGAGGGAGGTGAAGAGGAGGAGGACTGCTGGTCAGGGGAAGGGACCTCTGGCTGGGGGAAGGGAGATGGGGTGAGAAATCATGAGAGTGGTTGCGGCGCCCCTTCAAGGTGCTGATTCTCAAGCAGACTCGATAGACCTTTGGGCCTATTCTGCTGGCATTTTAGTATGTTAGTATGTCAGTGCTGTATTTCCTGATACAATTTTTGGCACAGGCACACAGTGAACTGATTCTCCAAAGCCCTGAGGTATACCTCGGTCAGTGACTTGTTCCCCTCTGACCATGCCTGCCTGTGTTCAGCCCTGCTGCTGTTGCACTATGAATCGCCAACAAGAAGCAGCTCGATGGGCATACCACCTGAATGTCCCTCACTGTGGCGGTCTCTGTTGCTCGGGGGTTCAAGTAGAGTACAGATCTCATTGACAGGGTCCGGACACACGCCGATCACACACAGACACACTGAGATGTGGAAAGAGCACTGTGCCTGCTCCAGCTCCACTACCATTATACCTCCCATTGCTCGGTGCCTCTATTGGAACACGTGGGGGGTTGGGTGGCTACACTTTCCATTCACGGCAGTGACCACTGGGTGAGGCACGACACAGCGACATGGGGAAGAAGCACTTGTCTGTTGCATCTGTGCTTCCCTTACACCTCCCACTGCTCGTTGCCTCTGTTGGGAAGACAGACTGCTGCACGGCCTTTCCTTGCACTCCTCTTTCTAGAGGTACAGAGGTGTCAGGTTTGGTGACTGCTTTCACTCTCTCCCTGATCCCTATACCTGGTGTGCCCACAAGTGCTCTCTCCCACGCTGCTGTCCTGGTCACCATCTGTGCCTCGTCTTCTGCCCATTTCTACCCCGATAACACAAACAAAAAGGAAGCTCTTTCCTGTTACTTCCTCGCTCTCTCTCACTCCACCCCTCATTGCTACCAGTCACACTTTCTCCAGCACTGTTGTTGACCGCAGGATGGTGACCGGATACTGGCAGGGGAGACCTGCACACATGCACTGTTGTCAGGGAGGACAGACTGCCCTGCGGCTCTGAATTCTTTGCTTTGTGGAGGGGGCAAGCATTCCTCAGCAGGACACTGTGGGCACAGTGAGAGACAAGCTTCTCTGACACTGGACACTGTGTGTGTGTGTGTGTGTGTGTTTTGTGTGTGCGTGTGTGGTGGTGGGGGAGAAACATTTGACATGTGGCACAGTGCCTGCCATTTATGTTGCTCCTGTGTACTCTGGTTTCACTTTGGGCTTGGGCCATTGAGGTCTGCGGCATGGGTGAGTGGGTGGGTAGAGACAAACTTAAGGGGAAAAGTACAAGATCCGTGGGGCAGGTGGCTGTGACATCTCTCTCTCTCTCCCTCTCACTTGGTCACTTTGCAGGGAACAGGTGACACTATGGGCAAAAGTAGGAGATCTGCAGGGTGGGCAGGTGGGACATCATGTAGCAGTTGGGACACTCACTTCTAACTTGTAACATGGGTTGCTGAAAACATGTGGTAGCATTCACAGTGCTGCACACTTCTCGCTTGTCACACTTAGCAGGGAAATTAAATGGCTGCCACTGACTGTTGCTCTGGCTGGCCCATAAACAGGTGTGGATTGTGAGCAAGGATCATGCCACCAGAACTACTCACATCAACTGTGCTGATATTGTGGATTAATGCATGGCCACACATACTGAGTGGACCAATGGGGTTCCACATTTTCAGAATCCTATGTTATAAGTAAGCAATAACCCATGACAGGGTGTGCGGTTACTGGGAACGTGCCTCACAATGCACCCAGGTGTGCGTTAATCCCCAATAACCACATACCCTGGAGTGGGTTATTGCTTACATAACATGGGGCAAAGTGAGGTAATTCTACTGTTTGTAAATAAGACAAAATATATAACAATTTGATGGCAGCATTGGAACTTTATTATGTATCCTGCCACCACGAGATCTGAAGAACAAGAAGTAGGGCAACAAAACATGTAGCACAATGCTCACTGTCAGAACTACAACAGTGGAAGGGCAAGGAGATGGCACTATCTATATATATATATATATATATATATATATATATATATAAACAGAAGCACCAGTCATATAATGTAGTGGCATCGCTGTTTGAGACTAGTAATTCAGCTAGTTGTGCGGGATGCGTTTCCTAAGTGCACATCAAAATACAGAACAGCAACAAAAGTGGAACAGAGGCATACAGTTTAACACAGTCACTAAAGCAGCAACAAATACAGTGGAGCACACACACATACTTTAGCACGCTGAACATTCGGCAAGATTTCTGCTGTTCATTGAGTCTGCAGCCGAGGAATGACTGAAATTATGGGACTGCCATGCTGTGTTAAGAAACTGATGAGGAAACGGTCGAGAGACCCACGTATTTGCCCCGCTCTTCTGACAGTGTGGCTCCAGGACTGTGCTGTTCTGGTTCCTAAGCAATAAGCACCGGGCGAGGCGGTGACCAATCTTTTGGGGCCACCTAATACCAGTATCCAAACACTCCGAGTCCGGGACCATCATAGAGACTGCTGCACGTGCAGGCACATTTAGTCGCTCGCTCTCATGAACTACAGACACCATTCCCACAGGTCATGATGGAGGGGGGCTCATAAATTGTGCTGATAGTAGCCTGCTGGTAATTAACAGCAACGGCAGCATGGGGCTGTACCAAGACATGGAGAATGTATTTTGAAACTATCCACTGCGACTATGTCCGAGACATATTTAAATGCATGCCAGTAGAGTGACAGTGTGTGCAGGTGAATTGAGTTCCATGGAGCAGGTGGGTGGGTTAAACCTGAGTGAGATCACACTGAACAAAAAATCCCAATACTTGTCTATCAGAAACTAATCACTTTGTCACACATAGCTTGAATCCGGTTACAACTACAGTTCTGAGTGCAGGTTGGCTACAATTTACACCTCTCGCTTACTGCCATTTTAATGGCAGCAATAACATACATCTACTCCTAAACAGTGAACAAGTTCCATGCCACCAGACAGATTATGCCAACCCGACTTCACTGTTCGTTAACACTCATTAACGAACAGTCATGGGGTCGAATTCCACCAGTTGTGTCTGTCTATTTATTGCCCCATGTTATAAGCTGATTCAGCCTCCTGTTGCTCCTCCTGACGTTGTGCCATGCCATAAAACACTATGCTATAAAAGATACTATTTGCTGCAAGAAACAGGGACTGCCCCAGCATCGCAGCGTCAGCTACTCATCTGCATGCAAACTATTCAGAACGGAGCGAGAGGCTTACGCTGAAATAACAAGCTGCTCACTGATTGCAGCAGCGAAATTCTTTCAAGCTGGTGGCACGCTTGCAACCTACTGCCATAGCCAGTGTGCTCATTAATTGGTGCTACACAGACAAGCCCCAAAAAGCACTGGCCACAACAACACTGCCGCACCTCCACAACCTGCTTCTCCAGCAATCTGCCACAACATGTTTCTTGCACATGCGTGCAAGCAAACATAAAAATGAGCTGCAGAAGCATCATTAACAGGTGACCACTCACAAGCAAAATAAATGCTTACTTGTGTAGGGAGATTGCAAAATGGCAGGGGAGTGGTTGAAATACTGCCACCTTAATTTGTTACTGTCTATAGCATTTTAAGTCTTTGCTTGAACTGTAACATCATTCAGAATGATGTAAAGGTTATTTACATATCATGGATTTTTCAGAATACTATTTTTGGTAAAGGTTCCAAGACATTGCTGCATAAAAAGTGTCTGTTGACATTTGTTTATTTAGTGTACTTTCTTCTCCTTCAGCATCCATCCCTCATCAGTGCTACCCATTCTTCCAGCCCCCTCAGGAGAGGAGAGGAGAAAGGGGAGGAGAGCAAGAGGGTACATAATTGAGACCTATAAGTACCTCACAGGGGTGAACAAGGTACAGATGAGCAGTCTCTATCAGAAGAGGAAAAGCACCAGAACATGGGGGCAGGCATTAAACCTGGGGGGGAAGGGGAAGAGTTTAAGAGGGATGTGAGGAAATACTTCTTCACAGAAAGGGTGGTGGATGCCTGGAACTGCCTGTCAAAAGAGGTGGTACAGACAAAAACAGTGGAGAGTGTCAAGTATGTCTGAGATAGGCACATAGGCATGTTAAGTAGAGGAATGGGAGGTGATAGGGACAAATAGGGTTGAAGGTGTTGGAATAGGCAGGGTAACACAGTCATTTTATGGACTTTTGTCACCAAATTTTCAACATAGGCATTTTAGGATGCTGGTATTGTAAATGGGGTGGGCTCCCAGCGTGCCACCTGGCTGGATGTTTGTTGGGGAGGTGGGTACAGGAGCCGACGGGGATTGGGCACCCCCGTCAGCCATACAGTGTGGTGGGGGAAGTGGGAGCGTGTGAGCCAAGAGGGATTGGTCACCCCCTCGGCACATAACAAATGGGGTGAGGGGTGCATCATGCCGACGGGGATTGGGCTACCCCATTGGCAAATAAACTGCGGGTGGGGACATGCCAACAGGGGGATTGGGAACCTCCAAGTCGGCTTTCATCGGGACTCTGAGGCGGGCGGCCAGAGTCCCAACAAAAAAAGTTTATCTACATTATCCATTTTTTAGTCATAAAGTCAAATATTGTTCTAATATAAGATAAGAGACTACACATCCTAAAAGATATCTCCATCACTAAACAAATTGAGGCCACAAGGACCATCTTTCTGGTCTAGAGGCAAAGATCAATGTTCTGGCCTAGGTATTCTGTTTATCTCATATGAGGTAACAAAATTCTTGTAGATGTGGTGCCAGCAAGAGCCATGGTATTGAATGTTAAGGTGCAAAATTTGGATTTCAGAATAATCAATGTACATGCCCCTAATCCAAAATGGGAAGGATTCATAAGGCAGTTCAGCCGTATCTTATTACTACACATGTAGTAGTTTTAGGAGGACTTTAATTGTGCATTTCTGGCATCTAAACCCACTGCAACAGCAAAAAAAAAAAAATACCGTGATTCCGCATACCTTTCAGAAATGATAGCCTCTGCTCTCCTAGTAGATGCTGCTGCTGAAAGGCACAAGGTAAAGGGGAATACTTTTTATAAGCTCCCCTTGTGGGTAGCGGTCACGTGGGTCGCAATGTCCAGAGCTTTGCCCAGATCCCGAGCAAGCAGACAATAAGCCACAGTCAGAAGCTCCCCTACTGGATAGTGGATGCGAGGGTTGCCCTTCCCAGAGCTTCACCCAGATCCCCAGAAAGCAGACAATAAGCCACAGTCAGAAGCTCCCTTCGTGGGTAGCAGTCACAAGGGTCACCCTCCCCAGAGCTTCACCCAGATCCCCAGCAAGCAGACAATAAGGTACGAACTTAACCAGGAGCGAACGCTGCTGTGCAGTGACAGACAGGGAAGTTTTTTGCCACCAATTTCAAACAAAGGACTGCTCAGCAACAACCCTGTCCCGGCCTTAAAGTCAGAGCACTAATTTAGATATTTTTTTCTGAGCCTTTTGTTGCAAAATCAAGCAAATTTTAAGTAGTTCTGCTGGGTGCTTTAATACAATTTCCTCTATCTGCAGCACGATTAGATTTAAATTAATTATTGACTGTGCTCCTGCCCAGGGCGTTGTGTGCTAGATCGCATTTGGACTCCAGTTCTACTCTTGTGCCAAAACAAGTTCATGCATTCTGAGGCTAATTGTGCTGTGTAATTCTGTGCTAGATAGTTCTTGTATCTGTTTAAATTACTCAAAACCCTGTTCCCTGTACAAAGGTATCTCTGCTAACTGCAACATAGCTGAAATTAATGCAGAATAGTGCTACTTAATTTTAAATTCATGGCAAAGGCACTCCAGGCTGAACTGGGCTATGTTTAAAACGTTCACACTGTAAGCTGCGGTGCAGCTCAGGATACAGCTAGAGATCTCTGGCTTCGGTCCTGTTCTGTAGCCCCCCCAGCCCCCTTCCCTTACCTGTTCTAAAAAATCTTCTGCTTCCTCCACAGCCACAGTCAGAAGCTCCCCTCGTGGGTAGTGGTCGTGATGGTCACACTCCCCAGAGATTTGCCTGGATCCCCAGCAAGCAGACAATAAGGTACAAACTTATCCAGGAGCGAACGCGGCTTTGCAAGGACCAACAAGGAAGGCCCCCCCCACACAAGCGTTGGCTACCCCACCACCTCCACCACCCCCCCTTGGTGAACTTGGAGGTATATAGGCCTGGTCCCGGCTCCCACAACCAATCAGTGAACTTTACTATTTTCAGGATATCTAATTCTGCAACTAGTGGCTGCTAATCTACTGAGGCAATCTGCCTCTCCATTAACTACTCCCACTAACTACTGTATTTAAACTCCATCATGCTGCTTCCCCTTGCAATCTTCACCCTTCTGGCCCCCCTACTGTCTCTTCCACCCTCCTCTAGGCCAGTTATGCAGGAGCACCTGCAAACACTACTTTCTCCGTCCACATGCCCCCTCCAGCAGCTCCCCAATGGCAAATTCACCCTGACTCACCCACTGAAACCATTTGCATCCCCTTCCATTCTGCCACCCTCCTTCCACCTAGGCCTGACAAACCTACACCACACAGCTCGAGCCTCCTCTATGGTCATCACATTTTTATCTGCCCCTCTCCGTAAGGCCCTGTGGAACAGCCCCTGACCTGATGCTATCCGGTAACATGGAGCCACATCCTGGTCCTTTCTCTCCCCCGCGGTCCAGCCTCCTCCACACCCACTCACCTCCCCAGAGGTCTGAAACTGGTGCCTCTAAACATATGTAACCTTCTGACCAAATTACCCCTGCTGCAGCCAACTGTACTCTCACTTCACCCAGACGTCCTGATTATCACAGAGTTGTGGCTAAAGCCCCAAAATAATGACTCTGAAATTGCCATTCCAGGATACACAGTCATGTGTCAAGACTGGCCAGGTTGCAAACGAGGTGGCGGTGTTGCCATGTATATTGCATCCACCCTGCAGTTCACCAACATCACGCTCTCTCATCCCATGCATTCCATTGATGCACTGCTAGTAAAACTTGCCCTCCCCCAAACTACACCTGTATTCATTACAGGCTCTTATTGAGCACCTGACACCCCACTGACTGCCATCTTGGACTACCTCAGTGGTCTAAAAATACTGGCCTCAGGGGGCGAGCTCCATATTCTTGGTGATTTTAAACAAAATTGGCTCTCTTGTGCAAGCTCAAAACTCCAGAATAAAGTGGGTGCCCTAAACCTTTCTCAAATGATCACTGAGCCTACTTGGCTGAACCACAAAATGCTTAACCACTCCCTCCTTGATTGGTCCCTCACCTCCCACCCGCACAGGATAATAACCACAGGCCTGCTCTCAGACTCCCTTAGCGACCACCACTTGACTTACATGGTGAGAAAAATCTTTAGGCCCAAGGTATCCCTCTAAACATCCTGCTGACCAAGTCCTACAAGTCCCTGGACCTCACCTCTCTCCTATATGACCTGTCCATCACAGACTGGTCCTTTATACACCAAGCTTCCTCCACTGAAGCTGCTCTGGAAGGTTTCAAAACTAGGTTCCTTGCTGTCTGGAACCACTATGTCCCCCTTAGACTGTCCAGGGTGCATGGTGCCCACCTCCCCTGGATCACAGCCGATGTCAATGCCAACCTCACAGCATGTGATATGGTATGGAAAGCTTTTAAGGAATCCAGTTTACCCCAAGCTCACCAAAAGTACCGTGCTCTGCGCAATGCATGCACAAGGCTAATCTGCCAGGCAAAAGCAAAGCACTTCAGTTCTGCTTTCCACACTAACATAAACCATCCAGGCAAGTTCTGGAAGGTTGTCAAATTGCTTTTTGCACTCCCTCTCAACCTCCAATGCCTACCTTAGACATAGGCCCATCCACACTTACCGACCCTCCAGCAGTAGCCACAGCTCTCAACTCCTACTTCACTAACTGCACTGCTGCACTGCTATCCTCTATCTCTTCCCCCCAACCTTCCGCTCCCCTCCCATCGTGCCTAACCAAGCCTTGCCACCCACCTGCTTCTTCTCCTTCTGTCCAATTACATCACTTGAGGTGTACAATGCCCTACTTGCCCTCAATCCAACCAAAGACAAATGCCTCTCTTCCCTTGATGCTAAAATGCTATACCTATTGGCCCCTGCCATTTCCTCCTCCTGGCAGCATTCTTCAACCTATTCTTCTTGCTAGCCTTGGTCCCAGCTGACTAGAAGCATGCCATGGTCATTCCCCTCTGCAAAGAAGGTGATCCCTCTGCCCCAGGTAACTAGTGCCCTATTTCCCTTCTTCCCATACTGGCTAAAATCCAAGAAAAACTTGTGCTGTCTCAACTCTCCACCTTCCTCGATTCCTCTTCCTTCTACACCCCCTACCAGTCTGGCTTCAGGAAGTCCCATTCCACTACCACCTCCATGCTGAGGCTCACGGACTCCATCCTCTCTGCCATGGATAAGGGGCATATCACCTCAGCCATCTTTGTCGACCTAGCAAACACATTCGACACAGTATCCCACTCCCACCTCCTGCCTAAACTCACCAGCGCAGGGCTTTCTAGTTCAGCCATCGGCTGGTTCCAATCATACCTCATTGACCGGACGCAGTCTGTCAGGATTGGTAACTCCACCTCTGACCCCCTCTCTGTCTCACCAGGGGTGCCACAGGGCTCAGTCCTGGGGCCACTCCTGTTCTCTATCTTTCTAAATGACCTGCCCTCTGCTTGCCCACATACCTCCATTCACATGTATGCAGATGATGTGGTGCTGTATACATCTGGCCCCTCCACTTCTGATGTGGCAACCACACTGTAGCAGGACTTCAACAGTGTACAGCTCTGGTTTCACTCCAATCAGCTTCACCTCAGTGCCAAGAAGACAGTCTCCATGACCTTCGGCACAAGGCAGAGACTTTCACGGCTTCCCCCCAACCTACCTCACCCTGGACAGGACTTCATTGGAAGCCTGCACCTCCTTCAGATACCTCGGGGTCTGGCTTGACCAGCACCTTGACTTTTCTGTACACATTGATGACATCCACAAAAAATTTCACCCCAGACTGGGTGCACTTTATCGTAATCATGATTGCATCCCACTGCTTGCCCGTCAGGCAATTGTACAGAAAATTATTCTGCCAATTTTCGACTACAGAGATGTGGTCTACAGTGCCACCTCCAAGTCCACCCTGTCCAGACTGGACTCCCTCTTTCATTCCTTCCTTCTGTCACTTTGCCCTTAACTATCCTTACTCCACCCACCACTGTACCCTCTACCAGTCCATGGGTCTTCCCTCCCTTTATGACCACAGATTGTCACACTGTGCATGCTTCACTGCCAAGTTCTGGTACTAGTCCTTACCCCCCTACCTCTCTTCGGTCCTGTCCACCTACTCCCCCCCCCAGCCTACGGGCCTAGGAAACATGACACTCGCCTACTATATATTCTCCATAGGTCCACCTTGACAGGCCAAGCAGCTATAAGCTACCGTATGCCCAAACTATGGAATGCACTCCCCCCAGACATTTGGCATACCTCTCCCTCACTGCACCTAAATGGTCTTCTCTCAGGGCATTTCTCCTCCACCTGCTCTTGCGCCTAACATATCCCTCAGCTGTAGGCCAGTTATCCCTTCCTGGACTTACTCTGTGCCACTCTTTATACCAATATTTTTTAACAATCTCATGTCAAGCACTTGTTTCATGACTCACCCCTCTATGTTTGCGCTATTTCGCTTGTAGAATCCTGCCACTGTCCTAATTTACACTGCTGTACTGTATTATTGTTACCAAGTTTCACCGTTGCTGTATATTGTATTTTTATTGTTGTTCTCCGCATTTCTGAATACTGTCCCCAGGACGCATCTGGAATTGAGTGGTACTCTGCTCAGCATGCCTTCCTGGTAAAACTCTTAAATAAATAAAAAGGAGCTAGTGCGTCACACATTATCTTCCTATTTCGGCAAGGCTGTTTACAAATGGTGCATCTCTCACCCCAGCTGAAACTTCTGGCCACATGGCAGTTAGCTCAGATTTATTACTTTCTGTTAGTGCATGCATCTCCTATATCAGGCAAAATGCTTCAGGACAAATGTGCCCGATATAAGCGGTGGGCAATGTACCACCATTTTAGAAGCCCGGAGTGGAACATTTCTCACTGAAACATGATTTTTGCAGGACAATATGTAACCTCAACCAATGCAACAGATTTGTTTACACTAAATAATTAAAATTAAGGTTAATTGTTGTAGTTTTGTAGTAGGTTCTATTGTTTCTTATAATTTTAAGGTGTTTTAGTTAAAAGTATTATAGTTTTCTGCAACATTTAGAAGAAAGTTGGAAAATATTTGTTTCTACTATAAGATCAGGATGTAGAATTTTTCATGTTTTTTTTTTTTTTTTGCAGTACAGAGCTGCCCAAATCATGACTGTCCTGCAACAATCAGGACAGGTTATAACCCTACAGTCAGCCTGACAATAGGGAAACATTAGAGGTTAGAGAGTTCGTCAGAGCTTTCGTCACAGATAAAATTACAGTTGAAAAGTGTGACTCATCCCACAGAGTGGTGGAAAGAGTTTTAGATCTGAAAGAACTTATTGTTAAATTGGCTAAACAAAAGATCTTCATTTTTTAAATATTTAGATCTTAGTCATCAGTTCCAAAAAGTTTTGTCTCTGGCTGAAGATTCTAGGTATGATTACTCATCCCAAATTGCATATATTAAAAAGGAAATTCTCAATATTAGTACCAGCGAATGAGTACTCTCATTCAAGAACAAAAATTTGGGACCCCCCAAAAAAGGAGTCATGTGAACCCATTTAACACATGCAGTAACAGAATCCAGCACAGGGTGATGTCTTCCCTAACAGATACTATAGGCATTACTCACATGGACTATTCAAGGATAAGGAAAAGTGTGGATGTGGATGCACAAGATGTGTTTGGGAATGCTGGTTCAGGGGACAGAATAAGGATAACGTTCTGAGAAGGTTTTTCTGTTCCCCCTTGAGCCAGTGTCCCAGGGTGTGGATAAAACGGACAGACAGCACACAGTCAGATGAGGCTCAACATGCTGCATCATGGTTTTACTATAAAGACAGGTGACAAAAATAACAAACTAAAATAACAAACACAAAGTAGTACAATCAGAAACAGCCAGAATTCAGGATAGCGTCACTCGGCATGGCTATATAGAGCCTGTATCTGCAACTGTCTCCCAAGAAAGCTCATCACCTTCTTCGAGTTGGACATGAAGAACAGCATGTCCTTTCCTTTCCCAGGCTAGGAATACACTGAACAACACTCTATTGCCCAGCTAAAAAAAACAGGGAGTTTATACTCACCCCATATCATGTGACTTGCTCCTTTTTATGTTTGCTTGTGCGCACAGTGCACAAGAAACATATTGAGGCTAGTAGAGCATTGCAGAGGTGTGTCAATGTTGTGGCCAATGCAGGGGATGCTTTAATGGGTGCATCCCTCAGCCACCAATCAACAGGGAAGCTGCTGATGACAGCAGTTTCACAGCGAGCACCGCACTTGAAAGAAATCTGCCGCTCCTATCAGGGACAGTTTTGTTTTTGGCAAATCCCCACTTCCCAGCAACCAGGCAAATTCCAGCCATGCACATTACAGTGCACAGTAATGCGCATGGCTGGGGTTACAAGCAACTCTTTTGTTCAGTGTGCCTTTCCTGGTGAACTACATTAATAAATAAATAAATGAGCCTCCTGCCACCCACCACATACTCCCCCAAAGCCAACATCGGGGTGTCCAATCTCTGTGTCGGCATGTATCCTCCCTCCCCCCATTAATGTCGCACACTGGGAGCCCACTCCAGTGTGCCAAACCAATTATATTTCTGACACTGGGATGCCCACTCCCGGTGTCAGAAGACCTCCCCCCAAGCCCGAACACATTTTTGCCGACAACGGGGTGCCCAATCCACGTGTCAGAATGCCCCCACCCCAGCCCAGTATGCCAAAGTAATTTTTATCTTTTTCTGACACTGGGATGCCCAATCCCAGTGTCGGATGTGTCCCCATGCCCCTTTTTTCAGCTGATCTCAGGGTGCCCAATCCCTGGGTCAGCATTGATCCTCCCCCCGACACTAGTCTGGCACACTGGGAGACAACCCCAGTGTGCTGAAATTTATTTTTCATACTATTTCACCTGTAAAAAAGAAAACCATCCCCCGAGATCTTTTTTTTTTTAAACCTAAAGAAAAAGAAAATGGTCCCTTGTCGTCCTTGCCGCCCCTCCCCCATCCCGACCCTCCATCTGCACATCCCTCCTCCCCACACACTCCCTCACCTATACTAACTTCCGGAGGTCCAGTGCTGCAATCTTCTGTGGACTGGGAACACATCTGCTCTCTTCAAAAGCCGCCCCCAAACTGAAGAAAATCACATTAAGCCCTACAATGGCAATCAATGGGGGGTTTCAACTTAGGTTGATATCTCAGCCATTTTTGGGAGTTTTGGTCCCAAATTTTCAACATGGAGTTCTTGGGACATCACCTCATGAAAACTGGCACTGTCATTTCATTTCTTGGTCCCAAAACATGATTTTGTGGTTGCTGCATGGAGTCACCTTTTGGGACTGATTAAAGAAATGACAGTGCCACTGTTCATGAGGTAGGGTCTGAAAAAGCCCATGTTGCAAGTTTGGTGAAAAAACTCCAAGAAATGACTGTGTTATGAGTGTGCATTGTATAGTTTGTACGCACACTCGTAACTTCGCCAATTTTTAATATTTTCACTCCAAATTTCCAGCATTGCCCTTTTTCCATACCTCCTTATAAATAGTACAGCTGTCATTTTTTGCATCCTTCCCAAAATATGTTTTCGCATCTGTGGCACAGAATGGCACAGTTGCTGTGTAAAATCAACTTCTGGGACAGATTAATGAAATCACAGTGCTACTGTTTGTGAGGGGAGGTCCCAAAAAGGCTATGTTGAAAATCTGATGAAAAAATTCCAAAAAATTACTGTGTTATGCAATTTCTGCGCATGCTCGTAACTTTGCCAATTTTTCATATTTTCACTCCAGATTGTTAACATTGCCATTTTTTCACACCTCCTCATGAACAGTATAGATGTCATTTTTCACATCCTGTCCAAAATGTCTTTTCACACCTGTTGCGCCGAATGTCACATTCGTTGAGCGAAATCACCTTTCGGGATTGAGTAACAAAATGATAGTGCCACTGTTCATGAGGTGGGTTCCTAAAACGCCCATGCTGAAAATTTGGAGTGAAAATACCAACAAAGGCTCAGGGCGTTAGGGTTTCCAACCATAATGCCCCACCCTGTACAGACTGTCAGGCATCGGGGGGGTGGCTTGGGGTCGTCGGCCATAATGCTCATGCCATTCCACCCCACCCCCACCCTGCAGCCACTTACCAGCATTGAGGTGTGCCTTGAGGTCTTCGGCCCTAATGTTCACCCCATTCTCCTATACTGCACCCATCTCAGCTTATTTCCTTATGGAATGGGGTGAGCGTAAAGACCGATGGCCCCAAGGCACACTGTGACACCTGTCAGTGTCTGCAGGGTGGGGTGAGGTGGAATGGAGTGAGCGTTATGACCAACAACCCAAAAGGCACACCCCAATGCCTGTCAGTCTCTGCAGGGTGTGGGTGGGGGTTGGCATTAGTTCAATACTTCCCTGCTATTCCTATTATACATCTCTCTAACTCCTGCAGTACCAATGCCAATACCAGCAAGCAAACATTCAGCATTGACAAACGCTTGTTTAATACAGTGCCATAATTTCATACATAACTGATTTTCACATATCAAATAACAAAGGGCTGGAAACATCACAAATGATAATCCATATCTGTTACAAAAAAAGTCATGATAATTAACCATTGTGCTAGACAAGTGGGATGTTTAATTAATGAGCCTTAATGAGATTTGGCTGTTTCCCCAACTCTGATGTTGAGTACCTTTCCTTATTTGCATAACCGTGTACATATCCTGTCACCAGGCGACTCTGGTTCCTAAAAGAGAACAGGGGACTGCACTGGCATCTGCCATCACTGTAAAAGTAAGTTAGAGCTTTTTAGTATGATATTTGCATATCTGAAACAAATAAAAACCATAATAAGAATAAGAAAGCCAATCTGAGGCAGGCAAGGTAAGGCAAGGCAAGGCAAATTTTATTTAAGAGACGCCCATCCCAGAGGCTCTGGGCGCCGAACATGTTAAAAATGCATACTACACATCATAATAAATACATAACAACATACAATCAAACACAAACACGCAACATTTCAACAAGTAAACAAAATTTTATATAAATATTAACCTAAGCAGCAACTACTACTTAAAAAAGCCTAAAGCTAACCTAAACATAAGGTTCTGAAAATAGGCAAGGACTATAAAACACAGTCTGGGAAGGCCTGATTATACAGGAAGACCTTGAGGTGGGCTTTACAAACCTCCACAGAAGGGGCCTCCCTAACAGCTGGAGACAGTGAATTCCACAGGACGGGGGCAGCGACACTAAATGATCTGTCGCCAGCTGTTTTTAACCTTGTCCTGGGAATCTCAAGAAGGACACTAGAGGAGGAGCGGAGGGAGCGGACCGAGACAGCGGTGTAAGGAGGTCCTTCATGTAACCAGGGCCCAGGCTGTGTAGGGCCTTAAGGGTGAGTAAGCCCACCTTAAAGAGGACCCTCCACCTAACTGGCAGCCAGTGCAGTTGACGCAGCACCGGAGTAATATGACAATACTTAGGCTGTCCTGTCAACAGCCTAGCTGCCATGTTCTGCACCAGCTGCAGTCGGTGCAGGGTACCCCCACAGACCCCGAGATAGACTGCATTACAGTAGTCCAGCCTGGACTTCACAAAGGCATGTACCAAGGTGGGGAGGTCCTGCGGTGGAACTAGGGGCTTTATCCTGGTGATATTCCTAAGATGATAAAAATTTGTACGAACAATGGATGCCACCTGAAATTCAAGTGTCAATCCACTGTCAAGAATAATGCCCAGATCCCACACCCTAGAGGAGGCCTTCAATGGTACTGAGCCAAGAAAAAGCCCTGTCTCTGCACCAGAGGCCAGCCTATCATGCCCTCTGATCAACTCCACCACCAGTACCTCCTTCTTATCAGGGTTCAGTCGCAACCAGCTGGAGGCCATCCAGTCATTGATCTCAGCAAGGCAGCTATTAAGCACTTCCACTGTGCAAGATGTTCCAGGGGGAAAGGAAAGATACAGCTGGGTATCATCAGCATAACAATGAAAATCCAGACTGTACTTCTTAATGAGCTCTCCCAGGGGCAGCATATACTCAACAAACAACATCGGCAACAAGACCGAACCCTGGGGAACTCCACATGACAGGTGGCCAGGGAAGGAGGAGAAATTCCCCATCTCTACCCTCTGCCTCCTGTTAGATAGAAAAGACTCAAACCAGCAAATGACAATGCCAGCGAGTCCATTGAATTCCCTTAGGTGGTCAAGTAACACTCGATGGTCCACCATGTCAAACACTGAAGAGAGATCGAGGAGAACAAGAATTGTCCCCTTCCCTCAATCTCTGGTCCTAAGGAGGTCATTATGCACCTGAACTAGTGCAGTTTCTGTGCTATGCCTCACATGAAACCCAGATTGGAGAGGCTCGTATAGATCATGAGCCACGAGATGCTCCTCAAGCTGAAGCGCCACCACTTTCTCCACAATCTTACCCAAAAATGGAAGATTGGAGATGGGGACGGTAATTTGCCTTGATCTCAGGGTCCAGCTATGTTTTTTTCAGAAGGGGTCTCACCAATGCCTCCTTCAAGACATCGGGGAAGGCCATCTCTGACAGGGAGCACCGGAAAATCAAGGCAAACACCGGGCCAATGGAGTCAACACATCTTATTAAGAAATGAGTTGGCGCTGGGTCCAGTTTGCAAAAGGTGTGCCAGAGCTTGGACACAATCTCAATGACCTCAGCCACCTCCACCAGTCTAAACTCACCACTACCAGGCAGAGTGTTCTCCGATCGCTCATGGTGACCACTGTCGGCCAAACTTGGACCCACTGGCGGAACCCCCTGCCTGATGGCAGACACCCTGTCCGAGAAGAACCAAGCAAACTCCTTGCACAATGCATTAGAAAAAGCTACCTTGGGCTGTAGACAGGAAGGATGGAGAAGCCTGTCCGCAGTCTGAAAGAGCATAGTTGGTCGGTTGCTCCCAGCAGCAATCTCCCTGGACAGGAATTCTGCCTTCTTATGGTTGATTGTCCCCTGGTATGCACCGTAGTGCGCACATAGGGCCAGTTTGTCCACCTCCAGGCCAGACTTCCACCAGCAGTATTCTAATCTCTGACCCAAGGTCTTCATCCCCTTGAGTTCACCATTATACCAAGGGGACCTCAAGTGAGAAGACCTTTGGTCATACACGGACTGGTGCGAGGGAGTCGAGCGCACCAGCAAGCCCCTTATTATAGGCATCCACTGCCGTGCACACCCCCCCAATGCATGAACTGTCCACACTATATAGGTCAGCCACCGCCAGAAAACCCTCAGGGGTCAACCCCCTCAAAGGACGATAGCTGTCCATCTCTGCAGGGGGAGGGCTATCAGGGGGGCCCTGAACGAGAACTTCACCCTGCAATGATCAGACCAAATGACCCAATCAGTCCAGAGACTATTAATCTCAAGCCCCAATGAGAACACCAGATACAACATGTGGCCACCCAGATGAGTTGAGAAGGAAACACCCTGTGCAAGGCCCAAAGATGACATCAACTGGAGGAAGTTAGAACCAAGCTGAGAAGATTCGTTGTTGGCCCAAATGTTGAAGTCCCCCAGCACTAAACAAACTGTGGTCACTATGACAACCATGCCAAAGACAGTTTATCTTTTATGACTTTAAAGGTACTTTTAATTGTATGCCTTTTTGTTGTACTTTTCCTCATCCTGTTTTAGGATTTTAATATCATGACAATTCATTAAATACTATAGGGCAAACATCTTTATTTATTGGGTGCACTGCCCCTCCATTTATGTCCCTTGTACTGTACTGCTTTCTGCAGGACAATGGTGTCACCAGACGCTGACAGTGGCAGAGAGAGAGTGGGACATTCAATTCAGCATACTTGCAGTTTCCTTGCTTTCTCACTCAACTTGCACTTTGTGTGTGTATGTTTTTTTTTCTTTCTTTCTTTAAGACCTGGTTACAGAGCATACAATGAGCTGCTTGGCTCAGTGGTTCTCTCTCTCTTGTCCTTCTATGGTTGGCATGGTGGGAGAACTCTGCAGCAGTCGTGCAGCCAGTGAGAGGGATTTTTCTTTTGCTCTGGTTTGGTTTCTGTTCTTTCCAGCTGGTGCGACAGAGGAAATTTGACAAGAGCCATACTAGCAGAAGAAAGTTCACAAACTGTCACTTTCTTTGGTCAGGATGAAAAACCTCCCAATCACGGCCGGAGAGCTCGGCTCTCTTTTCACAAAAACAGTGTACTAATAACTTAAATTGCTGGCGACATGTTCAGGAGAACTTTAACAAAACATAATATTTAGGCACAGTCCAGCTTGTATTTCCCATTAGTTCTGTATTTCTCCTCCACATTACAGTACGTATTACTGTGATCATCTGCATGAAAACAGAATCTTTACTCCTGAAGAGTTTATCTATTCCTGCTGCTTTCTCCCTATCTGAGGTCATCGAGCACTGCTTGTGACATCAAAGTTACTCCCATGGCAACAGATTGTGATGTCGCAGCAGAGGATTATGACTTGGAGAAAGGAGTAACCTATAGAGGCAGATGAACTGTAAATAAACTCTAAGGGACAATGATCATATATTTATACACATTTCCTTAGTATGTCATAAAAATTGTGGGCAAAAATAAATAAAATCTGTTCAATATAAGGGAAGAGAGATGATCATGTGTGACTTTGGCATAACTATAGCTAGGTTTATCTGTCGTTTTTTCTGTTTGCTAAAGCCAGACACTTACAGGTGCTTACAGAGCCAACTACCTATACATTGAAAGAGTTGCATTAGATTTCCTAAGTGAAAAAAAAAATCAGCAGCTACATTTATTTATTCACTTATATCATCATCAAAATTCTTCAGTGAAGTACAGTACTATGAATGAAAACAGCTGGGATTTGTCAAACTTTCTATAACAAACAAAGTCAAGGTACCGCAGCCACAGCATATCGAATTAAATGCAGTTAGTCATTAGACATTTAAGTGAAAAAATGCACAAGTCATTCTTGTTGACAAACAGCAAGAATACACACAACTTTCTAAGATACCACAGCAGCAGCTATACTGTATAAGTACAATGCAGCTCATAAAAACAAAACAGTGTTTTCCTCACCATGTAATAACTTGGGTAACATTTAATGTAGCTGTAACAGTTGGTATGTGATGTTAAAGGGATATCTTTCACCTCGGCCGTGGACTGGCCAAGCTCTGACTCTGGGAGCTCCACCATTGGTTGGTGACACGCCTGCCCAAAGCTGATTGATGTTCTCCTAAAACAAGCCGACTTCAAGCTCTGGCGCTGCCTCACAGCCAATTTCCAGCTCTCGGCTACCTTTTTTCTAAACCTGCAATCACCCTTTGGACCCTAAAATTGTTAAAACTGTTTAATATTTTTCTAAATTCTTGCTTGTGTTAACCTGCCTGCTAAGTAGGATCATCTAATCTAAAACTGCATAAATCTGTTTTGCTACACTAGTGCAGGGCTGAAGTTCAAATCTAAACTGCTGGCTTACAGACCACATAGTGTCTGCTGTTAGAAATTAGCCAAAGGGCTGTATGCTTAAGGTTATTAGTGTTACTGTTTGCCAGTATTTCTTGTCTTTTTGTTTCCTGACTCTTTCACCCTCCACTCCCTCTGGTCTCTCTCTGCCTACCCTGAACTGAGTGCTAGCTGAAGACAAGCCCCTTCTTCGTATTACCTCCTCTCACTAATCCCTACTTAACATTTCTTTTGTTTTACCCTCCCCCTTCCCTCTCCACCTCCAAACTTGCTGGCCATCTGCCACCAGATCTCTATCCCTTGCTTTGTAATTATCTCCCCTGCAGCATTTTTAACTAGAGCTGTCCCTCCCTTTCTCCCCAGACTAGCCAAAGCAACTGCCGAGCAGGCGCTCCACCGGCGCGGCCTGTCCTCAAGCCACCACCAGCCCTTCTGTCCATGGGAAGTCAGGAACAGGCCCCCATCAACCAGCAATACAGCTCCGTTTTACCTTGCCGGCGCTATGTGCCGGCTCCCCACCTACCCACTCTATCCAGACAATTACTTATAGAGATACTAGCAATCTCATGATCGCAGGAAATTTACTAAGTGCCAAGTTCTCCATTAGCAAGTTATGCTTCATTGCCACTTGAGGGCCTCAGCTGATCCTCCCCTCTAAGCAGCAGGATTAGGATCTCCTGCAGTAAGATATTCGTCCCTGCCTCAAGAGCACCTCAGCTGTCATCGATCCCTATTGTAGTGTCTGGCTGGTATGGGTTCTACACTCTACAAGGGCAACCCCTACCATCAAGCCAGATTGGTGTGAACTACATAACACAGCCAACTTCTTACTACTTTGGTTATATTAAGAAGAACTCAATCCACAATACCAGGGTACAAGCAGTGTCCGAGCCTGCCCTAAGGAAACTGACCCCTGTTCAATCTCGCACAAATCAATCAAAAGATGTCCAAGTCCAGTAACATTTTAATATGGGGAACAATACTGACATTACTACTTTCACTGACAGCTTTTCTTGATGATAATGAATCAAAAACAAATTATCATCACGCCACCTGATTTAACCTAAATGTACACAGTACTGTAACCTCTTCCCCTGGCACAACCCCATCTATCCACCCTACCTCTTACAATGATAATAGGGCTAGGTGCCGCCAAGAAACACGGTATGACCACCTCTCGCTATCACTCTCCTCTGGCTACCTCACCCAAACTGGAACCATTAAGAGATATGTCAGCATAAGAGAAGACTGCAAAAACTCAGGACCAGACTTCTGAGGGACCACATTAGACGCCTTCTACTTTTACTCTTACTGCTCTCAGGAACTATACACCCAAACCTGGGCCCAGCACCTATTCCATGCACCCAATCTAGCTCCCAAACTAAAACAAACAATGGACTAACCCTGGCATCAATCAACATCTGCAGTCTCTTACAAAAGATGGACAAGCTAAGTGTTTGCGTCACCAGGCACAACCCAGACATGCTGTCTGCTGGCTAACCCCCCAAATACCGGTGGAGGCCATTACACTTCCTGGGCATACAATTTTGAGAGAGGGCTGTCTGTCAAAGAGAGGTGGTAGATGTGTGCTTTTATAAGAGATTCCTTGCAGGCACACATCCTTCCCATCCTCACCGGGAGTGACAAATTTCAAATACTTGCCATCAGGCTGCTACTGGGCAAACACAACAAGAGCCTAACTGTAGTCTATGTCTATATTCCACCTAAACAGGCTACAACAGGCTTCAATGCCCTTCTGGACTGCCTAAGTTCACTGAGCCTCAGTTCGGAAACGGTATTACTGGGAGACTTCAGCATCAACTGGCTGGCCTCGGCCTCGGCTTCAGTCAAAGATGCTTTCTCTGTGGTACACTTCTTGCAACTGGTAATGGAGCCAACCAGACAAAACTATAGAACTGGATCTGGGACGCTGTTGGACTGGGTGCTTTCAAATCGCTCAGAGCATATCATGAATATCGTGGTTCTTCCTGATACAATGAGTGACCACTTCACTGTTAAATGCCACTGGTCCAACAAGTTCTGTAAGTTTATAACTAACTCGGTACTTCGCAGAGGGCACCTAGAACTACTTAAATCAGATCTTAAGCATCAGGACTGGTCCACTCTGTACACTTCCAATGACGTAGATACTGCTCTTGATGTATTCATTTCCAAATTCAACACAGTATGGTGAAATTCATGCACCAAAAAAAAAAAAAAAAGAAAGATGAAAGGGGTCCACAACACTTGGATCACTCCTGACTTACTTGACCTACTCAAGTCCAGGGACCAAATCTGGTACAAGTCACGTGAACATTGGACACAAGCCAATATACAGAACTATAGGAAAGGAAGAAACGAATGCGCCAGAGCAATTCAACTTGCAAAAAGCTTGTGCTATAAGGAAGCATTAGCCAGAACCTGGAATGACAGCAAGTCATTCTGGTCCAGCCTTGAAGATATCACTGGAAAGACACAAAAAATTGCTCCTTCAATGCTCAACATAGAGGGCACACCAACACTGGATCCCTAACAGCCAGTGCCTTCAACAGTGCAGTCACTGACCTGAGCAGTATCCTCCCGTCCCACTTCTTTGACCCCCAACCCAGCTAATCTCCAGAAACAACCAGAACCTACCCCTGGGCATCCACTGTTCCATTTCAGAACTATTTCAATAGAAGATGCCAGAATCTACCTGGAAAAAGTCATCCTAAAGTAAAAATTTAGTGGGGACTCCCCGGACCTGAAACTCCTGCACCTAACCCTGAATGAAGTACTCAAACCCTTGACCATGTTAATCAACCTATCACTCTGTCTCTCAAAATCCCCCCAAAAATGGAAGTCCGCAATTGTAACCCCAGTCCACAAGAACAGTAACCGGACACAGCACAATAACTATAGGCCCATCTCTATCCTCCCTCCACTCTCCAAGGTACTTGAAAGAATAGTGGCGGACCAACTGGTTAAGTATCTGGATCACTACAATCTCCTAAGTAATCAGCAGCATGGCTTTAGGAAAGCACACAGTACTGTCGCTGCCCTTCTGGAATTTTCTGGCTTTATCCATCATGCTCTCAACCAGGGAAACCTGGTTGGCGCCACCTTCATAGATTTATTCAAGGCCTTTGACACTGTGAATCATGGACTTCTCCTTGAACAGCTCACTACCATTGGTCTCTCTACGGAGGCAACATGCTGGTTCTGTAGTTATCTGAGTAACAGGTTGCAACAAGTTAAGATTGGTGATGTCCTCTTGGACCCCTGACCAATCAGATCAGGAGGTTCACAGGGATCCATCCTTGGCCCACTTCTTTTCAGTATTTTCATAAACAAACTCCCTGACTCCTGCCAAGGAAACCTACTCCTGTATGCAGATGATATGGTCATCTTCACTAGTGACCCACAGCCAGATCGTCTGGGGTCAGACCTGCAAAAAGGATTTACATCTGCTGAAAAATGGTTTGAGAAGCACAAGTTAGTGATGAACTACAAAATAATCAAGTCCATGTTGTTTGCCAGTTCTCAAAGTAGATACAAACTTTCCTACTATCCATCAGGAACATTAAAGGCACTTTCCTTGATCTAGTTCATCACTTCAAATACCTTGACATCACTATTGACTCCAACTTGTCTTACGCCACTCATATTGCCAATACTGCAAAAATGGTTAATGTGAGAATGGGTATGCTCTACCAGCATAAACACTGCATTACACCTGATGCATTAAGCCTGGCAATACACAGCTCAATGTTTGCCCTAATTGACTATGGCTTAGTCATCTATGGGTCAGCCAATGACACGACCCTTCGCTGCATCTCCATGGCCCTGAACAAGGCATGCCATCTGCTCAGAGGTGCTGTACACTTAACTCATCCTGTGAACTCTATGCTCAAGCAAACTGCCTTCAGCTAAAGGACATGATATCCTACCAAACCTGCTTGTTGGCCACGAAGATCTGCCATGGCATGCTGCCCATTGGGGTCACGAACCTTCTCAGCACCCAGTTGGCCACAAGAAACACCAGAAGCTCCAACAATCAAATTTTCAGAGTCCCTAGGTGTTGCACGGCTCTTGCACAATGTGCCTTTGCCCATTGAGCCCTGCTTTGGATGAACTCACTCCAGCATGAAATAAGCTCTACAACCTCAATTGGTCTCTTCAAGTGCAAACTACACTCTCAACTTCTTCTAAGATCCACCTGTAACTGCTACCGCTAAGTTCTCCTTGTGGCCCTGACTAGCCCCTCTTAGCCTGCACCTCTGCTATCATTGACCATGCAGGATACATCTAGCACTTACCTCCCTTATTCACACTCCTCCTCCTCCTTTTTCCCCCTCTCAACCCTATCATGTCTCGTCCTCCCTTTATCCCTTCCTTCCTCCTCCTCCCTTGCTTTTTATCTCACTCCAACACCCTTGACCAGCCAGGTACCCCCTCCCCACTTCTCACCCTCTAGCACTCCACTCTCTGTCCTCCCTTCTTTCTGACAAGGGTATTCCATTACCTGCTGGAGACCTGCATTGTAACCATTGTGTTGTTCTTTGTACTTACCTGTTTTGTAATTACCTATTCTAGCAATACTGTAACACTGAATTGCCTGGTTACCTTGTACCAGTCCTTGTTCTGTTTACTCTGTACTTGTTCTTGATGCGGAACCTATACTGTATAAAGAGCTTTGCTCAAAAGGTATGAATCCGAGCTCTCAATAAATAAATAAAAATAAAAAAATACTATTGACCCCCTTAGGCCTCAAATTGTCCCTAGTTTAAACAAGTATTTGTCAATGCCAAATGTTTGCTTGCTGGCATTGCCATTGGTAGTGTAGGAATTAGAGAGCTACATAAAAGGAATGGCAGTGAAGTATTGAACTGAAGCCAACCATGCCACCACCCTGCAGAGACTGACAGGCATTGGAGTGTGCCTTTGGGTCGTCAGGGATAACGACCATGCCATTTCACCACACCCTATCCTGCAGACACCGACAAGTGTCACAGTGTGCCTTGGGGTCTTTGGCCCTTATGCTCACCCCATTCCATCAGGAAATATGGTGAGATGGGTGCTGTATAGGAGAATAGGTGAACTTTGGGGCCGAAGAGTCCAAGGCACACCTCGATGCCTCTCACTGGCTGCAGGGTGTGGAATCGTATGAGCATTACAGGCGAGAATCCCAAGTCACACCCCTGATGCCTGTCAGTCTCTACAGGGTGGTGAGTTATAGTCGGAAACCTTCACGCCTCAGGCATTTGTTGGCAGTTTTACTCCAAATTTTCAACATGGGTTTTTGTGACCCCCACCTTATCAACAGTGGCAATATCAGTTTGTTAGCTAAAAGCTAATTTTGCACAGTGACTACGCCATTTGGCACCACAGGTGCGAAAACACATTTCGAACAGGATGTAAAAAATGACAGCTGTACTGTTCATAGGGAGGTGCAGAAAATGGCAATGTTGAAAATCTGCAGTGAAAATATTGAAAATTCACTAACTTATTAGCATGCGTAGGAAGAGCACAACGCATGTTCGTAAAACAGACGTTTTGAGGTATTTTTTCACCAAATTTTCAACATAGGGTTTTTGGGGGCCTATCTCATGAATTGTAACACTGTCATTTCGAAAATCGGTCCTGAAAGGTGGTTCCTCGCAGTGACAATGAAATCACCTTTCCGGGCTGATTAATAAAATGACAGTGACATAATTCATGAGGTGGGTCCCAAAACCCCCATGTTGAAAATTTGGTGAATAAATTCCCAAAAATGCCTGAGATATGCATCAAAGTTGAAAAAACACTATTTATTCCATTATACAGCTTACCAGCATTTCTCGGTTCACGGTGGCTTTGAAGAGTGCAGGCGTGTTCCCGTCCACTGAAGATCGTCAGCACGGACACGGAGAGGTAAGTATGGCGGGGGGTGGGAGGCAAGGTGAACAGAGGGTGGGTGCAGGTGGGGGGATGGGGGTCAGGAAAGTCAGCGAGGGAAGATTTTTCTCTTGCAGGTTTTTTTTGTTTCCTTAGATGATGCGAGACTTGTGCCACGCTGGGGAGGGCTCCCAGCATGGCAGCTGGAAGGCTGTTTGAGGGGGCAGTGAGGCTGATGGGTGATTGGGCACCCCTGTCAGCCATACGGACTGTTGCTATACTGGGGTGGGCTCCCAGCGTGGCACCTGGTAGTCTATTGGGGGGGGGGAACAGTGGAGCTGACGTGGGATTGGACACGCCTGCAAACTCACTGATTGCATTGGAAAACAGGGTGCCACACCTATGAAAACTCAGATGATGGCACTATGTTTCTTGCACATGCATGCAAGCAAGCATAAAAACACATTATGAACTGGGTACCGAAAATCCATCAACCTGATTGACTGAGCCCTCTTACCCATGATTAAAATCCACAACATAATCAAAGGTAAGAAAATGTGCCAGCCAACGACTCATTTTACCTGTTCCTGATCTGTCCGCCCATAGATTTCTGCACCCAGACAGCGGTCTGAAGTCATAGCCAGTGGCAGCAACTTTTCAGCCCCGCTTGAAAAAAATTACCATCTGCCAGGTGCTCAGAAAAACCAACTCTTGCTGCTATAGCAAGCAATACTTTTTTTTTTATTTTACCCCATCACTCACCATCTCTCTACTTTCACGTAGTATCAGCTTTTGAAAATACAACTAGATTTCCCCATATCCTGCCTAGTGCCAAATGGCAGTTACCAAAAACCTGTTCTTCCACAAAGTCTTCCAATCAAGACTGCATCTCTGAACATAAACAGAGGTGTCTCGATCTCTCAGTCCCTTATCAACTGTTTTTTTCCGCCAAACTACAATGTCACTTACCTAGTGCTTTACCGTCACTCAGTGTGTTATCCCTAACTTCAGCCCTAATTTGGCAACCAAAACCTTGAGAACAATTCCCAAATCCTCACTGCAGCTTTTCAACAAGCTAGAAAAAATATTTAAAATGCAACTAGGTGGGGGGGGGGCAGGAAGACAAAACAACCTGCAGACAGTCATCATCACAGCCGCCTAATGCACAGCACCACCTGTACTAACCTATCTCTGTAAGGAAGTTTATGTCAGGTTAGGATTAGCGTACCGAGCTAGTCGGAACCTCACCCCCTCTGCCCATATGTCAGTGACCAGGAGTATTCTACTTCCCAAACTATCCTATGGCCTTTATGTCTTTTGAAACACCTCCAACCACAACCTCCGCAAATGGGACATAGCATATAACAACCTCTGTCATTTTGCTCTGGATAGCAATCGACTTGTCCACCACTGAACCTTATGCTCGAAGTTAGGATGGCTACCCTCAGCTGGTCAGTGTGACCTCTCCCTTGGAAATGTCATTTATGGTGTTCTAAACAACCACACCCTCTTATCTCTTTTCTTTCACCTGGTGCCATATAGAACTGCCTACCCTCTCAGGTCAGCAGACCTGTACCTGCTCATCACCCCTATGGTTAAAACCAATTTCAGAACAGGCTTTGCAATAATAAATATCCTGAAACTGTGGAACAAGGTCCCCCCTAACATCAGACAATGCAATACTGCTGGCAACTTTCGGAAACAGCTCCAAACCTTCCTTCTACAATTATATCCTTGATCCTGAACCTTGGCCTTCTTACTGTGAACTTACAGTACCGTGTAATGTTATGAATGAGCAACTGTATCCTGCTATGCACCCCTGTCTTGACCTGCCTCCTTGCTTACTGTATGTTTGTAAATCTAGATTATTACTGCTAACCTGGATTGTATTTTAAATGTCATGTATGTACTTCTCCCGGGTCATGCCTGAAACTAGGCAACTGCTTGTCTAGTGTACCTTACCCAGTAAACAAAAGCTAAATAAATAAATATGCACAAAAATAAGAACTTTTTTGTGGTGTACACATTCACATTAACAAAAATGACTAGCAAATATTTTTAAACTGATTTTTAAAATGTTTAATTTATTATAAACAACCCAGTTCCCATCAGTAATAATACACTCCAAAGTGTGATACATCATGGGATAGTGTCACTTCTTGGGTGCATGAGACGCTCAACCTGCGGCCTTTTGCCTCACAATGCACCCAAAGTGTGATATATACCATGTTGTGCATTGTTGTTTAATTATAAAATAGCAACAAAAATCCATAGGCTTTTATTGGTCAGTGCTAACCTTCAACAGTGATGTTATCCCAGCACAACACCACAAGTATTCAAAAAGTAACAAAAAATTTATTTTAGAAATGTATTTTTTTACAAGCAAGTCATTTTATAATTGCAGCAATGGACTCCAGGGTATGTATCCTGAGAATAACACTACTTCTTGGGTGTTGGGTACACTTGGCCTCTGGCCTCATACCCAACCACCTAATATGTAACATTATCTCAACATGATACACACCCTGTCATGTATTATTGCTTAATTTTATAATTGGTCACATTCTGTAGAGACTGTTGATGTAACTGGTTGTTCGATTCTGATTTCTTTTTTTCTTTTTAAAAATAAAAAATAGACTTCCCCCTACTGATGTTAATAAAGACACACACACGTTTGTTTGCATTCCTTGATCAACTTCCACTGCATCTCTCCTGGTTGGAAATACCTCCACACAGTCTAGGCACTCATGATGCTGTGGAAGGACAGGGGACTTGCATCATGAACAGCTGCACTGTTTGGAGGCGTTTGTATTGTTTGGGAAGTATGCAATTAGAGTTGATCAAGATAGGATTTAAAACAAAGCAAGGCTGGGTATAATTACACCATTATCATACATTTCAGTTCTACTAAGGAAGGAAGCAAATAAAACAAACAGCAACGTCAATGAATTTTGGAGAAGGTAAGCAATCATAAAACGTGGTTTTTCAACTAGAAATAAATATGATGCAAAAAGAGCTGACAGTGTCCCTTTAATGCCATTGGCCCTGTTCCCACTGGTGTTAACGTTCCTGTAAAAACAATTGCTGACTTTGGACCATATCTACAAAATAATTTTCCAGTAGACACAAATGGTGAAAGTGTTTTGTGGATATGGTCCACAGTAGTAGAACTACACAATTAGACATCACAAAAGTGTTAGTGGCTCAGTAGGTAGCACACTTGCCTCTTAGGCCAGGAGATCAGAGGCCGGGAGATCAGAGGGCTGTGGGTTCAGTTCCCACATCTGGCACTTGGGTTAATATCTCAATACTGACACTGCAGTGCAGCATGGGGGAAGGGTCCTGCACTTCTGAGGTGCTGTCTTTCAGATGAGACGTTAAACCAAGATCCCATCTACCTGGAATGGTGGTAGTTCAGGTGGATGCTAAAGAGCCCATGGCACTTATCGAAAAGAGTAGGGGAACGTCCCCAGTGTTGTGGCCAAATTTCCCCCATTCACTGGAACTACCACAAATAGCTTAATCTCACTAGGCATTCATCTGCGGGGGAGGGGGGTGCAGCTGAAGAAAGTGGAGTGCTAGCGGCACACTCGAGCAGACTTGATAGACCATGTGGCCTATATCTGCTGGCAAGTAGTAAGTAATTCATCAAATCCTATTCTTTAAAATTGTCATTTTTTATTCACAGCATTTACCAACTACCACCTGAGTTCTCATCATCTTCAACATCAATCACTCGATCAGGATCAACAGTTGGTATTCATTTATAGGGATATGAAAATACTGCTTTATTAACGTTAATGAATGTTAACATCTGTACATTTTCTGGCAGCAGTCTACTTCTGGTGTCTGTCACAATACTGCCAGATGTACTGAACATGCATTTGGAAGAGACACTTGCTGAAGGACAATCAGTAAGCATTAATCACTGCCAGAGGAGGGCTCTGCCAGTGAATTAATGCCCTCTGGAAAGGTTGGTGCTCAAGGCACAGCCCAAGGGGTCCAACCACCCAGCGGGCATTAATCCCCAGCGGAGCCTGATGCTAAAGGTGATTAATGCGCTTGTAACATAGGCTCGTCACGGCGACGACGAGCCTATGTTACCGGCATCACCTCCGGCGAGCAGCATTGTCATGCGGGAGCCCTACGGACAGAGGACACGGGAGACAGATCTGCAGCGCAGGCTATTTATTTCACTTGCAGGACATAGGTGAACAAGTAACATCGCTCGGTGGAGCACTGGTCAATGATTGCGGTGCTCGGGTGGCAGTTGTTGACATCGCTGCGGTGGCCTCAGTGCTGGGACTCGGGGCAGCTGACGCAGAGGACAGCAGGGCTTGGTGGCTCTGTAGTGCCGCCGGTGGGGGCTCGCGCTGGCGATGGAGCAGGCGGCTACCCTCTGGTGCCTCCATGGCCACAGCTGGTACTGACCGAGCGGGCATTACCTGTGGGTTAATACCCATTCAGTTTCAGTCAGCTGTGCCACTTCATCGAATCCGGAGGCTCCATTCCGGCGGTCTGCAGTGAGCCGTGTTACAAATATATTTAAAGGCTTCATTGTACAGTTTGGGCAGTATTAACTTTTTTTTTTATCTCCAGTATTCAAAAGGACATGCATCAATAGGAATAAGTAGCTCTTAAGGGTAACTGTCTACCATGATGGAAAGAGAACGTTCAGAAGAATCAATGCAACTTGGTATGACAGAGATTTGGGAAAGGCTTTGCCACAGATTAGCTTGCTACTAGGAGAGAAACTGGCAGACGAGGAAGGACTACTGCTCACATTTGGTGACTTTTGCTGTCCTATATCTGTTCATGAAGATGGGCCTGCACACTGTGGCGATGAAAAGCTATTGTTTGTGTCTGTGTTTGAGTCCTGTGGCCGCTGCAATTCATCTAAAAACAGAAATTTGAACTGCTCTACAGTATCTCTTTTTGGAAGAGGTATTGCCTTGAACCAGGCATCTAACAGAGTTGCAAGTATATAGTGTTCTGATTTGGTTGTTGCAACTAATGTGTCATCATTTTGGAAGTGCTCAATCTCTTTGCAGGATTTCCATGATACTGCCAACATCATCAGCCCTGTCTCTAGGAGGCAGTATAGTGTAGTGGTTAAGGGCACTGAGCTACAAACCTGGAGACCTGGTTTTGAAACCCATCAGCCCCCATTTGCATACTGTGTGACCCTGAGCAAGACACTTAACTAACTTGTACTCCCAGGTTGCACCTGGAAACAAGCTCCAGCTCAGTGTACTTTTTCTGGTTAAACAATTTCACCTTTCGCTCTTTCTATCTGCGGAGACTGAACACTCAGATGATGTGTAATCAGCATTATAAGTGGGATAACCTGACTCAGAATATCACATTCTGCAAATATGTTGCTGTCTCGAAAGGAGCTAGGATGCAGCACACTGTCTCCATAAACTTCCACTGCAGCACAGAAAGCATAATGTCATCACCACTAATGTCATTTTAGCAATATTCATGTGCAACTTGATTTTGTTCTAAGATGTGCTGCAGCACATAAAGGGTTGAACTCTACCAAGTGGAAACATTTGGAATCAGCTTTTGGCATGTCAGATTGTGTCTCTTTTGCAGTTCGGCTAATATCTGTACAGCCTTGCTTGAATGAGAAAAGTAAGTAACAATTTTTTTAGCAAACAGTATGTGTGCCAGAACCAGTGACACCACTCCACCCACCCAGCCTATTGCCAACCCCCCTTGATCCTGATGCTGCCATCAGACTTTCAACTGGTGGCAGCCAAGAGCAGGGGAAGCCCACCTCCCATCCCAACAGAGGAGAACTTGGCTGATGGCTGCTCAATCCTGCTCTCACCCTCCCCCCCGGTGACCCCTGGTGGCCCAAGTTCATTCCCGATCCTAGGTCGCTAGCGTGGGAGAGGTAAGGTGCTTATGTGCCTCAGTCCTCTGTACCATCGGACCAGCATTCTTGCAAGATATTTAAAGCTGTATGACTTTGTCCAAACCTCTTTATATGCAGCAGCACCATCTTTTGGGTGGTTGGTTTTCAAAGCAGCACAAGAAAAACTGACTCAATGAGCAGTAAGGGACATGTGTAATCTATATTTTGACTGCTGGTCCACATACTGTATCTGACATGACACGAATAACCCCTCCCTCTGCATTTTTAAGTGCAAGCATCAGTGTTGCTTTTTTTTTTTTGCGTATTCTGTTTTTTTTTTATCATGAAAAATGTTATTGCACATTCTTTTTTATTCCTGCCTTTCCGCATCCAGCTGCCCACTCCTTCGGGCGGCCAGCCTTAGTCCGCCACTGCCTCTCCCATTCTGCCATCCTGCTGCTACATCGCCCGGCTGGCCTGGATGTATCCCTTTGCTGGGGGGCTCCTGCCCACTGGGGGTCATTGGGAGGGGCCGGGTGCACCTTGGCACTCCTTGCTACTTGCAGGTGAGGTGCACAGCTTGGGGGCTTCCTGTGGCTTCATAGCGCAGTGAGGTAGAGCGGCGTTAGCTGATCGTGTGGAAGCCATTTTCCATGTTTTCCTACCCCCTTCTACTGCACTGCTCTTGTAGTGCTCCCATCTCCACCAGGGGCTGCTACAGAATGAGGTAACCCCAACAACCCACCCTAGAAGAGGATAGCAGTCCTCCGGATGCTCAATCCTCTCCTTCCTCTGCCGACCCCTGGCATCCCAAGTCCGTTCCCGAACCCATGTACTGTTGCTTTTAATGCCCAATAAATGTTTGGTATTTCAACATAGGCAAAATACCTTTGATGAGAAACATTGCAACAAGGCTCTGCAAGTTTCAGGATCTCTGTAAAATCCTCATGATCTACTAAAGAGTATGGGAGAAAAGCTCCAGCTAACATATCTCCAGTTTTACGATTAAGATGAAGACTCTTTGGATAAAAATATTTTTTCTCCCAAATGTCTGAGACAATGTTAGCTGCATACAACATGTCCCTGCTAGTTTAGACACTGCTTCATTTACCACATGGACACTGGTGTGATAAACTTAACATTCAGTGCCATCACTGCATGTGCAACTGGTGCTAATGGTGTTGGTGGTGTTAGTGGTAATTTTGGTCCTAGAGCTGGCAGTGGTTGTGTCTGTATCAAGTTCACTAGCCATTTCTACATGATCCCTCTCATTAGTGACCTGGGAAGTGGAAGACAGGATTTTTGACTGATCAAGCAATACTAACTGTGTTTTCAGATGACAGTTGAGAGCTGTAATGCTGAGACATTTAATAACTTTACCACGGTTTACACTTTGTTTATATAGGGTGCAAATTGACCTGCATGAATTAATTTTACTGATAGAAAAATAGCTCTGCACTGCAGAAGTTACACTGTTTGTTAGAGTGCAAAGAAGACAACTGAAATCTGTACAGGTTTTTCCACCTATGTGAACAGAACCCAGGCCACCCATACTTTTATACCCATGCTGTTAGAAGAGGGCACACTGAGGGGTTTCTCAGTTTGATCCAACACAGAAGTGGTGGATTCCCTGGATTTGTCCTCATTGCCACCATTTGTACATTTGTTTGCAATTGCACTGCCTGATTCTTCGCCATCTGACTTGCTCATTTGGCTTGGTTGAGGCGTTGATAATTCGTCACTAGTCACTAAAGCGTCAGACTCTGATAAAAAGCTACTTCTTAGAGTCATTGTCAACTACATTACTGCTGCCGCTAGTCACAGGGATTTTAACAGCATACCTTATGATGCCTCTCCATGTGACAGCAGCAGCCGCACAAGTTTTCTTAAAATGTCCTCCTGTGTATCGGTTCATTATGGCTCTTTTGGTATTTGTATTTTTATCACCCAAAACATTTTGTTCACTTCTGCTAATACCAGGATTACCATTAACACCTGAACCAGCAGCACCGGAGCCAGATTCTTCATCTATTTTGTCAGCCATACCAGTACCAGTGATCGTAAGTGTGTACACAACTCCTGTGTTAGAAAACGGCATGGATCACCTCAACTTACAGATTTGGTTTTGGCTTTATGACACTGTGATGCAGTGGAAGCTAACTGAAATGCAACAATCAAGCTGGATCCCAGGTTCAAGGCTTACAAAATGGGTTAGAGAAGCTGAAATGATATCAAGAATTTGAATTCTCAAATCTCAATAAGAAATGTTATTTCAAGACTAAAATTGTCTTTTACAGTATATTACCATGCCTCTATAGTTGGGGTTGAGTAGCCTGTTTAATGTTAAACCTCAAAGTTTGTACTTTAATAACTTTGCAACCGTTCAACAGATTTGCACAAATTTGGAATGCGCTGTCCTGTGGGGTAGATCTCTTGATGTGGTAAGTTTCGTTCCAATTGGATGTGTGGATTCTGAGATCCAGATAGTGTCAAAAAGTTAAAAGTCACTATTTTTTGCAGTTTTTCCCTCATTACCTTGTGTCTAGATGGTGTGCAATATTGGTGTGATTTTTTTAAGGTAGAAAGAAATTGGGTAACAAAAACTGCCAGTGTTTGTTTGGTGAAATAAATATTTACCTGTTGCAAAGTTATTCCGTTTTTAAGTTCCCATTATTTCCTATGGGGAGTTCATTTTTCAAGATAGAGGTAAAACATTTGACAAAGGAATTGATCTCGTGATAGAGGATTCAATCTCATAAGATAATTTTCATTCTTGTGACAGAAAATTCCTTTTTTGTGAGCAGTCATCTTGTTTTCTGTTTTTACAAAAAAACAAATTTGAAAACCTACAAAAATGACATCCTTGAAAGAGAATAACATACTTATCTGGCTGATTAGGACCCCCTTAGTTGTAATTTGCACTTCACAGTTGCAGACACATCCTGGAAATGTGTTTTTTGTTTACTTTTATGAATCTTTTTTCTTGACCGTGTTATATGAAAAAAAAATCCTTTTTCATATCACGAGTCATGGAAAAGGATCCTTTATTGTGAATTTTTATTGCCATCCCCCATTCTGTAATGTATTTCCCTGGTGTCTAGTGGTACCCCCCACCCTCCGATCACTGTCCCCACATTTGTTTTAATTTCCCTGGTGTCACCCTCCCACCCTCCGATTGCTGTCCTCACATTTGTTTTAATTTCCCTGGTGTCTAGTGGCACCCCCATCCTCATTACCCATGACTATTATTTTTTTATTCATTTTTCCCCTATTTTATACACCCCCAGTTTGGTGTTTGCTGGCAGTCCGCAGCATCTGTTTTTTATCCCTGGTGTCTAGTGGTATCCTCCACCCTACAATGCCCATTTATTTTGTCATTGGTGGTTAGTGGCATCCCTCCACACTCCCATGTCCTTTACATGCTGAAAATAAGAAAACTGTCCCTCAATATCTTTTTTTACATAACCTGTAAAACAAAATTCCATCACCGATCACACCCGCACCCCCCACCTGACCTCCCGCTGTGCATCCACCTCCCCACACCCCCCTTGTCAACCCCACCCACCATCACTCACCTGAAGAGGTCCCAGGTTTGAGGTCCACTGTCCTGATTAAAGACACATCTTGCTGCTGGAACCGATGACTGCAATATGAGAAACTAATGTAAATGTGGTTCAGTGTATTTCAATTGGGGTTTCAACTTTTATGCATAACTCAGCTGTTTTTTGAGATTTTGACCCCAAATTTTCAACATGCCTATTTGGGGACCCCACCTAATGAACAATATGACTTATTATGCAACTCCTGCCCAAAAGGTGATTTTGTCGTCACTTGGCAAATTCACTTTTGGGCAGGATTTGCATAATGACAGTCATATTATCCATGAGGTGGGGTTCCCAAAAGGACATGTTAAAAATTTGGGGTTTAAAATGTCAAAAAATGGCTGAGTTATGACCATGCATTGTAATTTCACTATGCACACTTGTCACTTTGTAAATTTAAAATATTTTGAAACCAAATTTTCAAAGCTGACTTATTATTACCCCACCAAATGTATGCCACAGCTGTCATTTTTCAAATCCTGGCTGAAATGTGTTTTTGCACCTGTGACATGGAATGGAGTTACAGTTGCACAGAATTACATTTCAGTAGGGGGTTTGAATATGTTCACTACTGGGTACATCAGGCGAGTAATAACATGGCTATGCTGACAATTTCAGCACTGTTGTCCTGTAAATGGAAGTGCAGGACCCAGAGGGCCCTGCACTTTCACAGCTACATACATATACACATCTATGGAGGAATGAGAGCGCAGGGCCCTCCCACATGCAAATTAGAATATGTTTATACTATTTCAAAAAGGAAGGAAATGAACTGCAAAAAACTTTGTGACTGAATCAGTTAGGGTTAAAATGACAACAGTAGGGAAATGTGGTGTTAGGGTTTCCAATCCTAACACCCCACCCCCACCCTGCACAGACCAAGAGGCTTTGGGGGTGGCATTGGGGTCGTCAGCCCTAATTCTCACCGCATTATCCTATATTGTACCCACCCAGCTTATTTTCTAATTGAATGGGGTGAGCATTAGGGTAGATGACACCAATGCCTCCCCGGCACCTCTTGGTCTGTGCAGGGTGATGGTAGGGTGTTAGGGTTGGAAACCTTAATGCCACATTTCCCTACTTTTGTCAATTTAACCCTAATTGATGCATTAACAAAGTTTTTTTTGCAATTTATTTATATTATATTTCAATATTTATTTAATTCTATACCTATCTGTCTGTCTGTCTGCTTGTCTGTCTGTCTGTCTACCTGTCTGTCTGTCTGTCTGTCTGTCTGTCCGTCTGTCCGTCCATCCATCCATCCATCCATCCATCCATCCATCCATCCATCCATCCATCTATCTATATATCTGTCTGTCTGTCTGTCTGTCTGTCTGTCTGTCTATCTATCTATCTATCTATCTATCTATCTATCTATCTATTTATCTATTTATCTATCTATCATTGCTGCTAGGTAGTGTAGCTATAGTTAGGATTGCCTGGCCACTTCTATGTTAAACCAAAACTTTTATACTTTAATCACTTTGCAGCCATACCACAGATTGGCCTGAAGTTCTGCATGCACAGTCCAGAACTATAGATCTCTGGATCTGACCAGTTGTGTTCTAGTTGGTGTGCAGACAGTGTGGTTGCAGAACTGGGGAGCACAAAAAAAGTGTAAAAATTCACTTTTTGGGCTATTTCTTTGCTCGGGGCTACAGCCCAAATGGTTTGTCTGTCTGTTCTGAAATTGTCAGAGAATATGCAGTCTGTGTCACTGATGAGCCTTTTGAAGATGTAGTGAAACAATATTAATCCATTCAAAATTTATTCACATTTAAAGTTTCCCATTATAGTCAATGGGAAAAAATATATGTACTATGTAAAAGCACCCTGTACTTTCATGAAAGCACCTTTTACTGTTGCAAATGCCTTCAGTAGTGTCATGCCGCTGCCATCTTGTTTTCAGTCAGTGGAGGACAAAAAACATTGTAATTCAAAATGTACTGCCCCTAGGTAAACACTAACGCTTGTGTTTACCTAATTGGGGCCCGAGGAACACAATGCTGGCATCAGTTTTTAAAAATAAGCCCTAGAAATATGTTTTCCAACATCCCCCCCCCCACAGTGCCACAAATTGCGAAAGAACGGTGCAACACTTTCACAAAATTTACAAAACTTTGATGTCACTCTTTCACATATCGTGTGAAACGTTCGCAATTTGTGACAGTACTGCCCCAAAATAAATCATGTCTTTGTCACCTCACTACAACCAAACGGTTAGGGCTTTTGGGTTGCAATTTGCAGGGTGGCAAGCTCTTGCCCCACAGATGTGCCTTTTGCTGGTTTGGTGAAAAGATTTACCCTGGTTCTATAGTTACAGTGTTCCAAAGTTCGGAAATTTCCAATAGAATAACATTGCATCGCCCGTGGTACCTTTCGGTGCCCGTATCTCGAAAATGATTTGAGAAATGGATTTTTCACTCCCCGCAGCTTAGTCCACCTTTAGCATGCATGAAGGTTTTCAAGTCGTGATTACAATTGCAGTGGAATTGTTTTCATACAGTAGTTGCTATGGTTACTGAGATATTGCCAAATTAGTGTTACAAGGATTCCTTTTTATGACCCTAGTGCTGTGATATGTCTCTGAACTTACATGTAAGTGGGTGGGCCTGCGCTCCCACATATGCATACCATTATGCAAAAATGGGCAGTGAGAAGGGAGCGCAGGGCTCTCCACAACCACATACCAGTTATCAGGTACATTACACTTTCTCAAAAAGAAAGGAAATTCATTGCAAGAAACTCCATTAATGTATCAATTAGGGTTGATAATACAGCAACAAAAGTTTGAAAATTCGATGTTAGGGTTCCCACCCCTACTATCCTACCCCCATCACACACCAACAGGCGTCAGGGTGTGCCATGGGGTCATCAGGCCTAACTCTCACCCCATTGTCCTATATTGTAGCATGTCAGCTTGTTTACACATGGAATGGGAGGAGAGTTAGGCCTGATGACCCCATGGAACACCCCAATGATTGTTGCTGTGTGATGGGGGTGGGGTGGGGTGGTAGGAGTGGGAAACCTAACATGAAATTTGCAAACTTTTGTTGCTGTATTAGCAACCTTAACTAATGCATTAAGGGAGTTTTTTTTTGCAATAAAATAAATAAAGAAAACATGTAAAAATGAATGTAATACAAAAAAAACCCACCAGAACTGAGCTAAATGGGACCTGTTTAGCTACATTCTGATATTTTATTTTAATTGTGGCCAGAAACAACTTTTGTGGACACCCAAAATCCTGGGTGCCGAGGTTAGTGAGAGGACCACTTCTGCCATGTTTTCGGTATGAGAACAGTGGGATGTTCTTGACTTCTGCAGCTGCAGCTGGAACTCGTGCTGCTGGCTGCAGTGTCATCTGTGAGCTGCTGTTTCCCTGGTGTGTAGTAGCACCTCCTGGAGTGCTCTGAGAAAATGTATGCCCCTGTATGTGAACATACAGAAGCTCCTCTTTTCCCTGATGTCTAGTGGCAACCCCACCGTCCTTCCCCATGTTTCCTTTTGTGCATTAATCATTGGTGTTAGTGGTAACCCCTAGTTTCCCTTATCTTTCTGGTGTGTCTAGTGGCATCCCACACCCTCATGTATATATCCCTGGTGTCTAGTAGCACCTCCCCACCCTGTGATCACTGTCCCCATTATTTTTATAAATGTGTATATAATCCGACACCAGGATGACCACTCTCTGGTTTCAGATGGCCCCCAGACCCTTGTTTTTTTATATTGCTGACATCGGGGAGGCTCAATCCCCATGTCAGCATTACAAGCCTCCCCCAGCAGTGTGGGACATTGTGGAGCCCACTCCCAGTGTCCTGAAATATTTATTAAGTTTTCACCTGTAAAGAAGAAAACCATCCCCAACATCTTTTTTTAACTGAAAAGAAAGAAAATGGTCCCTTGTTATTGCCACTGCCCCCTCCTCCATCCCAATCCTCCCACTGAGCACCCACTACCCCATACCCCCCTTACCCTATACTTACCTCCAGAGGTCATAGTCTATCATCTTTTGTGGACCGGGACACATCTGCACTCTTCAAAGCCGAACTGCAACTGAGGAATTAGTGCAATTTAATGCATTTCAATGGCATTTTGAATTTATGTTCATAACTTTGCCATTTGTAATTATTTTTTCACCAAATTTTCAACATGGGCATTTTGGTACCCCACCTCACGAATAATGCCACTGTTGTTTCGTTAATTGGGCCCGGAATGTGATTTTGTGGTTGCTGTGTGAAATTACCTTTTGGGACTGAGTAACGAAATTTCACCCAAGTGTTCATGAAGTAAGGTCCCAAAAGCCCATGTTGAAGATTTGGTGAAAAAATTCCTAAAAAGGGTTGAGTTATGAGAGTTCATTGAAATTTTTCTACACACGCATGTAACTTTGGCAATTTTCAATATTTTGAGTCCAAATGTTCAACATAGCAATTTTTCACACCACCTCATGAACAGTACAGCTGTCATTTTTCACATCCTGCACAAAACATGTTTTCACACCTGTGGTGTGAAAGGGTGCTTTGGCACAGATTTGAACATTTTCACCTATAGGGTTCATGAGGTGGGGTCATAAGAAGACTATGTTGAAAATTTGGGGTCAAAATATGAAAAAAATACCAGTTATGACCATTCATTGCAATTTCGGTATGCCTGTTTGTTACTTCAGAAATTTTAAATATTTTGACCCTAGATTTTCAACATAGCATTCTTATTGTCCCACTTCATATATGTCACAGCTGTCATTTTTCAAATCCTGCCCAAAATGTGTTTTCACACCTGTGGTGTGGAAGGGCATTGCAGTTGTGCAGAATTACATTTTGGTGTGTATTCGAACATTTTCTGTGCCAGGGAACAGGAGGTGGAGTAATAAGAAATGGCTATGCTGGAAATTTGGTCACTGTTGTCCTATGAATGGAATCACATTGTCTGGAGGGCCCTGTGCTTCCAATGCTACATACATATACACATCTATGGAGGGATGGGAGTTCAGGGCCCTCCATAGGCAAATAAGGATCTGATTATACTACCTGAAAAAGTAAGGAAACTCATTGCAAAATCTTCATTAATGCATCAGCTAGGGTTGTTACTAAAGTGACAAAAGCAGGAAAATGTGGTGTTAGGGTTTCCAACCCTAACACCCCACCCCCACCCTGCAGACACTGACAGGCATCAGGGGTGTGCCTTGAGGTCGTCAGTCCTAACGTTCACTCAATTCTCCTATACTGTACCCATCTCAGCATATTTACTTATGGAATGGGGTGAGTGTTAGGCTGACAACTCAATGCACACCTCCCAACGCCTGTCAGCATCTGTGGGGTGTTGGGGTTGGAAACCTAACATCACATTTCCCTGCTTTTGTTGCTTTAGTAACAACCCTAACTGATGCATTAACAAAGTTTTTTGCAATGAAATATATATATATATACACACACACACATATATATTTACATAAATACAGAATCACACATACCCCCATAAAGCAAAGCATCATGAGCTGGATATGCAAATCACCGCAAATTATTATGCAGGTTCAACTTTAAGCCAGAAATGCATGATATTGTAGGCCTCTCACACAGTCTGCAAAGGGTTCCCACAGAAGACACAGACATGTGTTTCATCCTACCAGGACTCATCAGTGTGCCTTGTCTGTATGACACCCCAGTAGAATGAACCAGCTACCCTAAGCAGGCCTATCTGGGTTGGGCTGTGGTAAGCCCAATAAAAGCAAAAAAAAAACAAGCTAAAACACAAAGAACCTTAGTGCGCAAGCACTGAGGCAAAGGTTACCCCAAAGGGTAAAGGCCAGGAAGCCAAGTTTCAAAGAAATACAAAATCACACATACCCCCATAATGCAAAGCATCATGGGCTGTATATGCAAATCACCACAACATATTATGCTGGTTCATCTGTAAGCCAATAATGCATATATATGTTTATTGTGTAACATACCATGTGCTGAGTGCTGGGTGGCACACAGTCACACATTGGGTAGTAGTGGGAACAGTGCAGTCAAAAGGATGAAGCAAAGTAGAACAGATGGCCAGTATAGTGGTATACATCATGTAGGTGTCACAGATATTCTCTCCTCCCCAAGTCCCGTCACCCAAAATATTTCTGGGATTTATTTATCTCCCGCAGTCACCCACAATATTTCTGGAATTTATATATCTCACCTGTTACCCAAAATATTTCTAGCACTAATTTATCTCCCCTATCACCCACAGTATTTCTGGGATTTATCTCCCTTATCGCCCACAGTATTTCTGGGATGTATCTCCCCTATCACCCACAATATTTCTTGGATTTATTTATCTCCCCTGTCACCCAAAATAATTCTGGGATTTATTTATCTCCCCTATCACCTAGAATATTTCTGGGATTTATTTATCTCCCCTGTCACCTACAGTATTTCTGGGATTTATTTATCGCCCCTGTCATCCAAAATATTTCTGGGATTTATCTCCCCTGTCACCCATAATATTTCTGGAATTTACTTATCTCACCTGTCACCCAAAATAGTTCTGGGATTTATTTAACTCCCCTGTCACCCACAATATTTCCGGAATTTATCTATCTCACCTGTCACCCAAAATATTTCTGGGATTAATTTATCTCCTCTGTCACCCACAATATTTCTGGGATTTATTTACCCCCGTCACCCACAATATTTCTGGGATTTATCTCCCTGTCATCCAAAATAATTCTGGGATTTATTTACCTCCCCTGTCACCCACAATATTTCTGGGATTTATTTATCTTCCCTGTCACCCAAAATAGTTTTGGGATTTATCTCCCCTGCCACCAACAATATTTCTGGAATTTACTTATCTCCCCTGTCACCCAAAACATTTCTGGGATTTACTTATCTCCCCTGTTGCCCAAAATATTTCTAGGATTTATTTATTTCCCTGTCACCCACAATATTTCTGGGATTTATTTAGCTCCCCTATCACCCACAATATTTCTTGGATTTATTTATCTCCCCTGTCACCCACAATATTTCTGGGATTTATTTATCTCCCCTGTCACCTAAAATAGTTCTGGAATTTATCTCCCTTGTCGCCCACAATATTTCTGTAATTTACTTACCTCACCTGTCACCCAAAATAGTTCTGGGATTTATTTATCCCCCGTCACCCACAATATTTCTGGAATTTATCTATCTCACCTGTCACCCAAAATATTTCTGGGATTCATTTGTCTCCCTATCACCCACAATATTTCTGGGATTTATTTATCTCACCTGTTACCCAAAATATTTCTAGGATTAATTTAAACTCCCCTATCACCCACAGTATTTCTGGGATTTATTTCCCCTGTCAACCAAAATATTTATGGGATTTATTTTTGCAGTTACTGCTGTTTATGGCCCCCTGCAGCACCAGTCAGCCCCCATCTGCTTGGCCACCCCAGCCCCGTCACCCTGGCATCTTCCAGGACTTACCTTCACCTGCAGAGTTCCCCCAGAGCTTGAACTCCACTGGCAGGGGTGGTGGAGGCCCCCTTCATTCTTTGTTGCAGAACAGATCTGGTATGTTTGGAGGCAGCACCTGACTAGCCAGTTACAGGGTCTGTGGGTGGCTGGTATTACCCTGCTGGCCAGGATCTTTTTCCACTTTATGTCCCATTCTCTAGAACATCAACTGCAAGTGTGCACAAGCATACACTCATGCTAGCATGGGCAGCATGGCACCAACTGACATCCTCCCTTCCCATGAGCTACTACTGACTGCACTGCCACCTCTGGTCACCCAGATGGCAGTATAGCAGCAGAGCTAACTGCCTTCCAACCGTGGAGAAGAAGGATGGCATCCCTTGGGATACTTGATCTGTCTCCACCCAGCTGATCCCCAATGACCAAGCTTGTTCCTGAACTTGGGTTCCTGGCATCACAAGCTGTAACACTACAACTGCATTGATGGGCTATCCAGTTCTGGAATTTATTTATCTCCCCTGTTACCCAAAATACTTCTGGGATCTATTTATCTCCTCTGTCACTCAAAATATTTCTGGGATTCATTTATCTCTGCTGTCACCCAAAATATTTCTGGAATTTACTTCATGATACCACACAGTGATGACTTCTGGGAGGCACACAGTCACACACTGAGTACAGGGCAATGAAAGGGAACACAGCAGGAATGATGGCCAGTACGCCATGCAGACGTCACATATATTTTAAAATCAATAAAGGATTTTCTTTCCTCCCCATGTTCCATCACCCAAAATATTTCTGGGATTTATTGAAAGATACCACACAAATAATTGCTGGGCAGCACACGGTCACACACTGGGCATAGTGCAGTCAAAGAAAGCACAGCAGAAATAACAATCAGTTTGCTACGTAGGAGGTACAGATAGCTTTAAAAGAATAAATTAAGTTTCTCCCCAATTCCCATTGTCAGTCACCCCAAATATTTCTGGGACAGGAAACAATAACCCTTTGAGGCAGTCCCCTGCCCTCAGTTTAAGCTGCATCTCCCACCAGTCCCTTCCCAAATCCATATCCCTGCCTTGCTTTTGTTGCAGTTGAAAATAAAAGAAAGATTTTTCTTTGGCAGTTAGCCAAGGCACTAGCCACTAGCAGTGAGTGACCTCACCCACCCCCACCTCACTTATGCTGCTGCCTGGATGCTTGTCTGTCCTACCAGTTCCTTAGATGCTATCTCCCCACCTTTATTAAGTTCTTTTCAGCTGTTCCTCCCCCAAAACAAAATATTTCTTTCTTACGCAATTCTGTAGCACTACTAGTGCCTGCCTCTCTCCAGTATTACTGAGTTTTTTTTTTCAGTTTGACACCATCAGCCACAAAGAGATGAGATAAAAGAAAAGACCTCTGATCTGCTACTAGCTCTGTACTGTGTGCTGTCTATTTCCATCTGCACCACCAGTTTTTGGACGTTGAGTCACATGACTTTAGCACAGCATATCTTGTACAAGTCATGTGAATTTATACCCAGGGCTATAGTAGAAGATGTGCCTTACCCACCCAGCAGCAGCAGTGAGTCCCTCACCTGAGTCCCTCCTACTGTCCCACCAGAGAGTCTGCCTGGCCCCAAGTTTAGCACCAACTGCCCAGTACGTGAGTTCCTCCCACAACAGTAGCATGGTATTCAAAGTTCCGATTCCCTTAGTTCCTTCATCCCTCTCTTCCCGTTCCCAGTTCAAGCCAATTCTGCCAGGCTCGCCCAGTCTCCCTCCCTCAACCCAACAGCAGCACTTGTTCCTTGCTTCCCATTCCCATCTCCCCAGTTCAGCTGCTGCAAAATCTTCTGCTGTGGTACTAGTCCCTCCTGCAAGTTCAGCAAAGCAAGCAGTCTGACCCCTCCCAATTATTTCTCAGGCAGGCACCACTACCTCTTTGCTTCTACTTTAGTTGCCCCCCCCCAACCATGGCTCACTGTCGATGTTCCATGGTCATATTCACCCTGCATCTCTGATGATGAGGAGAAGCGCCATGAAGGCTGGACCATATCAGGCTCGGGATTGGACTAGTGAATGACGTTCAGTTAAAGGTATTGCTGCCTGAGGTGAGCTTAAACAGGCTTTAATGAAGAATGGTTGAACTGTCCTGTGACAACTCTAGTGTTCGAGTTCTAAATTAGAACTCGAACACTAGAGCTCAAGCACAGTTCAAAACTTTTCAGAACTAGTTCTAACAAGTTTTTCTTAAAATCAAAATATGGCATATTGCACAAATGTTAGGTCCTTCTAATTCAAGAAGAAAACTCCACTCTTGGATCCTTCACATGCATTTTCTGAATTAACCAGTTTTCTCCCCTATGTATGGAGTTGAGGAAAAGGTGAAAATGTCCCAGCTCACTGACAAAAGGATTCCAAAAAAAAAAAAATGAAATGTGGACTGGCTGTTGACTCACAGTCATTTAAATGTGAAGGGCAAAGCTAAACATAAACAGGTAATAGAAAGACAGTGTGCCTGGCCAGGATTTGTTAACCTTGAAGATGGTGTGGAACTTTTTCTTTTCATTGTACATATATATAATAACTTTCTGGATCATGCTGGCATCTCTTGGAGGAATACTTGCGTTTAGCCAAATTATTTGTAAAACCCTGGTTCTAAGAGACAGATCCCCACCCTGGGATAAGGGGAACTCAGTCCTATAAATGTGATTTGCACATGCTTAAAATGGTGGATATAGCAGACAAGAGGTATGCCATTGTTACAGCTAAGCCCCGATGATAAAGCAAGAAGAGTGAAACCATGGTAGCGAAGTCAGTTTTACTGAGGTGTGTTATATGGCAGTAGCTATTTTAAATCGAGCTGGGCTGCATCGGCATGTGTTCTATGGTGACTCAATGTGTGCTAGTGCTGCAGGTGTTTTACATTGACTGCTGCTGAGTAAGGTGCTAGTTGATATGCTCAGTGGTCAGCAGTGGCTTACCGACTTGAAGATGCCGCAGCTGCTTCGAAGAATGGAGGTTGACGGGTCCAGCAAAAAGTACCAGGACAGTTCTGAGAGAGTGAGGACATCACTGAACAGTATGAGGTATGGAGCCTGAAGGACTATTTGATGGATATTGTGTTGAAAATAAAGCTGCATGTGTAATGCCCATGTTGGGGAGTTCTGTGTACAGTAACTGATTGCAGAATGTGTGCATTACGCTGAGTGTTTGTGGTGGTATGGTAGGAAAACAGCTGCTACTATTCTATCTGGCTGTCTAGAATTCTCACTAATAAAGGGCACTGAAGCATTACCTTGTCTGTTCACTGGTACTCCACTGTATGTGCAGCATGGAGTTAGTTATATTAATTTCAGGGGGGTGTGGGGGCATATCCCCCCAAATTAAATATGTTGTGTGTTCCTGTCATGGTAGCTGCTAACATTGTTTCTATTGTCGGGGAACTGTGTCAGCAGTGTAGTTGGTGTCAGGAGTTGATGTCACTGTTCATGATGTCAGTGGTGTTGTTGTCAAACCAGCATCATAGAACCCAGACAAGATGTCGGTTTGTCATTTAAAAGAAAAAAAATCATCTAGCCTGTTTAATTGTTTACATAGAAACACATTTGAAAGACATTAGAATAAACAAATGTAGGACTTTACCCAGTAGCATTATTTCACCAGAATCATAAGGAGTTGCAAAACTCCATTTCAGTACAAACATAGGAGTTGTGAAGTTCCAAATTTTTTATAATAAAATGTTAGGAAAACCTTATTTTAGGGTTACAGTTGCTATTATAGGGGTTGCAAAGAAATGATAGGGGCCTTGACCGCATCCCTTGGCTACTACTAAATGTTGCCCCTGACTTTACCTGGTGATATGTTTAAGAAACTCTTGAGTGATTTTTTTTTTTTTGGGGGGGGGTTCTTGAGTTAGAGGATTTTTTGTAGCATTGGGGGTTCAGAGATGACACAATAAAATTTTCTTTGTGTTACGTGATCCCCCCCCGTGTTTTTTTTTTTATTATTTATTTTCAGGTGTGGTGAATTTTGAGTTTATTATTTCACAAGAACTCAGTTTGTGCACATTTGTGCAGCTTGTTCATGTCTGTGGAATTTGTTTACATAGAAACATAGAAAATGACAACAGTAAAAGACCCATGGTCCATCCAGTCTGTCTGAGTTCCCTATTTAGTCCTGGGACCTACTGTCCCTCCAGGGTCCTAGCCCTCCCCATCCCCTCCCCCCCAATTCTCCCAATTTCTGCCACCCCAAGCAAGCACTATACCCTTCATTCTGTCCCAACAGTGCTTGAACCACCAATAGTTTTTGCACTTACCACTTTGCCTGGTAGACTGTTCCATGTCTCCACCACCATTTCTGTAAAATAATACTTCCTCATGTCCCTCCTGAACTTCCCTCCTGTTAGTTTCCTCTCAAGTCCACATGACCATGAATTCAAGCTAAATAGTTCTCTGTAGTTCATTTTATTAACCCTTGCTGTGCAACGGTGTGTATACACATCCTAAAAACCTATACATTCTAAATCTTCTGGCAGCCTAAGGGTTAATTCCTTAGGAACTTGAAGGTCTCTGTCATATCTCCCTTTTTCATTCTGGACTCCAGTGAGTATATGTTAAGTCCCTTGAGGCACTCCTCATATGACCTGCCCTGTAGGCCCTGAACCACTGCTCTAGCCTAATCCTGTATTTCCTGAGGTGAGGACACCAAAACTGAGTGCAATACTCCAGGTGTGGCCTCATTAAGGCTCTATCTAGGGGAAGTATTACATCTTCCCTTCTGCTATCAATACCTCCCTCCCTGATACAACCCAGCCTCCTCATACCTTTGCTATATGCCTTGTTGCACCAACTTGATTGTTTCAGGGAGTTGCTGATGATAACGCCAAGATCCTGTTCTTCAGCCGTAGTGCTAAGTCTCACCCACAATCCGGTAAACTGTCCTGGGATTCTTGATCCCTAGGTGCATTATCTTGCACTTCTGGGGATTGAATTTCAACTGTCAAAACTTAGACCACCCATCTAGCTTTTGTAAGTTCCTATACATTTCTCTGATTCCCTCATCAGTATCCACCCTCCCACAGAGCTTAGTGTCATCTACAAAGAGACACAACCTGCCCCAGATTCCTTCCCCAATGTCACTGATGAACATACTGAAGAGCACTGGACCCAAGACGAATTCCTGTGGTACCGTGCTTATGACCTCCCTCTCTTCTGATTTGATCCTACTGACCACAATCCTCTGCTGCCTCCCTTTTAGCCAGTTACCTACCCAGTTTACTGTGACCTTAGCTGCACTCATATCTGCCATCATCTTCAAGAAGCAATTGTAAGACACCAAGCTGAAATCCTTGCTGAAGTCGAAGTAGAGCAGATCCACAGCCTGGCTCATATTCAGTTCTCTTGTCACCCAGACAAAGAAAACTACCAAGTATCAGATTAGTCTGACAAGACCTTCCTAACAGTAATCTGTGCTTTTTACTATCCTGGAGCCCATTGCTTCCGCCTCCCAAGTAGTCCACAAGGTGTTCTTTGACCAGCGACACCATCAGCTTCCCTACAATAGAGGTACGACTGACAGGTCTGTAGTTCTCTGCTTGTTACTTGTCCCCCCTTTATGGAGTGGAACCATGACTGCCACTGTCAAATCCTTTAGAACCACCCTCGTCCCCAATGAGTTTTGAATAGACCTACCAGGGGTTCAGCCAGTTCCACTGCCAGTTCCCCGAGTAACCTTGGATGCAACCCATCTGGTCCCAGGTCCTTATCTATCTTTAGGGCTGCCAGTCCTTTCTGGACCCTTTCACTTGCAAATGTTGGCTGCCTCATCTCCTGATCACCTTAGTGGCTGCCTTGATGCCACTCTCTGGCAAGGATACACCATCCTCCCTAGTGAAAACTGAGCAAAAGTAATAATTGAAGATGGTGGCCTTTTGCCTGTCCTCTTCTATCACCCTAGAACCCTCAGCTAGCTTTATGATTCCCCTCCGTTCTATTGTTTCTCCCTAATATATTGGAAGAACTGTTTTTCTCCACTCCTATCCACTCTGCAATATGCAGCTCGGTGTCTGCTTTTGCTTTCCTAACCACCTTCTTTGCCTCCCTATTTTTAAGTAAATATTCTTCCCATTCTTCCTTCCCTGTTTCATGTATGCCTTGTAATGATTTTTATTATGATTATTTTAATAAGAAAAATCCCCTACATTTCTTTGATAAGTGTCATGGGATCTTTACCTTCCACCCAGACAGTGGCCAGAGATGTGCAGAAGGGTGTACAATGGACCTCGGTTCAAAGTCTCATCCAAACGATGGCACCTCAATTGTGCAGCACCCCTCTCATACTGCAATATAGCATCAGCTATGGGTACAACCCCAAGTACCTGGTCTGGGGCTAGAACTCATAACTATCAGGTCTTCCCGTCCCAGAGGTGGGAGTGCTACATACAGCACTACTTAGCCACTGGCACTGCTTAATTTGTATAGTTGTAGTACCTTGAACTTTAGCATGTAACTGCTCAAGATAAGGGGAGCCAGTTTTCCCCGAGTGTGGTGCAGCAGATGACCGGGTCATATGGGGGAGAACAGTAGGTGGTTGATATGTAAACTCTGCATTTTTAGGGACTGCAGACAGTGCTACTATTGTGGAGTCCCTGCAGGAATGAGTGTGGAAGAATCAGGAGCTGGTATAGTTTTGCTGATATCTCTGTCAGCATTTCTCGCTGCAGGGTAGGCCCCCCTCCCTGTTGCCACTGGCGCCCTTTGATCTTGGTTCCACAGCTGGGACTTCATCAGATGGCTTGACAGATTTGAGGCAGGCTGTCAGTTCAGCCTCCAAAAGATATGCTGACCATTTTCTACCATCCGCTGCTTTCCTCCACTCTGCCGCCAACAGTGATTTCTCCAGCTACCACCCTGCACTGTTAGTCAACACTGTGGACTCTGGTCTCCTCTTTAGCTTTTCCGGAGCCCCAAACCAGATCCCTCAAATGCCACAATTACGGGGGGGGGGGAGTTTGCATCAGCAACTCCACTGGCATCAGTTGACTGGGCAACGGAATCTTCCTCCTGTAGCAACTGAGATAAGAGTAGGAACTCATCAGGAGGTAAAGGGTCCATGTTCTCAGTTTCTCCTGAAGTATGTACAGTCTTAGTGTTCTCACTTGTCAATGTGGTGTCCACCTTCTCCAGGAGGGCCGATAGGTATATCTTTTTTTTACTTTCAATTCTGTATTTAGAGCAGACTCCCTCTGCATCCATGTCAGCAACACAGTTATTATTTTCTATATTTTCATACACCGATTCAGACGCCATTTCAACCTCCTGATGATTAGGGATGGGAAGGCAGGTTGTCTCCTTCATCATCTCAGCAGTTCCACCTCCTCTGTCCACTCTGGGCTCTGCCATCTTGCTGTCGGGAGCAACAGTGCCCCCACAGCAAAAGTAGGGGAGTTTCTCTGGTGTCATCTCCAACACTCCCCTGTCTATAAAAAAAAGTCTATGCACCCTCCCCCCACCATGATACACCTGGAAACAAGCTATGATAGTTTAGTATGCCTTTCTTGCCCTGTATTCATTCTTCAGTGTCGAAAATAAAAAGAATGAAGGATACCTGACCCAGGCCATACCCCTGAGGCACCGTTATTCTCTCTCCTTACCATACCTCTCAACTGCTATGAATTTCGGATGGTGCTATGATTTTTACACTCAAATTTACCCTTGCTCCACAAAGGTTTACTGATGTTCTTAATAAAGTTAGAGCTATTTCTGGACACATAAACTATTAAATCATTGAACTAACTTGGTAGAAACATTCCTCAATACTAAATATATGGGGCCCACTACTGGTAGGCACAGTACTCTTTAAATTAGGAAAATGCAACATATTCTGAACATTTGCTATGACTTTTGAAGGCCAGTGCTATGAATTTTAATGCTGAGAGGTTGAGAGGTATGCTCCTGATCTCAGAGTGAGTTCTCTTCCCAAATCAGCTCTCCACCCACCTTGTGACTTTCTTTTCCATCCCCATGTCCTCCAACTTCTTTACTAGCCATTTGTGGGGCACAGAGACAAAGACATGGCTGAAGTCCAGGTAGATGATATCCAATGCAGGGCCCCTATCCTTGAGAGATGATGCTGAAGAATTCTATGAGATTCCTTTAACAGGATCTCCCCTTCACAAAGCCTTAGTGCGTGTTGTCCTGGAGACCACAGGACTCCAGAAAGTCAACAGCCACTCCTCGATTATAGGCTCAAGAAGCTTCCCCACAATGGAGGTCAGGCTGACTCTGTCCTGGGATTCTTGGCTCCAATATGCATAACTTCGCATTTCTTGGCATTGAAGCCAAGCTGCCAGATCCTGGACCACCTCCCCAGCTTTTGCAGATCTTCCTGTAGGTCCTGTATCCCTTCAGCTGTGTCCACTCTCCCACAGAGCTAGGTGTTGTCTGCAATACGCACATTTTGCCCTTAATGCCATCCCCAATGTCACTGATGAAGATATTGAACAACACCGGCCCCAGCACTGAGCCCTGCAGGACCCCACTGGTTACCTCTCTGGTGACAGATAACTCTCCCCCATAACCACCCTCTGGGTTCTGTCCCTCAGTCTGTTTTCTACCCATCTAGCCATCCTTTCCCCAACCCCAAGATCCACCAACTTTCTGGTCAATGTTTTGTGGGGCACAGAGTCAAAGGCCTTGCTGAAATTAAGATAGAGGATGTCTACCGCTTGGCCCCTGTCTACTGTCTTAGTGACACAGTCAAAAAAGTCAATCAGACTTGTTTGACATGATCTCCTTCCCATGAACCCATGATGCCTCACATCCTGAAAGCCACGCTCCTCTAGATATTCCACCAACCTTCCCTTTAATATGGTCTCCATGAGCTTGCCCACAATGGAGGTCAGACTGACTGGTCTGTAATTCTCTGGGTCATCCTTGGGACCACTTTTGTGGATGGGCACTACATGTGCTGTTCTCCAGTCCTGCAGTATCACACTTGACTCTAATGAACTATTAAATAGGTCTGTCAGTGGCCCTGCCAGCTCCTCAGCCAGTTCCTTTAGCACCCTTGGATGTATAATATCTGGGCCTGGCGATTTGTCCACCTTCAATGCTAGTATTCATTTAGAATGGCAGCATTTTCCCTTTTTTTTCCACACATGCCCCTACCCCCTTTTTCAAGCTCTTGATTCCCCACAGTTCTTCCCCCTTTCCCTGATATACCTAAAAAGGTCTAACATTTTTATCTCACCCCCCTCTGCTACTTAAAGAGCTGTCTCTCCTTTGGCTCACCTCGCTGCCTTTTTGGCGTCCTTCAATTTGGTGAGCTAGCACTCCCTGCTTGCCTTGTCTGATTGGTTGGCCTTATAACCTTTTAAAAGGGAACTCTCTGAGTGCCCATACAAATGGTCCAGGAACTAGAGGTCCCGATTAGGGAAATTGCACAACAAAATAATTTTTTAAGCACTTACTGTTAAAGATAATTAAGTTTTTATCTGGGGCTGATTCTGCTGACAGCCACTGATGATACTTAGACTTCCCGGGGTCCCCTGTGGCTGAGCCTCTGATGATATGCAAGATGAGCTCAGCCACAGGAACTGTTATGTAATTTAACAATCAAGTATTCACATAAAGTAATGAGAAAGCACAGTTTCACACAAAAAATGCTGGTACCAACCTTGCTTCCCAAGACCGGAAACATTTTTTCTTTTTCCTATTACCAAATTAGATTTTCTACCTTATAATATGGGTGAACATACCTGGAATCTAAAGTATCTAGAGCATCTAGTGTTTGATGGCTCATTTATCACATTATAAATCATGACATCATTCTTAGCCAATCAAGACTGTCTATTTCTAAACAGTCCTCGTACTCTCATAACCATTATAGATAGAAGGAGGACTCATGACCAATCTGAGCACTCATTTCCTCTATGCATGAGGCACTCTTATTCTGTGAACAGTATCTCACATGCAGCTTCCCTGAAGAAGGGCATGTTCTGGCAAGGTTTTAAAAAAAAATAATATATTATTGATTGAGCTGGATCAATAATATATTAATATCATCACCAAGACCACTCTTACAGCTGTAAGAGTGGTCTCACTTACATTCCTAGGGTATCAGAACTGCTCACCTTAGGTTTGCAGTTCTCACACCCTAAGAATATCCATGGGACCACTCTTACAACCATAAGAGTGGTCACGGCAGTACTATCAACAAACATAACAGGGTATCTCATGCAAACAGTTCTAAAATTCTGAAGTTCTGAGTTCAGTTGGCATAGTCTATTTCCCACAAAGGGGATCGTCTAACTCTGCATAAAGTAAAACATATTGATATAAAATTCAAATTCCATTTCTTTTTTTTGTAAAACGTCTTTAACAAAGCCAGCATGGTGGCATAGAAGGCTGAGGCGCATAGCACCTTATCTGTCCCATGCTGGTGAGCCAAGTTCAGGAACGAGCTCAGGCCACCAGTGGTCGGCCCTGGGGTGATGGCTGGGAGCAGGATAGAGTGGCTGTCAGGCTTCTCTCCTCTCCCAGATTGGGGAGGTTGGTCTTCCCAGCACTTGGCTACCATTCAATAGAGACTTGGTGGTAGTGTTGCATAGATGGGGGTCCTGGCGCTAGGCCAAGTTGGATGAAGTGGTGCCACCAGTTGTGATGTGCACATGTGCCTCCACCTGCATGCACAACCAAGTTTTCTGAGGCCCTGGGGAGAGTTAAGGGAGAAAAGCTGAGGAAAAAGGATGGGCACAGCAAGGGTGTATGATGCCCACAGGCCAGACCTCCACCCACCCTGTCACCAGGTGACCTGCAGCAAGGAAACTGGATAATGTTCTTTGGGGGGGGGATGGACCTCCCTCCCCTGACCCCGCCAGAGGGGGTAATCCATGGGGGTGCCCTCACTGCTGGGGTCCTGGTGAGATGATGGATGTTGGGGGGTTTGGCAGATGGGAGCCTCCTTTGCCGTGGCCCCGGGGGCCAAAATACAGCATGAAAAAAAGGCTTTAACATGATTTATGATGTGCACATATTATAGTCTCAGCTTCACTTCAGAGTTCTCTTACCCAAAGAATTCAAGAATGCATTCTTATAAGATACTCAGTTACTAGTTATAGAAACATAGAACATAGAAATTGTCGGCAGATAAAGGCCTTCAGCCCACCTGGTCTGCCCTATTACCACTAACAATTGCACTCTATCATGCACTGCTGGCATTAGGTTGTATCTGCCCCCGGATCCCCCTCAGCAATCCTCTATACCTATCCCAAGCATGTTTAAAATCTGTGATTGTTTCTGTCCCCACCACCTCCACTAGCAGGCTGTTCCACTTGTCCACCAATATCTTTGTGAAGAAGTACTTCCTCATGTTCTCTCTGAACCTCCCTCTCTCCAGTTTCATCTTGTGCACTCTTGTTCTTGAGCATCTTTTTCTTTAGAATATAGTATTCTCCTGTATATTATTCTTCCCTGTGAGGTACTTAAATGACTCAATCATATCCCTTCTCTCCCTCCTGTCCTCCACAGAGTACATATTTAATTCCCTCAGCCTATCCTTGCAGGGCTTGAGATGTATTCCCTACACCATTTTGCATGCCCTTCTCTGAACCACCTCTACCCATCTATGTCCTTACATAGACAGGGCCTCCAGGCTGGACACAGTGTTTGAGGTGCAATCTCACTAATGTCCTGTATAGTGGAATTATTACCTCCCTTTTTCTGCTGGTGATTCCCCTGCCTATGCATCCTAGCATCATGTTTGTCTTTCCTGCCACCTTGTCACACTGCCTATCTACCTTGAGGTCATCGGAGATGATCACCCCCCAGGTCTCTTTCTTGCTTGGAGCATGCTACCCTATCTCCCCCCTCCTCCCAGTTGATATACAGCTCCTGGGTTTTTGTGCGCTATGCAATATGTTGCACTTTTTTGCATTGAAACCTAGCTGCAATCCCTTAACCAATTCTACAGCTTCCTTACATTCCCCTCATTCTATCCACTCTCCCTGGTGTGTCCACCCTGTTGCCAAGATTAGTGTAATCAGAAAACAGGCAGGTTTTCCCCTCCAGACCCTCTGTAATATCACTGATAAAGACACTGAAGAGGACTGGACCCAGCACTGATCTCTGTGGTACCCCACTTATCACTTTACCCTTTGCAGAGTGAATGCCATTAATTACCACCCTTTGGGTCCTATTATCCAGCCAATTCTCCACCCACTTCACTACCTTCTTTCCCACCCCTGTGCTCCCCAGCTTGTTTAACAGCCTTTGATGTGGCACGATGTCAAAGGTCTTGCTGAAATCTAGGTAGGCCACATCCACTGCCCCTCCCTGATCCACCTCCCTGGTTACCCAGTCGAAAAACTCACTGAGGTTAGTCTGGCACGACCTCTCCTGTAAAGCCATGCTGCCTTGGGTCCTGTAGACCGTTCACAACCAGGTGTTCCACCAGTCTTTCTTTTAGTAGTGTTTCCATGACCTTTCCTACTACTGAGGTCAGGCTGACCGGTCTGTAGTTCCCTGCTTCCTCCCTTTTTCCACTTTTGTATAGAGGGATCACATTAGCTCTCCTCCAGTCCCTACGTACCTCCCCTGTTTCCAATGACAGGTTAAGCAGGGTAGTCAGAGGTTCTGCCAACTCTTCTCTTAGCTCTTTCAGTATCCTGGGGTGCACCCCACCTGGTTCCATAGCCTTATCAACTATTATTGCCTCCAGTTCCCTGAGGACCCTTTCCTTTGGAAAGGGACCTGTGTCCATTTCCGTGCACCTTCTTGCCCTTATCACTTACTGCTGACCCATTTCCTGACCCCTTCTTTCTAAAAATTGAACGGAAGTATTTGTTCAGTATATCTGATTTCTGTTGTTCATCCTGTACGCTACCAACATCTTCCCCCTTCAGTCTCACAATTCCTTCCCTTGCCTTCCTTTTTTCACTGATGTAATGGTAAAAGGTTTTGGCCCCCTTACCACTGAGTTTGCTATGTGTTCTTCTGTTTGTGCCTTGGATTCCATAACTGCCTTCCCCATCTCCCTTTGTTTTTCCTGGTACTTCTCCCTATCCCCCCCTCCTCCTGTGTCTTTTTGTACTGCTTGAATGCAATTTTTTTTTTTTTTGCTTTAACCTTTTCTGCTACCTCCTTAGAAAGGCATAGTGGCCTCTTCTTTCTCTTCTCCTTGCTGACCTATTTGACTCAGAGTTGTGTCACCAATGCAATCCCTGTTTTGATCATCACCCATTGTTCCTCTACCCCCATCTGCTCCCCTACTCTGACCAGTGCTTCTACTAGGCATTTTCACATTTTTCTGAAATCCACCCTCCTAAAATCTAGGAATCCTGTCTTTGTGTGAATTAGTTCCTCCCCCTCCATTATTTCAAACCACACTGTTCAAAGATCACTGCTCCCCATGTGTTCCCCTGCTGTAACCCCTGTCACACTGTTCCTGTTTGTGAGCATCAGGTCCAGTAGTGCCGTCTCCCTTGTGGGTTCTATGGCCAGCTGTTTAAGGCATGCCCCCTGCAGTGAGTCCAAGATGTTCCTGCTCCTAGCTGTTGCTGCCACGGGGAGGGTCCACTCCACATCCTTTAGATTAAAATCACCAACCAGCAACACCTCCTCCTTGTGCTCCATCCTTTGGATTGCTAACATCATTTCTTTATCTACATCCTCCCCCTGAGCTAGTGGTCTATATATTACTCCTGTTTGGATGACTGTCCCCTTACTCCTTTCTAATGTAACCCACAGAATTTCCCCTTCCCAGTTCCCCTTGAATTTCTGTGGCCTTTATATTTTCCCTCACATAAAGAGCCACTCATCCCCCATTCTTGCCTACTCTGTCCCTCCTGAATAGATTGTAACCCAGTATGGCCACTTCCCAGCTCTGGTTCTCATTACACAAGGTCTCTGTGATAGCCACAATGTCCAGGCCAGATTCCACTATGGTAACCTCAAGGTTGCCTATCTTGTTACTCAGACTTCGGACATTTGCACACATGGCTCTCCAGGATGTGGAGCTCCTCTCTTGCTTTACTCCCTTATACTTCTCCCTTTTTTTATCCCAATCCTTGTCAGACCCTCTCAGTTTCCAGTCTTTGTGCTGACTCGAGGCCTCTGTTGTTCTATTCTCTTCTTGAGTTCCCCCTGTAGTTCTTGTGCTCTGGGGGAGACATATTATGTCTCCTATCCTTCCTTTACCCCCCCAGCTAATTTAAATGCTTGCTAGTGAAGCACTTAAGCTTTTCACAAAGGGCCATGGTCCCCTCCCTGGATGGATGCATGCCATCACCTTTGTATGGGTCCATATAACTCCAGGTGGGGCCCCAGCCCCCCATGAAGCCAAACCCCTCCTCTCCATACCATTTCTTCTACAATGAGTTGAACTTCTGGATACAGAGTGTCCTAGCTTCCCCCTTGCTGTGGACAGGCAGTATCTCTGAGAAGGATACAGAGCTTGCTATCTGCTCTAGGCCTTTCCCCAACTCCTTGAACTCCTCCTATACTCTGCCTAACTCTACCCTATCTGCTGCCAGGTCATTTTTACCCAGGTGGACAATGACATCCAGTGCCTCCCTCTTTACTATCACCCTTGTGATCCTCTGTATTCACTCCCCATCCCTCTGAGCTGTGCCTCCTGGAAGGCACTTGACCTCCTTCTCCCCCTGTTACTTGTCCCCAGTTCCACTCCTTGGACTATTGAGTCCCCCACCAGGAGTAGCTTCCTCTTCCATTGGGGTCCTCTACCCCTCACCCCTGGGGCTCCATTTCAGAGGACCCACTCATCCTCCTAAATGTGCCCATTTCCTGGGCACTGGTGTACAAGACACCCACTCTTTATAGCATAGCAGTGTCTCGCACCCAGGGGAATGAATGCTCCAACTGATTGGGAACACTCCCTCAATCTAAAATGTGCATGGGGGAGTCTGCTGTTGAACATCATAGCCAATCAGATTCATACAGCAGGAGATTGACAGAATATCAGGGGCTCCACAGACAGTCACAACAAAGGTGGAGGTGCTACATAGGGTAAACAGGCATTGTGATTCCACTTCAAATTAATGAGGTGCTGTATTAAGAATAGATAGATAGAATGGGGGGTGCTAGACAGCTGTTCTCAAGGCAGGAGGCTTTTGCTGTAGGCTCTCCATCACAGCTCTTCAGTTTTTAAAAAATACATTCTCTACACCAGATTTACAGCCTTATTTTGAAGCATTATCTACTTTCCTGAGCCTGCCAGCTATCAGATGATACTAAATACAGATGGGCAGACCCAAGAACCAACAACAGGGAGTGTAAAAACTTACGTCCCAGCAGCTGGGATCAACTGACGAGACCTCCAACCATGTGGTCAAGAATACCGAGGGACCTTGGACTGAACCTCCCTGGCAAAAAATACCAGACTCCAGGAAGGCTATGTAGAATGAACCCTGGCCAAACTGGAAACACAGGATGTAGCTATAAAGAATCTTACCTCTATGGTGGCAGATGCTGACAAATGAGCTATGGATATCCAGGTCACGGTAGCAACTCTGATGCAGGAGAACATGCAGTGGAGGGGGCAGCTGGAGGCCCTCGAAAATGTGGTGCATGCAGGAAACCTCCATTTTTTGTGAGTATCACAGTGAGCAGAGGATACCAACATGTTGGGATTTTTGGTTGACTGGCTTAAAAGATCAGTAGCAGTACCGGAAGATATTGATTGGTCAGCGCTTAGAAGAGCCTGCCATGTGAATCCAACAGTCCAACCTTCCACTCCTAACCAACTATGCATGGTGCTGCTTCGCACCTCAGGGATGGAAATCTGGGATTTAATTTTATTAGCAGGAAAAGCAGCTTACCCATAGTTAATTAATGACATGGATGTGAAGCTATTTCCTGATCTTTCCTTTCAGACTCAGGCCCGGAGAAAGCACTTTGATGCTGTTCATCAGTGCCTTCGGGCCCTAGGTATTGTTCACTCATGTTTGCTTCCAGCTCACCTCCAAATAACATATGGCGGAAAGTCATGGCAGTTTACAGATCCTGCCAATGTGGGCCAGTGGCTTACAAAAACTGAAGCTGTGTTTGCTGCCAGAAATGCCTCAGAGACTACTGCAGGCGAGGATGACTCAGAAGAGGACTAAATACCTTGTGGCACTAATCTATGAAAGTGCAGGTATCTGATATGTTGAGACATGACTGAAGGACTTTAATCTCTGTTCTTATTTTGAAGGGAATTACTTAATTTTGAATATTATCCTTTCTGTAAAACCAATGATTGATGAACTACCTCACAGATTTCAGCAGGGAAAGAAGCAATATTATTTGGGGGAAGACAAGTCAAATGTCCTCTTGGAGGGTAGCCCAGTTAAGCGCTTGTCATTTAAGCGCCGTTCAGTACAGCACTGTCACTCTAACACCACACAACAGAGTGCCGTCTTATTACAGCGTTAAACAGTTTTCAGAAGCTGCTGCAGGAGATCTCAAGGACTCTGTTCCACTATGAATTACAAAACTGTGTGCGACAGTTACTGCATCTGTCAGCTTTCTGCTTTGAATACTACAAGAGAGTCCCTCCACCTAGACATCCCTAACGTGAATAAAACAAGCACAGGCACACTTAATCTCAGCTAGCGTTTTTGTTTTCATAGCACAAAATATTTCTCAGACTCAATCAGTAATAACTGTGTGTAATGTTTACCTTTTAAAGCATAATGCATCCCTCCGATAGCACTGTACAGTCCTAAAACTCTCAACATCGCTCCCATTTTACTTCTGCGCTAAACCTAGACCTTTTTATCTTTTCTGGCTAACTCAATGGCAAGCGTAGAATTAGGACAGCTGTCAACGATTTACTCTGGAAATGACAAGCACTGTAATGAGACTGCTGTCACTGACTTTCGCGCCAAAACGAAAGGCGCTGAAATCAGCAGCGCTCAGATGACCAGCGCTACAATAAAAAGTGATGAACTGAGTCATCCCCTCCTCTTGCTCCAAGAGGTGGGAACACCATTATTTTTTGCATATAACCTGCTGTCTGTGGGTGACGTAGAACATCATTGTCCCTAAATCAGAAAATTGTATTGAGGTATATGTATGCTTTTGTAAGAGTACTGCACTGTTATCTGGAAATTACATTGGGGTCTAGAAGTTAGTATCTTGTTGGAAAAGTTGCCATAGTTTGGTGTGCTGTATTGCACCCTACCAGTTAAAGCTACAAATCCCTTTCTTATTATTATGCTAAAACAGATCAACAGAAATCCACTGAGATTGTGTTCTTCAACTTTATAAATTTGACCTTTTCATGGATGTTTCTGCAGCCACTGAGAAAACTAACATTTCATGGACATATTGGGCTAAATTTTCAAACAGCCCTTAGAGCAACGTAAAGTGCATCGCTCTAGGACTGTGGCAAGCTCCAGGCGCATCAGGGACCCTGGGCCCAATTTTGTAAAAGGGGGGTCCCTGCACCAAATACCAAGGAGTTGCTGCAGCCGCAGGCTAGTGCCAAACATTTGGAGCACCTGTGAGAATTGCCACAGGGATTGCCCCCCCAACCTGGTGCAACAGTAGAGTGCCATGAGAGTTGGGGGTGTGTGTAACAGTGCATGCCAGGAGGGGACCAGGGGGCAGATGGAGCATGGTGGGGTGCACTAAGGGTCTTGTGGGACATGGAGGAAGTTCAGTGAGGTAATATAGCACTTGGCTGGGGTGCATTGTGAAATGCCATGCAGCTGATTGACTGGCAGTCCACAGAGTGTGGGCAGAGAAGGAAATGGACCTGACCGCAGGTGGGCACTGGAGGCACTGTGGGTTCACCTGGATCCACATTCAGCAGCAGTTTTTCTGTTAAATCAGTAAAACCTTCCAGTTGCTGAATGTGATGCATGTTTTCAGCCCTGTGTTTCAATTAATTGTTTTCAGCTTAATGGTGCTTAATTAGTAGATACCTTGCACAATAAAAAGGGCTGCCATCATGATCAGCCATCCAAATAAACATATTACAGTCACAGCAACTAACTGCTAACCTCTTATGTCCCATCCCTTCCATCCCACTTCCTGACATATTGATGAGGTCCATTTCCCTTCCTTCCCACCCTCCATGGACTGCCAGTCGATTGGCTGCAGAGCATTACACAGTGCACCCTGGCCAGTGCCACATCACCACCCTGAACCTCCGCCATGTCCCACACCTCCTTTAGTGCACCCCCCCATGCTCTGTCTGTGCCCTGGTCCCCTCTTGGCAGGTTATCCGCCCAATGGCATTACTGTCCTCTCTTGGCACAGGGCTCTTAGACCATCTTCTGGCTGGTCCAGGCAGAGCCCCCTGTTGCATCCATGGTGGTGCTTGCAAAATTCCCAAAAAATGGATGTTGCAGCCCCACCATGGTGCAAGCACCCTTATGACCTGACGCAAGAGTGCTTTTGCTGCAAGGATGGCACAGGGTGGCTTGAGCACAGGGCATCCCGATTTCAATGCAGCCTGCATTAAAAAATTGGGATTTCCACAAAGCTTGATGCAAGGCGCCACTTGCATCATACACCTTTGGCACAGGCACTTTGAATCAAACTACATCATTTGAAAATCGGGTCCATTATCTGGACTTGTTATTGCTTTATCCCCTCTTTGTTTTATGCTAGATTATAGGGTGCTATGTCATGATACGTATCTACATGTAGCTTGGCAGAAGACACCAGGAGAAAGGACTGCTGTGTGACTGGACTTCTCTGCAGGGATGAAAGAAGTAGAACTCTTGTACTTGGAACTTTAATTTAGGGTAATAAAAAAAACTAAAAACAAAACAAAAAAAGTGCGTGTTTGTCTGAGTTAACCAAACTGAATGGTTATCTGAACAGTTATCTAGGTGTAAATCTCAGGTGATTGAAAGGACTTGATAGCTGTGAGGTTTAAATTACTTGTAGAAAGCTCTAGTAAGTAAGGGGAGTGGCTTAGCTAGAAGGAAGCTACATTTAAAGACTGCCTTAGAAAGATTTTGCTAGTAGCTTGGCAGAAGATACCAGGAGAAAGGATTGCTGTGTGACTGGACTTCTCTGCAGGGACTAAAGAAGTAGAACTCTTGTACTTGGAACTTTAATTTGGGGTAAAAAAAACTAACAAAACAAAAAAGTGCATGTTTGTCTGAGTTAACTGAACTGAATGGTAATCTGAACAGTTATCTAGGTGTAAATCTTAGGTGATTGAAAGGACTTGATAGCTGTGAGGTTTAAATTACTTGTAGAAAGATCTAGTAAGTTGGGGGAGTGGCTTAGCTAGAAGGAAGCTACATTTAAAGACTGCCTTAGAAAGATTTTGCTAGTAGCTTGACAGAAGACACCAGGAGAAAGGATTGCTGTGTGACTGGACTTCTCTGCAGGGACTAAAGAAGTAGAACTCTTGTACTTGGAACTTTAATTTAGGGTAAAAAAAACTAACAAACAAAACAAAAAAACGTGCATGTTTGTCTGAGTTAACTGAACTGAATGGTTATCTGAACAGTTATCTAGGTGTAAATCTCAGGTGATTGAAAGGACTTGATAGCTGTGAGGTTTAAATTACTTGTAGAAAGATCTAGTAAGTAGGGGAGTGGTTAGCTAGAAGGAAGCTACATTTAAAGACTGCCTTAGAAAGATTTTGCTAGTAGCTTGGCAGAAGACACCAGGAGAAAGGACTGCTGTGTGACTGGACTTCTCTGCTGGGACTAAAGAAGTAGAACTCTGTACTTGGAACTTTAATTTAGGGTAAAAACCAACAAACAAAACAAAAAGTGTGTGTTTGAGTTAACTGAACTGAATGGTTATCTGAACAGTTATCTAGGTGTAAATCTCATGTGATTGAAAGGACTTGATAGCTGTGAGGTTTAAATTACTTGTAGAAAGATCTAGTAAGTAGGGGAGAGTGGCTTAGCTAGAAGGAAGCTACATTTAAAGACTGCCTTAGAAAGATTTTGCTAGTAGCTTGGCAGAAGACACCAGGAGAAAGGACTGCTGTGTGACTGGACTTCTCTGCTGGGACTAAAGAAGTAGAACTCTTGTACTTGGAACTTTAATTTAGGGTAAAAAAAACTAACAAAACAAAAAAAAAGTGCATGTTTGAGTTAACTGAACTGAATGGTTATCTGAACAGTTATCTAGGTGTAAATCTCAGGTGATTGAAAGGACTTGATAGCTGTGAGGTTTAAATTACTTGTAGAAAGATCTAGTAAGTAGGGGGAGTGGCTTAGCTAGAAGGAAGCTACATTTAAAGACTGCCTTAGAAAGATTTTGCTAGTAGCCTGGCAGAAGACACCAGGAGAAAGGACTGCTGTGTGACTGGACTTCTCTGCTGGGACAAAAGAAGTAGAACTCTTGTACTTGGAACTTTAATTTAGGGTAAAAAAACTAACAATAAAAACAAAAAAAGTGTGTGTTTGAGTTAACTGAACTGAATGGTTATCTGAACAGTTATCTAGGTGTAAATCTCAGGTGATTGAAAGGACTTGATAGCTGTGAGGTTTAAATTATTGTAGAAAGATCTAGTAAGTAGGGGGAGTGGCTTAGCTAGAAGGAAGCTACATTTAAAGACTGCCTTAGAAAGATTTTGCTAGTAGCTTGGCAGAAGACACCAGGAGAAAGGACTGCTGTGTGACTGGACTTCTCTGCTGGGACTAAAGAAGTAGAACTCTTGTACTTGGAACTTTAATTTAGGGTAAAAAAAACTAACAAAACAAAAAAAAGTGTGTGTTTGAGTTAACTGAACTGAATGGTTATCTGAACAGTTATCTAGGTGTAAATCTCAGGTGATTGAAAGGACTTGATAGCTGTGAGGTTTAAATTACTTGTAGAAAGATCTAGTAAGTAGGGGGAGTGGCTTAGCTAGAAGGAAGCTGCATTTAAAGACTGTCTTAAAAAGATTTTGCTAGTAGCTTGGCAGAAGACACCAGGAGAAAGGACTGCTGTGTGACTGGACTTCTCTACTGGGACTATATTGCCCTCCTTCCCTCCCCTCCACCCTCCCACCCAAAGTTAGTTCTACACAGAATTTGACTGACAACAGGAACTTCCTGTTTGGGAGCAGGAAGTGAGGGATCACAGAACCACCAAAGACCCACCATCCTAGAAGGCAAGAGTAGCACTCCGGCCCCCTCTAGCTGCTGGAGGTCTGCCTCTGAGCAAGTAAGGGGTTTACTGAAAAATATAGGATATTTTGTCTCAGAACAGGACAATCAGGAGCTTAAAGGGCACAGAGGCAGAAAGTAAGGAGAGAGAGAAAAACAGAGGAAAGAGTAAGGATTGCAAACAGTTAAGGGCCAGAAATAAGACATGATGGGAGTGGTGCAGTGCAGTGGCTGTGGAGCAGCAGTCTACCGGGAGACGTTCTGGAGGATGCGGTGTTGTCCCATCTGCAAGCACCTCTCTGGGCTGAGGGAGGAGGTTGCTCATCTCCAGGCTGAGTTGGCCAGGATTTGTGGGACCTCCTCTTCCATCTGGGGACCACCAGTGCCACTGCTGTTGCCTCAGAGGTTGCCAAGAAAGAGGAGCAGTTGGACCACAGTGGGCTCAGGGAGGGTGAGGGTGGTGGAACAGAGGTGCATCCCTCCAGTTGTACCTCTCCACAATTCCTATGCCATTCTGGTAAAGTGTGGTTCCTCTATGGAGGCACCCACAGTGGAGACCAAGGAGGATGCTGGGAACCTCCACAAAGGAGACCCACAGAAGGGTGGCAGGGACCCCACAGGGGAAGGAAACAACTCCTGGTGGGGGATTCCATTGTTAGGAAGGTAGAACTGGGGTAGGAAGGGGAGAGGGAGGTAAGGTGCCTGCCTGGCACCATGGCTTGGAGGGATAGAGAATGAATCCTCAGGACTGCCGGAGCAGCTGCACAGGGGAGGGAGCAGGATGTCATTGTCCACCTAGGGACAAATGACCTGGCTAAGAAAGGGATTAGAGAAGTGCAGAAAGAGTTTGTGGAATTGGGGAGGGGCCTTAGACAAGTAGCACGCACAGTAACCTTCTCGGAGGTGTTGCCCATCTATGGCATAGGAGAGGCTAGGGTGTTCCACACCATGGGATTCAATCAGTGGTTGAAAAACTGGTGTGGAGTTCAGGGATTTGGCTTCATTGGGGACTGGGGGTCCACCTGGAGTGATGCAAGCCTATACTGGCATGATGGGCTGTGTCTGTCCAGGAGGGGAATCAGGATCCTAGGTGATAGGTTTAAATGCTTAATTGACAAGCATTTAAACTAGCCAAGGGGGGAGGCACTGGAAAGGAGCAGGGAAATCCTAGCCCCCCCCCAAAAAAAATCATGGTAGTAAGTGTGGTAAACACCAACATAGAGGTGTCGATAGGGAGAAGGGCAGGGGTAAATGGAGAAAGTGACAAAGGTAAGGAGGACAAGGATGGGGCAAAAAGGAGTAAGGCCATCAGGAAATGGAGGGTAATGAGTACCAATGCCCATAGTCTGGGCAACAAGCTCCCTGAGCTGATGGCCTTGATGGAAGAAGGATGCTTGGATATCGTAGCAGTCACAGAAACATGGTACACAGAGAACCATGACTAGGATGTTAACATACCAGGGTACATAACCTACAGGAGAGACAGGCAGGGGAGAAGAGGAGGAGGAGTAGCTCTCTATGTAAAGGAAGGGATAAAAGCAACTGAACAATCAATCAATCAATCAAATCAATCAATCAATCAATCAATCAAAACTTTATTTATAAAAAGGCGCCTTTCTAAAAACCAAGGTGCCTGTACATCACATAATAAAACAATATTAATAAAAACAATAAATTAACCACACTAATAATACTTAAAAATCATCATATGCTTGTTTAAAAAGATATGTTTTAAGTGCTCCGTTAAAAGTTTCCAAGGTCGGGCAATCTCGCACCTGACGAGGTAGAGAATTCCACAGGGTCGGGGCCACAAAGCTAAAAGATCTGGCCCCAGAGGTCTTCAAATGAACCCTGGGAATCTCGAGGTCACGTGATGGCAGCTTGCTGAATGGCAGCAGGGGCTTGAGCTCTCTCCTACAAACGTCCCATCTGCCACATTTTACAGCCCTCAGAATACCAGAACGGGCTAAATAGCCACTACTGGGTCACCTATGTTCTAAATACTGGCCCTAGTCTGTGATTCTTGCTAGCCCTTGGGTTTTGGGAAGAGATGGATGTTGATAAGAAACAGGCCGCATCCAGGCATACCCCGCCTGCGACCCCCGAGAAGCAGCCAAAGAAACCGCGGAATCAAGCGAGCACCGGGACTGAGAAATCCGGAGACAAGTCCCAGGCACTGAGCCTGCTCACTGAAGACAAGTTCTTGCAGGAGATGGCCCCAATTAAGACTATTCTGCAGGATATCACAACAGAGCTGAAATCACTGTGTGGGGACCTTTCCTCCCTCACCATGAGGGTGTCCAATTCAGAGGCTAGGATTTTCTCCCTGGAGCAATGGAGGGGGAAGGCTGAAGCTGGGATGTCCGGGCTGATGCTACAAGTGCGGAAACTCCAATTGAAAGCTGAAGATTTGGAGGGCCGCAACCGGAGGAACAATCTTCTCATTCTAGGCCTGCCGGAACTGGAAGAAGGACTGGACTTGTTGGCTTTTCTGCAGTGATTTTTTAATAAAATAGTCGGGCCCTCACCGATTAACCTGAGTTACCACCTCGAGAGAGTACATAGGTCATTGAGGCCCTGACCGCCACCCGGTTCCCCCCCGTGACCCATAATTATTAAATTTCTGAGTTATATCGAGCGGCAACATATCTTCACCAAATCCCGAGACCTACCTACAAGAAATTACATGGGGATCAGCAAGGCTGAGGATAGCACAGGATCTCCCCAAAGAAACGAGACTCAAAAGGACCGCTTTCCATGCAACAGTTCAAAAGCTGATCGCTGCGTCGATACCTTTCAGGATGGTTTATCCTGCTACTCTTAGAGTTACAATTGCCAGCGTCAACTATAACAACGACTCGCCAGATGCGGCCCAAAAGGACCTTGCGACCAAACTCCCTGATCTTTTTAAGCTGAATGGTTGAAACTGCAGGGCTGTTGTATTTGGATGATGCTTGATGGGTCTAGGTTTAAATCAGTTTTGGGGTGGTTACTTTCTTACTAGTCTTTCAGATAGGCATTTCAATACCTTGGCTGTCTAATTCCGATTGTCCTTGATGGTTCTACCTGCCTTAGTCAGTCCTTGGGCCTTCGCTGGATGGGGGTCTCGGCGGGCTGTGCAGGAATGGACTAGGCGCGATCGAGGACCTTAGGTCCCTCCTGGAACTAGGCGATAGGGATGGGGTTTCCCAGTTCGATTTGCAAGGACCGGTTTTGGTCCAGCGGTAATGTAGTGCCCCGAAACAAAGCGGCCTGGTCGATGGCTAGATTCTATTCGGGATTACTCATGTGATGACACTCTTCCTCCCTATATTATCCAGGGGTGAGTTATAAAATCATTTTCTGGGGGGGCTTTTTCTTTCCCCTTTTTCTAAAGTTTAAATGGGGAGGATGCTGCAACTAGTACTGATCATTAGTCGCTCTGATGTAGGGGACTTCCCTCCCTTTTTCTCCCCTCCTCTCCTAGATAGTGGTGGCAGTGGGCGATGAGGGGGAGATGTCTCTCTGGGCCTGGCTCCTTGTGGTAGCTGAGTCGCGAGCCCATGGATGGGGGGTTTGCCAATTCAGATCCATCTGCAGAGTCCCTACTGACTGTTTTTGGGTGGGTTAGGACAGGTTTTTCTTTTAGTAGGCTAGTTGGTATGTATCTTCTTTCCTTAACTGGGCTTTGTATGGTGGGGGATTCTGGATTCGCATGGGGAGGATGGTTTCCAGAGCTTTGGATCTGGCATGTTGGTTTTGACATTTCCCAGCTCTGGTGCCATATTATATATAGTTGTTTACTGGGGTTTAGGGGAGTAGTTTTGGGGGGGGGGCTTGGCCTGCCAAGTCATGCATGGGCATGTTCCTTTCTTTAATGATTTTAGTTCCTTTGGATTGCCACTGTTACAATGGATATACTTTGGCAGGCTGGGAGTGGAGTTTTGGGGTTCGAGTGTGCCTTTATTTCAGTTTCAACTTTGGATGTTCTACTATATGTCCCTTTTCACTATACCTAAAATGGTTACTGGTGATATTAAAATAGCATCGGAATGTACACGGGCTAAGGGAAAAGATCAAAAGAACTCAGGTTTTAATCACTGTACTCTGATGCAAATAGATATACTGTTTCTCCAAGAGACCCACTTAAATGGTATGGAGGCTAAATGGTTATCTCGATCTGGTTTTTCACAGGTGTATATGGCGGGTGGATCTAACTATAGTAGGGAGTGGCTATACTAATTAAAAAGCATGTTTTATTTATGAGATACCTAGTGGTGGAAGATCCGATGGCAGGTTTATTTTTGGTTAGGGCACTTTAATGGGAACATGGTGGTATTAGTCTGCTATGGCCAGTTGGGGGCAGGCCTGAGTTTTATGGTCCTTGCTGATAAAAGGTGCCTCCTTCCCTCGCAATTTTTTTTGTGGGGACTGAATGTTCCACCCTCCTATCTTCTGGACAAAGAGCCCAAGATAGTCGACCTCCCACAACTACGCTAAAGGGCTTTGTCTTCATTTCACAGATGTTGGGGCCAGCACCTTGGAGACTCTTCTAACTCTTCCTTCGGCCTTTTCATTTTTCTCTCAACCTCACAGGATCGTGGTCGAAATTGACTATATCTTGATTAGTAAATCCCATCTTTCGGATCTCCATCAGGCTTGCATCGAGCCGATTATTCTCACTGACCATGCAATGGTTTGGGTTCAAGTTTCTCCGGATCCTCAGTTCTATCGGGATACCACCTGGAGACTCAATACCCAGTTGCTCAAGGATCCTCATACGGTGGAGCATATAAGGTCCTTGATTTCTTTTTTCATGGCCGAAAACCTAGGCTCTTCCCCAAGGTTCGATGTTATTTGGTGTGCGCTAAAATGCTACCTTAGGGGTGAACTAATTAAGTTAGCGGCAGCAAGGAAGAAAGCCCGTTAGCGCGTGCAGTTTTCCTAATGAATAAAATTAAAGAGCTAGAGGCTGCTTACTCTCCGACCTCCTCGCTATCTTCCTTAGAGGCTCTTGTAGCAGCCAAAAATGAATATACTGACCTTCTAAAAGAGAAAGCTGAGTATTGCCTTGTTAGAACCCATGCAAAATATATTGATCATGGAGAGAAGGCCGGAGTCTCTTGGCTCTAGCCTTCATCATTGGAAGGTTCTAGGTTAATCCCAACCATGCAAATGCCCACCGCTCCATAGAAACCTCTCCTAGAGGAATCGCATGAATCTTTGAGAAGTTCTATACGACTTATAGCTCGCCTCTATCTCCTGCTTCTCCCTCGGATATTGAGACATACCTGCTGGTATCGATATCCCTCAATTATTGCCTTCTCATAAAGGAATTTTGATCGCCCTCTCTTTGGTGGAGATAGAGAAGTCATTGCCTCTATGGCCTCAGATAAGACACCTGGGCCAGACGGGTTCCTGCCAATTTCTATAAAGTTCTTTCAAGGATCTCGCCCCTATACTTTTAGGCTTTATGAATGTCTCTTTTCCTCTTGTGTCATAGATCCCACTCTTCTTGAAGCCACTATTATTTTAATACCTAGCCAGGAAGGACTCCTACAGATCCAGCGAACCTACCACCCATATCCCTCCAAAACTATGATATGAAGATTCTTTCTAAGGTTCTGGCGAGAGGATCAAGATGGTCTGACTCATCTACTTAGTCCGAACAGGTGGGTTTTGGCACTCTAGATCTTCATCAGACCATTTAAGAACACTTTCCCATATTTCTCATTACGCCCATGAGTCCCGATTCCCAATGGCCTTAGTTTCGTTAGATGCAGAGAAGGCCTTTGACCGGGTCAACTGGTCCTTTCTTTGGGCTGTGATGGCCAGCATGGGTTTCACGGTTTCTTTCGTGAGGCGGGTTCAGATCTTTTATAAGGCTCCTTCGGCCAGAATATATTATAATGGGTTTTTTTCCTCGCTGTTTAGATTGTACACAGGTACTAGACAAGGTTGCCCTCTTTCCCCCTTTCTTTTTAATCTATACTTAGAGCCCTTCTCATTAAGCTTAAATCTCTGCACTTATTAGGGAGTTTCGGTTGGCCAGCGGAAACTGGTTTTGTCTGCTTATGCGGATGACATACTCCTACACATTGAATCTCCTGCCGACTCCCTTAGATCTGCATTGGATGTTATCAGACAATATGGTGTTTTTTCTCAATACAGATTGAATATTTCTAAATCTGAAATCTTTCCTTTAAATGCTCACACGTATAGCCAGGATTTTGTTAATTTGGGCATGAGATGGTCTCCTAAATCGATTAAATATTTAGGGATCCACTATACAACAGACCCTTTCTTATTAAGAAGCTTAACCTAGATGATCTTAAGAGTCTCATTCAGCAAGACCTGCTTGCTTGGTCCGCTTCTTCCCATTTCTTTTAAGTGGATTAACATTATTAAAATGAATGTTCTTCCACGATTCTTTTATCCCCTTAACTTACTAAATCTCTGGGTTGCCTATCTCCATTTCCAGCAGTTTCACATGATGTTCTCAAAATTTATCTGGCAGGGAAAGGGAGTACGGCGTTCATTTAGTAAGCTTTCCCTTCCTAAAGATAAAGGTGGCCTTCGGCTTCCTAATCTCTTGTTTTATCATTGGGCGGCCCATCTTGCAAAGTTAGGGAGATGGCTTCCCGTAAATCTGGACTCCTTCTGCCTGATTTGGCTTCAAATTGAAAGGTGGATTCTCTCAGAGGCTAAGATGGATCCTTATGCAGTTTTCTATACCCCCCCTTCAGTGCTTTCGCCGTGGATAAAGGATCGTACAACTCTCGTATCCCTTAAGTCCTTTTTTCAGTGCTGGCATTATATGAATATTTTCCCAATGCAGGATTTGGGACAACCGTTATGAGTAACCCCAACATCAAATTGGCACGGTGGTTACTCCGAGTGGCTCCCCGATATTAAAGATGTTAATCTAGAGCATCTCTACGATCAGCGATCTCTCTTTTCGTCAGTGGATATTCTTAATAAATATGCTATTCCCAATTCTATGATTTTCAAAGTTTACCAGTTAAGACATCTCATTGCAGGGAAGTTTGGTACCTCCTTTAGTGAATCAAAGATTCGCCCCTTCCTCGCCCAAATAGCAACCCTTGCTTCCAAGCCACATTCTATTTCATTAATATACTCCTTTCTTTAAAATTATAAATCTCCGGAACCTGTTGAGGGCTCTAATATCTGGTCTTCTCTGTTACCGGATTCTACTCTGGACTGGTCTCATATCTGGAAGAGCCTCCATAAATACCATTCGCAGGACAGACTTAGGCTTACTCAATACTATATAGTGAACAATATGTACTACACTCCTAAAAAGCTTTTTAAACTTAAAAAGCTTCCCACTTTCTTGCTCCAGATGTAGGCAAGGGATGGGGACTCTCTATATTTTCTGGTCCTGTGATAAAGTTGCCTGTTATGGTCTTCCATCAGGGATAACTTAGATCCCCTACTAGGTCTCTCGATTGTTTTACCCCGGAGATGGTATTCTGGGGGACTATGCTAGTATTAAAAGTGGAGCGACGTATCACATTGCCTCAGCGCCGGTTGGGTGTGTTAAGAGGTTGGTTCTTAGGCATTGGACTCGACCAATTGGCATTGTCCCATGCCGAATGGCTGAATGAGCTCTCTGCCTACCCTCAGTTCCAAAAGCTAGTGGCTAGTATAGGTGGACGTTTGATTTGTTCCAGAAAAGATGGGTAGGTTGCAAGCATTGTATCTACATCAATGAGTTCTTGATCTTATGCCTGATGCCCGTGTAGGCACTTTGTTTCTGTCACATATTGTCAGTTGATATTTGCCAAACAAGGGGCAAAACATTTTCTGAATGGTTATTGTTCTAATTATCCAACTTTGATATGTCGTTACCTGGCACGCTCGTTGGGTTGGGTGGGTGGGTGTTGTCCTTTTTTTTTCTTTTCTTTTCTTTGGTTACACCATGTGTTATTCGTGAATTGTATATTTGCCTGTCTCATGGTGGTTTTCGCTTTTGTGTAAAATCAATAAAATTAAATTTCAAAGAACCCTGGGAATCTCTAGCAATCCCTCATCAGTGGATCGGAGAGAGCGGGGGGGACAGTAGGGATGAAGAAGATCTTTCAGGTAGCTAGGTCCCTGATCATGTAGGGCCTTATAGGTCAGCAAACCGACCTTGAAGGTGATATGCCAGCATATTGGCAGCCAGTGCAGTCCAAGAAGCACAGGCGTTATATGACTGGTCCTGGAAGAACCAGCCAATAGTCTGGCTGCCGTGTTCTGCACTAGCTGCAAGCAGCGAATATCAACCCCCAGTAGCCCAAGATACAGGGAATTGAAGTAGTCAAGATGGGAGGTAACGAAGGCGTGGACCAAAGTAGGAAGATCATCGGGAGGAACCAGGTGCTTCACCCGGGCAATGTTCCTCAGATGGTAAAAAGAGGTTTTGACAACTGCCAACACCTGTGATTTAAGTGTCAAACAGCTGTCAAAAACAACGCCCAGATTTCGCACCTGATCTGAGGTAGTTAGCTGGACACCCCAGAGCCATAAGCCCAAGGGAGATCCAGCCGACAAACCCACATCCCAGCGACCTGGGTCCATGACCAACTCCTCAGTTTTTCTTGGATTCAACCGCAGCCAAATCACATTCATCTAGTCCTGGATTTCGACAAGACAGTTATTAAAAACCGAGAGAACGGCATCTTGGCCAGGTACAAAGGACATGTACAGTTGAGTATCATCTGCATAGCAGTGAAAACTCAAACCGTACCACCTAATGATCGATCCCAATGGCAGCATGTACACAGCAAACAACATGGGTGCCAAAATGGAGCCCTGCGGTACCCCACAGGATAGGGGGAATGATGTCGAGGAAAAAATCCCAGACACCACCCTCTGAGTCCTACCCTCGAGGAAAGATTGAAACCAGCTGAGGACTGTACCAGACAGCCCACAGATAAACCGCAGGCATTCCAGCAGCACACCATGGTCCACTGTGTCAAATGCCATGGAGAGATCAAGAAGGACCAAGAGAGAACAGGTCCTTCAATCTCTTGCTATCAGGAGATCATTTAGTACTGGAACCACAGTCGTCTCAGTACTATGTCTCTTCCTAAATCCAGACTGGATAGAATCATAGATGTGGCTGGTTAAATGATCATCCAACTGCGTCGCAACCACCTTCTCAATAACCTTTCCCACAAAGGGTAGGTTAGAGATGGGTCTATAATTAGCCAGACAGTCTGGGTCCAAGGAGGGCTTCTTAAGAAGGGGCTGAACCAAAGCCTCCTTCAGAGGATTTGGAAAAATCCCCCTCTCCAAAGACCTCCAGACTATCTCAGCCAAAACTGGACTGATTTTATCTACACAGCCCACTAGGAGATGTGTAGGGCCTGGATCCAGACCACAGTTGGTCGGACACAGTAATCGGATGACCATCACAATGTCATTGATTGTGGAAGGCTGAAGTTGACCACAAAAACCGTGTCTGACATCTCCTGTCGATCACCACTACTCCTACTAGAGAGAGTCAAGCGGACGCCAGACCTGATCTTGGCAACCTTATCTGAAAAGAATTGAGCAAGCTCCTCACACCATTCTTGAGAAAAGGCTCTTCTGGGCTGAAGACAGATTGGATTGCACAATCTGTCCATGGTCCAGAAAAGCTGAGCTGGTCTATTCTGAACAGCAGCAGTCTCTCTGGACAGGAATTCTGCCTTCTTACTAGAGATTGCTGATAGATAAACCACATAATGGTCCATCATTCTAAGTTTATCACAATCCAAGCCCGACCTCCGCCAACATCTCTCTAATCTTCGTCCAACTCTCCTCAGCTCCCTTAGAGTCTCATCAAACCAAGGAGACCTAGAGCAAAGAGTGAGAGGACGTACATGAACAGATGCAATGGAATCCAGGGCCCCTGTCACTGCCTTTTTATAGGCAAGTACCAAGTCCCCTGGATCCATGCAATCACTCAGAAAACCCGATAGGTCCAGCACCGCCATCAGACTATCTGGGGAAACACCCCTCAAAGGGCTGTACCGGACCATCTCCATAGGGGCTGTCCTACTAGGGGTGACCTCAAAACTAAACCCAATGGAATGATGGTCAGACCATCCAACTGGTTCCACCACCAAATTGGATCTCTCCATCCCCAGTAGGAACACCAAGTCCAATGAATGACGACCTCCAATATGGGTCGGGGAGGAAATAGCCTGTGTGAAGCCCAGTGAAATCATTAACTGGTAGAAGTCTTGACCAAACTTCGAGAGTTCATTGTCGACCCAGGCATTGAAATCACCCAGAACCAACCATCTGGGGGATCCCAATGTCAGGTCGACAATGAAGTCTGCGACTTCCTACAGGAAAACATTCCCATCACCTGGTGGACGGTAGATGAGAAGAATCCTGCGCCCCACACCCTCACCCATAATACATTCAAAGGAATTGGTATTACCCACTGGTACTTCCACTAGGCCCAGTTCTGAGCTAAAACAGATGGCAACACCCCCGCCCCTACGATCCATCCTAGGGCGGTGTATCACCGAGCACCCGGCTGGAATTGCTGAAGCCAAAACCGGGCCAGCATTTTCATTCAGCCAGGTCTCGGTGATGCACGCCAGGTCAGATATTCCAACAAGATCTGCTATAATAGCGGTCTTGTTTTTAATGGACCTGGCATTACATAACACCACCCGAGTAGCATGAGCATCGGAGGATAACCATGCTACCTGCTGACTACCAGCAGAACCCTTGGGTATGGGAACCAGCCAGGGGGATCCCCTTTCCTGGACTCATTTCGCCCCAGGGCGTCTCCTTGTCCCCACTATCCCTATCCGCCCACTCCTCTCCAGTCCCTCTCCAGGCCCAGCCCTCATCCTACCCCTTTTCCTGGTAATCCCCAGAGCCCTACACCGTCTATATGCCTCTGGTAACAGGCGAGGACAAAAAAATGGACAGAGGTCTCTGAGCCTGGAGGGGGAGTAATACCCGACCATCTTAATACCATCCCAACACATATTTACTGCGCTAACTAAATCCAAAAAACAATCCCAAAATTGCAAATTCAACCTAAATCTAAACCCAAATAAACAATAAAAAGAAAACCATAAAAAAAAGAAATATAAATACAGAATAACTTAAACCCAAAAGTATGAAATTTATAATGAAAATGAAAATATAAAAACAAAACAATTCTTTTCTTCAACCGTCGAAGGCCCTCTCACAGCCTAAGGAGGCCAATAGAGCACAGGTAGTCTCACTTCCTGAGCCCAAAGAACCTTTTACTTTTAAATTATCATTCCAACCCCCAAGCACTCTCACTACCAGGGGGACCAGGAAGGCACTCTCACTGCCAGTCAGATGTAAAAATAAAATGATTTCCTTTGTCTTAAAGTCTTAAATGGGACTGTTTAAAAAGAACTGGTCTCAGTACAAGTCAATCGGAGGATACAAAAAATCCTGGAAGATGGGTCCAGTATATACACTTGCAGACCAATAACGAGTGAGGACCCCCCCCAACCACCACACTCCCAAAAGACCCTAATCAGACTACCCAACACAGGACCCGCTGCCACAGATACCCAGAGGCCAGACTAAAAAGGCCAACCTTGGCATACCTTAAGAGTACCCCAAAAGCCTCTAGCTCCCCAGAGGCAAAATGAGGCATCTCCTGCTTGGTCCCAGGCAGCGCAGTCCACGATCACCAGGCACAAAATTGGGAGGGGGAGGGTAGGAGCCTCCATCAGCTAATAACCGTGCAAGGCCTGCTTCCCCAAATTTAATGCTGAGCACTCCACATAAAACGTGTAAAGAGTAAACAGGGAGGAGAGGAGGCACTGTGGGTCACCTTGGAGACTGGAAAAGGCACTACAGTCCGCACAGGGGTTGTGTACCGACCCCCATGTCAGGGGGAGGGAATGGACAAGAATATGATAGAAGGCATTCTTAGAATGGCAGAGAAAGGGGAGATACTGTTGATGGGAGACCTGAATATGCCAGATGTTAACTGGAGCACATTTGCTGCAGCCACATCCCAGAGCAGGGCCATTCTCGATGCCCTATAGATGGCAGGCCTCAAACAGCTAGTTTCGGAACCCACTCATGAGGGAGCAATCTTAGACCTTGTACTCTCAAATGGGGGCAGTGAGAGGATCTCAGATCTAGAAGTGGGTTGCCATCTGGGAACAACTGACCATCAGTGTGGTTCATGTTAAACTCGGCTACAGAGTCAAGCTATACAAAAGTGAGGGTACTGGACTTCAGGAGGGCTGACTTTGGCAAGATGGGAGAGTGCCTCAGAAAAGCACTAGCAAAGGCTAGAAGGAGGTGTGGAGCAACAATGGGGAATCATCAAAACTGCCTTCACAGAGGCAACAAGCCTTTGTGTTAAGCAAATAAACAAATCAAAATGAAAGAAAAAGCCACTATGGTTCTCAAAAGAGGTGGATGTGAAAGTCAGGAAGAAAAAGAAAGCATTCCGGAAGTATAAGAAAACACAGAAAGAGCAGGACAAAGAGCTGTACCAGTTAAGGCAGAAGGAAGCACGGATGGAAGTCAGAATAGCAAAGGCCCAAACTGAGAAAAAGATTGCCAACTCGGTTAAGAAGGGGGATAAAACCTTTTATAGGTACATCAGCGAGCATAGAAAGACAAAGGGAGGGATAGTGAGGCTGAATAGAATGAACGGTGGGTTTGCAGAGGGAGACAGTGAAAAAGCAGGGATTCTGAATGAATATTTCTGCTCAGTATTCACAAAAGAGGAGGGGAAGTGCCTAATCCAATTAACAGAAGCACTCTTGATAGGGGGTCGATCCCAGTCCTTTCACAGAAGAAAGTGTTCTGCAAGAACTCCTAGAACTGAAGGTGGACAAAGCAATGGGGCCTGATGGAATTCACCCCAGAATTCTAAAATAATTGAGGGGGGAGCTAGTGAAACCACTGGCTACTCTTTTTAATAAATCATGGGAGGATGGTGTGGTACCCGAGGACTGGAGGAAGGCGGATGTGATTCCCCTTCACAAAAGTGGGACCAAGACAGAGCCAGGAAACTACAGACCTGTCAGTCTGACCTCTGTGGTAGGGAAAGTGATGGAGTCACTTCTGAAGGAAAGAATAGTTGAGTACCTAGAGGCCAGTGGGGCACAGGACCCAAGGCAGCATGGGTTCACAGCAGGAAGGTCATGTCAGACGAATCTAATAGATTTCTTTGACTGGGTGACCAAAGCAGTAGACCAGGGAGGGGTTGTGGACATGGCCTACCTAGACTTTAGCAAGGCATTTGACACAGTCGCACACAAAAGATTAATAGTTAAATTAACCAGCCTGGGAGTGGGTCCCAGGGTGGTAGCCTGGGTAAAACATTGGCTGGACAACAGGACACAGAAGGTAATTGTAAATGGAATCCACTCTGAAGAAAGAGGGGTTACTAGTGGGGTACCGCAGGGTTCAGTATTGGGTCCAGTCCTTTTTAATGTCTTCATAAGTGACATTGCAGAGGGACTGGAAGGAAAAGTATGCCTCTTTGCAGATGACACAAAGATCTGCAACAGGGTTGATACACAAGGAGGCGTGGAAAGGATGGAAGCGACTTGGCAAGGTTGGAGGAACAGTCAGAAGTATGGCAGCTAGGATTCAATGCAAAGAAGTGCAAAATAATGCACCTGGGAAACAAGAACCCAGGGGAAGAATACACAATTGGGGGGGGGAGGTAGTAACAACAACAAAAAAGGCAAGGGACCTGGGGTAATCATATCAGATGACTTTAAGGTTAGCAAGCAATGTGAGAAGGCAGTAGGAAGGGCTGGGGGATACTGGGATGCATAGGGAGAGGCATCAGCAGCAGAAAACAGGAAGTTGTTATCCCTCTATACAGACAGTTGGTGAGATCCCATCTGGAGTACTGTGTCCAGTTCTGGAGATCCCATCTCTGCAAGGACATAGACAGAACAGACGCAGTCCAGAGGAGGGCAACTAAAATGGTGCAGGGTCTGCAAGAGAAGCCGTATGAGAAGAGACTATAGGAGCTTAATATGTATACCCTTGAGGAAAGAAGGGAGAGGGGGGACATGATAGAAACTTTAAGTACCTCAGTGGAATTAACAAAGTCCAAGGGGGTAGCATCTTTCAGAAAAAGAGACGTGCAAGAACAAGGGGACACAATTTAAAGATAGAGGGGGGGTGGTTTAGGGGCAATGTGAGGAAGTATTATTTCACAGAGAGGGTAGTGGATGCATGGAACAGCCTTCCTGAGGAGGTTGTGGGGTCTAAAACTGTGGGAGAATTCAAGAATGCATGGGACAGACATAAGGCAATTCTTGTGGGGGGTAGGAAGAAATAGGCTGTAGGTTAACTAGGATCTGCGGCCTATCCTGTAGGTAGGGAAATGGGCAGACTAGATGGGCCAAGCGGTCCTTATCTACCGACAAAGTCTATGTTTCTATGTTTCTGTAATGGAATGTGCAGATTTCTTACTTATTAATGCCCTATATGAGATGTGAATAAAGTTCATGTTATTATGAAACTAACAAATACAAATTAAAAAAAGAATAGATTGAATTATGGATGGGAAAATATATACAACAGGACTGTGATTCCAATGATGGAATCTGGTAACATCTGAGCGGTTTGATGTCATCAATCCAAGATGGAATCTTATCTACTATTCCATAAAGTGTGTCTCATGTCAAGGTATCCTGAAATATAGGAATTTTAAGTCAAATAAAGAAGCAATGACAGGCGACCTGCTCTGTAAAAGCAATAAAGACAGTTTAGGAAATCAGGATGTGGAGAGCTCTTCGTGATACTGGGAGATCAGGCTCTTTGGAAGGGTACTGATAACTAAAGGAGGGCTTTGTAATTGATTAATAATACAAGTAAGGGTGGGACTAACCTCTGTGAGAAGGAACAGGCAAGCCAAGCTCCTAACAGGGAATACATACTATAACTTGAACTGCACCCCTCCCCCAAGTCTCTGCCCCTGCCAAATCTGAACTCAAATAGCAGGCACCAAAATCCAAGTACTTTGCCCTATGGCCAACCAGAGTTCACAGTCTAAAAATGGTAATCTGACCCAGAAGGGGTTAGATGTCAGTAACTTCACTGGTTATCATGGCCAGTGATGCTCATACCCTTACTGGTGCTGCCTGTTTAAAATATTTTTTTTTATTTTATTTATTTATAGAAATCTTAGATAACACCAGTTAGCAGATGCTCTTTAATTGGTTCCACATCAGTTAACATGTACAGAGTGATACATAAACATTCAGATTAAGAGTGGTTCGGTGGTAAATATGCAAATACATGTTACGGTACAACAATACAGATAAAGTACGTGATTACACTATACTGAGGCATTGTACAATATATGCCCATGTCAAGGACAGACAAAAATCAGTAGAGTAGACGGGGAGAAGATGGAGAGGTAATGGCAAGAGGAAGGGGTGGGTGGGGTTAGGAGGTGGAGGGGTAGGGAAGAGAGGTGGGGTGCGGCGTGGCAGTACCTTGGGAGAGGGCGGGGTCAGTGAAGAGCAAGGTCGGGGCTACCCAGTGGAACAGTGACAGGGTTAAGAAATGCTAGTGGGTAGGTACAGACTACAGCAATGGGATTACTGACTTGAGGCGGGATTTAGTGGGGGCACGCACAGGTACCCACGGTGAGAAGTTGTGGATTGATTGATTGACTGAATTTTGTTGACCCAGTAAGCCCACTGGGCCTAGAATGGCGCAGTTTGTGTTTAAAAGAGCCAATCATTGCTGCATTAAACATGTCCTGAGGTAGCGCATTTGTTTGGGGGCCCTGGTATGAGAAACCCCACTGAGCCAAGGTAGTGCGGCATTTGGCACATGGAATACCTGAGAGGTGGTGCTTCTGGTTTGCTTTGTGCTCCTGGGAGGGGTCAGTAGGTTCCATACTCCTAGTGGTAGAAGGTTTAAGGAGGCTTTCTTGGTGAGGGGGCAGATTTGGTATCTGATTCTTCCACTGAGCTGTAGCCAGCCAGCCATGGTATAGAGACCACAGGTGGACGTGAGTCTAGCAGCACCTGTGAGGAGACATCAGGCTTTATTCAGTGCAGTTGAGATGCGGTGGAGAGCTGTGTGTGTTGCAGATCCATAGATCACTAGCCCATAATCAATGAGTGAGACGATTGAGCTATTGATGGCAGTGCTCAGGGCTTCGTGTGTGAGACAGTACCTGTCCTGACACAGGATCTCGATTCTGGTATTGATGGCCCTTGCAATAATGTCAATGTGCTCGGCATATGATAGGGTGGAATCGATAGTGATGCCTAGGTATTTGAAATGCCGAACAAGTTCGAGAGTGGCACCCCCAACATAATAGAAAATAGAAAATAATGCATGAGTAGGGGTTAGTAATGTGTTTCTACCTATACCTAGGCATGAGATGCCAAGTTAGCCAGCCGCGAGCATTTCAGCTGACCGCTGAGGAGCCCTGCAGCCTGGCTTGAAAGCCCCTGATCGGGGTGCCGACTTTCACCCTGCGGCCACGGCTGGAGAAGCCAGCTAGCTGCGCGCATTCTAGCTGACTGCTGAGGAGCTCTGCAGCCTGGGTAAGCCGATTCCTATCCTCGGGAAAATTTGGGAGCATTGATTGGACCCAGACCCTACGGGACTGCCACTGATTGGCTGATGCCCCTACGGCCCTGCCTGATATTGGTTAATTCTCTGCTTTCGGCGGCTTTTTCCAGGCACTCGCTACTTTGCCCTGAGCCCGCCGCTCGCTCTCTTGAAGAGTGGTGTGTATTTTTTCAAATGTAATGCACTATTGAAAGAGTAGAATGCAATGTTTTTCTTGTAATGCAACGCTGTTATTAGTTGAGCTTACTGCGATTTGAAAGCCTGTATTTGAGATCTTGTATTTCTGCTAGACTTCGCTCAAAAAGAAACCCCAGCTAGACAACTTGTCCCCTCCCTCCCCTTCTCTCGGTCTACCTCTCTAGTTTCACTAGCACACAGGAGCAGGCAATGGCGCCAGTCTAAGTTACAGTGCCGTCTGCCCTGGCTATCCCCCCTCCCTCTCCTTCCTGGCCTTTGTTTTAGCTAGTCATCTGTTAACTCACACCCCCCCCCAATTTAACCATTTTAATTTCAATGCTCTTTGTCCCTCCTGCTTATATCTAATCCCTCTAACCTCTCTCATTTCTCTAGCTTGAAAGCCCCTGATTGAGCTGCCGACTTTCGCCCTACGGCCATGGCTGGAGAATCCAGCCGGTCGCACGCATTCTAGCTGACCGCTGAGGAGCCCTGCAGCCTGGGTAAGCTGATTCCTATCCTCGGGAACATTTGGGAGCATTGATTGGACCCAGACCCTATGGGACTGCCACTGATTGGCTGATGCCCCTACGGCCCTGCCTGCTATTGGATAATTTTGACTCTCTGCTTTCGGCGACTTTTTTCAGGCACTTGCTACTTTGTCCTGAGCCCGCCACTCGCTTTCTTGAAGAGCGGTGTGTATTTTCTTCCCACACCACCTGCCCTGACCCCGGCCTCTATTAAATGTTCTTTTCATAAAAGCTAGACCAGCCCCCTATTAGCTGATTGGACGTCCTAGATTTTACCATGCCTACCGTCCTGTTTGTAATCTTTAGATGCTCTGCCCTCTTAAAGAAGTGGCTTAGCAGAGACCTATCAACTTGGTGCACTATCCCAGTATTGGGAGACCATCTTAATACAAAAATGCCTCCATTAGCTGTTCTTCTGCGCTGCTACCTTACTCAACTATTCTTTGCTTTATTCAAAATGCCAGTCTTTATCCCACACCAAAGCCAAAAAACTACCGGTGTCAAAAACCTAGATTTGTCCTCTACTAATAATTTATGGCAACCCAGAACCGGGACATCTTCCACATGGTTATACCCTTACTCACAACAGACTATAACAAGAGACTTTACACGTGTGCCCCTAATGGCGTCGCTTTAGTATTTATCTATGCACTATCTGTATCAATTAATGGCAATGCCCAAACGCTAACCACTACTAAAACAACCTATACAAGACAAAGCAAGAAAAACTGCTTAGTGGACTAAGACAGTACCTTAAAAAATTATTGCTACTTCTCCTACTCTGCTCAGGAAATGTAGAACTAAACCCAGGTCCACCCATCCTCCTGGACACCCCACTGACCTTTCTCAGCACGAAGGTCTCAGCTTTCTCCATGTCAATGTCTGCAGTTTACTCAAGAAACTGGACCAAATACAAAGCTGGGCTCTACATACAACTCCTGATTTCTTCATGATAACTGAATCCTGGCTTATGCTCTCGACTCCAGACAAATCTATCAACATTTGGGATACAATATCTACCGCTGTGATAGGCCAACTAGAGGAGGAGGGGTGATAATATATGCTAAGAGCAAATTTGTAGTCACAGTCGTTGACTGCACTTCTAAACCTAAAGAGTTTGAATGCTTGGCACTAAAATTATCCCTCACCAATGCAAAGTCACTCCTTATTGCAGCCTGTTACCGACCCCAGTCTGGTGGTGTAGCTCTACTACCACATATCCAAAACCTAGCTGTTTCAACTAACACGAAGTGCATCCTTCTGGGAGATCTCAATTGGAACTGGAATGATGACAGTTCCAGGAAACTTAAAGATCTTTGCGATGCAGTTGGACTGGTACAAATGACACCTGCAAACACCAGGCCGAATAACAAATATCCTGAGCGCAGCTCCATTTTGGACTTCATGTTAGTAAATAAGCCACATAACATCTCTCATGCCGGAGTGTTCTTCAATGATATAAGTGACCATTCTGCCATAGCCTGTATTTAGACATTCCTTGCAATTAAATTTGGCTGCCTTACCCAAGTTGAAAAGAAGCATGAAAAGATTTTCTCAGAAGGAATTCTTGAAAGACCTAAGTAACATTAGATGGCAGAACTTCTACCTTGCCACTTCCCTTAGTAAGGCATTTAATATTTTCCATAGCCTTTTATTGGGAATAATCGACAAACATGCCCTGCTAAAACTGATTAGAGCAAAAAAAAGTTCCCCGGTTGGTTCTTTCCCATCTTGAAAAAAGCGCTCAAGGACAGGGATTACTGGTGGAAAAGAGCAAGGAAAACTCAACTGGAGACAGATTGGTTAGCAATCTGCACCGCTAGAAATGCCTGCACTAAACTAATTAGAATTGAAAAAGCCAGATATTTCCAAACAGAATTAGAAGCCAACAAAAACAACTTAGCCAATATTCTCAGAGAGGTCGAAGGTTACCAAGCTAACACGTCCCTGCCATCCAAAATTATATCCGCTGGTTACACCTACACAACCAGAGTCGACGTTCTTGAGCAATTTAATGAAAACTTTGCCACAGCAGGGCTCATGTTTGATTCCTCACCTATCAGCAAAATCATCCCACCAGGTGACCCTGCTGCCAACCCTATTGTTCATTCTAACACTAGACTACCCAACTCCACCACTTTTAGCTTCCATACAGTTACATTCAAACACGTTGAGGTCTTATTACTATCCCTGGACACCAAAAAGAGTGCAGGTGCAGACAATATTGATCCATATTTCCTAAAGCTTGGCCATTCCTACTTGACTGCTCCTGTTACCCACGTATTCAACACTTCGCTGAAATTTGGAGAATTTCCATCGACATGGAAAACTGCCCACATTCTACCACTATTCAAGTTGGGGGATCCAAGCGGTCTAAATAATTACCGCCCCATATATATTCTTCCTGTGCTGTCAAAATTACTTGAAAAAATTGTTAATGCTTAAATTAGAGATTACCTGGATTCGCATGATCTACTAAACCCTGCACAATCTGGCTTCAGAGCAAAGCATAGCACTGTATCTGCCCTTGAAAAGGTTACCACAGACTGGCAAACTGCCCTGGATTCTAAAAAACATGTGTTTGCCCTTTTTCTCAACCTTAGTAAGGCCTTTGACACTGTGGACCACAACATCTTGCTTTCAGCACTAAGCAGTATCGGACTTGATAATCTGGCAATCAAATGGTTTGCAAATTACCTCACCAGCAGGCTAAAACAAGTTAAAGATGCAGGTGACCTGTTCCCACAAAAAAAACTCCTAAGAGGTGTCCCTCAGGGATCCATACTAGGCCCAATCCTATTTGCAATTTACATCAATAATCTGGACACTCATTTGCGCTCAGCCAATATTCATTTATTTGCAAATGACACTGTACTATATACCACAAATTCGTCCATGGACTTGGCACATGAAAACCTACAGCAAGAATTCATCACCCTCCAGCATAATCTCATCAAACACAAGCTCCTCCTAAATGCCAAAAAAACAAACGCCATGATCCTCTCACCAAAAACAGGCGACGGTCCAACACATATTCCCCAGATTCTAACGCTCTTTGATGAACCCCTTGAAACAATTGAAACCTTTAAATACCTAGGATTCTGGCTCGATAATAAACTCAACTTCCTGTGCCACCTGAATGAAGTTACGTAAAAATTAAGACAGTGATTAGGCCTATTTTATCGGATTAAACATCTGCTGACCATAGAAGCTAGAAAAAGACTAGTACAGTCTACATTCCTACCCATACTGGACTATGCTGACTTTCTTTACACCCACTGTCCCTTAACAGCACTTAACAAACTAGACACTCTATACCACCAAGCTCTAAGGTTTATCCTTGATCTACCCCAGCGTACTCACCATTGCCTACTCTACCAGGAATCAGGGTGGCCATCACTCTCAACCAGGAGGAAAAGAAATGCCTTACTCTGGATCTATAGAGCGCTTTCCAATAATCTTCCTACATACATTTCGAATCTATTCCAACGAGCCAAGGGCTCCTATGGTCTGAGACATTTCTCCTTAATTTGTTTCAAGATTCCTAGAGTAAAAGCATCAAGTGGTTCAACTGCAATCAGTTTTTCACTCCCATTGCTTTGGAATACCATGCAAAGCTCTCTAAAACTATCTTCACTGCCAGGCCTTTTCACATTCAAAAACTTGCTGGCCATCTTTTTGAAGGAAACATGCAACTGTTTTAGACAACATTGAGCCTTAGCACCTAGCCTTATTATCAATTGCTACAACTATATTTACCATAGGTCCACTATTATAGGGGGCCTTCAGCTCTCCTATCATACTTTACCCTGACCCTTCTTACCCTGTCCTTTCCCTCTGTACCCCCCCCCCCGCCTTCCCTCTCCCGGTCGGCTAACATCGCATTGCAGAGATATTAGGATGACTGGCTTCTCTCTTTTTTCTGTAAAACAATTGGTATCGCACATCGCCATACCTTGACAGGCCAGTGTTAGGAGCCTTATGATCCTACTTGTATAAAGTCTCCATTATTGTTGAGTATACCTTATCTGTGAATATGTACTGTATTGTATTGTATTGTATTGTATTCTTATTTATTTTTGATTGTATAAGTGTCCAGGACCACTTTGAAGATGAGCTTGCTCAATGGTGTTTTCGCCTGGTTAAATAAAGTGATTGATTGATTGATTGATTGATTGAAGTCTATATAAACATCACACATTGGAGATGCATGTAAAAACTCATTACACACAACCACTAGACAGTCCCAAACATTCTTTTATATAATCATTGACTATTTTGAGCTAAAAACAAAGAAGCAGAAAAGTGTAGTCTAAAGAACATTAAAGCAGATTACTCTGAGAAACAAGTTTTCCATTGATTCAAACATCTTTATTGCCTGGGTCGAGTATTTTAAACAACGCTGTCCTTTTTCATTTTAGGCCGTGGTGAACATATTCAGATGCCAGTTAGTGAACCTGAAAGGAAACTGGAAGACAAAACAGTAACTTTAGGTAGGAAAGCTTCTTTTCAATAAAACAACTTTTTGTGAGATTCAACCACTGATGGTTTTTCTGAAAGATGCTGTGGTTAAAGACAATGGGCTAGCTTTTCAAACATTCTGGGACTAAGTCCCACGATACAGTCACCTTTGCAGGACAAAATCTCCGCATTTGTGGAGATTCGTATATTCAGCAGGTGCAGCTGCGGGGAATGTTATGCCTGGTCCCCCCAAGCATAACATTTCCGCTCAGCCTTTTAGAAAAAAAGGCTGCAAGCTGCCACAAATCATGAAGCCATTCATAAACCAGCTCCACCTTTGAGAACACTGTGGCAGCAGGAAAAACTGCCGCTCCGTTAGTGGAGATCCACGTGTGCCACTTTTTTTCTGCACAGCTCCACAGGAATTTCAGGAGCTTTGAAAATCTAGCCCAGCATTCATGCTCTGAGGAGTGATTGACAGCTCTGGCCATCTTCTGCTCACCATTACACATGACTGTGTGTAATGGTGGATTACATCACAGGTTTTTGTGTGTAATAAAGGGCAGTCAATAATTATAAGCCAGTTACGTGCAGTTATAGCAGAGCCATCAAGGTCAACACTGCTTAATTATATTTTCTTGATTGTCCATTTGCCTGGGTAAAGTCTCCAATGTGTAAATTTGCTTCTGTATACAGCCAGTAATCTGTTTTACTTCCCCCTACACCCTCAATCAGGGAATTTAATTAATGATGATGGAGAAACTGAGGTTATATAATATATTACCTTCACCTAACCAAGGAAACAGACTTTCAACAGCCAGTAACGGTTCTCGTTTTTTTGTCTGTTAGCTTTACAGTACACTTCAAATTTAAAAAAAAAAAGAACACGCTTAAAACCACCACATTATGAAAGCACAGGTAATTCTGAGAAACATAATGCAAACCATGGCTGGAAACGATCTCTCTTACATGAAGAAATGTCAGTTGAAAGATTAATCATCTCACCTGCATGTAGTTTAGGATTTACAGTCTTCACTTTGACAGGCCACCTGTCTCGGGCAGAGACTCATTTACAGTAGGGTCCTTCTTCTTCCCAGTTTTACAGGAGGAAAAACGTAAGCATAGAGAGGTCAAAAGACTCCTCCAAGGTTGCAGAGTGAGCTCTGTTACTAGTCTGTGCCAGGCAACATTTCAACCAAGTTCTGCGTGCTTTTTTTTTAATACTTTTTTATTTCCAGGTCACCCTCTCTGCTTGGCTGCCTCCCTGCCTCTTACCTACTTTTTCCATTGTTTGTCCAACCTCTGGTCCCTATGAGCCACTCCCCCCCCCCCATGATGGATCTCTTGTGGGTTTTGGCATCCCCCCATAGAGGTCCTACTAATGATAGAGGGGTTGATAAGCAGTTGGCTCAATGGGACCCAAGAGTGACAGTGTCATCCTGCTCACACTATGGCTTTTTCCACCTTAGACCACTCCCAGCCCTCTTGGCTTCACCTTTTGCCTTACAATGCAGCTAAGATATCCATACTCCAAATCTGTCGGTACATCCCAAAACCTTGGCATATGTTATTGCTTACAAGTGCTATAGCTGGAATGGACAAACATCACTGTAGCTGGAAAAATGTGTGAAAGCATAGTCTGCAGTGGTGTGCTGTGACTATTTTAGCAGTGCATGCAATGGATGCTCAGGACAATTATAAAAGGCTGGGGGTGTGAGGGGGCTGCCCAGGCCACCAGAAGCTACACAATTTTTCATGCTTTGTGGTGCATTTTGGGGGGTATTTTGACGTATTTTAGAATGTATATGCCACTACCACCACTTATCAACTGCAGAGGATGCAAGGGTGCCCTCGGGGGCCCTTTGATGCCTGCCCATGTGCTAAGACCCATAGGAGAGTGCTCTGGAGGGATCTTTGATGCCCCAGGTATTGCAAGCAGGCCCCAAATATGAATTTCAGGTTACAGTACCACCACTCCACAAGATGTAAGAGTGCCCTGGAGGACTCTTTTTTTGCATATTATTAAGTGAAACATAAAAACTATAAATAGGCTATATAAATATAAATAGGCAATGCACAAGCAGGCAGAATTGCAGTGCAATTCCTTATACAGCACTGAGTCCCAAACTAGAGTGCCTTCTGGCTTCCTGCAGTTCCTAGTGTAGACAGCCCAGGTTAATACTTAACATGCCTAATACATCAACAGCAGTGCAAAAAAACTAATCCACACACTACTGTTGTTCCTGATGGGTAACATAGGCATTGGTAATATAAATGTGCTATGCCTAAGTGAACAGTCGGTGCTGTGAAGCACTAATAGTATCTCCATAGCTTTGCATAATTGATAAGAAGCAGAAATAATATATATGGCCAAGAGAACACAGTTTCCCAAAGGACTAGCTGTAGTTTAACCACTTGGATTTTCTTCCTAAAGAAAATAAATAAATAAATAGTAGTAATTGTAGGACCAGTCAGTCAGCGCAGTATGCCGCTGCTTGTTGCCACCTGGTGTATCTGGTTGCCTGCTGTCATGTCCACTTTTGTACTGTTCTCTCCCAGTTGCCCAAAGGATTAGCTGCAGTGTGATCACTTGGCTATTTTTCCTAAAATAAATATAAAATATTGTAGGACAGTTCAGTCAGTGACACAGTGGTGCTGAATATCCTTTCCGAAGGTGCACTGGAGGGTGGACAAGCAAGATAATAGGCAGCAACTTGAACAAGAGATTGCCAAATGGACCTGTTCAACTTCCAGTATAACGAAGGACTTGCTTGATGCAGGGTTGGAGTCTCTCGGCTCATTAAAGGGCACTATCAACCCTTTTTGCATCATATTATTTCTAGTTGAAAGCCTACATTTTATGAATACTCAACTTCTGTAAAACTCATTGAAGCTGTTGGTTATTTGATCTGCTTCCTTTCTTAGTAGACCTGAAATGCATGTGAATGGTGCAATTATACCCAACATTGTTTTGCTTCAAGGGCCGGATTTTCAAAGGCCAGAGAATGACGCAGGGTGCTTGCATCAAAAACAACTGACGCAAAGAGCAGGATGCGTCAAACCTTGCACCGATTCTGGTTTTCAAATGGTGCTTGCATCAAAAACAGGTCTGCATGCGCCAGAGTGGCTTGCACCATGCTTGCACCAAAAAAATGCCCGTGCCATGCCGGAAGGGATGCCTGCATTACCGAAATGATGCACCATCCCCTTATTTGGGATTTTCAAGAAATGTGAGTCCTTTCCTTGTGCCTAACATGCATGTCGTTGTTAGACCAGCCAGAGCTGGTCTAATTAACACTAGGGCATATAAAGAGGTCCACAGCAGGTGGTCAGACCTGACTATGTTACCATTAAGGGCCAGTATTCTCCTGCAGGACTAGTTTAGAACATTTGGGGGCTTATTCTTGGCCATTTCATCTGCCGTATGTTTTGACTTAGCTTGCGTCATTCTCGTCCTTTGTGTCATTTTTTTACTCATCTTGCACCATTTTTTGACTCAGCTTGCACCATTTTTATGTTTGCTTGCACGCATGTGCAAGAAACATAGTGCCATCATCCGAGTTTTCGAAGGTGTGGCAGCCCTCTTCCAATTCAGTCAGTGTGTTTGCAGGTGCGGCCACAGTTCTCCAATGCCTGCTGGAGCTGTCTATGACAGCAGTCCAGCAGTGCAAAAATGCAGTGGCATACAGTTGAATGGGGAGTTACGCTCCAGTGAGCAGCGATAAGATATCGCCTGCCATGCGCGCCTCCCCACACACACACACGCATCTGGCTGTGTGTCATTTCCCACGCACACACTGTATAGCCGACGGGGTGCTCAATCCCCTGTCGGGCTGTGCCATGCTCCTCCAAAAGCATTCCACATGCCACGCTTGGGTGAGCACTTTCAGCATGGCTACACATGTATAGCCGACGGGGGTGCCTCAATCCCCCATCGGCTCCACTGTCTCCCCAGAGTACAGGGTGCCACGTTGGGAGCCCACCCCAGTGTGGCAGCAGATGCTGTTGCCGACGGGGGTGCCCAATCCCCCATCGGCTCCACCCCCCCCAAACAGCCCTCCTTGTGCCACGCTGGGAGCCCACCCCAGTGTGGCAACAGATGTCGCCGACGGGGGTGCCCAGTCCCCCGTCAGCTCCACACCCCCCCAAAAGCTATCTTTGTGCCACACTGGGAGCTCACCCCAGCATGGCAAACTTCCCATTGTTCGTCCTTGTTTTAAAAAAAAAACTGAAATTGGAAAACGGTCCTCGATGTCTCTGCCCCACCCGTGCCCACCCACTGCGCACCTGCCTCCCCACCCCCCAACCCATACTTACCTCCGACTCTGGCACAATGATCTTCTGTGGACCGGGAACACGCCTGCACTCTTCAAAGCCGACCGCGAACTGAGGAAATGCCGTAAGCTGTATAATGGGATATATAGGGTTTTTCAACTTTGCTGCATATCTCAGGCATTTTTGGAATTTTTGCACCAAATTTTCAACATGGGGTTTTGGGACCTCTTCTTGAATGCTCTCACTGTCATGGTAGTTAATCGGGCTCAAAGGGTGATTTCGAGTCACTGCACAAAATCACCTCGGGACCAAGTAATGAAATGACACTGGCACTGTTCATAAGGTGGCTCTCAAAAGCCTATGTTGAAAATTTGGTGGACAAATTCCTAAAATGATTGTTTTACTTAGCCGCAGTATTGTAGTTCCTATGCACGTCGAAGTTCGCGAATTTTCAATATTTTCACCCAGATTTTCAACATTGCAATTTTACCACACCTCCTTATGAGCAGTACAGCTGTCATTTTTTCATGTCGCCCAAACATGTTTCCGCTTCATGTAAGCACAATGGCGCAGTCGGTGTGCAAAATCAATGTATGGGACACATAAGAAAATCACAGTGACACTGTCCATGAGCAGAGGTCTTAAAATATCTATGTTGAAAATTTGGTGAAAAAATTCCTAAAAATTACTGTTTTACGAGCGTGCATTGCGCATTTCCTACGCACGCTCGTAAGTTTGCGAATTTTCAATATTTTCAATCCATATTTTCAACATTGCCATTGTATTACACTTACTTATGAGCAGTACAGCTGTCATTTTTCACATGTTGCCCAAAATGTGTTTCCGATACGTAGCGACAATGGTGCAGTCGGTGAAGGAAGCAATGTTTGGGACAGATTAAGAAAATCACAGTTACACTGTTCATGAGCAGAGGTCTTAAATGGCTATGTTGAACATTTGGTGACAAAGTCCATAATGACTGTGTTAATAGTGAGCATTGCGCAGTTTCCACGCACCGTAGTTCATGACTTTGTAATATTTTCAGTCCAGATTTTCACCAGTGGCATTTTTCCACACTTCCTTATGAACAGTACAGCTGTCATTTTTCACAACATGGCCGAAATGTGTTTTCACACTGTCAGCGGAGATGCGTGGTCGCTGTGGGAAATCATTGTTCGAACAGATAAAGAAAATCACAGTGACACTGTTCATGATTGAGGTCCCAAAATGCCTGTGTTGACAATCTGCTTTAAAAACCCAAACTAATTACATTACAGTGTAATGCTGCACAGTTTCTATGCACCGTGACTTCACCAGTTTTTCAATATTTTACTGCAGATTTGCAACATTGCCATTTTTACACCTCCCCATGAACAGTACAGCTGTCATTTTCGTATCCTGTTCAGAATGTTTTTGCACCTGTGGTGCTAAATGTCAGAGTCTCTGTGCATAAGCAGCTTTTGGTTAACAAACTGATATTGCCACTGTTCATGAGGTGGGGTTACAAAAAAACCATGTTGAAAATTTGGAGGAAATACCAACGAATGCCTGAGGTATTAGGGTTTCCAACCATAACGTCCCACCCTGTAGAGAATGACAGGTATCGGGGTGTGAGTTAGGATTCTTGCCTGTAATGCTCATACCATTCCACACCCTGCAGCCAGTGAGAGGCATCGAGGTATGCCTTGGACTCTTCGGCCCCAAAGTTCACCCCATTCTCCTATACCACACCCATCTCACCGTATTTCCTGATGGAATGGGGTGCGCATAAGGGCCAAAGACCCCAAGGCACACCGTGACACTTGTCAGTGTCTGCAGGGTGGGTATGGTGAAATGGTGTGGCCGTTATGCCTGACGACCCAAAGGCACAGCCCAATGCCTGTCACTCTCTGCAGGGTGGTGGTGGGGTTGGCATCAGTTCAATACTTCACTGCAATTCCTATTATGCAGCTCTGTAACTTCTACACTACCACTGCCAATGCCAGCAAGCAAACATTCGGCATTGACAAATGCTTGTTTTTATTCAGTTTGCATCATTTTCGTTCCTTAAGTCATTTTTTGACTCAACTTGCACCATTTTTGACTCAACGTGCATTATTTATTTTGGTGCAGCTTGCGTCATTCTCATCTCTTGTGTCATTTTGTTGATGCAGTGGACCTTTTGTGTCAGTTTGGGGGACTTTGTCACAGAGAACACTTTTCTTGCAAAATGTGGTGCACAGTATTTGGCACACCTAGATCTGACACAAGCTGGTTGTTTGACGCAGCTTGCGTGGATCTAAGGGCCCTTTGGAAATCCTGCCCCTTGATCTACTCTTATTGCATATTTCTGGAACAGTAGAAACACCCGAAACAATGCAGCCACTCATGATGCAATAATGTGTGCTCCTCCCACAATATTAAGAGTGGCTAGATTGTGTAAGTGGCACTCCCAAGTCCAGGAAAGCTGCTGCTGACGTTGACCAAAGAATGTAAACAAACAGGTGTGGTAACACCAGTATGGCAGTGTAACCCCTAGATGGCACTATCCCAGGGGCTACTACCCCTGCCTGATTTGCCACTAACAGGTTGAGGGGCCTGGACCCAATGGCAGGTGCCTCCACCCAGAGGTCAGGGTTTACAATAGTTAAACTAACTTGGTCACAGCCCTCTGGGACACTGCAACCCCCCTTTCTTCCCACTAGTGGCCCACACAATATATCAGAATTACCTTCACAGTATACACTTACCCCAGGATTGGTTCCGCACTGGGACCTCCTGTGAAATGAGATACAGTGCAACAATCACAGTGCAGTACTTTAACATAGACAAATACCTCAGGCAGTATAACTTTGCTGAAACAAGCAGCTCTGATTTATTTAGGGGATATAACAAGGACAGGGGAAATCAGGTTAATTAGCTTATCACTCTAATAATTATTTATGGCTCTGTGCACAGGCCTATCCCTATCAGTTACTGTCCCTGGGTACCCAAGCCCTAGTGGCTAGTCCAAACCGTGGCAGCTGGTAGGGCCCTTTCACACAGAGAAAAGGAGAATTAAACAGTCAGCAGTACAGTAATTCCATTTGGATTTAATGGCAATTCAACAGGGGCGACCCTGAATTAGTACTCACGACCTCCAAATAAGATAGGGTCCTTCAATGTCAGCAGGGCTCACTTGAGGTACACAAACCTCTTCACACATTTATATAAAAGAAAGCACTATACCAGGCAGGCTGCATCTGTATCCCGATCGCAATTACTGCACAATACCCGGAGAACACACAGCAGATTCAGTTCCTGACAGACCGAAAGTAATTTTCAGCAATTCCTCCAGTCTTCTACAGGGTGAGCCTGGTTTCTACTCTTCAGAGATCCTTTGATTCTTTTCACAGGACGGATTCAGTCCTAACAAGCAGTTACATAAGCTGCAGACCGAACTCTGGGCCTTACACATGTTTTTGACTAAAACTGCACACTGAAAAGCACAGGGCTCTTCTTCTTCACTGCCAAAGCTCAACTGAAACTCCAACCGACAAAACGGGCACTTCCTTTGAGTTCCTCCCAGTTCTTGACTGGATTGGCTGTCACTCACAATAGACTGCTGCTGTTGGTCCAAAAAGGCACTGAAGTCTAAACTACATCTCCCAGAGTCACTGCCCATACAATCCTCTTGTGGCTGGCTCAGATTATGAGTCCAAGTTCTGATTCGGTCCAAGGCACCATTTTAGAGCTAGCTTACCCCACACTGATTGGTCCAGTTCAGCAGTTCAAACCAGAATGGGGAACTAGGCAGACACTGTTCTGACTGCAAAAGAAAGCAGGTTAGACAAACTGTAATTTCATTATTACTGTAAATGATTTCTGGCAAACAGTTACATCTTTCAGATAGGTTCCCTTTGCACTCCTAGTGACTGCAAAATGGAGTGAATTGGCAGCAGCTTGAGTGGTACTCAATTAAAGAAACACACAGTCCCCCATACAAACTAATTATGTCTGCAAGCAGACAGCTCTTAAAGAGACAGTACCAGAGGTTCTAAAAACACTCATTGATAAATGGCTTAAACGCCAAACACCATTCAGGCTTGGAGCATTCAAGCAAGCTCCTGGAAGTCTTTTGGGAACCCCCATTTGCAGGGGGGTTACAGTAGTCAATCTGATTTTTGTTTTTAAAAACAAACAAGGATTCAGAGTCAAACTACCAGCCACAGTATATCAGCAATCTTTACAGAAAGTGAGCAACCATATGTTTTTAATCCAGGGACAGTCTGAGGCCAAAGGTGGCTGGCAGTTTCCCTTTAAGGTACATTATGCAGTAAGCATGTGGCTTTGTTTTTTCAGTCTGACTTAAACAAGTTCAAATGTTTCTGACATGGTGTGTGACACGCTGATTTTCTGCAGCTTTGCTAGAGATATGCATATCCCTGGAGGTTTCAGTATGAAAACTGGCACTTGAACCCTGTACCTGAGCCTGAGGACCTTGTCTTTGTTGTACTGGAAGAAGCAAAGTTTTCAAATATGCACTGGCCTCTTGCACCTTTCAGATAATGTGCTATTTATACTGTAAAGTAGTGGGATCCTGAACAAGGAACTCATCCTTAAAACGAGGACCTAATATTGTAGCCATGACATATTTTTTTGTCTTTCAATATGATGTCAAACCACCTATGGACCTCATCATTCAATGTCTGTTCCAGATGTATTAAATCAGAAAAGAAGTCATCATTAAGTGTTTCATTGGTGAAGTTAAAGAGAGTACACACCATGGGGGTGACCTCACTAACTGAGGCACTGCTGCTGCTGAGTTCTTGGGTAGCACTGTCAAATAGGGCAAGGATGTGACTAAGTTGGTCCACGGTTGTCAAGTGGTGAATAGTTCTGCCAGTGTCATGTGACATAGCCATTTCATGTGCAGCCTTTTTTGTTCCACTGATCTTTCTATCATGTAATTTGTATAATTCCATCTAGTATTGAGTGACATTCGGTAGGAAGGAGTGTTGGGGCAGTTTTGCTAGCTGCTAGAATGTCCTTAGAGTGGCAGTTGCGTTCACAGACCTGTGGAAGTGGCTGCTTATTCTACCTGTATGTGCCATTACAAGAAGATTGCTTATACTTGTGCTTCTGTCTAAAGCTTGGCGGACAACTAAATTTAATGTGTGTGCAAAGCAGTTTACATTTACTCTCTCCTCCCTGTCACCACCGTCACTCTCAGTGAATGCCTCTATTACGTTAGCCACATTATCTGTTACTGTCAGCCTACACATAATCTATTTGTGAGTAACCATTCATCCCACAGTCTTTCTAATGTGTTGTATATGTTGACAGCAGTGTGTTCACCTTCCATAACATTGGCACTGAGCAATACCATTCCCCTGTACTACCCCTCTGGTGTCAGATTAGACTGTTTTGTGACTGAGAAAGAAATCCAGTGTGTAGTCAGAGAAATATCCCTGTGAGTTCATAGAATCATAGAAGATTGTCGGCAGAAAAGGACACTAATGCGCATCAAGTCGGCCCCGATACATTGATATGCTTTATCTGTTGTGAAGTGTACAACCCCATCCTCTGCCTCCTTGAGTGCATGCACAATGCCGGCTCTGACTGCTTGGTAAATCTCTGGAACTACTCTGTGGGTAAATGTAAACCTCGATGGTATTTTATATTTTAGCTGTAAAAATACAAGCAGCCTTCAACACCCAACATTTTCAGCAATGGAAAAGGAATGCAGATTTGTCCCTATCATTTTTCCAATAAGCCATCCAATTTGGAAAGCTGTCAGATGCTTGGAGTCAGATTTGGTCTTGTGATCAGTTGACTGAACTATAGTTAATTGCTTGGCTTTTGGAAAAGGACTGGCCAAGGAAGTGGTGTTGCTGCTCTGCCATGGCTGCTAGGGTGTTGGCGATAGGAGTACTACTCTGTCAGCTGATGCTGCCGAGTTCACAGAAGTTTATCCTACTTCTTGTATGTGACGGAGGTGGAGGACATGTAGCTGATTTCCCTCTGCCGCCATGATTGCCTAGGGGCATTGACTGCTACTACTACCATGATCCAGCTCTGACTTATCAAAATGATCACTATCATCTGAAGCGCCCCTATATGGCTGAGTATGAGATCTGTAGGACAAGCAAGTGCATGAAGGTGCTGCCACATTAGGTGTCACCTCATGGCAATGGTTCCCATGCCACTGAGTTTCTTCCCCCTACTAATGGTTGTTTTACAGTGCACATATAATTTTTTTAAGTTCATCAGTGGAACTTATCAAAAACGGATTCCGCACCATGCTGGTACTTTTCTTTTTGCTGGCTTTAAATCCAGCTAAGGAATATCACTGTGCTCTACATCTTAACGGAGGTGCAGCAGGAGGCAGAGGAATTGATTTGGGGCTGGTAGTAGCAGCACACAGGTGCCTAGTGATGATGGCAGAGGGAGACAGTAGAAGGGAACCTGTGGAAGTAATAGTAGTTTGTCTGGTCACTGTAATCACTGTGGCATTGGGCAAGGAGGCAGAGGAAGGGGTTTTACTCTTGTCGTAACTGGGTGTGACTGTGGCGTCACTATTTTCATGTGACACCACATCATCAACAGCCACATTATCACCATCATCACCATGATCAGTCAAAACCAAGAGGTATATAGTCTCTGTGAGATGCATGAGGAGTCAGAATCATTGTGGTAGGAACTGTCACCATTCCCAGGGTGGGAGTCAGATTCACAATTAGATGGGGGAACTGGATGGCTCAGTGGCTTGGTAATCAGTTAAGGAGCCTTTCACCTCTGGGTCATGGGTTAAAATCAAGCACAGGTTGGTAGTGATTGAAAGGCATTATTACCTGAGGGCTGTTCAGTGGCCTATGTGAAATGAGTTGTGGTGGTCTCAGTCCAGTTCCCAGTGGGCAGGTGTCCACATCACAAAACCACCAATACAATTGGTACTAACTGGCACCCTTGTTGGCAGTCTCACATGAGAGGCCAGTGATTGAATGGGCATGAAGTCTCACCTGTGTGCATACCTCTCAATCTGCTAGGACCAAAATCAGCCCCCCCCCAAAAAAAATTAGGGACAAATAGCCAAACTCAGGAACACTATATTTTACTCAGTGTGGCCGCGCCACACCATACCATTGTGAGACATAGATAGATAGATAGATAGATAGATAGTAAGTAGATAGATAAATCATTTATTAAGCACCCATTTCCACAGACTCTGGGTGCTGTACATATCACAGCAATAAAATAAACTAGTTGATAAAACTAGCCAATAAGCCGGCCCAGTGGCGCTGAGGGTTGAGGTGCTGGATGCCACACCTCAGGTCACACTGGTGACCCGGGTTCGGGAATGAGCCTGGGTCATCGGGGGTCGGCAGGGGAGGGAGATGATTGAGCATCTGAGGGACAGCTCTCCTCTCCCGAGAGGGAGGGGGGGCATTCGGCCGGTGCCTGGCTGGCCTCTGGCAGGGACCAGAGGAACAGCAAGTGCAGTACAAGAGAGGGCTGGGAATGGCGGTCATCGGCGTAATGCCTTGACATCAGGGTGCCGGCCACTTTCTCAGAAAAGAGGAAGAAACACTGCCAGAGCATGGGTAGATGGAGCACCAAAACACCGACCCTAATGGCAACTGCCTGCCTGACCATTGGGGGACCCCGACAAGACACTGAAGCATCGGGACATTCGGGTCCCATCCCGTACCTGCCTGGGGGGTATAGCCATGGCTCCATGGGGGGTGGGAATTCCTGGAGAATCAGGTAAGGCAAGTCGCAGTGGTGGTGGATGGTGTCTCCCAAAGAAGCGTAGCTCCGGGGTGAGAAGGTGGATAAACAGAAAGTAGAAAAAAAAAAAAACAGCCAATATACAAGTTATAACATAATTAAAATTACAACAGTTCAATTCCATTCAACAGTTAGTCATAAAAGGCCAGCCGGAATAAGTATGTTTTGAGGCCCTTCTTAAAGGCTTCTACTGAGGGAGCCCCCTTCAGATTCTAAGGCAAAGAGTTCCACAAGGTGGGTGTGGCAAACCGAGAACACCCTATCTCTGGAACGCTGCAGCTTCACCCTGGGGACCTCAAGGAGGGCTCCCCCAGTTGAATGAAGTGCCTGAGAGAGGCAATAGAGGGCAAGGAGATCTTGCAGATGAACAGGCTCCCCATTGTGTAGGGTTTTGCAGGTCAGGAACACTACCTTGAAGATAATCCTCCACCTGACCGGCAGCCAGTGCAGTTCATGGAGGACAGGGGTGATATGCTCAGCTCTCCTAGCACCCATCAATAATCTTGCTGCCTGTTCTGCACCAGCTGCTGTCTGTGGAGGCTACCTCCAGATAACCCCAGGTACAGGGCGTTACTGTAGTCCAGTCTGGAGGTGACAAAGGCATGTACTAGTGTGGGCAGGTCATCAGGTGGAAGCAGGGATCAAATTCAGGTGATATTTTGGAGATGATAAAAACCACTCCTGACGAAGGGATGACACTTGGCCATCCATGGTCAGTCCATCATCAAGGATCATGCCCAAATCATTCACCTGTCTGGAGGGGACAAGAGGAACACCTCCTAACACTAGATAGGAGGATACCCCCCCCCCCACAATGACCTGGATCCACCACCAGCACCTCAGTCTTGTCTGGGTTTATTCTAAGCCAATTTTGAGCCATCCACAACTGGATGTCCTCGAAGCAATTGTTAAACTCAGCAACCGAAACCTGGTTCTCAAGTACACAGGACAGATACAGCTGGGTACATCACATCATGGTTTAGTGCAGTACAACAGAGTGTCTTTATTCTATGCATTAAATGTCAAATTTAACTTGTTTGCTACCAAAATGCACAATAAAAAAAGAAAGGTTTTACAGATTTTATCTGTTTCCACATATGGCAGATTGGAAGACTATCTGATATTGCCGAGGCCTGTGTAATATCGGATTCTGTTGCCTTCACAGTCACAGGAGATCCACAAATTCTTTGCTTTATTTTGGGCTGAGATGCCCCTGAGAACCCCAAAACCCAACTCTCTGACCCATTCAGTATCTAATGGGGGTAGTCAGGAGGATAACCAAATGGTGCAGTTAACAGGATGGATCTCAGTTCAAATGAAAAGCAGCACCTAGGGATGCTGGTACAATTTACACTGTCCAAGAAACAAGAATGCACCCAACAACCCAAAACCAAAAGAGGCACACGAAGCACTAAGTGCAGGAAATGTTTTGCCTGAAGTGCCTTCGTGACATACCAAAGTACAAAATGCTGTTCAGAGTAGTACCACCCAATGAAACCCAATGCATTTTACACTAAAAGTGTTTTTTCAAGGATGGGGACCCCCTCTCCCCAAGATGCTTTTAAACTCAACAATTAAAGCAGCAATGCCTATTTAAAGGGGCAAAAACACTGTTCCCTAAAAGCATACAGCGGTGGTGTCCAAAGTGACTAAGTGCAAAAAGTGTAATATTATGAACAATTACAACTGTGCAACAAGATGTACAAAAGTATGAAACCACTTAGACCCCCCATATGTAAACGCTTTCTGACATATGGCTCTACAATAAGCTATTTACTGATAATCTATTGTACAACATTTTCAGATACATACAGTACATCGACATCCAATGCCTCAAACAGCGGACTGCATAACACAAATCTCAGTACTACCCCTCACTACCCCCAATCTTCCTGCCGTAAAATAATAATAAAAGTTTTTTTTTCCTTATTAACGTGCACAGAATGCAAACAATTCAATGCAACCTTGAACCACTGTTTTGGAGATAACTTATCCCAGATCCCTGACATTACCTTGTGGCTCAACATCTGATCAATCTGTAAACATAGTACTCCAAACAATACCACCAAAGTGGACCAGTCAGCACTTCTTGAGTTAAAGTTAGAGTAAACCAGCTTACCACATTGTTGTTTCAAATTCACAGAAAAGTCTGTATACTTGCATCTTGGCATTTTATTTTAAAAACAGCACACTGCCAATAAATCCAGCAATGGTCCAGGAATTAAAATGTCAACGCACACATCATCCTAGCGCGGTCTATAATTTGCAGTTCAACACTAAAAGGCTAACAGCTTCCACATTCAGGCAAAGACAGTCAACAAACCCAGACCAATTGTGCCACATGACATGTTTGTAAACAGCAGCACAAACATTCAAATGGTTTCAGGCTTACCAGAGTTATTATTCTGGCAACTGGGGAAAAAAATGGGTCCTCTTTGGCTAGTGAGTTGCTCCATGCTGTCCAGATTGGAATTTGCTTCCTAAGCTGGGTTGTTGCAGCAGCTGCAAAATACAAATTTGTTAAAAAGCATTTTTAATGCTGCTGGCTGTTGTGAGATTATCAGTGCTCTCTTCTAGTCCTCTCATCGGTTGCGTACTGCAGTGCTCAGGCTAGCAGGCTTCTTCTGGTCTCTCGAATATGGCATTTTTACTCTGTCCTCCATGTGTCAGTGATATTTCTAGGCTGATCAAGAAAAGCAAATCCCGCTCCAAATATCCAGATAATCCAAGTAGAACAGCAAAAGATCGCACCACCATTTGTGTATCAAGGCTTTATTTGTGCTCCATACCAACAGCAAACAGCTTGGGCACTATGAACCTCTCTAGGCTCTCTGCTTATCCTCAGGAGGATGCTGCTGACAGCCTGGCTGGCACTGACTGGTGCAGACACAGGGGGCTCTATAGATGAAATGGCTGGGGTGGTGGTCTCCTTTGTTTTCTGGAGACAGACATGAGAAGGAGGCAGGTAATAAATTTCGCCATTTGGCTCATGCAGGAAGCAGGCTCTATCAGACCCTGCCGGCTGGCCTTCTTTCTTTTCCATTTAAACTGCACGCGTGCTGTCTGAGGCTCCAAGCTACACCCGAGTACAAATGAGCACACCCGATACTTCTGCATGATGATGTCAGAGCATCTCTTGAACCTAGAGCTTCTCTGACACCATGACATGACCGCTATGTTCGCAAAAACAAATAGCACACAGTATAATAAATAGCGAGCAGTGGGGCTGCAGTGAGTCTATACAGCAATTCCGGGATCTGAAACAGGGTAATCGGGATATTGGGACAGAGTGGCCAAAAACAGGATGTCCAGGAGAATTCAGGACACTTGAGAGCTATGCCTATGTGGTGGTCCCTCCATGGTTGTACTGAGGCTCATTGGCAGTACAGTGTGAGGAAACCTGCACTGTGATCACCTGTGCTGTACCTGTCTTGTGGTTAAATGGAGGATTTCTGGTTCCAGTGCTGTCAATCCTGCACTTTTCAAGAGCACTAAAATTCACAAACTGGAAAAAAAGATTCAAAATTAGATGGAGGCTTTAGCTCAGCTTCAACCGCCGCCGGTTGCAGATCTGTGACAGCACTGCTTGTATCTGCCTATGCAAGTATTCCCTTCCTGCCCTCGAGAACAAACATCTGTTGCACTGACAAGACCAATATTATACATGTGTGAGACTAACAGTGCAGCAGTGCTGGTGGGATGGAACAGACCAAGGAAGAAATGATGCCACTAGCTCACACCAGCTTTTCCAATGCAGCAGATCCGGACCTGCTATGTAATATTACTCTGAGGTTGCTCTATTGATTGCACCACAGACTATTACTATATAGTATGCTTTTGGTTCTGGTTCTGATTTTAGTTCTGGTTCTCGTTTGCCCAACCTGATTTGGCAGAACTGGAAAATCTGACCTGTTCATCCCTAATTCTGTGTACACAATTAATTCAGCAGTCTGACAAAATGCATGCTGTGCACAATATAAAGTTAGGAGTGTGACAAAAGGCATTCTGTACATAGAATATGGTAGCAGTCTGATAAAAGGAGGAAATTAAGTGCCTAAAATGGGCATTGGGATCAAGGGGGGAGGACGGTGGTGTTGGGGAGCAGGGAAGAAGAGGTAGCAGATTAAGACAGGGGGTCAAGGCTCAGAGTGGTACAAGGTAGGACTCTAGGAGATCACCCCAGAGACAGGAAGCACCTGTGACACAGATTCCAAGAGGGACAGAAGAGGGGCACTAGATGGTAGTGAGGGGTGAGGCAAACAGGGCAAAGGTGCTGAAGGCATCACAGGCATAAGGATGAAGTCCTCAAACAGGTTCTCTGTTCTGCAAGATCTGGATGAACAAGGGGATTGCACTATGCTGGGAAAGCAGGGAGAGGTGCATACAGATCAAAGTATTGACAGTCAGGGAGGAAGGGATGTGACTCAAGGCAAGAGGGGTAACTGGGGTAGGGAGGATGGGAAGTCATGTAGGGAGGATAACACAACAAGGGGTGAGACTAAGGGCAGGAAGGGCACCTGGGGTAGGGATGCTGGGAAGCCAAGTGAGGAGGATAGCACAGCAAGCACAAGAAAGGGGGACCAGGAGGAAAGAGGCCAAAGCAAGGCAGTGGCATCTCCAGGAGAGGAGCCCATGGGTGGAGAAGGTAAGCCTGGGGGGGGGGAGGGCAAACCAGAGGGAGACCAAGGGCAGGGAGGAAGCTGGAGAACAGGAGGGAAACAAATGCAGGGAGGAGGGACAGCATAGAAGGCACACTATGGGCAAGAGTCTGAAAGGGGAGGAGAGAGTTGTAATATTGGGGGCTCTACCTTGAAGGGAATAAGATGGGGGCACTCTGGCAATGGCAACAAGAGGGTGGAATGCATGCCAGGCATGACAGTAGGGAGCATGGGGAGCAATATTACCAAACTGTGTGGGGCAGGGGTGGCCACACATTGTAGTCCATTTGGGCACCAATGATCTGGCGGGCTGCGAGGTGATGGTTGCACAGGCAAGGTTTATAGAGCTGGGTAGGATCTGTAGAGGGTTGGGCAAATCAGTGACCATCTCAGGTGTTGCCAGTCCCAGAACAAGCACAGTTAGAAAGGTGAGGATTGAGGAGTTCAACTCGTGGCTGATGGGGTGAGGTGAAGAAAATGGTTTCGGCCTGGTAGGAGAGTGGGGTAGGACATGGGATAACACAGAACTTTATGCACCAGACAGGCTGCATTTAAGCAAAGGGGGGTGGGGGTGGGCACAAGGGTCCTGAAAGGTAAACTGGAAAGCTACTTAAGGGACAGGTTGCATTTAAACTGAACAGGGGGGAGCAGCAGGGGGGCAAGGCACTCAGCACCAGACATGGGTGGCCCAAGGGCCTCCCCCCAGGAGGAATGACAAAAGACAAGGGAGGGCAAGGGGACAGGATAGTAGAGGAGAAGGGAGGGATGAGACATGGTATCAGCAGAAGCAAGGAGGGCCATGGGACGCACTGGAAGGCTGTGACCCCTGAATGCAGGGAGCCTGGCAAATAAGGTAGCAGACCTGCAGGTACTATTGACAGAAGGAAATGTGGATAAAGCTGCCCTTACAGAAATATGGGCAACTCTGTTCCACGACTGGGACCTAGGGATCTTGGGTTACCAATTACACAGGAAGGACAGGGCTAAAGGAAGGGGGTGGAGGCTTTGTATATAAGAGAAGGGATAGGGTGTAGTAGGGAGGAGGGAGAGGAGGGTGCAACAGAAGCCCTTTGGTGGTACTACAGAACACTGATGGCAGAAGAATTCGAGTGGGGGTGGTGTACAGTCCACCTTCAAGGGGAACTAATTTGGATAGGGAGCTGGGAGAACAGATCCAAACAGTTGGGGGCAGAGGAAACATTGTAACTCTGGGTGGCTTCAATCTGCCAGGAGTAGACTGGAACACCCCAGCGACCACCTGCAGCAGGGAACAGGTCCTCCTGGATGCTATCCAGGACTGTTGTCTGATTCAGGGAGTCAATTAACCAACAAGGGAGGAGACCATATTAGATCTAGTGTCACTGAATGAAAGGTGGTGTACTTTAGGAAGGCAGACTTCAACAAGATGAGGATCATAGTGCAGGAGCACCTGGCAAAGATCCAACCAGAGATGAGTATGGACCAAAAATGGACCAATATCAAGATGGGGCTGATTTTGGGGAGTCACGTGATGCCAGCTCTGTGAGTGCAGTCTGATCCTTTACCTCCAGCCTCCTGTTGGTATAAAAGTGTTTTTTTTCAATATTGGAGGAGCTAGTGATTTTATTTCGACTTCTGCAGATTTTATAAAGCTACTCGAATAATTCTGGTGGTGAATTGGGTGTATATGGAGGTGGAAATGAGAAAGAGCACGCCTTGACACACACCGCCAGTTTCACCGGCGAAGGCCCAGCCGAAAAAAGCAAGAGTCGCAACGGAAGGTGAAGGCCCTGAAAATGACAGCCCCGCTCAAGAAAATGAGCCCCTGACCCTAGCTCAGTTCCTGGCTGAATTTAAGCCCTTCCGTGCGGAGTTATGCACGGTAACTGAAGAGCTGAAAGCGGTCACACTGGCTTTGGAAGATCTATCACGGCACACAGGGGACATGGAAGTGAAAGTCTCCTCGTTGGAGAAAAGATTCTTGAAGCAGGAGCCGGAGTTAATTAATCTAAGACACAAGATATCTAGGATGGAGGCGAAGATCGAAGACTTAGAGGGTCGGAGTCGGAGGAATAACTTGGTAGTTATTGGTCTCCCGGAGCGTGAGGAGGGAGCCGACTCGATCCTTTTGCCCAGAGTTTCTTCATGAGCTGAATTGGACGCTTTTCGCGACAAGTTCATAACGAACGGGCTCATCGGGCGTTGCGTGCGGTACCAGCATCGGTGCCCCCCCGCGTGTATTTATAGTTCGCTTCTTGAATTACCAGGAATGTCAATTTGTGATCATGAAGACCAAAGAGATCAGGGAGCTGAAGTGGAAGGGGACCCCCATTCGGATTACTCAAGATTTACCAGTGGCAGTGAGACAAAGGAGGGCGGAATACCACCCGATTGTTTCAAAATTGATTCCGGCAGGCATCAGGTTTAAAGTTCTCTATCCGGCGAAACTACAGGTGCTGTTGGCTGGTCAGTGGTCTACTTTTGAAGACGCACCTGCAGCGAGTAAAGGCTTGGCTACTGCCCTCCCGGATCTTTTTAAATAGCCCCTGGGACTCTGAAGGGGTGAGTGCCTGCCCGTAGTTGGTTCCTGTTCTTTGGTTTTGTGCAAAGGATGCATGATCTCTCGTTTGACAGGGATCATCGATTCTGCTCTGGTTATTTTTCTATTTTTGCCTGAGGAGGATGAGAAGTGATTGCTGTATATGGGATCTGGACTCAAAAGGAAGCGCAAGTTTCTCCTCGCGAGTTGGGGATGTGGGTTTTGAACTCCGGAAAGGCAATCTGGCTGGGCGCACAAAGGGACTCTGGTGGACAGTATGAAGCACCTCTCCAGCATGGGGGGGGTCCCTGTGTAAAAGAGTGTAGCGAACCCGGATCGGATTTGGATACGTGGAGGGGCATACCGGTTTCTTGCTGCAGCCTGCTTTTATTATTCGTGGTGGCCTTCAGGAGAGGAGCGAGGGCATCTTATTCCTCCCTTTGATGTTGGATGTTCTCTGGCTTTGTCTGGCAGGCAGCTGTTATGGGGATGCATCTCGCTGGAAGGGAGTAGCTGGAGTGTTCATTTGAGACTTGGGCAATTCATGCCTCCGTCTGTTGTTTTCGTGATGGGTTGAGGAGTTAAAGCCGATCTGGTCCAGGATACGAGTTTTGGGACTTGGTGTTATTTGAATTGAAATCGCTACTGGAAGTGGATATCAGCAGTGTCCTATGTGGAGTATACATACCTTATGGAGCCATGGACTATTTCTGTTGAAACCTTTACAGATAAGAACACTTTTCATTCCCCCGCTTTTTTTCTCTTTCTTTCTCCGCTTTCATAGACAGTCAAAGTTACTATAAGACTTATGAATGTTGTTTAATGTGTTCAATGCATATTTGATTGGGCTTCTGCTTTTGGGGAAATATTGTGTGTATTGAGGGTGGGGTTTGGGGACTGGGACCAATTATGAAAAGGGTTTTGGAAAATAAATATTTGGTCTATGCCGTAGTGGAGGGCTGAGTGAGAATACAGGCTTTAATGGAGATTTCGTTAGAATGGGTTAAGTAGTTGATGATGTCGCGGGGGCTGGAGGAAGGGTTAGTTAGCGGAGCTATGGATGTCATGGACCAAAGTGTTTTGGGAGGGGGGGGGGGTGCTGGGAGGTGGCGATGGGAGGAAGTTTTTGGTTGTATTAATTATAGATGTATGTAATTGACTTTCATGGGGATTATTCAAGGGTTAGGCAGGGAGGGGAGGGGTACTAGTAAGGGGTTAGAGGAGATAGGTTTGGGAAGATCTGCTCACCCAGAAGTTTGTCCCGAAAAGGTGTTTGGTGTAGCCGAGAAGGTAACTAGAAGGTGGTACGAGGATTATCTGGTGTATGGGTAGTCCTTTTGAGTTTTGTACATGGAACATTAAGGGAGTCAGGCAAAAAATAAAGAGATATAAAATATTAAAGCATTTACAATTATTAAAGGGACAGATAATATGTTTACAAGAAACGCACTTGCTTGATAAAGAGTTAAACACACTTAGATGTCAGTTTGTCGGGCAGATATTTGGGGCTGGATTTAGTACAGCTGGTAGAGGGGTAGCACTCTTATTTCATAGGAATGTGGCTTTTGTGTGTGAGAAGGAACTAGTAGATCCGCAGGCCGCTATATTATTGTTGTAGGCTTTTAAACCAAACAAGAATAGTGTTGGGAAGTATTTATGGCCCAATGCAGATTCCCCGGTTTTTGTGGATTTACTAAATACCTTAAGTCCGTTTCATCAGCTTCCGATAGTGTTGGGTGGGATTGGAACTTGCCATTTGCTCCAGATCTGGATAAGGATGGTAAGCTTAATTAAGGGTCTATCGCCAGCTCAGAGAGCTATTAGGAACTGGTTGATAATTTGGGATTATGTGACCCATGGAGGGTCTTGAACCCTTCATGTAGGGAATATACATTTTTATCAGAGGTCCATAGGTCTAGATCTAGGATAGACTATTTTTCGGTGAGTAGAGGGTTGTTGACAGGACTGGTGAATTGTAATATTACTCCTGGGATTTTCTCTGACCATTCCATGGTTCGCTGCTCCCTCAATTTGACTCCTAATATTCCCAGACAGACTATTTGGAAGTTGAACAATCAAATACTACGTTCCGCAGAAACAAGGGAGTATGTTGGATGTCGGATTGAACAGTATGAGATGGAGAATAGTCATTTAACTATTAGGGGAGATTTATGGTGGTGTGCTCTAAAGTGTGTGTTAAGGGGGGAGTTCATTAAGTTGGCGGTGGTAAGAAAGAAGAAGAGGGAGGAAAGGGTTAGATCTTTGTTGGCACGAATTAGAGACATAGAGAAGGATCTGTCAAAGAATACGCCAGAGGAGACTAGGGAGCTACTAATTAAACTGCGTCATGAATATGAAGGGATTCTGGGAGAGAGGGCAGAATATGCGATTCTGAAAACCAAGGCCCTGTATCTGAACCAGGAAGAGAAATCAGGTAGGTTCTTAGCTATGAGGTTAAGGGCGGTGGAGGCATCTAGGATAGTCCAGAGTATCACGTCTAGTGTTGATGGGACGGTTAAAACATCACCCATGGAAATTGTTAGGGAATTTGAAGATTACTACAAGGCTTTATACAGCCCAATGACCCCTAGGCCTAGTAAGCAAGAAGTAGAGGACTTTATCTGCCTGTAATCTCCCTCAGGTATCAGAAGGTCAAAGGAGAGAGCTTTTACTTCCCATCTCTGAGCGGAGATTTTGGAGGCAATTAAAACGCTTTCCAATGATAGGGCTCCCGGCCCGGATGGGTTTACACCTAATTTCTACAAAAGTTTTGCGACCTTGTTATGTCCCAGGTTAAAAAGATTATTTCAGAGTATTTTGACCCTGGACAAAGTAGATGGTTATTTATTCGAAGCCCTGATAGTGCTTATTCCGAAAGAGGGGAAGGAGTTAGATAAAGTTACAAGTTATAGACCTATTTCCCTGATTAACTATGACATTAAGATTTTGGCGAAGATTCTAGCCTCTAGGTTGTCCAGGGTCATGCCCAGGCTAGTTCACCATGATCAGGTTGGGTTTATGAAGGGCAGGTTGGCGTCGGACCACCTGCATAAATTGTCTCATGTCTTCTCCGTCTCCAAAGACTGTAAATCACCATGTGTATTGATGTCAGTGGATGCGGAGAAAGCATTTGACAGAGTGGATTGGAAGTTTTTAGCTATTACTATGGAAAAATTTGGTTTTCCGGCCCAGTTTATCAAGTTTGTGTTTGCTTTATGTAGGGACCCAAAGGCCAAAATATATTGTAATGGTGTATTTTCTGCAAGTTTTCTGCTTAATTCTGGCACCAGGCAGGGTTGCCCCCTGTCGCCTCTTTTATTCAATTTATATCTGGAGCCTCTCCTCACTAGAGTGAGATTAGACTCTAGGATTATGGGTATTAGAGTCGGATCACAGGAGCTCAAAGTTTCAGCATATGCGGATGACATCTTGTTGCATGTTGCTCAGCCAAGTAGCTCAATCTGAGCAGTGCTGGGAATCATTGGAGAGTATAGCAGACTGTCTAACTACAGGATTAATGTGGGGAAAACCCAAATTTTTCCGTTGAATATGAGAGTGCCTAGGTCGGAGGTGTTGGAAATGGGTATGCAGCCGGCCCGCCGGCGCAGCGGTTGGATTTCCGCTTGTGATGCCGGCGACCTGGGCTCGGGAACGGACCTGGATCGTTGGAGGGCCGGCCGGGGGGAGAAGGATGGAGCATCCTATGGACTGCTCTCCTTCTCCAGGGGGGAGGGTGGGTTAGTGATCGGAGCACTAGTGACCCCGAGCGGAGGCTGGGGAGTCACACAGCTTCCGACACTTAAGACGCCTTGGAGGCAGGGCAGACGTCATCACGTCATTGCACATCCCCGCCTCCCCGGAAAAACCGGAAATGGACTGCTGTCGGCCGCCTCATGAAGTACGCCGCTGCTTCACTAGCCTCTCCAGGCCGGCCCTCCGATCCAAAAACTAGTGCCTGCGGGGTGTCCCCCCGCTCCCCGTAGCCCCACCTGTGGGGGGTAAGCCGCGGGGTATCGGATGGCTCAAGGCCATTCTGGAGAGGTGGAAGCTGCACGGGCTGATAGTCCTGGGCGGTCGGCGGCTAGGTGAGGAGGAATAAAGTATAAATAAAAAAAAAAAAAAAAAAGGAAATGGGTATGCAATGGACTCCGCATATGCTGAAGTAATTGGGTATTTATTTGGCCAGAACGGATCAGAAATTAGTCAATCTTAATCTGAACGCCATTAGGAATATTATTAAGCAGGATTTGCAAAGGTGGAGTGGATTGCCGCTATCGCTCTGGGGTCGGATTAGCATAGTTAAAATGAATATCCTGCCTAGGATTTTTTATCCACTCAATATGCTTAATGTTTTGCTACCCCAAAAATGGTTTAGAGAACTGCACTTATTAATCTCTGACTTTATCTGAGAGGAAAAGGCCCGTGGGGCTTATAGTAAGCTGGCGGCCCCCAGGGAGAAAGCGGGTCTGAGACTTCCACACTTCGGATTATATTACTGGGCAAGTAATCTGTGCAAATATTTGAAATGGTGGTTCCTCCAGCAAACTTGACTCTCTGCCCTATGTTCCCTCGTGGGTTAGATTAGAGATAGAGGTGATCAGGGAGGTAGGATTGGATCCGATCGCATTGCTCTATTCCACTCCCAGGAGATTGCCCCCCAGGCTGGTTACTAATCCAATAGTAAAATTTTTGCATATTCATAGGCAGATTTGTGGTAAGCTCGGTTATGCCCCGGACAGGGACAAGCATCAACTGGTATGCCAAAATTCGAATTTGAGGATTGGGGAGAAAATGATTTTGGGTAGATGGATTCCCCAGTTGAAAGGGTTGCGAATTGAGGACCTAATGGATGAGAGTCGCGTACTCCCAATTAGGGAGATCCTGGCAAAGTACAATATAGATGTTAAGCAAGTCTTTAAATTATACCAAGTTACTCATTTATTGACTAAGTGGGGATTAACCGGAGGGTGTGTAGGACGGAAGTGGTTTGAGTCATTAGCGTAAGTTGTGTGGGAACCACATGCGTCTCTAGAGTATATAAGACACTTCTCGACCAAGTTCTTGTGGACTTGGACCACAAACCTAGATATTGGACTAATTGTTTGGGGGAGCAAGAGCGGGACTGGGAGGTTGTCTGGAGGCATATGTACAGGTATGTTAGACAGGATAGGCTGAGGGTGATACAGTTTCACTTCTTGAATAACTTATTCTGGACCCTTCCAAGTTATTTAGGTGGGTAGGTCGGACCAAAATTGTTTCCGGTGCCGTCAGGCAGTGGGAGACTTGCATCATATTTTTTGGGAGTGCCCACCGATAAAGCAGTTGTGGATGCAGATTAAGCAGAGGGCAGACCCACTGTTGGGTATTGACCAGTATTTTACCCCTGATATATGTTTGATAGGGGATTATTCTGGCATCATGTTTAGGGAGCGTAGGTTTTACATGGCCCTGATCTCAGGCTCGCTTAAAAAGGTAGTTTTGCGACATTGGATGACTGACTCCCCAATTACGTATATGGAATGGCTGCAGGAGATGTTGTCTAATTTAAACATGGAAAAATTGGGAGTCGGAAGGGACAATAGGTTTCATATATATGAAAAAGATTTGGAGTCGTTTCATGCGCTATACCTTCCCAGGTGTAGCCAGACCGAGTAAAGTAGGAGGAGGGATGATGGTGGGTGAGCAGATCTTCCTTAAAGTGCGATGTAGTGAGGGGTGGGTCAGGTTGGGGGCGGTTTAGTTATTGTTGAGGGTTGGGGAGAGAAAATTGGTGACTTGAATTGATTCTGTCAACTGTTATGATAGAACAGAATGTGTTTGTTTCTTCTTATGTGTAGTGCATCTGATGTGAGATTTTGTCACAATAAAATTTTGAATTTCAAAAAAAAAAAGATGGGGCTGATTGAGGCCACCAACACTTGTACAAAGGCTTAAAAAAGAGTGCCAGAACCAAGAGCTCAAGCTGATTTAATTGAAAAGTAGCCAAAAAGTTAAGGGGTAAGAGGCAGCCTTCCTGATATACAAGCGTACTGTGAGGGAAGAAGACAGGGAGATTTACACAGTGAAATCTCTAGAGGCAGGTGGAGAGGTCTGGGCAGCAAAGGCTGAGAAAGAACTAAGACTGGCTCAGGGGATTAAGAAAGGGGAGAAGGACTTCTTCTGCTACAGCTACGTTAAGGAGAAAAGAAGTAGAAGATACAGGATAGTTAGGATCAAAAGAGAAAGAGAGAGGGTGGGTGGAGACAGGTGAGGAACAAGCGGAGGCACTTAATGAGTACTTCTGCTGTGTCTTCACTAGGGAAGCAGGCGGGCCCATGTCAAAGGGGAAGATTGGGATGCCCTTCGAGAGGGGAAGGAGTATGAGGAGGAGATTGAGGTGGACAGGGTCTTATGAGGACTTAGGGATCTGCAGGTGGACAAGGCTCCTGGCCCAGATGGGGTGCACCCAATGGTTCTGAGGAAACTGGTAGAGATATTGGCAGCCCCACTGATGGACCTATTTAACACCTCTCTTAATTAGGGGTGTGTCCCTCAGGACTGGAGGACAGCTCATGTGGTGCCTATCCACAAGAGTGGCCCTACAGATGAGCAGGGAAACTTCAGGCCAGCCAGCTTAAGCTCCACGGTGGGTGAGTTAATGAAGGCCACTCTGAAAGAAAGGCTTGTGGCCTTCCTTGAAGATAATGATCTCTAGGATGACAGGCAGCATGGGTTTGTTTGGGGAAGGTCATGTCAAACCAGCATGGTGGACTTCATGGACTGTGTTACAAGGACCTTGGAAAAAGGGCATGCGGTGGATGTACTTTATCTGGACTTCAGCAAGGCGTTTGATTCAGTGCCTCATGGCAGGTTGATCGGCAAGCTGAGGGACCTGGGGGGCTGGAGACAAACTGCTGGGATGGGTAAGGAGCTGGCTGAGGGACAGGAATCAGAGAGTGGTGGTAGGGGGTGAACTGTCCAAACCTACGCCTGTGGCCAGTGGTGTCCCATGGAGCTCAGTACTGGGACCTGTGTTGTTCAATGTATTTATTGGTGACATAGCAGAGGGGGTCAAGAGCAAAACCTGTCTTTTCACAGATGATACTAAGCTCTGTAGGAGGGTGGACACAGATTAGGGGAAACAGGATCTAAGGGAGGAACTGGCAAAGCTGGAGAAATGGTCTGGCATCTGGCAGTTGGGTTTTAATGCTAAAAAATGTAAGGTGATGCACATGGGAGCCAAAAATCCAAAGGCCAGTTACTGGCTAGGGGAAATTCAGGTGACAGTATCAGAAGAGGAAAAGGACCTGGGGGTTATGGTCAGGGGTGACATGAAACACACAGCACAGTGCAGTAGGGCAGCAGCTAAAGCAAACAGAATGCTGGGTTGCATAGCCAAGGGAATAATATCTAGGAGGGAGGAGGTTGTTCTGCCACTGTACAGGTCACTGGTGAGACCACACCTGGAGTATTGTGTCCAGTTCAGGTGCCACTACCCCAGGAAAGATATCAAACTTCTGGAGGTGGTGCAGCGGAGAGCAACCAAATTGATCCCGGGCATGGGGGACAGATCATACAAGGAAAGAGTGATGGTGCTGAACATGTACTCTCTGGCAGACAGGAGGGAGGGGGGAGAGAGAGAGGGGGTATGACTGAGACCTTCAAGTACCTAAAGGGCATAAATAAGATTAGCACAGAGTACATCTTTAACTTAAGGAATGAGGGTACTACAAGGGGTCACAGCCTGAAGCTAGTGGGGGGCAGATTCAGGAGGGAAATGAGAAGGCACTTCTTCACAGAAAGGGTGGTGGAGGAGTGAAATGAGTTGCCAGAAGAGGTGGTGGTGGCAAGGACAGTGACCAGTTTCAGGAGGGGATGGGACAGGGTATAGAAGAAGATTAGGACAACAGGGAACACGGGAGGATGGGGAACAGTGAAGGGAAAGGGAGGGTGGGAGTACAGCTCCAGGAGGAGTTGGGGGGGCAGCTAATTGGTATAACTAGCTGCACACTTCAGCAGACTCGATAGACCATTATGGCCTGTATCTGCGAGCAATTTCATATATTTGTATGTTTGTAAGGCAATCTGTGCACAGAGTGAAATTAGCAATTTGACAAAAGGCATTCTGTGCACAGAATAAGGTTAGCAGTCTGACAAAAGGCATTCTGTGCACAGAATGAAGTTAGTAGCATGACAAAAGGCATCCTGTGCACAAAACAAGGTCAGCAGTCTTACAAAAGACATTCTGTGCATAGAATGAAGGGAGCAGTATGAAAATTGTAAAATAAAATAGTGTTTAAAAAGAACACCAAATCTAAAACCTTCATTCATCAAAACTCATTACCTCACTAAAATTAATTCCTAGAAACTGCAGAGTTCATAACTAACCCACCCTGATATACCTAGCAGAAGTATTTTTTCATCAGAAGAAATTAACTTACTTAGCCGCCATGTTTTGCCACTTACAATGGAACCAGCCAGGATGCAACACAGTAATGCTGCAGTATATCACAAAATGCTGCATTATACTGCAGGGAACAGTGTAAGTCAAAGGCAATTAAGTCCTTTTGCCATGCAGTATTTTGTGACGTGTCACTTACTGCAAGTTACTGCATTGCATTGTGGCTGGCTCCGCTGTTTAAACTTTGTTTTGCCAAAAGTTACATTGCCAAATGTGGCATCATCTCTCTTGCACCATGTCTGCAACAACATTTTTTAGTTAACTTTTTTCTAGATTTTAACAGTAATTTCTCTGCCAAATTTGGCCACTGGCCTGTCGTCTTATCACTGGCTCACATCGCCGTGCCCACACATGTGACCTTTATTCCCAATCTGGATAGCTTCAACTGGACAAATGCATAAAATACCAAACCTGGATCATGGCCAAGAAAATTATAATGGGGCTTGCCCCACCTAGTGTCTGTGCCCTCCTTAAGCCTAGACATAGGAACGTCACTACAAGGAGATCCAATTCCCATCTACTACATATCCCACAATGTCGCATGACCCAAGGACAAAGATCATTCGCCTATGGGGCATCCAACTGGCTCAACTCTCTTGGCAGCTACATAGCGACCACTCCAACACTCTGCCTCTTCAAGTCCAAGCTGCGCCTCTCACTGCTTGTATCCTGCGATTGCCCATCTTAACATTTCCACCGTTCCAGCAGCACATGCCCCAGCACCCAGCACTTACAATCAGTCTTTGCACCCCTAGCACCTTACCTGTCATATTCCATCAACAAGGCCCCCTGACTGCACTGTCTCCCACCCTGCCCACCTCTCCCCTGTATCTCCACTCCTGCCCCTGCCCCTAACCACGTTCCGTACTCTCCCTTACCCCCTGCACCTCCTTCCCCCCCTCGATCACCTACCCTCACTTCCCCTCACCCACCCCCTTCCTTGTCTTGCTCACAGTTCAAGTCTTTGTACTGGTTATTACATGTCTGTAAGTCAATGACTATATGTTTGTAACTAAAAATGATGACTGTTGCACACGCTGACGTGGAACCTTTGTAAAAGAGCTTCGGCTCAAAGGTATTGTAATCCTAGATTGAAATAAATAAAAATAAATAAATGACTCACCCAGAAAACAGCTCTTAATTATCTGATCTACATACAACCTGTGCAAGAAACAGCCCTGCTGACTCTTCATGACAAGTGTTTCTAATTAACTGAGCTACAAACAACCTGTGCAGGGAGCAGTCCAACCCTTTGTTAATGAGGCAGCGTGACAGTAAGGGGGATCTCTAGTGAGTTAGAAATGCAAAATAGGAACTACTTTAACAAGTGGATGTACATGTCATTAATTTCCTAAGTTTTCAGTACTTTAAAAAGCTTTCTGTTTACTGTACATCTTTGATTAAAAGCCATGGCTTCTATTTCAAAATTCCATTTCAGAGCTACGGCTTTTAGTTGAGGGCAGCTTTTATTTGAATTTGACAGTCAGCTGGTAATTGACAGTTGTCACTATCCTATAAAAACTGGATAGTACTCATCTATTTGTAAGGCTGTAGAGAAGGGGAGAGAGAGAGAGAGAGAGAGAGGGGAGAGAGAGAGAGAGAGACAGAGGGACAGAGAGAGAGAGCGAGAGAGACCTTGTGAGAGACCAGCGCATTTTAATTAAGAAATTTCAAAAAGAAAATCATTTGACTTGGATTTTAAACTGGCTGCCACACTTTGAGCAAGGAAAGAGGGGAATAGGCTGGTGGCGGCTTCTCTACATAGCAAAGAGAAGCAGCTCTGTGAGTGCAGAAAAAAATTACACGCCCACAAGCACGCTTGACACCATGGTACACCTTGGAAAAATAGAGACATGGAAAATGATGGTAGAAGAAGCTCGAAAGGTTCATCTAGTCTGCCCATAAGTTTCCTAAACCTTCTACTGGTCCAGAAACCTAGCCCCCCCCGGGGTATTTGTCCATCCCTGTTACAGTTCTTTCCCTTGCTGTGTCCCACCCAAGCTTGAAAGCTGCTACTGTCTTGGCTTCCACTACCTCGGCAGGCAGGCTATTCCATGGTTCCACCACTCTTTCAGTAAAGTAGTGTTTCTTTAGATCCCTCCTGAAGCTCCCTCCTCACAACTTCCATTCGTGACCTCTAGCAGTTGAGCTGTCGACCCTGTTGAATAGTTCAGAGTAGGGTACCTTATTTGTACCACTCACAAAGGTGAACATCTCAATCATATCCTCACTCTCTCTCCGTGTCTCGAGTGAGTAGATGTTTAGAGACTTTAGGCACCCCTCATACGAGAGTCAATGGAGTCCCCGAATAATCTTTGTCACCCTTCTCTGTATGACCTCCATCCTATCCCTGTCCTTCCTAAGGTAGGGGCTCCAAAACTGGACACAATATTCCAGGTGAAGCTTCAGCAGGGACCTACAGAGGGGGAGGATCACCTCTTTTCTCCTGCTGTCAAATCCCCATCCTATACACCCCACACATTCTGTTTGCCTGGCTGTATGCCTTGTTGTCATGGCTTGTTTGCTTCAGTGTCACATATGATGACCCCAGACCCTCTCCTCTTGTGAGGTACTGAGCCTGACCACATTGTGCCAATACTCTGTCTTTGGGTTACCCTTCCTCAGATGCATCACTTTGCATTTTTTATGTTAAACCTCAGCTTCCAGACATTAGACCATCTTTCTAGGTTGTGGAGGTCTTGTTGAAGGTTCCTAACAGTTTCTGCACTGTCAACCCTCCCACCAAGTTTCGTGTCATCTGTGAATAGGACAGACTTGCCCTGGATACCTTTGCCAATGTTGCTAATGAACATGTTAAATAGGACCAGGCCCAAGACGGATCCCTGTGAAACTTCACTTGTTACATCCCCTTCAGTTGATCTCACCCTGTTGACTATCACTCTCTGTTTTCTATCCTTGAGCCAATTTCCCACACACCTAACAATGTTCCTTGTTGTGCCTAGGTTACCCAAGTTTTTTAACAGGTGATTATGTGGCACTGAGTTGAAGGGCTTGCTAGAATCGAAGTAGAGGAGGTCCACTGGATGGCCTTTATCAAGTTCTTTAGTCACCCAGTCAAAAAATGCAATGAGGTTTGTCTGGCATGGTCTACCTGCCACAAACCCATGCCGTCTGCCATCCTGAAGGCCGTTCCCTTCAAGGTACTCCACAATATCCAGCTTGATTAGGGTCTCCATAAGTTTCCCTATGATAGATGTGAGGCTAACTGGCCTGTAATTGCCAGCCTCCTCCCTGTTTTATTGATTTATTTATTGAAGATATTGGATAACATACCTTTGAGTCAAAGACTCCTTTACAAAGGTTCCACATCATTGTGAACAGAGACATCAGGGACAATAGCAACAATTAGACACAATAGTTACAGAAATGGTTACAAAATGGTTACAGATAACACAGTAAAGCAGCTGGTGATACAACGATACAGGGTGTTGCCAAGCATTGGTACATGGTAAGACGGTAGGAGGTAACAAAAACATACACTGCAGGGCGGTGGCGCTAGCCATGCCCTGGTGGTTATTTGCAGGCCTAGGCAGGACTGAGGTGTCCATTGTCAAATATAGGCATGCCTGGGGCGGCTGGACCAGACTTAAGTCCATAGTCATGGGGGGGGCTACAGATCAAGGACAGTCTCAGACTGAGTCATGAGAGATTAAGTCTCTTAGCTGGGACTTGAACTGACCAAGTTTGGGTTCTGTGAGGAAGGAGTTTGGTAGTGAGTTAAGCCAGCTAGGGCCCAGATACCTAAAGGTTCTTTGACCAGAGGTGGTCTTGCAGCGAGGTACCCTGAAGTGGGTTGTCACCGATTGCCAAGTTAGGCGGGTAGACAGTGGTGCCTGGAGTAGGGGGGTGAGAGCAGGTGGGAGTAACCCTGCTGTTATTTTTTTAGCAAAGAGGCAGGTCTGATATTTGAGCCTCCCATCAAAGTTTAGCCAGTTGGTTGAGGCATAAAGGGTACAGGTATGAGTGAGTCTGGCGCAGCCAGTAGCTAGTCTACAGGCCTTATTAAGGGCCAGCCTAATTTTGTTTAGGTGCGTGTTGTCGGCTGCCCCATAAATAATGATTCCATAGTCTACGAGTGATAGTACTGATGCCGAGACAGCTAGGTGGAGAGCTTCTGGTGGGAGGCAGTGCTTGTACTGGTGGAGTAGGCCAATACGCACATTGACAGCGGTGCTCAGTTTTCAAATGTGGTCCTTGTAGGTGAGCCCAGAGTCTAGGGTGATACCTAGGTATTTGAACGAGGTAACCAGCTTAAGGTGGTCATATAAGGAGTTCAATATGAGCATGGGTTTCCTCTGTTCTTGTTTTGGGAGAGGGCAAATACCATGGATTTTGTTTTTTAGTAATTTAAGACTAGCCTGTGTTGAACGAACCAGGATTCAGCTTCTGTGAAAGATTTTTGGAGTGCAGAATGGAGGGCTGTGGGATCAGTGTGGGAGCTGTAGAGGACGTCATCATCCGCATACAGGAGTAGCTTCCCAGAGCAATCCTTGGGCAGGGAGTTGAGGAACAGGGAGATAAGTAGAGGGCCAAGAATAGAGCCCTGCAGGACCCCCGACCAGACTTGGAGGGGGGAGGACAGGGTTTGGGCAAGCCTGACTGTCTGGGTTCTCTCAGACAGATAGCTGGCAAACCAGCCGGTGGTCTCTGGAGGCAGACCTATTTGTGTGAGGGAATCCAGGAGTAGTGTATGGTGCACCATATCAAATGCTTTGGAAAGGTCTATAAAAACAGCACCAGCAGTGAGGCCAGTGTCAAGAGATGTGTGGAGGGCATTTGTAAACTCCAAAAGTGCTGTGGTGGTACTGTGGTTATGGCAGAAGCCATGTTGCTCTGGACACAGGTGGCTATATTTGGTAAGGTATTCCATAAGCTAGGTGGCCACAATCTTCTCCAAGGTTTTGGAGAGGGGGAGGCAGGATTGAGATGGGGCAGTAGTTTCCAGGCAGAGTGCAGTCACCGCTTGTAAGGATGGGTTTGATGAGGGCATATTTCCATTTAGAGAGAAACTGGCCTAGCGAGAGGGAGTGGTTCAGAAGCATGGTGAGAGGGGGGAGAACTTTGTTAAAGATGAGCCTAAGCAGTTTAAGATCTAGTGTGTCGCTGCTGAAACGTGATTTGCTGAGTGCCTTGAGTAGAAGGGGGGCAGCTTCGTACTGAGATATTGCTTTAAAGCGGAACGGGGGAGAGGAGAGGGAGAAAGGTGGTGTTGGGGGGTGGGGGAGAAGAAATTGGGTGGGGAGGACACTACTAAGGTCAGAGGAGGAGGAGGAGGCACTGATTATATTTGCAATCAGGGCAGGGTCTGTGGTGATAGACCCATTGGCCATGAGTTGGGAGGGAGGTGCAGTGGAGGCGTTGCCACTGAGCTCTTTGAGGCAGTCCCAGAACTTGCAACCTGAGCCCCATGTGACAGAGAGCAGGGTTCAGTAGTACTCAGCTTTTGCCTTACAAATGTTCCAGGTACATTTATTACGTGCTTCTTGGTAACGCTGCCTGTCAGCTGGTTTACTAATATCCAGGCAATGTGCCATAGATTGTCACGTTCGCGCATCTGGTCCAGAAGGACTTGTGACATCCATGGTGTGCCAACCCCTTTAACTTTCTTTCTGCTTAGGGGAGCATACCAGTAGCAGGCAGAGTTGAAGGTATCGATGAAGTGGTCGAGAGCAGAGTCAATGTTCAATGCGGTTTTGACGGGGGACCAGTCACTAGCTAAGAGACACTGTTCACTCCCTTGTGGAGCGGAACCACATCTGCTCTTCTCCAGTCACCTGGTATGTCACTGTCTGCTGCGATCAATTAAATAGATATGTCAATAAGTCAGCCAGTTCTTCACCCAGCTCCCTTCAATGCAGCCCATCTAGCCCTGGTGCCTTGTCCACCTTCAGTTACGCTAATGCCTCCCTGACCCTACCAGTGGTAATTATCGGTGATTCCATTAGCGGGATGTCCTTACTGAGTGCTTTGAGGCCGCTTTCAGATATCAGTCCAGTATTCTCCTTGGTGAATACTAAGCAGAAGAAGCTGTTCAGTGCAGTAGCCTTCTGTCCACCATCCTTAATGATCCTGTCACCTTCTACTAGCCTAACGACCGCTTCCCTTTTCTTTCTTTTTTCCTGAATGTAATAGAAAAAGTGTTTGTTTCCAGTTTTGACCCCTGTAGCAATCTGAAACTCGGCTGCCGCCTTTGCTTGTTTTACCACCATCTTTGCTTCTTTATTTTTCTGAATGTAATCATCCCAGTCATTATCCTTCTGATCCCTTTTGTGTTTGTGAAAAGCTTCTCTGTTGCAAATGCTGTGATTGTATGTTTTTACACTTCTTTTTAAAGCCCCCAGAGCCTCCTGGATTGGGCGATTAAGAAATGAAAGTTTACTTAGTTACTTCCCTCTTGCTTCTGATTGCTTCTTTGACCTTGGTTGTGAACCACATGGGCCTTTTGTGTTTGTTTGTTTCTTTTCTTCTCAGACCTAATGCAAAGTCTCATAGCCTTCAATATGGATTGCTTAATCAGTTCCCAGATGTCTTCTATTTTAGGCTTTATTTGATTATTTATTGAATAACTTACCAGATAGGTCCTACTGAGCCAAAGTAGTTCATTTCCAGAGGCTTCACACATGACACTTACATACTGGAGAATACAGGCCTGTGGGTGGTAGCTGCATGCCATGCCCTCCAACCATGGGTGGCTCGTAGGTATGTGTACATAGTATGGGTAGAGCGGGGCACATGTGTGGCATGCACTCATGGTCTCCTTTTCCTCACAAGTGACAATGGGCATCCACTGTGTATGCTCCTGATGACATTGTTACCACAACGCCAGTCTGAGGCAGAAGCAAGGTACAATGAAGCACATCGACTGACATAGGCCTGCTGAAGATGCGCTTCAGGTGCCTTGACAGCACCAGGAGCACCATGCAGCTCATACCCAGAAAGACATGCAGGCTGTTCACCATTCGATACATGCTGCATAACGTTGCTTTTAGGAAGTCCCTGCTTGTGCTTTAGGACCACATGCCACCACCAAGGTGGAAGTCAAAGATCCTATGGCACTTACCAAAGAAGAGTAGGGAAATTTTAAAGGAAGAATAGTGCAATTTTATTAAAGAAAAACTAAAACACTAATTACAACACAATTTACAGTATGTGCACCGTAATATATAACATAAAATGTTTGTGGCAATACTCAACAATTAATCACAGAAGCAAAATAAAGAAAAGAATGAAAAGGGAAATCAAGTAAAGTTCCAACTTTACTTTTTTTTTTTTATCATATAAAATTTTATTAGTTTTTCAAATTTTCCAGCCACCATGGGGGCTCTCCAGCCAGCCTCCTGCTACAATACTACCATGTCTCAAACATGATTATACATTACAGTGTTACACCAAGGAATAATATCTCTCTGACATCATCAGCTGTGCAATTATCTTCCTACATTCAGTCCTCACTTTACAGGGCTCTACTATTTTTCAAGCTCACAATACTGAGTCCACCCATATATATAAAACAGTCAGCCTCTAAAACTGTATCATCATCAGCCAACTGGGGGTCTCTCCCAGAGTTCCTTGTACCTACACTATTCTGGCCAATTCCATACCATCTATTCCATGTCCCTTCGTTTTACCCAGTTTTTACCAAGTATTCCACAGAGAGGGCCTGCACCTAGTGACACCTGACTATATGAATTGAGCCAGACTGACAGCAGACCATGGGTTTTGAGGGAAAAGCCCCAGACTATCCTTAGCCTCGGTCATCCCATAATTAAGGGTCAGTACTTATAAAAGACACGAGCCACAGTAGGGTGTGAGGGACGTCATTATTTAAACTATCAGCGGGTTATGAAAAGGGGGGATGGGACCGAACAGATATGTGAATGTAGGTATGCGTCCCATTTCTTATAGTATCTGGGGAGATGTCCTTTCCCCATTGCAGAAAGTTTTTCAAAAGTAGCAAGCCGCACCATAGCTGCCCACCACTCGGTGATCGCAGGGGGGTGGGCTGTCGCCATCTCTTCAGAATTGCCCTTTTTGCTTCCATGATGGCCACCAACACCCATACCTTAGTGGGTATCGACAGATGACCCAGAAAGGAGACATCCCCCAGCACCAACGTAACTTGGGCAGTTGACAAAGGTCTGCCCAGAACTTTGAAGCAGTCCTCCAGCACCTGTTTCCAGAACCCCTGGACTACTGGACATGCCCACAAGATATGAAGTAGGTGAGCCGGAGAGGCGTCACACCTCCAGCACTTATCATGTTTCATAATGTTTAATCTATGAAGCACCGCCGGTGGCTTATACCATCTGAGGAGGATTTTTGACTGGATCAATTGGCTTTTGGCATCCTCATATGCCAGGTGGGTAGCTTTCAAACAATCCTCTCAAAGTTGCTGGGAGAGAGGGAATTTTAGTTTGGTTTCCCAAGCCACCCGACTTGCCAGTGTATTATCAGGTTGTGCCCCCATAATTACCCTATAAAAGGTTCCCACCAAGCCCCTTTTCCTACCGGGTTCATGTAGGGTAGTCAAACATTTCCATCTCTCCACTTGCACAGACTCTGACAAGAGAGAGGCAGTTGCACTCCAGATCTGGAGGTACCTCCAGAAATCTCAAGTGTCAAGTCCATATTTTCCTCTCATCTGCTCAAAGGACATAACCGTTACCCCGTCAGGGGGGAGGAGGAGGAGGAGGAGGAGATCCCCCACCACACGTATGTCTCTGGAGGCCCATTGCTTCCAGTGCATCATTCTGGAATCTATCTTTATAAGTTGATTATTCCACAGAGGGGCATACTTAACCAGAGGGAGATATGCTTTCTTTGGAGTGCCCGTGAGGGCCATCATCTTGCGCCATGCCCTACAAGTCTCTGACATTATGGGCTAGAGCATACTGCTTGTTAGTCTCTTGTCAGAGAGCAGCGAGAAGACAGCATTATCGGGTAGGAGGGCTGCTTCTAATTGCACCTATTGAGGGGGAGGGGACAAGGGGGCAGCAAACCAGCTTGTAGCTTGGGCCATATGAAAGGCCAAATGATATCCTAAAAACCACGCGAGTCCTAGTCCTCCCCTAGTCCAGTGCGCCCACAGCTTAGCTCAGCTCCAGCATGCTGTTTTACCTTCCCATATAAAGCAGGAGATAATTCTATCCAGCTGCTGGAAAGGTCTAGGGTTTAGAGGGATGGGAATGTTATTAAGGAGATACGCCACCCTAGAAAAAAATAAACATCCAGATGGCCTCTATCTTCCCCTTTAGAGAGAGCTGCAATCTTCTCCACCTCTGAACCTCCGCCATTATAACATCGATCAGTGGGGAGAAGTTAGCCTTCTCTAGATCCCTACAAGCAAAAGGAATGTAAATCCCAAGATATGAGAAGCCCTGTGGTGCCCTGGTAATATCTGTGTCCCGCAAGCAATCCCTACTACACCTTGCATTAAGGGGGATAAAATTGTCTTCTTTTGATTAATTACCAGTCCCAACAGGGAGGCAAACTCCTGCAGGACCTGAAGAACTATTGGGATGGAGCATCCTGGGTTAGACAGGGTAAGCAGCATATCATCCGCATAGGCATTAACTAGGAAGTTTTGCTCCTTTACCGGTATTCCGGTAATATCAGGGGTGCTCAGGAGCTTTCGTATCAGGGGGTCCAGCGCCAAAATAAACAAGAGAGGGGAAGGGGACAGCCTTGTCTAGTGCCTCTCTGTAGAGAGAAAGGCTGAGATACATCTCAATTAGTTACAATTTTCGCTGTGGGCAAATGGTATAACTTGGAGACCCAAGAACAGAACCCTGGCCCGAACCCGTAGAAAGGTAACACTTCCTTCAAGTATTCCCACTCTAACGAGTCGAAAGCCTTAGCAAAGTCTAAGGCCAAGGCTCCCATAGGAGTATTTGAACATAGGGCAATCCACTTTAAGTTGAGGACTAGTCGGACGTTGTCCGCTCCTGATTTCCCCTTAGAGAAACCTGCTTACGAGGGATGTATCACTGTGGATAACATCGGAGACAGCCTATTTGCCAGAACTTTGGCTACAAGTTTGGTGTCTACCGATAGGAGGGAAATAGGCCGGAAGTTGGCGCAGTTCAGCACATCCGAGGATTTTTTGGGAATTAAGCTGACTAGAGCCTCCCGCATACAGGGAGGGAGAATTGAAGACACCTGGGCTTCCTGCAGAGCTTGCAGGAGAGGTGCAGTAATTTCAGTTCTTATCAGCTGGTATAACTCCACTGTCATACCATCTGGGCCTGGAGCCTTTCCTTTAGCCATTTGGGACAGTGCAGAGCTCAATTCCTCTGCTGTAATTGGGATGTCCAGAGCCACCCTCTGCTCTGGGGAGAGCCTGGGGAGAGAGACCCCATCAAACAACTTGGTCATCCATGCCCTGAGCTCCCCTTCCGACACCTGGGCCTTGAACGATAGAGTTCTTGGTAATAGTTCTGCATTACCACATTGATGGCCTTAGGAGTAGATACTACTCTGCTCTGCAGATTTCTCAGAGCTAATATTCTGGAGGTTGCGTGCTGTTTGCGAAGACAGTATGCAAGAAGCTTGCCCCCCTTATCCCCCCCATCCCAGAACATATGCTTGGCGCGAATTAGCTGCCAGGCTGCCTTCTCATTTAACAAAGTATTGAGCTGATATTTTATACCTGTAATGGCAGAAAGAAGAGGGGAATTAAGCGGGTCTCGAGGGTTTACTTTGAATTTCCTTTCCAGAACCACAAGTTCTGCCTGGAGCGTAGAAATTGTCTTTGTTCTGGCTTTGCTTTTAGCGGCCGAGAAAGATATGATTCTTCCTTGCAGCACCGCTTTGAATGTCCCCTATACTACCGAGGCCGTGGTCTCTCCTGGGGTATTCAGAGCGAAATAATTTTCAGCTTCTTTTTCAATATAGGCGTGAAAAGTTTTGTCTTGCAACAGGGTAGAGTTACATCGCCACCTTGTAGAGGAGGCACTCTGTCCTGCCGGAGAGTACAAGATGGAAACAAGCGCATGGTCTGAAATCAGAATGCTACCTATCGAAGCATCGATAACCCCCGGCTCAGCAGCATAATTTGTGAGCCAAAAATCGAGTCTGCTATGCGTGTGGTGCACCAACAAATAAAAAGAATAGTCTCGTCCCTGTGGATTGGCCCTCTTCCAGGTATCACAAAGACTCCACTCTGTCATCAGATCGGTAAGACTAGTTAAAGCCTTAGGATGTGTTTGTGGGGTGGGTACAGATTTATCAAGGAAGATGTCCAGAACTAAATTATGATCCCCTCCTATCAAAATGGGGATGTCAGAGAAGCCACTCGTAAAGTCCAAAATAGCTTGGCTGAGGTCACAGTATATTTCCCCAACATCTGCATTATGACCATAAACATTAGCCAGCAGTAGTCGACCACCCGGATATGATACCCGGACTGCTATCCTGCGTCCCTGCGCATCCTAACGCTTGTCCTCCACCACCCAAGGTAAAGATTTCCTTACTAAAATGGCCACTCCCCTAGACTTAGTCATGACACAGCTGGAGATCACCATCCCTACCCAGAGTTTCTTCAGCCAATGCACGGTCCGACTGGTAAGGTGCGTCTCCTGGAGCAGGGCCACATCCATCCCTTTGGAATTCAGAAACTGTAAAACTTTGGTTCTTTTAGCTGGGTGATTAAGCCCCTTCACATTCCAGGAGACGCACCTCCAGCCAAGACCCGTCGTCGCTGTCCCGGTCGCTGCCATCCCTTCGGGGTGTGAACAGAAAGTTAAAACTGGTGTGGTACTCACCCCCACCACTTCCCTCTGGATATCAGACCCACCAGCCCTGAGCTGGTGAGAGATACAAATACCTGACCGACAGCTGAGCCCCCACTGGTATCAGTGATGAGGATAGTTCAGCAGGAGTTCACCTCGCACCTAAATATGGAACCAAATAAATCCCACCTGGTTGGAGATAATTTAAGGAAAGAAAAACGCAAACAGTATTTTAACAAGTTATATAACAAACTTAATATTACTTATTTGTAAGACAAAGGCTATGAATCTATACCCCACTTAAGGGTCCCTAAACCACAACAGTTACTGGTGATGAAGTAAACATGTGAAAGAAGCCACCCATGACAAAGGAGGTCTTCACGCCACACTGCTTCGAACACCAGCCAAAACAAGGGATAGGTTACACCCAATTACTGGTAACCTGTACCCAATCTGGCCCCAGGGATCTCTGTAACCAGCAAGATACGGAGGTGCAGACAAGAGGAGCACGGAGACTACTCTAATAAAGAGCAGCCCCATTTGCCTATCTACTGGGGAAGGGGGAGGAGGGAGTGGCAAGGAAGGGGGAGCAGGAGGGAAAGGAGGGGGTAAGGAGGTGGAGGGAGGCTAGCGCTGCCCCGCGAATACCTTAATAAGTTGGTGGGGAGACTACTGTGAGGGAGTGCTTCGGAGAGGGGGGAGGGGGGGCACTCGTCAGGCACCTACCCCTCCTCGTAACTGTTTGACTGTTCGGCCAAGGCCTCCCTATCAAAACAGGGGATATACTGCCCCCAGGTCTTTAAATCTCTATGCCTCTACTCGTTAGGCCCACCAGCATCCAGGGTTTAAGAATTTCTAAGAGTAGAGACCAGAGGAGTAAAAGGGTAATAAGGGAGGGAATGACAAAGTCTAAACAGCTACTCGGATGTGTTCGGGGGGGTAACCTATTTCCCACTACCCCCAGCATCACTACCTAATGCCCTTCGGGAAGAGAAGGGGGGAGAGAGAGCAAGGAATGCGACAATGCGATACTATATATCTGTGCCTGCTACTCCGCTCCTTAGCAACCTGCTCATTGGAAGCAAACACAAAAAAGGAAAAAAAAGTCTCAGAATGGTGTGTCCAAAATGTCCAACAGATTGTTCAGTCTTCCACACCCGCTGGTGACAATTGCCCCTTATGCCTAGCAGTGGAGCCCCCGATAGACGAGTTAAGCGCCTCCGCATATGATTTAGTCCCAGGCTTCAGACAGCCCGCTTCCACGGCACCATCTTGCTCATCTGTATCAGCCTCAGTGGCCCAGTCCAGCACCTCCATAGACTCTTCCCGCTCCTCCACCTCCAATTCTGGTGCTGCATTCATGGCTGGGGTTTCGGCATCCACTCTAAGGAGTTTGGCCAGGGGAGAGGCCTCCACATTGCTCGTTGTGAGCTGCTGAGGGCTCCTGGCCCACTGCAGATAGATGTCCTGTTGCGGGGAGTTGCCCAATCCTCCTGCCCCTAGTTTCATGCCGTTATTTAAATAACCATCGCAGTCTGGGGGGGGGGTCTTATGGCATTTATTTGCCACCTGCGATCCTGTAGGCAGAGACAGAGAGCTTTCCTTTGCGCCTAGGCCTGAACAAACTGCATTCCCATTCTCCTGGAGTACATTTCCCCTTCTTTCCAATCCCTTGAGCACATTATCTTTCCGGGTCCAAAGGCGCTCGGCAGTAGCCCTGGCCATTGACCATTTATCCAGGCCTCCGCTTCTCGAGGGGATTCAGCCACAAATGACCTGCCATCCTTAGACAACTGTAGGGCAGTCAGCCTTCTGAACCTGTATTGAAAAGAGTTGGCAGCCAGATTTTTCATCAGTGGGCCATACGCCTTCCTCCTCAGGGCTAATTCCTGCGAAAAGTCCCGGTAAAATGAAATTGTGTTGCCCTTCCAATTAAGCTCTCCTAACTCCCTGGCAGCCCTCAGTAGCTTTTCCTTCACCGAGTATTTCAACAAGTATGCAATAATTGTTCTAGGCCCATTCGCGCCCTCCGGCCTGCCCGCTATCTGATGCACTCTCTCCACCCCCACAGGTTCCTTCCACCTCTCCCCCAGCAGTCTCGGAAGCCAGTCGTTCAAGAATTTCTCCATGTTCGGCCCCTCAGCCCCCTCCAGTACCCCCAGTATCCAAATATTGTTTCTCCTGCTTCTTTTTTCTTGATCTTCTGCCCTTTGCCACAATCTAGCAAGCTTGTCTTCATGGTCTTTCAGCCTCTTTAGCACAGACAAATGCTGCTTCTCCAACTCCTCTGTACGTTGATCCAGCACATTTTGTTGGTCTGCTAGTTTCCTTACATCCACCACATTCCTTGCCACTGTAGCCCCTACATCATCCACTCTGACCAGGAGCCCTTCCAGCATTTTTGTGATATTGGCTAACGCCTCTCTGATTGGTATCTGCTCTTCTGAGGGCATAGCAAGCTGTGTAGGCTGTCCCCCCACGGTGATTCCTGCAGCTTCCATTCTAAATCAGTAGCTTTAACTTGTCTAAATTCACAGACCCACCTCAGCGGTAACTTCTTCAGCCCCGATCTCTCCTCCGCTCTTCCTGATCTCAGCTTCACTCGCTCCACCTGTTGGCGACGTTTGACAAATCTGCCGCTTCCCCGCACTCGGGCCTTTATGGCCTACTTCCACACATCCCTCCAAGTTATTCACTATTAAATATCAGACTACGAACATCTTTCCCCGTAATTCAACAGCAGCGCTAGCCTCCGTGAGGGTAAAACTTAATTCCCCAGCAGAAATTTATAAATTTCAGTCCAGCATTCCGGCAAAGAAGGCTATAAAAGACACCAGGTCGGAACAGAGCAAAAAGCTCACGCAGCCATTGCTTCAGGGTCCAAGCCATGCCCCGCAAGTTCCAACTTTACTTAAAAGGAATATTATGCATAAAGAAAAGAAAGACAGAAAAGCCCCTCTTATTCTACCATGGGAAAATTCAAGTCATATTTCTCTAGTACCACTGTCTTTTGCTGACAGACAGAAACTGTTGCTCTGATTTAAAACTTTCGAAAGTGCTCCTTTAATCATGTTCCAGAGGGCTATACAGGGCACCAGCTCTGCTGAAGGACCAATTGGCACAGAACTTGAAAAATTAAAAAATTAATTGAGATGAACCACATGGTGATTTTGCTGGGATGATGTTTTGACCAGACGGATTTGTATATACCTAAAATTAATTCTTCGTAAATTACTGAAAGTAACAAGGGTTGCTTCCCAAATCCACGGCCATAACCATTTGAACACCCAGTCACTCCATACTTTTGGAATGTCTTTTAAGATGGGCCTTAGTTTGCTGGAGAAAAATTAATGTAACCCCCCCTCGGGGATGTACCTTAATTGCCCCGTGTTCTTTTCTCGTTTCTCCTGTTTTCTCTCCCACTGATGCTGACGTCCCACTCCTCATCTGTTGTTTCCCAAGTTTTCTGGTGCCCCTAGATCCTAGATCCTCTTCAAAGTCCCCAAAAAGCAGCCCTATACTTATTTCAGCCCTGTTTGGGCTTAAAGTGTAGTCATGAGTCACCAGCATGCTTTTCTGAGAGTCAGCAACCGCACATGCGCAGGCAGTGCATTAATGTGCTGACCGCTCAATTTGCTGTCAAACTGAGAGTGAAACAGTGGTCCTGGAAACCCTCCTCTACTAAATGGGGACCAGTGACCTGAACAATGTGGCACAAAAGCCGCTGTGGAGTGTAAAAATAAAGTTTGAGAATGGGGCTACTTCAAGGCTAATTAATATGCATGAGCCCCTTTATAAATATTCATTAGGTGCTGCCTGCCACCTGGAGGGATAGTATAACGGCGGCAGCGACACCAAGAAAGTGTGGAATAATGAAGTATAAATGGGCTTATTTAAAAGAGTATTGTTGAGGCTACAAGTGTGTGTGGGGAAAATGTAAATAAATATTTTTATTCTTGTCTGCACCAGAACTCTGAATCTGTGGAACTGCACAAAGTGAACAGTAACTTTAAATGCAGACACCATCTTTGCTTCTAAGCAGCAAATCCAAAGCTTGGATTTCAGCCAGAGACTCTTGGGAATGTAATATAGACTTGTGGGAGAAAATCAGGGACAATGTTTGGGTACCTAAAATCCAACCAATGAGATGGCTAGAATTATTTTGGGCAGCCTAAACAGCCAATCAGATTCCAAGGATTTTGGTCTATATTTCAGAGGGACAGTTTGAATTTCAGTCAGTCCCAGAGCAGTCTAAAGTCCAAGGCAAACCTGTGTTGGGACGCTCGAGTGGGATTTGTTCCCATAATGCTGTTCTCAGGGCAGCGCTGCCCCCAGGCAGCACCCTTTAGCTCCTCCTCCAGCTTACCCTTTTTGGTGGATTTTGCCCACTTCCAGCACTGCCCCCGGAGCAGCACCCATGCACGCCATCTCTCACCTATCCCTATTGGTGGATTTAGTCCCCTTCCCACAGTGCAGCAACATGTAGCTGTTACTTCCCACAAATCTGATTGTTGCAAGTCTGAGAAATCAAGGGTTTAAAGTGTACATGAGAATGTTATGGAAATGCTCCCCCCAGCAATGTGCACTGCTTATCTTTGAATATACCCCACCACACACACACCATATTTCTAAGGGCAGCTAGAGAGTTACAGTTATAGAACCAGTTTTTTGGGGTTTTTTGGTGGTGGAGGGGGGATTTCATGGCATATAAACCTGACAAAAAGTTTAACATTTCAGAGGACAGTGTTATTGTTCTGATGTTAGTGTGACTAACTTTATTAATTTGATTTTTCTGAAGGAGAGATACGGAATAGTATGAGTCTGACTTGACTTGAAAATACTATAACACTTCAGTGTGCTTCAATGGTTCAATAGGTATGTCAGCATGCTACAGATTCATGGGTCAAGTTGGTCCCCAGATCTGCCTCTGAGGCAGTGCTTGTATAATTGGTTCCCGTGGGCTACCCCTGGGGCAGTGTCCTTGCTGCCTCTGGGGCAGTGCCTGTGTAATTGGTTCCCATGGGTTGCCCAAGGGACAGTTAGGACACTGCCCTGGGGCAGCCCACAGTGTCCTCTCTGCCCCAGGGCAGTGCCTGTGTAATTGGTTCCTGTGGGCTGCCCCTGGGGCAGTGTTCTTCTCTGGCCCTGGAACAGTGCCTGTGTAATTGGTTCCCATGGGCTGTCCCTGGGGAAGTGCCTGGGTAGTTTGTCTCCAGATCTGCCCCTGGGGCAGTGCCTGTATAATTGGTTCCTGTGGGCTGCCCCTGGGACAGTGCATGTGTAATTGTTTCCCATGGGTGCCCCTGGGGCAGTGCCTGTGTAGTTGGTGCTTGCTGCTTGCCTCTGGAGCAGTGCATGCCCCTGGGGCAGTACAAAGGAACAAATACCCAAGCACCGGCACTGGGGCAGCCAGTAGGAACCAACTACACAGCTGCTGCCCCAGGGGCAGCCCATGGTAACCAATTACACAGGCATTGCCCCAGGGGCAGCTAGGACCCTGCCCCAGGGGCAGTTCATGGGAATCAATTACACAGGTGCTGCCCCAAGGGCAGACCTGGGGACCAACTACCCAGGCACTTCACCAGGAGCAGCCCACGGGAATCAATTACACAGACACTGCCCCAGGGGCAGCGAGGACAGTGCCCAGGGGCAGCCCACGGGAACCAATTACACAGGCGCTGCCCCAGGGGCAGCAAGGACACTGCTCCAGGGGCAGCCAGTAGAACCAACTACCCATGCACTGCCCCACGGGCAGCCCACAGGAACCAATTACACAGGCACTGCACCAGGAGCAGCAAGGACACTGCCTCAGGGGCAGCCAGTAGAAACCAACTTCCCATGCACTGACCCGGGGCAGCCCATGGGAACCAATTACACAGGCACTACCACAGGGCAGCGAGGACACTGCCCCGGGGCAGCCAACAGAAACCAATCATCATGGCACTGCCCCATTTATTGTAATTTATAAATAAAATATATTCTCTCCCCTACTTCTGTCTTAATTTAGCAATATTAAAAAAAGGTAATGATTTGTGACAACTATATGATTAAATGCTCACAACTGAGTTTAACACAAAGCACAAAAAAATGTCCCTGGTTAAGGTTTGAACCCTTGAAGTCTGGCTCTTTTGGATGCAGACAGACAGACATACACCTTGAGCCACCAAAATACACTGTTTTTATTAGTTTTCACAAGGTTTGTCTCTACTCAAAATAAAGTGACACATTAAAAAAAATATATCGCTGCTCAAGGCTTGAACCCTTGACTTCTGGATCTTTTTCATGCTGACATTCATATTAAGTCATGGAAGCACTGCAAATATCAATAGGATTTCAAAATGTACTCACTACACCAGAAGTAACAGCTACATGTTGCTGTCCTGAGGGACGAAATCCATCAATAGGAATAGGTGGGAGGTGTAGAGCAAGGGTTCTGCCCCGGAGGCAGTGCTGCCAGTGGGCGAAATCCACCAAAGAGAGAAAGCTGGAGGAGGAGCTAAAGGGTGCGGCCCCAGGGGCAGCTCTGCCCCAAGAACAGCATTACGGGAACAAATCACACTTGAGCTGTTGGGACTCCGGCTCGAACTACCGAGCAGGCTCTGCAGAGATTGGGCCTGCAAGAGGTTTAGTTTCCCCTGGTGCACATCCTGTGCCCTGAAATGGGGATTAATTGCCAGGAATTACCTGCCTGCAGATTGAGAGGTTTTGCTCAGTGAATTGATTACAATTGCGCACCAGCCTGAAACCTAATCAAGAGGTAGAAAAGTGAATTCTGTTTTCCTTAAATGTGTTGAATGCTTATCGTGGGTCAAGGCCTTCTGTCCAGGGGCTCTTGGTTGCCAGAAAGGAGCCTGCCTTTGCCAGTGACCGAACTGTCTGCCAGCTGGAGGGGTAACCAGAAAATAAACTGAACTTTGCCAGAGACACTTTATTGAACATGGGCCTTTACCCTTCCCGGCCCATGCCGCCTGTTCTTGTGCCAGCTTCTGTGTTATCAGCGACAGACCAGCTTCAAGGATCCAGCCCCTGAGAAGAAAGCCATTGCAGTTGCAGCCACCTTCAGGGAAAGGTCGTGATGTGGAGGTGAGTCGTGATGGACCAGCTTCCCCATGTGCATCAGCTTCCAGCATCAGGCCTTCATTTCGCCAGATCATCGTCTACAGTCAGCTGGTACAGTGAGTAAATCCAGGGTAGCTCCCTGCAACAGGCATCTAAATCTTCTTATGGTATCATCTAATTGTTTTCTACTGAATTTTAATGATTTTAGTAGATTGGTCCAAAGGTCCAACCAGCTGTGGATACAAATAATTTGCTGTACCTTGCCTAAATTACCAATCATTTTCTTCAACGGCCTCAATGACAGCTGCAGCCGTTGGCAACAATTCTGGCCAGCCAGCATAGAATCTGGGTACCCAGTAGCTAAGAGACTGTCTGTCAAAGGGACTAAATTAATGGTGTTTATCAATCTGGTTTACAAAAATAATAATCACTTACCTAAATTTGCTCCCCCTCCTTGCTCACGTTCCCTTAATAAACCAGATTTGTTGTGTTACTTTAAAATCTATCTTGTGAGCCTATTATTGCTGGGCATGAAGTAATAGACTTTGTACTGAATGTGTAAAAAGTGCATGCTATATTGCCAAACTGTCTTTTACAGGGGGTTGCAGGGCACACATCAGGACCAGCCACCCTGCTGGTAGAAACATAGAAACATAGACTTTGACGGCAGATAAGGACCGCTTGGCCCACCTAGTCTGCCCATTTCCCTACCTAGAGGATAGGCCGCAGATCCTAGTTACCCAACAGCCTATTTCTTCCTACCCCCCATAAGAATTGCCTTATGTCTGTCCCATGCATTCTTGAATTCTCCCACAGTTTTAGACCCCACAACCTCCTCAGGAAGGCTGTTCCATGCTTCCACTACCATCTCTGTGAAAAAATACTTCCTCACATTGCCCTGGAACTGCCCCCCCTCTATCTTTAAATTGTGTCCCCTTGTTCTTGCACATCTCTTTTTCTGAAAGATGCTACCCTCCTGGACCTTGTTGATTCCACTGATGTACTTAAAAGTTTCTATCATGTCCCCCCTCTCCCTTCTTTCATCAAGGGTATACATATTAAGCTCCTTTAGTCTCTCCTCGACGGCTTCTCTTGCAGACCCTGCACCATTTTAGTTGCCCTCCTGACTGCCTCCATCCTGTCTATGTCCTTGCGGAGATGGGGTCTCCAGAACTGGACACAGTACTCAGATGGGGTCTCACCAACTGTCTGTGCAGGGGTTAACATCTTCCTGTTTTTCTGCTGGTGATGCCTATCCCATGCATCCCAGTATCCCCAGCCCTCCTACTGCCTTCTCACATTGCTTGCTAACCTTAAGGTCATCTGATATGATTACCCCAGGTCCCTTTCTTTTGTTGTTGTAACTACCTCCCCCATTGTGCAATCTTCCCTGGGTTCTTGTTTCCCAGGTGCATTATTTTGCACTTCTTTGCATTGAATCCTAGCTGCCACACTTCTGACCATTCCTCCAACCTTGCCAAGTCCCTTCTCATCCTTTCCACACCTCCTGTGTATCAACCCTGTTGCAGATCTTTGTGTCATCTGCAAAGAGGCATACTTTTCCTTCCAGTCCTCTACAATGTCACTTATAAAGACATTAAAAGGACTGGACCCATTACTGAACCTCGGATGCCCTCACTAGTAACCTCTCTTTCTTCGAGTGGACTCCATTTACAATTACCTTCTGTGTCCTGTTGTCCAGCCAATGTTTTACCCAGGCTACCACCCTGGGACCCCTCCCAGGCTGGTTAATTTGACTATTAATCTTTGTGGGACTGTGTCAAATGCCTTGCTAAAGTCTAGGTAGGCCATGTTCACAGCCCCTTCATGGTTCTACTACTTTGGTCACCCAGTCAAAGGAATCTATTAGATTTGTCTGACATGACCTTCCGCTGTAACCCATGCTGCCTTGGGTCCTGTGCCCCACTGGCCTCAAGGTACTCAACAATTCTTTCCTTCAGAAGTGACTCCATCACTTTCCCTACCACAGAGGTCAAACTGACAGGTCTGTAGTTTCCTGCCTCTGTCTTGGTCCCACTTTTGTGAAGGAATCACATCCACCTCCCTCCAGTCCTCGGTACCACACCATCCTCCCATGATTTATTAAAAAGAGTAGTCAGTGGTTTCACTAGTTCCCTCCTTAATTCTTTTAGAATTCTGGGGTTAATTCCATCAGGCCCCATTGCTTTGTCCACCTTCAGTTTTAGGAGTTCTTGCAGAACCCTTCCTTCTGAAAGGGCTGGACGCTCCCATCAAGAGTGCTTCTGTTAATTGGATTAGGCACTTCCCCTCCTCTTTTGGAATACTGAGCAGAAATATTCGTTCAGTATCCCTGCTTTTCACTGTCCCTCTGCCCACCCACTGTTCATTCTATTCAGCCTCACTATCCCTCCCTTTGTCTTTCTCGCTCTCTGATGTACCTATAAAAGGTTTTATCCCCTTCTTAACTGAGTTGGCTATCTTTTCCTCAGTTTGGGCCTTTGCTATTCTGACTTCCCTCCCTGCTTCCTTCTGCCTTAACTGGTACAGCTCTCTGTCCTGCTCCTTCTGTGTTTCCTTATACTTCCTGAATGCTATCTTTTCTGCCTGACTTTCCCAGCCACCCTTTGAGAACCATAGTGGCTTTTCTTTCATTTTGATTTGTTTATTTGCTTCACACAAAGGTTTGTTGCCTCTGTGATGGCAGTTTTGATGATGCCCCATTGTTGCTCCACCCCTCCTTCTAGCCTGTTTGCTAGTGCTTTTCTGAGGCACTCTCCCATCTTGCCAAAATCAGCCTCCTGAAGTCCAGTACCCTCACTTTTGTATGGCTTGACTTTGTAGCTGAGTTTAACATGAACCACACTGTTTGATGATTACTTGTTCCCAGATGGCAACCCACTTCTAGATCTGAGATCCTCTCACTGCCCCCATTTGAGAGTATGAGGTCTAAGATTGCTCTCTCATGAGTGGGTTCTGAAACTAACTGTCTGAGGCCTGCCACCTGTAGGGCATCGAGAATGGCCCTGCTCTTGGATGTGGCTGCAGCAAATGTGCTCCAGTTAACATCTGGCATATTCAGGTCTCCCATCAACAGTATCTCCCCTTTCTCTGCCATCCTAAGAAAGCCTTCTATCATATCCTTGTCCATTCCCTCCCCCTGACATGGTGGTCTGTACACAACCCCTGTGCGGATTGTGGTGCCCTTTCCAATCTCCAAGGTGACCCACAGTGCCTCCTCTCCTCCCTGTTTACTCTTTTGTTCAGTTGCTTTTATCCCTTCCTTTACATAGAGAGCTACTCCTCCCCCTCTTCTCTCCTGCCTGTCTCTCCTGTAGGTTATGTACCCTGGTATGTTAACATCCCAGTCATGGTTCTCTGTGTACCATGTTTCTCTGACTGCTACGATATCCAGGCATCCCTCTTCCACCAAGGCCACCAGTTCAGGGAGCTTGTTGCCCAGACTATGGGCATTGGAACTCATTATCCTCCATTTCCTGATGGCCTTACTCCTTTTTGCCCCATCTCTGATCTTCTTGCCTTTGTCACTTTCCCCATTTACCCCTGCCCTTCTCCCTATCGCCACCTCTATGTTGGTGTTTACCGCACTTAGTACCGTGATTTGTTTGGGGGGGCTAGGATTTCCCTCCTCCCTTCCAGTGCCTCCCCCCTTTGGCTAGTTTAAATGCTTGCCAATGAAGCATTTAAACCTATCACCTAGGATCCTGGTTCCCCTCCTGGGCAGATGCAGCCCATCATGCCAGTATAGGCTTGCATCACTCCAGGTGGACCCCCAGTCCCCAGTGAAGCCAAATCCCTGAGCTCTGCACCAGTTTTTCAACCACTGATTGAATTCCATGGTGCAGAATACCCTAGCCTCTCCTATGCCATAGATGGGCAGCTCCTCCGAGAAGGTTACCATGCATGCTACTTGTCTAAGGCCCCTCCCCAATTCCAAAAACTCTTCCTGCACTGCTCTAATCCCTTTCTTAGCCAGGTCATTTGTCCCTAGGTGGATAATGACATCCATCTCCCTCCCCTGTGCGGCTGCTCCGGCAATCGTGAGGATTCGCGCCCTGTCCCTCCAAGCCATGGCACCAGGCAGGCACCTTACCTCCCTCTCCCCCCCTTCCTCCCCCAGTTCTACCTTCCTAACAATGGAGTCCCACCAGGAGTTGTTTCCTTCCCCATGGGGTCCCATGCCACCCTCCTGTGGGTCTCCTTTATGGAGGTTCCCAGCATCCTCCTTGGTCTCCACTGCAGGTGCCTCCATAGAGGAACCACACTTTGCCAGAATGGCATAGGAATTGTGGAGAGGTACAACTGAAGGGATGCACCTCTGTTCCACCACCCTCACCCTCCCTGAGCCCACTGTGGTCCAGCCGCTCATCTTTCTTGGCAACCTCTGCAGCAACAGCAGTGGCACTGGTGGTCCCTGGATGGAGGAGGAGGAGGTCCCACAAATCCTGGCCAACTCAGCCTGGAGATGAGCAACCTCCTCCCTCAGCCCAGAGAGGTGCCTGCAGATGGGACAACACCGCATCCTCCAGAACGTCTCCCGGTAGACTGCTGCTCCACAGCTACTGCACTGCACCACTCCCATCATGTCTTATTTCTGGCCCCTTAACTGTTGTTTGGAATCCTTACCCTTTCCTCTGTTTTTTTTTTTCCTCTTCTCTCTCTACTTACTTTCTGCCTCTGTGCCCTTTACTCTCCTGATTATCCTGTTCTGAGACAAGAATATCCTGTATTTCTCAGTAGACCCCTTACTTGCTCAGAGGCAGGCCTCCAGCAGCTAGAGGGGGCTGGAGAGCTACTCTTGCCCTTCTAGGATGGTGGGTCTTTGGTGGCTCTGTGATCACTCACTTCCTGCTCCTAAACAGGAAGTTCCTGTTGTCAGTCAAATCCTGTGCCTATAAAAGTAGAACTAGCTTTGGGTGGGGCAATATAGTCCCAGTAGAGAAGTCCAGTCACACAGCACTCCTTCATCCTGGTGTCTTCTGCCAAGCTACTAACCTTAAGTAAGTAAGTGGTAAGTAAGACAACAGTGAGCATATTATTAATGTGTGTTGCAAACTGCATGGTCAATGCTGTTAAGGGTCACTGTCTATATCTGGGTAATTGGTCACTATGTATGATTGTGGGTGGTCATAGCTTCCCAGAGGGCTATACCACTCTAGATAGAAACCCACATAGCGATTACTCTGGGTGGAGGCACCAAAATATTGTGTTTACTGAGGGTTGGGAAGCCCTGGTACTTATCAGCTTTAAACCCAGGCCCCTTAACCCGTTTTTAGGAAGACAGGCAGGGGTAGTAATCCTAGAAATAGTGCCACCTAGGGGTTACAGCTTTTAAGCACTGCTGGGATTAGCACCCCCGTAGTGGCCAAAACCAAAAATTGTAACTAACATTTTTATGGGTACCACTGAAGAAATGGCTGTACATTAATTTCAGGTTGGATGGGGGCAAGTACAAAAGGGACATAAGGAACTGCTTCTACACTGAGAGAGTGGTAGGATCATGGAATCAACTGCCAGCTGAAGTGGTGGAGGCAGAATGGTGGCAGACATCAAGCATGCATGTGATAGACATATGGCCATAATAATACAAAAACAGGGAGGGAGGAGGGACCCCAGGGACCAGTTAGGGTAATTGGAGGTACAATAAGCAGGAAATCTCTGGGCAGACTGGGCTGGCTAAGTGGTCCTTTTCTGTCTACAGTTTCTATGTAAAAATATGCTGAAAAGGAAGGTGACTGGGATGATCATGGCTACTTCACCCTGCTAAACTGGAATGTAGATAATATTACGCTTAATGGGGTTTAGACAACTACCCCAAAATGACTGAAAAAATTAACAAAACAATTGGGTTTCAATTACTAAGGGGGAGATATATGTCTTAGAAAAAGAATGGGGAATAACATTTTTTTGGCCATATATACTCTTTTCTTTTTATGATTGCTTGCGCGCATGCGCAAGAAACATTATGTGGCAGCTTAGGAGAGAAGCGGGTTGTGGAGGTGCAGCACTGTGGTGGCCAATGCTGGCACTGCATTGTTGGGCTTGGCAGTGCTCGGCCAATGCAGAGCCAGTGTCTTGATGACACTGGTTCTGCAGAGTGCCACTGAGTTGTAACGATTTCACCGCTGCAATCAGGGGCCGCCTTGTTATTGCAGTGTCAGCCATTCTGCTGCAATGAGGGAGTGACCCGTCACTGCAGGGCAGTATCTTGCCTGGTGTAACATTACCAGAACCCTGGCAGTTGTATGCTGCTGCCTCAGAGGTGCATAGAAAGCCGAAGGGGGTGCCCAGTCTGCCTGTCAACACGCCCTCAACCCAGTTCATTTGCCGATGGGGGAGCCCACTCCCCATCAGTATAATGCTCCCCCATTTCAGTTGAGTGCCGAGGGGGTGCCCAATCCCCCTCGGCATTATGTGCCCCCCCACATTTCTGTGCTGATGTACCCAGTCCCCATTGGCTTCCAGCCCCTTCCCAGTTCCAGTTGCCATGTGGGGAGACCACCCCATTGAGGTTAATGTCCCCACCCCCGATTTCTGCTGTGCCGAGGTGCCCAACCCCGGCATCATGGGTGCCCCCACCCACTCACCATTTGTGCCAATGGGGATCCTAACTCATTGGCTTTGGTCCCTCCCCATAGTGCAGGTGGTACACTGGGAGCTCACCCCAGTGTACCAAACAACACCTGCGAAAAAAGAAAACCTCCCTGCGTTGTCCCTTTGAGTTTTTTTCCTGTAAAATGAGAAACCAGTTCCTTTAAGTGTTCCAGTGCCCCTCCCCAACCCTCGACCACTCTCTGCGTACTCTACCTTTCCACACTCCCTCACCCCATACTACTACCGGAGCCCGGCGTGACGATCTTCAGAGGATGGAGAACACGTCTGCACTCTTCAAAGCCGACTGCGAACTGAAGAAATGCCAGTAAGCTGTATAATGGCATCAATAGTTTTTTTTTTCAATTTTGGTGCATATTTCAGACATTTTGGGGAATTTTGGCACCAAATTTTCAACATGGGATTATTGGGACCCCTCCTCACGAATTCAGTCACTGTCATCACATTATTCAGTACCGAAAGGTGATTTCGTGGTCACTGTACAGAATCACCTTTTGGGACCAATTAACAAAACAACAGTGCCACTATTCATGAGGTGGGCTCTCAAAAAGCCTATGTTACAAATTTGGTGAAAAAAATCCAAAAAATGACTGTTTTACGAGCATGCATTGCGCAGTTTCCATGCACGCTTGTAACTTCGCAAATTTGTAGTAATTTTACTCCAGATTTTCAACATTGTCATTTTCTCACACCTCCTTATGAACAGTGTAGCTGTCATTTTACACATCCTTGCCAGAGTGTGTTTTCCCACTTCCAATGCAAAATAGTGCAGTAGCTGTGGGAAATCAGTGTTTGGGACAGATTAAGAAAATGACAGTGACACTGTTCGTGAGCAGAGGTCCTAAAATGCCTATGTTGAAAATTTGGTGGCGAAAACCCATAAAATAACTGTATTACAAGCGTGCGTTGCGCTGTTTCCACGCACCCTTGTAACTTCGCAAATTTGTAATATTTTCACGCCAGATTTTCAGCACTGGCATTTTTTCACACCTCTTTATGAACAGTACAGCTGTCTTTTTTCACAGCCTGGCCAAAATGTGTTTGCGCCCTTCCAGCGCAGAATAGTGCTGTCGTTGTGGGAAATTAGTGTTTGGGACAGATTAAGAACGAGCGAGTGAGAGAGGGGGAGTGAGTATGCTCAATAGAGCTCTGATGGGACTGCTGTGGATTTCTCTGTGGGCAGAAGAAGGTGCCAATACAGGTAGAAGCCTAGTACAAAAGGGCAGCCTGCAGCACCAGAAGAAACAGAATGAGCGAGTGAGAGGGGGGTAGTGAGCAAGCTCAATGGAGCTCTGTCGGGACTGCTGCGGAGTTCTTTGTGGGTTGAAAAGGCATCAACACAGGCAGGAGCCCAGTACAAAAGGGCAGCCTGCAGCATTGGGAGAAACAGAATGAGCAAGTGAGAGAGGGGGAGTGAGCGAGCTGCAATGGAGCTCTGTCGGGACTTTAGAGTTGCCCACCCTCCCGTCCAGGGTCCTGTGTGGTCCTATATTACAGCAGGATCTCTGGGGTGAAGACGAAGCAATGACTGGACACTTTTAGGATTGCTGTAATAATACAGATTTAGTTGTTCTGTTTATTTCTCTAACTGAGCTGAGTAATACTTGGAGTGCAATAGGATTTCTAACTGGGCTAAGTGAAACTATATGAGGGCTGAGAACAAAAAGTATGGTAGCTGAGGGGTGAAAAATGGACAAGGAGGCTGGAGAATTGCTACAGTAATATAGCAACTAACGGACGAGATTTGAAACTGAATTAATACGGTTGGCAAGGGGGCAGTAGGGGGACTAGTGTGGGGAGGAACAAGAATTTGAGTAAATAGGAGCCTAACAGTTGTTGTAGGATACACAAATAAGATGGGGGCCAAAATGGGGCAAGTGCTACATGTCAATAGGGCGGGCATTTTTGGAAGGGTGGTGAGGTGTACAGGGTGTGGGTCCGCCATGATCCTGGACTGGGCTTGGAGGATGGGGGGGGTGTATGGTCTGTATACAACTGACTAGTTTGAAGGAGGAACTGTGGAGGCTAGAGAGGAGTCTAAGTGGCAGGGCAAATGAGTATGGTAGGCATCCTGGCTGGGGGGAATAGGGGATGGCAAGGGGGGATGGGGGAAGAACAACTAGGGACTGAAACCGACCCCAGTGTCAGAGGCACTAGCAGAAAAGAGAGGAGAAGGGAGGGGGCGCCTGAGGCGAGGTGGGGGCTCCTGACGGGAGAGGAAGAGACCATGAGCAGTACCAGGTCAGAGAGGAGATGGCTGTGGATAGGGAGGGACCAGGGGTTGGACCAGAGGGGGCATGGAGGGAAAAAGTAAGGGGGGGGGGAACTGATAGGGGGAAGAGATGTAGGAGGGGTATCGACTAGGAATAGATTTGAGCCTCTGCTATGGAAGAGAGAGGGGGAGCAGGAACATACTGGGGTGGGGAGGACAAGCGGGGCATGAGAAGGATGGCAACAGGTAGGGGAAGAGATAGCGAGGATGAAAGGGTAGAAGGGAGCTACGAAGGAAGGAAGGAGGGGGTGACTGGAGGAGAGAAGGCTATGGGAAGGGGGAAGGATGGGAGGTGCATCACTGTCGGGGTTGAAGGGAATGGGGCCCTAAATCAACAACAGGAATAAGAGAGGGGTAGGAAATCAGCAGGGGAGGAGGGGAGGTCAACATGGGAAGCCCAGTAGGAAGTAATCAGGCTGGGAAGGGGTTCAAGGGGAATGAGAGGAATAAGGCAGAGAAAAGGGGTGAGGCAGAAGTAGGGGGTGCAGATACAGAAGTCACAGAGGGTGCAGCTGGGGTAAGGGGCAGGGAAGAATGAATATGGGGGTGGTGGAAGAGCATTAGAAGGGAAAGGGGGGTACTCATCCTGGGGGATTCTATACTGAAAGGGGTGAGATGGGATGGAAGGGGGGAAAAACACAGCCGTATCTGGGTTGAAGCTATCCCCGGGTTGACTGCAGAAGGGGCAGGGCAGGCACTGCTCAAGTGTAGAGTGAGGGGGAGGAAGAAACCTCATTTAGTGTTGCATATGGGTAGAAACGACTTGGCGGGGGAGACTGTGGAAGTAGTGAGGGGGAGTTTCGAGGATTTGGCAGTGTGAGGGGGTGGCATTCTCGGAGGTACTCCCAGAACCATGTGGAAGCACGGGGAAGAAGGGTAGGATCGAGGCGTTCAATGAGTGGAGAGATTGGTACCACACCAAAAATGATGGGTTCGTGACTAACTGGGGTAGGGTCTGGGGGAATAGTGACTTGTACGTGGAGATAGGCTAAACTTGACAGGGAGGGGAGGGGAGTGTTAAAGGTGGGATTAGAGGGGTATATCTCTACTAAGGTGGATTTAAACTAGTGAGAGGGGAGGCCAAAAAACTGAAGTTGGTAGAAAGGTCTGGATAGGGGAGCCTATTGAGCTCACACCCCTAGAGATAGGTAAAGGCAGAGGTGTAGTAACCCCAGGAGCGGGCGGGCAGAGTGGTCTTAGTGTAATAGAGAAGGCACCACCACCTGGTAAGAATAAGGAGGAGAAAGGGTGCGGACTACCGGGAGGAGGGACACAGGCTAAGGAGAAGAGTGAGGAGAAGGAGGGGTAAGGGTGGAACAAAATAGCAGAGCTTCAGGCTCTCCTTTCAGAGGGGAAGGTGGACATTGCTGCAGTGACAGAGACTTGGGCCACAGAGTACCATGATTGCGACTTGGCAATGCTGTGATACAGGATATACAGGAGGGACTGGGGGGTTGGAAGGGGGGATTGCACTCTATGTGAGGGAAGGGATCAAATGCATAAGGGACAAGGGAGAAGAGGAGAGGACAGAGGTGCACTGGGTGCAGCTCCTGGACTCCAAGGGCAGAAAGCCGAGGCTGGGAATGATGTGCAGACCACCAGCCCAGTCCAGGTAACTGGATGGGGAATTCACAGAGCAGGTAAGGAGGGTGTGTAGAAGGGGGGAGTGTGGTGATAGCAGGGGATTTTAACCTAGCAGGGGTCGAGTGGAGCACCTGAACCACTCACAGTATCAGGGAGTAGGTGCTCCTTGATGCATTCCAGGACAGCCTTCTGACACAATTGGTAAGTGGGCCTACAAGGCTTGGTAGCACTCTGGACCTAGTACTGGCAAATGGGGAGGCGTTGAGGGAGGTAAGGGTGGAGGACCCACTTGTGGGTAGCGACCACCAAACAGTGTGGCTCGTTCTTGTGCTGGTCAGGGAGACAGGAGGCATGGGCACTAAGGTGGTGGACTTTAGTAGGGGGGACTTTGGGAGGATGGGAGCAATACTGCAAGGCAGACTCCAGGATATAAGGCCAGGAATGGATGCAGAACAAAGTAGGGAGTCATAAAGACTGGGCTAACAGAGGCCACAGTAGGCTGCACCAGGGCCAGAAGTAAGAAGAGCAGAGCCAAGAAACCATACTGCCTGAACAAGGAAGTGCTGCAAGGCGTGAGGGCAAATAGGACTGCATACTGGCAGTACAGGAGAACAGGGAAGGGAGAAGATAAGGAGACTTATGGGAGTTGGTCAAGGGAGGTGGCCAGGAGGGTGAAAAAAGCTAAGGCCTCCAGGGAATTAAGGTCAGCACAGGGCATAAAGGGAAGGGAAAAGAACTATTTTAGGTACGTCAGGAAAAAGAGGAAGTGCAAGGAACATATTGTGAGGATAAAGCGGGGAAGGGATTTGGTGGAAAAGGAGGAGAAGCAAGCGGAAATTCTAAATGAGTACTTCTGCTCCATTTTCAGTAAGGAGAGGGATGGTCCACTACCAGCATGGGCTGGGGGGTGGGGAAAGGAGGGGAGGAGGTGATGGACAAAATGATCACAGGGAGTAGGGTGCTAGAGGGGCTGAGTGCAGTAAGGGTAGACAAGGCACCAGGTCCCAATGGCATCCACCCCAGGGTGCTGAGGGAGATGGCAGAGCTCTTGGTTGAGCCACTGGCAGATCTGTTTGACACCTCCCTGGAAACCGGGTGTGTGCCCCAGGACTAGAGGGTGGCCCATGTGGTGTCCATACACAAGAGTGGGCCTAGGGAGGAGCCAGGAAATTATCAGCCAGTCAGTCTCACGTATCACAGATGCAGACCAAATACCCAGGATCCAAATTGGGGCAGCCACTATTAGGATGTCTACTGCCATGGTGTTGCTCATAATCTCCTTCGGGACCAGCCTTACCCCTACACTATTTCTTTTATAGGTTGGAGCTCCCAAACGAATGGTAATTAAGAGTAACAAGAACAAGAGACCATTATGGTTCTTGGTAAGGGTCAGGGAAGCAGTGAGGGCCAAAAATAAAGGACTTCACCAGGTACAAAGAAAAGCAGGGGGAAGAAGAAAGGGTAGAGGACATATTGAGAAATAAGGAGGCAAAGAGAGCGATTAGGGAGGCAAAAGCAGACAATGAGCTGTATATTGCAGAAGGGTCACAGGGAGAAAATCAATTCTTCCATATATTGCAGTGTGGTGTTCTTGGACCTGACCAAGGTCTTCAATCTTGTGGACCATACCCTATTGGAACTGAAGCTATCAGGTATTGGCTTTGGGGACCCCGCGCTGAAGTGGTTTCACAGCTCCTTAACAGGTAGAGAACAGCAGGTTCACATAAATGGTACACGGCCAGATCCAATGGCTGTCAAATACAGAGTACCCAAGGGCTCAATACTGGGACCCATGTTGTTCTCCATGTACACAAATGAATTGCCATCAGTTTGCTCAAGGTCCCATATGGCATTGTATGCAGACGATGCTGTATTACATACAGCTAACAAAGACACAAAAATGATGCGACAACATTTTGAACGCTAATATAATAAAATGATAAGTTGTTTGGAGGGGCACAGACTCGTTCTGAATAAAAACAAAACTAAGGGGATGTTGTTTTGTACAAACAATAAAATGAAAACTATGCCTGAACCATTTGAAATAACTGCCAGTAACGGAACAAAAGTAGAAATAGTGCCCAACTTTAAGTACTTAGGAGTAACACTAGATACTTAATACACTTGTTAACAATATAACAAAACAAATACTCATGAAGACAGGAGCTTTTGTACACAATCAGGGATTCTTTGACAGAAGAAACAAGAACAATACCTCTGACTGTCTTATAACGACACTTGACTATGGGAGTCTTGTTTGGGGGGGGGAGTATCAGAAAAAAATAGACAACAAAGGAATTGTTTGTATAATGCTATATGCAGATTTGCTTTGAGAGCTACATTTAGGGTGTAATCTGTATAACAAACTGGGATGGCTACTGGTAGAACAAAGGGATACACTACAATGATGTTGTTTTGTATTCAATTTAATTCACTGTTCATCAAACAACCCATTGTTACATTTTTTTGAACACAAATCCAGTATAAGGGCATTAGGATCACATAATACAATTACTCTAGCTATACCACAGTGTAAATCTACAAAAAAAGAGAAGTAATTTAAACAAATTGCGATTAAAACATGGAATGGACTACAAGATAAGCTACGCAACCTGCAAAACATTAATAACTTTAAAACATCCCTAAAAAAGTTTTTGTACACAAAGACACAATGCAATTGTACTTAAATATGGGGTTTTAGTAATAGAACATTACTTTGTCTGTAGACGCATGTTTATTACTTGTCTCTGCACACACTTTTTATTGTGTCTGATAGATAAGCTCTGTGGGAGAGTGGACACAGCTGAAGGGATACAGGACCTACAGAAAGATCTGTAAAAGCTGGCAAGGTGGTCCAGGATCTGGCAGCTTGGCTTCAATGCCAAGAAATGCAAAGTTATGCATATTGGAGCCAAGAATCCCAGGACAGAGTACTACCTGGGTCAAGTCTGAGTATCTGCATCAGAGGAGGAGAAGGACCTGGGAGTGATGATCACTAGTGACCTAAAGCACTCCACGCAGTGCAAGAAAGCAGCAGCAAAGGCAAACAAGATGCTGGGATGCATAGCCAGAGGGATCAGTAGTAGGAGAGAGGAGGTTATACTGCCCTTGTACAGGTCACTGGTAAGGCCGCATCTAGAGTATGGAGTTCAGTACTGGTGCCCACACCTCAAAAAGGACATTAACCTGCTGAAGAAGGTCCAGAGCAGGGCTACAAAGATGATAGCCAGTCAGCAGGGCAAGGCATATGAGGAGAGGTTGAGGGCACTAAACATGTACTCCCTGGAAGACATGAGAGAGAGAGAGAGGACATGATTGGGACTTTCAAGTACTTGAAAGAGATAAATATGATTGATAAGGAGAGTCTGTTTAAGCTGAGTGGCAACCATAACACGAGGGGGCACAGTCTTAAGCTGGATGATGGGAGATTTAGGAGGGAGGTCAGGAAGCACTTCTTCAGAGAGGGTGTTGGACACTTGGAATGTGTTGCCAGAAGAGGTCATCTCACTGAGGACAGTGGGCAGCTTTAAGAGAGGCTTGGATAGGCATAGGGGGAAATTAAGGATCATGAGTAGGGAGGATGGGAGGAGTGGGGAGGGAGGACAGGGACATTAGCTCAAGCTGTGGACCCTGCAATACGAGCAGACTTGATAGACCAAATGGCCTTCTTCTGCTGGCTTCATCATATGTTCGTATATGCTATGATATTGTACAAATGTACTAGTACTGTATACTTTTTAAGTAGTGTACTATATGTCTGATGTACAATATGTGTCTTTTTGTATGCATTGTGTTACTGAAGTGTCTTCTTGGGTCAAGCCTGTAAAAAGGGCCATGTAGCCCAGTGCTTTGTTTTCCCAGTGCACAAATGTTAAAATAAAATAAAAAAATAAATATTAGGGTAAAAGAGAAGAAAGGAGGGGGAATTGTTAGGCTCTCTGAGGGGGTGTTGGGTGATTGAGGAGACTATGCAAAAGGCTGCCATCCTTAATGATTACTTTTGCTAGCTTCACAAGGGAGGACAGCTGGTCCTTGCCACAGAGTGGTATCAAAGCAGCCACAAAGGGGTTCCAGAGATGAGGCAGCCAGTGTTTACATGCAAAAGGGTCTGGAAATGGCTAGCAGCACAAAAGATAGATAAGGTTCTGGGACCAGATGGAATGCATCTGAGGGTGCTCAGGGAACTGGCAGTGGAACTGGCTGAACCCCTGGTAGGACTGTTCAATAGCTTATTACAGAAGGGGGTAGTACCAAAGGACCAGGGGGTAACAACGTAGTTCCGTTCCATAAGGAGGGAGACTAGGAACAAGCAGGGAACTACAGAACGGTCAGTCTTACCTCTGTAACAGGGAAGCTAATGGAGTCACTGGGTAAAGAGGACTTCATGGACTACCTGGAGAGCAGTGGTCTTCAGGATAATAAACAGCATGGGTTTGTGGCAGGACGGTCTTGTCAGACTAACCTGACAGTTTTCTTTGACTGGGAGATGAGGACATTGGATAGATGACTTGCCATGGATTTATTCTACTTTGACTTCAGCAAGGCGTTTGACTCGTTGCCTCACAGATAATGGTTGAAGAAGATGGAGGATCTTGGTGTAGCTAGGGATATAGCAAGATGGGTAGGTAACTGGCTAGAGGGGAGGCAGCAGACGGTTGTGGCTAATGGGGTCAAATCAGAAGAGGGGGAGTCACAGGTAGAGATGCAGTGAAATAAAAATTTGCTGGCAAAATTGGCAATTTCACCACGCCGAACATTTTCGCAAAGTTTTGCCCGCACCTTGCCCACCTCAAATCCCCGGCCAATTATATATCCCTGGTGTCTAGCGGTCCCGCCCAATCACCGCCCAAATTCTCATTTTCTCCCTGGTGTCTATTGCCCCCGCTGATCATTGGCCCAAATTAGTAAAGAACCCCCACGGAATGTAGCAGTGAGCACAGGGAAGGTGATGCTCATACAAAGAAGAACTTCAATTAAACAAATAGTGTAGAGCACTCACCCCTGTTGGTGGCTTTTTAAATAAGCACAAGTACACTAGACAAGTGTTTTAAGACTTTTTACTCCCATGCAAGCACTCAGAGCAGTACAATAACAGGAAGCCTATGTTTTGTCCGACATCTCAGGCTTCATCAGAGATATTGGGACATTCTATTCAGTGTATTTAAGCACATTCACAGCCTTACTATTTAAATTTTGACATCCAATCCAAATGAAGTGTTAATAAAGAGAGCAACCTAAATCAGAAATTTTGCTGCGCGAAAATGTTTGAGAAATTACAGTGAAATTTTAGCAATTTCGCCCACAATTTTGCCTGCAGCAGATCCCACCCAATTGTATAGCCCTGGTGTCTAGTGGTCCCCCCCCCAGCCAATAGTCACAGCCCAATTTCATTTTCTTCCTGGTGTCTAGTGGTCCCCCAGCCAATCATCGGCCCAAATTAGTAAAGAAACCCCTTAACTCATAATCCCCTGACCCTGATCCTTAATTAAAATCCTCTCCTGGTGTCTAGGGGACCCCCACCCTGTCATCCGCACCCACCCTGGCCCCCCCATACCCCGATCGGGCCAAGGGCACAGCCCTCCTCTCACCTCCAAGGCCGCAGCCTGACTGAGCCCTTCAATGAATGAATTGTACAAGTACGTACTCATTCATTGGTGACCATGCTGTCATTTCTAGTGTGCTGCTATATTGGGTCACAGTGCTTCCTAGTAGATGCCTACTGCAGTTTCGTGTTGCATGACACTGTGGCTAGAATGGGCAGGCCATGGGAGACTACCGCCTCGTCTCATGCTGCTGCTGCTGTCTCAGTCATTGCCTGTGTTACTGCTGGTGGTGCTGGTGCTTAGGGGGATGGAACTACCACTGCTATAGCACCCAGTGGCTGGAGGTTGTTCACTGGCTTCTTATCTGTGGTAGCCACGGTGACTGGGGCATCATTTGGGGGGCACATGCCCCGGGCCACAATGGCATGATACCACTAATTTTTTGAAGGCCCTTCAAAGTCTGGGGCCCTGGGCTGCAGCCCCTAAAGCACTGTGTTAATCAGACCCAGATTGGGGGTCCGGGGGAATGGAGGGGATCATGAGTTAACTGGGGAGGGTTCTTTACAAATTTGGGCCAATGATTGGCTGAGGGGGACCACTATACACCAGGGAGAAACGTTTTGTGAAAATTTGAACCGGTGGTCCACGACCACATTGAGAAATTTTGCCCGAAGGTGGTGAAATTTCACCCAAGAATGAAATTTCGCTGGTGAAATTTTGTCAGATCTATGGCAATTACATTTCACTCCAGCGAAATATTTTGCAAAATACACATAATTCACAAAATATTTAGCTGGGTGAAATTTTCCAATTTCACACAACACTAATCACAGGATCTGTCCTGGGCCCGGTCCTCTTTATTTTTATTTATTTATTTATTGGAAATGTTTCATCAGGAAGGCACACTGAGCAACAAATTGCTTATTTCAAGGTGTGACCTGGGGGGGATGGGTGCAATTAGATGAAGAATTAAACAAATAGTTTAACATTTAACATATCCGAGAAATTAAACATTCAATTACATTTGTAAAAAGACATACAGTTAAATAAGCATTTGCCAATGCCGAATGTTGTCTTGCTGGCATTGGCATTGGTAGTGCAGAAGTTAGAGAGATGCATAATAGAAATGGCAGTGAAGTATTGAACTGATGCCAACCCCAACCCCACCCTGCAGAGACTGATAGGCACTGGGGTGTGCCTTCGGGTCATCGGCCATAACGCTCACGCCATTTCACCTCACCCTACCCTGCAGACACCAACAAGTGTTGCAGTGTGCCTTGGGGTCTTCAGGCCTTATGCTCACCCCATTCCATAAGGAAATACGCTGAGATGGGTGCACTATAGGATAATGGGGTGAACTTTGTGGCTGAAGAGTCCAAGGCACATCTCGATGCCTGTCAGTGGCTGCAGGCTGGGGGTGAAATGGCATGAGTATTACAGCCAAAAATCCCAAGTCACACCTTGATGCCTGTCAGTCTCTACAGAGTGGGGCGTTACCGTTGGAAACCCTAATGCCCCAGGCGTTTCTTGGTTATTTTCACTCCAAATTTTCAACATGGGCTTTTTGTGATCCCACCTCATGAACAGTGGCACTATCAGTTTGTTAACCAAAAGGTGATTTTGCATAGCAACTGTGCTATTTGGAGTCACAGGTGCAAAAACACATTTTGGGCAGAATGTGAAAAATTACAGCTGTACTGTTCATGAGGAGGTGTAAAAAAATGGTAATGTTGAAAATCTGGAGTGAATATATAGAAAATTGGTGAAGTCATGCACGTGCATAGAAACTGGGCAACAGACGCCCATAACGCAATTATTTTGGTTTTTTTTTAACCAAATTTTCAACATAGGCATTTTGGGACCTCCGCTGATGAATAGTGGCACTATGATTTTGTTAATGTGTCCGAACATTGATTTCCCACAGCGACTGTGCCATTCTGCGCCAGATGTGCGAAAACACATTTCAGGCAGGATGTGAAAAATGACAGCCACACCATTCATAAGGAGGTGTGAAGAAATGGCAATGTTGAAAATCTGGAATGAAAATATTAAAAAATCTCGAAGTTACGAGTGTGCGTGGAAACTGTGCAATGCACGCTTGTAACACAGTCGTTTTTTTGGAATTTTTTCACCAAATTTTCAACATAGGCATTTTGAGACTTCCGTTCATGAACAGTGTCACTGTGATTTTCTTACTCTGTTGTGAACATTGATTTCCCACAGCAACTGTGCCATTGTGCACCAGATGTGTGAAAACACATTTTGGGCAGAATATGAAAAATGACAGCTGTACTGTTCATAAGGAGGTGTGAAAAATTGGCAATGTTGAATATCTGGAGTAAAAATATAAATTCTTGAAGTTATGAGTGTGCGTGGAAACTGCGCAATGCACGCTAAATAACACAGTCATTTTGGAATTTTTTCACCAAATTTTCAGCACGTAGGCTTTTAGAGCCACCTTGAACAATTATTGCTGTCATTTTGTTAATCAGTCCAAGCGATTCCACACAGTGACTCGTGAAATCCTTTCGTGCCAAATAACAAAATGACAGTGACTGATTTCATGAGGTGGGTCCCAAGAACTCATGTTGAAAATTTGAGTCAAAAGTCAGACAAATGACTGCGATATCTACCTAAGTGGAAACCTTCCTCATTGATGCCATTGTACAGCTTACCAGCATTTCTTCAGTTCGTGGTCGGCTTTGCAGGGTGCAGATGTGTTCCCGCTCCATCGAAGATCTCGACACTGGAATTCCAGAGGTAAGTATGGGGTGAGGAGGGGGTGGGAAGGTGGGGTGCATAGAGGGTGGATGTGGGTTGGGGGATGGGGGCCCACTGACAGCGAGAAATTGTTTTCTTTGTTTCAGGTTCCAAAAAAACCCCAAAACGAACAGCATGGACCGTTTTCTTTCTTTACAAGTGTATGAAACAATGTTTGGAACACTGGGGTGGGCTCCCAGTGTGTCCCGTGACTTTGGGGGCATGATGTTTGCCACATTGGGGTAGGCTCCCAGTGTGGCTCACAATGGGGGTGGGCAGGGGCAGGAAAATGCTGACCCAGTTGGCTTCTGAACACAGGGAGGCACACTGGGGTGGGCTCCCAATGTGCCACACAATCTTGGGGGAATGTGGGGGGTTTACACATGCTGACAGAGGGATTGGGCACCCCTGAAGTTGGCTTTCTAGGGACTGCAAGAGGCGGATGGTGGACCCTCTACCATGTTTATTGAAATGTTACACCAGGCAAGGCACGTAGCAGAGGCGTGTCATCAGTGCCGCTGCATGACAAGCTTGGTTTTGATTGCAGCAGCGAAATCATTTCAAGTTGGTAGCACTGCAAAACACTTGTGTCACTGCTAGCATGCTCACTAATTGGTGAATGAGGGATGCACCTTCTAAAGCGTGCCCTGCATTCGCCAAAACTGACACACCTCTGCATTTCTCCTACTAATCTCCTACTGCCACAAAATGTTGCTTGCACATGCACAAGACAGCATAAAAATATCATAAATAATCATAAAGTTGCATTTGTGACATAACATACAGTTAAATATATCTTACCTGTGGAATATGCATTTAATCTTCAATACGTTCATTAGCAACATTGGTGACATAATACAGGGGCAGGTTGTGTCTCTTCACAGATGACACTAAGCTCTGTGGGAGAGTGGATAGTGGTGAGGGAATCAGGGAAATGTTGCATAACCTGCAAAGACTATAGAGGCGGTCTATGGTTTGGCACTTGAAATTCAATGCCAGAAAGTGCAAGGTGATGCACCTGGGGAACAAGAACCCCAGGACAGAGTACTGGATGTGTAGGGTAAGACTCAGCACTACGGCTAAGGAATGGGACCTAGGAGTTATCATCAGTCACTGCCTCAAACAATCAAGCCTATGTAACAAGGTCTATAGTAAGGCTAATAGGATGCTGGGATGTATGGGTACTGACATCAGAAGGAAAGAGGTAATACTACCTCCAAAGCCCCAATTTTTCCGTGATTCCACGGCCACAGAGATTGCCGCGAAATTTATTGTAAACCATGGAAAATCCATGGAATATTATTCTGTGATTTACATGAACTGCGATTATTCCATGGTTTACATGAACTGCGGAATATTATTCCACAGTTTACATGAACTGCGGAATATTACTCCGCAGTTTATACTGAAGAGTCTGTATTTAGCTGATCCGCTGGAACAGCAGTATCGCTCGCGACACTGACAACCCAGGTTTGGTAATGGTCCTGGGAAGTTGGAGGGCCAGCTGGGGGGAGGACGATCGAGCATCCTATGGACTGCTCTCCTACTTGGTGGGGGGGGAGAGTTCAGGTAACTCCTTGTGGTAGCCTGGGGTATGACAGCCAGGACTGACTATGTTTGGGAGACATGTCAGAAGTTTGGTGTGTTGGCACAACATCATTGCACGACATGGCTCCCGGGAAGAAAATAGGAAAATGGAGGTTTCACAGCCACATGATGATATCCACCCCCATGTTGCAGACCCCTCATTTTACTTTACATCACCATTCTTCCATTCATAGGCATTCTGAATCAAAGGTAGACTCGGTCCTGCCCTGAACTTTGCATCTCTGCTGGTGCCAGTATAAAATGACTGACACATTGACCCCGTCAAAATGGAATAAAATGGTATCATCTTAAAGGTTGGTCTGGGGAGGGGAACTGCAATAAATGAAAGCCAAAATGGCGTATTTTTAATTCGGTGTATTTCTTCCAAAATTTGTCCCATGAGCTGGATGACTTGAAACTAACATCTTAAGTGGTTTCTCCAGAAATATGGATTATTGCGTATACTTCAGATGCATAGAATTTTAGGGAATCTTTCACTAAGTTTCTGCCAATGTAAGTCCTAGTCGGTATGGTCTCCAGGTCCCCCACATAGTGCATTTGGACTGCATCTTTGTGTTGTGCCAGTTATTTGTTGGCAAAGAAGTCAGACATTTTGAAATATGTGGAGTGCCTGGATGCCACCCCCACCCCACCCCCCGCTGGTTACCAGCTTGCTCTGTGTTTGCATCTTCATTCAAAGACCTATCATTCCTTGAGAGTTCCTGATTGCATTGTTGAGAATTTGATGCTTGGTATAAGGCATGTGTTTTTTTTTATCAGGTTCTGGCACTGGATTGGAGTTTGGAGCAGTTTCTTTGTTCAGTACTTGATAGAGGTCTATAAAGTCTCTCTAGCAGTATTTATAGTTTGAATGTGGTCTGCAACTGATCTTTTTTGCAGCCCTGCATCCTGAGGCAGATCCTCACCTGCGACTGACGCCAAAGCCAGGTTAACAGGATGTGCAGGAGTTGTTTTTTTAGCCTCAATTTGCTCTTTTAAAAAATTAGTTGATGGACTGTGCTTTCCAAAGAAGAAAGGAGGGCACCTTTAAAGATATTGGACAGGCTGAGAAATGGTGTAGACAGATGATTCTTGTGATCTTCCTCCAGAGTCTGTGTGGGGTTTAGGTGAGGGTTTACAGAGTGCTGCTTATCAAATGGGACTGGATTCATGTTTGGCAACCAGGAATCATCATCAGAAGATCATATCCCTCCTACTTTTATCAGTGCCTCTTCAGGAGAAAGAGATGAGATCTCCTCCTCCAGCCTCGAATTCCTCATCAAATGCCATCTACAGTGAACCCCCCAGTTATTTTAAATTCAGGTGTTGTGCTTTATTGGTGGGAGGGTGGTCCGGCTGATAGCTGTCACTTTTGGCAATCACAACTTCAGGAGGATTGTTTTCATCAATTTCTTTAGAGCCCTCATGAGTAAAAAAAAAATTAGGGCATACCATTTGTGGAACAGGATAATTTTTTGACATGCACAGAGGTGTTTCCTGTGTAGGAGGACAATCATTTTTTTTTGCTCTAAAGGTTTTGTGACAGAACTGCGGTCACCATTGAAGCTTCTGGCAAACAGCTGATGCCAACATTCTCGTCACGTAGCTTCCTAACAGGTCTTGTAAGTGCTCTTGCAAAGAAAGTTTTTGTTTTTCCTAATGGTATCAGAAAGGTACACAAAGCTGTTACAGTTTGTTTCCAGGTGCGTTATCTTGGGGATTGGGTTACATGGACCTGTTTTTTTTTTTTTTTTGTTGACTGGAGGAATGATGGCCACCCCCAAGTTTGCACCTGGAAATTAACTATCATAGCAAGTGTGCCTTTTCTGGTCAAAAATTGCAAATACATTAAAACAAAATAGATTTATCCAATTTTGTCATGTCCAGGTAAGGATCTAAATAGGATGAGAGTGAGAAAATAAGTTCCCACAATTACAGCCGTTGGCATCCCTTATGACATTCTATGTACACATTTTCCTGCCGTGGGTTTCTTTGTTTCTTTCATAGTCAGGTCTTTGTCAATATCTCTGCTGTAGGTACTTTTTTGTTATTTGACTGGCTTTCTGCCATGTTCTATGAATTAACTGGGATTTTTAGTTACTTTTTGTCTTGAGCTGACCAGCTCTGAAATGGGCACTTTAAAGGCAGATACATCCAAAAGCAGTATGGTGACCACTATATGTCTATATTTTGCTATAGTCACAACAATATACTATATCTATCAAAAATGTTTTATAAAAATGACATGGGATTTACATGTTTTTCTACATAGAAACATACATACAGTAAATGTCCCCATATTTTTTGGAATACTGGTTTGAGAGTGTTGCTGTATTGGTGATGTACAGTACACTTTATTTTGGACTTGGTGGAAACAATAATGTAATCTTTATGACAAATGCTGTGTCCTTGTTTCACGTTTTCATTTACACTCATGTTGATGCCTAAAACAATAACTTTATAGCTATTAAAAATAATCTGCGGTGCACCCCTTCAGGTTGACATCCTGATGGCGAGGCACAAAGGAAGACCATTACAGCGACAATCGCTGTAATGGTCCTTTTTCCATGTTTCGTTTTCCCCCAGTGTTCTGCCCCCTTCCTGGACCAACTCCAACCTGGAGTTGATAATCTTAAAGTCTGGGAGGTGTGGAGGGGCACAGCCCCCCACAGAAAACACTTGTTGAAAGGGCGTCAAAATACCTGCGTCGGTATTGTGCCATCGCTGTGCAGGAGGTCAGCATTTTCACTGTTGACCTCCCTTGGTGCTTCCAATAATCTGACACCTTCCTGATTTTTTCCCAGCAAAAGACATTAAGTCTCACCATGTAACTCAAAAACAAGCATGACTACCCATGGCTTATTTTGTGGATTTTAAACGTTTACATAATCCATCATATACTGGGCCAAAAAGGAAACACTTGACACAAGACTGCAGAAGCACCTGGGGACATCCCTATACAGCCTGTGGCACTGCTGGGAAAACTTTGGGAATTTTTCACCATTCAAGTCGTATTTCCTACATTTCCTGTTGTTAGTGTCTCCTTATTCTCTGTTATAAAGGAAATTTGTATGTAAGCAGGACCCTTGACCTTTAGATTTCATCTGTAGCAGCTGTATGTCCACATGTGATGTCCTAATCTCCTGCTTGTGACACCATAATTATTTCCACGGCAACCGGTTTCTCTGTCACAGTTCATAAACTGAGGATTATGAAATCCCATGTAGACAGACAGCAGGAGCAGATGAAGTCTGAAGGTCAGTGATCCTATTTTTAAGCAGTCATTTTTAATAATAAATAAAGAGCGTAAGATATATAAAGACAATATGTGAACTGTAGGTAGACCTGCGTGAAAATACATTTTAAACGTTTTCCTAGTCGGCTGGTGGGAGGAGGATTGAGTACCCCAAAGGACACTCTCCTCCTCCGGGGTACTGCATCCCACTGCAGCACTGCTACCTGCAGACATGTGGGTGATATGGAAAGTGGGAAAAAGGGTGGGAGGATTGCGCTGTGCTGTGTATCATGTGACCATGCCAACGCATGGTCACATCAGGGATGTAGTCCCACACACCAGTGTCCCTACAGGGAGGGGCCAAATGGCATAACAAAGGGAAACAGACAGACAGAAAAAAAAATTACCCCTGCTGACAGGATGATCCCCAACCTCCGAAGCCTCACACTGATGACTCAGGCACCTCCCAGATCTGGATCCATTGTTTGGTGGGTTGAGGGACTCCCCACCATCCTGAAGGGCAAACCATGGGGGGACTCAGGGAGATGTAAGTCCTAGGAGTAGAATGGTGATGGGGTGGGGAAGGTCAGCGGTACGTAGGGCCAGCCAGGGGAGTAGGAGGAAAAAAATAAATAAATAAAAGTTTTCCAAGAGATTCCACAAGTTTTTTAAGGAAATGCAATATCCTGTCTTACTAATGTGGTGTTTTTTTAATTATTTTGTAAACTGTGATATATTGTTTTTTAGTTTTTAAATAAATATGTGCAATGAATCCTCATGATATGGTTAAATAGCAGTATACAAGTTGAGGACAACAGATTGATTTACCTGAATTTCACCAAATGCCGCCAACAGCATTAAATTTCAGTAAAGAAGCAGTAAAACAAAACAGGCTATAGCTTTACCATCTGATATTCAAAAGGTGCTAAACATCTGTAAAGAAGTACAGAGCCATTTTCAATTAGGAGATAGTTTGGTGACAAGCTATAGGTTGGACCAAGTAATCCGAATTTATGTCCCAACACACGTGGCAATTCATTTCCCCCAAAAGGGGTCAAAGCCTGAAAAGCAGGGAACATTAAATATTGGGAAATCATGGGTAAAGCTTATAATTTAGACTGTAGAGACAGGAAGAGATATTCTTAGATATAAAAATTCCAACAGTGGAAAGAAGCAAGAAATGAATAATGATTTTGTAAACCTTGTCACTGAAATTATATTATTCTGTACTATGATTGTATGCCTATGGTCTGTATCTATTGCTTTTACACACAGTTCTGTGCCATGATTAATGTTACATGTCTATTGCTTTGTATCTTTGGATAATATGTTTTGTACATGCTGCACTGCAGATTGTAATGTGCCTTCTCTATGGTCCTAACCAGGACCTCCTTGTAAATGAGCATCACTGAGCAGAGCCATTTCCTGGTACAAAAGATATATACAAATGATACAAAGGAAAATCTGAGGCATCTGGAGCAGACTTTTCACAGCCCTGCCCATCCTTACACCTGTGTGTATTTTCAGTGGGTCTGTGCTGGGGCCCTGATGCATCAAGGCACTATGCTGAAATAACAGACCTGGTCCAAGGACCATATCAGCACATCTCAGGGTGCCAAGCACTAAATCTGTTGGACTCTCACTTTAAAATGTATGCACTTGTACTCAGGACTAGTTGTAGACCTAATAGTGACCCAAGCAGAAACACTTGTGGTGCCCCTTCACGCTCTCCCCTCGCCTTCAGCCCACCCCATATCCAAAAGATGGTAATGAGTCTCTGAACAAAAGGGTGACAATAAATACATTTCTTTATATTACATTTTTCTGCATTTCAAGCTGATCTCTGTTTATAATTTCTGCTTTAGTGTGCCCTGACTGTGTTGGCACCCCAAGTGGCCGCTTGGTTTGTTTGTGCTTAACACCATCTCTACTTGCACTTGAATAGTATTCAGCACCTCATAGTATATGTGGCTGTTTTCACCTTGCAATTGCATAATATATATATATATATAGATATATATATCTCAATAAGCAAAAGCAGGCGGATACAAACAGCAAACAAAGTTTGGACCAGGCCAAGGCAAAGTAAATGGGGTACTTACAGGAGGTGAAGCCTTAACTCACACGGTCTCTTCCCACAGTAGTACAATGGTACAAAGAGTTTCCACACATCAGTATTTGTTTTAGAAAAAGTTTTCCTTTTATTCCAAAACTATTCCAAAATGCTAAAAACTTAGTAGATATCCAAAAAGACAACAGAGAGGTGAGAGGACACCCTCCCACGTACAGTCAAACATTTTCTTTTTTATAGCATTGTACCACTGTGGGCAGGGGCTATATTATACATACATATATATATATAGGCACAGTAGTGCTCCTATAGTTAGGGTTGTACTGGCAGTTCATTAAACCCAATTTTTACAGTTTAATACCTTTGCAACTGTTCAACAGATTTGCAAGAACATTTGCATGCACGGTGTTATGGGGGTAGATCTCTTGATGTGCCAAGTTTCATTCCAGTCGGATGTGTGGATTCTGAGACACAGATAATGCAACAAGTGAATTTGTGAGGATTTTTTCCCCACTGGTTTTGTTGAGATTTTTGTCAACTTGGCTAGCACCCAGACAGTCTGGAATCTTGTCCTGAAATTTTCGTAGAAAGGGACTGGCCCCTAGATGTGCCTGTTGTTTGTTTGGTGATAAAATATTAATCAGTTCCAAAGTTATTTAATTTTGAAATTGTGAATAATTGGTTCTGAGCATGCTCAATAACACTTAAAAATAGCTGTGTGGAACAAAACAAGAATTTTTTTTTTCGTATTGATGTCATCCTTTTTTGTGAGAGGAAAATCATTTTTTGTTTGCTGCCATCTTGTTTTCAGTTTTTATCACAAATTCCAATTTAAAAAGCCCCCAAATGACGTTCTATAGTAGTAGTAAAATTTTTGTTTTTTAAACAGGAAGAACATGTCATTAGGACCAGGATCCTATTTACAAGACAGTCCTGTATGCGAAGTATTGAGTTACATAGTTAATAAAAATACAGAATGCAAAAATGCAAAACACAAAAACAAATACAATAAAACATTAAATAAAACAACAAACCACAAATTAAATATAACAATCACATTTAAAAACAAGCATTTTTCAATGCCAAATGTTGTCACGCTGGCATTGGCAGTGGGAGTGGTGGAGCTAGAGACGCATAGTGCTGTGATTTTGTGAATGTGTCTCAAAAGGTGATTTTGAACAGCGAGCACACCATTGTGCGCCACAGCTTCAGAAACACGTTTTGGGCAGGCTGTGAAAAATGGCAGCTGGACTATTGATAAGGAGATATGCACAAATGCCAGTGATGAAAATGTGGCATGAAAATATTGCAGATTGACGAAGTTACAAGGGTGCGTGGAAACTGCACAATGCACGCTTGCAACACAGTCATTGTTTGGAGTTTCGGCACCAAATTTTCAACATAGGCATTTTAGGACCTCTGCTCATGAACAGTGTAACCGTCATTTCCGAAAACTGTCCCAAAAACTGATTTCACACAGCGGCCGTGCAATTCTGTGCTGGACGTGCGAAAACACATTTCAGACAGCTACAGTGTTCATAAGGAGGTATGGAAAAATGCCAATGATAACCAGCTGGAGTGAAAGTATTACAAATTCACAAAGACATGAGCATGCATGCAAACTGTGCAACACACGCTTCATAAAACACTCATTTTATTGGCTTTTGTTCCCAAATTTTCAACATAGGCATGTTAGGGCATCTGCTAATGAAAAGTGTCACTGTCATTTTCATCATGTGTCTCAAACACGGACTTTCCACAATGACCTCGCTATTCTGTGCCGGAACTGCGAAAACAGATTTTGGTCAGGATGTGAAAAATGACAGCTGTACTGTTCATTAGGAGGTGCAGAACAATGGCACTGTAGAAAATCTGGAGTGAGAATATTAGAAGTTTGCGAACGTACAAGCGTGTGTGCAAACTGCACAACGCATGCTCGTAACACAGTCATTTTATGGAGTATTGTCACCCAATTTTCAACACAGGCATTTTAGGTCCTCTGCTCATGAACAGTGTCACTGTCATTTTCGTAATGTGTCCCAAACACTGATTTCGCACAGTGAACGCGCTATTCTGCTCCAAAAGTGTGAAAACACATTTCAGCAAGGATGTGAAAAATGACAGCTTTACAGTTCACAAGAAGGTGTAGTAAAATGCCAATGTGGAGGATCTGGCATGAAAATATTGCGAATGTGCTAACGTACAAGCGTGCATTGCGCAGTTGCTACGCACGCTCATAAAACAGGCATTTTATGGGAGTATTGTCACCAAATTTTCAACATAGGCATTTTAGGACCTCTGCTCATGAACAATGTCACTGTCATTTTCGTAATGTGTCCCGAACACTGATTTCGCACAGTGAATGCGTTATTCTGCTCCAAAAGTGTGAAAACACATTTCGGCCAGGATGTGAAAAGTGACAGCTGTACAGTTCACAAGAAGGTGTAGTAAAATGCCAATGTTGAGGATCTGGTGTGAAAATATTGCGAATGTGCTAACGTACAAGCGTGCATTGTGCAGTTGCTACGCACCCTCGTAAAACAGGCATTTTATGGAGTATTGTCACCAAATTTTCAACACAGGCATTTGGACCTCTGCTCATGAACAGTGTCACTGTCATTTTTGTAATGTGTCCTGAACACTGATTTCACACCACAACTCGGCTATTCTGTGCCAGAAGTGCGAAAACACATTTTAGCCAGGATGTGAAAATGACAATATCACGGTTCACGAAGAAGGTGGTAAAATGCCAATGTTCGAAATCTGGTGTGAAAATATTAAATTCGCTAACTTATGAGCGTGTAATGCGCAGTTGCTACCTACGCTTCGTAAAACAGTCATGTTTGGATTTTCCCACCAAATTTGCAACATAGGATTTTTTGAGAGCCCCCTCATGAAGAGTGGCACTGTCATTTCGTTGTACGGTCCTGAAAGGTGATTCCGCACAGTGACTGTGAAATCACCTTTCAGGACCTAATAGCCATGACAGTGCACAAATTCAGGAGGAGGGGTCCCAAAACCCATGTTGAAAATTTGGGTGAAATTTGCAAAATGCCTGAGATATGCAGCAAAGTTGAAAACCCTATTTATTCCATTATACAGCTTACCGGCATTTCCTCAGTTCACGGTTGGCTTTGAAGAGTGCAGATGTGTTCCCGTCCACGAAGATCATGGCACGGACTCGGAGGTAAGTATGGGGTGAGGGGTTTGGGGAGGCAGGGCGTGCAGAGGGTGGGTGCGGGTGGAGGGAGAACACTGGAGACTATGAGGTCCGTTTTATTTCAGGTTAAAAAAGAAAAAACCATTGCGGGACAGTTTTTTTGCAGGGCATTTGGCACATGGGGTGGGCTCCCAGTGTGCCACCTGTTTGGGAGGGGTGTATGCCCAGGGGATTGGGCACCCTTGTCGGCAAACAACACGGGAGGGGAATTTATGCTGACAGGGATTGGGCACCCCGTCAGCACACAAAGAAGGGTGGGGAGGTGCAGAGCTGAGGGGGATTGGGCACCCTCCTCGGCATTAAACAATTAGAGGTTATTTCTGCTGACAGGAGTGGGCTCCCTGTTGGCACACAAGAGAAAGGGAGGCGGGGTAAGAGCCAAGGGATTGGGCACCCTCGGCATATCACAAATGGGAGGTAATGCTTTATGCCCGTGAGGTGGGCTTCCCGTCGGCACATCCCTGAGGGCCAGGGGCAGCTGACAGGATTGGGCACACGAGTTGGCAGTTCAATGGCCAGTGTGCAGCCATGTACATAATGGTGGCGAGCACGGCGAAAGGACAAGCTGCGTCTGATGAACTTTGCTCAGATTGCAGCGGACCTTTTCTTAGATGTGCTCGCCACATTATGTATGCATGGTGTGGCGCTGGCATGCAGGCTGATTGGGGAATATGGGACGAACCTATTGGTGCATGCCCTGCATTCGCCCAACAGCAACCGTGCCTCCAAAGCTGCACTGTCCCACGATGTTGGCTGCACAAGTGCACCAACATAATAACTAAACTCCCAATAGCCTGAAGAAATTTTGGGTAATCCACTATCTCCTGTATTGTAGAATGTAACTGATTCCAAACTGCAGCAGCCCGTGAGTTTAAAGTCCTATCACCAAACCTGTTATATCGTTTTCCTAATGTTATTTTGTTCAAGTGGACTGATCTATTCAGTACCCTCTTGATAGGCCATCCGTATGGAAAAAATGACTTAAAATAGGATGTTCAGAAAGCCTAAGTTTATGGATTAAGAGCAACAAAGTTTTATTATATCCTAAATCAAGCAACAACAATCTAACCTACTTAATAGCAGGCAATGATGGGTATAGAAGTTACATTTAAGTACATATCTGGCAATCCTGTAATGAGTTTTGTCCAGACATGCCAAAAGTGATTTGTTGGCAGTTCTGTAGACCAAGTGGCCATAATTCAAAGTAGGTAAAATAATCTGTTCAGCAATCTTCTTTCTATTTGTTAATTTCAGGAACCCTGTTGTTCTTTTTAGCACACCCAACTTTTTATTTACTTTCCCTATAATGTTTGTTGTATGAGTTACAAAAGACAAATCCGAATCAAAAGAAACTCCTAAGTAACAATATTTATCTACCATTTCAAGATCAGTGAAATTCTGAGTTTGGATCTTAAGTTTGTTTACACCCTTATACCCCCACACTTTTTTTTAGTGAAAAGTGCATCAGTCTGGTCTTTTTATCATTCATCAGCAACTTCGACCTGGTGAGCCACCCCTCCATGTTGGAAAAATCAAACTGCAAATTTAACAGAAGTTCCCCCAGGTTCCAACCTGAGGCAACTATAGCAGTATTGTTGGCTTACAGCCTATTGGCTGTTTGTTTTGCCACATTTGGCAGATCATTATTAAAAATAAGGAATAATAGGGTTCCCAGAATGGACCCCTGTGAAACACCCCTAATCACCTTCCTTGTCCTAGATGTTACTCCATTAATTACAACATTCTGGGAGCAACCTCCCAAATATGATCTCAACCATTTCAGGGGACCTTCTATAAACCCCATACTCTGTAGCTGCATACCCAACAGGGGGTGGTCTACCAGGTCGAAGACTTTTGATAGATCCACACAGATGACAGCTGTCTCCATGCCGGAGTTCAGCGATCTATATAATAGGTCACTGAACTCAAGCAGGGCAGTGGAAGTAGAAAACCCCTTTTGAAAACCAGACTGATGAGGGTTCAAAAGCCTGTATTTGGTTAAATAATCAGACATTTGAGAAGGAACTAATTTTTCAAAACATTTAGATAGTATTGAAAGCAGTGCTGCAGGTCTGTAATTATTTACTTAGGTTGGGTCTCCATCCTTGAAAATAGGTTTAACTTACGACTTTTGTCTTTTTTTTATAATTTTAAATGCTTTATTGATTTTCCAAAATGTTCACAAACCAGGTGACATAGAAAACATCATTAACATATGGAAAGACCCCCACCACCACCGGTCCCTCCTTCCCCCACCCACCCACCGTCCCTCCTCCCCCATCTTCCCATTCCTCCCCAGAGCAAACATCATATCATCAGACATACCTTTAGAAAACATAGTACACTGCATATTGTTAGGGAGCTAGAGAGCATATCCTTGTTAGTTCAAGTATAGAGCATATAGTTTGCCCCACTTACGATTAAAGTGAGCCATTTTGTTTATTATGCTCGCTATCACTCTTTCTGTTTGAAGGTAGAATGAGATTTCATGCAGCCATTCAGTGTGGGCTATCACTGACTGGTCTGCCCAGTGTTTAAGGCCTAGTTTTTTAACTGCCATAGATATGAGGGAGATATGATATCTCCGCTCTCTAACTCCAATTTGGGATAGGTCCCCTAATAGGCATGTAACAGGGGTAAAAAGCCCATCTAGGCCCCGTAAAGGGTCCATGCGAGATTGTATCATATCCCATGAGGAAGAAACTTTTTGGCAGGCCCAGAAAACATGCAGCAAAGTCCCATCTTTCTTACCACACCTAATACAGGCAGGAGAGTGGAGCCGGCCCATTCTAGACGTCCTGACTGTAGTGTAATACATGTTATTGAGGATATGGAATTGGGTACGCCTCAGGTGATCTTGGGACTTTTATATATATATATATATATATATATATATATTAGAGGCAAAAAACTCCGGTTAATGCATCAGTTAGGGTTGTTCTACAGCGACAAAAGTGAGGAAATTCGCTGTTAGGGTTGAAAACCCTAACTCAATTCACCCCCAGCACCACACACACACAGACACACACACACATTCAAGTATGGGGAGGACCAAGTCAACACAACCAATGACAGACATCCAGCAGCAGGTGACAGAAATAACAAACAATTGTCTAAATGTACTACGAGACATCCCACCCACCTGACCAGGTACTGCATGCTCAGTGGAGGTCAACAGCAAAACTGAGGCCATGTACACCAAACGTACACATCCCTGATTGCAGCTGCACACAACGCACTACACTTGAGTAGTTGCATGGCTCACTTAACGATGCCCCACACCACACCACACCACTTGTGGTGGCCACCTGAGACAATAGAGTTAAGCAAAACCAAGGAGTTGTACAGGTATATCTCTGATTTAACAAGGGTTTGAGAAATGCAGCTTTCTAATTGACTGTAAACATTGTAACAGCCTTATGTTTAGTTTTTATTAACATACATGTAGAGCCTAACCATATGATGAACATGGTTTTATGTTGTTTAAAAAACAGTTTTATTATGATAGCAATAAGTTACTCCCAGGTATTATGTTAATGATCAGTTTATCACTGTCTAGCGACATGTGGCACTCGGATATGCCTCATTCAACATTAAACCCCTACAGGGTGATTAACAGACCATTTAACATAACTGTTGTCATGCCTTATAAGCAATTGTCTTTTGAGTAGATACTCTCCTCTGCTAGGCACTGCAGCAGCTTTGCAACACAGTGTCCCACCCAGTTACACCATACACTGTCTAGTTGCTGGAGAATGGCTGTGAATATGAACTCATGAAGATGAACAGTGTAACTTGATCATTACAGTCATCGAAACCCTAGTGTGATTATAACTGACAGACTCAGTGATAGAGGATAACCCCTGTCCTATACATTTACCCCATTGTAGAGTTAAATCAATACTAAAAGACATTCTGTTTATATCTACACCATACCTACTTGATTCCTGTTGTAGCAGAATTAACATAGTTATCACTTTGATAGCATCAGTGACAGAAGTGTAGCAAACCCAAACAGTAGGCATACAGCCTGAGCATGAAACAACTGTTAAAAATCACACTGTGTCCATAAGTGGCATAGATCACTCATTGCAACAATAGCAAATGTATTACTATTTGAAGAAGTTAGTCATCACAGATGCAATGAGATTGTCTTTATCAGGTACAACATACTCAGTAAGTGCCTACAGGAAAATCTATCCTATATACACGTCCGATACAGGTACATCATTGTTGGCTCAGTAGTGCTATGATATTTAGAAGTTGCTTGGCCTGATCCATGCAATTACAATCTTTCTTACAAAGAATACTTACTGCATCTTTAATATTGAAACACACTGAAGGTCTATGTATGTACATCAGCAGTACACCTTCATCAGTAAGAATGCATGTGATACTGGCAGTACCAATTTCACAGCGTTGAACAGGCAATGCTTTTCCATACGTTTACATCAGCCTCTCTATGTTGAGTAAACCATTGCAGTAAATGTACTACTATGTAAATCACCTACTAAATGTATCACTACTTTTATCTTGAGCATGCTAGTGTCTTGTAGTTAATTTATGTATGCTCTTAATTAATGTATACTCAGTAGTGTTAAACCTTTCTACAACTGTCATCATGCACCTTCAGCATTTATATTGAATAACGGCACAGTACCAGTTGTGGTGTGGTGTGGGGCATCGGTAGGTAAGGCCATGCAACTACTAAGTGTGCGTTGTGTGCAGCTGCAATCAGGGATGTGTACGTTTGGTGTACATGGCCTCAGTTTTGCTGTTGATCTCCACTGAGCATGCAGTACCTGGTCAGGTGGGTGGGATGTCTTGTAGTATATTTAGACAATTGTTTGTTATTTCTGTCACCTGCTGCTGGATGTCTGTCATTGGTTGTGTTGACTTGGTCCTCCCCATACTTGAATGTGTGTGTGTCTGTGTGTGTGTGGTGCTGGGGGGTGGATCGAGTTAGGGTTTCAACCCTAACAGCGAATTTCTCACTTTTGTCACTGTGGAACAACCCTAACTAATGCATTAAATGAGTTTTTGCCTCTAATTTCCTTTTTTTGAGAATGATATTGAGAAATAGTGAATGTATGTGGTGGTGGGGCGTGGGGCCCAAAGGGCCCATGCTCCCACATGATCTTTAGTGGCATAGTAACAGGAGCAGCAATGCAAACAGAAATGCTAACAGTGGCACACATGGTAACACAAGCGAATGATAACAGAAAGGAGTACTGCTGCAGTGGCGTGAAGAATGGTGTGCCAGCGTGATGTCTGGTCACATAGTAACATGGTGCCTGTAAATGGAAATGTCAATGGGCATGGTGATGCAAAGTGAAACAGAAAGAGAAACAGTCACGGTACACACAAATGGCAAAAAGTAACAGAAAGCATAAGCATAGTAAACATAAAAGGATAGCCTTGCGGTGATTGCATTGTGGGGTGCATTGGGATCATCAGCCCTAACTCTCACCCCATGACCTGTGTAAAGCAGCGAAGTATAGGAGAATGGAGTGAGAGTTAGGACCCATGATCCCAATGCACACCCCAATGCCGGTTGGGGGGGGGGGGGGTGCAAGGGGGGTTTTCAACCCTAACAGCGAATTTCCTCACTTTTGTCGCTGTGGAACAACTCTAACTAATGCATTAAACTGAGTTTTTTGCCTCTAATTTCCCTTCTTTTTGAGAATGATAACAAGAAATAGTGAATGTAATGCAGCAGCGGGAGTGTGGTGCCCTCTGGGCCCCACGCTCCCACCGAATAATGCGGTGGTGGGAGCACGGGGCCCTGTGGGCCCCACGCTCCCACCACATGATGTCTTGTGGCATACTAACAGGGACAGCAACGCAAACAGAAATGCTAACAGTGGCACACATGGTAACACAAGCACGAATGTGAACAGAAAGGGTAACGCACATGGTGGCGTAGACGGGAATGGTCTGCCACGTGATGTGTTGTCACATAGTAACATGGTGCCTGCAAACAGAAATGTCAATGGGCATGGTGATGTAAAGTGAAACAGAAAGATAAACAGTACTGTAGACAGAAAATGGTAAAAAATAACAGAAAGCATAGCGCAAATAAGCATAAAAGGATAATGCACATGGTGGCGCAGGCGTCAGCAGTAGAGTAAAGCAGATGCGGAACACATAAGCGGAAGGGCAACAGTAACAGTAATGTAGCGCACAGGCTGGTTTTCCCAAAACCAGCATTGAGAAAGACAGTGAGTACAAATAATGTATGCAAAATAATGAGTATCGTGCAGAAAATGAGATCTTGGAATACTAAATACATTATATTTCAGGAACCGTACAACGTAGAAAAAAAATTTAAAAGTCATATTATTTACAACTGTCCTAGTTAATATGAATCTTAGCCCCATTAGGGAGCTAAGAAATTTTCTGACGAAAAGTCCGTATCTCGCACCGTTTCCGAGATACGGGCCCTGAAAGGTGCGGCGAACGCCGTAATGTTATCCTGTGGGAAAAAAAGAAAAGTTCAGAGCGCCATAACTTTGCCTCCCTGTGATGTTTTTTCACCAAACCACTGAAAGACACATCTGTGGGCTGTTGGCTGTCTTCCCTTCAAATTTCAGGAAAAAAGACCAAACCGTTATTTTGCAGCAGGGATCCAAAGGATTTCTGTTATGCGTTGGCGCCGTAATGTTATCCTATGGGAAAAAATGTCAACTTTGGAGTGCCGTAACTTTGCCGCCGTGTGATATTTTTTCACCACACTACTGAAAGGCACATCTGTGGGCTGTTAGCTGTCTTCCTCCAAATTTCAGGGAAAAAGACCAAACCGTTATTTTGTAGCAGGGTGCCAAAGGATTTCTGTAATGCGTCGGGTGCCGTAATGTTATCCTATGGGAAAAACCGTCAACTTTGGAGTGCCGTAACTTTGCCGCCATGTAATATCTTTTCAATACAACACTGAAAGGCACATCTGTGAGATGTCGGCTCCGTTCCCTCCAAATTTCAACTCAAACCTCCCAACGGTTCTTTTGCAGCGCAGTGCCAAAGAATTGCTGTCATTTTCCACAGACTGAAAACTACTGTGCTTAATTTGCAGCTTCATAAAATTGCGACACTTTCTCGAAGCACAGTAATTTGAAATACTTTTCCAGAAATTTGAAAACATATTTCTGGGGTGTTTTACCAAAATAAAGACATGGCAAGCATCCTCAGGGCCCGACTAGGTGAATACAAAAAATTAGGTTGCTAGAGGGTCCCAAATTTAAATGCCAACCATTTTTCTGATCACCAACTGAAAACAAAATGGCCAATTTATGAAAGTAACGGTTCATTTGAAAGTAAAATGCATTTCGAAAGTGTTGAACTTTTTGTTAACTTTTCCCATTGACTTATAATGGGAAACTGTTTTTGAATAACTTTTGAACCATTTAATATTTTGTCATGAAATCTTTGAAAGGCACATCGGGACCCGCTGCACTTTCCTGAAGATTTCGGGCGATCCATAAACCGTCACGACCTGTAGGCACGACCACAGAATTCCAGAAAAGCGTAAACGGCACAGATTACATTAATAACCCACAACCGTATATCTGATCAGTACAAAACTTGGCAGATCCCAAGGCCTATGGGTCTTGATCATACATTCAAATTTCAGGCAAATCCATTAAACAGTTGCAAAGTTATTAAGGTGCAAAATTTTGGGTTTAATATGGAAATGGCTCCTCAATCTTAATCTATGGTAGCACTATCGTATACCATAATATATATATATATATATATATATATATATATATATATATATATATATATAGATATAGTCTTTCCAAATTGATGCCCAGCCAGGTGAGTGATCAGGGAGGAAAGATTCCCATACTTTAGAACCTTCTAAGGGGGTTGGGTATACAGTGGAGAGTAAGCAGTTATATATTAGGGCCGTGCCATGGGGTTGGGTAGCCAGGTCCTGTATCTGGGTGATCAAGGCATCTAGTTTGGATGGTTTTTGGGTATTTTCAAATTTCTGTAGAAGAAGGTGTCTCAGTTGGAATGCTTTGAAGATGCATGCTTGGGAGATGTGAAACTTGTCAGTGATCTCAGAAGTAGTGAATAGCGCTTCAGAAGGATAGAAGTCAGAGATTCTGGCACCTTGAAGTTGAGGGATCCATTCTACCAAGAGGATGGAGTTCCCAGTTCTCAGGGTAGGATTGCCTAGAATTGGTTGGACTGTGTCTTTTGCTGGAAATTTATAGAGAGAGATACAGAGTTGAGAAAATGCCTTAACTGAGGTACTTATCACTAGTTTTTGAGCTTGTCTGGTAGAGATTTTCTAGAAGCAAGGAGGGCTGCTACTGGGGGAACCTTAGCTGAGAGAAATAGGTCTGATTCAATCTGTAGCCCCAAAGGCATGTGCACAGTGTCTAGCTGGGTTTGTTGGAGGGAGAGCCACTTCCCACACTTTTGGAGGTGGCTAGCCCAATAATAGTAGAGAATATTAGGGAGTCTGAGCCCACCACAATCCTTAGGGAGTATGAGTTTATTATATGAGCATCTGGGTGTCTTGCCTAACCAAATAAAGTTAGCGATGATTGCATGGATGTGTTGAAAAAATGAGAGAAGAAGCCAGAGGTTAAGCATGTTAAGAGGATAAAAGAGCTTTGGCAAGACATTCATCTTGATTATGTTTATCCTTCCCCATAGAGAAATGGGTAGGGCTTTCCATCTTTGAAGGTCCTGTTGAATCCAGGAAATAAGGCCCTCAAGGTTCTTTTTCCAGAGAGTAAGAGAGTCTGTTGCAAGATGTATACCTAAATACTTAATAGTTTGGGGGGGCCCACCTCATTCCAAACCAAGTAAAATCCTGACTAAGGATGTGATGATTTAAGGGGAAAATTTAGGTTTTACTACAGTTTAATTTGAAAATAGACTGACTTCCTCAATCGCTGCAAGGGCCGAGTCAAGGGATGTAGAGGGTTTCGACAAGTGAAGTAGAATGTCATTTGCATACATCGAGAGTGTTAATGTTAAGTTGCCTAGTGGTATGCCATGTACTTCAGGAGAGATCTTTAATTTCCTAATCAAGGATTCAAGGTAAAGATTGAAAAGAAAGGGGGAAAAAGGACAGCCTTGTCTCGTACCTGAATAAAGGGAGACTCGTGAGGAGAAAACATCGTTACAGTATATTCTGGCTATAGGTGAAGAGAAGATCACCTGGAGCCACTTGATGAGTTTTGAGGGGAAGCCCATTTTATGAAGGGTACTCCAGAGAAATGCCAAGTTGACCCTATCGTAGGCTTTTTTGGCATCGTGGGATAACAAGGCCATAGGGTGGGGCGCAGACTGAGCATAGGGCCAGATGTGAGCCAATTTCTGAAGGTGATCAGCCAAGGATCTACCCAGAACAAAGCCTACTTGTTCTGGGCTGAGTAGTGGAGACCAGACCTTTTTGATACTTGTAGCCAGAATTTTAGTGAGAAATTTGAGATCACAACTTAATGGGGAGACGGGACGGTAACTAGAAGGTTGGAGGAGAGGTTTGACTGGTTTAAGGAGAAGAATAATCATGGCCTCCAAAAGTGTGGGATCCAGAGAGTCTGAGGAGAGCATATACTGGTAGAGACTAAGTAGGTGAGGTGATAGTTCCTTGAGAAAGCGTTTTGTAAAAGTGAGAAGGGAACCCATCCGGTCCTGGGGACTTGTCCAAAACGAGACTGTTTATAGCTTGCACTACCTCATCCTGTGTTACAGGGGAGGATAAGGAGGTTTGGTGTAATTCTGTCAGCCTATGAAATTGGGTTCTCGCTATATATTCCTCCATTTCTTGTGGAGACGGGGGGGGAGTGACCTCTGGCTGTAAATATTGGCATAAAAGTCCTCAAAAACTTTAGCTAGCTCTCTGGGGAGAGTTTTGACAGAGCCATTTGGATCCGAGGTAGCCTGGATGATTTTGGAGCTTTCTATCTGTCTCATATGAAGGGCTAGTAGATGCCCAGCTTTTTCCCCCCAGATCTATGTAAGATGATTGAGTTTTAAGAATAGCGTATTCGGCTTTCTCCCGAAGGAGGTACGAGTATTTTTTCCTGTGAGAAAGTAGAGTAGCAAGGGAGTCTGGTGGGGATGAGGGGGAAAGAGTCTGTTGTAGAGAATGTATTTGTTCCAGAAGTTTTCTGGCTCTAGCCTCTAGAAGATGCTTCTGTATTACAGATAATCATATGAATCCCCCCCCCCCTTTAGGAAACATTTCAGTGCGCACCAGACTTGGTCCATCTGGGGGATAGAATTAAGACTGTCTTCCAGAAACTGTTATATGAGGGATCTGATTTTGGAAACAGTAAACTCATCCTTGAGGAGCTGCATGTTAAGCTTCCACATAGTATCTCTTTGTAGATTAATAGAAGGGATAAGGTGGAGCCATACTGCAGCATGATCAGACAAGACAATTGGTTCCAAACCACCCCCCGAGAGTCCCAGCTAACAAAGCTGAACTTATGAGGAAATAGTCTATTCTAGAGGATGTGAGATGCACCTGGGAGTGAAAGGAAAAAAACCTTTGTTGAGGGGTTAAGAACTCTCCAGGGAACACATAGCCCCAGAATATCCATTAGGTCATTAAGGGCTCTTTGAGTTGGGGTCAGAGATCTAAGGATCTGAGGATTTGTGATGGGGGGAGAGTCCAGTCTCTGCCTAGAATAAGAGAAGCCAACAAGAGGGGTGCCATCTGGTCCATTAACTCTATAAGAAAGACAGGGTCTCCTCCCACCAGGCCATAAATGCTCCCCAAGATAACAGAAGTTCTGTCCAACATTCCTTTAACCAGAATGAATCTTCCCTGAGGGTCAGTAACAATGGATTCAGGTTGAAAAGGTGTGCTTTTCATAACTAAGATCGCTACTCCTTTTCTGGCGGTAGAGTCTCCAGCAGAAAAGACTTGTTGAACCCCTTGTCTCCTAAAGCAGTATGCCTCCTAAGTAAGGGGATGGTTTCCCTGAAGAAAAATAATATTAGCCTGTAGCATGGAGAGGTGTTAAGAATTTGGTACCTTCTGAGCTGCTCTCGAGCTCCCCTTACATTCCATGTAATGAATTTAAACTTTTGGTTAGCCATAACCCAATTTAACCTTGAAATTCCCAGAATCAAATTCATGAAGATTGTTCGCTCTCGGTCCCCCTCCCCCCCATAACCCTTCTCCCATAACAAACTTCTTAACAGTAACAACAGCCATATACTGTAATATCGTAATGATGCTAGTAGAAATCAAGGAAGGTAAAAGAACCCCTCTATCCCTTCCTCTTCCTCTCCCACTCCCACATTGCAGTGAGCCCAGTATCCTGGCAATCATAATTCCCCTCCTCGCCCCCCCCACCAATCCCCAGCAACTATTTACGAGGGTCCTCCCTATACCTTGTGTGTTAAACCTCATAGTAGCAGTTAAGTAAGGGAGAAACCAGCCCATCATAACTCTTATAGCCACCTCATCTCCTAACCAAGTTAATGAGAGATGTAAGTCTGTTGAGGACAGCAGATGCCCTGATATAGTGAGAATCAGTGCAAATACCCAGTAACCCGTTGTCCATATGGGAAGAGGTGGTAAAGAGCAGTCACCCCCCATTACTTGAATGCTGTGCAGCTCCACCTTGAGTCTGCATATCCCAGAGCTCACCCTCCCCTCCACTGCTTATGCCTCCCACCACTAAACAAACTCTTCTTAGAGCTAACATGGGTCACCTGTTAAAGCTGTCTGCATGATCAGGATGTGACTCTGGCTGAAGTTAGATCATGCCAGTGCAATATCTGCTCCACTGCCATGTGTCAGGGTCTGGCTGGCATGTCGGCCTGCTAAAAGGAGAGGCGGCCCCACACAAGGTGGGATCCCTGTTCACCTCTAATCTGATCTGTGCATCTGAGCTCCACTAAGTATCCCCTTAGTAATGTGACCCCAAGGGTTATCTAATCTTTGATATGGTGATTCCCCGGGCATTAAGTGCCAGTAGCTATCTTGGAAGTTGGAGTTTATCATGAACCGAGCCACTGAGTTAATACAAAACACTGAACAAACGCAGCACACTAAGACACTCGCCAACTAGGCTAGATAGTAGCTTGCAACAATGGGGAACAGCATGTCAACCCTTATTTTAACAATCCAAATCATATACATCTTGCACTTGAATTGAAAACATTAAAACAAGTACTTGCAGAAGCAGAAAAATTCCTTCAGCTCACCAGAGTTTGAGTATGTCCCAGGGGGAGGATAATGTATACAGGATGAAGCAAGTCCCAGGAGAAAACCTCCCCCTGAAACCCAGCCACAGCAATGGTTCCCACCGTGAGATCAAGACCGAGCTGATCACCATTGATTGGGAAGGTGAGGCCTAGCCGAACCAGGGCATCTGAGACATCCCACCCCCGCCAACCAGGCCCCCAAACCCTCGAGGAAAGAGACAGCTCGCCACAAAAGGTATCTACAATTAAGTTAAAGCATCAAGTAGACGGGAGATATTTAGCTCCCAACAAATCAGAAACTTCCTTGTAAAACTTGATTGTAGAATCAGCCTGCTTTAAACAGTTCTGGGAGTTTGGTAGACAGTTTAGCTGCAGCCTTCGTTGGTGAATCGTATGAGAACCAGGTGCCCTCTATGGAAACTTGGAGCTTGGCAGGGTACGGCATTTTAAAGGGGATTCAGGCAGCTATTAACTGGATGAAATGCTGACCTCTTCTGGTGTGTCTCATAGGGGAGATCCTGGGTTATTCGTAGCTTGTTACCCTTCCAATTTATTGCCTGTAGCTCTCGCACCTTAGTGAGGACGTGCTGCTTCTCGATGAAACTCAAAAATTTGAATATTATTGGCCTGGGGGGGGGGGGCTCCTAGCTGCGGTCTTGGCCTGAAGGATCTGTGGACTCACTCAATTTGATAGGCAGAGCCCAGTGGTGAGGGGCCCATGACTTTTTGTAAGAACTTCTGTAAAAAGGTTGAGATGTTGGCCCCCTCTGCTGATTCTGGTAAGCCCATAATTAGGATATTATTGCACCTGCTTCTCCCCTCGAGATCCTCGGTTTTCAATTGCAGCTTGAGAATTTGCAGATGGAGTAGCACCACTTCTGGGTCTAGCTTTTCCTTCCAGTGCTTGAGCGAGAAGGAACAGGCCTCTGTGTCTCCCACTCTACAGGTCAGGTCCACCAGGTCATTTCTCATGGATTTTAACTCTGAGGAGATTTCTGTTAACACCTCCCAGAATGGCATTAACTCTTGGAGGAAGCGGTCTTCCATGAGCAGGACCACTTGGGTGACTGTGGAAGCACCTTTGCTGGCCATAGCTCCCTGGGTCTTTGATTTTTTAGGCATCTTCTCTGGTGAGGGAGGCGGCGTGTGTCTCAGCAGGGCCTGCCTCATATCAGCATCCATCACGGTGCACAGGACCAATAGCGATGAGGTTTTGATTCAGAACGATTGCCATAGGTAGGCTCTGACTTTTAGTGGTGGTATTTCTGGTCGTACTCGCTGAAAATATAGTTTTAAAGACAGTGATGGAGAGTGGAGGTCAGGAGCTCTGAGTTCTTGCTGCTGCTGGGTTGCCTGCATCACGTGGTCTAACCTTTACCAACTTTCCAATTTGAAGAGAAGTGGCCCAACCGCAGACTCCAATTTAGTATGTAAGACACTAAAGGGGCAATATAATCAGCTGCAAGTTTTAAGAGTCTGCCCTCTATGCCATCCAATCTAGCTGCTTTATAAATGTTTATATTAAGAGTCTTTTTTATGTTGTCGCGCTTGTGCAGTCAACATCTTGCGGCAGTGGAGATTTGGAGGCGCAGTCATGTTGGGCGAATGCAGGTCACACATCAGTAGGTGTGTCCCTCATTCTCCAATCAGCCTGCATGCTGGTGCCACACCATGCATACTAATGTGGTGAGCACATCTAAGGAAAGGTCCACTGCAATCCGAGCAAAGCTCATCAGACGCAGCGGACCTCCCGACGTGCTCAGCCACATTGTATACATGGTGGGCGGCCTCCCAATCCCCCTGCTGGCTTACTGTGGCCCCTAATGTATGTGCTGATGGGGAGCTAACTCTGCCGGCATAAAGCACTACTCCCATTTGTTATATGCAGAGGGGTGCCCAACTTCTGCAGTTCTTCCCTCTCGCTTCCTTGTGCTGACGGGGTGCCCAATCCCTGTCGGCATAAATTAACCCCCCCTTTTGTTGTGTGCTGATGAGGGTGCCCAATGCCCCATCGGTTGCAGCAACCACCCCAAACAGTTAGATGGCATGCTGGAAGCCCACCCCAGTATGCCAAATCCCCTGAGGAAAACAAAAAAAACTGTCCTGCGATGTTTTTTTTTTCACCCTGTAACACAAAAACGGTCCCTCGTAGTCTCCCCACCCACCACCCGCACCCACCCACTGGACTCTGCCTCCCACACCCCCACACCTCATACTTACCTCCTCGAGTGTGGCGCGACGCATCTTCAGTGGACTGGGGAACACGCCTGCACTCTTCAAAGCCTACCACTAACTGAGGAAATGCCAGTAAGCTGTAAAATGGAATAAATAGGTTTTTTTCAACTTTGATGCATATCTCAGGCATTTTTTGGAATTTTGGCACCAAATTTTCAACATGGGGTTTTTGGGACCCCTTCTCATGAATTCTTGCACTGTCATGGTGTTATTCGGTTCTGAAAGGTGATTTCGCAGTCACTACATGGAATCACCTTTCAGGAGCGAGGAACAAAATGGCAGTGCCAGTATTCATGAGGGGGGATCTCAGAAAGCCTACGTTGCAAATTTGGTAAGAAAAATCAAAAAAATTACTGTTTTACAATCATGCGTTGCGCAGTTACTACTCACGCTCATAACTTAGCGAATTTGCAATATTTTCATGCCACATATTCAGCACTGGCATTTTTCCACACTTTCTTGTGAACTGTACAGCTGTCATTTTTCACATCCTGCCCGAAATGTGTTTTCGCACTTCCAGCGCAGAATAGTGCAGTCAATGTGGGAAATCAGTGTTCACGACAAATTATGAAAATGACAGTTGCACTGTTCATGAGCAGAGGACCTAAAATGCCTATGCTGAAAATTTGGTGATGATACTCCATAACATGACTGTGTTACGAGCGTGCATTGCGCAGTTTGCACACACGCTCGTAAGTTTGTGAATTTATAATATTTTCACTCCAGATTTTCAACATTGCCATTGTTCTGCACCTCCTTATGAACAGTAAGCTGTCATTTTTCACATCTTGACCAAAATGTGTTTTCGCAGTTCCGGCACAGAATAGCGCAGTCGCTGTGGAAAGTCCATGTTCGAGACACATTATGAAAATGATAGTGACACTGTTCATTAGCAGAGGTCCTAAAATGCCTATGTTGAAAATTTGGGGCCGAAAGTCCATAAAATTAGTGTTTTACAAGCGTGCATTGAGCAGTTTGAATGCATGCTTGTGACTTCGTACATTTGTAATATTTTCACTCCACATGTTCAAAATTGGCATTTTTCCACACCTCCTTATGAACAGTACAGCTGTAATTTTACATATCCTGGCTGAAATGTGTTTTCACACGTCTGGCACAGAATTGCACGGTCTCTGTGCGAAATCAGTTTTCCGGGCAGTTTGAGGAAATGACGATGACACTGTTCATGAGCAGAGGTCCTAAAATGCCTATGTTGAAAATTTGGTGCCGAAAGTCCATAAAATGACTGTGCTGCAAGCGTGCATTGCGCAGTTTCTACGCAGCCTTGTAACTTCATACATTTGCAATATTTTCATGCCAGATTTTCACCACTGGCATTTCTGCACACCTCCTTGTCAACAGTACAGCTGCCATTTTTCACAGCCTGCCCAAAATGTGTTCCCGCAACTGTGGCACACAATGGCGTGCTCGCTGTGGGAAATCACCTTTTGGGACACATTAACAAAATCACAGTGCCACTGTTCATGAGGGGAGGTCCCAAAATATCTATGTTGAAAATGTGCCTAAAAAAACCCCGCAAATAATTGGGTTGCAGACGTCTGCTGTGCAATTTGTATGCACGTTCATGGCTTAACCAATATTTCATATTGCCACTCCAGATTTTCAACGTTGCCATTTTTTACGCCTCCTCATGAACAATACAGTTGTCATTCTCCACATTCTGCCCAAAACTGTGTTTTCATCCCTCTGTCGCCAAATGCCACAGCTGCTGTGCAAAACCACCTTTCAGCTAATGAAGTGATTGTGCCACTTTTCATGAGGTGGCCTGACAAGCAGCCCATGTTGAAAATGTCGAGTGAAACTACCACTACACACCTACGGTGTTAGGGTTTCCAACTGTAGCACCCCACCCAGTATGGACTGACAGGCATCAGGGCTGTGACTTGGGATCATCGGATGTAATGTTCACGCCATTCCAACCCCCCCACAACCACCCTGCAGCCACTGATAGGCATTGTGGTGTGTCTTGCACTATTCGGCCACAAACTTCACCCCGCGCTCCTATACTGCACCCACATCAGCGTATTTCCTTATAGAATGTGGTAAGTATAATGCCCAAAGACCCCAAAGCACACCATGACACTTGTCAGTGTCTACAGGGTAGGGTGAAGTACAATGGCATGAGCATTATAGCTGACGGCCCAAAGGCACACCCCAATGCCTGTCGCTCTCTACAGGGTGGGGGTGGGGTTGATGTCACTTCAATACTTCACTGCCATTCCTATTATGCATCTCTAGCTCCGCCACTGCCAATGCCAATGCCAGCACGACAACATTCGGCATTGACAAATGCTTGTTACTTCAGCGATAGTTAGATATTTGAATCTAAAAGATAGATGGATTAGAGGAGCTGGCTCAGGAACATCTGAATTTTCCTTATTACAAGAAACAGTAGAGGTATCCTGTTGCGGAAAATCTATGAAGTAATCATTTAACAAATTTGAAATAGCCACTGGATTTTCTATTAAAGTAGACCCTTTTCTATAGTGCAAGCAACACAAGTATGTTGCTTATCTGGACCTCGTTAGCTAGATTCTAAGCTTAACTGGTGGATAAATGGCCTGAATTTTTTTTTTTTTTGAACATTTAAAATTTTCTTTTGTGACTTGCTTATCATGAAAAAAAATTATTTTTTCATATTTACCTGATGCTTCCTGATCCCTTATTGTGTTCCTTTATGTCAAGTAGTGTAGAGCCCAGACTCTTTGCAATTTTGATCTGAAATTTTTAGGGTAAAAAGGGGCTGGGGCACAGATGTACCTTTTGGTGGTTTGATGAAAGAATATGAATCCCATCCAAAGTTATTTATGTTTTTTTGAAGTTTATAAATCTTCTTTCATGACTCGTGAAAGTCATGATAAAAATATTCTTTTTTTGTGAGGGGAAATCCTTTTTTTATGAGCAAGCATCTTTTCCATGGTGTCTAGTGGCACCCTCCAATCACCACCCACCTAATTATTTATTATTTCTCTGGTGTCTAGTGGCACCTCCCCACTCTCCGATCCTCACCCCCATAATTATTTGTTTAATTCCCTGGTGTCTAGTGGCACCCCCACCTTCCTATTGCCACCCCCATCTAGAAATTATATTTTCCTGGTGTCTAGTGGCACCCTCCCACCCTCTGATTTCCCTCCCATACTTTGTGGTGTCTAGTGCTGCCCCCCACCCTCCGTTTGCCTCCCCTTATAATTTATCCTTTCCCTGGTGTCTAGTGGCACCCCCCACCCTCCAATTGACACCCCTAGCATTTTAAATTCCCTGGTGTCTAGTGGCACCCCCCACCCTTCCATTGCCATACTGTATTTTATTTTCTCTGGTGTCTAGTGGCACCCCCACCCCATCCTCCAATTCCCTATCATTTTCTTTATGTCCCTGTAATAAAGAAAATGTCCCCTTGATGTTTTTTTCTGGATAATAAAAGAAAGGTCCCTCTCTGATCTGCCCCCCACCCCAACCTCCCACTGAGCACCCACCACCCTGCACTCCACGCTCCCACCACAGCCTCACTCACCTGAACAGGTTACAGGATGAAGATCCACTCTCTAATGGAATACACGTCTTGCTGCAGGAACCACCGACTAAATGCAGTTCAATATACTGTGTTTCAATTGGGTTTTCAACTTTGTGGCATAACTTTGCCATTTTTTGCATATTTTGAGCTCAGATTTTCAACATGGCCTTTTAGGAATCCCACCTCATGAATAATGTTAATGGAATTAGGCAAATCTGGCCAGAAAGGTGATTTTGTGGTCACTTGTCAAAATTATCTTTTGGGCAGGATTTAAACATTTCCACCACTCTTGTTCATCAGGTGGGGCCATAAGAAGGCTATGTTGAAATCTGGGGGTCACAATATGTAAAAATGCTAAAGTTATGTGCATACATTGAAATTTTGCTATGCTCCTTCGTAACTTCGCCAATTGTAAATATTTTGACTCAAAATGATCAACATAGCCATCTTTTTACACCACCTCATGAACATGACAGCTGTCATTTTTTCAAAACCTGGCCAAACTGTGTTTCCATACCTGTCATGCGTAATGGCGTTACAGTGGCGTAGAATCACATTTTGGCAGGGATTTCAAAATTTTCATTACTGGGTTCATGAGGTGGGGTAATAAGAAGGCTATGCTGACAATTTCATTCCTGTTTTAATACAAATGGAAGCATAGGTCCCTCTACAGCAACATATATTTACACATGTAAGGAGGTATGGGAGCACAGGGCCCAGAGGGCCCTGTGCTCCCACAGACAAATAAGGATACAGTTATACTATCTTGAAAAGAAAGGAAATTATTTGCAAAAACTTTGTTAATGCATTAGTTAAGGTTGAAGTGACATAAGTAGGGAAAAGTGTCTTAACAGCTTCCAACCCTGACACCTCACCCCCACCCTGCAGGCAGCAACAGGTGTAGGGTATGCCTTAGGGTTGTTGGCCCTAGCACTCACCCTATTGCCTCAGTAAATAAGCTGGGAAGGGCACAGTATATGAGAATGGAGTAAGCAGTAGGGCTAACAAGCCCAAGGTACAGCCCAAGCCTTTTGCTGCCTGTAGGGTGGGGGTGGGCATTAGAGTTGACAACTCTAATGCCACGTTTCCCTACGTTTGTTGCTTCAACCCTAGCTAGTGTATTAACAAAGTTTTGCAAAGAATACATACATAAATATATATATATATTATATATATATATATATAATACATACACACATATACACACACTGTTGTACTTGTATCCCAGCACTTCCTTGAAAAATGAGTGTATTATCAATAGAGTCTGTCTCAGTAAAACAATAAAATCTATCAATAATGTAATCAATTTACCTGACTTAATCCCAGAATGGCAGCTGTGCTTACGAGTTACATACTGCTATAAACAGTGTTGGTTCGCTGCAGCTGGATGTGAGTTAGAAAGGTGCACCTAGTATTTATTTAAAACATATTTTACCAGGTGGGCAAACAGACTGTGTCCAGATGGAGGCTAGACACGCCGAGGTGCAGCTATTATGCAGGTGCATGCAATTGGGCTTTTGGGTATCTGTCCTGGGATCTATAAATTAAACAAGGCCCTACAAGAATTAACTCAACGAAAACAGGTAGTTATCCAGCTGAAAGGGCAACAAGAATTGAATGCATTGCTCACTGATGAACAGTGGAAACCGGCCTGGACTCATGTTCTTCCTAGAAAAAGATTTAATATAGAACCTAATTATCTAGGGTGAGGAACTTTTTTCTGAAATAGATATGTAAGAAAAAGTATCAATTAAGTTGATAATATAAAAGTATCAATAAAGCTAATCATGGGAACGTCAGAAAGTTCACTTTTTTCCATGGTATGCTAGATGGGTCATTGTATTTGATATTGTTAAAGTTGTCACTATGTTTTTTTGTTGTCCTCTCTTTAAAACTGCAAAGAGCTTCTTCTGTTTGCACTATGATTGTGCTATGTATTTACTTCCTTATTGCTCTACAGCAGAATGTTCAAACAGTCCCGCCGCCTTGATGCCAATGCACATAGGGCTGCTCTCCTCATCTCAGTGAGAACATGTCTCATGCCATCACACTACTTATGTGCTTAAACCCTTTAAAAACTACAACAGTGTTAACTCTTTCAAGCCATGGCAGTCATTTTGAATGAGGGTGAGCATGTGTGTCTCCCACATGTTTATTTATTTAAGAGTTTCACCAGGAAGGGCACACTGAACAAGTTGCTCATCTCACGGTGTGTACTGGGGGTGGGGAAGTTGGAAGGCATACAATAAAATGTAATCAACACAACCATATACTGTGCTACTGGCATGCACTTCATTGCAACTTGTGTCCACATTTTTTGGACTATGCTGTATCCTTCTAGGTTTTCACTCGTCTTTTGGCATACCTCTGGGATCTGAGTGTAGTCTCTTGTGTTGACCCTTGTAGCTGTCTGATGTGCTGCACCACAGTAAAATGCTCTGTTTCTGTAATTTGTTCCTATAGCACAGCTGTACCATGGCTAAATGCTCTGTCCTGTAAAGTAATGTGTTGTCATGTACCTCTGTGCTGTGCTCTACAATGTATTATCTCTATGTGACTTCATTACCATTGTCTGTAACCCTCCCAGGTCATGCCTGAAAATAGGCAATTTTAATATCTCACGCACCTACCCGGTAATCAAAAACTAACTAACAAACTAACTAACTAAATAAATAATGTGCACTTCAGGAGGGGTTAACAGTACCCCTGAAAAGTAAACAGAAAATCACAAACAGACCCCTCTGCAATTTAATAATTTTACTCCCCATGCCTTCTAAAACTTAAGCTTCAACCACTCCTAAAAATGACACAATTTCTTGAAATACTGCATCCCACAAACCCTCCCAAATTTTGCAAGCCAACCTGTCCTGAAATTTGTATCCCTTACCTCCGCTGGAAACTTGTTCCACTGCACCCATCCTGAATTTCACTCTCAGTCTCACAAGTTGCACACTTGATCCTTCCTGAAATGAATGCTTCTCCTTAATTTTGCATGCCGTATGCCTTCATCATTTTTCACCCCATACCCTCAAAAATTGTGGCTCTGCATCCTTGCTAAAATGAGATGCCTCACACCCTTTTCAAAATGTGTGCCGCACACCCTTCCCTGCATGTATGCCCCTGCCACCTTTGTAGATATGGGTTGGGGCACAAAAATTGGAAAAGTTGTAGGTGTTCAACATTCAAGAAAAGAGAAGGCTGCAAGTTTTGGGAGGGTGCAAAAATCTGGAAGGGAGGATTCTGGTGGATGCAGAGGAATGACAATTTTGGGATGGGCTCGCTAGCAAAATTTGGGAGGGTTTGCAGGGTGCAGCATTTCAGGAACAATGTGTGCATCATTTTCAGTAGGGGCTGAGACGTAGACTTCTAAAGGGAATTAAGTTTTAGGAGGCAAGAATGAAGTAAGCAGTATGACATGACAGGGCATTGGGTTGTGCTGGTTTTACCACACACCCAGGGGGGGGGCATAGTAAGGCATGAGGCCACAGGCCAAGTGTCTTCAGCCCATGGAAGTGTGGTAAAACCAGAATAACCAATGCCCAGAAGTGTGCTATTGCACTTATATAATGGGTCCATAGGCAACTTTTAAAAAACAAAAACTCTGAAAATTTTAAAACCCATAAAAAATGTAAGAAAATATGGATAAAAATGAAAAACAGTCCCTCCACAAATCTGTCAGTCATCTGTCTTTCTACATATTCAAAACATTGTGTTATTGTTCAGCATAGAATACAATAATTCAAAACTCTGCAGTATTCCAGTAATAGCATGCTCCCCCATCCTCCACCCCCACACACACATGGAATGGTAAAATGGAATACATGAATTCAAAATTCTGCAGACTCGCTGCCCCTAGATGTCCGCCTTGCTCCTAATCATGCCATATTTAAGAAATTGCACCGCTCCCTCCTTACTACTGGTGACCAATGTACCTGTTTCAACCCCCCATAGACTCGGACTTACCCTGCCCTGGCCGCCTCGGTTACACTTTCTCAGTGCGAGATCACACCTTGCTCCCCCTACCCCACTACTCCCATCCACACCTTACCTCTCTTTCCTGCCCCTTCCAACCAATACCCTCTCAATCTCAGTACTTTGTTATAATGCTGCCGCTCAATTGATTTCTTCTCTATGTACCTCATATTCTTGTTGTTGCCTTGTTAATCCACATTTGGGCACTTATTTAAAATGGTTTAAATTGTTAAATTTTAAACCAGTTATCTGTAATACTGCTATTTTGTCCCAGTTTTGTCACTTTATGCTTGGGATGTTATTGCACTGCTCCTGACACTGTATCCTATGTAAATGTCATCTCTGCATGTTGTTTTGACCCCAGGGCTTGCCTGAAATGTATTACACAGCTCCTGGCACTGTACTCTATACAACTGCTATCTCCCTATGTTGTTGGCCTCCCAGGGCATGCCTGTAATGTGTATTGCACAGCTCCTGACACTGTACCCTATGTAACTGTTATCTCCCTATGTTGTTGACCTCCCGGGTTGTGCTTGAAAATAGTCACTTTCGTGTCTAGCGCACCTACCCCGTCATCAAAAAATAAATAAATAAAATACACATAGACACACACCCAGCCATCAAGTGGGAATAGAACCGCAATTCCATCTGTTGCATGATAAGGAGCAGGGAGTTATCTGGCAAACTGGTAAGGATAGGAGGGGGAGTTTCATGGCTATCAAAGAAACACCAGCAATGGAAACTGAAATGTACTTGATTTTTTTAAATGTGTTTATATGTTTATGGAAGGGCTCATCATGTGCAAAGCACATTCAGTTATTTACTTACTTTTTTTTTAATTTAATGAACTTTTATTTTTAGGGCCTAGTTGAAGTTTTCTATATACAAGTAAAGGTGGCAGCCATGTTTGAGATGGAAAACAGGAAGAGTGAAATGGCTCATGAATTCTTTATGTGAGTTGCTCAAATTCCAGATCCCACCACCTGAACTTGCTCAGACCTGTGCAGCTGTGGAGAACTGAGATATGGATCTCAGAACTTGTTTAGCCTATCAGGAAGCAGGACATTTCCAACCCATTTTATAAGAGTAAGATAAATGAAATTGCAGAGGAGGTGTGTTGCAGATTTTTTGTTTGCATTTCAGGGTTACTGTCAACAGATGTTTTAATGGCTTAAGGATATGACTGATGTGATGAGAGAGATAACATACTCATTGTCATGAGGTGTCAGTGTCGTAAAAGGTATCAAATCACCCATTTTGTTCATCTCATTGTCATGTGGTGAGAAGTCAGACATAGAAACATAGACTTTGACGGCAGATAAGGACCACTTGGCCCACCCAGTCTGCCCATTTCCCTACCTACTGGATAAGCTGCAGATTCTAGTTAACCAACAGCCTATTTCCTGCAACCCCCCACTATAATTGCCTTATGTCTGTCCCATGCATGTTTGAATTCCTCCACTGTTTTAGACCCCATAACCTCTCCAGGAGGTGGTTCCATGTGTCACCACTCTCTCCGTGAAAAGAATTTCCTCACATTACCCCTGAGCCGTCCCCTCTAACTTTAAATTGTGCCCTTTGTTCTACCATCTCTTTTCTGAAAGATGCTACCCTCCTGGACTTTGTTGATTCCCTTGAGGTACTTAAAAGTTTCTATCATGTCCCCCTGTCCCTCCTTTCATCAAGGGTATACATATTAAGCTCTCTCAGTCTCTCTTCATATGGTTTCTGATGTAGACCCTGCACCATTTTAGTTGCCCTCCTCGGGACTGCTTCCATCCTGTCTATGTCCTTGCGTAGATGAGGTCTCCAAAACTGCACGCAGTACTCCAGATGGGGTCTCACCAACTGTCTGTATAGAGGGATAACCACTTCCCTTTTTCTACTTGTGATGCCCCTCCCTATGCATCCCAGTATCCCCTGGCTTTCCCTACTGACTTCTCACATTGCATACCCACCTTTAGGTCATCTGATATGACTACACCCAGATCCCTTTCCATTATTGTTGTTGTTAGTACCTCCCCTGCTATTGTGTACTCTTCTCCTGGATTTTTATTTCCCAGATGCATTACTTTGCACTTCTTTGCATTGAATCTAAGTTGCCATATGTCTGACCATTCCTCCAACCTTGCCAGGTCCCTTCTCATCCTTTCTACCCCCCCTTGTGTATCAACTCTGTTACAGATCTTTGTGTCATCCACAAAGAGGCATACCTGTCCTTCCAGACCTTCTGCAATGTCACCTATAAAGATGTTAAAGAGGACTGGACCCAGTACTGAGCCCTGAGGTACTCCACTAGTAACCCCCCTTTCTTCAGAATGTGTTCCATTCATTATTACCTTCTGTGTCCTGTTGTGCAGCCAGTTTTCTACCCAGGTTACCACCCTGGGACCCACTCCCAAGCTGGCTAACTTGATTATTAATCTTTTGTGCGAGACTGTGTCAAATGCCTTGCTAAAGTCTAGGTAGGCGATATCCACAGCACCTCCCTGGTCTATTACTTTGGTCATCCAGTCAAAGAAATCGATTAGATTTGTCTGACATGACCTTCCTGCTGTGAATCCATGCTGCTTTGGGTCCAGTGCCCCGCTGGCCTCTAGGTGCTCAACAATTCTTTCTTTCAGAAGTGATTCCATCATTTTCCCCACCACTGAGGTCAAACTAACAGGTCTGTAGTTTCCTGCTTCTGCCTTGCTCCCACTTTTGTGAAGGGAATCACATCTGCCCTCCTCCAGTCCTCAGGTACCACCCATCTTCCCATGATTTGTTAAAAGTGTGGTTAGTGGTGTCACTAGGTCCTCCTTAGCTCTTTTAGGATTCTAGGGTGAATCCCGTCAGGCCCCATTGCTTTGTCCACCTTGAGTTTTAGAAGTTCTTTCAGTACTCTTTCTTCTTTAAATGGACTGGTATCAACCCCACTATCCAGAGTGCTTCTACTGTTTGGTTTAGGTAACTCCTCCTCTTCTTCTTTTGTGAATACTGAGCAAAAGTATTCATTCATTATCTCTGCCTTTTCACTGTCTCCCTCTGCCCACCTCCCCTCTCCTTTATTAATCTTCCCTATCCCTCCCTTAACCTTTCTATGTTCCCTAATGTACCTATAAAAGGTTTTATCTCCCTTCTTAACTGAGTTGGCTATCCTTTCCTCGGTTTGGGCCTTTGGTTTTCTGACTGCCTTCCCCACTTCTTTCTGCTTTAATTGATACAGTTCCCTGTCGTGCTCTGTCTGTGATTCCTTATACTTTTTGAATGCAGCCTTTTTCTCCTTAACCTTCCCTGACACTTCTTTTGAGAGTGATAGTGGTTTTTTATTCTGCTTTGTTTTCTTTATTTGTTTCACACAAAGGCTTGTTGCCTCCATGATGGCAGTTTTGATTTTTCTCCATTGTTCTTCCACCCCTCCTTTCTGGCCATTTGCTAATACATTCCTCAGGTATTCACCCATTTTGCCAAAGTCAGCCCTTCTAAAGTCCAGTATCCTTGTATTTGTATGGCTCGTCTCCATGGTTGTGTTTATTGTGAAGCACACTGTGCAGTGCTCGCCTTTTCCCAGGTGTCTACTGACTTCTAAGTTTGTGATCCTCTCTCCATTTGAGAGTACCGGGTCTAATATTGCTCCCTCCCGAGTGGGTTCCACCACTAGCTGTCTAAGGCATGCTCCCTGTAGGGCATCGAGAATGACCCTGCTCTTGGATGTGGCTGCAGTCCATGTTGCCCAGTTAACATCTGGCATATTCAGGTCCCCCAACAGCAGTATCTCCCCTTTTTCAGCCATTTTGAGAATGCCCTCTATTATTTTCTCTTCCATTTCCTCCCCTTGAGATGGGGGTCTGTATACAACCCCTGTGCGGATTGTGATGCCATTCCCTGTCTCCAATGCAACCCAGAGTTCCTCTTGTCCTCCCCCTTTACCTTTTAGTTCTGTTACTTTTATCCCTTCCCTTATGTAGAGAGCTACTCCACCTCCTCTTTTACCGTCCCTGTCCCTTTTGTAGATTGTGTACCCTGGTATGTTGACATACCAGTCATGGTTCTCCGTGTACCATGTTTCTGTGACTGCCACAATATCCAAGTGTTCCACTTCCATCAGGTCTAACAGCTCTGGAAGCTTGTTTCCAAGACTATGGGCATTGGTACTCATTGCCCTCCATTTAATGTTGGCTTTATCCTTTTTTACTCCATCCCTGCTCTTATTGCCCTTGTCCATTTTTCCATTTACTCCTGTCCTGCCCTCTGTCAAGCTCTGTACCTCAGTGTTTACCCTACTACCTGCCATGCTTTGCAGGGGAGGCTTGAACTTTCCTGTTTCCTATCAGCACCTCCCCCCTTGGCTAGTTTAAAAGCTTGCCAAGGAAGCCTTTAAACTTGTCACCTAGGAGAGTGTTTCCCTTCCTGGACAGATGCAGACCATCATGCCAGTATAGACCTTCATCTCTCCAGGTGGACCCCCAGTCCCCAATGAAGCCAAAGCCCTGTGCTCTGCACCAGTTTTGCAACCATTCATTAACCCGCATGGTGTGCAGTACCCTAGCCTCACCCCTGCCATGGACTGGCAGCACCTCTGAGAAGGTTGACATCACTATGGGGTGCTCTTTTGGACATTATGTGGTAGAATAAGAAGGAAGCAAATACACAGAATAATTATAGCACAAAAAAAAAAAAAGATGAGTACAATTTTAAATAAGCATTTGTCAATGCCGAACGTTCGCTTGCAGGTATTTGCAGTGGTATTTGGCACTTGGACATGGCTTAAAAAAATCAGTGACAAAGAAGTACAAGCATTTGTCAATGCCAAATGTTGCTTGCTTCTATGTGCTGTTTAGGTATCTGGAAGTCATTGGAGTGCAAATATTGAAAATTCAGCGAACTTCTGTCGCGTAGGAATAGCATAGCGTGCATTCGTAAAACAGTCATTTTAGAGATTTTTCACAAATTTTCAACATAGCCATTTAATACCTCTGCTCATGAACAGTGTCACTGTGATTTTCTTAATGTGTCCCATACATTGATTTAGCACCGACTGCGCCATTGTGCGCTACATAGGTGGAAGCACATTTTGGGCAGGATGTGAAAAATGACAGCTATACTGCTCATAAGGAGGTGTGGTAAAATAGCAATGTTGAAAATCTGGAGTGAAATATTGGTCGCACACCCTACGGCGTGCATTAGGAACTACTGCTATGCCACTCATAAAACAGTCATTTTAGGAATTTTTTCACTAAATTTTCAATATAGCCATTTTAAGACCTCTGCTAATGAACAGTGTCACTGTGATTTTCTTAATGTGTCCCATACATTGATTTCGCACACTGGCTGCGCCATTGTGCGCTACGTGGGTGGAAGCACATTTTGGGCAGGATGTGAAAAATGACAGCTATACTGCTCATAAGGAGATGTGGTAAAATGGCAATGTTGAAAATCTGGAGTGAAAATATTGAAAATTCGTGAACTTACGAGCCTGCGTAGGAACTGCGCAACGCACGCTCGTAAAACGGTCATTTTTAGGAATTTTTCCACTAAATTTTCAAAACAGGCTTTTTGGGAGCCCACCTGATGAATGCTGGCAGTGTTGTTTCATTAATCAGGCCCAAAAGGTGATTTCACGCAGTGACTGCGAAATCACCCTTCGGCCCCGAATAACGCCATGACAGTGACATCATTCATGAGAAGGGGTTCCAAAAACCCCATGTTGAAAATTTGGTGCAAAAATTCAAAAAATGCCTGAGATATGCAACAAAGTTGAAAAACCCCCATCTAGCCCATTATACAGCTTACCGGCATTTCCTCAGTTCACGGTCGGCTTTGAAGAGTGCAGACGTGTTCCCAGTCCACCAAAGATCGTCGTGCCAGACTCCGGAGGTAAGTATGGGGTGAGGGGTGTGGGAAAGCAGGGTGTGCTGTGGGTGGAGTGCGGGTTGTGGGAGGGCCAGGGAGAAGCGCCCGTGGGACCGTTTTAATTTACAGGTTTTAAAAAAAGACAGAAGCGGGGCGTTTGCCATGCTGGGGTGGGCTCCCAGCATGGCAGGAGTAACTGGGGGCATGGAGCCGATGGGGGATTGGGCACCCCCCGTCGGCCAAAACAAGGTTTGCCACGTTGGGGTGGGCTCCCAGCGTGGCACCAAAGCTTTGGGGGGGGGCGTGAGGCGCTGCGAGCACACAGCGGTGTGATGCAGGACATTTGCCTTGCTGGGGTGGGCTCCCAGTGTGGCAGCAGGGAAAGCTGTTTGGGGGGACGTGGAGCCGGCGGGGATTGGGCACCCCCATTGGCCAAAACAAGATTTGCCACGCTGGGGTGGGCTCCCAGCATGGCACCAAAGCTTTGGGGGGGCTGAATCATGCAGAATGGCCAAGACAGCAACAGCGGTGGTTTTCTTTGAACTGAACACCACCGCTGTCATACACAGCACCAGCATCCATTGGTGCAGGATCGCCACGCCTGCTCAACGGAACAGTGGATTGCACAGGAGAGTCACACCTCCAAAGTGTGCTATTCTCCCAAGACGTTCCTTGCGCATGCGCACAATCGAACGTAAAAAAGAAACCAAGAAATGTTGTAACTGTGATAGTCCAGTTGATGATGCTGGGGAAAAGAAAAACAACAAATATGTTGTAGGTGATGCCTTTTATTGAACAAACACAACTGTTTTTCAAACTAGCCTTTGAGAGTTATGTTCTGTTTGTCAGGTCATGACAGTGTAACTCTTGAAAGCTTGGCTCAGAAACAACTTTATTAGTCTAATCAAAGGTATCACCAGCAAAATATGTGTTAGGTCTATTTTTCCTCAAAAATGGGGAAACAAATTTTAAAAAATACTGGCAAAAATTGCATCAAATATGACCAGTCTGAGAAAACATATAAAGAATATGTGAACCTGCTGTCATCTTTAAAATATCAATGTATATTTGTGACTTTTGTATCAGATGAGACATGACAAAAAACAACATTAGTGAAAAACACTATCCTCAGTTCCACTACGTATACATTTTAAAAGGAACGGTAACATATGGTGTACATGTTACTGTTTTTCTGAAGATGCTACAATTATTATTAGAAGTTACCCATTATGAAGTCCTAAGCATAGCTGAACTGCACCAAAGTGTTATTTATCAATAGCCCCTACATTTAATTGTCCCATTCAGGATGCTTTTCACCTAGCACATCAGTTTTTGCGTTGATTGATGTAACACCTGAAATAAAAGAACACCTGGCTTTGATTACCAGCTGCTGGCTAGTCCTTGTAGGGGGAGTTGTCCAGCTCATGCTATATTATTAATAATACCACAAGCTACAGTATCTCCAGGGTAAGTGTTATTGGCACACTGAGAATTATCTACTGGAATTTTCCATTTAGAAATGTATACATTATATGTAAAATCAACTACTTGGGTTTTGTCACACCATGTTATAAATATGGGTTATTCCTTAGGACATCAAGTAATACGTTTTTTATTCACTCAGAAACGTTGTCAATAATGCTGCCTAGCAACAAGGGGTGCAGCCCTCAGAGCTTGGTTGGCATAATTGATATTGCACCAGTGTGAATAAAAACCTTGTCATTGGCTGTCCTATACCATTTATTTATGTATGTATGTATGTATGTATGTATTTATTCAATTGTACAATTTTTGGCCAGGAAAGATACTAATCTGAGGCTTACTTCCAGGTGTGTCCAGGGAGCACAGGGAAGTTAGGTGACTTGCTCATCGTCATGCAGTATGCAAATAGTTGCTCTGGGACTCAAATCCAGTTCTCTAAGTTTATAGCTCAGTGCTTTTAATCACTATGCTATACCGCCTCATTGTCTGATGTTCAAATCCTTGTGAGGTGTTACTCCTGTTTTTTTTTATATAAATGTACACTATGTCAAAAGTTTTACACAAGGGATGCACTGGGTACATCCTATTAGTGAAGTGTCAGTCATATAATAGGCATTTTTTATTGACTGTGCGTAGCTGCAGTGGTTTGAAAGGGTGCAGCACAAGTGAAGGCACAAGGGTTCTAAGGAAGAATAAATAGTTCTAAGGGAGAATAACATGTTATTGCCCTGGAAAGAAATAACAGGGCAGAATAATCACATTTATTCAGCCCTCTTATTCAGGCCTTTCACGGTATAAACATTTATAGACTGAGGTATGACCAGTTCTGCCTGCCACAATTACATGTAAATTTTCAAAAGGTTTTAACACTCAAATCTTATAGCAAAAATGTTTATAACTAGACCATGGCCTAAAGGTGCAGTTCCAGCTATAGGAGACTGTATAGTGATTGTTAACACAATTTATGATTCTGAAGTGCTCACTTATAGAGTACGTCAAGAGGAAGAGAAGGAAGAAACAGATGGAATCACCGGATTGTGTATGTCTTTACTAAAGAGCCTAATTTTGTCCTGTAATTGGCCTCTATAGGGGAGAAATTGTGTAATGTTATGGTGGTACACAAGGGCAGCTTTTGATACGTATAACCTTGTACTCTCATCTCCGTATCCTAACACAAAAAATGCCAGCAGATACAGGCCCAAAGGTCTATCGAATCTGTTCGAGTGTGCAGCAATCAGAATCTACTCTGTAGCTGCCCCCCTCCCTTTCCAGCAATAATCCTCCCCTTGAACCTGTCCCACCGCCTCTTAAAACTACCCATTGACTTCAACAATACCACCTCTTCTGGCAGTGAGTTCCTCTCAGCCACCACCCTCTCTGTGAAATAGTGTCTTCTCATCTCCTTCTTGAACCTACCCCCCTCCAGTTTCAAACTGTGCTGGTATCCCTAACGAACAATGAAAATTAAATCACTATAATAGAAAGTGGGTTTTTTAGATCTCACAATGCTGGATTACACTACTGTACACTTTATTAACCACTAAATGTAATGTGTCTATATACAATCCAATAGACAGTGATTTTTATTGTATGTCCTCCCTGAGTAGTGTTGCAAGTTATAATTGATGTTATGCCTGTTTTATGTATTTTGTACAGAAAACTAATAACAACTTGATTATTAAAAAAAAAACTCAAATCTTAACCATTTTTTAGACAAAAAAGTGCCTTAGATATAACATTTTTATTGTATGCCCCTTTCTAATGATACAACTATTGAACACTACTGAACCAATTTTTACCAAACTTGCACAGTTTATAGAAGTAGCCCTGTAGTGATAATGGTACCAAGAAAGACAAAAAGGTGACATCACCAAAATAACTATGCAATAGAGCTACACTTTGATTGGCTGAGAGCATTCTTTCTAAACATTATGCCTTCTACTATACAACACAATGTTTTTCTTGTTGGTGAGTAGGTAGCCCAGTTTTTGCCTTTTACAGTAGGTTCTAAATAGTAGATGTTAGGCCTGGAAATAGAAAAAGTTCTTAATTTGATGCCCAGTGCTGAAGACATATGCATGTACATACGTTGGACTGGGGCACTTGGGAGGACAGGGGAACTGAAGAAAATGGTTTTAGGATTTTAACCTTCCATTCCAGTCACCTGGTTTTGCAGACATCCCAAACCATTCTAATAATTTATAATGATAATTCATCTGAAAGTGCAACTGGCAGAAATCAGAGAACACTGGAATTTATTTCAATGATTTGAGGTGCAGAGAATGACAAGATCATTAAATCATCATTTCAGAAATTATTTTCTTACTGGAGCAGTTAGATCTCAGACTATATCATATAAAATACACATTGCACACTATTTTTTTACTTTCAGTGTTCATAGCAGTCTATAACATAAGCCCGTATTTTAACTTACCTGGCTGTTTCTTGCTGTCCCTGCAAATAGAGAGATATTTGACATTTTGCAGGGTCAACCAAGGCACACAGCAATTTGTGGCATGGATACAAGAAGTTAACTAAACAGGTATAACCATATGGAATTCATAGCAAAATTAAACAAGTAAATAATGGGAAGAATTCTTTAATTCTTACTTTTTACAAAGTAAGACTCTACATTCTTCCTTGAGAAAACATGCTTTACCAATTTTTTTCTGGCCTCTAAATAACTAATCCCCAAACACATCCTGACCACAATGAACTCATACATACTTGGATTGTAGTTTTATGGTGTCATTTTCATCAGGGTCAAATGCAGAATCTAGTTTTCCAATACCACATTTAATTAGACTAAGAACCTCTTCTACATGCAACCTTTTGAGACTAACACGGGGGGCTTGTCTTCAGGCAAAATGGAACTAATGCTCTCAATTCCCAGGATGACATGGGAATTTAGTAGAAAGGCCATTGCATGTGCAGTGCCAGACATCTGGGCCAAACTCCCTCTGCAGCTGAGCAATTATTCCAGCTGGCCAGAGTTCAAGTCCATTCCATCCACCTTAGAACCTATGTACCAAGCTTATGTACTTAAAGAGTTTAGATGCCTTAAAAAAACTGTAAAACATAATAATTAGGTACAATTCAGCTTCCATTCCATATATATTCTTAAGATTCCTCCTCTCCAGTATTTGTTTCTAGGAACATTTGCAAGAATGCATGCTCTTTATCCCCCAGGGTTCATCTGCCTCTATAGCTTACTCCCTGCTTCAAGTCATAAGTCTGTGTTGTGACATCACAATCTGTTGCCATGGGAGTAACTGTTATGTCACAAGTAGTGCACTATGACCTCACATAGGAAGAGAACAGAAGGACTAGATAATGTCTTTGGGAGCAAAGATCCTGTTTTCATGCAGATGACCTCCGTAATAAATAATGGGGATTTGGAATAAAGAACTAATGTGAAATACAAGCTGGAATGTGTCTAAATATTATGTTTTGGTAAAGTTCTCCAGAAGGTGTCAGCTGCTCTTTAAGGCCCACATATACTACATCAGTGGTGTGTAAATTTTTTTATTTTATTTATTTATTTAGATTTGTTAACCAGGTAGGTACACTAGACAGCATAGCTGCCTATTTTCAGGTACGACCCGGGAGATTACAACAAAGGATACATAGACAATAGTAGATACAAGAAAACATTATGGGAACAAATAGAAGTCAGACATAGTACACTTATCCAAAATTTTTAGCAATGGCAATACATTTGCAGGACTCTATATGTAGTAAAAAAACAGAAATATAAGTGCAAATAACTAACAGTCATAAGTCATACAACTAGTGAGTAAGTGCTAGAAGAGAGGAAATAACAAGATTTCCAGGTAGGTTTGAGAGTAGTAGAGGTTGGAGCCAGTAGGCAACTAGGAGGAACCAGTACAGGAGTGGGTGGATAGAGGACAGGAGCAGGGTTCAGAGCGTAGAAGAGCCATAGGAAGCTCCTGTTTGAAGCTGTGTGGAGAAGGGGAGATTCTTAGACTTAGTGGAAGGAAGTTCCATAGTTTAGGGGTCCAGCTAAAGAAAGCATTCTCCCCATTTTGATTTTACATCTTGGTTGGACAAGAAGGGATTTGTCAGCTGATCTCAGTGGGTAGGCAGATGTCACAAGTTTGAGCAGTAGAGCCAGTTTGTCAGGTATCTGGGAGGAGATTATATTCTTTATAAAACAGTAGGAAGTAAACTGTCAGAAGGCTAATGGGGTAAACCATCCCAGACTGGAGCATAGTGTGCATCAGTGAGCAAGTTTGGGCAAAGACAAAGCAAAACAGCAAATGCTGTTGTAGCAGACATCCCACTTTTGGAGGAGCCCTCCAGTAGTTGCCAGAAAGGCTATTAACCCATATGCCAATTTGGGTCTCAGGATCCCCTGTGCAATGGCCATCCTCGCCGTGGATGTTAGGCTATGTCTCACCTTGTATACCAGTCCAAGTTGAATATTGACAGATTTAATGACTGAGGCTAGGTGCAGGTCAAAATCCAAGATGGGCTCAAGGGTTACTCCTAGGTATTTAAAAGAGGTGACTCTGTTAAGGGGAGAGCCATCTAGTACTCTGATACTTAATGGTTGGGTGCAGGACCGAATTTTTGAACCTGAACCAAAGAGCATAGTCACCATTTTATTTTTATTTAAAACAAGCTTGTTTTGCAATAGCCAGCTCTGAAAGGCATTGAAGTTACTATTGAGATTCAGGTTGATATCTGAGAGGTTTGAGGAGGATGAGTAAAGAACAAGATCATCTGCATATAGCAGACCTGAGCAAGCACCGGTGAGTGGTGGGATGTCGTTTATGAAGACTGTAAACAGGAGAGGACCAAGAATTGAAACCTGGGGAACTCCGATCCAAGTAGGAGCAAGAGGGGACTTAGCATCTCCGATCTGGACAAATTGTTGCCACTTTGAAAGATAATTTTGGAACCAGGTGGTGACAGAGGGTGAGAAGCCTAGGAATGACAACTTTGATAGGAGCAGCGGGTGGTCAACTAAATCAAATGTTTTTGTAAGATCAACAAAAGTAGCCCCAGTGAGAGAGCCTTTGTCCATAGTGAGTCTGACATCATTTGTAAACTGTATGAGAGCAGTGGATGTACTGTGTCCACATCGGAATCCATGTTGGTCAGGGGTGAAGAGTTTGAAAGAGTACAGGTAATCCGAGACCTGGGTAGCAACAATTTTCTCCAGTATTTTAGAGAGGGTGGCGAGGATGGCAATAGAGCAGTAGTTATCCAGGTTAAGTGTGTCCCCCTTTTTGTAGACCAATACAACTCGAGCAATCTTCCAGAGGGAAGGGATGTGTCCTGTAAGAAGAGACAGGTTGAAAAGTCTAGTCACTGGAGAGACTAAGCAAATAAGGTTCTGGCACACACCAACTCATAAGAGGAACGCATGGAAAAATAATCAAGCTAAAATTTATTACACCAAAATAAATGAAACATCTTGCCTGACATGTTTCGGATTGACTTCCAATCCTTTTTCAAAGGCCTTTGAAAAAGGATTGGAAGTCAATCCAAAACATGTCAGGCAAGATATTTAGTTTATCTTGGTGTAATAAATTTAAGTTTGATTATTTTTCCATGCGTTCCTCTTATGAGTTGGTGTGTGCCAGAACCTTATTTGCTTACATTTCTAGTTGGTTCTTGAGCACCACATCCCAGTGCACACTCATTTTGGAGCAAAAATCACTGGAGAGACTATAGACAGTGCAATGGTTCTTAGGAATTTTGGTAAGAGTCCATCTGCCCCTGCTGATCCAGCAGGAGAGATGGACTTATGTAAGCGTAAGATTTCACTCTCATAGACTGGGTGAAGGGTGAAAGATGGGTTGGAAGGTTTAAGGTTATCCTGCAGAGTGACAGGTAAAGGCCCAGGAGGTGCAATATAGGAGGAGAGGTCAGTGAATCTGGAGTTAACAGCCCCGGCGATAGTGAGCAGGTTATTGCAATTACAACCATCCACAACCATATCAGAGATGGTATTGCACTTGTTTTTCCCTATGATGGTGTTAACATGACTCCAAAAACCATGAGAGTCACTGACAGAGGTACTAAGGAGCTGACGGTAGTAATTGCCCTTAGCAGATCTGATGGAAACTTTACATAGGTTTCGGAGTCTTCTGTACTCCGACCAGTCCGATGGGGACTGGGTTAACTTAACTTTGTTCCAGGCTTTATCCCTCCTTTTGAGAGAGGACAGGAGTGAAGAATTTAACCAGCAGGTAGCAGATCCCAGGATGCGGTGCCTTTTTACTGGAATATATTTGTCTTGAAGGTTCAAAAGCGTGGTAAGGAGGTATTGAGCAGCACATTCCGTATTACAAGTATTATATAGAGGTGCCCAGTCCGTGTTCTGTAGCTCCAAGATTAGGGCTCTCTCATCCATTTTTGAAAAATCCCTGAAAAGAATTTCTCTGGGGGGGGTGGTTTAGAGGCCCTAGCCTTCCAAACACAGTAAACTAGGGAGTGGTCACTGATTGAGCCTGGTAAAACTCCAACAGCACAGATCCTCTCAGGCCTGTTGGAGATGACCCGGTCTAGAAGAGACTGGAGACTGCTGTTACTAGCTTGTCTGGTCGGGAGAGTGACCAGTTGAGACAGGTGTAACCTGCTGAGTTCAGCAGCATAGAGATTAGAGTTTTTCCCTAGCCATTCCAGGTTGAGGTCCCCCATAACAATGAGCTCTTGTCTACCCTTTAGTGAGGAAAGATGACCAATTACCTTAATTAGGCCTGCTAGTCCATTTTTAGGAGGGTTATAGATGCACACTACATTTAGCCTCTTAGTGAGGCCTAAGGTAATAACTGTATGAATGGTTTCACATAGACAGGTAGTGTTGACCGGGAGGACTATAATGTCAAGGTCCTGTCTGGTATAAAACAAAACACCACCACAGTTTTTAGCATTTGGATGATCACATCTGTGAAGTTTATATCCATTGATCCTACATAATGAATCTGGTATACGGGGTTTTAACCAAGTCTCAGTTAGACCTAAGACATCAGGTGAGTTGTGAGCAATCCAGGCTTCAAGCTGTGCAAAATTAGCTGACAGACTTCTAATGTTCAGATGTGCAAGCCTAAGCTTCTTTTCTGTGAACCAATAAGATTGTGTAACTATGTATTATTATGTTGACCTTTATATGTATGTATACCCCCCATTCCTTCGACATGGAACCTTTGTAAATGAGCAGTTCCTGCTCAAAGGTATTTGTAATCCTAGATTTCAATAAAATAAAATAAAAAATAAAAATAAGATGGGTTCTTGGGAGCGATGCCATCAGGAGGGCCCAGGTTAGGTTCAATATCACCGGAGAGAGAGAGAGATGACATGGGGTACCCAGGTCTCAAGGACAGAGGTTTGGAGTTTGCCTTCAAGTGGCATATAAAAAGGGGAATGGCTTATGTAGTCAGCTATACTAGCAAATGGGATAAGCTTTAGGAGCCAGGTTTCAGGGACAGAGGCATTACCCCTGATAGTTAGGTTTGAGAAAAAATAGCTCCAGTCCTCAGCTTTATTTGAGTAGCCAGAGTCAGTAGATGGCTGGTAGAGCAGATCTACTGAGAGTTGGAGGGCTAGCAGAATGGAAAATACTCCTACAAAGCTGCAGTGAAGTGAGATCACCCCATAGTGTACACTGGTAAGGAAAAGAAGGGAACGTAGAACTAGGGAAAAGAGAAAGCAGCGAATTCAGGACTGGAGACGGGACTGAAGCAAATGTGCAGTTGACTGCAGGAGTGAGACAGTAGCTAAGTCCAAGGATGAAACTATCCAGCAGGCAGAGATATAGAGCTGCAACTAGAAATCTTATAAAGGTTTTTGCTAAGTGTGGAGATATTCACAAGGTTCCTTGTGCAATCCAACAATGAAATTCACAAGCTAGCTGCCTTGAGATCCTCACCCCAGAAGAAATGGTCCGATCACTGAGGGAAAAAAGAATATCCACCCCCAAGGAACAAGCATTTAACAAGTCATGGGGGGGGGGATTTGACTTCAGTGTCTCTCACAGAAAAAAGGCTAGGAGCATATAATTAAATCAGAAACAGCGCCATAAACTCCGAGACTGAAGTGCACACAGAAATGCCATAAATACCAGCTAGCTGCAATGCCAGGCACAAATTCAGTTTACAGCTTGGCTGGACAGAGGCACATTTAAGTCAGTCTGTAAAGGGGTTTTTGTGGTCTCCTCTAGTCTGCAATAGTGCAGAGGTAAGTTGAGGTAGAAATTCAGCCACAGCTTAGAAGGCAGAGAGACGCTTAGAAAGGTGCCAGAATTCAAAACTAGGCTGCCTGAGGACTTGAAATGTAACCTGCTGGCTACAGTACCTTGCTGGGTTCGAGGTAGGCTGGTGAGATCCAAAGAGCTGTGGGGAGCGCCACGGTGACCCCAACAGGGGCAACTAGGAGCCTAGGGAGAGAAGAGGGGCAGAAGATTGTTTAGTTAGGGGACAGAAGAAGGAGGTGGGGACAGACAGACTAAGCAATTAACTGGGAGGGATGGACAGAAGAGATTAGCTTAGCAGGGAGGGGTACTACTGAAAGTAGGGGGGAAGGGCAAGAATCAGCAGTACAGATGAGAAAGGAAATCCCACACCAAGAGTAGAAAGCCAGTAGACTTTAAAAAATAAAAATCCTACCTTAAATTATTCCTTAAACAGTTAATTGGTGAGCAGGTTATTTGTGGATAAATATTTATTTTAACTTAGAACACCATTTATTTCACTTATAAAACAATTTATTTAACTTAGAGCATATTATTTCCCCTTAGAATCTGGAACTAGAATGCAGAGAACAATGGGCCAGCTAGAGAACGTACAAGGAAAAGCAAGGCAGTCTTGAGCTAAAACAAGGTAAAACAACAGTAAAAACATTACAAATGGTGTGGTATATATCAAATACATAATGGGTTGCAGTACAATAATACATTTATCTGCACACATGAGTGGTAAGACCCTTATAACTAACTTGTGGCTTAGCCTCTCATGACATATGGGTCTTACCACTCACTAGTGGAGATAAATATGTTATTCCACTGCAGTCCATTATGTATTCCCTATTTATACAACACCAGTAGTGGTAACATTTCCCCTATAAATCTGTTTATCTCACCGTCTTACCTCCTGATAAACATTTTTTCTGGAGGTTAGATATGTCCCAATGACCATCCTTATCCTAAGGACCAATGAGAGAGCAGCTTTCACAATGCTGATGACATCACAATAGTCTTGTCCTGCTCTGAAGCTAGCTGCTAAATTCAAAGAGCAATAGTTAGTTTAGTTTATTTGTTCAGTTGTTCAAACCATTACAAATTCAACATCAAAATACAAGGAGGGGATCTTTAGATTAAAGGAGGGGGTATCACCAGAGGGCATGGTTTGAAGCTTGAAGGAGGTAGGATGAGGGGGGAAAGAGGAGGAGGTATTTCACTGAGAGGGTGGTGGAACCTTGGAATGCGCTGCCTGGTGAGCTGGTTCTGGCTTCTACGGTGGAGGGGTTCAAGAAGGGTTGGGACAGGTACAGAATGGGGATGAAGCAGGGGTGGGCCTGGCCCAGGGGGGGCCAGGATGTATGACAGAAGAAACAGAAATGAGATGGGGGGGAGGCCTCGGTACCCAACTGGGGTCCTGAGGCATGAGCAGACACTTGACAGACCATAAGGCCTATTCTGCTGGCAAACAGTATGTTAGTATGTTAATATACACAATAAGAAATAGCCATCAGAAAAAAGCAATACTTGCGGTCAGACACATCATAGCTATCCATTAATATTGAACATTAAAATTACACCTAAGTATGAGCAATAATAATAATCATAAAATATCAATTGATTAATTGCCCATCCATTCCTAATATACACTTCTATTTGACTTGTTCATGAGTTATCAAACAGACATCTAGTTAAAGTTTCCCTTTACTGTGTAAATATATGTTGCATTTCTCTAAATTATCCTGCATCTATACATCATATAAGATCACATTTTATTATATCATTAGTAGCCTTATAATAAATCCTGATTTAAAGAAACATCTTGAGATCAGCTTTCCAATATCACAATTCAACCTACAGAGGGGTAAGGTCCTAATATGGTAATTCAACTGATACCACGTGGAACCACCTGGGCTCCCCCAGCTGCTTGAGCAGCACTAGCCACCCTACACCAGTGCCACACACTAGTGTCAGGCTACCTCTCAGAGAACTGAGTAAGTACACATATGCCCAGCCTAATTAGGACCCCTGGCACTTTGTTAGATTACTTTGGCTCACAGAGTTAACCCTTCCCCAATGCACTAGGTCCACCCCATGCCACCTACAGCTGGCTCTGACATGTTGATTCCTGGAGGACCAGTCAAGCACCAAACAGCGCATGCTGCCCCATGCTCATTGGTTAACCCTTGGTTCAACCACTCTCACTGGTTACACTCAGGACACATAGGGTAGGACTCCATGCTTTGGACTAGTTTCCTCAGTATGGGTAATTTCATTCCTCCATATAGTGCCCAGTAGCCCATGTCACAGGCAGGTCCACAGTTTCAAACTCTGCACTCCAATGTGGCCCACACAGAGTTGTCACCACTGCCAAGTAGCCGCACCACTCAACACACCTGTGGATCATCCCCAGGTCCACACCATAGTTACCATCTGCATCACACACATATGACCCTGTGCAGAAATATACCCTAAACATCCTCAATGTCCTACTCTCCTTAACAGTAAAATACCTCATATATTTAATGTTAGATACTTAAAGCTTATAGAGATATTTTTACTGTTTGACTATTAAAAATCTGGCTGGCTACTAATTTTACATGTAATACATTAAGGCAACTATAATGACAAATCCTTAACCAGGCAACTTAGTATGCAAAATACATAAAACATAAAAAGCAATACACAAAACTGAAAAAGAAAAGAAATAAAATAACACGATCATTACTTCTAACAACTCTTCTTATATGAGTTGCATGACCCTTTTTAAATCCATTTAGATACTTTTTCTAAGAACTCGAACAGATACAGGCTGCTTAGATTTCTAAAGTTTTCAACTTCAGCTGTCTTTGGTTTAGAATTTGTCAGCATGGGTACCTAGTATATTATTCCATGGAACCTATTTCCAAGGCCACACACTATCATATCTTACTGCACTGTTGTTCATTTACCATAGTCAGAAAGAATGGTTACTTATCCATTTACAGTAGTAAAAATCCAGCAAAGCACTGTTCGCCACTTAACATGGTCCAGCAGAATTATTTTAGTTAAAAAGTTTAAAGTATAGCTTTGTGGAGTGAGTTCATGTTTTCCTTGGCAAGTTTCACAAACCGCGTAGCAGTACATCAGCACCCATGAAATGGAATGTGCAAGCACTATGCAGTCTCTCACTGTTAACATGAGGCCATAATATCTTGAAAGGCATTCTCCCCAAATCCTTTTTTAAACAAAGGTCCATCTTGGGGTTCCAATCCTCCACTGCAACTGGCCACCAGGATCTGGGGGTACATTCCTGTCAACCTGCTCCATCACTCAAGTATTACTTCACTGAAAAAGGAAAAAAGAATGCTTCTCTCAGCATAGCATTTAAACAAGAATACAACAGGCCCACCATCCCCATAGGCAACTATGGCATACCTGTTTTAAGCAGAGTTTGAGCGTGTATAATCATAACCATTTCTTGTCGATTTTCTCCAGTAACTCATCTGGTGATACACGCTCCAGCTCCAACTCCTGCTCATGGCACCACATCTTCCAGGCTCCAAACCTCAGCAGACCGCATCACTTTGAATGCCTCTTTCGGCTTGATTCAATAACCACCCTTCATTTCTCCACTTTTTCTCTGATCTGACCGCAGGGCCGAGCATATGCCTTAAGGCCCAGTCTTCTGGTGCTTTCTTCTTTCCAAAAGCCGGCCTCACCACTACACCCTCAGTCAACCTTATGCGAGGAAAACTGCAGTCTATAGTTGCTCGCTATCGTTTTGTGCTATCAGGAAGCATTAATAATTGTGCAGCATGCTGCAACAACAGAATTCAGTATGTGGCGGCCAGCGGTTTGCCTCCCACAAAGGTGGCAAACTCCCATGGACAAACTTTTCAGACGTTAGAGTACTGCTAGCCAAAAGTCAGGATAAATAAATATAACCTATATTTGATTCTGCAGGTATTCAGTCGTGGGCCCAGGTCGAGCCTCATAGCACAACGCTCATGGCACACCGCTCCAAATGTAAGTCCTAGGCAAGGCTAGGAGCATGTCCGTCACAATACTTCCCTCTGAACAAGAGCAACAGTTAACTTTGCACAGACAGCTGATTTAAATGGTATAACTTATAAACTGATGTTGTATAAATTGAATACACAATGGCCTTACTCAAAATATACAATTTATCTCCATTTGTGAGGGAGCAGAACTGTCATAACTCACTTGTGGCTCTGACACTCGTGAGTTATGGTCCTGCCCCCTCACTCATGAAGATATATTGCATATTTTGAATAAGGCCATTGTGTATCCCCTATTTATGCATACCCTGCTGGTACACTGCCACCTGCAGCTCTTGGTGGCAGCTCCATCTGAAATGTTGTTGGCCTGCATTCACATACTGATGGTGTGCACTGTTGCAGGAAGACTTCCTGCATTATTAATGCATTTCTGCCAGGGCCAGGTTTGGGGTCACAGAGGGTGCTGCTGAGCTGCATGCTCCTGTATTATTACTGCATTTCTGCCAGGGCCAGGTTTGGGGTCACTGAGAGTGCTGCTGAGCTGCATGCTCCTGCTTTATTACTGCATTTCTGCCAGGGCCAGGTTTGGGGTCACAGAGGGTGCTGCTGAGCTGCATACTCCTGTATTATTACTGCATTTCTGCCAGGGCCAGATTTGGGGTCACAGAGGGTGCTGCTGAGCTGCATGCTCCTGCATTAGTACAGCATTTATGCCAGGGCCAGGTTTGGAGTCACAGAGGGTGCTGCTGAGTTGCATGCTCCTGCATTATTACTGCATTTCTGCCAGGGCCAGGTTTGGGGTCACAGAGGGTGCTGCTGAGCTGCATGCTCCTGCATTACTACTTCATTTCTGCCAAGGCCAGGTTTGGGGTCACAGAGGGTGCTGCTGAGCTGCATGCTCCTGCATTATTACTGCATTTCTGCCAGGGCCAGGTTTGGGGCCACAGAGGGTGCTGCTGAGCTGCATGCTCCTGCATTATTACCTCATTTCTGCCAAGGCCAGGTTGGGGGTCATAGAGGGTGCTGCTGAGCTGCATGCTCCTGCATTATTACTGCATTTCTGCCAGGGCCAGGTTTGGGGTCACAGAGGGTGCTGCTGAGTTGCATGCTTCTGCATTATTACTGCATTTCTGCCAGGGCCAGTTTGGGGGTCACAGAGGGTGCTGCTGAGCTGCATGTTCCTGCATTATTACTGCATTTCTGCCAGGGCCAGATTGGGGGTCACAGAGGGTGCTGCTGAGCTGCATGCTCCTGCATTATTACTGCATTTCTGCCAGGGCCAGGTTTGGGGCCACAGACGGTGCTGCTGAGCTGTGTGCTTTAGGAAAGTGCATCTGAACGGGCATTGTACGTGTATCTGTCAGTCAGCGGTGAAGTTAGACTGGTGATGAGGTTAAAATTTGCATGCAGAAGCTGGCCCACCAGTGCAGCAGTAGGGCTACCACTTGCAATGTAGATGACCCAGGTTTTGGAACGATCCTGGGCCATCAGAGGGCTGGCCGAGGGAGGATGGTAGATTGACCCAGAGGATGCTCTTCTCCTTTGAGGAGGAAGGGAGGGTGCCACATTCCGCTGCTTTACCACCATTTGGGTGACCACAGGTGGTGGTGCAGGGAATCTGCAGCTTATGGAAGGGGCTTGGGAGCATGGTCTTGGATTGGCTGTGTCGGAGCTTGCTGGCAGCCTATCCCATTGATGCTCCTGGCACAGGGTTGGGATATTAAGAACAGAGAAAATGGAGGAGCTGGTTCAAGTAGATGAAGCCTCTGCTGGCCCACCACATCAACCACCAGATCCATGCCACCATCCAGTGGAGATACCACCAGTCTTCACCTCTGCTGTGGGTGGCCAGATGTCTGTGTGGATAGATTTGCCAAAGAACTGAAGATGTACCCAGTCCTGGGGGGTAAGCCAGGGGGCAGCAGTGTGTCGTGGGTGGGCTGGTGATTCCATTGGGTGGCTGCCAGGATCTCGGCCGGATGGTATACAGGTGTTGGCAGCAGATGGAAGGAGGTCCCGACCTGGATCAAGCCAGAAGAATGGACAATGTTAAAAAAAATAATAATTTGCTTGTTAAAGGTCAAATACAAATATATTTCAAAATATTTTAATATTAACTCTTTTTCCTAATACAAGGACAATCAGACCTTATCTATTACAAATAAACTGCAGGAATTACATTTTCACTTGTAAAACTGTTATTTTATTGCCTGTCTTTTTTGATGGCTTCACAGAAAGGCCCTCAGACTTTTTCAGACCAGCTTTCAGAATCTTGAGTGGGTGGTGATGTAATTTAAGCAAGAATGACATAATTTTCCTACAGGTCCTGGAAGATTACGCAGTAGATCAGATTGTGAAATGGCACGATCTGCTGTCACTTCATATAGTATTAAACCATAAAATATAACATGTCTAGTAACTTGCAATATTAAACAGCAGAAGGCAAATGGTGCCCAAAGGTCATCAGGTCATGTGTTTTTATTTTTTCATTTTCCTGACTAACTAACCTAAATGCAGTTCTGTTTTGATTCACCCCATTTGCTGAGGTTGTGCCACACTCTCAAGGCAGTATTTATGCATTTTCTCTGTTACGGTTTCTTCTCCACCCAGAATTTGTACCACTGCCCTTGTAACCCTTCTACAATATTTACTTATGTTCGTGCAGAGGTGCACTCTTCCTATTTTGTAATGCTACCTTGTCCTCTGCTAATGTTAGACCTTTATTCCTCTCTCCCGAACTGTACACATCTTTTTCACTGCACCCTCATAATATTTTTACTTTTACCCCTCCTATCTCAAAATTTGCATGCTTACTCCTGCACCCATCCAGATATAAACCCCATCTTCTGCACTCCGCTCTCAGAATTAGTACTTTAGCCCCCACCACCATATTATTTATTTTTATTTATTTATTTAAACATTTGATAACCGGAAAAAGCACACTGAGCCAAGGCTCATTTCCAGGTGCGACTTGGGGGTAAGAGGGAGTGAGTGAGTTACAAACAGTATACATACATAGAATAGATACATGAGAATATTACATACAATCACATCATTGTGTACAAAGGAGCTATTTACATTCAGTTGCATATATTCGGTTATTTACAATCAGTTACATGAATTCAATAATATACAATACAGAGGTTTTGAAGTTTAAACCGTGTTCATTTGGCTAAAGGCAGACTAGCTGCAGTTACTGGTGGGGGAGAGGAGTTGATGAAGTTGAGATTTAATGGAGTTGTGCAAGGGTGAGTTTCAGAGGGGCTGGGGAAGCTGGTTCCATTAGTAGGGGAGACAGTAGGAGAAGGCAGATTTACCAGCTGATGGGGATGGTTTGGGGAGGGAGAAGGAGTGGGAGTCCCTAGAGTGCAGCAAGTAAGGAGAAAAGGCTGCAGGGGTTAGTTTCTCAGCCACGTAGGGGGGCAGTAGGTTGAACCAAAATTTGGAAATAAAAAAAAAATGGAGTGCCAAAAACAGCACTGGGAGAGGGGCGCTAACCCGAGGGAGGAAAGGAACATGCAGTGGTGTGTTCTGAAAGGGAAATTTGCTGCAAAATGGCAAAAAGTGTGGAATAAGGAGGCCAGCCTGGACAGAAAAGTGGAGGGGGTGGTGTTGTACACAATGTCCGTGTATTCAAAGATGGGAGTGATCATTTTTGTTTGCAGAGTGCATCTAACAGGTAGTGGGAGTGAGTCAGGGCTTCTGTAAAGAAGACCAAGCTTCGAGTGGAGCTTTGAAGTGATGGCATCTATGTGGGTTGAGTAGTTTAGCAGGGGGTCCAGCCATACTCCTAGGTATTTTTGGGAAGTGATGGTGTTTAGTTTGTTTACATCCAGGGTGGTGATTACAGGGGGGAACTGGGTGTTCTTGCCAATTTTTGTGCTGACCCAAAGATCGTGGAAACAGTTTTGGAGGTATTTATTTTGAGATTGCACGAAACCAAGACTACATGTTGTTGTAATAATGTTGTAGTAGAGAATGGACGTCACTTAGAACAGGGCCAGATGTGAACAGTATAGTGTTGTCTGCATACTTGTGTATATGGGACCTCGTGCAGACTGCAGGGAAATCGTTGATGAAAAGGGGGGAATAAAATTGGGCCTAGGATTGACCCTTGGGAAATACCAACATGAATGAGGGGTGGGATGTGGAGTTCAAAATTCTGACTGACTGTTGTCTATTTTTGGGAGCGCGACAATTCGCTCCCGACTACTCACTCCCATGCATACGCTCGTGCGTCAATTCGCTCCAGACCAATTTTCTCCCTAATGCTCCAGTACTGTAAACATGTAAATGCATGTAAAACTACATCAATATCCATGTTTGTCACTTACCAAATACTGTTATATCTATCTCCAGTACGCTTCAGTGAGAGAGTAAACATGTAAATGCATATACAGTATAGTATGGTAGTACTGTAAGCTCTTTAGAGACTGGCTGCCTGACTGCCCAACTGGTGCTCCATGGACTGGCCCCTGACTGCCCCACTAGCTCTCAATGGACTGGCCCCCTGGCTGCCCAACTAGCTCCCAATCACTGCTAACTACACAGCATATAGCCTTCATGTCATTGTGCATACCTCATTGTGTCAGTTGTTATACTTGAAAGTGCTGTCATAATAGAAATTGAAATGATTGGAAGATTCATATTGTCTGAAAGAAATCGACGCAAGCTTGAGGATGAAGATAATTTCATCTACACAATGCACAAGAGAAGCCACAAGGGAAAGGCAATTTGGCAATGCAAATGAGCAGTCAGGAAACCCAAAGACTGTAGTGCTCGAGTACATACAACAAGCGAAGAAGACCCAACTATCATCTTTAGGTTCTCACAGCACACCCATGCTCCTAGCGACAGCACTACAGCAGCTGAACCCTCTTTTTGCACTGCAAGTAATAATGATCGACTTTGAATTGGCAACTATAAATGCTTTTAAAACAGTATTCCCTCAAGCTCGACAAATGGGATGTTTTTTTCATTTTACACAGTGCGCGTATCACAAAATACAGACAGAGGGTTGTCTGTTCAGCACAGTCATGATGTTGAATTCGCTCTCAAGTGTAAATACTTGCCTGCCCTGGCTTTTTATCCACCAGGACAGGTAGTGGCACACTTTGAAGATGTAACTGATGAGTCACTACAAGTTCCTCCCCCCCGAACTTGAGCCAATTGTGGACTCTTTTGAAGACGTTTGGATTGGCAGGAGAAATAGGAGGGGGACTGGTTGCTGGCAGCCGCAGTGTCCTATTGCTCTGTGGAACCACTCAGACACTGTGCAAGAAAAGAGAGCAAAAACTAACAATGTAGTTGAGGTGTTCCACAGAGGTATGCCTTCCGGCTATCCCAATCAAATCACTCCTGCCTTCATTCCTGCTTTCCCAATCAAATAATCCCTGCTTTCATTACTTCCTGCTATCCCAATACAATCAACAACTAACTTCAAGAGCCGCAAATCAAATTAATAGAAGACAGAGCTAAACAAGTAGTAGCAGCTAGTTCAGGAGTGAGGAAATAGTAATTTACACTTGAAGGTAACTTTTGTTCAGGAGTGAGTAGTAGCAGCTAGTTCAGGAGCGAGTAGTTGCAGTTTGGGGAGCGAATTGATCAGGAGCGTGTTAGCGTGGGGACGAATTGTCTACAGAGCGTATCCGCAAGAGCAAGTTTGTAGGGAGTGAGTAGTCGGGAGCGAATTGTCATACACCTCCTATTTTTGAGGTAGGATTTGAACCACTTTACATATATGTGTGTGTATTCACCCCTGCACTTTTTCCAGATGTACTCCAATTACATCCCTCTCCAAATTTGTACTTAAGCCACTCCCAAAATTTTCACTTGCACCCCTGCAACCCTTATGAAATGTGAACTTCCACCCCACAAATTTACACTTGTACCCCTGAACTGATCCTGAAACTTGTACTTACACCACTGCATCCCTTCCCAAAATTGTACTTGCCCTTAGCATCCTTCCCAGAGTTTGTATTTGCACCTCTGAATCCCTCCCAAAATTTGTACCTGCACCCATGCAACCCTCCCAAAATTTTCACCTGTAGCCCCGCACATCTCCCAAAATTTGAACTTGTACCCCAGCAACTCTCTCAAAATTTGTACATCAACCCCTGCAGCCCTTCCAAAAATTTGTACTTGTACCCCTGCACCCCTTTCAAAATTTGTACTTATACCACTGCACCCCTCCCAAAATTTGTACTTGCAGCCCTGCAATCCTCCCAGAACTGGTACTTGTACCCCTGCACACCTCCCAAAATTTGCAATTTTAGCTGTACACTCCTCTCAAAATATATACTTACATCACCACACACCTCCCAAAATTTCTGCTTACACACCTACACCTCTTCCAAATTTGTACTTGCACCACTACACCCCTCCTGAAATCTGTACTTGTACCACTGCACCCCCTCCCAAAATGTGTACTTACACCACTGCACCCCTCCCAAAATTTCTACTTGCACCCTTACACTCCACCCAGAATTGGTACTTGTACTCCTGCACACCTCCTAAAATGTGCCCTTATACCCTGCACACCACCCAAAAATAGCATTTTTTTTAGACTTTGGTAACTGGGTAAGGCCCACTAGGCAAAAGTGCTTGTTTTCGGGGGCAACCTGGGAGCACTGGAGGGGTTAAGTGACTTACTCAGAGTCACACAATATGCAAGTGGAGGTTGTGGGAATCAAACCCAGGTCTGCTGGATGTACCAAGCTCACAGCTCGTTACTCTAACCTCTAGGCTATACTGCCAGTCCCACTTTTACCTGTACACTCCACCCAAAATATATACCTACACCACGAAACACCACCCAAAATGTCTACTTACACCCCTTCCAAATTTGTGCTTGCACTGCTACACCCCTCCTAAAATCTGTACTCGTACCACTGCACCCCTCCCAAAATGTCTACTTGCATACCTGCACCTCTCACAACATTTATACTTGTACCCCTGCACATCTCCCAACATTTGTAAGGTACTTGTACTCCTCACCTCTCCCAAAATCTGTACTTGTACACTGCACCCCTCCCAAAATTTTTACTTGAACACTGCACCCCTCCTAATATTTGTACATGCACCCCTCCCAAAATTTGTACTTGTACACTGCACCCCTCCCAATATCTGTACGTACACCTTGTCAACATTTGTACTTGCACACCTGCATGGCTGCACCCCTCCCAAAATGTGCAGCACACCTCCGGAAATTTGCACTTGCATCCCTGTATCCTTAAACAAAATTTGTACTTTCACCCCGCACCTCTCCCAAAATTTGTACTTGCACCCCACTTAAAATTTGTACTTGTACCCTGCTGAAATAGACACCCCCTCCCAAACTTTATTTCCCTACCATCTCATCTCTCAAACTGTACAAAGGGATTGTGTGCATTTGGCAATCTTGCAAATGTTTCTGTTTGTACAGGAAATGAGGTAAAACATTTGGGAAAGTGTGTGTATTGTGGAATTAATTTTGGGAGGGGTACAGGAGAAGGAGTAGATTGTGACAGGGCTGAATAGGACCCTGTCACAATTGTTATGCAGAAACAGATAAACAAAAGACAGAAAAGATCCTTGCTTTTAACACTCTTTCTGCAGAACCATTGTGACTGGGTTGAATTCAGCCATGTCACAGTTTTAAATAGAAATAGTAATTTGATTTGGCTGTACGTATTACTTCAGTGCATGACGAGTTCTTTTTTTTTTTTGCCTGAATACCATCCAATCACGGGTTGGTTTATTTTTTTCTGGCTGTGGTTCAGTGACCGTCCCTATCCCTCAAAACCTGTTCTATTTCTTTAGTAATACAAAAACAGTTTTTCCTCATAACTCACTGTTTTACTAAAGGCACATGTCGATTTATAATGGAGAACATTTGCTGATTAAGTACTTCTATAGCTGTGTGCACAGAAGGAGTTAAATAGAAATCCTGCAAATTAATTTTAACCAGATCATGGAGGTAGCTTGACTCACAGAAGTAGGAGAGTCTCCTTTCATAATGGAAGGTAGGTTCTATGAATGTTTTCCTTGAGCCTCTGATACAAGCCACAGCATTATGGTCACTACAGTCATTGTCAAATACGGTAGTAGTTATTATTTTTTGTAGCCTATCGGTAAGTACTACATCCAATGAGGAATGGTGTGGATGCCCTTCGGCATCCCACTAGCCTTTCCTAATGCCTTGTCATACTGCACTGCCACCTTGAGGTCCTTTGATGTAATAACCCCAAGGTCCCTTTCCTGTGTCAATACCACCCTTATCCTACACTCAGCACATGGGTTCCCATCCTCTGGATTCCCTAGCTACGTGATTTTGCACTTTCTGGCATTGAACTTCCAACTGCCATGTCTTAGATCACCCCTCCAGTTTCCCTAGATCCTTGTGCATTTTCTCCACCCCCTCCTGAGTGTCCACCCTATTGCAGATTTTGGTGTCATCTGCAAAATGCCATACCTTGCCCTCCTGTTCTTCTGCAATGTCCCCAGTGAAGATATTGAAGATGACTGGTCCCAGTACCAAACCCTGTGGTACCTCAGTGGTCACTCTCCCATCCTTACAGTGTGTGCCATTAACCACCAGCCTCTGTCTCCTCTCCATTAAGCAGTTTTGAAACCAGACTACCAATCTGGACTCACTACTAAACTTGTTAACTTCCCAATCAGCCTTCTGTGTGACATAGTGTTGAAGGCCTTGCTGAAGTCCAAATAGGCTATGTCCACTAACCTCTCTGGGTTTATTTCCTTGGTCACCCAGTCAAAGAAATCTCTCATATTCATTTGGCATTACACCCCCCCCCCCCCATGAATCTGTGCTGCCTGTGGTCCTGCAGCCCACTGGATTTTAGGTGCTCAACCAGCCTCTCTCAGTAAAGTTTACATAGAAACACAGAATCTGTCAGCAGATAAAGACAATACAGCCCACCTAGTCTGCCCATTTCCCTACTTGGTTTGGCAATCCCTATTCTTATCTGGACTGCCTTTCCCCTGTTGTGCTGTACATCAGGGTGCCTTTATGCTTATCCCATGCCCTTTTGAATCCCCATACTGTTTTCGCTTCCACCATCTCTGCTGGCAGGCTGTTCCATGGATCCACCACCCTCTCTGTGAAAAAATACTTCCTAGCATTCCCCCTAAGCCTCCCTCCCTCCCTCCAGCCTTATTTTATGTCCCCTTGTCCTTGTGCACTTTTGTCTCCGAAATATGCCCCCTTCCTGTACCCTGTTTATTCCTCTAAGTTATTTGAAAGTCTCTATCATATCCCCTCTCTCCCTTCTCTCTTCCAGTGAATAGATGTTTAGTTCCTTGAGTCTTTGCTCATAAGGCTTGTGGTGCAGTCCATGTATCATTTTTGTTGCTCTTCTCTGGACTACTGTCATTCTGTCTATGTCCTTCCTGAGATGTGATCTCCAGAATTGGACACAGTATTCCAGATGAGGCCTCACCAGTGATCTATACAGTGGCATCACCACTTCACTCCTCCTACTGGTTATGCCCCTTCCTATGCACCCCGTCATTCTATTTGCCTTCCCCACTGCTTGTTTGCATTGTTTGGCTGACTTCAGATCCTCAAATATGATAACCCACTGGTCTCTGTCCTTACTTGTGGTGGCTAGAACCTGCCCCCCATCATGTATTCCTCTCTTGGGTTTCTGAGTCCCAGGTGCATTATCTTGCACTTCTTAGTGTTGAAACCCAACTGCCAAACCCTTGACTGTTCCTCAAGTAGTCCTCAAGTAGTCTTAGGTCATTTCTAATTTTATCTAGCCCCTCCTGTGTGTCAGCTCTGTTACAGATCATGGTGTCACCTCTGAACAGGCATACTTTCCCCTCCAGTCCCTCTACAATGTCATTTATGAAGATATTGAATAGAACTGGACCCAGCACCGATCCCTGTGGAATCCCACTGGTCACCTCCCCCTCTTCAGATTTTATGTCATTTAGTACCACCCTCTGGGTCTTGCCTTTTAGCCAGTTTCCAACCCATTTTACCACTTTATAGCCCACACCCAGATTCCCCAATTTGTTAAGCAACCTTCTATGAGGAACGGTGTTGAAGGCCTTACTGAAATCCAGGTTGGCCACATCCACCGACGCTCCCTGATCACCCAGTCAAAGAAATCGATAAGATTATTCTGACAGGACCTACCCTCAGTGAATCCATGCTGCTTTGGGTCTTTTGCCAGTTTCCATTAGTTTCTCCACCACTGAAGTTTTGCTGACTGGTCTGTAAGTGCTAGCTTCTTCCCTGCTGCCTCTCTTATGTAAAGGGACCATGTCAGCCCTTCTTCAGTCCTGCAGAACTATGCCTGTTTCCAGGGAGCTGCTGTACAAGGCTGTCAGCTGGGCAGCTAGCACGTCCCTGAGCTTTTTCAGTACATTATGGTGTATCCCATATTCATCTTCAGGGCTGTGAAGCTTTTCAGGAGTCTTTCCTCCAAAATTGGAGTTGTGTACACACACACACACATTCTTGCTTCTCCTTGCTGGCCTGCCCCCCCCCCCCACTATGAAGACTGAGAACACGTGCCTGTTTAAAAAGTCTGCTTTTTCTCTGTTCCTTTCTGCACAGTCTCCCCCTTCCTCCTTTTTAATCCTCACTATCCCTCCCCTTGCCTTTTTCTTCCTGCTTATGTGTCTGAATTATTCCCTTTAGACACCCATCTAGGAATCCTCTCCTCTGTCTGTTCCTTTGTTTCCCTAATTGCTTTACCCATTTCCTTCTGCCTGGCTTGGTACACCTCCCTGTCTTCCTCACTCTGCATTTCTTTGTACCTCTTGAATGTCACTCCTTTTTCTTTCACCAGTCACCTACCTGACCACTTCTTTTGCATACTCTCTTTTTATCCCCCTTTCAATCCAGCCACCCCACTCCTTCACGTTACCAAGTCTCACTCTCCACCGTTCCCCCATTCTGCCATCCGCTGCTCTGCCACCCAACTGTCCAAATGTATCCCTTCACCAGGGGGCCTCCCTGCCCATGGGAGGCACCCAGGAGAGGAGATCGAGGTAACCTTTGGTACCCCCTCGCATCTTGGTCAGGCAGCAATGGTGCAGCTCGGGGGCTTCCCGGCCTTACAGCCAGGGGAGGCGGGCTGCCATCATCCAGATAGCATAGGTGCCCCCCCCCCACTGAAGCATTTTCAGAGGCAGTCTCCCATTTCTTTAAAATCCACCCTTCTAACACCCAGGACAATTGTTCTCATGTGGCTCACCTCTGCTTCCTTCCTTATGTTGAACCACACCATACAGTAATCAGTGGTACTTGGGGACTCCCAGTTGCAACTTCTGCAACACTGTCCCTGTTTGTTACACTATGTACACCATAATACCTCCAGACCCTCTTCACCTTGGTACATCAGCACTTCAGTGGCCTTTATTCCCTGCCTCACATATAATGACACCCCTCCTCTTCTTCTTCTCACCATGACTCTCGGTGGCCCTACCTCAGGGGGCTCAGAGCTGGGGGGATAGGCTGGTTTGGGTTCGACGGAGGACAGTAATATCTTTGAGGAGCAGGACTACGGTGGGTAGTAGAGTGATCTGGGGAGTTGGGGTAGCCTGAGAGAGTTCAGGCTCAGAGGGTGAGAAACAGAGTTTGAAAAAAAAAAGTGCAGCTGGAAACAAGCTATCATAGCATAGTGTGCCTTTCCTGTTAAAAAATACAAATTAATAAGTAAATAAATAATCCACTTAGTACATGTTAATTCAGTCAGTGAGTGAGAAGGCAGGGCTGGAGCATGTATAGCAAAAACATAAAATAACTCTACTGGGTGTATTCTATAGGCTGTAGGATATAGACTTTCTTTTTTCAATATTATAGACCTTAGTAACTTCCCGGTGAACCCTTTCACCCACCAAATCCTAAAACCATTTCATTCTCAAGGGTTAGCCTTATGTTATCCCTGAGAGACTAGGTGATGTTGGCAAAATTATGTCTTTATCCCTACAATGAATTGCCAGACTACAGGGGAGTTAAACCTAATGACTACCACTGCCTCAGAAATGGTTCTCCATCCCACAAGGGTGACTCCCTAGTATGATATCATGTGGCTAGCTTCCAGCAATGTACCTGGCATATCCCAAAGGCACGTGAGATCTTCCAGAAAATATAAACAGAACTTGCTTTGTAAGATAACTGCATGGAAATTAGGCATTCATTATTTCAAACTGTTTGTTTATTGAAGCATTTCCAATCCTGGAGGGCTGTAGGTAGTAAACATAACCCTCTGACCTTTGGGAGATCTATATAACAAACATTGAAGGTTTCAGGATCTGATACTGACTGATTCTCCCCTCCTCCCACCCCCCAATTGAGTTCCACGGGGCCTTCCTGCTCCTTGCAGGCACTGATTGGGAAGATTTGGAGTCGAGGGTCTCCATTTTCTTAAGCATACCCTCAAGGTAACTGCCAGAGAAGAGTATTTATTTATTTATTTAAATTAATTTCAGCTGGTTAGGCAAACAGTGATAGCTACTCAGTTTTGTTTCTGTGACCTGAGGTAGGGGAAGTGATACAACAGTAATGGATGCTGAAAAGAGAAAATATAAAAAAATGCATAACTGCAAACAAAACATGTATATGAGGCAACAGTTCACACGGGACAGATGCGCATGTAGTGCATACAGTAATGAAACAGATCAACAGGTACTATTAACAGCTCTTATGGACCAGGTGAGTACAGTAGACAAAGTTGTGGCTATTTTCAGGCATGACTCAAGGGGTTACAAGACAGTCAATACAACAGTGACAAGTAGATGCAATACAATACATTTCAATACAGTCAGGACCATACATACAATAATTACAACACAGTAAGGAACACTGTTGTTTTAGAATTCTTTTTATTACTGCAAATAACAATAATTGGTGCAATTTTGCAGTGTTTCCCTTATACACATAGATTACATTTTAAATAAACTAAACATTATATATTAACAATTGTTCATAGGCTTAACTATCTCATTTCAAATGAAATGTTCGATCAAGAGACTCAATTTAGGTTCTCATTGATCTTGACACTTGTCAGAGGAATAACGTATTCAAGAATATACATATTGTACGTTTTATTTTATTTTTTATTTAGTTTTTGTTGACCTGGTAAGTGCACTAGACAAATCCTGCCTATTTTCAGGCACGACCCGGGGGAGGGGTATACAGATGAATGCCAACTGACCTTGAACCAGATTAAGCTGTTGGTGGTATTCTTAGTGAATGAGAGAAATTTGGTCAGGACACCAGGGAAATTCCCCTACTCTGCTGGCGCTGGGAGGCCAGTAGGGGTGTGCAAGGGTCAGTAATGGCCACTGCGGATCCAGAGGAGGAGGAGGAAGTGGCGTTGAATGCAGTCTCTGAGGAGAGACGTCTGCAAGTGGTAAACGCGCAGCCCGCGTTGAGTGTTATGTCGGAGACCCAGAAGGATTTGAATACAATTGCCCAGCAGGATTTAATCGTTTTTACTAAGGCACCGGAGTCGGGGAGTCTTACGATGGCTTTGATAGCAAAGAACCCTGGAGATTGTTTGAAAGTGGTTTCGACGCCTTTAATTTCTGCTGGTGAGCGTAACAGAGCGTCTAGCAAGACGGAAGAGCGTGACACCCGGAATCAAGTTCCACGACTATCGCAGTTAGCGTTGCAGGTTGTGGAAGCTGTAGGAAACCGGAGGCGAGACAAGCAGCTTTGGGACTGGGGGTTAAAATTGCAGGACCGATGCAGAGACAGTCGCCGTGATTCTACTCAGTGCACAGAAGAGGGATACAAGCGAGACAGCACCGTGGAAGGCTATAATTTACAAACTGTGCCTGTAAGTACTGTTCAAAATCTTTCTGACTTTACCACTGTTCACCTAAACAGAGAGTGGTTTCGTTTTAAGCCTCACACAAGTGAATCAGTGGGTGCAGATACCAAAGACTTAATTATATATCAAACAACTGAAGGATCCCAAGAAGGGTGACAGATTTTTCTTCAAGAACCTGGACATTAAAACCCATAAACTCTGTGGAGTCTGAACCCAATAAAGTATTAAAACACGCTTCAGTCCCTCCTTTAGTTCATGATGACAACTGGTCCCCTCAAACAGCCTTAGCAGCTGCAGGTGGAAATCTTTAGGAAAAGGAATTTGGACACAGATTCTGCTTGGGACAGTACTTTGGATTTAAACAAAATGGACCAGAATGGGGCAGAGGATAGTACAGGTTACTACTGATGAAATTGCTGGTTCCACGAGTTTAAAGGTGGTAATACTGATGTGAAAAATGTTTTGCAAAGGATAGCCTACTTCCACAGAATTCGAATAAGGCAGACATGATAGAAGAGTAGAGCCCAGAAACCCTTATGTCTAGCCTTTTTAATCAGTGTAAAAGAGAAGCAGCTCCTAGGAGGAATGCAGTTCATATAAGATACAAGGGAGGGTTACAGGAAAAGCCTAACAGATATTATGTGGGTAAATCATTGTTAAAGGAGTCATTAAAATTTTCACCTCGGGATGTCTTTGCTTTTATCAATATTTCAGGAGAGGATAACTTTGACATCAGTTTTCGTTCCCCTGCACTACTAGAACTTTTTTGGGATAGATATAATCAAGTAAAGTTCTCCCCCCTTTGGACACCCTTTTTAGTAATCCCTTTATCAAAACCTCTCATTAAATATGTCACAGTTATGTTCAGGAATGAAGGGGTTCATGTGGAGGACATTGTTTATTGGTTATCACAAAAGTGTGAGGTACAAAGTGATCCAGAACCCATATTAGATTCTGAACAGTTCTGGACAGGTGGGTGGAAATTTAAAGTTAAATTGCGTCAAACGACAGTCGGTATTGAACACATTCCTAACTCCTTTATGTTAGGTAGGGATAGGGGGGTGGTGTTCTATAGCGGTCAACCGAGAGCCTGTTACAGGTGTGGTGCGAAAACCCATTTATCAAGTACATGTGATCAGCCGAAATGTGATAATTGTGGAGATGTGGGGCATATAACTATGTTTTGTACTAACCCCATTAAGTGTGACCTCTGTGAGGAACATAATCATGCTTTTAAAGACTGCCCTTGGGCTGCACAAAATAAGGATACAAGTGAGAATTCAGAGTTATTAATCCAAAAGCACAGGATGCCAGAGTTAACCAGGGAATAAAGATATCCTTGCCAGACCCTATTCTAATTCCACAGAGTCCTACAGTCCCAGTAAAGGAAAAGGACACTAATATCAAAGAATCAGGCCTTGTAGATCTAAAGAGGAAGGAAATGGAAAATATTTGCTCAGAGTTGTTGCAGCCGTGTGCTATACAGAGTCAAAGGGTATATTCATAGAAAATTCAACTGTTCCTTTAAAACCCCACCGTCCTTAGAAGATCAAACAGGTCTATAAAACCATAAGGGCCTCCAGAACCAGAAAGTATAGAAACTAAAAATTCTTTTGAGGCCCTTAGTTGGGGAGACTCAGAAATTGAGATGGCAGACACAGATTCCCAGGTTTCAGTTCAAGAGGGTTTAGTGATTTCTAAAGAAGATTACAAGGAAAAAAAAGAAAAGAAGAAAAAAATAGTACAAGATTGTTTAGAGGTTTGACTACAGAAGTATGGATTTGAATTTTACGTGGGCCACCTTAAATGCTCATAGCCTTTTAAAGACTATGAAGAGCGAGCAGTTTTTCACCTGATTCATGATTTAAAACTTTCAATAATTTTGTACAAGAAACCTGGATGTTTACAAAGCATCAGGTCTCTGACTTGCTAAAGACTGGCATGGGGCCATCTTATTGGTCCTTTGGGTGGACAAGGCAGATGGGGTGGGTATCCTTTTAATTCATATAACTTTACTTTGCATAAATTAGTGGAATTATGTCCTGGTAGAGTATTAATAATTGAGGGTAAATGGTTTTCATTTACTCTCGCTTAATCAACATTTATAATCCTCAAACCAAGGCTGGGAGAGTGCTTAGCATGAGACAGATTCAACCTTTTAGTGACCACTATCCCTATTTTTGGGAGGTGATTTTAACTGTGGCACAGCAGCAAACAAAATGTACCAGACAAAAATAAAAATTTATTGTGACACTGCATGTTTAGCAGACATTATTAAAACTGCAGACTTAACATCATGTATAGATAAGAGGGCAACAGGATTTAAAGGTACATTTTTTAAAAAAGGGAAAGGATATACCATAGATTATCTTTTCGTTTAAAAAAAAATCCTATTTAATCAACTACAGATAATTCCGGTAGAATTCTCAGATCATGCTCTAGTAAGGGTCACAATAGGCCTTACGAAAGAGTGTGGGAGACAGCATTCTAGATGGAAACTTAATACTTCTATTCTACCAGATACCTTAGTTCAAAACTCCATAAAACTTATTTTACAAGCAAGATTATCAGTGAGATTTCTATATGAGGATGTGGGGGAATGGTGGCAGGAAACTAAAGATGATTGTATTAAATGGTTTAAAAAACATGGGAAAGTATGCCAACAGACTAAGTTTTTCCATTACCTTAACTTAAGGAACCAGTTGCAATTATTATTATCGAGATCTAACACTTCAAATGATGATTTTTCATCCCAAATAGATGAAATTAAAACAGAGATGAAAGCTTTTCAATATAATAGAGCCAAAACGTTACAAACTATTATGTCAAACCGTATGATGAAATCAGTCTATGGGGATCCGTTTGAATTATGTAAACAGGTTAAAGAGCAGGTGTCCTTGAATTCATTAAATCACGGTACTAAACAAGTTTTTTCAATCCAAGAAATAGGGGATATAATACATAAACATTTTAAGGAGTTAGAGCCTCAAATGATACCCTCTTTAACTCAAATTAATAATTTGTTGGGTCCTCCCATAGAATTGGACCCAGAGTCAGACTTAATTAAGTCGCTCCAACGACCTTTTTTCACAGGATGAGATAATTAAAGTGTTAACTTCACTTAAACCTAATGTAGCTCCAGGACCAGACGGCCTCTCCAATTTATTTTACAAAACCTTCCAAAGTGACCTTAGTCACTGTTTAAGAATATTGTTTAACCATTTTTTGGAGAAAGGAGTTAGTAATTCCTCCTTTTCCAACGGTTTACAAATTTATATTTTTAAATCGGGTGATAAGGGCAGTTTTCAAAATTGGAGGCCTATTACATTACTGAACTCGGATTACAAGATTTTGATGTCCTTAATCAATAATAGACTTAAAGAATTAGCAAAAAAATAGCTTTACTCCAATCCAGCATTGTGGCATTCCTGGCCGTAGCATTCAGTCAATCTTATGTTTAATTAGGGACTTGATTGAGAAGATTAATGAATTAGGAAGTAATGGTATTTTATTAACCTTGGATTTAGAAAAGGCCTTCGATAGGGTTAGCCACAACTTTCTGTTTTCGACTTTGGAATTCTTTAAAGTGCCACCGAATTTATTAAATTTAATTAAAAATCTGTATTGTTCAGGTAAGGTTTTCCCTATATTAAAGAAGAAATGGCAAGTGGCTTTCAAGTTCAGTGTGGGGTTAGACAGGGTTGTCCGTTAAGCCCTCTGTTGTATAATTTTTCATTAGAACCTCTTTTAAGAGCTGTTAGTTTGGCCCCCCTTTGGCAAGGAGTAAGTATTCCAGATTCTAATTCATCAATTACCATTCAAGCATATGCAGATGATGTATGCCTTTTTTTTACAGATATTACTCAACTCAAGGTATTTTTTACAAAATTTGAGGAATACGCTTTTGTTGCTAATGCTAAAATTAACTGGAATAAAACAAAGGTTTAATCTTAGGAGGAATTGCAAAACCAGTTAGTTTGGAACTCCATCCATATAACCACAGAACCTTTAACAATCTTAGGGGTTAAATTTAGCCCACAGAACTGCCCTGAGGATAACTGGATTTCTGTGTTAAACAAAATGGAGAGCAAGGTCAAAATATGGAAAAGATTTAGATTTACTAAATGAAAGAATTCAGGTTCTGAAACAATTCCTTCTGCCCTGTCTTCAATATATTACGGCAGTGTTTCCTTTACCAGTTCAATATGAGACTAGATTGTATAGTATTTGTTTTCAGTTACTTTGGGGAACAGACTAAACCCGGTTAAAAGATGCTTTACATACTTGGAGAAGAAAAAAGGGGGATTGGGTATGGTCGACCCAGTTTTCTTTTGCTTCTCTATCTTCTTTTCTAACTTATTGAAAGATATTTTGGGTGGTAAAATCAAACAGGAAGCTTCTTTTTTTGTAAACTTATTGAGTCGGTACCTTACCGCTTGGATAAAGTGTGCCCCAAAAATGTCTAGTCATTTATCTTTGCCAGATTATTTTAAACCGGCTGCAAAGAAATTATTTAAGTGGCAAGTAACAAAACACCAAATTTTAAGATGTTCTTCAAGGCACTATACAAAGAGTTAATGGCTGCAAATTATTCGAAGTCCCTTGTTTTAGGAACTGTCCTAGTAATCGGAGCGAGGACATTTTGAATCAACTTAATAACCCACGCTTACCAGATTATATGTGGGAAACACAATGGCTTATTTTATATGGTAAATTAAATATTAGAGGAACAGCAAAACATAAAGCCAGAGAAGAGAGAATTTTTCCTTACATGGAATGTACAAACAAAGAAGAAACAATGGAACACTTCTTTCTTCAGTGCTCTGTGGCAACTAAAATATGGGGTTATTTGGCAAGGGTGTGGAATTTTTCTTGGCTAGCAAGGCTTACTTATGATATTTTAGTAATTGGATCCTTTCCTTCAGATTTGCAGATATATGAGAAAGGGGACTTTACAGGTTTTCATTGCTAGTCTAAGATATTGTTTATGGGCAAACAAGGTGCCAATGGGTTTTACACCAAAAGAAGCCTTCAGTTCAGGGTTATAAAGAATATGTGACAAATGTATTAACTAAGATATTCCTTTCAGAGTCACAATTGTATAATGCAAAGAAAGTTAGAATGTGGTGGAAAGGCTTCTCACACATTATTAAATTCAAATAATGTTGTTTTCTTTTATCATTAATTGATTTAGTTTAGAAATTGATAGTTAACTATGAGTTTAAATTATGGGGTATTATTAATTTTGGGTAACAGTTGTAATCATGGGGTTAGGTAGGAGAATGTGTTTATTAGGATTCAGTGTTTAGGCTCCAGTTTTTTCCCTTAATTATATTTCACTTGCATTTTGAGTTCATTGTAACAGATGCCCTTTTTTTTTCTATGATTTCTTTTGTATGTTGTGTTTTACCTCGTTTCTCATGTGTATGATTTCATATGTGCTTATTTCAATAAAATTACCCCTACTCTTTTCGATAAGTGCCATGGAATCTTTAACATCCACCTGAACTACCACCAATCCAGACAGATGGGACCTCAGTTTAACGTCTCATCCAAAAGACAGCACCTCAGAAGTGCAGCACCCCTCTCATGCTGCACTACAGTGTCAGTACTGGGATAGTAACCCAAGTGCCAGATGTGGGAACTGAACCCACAGCCCTCTGATCTCCCGGCCTCAGAGGTGAGCGTGCTACCTACTGAACTACTGACACTGCAAGTAATTAAGCAATGGATCAATTTCAATGGTATTCCAGCATATCTGGAATAGTGGTTTTGCTACTGGAATACCGGTATTTACAAACATACAAATGTATGAAGAAACTAGCAGGAGAAGGCCATTTGGTCTATCTAGTCTACTCGTACTGCAGGGTCCACAGCTTGAGCTACTGACCCTGCCACCCCTACTCCTCCCATTCTTTCCATCCTCCTTTCCCATGATCCTTACCTTCCTCCTATACTTCTCCTAGCCTCTCTTGAAGCCGTCCACCATCTTCAACAAGACCACCTCTTCCGGCAGTGCATTCCAAGTGTCCACCACCCTCTCCATGAAGAAGTGCTTCATGATCTCCCTCCTAAACCTCCCCCCTCCACCTTAAGATAGTGTTCCCTCATGTTATGGTTGTCACTTAGCTTAAAGAGACCCTCCTTATCCACCTTATTTATCCCTTTCAAGTACTTGAAAGTCTCAATCATGTCCTCCCTTTCTTTCCTGTCCTCCAGAGAGTACATGTTCAGTGTCCTCAACCTCTCCTCATATGCCTTACCCTGCAGACCCACTTAAGTGCATGAGTCATTAGTGTTCTGCCAGAAATGCCTTTGTCAGGGTAATTAAGTTACATCACTTGCATACTGGGTGATACTGTTAAGATGTAGGAAGCTGACGACGGGAGTTCAGGAAGGCTCTGAAGATCTCTGAGGATAGTGCAAGGATCAAAATTGGTTATTTCCTCCACAGGGTGCCCAATTAACATATTATATTTTGGGCACCTCAGAAAGACCCACTGGTTGAAGCACAGGGGTTTCTGCTACAGAAACAGCAGTATCTGGCAATATTTTGGCACAATAAATCTTTGTTTTTTGCAACCTTCTGTGTGTGCCTCAATTCAGTATTTCATGTGCAACCTCTGTACTTTGCTTGTTATATTTTGGGCTCCCTACTGTGACTTTCAGTTTTCAGAACACATGTTGTGTCTACATGTTCATACTGAGAGCCTGCAAAATGTACAGCTGTGTTGCATCATTGCCTCTGGAACCAGTGGAGTCTTAAACCATGCCAGCATGCCAACAGCCTAGGTGCCTGGTGATAACATGAAGACCCTGCCTGTAAAATCATTGTTTGTGGTGGCTGCAGTGGTGGGGGGATACAGAGAGAGCAAAATCCAACTGAGCATCAAGGAAGCCAGCATTTAAGTGCCAGTGTTTCTTGTAGGATGTAATAAACATATGAATCATAGTCTGACTCAGTATTTCTGTCAATCAAGTCATAGAAACATAGATAATGATGGCAGAAAAAAACAACAACGGTCCATCCATTCTGCCTGAGTTGCCTGTCTAACCCCAGGACCTACCGTCCAAGCAGGGTCCAAGCCCCCCACTCCCATTTTCCTTCCTGATTCTGTCTCCCTGAGTGACCACAATATCCTTCAATCTGTCCCAACCATGTTTGCAACCAACAGCTGTTTTAGCGCACACCACCTCGGCTGGTAGACTGTTCCATGGCTTTGTCACCATTTCTGTAAAATAATACTTCCTCATGTTCCTCCTGAACCTCCCTCCTGTTAGTTTCTATTCATGGCCCAGTGACCTCAAACTAGCATTCAAGCTAAAAAGTTCCTCGTAGGTCACCTTGTTTATTCCTTTTAGGAATTTGAAGGTCTCTATCATATCCCCCTGTCCGTTCTGGCCTCCAGCGATTACACGTTCAGGGCCTTGAGGAACTCCTTGTAAGACCTGCCCTGCTGGCCCTGAATCATTTTTTCACCTTGTGCTGCACTCTTTCCAGCACGCCCATATCCTTCCTGAGGTGAGGGCTCCCGAACTGGGTGCAGTACTTCAGGTGCAACCTCGCTAAAGATCTATAAAGGGGTTGTCCATTCCCTTCCCCGACATGGGGGTCTGTATACAACCCCTGTGCGGATTGTGGTGCCATTTCCAGTCTCTAAGGTGACCCACAGTGCCTCCTCTCCTCCCTGTTTACTCTTTTGTTGCATTGCTTTTATCCCTTCCCTTACATAGAGCTACTCCTCCACCTCTTCTCCCCTCCCAGTCTCTCCTGTAGGTTGTGTACCCTGGTATGTTAACATCCCAGTCATGGTTCTCTGTGTACCATGTTTCTGTGACTACTACGATATCCAGGCATCCCTCTTCCATCAAGGCCACCAGTTCAGGGAGCTTTTTGCCCAGACTACGGGCATTGGTACTCATTACCCTCCATTTCTTGATGGCCTTACTCCTTTTTGCCCCATCCCTGTCCTTATTGTCTTTGTCATTGTCTCCATTTACCCCTGCCTTTCTCCCTATCAACATCTCTAGCTTGGTGTTTACCTCACTTAATACCCTGATTTTTTTGTGGGGGAGGGCTAGTATTTCCCTGCTCCTTTCCAGTGTCTCCCCCCCTTGGCTAGTCTAAATGCTTGCCAATGAAGCATTTAAACCCATCACCTAGGATCCTGGTTCCTCTCCTGAACAGATGCAGACCATCATGCCAGTACAGGCCTGCATCACTCCAGGTGGACCCCCAGTCCCCAATGAAGCCAAATCCCTGAGTTCTGCACTAGTTTTTCAACCACTGATTGAATCCCATGGTGTGGAGCACCCTAGCCTCACCCATGCCATAGACAGGCAGCACCTCTGAGAAGGTTACCCTGCATGCTACTTGTCTAAGGCCCCCCCCCTCAACTCCACAAACTCTTCCTGCACTGCTCTGATCCCTTTCTCAGCCAGGTCATTTGTCCCTAGGTGGACAATGACATCCAGTTCCCTCCCCCATGCAGCTGTTCTGGCGATCCTGAGGATTTGTTTCCTGTCCCTCCAAGCCATGGTGCAAGGCAGGCACCTTACCTCCCTGTCCCCTTCCTCCCCCAGTTCTACCCCCTTAACAATGGAGTTCCCCACCAGGAGTTGTTTGCTTCCCCTGTGGGGGTCCCATGCCACACTCCTGTGGGTCTCCTTTATGGAGGTTCCCAGCATTCTCCTTGGTCTCTACTGCGGGTGTCTCCATAGAGGAACCACACTTTGCCAGAATGGCATATGAATTGTGGAGAGGTACAACTGGAGGGATGCACCTCTGTTCCACCACACTCATGCTCCCTGAGACCACTGTGATCCAACTGTGCCTCTTTCTTGGCAACCTCTGAGGTAACGGCAGTGGTCCTGGTGGTCCCTGGGTGGGAAAGGAGGTCCCCCAAATCCTGGCCAACTCAGCCTGGAGATGAGCAACCTCCTCCCTCAGTCCAGAGAGGTGCCTGCAGATGGGACAACACTGCATCCTCCAGAATGTCTTCCGGAAGACTGCTGTTCCACAGCCACTGCACTGCACCACTCCCATCATGTCTTATTTCTGGCCCCTCAACTGTTGTTTAGAATATTTATTCTTTCCTCTGTTTATTTTTTTCTCTCCCTACTAACTTACCGCCTCTGTGCCCTTTAAGCTCCTGTTCTTCCTGTTCTGAGACTAGAAGTTCCTATATTTCTCAGTAGTCTCCTTACTTGCTCAGAGTCAGACCTCCAGCAGCTGGGGGGGGGGGGCAGAGAGCTACTCTTTTCCTTCTTGGATGGTGAGCCTTTTGAGGCTCTGTGATCACTTACTTCCTGCTCCCAAACAGGAAGTTCCTGTTGTCAGTCAAATCCTGTGCCTATAAAAGTAGAATTGACTTGGGGTGGTGGAAGGGAGGGAAGGAGGGCAATATAGTCCCAGTAGAGAAGTGTAGTTATAACAGCAGCTCCTTCCTCTTGGTGTTCTCTGCCTGTTCTCTGGCAGAAGCATACCTCTCAACCTTTTGTCCCCCAAATGTGGAACATTGCCTCTCAAAATGTGGAACAAATGAGCAAAATGTGGAACACTTAATCAAATCTTTACCTAGGAGACTCAGAACACTGTTAAAAGGTTTGCATTGCTGTTCAGGAAGTCTGTTATTAATTGAATAATACATTGTTTGCATCATTTACTATAGATTATTGCTTTAAAATGTTAATACTGAATGTGGAACAAGTCCTCACAATGTGGAACAGGGAGCTTTTGTGAAACAAAATGAGGGACGTTCCTCGTAATGTGGTACAGTTGAGAGGTATGGGCAGAAGCTATCTAGGGCAGTTTTTAAATATGGCTTCAACCTGGCTTCCTTCTAGCTAAGCCACTTCCCCTACTTTTTGTTTTGTTTTTGACATAAATTGAAGGTTCCAGTAGTAGAGTTCTAGTTCTTTAGTCCCAGTAGAGAAGTATAGTTATAACAGCAGCTCCTTCCTCTTGGTGTTCTCTGCCTGTTCTCTGGCAGAAGCTATCTAGAGCAGTCTTTAAATCTGGCTTTAACCTGGCTTCCTTCTAGCTAAGCCACTCTGCCTACTTTACAGCTCTTTCTACACTTAGTTAATTGCACAGATGACAATTCCCTTCAGCCACCTGAGACAAACACCTAGATAACTGCACAGATAACAATTCACTTCAGCCAAACTCAAACACACTTTTTTTTTGTTTTGTTTTGTTTTTACCTTAAATTGAAGGTCCCAGTAGTAGAGTTCTAGTTCTTTAGTCCCAGTAGGGAAGTATAGTTATAATAGCAGCTCCTTCCTCTTGGTGTTCTCTGCCTGTTCTCTGGCAGAAGCTATCCCCATAATGCCATGAACCATAATGATCTCTTGAACTTATTCTTTTTGGTTACTGCTCTCATGCATAACTTAGATGTCATGACAATGGCCCCCTGTATTATCCCCCAACTATGTTCCAACCCATCCATATTGTCTACCCTGACTAACATTTCCTTGACCAGTCTGTGACCAGTTCCCTCAGCCTGCTGAGATCTGCCCTCCTAAAATCGAGGACCTCAGTTCTCAGTTGTGCCTTTCCAGTCCCTAGGGCCAATATGACATAAATGGAGTTATGATCACTGTTCCCTAGTGACTCTTCAACTCTCACTGCTCCTACCACCTCTGAGTTGGTAAGCACCACATTGAAATTGGCAATCTGCCTGGTGGGTTCCTTAATGAGCTATACCAGGAGACAGTCCTGAAGTGCATCTAGGAAGGCCTGACTTCTGGTGCTCCACAGCTGTGGAAATTTCTATGCATTCCACAGTTGTGGATATTGGTAGAATCAGAACCCTGCTGGAAATACAATGTTGCCTTTCAGCTCGGCTATCCAGGGGAAAGAACTGTAATAACAAAATGTAACTTAAAAAAAAAAACAAAAAAACTTCTATTTATTTATTTTATGATAGCTAGGATAACAAAAACATTTGAACCAGGGGTTCTTTTACAAAGGTTCCGCGTTGAACCAAGATAGGTACAATAATAAAACAGAGGTTACAAATCAAATAGGTTACATTACAATATGGATCCAATACAGACATGTTACAAATCGTGATAAAAGCAGGGCAGACGTGAAAGCACTGCTAATGCAGATTATATAGCAGTCAGAACATGACCTAGTCAAAATAAGTGCAAGTAGTGGAAAACTAGAGCTGGGATGTAGTAGGGTGGGAGAAGGGGGAAAATGAGGGGGGAAGAGGAGAAGGAAGGGGAAAAAAGGAAATGAAAACTTTGACAGCCTCAGGAAATATAAGGTGAGGGGAGGGAAGAGGGAGAGGGGGGTAAAGAAAAAGAAAAGAGGAGAGGGGAAGGGTGAAGAGGTTGGAAGGAGAAGGGACAGGGAGGTGGCGAGGAGGAAGGGAGAAATGGAGAGGACAGGGATGTGGGAAAAGGCAGGGAGGTGTTGAGAAAAAGGAGGAAAGGGGGAAGGGAAATGGAGAGAACAGGGACGTGGGGAAGGAATGGAGGTGCAGTGAAGGAGGAGGGGCAAGGCTGTGAGGATAGAGGGGAAAAAATAGAAGGTAGGGAAGGAGGGGTGCATGGGAGGGCAGAAGGCAAGTAGTAAGCTAGGTGGTACAATCACAGTTGCTTAGCACAAGGAGGTGTTGATGCAGTTTGAGGTTTGAAAGAACCAAGATTTGATTCAGCAGTGACATCCGGTGGGAGGCTATTGAGCCATGTGGGTGCTCTGTAACTGAAAGTCCGCTGTGCCTGTGAAGTCCTGCAGAAGGGGACAAGGTATGTTTGTCTGGAGGTACTATGCATACAGCGGGGCTTAGGCATCAGAATTATAAGGGTTTCAGTGGCAGGAGGAGTGAGGTCTAGGCTGATCTTTTTGGTGAGTAAGCAAGTCTGGGAGGAGACCCTCCCCTCGAGGTAAAGCCAGTTGGTCTGTTTGTAAAGTTCACAAGTGTGGGTGTGCTTGTCTGTGCCAGACACCAGTCTGAAGATGTATTCAGCACTAAAGTTATTCTCTTGAGGGTGGTGTCGGAGGCTGCACCATAAATAACTAGCCCATAGTCTATTACTGATACGATTGAGCTGATTACAGTCAATCTCAAAGCCTCACTAGTCATATAGTGGCAATATCAATACAGGATTCTGATCCTGGAGTTAATGACCCTGGCAATTTGGTTTACATATGTAGTGCCCCAGGGAAATTGGGAGCACCACAGAAAATAGGGGATCCTCAGAGATATGAGGGGTCAGACAGTTATGGGGACCCTGGCAGCTTAATGGGGAACCCTTAAAAAGCTTTGGTGACCCTCTGAAATACAGAACAGTCCCAACTCCAGTAGACAGTCCTAGTAGTCTAAATTCAGGGTTTTAAAAGAAAACCATTTTTTTTTCTTTTCTTCCCCTTCCCCCTGCTCAAGACCGACACCCAGCCAGTCAAACCAGTTGGGCAACATTCCTGTCCCCAGTGGAGAAGGAAGCCAGGCTGAGCCCTCTCAGCCAATCCCTGTGGCTAGGGTAGATTCAAATCTGGAGATTTTTTTTTTAAGCCACTGACCCAGCTTCAGGAGGCTGACCTCTGGATGGAGGAGCCAATCCCCTGGCAGGTAGCCAGGACTGCCCCAGCCTAGAGTAGACTCTGCCAGGCTGAAAGGAGGGGAGAAAGAGTTTGACCAGGGAGGGTGAAGGACAGCAAGGCAATGGATGTCAGCTTCCCTGGTAGGAGGTTGAAGTGAATCCCCTGGGTCCCTTTGGTGTAACTCCCTCCAGAAGATCCCTGGTAGCAGCCTCGGACAGTGAATGCAGAAATCTGCCATCTAGTTGAGTCCCCCAGTGTGTCAAGTCAGTTCATTTGGCCGGGAAACAGCCCCAGTGCACCTTTCATGCAGCAGTCTCCAGGAGAAGATGCCTTATCACTCCTTTCTGGTTGTACACTCCCCAGAGTACAGAAGTCTTGGTTGAACTCCAGGGGCTCCAGCACACACCTCACACCTCATCCAGAAGTCCTCCTGTATCTCTTCTTCAACCCAGGGACGGTCCCTGGGAAGACCAGTATCACCTGCACCCACTTCAAATGACCTCCAACAACTCCAAGTGTTCGCCACAATGCCCCAGGTTCGAGTTGCGGGTCGTAAGTGGTAGCCAGCTGGTAGCTAGGGCCCACCAAAGTGAGTCAGATTAGAGGCCACCCCGGCTCTAGCTTGAGGGACTTAAGTCGTCCGCCGAACTCGGAGTCACGTTGCCCATTCTCCCGAATAGACATTGTCCTATGGTGGCAACAGTACTGGTGGCCTATACCAAGGCCTTGCCGAGGATTGCCAGGCTCTGTGCCCCATTCCCTGAGGTGGCATAAGTACCAGTGGCCCACGCAAGAGGCAAAACCAAGGGTCACCACGCTCTTGATTGTACTGCCCATAGGTGGCTCGTGTTCCAGTGGTGCATCAAGAGGTCACACTGAAGATTGTCGGATTCTGAAGCTGCAGGGGTGAGGTGGTAAGGGTTCCAGGAACCTGCCCAGAGGTCATCCAGTGGATCATCACACCCAGCATCCTTTTCTCAATTGGAGATCACCTGCCCGAGGTCACTGCAGTCAACATCCCCAGAGGAGGTTCTCTTCCCCTACAACCTGGCATCAACACCCATCCTCGACCAGGCGCTGCCCTGTCGATGTTGCCTCAGTGATGCTAGGAGTCACCTTCTTCCCAGGTCCAGGAGGCCTACAGTGTTTTACTTTGTTTTTGTTTCACTGGGGGATGCCCCATTTTATGGCCTGTGTAGAAAGCGCTTCCTTAGGTTCACCCTCAGCAGTTGGCAGACCAAAATACTAGAAACCCAACCTTGGTGCATCAGATCGCTACACCTTTAAGACTTGAATAACCTGGACTTTTGTAGGACATTAGTGGAGCCAGTTTGTGATCCTGGTAACCTTATTGACTCTTTCTCATGTGTATAGTGTTAGTGAATGCTAAGTCTTTTTTGTGTGCTCCAACTGTGGCTAATAAACCTTGCATCTTGGCTCTTAAGTACATCTCCAGCCTCGCCTTCCAGATTTATCTGGCATCACCCTAAACTATAGGGATACAAGCCACCACAGCTCGTCCACCACACATACAGATTGTAGGAGAGAGTGGTATAGAGTGTTATGCCGAGGTATTTAAATTCCTGTACTTGTTCAAGTGGTTGGTTATGGTTATTGCAAATATCTAAGCTTGTAGCTTTGTGTTTATTGCGAGGATTGGAGAAGAGCATGACCTTTGTTTTTTCGTACTCAATGAGTAGTTTGTAATTCATGAGTAGGTTGTGTTCTACCTGAGATTAAACTATTGCTGGGGAGGAAGGGAGGACAGGAGCCTTCAATGACATCTAGTCCTCCTGGCACTACAGCAGCTGATGCTCTGTCCTATGTGTTTCAGGGGGAGGTGGGGACTCCACAAAGCACAGACCTGGGAAGTAAAAAATGTGTGCAGAGGCATGAGCAGAAGTAAAATACTGAGCCTAGCTGCTGTGGCATGTTTTCCAAGACTATCATAATTTATCAAAATGTTGCAGCTGCACTATAAATTAAATTTTTCTATGCCCTGGGCCTAAGACATAGTCAGAGTCTACAATATTCCTGATTTGCTAGAAATAAGCTATTCTCAGCTTAATGTGCCTTTCCTGGCCAAATATGGTGAAATAAACAAGTAAATGCACTGCTTGCATAAAATAAGCTATTCCAACATAGCACCTAGGGGTTTCCATCAAACTAAACCTATAAAAAGGCACTGGAGGCTTTACTTCCATTTTTATGTTGGCTTGCGCATGTGCGCCAGCCAACATTTTGCATTAGTAGCAGATCTGGAGGTGCTGTCACTGTGGGCAAATGCAGGGCATGCATCAGGAGGGGCATCCCTCATTCCCCAATAAGGCAGCTGCAGGCGCTGACACCAGGCATACATCAGGTGGTCACCAGATCTAACAAAAGGTCTGCTGCAATCATGCAGCAGAACAATAACATGCCCTCCTGACATGCCTGGTGACAGTGCCTGCAGAGTGCCCCAACGCACTTCTTTTGCTGAAGGGGAGCCCACTCCCCATCGGCATAATGACCCCCCTCCCATTTACAGTGTATGCCGAGGGGGTGCCCAATCACTCTCAGCATCATGCACCCCCTCCAACAGTCTTTCTTTTCCAGTGGGGGCCCAATCCCCATTGGCTCCAGCCCCCTTCCCCATTTATTTTGCCAACAGAGACCCTCCCCATTGGCATAATGTCCCCACTTTTGTTTTGTGCCCAAAGTGGGTGCCCAGTCCTCGGCTCTTGTCCCAACTTTGGTAAGTGCTGAAGGGTGCCCAATCCCATTGGCTACAGTATCCCCCTAAAAACTTAGGTGGCATGCTGAGAGCTCCACCCTGAAAAGAAAAACTGTCCCACAATGTTTTTTTTTCTTTTTAAACCTGTGAAAGAAGAAAACGGTCCCTCGCGGTCTCCCTGCCCCTCCCCCAACCTGCACCAACCCTCTGCGTGCCCTGCCTCCCCGCACACCCACTCACTACATACTTAACTCCGGAGCCTGGCATGATGATCTTCTGTGGACCAGGGACATGACTGCACTCTTCAAAGCCGACCGCAAACTGTAGAAATGCCAGTAAGCTGTATAATGACATAAATAGGTTTTTTTTTCAACTTTGGCGAATATCTCAAGCATTTTGGGGAATTTTGGCACCAAATTTTCAACATTGGGTTATTGGGACCCCTCCTCATGAATTCAGTCACTGTCATGGAGTAATTCAGTCCCAAAAGGTGATTTCATGGTCACTGGGCGGAATCACCTTTCGGGACTGATTAATGAAATGATAGTGCCACTGTTCAATGGGGGTGAAGCGGCTCTCAAAAAGCCTATGTTGCAAATTTGGTGGAAAAATCCAAAACAAGCATTTGTCAATGCCGAATGTTGCTTGCTTCTATGTGCTGTTTAGGTATTTGAAGTCATTGGAGTGCAAATATTGAAATTATATCCTAATAGGCATGAGGAACTGCGAATTCATCAGAAACAGACATGTTTAGAATTTTTTCACCAAATTTCCAACATAGCCATTTTAAGACCTCTGCTCATGAACAGTGTCACTGTGATTTTGTTAATGTGTCCCATACATTGAGGTTGCACACCGACTGCGCCATTGTACTACATGTGGGAAACACGTTTTGGGCAGGATGTGAAAAATGACAGCTGTGCTGCTCATAAGGAGGTGTGGTAAAATGGCAATGTTGAAAATCTGGAGTGAAAATATTGACCTATGAACTCATTTAGCTCAAGAGGAACCGTACGTTTGACGTCAGAACTCGTGAAACAGTCATTTTTAGGAATTTTTTCACCAAATTTTCAAAATAGCCATTTTAAGACCTCTGCTCATGAACAGTGTCACTGTGATTTTCTTAATTTGTCCAGTACATTGATTTCACACACCGACTGCGCCATTCTGCGCTACATGGGCGGAAACACATTTTGGGTGAGATGTGAAAAATGACAGCTGTACTACTCATAAGAAGGTCTGGTAAAATGGCAATGTTGAAAATCTGGAGTGAAAATGTTGAAATTTCGTGAACTTACGAGCCTGCGTAGGAACTGCGCAATGCACGCTCGTAAAACAGTCATTTTTTGGAATTTTGGCACCAAATTTTCAACATGTGGTTTTTGGGACCCCTTCTCATGAATGATGTCACTGTCATGGCAGTATTCGGGCCCGAAGGGTGATTTCGCAGTCACTGCACAGTCACTGCGCGAAATAACTCTTCGGGCCTGAATAACGCCATGACAGTGACACCATTCATGAGAAGGGGTCCCAAAAACCCCATGTTGAAAATTTGGTGCAAAAATTTCCAAAAATGCCTGAGATATGCAACAAAGTTGAAACCCCCCTATCTAGCCCATTATACAGCTTACCGGCATTTCCTCAGTCCGCGGTCGGCTTTGTAGAGTGCAGACGTGTTCCCGGTCCACCGAAGATCGTCGCGCCGGAGTCCGGAGGTAAGTATGGGGTGAGGGGGGTTTGGGGAGGCTGGATGCGCAGTGGGTGGGTGCGGGTTGTGGGAGGGCGTCGGGAGGCGCACAGCGAGACCCGTTTCGTTTTCAGGTAAAAAAAAAAAAAGACGTCGTGGGACCATTTGCCACACTGGGGTGGGCTCCCAGCATGGCACAAGGATGTTGGGGCGTTCAGCCGGCGGGATTGGGCACCCCGTCGCCAGGACTGATTGCCACGCTGGGGTGGGCTCCCAGCGTGGCACCTACAACTGGGGAGGGGAAGCGATGCAGCTCAGCCGCCGGGGATTGGCACCGTCAGCTACACAGTACATGCGGGGGCGCACACATCTGCGTGTTGGGTGGGGAGCTACGCTTCTTATCGCAGCTCACTGAAGCGTAGCTCCCCCTTTCAACTGTATGCCACTGCATTTTGGAGCGTGTTATAGACAGCTCCAAAATGCATTGGCTTACAGGGGCCGCACCTGCCAGCTCACTGACTGAATTGGAGGAGGAGGTGACACACCTCCGAAATCTCCAATGATGGCACTATGTTTCTTGCACATGCGTGCAAGCAACATAAAAATGGCTGTTTTACAAGAGTACATTGTGCAGTTTCCACGCACGCTTATAACTTTGCAAATTTGTAATATTTTCACTCCAGATTTTCAAAATTGCCATTTTCCCACGCCTCCTTATGAACAGTACAACTGTGAATTACATATCCTGGCCGAAATGTGTTTTCACAGCCCGGCACACAATAGCGTAGACGCTGTGCGAAATCAGTTTTTGGGACTGTTTAGTGTGCATTGCGCAGTTTCCATGCACCCTTGTAACTTCACAAATGTGCAGTATTTTCATGCCAGATTTTCTATGCTGGCATTTTTTCACACCTCGTTATGAACAGTACAGCTGTCATTTTCCACACCCTGCACAAAATGTGTTTTCACACCTATGACACACAATGGCATGGTCGCTGTGGGAAATCAACTTTTGGGATAAATTAACAAAATCACAGTGCCACTGTTCATGAGGGGAGGTCCCAAAATGCCTATTTTGAAAATGTGGTTAAAAAACATCCAAAAATAACTGGGTTATGGACGTGTGTTGTGCTGTTTCTATGCATGCTCATGACTTCTCCAATGTTTCATATTTTCACTCCAGATTTTTAACGTTGCAATTTTTTTACACCTCCTCATGAACAATACAGTTGTAATTTTTCACATCCTGCCCAAAATGTGTTTTCATCCCTGTGTCACCAAATGGCATAGCCGTTGTGCAAAACTACCTTTCAGCTAACAAACTGATAGTGCCGCTCTTTATGAGGTGGCATCACAAAAAGCCTATGTTGAAAATTTGGAGTGAAAATACCAACAAACGCCTACAACGTTAGGGTTTTCAACTGTAACTCCCCACCCTGTAGAGACTGACAGATGTCAGGGGTGTGACTTGGGATCATTGGCTGTAATGCTCACACCATTCCACCCATTCCAATTTCCCACCCCCACCCCTGCAGCCAGTGACAGGCATTGAGGTCTGCCTTGGAGTATTCGGCCCTGAAGTTCATCCCATTCTCCTATACTGTGCCCACCTCAGCGTATTTCCTTATGGAATGGTGTAAGTATAAGGCCCAATGACCCCAGAGCACACCACAACACTTGTCAGTGTCTGCAGGGTAAGGTGAGGTAGAATGGCATAAGCATTATAGCTGATGACCCAAAGGCATACCCCAATGCCTGTCAGTCTCTGCAGGGTGAGGGTGGCATTAGCTTCAGTTCAATACTTCACTGCCATTCCTATTATGCATCCCTAACTCCTGCACTACCAATGTCAATGTCAGTGAGACAACATTCGGCATTGACACATGCTTGTTTGAAACTGAATCAATAGTTATGCTCAGCACCAGATCATGGGTACTCCAGTACCCGAGTCCCTAAATTATCCCAATGATCTTGGTTCAAACAAAAAAGGACCATAAAAAATGAAATCAATGGAAACTGAACAGAATACCACATTTCTGGGTGGAGTGCCACAAAAATAGTATCTTGGTTATCCACCAAAAATAACACTTGCTTTTATTTATTTATTTATTTATTATTTGTTGAAAAAGAGGAGGATGGACGGGAAAAGAGGAGCAGGGGGGAAGGGAACACAGATGTATTAATGGAGAAGGACAGAGTGAGGGAGGGGCTGCTGGCATTCAAGGTGGACAAATCACCAGGCTCGGACTGAGTACATCTAAGTGGTCTAAAGGAACTGGCTGAGGAGCTGGCAGGGCCACTAGCAGACCTATGTAATAGTTCACTAGGGTCAGGAGTGGTACTTCAGGACTGGAGAACAGCACATGTAGTGCCCCTCCACAAAAGTGGTCCCAAGCATGACCCAGAGAATTACAGACCAGTCAGTCTGACTTCAATTGTGGGCAAGCTCATGGAGACCATACTAAAGGAAAGGTTAGTGGAATATCTAGAGGAGCATGGTCTTCAGGATGCGAGGCAGCATGGGTTCATGGGGGGAGACTGTGTCAAACAAATCTGATTGACTTCTTTGACTGTGTCACTAAGACAGTAGACAGGGGCCAAGCGGTAGACATCCTCTGTCTTGATTTCAGCAAGGCCTTTGACTCTGTGCCCCACAAAAGATTGATCAAGAAGTTGGTGGATCTTGAAATTGGGGAAAAGATGGCCAGATGAGTGGAAAACTGGCTGAGGGACAGAACCCAGAGGGTGGTTGTGGGGGGAAAGTTGTTTGGCACGAGAGAGGTAACTACTGGGGTCCTGCAGAGCTCTGTGCTGGGGCTGGTGTTCAATGTCTTCATCAATAACATTGGAGATGGCATTAAGAGCAAAATGTGCCTATTCACAGATGACACCAAGCTCTGTGGGAGAATGGACACAGCTGAAGGGATAAAGGACCTACATAAAGATCTGAAAAAGCTGGAGAAGTGGTTCCAGATCTGGCAGCTTGGCTTCAATGCCAAGAAATGCAAAGTTATGCATATTGGAGCCAAGAATCTCAGGACAGAGTACTACCTGGGTAGAGTCCAAGTATCTGCATCAGAGGAGGAAAAGAGTGATGCTCTCTAGTGACCTGTAGCACACCACGCAGTGCAAGGAAGCAGCAGCAAAGGCAAACAAGATGCTGGGATGCATATCTAAGGGGATCAGTAGTAGGAGTGAGGAGGTTATACTACCCTTGTACAGGTCACTGGTAAGACTGCATCTAGAGTATGGAGTTCAGTACTGGTGCCCACACCTCAAAAAGGACATTAACATGCTGGAGAAGGTTCAGAGGAGGGCTACAAAGATGTTAGCAGGTCAGCAGAGTAAGGCATACTAGGAGAGATTGAGGGCTCTGAACATGTACTTCCTGGAAGACAGGAGCTAGAGATAGGACACATGATTGGGACCTTCAAGTACTTGAAAGGAATAAATAAGGTTCATAAGGAGAGTCTCTTTAAGCTGAGTGGCAACCATAACACGAGGGGGCACAGTCTTAAGCTGGAGGGTGGGAAGTTTAGGATGGAGGTCAGGAAGCACTTCTTCACAGAGAGGGTGGTAGACACTTGGAATACACTGCATGAAGAGATCATCTCGTTGAAGACAGTGGGCAACTTTAAGAGTCGCTGGGATAGGCATAGGGGCATGGTAAGGATCATAGGTAGAGAGGAGGGAAGGAGTTGGGAGGAGGGAGGGAGGGCAGGGACATTAGCTCAAACTGTGGACCCTGCAATACGAGCAGACTTGATAGACCAAATAGCCTTCTTCTGCTGGCTTCTTTTTATGTTCATATGTTAAAGTGAGTGTTCCATTTCTGAGAACATGTTGCAAAACATAATACTGTATTTAGAAACACTTCCACTCATATTTTAAATATTGTCTGCATTTGTCTTTCCTTTATTCTTTATTGTTGGTTAATTTACATGGGAACAGGACCTTGTCCCCTAGAGTGTATCTGTGTCTGCTGTGTAATCCTTTGCTGATGTCATAATCATTGGTTTGTGATACCACAGTTGTTAGCCATTTAAATTATTATTATGTCACAAACAGAGGAGTATGATGTCAGCAAAGGATTGAGCAGCAGAAGTAGATCAACTGAGGGGATATGGATCCTGTGTCCAAGAAAGTTAACCCAGTGATGAATAACAAAGGGAAGAAAAACACAGACAATGTTAAAAATATAAGCTGAAGGAGGAAGTAAGCTGTTGGTTAACTAGGATCTGCAGCTTATCCAATAGGTAGGTAAATTGGCAGACTGGGTGGGCTAAGCGGTCCTTATCTGCCATCAAAGTCTGTTTCTATGTTTCTATGAATTGTGTCAAAATGTTAGTTTTAATGTTTTCTCAGAAGTGGGAAATGCACTCCAAATTCTACCCCTGCAAATAAAATCAGATACTGTATTCTCATTTTTAGAGCTGTATATATTCCAAATTTAAGGGCATAGCCTTGGTTCATTTCTGTTTACTCATTAGTAAATGCAGCAGCAAAATATGCATTTAAAAATGTCTAATTCATGATTATTGGGGATGTTGGTCAAACTATTAAATTCTCTGCAGGTTATGTGTTTTTCATGCTTTTGATGGAGGTGAAAACTGAAGTAGTACTAGTGGCATCAACCTCAAATTCTCCATATCCTTCTGTCAGCTGATGTAATCAAATCAAGTCAGCAAATTGGTCACGGTCAAAGAACAGATAAGTGTTTCCTATGTACATTATCTTAGCCTCTGCTTGGTATGACACAGTATTTTCAGCCCCTATTACATGCACATCTGATCAAAAATTTAGAAGACACTTTCTACAGCTCTGAGTAATGAATAATAATAATAATAACATTTATTTATAAAGCACAATTCAACATGTATCAAAGCACTGTACAGAATTATAAAAGACAAAACATTAAAAACAATAATAAAACATTAGATACAATCTCCGAAAGCAAGGTTAAATAAATTAGTTTTTAATGCCTTATTCAAGCTTTCCAGGGTCAGGCACTCTCTAGTGAAGGAGAGATATTCAGAAAAAAAAAGAATATTTACCTTTGTAATATATAGCCCCCTTGTCCTGGCTGTTCTCTCCCAGTCAGATTGAAATACAAATTGTTATTATGGCAGTTTGAGGAAGCAGCTCATTGTGATCATTCTGTTCCATTTTTTGTCTCTCTGCATGTAGTCTGGGGCTACTGGGCCACCCACATTAAAAGTCAGCACTGACTCAGTGCAAAGAAAGGCAACCAGAATGTTCCAGGGACAGTAAGGGGAATTGTACTGGGAGTGGTTGGGGGACCTCAGTATGCACACATTGGAAGATGGGAGGTGGGGGGTATGATGGGAATGCTCAAGTACCTCCAAAAGATAACAAGCATTTGTCAATGCCGAATGTTCGTGGTGTGCATTGACGTCATGGGAGGGGGGAGGGGATGTTTGAAAATTGCTTCAGTGAACTTGTTCATGAGGTGGGATCCCAGAAAATGTATGCTGAAAAGTTTGGGCAAAAATATTTAAAAATGGCCACGTTATGCCAGTAAGTTGAAAACCCAACTGAAATGCATTGATGTCCGAAAACCCCATTGAACTATATTGAAGTGCTTACCTCAGTTTGTGGTTGGGCTTTGAAGAGTGAAGATGTGCCTGTAGTCCAAGGAAGATTATGGTGACTAACCTCCGGTGGTAAGTATGGGGTGGGGGTGGGTCCTGAGTTGGAGGTGGGAGATTTGGTAAAGGCACAATGGACAACGGTGGATAGTTTTCTGTTTTTACAGAGGGACAGTTTTCTTTTTTTTAGGTAGTTTGCTGAACAGATGAGGACACTGGGAGATTGGGCATCAGCAGTGTCTGTATACTGCTTGGGTGGGGGAGGTTACACAGTGGACAACAATGGACAGACAAATGAGGACACTGGGGGATTGGGCACCCCAGTATCTGTATACTGTTTGGGAGAGGGGGGGTTACACATCAGATAACTGGATGGACAGATGAGGACACTGGGGGATTGGGCACCCCCAGTGTCTGTATACTGTTTTGGGGAGGGGGGTTACACAGCAGGCAATGATGGACAGTTTTCTTTTTTTCAGGATAAAAAGCAAGCATTTGTCAATGGCGAACGTTTGATGCATTGGAAGATGTCTACCTCTGCACCTTGTTTATGCCCATGAGGTACTTGAATGTGTCTATCATGTTCCCCTACTCCCTCCTTTCCTCCAGTACATACATATTGAAGTCGTTTTAATCTCTCCTGATATGTTCTGTGTTGGAAGCCATGTACCATCTTGGTTGCTTGTCTGTGGACTGAATCCATCCTGTCAATGTCATTGCACATTTGCAGCCTCCGGAACTGCACATGGTACTATAGGGAGGCCTCACTAGTGCATTATATAATGGCATCACCACCTCATACTTTCTGCTAGTGATATGTCTCCCTATGCACCCCAGCATGCCACTGACCATCCTTGCAACATTTGTGCTCTACTTTGACACTTTTAGGTCATCAGAACAGGATTCAGGAGGTAGTATAGTGCAGTGGTTTAAGACTCTGAGCTGCAAACCTGGAGACCTAGGTTTGAATACCACAGCCCCCACATGCATACTGTGTGACCCTGAGCAATCACTTAACTGCCTTGTGCTCCCAGGTCGCACCTGTAAACAAGCTTTCAGTTAAAAAAAAAAAAAAAGAACTGATAACTCCTAGGTCCCTTTCTTCCTTGGTGATCGACAGCACCTCCCCCCATCCTGTAACTCTCCCCAGGTTTCCCTCTTCTCAGGTGCATTATTTGGGCTTCTTTGCATTGAACCTCAGTTGCTACTCCACAGACCATCTTTCAAGCCTCTCCATGTCCCTGCTCATTTTTTCTACCCATTCTGGAGTATTCACTTTGTTACAGATGTTGGTGTCATCTGCAAACAGGCAGACAGACCTTTCCTTTTAGCCCTTCCACAATGTCTGTAATGAAGACATTGAATAGGACTGGTCCCAGGACTGATCCCTGTGGTACTTCGCTGCTCAACCCCCTTTTCCCAGATTGGATCCCATTGCCACTACCATCTGCCTCCTGTTCATCAGCCAGTTTCTAACCCAGTTTATGTGCTTATGCCCCGTGGCCAGACTACCTATCTTGTTAATCAGCCTTCTGTGTTGGACATTGTTGAAGGCTTTGCTGAAATCAAGGTAGGTGACGTCAACCGTTCCTCCCTGATTTTCTTCCTTAATAAGGCATTAGGGTTTCCAACCCTAACGCCCCACCCCCACCCTGCAGAGACTGACAGGCATTGGGGGTGTCCCTTTAGGTCATTGGCCATAATGCTTTCGCCATTCCACCTCCACTCTGCAGATGCTGACAGGCGTCATGGTGTGCCTTGGCATCTTTGGCCCTAACGCTCATCCCATTCCATAATGAAATAAGCTGAGATGGGTGCAGCATGGGAGAATGGGGTGAACGTTAGGGCCAAAGACTCCAAGGCACACCCCGATGCCTGTCACTGGCTGCAGGTTGGAGTGGAACGGAATGGTGTGAGCAATACGGCCAATGACCCAAGGCACACCCCTGATGCCTGTGGGTCTCTACAGGGTGGTGGGTGAGTTATGGTTGGAAACCCTAATGCCCCAGGTGTTTGTTGGTATTTTCACTCAGAATTTTCAACATGGGTGTTTTGGGACCCCACCTCATGAACGGTGGCATTATCATTTTGTTACTCAATCCCAAATGATGATTTTGCACAGCAACTGTGCCATTCGGCACCACAGGTGCAAAAACACATTTTGGGCAGGATGTGACAAATGACAGCTGTACTGCTCATGAGGAGGTGTGAAAAAATGGTAATGCTGAAAATCTGGAGTGAAAATCTGAATAATTGGTGAAGTTATGAGTGTGCATAGAAACTGCACAACACACGCCTGTAACACGGTCATTTTTGGAATTTTTTCACGGGATTTTTCAACATGGGCTTTTTGGGACCTCCCCTCATGAACAGTGGCACTGTGATTTTGTTAATCCATCCCAAAAGTTGATTTCACACAGCGACCACACCATTCTGCGACACAGGTGCAAAAACATTTTGGGCAGCATGTGAAAAATGGCTGCTGTACTGGTCATAAGGAGGTGTGACAGAATGGCAATGTTGAAAATCTGGAGTGAAAATGTTAAAAACTGAGGAAGTTAGGAGCATGCATAGAAACTGCGCAACGCACTCACCTAGCAAGGTCATATTTTGTCATTGTTTCACCAGATTTGCAACATGGGCTTTTTGGGACCCCACCTCATGAACACTGGCACTGTTGTTTCGATAATCAGTCCCAAAAGATAATTCTGTGCAACGACCGCAAAATCACTTTTCAGGATTGAGAAATGAAATGACAGTGTCAGTGTTCATGAGGTGGGGTCCCAAGAACCCCATGTTGAAAATTTGGTGCCAAAATTCCTTAAACTGGTAGAGATATCAACCTGAGTTGAAAGCCCCCCATTGATTCCCATTATACGGCTTACCTTTGATTCTTTAGTTTCCAGGTTGGCTTTGAAGAGTGCAGACATGTGTCCCAGTCCGGAGAAGATGACAGCGCCGGCCTCTGGAGATAAGTATGGGGTAAGCTGGGGTATGAGGAAGTGGGTACGCAGAAGAAGGGTCAGGATGGGGGAAGGGGGACTGGGAGATGACGAATGACTGTTTTCTTATTTACAAGTCTGAAAAAAACCCGTCAGGGAATGGTTTTCTTTATTTTAGGGGGAAAAAATCTTTAAATTAATTTAGGCACACTGGAGTGGGACCCAGTGTGCCACAATAGTGGTGGAGGTGGGGGGGGAGACATGCCGACATGGGGATTGGGCCCCCGATGTCGGTAAAGGAAATAGACGGGTTTAGGGTGGGGGCATCTGACACTGGGAGTGAGTATCCCGGTGTTGGAAACATAAAAAAACAAAAACATTATTTTGGCACATTGTGGTGGGCTCCCAGTGTGCTACAATTGTGGGGTGGTGGGGGGGACATGCCAACATGGGGATTGTGCACCCCAACGTCGGGGCATGGGAATGGGTACTGGAGGGTGCGGGGTGGACAGCACACATTGAGGGGGTTTATTTGTTGCTGGGGGCTGGGATGGGAGCAGGGAGGACAGCACACAGTGGGTAGGAGTGGGAGGGTTGTCCATTTGCCTGACTGATCAGTTTGCCTGTACTTCAAAGGACAGAGCTGCGCTGCTACTTCATTGACTCTGTCCTTTGATAAACTTGCTGAGACCAGCCCCCTCTCAAAATCAGTGTCATCAGGACACTGCCTGCTAATTCGCCTGCCTTAGACCAGCCCCTACAGCACTGCTCTCCATTGGACTGGCACCCCTCACACCCCTCTGTAGCAACTCTCATATCAACATGTTCATCTGTGTTTGCATGCACAACCAACATAAAAAGGGTTGACGGCAAGGAGCTTTTTACACTGACTAAAAACATGGGCCCCACAGGAAACTCTATGAAGCTGGTAGTGGTGGAGATTCACAAAAGGATAGCAGGAAACACTTCTTGATGACAAGGGTAGTAGAAAAATGGAACAAGCTCCCTGAGGAGGCTATATGTGCTGATACAGTAGGGGGCTAAAAATGGGGTGGGACAGGCAGATTTAACAAGTAATAGTGAGGCAGCAGGGGGGGGGTGGAGGGATTGGATGGGAATGTCTGCTAGGGACACTTTTTCCTAATACTATTCAAGTTTGTGGGCAGACTAGATAAGCCGCAAGGCCTTTATCTGGGAGCAGTATCTATGTTTCTGTGACTGAGGTTAAGATTATAAAGGCCTATTTTCATTTTTCAGAGATATATGGTATTAGGAAGGAGGGTTGTCACTAGCTAGCTTCAGGACAGAAATAAAAATCTTTTTGACCATAGTTACATAGTAATTTAGGGTCTGAAAAAACCCTAGGTTCATAATGTCCTCCCCCCTTGATTCATAAGCAGGGATGAAATAAGGAAGTTGTGCAAAAATGTACTAATTCCTAACAATTCCATAGCCACTCTACTAAGCAGCGAACCCATCGATTCCCTTGTTAAGCAAAAGTAATGTAACCCCCTTACAGACGGGGGTTCTAGAAAAGACTCTATAGAGCCTGCCTAAGTGTTTCCCTGCCTGCTGGCGTTCGGTGTTTAAGCATTAAATGTGGTTCCAAGTCAGTGCTGTTTGAGCCTCCACGTACTGTCTCTTTAAGAGCTGTCTGCTTGCAGACTCAATTAGTTTGCATGGGGGGACTGTGTATTTAATGCTCAAATCCCACCCGAGCTGCTCTCAAATCACTCCGTTTCTGCAGTCGCTAAGAGCACAGAGGGAGCCTAGATGAAAGATGTAACTGTTTGTTAGAAAACATTTAGAGTAATAGTAAACTACAGTTTGTCTAACCTGCCTTTCTTGCAGCTGGGACTCTGTGTGTTTTGAATCTCCATTTTGGATCCGAACTGCTGAATGGGTCCAATCAATGGGGCCTCTAAAATGGAGTTTGTTCGGACCAACCAGAATTAGGACTCTCTTGGGAGCCGGCTTACCATGAGGAGATATAGCTAGGAATTCTGGGGAGTGAAGTTCTGGACCTTGGCGACTATTTGCACCAATGGGGAGAGTTCTGAGTGATTGACAGCTGAGTCCACCAATTGGACCGGGTGGCGCCCGAAGAGAATGCTCTGCCTTGCGACTGGACAGATCAGATCCGTTGTGACCGTGATGAGAGAAGGAGCTCCGAGCTTCTGCGTTGTATAGTTTCGCATGGGAAGCACATGGGAGGCCTAAAGTCAGACTGTTGCATTGCCAATTTCATTTGGACTGAATCTAAGACTACGGAGAGGAAGAGAGACTGAAAGAGTAGAAACCAGGCTCACCCTGTAGAAGACTGGAGAAATTCCTGAATTGCGCTCGGTCTGTCAGGAAGTGAAGCTGCAGTGTGAACTCCCAGGTGTTAGCAGTAAGTGCAATCGGGACCTGAAAGCAGCTGCCTGGTATAGTAATCTCCTTTACATATAGATGTGTGGAATGCTCGTGAGGAATAGCTAAACGGGTTATCTTGTCCCCGTGCAGTGTAGACTGAAAGCCAAGTTGAATGTATGCGGACTGAATCTGTCTGCTGAGCAAAGCCGTGTGCCTGGTTTGTAGAATCTCATCTCCTTGCTGTGTGTGTCTGGCAATCCAGAACCACCATCTGCGCTAGGTTTTCAGCGTGGGGTATTGTGAGTACCAATCAGGACATCCCCCTGTGACCAATTAACCATCAACAGTGTTTCATCTGATTTCCTTTTCTTCATTTCTTCAAAGACTGAGCCATCCTGCTCGGGATTACAATTGGGTGTTGTGCATATCTCTCTTACAGGGCCCTTTCCATCTGCACCTGCCAGCCAACCTCGGGCAACGGACCTGGCTAGCCCACCCCCAACCTGCGTACCCAGAGTGTGACTTTCTAGACCCTGTAATGTGCACAGTACTGTGATCTAATGCCACCAATTAATCTGATTTCCCCCTCCCGTGTTATGGTTCCTTAAATAAACCAGATTTGATGTTGTTAAACTTTAAACTGTTTGAAGTGTCAGTACCTACATATCAAGCATTGTATTGGTTGGTGTGTGCTGATTAACCTTATTTTACAGAGGGTCCTCAGAGACGCACCTCAGAATCAGTCTCGAGGGTAAGTGGTACTTTATGATTGAACAGTGTGTACATGTGGGGTATTGGGACTGTAACTTCTGTGCATTGTATGAGCCACTAGAGGGAATAAAAGGGGGTCTCAGTGTCCCAGAGGGCTGTGACCAAGTTAGTCTAACCACTACAAACCCTGACCTCTGGGTGGAGGCACAAGCCATAAAACCTAGGCCCCTCAACCTGTCAGTACTCAAGCAGGCAGGGGTAGTAGCCCTTGGGATAGTGCCATCTGGGGGTTACAGTAAGTTCATACTTATCTTAAAAGACTGTACTGTCTTCATATCCACTATCTCCTCTGGTAGCCCATTCCACAGGCTCAAAACTGCATGGGGGAAACAGTATCCTCTGATTTCAGGCCATATCCCTATGCCCTGCTTGAGGACACCAGATCAAATATCATTTTATGTTCAATCTCATCAACACCCTTAATTATACTAACATACTAAGATGCCAGCAGAGTAGGCCCAAAGGTCTATCAAGTCTGCTCGAAAATCGGCACCTGGTCATGGCATAGATGCTGCCTTCCTCTCCCCGCTTGTAAATCCCCCTGACCCCATCCCCAGCAGGGTTTCGCCTCCAGATCTGGCATATCCCAGTTTAACCTTCCCCCTATACCTGTCCTAGACCCTCTTGAATCCCTCCACTGTGTCAACAGCCACCAGTTCCACAGGCAGTGAGTTCCATGGGTCCACCACCCTCTCAGTAAAGTAGCATCTCCTAGTCCCCCCCGCTTGAGCCTCCCGCTAACCAGCCTCAAGGAATGCCCCCTGGTGGCTATCTCCTCCCTCAGCTGGAATACCCTATTAAGGCTAACTCTATTCACTCCCTTTAGATATATAAAGACCTCAATCATATCCCCTCTATCCCTCTTCTCCTCCAGGGAGTACAGGTTTAGCTTCTCAAGTCTCTCCTCACTGGATCTTTCCCCGGGACCCTGCATCATCCTGGCTTCCCTCCTCTGGACCCTTTCCAGAAGTGCAATGTCCCTTTTCAAGTACAGGCACCAGAACTGCATGCAATACTCCAGGTGCAGTCTAACCAGGCAGTTATACAGAAGGAGAAGCACCTCCCAACTCTTTGATGTTATCCCCCTGGAAATGCACCCAAGCAATTTATTTGCTTTTTCCACTGCCCTCCTACACTGCTCAGAGTTATTCATTCTGGCATCCATGACCACCCCAAGATCCTTATCCCGCCCCCTCAAAACCTGCATTTTCTTCCCACCAAAAAGTACTTATGAACAGGGTTCCTTTTCCTATGTGGAACATAAGAACATGTTCTCTCTGCCTCCTTTTCTCAAGAATGAACATGTCAAGAGCCTCTAGCCACTACTCATAGCTTTTGTCCCCCTGCCTCTGATCATTTCAGTGACTCTGCATTGCTTCTTATTGACTGCTTCAATGTCCTTTTTTTCTTTTTTTGAGGAGCCAAGAAATGCATGCAGTGCTCCAGGTGGGGTCTGACCATGGCAATGTAAAAAGGCAGGATTACTTCCACTGCTACACTGGTCACCCCCATTGATGCACCCCTGCATTCTGCTCACCGTCTTGATAGTAGCTGAATACTGCTTGTCCTGCTTCAGTTCATTGTCTATTATGAACTCCAGGACATTGTGCTCCTCATCTGCAGTAAGAGGAGTCCAGCATAGTGTGTAGATACTTCCTCTGCTTTCCTCCCAAGTGAAACAGCTTACATATGGATACATCGAATAGGAGGCTCCAGGAATCTAAACAATCTCCAGGCTTGTTCATCTCCCCCTTAAGTTAGTCTCCATCCTTAAAGGAGTCATTCACCTTACCCATCTTACAGTCACCACCAAATGTAAGCGGACTGCTGGAGACCCCGTCATCCAGATGCTGTTGTCAGCATTGCTGAACTCACTTCTATCATCACATCATGTCATGCACTGCTTTACTGCTGTTCTCAGTTCTGCATATACTGTGGCTGTACTGACCATCTGTGCAGTGTATTTTTGTGAGCCAGAGGCTGCTATGCATTGATCAATGCCCGTGCACCGGGGCGAGGGGGTTACACAGTGCCATGGTGCACTGCTAGCTATGCTAGCATTGTGCTCCAGGGATCCCTTCTGGTGTTTGGTGCCTAGTTTGCCATGACAATGATATATTAAAATTTGTGAGCTACTGCTGCAGCAGGTATTTCAGTTTGCAGTGTGTGGCCTTTACCCTGAAGGCCCATGTCTGTGAATGTGGTCATACTGTTTCTGTGGATGCATATCCCCTCTCCATTACATCCCACTGGTGTTCTCCAGCTGCAGTAGGAGTCATTGCTTTTTGTGTGCTGCACATACCATGTACATACTATTAGGTAGGGTGTCACACAGCTGCTAATGAGGCTATTTCTTTCTTTTGTAGCAAGTTGGCAGGTTATATTTTATGGTGCCTGTGCCAGTGCTGCTCATGGAGTCGTATTATTAGTATTTGCCTTCTCCACCCTACACGGGGATGCACTTTATGATGCTCCTTCACAGCATGGTGGGTGTGTGGTGCTACTGCTATTGGGCTGGTGGGTCTGCTGTTGGTTTTGATTGGCATGCATGACCCATTGTTACAATGCTCCATGTGTGCAGTAAAGAATAGCTACAGTATATACAAGCTGGTCTGATGATGCAGCGGTAGCGCTACTGCTTGTGATGCTGGTGGCCCAGGTTCTGGAACAAGCCTGGCGTGTCAGAGGACTGGTAAGGAGGAGGTAGGATGAGTATCCTTTGGACAGCTCTCCTCCTCTTGGGGGGTGGGTTATGAATTTACAGCATTTGAGTAACACCTAGTGGACCACACACTGAGGGGTGGAGGCAGCGGTGGATGTCTGCAGGATGTATGTGGGAGTGGACACGTACTGTGCTGACATCATTGCATATCCACACCTCCAGGAGAAACCAGGAAATATAAAACCTTGGGCGAGTTGCGATATGACGCCCCTGAGCCCCCACCCGAATGACACCCCTGGTGTAAGCCTCAGCAGGGTCCTCAGGTGGATCTCAGTCTGTCCCTTTGGGGAGCCCCACCACAGGAGGCAAGCTGCTGTGGACCTCCCAGTCTGGGCAACCTGGGGGGATGCCAGGTGGGTGGTCCAAGTGCAAAAGGATGGGGTACATCCCTGTCCGTCACCTGACTGAAAAAACCAAAATGACTTTTGTGTCATGTTGTGTCATCTTTGGGTAGGGTTTTTATGATGGGGATATGGCAGCATGTGTTGATACATTTACAACCAGGGGTAGGGTGGAATATTTCACAACGTGTTTTGCCCAATGATTTCCAGACATAATATGCTTTGAGCATGTGTGTTGTGGGCAACATATATGGGGTTGTATGAAGCTACACCCCATGGTATGCATGTCACTGGGCTCTACACCTGCATTCCCAAAGTTCCATCTCCCAGAGGGTAACGAACATATGGAACAGTCTACTAACCAAGACAGAGGATATAAAGACAGTATGGACTCCTATCTTCCTCTGTCTGTGCTTCCTCCCAACACTCTTATTCCCTCTGCAACTCTGATCTAAAATCCTTTTCAGGCCTCCACCACACTACCACCACTGGTCAATCTGCATTCTCTTTCCACTGTCCTAAACTGCGGAACGTGCTCCCCTCTTCTATCCATAATGCCACCTCACGCAAATCTCTCTCCAGCCTCCTATGAGAACGCACAAACCCTACCTGCTCCTGCCTAAACCCATCATCCCCTCTCCTTGTGCTACCCCTCCTTCTCCACTCCTGACCCATAGTCCCAGGAAATCACCTTTGTTGGATATGCCTTTGGCTGGGTAGCAGTCTAACGCCTCACAATCGACCTGCTATCCTCTGGTCTTGGACCTTCACTTGGCCTCTCCTTTCTAGCCTTATCTACTGCTGTCCTAAGTTTTGCTCTACTTGTCTAATTGCCCTGTTATTTGATGCACTTACTGCCTTGTTTAGATTCTATGAGTGTATCTATAATGCAAATACTTTGTAAACTGTATGTGCAACTTATTTGTATGTACTTTGGCTAATGTGTACATTTCACCTCGTCACTTATCCTCATTGTATTCTTGTGACTTTGCACTTCATTATGAACTGTACTATGTACTTCCCATTTTCCCCTTCCCCCAGTACGTATCTGGAAATTAGCTATTCTGCTCAGTATGCTATCCTGGTGAAACACTTGAATAAATAAATAAATAAATAAATAAATAAATAAAGTATAATTTCATGGTGGGTGCAGCAAGAGATCAGGGACTTAAACAAATTTCTGAACTGTCAATTTATTGATCTTCAGGATAAAATCCATTGAGCAGAGCTTTTGATGGTAAGTGAATATGTTGCAGGCATAATAAGTGTTAGATACAGTGTACAGGTTAAAAGGCATTATGGCCCTATATTCAGAGCCGGCCACAAACACAGTGCAGCCTACAGTGCTGCACCAAAAATAGCCCATGGCCAACTCTGAGTTATATTCAGCCAGTTAGCACGCACTAATGGAGCATGCTAACTGACTGAATATTGGGCCACATTGGTGCAGCACTATGTGGCTATGAGCTGCACCAACATGGTCTAAGGCTGCATATGGCCCACAGGAAATAGCACTGCCCCGAATGGGATTGCACCAGGGTTCCTGTGGGCCAGATTCAACCTGAGCATGTGAATGAGCTCATTGATCATGTAAGGTGCCAAGAGTCCATCTGCACGCCCATTTTGGACTCATTTATATGGGTGCAGCAGACCTCTAGCACCAATGCAGGGCATCAGCAGTGAAACATCCCTGGTAATCTAGTGGACCCCCTCTCCCTGACTGCTCTTGTCATCACTGTGGGGGCATCATCCTTGGTAATTTAGAAGACCCCCCTCCCCCCAATCACCCTGGACCCCAAGTATATCAAAATCCCTGGTGGGCTAATGCTCCCCAACAAGCACAAGAGGGTAGTGACACTCACACTGGGTGCAGTCATTCACTTTCAGTGTTGGAGAGGGGGTACTAGCCTGCAAGGGATTTAAATATACTTGGGACCTAGGGTGATCGGGGGGAGGAGGGTCTAGTAGACCACCAGGGATGTTGTCTAACAGTGATGACAGGGGTGATGGGGATGAGGCCTTAGCACTGCATTAAGACTTTTTATCGGCAGTGGTAAACAATGCCTTAGCACTGCCAAAACCATTTGAATATACCATGGTGCTATTATGCTATTACTCCCTCGTTTGCTATGGCACAGTGGTATGGTAAGCACAGTTGTGCTGCTGAGTTTTGGCAGCGCTCTGGTGGGCCTCTGAATACTAGCCCACTTGGAACACTGGCACTATTCCACATTAGTGTGGATGCTAACTCAGTTAGTGCCATGTTAACATTTTGAATGTAGAGTCCTGTATGTTTACCATAGGCATAACAAAGTTTCAAATGCAAGGTAAGGCCCACTGCAGAGGGTCAATAAGTATATCAGTTATGGAAATAAATACAATGAAAAAAATTGGTATATTGATATTTTTCCATTTTTGCTAAAATCAATATGATAACATATTTTGTTGAGAAACAAATACTGCTGCTTGAAGGTAATTTTCCAGTTTTCTTCATATTCTTTATTACTAAAGATATTTCCAAGAAAACAAGCTACTACTGTTGGGTGGTGGATCTGCTACTGCTTTTATTTGTTACACATAGTGGGGGACTCAATTGTAAGGGGCACTGGAAGGGAACTGGGTGTCTCTCAACCCTCATGGCAAAGAGGTTGTCCGCTGATGTCCTGAGGTGACAGCAGACAGACAAATTGACAAAGTGGTGGAGGCAGGAGCTCATGGGAGTGGGAGTGGAAAGGCCAGATCTGGTTGTGCATGTGGGCATGAATGATCTGAGCAATTGCAGCATGGAACAGGTGAAGGCAAACTTCTGTGCTCAGGGAAAGGTAGCAAAGAAGACAGCAGGAGTGGTAACCTTATCAGGATACTACTGCGGCCATACCTTAATGAAAGGGAACAGTTCCACTTGTTCCAGTTCAATGCCTGGCTAAAGGGTTGGTGCAGGGAGGAGGGATTTTGGTTTCTCAGGGATTAGCACCCAACTTGGAGGGGTCTGAGATTGTTCAAAAGGGATGGCTTACATCCCAACAAGGAGGGCAGGAATGCTTTGGAAGAAAGGTGGGCATAACACGTAGCTAGTTTAAGCTAGTATGGGGGGAGTTAGAGTGACAAGGTACACACAAAATGCCACAAACAAAGAAGGCCTTTCTGACCTCCCCCTGTTGAACTCAGTAGGATTAAATAAACTCACCAAAAAGGGAAAAGGCAGGGTTAGTGGAAAATGTTAGAAAATGTATGCACCAAGGCTAGTAGTTGGTTGGCAACAAAATGTCAGAACTCCAAGCACTGATCATACAGTGGTGGCATGGCCTGGTGGTGGTGACAGAGATGTGGGTGACCTTGAATCATAGCTGGGACATGACCATACCAGACTACACCCTATTCAGAAAGGACAGGGCAAATGGAAGAGGAGGAGAGGTAGCACTATACATGAAGGGATTAAAGTAATAAAAATAGGTAGTCTGGAGGGATCAGGGGAATTTGAAATCCTGTGGGTACTAGCAGAACAGTGAAGAGGAAACTAATCCAGATCAGGGTGGTCTACAGGCCACTGGGTCAGGATCCAGAGATATACAGGACACTGGGAGATACACTTAAGAGTTAGTAAGTCTAGGGAAAGTGCTGGTAGTTGGGAACTGTAACATGCCAGATGTGGACTAGAAAATCCCAATAGTGGCTAGTACTAGGAATTAGTTTCTGGTGGATACCTGTCAAGAGGCATTTCTAGAGAGATTAGTTCATGGCCCAACAAGGGAGAAGGCATTGCTGGATCTGGTGTTTATCAACAGTGAGAAGATTCAGAACGTAGCAGTTCTGAAACCATTCACTGCCAGTGATCACAGGACAGTAGTATTGGAGGACCAGGTGAAGATAGGCAAAGGAGCAAAAGAATAAGGATTTTAAAATAATGAGACTTGGGTAAAATGATGGAAAATTCGGAAACAGCATGAAGGACTTAATGAAGGTAGGGAGCGCAGAACAAAAGTGGGCAACATTTAAAAAAGGTGGTGCTAGAACTAGTAAATAGCTCCATTCCAAATGTATTTAAGGGTAAAAGGGCAAAGGGCCAGTGTGGTTTACTGCCAATGGGGAGCAGTAAGAACCAAAAGGAGGGCATTTTTCAAGTATCAGTGTAGTCAAAGAGAGGAAGAGATGGTGAAGTATTTGAAAGTAACAAGAGAAACCACCAGGAAGGTGAAGGAAACCAAAGAACAGATGGAGCTCCAGTTAACAACAGGATTGACGAAAGGAGACAAGGCATTCTTCCAGTTCATCCAGGAGAAACTCAAGGTTAAAGGGAGTATAATGAGACTTAAGAGCAATGAGGGGTGGGAGGAGGGGGATAAGGGGAAGACAGAGGTACTGAACAATAATTTTTGTTTGGTATTTATTAAGGAGGATGGATCAGTGCCAGATTGTGGAGCTAGGAAGGGAAGGAGCAAAGACACTTGGGCTAAGGTCCAGATAATGGAGAAAAAGGTGTTGGAAAAGTTAAGAAAATGCAGCAGTGGTGCACTAAAGAACAGAAAATCAAGGCTTCCATTGTTTTAAATGCTCAATTCCCAGACACAGCAGTACTCCTGTAAAGAACACAGGACATGCAGGAGTCACTGTTGGCCTGAAGCAGGGACAGGGCACAGACATGCGCAATAATCATGGCATGTCTGCACAGCACAGCTGTATGAGGACATGTTACTGTGGAAGACGTGCAGCATGTGTGAATATTCACCACACAGCATCTACAGGGTGAAGACCACCACAACACTGGCAGGTGGCCAACAGCAGCAAAGTCTGAGAGGGTCATAGTGTGAGCAAAGTTCCACATGGGACACATGCACAGCATGAGTGATATGAATCACTGGTAGTAACAGGTAGTGGGACCAGTGTGTGAAAGTGGGGGGTGTTATCCAGTAGGTGATCTGTACAGGTGGCATACAGTACACATACAAAAGTATACTATACAACAGTGCAAACCAAATCAGTGTGAGAAACAGTGGTACGGTACCCAAACAGACTGCACCGTATACAGGAACAATGCCAACCAGCTGCTAGTGTCTGCCCATGTGTGCTGTATGTTAAACATAGTACAACACAGAGGTGTACCAGTAACAAGATGGCCAGCGAATAGCACCAACAGTCAGGTTCACACAGCTATGCCAGCCCTGTCAGCATTGCAACCTAACAGACAGCAGGTGACAGCATGGAACGCAACACTGTGAAGGTGCTGGCCATACCAGCAGAACAGCATCAAAGTAGCCAGGAACACTCCACATGATGGTCATCAGATGGCAAAGCAGGGGGCCATACAAATGCCCCTGTTGCAAGCAGCATGCTCATGGCCACCAGAAGCACACTATACATGCAACCTCTGGCACATGATGGGTTAATATAAACAACATTCTTCATAGCACAGACATGCACCTCAGTATGTTACACCAAGTGGTGCCAGGTGGAACACATGCCCCATCCACGTGCACTCCACAATGCTCAGCACTCATGGTGTCTTGAACCAGCCATGTGCCTCTCATGACTCACTGGTGTTACCTTCTCCTACTACTCACGATTTCAGTGCCGGTCTCTTCTGGACCCTACTGCTCCCCCTGGTTTGTCCCGGCTCCTGCAACATTCCTGCCTGCTTCTGTTTGTGCCTTTCTTGGTCCTGGCATATGTGGAGAACAACACAATGGATATCAGAACATAACCAGACCATAGATAAACAATAGATAAAGGACACCATTTTTGGTACACGAAGATGAGTTAATTAAGAAACTAAAATGTTTGGCACCTGACAAATCAGAGGTTCCAAGGAGATAAACCTGAGATGTTTAAAGTAGGTGGTGGAAGAAATAGCCCCCCACTAGTATTTATAATAAATGAATCAATTAGATCAGGAAAATTTTCATCTGATTGGCAGAAAGTCATCAGGACTCCATTAAACAAAAAGGGCACAACAAGTGATGACCCTAATAATTACAAACCTGTAAGCTTAATGTCTGTGGTATGTAAAGTAGTGGAGGGATATATAAAGAAGTACAGAAGTCATCATTTTATTTATTTATTGAAATGTTTCACCAGGAAGGCACACTGAGCAACAGGTTGCTCGTCTCCCAGTGCGACCTGGGGGAAGGGGTACAATAGGGATGAGACATTTTACATTCAAGTTACAAAGATCAACATAGCATACAGTTAATTAAGGCAGTTGTTACAAATGGTGTTGCATACATATGTAATTTGTGAAAATAATTAATAAGTACAATGGTAATTAGTGAACAAGTGCTATTGTGAAATAAGAGGTGAAGGAGAGAGAGGATGAGATGACGGATAGTACAGAGTCATGTCATGGAGAGAGACCCCTTCAGGATGCGGGGAACCCTAAAAGGGGACAGGGGACTGGAGTAGGGATTAGAGAGGGAGAGAGAGAGAGGGAGTAGGTGTAAGAGTAAGGGATGAGGCCTGATACAGGGAGCCCTCCCAGGATGCTGGGGATCCTGCAAGGGGACCAGGAAGGCCAAGAATAGGTAGATAGGAAGAAGAAAAGATGGCAAGCCTAGGCACTATAGGACCCCTTCAGGATGCAGAGAACCCTGCAAGGGGAGTGCGAAGGCTAGGGGGAAAAGGGGAGAGTAGGGGAAGGAAGAAAGGTATGAGAACTAGCACCTAGGAGGGGATAGGGTCAGTAGAGGCAGTAAAGTCGATAGAGAAATTGGGTAAATTCTGAAGGGGGACGAACTGTAAGGAGCAAGATGAAGGAAATTAAGGCGGGTCATGACAGGAACAGTTAGGAGCAAGATAGTTGGAGAGGGCAGAGTTGATGGAATAGAGGGAGGAGGAGTGTAGCTGGACAGTGTAAATACTGTAGACATGTGTACCTTGATTTCAAGAAGGTATTTGATATGTGCCACATACTAAGATATTAGGAAAAACTGGAAAATATATATATATTTTTTTATTTACAGAAGAATCAGAATTACAAACCTTTGAGTCAAGAGATGCCTTTGCAAAGGCTCCACATCAATAGAACAATAAAACAAAGAGTAGAAAAGCATGAACAACAGGGTGAACACAATTGGATACAACAAAGTCTGAGGGTAGTGGAAGTACCCTGGGTCTACTATGGAAAACACAGATATACAGAGTTATCATAGGCAATGTAGTACTGAGAATAAAACAATAATGGCAGTAATATACAATGTACAGTGGCGTGAAAAAGTATTTGCCCCCTTCCTGATTTTCTCTATTATTGCATATTTGTCACACTGGATGTTTTCAGGTCTTTAGACAAAATATAATATTAGATAAAGGGAACCTGAGTGAACAAATAACACTTTTTTTTTTTAGTTATTTCATTTATTTAACGAAAGTTAACCAACACCAGCTGGCACTGTGTGAAAAAGTAATTGCCCCTAGTTAAATCAACCCAATTAAAGGGATAATTAGAGTCAGCAGGTTGAACACAGCCAGGCTTGATTACAGCCAGCCCTGCTCAATATAAACCTCACTTATTTTGACCCTTACCATCAGAGTCACGTTGCCTGCACAAAGATTCAACAAGCACAGTATGCCATGATCAAAGGAAGTTCCTGAAAAGATCAGAAAAAATTTGTTGCCCTCTATCAGTCTGGAAAGGGTTACAAAGCTATTTCTAAGGCTCTGGGACTCCATCGAACCACAGTGAGAGCTATAATCTCCAAGTGGAGAACACTTGGAACAGTAGTGAATCTTCCCAGGAGGCGGCCTGCCAAAATTACTCCAAGGGTGCAGCGTAAAATCATCCAGGAAGTCTCAAAGGATCCTAAAACAACATCTAAAGAACTGCAGGCTTCTCTGCCTCAGCTAAGGTTAGTGTTCATGACTCCACCATCAGAAAGAGACTGGGCAAAAATGGGCTTCATGTAGGAGTAGCAAGGGAAACCACTGCTAACCAAGAAGAACATAAGCGCCGTTCTCATTTACCAAGAAGCACCTGGATGATCCACAAGCCTTTTGGGAAAATGCTCTATGGACAGATGAGTCCAAAGTGGAACTTTTGGATGACATGGATCCCATAATGTCTTACGTAAAGCAAACACAGCATTCCACAGTAAGAACACCATGCCAACAGTCAAACATGGTGGTGGTAATGTGATGGTGTGGGATGCTTTGCTGCCTAAGGACCTGGATGACTTGTCAAATTAAAGGAACCATGAATTCTGCTCTTGTACCAGAAAATTCTTAAGGAGAATGTCCGGTCATCCTTCCATCAGCTGAAGTGAAGCGTGAGTTGGGTCATGCAGCAAGACAATGATCCAAAACACAAAAGCAAGTCCACATCAGAATGGCTAAAAGAAGTAAATTAAAGTTTTGGAGTGGCCTAGTCAAAGTCCAGACTTAAACCCAATAGAGATGCTGTGCAGGACTGAAACGAGCAGTTCATGCTCGAAAACCTACAAATGTTACTGAATTAAAGCAGTTCTGCGAGGAAGAGTGGGTTAAAATTCCCCACAGCGATGTGAAAGACTGATATTGAATTATAGGAAGTGTTTGGTTGTAGTCATTGCAGCTAAATGTGGACAACCAGTTATTAGTGTACAGGGCAATTACTTTTCACACAGTGCCAGTTGGTGTTGGTTAACTTTTTTCATTAAATAAGTGAAATTAAAAAAAAAACAAGTGTTATTTGTTCACTCAGGTTCCCTTTATCTAATATTACATTTTCTGTAAAGACCTGAAAACATCCAGTGTGACAAATATGCAATAATAGAGAAAAATCAGGAAGGGGGCAAATACTTTTTCACGCCACTGTATATTACTGCCATTATATGGAGATAAATAGAAAGATAATTGACTGGATAGCTGACTGCCTGACAAATATAACACAGACTGTGAAAGTAAATGGTTCCATCTCAAGTCCATGACATGTTATCAGTGGGATTCCACAGGGGTCAGTACTAGGCCCAATACTCTTGAACATCTTTGTAAAAGATACAGTACCACCGAACAAGACAGAAGTAGCTGTATTAAATTCAATAAAAATTTCAAACTAGCAAGCACTGTAAACACAATACAGCAGCACAAAACATTACAGGATAACTTAAGAACATTAGAGAATTGGGTGCCTGACAACTGTATGTAATTTACTGTTGAAAAAGATGTGTTACACTTTGGAAACAGGAAAATGCTGGGTAGTTATAAACTAAATGACCAAAAATGTAAGGTATCAGAACAAGAGAGAGATCTAGGTGTCATTATAGACAAGTGTCTTAATTTTCATAGTCTGGCTGAACATATAGTTAGAGAATGTAATTTAATAATAGTGAACATTAAGAAACATATAACAACTAGAAGCAGCAAGGTTTTGCCACCTTTGTATAGATCCCTGGTTAGATCTAACACAGAGTATTGTGTCCAACTATGGAGTTCATATCAAAGAGGTGATAACAATAGATTTGAAAATGTATAGCATAGGTTGGGAGCACGACAATACGCTCCTGACAATTCGCTCCATTAAATTTTGCTCCCGACAGTTCATCCCTAAGTCAATATGCTCCATTTGCAATCCACTCCTGTCAAATACACTCCCTGTTGAGCAAGAACGAAGCAACGAAAAACTGCATCAGCACCAGCAGGAATGAAAGCATCAAATATATTATTATTATCACCAGCAGGAATGAATGAACGAATGACATTTATTATTAGCACCAGATCACTTTTAACCAGCAGCAGTAAACTAAATGAAATGAAATGTATTATTAGCAGGAACGAAGTAACAGTATCAAATATATTATTATCACCAGCAGGAACGAATGAATGAATGAAATTTATTATTAGCACCAGATCACTTCTAACGAACAGCAGTAAACTAAATGAAATTAAATATATTATTAGCAGGAAGGAAGTAACAGCATCAAATATTATTGTGAGTGCCAAATATCAATATTCTGTCTGGAGAAGGGTCACTATTGTAGAGCAGGAAATTGATAGGCACATCACCAGAGTCCTGCTTGTAAGTTTTATAGTTTTCTGGCACTACAAGCTCCACAAGGTCTTTTGGGTTTGGCGGTATGCCATACATAGATACATACATAGATACATAGACAGTGTCGGCAGATAAGGGCCTATGGCCCACCTAGTCTGCCCATTTGAGCTTGTAAGTTCAGTTTGTTTTCCTAGGAGTCTATTTCCCCTTACCCCTGACCTCTAGAATTCCTTTATGTCTATCCCATGCATTCTTAAATCCCGTGATTGTTTCAGCCCCCACCACTTCCTCTGGCAGGGTGTTCCACTTGTCCACCACTTCGTTCTGTGAAGAAATTCTTTCTCATGTTTCCTCTGAATCGCCCTCCTCCAACTTCATCCCATGCCTCTAGTCCTGAAACATCTTTTTCGCTTAAAATAGTGTCTTCCTGCACCCTGTTCCTCCTGTAAGATACTTGTATGTCTCTATCATATCCCTCTCCCTCCTCTCCTCCAGGGAGTACATGTTCAGTTCCTTCAACCTGTCTTCATAGGATTTGTGATGCAACCCATGCACCATCTTTGTTGCCCTCCTCTGAACCTTCTCTACCCTGTCTATGTCCTTACGTAGGTATGGTCTCCAGAACTGTACACTGTACTCCAGGTGGGGCCTCACTAGTGTCTTGTATAGCGGAATTATGACCTCCCTTTTCCTGCTGGTGATGCCCCTGCCTATACATCCCAGCATCCTATTTGCTTTACCTGATGCCTTGTCACACTGTTTCCCTACCTTGAGGTCATCAGAGATGACAACCCCAAGATCCCTTTCCTGCTTGGTGCATGCTATATCCTCACCCCCCAACTGATATATTGTGCCAGGTTTTTGTGCCTATATGCATTATCTTGCACTTTGCATTGAATTTCAACTGCCAAACCCTTGACCATTCTTCAAGTTTCTGCAGGTCCCTTCTCATTCTGTCTACACCCTCTGGTGTGTCTACTCTGTTACAGAGCTTTGTGTCATCAGCGAACAGTGAAATTCTGCCTTCTATATCCTGTGCAATGTCACTGATGAAGATGTTGAATAGGACCGGTCCCAGCACTGATCCCTGTGGTACCCCACTGGTCACTTTTCCTCTGTGGAGTGACAGCCATTTACCACCACCCTCTGTGTCCTGCCACCCAGCCAGTTACCTACCCACCACACTACTGTCCTGCCCACACCCATATTCCCCAGTTTGTGTAATAGTCTTCTATGTGGCACAGTGTCAAAGGCCTTGCTGAAGTCCAGATAGGCCATGTCCACTGCCCTCCCCTGATCCACCTCCCTAGTCACCCAGTCAAAAAATTCAATGAGGTTGGTCTGACATGACCTCCCTGGTGAAACCATGCTGCCTTGGGTCCTGTAGTCCATTGACAACCAGATGTTCCACCAATCTCTCCTTCAGTAGTGTTTCCATGATCTTTCCACTACCGAGGTGAGGCTGACTGGTCTGTAGTTCCCTGCTTCCTCTTTGTTCCCACTTTTGTATAAGGGGACTACATCTGCTGTCCTCCAGTCTTTGGGTACCTCCCTGTTTCCAGTGATTGGCTGAACAGGATAGCCAGAGGTTCAGCCACCACCTCTCTTAGTTCTTTAAGGACCCTGGGGTGCACCCCATCTGGCCCCATTGCTTTGTCAACTCTTATTACTTCCAGTTCCTTCAGGACCCTTTCTCGTGTAAAGGGACTTGTGTCCATTTCTGCACCATTCTCACCCCTTGTACTCCTTCAGACCCATTACCCCTCTTCCTTAGTAAAGACTGAGCAGAAATACCTGTTCAATATATCAGCTTTACTGTTGTCATCCTCCACGCTGCTCCCATCCTCCCCTTCAGTCTAACTATCCCTCCTTTGTCCTTCTTTTTTCACTTATGTACCTGTAAAAGGTTTTGTCCCTTTAACCACTGATTTTGCAATGTGTTCTTCTGTCTGAGCTTTGGCTTCCTTACTGACTTCCCTGCCTCCCTTTGTTTCTCCTGGTACTTCTCCCTATCCCTTCTGCCTGTGTCTTTTGTATTGCCTGAATGCAGTCTTTTGGCTTTCACTTTCTTTGCTACCTCTTTGGAAAACCATAATGGTCTCCTCTTTCTTTCCTCTTGCTAACCTGCTTAATGCATAATTCTGTTGTTCTTATAATCCCCATTTTAAATACTGCCCACTGTTCCTCAATCCCTGATTCCTGTCCCATTCCCTTAATGCCTCTTTCAAGCATCTCCCATTTCCCAAAGTCTGCCCCCTAAAATCCAGGATACGTGTTTTGTGGTTTGGTTCTGCTCTTTCTGTGATTTCAAACCACAATGACTGGTGGTCACTGTTACCCAGGTGCTCCCCACTGTTACCCCCATCACACTGTCCCTGTTTGTGAGCACAGGTCCAGTATTGCCTTCTGCCGAGTTGGTTCCATGACCAGTTGCTTGAGGAAGGCACCCTGAAGGAGTCCAGGATAAATCTGCTCTAGTTGATGCTGCTGCTGGATGCTCCAGTCCACATCTGGTATATTGAAGTCTCCAACCAGTACTACCTCACCTCTTGTCAGCCATCCTTTGGATGGCTAGCATCAACTCTATCTGTTTCTTCCTCCTGGGCTGGTGGTCTATAGACCACACCTGTGCTGGATGGCTGGCCCCATTTTCCTTTCCAGCTTAACCCACAGTATCTCTCCCCCATTTTGTTCCTCCTGGATCTGTGTGGCCCTTATGTCATTTTTCACATACAGTGCCACTCCTCCTCCCTTCCTGCCTGCTCTGTCTCTTCTGAATATGTTGTAGCCAGGTATGGCCATCTCCCATGAACACGTACCCTCTGAATTGTGCGTTTCAGATCCCTGTTAACCAATTTGCCTTGAGCGGCCAATGAAACATTTTGTTTGGCATGCATGAGTACTTGTGCAGTGCTGTCCTGAGTTTCAGCTGCACGCTGCTTAGCCAAATTTATTGCTGCTCACTTTTCAACTGCTGCAGGGTCGGGGGCATGAGTGTGTACACTGAATCTATAAATTATGGTTGGCTCATTGTAATTGGTGGTGTGCACTCTGGCGTTACAACTTTTGGGTTTCTGGACTGCTTTCTCACAGAGCCAGATTGCTTTCCCTTGGAAGCTGCGCTTCTGATGAGTGTAAATAAAATTACACTCATTGACCAGCTTCTTCTTCTGTCTCTCCGAGGTAAGAAAATGGCAAGCCATACTAACAGGAGATAAGAACTAAGCAAACCTGAAGGTAGCAGGGAGCAGGATTAAAAGGATTCAACTAATTGATGCAAGCTGTCACATTACAGTTGATTGGGAACATTGGGAACATCGCAATTTAGTAATTACAGTGCTGCTGTAGCTGTCACATTACTGTCATATTACAGTTGATTGAAGCTAAAACAATTAAGCAATTACATGGATTCTGTCTGCTTCGGCTGCATGTAATACTCAGACTGTCACTGCAGGAGCGGGAGTGAATTTGTGAAGGAGTTAGTTAGAATGGGTGCAAGTTTAACTGGAGCAAGTTGTCGGGAGAGAATCTGGATTAAGCGAATTGATGGGCGCGGGCTGTCATGTACTCACATAAGTTCACTGAAATTAAAACTGGAACCCAGAATATGGACTATAGGACTGGACTGCATCAACTTAAATTATTCTTACTGGAAAGCAGAAAGGCAAGAGGGGGGCATGATATTAGTTTACAGATCCATGAGATTGGGTACGTTGGAATCCAGTCTTAAACTGGAACTCAGATCCCCCCCAAAAATGACACAAGAAACCATAAGAAAAACGGCAAGCAGGCAAATCATTGAAACATGGACTTTTTTACCCGAAGAGAGGTATCCCTTTGAAATATGTTACCTTTTGCAATAGTAGAGCAGAATCTATTGGAGTATGTAAAAAGATTAGATTTTTTTTATGACTCTATCATAGGTCATTGGATATAAGTCTTTGCGGTTTCTTTGTGGACTGTCAGGTACAGTCCTCAAATGGTTTTGATCATTCCTCATGGGCAGGTCTCAGAGGGTGGTCACTGGAATTTATTCTTCTGACACCCTCCCCCTGTCCTGCAGGGTGCTGCAGGGTTCCATATTAGCACCCATGTTGTTCGCAGTGTACATGCTGCCATTGAGATATATAATCAGGTGATACAGCTTGAGTTTTCACTGCTATGCAGATGATACTCAGCTGTATATGTCCTTTGTGCCTAGACAAGTTGATGCAATTTCAGTGCTAAAAACTTGCCTTCCCGAGATCAAAGACTGGATGAGCTCTAGCTGGCTGAGATTGAATCCAGATAAGACTGAGGTGTTGGTTGTGGACCCAGGTCACCAGGGGGCAGGATTGGGGGCTGGGCATTTATCAGGATTATGGCTTGATGGTGTTCAGCTCACTACCTCAGATCGGGTGTGGAACCTGGGTGTTATTTTTGATGACAGTTTGACCCTGAAATCTCAGGTGTCAGCCATGGTTAAATCCTCATGTTATCATCTGAGGAATATCACCCAGGTGAAACACCTGGTTCCTCCGGGTGACCTTCCAACACTGATCTACGCCTTCATCACCAACCATCTTGATTACTGCAATGCCCTCTACCTAGGGCAGCCTGGGATTGATATCCGCTGCTTGCAGCTAGTGCAGAATGCTACAGCCAGGCTGTTGACTGGTACTTCTAGGGCCAGTCACATTACATCTGTACTGCGCAGACTGCATCGGCTGCCAGTTCAGTGGTGGATCACCTATAAAGTAGGCTTGCTTACCTTTAAAGCCCTGCACGAACAGGGACCCGACTACCAGAAAGAACTCCTGACTCCCTACTCCCCCAGTCATCCTCTCCGATCCACCAAGGGATTGCTAGAGATTCCCAGGGTTCGTTTAAAAATTTCTGGAGCTCGTGCTTTTTCATTTGCAGCACCAACTCTGTGGAATTCCTTACCTTGTTGGTTAAGAGAATGCCTGACCATCAGTAGTTTTAAATCTATATTAAAAACATTTTTATTTTCATTGGCCTACCAAGACTGTTCTTAAATAATTTATATTGTTGTTTGTTTTTAACTAATCTGTGGTTTTAAACTGTACAGCGCCTTGATTTTGAAAGGCGCTACATAAATAAAGTCTTGGTTGATTGATTGATAACCACTGTTAAGTGGCTGGCATAAAAATGGATCTTTGGTCCCCTTCCTCCAGTACAATTCATGTGTTAATGCGTTGAAGCCATCACTGTACATGACCCAGGTAGATGAGTCATGCGGTTTCCAACTCAGTGCACAGCACTGTAGCCATGTACCTCTGTAGTAGCACAACACGGTCCAGTGACACACATGACTGGCAACATGCAAGATGATACTGGAACACTGCAGTCACACACAGATCACTGGGGTGCCATGGCCATAGTGAGCAGACAGTGGTATGGTGCGTTCTGACGGTACCACACAGTCATAGACTAGCAGGTTACACTTTAAATATCTGTTTCTTGTATCAAGCTTTTAATGATGAGGACTTATGAGATAGCACAGGGTTCTGCAGAAATTTAAATGTTATGTCAACAAAGACTCATAAACTTCAACTAAAGGGACGGATTTATAGAACAAGAAGGAGAGGAGTTTGGTACAAGCAATGAATAGTATCAGTGTAGAATGGCCTGTCAGAATCTGTGGTGCTTAGCACTAGTGTGGAGCTTTCTAAGAGATCCTTGCATGATTATTTTGGAGTAGCTCATACTAAATATTACCACTGATATGTGATGAGTTTATATTGGCCTATGCCGACAGACCCGCATTTTTCTATGAATCTCTGTTTCAATGTAACTAACCATTAAGTACATGCAACATGGTAATTACACAGTAGTTACATTTGTTGCTTGCAACTAGATCAGAATTACAATGTAACTACAGTGCAGTTAACTGATACATAAAAGTGTAACTGAATAGTACAGTCTGTGGGTAGCCAGACTGTGCATTACCAGGCCATCCACTGACCATACCCACCCACAACCAAGCACTACCGAAACCACGTCAGCATGCGGGATGTATTCTGCAACCCAGTGAACAGCAGCAACAGGGGCACCATCCATAACCACATGCTGCACCATAGCAGCACAGTGATAGGGGAATAAACTCAGTGCCACCAAGCTGACAGTGATAAGGGAATACACTCAGTGCCACCAAGCTGACACAGTGGTAGCATGATGATGCACATTGCACAGATGTCAGGATGGGCAGCGTACAGGCATGTGTGCATCAGGAGTGGTTCTTACAGAACAGATAAATTGACTGGTGTGTACGTTCATGAGGTGAGGGATGCTACACACCCATTGGGACAGCTGCATTACCAGTGCATGGGAGCAGCATAACACAAGTGTGTGCCAGTCCAGTATGCACACATGGCCATTTCATGTGAAACACACACCATATGGTATCTATGACCAATGTGTGAAACACTGCCACCATGACCAGCACTGTATGCTTCTGTAACAGGTGGAGCCTACACACTGTCAGCCATAACACATTTGTGCCATGGCTATGTGTGTAGCGGCAATGCCAACTAGTATGTGTACCTCAGGTATAGAGGTGTTCAAAGGGTGTAGTCCCCAGTGCAGGGTGGGGCCAGGTACCAGTCACACAAGTCCACAACCACTATGACACATGTCTAAGAGGTGGTGCGCGTCTGCCATGTGACACTCTGAGAAACCATGGATGCAGTCCAACACCTAGTGGGTAAGGGCACACACCCAAAAAGCTGCTGATGAACATATTCAGAGCTAAAAAAATCAACATTAACACATGGCATTACTGCTGTTTATGCTTAATCCCTGGGCACACTGCCATTTCTCACAGCAGCCCTCAGCTGCACGATCTGCTGTGGCTCCCTCCGGCAAAGATCGACTAATCTGTGCCAGCACTGGTCCTTCATCTGTACTGTCCCAGTGTGCCTGGTCATGCACCAGCATACTGAGCCCAGTATCTGGGACCTTGTATTACAGGGCACACCCTCCTTCCCTTCTCCAAAAAGCAGTCTACAGGAACAATGAACTCAGGAACTGCAGGCTTCCTCAAAAAGCTGCTCCTCACTTTTAACCAACAGGTCAACCAACTAGGTCAAGTTAATCTGGAGTAAACTAGGTATCCTGCTGCCTGCCCCGTGTGCTCTTGCTCACCTGTCTGCCATGGTATAGTTTAATGACCACTGCTAGGTTGCTCTGTGGCCTGTCCTCAGGTGTCAGGTCTGTCCTATGTCTTTGTGCAGTGGAAGCATGGTTGGTGTGCTTTTAGCACTGCACAAATGTTGTTTTGCACTGCAAAACATATCATGTTGGTGGGTGTATATGCAAGAAGATAGGACATGTGCTGCCCAGCCACCATACACTCATGTGCAGTATTACATTGTGCATGCACAGAGTACTGTATCCTTGCACCGTCCGCATTATCATGCCCTCTCCTGTGCTGCACTGTAGTGTCACATACATGCAATGCACGCAGCATGGGGACAAGCCAGGAAAGCAACACAATGGCATTGTAGCACAATGCTAAATCTCAGTATTGAGACAGATTATGCAGACGTGGGCACTACAGGGCACTACAGGCTGATTATGTCATTACTGGAATGTATTCATTACTCCTACACCCTTTGCAGCTCTGGCTTTCGCTCCCTAGCACTCCCATCTACTTCATCCTCAGCTGACCAAGCTGCATTCTTCTACCACTTCCCTAAACTTTGGAATTCCATCCCCCTATACACCTGCCCAGCATCTTCCCTGTGCTCTCTCTCTCTCTCCTCTCTTCTTCATGACTTCATCTCTACTTCTTGCAAATGCTCGTGATCCCCACCCCTGCTCCTCCTCTCAGCTATTCACCCCATTGTCTCCCCCTTTGTCTTCCCTTTCCTCATTAACCCTGCCCTAGCCCTCCCCTGTTATTCCCACCCAGAAACCTACTATTTGGCTTCCACCGTCTTCACCTATATAGTCCCATGATGCACCTAAATTGTATCCTCTGCTTTACCCAGGCCTAACTGATATTTGTAAAGTTGCTAATTATTGTTGACTTTTTTCAATACAAATATTGCCCTATTGCAAATCTTGTTCTATTCCTGATTGTAAATATTGTTCTGATTTGTTTGCTTTGCCTCCCAGTGCCCCTTCCCCCAGAATACATCTGGAAATGAGCAGCTACTCAGCTTAGTAGGTCTTTCCTGGTGAAACTTTTGAAATAAATAAATTTGTATACTGACACAGCCTTGGGTGCATAAAAAGGGAGCAGCTGGCACCACACATCCTCGTAGGCTGAATGGAGGAACTGCAAGCTGTTAGAGGTGAGTCTGTATTTTTCAACAAGCAGGACTGTTGTTATGCATCGTGGTACATCACTGCTTGTGTCTTACAGTCTATACCCTTTCCACAGAGCAACATGGCTACAGGTAGAACTGAACACAGTTGGAGGACAACGTTTTTGGAACAAGAACTGATTCTGGCCTAGGCATATATAGTCAGGAAGGATATCCTGGGGTACTATAAGGGACTTCATGGGCCAAGATTGAGCAGGCCCTGGAAGGAGATGGCAGAGGCAGTTAATGCCAAAGACCACCTCTGATGCACAGCACAGGAGTGCTGAAAGCATATAAGTAGCATGAGGGGGTGCATAGAGGAGTGGCTGGCACAGATACAGTATGTTGCCATATGCTAGACATGGCACATATCTGCTCAGTTTTCCCAGCAGAAGAAGTTTGAGAGGGACCACAAAGAGGCACCAGAAGCTTAAAGGTGAGACAATTTGACAGTAGTCTGTTTTCAATGGGAAAGAGTCCAGAAAGCACTTGACAACCTGAAAATAGCCAAAGCTATGGGGCTGGACGGGGCGCATCCAAGGATACTGAGGGAATCTAGGGAGGTACTGGGTGAACCTATGACAGACCTTTTTAACAGATCGCTGAACACTGGTGTGGTCCCAGAGGACTGGAGGAGGGCAGATGCAGTCCCACTTCACAAAAGTCGTAGCAAGGAAGAGGTGAGCAGTTATAGGCCAGTCAGCCTGATATCAGTGGTCTATAAGTTATTCTGTTTTATACTGTATATTTTGATGTTTCCTGTGTTTTACTGTATCTGATTTTTGATACCCCTTTGTTGTGTTTGTTCCCCTTGTCCCCGGGTCACACCTGGAAATGAGCTTCAGCTCAGTGTGCCTTTCCCGGTCACCAAATTTTAAATAAATAAATAAGTTGATGGAAACACTATCGAAGGAAAGGACAGTGGAATATCTTGTATCCAACAGATTGCAGAACCCAAGACATCATGTGTTCACAGAGGGAGGTCATGTCAAATAAATCTGACAGACTTCTTTGACTGGAAGACCAAGGAGATAGATCAAGGAGGTGCAGTCAACATGGCTTATCTAGATTTTAGCAAGGCCTTTGACACCGTTCCTCACATGAGACTGGTGAACAAGTTGGGTAGCTTGGGGGTACATTATAAGGTGGTAACCTGTATAAAAAACTGGTTGAATGATAGAACACAGAGGGTAGTGGTAAATGGAGTGTGTTCAAAGGAAGAGAGGGTAACCAGTGACCAGTGGGGTTCCTCAGGGATCAGTGTTGGGAACAGTCCTCTTCAATATCTTTATAAGTGACATAGTAGAAGAACCAGAAGGGAAGGTCTGCCTCTTTGCAGATGACACCAAGATCTGTAAAAGAATGGACACACCTGGAGGAAGTGGATAGAATGTGTAGGGATCAAAATTGACTCGGAAAAGTGGTCAAATCTATGGCAGCTGGGTTTTAATGTAAAAAAGTGCAAAATAATGAATCTAGGCCATATGAACCCAGGAGCAGAGTACAAGATGGGCAGAGTGATACTGAAAAAGACCAAGCAGGAAAGAGACCTACAGGTAATCATGTCAGATGACCTAAAGGTAGCCAGGCAATGTGATAAAGCGATCAGAAAAGCTAGTGGGATGCTGGGGTGCATTTATACGTAGGGGTATCTCTAGCAGGACGAGAGAGGTGATTCTGCCCCTATATAAATTGCTTAAAAGACCCCACCTTGAGTACTGTGTACAGTTTTGGAGACCTCATCTTAGAAAAGTCATAGACAGAGTATAGGCTGTCCAGAGGAGGGCTACCTAAATGGTGCAGGGTCTGCATCAAAAGCCTTATGAACAAAGACTTAAGGAGCTAAATATGTACACATTGGAGGAGAGGAAGGAGAGAGGGAATATGATAGAAACCTTTAAATATCTTACTGGGGTTAATAAGGTACAGGAGGAGAGTATTTTTCAGAGGAAAAGGTGCTCAATAACAAGGGGGTATAATATGATACTGGAGGGAAGTAAATTCAGGAAGGATATGAGGAAGTACTTTTTCACAGAAAGGGTGGTAGATACCTGGAATAAGCTCCCAGAAGAGGTAGTGGAGGCAAAAACTGTAAATTGATTTAAAGATGCCTAGGATAGGCATAAGGGAATCATAGGGGCAGAGGGTATAATACTGCTACTACAAATAATAATAATTATAAAAACACACACACACAGTTGGGCAGACTGCATGGGCCCTATTCTATGAATCTATGAACCTGCCTGTCACAGAGGGTGTGCATCTTATAGTGTTGATAGTGGGCACACCCTAGAGGTTGTCCATCCCTCATGATATGCACACCCCATGCACCCCTCGAATACTGGTGCTTGGGACACAGACTCCATGGTTCCCAGCCTCTGGGCTATGCTCCTTCCTGGACACTACCATATTGGGGGCATGGACATATTCACAGTCTGCAGACCCCCTCCTCTCCCTACTGTCTGCACTGCAGGGGTGGCTGTCCCTGCTGTGACCAACACCTGGGCATGTGTCCAAGCTGGGCAGACACTGGGTTGGGGACAACAGCAGCCATCAACACAATAACCTGCACTCCTTGGTTTCCTCACTGGATCACAATTTCTGTTATGAATTCACTCCACTTTCTGTCTCCAGGTAGCCAGATTGGCTTCTATGCTTCATTTGTTATGACTGTTCTGTTTTATGTTGCCTTTTTATGTTGGCTTGTGCGCACGCGCAAGCAACATCTTGTGCTAGTAGCACATTTCAGAGGTGTGTCAGTGTTGGCAAATGCAAGGCATGCTTTAGTAGGTGCATCCCTCATTCCCCAATAAGCCAGCATGCTAGCGTTGAGACAAGAAGTGTGCAAAGTGCACACAACTTGTAAGAAAAGTGCCACTGCAATCAGAGACAAGCTCGTCATGTAGCAGCACATATGACATGCTCCCGACGTGCCTTTCCTGGTGAAACATTTCAATAAACATGGCAGTGAAGCCACCACCACACAATCCCTAGAGGAAGCCGACATCGGGGTGCAATCTCTGTGTCAGCAATTCCAGCCCCCCCCCACATTGTGTGGCACACTGAGAGCCCACCCCAGTGTGCTGCTGCTCACAGTAGGCAGTATAGCGCAGTGGTTTAAGGCTCTGAGCTGCAAATATGGTGACATCCAGCAGACGAGACCTGGGTTTGAATCCCACAGCTTCCACTTGCATACTGTGTGACCCTGAGCAAGTCACTTAACTTCCCTGTGCTCTCAGATCGCACCTGTAAAAAAGCTTTCAGCTTAGTGTGCTACTCCTGGTTAAACAACTAAAAAAAACAAAACAAAAAAAAACAGTAAGCCGACCACCACGGCACATTCCTGCCCCCTAGGCCCCGCCTCACCCCCATTGTGTGGCACACTGGGAGCCTACCCCAGTGTTGCCAACATCAGGTCCCCACAAAAGTCATGGGGCATACCGGGAGCCCACCCCAGTGTGCCCAACATTTGTTTTCTTTCACCTGTAAAGAAAGAAAACTACCCATGGCACAGTGTCTGTTTTTTTATTGTGTACCTGAAACAAAGAAAACTATCTGTTGTTCGTGGCAAGGCAAGGCAAATTTTATTTTTGAAGCGCCCATTCCCAAAGGCTCTGAGCACCGTACAATCAAAAACATCAGAGCAATTAAAACACAATAAACAAAATATAAACATTCCAATAAATACTTAAAATCAAAACACTAAAATAAGGGTCTAAATTATCAGCAGAAATTTTAAGGTGCCACTATGCAAATGTCTCAGAGACACTATCTAAAGGACAGTGTCTGGGAATGCTCAGCTGAATAAAAAGGTCTTGAAGCGGGCTTTGAATGCCTCAACTGAAGGGGCCTCCCTTACTGATGGAGGAAGCAAATTCCACAGGACAGGGCTGACGATACTAAAGGCTCTGTCACCGGCAGTTTTTAACCTCATCCTGGGAATCGCAAGGAGACCCCTAGAGGAGGAGCGGAGGGAGCGGACTGGGGCAGCAGGTATTAGAAGGTCCAACAGGTAGCCAGGGCCCAGTCCATGTAGGGCCTTAAAGGTGAGCAAGCCCACCTTAAAGAGAACCCTCCATCGAACAGGCAGCCAGTGCAATTCATGCAGCACCAGGGTGACATGACAGTATTTAGGCTGTCCCATCAACAGCCTAGAAGCTGCATTCTGCACTAGCTGCAATTGATGGAGGGTACCTCCAGAGAACCCAAGGTGGAGCACATTGCAGTAGTCAAGCCTTGATTTTACGAATGAATGTACCAAGCTGGGGAGGTGCAGGAGTGGAACCAAGTGTTTCATCCAAGCAATATTCCTTAGATGGAAAAAGCTAGACCAGACAACAGATGACACCTGAGATTCAAATGTCAATCCACTGTCGAGGAAAACACCAAGGTTGCGCACCCTAGTGGAGGCCTTCAATGGTACAGATCCCATAAACAATCTAATCTCTGCACCAGAGGCCATCCTATCATGCCTCCTGTTCGACTCCATCACCAGTACCTCTGTCTTACTGGGGTTCAGTCACAACCAGCTAGAGGCCATCCAGTCATTAACCTCAGCCAGCAGTTTTTCTGTACCTCCACCGCATCGGATGTCCCAGGGCAAAGGATAGCTACAGTTGGGTATCATCGGCATAGCAATGAAACTCCAAACTGTACTTCCTAATGATCCCACCCAGGGGCAGCATATACATGGCAAAAAACATTAGTGACAAGACAGAACCCTGAGGTACTCCACAAGACAGAAGGCTAGGAGAGGAGGAGAAATTTCCCATCACAACCCTTTGCCTCCTGTTTGTGAGATAGGACTCAAACCAGAGGATGACAGTGCCGGCAAGTCCACAAAATTCCCTCAGGTGGACGAGTAACATACAAAGTTCCACCGTGTTGAAAGCTGAGCAGAGATCAAAAAGAACGAGAATTGTCCCCTCTCCTTGATCTCTCACTCTGAGGAGATCATTATGCATCTGAACTAATGCGGTTTCCACACAGTGCCCGGCATGAAACCCAGACTGGAGTGGCTCATAGATATCAAAGGCCACAAGGTGTTCTCCCAGCTGCTGTGCCACAATCTTCTCTACAACCTTTCCCAAAAATGGAAGGTTGGAGACAGGATGGCAATTTGCCTTGACATCAGGGTCTAAAGATGGTTTCTTCAGAAGGGGGTCTTACCAGTGCCTCCTTCAAGGCATCTGGGAAGACCCCCTCCAACAAAGAACACCAGACAATCAAGGTGAACACCAGGCCTACAGTGTCAACACATCCCATTAAGAAATGAGTGGGCACTGGGTCCAGTTCGCAATATGTGTGTTTCAGCCTCAAGACAACCTCAATGACCTGGATCACTTCCACTGGTTTAAACTCCCCCCAACCAGGTGAAGTGCACCTTGGATAATCCAGGTGACCACTGTCAGCCACACTGTGGCTCACGGTGCCTCCCCTGCCCCACCCTGCACCCACCCTCTGTGCACACCACCTCCCCACACCCCTCTCACCCCATATTTACCTCTGTAGGTCAGTGCTGTGATCTTCAGTGGAGCAGGAACAAGTCTGCACTCTTCAAAGCCGACCATGAACTGAAGAAATGCCGGTAAGCTGTATAATGGCATAAATGGTGGGGGGTTCAACTTAGGTGGATAACTCAGCCATGTTTTTGAATTTTGGCTCCAAATTTTCAACATGGGGTTCTTGGGATCCTGCCACTTGAACACATGCACTGTCATCTCATTATTCAGTCCTGAAAGGTTACTTAGTGGTCACTGCATGGAATCACCTTTTGGGACTGATTAACCAAATGACAGTGCCACTGTTAATGAAGTGGGGTCCCAAAAAGCCTATCTTTTCCAAAAAATGACTGTGTTATGAGCGTGTGTTGTGCAGTTTTGATGCACACTCATAATTTTGAACATTTTTAATATTTTCACTACAGATTTTCAACATTGCCAACATTGCCATTTTTTCACACCTCTTTATGAACAGTACAGCTGCCATTTTTCACATCCTGCCCGAAATGTGTTTTCGCATGTGTGGTGCACAATGGTGCAGTTGCTGTAGGAAATCAACATTCAGGACAGATTAACAAAATCACAGTGACACTGTTTGTGAGCAGAGGTCCCAAAATGCCTATGTTGAAAATCTGGTTAAAAACATCCCCCAAATAATTGTGTTACGGACGTGCATTGTGCAGTTTCTATGCACATTCATGACTTCACCAATTTTTCATATTTTCACTCCAGATTTTCATCATTGCCATTTTTTACACCTCCCTATGAACAGTACAGCTGTAATTTTTCACTTCCTGCCCAAAATGTGTTTTCGCACATGTGGCACACAATGGCGCAGTTGCTGTGGGAAATCAATGTTCGGGACACATTAACAAAATCACAGTGACACTGTTCATGAGCAGAGGTCCCAAAATTCCTATGTTGAAAATCTGGTTAAAATAATCCCCAAAATACTTGCATTATGTGTGTGCATTACGCAGTTTCTACGCACGCTCATGACTTCACCAATTTTTTATATTTTCACTCCAGATTTTCAACATTACCATTTTTTTACACCTCCTCATGAACAGTACAGCTGTCATTTTCACATCTTGCCCAGAATGTGTTTTCGCACCTGTGGTGCCAAATGTCGCAGTCACTGTGCAAAATCACCTTTCGGCTAACCAACTGATAGTGCCACTGTTTATGAGGTGGAGTCACAAAAAGCCCATGTTGAAAATTTGGAGTGAAAATACCAACAAACGGCCAGGGCATTAGGGTTTCCAACTGTACACCCCACTCTGTAGAGACTGACAGGTGTCAGGGGTGTGACTTGCGATTGTCGGCTGTAATGCTCACGCCATTCCACCCCGAACCCCACCCTGCAGCCAGTGACAGGCATCAAGGTGTGCCTTGCACTCTTCAGCCCCAAAGTTCACCCCATTCTCCTATACTGCACCCATCTCAGCGTATTTCCTTATGGAATGGGGTGAGTGTAAGGCCCGAACACCCCAAGGCACACCACAACACTTGTCAGTGTCTGCAGGGTAGGGGTGGGTTGAAATGGTGTGAGCATTATGGCTGACGACCCAAAGGCACACTCCAGTATCTGTCAGTCTCTGCAGGGTGGGGGTGGGGTTGGCATCAGTTCACTACCTCACTGCCATTCCTGTTATGCATCTCTCTAATTCCTGCACTACCAATGCCAGCAAGACAACATTTGGCATTGATAAATGCTTGTTTTCTATTATTTCAGCCCATTTTATTTTCATTAATGAATTTCTATTATTATAATGCAACAAATATTCTGTTACTCTGATTGGTTCTCAGAGTTCGAGCAGGGTTACATTAACCCAAGTTACCCTACCCTGTAGAGCTGGCTCACAGTGCATGTTTTTTCTCATCTTCATGAATGAAGTCCCAGCTATTGCTGATAGACTCTCACTTTGTAAATGTAAAAGATGGCTGTCTCAGTCTTAAATCCCCTTAGTCAGAGCTCACAGCATAATGGACTCAATAGTTTGACAACAGCCAAGACATTGCTTAGCATGTAAAATAAAAAAAGTGTTCTGCATTTTGAATATGGCACCCTCCACACACACCTGTTACAGTGCTATCCCAGGTTCCTGTGTGTTATGGACATAAACTTTCACTTTTTAAATTTTAAAAATGACTGCCCTGTTCCCTGATCCCCTCAGTCAGACTGCACAGCATGAATGGTTACAACAGTCTGACAGCCGCCAATTTCGCTGATTGTTAGGCACATAAATAAACAAAAACTAAAAAAAAACAACTTGTGCTGTACATTTCAAATGTGGTGCCTCCCACACCATCTGGTTTTAATAGGAATGAACCCCTCAACCTGTCATGTGACAATGTGTCTTGTGCATGAAGACACAGTGTGCGAGTGGGGTCTATCAACAAATACGTTCCTTGGTTATGAAATTAAACAGGTTCCATCGCAACTTACCAGATGTAATTGAAAGTACATTCACTTTGTCACATTTACAATAAAAAGTGTTAAAATACAGTAGATGGTATTATCTCATACATCAAAATGCACCCGCTCCCCCTCAATGAGTCCGCTCAATATGTTGCCATGGATACCAGCATTCCAAGAATAGCTCAGCACCATAGCCATCTTTTGACAAATGCTAAAGGACTATTTTCTTTTAAATTGTTGGTTTTCTGTTAATAAATCACACATAGCTTAAAGTAAATATATTTTTATCAATTCTAGATTATAATAATAGCAATAAGGTATGACCAGGGTTAGATTGACAGTCAATCACCCCCTGGTGGCACTATGGCACTCGGCTTCACCTTGTGCCATATTACACCCCAAGGGGGGTGATTAACAGACTGTTAATCAAACCCCTGGTCATACCTTAATACTTATTTACATTGTTACTGTCTCATTGGTATGTTGCACTCACTGTTGGGGTCCAAAATGCTCTGCAATGAGTCTTACCCTGTAATCCTGTGACCAGCTGGCCAGCCTTGGGTCCTGCCTATCAAGTTGCTTCTATATCCCCTGGTCTGGTGGCTCTGCATCTGTTGCAGTGTTGCCCTCCAGAGCCTGCAGGCATATTCCATATTATACTGCAATGCTGTGTAGGATACAAAGGGCAAGTAAAATGCTGCAGACTTGATTTGGGCTATATTGCAGGGCACCACTAGAACTGTCAAGACATCGGAACCACATCTTTCCAAAAACAACCTCAGTAATGTTGTAGGTTGCCATGTGGGCCAAGTTGTACCTGTCCTCAGCAATGCATGTGAGATGTAGGACAGGAGTCAATATCAAGGGGCACAGGAGGTATGCATTATTGGGAAAAACAGAAGAAAAAAAATCACCACTTCTGTTATATAAAACAAATGGGCTACAGTCAAAAACTCATGCTGAAAATAATTTATGTGTGGATAAAGTATACCATGATGGATGTTTATCAGGCAAAACTGGCTGGAGTTTGCAGATGCCTTGCTGGCATCTCTGTGAGGAGCGGCCTCTTTCATAACCTATATTGTATGGTTTACTTTTTCCGTAATTAAATTATTCTCTGCAAAGTTTTTGACTGTAGGCTGTTTTTTTTTTAATGTTTATTTATGTTTTTCCTGGTTGCCTCTTATTAAAGAGCACCTTTTTCAGTGTTGCACAGGAATAAGAGGAAGCTCCCTCACCTCCGTGGGAGCTCTTCTGTACCAAAAACAACTTTTGTAATTATGCCCTGACGGAAGGGAAGGGATCGTAAATCACCCCCAAGGCGCTAGCAGCACGATCCCTTTCCACGTCCCTGTTGCTGGCCACACCCCCACTCTCCAACATTTTATGATGTGGCAATAAGGATAGCATGGTAGTGTGCTCCATTGAAATGTATGGAGCGTGATTTTAAAGCACAGTTTTTGGTCAAGTGGCCAACTGGGAAAACTAGAGCCAGAGTTGCACTGACAAGAGTCTTGTTAGTTGAACCTTGGCTCCCATTTTACCAAATGGCCACTTACACTCCAAAGACTATGCTTTAACATCACACTCCATACATTTCAATGGAGCCCACCCCCATGCTCTCCCTATTGCCACATCATAAAATGGGGCATGGCCAGCAAAAGGGAAATGGAAAGGGATCGTACTGCTAGCCACTCGGGGGCAATTTACAGACCCTTCCCTTCCCTTGGGGGCATAATTACAAAAGCTGTTTTTGGTACGGAGGAGCTACTGTGGAGGTAAGGGAGCTTCCTGTTATTTTGGGAGGAATTTGCAAATTACCTGGAATGGTTATCTTTAAGCACACCTAGCAATGGGGCAATCTTTCTTGTTGCTTCATTATGCATTTTTTCCTGTGTAGAGAACATCCATTGGTTATTGTCACCTGTGCCAGTTACATTCTGCCTTATGGGTTATGGTGTTTAGTTACCAATGAGGTGCCCAAATGGCGCATCTCTTTACTCAGACCTCTGGCACAGGGTGGAATTATGTCAGATGAAGGCATCATGGGCACCTCTAGGGAACTGAACCAGAATATTAACTATGCACCCTTGTACCCCTTGTGGTTGTCATGGGTTGTTGCCCCATCCCTAGGTGAGGCTCAGAAGGCCACATGGGTGCAATCAACAGCAGTTAGCAATGCTGGTTAGTGTGCAATGTACTGGAACTGCTACATGGTTGCTGTTCACTCTGCTGGTGTGCAGGGGATTGTGATGAACTCCCCAGAATGGGGCAGCAGTGTGATTAGGAACTAAATCAGTGGGCGGGACATGGCAGGCTGGGAGATATCAGTGGTGTTACTGACTGGTAACTGGAAACTCCCTGTAGCCAGGAAGGAGACTGCTGCTGTGATCTTGAGTCCCACAGACTTGAGATGACTGCAGTGGGTGTCACTGTGAAGCTCCTCATGCAGCAGTTATCAGATCTGCATTAACATGGCCCTGTTGAGCCTGTACTTGACATGGAAATATACAGTTTGCCAGCAGATAACAACCACTTGGCCCACGTAGTCTGTCCTATTTTCCCTGCCTATATGTATCACCACAGATCCTACTTGATCTCCAGCTCACTCACCCCCTTCCCTTTTCCTAAGATTCCCCCATGCCTATCCCATGCATTCTTGAACCCCACCACTGTTTCTGCCCTGACCACCTCCACTGGAAGACTGTTTCAGGAATCCACCACTCTTTCTGTGAAGTACTTCCACACATCTTCCTCACAAGGAACATTATCTGCACATCACTGAGCTCCACGAAGGTCAGACAGAGCCGGTGCTGTCTGTTTGTAGCATAGCGCCTACTCGGTCTGCTCTGTTGTCCATGTGGGGAATACTCCCTTTCAATGTCATCCATAACAAGCTGCATGAGGGGGATTATGTGAGACATTTTCTCAGTGCTGCCACTTGGGTTTGCTGCTGGTATGGTATCTCCTGTATGTTTGCACTGGGATAAAGCCTGCCTTATGTAAATTTTATTTCACACTGCACAATATAGTGCAATGGCCCACGTGCGCCACACTATCCATCTGAAAATCACTGTGCACAATATATTCTGGTGACCACCTGACCTCTGGTACACATTCTGTAGCCGGAAACTAGAGTAATAAATGCAGACAGCAGTTGCAGACAATTATCAGATTTCAATTTAAATGTTTCTAGTACTTTTAGTATTCATGTGGCAACAGTGAATGCATGAACATGTACAGTAAACTCATAGTACAAGTAATGAATTCCAGAGAAAGACAAAAACAGTGTAATAAGTGAACATGCCCATTGGTTATGGGGTAGCCAGGATGAGATAGAAAGGCTCATGCAACAGCTCTTCGATGCCACAGCATCAACATCTTCCCAACGTGACCCTACAGTGATGGATTTATGTTGACCGCAATTTGCAGTTGATATAAATCCATCAGAGAACCTCTTTAGGTTTATCGGGGGCCTCTGCCCCCCACCCCCCAGACATAGGGATTATTAACTCTGAGTCAGAGTTGATTCAGGGAAGGGGTTCAGGTCCGGGGGAAAGAGTGCTGGGGTCCCGGGCAGACTTTACAGCGAACTGTCAATGTTGTTGGCATCGATGTTTTCGCTGTAAAGGTTTTGCTGTGGGATCGGTATACGCCATGGGCACCAATGTTGGACAAGATATTTGTATAGAACCAATGAGGCATGAAATTCAGATTACAGAATACACTGCATCTAAAAAAAAAAAAAGGAAAAAGAAAACAGCCAGCTCTGTTTGATTTTACCTACCAGCAATTAACAATTACTCTTTTTCCCCATGAGTTAATTTTTCCTGAAGTTATAGAACATTTCTGAGCACACTGAGGGCCCGATCTATGTATGTGGCTTGGATATGCTGGAACTGAGCATATTCTGGCCATGCCACTTGCACCCCAATGCAGTTCTACAACAGATGGCATCAGTAGCCCCCCAGCTGATGTGCTCCATTGGTGTGGAGATGCACTTTGGCTAGGGATGGAAGGGGTGGGCAGATGTGGTCTGGATCACAGGACCCCAATCAGATGCCTAAGCCAGTCTGCAAATGGATTCCCTCCCAAGTAGGGTGCAGGGGTCGATGGGATATGGTACTCCTCCAGGGATGCTGTATCCCCATCAGAGTACAGGGTACAAAGTCAGTTAAGAGCAACATTGTTAGCCAATGCCGATATGGCTCCCTACCCACTGTGAAGTCTCCTAGGGCTGGGTGCTGGTTGAGGGAAATCTGATCAGGCCCTAGGAAGAATAATGTGGCTGCACTGAGGAAGGTGCACAGCCACTACTGCTATCCCTAGGCAGGCACAGCAGCCATCCCGTAAAATGGCACTCCACACTGTGAGAATGGCTTGTGCATCAGGGCACGTCAGCTTCACTCCCATTTTAGCTCCCCACATAGCCACATGCATGTCACAGGGCTGGATGCTGGGGGTTGGGTGCTGCCAGTGCTGGGGATGCACAGAGACCTCTGTGCACCTCTGGCCTGCACAGGCACCTCTCTGTGGTTGTGGATCCCTTTGTGGATTGAGCCCTTAGTGTCTCTATGACTCTCCTACAAGTAGTGTCAACTCTTATAACTCTGACTTAGAGCTGTTCAGTGTGAGTCATCTCCTCAGTGAGAGAAAAAGGTTTTCCTGGAAAGTTCTAAAACATTTCTGAGTCCACTTAGGGCCTATGTGACTGCACCACAAATGACATCAACTGTTATATCTCTGACATAGGGCTATTTCAATCTGATTGATCTCCCCAGTGTGATAAAGAAAAAAGTTCTAAAATTTAGGAAATATTTTTGAACACACCAAGTGCCTCTGTGACTGTTGTAGAACAAGTGACATCAACTGTTATAATTTGAACTTAGGACTGTTTTAGTGTGAGAAATCTCCCCAGTGAGATAAAAAAGTTGTTCCTGAAAAGTTATAAAACATTTCTAAGCACACTTAAGCCACCTTTACACAACAGGCTGTGAACCACAATGAGCAGTACAGAGCAACTGTCATGTTAACTTTTCTGTCATGTAGAGGCAATCCGCAATGCATCACAGGTGACCATTCCTGGCCAGACATTCCCTGTTTCCCTTGGTTCACCATTGCATTTTGTTGCATTCCCCTCTAGACTGCTGCCATGTACAGTATAGGGAGCACAATGTTTACAGTGATCCCGGAGAGAGTCTCACGCGACCTTCCAGGATCCCCATTGCTTGCCAATGTTGTACTTCCCTATGGTGGGTCCTAAGGCTCGGGCAAGTAGGCAGTTTTTTAGAAATGGGGCTAAACATTGTGTTAAAATTGCTCAGAAAGTGGGGCAGTAATACTGGGCATGTGCTTATGCGTCTTCATATTCATTGGGATATAAATATACATGGGTGTATGCCCAGTATCACTGCCCCACTTTCTAAGCGATTTTAAAGCATTTTTAGCCCCCATTTCTAAAAAGTGCCTACTTGCCCAAGTTCAGTTTTCTTTCTAGTATCAGAAAAATATATGTAACTGAACTTGGGCACAATAATACTCGCACAAGCCTCGGGATCCACCATAGAGAAGTGTGCAGAAGTGTGGCATTGGCAAGCAACGAGGATCACAGAGGGTTGCACAAGACTCTCTCCAGGGTCAGTTTCAACTCTGGTGTATAAAGGCACACCCTGGAGGAATAATGGAGGGTGGGAATGAGCACAGCAGAGCCGTTGTGGTGCAGTAGAGCACCGTGTAAAAGCGATGTGCCTTTAAGACCATCCCGCAAGTGGTGCCATCTACTATAACTTTAACTTCAGACTGTTTCTGTATGAATGATGTCCCTAGTGAGATGAAAAAAACTAATTTTTTTCTGAACAGTATTGAAGAGGACAGGAAATTATTTCTAACCAGTAGCCGTTTATAATGTCCCCAGTTACAGAAATTATATCCGAAGCCCTACATGATTCATATATAATTGTACATGAATACAAGGTGATGTGATAAACTGTATTTTGCATTGTTTTGTTTTTATGGGCAGCATTCTGTTACAGTTCTCTTCATGGAACCTGTGATGTAGAGTTATAAGTATGCCACAGTTTGTGCACAGATCTCTAAGCATGGGTCTGATAGGACAACAGCTCACGCTTCTGTACACAAACCATGACACAGTAAAATCTCCATATAGTGTATGTTAGAACGTTGTATTGCATTGCAATCTAACTTTTCCTAGTCTTGTTGTACCATCATGAGTATGTCACATTGATGGTACAACAGCTCTGACCACGTTTGCACATGCGCGAGTTGTGGTTCGTAGAGATGATACAATGGCCACCGCAGTTCATTGGAGGCACAGGAGGACATTTAAAACTCTCAGTAAGAGCTGTTTTTTTAAATAGTGGCTGGCATACAGTAGGACAGCCATATTTGTTTTTAAATTTATCATCTCACAGTATCTTGTTGGACCAGGAAGGAGTGCAGTATTTTACGGACACGGGTGGGGAGGGGCGGAGGTCACAGACATAACAGCGTGACCGTGGAGGCAGTCAACATCTAATTTGTTTACTTTTGTCCATACACTATAAAAGACAGTGGATGGGCAACAGTAAACAGCAACACTTCAGTTCACTTCTCGAGGTTTCATGACAATCAAAAACCTCTCGAGCTTCGCTCTTGAGGTTTTCTTGGTTGTCATGACAACCTCTCGAAGTGAACAACAGTGTTGTTGTTCACTGTTGCCCATCCACTGTCCTCCATATTATTGATTTCATGAAGAGAACAGTGCCGAATGTCATCCATCAAAAGAAAACAATTGACAACCAAGTTTTTTCACATCAGTGTTTATTCAGGCAGAGTTAAATATGACTCATTTGGAGGGAAGTCTGTCATTTCTGTTGCTAGGAACATTACCAGCACTGCCAATTAGCACAAATTTCCTGCTCCCTTTAAAACACTTTTGAACACATTTAAGGGGCTTTTACACTACTGCATCTGCACCAGTGCCAGTAGTGCAGATGAGTTGCACTGGTGCAGATCCAGCAGTCTAAAGACTTGCTGAAGCATTGCAAGCCACTCCATTTTGGCACAGAGAATTGTCCAATTTGTTGGGAATAAGGAGGAGAGTGCACTGGTGCAGGTGTTTTTTTGCAATGATGTAAAAACGCTGCTATGCCTGCACCAGTGCCACTCCCAATCATGAGCACCTCTACCAGAAAAGCTCCCTAAACACGGTAAAGCCACTGGGAATGCTGCACAGCCACAGCGCGTAAAAGAAAAGGGGGCGGTGCGATCAGAGCGGAGCAAGCTGATCCAAGACAGCAATGCTCCAGGTAAGCTGCAATGTAAAGGAGCTTTAGTGCCTCTGCAACTCTAGGCCCTTTTACACAGAGCCCTTACTCATAGCGCTGCCGTTCCTGACTACTCACTCTGCTCCATCTGCGCTGCTGGATTTTGGTTATACACACAGCAGCCCTGCAGTGATCTCATGGCTCTTCCTGCACTTTTGCTAGTTTTACAGCCAGCTGAGAGCACGAGACTTGCTTGTGGGGCTGCATCAGTGTGAGTGCTGTGCTCTGATTATATAGCAGCAGGATGCAGTACAAAATGGAAAACTACAATGACAAACCCAGGAAAGCAGGGTACACCAGAACAGCGAATACTACCATTGGATATTGTGTGGCTCGGCCTTACACTGTAAGCAAGGTAATGTTTTAGTTGCTCTGTACCACTTGCTGCGGTGCAGAGCAGATCATGTAAAAGGGCCTTCTGTGACTGTTCCACATCCATAAGGAGAATGGCTACAGGACCAACCAGCTGAGCTGCACTGCATACCACATGCAATAAATGTCCACTCTTGAAGCAGAGCTCAGGCAGAGCACTATTTTTGCATGTTGGCCTTTTTCTATGGAATAATTAAATATACAGCATCTAGAAAAAATATGTTTATAAATGGGAATGTATATATTTGTTAGAATGGGCCATTTGCAGATAGCATTATGTAGGAGTGTGATGTATGTGCAATATATCTAAATTGTAACATCTGGTAAATTCTTTCCCTTCCCCCCACACCCCTCCATGTCCCTCTTTCCCTTCCCCCTTCCCCCGTTTTCTATTTAAGATTATTTGTTTATATCTTGCATTAGGTTTTTATATTTACACCTTGTGTATGCACATTTGCACATTCTTATAGGTGTATTTATAGCGTGTTGTTTATACTTTGATAATTACCGCTTTCCCTTTTTCCCATAGAAACCATGGCGTAATTGCCGTAATGAAGGGTGTTCATTATGGCAAACCGCCGCGCAATTTCCCTCACTGTCTTGCTATGTGCCGTTGCACTTCCTAAACCCGGCGACACTGTGCCTGCTCGGGATAACCACTATGGGACACTTCAAACCGCCACCTCGACTAGGCGGTAAGTACATAAAAAAACAAATCTGCCTCAGTCAGTGCTGTGAACAAAATAATAATAAAAAAAAACTTAACAAAATCAAACGGCTGACTACGGCAACTACTTCACCCTCCGCAAACCTGGCTGCACAGCTAGATTTTATTTTATACAATTGCTGAGGCAAAAAGGAAACCCAGCAATTATGGAAATATAATATGGGTTAGTCTGGGTGAAACTCAATTTACACACACCCTCGGTTGATGTTTCACATAAACCCCTCGAGCTTCGCTCTCAGGGTTTATGTAGCATCAAACCCCTCGGGTGTGTAAATTCTCGTTACACACCCAGATCCATACTTTATCCTATATCTATTGCACATATGTATGCAACGTACATGAGTTATGCACTGTCACTTTAAGGATTTTGCTTTATAAGGGTGCTATGGCTTGAGAAAGAGTCAAGTGTGACTTGAAAGCGTTTGGCAGTGTCAGGTTTTGGTTGGCATTGTAATAACAAATGCAGTTTTTATCTGACACTCAAGCATTTGGAGTTTATTACCGGGGACGGTCTGAGCTCTGCTTCAAGAGTGGACACTTCTGTGACTGTCCCACAAGTGCAGTCAACTGTCTGTGGAACTTCAGTGTGAGTGAATAAAACATTTATAAGCCAACTTAATAATAACAGAAACAAGAAGAGCAAGCCAAAAGCATTCCCAGAGAATAGCATCTATCACTTTCGAGGAAAGTGACAGCTGAATGCCATCCATATCCAATGTGACCCAAACAAGAGCAGGTTGCATAGCTGAGGCACTAGGCTGTTTATACCTGTAAACATACCTCATCTCAAAAAAAACAAGCATTTGTCAATGACGAATGTTTGCTTGCCGGTATTAGCATTGGAAATGCAGGAGTTAGACAGATGCAGACTAGGAATGGCAGTGAAGTATTGAACTTCACGCCAACCCCACCCCACCCTGCAGAGATGGACAGGCGTTGGGGTAGAATCAAGGAAGGGGCTGGAGTAGAACAGCGAAACAGTCTAGGGAGGTCAAATCATGGAAAGCCATGTGTGCCAATGCCAAGAGCCTTAGCAACAAGATGGAAGATCTGGAGGCTGTCATGGTGCAGTCAGACCTGGACATTGTGGCCATCACTGAAACCTGCTGTAATGATAACCACGACTGGGAGATGGCCATACCTGGCTACAACATATTCAGAAGAGACAGGGCAGGTAGGAAGGGAGGAGGAGTGGCACTGTATGTGAAAAATGACGTAAGGTCCACAGAGATCCAGGAGGAACAAAATGGGGGAGAGATACTGTGGGTTAAGCTGGAAAGGAAAATGGAGCCAGCCATCCACACCTGTGTGGTCTATAGACCACCAGCCCAGGAGGAAGAAACAGATAGGGAGCTGATGCTAGCCATCCAAAGGATGACAGACAAGGGTGAGGTAGTACTGGTTGGAGACTTCAATATTCCAGACGTGGACTGGAGCATCCCGGCAGCAGCATCAACTAGGAACAGATTTATCCTGGACTCCCTTCAGGGTGCCTTCCTCAAGCAACTGGTCATAGAACCAACTCAGCAGAAGGCAATACTGGACCTTGTGCTCACAAACAGGGACAGTGTGATGGGGGTAACAGTGGGGGAGCAGTGGGGAACAGTGACCACCAGTCATTGTGGTTTGAAATCACAGAAAGAGCAAAACCAAACCACACAAAAACATGTATCCTGGATTTTAGGGGGGCAGACTTTGGGAAAATGTGGAGATACTTGAAAAAGGCATTAAGGGGAATGGAGCAGGAATCAGAGGTTGAGGAACAGTGGGCAGTATTTATAATGGGGATTACAAGAGCAACAGAATTAAGCATTAAGCAGGTTAGCAAGAGGAAAAGGAAGAGGAGACCATTATGGTTTTCCGAAGAGGTAGTAAAGAAAGTGAAAGCCAAAGATTGCATTCAGGCAATACAAAAGACACAGGCAGAAGGGGATGAGGAGAAGTACCAGGAGAAGCAAAGGGAGGCAGGGAGCTCAGTAAGGGAAGCCAAAGCTCAGACAGAAGAACACATTGCAAAATCAGTGGGTAGAGGGGACAAAACCTTTTACAGGTACATAAGTGAAAAAAGAAAGGCAAAGGGAGGGATAGTGAGACTGAAGGGGGAGGATGAGGGCCGCGTGGAGGATGACAACAGTAAAGCTGACATATTGAACAGGTATTTCTGCTCAGTCTTTATTGAGGAAGAGGAGGGTAATGGGTCTGAAGGGAGTACAAGGGGTGAGAATGGTGTAGAAATGGACACAAGTACCTTTACACAAGAAAGGGTCCTGAAGGCACTGGAAGTAAATAAGAGTTGATAAATCAATGGGGCCAGATGGGGTGCACCCCAGGGTCCTTAAAGAACTAAGAGAGGTGGTGGCTGAACCTCTGGCTATCCTGTTTAGCCGTTCACTGGAAACCGAGGCGGTACCCAAAGACTGGAGGACAGCAGATGTAGTCCCTTATACAAAAGTGGGAACAAAGAGGAAGCGTGGAACTACAGACCAGTCAGCCTCACCTCAGTAGTGGGGAAGATCATGGAAGCACTACTGAAGGAGAGATTAGTGGAACATCTGGTTGTCAATGGACTATAGGACCCAAGGCAGCATGGTTTCACCAGGGGGAGGTCATGTCAGACCAACACTGAATTTTTTGACTGGATGACTAGGGAGGTGGATTGGGGGGCAGTGGACATGGCCTGTCTGGACTTCAGCAAGGCCTTTGACACTGTGCCACATAGAAGACTATTACACAAACTGGGGAATATGGGTGTGGGCAGGACAGTAGTGTGGTGGGTAGGTAACTGGCTGGGCGGCAGGACACAGAGGGTGATGGTAAATGGCTGTCACTCCACAGAGGGAAGAGTGACCAGTGGGGTACCACAGGGATCAGTGCTGGGACCGGTCCTATTCAACATCTTCATCAGTGACATTGCGCAGGACCTAGAAGGCAGAATTTCACTGTTCGCTAATGACACAAAGCTCTGTAACAGAGTAGACACAATCAAGGGTGTAGACAGAATGAGAAGGGACCTGCAGAAACTTGAAGAATGGTCAGGGGTTTGGCAGTTGAAATTCAATGCAAAAGAAGTGCAAGATAATGCATATGGGGCACAAAACCCTGGCACAATATATCAGTTGGGGGTGAGGATATAGCATGCACCAAGCAGGAAAGGGATCTTGAGGTTATCATCTCTGATGACCTCAAGGTAGGGAAACAGTGTGACAAGGCAACTGGTAAAGCAAATAGGATGCTGGGATACATAGGCAGGGGCATCACCAGCAGGAAAAGTGAGGTCATAATTCCACTATACAAGACACTAGTGAGGCCCCACCTGGAGTACAGTGTACAGTTCTGGAGACCTTACCTACGTAAGGAAATAGACAGGGTAGAGAAGGTTCAGAGGAGGGCAACAAAGATGGTACATGGATTGCATCACAAGTCCTATGAGGACACGCTGAAGGACTTAAATATGTACTCCCTAGAGGACAGGAGGGAGAGAGGGGATATGATAGAGACATACAAGTATCTTACAGGGAGGAACAGGGTGCAGGAATACACTATTTTTAAGCAAAAAAGATGTACCAGGACTAGAGGACATGGGATGAAGTTGGAGGGAAGATGATTCAGAGGAAACATGAGGAAGAATTTCTTCACAAAACGGGTGGTGGACAAGTGGAACACCCTGCCAGAGGAAGTGGTGGGGGCTGAAACAATCACGGGATTTAAGAATGCATGGGATAGACATAAAGGAATTCTGGAGGTCAGGGGTAAGGGGCAACAGACTTCTAGGAAAACATAAACTGAACTTACAAGCTCAAATAGGCAGACTGGGTGGGCCATAGGCCCTTATCTGCTGACACTGTCTATATATCTATGTATGTGTTTGGGTCATCACCCATAATGTTCATGCCATTTCACCTCACCTTATCCTGCAGACACTGACAAGTGTTGAGGTATGCCTTGGGGTGTTCAGCTTTACAGTCACCCCATTCCATAAGGACATATGCTGAAATGGGTGCAGTATAGGAGAATGGGGTGAACTCTGGGGCCGAAGAGTCGAAGGCACACCTCAATGCCTGCCACTGGCTGCAGAGGGTGGGGGTGGGGTGGATTGGCATGAGCATTACAGTTGGCAATCCAAAGGCACACGCCTGATGCCTGTCAGTCTGTACATGGTGGGACGTTATGGTTAGAAACCCTAACGCCCCAGGCGTTTGTTGATATTTGCACTACAAATTTTCAACATGGCCTTTTTGTGACCCCCACCTCATGAAAGCATTTGGGACCTCTTCTCAGGAACAGTGGCACTGTGATTTTGTTACTGTGTCCCGAACTTTGACTTCCCACAGCAACCGTGCCATTCTGCGCCAGATGTACGAAAACACAGATCGGGCAGGATGTGAAGAATGACAGCTGTACCATTCATAGGGAGGTGTGAAGAGATGGCAATGTTGAAAATCTGTAGTGAAAATATTAAAAATGCTCAAACTTCCGCGCATACGTGGAAACTGCGCAACGCATGCACGTAACACAGTCATTTAGTGGAATTATTTCACCAAATTTTCAACATTGGCATTTTGTAACCTCTGCTCATGAACACTGTCACTATGATTTTCTTAATCTGTCCTGAACATTGATTTCCCACAGCAACTACGCTATTCTACGCCAGATGTATAAATGCATATTTTGGGCAGGATATGAAAAATGACAGCTGTACTGTTCATAAGGAGGTGTGAAAAAATGCCAATGTTGAAAATCTGGAGTGAAAATATTACTAATGTGCGAAATTATGAGGGTGCTTGGAAACTGCACAACGTACGACTTGTAACACAGTCATTTTATGGACGTTTGTCACTAAATTTCAGCATAGGCATTTTAGTTCCTCTGCTCATGAACAGTGTCAATGTGATTTTCTTAATCTGTCCTGAACACCGACTTCCCACAGCGAATGCGCTACTGTGTGCCGGAAGTATGAAAACACATTTCGGCCAGGATGTGAAAAATGACAGCTGTACTGTTCATAAGCAGGTCTGAAAATATGCCAATGTTGAAAATCTGGAGTGAAAATAATACAAATTTGCAAAGTTATGAGGGTGCATGGAAACTGCACAATGCACGCTTGTAACACAGTCATTTTTGAATGTTTGCCACCAAATTTTCAACATAGGCATTTTAGGACCTCTGCTCATGAACAGAGTCACTGTGATTTTCTTAATCTGTCCCAAACACAGATTTCCCACAGCGACCGAGCTATTCTGCACTGAAAGTGTGAAAACACATTTTGGCCAGGATGTGTAAAATGACAGCTGCACTGTTCATAAGAAGGTGTGGAAAAATGCCAATGTTGAAAATCTGGAGTGAAAATATTACAAATTCGTGAAGTTACAAGTGTGCGTGGAAACTGCGCAACGCACGCTCATAAAACATAATTTTGGGATTTTTTCACTGAATTTGCAACATAGGCTTTTTGAGAGCCCACCTCATGAACGGTGGCACTGTCATTTCGTTAATTAGTCCCAAAAGGTGATTCCAACGCAGTGACCGGGAAATCACCTTTCAGGACCGAATAACGCCATGACAGTGACTGAATTCATGAGGAGGGGTCCCAATAACCCCATGTTGAAAATGTGGTGCCAAAAGTCCCAGAAATGCCCGAGATAGCCACATAGGTTTAAAAAAAAACATTTATGCCATTATACAGCTTACCGGTATTTTTTCAGTTTGCGGTCGACTTTGAAGAGTGCAGACATGTTCCCGGTCCACTGAAGATCATTGCGCTGGACTCTGGAGGTAAGTATGTGGTGAAGGAGGTGTGTGTGGAGGTGGGTGCGCAGTGGGTGGGCGCAGGTTGGGGGAGACTCAATGAGGGACCATTTTCTACTTTATAGGTTTAAAAATTTTTTTATAACATCGTGGGAAGGTTTTCTTATTTACAGGGACTTTTGGCATGCTGGGGTGGGCTCCCAGCATGCCACCTGAGTGTGTTTTTTTGGGGGGTCTGTAGCCGATGGGATTGGGCACCCCCATTGTCACATACCAAGTGTTGGGGGGACAGGAGCCAAGGGGGATTGGGCACCCCCTGCTTGGCATACAACAAATGGGGGGGGGGACATTATGCTGATGGAGAGTTGGCTCCCCTGTCAGCAAATGAACTGGGTCAGGGGCATGCCGACAGGGGGATTGGGCACCCCCGTCAGTCGGCTTTCATGGAACTCTGAGATGGTGACATAAGCAGCTGCCATGTTTAGGGAAATGTTACACCAGGCAAGGTACCACCATGCATTGACGGGTCCCTCCCTCATTGCAGCGGAATGGCGGACGCTGCAATGACTAGGTGTCCCCTCATTGCAGCGGCCAAATCATTTCAAGTTGGTGGCACTTCTGCAGAACTAGTGTGTCATCAGGACACTGGGCCTGCATTGGGTGAACAGTGCCAAGCTCACAAATGCAGTGCCGGCGTTGGCTGACACAGTGCCGCACCTCCACAACCCGCTCCTCTCCTAAGCTGCCAGATAATGTTTCTTGTGCATGCATGCAAGCAAGCATAAAAAACAGGTTGATCAAAAGGTTTAGTTTTACACATGGGAACAAAAAAATTAAAACACAAAAATGGTTTCACAGGGATGGTGGTGTTTCAAGACAGGAAAGTCAGAGAACAAAACGAAAAAGTTGGGCACACACACCACCTCAGGCAAACTTTAACAGATAAACCCCTGGCTCCAGAAATAATTGCTTAATTGTTCTTTATTAAGGTACAATCACATATTAAAAACCAACTGGCAGGTTGCACATCTAATGCATTTTGGACTCTAAGTCCTTTATCAAATGAACTAAAAAATGCAGTAACAACAGTAAGAAGCAGTGACTCATCTTTTGACAGATGAAGATTATTTAGTTGCAGTTGAACATGAATGTTTATATTTTTTTAAAGATTTTTTTTCTGTGTCTGAATTCAGTGCTTGTGAGAGGTGCCAGATTGATAGCACTAGAACCTGAAGTCCTCTGCTCACCCATATGACAGGTACAGCACAGGTGATCACAGTGCAAGCTTCCCCACACTGTCACATCAATGTGCCTCAATGCTGCCACAGAGGGACCACCCCATAGGCGAGAGGGTAGTTCAGACTCCAAACCCATTCAGTCTTTGGCTCTCATGTGAGACTGCCGACAAGGGTGCCAATTAATGCCAGTTGTGCTGGTGGTTTTGTGATGTGGATGTCAGCCTACTGGGAAATGGACTGAAACCACCATAACTCATTTCACATAGCGCAGTGAACAGCCCTCAGGTGATAAAGGCTTTCAGTCCCTACCAACATGTGCTGGATATGAATCTATGTCTAATGGAACTATATTAGTAGCTTATGCAGATGGTGATATTACACGCTATGGTGGTGGTAGAGATGGATATCATGACATTCATGATGACAGCTTCCCATGCAGTGCTTCCCTTTCTTTATCTCATGTACGATAACAATTCGTCATCCTGCACTCCTCCAGTATCAGTAAATACAAGTACTGTTTTGCATGATCCTAGCCCTCCTCCACAATTTGCCATAGAAGATTCACATCCTTACTACAGGTGTCACTGTAAACCATATCGCTTAAACCATTTAAAGGTATTTGTCTTAAACTTTACAAGTACTGGAGAGTCCAATTCAATGCCAGAAGGAGAGGGCAGGAAAAGTACTTCTTTAGTATGGAATGTTTTTTCTATCAGGCTATATGATATCTTTAAAGCAGTATGCATTTACAGCTAAAGTAGATTTAGAAGGGAGAAGTCAGCACAAATCCTGAGTATGGCTGTACTGATGAGACATCTTCAGTGCCAGTATTCAACAGTGATGAAAAGGGATAAGAATCTTAATTAATTTATTTATTTAGTTTTTGTTAACTGGGTGAGTGCACTAGCCACAAAGTGACTATTTTCAGGCATGACCCAGGAGTTTACAATATTGGGCTAAACAGGGAATACAACAGCACACCATGATGTACAAGGTGAACAACATTTACACAATGAATTGGAGAAACACTTTACAGTCAAAAATATACAGCAGTAAACAGGAATACAGATTAAATGATGATGACGACGATGACGACGACTACAATGGTGGTGACTTGTTTGATGAGGGTGACTTTGATGATGTGGTCAGTTAATGTGTTTGGATGACGATGATGATGACAGTCACATGTGCAATATTGTCACACAGCTTACAGATATCAAATCAGCTGTTTCACAGTGTGGAGTATGATATACCACTGTCGGCAGGAAGAAATCTCATAAGAGCTCGTCATGACCCTGAGAAAATAAATAATGCATATTTCTGAAGTTAGTTCAACACTGAGGCAGTTAGTCGTGCATCCATCAGTCAGCTCATGCCAATAGTATACATCCTTTTCAATGGCACAGCCAACGATGCCTTGACAATAATGCAGATGAAGGATGATTCCAAGAGATTACAGAAGCACCTACCATTTTAAATGTAAACCTGCACTGAGGGTTTGATTTTGTTCTTACAAACAAGGAGTATGTAATTGCTACAATGCTATCTCACTGTTTCCGACATCGTTTTGGTGCGTGACAACTGGCCAATAACAGATATCAAGGCAGAACTAATCCCAGTGATTCACGAGATGTAAAAAATAATGCACAGCATTCAGCACTAGCCATCACCAAGGCAGTCAGAGGACACAACTAGTTCTCATGCGCTGTCTTTGACAATAAACCTTAGTTTTCCTTCCCTACACAGTGCATTTCATGTTAAAGTTAACAGAGCGGTTGATATTTGGATAACACTAAATGCCCTTGGCTGCTCAAGACCACTGACAGGACTTTCATGTGACTATTGCAAAAACAACTGCTAAGTTTGGCCAGCCATGAATCAAGTTGCAGTCAAATATCTTGGGTGTCCACCTGCAAGCATGCCATCTGAGCACATCTTTAGTACTGCTGGTGACCTTCCATCCTCTTCTCAGAGTACTTTGGACCCTCAGCATGTTGAACACATGGCATTTCTTAAGTAAACCTGTCACAACTTAATTGCAAGTACTATATTCTGTGAAAACCAAAGAATCAGACTGTCAACAAGTCTTCCATGGTAAAGGCATACTCCCACTATAACTTAAAAAAACATTTCTCTGCTGACTACTTTCATTTTAATCACTCTGCTGGCATCCACACCATCATCATTAACAGCAGCAGCGGCAGCACCCGTATCATCAGCACTAGTACAGGGAGCACCACCACCTAAGGGAGCAGGATTGGGTGGGACGGATGGAACACTGAGGAAGAAGTTGTATGCTACCCTTCCACAGTGAAGTATTAAACTGAAACCAACCCCACCCCCACCCTGCAGAGACTGACAGAAACTGGGGAGTGCCTTTGGGCTGCTGTACATAAGGCTCATGCCATTTCATCTCACCCTACCCTGCAGACACTGACAACTGTTGCGGTGTGCCTTGGGGTCTTCAGGCCTTACACTCACCCCATTCCATAAGGAAATATGCTGAGATGGGTGCACTACAAGAGAATGGGATGAACTTTGGGGTCAAAGAGTCCAAGGCACACCTCGATGCCTGTCAGTGGCTGCAGGCTGGGGGTGGGAATGGCATAAGCATTACAGCCGAAAATCCCAAGTCACACCCCTGATGCCTGTCAGTCTCTACAGGGTGGGGCGTTACAGTTGGAAACCCTAATGCCCCAGGCTTTTGTTGGTTATTTTCACTACAAATTTTCAACATGGGCTTTTTGTGATTCCACCTCATGAACAGTGGCACTATCAGTTCGTTAGCCGAAAGGTGATTTTGCACAGAGACTGCGCCATTTGGTGCCACAGGTGCAAAAACACATTTTGAGTAGGATGTGAAAAATTACAGCTGTACTGTTCATGAGGAGGTATACAAAAATGGTAATGTTGAAAATCTGGAGTGAAAATCTGAAATTGGTGAAGTCAATGAAATGCAGTATAGAAACTGGGCAACAGATGCTTGTATCACAGTCATTTTTTGGAATTTTTTCACCAAATTTTCAACATAGGCATTTTGGGACCTCTGCTCATGAACAATGACAATGTGATTTTCTTAATCTGTCCTGAACATTGATTTCCCACAGGGACCGCGCCATTGTGTGCCAGATGTGTGAAAACACATTTCGGGAAGGATGTGAAAAATTACAGCTGTACTGTTCATAAGGAGGTATGAAAAAATGGCAATGTTGAAAATCTGGAGTGAAAATATTACAAATTCTTGAAGTTACGAGTATGCGTGGAAACTGCGCAATGCACACTCGTAACACAGTCATTTTTTGGAATTTTTTTACCAAATTTGCAACATAGGCTTTTTGGGAGCCCACCTCATGAACAGTGGCACTGTTGTTTCATTAATCAGTCCCAAAAGGGGTTCAGTGCAGTGACCGTGAAATCAACTTTCGGGGCCGAATAATGAAATGGCAATGACTGATTTCATGAGATGGGGTCCAAAGAAACCCACGTTGAAAATTTGGAGTCAAAAGTCATAAAAATGGCTGCAATATCCACCTAAGTTGAAACCTTCCCCATCGATACCATTATACAGCTTACCAGCATTTCTTCAGTTCACAGTCGGCTTTGAGGAGTACAGATGTGTTCCCGCTCCACCGAAGATTGTTGCACTGGACCTTCAGAGGTAAGTATGGGGTGACAGGGGTGTGGGGAGGTGGGGTACACAGAGTGTGGGTGCGGGTTGGGGGAGGTGGCCCGCCGACAGTGAGGGTCTGTTTTCTTTGTTTTAGGTAAAAAAAAAAAAAATGAACAGCACGGACCATTTTCTTCCTTTACAGGTGTATGAAACAATGTTGGGGATACTGGTGTGGGCTTCCAGTGTACCCCATGACTTTGGGAGGGTGATGTTTGCCACACTGGGGTGGGCTCCTAGTGTGGTTCACAATGGGAGTGGGTGGAGGCAGGAAAATGCTGACGTGGTCGGCTTCTAAACACAGGGAGGCACACTGGGGTGGGCTCCCAGTGAGCCACACAATCTTGGGGGGGGGTTACACATGCTGATAGGGGATTGGGCACCCCCAAAGTCAGCTTTCTAGGGATTGTAAGAGGCGGACAGCAGAGCTACCGCCATGTTTATTGAAATGTTACACCAGGCAAGGCACGTAGCAGAGGCATGTCATCAGTGCTGCTGCATGGCGAGCTTGACTCTGATTGCTGCGGTGAAATCGTTTCAAGTTGGTGGCACCACAAAAGACTTGTGTCACCGTTAGCATGCTCATTAATTGGCGAATGAGGGACGCACCTTCCAAAGCGTGCCCTGCATTCGCCAAAACTGACACACCTCTGCATTTCTCCTACTAATCTCCTACTGCCACAAAATGTTGCTTGCACGTGCGCAAGACAACATAAAAAGGGGGCTGTGCCTCTGGGTTACAAACATTGCATTTTTTATTTTACGCTTATGGCCAGGAAAGACACACTAAGCCAAAATCTGTTTCCAGTTGTGTCCTGGGAGCATAAGAACATTAAGTGACTTACTCATGGTCACTCAGTGTGCAAGTCATGGCTGTGAGATTCAAACCCAGCTCACCAGGTTTGCAGCTCAGTGCTGTTAACGACTAAACTATACTGCCTCCAAAGTTCATAACAAAATAGTTACCTTGAATGCATGCTAAAAACAGAAAATAAAGTTCAGTTTGATGTTTCAACCTCAGGACTTCAGCAGGAATAACCTGTGCTCACCTTTATTCCTGAAAAAAACCCTCATGAATGAGAAATCAGTTCTACTTTTATTTTCTATTTCCAGCATTTACTGTATAAAGAAACCATAGATGGGATCTCTCTTGTTTTCAGCGATCCTGCAGATGTACGTTGGTGGCAAAATGTGCTAAAGTTGTGTTACCCAGACAAGTCTACTATAATTTGTAAGGAGTTCCTCGGTTATGAAACTGGGCACCCATCCAGTCATGAGCCTTCACAATTCTTACATTTGTGGTGTGTCTGAGTGAGAGCCAACCCACATGTGGGAATAGAAAATGTTTACGCAGTGTGATGGTTTCCACCTCTGTATCTCATTATGAGTCTGTACGCATTGAAATGAAGTCAACTTGACCACAGGCTGCCTCCCAGGAACAAAAATAAATGCAGATTCCGAATGTAACTTGGATGAACCAAGGAAAAGGAACATTTGAACTGGCCAAGTGTACAGTTTAGTTACCCAGGACAGTTCGGTTAATATGCAAGTTAATGCAACATCGTATTTTCTGTGAGGGTCTAATGCAAACCATTTTTGCAGCTGGATGGACTGAAGCAACGAGAGCATAAGTCACTTGCCTGTGGTCACACAGTAAGAAAGGGGCTTTAATGATGTTTGAACCCATGATCTCACGGTTTGCAAGCCAGTGCTCTAACTATTAGACCCACACTACCTTAGACTGTAATGGAGAGTATCTCAATGCTACATTTATTTACTTGGTTTTTGATTACCGGGTAAGTACATTAGACAATAAAATGCCTATTTTCAGGCATGACCTGGGAGAGTACAGTTATAGAATAATGATTAACACATACAATAAAGGAATAAAAACATAAGAGATATAGTATCACAGTACAACATGTGACCAGTAGCCAAACAAAACACTGCATGAATCTGGGTAACAAGGAGAAACCAGTAGATTGTGACAAAAACACATTGCAGTAAGACAAGTGAGTCTTAATCTGCATCAATACATAAAGTGCATCAGATAATTAAGCAAGTACAGTAAACACTTTTCATGAGCACAAATGGCGTAAACTGTACAAAGGATAGCAGTGGACCACCCAGACTTAGGGTGTAGGTTAGAATAGAAGATAGTGGGGGAAACAGACGACAGTTAAAAGGTGTAAAGTTAAAAAGTAAAACTTTATTTTTTAAGTGCTTTTCAGAACCAAAGCGCTGTGCAAAGGTTAAAACTAACAACTGGAAAAAAAATAACAATTAGATAAACAGTAATAAAGTCATTCTCCATATTCTTTAAAAAACAGAAAAGTTTTGAACTCCGATTTAAAACTCTCAACGGTCAGGCGTTCTCTTATCCGACGTGGTAGAGAATTCCACAAGGCAGGGGTAGCATAGGAAAACTCACGTGCCCGATGTCTTCAAATGAACCCTGGGAATCTGTAGCAATCCCTCATCAGCAGATCGGAGTGAACGAGAAGGGCAGTAGGGAGTAAGAAGATCTTGCAGATAATGGGGTCCCTGATCATGTAGGGCTTTATAGGTCAGTAACCCGACCTTAAAGGTTATCTGCCACTGAACCGACAGCCAGTGCTGTCCACGCAGCACAGGCATAATATGACTAGTTCTAGATGTCCCAGTCAAGAGCCTGGCTGCTGTGTTCTGCACTAGCTGCAAGCGGCAGATATCAACCCCCAGTAGCCCTAGGTACAGGGCATTGCAGTAATCAAGGCGGGTGGTCACGACGGCATGAACCCGAGTAGGGAGGTCAGCCAGAGGAACTAGGTGTTTCACCTGGGTGATATTCCTAAGATGGTAAAAGGAAAACTTAACAACAGCAGACACCTGCGATTTCAGGGTCAAACCATCTTCAATAATAATGCCCAGATTACGCACCTGGTCTAAGGTAGAGAGCTGTACACCATCAAGCCATAAGCCTGAAGAAAGCTCAGCCCTATGACCTGCCTCAAGGTGACCCAGGTCCACAACCAACACCTCGGTCTTATCTGGATTTAACCTCAGCCAGCTAGCACTCATCCAGTCTTTGATTTCAGACAGACAGCTGTTAAGCACGGAGATCACATCATCCTGTCCGAGAATAAAGGACAGATACAACTGGGTATCATCTGCATAGCGGTGAAAATCCAGACTGTATCACCTAATGATATCTCCTAATGGCTGCATGTAAACTGTGAACAACATGGGCGCCAAACTAGAGCCCTGAGGCACCCCACAGGACAGAGAGATGGCATCAGAGGAATAAATTCCGGTGACAACCCTCTGTGTCCAGACTGTGAGGAAGGATCTAAACCAATGTAGAACTGTACCAGACAGTCCACAAAAAAGCCACAGGTGCTCCAGAAGCACACCATGGTCCACAGTATCAAATGCTGCAGAGATCAAGAAGGACTAGAATAGTGCGAGCCTTTCGAACTCTCGCAATTAGGTCATTTAAGACCTGGATAAGAGCAGTCTTGGTGCTATGTCTTTTCCTAAACCCAGACTGGAGAGTATCATAGACATTGTGATTTGTAAGATGGTCATTTAGCTGTGACGCAACCACCTTTTCAATAACCTTACCCACAAAGGGCAGGTTAGAGATAGGTCTGAAGTTAGCTAGACAGTCTAGGTTCAAGGAGGGTTTTTTAAGGAGTGGTCAAATGACTGCCTCCTTTAGGGGATCAGGAAAGACCCCCTGCTCCAAAGACTTCCAGACAACTTCAGTAAGGATCAGGCAGATAATATCTACGCAACCTAATAATAGTGGCACAGGGCCCGGATCCAAACTACAGCTGGTTGGTTGTACAGTCTGAGCAGTCTTCACAATGTCCATGAACTCCGGCCTACTAAAGTCAAACCAGGTAGCACAGGTGTTCATTTCCTCCTGCCGATCTCCGCAATCCCTTAAAGGGGGAGCTGGGCCGATGCACAGCCTAATGCTGGCAGTCTTATCTGCAAAGAACCGAGCAAGCTCATCACACTTTGTGAAAAATCTCTTCCAGACTGCAGACAGAGTGGATTGCACAATCTCTCGACAGTCTGAAAGAGTTGAGCTGGTCGATTCCGCACAGCAGCAATCTCTCCGGACAGGAACTCTGCCTTACGGGTGATTGCTGATTGATAGACACCATAATGGTCCATCAATCTAAGCCTGTCAGCATCCAGGCTAGATTTCCACCAAGCCCTCTCTAGTCTTCGCCCCACTCTTCTCAGCTCCTTCAAGGATCCATCAAACCAAGGGGTTCTCGGGCGCTGGGTGAGTGGCGAACACGAACAGGAGCAATTGAATCCAGGGCATCACCCACCACCTTATTGTAGGCAAGTATGAGAACCCATGGACTCATGCACTCACTTAATACACCCGATAGGTCCAGTACTGCCGATAGGCACTCTGGGGTAATCCCCCTCAAAGGGCGATACTGGACCATCTCCGTAGGGGCAGGCCTATTTGGGGGTGCTCTGAAGCTGAATCTTATGGTGTGATGGTCTGTCCAGGCATTTGGTTCCACCCCCAATTGCATGATCTCCATCTTCAGGAGAAACACTAGGTCCAGTGAGTGACACCCATATGGGTAGCAGAGGTAACCACCTGTGTAAGGCCCAACATAGTCATAAGTTGGAGGAGGTTATTTCCAAAGTGCAAGAGTTCATTGTGGACTCAGGCATTGAAGTTGCCCAGTATTAACCACCTGGGAAACTCCAATGCCATGTCGACAATGAAGTCCTTCAGGAATTCTCCACCTTCGCCGGGTGGACAGTAGATGAGGAGAATCCTGAACCCTATACCTGCTCCCAGGATACACTCAAAGGATCGAGTGCGACCCACTGGTACATCCACAAGACCCAGCTCCATTTTAAAGAAAATGGCTGCAACCCCACCCCTATGATCCAACCTTGGGCGGTGTATCACCGAGAACCCAGCTGGAGTAGCAGATGCCAAAATAGGGCCTGCATTCTCATCCAGCCAGGTCTCGGTGATGCATGCCAGGGCAGATGTTGCAACAAGATCAGCTATAATAGCGGTCTTGTTCCGAATTGACCTGGCATTACACAACACCTCCTGGGTTGGATGGGTTTTCAAGGAGGATCCCAATATCTGCCCACATTTTGCGGAGCCCTTGGGTATAGGAATCAGGCAAGGAGGACCCCTCTCCTGATCTCATTTCGCCCCAGGGCATCTCCTAGTCCCTACTGTCTCTATCTGCCCACCCCTCTCCATTCTCTTACTCTGCCCAGTCCATCCACCCCTCAAACATCTCCTCACTATCCCCAATGCACAACATCTTCTATTGACATCGGCTAATAATGGGGACAGTGAAATGGGCGGAGATCCCAGAGCAGAGTGGGAGAATAACACCTGACTGTCTTAAGACCCTCCCAGCACATCTTAATTGAACAATTAGTGAATAACCAACTATACCGTTGCACTACAAAAATATAATTATCAATCATATATATACACATCAACATCCAACAAACACAACCCACACAACCACACAGCCACACAAATAACCAATCAATTAAACATACACCCTATGACAAATCAACTTAAAAATAACAGAATCAGTTATTACCACATAAAAATAAAATAAATAAACAAATTATTTATGTTTATAGTCCGTTTAAATCCTATAAATCCTGTAAGGAAACCAGTCCCTTTTGTCCAGATCAGATCAAGCAAGTCCTGACAGGAAACAACACTATTTAGAAAATAACCATCAAACGTTCTTATTATTGTAGGCTGAGGGACCTCTCACTTCCCCAGCCACACCAGACTTTGTTCTAAGACTCTGCTCTTACCAGAGATCTTTAGGAGAATACCATTAAATTATGGCCAGTTCAGTGTAGTAGCCTTTCCAGGGCCTGCAGATATAAAGATCCAATATCAAGGATTGTGAGGGAAAATGACCACCATACAGGAGGTCGCCAGATCCAGGACAGTGGCCCCCGGCAAAGAAACCACCCACCAGCTGGTCCCCCCGGTAGGCTTAGGAGGCACCGATCACTCACGCCTGCCCTTCAGCAGGCCCAGAACCAGCGTCACCTGTGCAGAACCCAGCCAGAGCAACAAACACCCCAGGTAGCTCACCCCACAACTCACGTTTACAGTTACCCCAAATTCAAAGTAGCACAGGATGAAATGTAATGATGGATCCGACTGATGCAAATGCAGACAAAAAATCCAATAGATGTAAACTCCCCACAAAATCAAAGGCTCACCGCACCACACCAGATAGTCAAGACTTTAGTTCCTGAGTACTTCGACAAACTTCTCCATGGTAGTCCGACCAAGAAATGTCAGCTCCCCTTAATCCACATAATCCATCGTTATAATCCAAGATGAGTACTCTCCCAAGCAAAGAAACACATGTCGCACGAACTGCAGACACCAATCCACATAGTTCATGTGCCACTCACAATACCATCGAATCCATTCCACTGCAGTGTCGAGTTTCAGCTTGAGCAATTCCAGAGCACACAAAGATAAGAAATGTAATGTACAAACCACAAAAATCAGACCACAAGGTCCATACACATGCTATAAAATTGTCGGAAAAACTCCAGTATGTCAAGTCATCAACGGGAACAACAAATGGTCTCTACAATAGGAAATAATCGGTAGTCTGTACTTAAGACTATGGGACAAAGCAAAATAAAGCAAAATAAAAATAAAATGATAAGATGCGCTGAAAAGCCATTAAACAGTATCAAAGGAGCTCAGAAATGAAGAAACAAACGGACAAACCAGAGACCATACAGAGGCTAGCCCAGCACAGCCGCCATCTTCATACTCTGGTGAACCTCACGTGGTTTGATCAACATCTGAGGGGTACAAACAGCTGTCACCCTCTGGAATTAGTATGCAACATAAATATAGTACAGTATAGCAAAACACAGGTACAAGAGTCAGATACCACTAGATAGTGGTATAGCTCCCTTTTGAAACAGGTATGGGGGGGGGTGCACTGGAAGGCTACCGTGAGGAAGTTCCAATAATTTGGAGTAAAGTGGGAGAAGGCCTGAAACCCCATGTTGGTCATACATCTGGGAACAGTTAGAAGGGACAGATCACCCAAATGGAGGGGGTAAGCCAGGTCAGAGGGTTTTAGCAGAACAGCAAGAGAGGGAGTAACCCCAGTTCTAAGGATGTTGTCTGTAAGGGTGCCCAGAGCAAAAGAGCAGCTAGCCTCAGAAGCTAGCCAGCTAAGCTCAGAGCAGAGCTGACAGTGGTGAGAAAGTTGGTTTGAGGTGAAGGCAAAGTGACAAATGCAATTGTAGGTAAAGTCCCATTTGTGCAGGTTTGCTTTGGAGGTGTGTGAGTAGGTGACAGAGCCATAGGTAAGGCTGGGAAAAAGGACACCCTGAGCCATGGCAATTCTGGCAGAGAGCATTAGGGTATATTTTGTTTTAAATGCCAGGCCAAGCTTGATATTCATGGATTTACAGGTATTAGAAATGTGCTAAGCAAAACCCAGAGAAGGGTCAAGGGTTATACCAAGATACTTAAAGGCAATTTCCAACCTATTTGCTCACAAAATGTCTGAGCACAGGTCTTGGGCTGGCAGACCAGGAGGAGTAAGTGATCGACCGGCCAGCTGCTCAGCTCAATTTTTTATCCCTTTCCTCACAAAGTGGCTAAAATTAAAAATTTAATTTTTAGGCTAAAAAGACTATCACAGTTATAAGTTATGGGGCTTTTGTGTTAAAAAAACAAAGGCAAATGGGGCAGCTGATCTGGAACGTTCGCCTGTTCCTGTATCATTTTCCATCTTGGATTAAACAGCATTATTTTGGAGTGCAGCTCTTCTGTCAGTGACTTACAAATGATTGGCTACCTTAGCTTGCACCCCACCTGGATTTGACTGCAGCACGACTGTCTTTGTTGCTTTCCTTCCTCCCAGGCGCACACTCCAGAATGACCTCTGGTCAGGCTCATTGAGGACCAAAGGTAGATTTTGGTCTCTCCCCTTCCCCTTCAGGGAATCCCTGTTGGAGCCTCCCCGTGTGAGTTGACTGGGGGAAGGGGGGATGCTCGGTGGGTTAAAGCGTCTCTGTTAAACACAGCCTAATGATTTATAATACTCACATATACTTGAGTATACAGTAAGTTGACCTCGCATATAAGTCGACCCCCTTTTCTTGTGAATTTTAGTTCATTTGTAGATATGTCTCATGTAAAGGTCAAACCCCATAATCAGAGCTCCCTAACATCTCCATATCACAACTCTACCAGTATGATGTCTTTATGCATAGGTCCCTTCTAAATGCTCCCTCAGTTCACAACACTGGCACTGCTTCCAGATACTTGTTACTGTAGGCTGCTTCCAATATTTATTCTATGCCATCACCCCTTCTAGCTTCACATGGCACTGACTGCTTCCAGGAGGAATGCGAGCAAAAGATGGCACTTGTGAATAGCACAGCTGCCAGTATGTGCATTTTGGTTGGGGGTGTGTGTGTGTATGTGCAGTGGATCACTGTAGTGGTCCAGTGAAGCCAATGATGGAAAGTATGCAGGCAAATTAAATGCTTAAACCCATGGAAAATGCACACATAGGCTAATCTTGCAGATGGGTCGCCCTCTTGCATAAACTGCTTCCCCTTTTTGAAGGGCCTTTTTTGGTACTAAAATCTCAATTTATATACAAGCATCTACAGTAAGTTTATAGGGATAGTCTAAATAACTCTTATGCATATAAGAGGGATTTTACCTGCATGTTTAGGGAAGCAGAACTGCTCACCTTTGATTCAATTCTCCTTCCTTAAGAATACATGTGGAGACATTCTTATTGCCACGAGACATACTGACTGTCCCAATAAATTATAACAGAGGAGTTTGAGTCTCATAAGAAATCATGTGATTTACTGGGAAATGCAGTACAATAACTCTAGAGTTCCAAGGTACAAGTCAAACTGATTTAGGAGTAATGAAACAAGTTTTTTTTAGGTTGAGGGGTTGAAATTCTACCATTTGTAACCACCATAGGATCATACATTCTAGGAAGCATGTTAAAAACACCTGGAAGAGAAGCTGGAGCGCTTGTTTCTGGGGCCAGACGATCCACACCAGGATCTTGGGCTAATACCCAGTCCTGACATTGTAATGTAGTACTAGGGGGTTCCACACCATTGAGATGCAAACAAGGTTCCTTCTGCCCATCTGTGGTGGCTGTCTAGGTGGCAGTTAAAGATCCAATGACACGTTTCACAGAAAAGGGGATTTTTCCAGTGTCCTGGCCTGCCATCTCCATGTCAATAAAACAGGTCCCTGTGACTCCCCCCCCCCCCCCGACACACCAGGGACATCACAGCTCAGTGTGCCATTTGAGGTGAAAAATTATCAATAAATAAATGAACCCTAAAGTAACCATTCAGCTCGAGTGGTCCAATGATTAATCAGGTTTTGGGGCGGGGGCTATGGTTTCCTTATTTTGAAATCAAAGATTCTCTTGTTGAAAGGTTTGTACTCGGTTGCCCCCTCTCAGGGCTAGGTTCCACAATATTGTTGAAATGGATTCCTCTTTATTGGGTGGCTTGTTTCACTGTTCAGTTTTTTGGTGTAATTTTCCCCCGTTTGTCTGCTCACTCTGTCATTTCAGTACGAACATACAAACATACCAAATTTGCCAACAGATAAAGGCCTAGAGGTCTATCAAGTCTGCTCGAATGTGCAGCTAGCACTCCTTATTCTGCAGCTGCCCCTTCCTTCCACACTTCCCCTTCATTGACCCTCCCCCTTGTCCTGTCCCATCCCCTTTTGAAGCAGTCCACTGTTCTACTGGATACCACTTCTGCAGGTAACGCATTCCACCCAGCCACCACCCTCTCTGTAAAAAAGTGTCTCCTCATCTCCCTCCTGAACCTTCCTCCCTCCAGTCTTATATCATGGCCCCTGGTAACCATCCCCTCCCTTACTTTGAGCAGCCCCTCTGTACCTGTTTAGTTTATTCTTTTCATGTATTTAAAGGTTTCAATCATGTCCCTCCTGTCCCTCCTCTCCTCCAGTGAGTACATGTTCAACTCCCTCAGCCTCCTCTCGTATGATAAGTCCCCCAGCCCCTTGATCATCTTTGTCGCCCTGCGCTGCACTCCCTCTAGTAACTTAATGTCCCTCTTCAGATACGGGCGCCAGTACTGCATGCAGTACTCCAGGTGCGGTCTAACTAATGACGTAAACAGTGGCAGAATCACCTCCTCCCTCCTCGAGGATATACTCCTTGCAATACAACCCAGCATTTTGTTGGCCCTTGCAGCTGCCTTCCTACATTGTGCCGAGTTGTTCATTGACCCTGTAATGAGCACCCCCAGATCCTTCTCCTCCTCTGTCTGGGCTAGCTGCACTCCTCCCAGCTGGTAACTCCTCCTTAGGTTCTTCAGCCCAAAATGCAGCACCTTGCACTTTTTGGCATTAAACCCCAGTTGCCAGGTGTCTGACCAGGTTTCAAGCTTTGCCATATCATCCTGCAACCCCTGCCATCTCCCTAGGTCATCCACCATTGCTCCTACCTTGGTATCATCAGCAAACAGACTGATCTTGCCCTTGATGTCTAATAATATGTCTGCAATGAATATCCCAAACAACACTGGTCCCAACACCGAGCCCTGTGGAACACCACTCATCACTACCCTTGGGTGTGAGAGCTCCCCACCCACCACCACCCTCTGTTGCCTTCTCTGAAGCCAGTTCCCTACCCATCTCACCAGCTTTGCACCTGCCCCTGTGCCTACTAACTTACTTCCCAGCCTTCCATACGGCACAGAGTCGAATGCCTTACTGAAGTCCAGATACAAGACATCCACTGTATGGCCCCTGTCCAGTTGCCTAGTTACCCAGTCATAGAACTCCACCAGGTTTGTTTGACAGGATCTGCCCCGTATGAAGCCATGCTGTCTGCTGTCCTGCAGGCCTTTGGCCTCTAGGAGGGCCACCAGCCTCTCCTTCAGGATAGTCTCCATTAGCTTACCTACGATGGATGTGAGGCTCTCTGGTCTGTAGTTTTCTGGTTCATCCTTGGGGCCACTCTTGTGGAGGAGCACCATATGAGCCATCCTCCAGTCCTGAGGTACACATCCTGAATGTAGTGAGGCATTAAATAGGTCTGCCAAAGGTCCTGCAAGGACCTCTGCCAGCTCCTTCAGTACCCTGGGGTGGAAGCCATCTGGGCCTGGTGCCTTATCCACCCTCAGTGCCTTCAAACCCTCCCAACTCTTCCTCCATGATTTCCCCATCTGTCTCCCTCCCCTGTTTCTGTTTTCCTTTCCCTGGATGTCACCCCTGTTCTCTTTAGTAAATACTGAGCAGAAGTACTCATTTAGTGCTTCTGCCTTATCTCACCCTGCTTCCACCCAACCCCCTCCTTCCTAATCTTTTCTATGTGGTCCTTACAGCTCCTTTTCTCCTGATGTACCTAAAGAAGTCCTTCTCCCTTCTTAATGCCTTGTGCCAACCTGAGTTCCATAGATGCCTTGGCTCCCCTTACTGCCCTTATCACCTCCTTCGATTCTGTCAAGTACTCCTCCCTGTCCTCCCTTCTCCCTGTTTTCTTGTACTTCCTAAAGGCAGCTCTTTTCCTCCTTACCTTTTCCATGACCTCCTTGCTCAACCAACTCGGTTTCTTAGCCCTAGCTTTCTTGCTCTGGGCCTTGCAGCAGGTTTTGGTTGCCTCCACTATCCCCAGCTTTATGAGCTCCCACCTCTGGTTAGTGTCCATACTAGATTGAATTCTGGCCAGGTACCCTTTTACCACTTCCCCCATCCTCCCAAAGTTGGCCTCCTGAAGTCCAGCACTCTTGTACCAGATTCCACTCCTTCCTTGCCCATATCCAATGTGAGCCATACTGAGTGGTAGTCACTCCCTGACAGCGGTTCCTCCACTGTAAGTTCTCTTACAAAGTCCCCATTTTCCAGCACAAGGTCAAGGGTATTCCCTAACCTGGTTGGTTCACTGACCATTTGCAGCAGGAAACTGTCCTGGATAACATCCAGCAGTACCTGCTCCCTTCTGTTCCTGGTTGTTGGGGTACTCCAGTCCACGCCTGGCATGTTGAAGTCCCCCACAATCACCACACTACCCTTCTCGCAGGTCCTCCTGATCTGTCCCACTAGTTTCCTGTCTAACTCCTCTGTCTGAGATGGTGGCCTGTACACCACTCCCATTCTAAGAATCCTATTCTTAGAATCCTGGATTTGCATCCAAAGTGACTCCGTACTACCCTCCTCCCCTTCCTCCCTTACACACTTCAGTCCTTCCTTCACATATAGTGCCACACACCCTCCTTTCCCAATCACCCTGTCCCTACGAAATAACCTGTACCCTGGTACAGACAGGTCCCAGTCATTGTATTGGGTGGCCCATGTTTCTGTGATGGCTGCAATGTCCACCTCTCCCTCTGCAATGAGCACCTGTAACTCTGCAGTTTTCCTCCCAAGGCTCCTAGCATTAAGTGTAACCACCTGCCACCCTTTTCCCCCCTCCCATCCTGCCCTCCTTTACTAGCATCACCAAGGAGGCATGATATAAAGTAGCCCAACTCTTTACCTGGCAAGCTCAGTAACTCCCCCTTCCCTCATTATTATTTACATTTTAATTTTGAGAAATGTGCCATAATGCATTCGGGGAGCAAAAACAGCAAGGCTGACTTTAGGTTGCTGGGCAGAAAGCTTAAGGTTGTAACCCAGGAAAAAGATTTAGGCACCATTGTAACTAACAATTTGAAATTCAAAATGCATTGTAATCATGTTGTTCAGAAATCCAATAAAACACTTACCAGTATCATGCGACATATAAGAAGCAGGCAGAGTGAGGTGATTATGCCTCTGTACACCTCACTGCTGAGGCCTCACCTGGACTATTGTGCCCAGTTCTGGGCACCATCGAGTAATACAGAAATTTATAATCTAGAGAGGGTGCAGAAGAGGGCAACAAGGATTGTTGGAGATCTAAAAGGCCAATCATATGAGGATAGGTTGATTACTTTGGGTTTCTTTCCCCTGGAGTAGCGAAGATTAAGGGGTGATATCTGTCTCCTATTCAAGGCCATGACAAGTTTAGATTTGTGGGAATGTTTAGGTCTTGAGTTGTATAACCAGACTTATGGTACTCGGTCCCACCCTTTACAGTTAAAAGGGGAAATATGTTGCACAAATAGGAGATCAGGTTGGTACAACCAGAACGTAGTAGCTTTTTGGAACTCACTGCCTCTAGAAGTGACTGGTAGTGGAGGCATGTCTGACTTTAAGTGAAATCTGGATAATTATTGTACTAGACATGGAATAATAGGCTACAGATACTGTAATAGCATTTGGTGAGCTGAAAGGACACATATCTGCTTTGCTCTGTATCTACCTATGACACCTATGAATTAGCACTCTGGAACAATCCCCTGCCATGAATTTCAGGTTGCTTTTGGAGTATTTGGGAGCAAAGAGGCATATCTGCACTATTTGACTTTCTAGCTGGGGAGACCAATGGTTGGATTTTCAGTCCAGCATCGAAGTCTTGAGGGTGATCAGCCTGCATCCCTGATGCTTGCATCAATATGTCAGACCACATAAAAGGTAGTCTAATTATCATGAGTAACTGCCATGATGTGTGCTGTACTGGGTGCTCTGTAATGATGCATGTGTCACTATATGATGCAGACATCATTATTTTGTCATAAAGCAGCAGGAACTGCCAATAATGTGGCAAGCCCTTTGTAAATAGCAATCAAATATTTTGCTGCATTTGCCCTCAGAACCTTCACATGTGGAAGTACTGTATGTATGGAAATCCAGCTCCCAGATTTCATGCGCCTTTCAGTCTTTGGTCTCGCAATACACACTCCCTTCCTCCCACTTTAGATGCAGTTGGCCAGGCTGTTGTCACTGGTTCCTTTATGAAACCATGGTTTATTTCCAGGGTCTGTCTCTTTTGAAGTACTTAATCATTTCGGTGATGGTTCTTCAGAGCATGAGGAAGATCTTATATGAAACTGTTTTGGACTGTAATCCTAATCCTACAGTTGTACTGAGGCAGGGCAGAGTTTGGAGAGGAAGTTGTGGCTCTGTCCACCCTCCCTCTGATATGTGTGTGCTTGGGAGGCAGATACTGGAGGGGGTTATTTTCTTCTGTCTGGGATACTGTGAGCTGGTTCACCCATGTTAAGATTTTAATCAGATGGTACCATACACCAACAAAACTATTCTCTTGTGGCATGGTGCCTGCCCCTATTTGTTGGTGGTGTCACTCAGGAGTGGGTAATTTAGCACATGCAGCATTGTAGTTACTGTATATCCCAGGAATGTTTATTTATTTATTGAAAGGTTTCACCAGGAAGGCATGTTGAGCAACAAGTTGCCCATCTCCTGGTGCACCCTGGGGGGTAGGGAACAATGGGATAGAATACAGAGAAATGTTACAATGTTGGAATAGAATTTGCTTACGTGCATACAATGAGAGCAGGAGGGATTAAGCAGGTGGATAACATCATTAATAATGCAACAGTTAAGTATAGTAGATAGAAGGACGCATATAGCAAATTGGCAACAGCTGATGACAGTTGTTAAAACTGGAACGCATATAATAACTTGGCAACAGTATGTAGCACTAGATGGTAAGGTGACCCAATAGTAACTGGTAGCCATTAGAGTAACATAGATATTCAAGATTTACAGTGATTGGAGTAAAGAAAGGAAGAATGGAAGGAGGGAATGAAAAATTGCGGAGGGTTGAATGGAAGAAGGGAAAGGAAATTTACGGAGAGATGCAGACAGAACATGATTTTTGAGGCAAACAGAGATGACAGGGTGGAATAAAGTGCATATAAGAGGGGTATAGGGGTAGGTTATAAGTGCTTAATTGAGTGTAGGGGTAGGCCAGTGTTAGGCTATGTTAACCAGAAGGGGGGTAGGAGGAGAGGAGAGGAGAGGAAAGGTAGTGTGTGGCAGGGTGATGAGAGAGGTATTGTAGGTGGGGGGTATCCAGGGGAGAAAGGGCAGCTGAAATTCAACAGTGTCCTGTTACACCTATCTGGGCAGGGCAGTGGACAGCCCTACTGGTAGGACACCAGTTATAGGCGATGAGAGTTATTTATATACAGTGATGCGAGAGAGGGGGTATTGGGGGAGGGATGTTGTGGGAGGGGGTAGTAGAGGTCAACTATAGTAGGGGTGGTAGTACCCCACCAGTGTGCTGGGTGATCCTGCCTACACAAGGCAGTGATCTAGCAGTGACTGAGGGGGTGCAGTAAAAGGAGAAATAGGGGGAAAGGGGGTAAAGTTGTTGCCCACCGTGCGCTATGAATCCTGCCTTGACAAGGCAGTGATCAAGTTCTCAGGAGGGAGATAGATTAAAGGTACAGAAAGAAGGGGGAGGAATACTTTAGATGGAGGAAGAGTAGGGGACAAGGAGGAGCATGATCAGAGGGAAATAGGAGTGGTGGGGAGTAGGCATATGAACCTGAGCAGAGGTCAACTATAGTAGGGGGGTAGTACCCCACCAATGTGCGGGGTGACCCTGCCTGCAGTGAACTAGCAGTGACTGAGAGGGTGCAGTAAAAGAAATGTGGCTGGCTGCTTGACTCAGTGTTCCATCCCATGGTGGCCCTGGTCTTGTTGGGTGATGTTCCCATTATGGTGACTTCAGCCGGTGGGGGAGTATTGCACGCCCATTGGCCTGGGCGTCAGGAACCACGGACGGGCCACACCGGCTGTCAGCTCCCATGGGATGCAGGGCGGGCAGGCGGTGGTGCCTCACCGGGCTGATGGGAGCGGGTGCAGGGGCTCCGCAGGTGGGTAAAATACCAGATCACCAGGGATTTTGGACTCTGGGGGTGAGGTACCACCCACGATCGGGTCTGCCGTCCACTGACCACCGGGACATTGACTTTAAATGCCACCATGATCGGGCTAATGGGGGGAACACAGTTATGCCCACGATCTGGCTACTGAGGGGTGGGGGACACAGTTATGCCTGCATCGGCTAATCACGTCCACTGGACCACCAGGGATGACTGGGGTAGTGATGCCCTGCGATCGGGGCATGGGGCGCCGCCAGGTGAGGTGGGAAGAAGTCGAGGACACCCACAGGTGGCAGCTGCTGTGTTGCACCCTGCAATGCGGCAGCTCATCTGTGGGTGGCCCTCGACTTGTTCCTTTTTTTGCGTAACTTTGTGCAGGCGCAGGTAGGGGTTGCACCTGCATAACTCTGCATGGCCGGGCTGAATATCGGGCTGTTACGGTTTATGCATGGGCATACCCCCCCTACCTGTGCCTCATACATTACCTTATTTGTGCAGGGACCAGGTACTACAGACAGGTGGTGAGGGGCCTCTATGCCTGCCCTCCCGCCCCGAAAGCGGCACCGCGTTAGTCACTCAGGGACGGGGACTACCAGACAGGTCGTGAGGGCCTCTATGCCTGCCCTCCCCGGCCCCCCGAAAACGACACCGCGTTAGTCACTCAGGGAACCGGGGACTACCAGACAGGTTGTGAGGGCCTCTATGCCTGCCCTCCTCCGCCCCCCGAAAACGACACCGCGTTAGTCACTCAGGGAACCGGGGACTACCAGACAGGTTGTGAGGGCCTCTATGCCTGCCCTCCTCTGCCCCCCGAAAACGGCACCACGTTAGTCACTCAGGTAAAGGAATTCTTCCGACTTGCAGACTTGAAAAAGAGGCTTGAAACTCAAAACAAACCACATACAGGGGCTTACCTGCTACCTTGGAAGCTGCCCCACGCTGCTCAGAAGAAACGGGCCCTTCTGGCTGCTGCTGGCTGCTCCGTGGCTATTGCTCTGCTAGTAAGGCGCCATTTTGCTCCATGAGCTGTACAGACTGTTTTTTTCCAAGGAGGATTTTAGAGCTATCGGGCTGTAATCAGTTAAAACTATAGGGTGCTTTAAATGTCTCTACCTGTATCTACTGGTTTTTCTTGCAAAGTAGAATTGTGAACTAGTACAGACTGTTTTTTGCAAAGTAGGATTTTAGAGCTATTAGGCTGTAATCAGGTAGAACTATAGGTGCCTTAAATGTCTCTACCTGTATTTACTGGTTTAAACAGTTAAAACGATAGGGTGCCTTAAATGTTTTTTGCCTTTATTGCCGTAATTTATGACTTGTACCAGTACAAAGTGTTACAGGCTTGTTTATAATATGCACTGAAATTAATGCAACTGGGATCTTTGCACTGCCCTGAACTATAAACTCCTACAAAGTACATTTGAGCAGCTTATAAATGCACAGAGTAGGCAGGCTCCCAAGGATAAAAGCACGAGGCAGAAGTGAAGCACCTTGTAACTCGATCACTCTGAGACTAAGCGGTGGGCTGCCCTCGCATAGTAATTGTACCAAACTTTTCCCTGCTCCTCTAAATTACCTTCTGCAGTAGGCCCCATCCACCTTCCCCCTCTTTTCACCGTGTAAATCCAAGCTCATTTTATCATTTTATTCTTGCAGGGAACCGGGGACTACCAGACAGGTCGTGAGGGCCTCTATGCCTGCCCTCCCCGGCCCCCCGAAAATGGCACCGCGTTAGTCACTTAGGGACCCGGGGACTACCAGACAGGTCGTGAGGGCCTCTATGCCTGCCTTCCCCCGCCCCTGAAAACGGCACCGCGTTAGTCACTCAGGTAAAGGAATTCTTCCGACTTGCAGACTTGAAAAAGAGACTTGAAACTCAAAGCAAACCACATACAGGGGCTTACCTGCTACCTTGGAAGCTGCCCCACGCTGCTCAGAAGAAACGGGCCCTTCTGGCTGCTGCTGGCTGCTCCGTGGCTATTGCTCTGCTCTTCAAGGCTCTGCCCCGCCACCCCCACCACCACCCTTGGTCGGCACTGTGATTTATACTTGCTAGATGGTCACGTGAGCCGCAAAATCCTATCAGCTCACTTTACCATCTGCAAGTTATACAATGTCACCACTAGGGACTCCTGGCTGGTTTTGAGACAAGTAACATCTCTTGCTGAAGCCTTTACTTCACAGGGTACTCAGACATACTCCTTTTTGTCTCATCTGAATTTCTGATAATTTCCCCTATCTACTATTTGGGATACCCTCCTGTCCCTAAAAGAAACCCCTTATCACTTTGACCTATGGTCGCTGCCTAATATAGCTAGTTTATCCTAACATAGACAAAATCCTGTCACAGGATATCTCCCAAATCAGTATACCTGGGCATTGTCTGCCAGTAAAACCCCTATCAGTCACCACAGTCAATATGACACTGCCATATGAGACCCACTTAATACTAAACCTGCTTGGCCCCTCACCGAAGCTAGTGGCAGGACACTACCATTTTACCCCAGGACGAGGGATGGGGAGCTGACCGTTTCCCCTCCTTACTTACCTTCTGGTCATCTGGGCAGGACCATCCTAGCCCGAGGGGGGGATATTGAATCTAATCCTGGCCCTTTTTCCCCAAATCTCTCCCTCAACACCCCTACTCACTCCTTATGGGCTGACGCCAAAGGGCTCAAGCTTGCACATATGAATATTGGCAGTCTAAGGAACAAATTCCCGGACCTTGAGGCATGGGTTACTCTCTATAAGCCTGACATACTAGCCGTGACAGAAACCTGGCTAAAGCCCCAGATCCTCCCCCACGAAGTTGAACTAGTGGGCTACCATACTTTCAAGAAAGACAGGGAAAGAAAAAAGGGAGGAGGGGTTATTATTTATGTCAGCACTGTCCTCCAAGCCACGTAGCTGGATGTCCCCTCCCCTAATGGCTCCTTGGCTGAAATGCTGTTTGTAAAAATACTTCCCAGCAATGCCAAACCTCTCTCCATAGGGAGTGTATACCTCCCACTTCAAACTGCCGCCTCCTCCTTTGAATCCCTAACAATGCAGCTGGAGGACCTCACCAGGGGGGAGGCCATACTCCTCGGGGATTTCAATCTCCACTGGCCAACATTACTCTGCTCCCCTACTAAAAACCCTCTACTTGGCTCCCCGATGACGCGGATTATCAACCTTCCCACAAGATAAACCCAAAGACTGAAACCACTCTAATAGACTAGATCCTAGTCTCTGTCCGGACGGATACTGTTGGCAGGATTATGTCTGACGCCTTGAGTGACCACTCGCCTACCTTTGCATCTGGTCCAACAAGTCTCCAAAAATCCCCGCTAAAGTTATTGAAGCAAGGAATTACAGTAGGTTCTGTCCAGCAGACTTTTGCTCTGACCTGAGGAAAGCTGACTGGACCCCTATCCTCTCCCTGCCGTTGCTGGAGGAGGCTCTTGATTATTTCACGCAGACCTTCTTATCTGCATCTAACATGCACGCCCCTTTAAAAAAGCTCAGGGTCCAAGGTAAATGCCATAAATGGCTGAGCCCCTGCCTCAAACATAACATGCTCCTCCGGACAAAGCATGGGGTACTTAAAAGCTACTGGCAACCTACTGACTGGGAAAAGTACAGAGAGTTGAGAAATCAGTGCAAAATCTATGAAGCAGGCTAAATCACAATACCTAAACAACCTACAAACTAGACACCTATGCGACCCCAGAAGATTCTGGGGCCACATAAATCTACTCATAAAGGGCTCCACAAATAGTCAAACGGACTCCATTCTGGTGGGGGACTCACTGTCCAATTCTCCAACCGTCATTACTGAAGCCTTTTGTGCCTCTTTCTCTACCCCGCGTTTCCCTCCCTGCCTCCCCAGGCCTACATTGCACTCTGATGCTGCCTGGGTACACACCACAACCTCAATTCCACATAAAGCTGGTCAAACAGTCAGAGGTACTGCCTCTTCTGTGCAAAATTGACCCTTCTTCCACAGTGGGACATGACCAACTTGAACCACGACTGCTGAAGGCTGCCGCTCCGGCCATTGCCCATCCTGTCACCCTGCTAATAAACAGATCACTCCGGGAAGGTAAAGTCCCAAAAATGTGGAAGGTGGCAACCATCGTCCCTGTCCCCAAAAGTGGTCCTCGAGACAAATTGGGGAACTATAGGCCAATCTCCCTTCTCAGTCCCATTGGGAAAAGTCAGGAAAGACTGGTCTCTACCCAGCTATAGGTCTACCTTGAACAACACTTACTCATGGCTGATGTGCAACATGGCTTTAGAAAAGGACATGGCACTGACACAGCTCTCATATGGCTCACGACAGACATACTTGCCTCTATGGACCAGGGCTCCCCACCGGGTGCCCTCTTCATTGACCTATCCAAGGCATTTGACTTGGTCAAGCATGATCTCCTATTCACCAAACTCCGACTCCTAGGACTGGATCACCACTCACTCTCCCTCCTGGTTCGTGAGCTACCTGAGTGACCGCTCCCAAAAAGTCAGCTGGAAGGGCACTCAATCGGGACTCAGACCCGTCACTACTGGGGTGCCTCAGGGCTCAATCCTGGGCCCCCTGCTTTTCTCACTATTCCTCAATGATGTTGAGGGAAACTGCTCACTCAGTAAGCTCATCTTGTATGCGGATGACACTGTCTTATATTGCAGTGACCCCCAACCTAGTGTCATCTTCGCGAAGCTGCAGGACAGTCTCTCAAAGCTTGAGGCCTGGTTCTCAGCGAATACCCTCTTACTCAACGAAGATAAAACCAAAGCTGTGCTGTTTGGGTCTAGACACTTAGGCCTTGACAGAAGTCAGATGCTCCAGATCAGCACCAACCAAGGAAAAAGAGTTGAGATATTGAGCAGCTTTAAATACCTTGGAGTACATCTTGACCAGGAAATGACCTACAAGTCCCACACCGACTCCGTCACCCGGGCCATCCACCCAAAACTTGGTCTCCTCTACCGACTGGGGGACTCCCTCTCCCTGGCTGCAAGACGGGCAATTGCTAGCTGCAATCTTCTCCCCACCATTCTATATGGTGCTCCACTACTGCAGTTCCTCCGAGAGTCAGAATTCAACAAACTATCCGTACTCTATAATCGAGTGGTACGGTTCGCCACCAGCTCCTCTCCTCGAAGACATCACTGAAGAGGCACTTAGGGAACTTAATTGGCCCACTCTGCGACACAAACTCGCATACCCCATCGCTTGCTTTACCTTCAAGTTCTCAACCCTGGGTCCCCCTCCCCAACTTAAAGGACTACTCTCCCTTAAAAAACAAACCAGAACCTTGCGATCATCCAAACACCTACTGGACATCCCTCGGTGTGCTCCAACCAAGGCAGCGCTTTTCAAGTTTGCTGCTCCACCTATGGAACTCCCTTCCACCAGTCTAACTGACTCTCCACCTCAACCAGTTCAAGTCTGGACTCAAACTGTACCTACTCAATCTCAGTCTCTGTGGCTACAACTGTAGCCCCCAAGCCCTGGTCTCATGCCTGCCGAACTGCTCTGAACCTCTCTACATCCTGTCTTTCTACCTAGCCTCATCTGGACTGGCTAACACACACTAACTGATAGGAGCCAGGTGTCTGAATGTGAAATTGATGTCTACTGCTGTATGCTGTTTACTAATGTCTATCTATGAAATTAATGTCATAGCTGTAAATCATGGCTGAAGTCTAGTTGGGTGCCTAACTGTACTAACCCTGTATGCTGTCGTAGGGTTTATGTATGTACAATATGTAATTACTGTATATAGTGCCTATAAATATCTCTTTATGTAACTAATTCCGGGTTGCCCCTGAAAAAGGGACCTCTGGTCTCAAGTGGGCTTACCGGTTACCATACAAATAAATAAATAAATTACTGATCGCTGGCGCATCAGGATTTATGTGCGACTTTTCCTTTTAAATATTGCACTGGCGCATCAGTGAGTTAGTGCATGGCGCAACACCGTTGCGCCCATGCAAACCCTTTTGAATACTGCTGAGCTACTAAGTCTGAGCTTGTTTCCAGGTGTGACCAAGTAGCACAAGGAAGTTAAGTGACTTGCTCAGGGTCACACAGTATGCAAGTAGGAGCTGATGAGATTCAAACCCAGGTCTCCAGGTTTGCAGCTCAGTGCCCTTAACCACTACACTATACTGCCTCCATGAGAGCAAAGCTCGAGTGGTTTATAAAGCAAAATACACCTAGAGTGTGTAAAAATGAGCACTCACACAATCACTCATATTTTATTTTTTATGATATCTGTTAGAGTCTAATTTGAAATTGCAAGTAAGCCAACAGATGTGGTCACAGCTGTTTTCAGTTAGTAGGGCAGTGTAAAGGCTTCCCACGTGGTTGATTGATCAGCCCTTACTTGCGTCATTTTAACCTGGTATAACCTCACATCACAACTAATATTGACAATATGGGGTGTGATTTCTGATTGACATCAGACCCTATCAGTTATTATAAACCAGTATTTTTCCTTTTGTCTTGTCTACAGTGCTGAAAATAATAAAATCCTGTGTACACAGCTCACAGACTATCAACAAAGGCAACATGCTGCACATGTACAATCAAGCTATTGAGCGGATGACTATCACTGCTGCCCTAGTATCAGTTATGAGTGATATATTTGTGACCATAGATCATTGCCTATAAACAGACAATTTTTATTGACTTACTGAAGGTCTGAGTTGATGAATCACCAACTTTTCCTTCAAAAACTAAAGAGCTGGTTTGTGGGTCACTTAACAGATCACACCCAGAAAGTAAGTATGCAACGCCAACTTGGATCTGTGACAGTTTACGGAAGTGTGTCTCAGGTTAAACATGATTATTTTTCATCTTCATGAATGACCTTCCACCGGCCCAGTGGCACTGAGGGCTGAGGTGCTGGATGCCTCACCTCGCAGGATGCCAGCGACCCATGTTCGGGAATGAGCATGGGCCACCGGGGGTCGACAGGGATGGAGAAGGATTGAGCATCTGATGGACTGCTCTCCTTCTCTGGGGAGGGGGGTTCCCAGTTGTCGACACCTGTCTTCCCCCCTAGCAGAGGCTGGGGACACAGCTGCCACACTGAAGACAAGGGAGGAATCGGGGCAGATGCTGGAGGGAGCGTGTGTGGACGCGTGTGCGCTCCACTCTTCAGGCATCATTGCACACCTCGATTCTATGGGAGAAAAGCAGCAAAAAGAACTACTGCTGCAGCAGAGTGATGAAGGGCACCTCGCAGGCTCCGCTCCTGGCCAGCCATGGCACTGACCCCTTGAATCTGGTCTCTGGTGTGTGGGTTGGAGAACCCCACTGACCTCAATGGAGAGAGAAGCCCTGGGGCTGGGTCAGTGCTGGATGATGGACAGCGGGAGACGGGGCTGAGGGCTCCCTACAGATGTAAGCCAGCAGTAGGGGGAAAAAAGTAATAACTGTAAATTAATTACCTTCCTATACTGTGTATATGCAGTATGATAGCGGTGTAGACTGGTCAAACCACCTCACACAGTGTTGTTGTATCCTAGGGTCTCCAGTAACCTACCATCTGACTTGATATGTGGTTCTCCAGAAACAACCTTGTTTCTTACACAGACAAATTCCAGTCTATAACCTTTATAGACTTCCCTTGTATGTTAAGAAAACCAGCAGAGCCCTCATTACAATTGTTACAAACTGTGCATTCACAACTTTGCCAGTGTCCCACTCACACCAGGTTGTCACAGATTTCTACCTTGTTTCACCTGAATCTGTGTTCTGAACCCACGCTTGCCTCTTCGAATAGTTGACATGCCTCAGACACCTGGATCTATGCACTCACTCACCAGTCCCCTTAGATCAGGCAAAGGACAACTACTCTAATCTCAGGTAGAGAGCGCTCATATTTTCCACTCTTTCCCTTATCACTTCATAGTATTAGAAAGGATTACTCGGCTCTAATTAGCTAGGATTCTGTCTTTTAGTAGGAGGGATACCTCAGAGACCCTCAAGAATACCCTTTTCACATTGCACCATCTGTCACTTACTTATCTATTTCTGTATTTATTGTGGTAACTGAGTAGGCCCACTGAGACACAGCAGTCCCTTTTTATATCTTAATAGTGTTGTTGATTTATTATAGATTGAGAGAGCACTCTCAAGAAATCAGAGTGTTCCTTTCATCTGTGCGGAGAAATTTTTATTCCATTAAGAGTGTCTCACGTGCAGCTGCCCTGGAAACAGGCATGTTCAGGTAAGTTTTTTTAAAAATATGTTATATTTTATTGATCAATCTCAATCAGTAATATATTAATACAGGCAGTGAAGCCACTCTTACAGTTGTAGCAATGGTCTCACATTCTTAGGGTATCAGAACAGCTCCCATTTGGTTTGCAGATCTCATACCATGCGAATGTGCCTGAGACTACTCTTACAACTGTAAGAGTGGTCTCATTACTCGTGTTAACAAACACAAGGTATATTTTAACATAGAAAAGATTAAACAGCGTAATCAGGATTAACATACGAACTTAAAGATTTTAAACAGGAAGTGGAGTTAGGTAAATCTATACCGATTTAGACTCAGAGGTAGAAATGTTACGTTAAACAAAAGGGAAACAGGTGACTAGTTCTTACCTAATAAAAACCTTTTTCCTGTATTAACACCTCCCATCAGATAGTCTGACTACATTAGTACTACCAGCCTTCCTGTTCTGAATCCCCCAGTAGAAGGAGTAGCCTGGTGCCTCAGTTCTGCTTCCCACTGCCACTGACAGACCTATTTTATTTTCAAAGATCAAAAGAAGTTATTTTAACAAAGATTATTACTGTGTTTGAAGTTCTCTGATTTGACCTATGGTATCAGCTCATATCCTGCCTCTGGTTCCACTAATAATGCACATCTATGGAGGCTCTCTTTCCAGAGGCAGCAACAAACACAGCTCTGAAAAGGATCAGAACCACCCTCAACAAATCATGCAGACTCACTCCAGGGGCACCCAGACTGACTTATACCTGTGAACTTTACACTCAGTCCAAGTGGCTTAACCTTCAGGGGAGGATAACATACCAGACCTGCCTGTTTGGGGAAAAAAGCTCTGCTCAGCTTAACTCCTCCATCCATTACAAACCTCTTTAAACAGGTGGCTAACTTGCACCAGACCAGAGGAAAAACATGAAAGGCCCTACATATCCCATTCTGACACACTGCCCTTGGACAGAGACCCTTACGCATACAAAACGCCCCTTTGGTTCAGTGAACTTTCCCCTGAAGTAGCTAATGTTCCTAAGCTCAGATCCTTCAAGAAACTACTACTCACACACTTAACAGCACTCAGCTCCTGTGACTGCAGGTTCTAACCTTTCCCCACCTTGCTGGTCTCCCACCCTCTATCTCTCTACTCCCATCCACCCAGGCCCCCTCCTCCTCCCATCTCCCCCCCACTAGACTTTCTTCCCTCTGACCTCCACACCTCTCTCTTATCCCCATCGCCCTCACTTGCTCCCTCCATAGCCTACCGTTGCCCTCCTCTGATATCCCACCTGCCTGGCACTATTTCCCCCTCCTTCATCTCTCCTCTCACACACCCTTCTCACTCTCCCTCCAACTTTGACAAAGACACCTCTGTCTGCTCTATGTGCTTAACTCCTACCCTAGCCCGCTCCCTCCCTACCTCTTGACATAGTCAGCTCTATCCACCCTTGACACCTCTCATTACCTCACTAGTCGTGCTGTCCACCTGCACCCTAATTGTCAGAACTAGTATAAGTCCAGTCTGTACTTTTGTCATATGAACTAACAGCACTTCATCTAGTATAAAGTACTGATCACTATTGTATATATGTTTTCTCTTCGTTTAACGCTAGGAGCTCGCTTTATGTTTTGTAACTTATGTTTTGTACTTGCCCATATTCTGCACCTAATTGTTCCTTGTATCCAAAACTGCACCTATTGTCTGAATTGTACCTTGATGTGGAACCTTTGTAAAAGAACTATTAGCTCAAAGGTGTTAGTCCGAGATGAACAATAAATAAAATTAAAAAAAAAAGAGGCAACACATTCAAAGCTGGGGTCACTCTATCACCTCCAAGATACTGAGACTACAGACCATTTGGCCTTCAGTAGAATTCACACATTCCAGCGCTTAGCCAGTGCTTCTTTTTCTGATTAAAATTAGACACATGTACAGTATGCCACAATAATAAACTGGTAAAATGATTTGGATCAAACAAGCAATCTGATTGGCCAAAACTGGTAATGTGACCATGCATTAATTTCACATTAACATGCTGTTTAGATGAGTCTTGATTCATTCTTGATTTTTTTAAGTTTTAAAAGTATTTTACAAGTTTATAAGTGCAATAACATGCTCCTGGGTATTCAGTAATTCCATAAATTGCACCCCTTTCCAGGTAATGGAAGGCATTCAGTTGCACCTCATGCCTCACATCCCACTGCGGGCACATAGTAATTAAGCATTACTACACACCTTGTCATGTGTTACTGATTACATGTGACTCATGTTCTGGCCATTACAGGTCCAAGGATGAATGCTTTATACAGATCTAAATGTATGCAGGCCTAAGTACATTTGCTATAAACAGATGGTGCAACAATTACCACTTTCAAGCCTACATTATGTTGACATTGTGTCTTACACAGCAGTTGGATTTATACCAGGAAAACTGAATGTCCTGTACAATAAGTTCTGTAGATTTTTACTGGCATGTGAGTTTATAGCTCACTACTGCAATTTTAACAAATGACTCCACTGGAAGAACAACACAGACTGCAGAAACCACCACTGGCTCAGCTTTCTATACTGAAGTGTTCATGATCTTCCCTCTATTTCTCCCCTTACTTCAATGCTGTTGAGCACAACTATACCCTATATTTATCTAAATCAACATCACATATACACCCACGACAAAAGCCCTGTTTACACGGCCGTATTTGCACTGCAGCAACCCACGCGCTCAGGTTGCTGTGGTGCAAATGCTGCTATGTGGACACTTACCGGATCGCGATAAGCCAGTCTTTACTCTGTTCCCACAGTCCCATCAAGTCTGGGAATGCAGTCCGGAGTGAGCGTTTTTTGTGGCTGTATGGATAGGCTGCACTGCTCACTCCCAAGCGCAAGACCATGCGGCATCTTTTTCCTTTTTTCAGCCGATCGCCCATTCGACTTCCAGACCCTCTCTGGCACATCTTGCATTGGCGCTGAGAGGGGCTCTGTAGATGCAGAGGTAGAGTGTCTTTTTTTAGTTGGGGAAGTGCTACAATGCTCCAAAGAAGGAGTGAATCAGCCATGTAAACAGGGCTAAAGATTTTGGCATGCATACCTTTGCATTTTGTGGTCTGAGTAGCTGGAACAAGTTACCTGGACACTTGCAAAAGGCCCTAAAAATTTAGAATTTAATGTCAGATAATGACCAATAGGCCCACCCAGTCTGCCCTTTTTTCCCTAGTATCAACTAAATAAAGCCATTGATCTTTACTCTATCTCCAGCCTTATCTCCTCTTTTGTATTGATGGGGGTTCCCCTACTATCCCATGCAGTTTTGAACTCCCCACTGACTTTGCCCCACCACCTCTACTGGGAGGCTGTTCCATGCCTTCATCTCCCTTTCTGTGAAGAAGTACTGTCTCACATTGCCCCTTAGTCTACCCCACCAATCTCATGTCAATGCCCTCTTGTTCTGGGTAACTCCTTTTTGGAAAAATGCTACCCCCCTGAACCTTGATTATTCCCTTTAGGAATCTGGGGATCTCCATCTTGTCTCCCCTCTCTCTCCGATCCTCCAGAGAATACATATTGAGTGCCTCCAGCCTCTCCTTGTATGAACTTTGGTGCAGGCCCTGCACCATCTTTGCTGCCCCTCTTTGAACTGCCACTACTCTGTCTATGTCCTTATGGAGATGACCGGGACACAGTACTCCACATGTAGTATCACCAAAGACTTGTATAAAACCCTGCTGCCATACCCTTGACCACCTCTTTTCTTCTGCTGGTGATACCTCTCCCTATGCACCCTAGCATCCTGCTGGCTTTTCCAACTGCCTTGGCACATTGTTTGGCCACATTAAGGTCTTCAGATATGATCACCCCCAGGTCTCTTTCCTGATTGGTTACCGATAGCAATTCCCCATCATGTACTCCTTCCATGGACTCCTGTGCCCAAAGTGCATGATTTTGCACTTCTTTGCATTGAATCGTAGCTGCCACACTCTGGACCATTGCTCCAGTTTATCCAGGTCTTTTCTAATTTTTTCCACCCCTTCCGATGTATCTACCCTATTACAAATCTTTGTGTCATCTGCAAAGAGACATACCTTCCCCTCTAGTTCCTCTGCAGTGTCACTGATGAAGACTTTAAACAGGACGTGCCCAAGAACTGATTCCTGTGGCACCCCGCTGGCCACCTTCACCTCCTCAGATCTAGCTCCATTTACCACCACTATCTGCTTTCTATCCCCTAACCAACTTGCAACCCAGTTTACTACTTTGTATCCCAATCATAGGCTGCCCAGCTTGTTTACAAGCCTCCTATGTGGAACAGTGTCGAACGCCTTGCTGAAATCCAAGCAGGCCACATCCACCACTCCCCCCCCCCCCCGATCCACTTCCCTGGTTACCCAGTCAAATAAATCTATCAGATTCACCTGACATGACCTTCCTGATGTGAATCCGTGCTGCCTTGGATCCTGTGCTCTGCTGGATTCAAGACGCTCCACTACCTTTCTTTTAGCAGTGATTCCATAACTTTCCCCACCACGGAGGTCAGGCTGACAGTTTTGTGGTTTCCAGCCTCCTCCCTACTCCCACTTTTGTGGAGAGGGACTACGATCCACCCTCCTCCAATCCTCTGGAACCACTCCTGTATCCAGAGACTCATTGAACAGGGCTGCCAGTGGTGCTGCCAGTAGTTCCCTTAACTCTTTCAGTAGTCTAGGGTGTACCCTGTCCTGTCCCACTGCTTTGTCCACCTTTCGTTTTATGAGTTCCTTTAGGACACTCTCCTCTGTGAACGGTCCTGTGTCCACCTCCCTTCTGATTCTCTTACTTAGCTGTGGTCCTTCCCCTTCACCTTCACCTGTGAAAACTGAACAGAAACATCTGTTTAGGATTGATGCTTTTTCTTGGTCTCCTTCCACGCAGTCTCCCTTCTCTCCTTTTAGCCCCTCCCCCGATCTTTCTTCTCTCGCTAAGGTACCTATAGAAGATCTTGTCCCCCTTTGTCACTTTATTTGTCATCTTCTCCTCTGTCTGCACCTTTGCGCTCCTGACAGCTTTTCCTGCCTCCATTTGTTATTCTAGATACACTGTTCTGTCCTCATCCTTATGTGTTTCCTTATACTTCCTGAAAGCCACCTTTTTTGCCCTTACTTTGCCGGCCACCTCCCTTGAGAACTGCAGCGACTTTCTTTTTCTCCTGCCTTTGTTTATTTGCCAAATACAAAGGTTTATTGCCTCCACTATGGCTCCTTTTAGGTGGATCCTCTGGTCCTCAAGTCCCCCACATTTTTTCCCCTTTGCCAGAGTTTCCCCGAGACATATTCCCATATTGGCAAAGTCTGCCCTCCTGAAGTACAGGACCCTCACTTTTGTGTGGCTCGACCCTGTCATAGTACTCATCTCGAACCACATCGTGTGATAGTCACTGATCCCCAGGTGTTCTCTCACCCTGACATCTGTAATTCTGTTCCCATTTGTTAGTATCAGGTCCAAAATTGCTCCCTCCCATGTTGACTCAAGCACTAACTGTTCATGGCCTGCTCTTTGCAGGAAGCCAAGGATGTCCCTGCTCCTGGCTGTGGACGCCGGTGAGATGTTCCAATCTACATCTGGCAGGTTAAAGTCACCTACCAGCATCACCTCCCCTTTTGCCAACATTTTAGGTATGGCCTCCAATCAGTAGATCCCTGTCCAATTTCTCCCTACCTTTGTGCTGGGGATCTGTAGATCACTCCTGTGCAGATGGCTGTGCCATTGCCTGTCTCCAGGTTGACCCACAGTGCCTCTACCTCCCCCTGCATTCCTTGCACCTCTGTTGCCTTCATCCCTTTTTAATGTAAAGAGCCACCCCCCACCCCTTTTTCCCTCCATGTCCCTCCTGAATAAAGTATATCCTGGAATAGCTGTGTCCCATTCATGGTTCCCATTGTACCATGTTTTGGTAATAGCCACAATATCCAGGCCATCCTCTGCCATCAAGGCTACCATGTCTGGGATTTTACTTCCCAGGCTCCTGGAATTTGCACACATGGCCTTCCATTTTCTGCATACCCCCCTCCTGACATCACCTCTTTTCCCCTTGTGCTGTCATCCTCCCCTTTGCCCTAACCAGTCTTCCCTGATGATTTTGTAATGTTATGGTTCTCCCTGCTGGCTACATAATCTTGTGGAGGTGGGCAGAATGCACATACCTTCTATATGGGCTGGTGGCCAGTAGATTGTAGAGGGAAGGGGGGTCCAGTCTGCTTAGAGCCTTAGATTGCAAAAGAAAAATCTTAATAATTAAATCTGTCACCTCACTGCCCACCAGTGCAGAACGAAGAGTGCAGGGTTACGCTCTGACCTCTGAGTGTAGGTCAGGAGATGTGCCATTGCATTTTGCACCAGCTGCAGGCATTGTTTTGTTTTTTTGTTTTTGTTTTTTATCCAGGAGTAGCACACTAAGCCAGGAGTAGCACACTAAGCCGAAGTTTGTTTCCAGATGCGACCTGGGAGCACAAGGAAGTTAAATATCTTGCTCACGATCACACAGTATGCACCTAGGCGGCTGTGGGATTCAAACCTAGGCCTCCAGATCTGCAGCTCAGAGCCTTAACCCACTGTGCTAGACTGCCTCAGACTCACAGACAGACTCTGGCATAGCACACTGCAGTAATCCAGGTGGGAGGTGACAAAAGCCTGAACCAGTGTTTTCAGTTCTCACTGTTAGAGGTAGGACTCAATATAGCAATGTTTTTCAGGTTGTAGTAGCCACTTTAGATGACTGCTGACACCTGAGGATCCAAAGCTGGAAAGGAAAATGGGGTCAGCCATCCAGGCAGGGGTGGTCTACAGACCACCGGCCCAGGAGGAAGAACAGATAGGGAGCTAATGCTAGCCATCCAAAGGATGGCAGACAAGGGGGAGGTGGTGCTGGTTGGAGACTTCAATATTCCAGATGTGGACTGGAGCCTCCCAGCAGCAGCAGCATCAACCAGGAGCAGATTTATCCTGGACTCCCTTCAGGGTGCCTTCCTTAAACAACTGGTCATGGAACCAACTTCGCAGAAGGCAATACTGGACCTCGTGCTAACAAATGGGGACAGTGTGATAGGGATAACAGTGGAAGAGCACCAGGGGAACAGTGACCACCAGTCACTGTGGTTTGGAATCACTGAAGGAGCTGAATCAAACTGCACAAAAACACGTATCCTGGATTTTAGGAGGGCAGACTTTGGGAAAATGGGGACATGCTTGAAAGAGGCACTAATGGGAATGGGGAGGGAATCAGGGGTGGAGGAACAGTGGGCAATATTTAAAACAGGGATAACAAGAGCAACAGAATTATGTATTAAGCAGGTTAGCAAGGGGAAAAGGAAGAGGAGGCCATTATGGTTTTCCGAGGAGATAGTAGAGAAAATGAAAGCCAAAAAGATCGCATTCAGGCAATACAAAAAGACGCAAGAAGAATGGGATAGGGAAAAGTACCAGGAGAAGCAAAGGGAGGCGAGAAGGTCAGTAAGGGACTCCAAAGCTCAGACAGAGGAGCGCATCACAAAATCAGTGGGTAGAGGGGACAAAACCTTTTACAGGTACATAAGTGAAAAAAGAAGGGCAAAGTGAAGGATAGTGAGACTGAAGTGGGAGGACTGGGGTCGCCTGGACAATGACAACAGTAAAGCTGACATACTGGACAGATATTTCTGCTCAGTTTTTACTGAGGAAGAGGAAGGTAATGGGCCTGAAAGGAGTATGAGGGGTGGGAACGGCACAGAAATGGACACAAGTCCCTTTACACTGAAAAGGGTCCTGACGGAACTGGAAGGAATAAGAGTTGATAAAGCAATGGGGCCAGATGGGGTACACCCCAGGGTTCTAAAGAAACTAAGAAAGGTGGTGGCTGAACCTCTGACAATACTGTTTAACTGATCACTGGAAACAGGGGAGTTATCCAAAGACTGGAGGACAGCAGATGTAGTCCCCTTATACAAAAGCGGGAACAAAGAGGAAGCGGGGAACTACAGACCAGTCAGCCTGATCTTGGTAGTGAGAAAGGCTTGGAAGCACTACTAAAGGAGAAAATGGTGGAACATCTGGTTGCCAGCAAACTACAGGACTCAAGGCAACATGGTTTCACTGGAGGGAGGTCATGCCAGACCAACCTCATTTAATTTTTTGACTAGGTGACAAGGGAAGTGGATCAGGGGAGGGCAGTGAATGTGGCTTATCTGAACTTCAGCAAGGCCTTTGACACTGTGCCACATAGAAGGCTACTAAACAAACTGGGGAATATGGGAGTGGGCAGGACAGTAGTGCGGTGGGTGGGTAATTGGCTGGGTGGCAGGACACAGAGGGTGGTGTTAAATGGCTGTCACTACACAGAGGGAAGCTTGACAAATGGTGTACCACAGGGATCAGTGCTGGGACTGGTCCTATTCAAAATCTTCATCAGTGACAGTGTGCAGGACCTAGGAGGCAGAATTTCCCTGTTTGCTAATGACAAGAAGCTCTGTAACAGAGTGGACATGCCTGAGGGTGTAGACAGAATGAGGAGAGACCTGCAGAAGCTTGAAGAATGGTCAAGGGTTTGGCAGTTGAACTTCAATGCAAAGAAGTGCAAGATAATGCATATGGGGCACAAAAACCCTGGAACAACATATCAGTTGGGGTGAGGATATAGCATTCACCAAGCAGGAAAGGGACCTTGAGGTTATCATCTCTGATGACCTCAAGGTAGGGAAACAGTGTGACATGGCAGCAGGTAAAGCAAATAGGATGCTGGGATGCATAGGCAGGGGCATCACCAGCAGGAAAAGGGAGGTCATAATTCCACTATACAAGACACTAGTGAGGCCCCACCAGGAGTACAGTGTCCAGTTCTGGAAACCTTACCTATGTAAGGACATAGATAGGTTGGAGAAGGTTTAGAGGAGGGCAACAAAGATGGTACAGGGATTGCATCACAAGTCCTATGAGGATAGGCTGAAGGACTAAAATATGTACTCTCTGGAGGACAGGAGAGAGAGAGGGGATATGATAGAGACATACAAGTACCTTACAGGGAGAAACAAGGTGCAGGAATACACGATCTTCCAGCAAAAAAGATGTTCTAGGACTAGACGGCATGGGATGAAGTCGGAGGGAGGGTGATTCAGAGGAAACGTGAGGAAGAATTTCTTCACAGAAAGGGTGGTGAACAAGTGGAACACCCTGCCAAAAGAAGTGGGGCTGAAACAATCACAGGATTTAGGAATACATGGGATAGAGACAAGGGAATTCTGGAGGTCAGAAGTAAGCGGCAACAAACTTCTAGAAAAACTTAAGGGAACTTACAAGCTCAAATGGGCAGACTGGGTGAGCCACAGGCCCTTATCTGTTGACAGTGTCTATGTATCTATGTAATGCTGTCCAGAGCAAGTTCTCGGTTGTGAATAACCTGCCTGGACTCAAGCTGTACTCTGTCAATAGCAAGCAGCCTGAGCCTGTCCTTATCGGAGGACCTAAGGCAAGTAGACCCCACTAGAAGCAGCACTGTTACTTATGGATTGAACTTCAACCCACTGAAGACCATCCACCTTCTGATCTCAGAAATACTTTCCTTGCTTCAACACAGCTGCCCGGGATACCCTGTCAGGGTACAAATGAAAAATCAGCTGAATGTCATCTGCATAGTATTGAAAACTCAAGCATGAACAGTGTGAACAACAACAGAGACAAAATTAATTACTGCGTGACTTCCCACAGGCACCCCAGAAGATGCTCTCCACCACTTTGGGGGGCATGTCAGCATCACTCTCTGATGACCCCCTGGCATTCTCGGAGGGGGGGAGAGGAAGAGAAGTGGGCATGCAAGCAATGTGAACATGGCAGCGTCAGCAAGCTTACATTCATTTTAATGGGAGGTGGGAGGTACTTGGGAGAAACAAAGCATGGGAAGGCACAGAAGAAGTCCCAGCACTGTCTCTCATGTCAAAGCTGGGACACTGTGACCTCTTCCCCGAGGCTGCGTTCTCATCTTGTCGGCAACCTCAACTCCAGTGTGCTTTGGAGGGAGGATCTGCAGCCCCACTGATGCATCCAGTTGATAATCTGGTCCCAACATGTCTCTGGTAATGCCTCTTGCCTTTTTTTTGTTTTGTAGCTCTATGGCTCACCTGCAGAACATCTGTCATTAAGGCTTTGTAATTCCCAGAGGAAGAACTAACCAGATATGTTTTGTCACTTCTCTTCAGATGCTCAGAGATAGGAGCAAATTAAGAAATCTGCCTTTATAATGGTCTGGGGAGGCTGGACATTTAAATCAGTAAAACCACCACAAACTATGGATCTGCAGCAGAAATACTTGTGCCACTCATGGGTGCAACCATTCTGTAACATTTAAAAAAGCATGATATCAGTGATAGTCTCAACCAGTTTATGGCAGAAAATGGACACTTAAAATCCCAAACCTTAGGGAACAGAGGGTTTGTTTCCTGATCTAAACATATAGAGAACAGTATCTGATACATTGTTACATAGAATGTGATGGCAGATGAACGGCCCACCCAGTCTGCCCAATTGTTTTTTTTTTTTTATTATTATTACTATTACTATCATTATGAGAATATTATGAGAATACCCTCTATCCTATCCCCACGATTCCCTTGTGCCAGTCCCAGGCATTTTTGAATCCATTTACTGATTTTGCTCCCCCCCCCCCCACCTCCTCTGGAAGGCTACTCCAGGTATCCACCATCCTTTCTGTGAAAAAGTACTTCCTCACATCCCTCCTGAATTTACTCCCTTCTAGCTCCAAATTATTCCCCCTTGTTTTAGACAAGTGAATCCAGAAGAAAGCCGTTCCACCACAAAAAGAAGTGGGTGCTGTAAGAGGGTTACAAACCCTAACAAAGACCACAGTTCCAAATCACAGCACTCAGGTAAAATTGCAGTCAGTCATACAATTAGGTGCAAATGCAGTGTAAATTTATTTGCAAACGTGGAGCTTCACGAGCAATATTGCGGCTCCGTGTTTGTAAATAAATTTGCACTGCATTTGCACCTAATTGTATGACTGATTGCATTTTTTTACCGGAGTGTTGTGATTTGGAACTGTGCCCCTTGTTTTAGATCATTCTTTCTTCTGAAAGATATTCTTCTGTGCTCTTATCAACTTCTTACATAGAGTTTGTTTTCTGTTATATCCCCTCTTCCTAGGGAGAGGGGGATATACAGAAACCTTTAAATACCTTATGGGGTTGATAAGGCACAGGAGGAGAGTATCTTTCTGAGGAAATCCAGAGTGTACATATTTAGCACCTTAAGCCTTTCCTCATAGGTCTTTTTATGTAGACCCTGCGCCATTTTGGAAGCCCTCTTCTGGACTGCTTCCACCCTGTTTGTCTTTTCTGAGATGTGGTCTCCAAAATTGTACACAATACTCAAGGTGGAGTCTTACAAGTGATTTATATAGGGGCAGAATCACCTCTCTCTTCCTTCTGAAGATACCCCCACCTATGCACCCCATCATCCCACTAGCTTTGCCGAATGCTTTATCACACTGCCTGGCAGCTTTTAGGTCATTCAGTATGATTACCCCAGGTCTCTTTCCTGCTTGGTCTTTGTCAGTATCACTCCACCCACCTTGTAGTCCGCTCCTGGGTTCCTATGGCCTAGATGCATTATTTTGCACTTTTTCACATTAAAACCCTGCTGCCATACCCTTGACCACTCTTCAAGTCTGTTTAGATCCCTGAACATTGTATCCACACACACCCAGGTGTGCCCACTCTGTTACATATCTTGGTGTCATCTGCAGAGAGGCAGACCATCCCTCCCAGTTCTTCCACTGTGTGACCTGTAATGATATTGAAGAGGACTGGTCCCAACACTGCTCCTTGATGAACCCACTGATCACCCTCCCATCCTTTGAGCACACTCCATTCACCATTACTGTCTGTGTCCTATCCACCAGCCAGTTTCTTATCTAGGTTACCGCCTCAGTATCTAATCCCAAGTTACCCAACCTGCCAACAGTGAAATCCAGGTAAGCCACTTCTACTGTACCTCCCTGATCTTGGTCACCCAATCAAAGAAGTCTATCAGATTTGTTTGGCATGAACTCCCCTCTGTGAAACCATGAGGCCTTGGGTCCTGCAATCTGTTGGTACAAGATATTCTACAATCCCTCTCTTCAACATTGTTTCCATCAACTTACAGACCACTGATGTCAGGCGGACAGGCCTATAATGGCTTGCCTTTTCCTTGCCACAACTTTTGTGAAGTGGGACTATATTTGCCCTTCTCCAGTTCTCTGGGACCCACCAGTCTCCAGTGATCTGTTGAAAAGGTCTGTCAGAGGTGCAGCCAGTACCTCCCTAAGTTCCCTCAGTATCCTTGGATGCATCAGGCCTGTCATCCTGACATGAGTGGAGAGTAAGTTAATGGAAACACTGTTAAAGAAAAGGATTGTGGAATATCTTGAATCCGGTTGGTTACAGGATCTGAGGCAACATGGATTCATGGAGGGGGGGGACAATGCCAAACAAATCTGTTACATTTCTTTGACTGGGTGATCAAGAAGTTAGATTAGGGTGGAGCGGAAGACGTGGCCTACGTGGATTTCCACAAGGCTTTCAACACTGTTCCACATAGGAGACTGGTACGCAAGCTGGGTAGCTTGGGATGGGCATGGACAACAAGGTAGTAACCTGGGTAAGAAACTGGTTAGGGGATAAGAGACAGAGAGCTGTGATAAATACAGTTCGCTCTGAGGAAGGGAGAGTGACCAGCAGGGTACATCAGGTTCATAGAAACAGAAACATAGACTTTGACAGCACATAAGAACCACTTGGCCCACCCAATCTGCACATTTCCCTACTTATTGGATAAGCTGCAGATCCTAGTTAACCAACAGCCTACTTCCTCCAACCCCCTACTAGAATTGCCTTATGTCTGTCCCATGCATTCTTGAATTCCCCCCACTGTTTTTTACCACACAACCTCCTCAGAAAGGCCTTTCCATTTGTGTTCCACCCTCTCCATGAAAAAATACTTCCTCACTTTGCCCCTGAGCCGTCCCCCCTCTATTTGCAGATTGTGCCCCCTTGTTCTTGCACATCTCTTTTTCTAAAGGATGCTACCCTCTTGGACTTTGTTGATTCCCTTGAGGTACTTGAAAGTTTCTATCATATCCCCCCTCTCCCTCCTTTCATCAAGGGTATACATATTAAGCTCCTTTAGTCTCTCTTCATATGGCTTCTGGTGCAGACCCTGCAGCATTTGAGTTGCCCTCCTCTGGACTGCCTCCATCCTGTCTATGTCCTTGCAGAGATGGGGTCTCCAGTACTCCATGCAGTACTCCAGATGGAGTCTCATCAACTTTCTGTACAGAGGGATAACAGCTTTCTGTTTTCTACTGGTGATTCCTCTCCTTATTCATCCCAGTATTCCCCCAGCCCTCCTTCCTGCCTTTTCACATTGCTTGCCTACCTTTGGGTCATCTGATATGACTACCCCCAGGTCCCATTCCATTTTTGTTGTTATTAGTACCCCCCCACCACCACCATTGTGTACTCTTCCCCTGGGTTTTTGTTTCTCAGGTGCATTACTTTGCACTTTTTTGCATTGAATCTAAACTGCCATAGTTTTGAATATTCCTTCAACCTTGCCAAGTCCCTTCTCATCCTTTCCACACCCCCCCCCCTTGTGTATCAGCTCTATTGTAGATCTTTGTATTATCTGCAAAGAGGAATACTTTTCATTCCAGTCCCTCCACAATGTCACTATAAAGGTGTTAAAGAGGACCGGTCCCAGTACTGAACCCTGTGGTACCACTAGTAACCCCCCTTTCCTTGGAGTGGACTCCATTTACTATTATCCTCTGCAACCTTTTGTCAAGCCAATTTGTTTACCCAGGCTACCACCCTGGGACCCACTCCCAGGCTGGCTAACGTTTTTATTAATCTTTTGAGTGGGACTGTGTCAAATGCCTTGCTAAAGTCTAGGTAGGCTATGTCCACAGCCCCTCCCTGGTCAAAGAAATCTATAAGATTCATCTGACATGACCTTCCCAATGTGAATCCATGTTACCTTGGGTCCTATGCCCTGCTAGCCTCTATGTACTCAACAATTCTTTCTTTCAGAAGTGATTCCATCATTTCCCCTACCACTGAGGTCAATCTAACAGGTCATAGAAACACAGAAACATAGAATTTGATGGCAGATAAGGACCGCTTGGCCCACCTAGTCTGCCCATTTCCCTCCTAATGGATAAGCTGCAGATCTTAGTTAACCAACAGCCTACTTCCTCCTACCCCCCACTAGAATAGCCTTATGTCTGTCCCATGCATTGTTGAATTCCCCCCGCTGTTTTTGACTCCACAACCTCCTCAAGAATGCTGTTCCATGCATCTACAACCCTCTCCATGAAAAAATACTTCCCCACATTATCTCTGAGCCGTCTCCCCTCTATCTTCAAATTGTGCCCCTTTGTTCTTACACATCTCTTTTTCTGCAAGATGCTGCCCTCTTGGACTTTGTTGATTCCCTTGAGGTACTGTAATTTCCTGCCTCTGCTTTGCTCCCACTTTTGTAAAGGGGAATCACATCCACCCTCCTCCAGTCCTCAGGTACCACACCATCCCCCCATGATTTGTTAAAAAGGGTAGTCAGTGGTGTCACTAGTTCTCCCCTTAGTTCTTTTAGAATTCTGGGGGAATCCCATCAGGCCCCATTGCTTTGTTCACCTGAAGTTTTAGGAGTTCTTTCAAGACCCTTTCTTCTATGAATGGACTGGTATCAACTCCCCCACCGCTCCTATCCAGAGTGCTTCTATTGTTTGGTTTAGGTACCTCCCTGTCCTCTTCCTTTGTGAATACTGAGCAGAAGTATTTGTTCAGTATCCCTGCTTTTTCACTGTCACCCTCTGCCCACCCCCTCCCCTTTATTAAGCCTTGCTATCCCTCCCATGATCTTTCTTCACTCCCTAATGTACCTATAAAAGGTTTTATACCCCTTTCTTAGCTGAATTGGCTATCTTTTCCTCAGTTTGGGCCTTTGCTGTTCTGATTGCCTTCCCTGCTTGCTTCTGCTTTAAAGGAGAACTACACTGAACCTGTAAATCATTTCCACAGTGGCAGCTGTTTTTTTAAGCACTGGTTCCAATTCTGGTATTGTTCCCTCTACACAGGCCTTTTAGTGAACACAGTGAGTGTTTTTGATTTACACTCTGATGTTAAGTGCTATGTTGGAACTGTATGATGTACTTTATGTCCTTCTGAGTCACAGAGTTCTATAACAGAACCTGAATGCATTGTGCCAACAATGGAGATCTGAGAAAAGGACATAAACTACATCATACAGCTCTAAAATGGTACTTCCACTTGTATGTGAATCAGAAACACCCACTAGGATAACTGAAAAGCCTGTAGAGGTTTAGCAGTAACAGAATTTAAACCGATATTTCAATATTGGCTTTTACAGGGAAAAATGACAGAGATCCAGTGCAATTCTCCTTTAACTGGTACAATTCTCTGTCCTGCTCCTTCTGTGCTTCCTTATACTTCCTGAATGCTATCTTTTTCTCTGTAGCTTTCCCTGCCACCTCTTTTGAGAACAATAGTGGTTTTGTCTTTCAGTTTGTTTTGCTTCACACAAAGGCTTGTTGCCTTTGTGATGGTAGTTTTTAATTTTCCCCATTGTTCTCCCACCCCTCCTTCTTGCCCGTTAGCTAGTGCTTTTCTGAGGCACGTTCTCATTTTGCCAAAGTCAGCCCTCCTAACATCCACTACCCTCGCTTTTGTATGGCTTGACTCTATGACTGTGTTTATTGTGAACCACACTGTTTAGTGGTCGCTTGTTCCCAGAGGGCTACCCACTTTTAAATCTGAGATCCCTCTCTCTGTCCCCATTTGAGAGTACCAGGTCTAAGACTGCTCCCTCCCTAGTGGGTTCCAAAACTAGCTGTCTAAGGCATGCCCCCTGTAGAGCATTGAGAATGATCCTGCTCTTGGATTTGGCTGTAGCAAAGATGCTCCAGTTAACATCTGGCATATTCAGGTCCCCCATCAACAATATCTCCCCTTTTTCTACCATTCTAAGGATGCCTTCTGTCATTTCCTTTTCCATTTCCTCCCCCTGAGATGCGGGTCTGTATACAACCCCTGTGCAGATTGTGGTGCAGTTTCCTGTCTCCAGGGTGACCCACAGTGCCTCCTCTCTTCCCTGTTTACCCTTTAGTTCCATTGCTTTGATCCCATCTGTTATGTAGAGAGCTACTCCTCTTCCTCTTTTACCCTTCCTGTCCCTCCTGTAGTTTGTGTACCCTGGTATGTTGACATTCCAGTCATGGTTCTCTGTGTACCATGTTTCTGTGACTGCCACAATATCCAGGCATCCCTCTCCCATCAAGACCACTAGTTCACGGAGCTTGTTACCCAGACTGGGGGCTTGGTACTCATCACCCTCCATTTTTTTATGGCCTTACCCCTTTTAGCCCCATCCCTGTCCTTACTGCCTTTGCCTTTCCCCCCATTTACCCCATTTACCCCTGTCCTGCTCCCTATCGACTTCTCAGCCTTGGTGTTTATCTTGGTAACTACCCTGTTTTGTCGGAGGAGGGGCTGAGATTTCCCTGCTACTTTTCACTGCTTCCCCCACTTGGGCTAGTGTAAATGCTTGTCAATGAAGCATTTAAACCTATCACCTAGGATCCTGATTCCCCTCCTGGACAGATGGAGACCATTGCACCAGTATAGGCCTGCATCCCTCCAGGTGGACCCCCAGTCCCCAGTGAAGCCAAAACCCTGAGCTTCACACCGCTTTTTCAACCATTCATCGAATCCCATGGTGCAGAGTAATCTAGCCTCACCCATGCCATAGACAGGTTCAGTTCTGGTACCTGTCCTCTATTAGTTACATAGCACAAGAGCTGGAAGGGAAGGTTTACCTCTTTGCAGATGACACCAAGATCTGTAACAGGGCAGACACTCCAGAGAAGGGGTGGAATGGATGGGCAAAGATCTGAAAAAAACTAGAAAAGTGGTCAAAGGTATGGCAGCTGGATTTTAATGCAAAAAAAAGTGCAAAATAATGCACTTAGGACACAGAAACCTGGGGCAGAGTACAAAATGGGTGGAGTTATACTGATAATGACCAAGCAGGAAAGAGACCTGAGGGTAATCATATCAGATGACCTAAAGGTGGCCAGGCAGTGTGACAAGGCAGTTGGGAAGGCTAGTGAGATGTTGGGGTGCATAGGACAGGGTATCACCGGCAGAAAGAGGGTATCACCAGCAGAAAGAGGGAGGTGGTGTTGCCCCTATATAGATCACTAGTAAGACCCCAGCTCGACTATTATGTCCTGTTCTGGAGACCACACGCCAGGAAAGATATAGAGAGAGTGAATGCTGTCCAGAAGAGGGTTACCAGAATGGTGCAAGGTATGCAACTAAAGCAAGAGGGTAAAAGATCTCAATATGTACACCCTGGAGGAGAGGAGGGAGAGGGGGATATGATAGAGACCTTTAAATACCTCACCAGAGTTAAGAAGGTACAGGAGGGGAGTATTTTTCAGAACAAAAGGTGCTCTAGAACAAGGGGACGTGCTATGAAGCTGGAAGTGGGTAGATTCAGGAGAAATGTGAGGAAATATTTCTTCACAGAAAAAGAGGCAGATTCCTGGAGCAGCCTTCCATATGAGGTAGTCAGGGTGAAAACAGTGGTGGGGTTCAAAAATAGGGCTGTCGGCTGTGCGAGTCAGGAAATTTGGCCTGACAGGTTAATTTAGAGCCGGGCCAGACAAAATTTGAATTGGCCCGATTTAGCCCGAAATTAAATGAAGGGTTTTGAGGGTCAAAATACATTTTATTTTAAATGGCTTATCATGTACTATTAAAATATGCTGTTAAAATGCATGAAAAGCTATGAATAATAACTTTAAGCAGAACCTTCATAATGAGTGTGGCAGGGTACCTTACCAAGAGGTTCAGAGTCAGGCAAACATCTTTCTCATCTACTGTTCCAACCCCAACCCACCCAATCATGCTCCCCTAAGTTGTACTCCCAATGATGGTACTGATGGTGGGGTCAGCAGTCAGAAAACTTTGTGAGACTAGAAAACCTGAGGAAAACACATATCATAACTAGCTAGGCTAGAGAGGACACCGTAGCAGAACAGCATACCCAGGGGCAACATACCACTTCCTTTTCCACAGTTCCAACCCATCCATCCTGCTCCCCTAGATAGTACTCTCCATCATGGCACTGATGTTGGGGGAATGATGATGATGATGATGGCAAGAGAGCTAGGGAAAGGGAAATAAATAGCAGTCAGAAAAATGAGACAGTGAGCTAATAGCTATGCTACTGCTGCTGCATTGTTGAAACTGAGGAAAACACATATCATAACTAGCTAGGCTACAGAGGACACCATAGCAGAACAGCATACCCAGGGGCAACATACAACTTCCTCCTCCACTGTTCCAACCAACCCATCCCTGCTCCCTTAGATAGTACTCCCCATCATGGCACTGATGTTGCGGGAATGATGATGATGATGATGATGATGGCAAGAGAGCTTGGGAAAAGGAAAATAAATAGCAGTCAGAAAAACGAGAGAGTGAGCTAATAGCTATGCTACTGCTGCTGCATTACTGAAACTGAGAAAAACACATATCATAACTAGTTAGGCTACAGAGGACACCAGAGCAGAGCAGCATACTCAGGGGCAACATACAACTTCCTCCTCCACTGTTTCAACCCACCCATCCCTGCTCCCCTAGGTAGTACTCCCCATCGTGGCACTGATGTTGGGGGAATGATGATGATGATGGCAAGAGAGCTTGGGAAAAGGAAAATAAATAGCAGTCAGAGCACACATTTGTCAATGCCGAATGTTGTCTTGCTGACATTGGCATCGGTAGCACAGGAGTTGAACAGATGCATAATAGGAATGGCAGTGAAGTATGAAAGTGATGTCAAACCCCACATCATCCTACAGAGACTGACTGGCACTGAGGTGTGCCTTTGGGCATCGGCCATAATGTTCATGGCATTTCAGCTCACCCTACCCTGCAGTGTGACAAATATCGCATTGTACCGTGGGGTCCTCAGGCCTTACGCTCACCCCATTCGGCCATAACGCTCATGGCATTTTACCTCACCCTATCCTGCAGACACCAACAAGTGCTGAGGTGTGCCTTGGGGTGTTCGGGTTTACAGTCACCCCATTTCATAAGGACATACACTGAAATGGGTGCAGTATAGGAGAATGGGGTGAACTGTGGAGTCAAGAGCTCAAGGTACACCTCGATGCCTGTCAGTGGCTTGAGGTGGGGGTGATATGGTGTGAGCATGACCACCGGCAATGGAAAGACAGACCCCTGATGCCTGTCGGCCTGTACAGGGTGGGACATTGTGTTTAGAAACCCTAAAGCCCCGGCTGTTTGTTGGTATTTGCACTACAAATTTGCAACACAGAATTTTTGTGACCCCCACCTCATGAAAGTATTTGAGACCTCTGCTCATGAATAGTGGCACTGTAATTTTGTTAATCTGTCCTGAACGTTGATTTCTCACAGCGACTGCGCCATTCTGGGCCAGATGTGGGAAAACACCATTTGGACAGGATGTGAAAAATGGCAGCTGTACCATTCATAGGTAGGTATGAAGAGATGGCAGTGTTGAAAATCTTGAGTGACAATATTAAAAATGCTCAAATTTACGAGCATATCTAGAAACTGCTCAATGCACACTCGCAACACAGTCATTTAGTGGAATTATTTCACCAGATTTTCAACATAGGCATTTTGGGACCTCTGCTCATGAACACTGTCCCTATGATGTTCTTCATCTGTCCTGATCGTTGATTTCCTACAGCGACAGTGCCATAGTGTGCCACTTGTGCAGAAACACATTTCAGGCAGGATCTGAAAAATGACAGCTATACCGTTCATAAGGACGTGTGCAAAATTGACAATTTGGAAAATGTTGAGTGAAAACATTGCAAATTGTCGAACTTATGAGTGCATGTGGAAACTGCACAATGCCCGCTTGTAACATAGTCATTTTATGGACTTTTGTCACCAAATTTTCAACATAGGCATTTTAGGACCTCTGCTCATGAACAGTATTGCTGTGATTTTTTGTAATCTGTCCCAAATACTGATTTCCTACAGTGACTGTGTTATTCTGCACCAGTAGTGTGAAAACACATTTTGGCCAGGATGTGAAAAATGACAGCTGTACTGGCCATAAGGAGGTGTGAAAAAATGCCAATGTTGAAAATCTGGAGTGAAAATATTACAACTTGGCGAAGTTATGAGTGTGCTTGGAAACTGCGCAATGCACGCTCATAACAGTCATTTTTTGAATTTTTTTTCACCAAATTTGCAACATAGGCTTTTTGGGAGGCTACCTCATGAACAGCAACACTGTCATTTCATTACTCAGTCCCGAAAGGTGATTCCGCACAGTGACTGCAAAATCACCTTTTGGGAATGAATAACACCATGACAGTGACTGAATTCATGAGGAGTGGTCCCAATAACCACATGTTGAACATTTGGTGCCAAAATTCCCCAAAATGCCCACGATATGCACCAAAGTTGAAAAAAACCCTATTTATGCCATTATAGCTGACTGGCATTTCTTCAGTTCGTGGTCAGCTTGAAGAGTGCAGACATGCTCCCGGTCCACCGGAGATCGTCGCAATGGGCCCGGAGATAAGTATGGGTGGGGGGGTGGGGAGGCAGGGTGTACAGAGGGTGGGTGCAGGTTAGGGGAGGGACCACGGACTCAACAAGGGACCATTTTCTGTTTTACAGGATTAAAACAAAAAAAAAACATTGTGGGACTGTTTTTTTTTTTCAGGGACATTTGGCATGCTGGGGTGGGCTCCCAACATGCCACCTGTGTGTTTGACAGGAGGGGGATCTGTAGCTGACGGGGATTGGGCACCCCCGATGGCACATACAGAGTTGGGGGGGTCGCATGAGCAGAGGGCATTGGGCACCCCCTCGGCACACAAGAAATGGGGGGGTACATTATGCCAATGGAGATTGGGCACCCCCATCGGCAAGTTAAATTAGAAGGGGGCATGCTGACAAGGGGATTAGGCACCCCTGTCGGCTTTCAAAGGGACTGTGAAAGGTGGCAGCTGTCCCTTGGCTTCTGTGGGGACTATGTGAAGCTGATGGGGAAGCCGCTGCCATGTTACTTGACGGGAACACCAGACAAGGCAAGCAGTAATTGGCTGCTGCAATCAGGGACCACCCCATGACACTCCCTGTTTGCAGCTGCTAATTTATTTCAAGGTGGTGGCACATTTTCAGAACTGCTGTCATAGACAGCGTGCTGTGCCACTGGCGCCACAGTGCCTGCCCACAAAAAGCAGTGGCGCCATTGGCTGCAGCAGGAATGCACCTCCGAAACTCATTTCTACACTGAAGCAACCACAATATGTTGTCTGCGTTGTGCGTGCAAGACAACATAAAAATGAGATTGTAAGCTAATAGCTATGCTACTGCTGCTGCATTGTTGAAACTGAAGAAAACACAAATCGTAACTAGCTAGGCTACAGAGGACACCAGGGCAGAACAGCATACCCAGGGGCAACATACAACTTCCTCCTCCACGGTTCCAACCCACCCATCCCTGCTCCCCTAGGAAGTACTCCCCATCATGGCACTGATGTTGGGGGAATGATGATGATGGCAAGAGAGCTTGGGAAAAGGAAAATAAACAGCAGTCACAAAAATGAGAGAGTGAGCTAATAGCTATGCTACTGCTGCTGCATTACTGAAACTGAGGAAAACACATATTGTATGTAGCTAGGTTATGGAGGACACTAGAGCAGAGCAGCATACCCAGGGGCAACATACAACTTCCTCCTTCACGGTTCCAACCCACCCACCCCTGCTCCTCTAGGTAGTACTCCCCATGGTGGCACTGATGTTGGGAGAAAGATGATGATGAAGGCAAGAGAGAGCTTGGGAAAAGGAAAATAAATAGCAGTCAGAAAAATTAGAGAAAAAAAAGCAGCCCCACTGGCCAGGTGTGCACAAAAGAATAATCAGAACAAACAAGCATTTGTCAATGCCGAATGTTGTCTCACTGGCATTGGCATTGGTAGTGCAGGAGTTAGAGATGCATAATAGGAATGGCAGTGAAGTACTGAACTGACGCCAATCTCACCGCCACCCTGCAGAGACTGACAGGCATTGGAGTGTGCCTTTGGGTCGTCAGCTATAACGCTCATGCCATTTCACCTCACCCTACCCTGTAGACACTGACAAGTGTTGTGGTGTGCGTTGGGGTCTTTAGGCCTTACACTTACCCCATTCCATAAGGAAATATGCTGAGATGGGTGCAGTATAGAAAAATGAGGTGAACTTTGGGGCCGAGCACTCCAAGGCACACCTCGATGCCTATCACTGGCTGCAGGGTGGGGTTGGGGGTGGAATGGCGTGAGCATTACAGCCGATGGTCCCAAGTCATACCCCTGACACCTGTCAGTCTCTACAGGGTGGGGTGTTACAGTTAGAAACCCTAACGCTATAGTCGTTTTTTTGGTACTTTCACTCCAAATTTTCAACATGGGCTTTTTGTGACCCCACCTCATCAAGAGCGGCACTAACAGTTTGTCAGCTGAAAGGTGGTCCCACAGTGCCAACCTCTGAGCACAGTAATGTGAACAGGTAACAGACAGGCTAAACTCCTGTCTGCCTTTGGGTCCAAATCACCTTTGGTCTCAAGTTCTGGGGGGATTCAAACTGTGAACCTTATGCTAGTGTACCCAAATGTACAGGTGCAGATTTGTACCCTCTTTGGGGGTTGCGGTACAATCTTATGCCAGGGGCACCAAGCCAGGCTTCCAAAATGAACCCTTAAAACTCTATAAAAGACCTTAGGTATATTTTTACCTTTTCCCAGTTTAGTAACACCATCCAGCTCTTGAACAGTTTTGTCAGTCCTAACCCTCTACACGTCACATGCAAAAGAAAGAACTTGCAGACCCAGGCAGTCTTTCAAAATAATACATTTACTAAAATGGATAAAAATATGTAAAATGTAAACACAGAACAATATATCAAAGAGCACACAATCACATAAAGAAAAACAAGAAAAACTACATAGCACAAACTCCTACCAGAATACAATTAGACTTTTTCTATCTAATGTATTACCTCTTTGCAGTGCTTATAGTTAGAGCTTGTTTCTTAAGAGCCCAAATGGTATGCCACTAAGATCAGACACAAGTCCTAGTTAAACTGTATCTCTCTCACAAACCCCTTCTATGATATCATCTAGCTCCTCCTTTTAAAATATAAAAAATATACAAACAATGATCTTCCTGTCAGGATATATTTTAAATACTGTGACTTCAGCAAAAACTAATTTCCCAAATTATGACAGTCTTTAATCAACCCTTTCCTTTGATCTTGTTTGGTTTCCTGTTCCCAAGGCAGATCAAAGATTTTACAACTTTTCACACCACGGTGGTATGAAATGTTTTTCCTCTAAGACATCATAAAAGTTTACGAGCCCTATATCCTGACAGCTGGGTCAGTTCTAATTACAACAGAAAAACAGAAGACCCTTAATTAAGTCTCTCTAGTCTTTTAATTACCTCCCGGTTTCAGGTTAATATATCCTGTAGCTTCTCTGACCTGGGGGGAGGGGCACCCATAAGCACAGGCTATATTTTTATGTCACAAATAGCATAGAACAATCATAACCAGCTGGCCAAGCGTCACAGCAATTACATATTTCTTGTCTGTAAGAACAGAATCAAATCTTCTGTGCAGCTCTGCATTTAAAATGGTAGCAAGTTCAGTAATGCCTTGGGATTGTCCTTCTTCTCCATTATTGTCCATGGTATCAACCGTCTCTTTGAAAAGGATGCATACCATTGGTATGACCTAATGGAAGCATTGTTACTACTAAGTACTATTGTTGCATTTTCAAATGGTGCCAGTGTTTACACAACTTGTTCCAACAACTTCCGTTGCGTGATCATGACCCCTATATCATGGACTAAGGCCATATTACATACTGCCAACTTCTGCTGCAGCAGACGCTCCAACATGTAACAGATGACACATTGTAGTCACTTTGGTACTGCCAAAAAATGGATGTGGCCTTTACAGATCTGTGAAAGTGGCCACATATTGCACTCTACACCTCCTCCCTCTTACGCGTTACTGATGCGATTCATTCTGCTATGGACCCTGGCCAGATCACCTCGGCTATCTTCATTGACTCGGCCAAGGCCTTTGACTCTGTTTCCCATCCTCTACTACTAAATAAATTATGCCTTGCTGGCCTTTCCCCTGCCTCTGTGTCCTGGTTCAGCTCATACCATACTGGCCATTCCCAGTTGGTCTCTATTAACAATGTCCTATCCTCCTCCTTCCTCATCCTCACAGGTGTGCCTTGAGGATCTATTCTTGGGCCTGTTCTTTTCTCCCTCTTTATTAATGATCTCCCCTCAGTCTGCATCCCTGCCAATATTCACATATATGAGGATGATACTGTACATTTTCTGTCCGTCCCAGCCATCCAAGCTGTCCAATCCCTCCTTCAAAGCAATCTCACAGTGATCACAGCTTGGTTCCATGCCAACTGCCTAAAACTAAACACAAAAAAAGTAGCCATGACCTTTGGATCTGAACAAAAACTCGCCAGGCTACCCCACCCTCCCAGTCTTCTTCTCTGCGGCCAACACACCTCTTGACAACATCCCCAACTACAATTACCTAGGGATCTGGCATGATCCCTCCCTTGACTACTCTTCCTACTTTTGTGCTCTATACTCCAAACTGTGCCCTAAACTTGGGCTACTTTACTGCCATAAAAGTCAGGCTCTCCCTCCCTCCCTGCAAGATGTGATCTCATGGTTAACTGGATCCTTCCAGTTTGTGACTATGGGAACATAGTTTACAGTGCTGCCCCAGCCACCTCCCTTGCCGAACTTGATGTCCTGTTTCATGCTTTCTTTAAGTTTACCTCCAACTCCCCCCTCCTTAACCCACCACTGTGACCTATACTCCTCCCTCTCCCTACAATCCCTTGCTCAGAGATGCTTATCACACTGTTCCACCTTCATCACTAAACACTAGTTTGGAACCCTTCCACCTTACCTCACCTCCCTCCCTAATCCAGCTAACCCCTCACCCTACAACTCACGGTCGTACTGTGCCCGCACCTTTTCCCTCCCACATGTACGCACATCAGCTGGCAAACTTTCTTTCTCCTATAAACTTCCCTTCCTCAGGAATAATATTCCATTCCAAATCCATTTTTCTCCCTCCTTCCCTGCCCTCAAGCACCTACTCATACCAGCCCTAGCTACTTCCTGTATCTGCTCCCCTCCTAGTACTCAGTTATCTCTGCTTCTTTGTCCCCCTCTCCACCTGCTGCTAGTCTTTGTATATTATTCTTTGTATATAATCAATGTAAATATTGTTTTGTATTTACAAGATTTTTTCGTCAGTATATTAGGCATTCTTTTTTTTATTATGTAAATTCCTACTTTTGTAACAACTTTGCTGTCAGTGTTGTATCTATTATGTTTGCTTGCTTGCATGTGTAAGAAACATTATGTGGCAGCTTAGGAGAGAAGCGAGTTTTGGAGGTGCAGCACTGTGGTGGCCAATGCCACCACTGCATTCTTGGGCTTGGCCCTCATTTCCTAATGCAGTGGCATGCTACTGCTGACACTAGTTCAGCCAGTGTGCCACCAACTTGAAATGAAATAGCTGCTGCAATGAGGGAGTGACCCATCATTGCCGGGCGTGACTTGCCTGGTGTAACATTTCAAAACAAAATGGTGGCAGCTGTCGCCATCCACTCACAGTCCCCATAAAAGCCGATGGGGTGCCCAATCCCCCTGTTGGCATGCCCCTGCCCCAGTTCATTTGCCAATAGGGGAGCCCAATCCCAGTCGGCATAATGTCCCCCCCCCATTTGTTGTGTGCTGAGGCGGGTGCCCAGTCCCCCTCGGCATTATGTTCCCCCTAAACAGGCTTTCTATGCTGAGGGGGGCCCAATCCCTGTCGGCTTAAGTCCCCCCTCCTCAAAAATGCAGGTGGAACACTGGGAGCCCACCCCCATGTGCAAAAAGTGAACCTGTAAAAAACAAAACCTTCCCACAATGTTTTTGCTTTTTTTGTTTCTTTTTTCCCTGAAACAAAGAAAACGGTCCCTCGCCATCAGGTCCCCTCCTTCAACCAGCACCCATCCTCTGAGCACCTCACCTCCTCACACCCCCCACCCCATACTTACCTCCAGAGCTGGGCGCGACAATCTTTGGTGGACCGGGAACACGTATGCACTCTTCAAAGCCGACTGTGAGGATGGGGAAGGAGGAGGGTAGGACATTGTTAATAGAGACCAGCTGGTAAGCTGTATAATGGCATAAATGTTTTTTTTTTCAATTTATGTGGATATCTTGGTCATTTTTTTGAGTTTTGGCACCACATTTTCAACATGGGGTTCTTGGGACCCCACCTCATGAATTCAGTCACTGTCATGGCATTATTGGGTCCCGAAAGGTGATTTCGTGGTCACTGCATGGAATCACCTTTCGGGACTAATTAACAAAATGACAGTGCCACTGTTCATGAGGTGGGCTCCCAAAAAGTGTATGTTGCAAATCTGGTGAAAAAATTCAAAAAAATGACTGTGTTACAAGCGTGCCTTGCGCAGTTTACATGCACGCTCATAACTTTAATACTTTTTGAGATTTTTACTCCAGATTTTCCACGTTGCTATTTTTACATACCTCCTTATGAACTGTACAGCTGTCATTATTCACATCTTGCCCGAAATATGGTTTTGCACATCTGCCACATGATGGATGCAGTGACAGTGGGAAATCAATGTTTGGGACTGATTAAGAAAATCACAGTAACACTGTTCATGAGCGGATGTCCCAAAATGCATATGTTGAAAATTTGGTGACAAAATTCCACAAAATAACTGTTACAAGCATGCATTGCACAGTTTCCATGCACACTCCGTAATTTCAAGAATTTTTCATATTTTCACTCCAGATTTTCAACATTGCAGTTTTTGCACACCTCCTTATGAACAGTACAGCTGTCATTTTTCACATCCTGCCCAAAATGTGGTTTCACACATTTGGCATACAATGGCGCAGTCGCTGTGTGAAATCAACATTCAGGACAGATTAAGAAAATCATAGTGACACTGTTCATGAGCAGAGATCCCAAAATGCCTCTGTTGAAAATTTGGTGAAAGAGTTCAAGAAAATGACTATGTTACAAGCATGCATGGCACAGTTTTCACGCATGCTCGTAATGTTGAGAATTTTTAATATGTTCACTCCAGATTTCCAACATTGCCATCTCTTCACATCTCCTTATGAATGGTGCCACTGTCATTTTTTCACATCCTGCCCGAACTGTGGTTTCGCACATCTAGCACAGAAATGGCACGGTCACTGTGGGAAGTCAATGTTCTGGACAGCTTAACAAAATCACAGTGCCACTGTTTATGAACAGAGGTCCCAAATGCTTTCATCAGGTGGGGGTCGCAAAAAGGCCGTGTTGAAAATTTGTAGTGCAAATACTAACAAACATCCAGGGTGTTAGGAGTTTCTAACCATAACGTCCCACTGTGTACAGACTGACAGGCATCAGTGGTGTGCCTTTAGATTGCCAGCTGTAATGCTCATGCCATTCCACCCCCACCCTGCAGTCAGTGACAGGCATCAAGGTGTGCCTTGGATTCTTTGGCCCCAGAGTTCACCCCATTCTTCTATACTGCATTCATTTCAGTGTATGTCCTTATGGAATGGGGTGACTGTAAAGCTGAACACCCTAAGGCACACCTCAACACTTGTCAGTGTCTGCAGGAAAGAGAGAAGTGAAATGGCATGAGCGCTATGGGCGACGACCCAAAGGCATATACCAATGCCTGTCCATCTCTGCAGGGTGGAGGTGGGGTTGGCATGAAGTTTAATACTTCACTGCCATTCCTGTTCTGCATCTGTCTAACTCCTGCACTTCCAATGCTAATACCAACAAGCAAACATTCAGCATTGACAAATGCTTGTCAATGCTGTATTTTATTCCTCTGCACGCCCTTCCCCTGGGTCGCATCTGGAAATGAGCTTCTGCTCATGGTGCTTTTCCCGGTTACCAACTTTTAAATAAAATAAAATAAATAAATAATATATATTTTATGTGCAGTGTGAACCAGGTTGCATACATCAACTTGGTGTTGCAGGCCATGGCTCACAACCAAATTGAGAGCGTATGCAAAGCTAAAAACATTAACTCTTTGCTCATTACCACAGTCCCAGACAGCTTTGATAATATTTGTACCATTATCTGTCACAATCATACCAATGGTAAGGCCGCAGGACACAATCTGTTCTTGCCACAGTTTCTCCAAAACTGCCCTTACATTTATGGCAGTATGTTCAGTGCCCACTGAGACACACTAAGTAGTGCCATACCTCTGTATTCATCAAGAAGCAAACAACTAGATTGCCTCACTTTTTGATCTGTACTGCTGACGATGTTGCAGACACTTTAAATGTGACCCAGTGAACCGTAAGAGGTAAGTAAGCATGTGGTGCAAATCTAGTCCAAAGGTCTGTCGTAAAGTGAACAAAGCCCCCCTCTGCCTGTGTCAATTGACCGGAAATTGCATTTCTCACTGCATCATATATTTCTGGAATGATACGATTGGAAAAAGTATGTTGTGAAGGCATTTGATACGTAGGCTGTAATTCTTGTAACAGTAGCCGAAAACTAATTTGTTCTACTTTGGCATATGGTTCTAAATCAAGTGCGATCATCTCCACAATTAGGTGGTCAATTTTTACCGCAGTTTGATGACCTGATTAAAATTTGGTTTTTGAGGCAAATGCTGCCTTTAAAGTAATCTGTTTTGTTTTTATGACTACCTCAGGGTGCAATGGAGTTTGCAAATGTGTATTTCTTTTCTGAGGGACATGGTGGGGTCTCATAGTATTTTTTTCTGCTGACTGTGGTGAACCTTTCTCTGTACACTCTGAAATAACTGATTCACTGTCTGGCTCTGCAAGACGTGTGGGAGTTCTACATAAGTACCTGTTGTCATTGTCATCATCATCATCAAACTAGTCACCATCATCCAAGCCACCACCATCATCTTCATCATCAGGATCCATATTCTTTTTCATCACTGTTGGATGCTGCCACTAGAGATGTCTAATTAGTGCCATCATACTGAGGTTACATGCTGACTTCCCCCTGCAAAATCTAGTTTTGCAATGAATGCATACTGCTTTAAAGGAATCGTTTGGGCATACAGAGAAATGATTCCACACTACAGAAGAAGTTTTCCTACCTCTTTTTCCTGGTACTGAATCAGATACTAGCTGTGCCTGTGAAGTGTTAGACAATGCTGGAAAATATCTTTGAATACTACAAGTTGCATGTTGATTTGCAGCGACACCTGTAGCAGCAATATGTGCATTCTTTACAACAGACAGTGGTGGTGGGCTGGTGATATTACACAAGACAATAGTTGCATTTTTATTTATTGAGACTGAAGGAGTGAAGGATGATGCCTGTTTATAAGCAACTCACACTCATCTTCATCATCATCATCATTCAAAGAATTATTACTGGCTCTTTCTGTTGTTACTGTAATTTTTTGTGTAGTTTCTTTCTGTGAAGCTACTACACTTTTTGCACAAACTATTCTTTTAAATCGAGATAATGTATCATCAGGTTTTACAGATGTAAACAGCCTCTTGAGCTTTACTGTGTGACCAGATCTTGTACAGGTTACATTAGCTGAAGACATAGTGCTGTCACTTTTCTCAGAGCTAGATGTAGTATTGTTCTGGGGGTGTTTTTGGCCTATTTTCTGAGTCCACTGTTCTCCATTATTATTATATTACTTGAAGGAAAAAATGTTATGTCTCTTTTTATGTTGGCTCGTGCGTGCGCACCAGCCAACATATTGTGGTAGTAGCAGATTTGGAGGTGAGGTCACTGTGGGAGAATGCAGGGCACACATCAGTAGGTGCATCTCTCCTTCCCCTGTAAGGCAGCTGCACGCGCTCACACCAACAACACTTAAACTGGCCACCAGATCTAAGAAAAGGTCCACTGCAATGAGAGCCAAGCTTATCATGCAGCGGCATGCCTTTCCTGGTGAAGCAGTTTAACAAACATGATGGCACTGACTCCACTACGCAGAGTGCCCCAACCCACTTCATTTGCCAATGGGGGAGCCCACTCCCCATTGGCATAATGCCCCCCTCCCATTTAAAGTGTATGCCATGGGGGTGCCCTATCGCCCTTGGCATCATGCGTCCCCCCAATCTTTCTTTGCCAATAGGGGGCCCAATCCCCATTAGCTTCAGTCCCCTCTTCCCCATTTGTTTTGCCGATGGGGGAGCCCACTCCCCATCGGTTTTCAAACCTGCAAACCAGAAAACTGAAGAAATGCTGGTAAGCTTTATAATGGCATAAATAGGGTTTTTTCAGTTTTGGTGCATATCTCGGGCATTTTGGGGAATTTTGGCACCAAATTTTCAACTTGGTGTTATTGGGACCCCGCCTCATGAATTCAGCCACTGTCATGGTGTTATTCAGTCCCAAAAGGTGATTTCGCGGTCACTGCGTGGAATCACCTTTCGGGACCGATTAACAAAACAACAGTGCCACTGTTCATGAGGGGTCTCTCAAAAAGCCTATGTTGTAAATTTGGTGGAAAAATTAAAAAAAATGGCTGTTTTACGAGTGTGCATTGCGCAGTTTCCACACACGTTCATAACTTCGTGAATCTGTAATATTTTCTCTCCAGATTTTCAAAATTGGCATTTTTCCATACTTCCTCATGGACAGTAGAGCTGTCATTTTCCATATCCTGGATGAAATGTGTTTTCACATGTCCAGGGCATAATTTATTTTTTATTTATTTATTTAGTTTTTGTTGACCAGGTAAGTGCACTAAACAAATCCTGCCTATTTTCAGGCACAACCCGGGGGAGGGGGATACAGATGAATGCCAACTGACCTTGAACCAGATTAAGCTGTTGGCGGTATTTTTAGTGAATGAGGGAAATTTGGCCAGGACACTAGGGAAATTCCCCTACTCTTTTCGATAAGTGCCATGGGATTTTTAACATCCACCTGAACTACTACCAATCCAGGCAGAGGGGACCTCAGTTTAACATCTCATCTGAAAGACGGCACCTCAGAAGTGCAGCACCCCTCTCATGCTACACTACAGTGTCAGTTCTGGGATATTAACCCAAGTGCCAGATGTGGGAACTGAACCCACAGCCCTCTGATCTCCTGGCCTTAGAGGTGAGTATGCTACCTACTGAGCTACTGACACTGCAATAGTGTGGTTGCTGTGTGAAATCAGTTTTTGGGACAGTTTGAGAAAAAGATGGTGACACTGTTCATAAGCAGAGGTCCTAAAATGCCTATGTTGAAAATCTGGTGATGAAAGTCCATAAAATGACTGTGTTACAAGCGTGCATTGGGCAGTTTGCATGCACCCTTGTAACTTCGCAAATTTGCAATATTTTCATGCCATATTTTCAACACTGGCATTTTTTCACACTTCCTTATGAAAGGTACAGCTGTCATTTTTCACATCCTGCCCAAAATGTGTTTTTGCACCTGTGGCGCACAATGGTGTGGTCGCTGTGGGAAATCAACTTTTGGGACAGATTAACAAAATCACAGTGCCACTGTTCATGAGGAGAGATCCCAAAATGCCTGTGTTGGAAATGTGGTTAAAAAAATCCCCCAAATAATTGGGTTACGGACGTGTGTTGTGCAGTTTCTATGTCTGCTCATGACTTCAACAATTTTTCATATTTTCACTCCAGATTTTCAAGGTTGCCATTTTTTTACACCTCTTTATGAACAATACAGTTGCCATTTTTCACATCCTGCCTAAAATGTGTTTTCGTGCCTGTGTCGCCAAATGGCATAGTCGCTGTGCAAAACCACCTTCCGGCTACCAAACTGATAGTGCCGCTCTTCATGAGGTGGGGTCACAAAAAGCACATGTTGAAAATTTGGAGTGAAAATACCAACAAACGCCTATGGCATTAGGGTTTCCAACTGTAACATCCCACCCTGTAGAGACTGACAGGCATCAGGGGTGTGACTTGGGATCATTGGCTGTAATGCTCATGCCATTCCACCCCCACCCCTCACCCTGCAGCCAGTGACAGACATTGAGGTGTGCCTTGGAGTGTTCAGCCCCAAAGTTCATCCCATTCTCCTATACTGCACCCATCTCAGCATATTTCCTTATGGAATGGGGTTAAGTATAAGGCCCAAAGACCCCAAAGTGCACCACGACACTTGTCAGAGTCTACAGGGTAGGGTGAGGTGAAATGGCATGAGCGTTATTGCTGATGACCCAAAGGCACACCCCAAAGCCTGTCAGTCTCTGCAGGGTGGGGTTGGGGTTAGCATCAATTCAATACTTCACTGCCAGTCCTATTATGCATTTCTAACTTCTGCACTACCAATGCCAGCGAGAGAACATTCGGCATTGACAAATGCTTATTTTATTTGCCTCTGAGATCAGGAAGCCCCCCATGTTCCATTAGCCCTGCACCTCAGAAGAGACTGCTTCTATTTGCTGCTTTCTTAAACTTTATTTATTTTTTAAAGCCAGTGATAAAAAAAAAAAGCATGAAGCTGCTTTTTCTGCCTGGCCAGAAAGAGAATTAGTAGTGTTATCAAGAAGAAAATGAAAACTCGTGCTCTATTGTTCTCTCAGACAGACACGCACAAATCTACCTACCTACAGCCCAGTACCACCTCCTGTAGCCTGCAAAACAAAGCTTATTTTATCTTTTATTTACCTCTGAGATCAGGCAGCCCCCCCCCCATGTTCTGTAGCCCTGCACCTCCAAGGAGATTGCTTCTATTTGCTGCTCTTTTAAACTTCATTTTTAGAGCCAGTGATAAAAAAAAAAAAAAACTGAAGCTGCTTTTCCTGCCTGGCCAAAGGGAGAATTGGCAGTGTAATCAAGAAGAACTGCTTCTATTTGCTGTTCTATTAATCAGATCAGCCCCCCCGGCCCCATGTTCTGTAGCCCTGCACCTCCAAAGAGACTGCTCTCTTAAACTTTATTTATTTTTAAAGCCAGTGATAAAAAAAAAGCCTGAAACTGCTTTGCTTTACCTGCCTGGCCTGAGAATTAGAGTGCTACTGCTATATGTTTGCTATTTGCTATCTCTGATCTCTAACACACACAAATCTGCCTGCTGCCCATAGCCCGGTACCACACTATAACAGTCTTCAAAACTAAAAAGTTTCTTTATATTTTTAATTTGCCTCTGACTGAGATCAACAAAAGGCACAGTCAGCTCAGCTAGCTAGCCATCTTGGTCCCCCAGGCTTCAGCACCCCCCACACCTTGCCCCTCCAAACTGGTGTAACAGTTGCTATTGTTAACTTATTTGGCTGTGCTGCTCTTTTTTTAAGCAAAAAATGTAAGGAGAATAAAATATTAATATATATTTGTAACTGCTGATGATTATTTATCAATCAAGAAGAATCAAGTACCACAAGGACCATGTTGCTCACTCAGACATATACTAATGTGCTGTCTGTCCAAAATCCTGCTGCTGTCTGGCTGCTGTGTCACGTGAGGGGGTTTAAATAGCCTCTCAACATCACCATTCTTGCTCTAACCACTATTCAGTATAAAGAAGCAGGGTGCCAACAACCCAACGACAGCAGCTAGGATAGGACTGCCATTACTGCAGTCACATGATCACCTGGTCTGAGAGGGGTGAGGACTGGAGGACTTGTGTTGGGAGGAGCGACTAACGTGGTGGCTGTCAGTCACTTGGCTGCCTGTAAGTAAACCTAAAGCTGCTTTTTTTGACACTGTGCACCTGCGTGTGGCACAAAGTTTAACTCATTGTGACCCCCCTCACTGTGCAGCAAATGTTTCATATTCCATTCTGCCCCCATCTCTGGTGCAGCAATCCCCGCCCCCCCGCAAGCCACAGTTTTCAACCGCGTGTATATTCCATCGCAATCTTGATGGTGTACCATCCTAATGTATATTGCACAAAAGTTATTACAGTTTAGTGTGCCTTTCCTGGTCATAAGCTGTAAATAAAATTAATCAATTATGTAATGCTGCTGTCTGTATCAGTCTAAATTAGAGCTGCAAGTTTGATTGTACAAACCAATTCTGGGTGTTTGATTCCTTCAGGCTGTGGTGAACTTTTGGGGCAAATCGGTGGACTTTAGTTTAACTGGTCCACCCTGGTCCAAATAGAGTGGGCCAGATGAATCAGTTGAACTGTGAACTGCAGCTCACACCTAAGGCAGTAGGCAGAGTGTGAGTCACAATCTCATTTTGGTGCTAGACTCAGTTTGATGGGGTGAGTCAGTATGAAAGCTCACTCATGCACTTGTCGTCAGGCTGTTAGGTAACTCAGGCAGGGCAAAGATTTCACTTCTATTTAAAGAGCTAGGAAATTCTTGTAAAATGGAAAAAAATCTCTTCAAATGTTTGACATATAGCTCTGCAAACTGCAGGGCTGATGAGGGGAGGAAATTTTAAGGGGGGAAAAATGAAAAAAAAGATAGGCTAAGCAACATTTGCAAAGCAGCAGGCCTCTGGGACCCGGAGCAGGAGCATGCCTGAGGCTGGAAACTGAGAGGGGAGAGACTGGACTCTGGACTGGAAGAGTGTGTGCTTGGGGCGGGGCAGTGAGCAGATAGGGCATGACGTGGCAGTCTGCTAGTGCCCACTTGCCTAATCTCATCAGCTGTGCAGCACACACTACTTTTGTTTTCATTGCAGAACTGACATTTTTGCAGGGCATTCAAACAGGCTGACTGAAGCCTCTGCTTGAAGCCTGAGATGTGATTTATTTTAAGTTACTTTCACTGGGCGGCAAGTGTGTGCTAGTTGGCAGCATGACAGTGCCTGGCCACTGATAGTTGGTACCTTTGGTGGCAGTTTTCAAATTCAAACTCAACATTTGCCCAAGCTGTTGGCTTGCAGCAGTTCCTTCTTCCATGTGTGTGTGTATGTGTGTGATCCTCAGCTCAGCTGTGCTGTTACTGTGTGTTCTGGGCAGTGGACAAAAAGTGTGTGCCAGCATGCTAAAGCCTGGTCCCTGATAGTTGGCACCTTGGGGACATCCCCAAAAATAAATTTAAAAGAAAGACATTTTTATGTTCACCGTGTGAGCACGCGCAGTGAACATTTTGCTATGAGAGTGACTTTTAAGGGTTGTGATACTGTCAGTCCAATGCAGAGTGGTCTGCAAGGGACTCATCAGTGTCACACCAATCATCAGTCAGGCTGATCATGAGAGTGTTCTGGCTTGCTGGGTAGAAACGTCATATATTTCAAAGGAAAGAACTGACATAATCATAGGTCGACTCTTTCCTTTGATCTACGCTGCCCAGCAAGCATAGCTGATCTGTCATGATCAAAGTGAATTGGCAAAGCTTGGTGACAGAGATATAGACTGTAATTATATACCCCATTAAAGTTATAGCAACAGCAGCAGTTCTGGGGAGGAGAAGGAGAAGGTGGAACAGGTTGGAGCTCAACTTGGGGCATGTGCACATAAGAGATAAAAAAAAAAGACCAAAAGTGGTGGTTAAAAAAAAAACAAAAAAAACATGAAAGGCCACAAAATGGCACGGGAAACATAACAAGCATCTGTAATGACAGCAGATAAAGATAGGCAAGACTGGTGGCTTAGGACACACGGCAGAGAAAGAAGAACCATTTGACCCTGAGGAACTGGTGGAGGAAGAGGGTGATGATGTAGAAGCACGCCACAGAAGTCTGCCCATTAGGCAACAGCAGAGAGTGCCAGGAGGAAAGACCAAACTGGTGACACTGGTGGTGGAGAAAAAATCACCGACACACGTAGTGTGTCTTTTATATAAAGACAGGCTGAGTTGGGGTAAGAAGGGAAGAAGACTGGGAACACCTACCATGGAAAGGCATTTGCTGAAATCCCAAGATCTTGATATGATAAGGCATGCCAAGACACAGTGTCAGCAGCAGAACCACCAGGCAGTAAAGCTGATTATGATAATGGTGGGTGGGTGGAGGAGAACATTAGGGGACCAGGTAGAAAGGAAGAGAAAGAAGAAGAGGAAGAAAGGCTTTCAAGTGGTAGCCAATGCACATCTCCATTATGTTCCATTCTCAGTTCTTTAGCCTATTGACTCCCACAGCTTTGAGGGGCCACAAATTCACAGCCACTTCCAACCCCAGGGGTGACACAAATAGGAGCCAGCAATCACATTTGGGGGGAGGGGGTCACTCAATTCTCACTGGTTGAGTCACTGGAAATGGACCAGAAATACAAAGCCAACAGACCAGGGGCAAAAAAGTTAATAAGAGAAACTGTGCGCTAGCTACCAAGTTGCTGCTATTCTCCTTTGTGAGCAATGCAGGTTTTCTGTTGCTAATGCAAGTCGCTGTGCCAAGGTATCAAGTGCCCAGCTATGCCTGCTTTTCCATGGTGGCTCTTCCTGATTTGAATAAGAGTGTCTACAAGACTGTGTCACATGGCCTGAAAGCATAATTTGTGCCAAGGTATCAAGTGCCCAGCCATACCTACTTTTCCACAGTGGCTCTTCCTGATTTGTATGTGGAACGCCCCTCCACAGAGCTCCCCAGCTCTGCTTCGGCCCCCCGAATGGTTTGCACCTTTTAGGCTGCCGCCCGAGACCTCCAGCCCGGATACAAGGCCAGCAAGCCGGGACCCCCTCCACAGGGCTCCCCAGCTCCGCTTCGGCCCCCTGGATGGTCAGCACCTCTCAGGCCGCCACCTGAGACCTCCAGCCTGGATACAAGACCAACAAACAGCTGAGACCCCACCTCCATAGGGCTCCCCAGCTCCGCTTTGGCCCCCTGGATGGTTGGCACCTCTCAGGCCACCACCCAAGACCTCCAGCCCAGATACATGGCCAGCAAGCAGCTGGGACCCCCCTCCACAGGGCTCCACAGCTTCATTTCAGACCCCAGGACAGTCGGCACCTCACAGGCTGCCATCCAAGACCTCCAGCCCAGATACAAGGCCAACAAGGTACGACACCAGCCGCCAAGTGCAACCCCGCCAGCGCTGCTGCGGCTCCCCACCCTCCCACCCTATCTGGACACTTTACTTTCTAGGTAGGCTGGTCATGAGGTCTTGTAAATTACTAAGCATTGACTTTCCCATCTGCAGCCTATACCTCACCACCACTAGGGGCTCTGCAATGAATTACTCCTGCTACCAAGTCTCCTAGTCGCACTCTACACAGCTCCTCGTGGTGTTGGTAGCATTCTGGCCAGACTACGAAACATGACTAGTCTCTGCACCCTATTGCAGCAGCTCATTCTCCTAGCAATCCTGTGCCACGGCCATAGTACAAGATGTCACAAGGCTCCCCAACTACCAACATACCCAGGCACCAACATCCACTATGAACCTTACTGTGTCACCGAGGACTACTTTGCACTTGCTAAAGGAGCCTTGTCCACTCACTGGCTACTGCTACTACCACAAGGGTGACCTACACTGAGGACGTACAACCTACCCCCCACCCTTATTCTATGCACCAAACCCTCTTGGCTGTCAATGCCCTGCACACATTGTACTTGCAGGCAGAACAGAAACCGTTTCTATAAAAAGTTGTGTGGGTACCGGCTAACAGCCCACTGACTGATGTTGCTCAGGGCTGGTGATGTGCACCCAAACCCTGGCACAGCTAAGCCACTACATCCCTCTAACCACCCAACTCAAGGAACAATCAAGATAGCTTCAATAAACATCCATAGCCTCCCAAGCAAATTGGCTCATTTACAAGCATGGTCCTCACAGCTTAGCCCCGACATTCTGTCAGCGTTTGAAACCTGGCTTTCACCCAAGATCCCAGATAATGCAGTTGCTCTTCCAGGCTTCAACATTTTCAGGCTTGACAGGACTACCATGAGAGGTGGCAGATGTGCGATATACCTTAAGGACTCCATCAAAGGACACGTCCTCCCCCAGGCTGACCTAGAACCTAATGCACAGGCACTAGCAATTAAAGCCCTACTCGGGGCGCACGACAAAGCTCTAACTATCGCTCTGCCTATGTTCCCCAAATGAGCATAAAAGGGCTTCAAGGGTATCGTGACTTCATCCGTGGCTTGCCCTCTAACTCTGAGACCATAGCAGTAGGTGACCTCAACGTCAACTGGCTTTCCCCTGATGCAGGCCCTTACCGGTACAATATCTCTGCAGTCCACCTCACTCAGCTTGTCTCCACCCCCACCAGGGTTAACTACAAAACTGGCACCAGAACCCTGCTAGACTGGATACTTTCTAGGAAACCTGAACGACTCACCAACATGACAGTGCACCATGACGCAATTAGTGACCACTCCCCTGTCTCCTGCAGCTGGACTAACAAATTCTTCAAGCCACCACCCCATTTCACCTATAGTAGGGTACTAAAGCATGGGCATCTGGAGTCCTTGAAACAAGATCTTGTCAACACCAAGTGGTCACAAATTGACGACACTCCAGATGTCAATACTGCCTGTAATACTTTACACAACAGTTCACGAAGGTCTGTGACATGCACGCCCCCCTCAAAAAGCTCAAAGCTCAGGGGTCAGTGAACCCTTGGTTATCATCTGATCTCGTAAACAGACTGAAGAATCATGACCACCTCTGGCACCTAGCTAGAGAGTCAGGTCAACCTAGCTATACTAGCTTACAAGCAAGCAAGCCAGAAATGCCTGCAGTCTGGAAATATGCCTTCCTAAATGCAACCACCACAAGAAATTGCTTACTGCCTCCTGTGGCAAAGGTAAACATTTCTGGACTAATATGAAGGAAGTCTTAGGGAAGGATGTAAAGTCGTCACTGAACCTGATCAACATTCAAGGTACCCCAACCCAGGACCCTCGAATTTTAGCCAAAGCCTTCAATGAAGCATTTTTTTTGGACCTGTCTGGGATACTCCCACCTCAGACTTCTTTGCGGACTCACCACACACCAACACCACTACTACTGACTTGCATTATCAGCCTGTCCCCCTTTTTACTTCAAGAAGCTAACTCCATCACTAGTCAGAAAATACCTTTGCAAAGTGCTTGGGAAAGCACGACAAAGTGCAGACACACTAGACCTCAAACTTAATGCACTCACTATCGAAGAAGTTCTCCTTCCTATAACTAAGATCCTCAACCTGTCACTCTGTCACTCACAATTCCCACAGGTGTGGAGATTGGCCATTGTGACTCCAGTCCACAAGAATGGAGATAGGGCATCGCTGTCAAACTACCAGCCCATCTCAATTGTGCCACCACTCTCCAAAGCATTAGAACGTATAGTGGCCAACCAGTTGGTTGAATACCTCCAAAAATACTCCATTCAAAGCCCTGAACAGCATGGCTTCCGTAAAGTCCATAGTACTTCTACGCCATTACTGGAACTCACTGGTTTCATACACCAGTCTTTGGATCAAGGAACCCTAGCTGGGGCAGTCTTCATTGACCTCTCAAAGGCCTTTGATACTGTCCACTGCTCCCCCATCCTAAACCAATTAACCTCCATCGCCCTCTCTGCAAAGTCAACTCTCTGGTTCAAAAGCTATCTAAAGCAATGCTCACAAAGGGTGAAAATTAACAATGTCCTCTCCGACCATCTGCCTGTAAGATCTGGTGTTCCCCAGGGCTCCATATTAGGACCGCTCCCTTTCAGTATCTTTCTCAACAATCTACCACGCCACTGCCAACAACAGATGCTCCTCTACGCAGATGATGCAGTAATCTTCACAAGCTGCTCAGACCCAGAGGAACTTGTGGGCAATCTGCAACATGGCTTTGGGATAGTCAAGGAATGGTTCCACAACCATAAACTAATTCTGAAGAAGAGTAAAACCAAAGTCATGATGTTCTGCAGCTCTCGGAACAAGCATAAGTCCCATGCACTTAACATCAGCACCCACTCTGGAGCTCTGCTCGAACATACCCAGCACTTCAAATATCTTGGGGTCACTCTTGACAGCTGTCTATCCTATGACCAGCACATCAGCAATGTTTCCAGGACTGTCAACTACAAGACTGGTCTCCTCCACAGGCACAAGCACTGTCTCACTTCGGATGCCCTTAGACTTGCCATCAACAGCTCCATCCTTTCTGTCGTAGACTATGGCTTGGTAATCTATGGCGCTGCTTGCCACACTGCTCTCTGCAGAATATCAGTTACCCTGAACAAGGCCTGCAGACTGCTCACAGGGGCCGCACGTCTCACCCATACTTGTGACCTCTTAGCACAAACAGGTTGGCTCCAACTCAGAGGGAGGATACACTACCAAACCTGTCTGCTCACCAAAAAGGCTCTTCTTGGCATCCTTCCCTCGGCACAGCTAACCTACTCCAACTGCACAGCAGCTCGCAATGCACAAGAAGCTCTAGCACCCACTTCTTCCATGTTCCTCATCCTTGAACAATGCAGGTCCAACGCTCCTTTGCCTACAGAGCATCCCTCTGGTTTAATGTCCTCAGCTGGGACATTTCCAACCAACCTACTCTGGGCCCTTTTAAAAGACTGCTTCACCAACAACTTTCCACATCCAGCACCTGTGACTGCAACACCTGGCCCCCCTTGCCAACAGTCTGTGCCCTGCCACTTAGCAGCTCCCTGCACTGATATGGCCCCTGACCACCTTCAACCCACCCCCCTCACTCCCTCCCACCCCTCACTATGACAATGTCAATGACTGCTGCCCCTTTCCAGCACCTCACTCTCACCCCCTCCCTGACCCACTTTATCCCTTAGCCCCTCTCTAACTCCTATCTGCCTTTCTCCTACTATTTGTTTGCCAACTATGCTCAAGTTTGCCCAAATTAATTGCTTACTGTGTACTCAAACCTATGGTATTGTACCTATTATTTTCATGTTTTTACAGTCCTGTTTGTATAACCTTTGTAATTATTGTCTACCCTCCCACTGACGTGGAACCTTTGTAAACGAGCTCCCAGCTCAAAGGTGTTTAATCCTAGCTCTCAATATATAAATAAATAAATAAGCATTAGAGTGTTAGTGTCTACAAGACTGTGTCATATGCCCTGAAAGCAGCATTTGTTCCAGTGGTTCACATCACCACTGACATGTGGACCAGTGGGAAGACTACTGGTTACATGGCAGTGACTGCCCATTGGGTCAGTTTTCCTTATTGTTCCCCTCCACCTCTAGGTTACATTCCAGTAGCAGCAGCCAGAAGTCACTAGGGCCCCCTAACCTCTGCAAGCAGGCAGCTTTATGTATTGCTGGCTTTTACAGTGACCACTATTCAGAAAACCTGTTACACTTCCTTCAGCAGAAGTCTGATAAGTGGCTGACACCACACTCATTAACACCAGAATTTGTAGTATCAGATAATGCAAAGAGCCATGTAAAGGCGTTGATAATGGGGAGCACACACATGTTGCATATTTTGCTCTCTGTATAAATCTGGTGGTTCAGAGGTTCCTAGATGAGAAAGGCACCACTGTGAAGACATGTGTAGGTCTGGCAAAAAAAAAAATTTGCAGTCATTTTAGCCATTCTGTAAAGGCATGGAAGCTGTTACAAAACATTTATCAGCAAAACCACTTTCCCCTCCACCATCTGAAACAAGATGTGGCAACAAGATGGAATTCCACCAATTATATGATACAGTAGTGGCTAGAACAACAGAAGGCTATCCACCAGTATGCCATTGAACATGGTATTGGCAAGGGGGAGGTAAACAGCAGCCCAAATTAGTGGTGCCTGTTTGATGGAGATGCTCTGCACTGTGCTGTGCTCTTTGAGGAAGCCACATGAATAGTGAGTACTGATGCAGCTGGTCTTAGCCAGGTACCCCCATTGCCCTCAGTAATCTGTGACTTGTTCATATGAAAACTCAATAAGAGAACAAGGAAGATACCACTACTTTTAGTCTAGTAGAAAGGATAAGATCACATTTCTGGAATGACTCACACATTTCAAAAACGCATACAGCTGACCACTATGTGGTGGCCACCATCTTGGACCCTCGGTTCAAAGACACATTTGAGACATTCTTTGATGCACAAGAATATGGTAAGGAGAAGCCATCTGTGCTTATCTGACCAGTCTCTGTAAATATTACGCAGACCAAGACCACAGTCTCTGTAAATATTACACAGACCAAGACCACAGCCTCTGTATATATTACGCAGACCAAGACCAGGAACACAAATAGAGCAGAACAACAACACTGATCATCATTCTTGCCATCACACTGACAGGCTAGGTGGAGGAGAGGGAAGAAGAAGGATCACAATCTGTTACCACTGCTACTACTAACCATCACAGGAGTCCCTCATCTTTGTCTCCAAGTCAACTTGCTACTACTGCCTGCTGCACCCCCCAGAAAGACAGCCATTGATAACTAGCCACTCCAAAAACAACTGCCTGATTATGGCTTGAGGAAAAAGCACCGCTAGTCACTTTCTGACACAGTGGTGCCTGAGATGCTAGCAAACAAAATGGTACAGAATCATCTGGATTAGAATGTGCCACTAGCAGAAAGAGAATAGCCTCTATTGCCCCTGGTACCAAAACCAGTCCATTTGGCCCTCTTTGACATAGGTAGTTATTGAGAACCTCAGTTGCCCACCTGCAAGTACATACTCAGACAGAATATTCAGTGCTGCAGGCAATATTGTCACCAACAGGACCTTTCAACCCTTTCAACCCAAAATGTAGAGATGCTCACTTTTACAAAAAAAATAACCTGCCCCTTTTTCCAAAGCCTTTTTTGCCACAGTTTATGGATGTTGAATTTTCAACACTTCCAGCTGGGCTTAAGACAGAGGAGGATGATGAAGTGGATGGGGTGGGCTTTTGTGTCCCTTAGTTGTTTTTTTAACCAGTACCTACACACACTGTGGATGCTGTGCTGCTGTCTTCACTCAGACTTCCTCAGATTAATCTTTTGTGAATTTTTGGCAGTGAAGCTGCTGCTGCTGCTGATGATGATGATGATGAGGAGGAGGAGGAGGAGGAGGATGGGCAGAGGGAGGAGAAAATTAGGGGACCAGGTAACAAGGAAGAGGAAGAAAGTCATTCATGTAGTAGCTGGTGCACACCTCCAGCATCTTCCATTCATCAGTTCTTTAGCCCATTGACTCCCCAAACTTCTCTGTTGTTTTTTTTTTTTCTTTCATTTTTGGCAGGCCTAAATAGGCTGAATAAGTAACTTTTGTGGCAATGCTGCTCATGAAACTAGTGTATACAACACATGCCCATTGCATAATGGGAAGCCATAACCATGTGTGGCACTGTCCCACTGGGTACACAACTTTTGGAACCGGTAGCCCACACTGTGGGATTCAGCACTGTTGCCTTTGCTCAGTCTTCTTCAGATTAATGTTTTGTGAATTTCTGCCAGGTCTACACAGGCTGAATAAATATCTGTTGCCTATGAAACCTGTGTGTACAACACATCCAAATATTTGTGACATAACAGGAAGTCTTGTCCATGTGTGGCACTGTCTTAATGGACACATCAGTTTTGGAACCAGTAGCCTACTCTGTGGGATTCTGTACTGATCGTTTGTGGGCATACATAGACCTTACAAACCATTTTATTCTGAGAACTGTTTGCCAGGTGAACTTGTTTACTAGCATTGTTATGTTTGGCACTGAATGAGTAGACACTGTTTTTGGAACCAGTAACCCTCAATGTGGGCCTCTGTATCATCCTACTGTTTTGGGTTCTTCATCAGCTCAGTGCATGATGTTGCTTCATTTTTTTCCTATTTCCTAATGCTTTTCAATGATTGAACCAGTGTGAACTTATCCACCAGTAAGAACACTTTGGCAAAATTAATTTGACTCGACACTCAAAGTTTACATGGTCAAACTTTGGGAGGTTTGCACAGCTCTAGACTACATTGTTTTCATGTCAGTTATGGGTGAAAAGGGGTTTAGTCCCAGTCTACTTACTGGTACAAAATAAATTAAATGATATTATTTTGCCAGTAGACAAAGGCTTTATGGTCTATTAAGCCTGCCTGATGTGGTGACCATGTATCTACGTTACATCCTGCTGTGTCCCCACCACACTCGTAGCCTTCCCATAACTGTATCCCAACCCTTCTTGAAGTCATCCACTGTGATGGTGATATGACCTTTTTTCTTCTGCTTGTGAACCTTCTACTTATGCAACCCAGCATCCTGTTAGCCCTCATCGCTGCCTAACTGTATTGTGTAGAGGACATCAGTGTGCTAGCAATTGGAATCCCCAGGTGTTTCCCTTTTTTGGACACTGTGATAACCCCTCCCTCTCACCAGCTTGCAGTCTACCCTTGATTCTTTCTCCCTACGTGCATGACTTTGCACTTCTTTGCATTGAACCCCAGCTGCCAGACTCCTGATCACCTCTCCAGCCTTTTTTAGATCTTTCCTCATGTCTCTAACCCCCTCCTCTGTGTCCACCCTCCCCATCCCAAAGCTTGGTGTCATCTGCAAAAAGGAAAATTTTGCCCCAACGCCATCCCCAATATCATTTATAAATATGCTGAACAGCACCGGCCTGAGCACTGATTCCTGTGATACACTTCTGGTAACCTCACTTATCTCTGAATGCTCCCCTCCACCACCACCACCACTCTCTGGGTTCTCCCCTATAACTAATTTGCCACCTGCTTAGACATTTTGCCTACCACCACCAGGTTATCCAACTTCTTGAGCAGTATATTATGAGGGAACTGACTCAAGGGTCTTGCTGAAATCCTGGCACATTACGTCTACTGCCTGACCCTTATCCATTGCCTTTGTGACTCAGTAAACAGAACTTATCAAGTCGGTTTGGCATGACCTCCCACCCACAAATATGTAACATCTGTCATCTTGGCATCCATTTGCTTAAACCCAAACTGTCCTTAGGAATGGTTTCCACCAGCTTGCCATTAATCAGTGTCAAGTTTACTGGCTGGTTGTTCTCCAGCTCATCCCTAGCCCCACTCTTACGCAAGAGCACTACATCTGCAGTTCTGCACTCCCATGACACCACGCCTTTCTCTAGCTAGCTACTGAACAGGCCAGACAGTGGGGAATGCCAGTATTGCTGCCATCTCCCTCAGCACCTGTGTGTGCATGACATCTGTCCAGGGAGATTTATGTACTATAAGGGCCATTAGTCCCTTAAAGACCCTGTCAGCCATGATTGGTTCCTCGCGCTTTGTATATCCTACCCAATGGTATCAGTCTATCCTTCTCTTTTGTAAATACTAAACAGAAGTACTTGTTCAATATTTCTGCCTTTCCTCTATTGTCCTCCATTGTCCTCACCCACTCTGTCCCTTGTCTCATTTAAAAGAAAAATAAATACTGGCCATATAGTCAGAACAGTAAGCAATGCGTGCCCAATTATCCTTTGTTTATCATGTATCTTTTTTATCTACTGTATAAGAGTAAACCGAAACCCATGACAGTTCAGTTAAAAATGCTACCCAGTAATTAGAAAAATCAAAACATGGGTTGGTGTCTGTAACCCAGATTTATACACACCCTCGATGTGATGCTTTTATAAACCATTTGAACTTCATTCTCGGGGTTTAGGTAGCATCACACACCTTGGGTGTGTAAACATTGTGATTACACACTCCAGCCTATGTATTAATCTCTATATAATGACTAGTGTTCATTTTAAATGTTCAGACAACCAGTTTGTAAAAATGCTTTACAACTAGGGGTGTACGAGTAATGAACAGTGTTCTTGAATACCACAAATAATGCACTATTCATTATTCGGATATGAATAATGAATAGTAGCACTATTCATGCCTAATCCTATTTGAGAAATACTACCACAAAAAAAAAAAAGAAAGAAACAGCTCTCCACCCTCCTCCACAGTCCAATCATTTAAAATAAAAAGTCCCCCACCCTCTACTACAATCCCACCCCTCCCCCAGAACTCACAATGTTATGTTTAAAACAAACAAAACAATTAAAAAAATCTCCCATGATGGACGACTGGCACAACCCAACCACCTCCATGTCTGGCTGCCATCTCATCTTTCATGCTTTTCTCTTCTATAAATCAATAAACCCATATATCCCTCTCCCCAGCAGCAGCATCCAACTCCCACCCTTCTCTCCCCCAGCACCAAAATGTTGTTTTAGCACAAGGCCTCTAGGCACAAAGAAGGTGACCAACACAACTCACCCTCCTGCACAGTCGGCCACATTCTAGTGAATGACAGTGCTCTCGCGCTTGTTCACATTGTAAAGTTTGCCCTGGGTGCAAATTCCAGTTTGCACATGCAAATCAGGCTCTGTGCAGATTGCCTATATTCAAAAGCCTGGTTAGTGTGGGAAAACAGGGTTTGCACCAGGGCAAACTGTGGAGGGGATGCAGTGCAAATAAAGGGGCATGGACCTGAATATCAACGCAGTCCGATATTCAGAGTATTTGTGCTGCACAAGGGCATTTTGCACAGTCCCATTGCACAGCACAAATACCACCCATTTAAATCATGACTTACTCCCATGCAACCATAGTGTTTGGCGGAGGAAGTGTAGCACCGTCTTACCCCCAACACAGTAGTCCCTGGTGTCTAGTGGTCCCTACCCCCACCCGACGCCATGTCCGATAGGAAATATCCATTTCGTTGGTGTCCAGTGGCTCCCCCCACCTAATGCTGTGCCCAATGGGAAATATCACTTTCTCTGGTGTCCAAGAGGACAACTGTGTTGCTCACCATCCACTGACCATGGCACCAATAGGTAGGTATGGGGAGACCAGGTGGGTGGCTTGTCAGTGCCGCATGTGGGAGGGGGCCACTAACCACCACTGATGGATGGGCTGGGAGGGCCCAGATCACTGTTCGAGAACAGGGCCAGGGCTTTGTTGTGGGGGAGGACATACTTGCAAATGGCATGCCGCATGGCAGTGGCAGGCCTTGATCGCCGTGCGTGGGGGTTAGACTTGACATGCTGGGGGGCCTTTACTCGGTGCAGGGACAGGGACTGGGTGGGGTGAGGGACCACTAGACACCAATGGAAAGTGATATTTCCTATCAGGCACGGCATCGGGTGGGGGAAGGGATGACTGGACACCAGGGAAATGGATGTTTCCTAACGGGCATTGCATTGGGTTGGGGAGGGACAACTCGACACCAGAGAAATGGATATTTCCTATTGGGCATGGCATTGGTGTGTGAGGAAGGAACACTGGACACCAGGGAAATTGATATTTCCTATTGGGCACAGCATCAGGTGAGGGGAAGGACCACTAGGCACCTGGGACAATGCTATGTAATATTGGGCATGGCATCAGGTGGGGAGAGGGACCACTGAACACCAGGGAAATGGATATTTCCTATTGGGCACAGCACTGAGTGGAGAGAAGGACCACTAGACACCAGGGACTATGCTACTTACTATCGGGCACAGCATCGGGTGGGGAGAGCGTGGGACACCAGTGATATTGCTATGTATCATGGGGCATGGGTGTGGGTGGGGGGAGGGATCACTTGCATCAGGGATAGCTCCTCTGGGACCAGGTAATTGGGGGGGGGTGCACCGCGTAAACCAGCCTCGCTCCCAATGCAAATAAGCCCATAATGGGGATGCATATGGCCCTTTAGCACCTTGCATGCCCAATGGGCTCATTTGCATTTTTCCATCTGAATATTGGAGATTTAGCATGGGTGCAAGCCATTGTGATGCCCTGTTTCAAGAGCCATGTCAGTGCAGCGCTAAGTGTCTGGACCTCCGGGGCCCAGTGGGCCTACCCGGTCAACAAAATTCAATAAATAAATAAATAAGTGTCATCAAGGCATAGGTCAGGAAGCATAGGAAAACTAGGAGTAGTTATAATATTCGCAAGTAGCATTTTATTATTTTCAATAGAAGTAAAATAAAGAATAAAAATTGTTCAGTATAACTATTTACAAAGGCAGTACAAACAGAGAAAAACAAAGTCCTTCATCTGAGGGTATCTGTAATTCCATGTTTCAGTCTCTCTAGCAAAAATATTGCTGCTCTTTTTATAACAAGTTTTTGCTTGACAATTAACTTCATCTTGAGCTCATTATGGAGATCCTGTTTCTCACAAAATGTATCAAGAGTTCTTGTTAGTTTCTTTGCAGAGCAGGCTTGCAAATAGAACAATGTCCCAAGCTAGTCTCCTGCTGACAGCTCTGCAAAAGAGTTTTCAAACAAGCCTGACAGTTGGGCAAACTGTATCTCAGGTTAACCCCCTAAATTCCAAATAGTTTTTTTTAATCATTTCAACAGTATAGCTGCATACATTCTAAACCAAGGAATTCCAGTTTCACATAAAGATTCACATATCTTTGTATAACCACAGATATGCAAGGGGGAAGAAAAGACAGAAACAGCAAGTGAAGGCAGAGAGATAGTGAGAGGTGGAGAATCGCGAGACCGTGAGAGTGATCAGTTCCTAGCTCTCATGAGAACATTTGGCTGCACAACCAGACAGACGAGACAGAAAAGGAGAGGATAAAACATATCCTTGCATTTACCTTTTTCTGCTTAACGAATGGTACCAGGTCTTATTCAATCCTATCACACAAAGTGGCTTAGTGCTGGGTTGACATGGACCTACATTCGGTCAAATAGTGCTGCTGTGCTATTCCACTGAAATGCACCTTTAGGCACATGGGCTATTGCAAAGTGCAGCACAAATATCTGCACTCCACTTTGCACATTTTTGAATATCAGGCCCCTGATCAGGAAAAAGGTGGGAGCTGGGTGCTCCTGTTGCTGCTGCCGAAGGTGGGGGGGGGGTACTGATTTATGGAAGGTAAAAGTGCTAAAGATGAGAAGGCTGCTGGTCATGAAAGTGGATGGGCTGTGTTAGTTGCCCATCTTGGGAGTTTCATTTTGTTTAAAACATAAAAATGTGGGTGCTGGGTGGGACTAGGCTGTAGCAGAGGGTGCAAGATAGGTGTTATATATTTAAAGACTGAGTTGGGGAAGAGGGTAGGGGCAATTTATTTTACTCCTCTTCCATAGGCATATAAATAATGAACATGAATATCATAGTTCCGAACATTTAAGGCCCCCATATGAATATTTGGCTGAATATCCAAAATAAGGTATTCACCTACCACTGGTTACAACTGCTTGGTTGCAATTATATGGGCAGCTGTACTTACTCCCTGTCAATCAAGCTGTGCTGTTTGTAGCACCAGTACTGGTCATGCAACTGCCACAGTTATTAAAAATGCTCACTAGCAATTAAAAAAAAAATGAAAAACAAGACATGGATAGGTGGGTGTAAAGTAGAATTTTACACACACCCTTCATGTGGGATGCGTTTATGAATCCAGCGAGTTTCACTCTTAGGGTTTACATGGCATCCCACACCTCGAGTGTGTAAAATTCTGGTTACACCCACCCATCCATGTATTATTCTTTATGTTTTACAAGGCTGCAGCCTGGTATTTTTAAAAACTTTAAAAACTGATTCCATTTCTCACTTCTGTTTGTTCATATCAATACAGGTTCACAAGCACAATCACATTTAATGTTTTTTTAACGTATACTTTACTGTTCTTCAGAAAAGTAATATCCCCAATTATTACTGATTGAGGACAATTAATGGTATTGTTGTTTGCATTACAATTTGCTGCACTATGCTATACACTAGGGTTTACATGTACAGTAGCTGATATTTGTCACAGGAAGTACAGCATTTATAGAACAAAATGTAAAAAGCTAGTTTCTCACTATTTTATACTCCTATTGATAGAGGTTTTCAAGTGAAATCATGTGTATTTTTGTAAGTTATCTTTACTTTTTTAGAATAAAACTCTAATTGCAGTTGCCAGTGAATGCCAACAATGTATAAACAGCAACTGTCAACAGTCGACATGTTGCTGACATTCAGTAATGACTGGAATCACTGTTTTTCTAAAGAGCGATACATTTCTTTCAAAACACATTGAATGTGGTTCTGCTTATAAACCAGTATCAATATGAACAAATGGAAATGAAGTCAGTGTTTAAAGCTTTTTTTCTAGTAGCTATTTTATGAAACAGGTCAACTACATATAAAATCCCTCCATATCAACATGAAAACCTTTCACAAACATTGTTTTTTATACATTGCTGACATTCTCTGACAACTGCAATTAGCAGTTTGTTTATACCCAAAAAAGAACAAGTGAAGTATTTGTAGGGAAAAGAACATTAAAAGTGATTCCACTTGAAAATCTGTATCAATATGAAAGTAAAAAAGTGAGGCGTGATGTGCAATTTCAAACTTTTCTATAAACTCTGTTTACACTTTTTTCGACAGCTATCAGTTACATGTAAACAGTGTCACTGTAGCGTGGCACAGCATAATACAGTTAGTGACTATGTGCTGCACCAGTCTTGGCTACTGTAGCCCTTAGTAGGTGGAATGCTCATCCTTGTGGTGACTTCTCAAAACAGGTACTGTGAATGCCGCTATAGGTGGTGCCACTACCAGGGCAGCTAGCCCAAGAACTCACACAGTTTTCAGAATGTAGTGCACTTAAGAACAAAGTAAAGCAGACTGCAGTGAGTTGAGGCCAAAATATTTATTAGCCTATTCTACAGGGAGATGCCAATGTGGGGGCATCTGTGGGAGACAAACCACGTCTTACTTTCAGCAAAGCGCGCAGCATCAGGGACACATTGGTACACAGTGAATTTGGAAGTGAGCTGTACAAAGTGCTGGGGACTGGTTACCAAGCAAACCCAAAGATTTTTTCAAATGCAATAATTTCAATATCTGTATATGTATATGCAAACAAGGGGAAGAGATTTAAACGCCATAAGGACAACACAGGAATTGAGATCAGATAATTTATTAATTGTAATACAATGTTTGTCATATACATATTTTGGTGCCCATGTAACCTGATATGTAAGCAATAAAACATGATGGGGTGTGTGTTGGACATTCCTAACGCATGGCCAGGGGCATAGTAAGGCACAAGGCCACAGGCCAAGTGCCTTTAGCCCCTTGCCACGCATTAGAAGTGCCTAACGCACATCCCCGGAGTGTCTTATTGCACTTATAAAATGGGCTTGTGTACTTTAATGGGGGTACAAATGAAAATTTATAGGTCTTAATAGTAAAAAAGTATAGTTTTCCCTGTATTTAGATGTCAAATAGTTCCTCCGCCTGCATTAACATTCACTTTTTTTTTAGCTAATACTTTTTTGCCAGTTATGGCTACTATAGGTAAGCTGTGTGGTTGCAATGGCTCTCCTGCCAACCCCTCTCACACAAAACATAGAAAATAATATAAATATAAACATAAAAGATAAAAACCAGAGTTAAATTGCTGATCTTATGCTGTGAGCTTTGAAACATATGCCAGAACTCAACTGACTGCCATGATTGGGTGAGTAAGCCTGCATGCGAGAGTGCGGGGCAGTTGGGCAGGAGGAAAGCTGCGGAAGAACAGTTTTGGTGAGAACAATCACTGATTGTAGCATCTTGTGAGGCTGCAGTGTAAATGAACTGGGAGCTGTGAATGGAGCTTGGGAACTGTGAAGGAGCTTGCGTCCTTGCAAGAGATGCTGTCGAGGGTGGGGAGGGAGAAGGACTGGTGGGCGGGGACCTGAAACACTGTCCAAAAGCCGGTATTAAGTTTACAGAGTGTGTGTGATGTGCTAGATGGGGCAGGAGAATATCTGTTACCGTGCTGATGGAATCAGTGAGAGAGGGGTGGGCTGTGAGAGAAACATCAGTCTTAAGTTTTGTGGTGTGTTAGGAGTAGCATTTCCCACAAGTATGAATTTCGTGCGCCGCCGTCCATCTATTCCTGCTCGTTGTGCCTGCAGACTCTGTAGGAATGCCATGACGGGGGAGATGACAATTGTAAGTGAGTAGAGGAGAGCTCACAGGAGTAATTATTGTGTGTGTTTATTTACTTATTTGCATTTTGGTAGGCATGGAGTGATTCAGTTGTGTTAGGGAGTCAGGGTACGATGAAGCCTCGCTAAATGGTGGAAAAAAGATGGTTGCTATAAAAATTCTAAATAGTGGCACAAGGATTTCTTTAATTTTTCCTGTGTCTAGCTGCTGACACTTGTTTTTAGCAGTGTGTTAGACACTTCTAATGCATGGCTAACAACCAATCAGGACGCAGGATTGCCACTGCCCATTTTATAAATAAATGCATATACCTATATATATATATATATATCATCAACTTAAAAACACATATCCAAGAACACATAAGCTACGTTAACAACAGCAGACCGGACAACCCTGTGGGGAAACACTTTAGCGATAGACGTGGAAAGACCCAAAATATCTCAAGTTTATGAGATTAGAAATGGTGTCTTGTCCTTGGAGAGTGGGTGATAGGAAAATCTTCTACTGAAGAAAGAGAGTTTTGGGATCATTAGATTAAGAAATGTCAAACCTATGGGTATGAATGAACTCTAGAAACATAGCCACATAGACTTTGATGGCAGATAAGGACCGCTTGGCCCACCCAGTCTGCCCATTTCCCTACCTATTGGATAAGCTGCAGAACCAACAGCCTACTTCTTCCTACCGCCCACCAGAATTGCCTTATGTCTGTCCCATGCATTCTTGAATTCCCCCACTGTTTTTGACCCCACAACCTCCTCAAGAAGGCCAGTCAATGCATCCACCACCCTCTCCATGAAAAAATACTTTCTCATGTTGCCCCTTAGCCGTCCCCCATCTTCAAATTGTGCCCCCTTGTTCTTGCACATCTCTTTTTCTGAAAGATGCTACCCTCTTGGACTTTGTTGATTCCCTTGAGGTACTTGAAAGTTTCTATCATGTCCTCCTTGCCCTCCTTTCCTCAAGGGTATACATATTAAGCTTCTTTAGTCTCTCTTCATATGGCTTCTGGTACAGACCCTGTACCATTTTAGTTGCCCTCCACTGGACTGTCTCCATCCTGTCTATGTCCTTGGGGAGATGGGGTCTCCAGAACTGCATGCACTACTCCAGATGGGGTCTCACCAACTGTCTGTACAGAAGGATGATAACTTTCTGTTTTCTACTGGTGATGCCTCTCCCTATACATCCTTGTATCTCTCCAGACCTCCTTACTGCCTACTCACATTGCTAGCTTACCTTTTGGTCATCTGCTATGACTACCCTCAGGTCCCTTTCCATTTTTGTTGTTGTTAGTACCCCCCCCCCATTGTGTACTGTTCCCCTGGGTTTTGTTTCCCAGGTGCATTACTTTGCACTTCTTTGCATTGAATCAAAGCTGCCATATTTTTGACCATTTGTCCAACATAGCTAAGTCCCTTCTCATCCTTTCCACCCCCATGTATTAACTCTGTTGCAGATCTTTGTGTTATCTGCAAAGAGGCATACTTTTCGGTCCCAGTACTGAACCCTGCGGTACCTCACTAGTAACCCCCCTTTCTTCTGTGTGGACTCCATTTACTATTACACTCTGTGTCCTGTTGCCCAGCCAATTGTTTACTCAGGCTACCACCCTGGAACCCACTCCCAGGCTTGCTAATTTGTCTCTTACTCTTTTGTGTGGGACTGTGTCAAAAGCCTTGCTAAAGTCTAGGTAGGCCACGTCCATAGCCCCTCCCTGGTCTACTACTTTGGTCACCCAGTCAAAGAAATCTATTAGATTAATCTGAAATGACCTTCCTGCTGTAAATCCTTGCTGCCTTGGGTCCTGTGCCCCGCTGACCTCTAGGTACTCAACAATTCTTTTTTTCAAAGTGATTCCATCATTTTCCCCTACCACTGAGGTTAAACTAACAAGTCTGTAGTTTCCTGCTTCTGCTTTGCTCCCACTTTTGTGAAGGGGAATCAAATCCACTCTCCTCCAGTCCTCAGGTACCACACCATCCTCCCATGATTTGTTAGAAAGGGTAGTCAGTGGTGCCACTAGTTCTCCGCTTAGTTCTTTTAGAATTCTGGGGTAAATCCCGTCAGGTCCCATTGCTTTGTCCACTTTCAATTTTAAGAGTTCTTTCAGGACCCTTTCTTCTGTGAATGGACTGGTATCAACCCCCTTATCCAGAGTGCTTCTATTGATTGGATTAGGTACTTCCCCCTCCTCTTCTTTTGTGAATACTGAGCAGAAGTATTCGTTCAGTATCCCTGCTTTTTCACTGCCACCCTCTGCCCACTCACTCTTTCCTTTATTAAGCCTCACTATCCCTCCCTTGGTCTTTCTTCACTCCGTAATGTACCTGTAAAAGGTTTTATCCCCCTTCTTAACTGAGTTGGCTATTTTTTCCTTGGTTTGGGCCTTTGCTATTCTGACTGCCTTCCCTGCTTCCTTCTGCTTTAACTGGTACAGTTCTCTGTCCTGCTCCTGTGTTTCTTTTTACTTCCTGAATGCTATCTTTTTCTCTCTGACCTTCTCTACCTTCTTTTGAGAACCATAGTGTTGTTTTCCTTTGTTTTTTTTGGTTTTTTTTTTGCTTCACACAAAGGCTTGTTGCCTCAGTGATGGCAGTTCTGATGTTTCCCAATTGTTCCTCCACCCCTCCTTCTTGCCCGTTTGCTAGTGCTTTTCTGAGACACTCTCCCATTTTGCCAAAGTCAGCCCTCCTAAAGTCCAGTACCCTCACTTTTGTATGGCTTGACTTTACGGCTGTGTTTATTGTGAACCACACTGTTTGGTGGTCATTTGGTACTGGGATCTGGGATTTAAAACCATTTCTATAAAAAAATAAAGTGTGACATGAGATCAATGGGTTACATGTAATTAAAATGCAAGGAACTTGAATGAACTAAGCTGTAACTGATACCTTGCTAGTATGCATTCTCTGACTTTTATTTAGATTTTCTCTGATCTTTTAACATCCTCTTTTCCAGAGATTCAACTTCTCAGATAAATTCTACTTCTCACTGGCTCAAGAGTGAGTGTGGATCCTTGGTTGTTGACTAAAATGAAGAAAAAAGGAACCCTTGCAGGGTGATCACTTGACAAAGTCCCAGAAATTTAATCTAACCTTTATTTTTTTTATTGTAACTTGTCTCAGATGTCAAAAAAACAGCAGCTTTGAAATGGAATGTAATTCAATTTAAGGAATGGCCAGTGAAATAGCACCGCATTTACAATTATATGCAGATTTTTTTGTATGAACTGTGTTTTAGAAAACTATAATATCAATGTTAATTTAACACTGCACTAAGGTGGTTCTTTATCTCATGATTTAAGGGCATTTAAGTTGTTACTGCCATACCCCTAGCCACACCTCCTAACGAATACTTGTTTGTAAGCTGAAGCACTGGGGTACTGGTATACAGGAACAGCAGACTGCAAAAACTGTCACTTATTTTGAAAAAGCATACTACATGTGAGGCAAAAGTTGAAACTGTCAAACTGATGGGACTTACGGAAAAAAATATATTTTTACTTAAACTCACTGCAGTCTGCCTTACTTCATCCTTGTGGTGGACTGCTCCCTCTCTGCCACACCCCACAAGTACAAGAGAGTTGGCTCACATGTCATGATGAGTCTGAAAATCAGTGCCTGATAGTACTCCAACAATGGTATGTCATACCACTGCTTCGAAAGCACAAGCCTATAAATATGTTAAAGTGCATATTTGTAGCATGATGACTTGATTCCAGTAATTTCTGAGTTACAGTTGTACTTCTTGCTTTTCAGTGTCGCTGTTCTATATTAGTACAGAGAAGATGAGGAATGATGTGGGGGGATGACTCAAGTGTGTGTCAGTGTTGTCAAATGTGTATGCTAAGCCCTTCAGTATTGCTTTCAACTGATTTTTCAGTCTTTGGAGCATATTCACATGCACACATTTTACAGCTTCTGGAAACTGTTCTCATATTATAATAGAAATTATACTAGGATTTGTAAGATGTATAGGAGGCTGTTATCCCATTATGGTACATCTTCCTCAAAGAGGATTCAGTTATTCCCCATGGTTGGCAGCAGAAAACTGTCCAACTTCTGCTTAAAACATTGAAGTACTCTGCTTCGGCCACATCTCTTGGCAATGAATTCCACACCGGGATTATTCTTTGTGTATAGAAGTCACGTCTTAGGGGCCTCCTTGGGAATGTTAACCTCATTTGATAAGTGTGGCCTCTCAGAGAGTAATCTGTATGATTTATAGACAGCCCAAGGTCTGCCATGAGCAGTTCATCTCATAATAATGGTACATTAATAAAAGATCACCCCTAGTTCTTCTAGGTTCGAGTGAATACATATTCAATTCTATTAGTCTCTGTTCATAGCTTTTATTCTGCATCCCATCCACCAATCTTGTGACCCTTCTTTGTACACTCTCCAACCTCCTGACATCACTGTGCAGGTAGGGACTCCAGATAGGTGAGCAGTAGTCCAAGTGGGGTCTTACATATGCCCTGTATAGTGGCAAAATGCATGCTCGATTTCTAGATTGAAAAGCTTTTCTAATGCAACCAATGATCTCATTTGATTTGTTAATAACCTCAGTACACTATCTGCTAAATTTGAGGTCATTAGTGATGATGACTCCCAGATCCTTTTCACTGTCGACTGCTTATAGGGTTTTCCCATTAATGGTGTATTTGTTTCTCATATTTGCTTCTCCAAGATGCATGACAACACATTTATCTGTGTTAAAGGCCATGCCGTTTAGTCTTGACCATTCTTCTAAAGTCGTTAGATCTTTCCGAGTGATTCAACCTGAATATCACTATTAACCTCAGCAGCAATTTTAGAGTCATCTGCAAACTTAACAGTGAAGTTTCCCATATTAGCAGTCATATCAGTGATGAAGGTGGTAAACAGTGCCGGTCCCAGCACCGACCCCTGTGGCACTCCACTGGTAACTAGGCCGACACTAGATTGATATCCTCTTAACCGTACAGCCTGAGTTCTGTTATTCAGTCATGCCTCAACCCATTTCACAATGAGTTTGTTTATTCCCATAGCATTCATTTTTATGTTAGCTTGCCCGCATGCACAAGAAACATATTGTGGCAGCTTGCTGTAGTAGCGAGTTCTGGATGTGCGGCAGTGGCGAAGCCAATGCCAGCAGTCCATTTTGGGGCTGGTCTCTGTGGCGCCAATAGAGGAGCACACTGTCAATGAAAGCAGTATTGTAGCATGCTACCAACTTGAAAGAAACTCACCGCTGCAATCAGGGAGTGCCCCGTCATTAACATCATGTCATGTTTTTGCTGCTGGGGTGGTCCCTGATTACAGCAGCGAATTACAGCTTGCCTTGTCTGGTGTCTCACTTCAATAAACATGGAGGTGGCTATCGCTGTCCATCTCTCACAGTCACCACGGAAGCCGACAGACAGCTGCTGCCTCTCACAGTCCCCATGAAAGCCGACAGGGAGTGCCCAATCCCCCTGTCAGCATGCCCCTTCCCCAGTTCATTTGCCAATGGGGTAGCCCAATCCCCATCAGCATAATGTCCCCACATCTATTTTAAATTAACATGGCAGTGGCTCCCACCATCCGCCTCTCACAGTCCCCATGAAAGCAGACAGGGGTGCCCAATCCCCCTGTCAGCATGCCCCTCCCAAGTTCATTTGCCAATGGGGGAGCCCAATTCCCATCAGCATAATGTCCCCCCCATTTGTTGTGTGCCAAGGGGGGTGCCCAATCCCTCTCAGCTCATGCACCCCCCAAACACTTTGTATGTGCTGATGAGGTGTCCAGTCCCCATTGGCTATAGCCCCCCCAACAAACACCCAGGTGGCACACTGGGAGCCTACCTCAGTGTGCCAAAGTACCTGTAAAAAAAGAAAACCTTCTCTCATTGTTTTTAATTTTTTTACAACCTGTAAAAAGAAAACAGTCCCTCGCTGTCAGCGGTGCCCCCTTCCCCCAACCTACATCCACCCTCTGCACACCCCCTTCACCCCATACTTACATCCAGAGCCCGGCGCGACAATCTTCAGTGGACCGGGAACATGTCTGCACTTTTCAAAACCGACTGCGAGCTCAAGAAATACCAGTAAGCTGTATAATGGCATAAATGGATTTTTTTTCAACTTATGTGGCTATCTTGGCCATTTTCATGAATTTTGGCACCAAGTTTTCAACATGGGGTTCTTGGGACCCCATCTCATGAATTCAGTGACTGTCATCTGGGTGTTCGGTCCAGAAAGGTGATTTTGTGGTCATTGCGCAGAATCACCTTTTGGGACAGATTAATGAAATGACAGTGTCACTGTTCATGAGATGGGCTCCCAAAAAGCCTATGTTACAAATTTGGTGGAAAAATTCCAAAAAATGACTGTTATGAGCATGTGTTGCGCAGTTTCCACGCACACTCGTAACTTCACAAATCTGTAATATTTTCACTCCAGATTTTCAACATTGGCATTTTTTCCACAGCTCCTTATGAACAGCATAGCTGTCATTTTTCACATCCTGGTCGAAATGTGTTTTCACACTTCTGGCACAGAATAACGCGGTCACTGTGGGAAATCAGTGTTTGGGACAGATTAAGAAAATCACAGTAACGCTGTTCATGAACAGAGGTCCTAAAATGCCTATGTTAAAAATTTGATGACAAAAGTCCATAAAATGACTATGTTAGGAGCGTGCATTGTGCAGTTTCCATGCACACTCATAACTTCGAGAATTTGTAATATTTTCACTCAAGAGTTTCAACATTGTCAATTTTGCACACCTCCTTATGAACAGTACAGATGTCATTTTTCACACCCTGCCCAAAATGTGTTTTCTCACATCTGGCACTCAATAGTGCGGTTGCTGTGGGAAATCAATGTTTGGGTCAGATTAAGAAAATCACAGTGACACTGTTCATGAGCAGAGGTCACAAAATGCCTATGCTGAAAATTTGGTGAAATAATTCCACTAAATGACTGTGTTACAAGGCCATGTTGAAAATTTGTAGTGCAAACACCAACAAACGCCCGGGGTGTTAGGATTTCTAACCATAATGCCCCACCCGGTACAGACTGACAGACGTCAGGGGTGTGCCTTTGGTTTGCCGGCTGCAATGCTCATGCCATTCCACCCCCCCCCCACCCTGAAGCCAGTGACAGGCACTCATTCTTTACATTACTATGCTAATCTTGATGGGAATAGTTATCACCCACGCTCCATTCGTGATGCAGTGGCTGTCTCCTGAAGCCGTACTCAAAGGCTACGAATGGCAGGATCAACCAGATAGCTCTCATAGCAATCTGAAGGCCTTCCATGAATACTTGCAGCCACAATCAAAAGAAAAAAAACAGACTTTTTAAAACTAAAATCTTCATTTTTTTCTAGTTCTTTTTCAGTTAATTCTGAAAGATTTCCTCATATAGTTCATCAACAATGGCAATGAAAAAGATCAGAATGCGGCGCCTATGGTTACACTCCATGGCAAACACAGTTTTGTTTCTATTTTATTAATCTCTCACTCATTACTATTGTAAACCACGCACACATATACACACATTTCCTACCCTTGGGCATTATGGTGGCATTTGAAACTAGACAGATGGCATTTTGCAACAAACAGTCCCACACACTCCACTGGCAATTATCTTCCTGGCTCAGTCTTGGGAGGAAGATGGGGGGCACACAAAAGAACATTTGTATTTTTACTGGGAACGGGGCAGGCCATGGCACTGAGGCAACAAGGATTCACACAGTACTCATAGGAAAACGGACCACAAAAGGAAGATAGAGTGAAGTGGTAGGTTTTATTCCAACAAGTTGGACTGTCAGGACAATTGCTCCTCCACCCCGAGGCTGCAGGTGCAGAAACAGATACAAACAGATTCCACAAGTTCACAGTAGTACTAAACTACAGTTCACTGGTTCAATTCCCACCACAGTAATAGGAAATTACTTTCTGCCCATCCCTCTTCTGGGTTATGGGCACAAGACTATTTCAGGATTATCTATCCCAGGGGTGAAACTCTGGATCCCCTTAATTACTAATATCCCATACTGCAGGACTTTTCCACTGGACAAAGGGGAGGCAACCCTCTTCCAAACAGATAAGATTTATACTGTGAAGACACCGTCTGCAACTGAAACAGTCCTCCCACAGTGTCCGAAGTACATTTTTAAATCTTCCAGGGATTACCCTGAGCTCAGAGGGCAAATCCTGACCATTCCTCAACACTGGGCAGCTCTTTATTTTTCAAGTTTCTAACAGGTAGGAAGGGATATCCCCACAGCTACTCACGGTTGCTGACTTTATTTCTCACCAGCTTTTTCACCTTCCGAAAGGGCATAATACCATCCACAGCCATCACCACATTTGACTCCTCTCTCATTTAGCCAACATCGGGGCTGGCAGGGCAATGGGAGTGGACCAACCTCCCCTGTGCCAGCCCCACACTCCTCCTCTGCCCACAGACTGAAGGCAACTAAACAATGCAGCAATATTTCAAAGTGATTTACACTGCTGCAAGAGTTCCATCCACTTGGAACTTCTGCCTTCGTGATTGACAGGAGCTGCCAGGGGAGTTCCAAACAGGTTTTAAAACCTGGGCTGCCCATATATCCTACCTAGCAACCCACTAAACTAAAACTACCAGGGTCCTAGTAACCCAGGAGAACCTGGGTGTTACAGTCACCGCCACCAGGAAACCTTGCTGTCTGCAGCAAAGGCTTTGGACTGCAACAGGCCTTTCCCTGCTGAGTGCCCTACGGGGAGGGTTGATCACCCCCTCGCCTATCTATGGCCAGCATAGGCAGGTCACTACAAAGGACTGGGCAACCATGAAACAGTTCCTTTCAGCTGCTAACTATGGGATTCCTCCTTCATAGCACATCTGGCTACCAGAGGCACCTTCCTGATGGAGCGGAACTGATCACCCATGACTGTTGGTGGGGTCTCCAGTCCATCTCCCATCAGGCACTCACCTGGCTCCACCACCAGGTGCTTACTATGGTACCCTCTAACAAAGCAGTACCCACTACTGCACTACAAGAGCACCCAAACCACACTTTTTCCCAACCTGGAAAGTAAAAACCACTAGCACCAATTAAGAACATGCACAAGTTTTGCAATGCATTTCCTAACACTAACAATTTCATACTCTATTTTAGTAAAAACATTTCATAACAGCACATGTTGAAAACAGTTAAAAATCATTGGAAGTTAATTTTAAAACAGTCCCTGAAGCACTCTCAAGTGCTTTGGTCGAGTTCTCAGGTTCCTCTTCTTCTTCTTCTTCTTCCACTGCATCTGCAAAAGCGCATGCAAAAGCACACAGCTACGTACTACTTGACTCTAAATTTTTTTCTAAAAGGTTTTGCTATCAAATGTTTCGTATTTTTATTGTGCAAAACAGTAAAAACATTAAACACATGAGGGAAGAGAACCCTAATAGTCCATCTAAGGATAAATGTCCTTGGGGCTGGGACATCCCAGCTAAAGTGGGACATCCCAGCTAAAGTGCCTCTGGCAATAGACAGAACAAGTTCTGACAGTTCTCAGATGGGCACACCACCCACTGTAAGCATCCAGAAATAGGTTTCCAAATGGAGCAAGGTGGAAATACTGTCTGCAATACCTCTCAGGTTCATAAAACAGTTGTAAATTAGCAAGAAAATAACAGACGCTTGGCCCTACCAATTCTGACATTAAGGGAGATCTCTGGTACCTCATGGCTGCTGCTGGAGCTGCTCTCAGTTGACCTGGTGACTCAGACTACCTCTTGGACTCTGAAAATGGAAATCCAGATGAAACTCATCCCATTCTTCTTCAGGTGATGAATAACAGTGGCAGTTGTCCTCCTCTTTGGCTGATGCCTTGCAGAACATGTGGCCCACGGACCACGTCTCAAAATCTCCTAACATCTTCGACAATGTGGCAGTTTTGTACACTGCAACTTTTCTTCAGGCTCCAAAGGGGTGCCAGTCTGGACTCCCCAGGAGGGCTCTTAATGAATATCAGTCCAGATTAAGCTTGTACTCAAATGTGCCATCTGGGCATCACATTGGCATGCTGTAACTGTCTGTCTCCCCTGTTTGTCCACAACAATCACTGAGTCCATGTGTAGGGTCTGACCAATCTTCTACATTTTTATCTGCTCTTCACATCTCCTTTTCAGTTCTGTGGCACCTGTGGGGTCCACAGGAACCTGTGGCCCATGGCCATCCTCATGGCTTCTTCCATAAGCCAGGTCTCTTGAAAGTCTTCTATTTCACACCAGACCCACCCTGGCAGATATGGGTACTTGTCACTGAATACTTCCTCTACTTTATCTGGATTAGTCTTTCTTCTTTGCTACATTTGGGTAAGTGTTGCTCACCAGACTGACCAGGCAGTGGCCAGATCTGGTCGTCCCAGGCTTCCTGGTCCCAAGGTAGCAGGACACTGTTGTAGTCCACCTCCCCTTGTTCCTCAGCAGTCGAGGTCTCTTCTGATGAGAAGGTGGCAGTGGTGGTATCAGACAAGGCAGAAGTGGCATCAGGCAGGGTGGACTCTCGGAGTTTGTCACTGGATCCTGGATCTTCGTCTGTCTCTGTAATACTGGGCTCTACCTTGAGCCCCTCGACTTCCTCTTTGGCTCATTCTGGAATGGGACCAGTCTGAGGGCCACATACCTCACCCACCTGGTGAAGGGATAGGCAGTGCCTACAGCTGACACAACCCAGCTGATTTCCCCAGACTGTCCATGGTCTTCTCCCTTCAGGGCTCTTCCTTGCCTGGCAGTCTGGCTTCAAACCAGAATTGCTGGCTTGGCTGCATAAGTGTTGAAACCACTCCTAACAAAATTCTTCTGTGTTCTCATCTACTTCTTCAGATGACTCAACATCCACACCCCATTAGGTCACCACATGGGCTAATCTGGCTTGAGCCTCTACAGGTCTCAGGTGTTGACATACTGTAGTCCATAGCTCTCTCTACAGGCCCAGCAGTAAGATATGGGCAGGACATCTATCCCATGATGGTAACACACCACACATACTGACACTTGCCATCCAGGTAGTGGTGTATCGTATGGAGCCCCAGTATGCCTGGTGCTCTCCTCTAGCTCTTTCAACTGCTCTTCCTGCTGGTTGACCCAGGCATACACATGCTGGGTAGCACTTTTCTCCACTTCCGTCCATGTTCCTGGTTGCTGTAAGAATACACAACTTTAGTTAAGCTGGTTGCCTTAACACTGGCTTTCACAATGCTTGGACAAGATCGGGTTGGGGGGGATGCATCTGAATGCTGATCCCCGCTTCCATTGCTTTACAACTTAACTTTTGCATTGCAACTAAATTTGTTACAGTCCATTTTACTTAGAGGCTTCACAAGCAACTTGCCACTGCAGCATTTGTTTTGCTTACTCTGCTTAACTGCACGCTAAGCTTTACATGCTGAGCTTTGCTACACGTTGCCCCATTGTTGGCCTCACAGTCTTGCCCCCGAGTCCTTGTCTGCTACTGCCTGCCAAACAAATTTCTGCAATTCTTAGACTCTACACAGGAATCCTGTACCTGCTGCAACCTGCATTTTACACTATGAATTTCTCTTCATCCATACCCTACAGCAATTGTTCCTAGTGCCCAATTTGCATACACACTGTTACTCTCACTAGCAATTTCCAGTTTTAGATGTATGTTAACTGTTTGTAGCATTTTGAAAGTGCATACGATTCAAAATATTCACTGTTCAGCCAATTTGCAACTTGTTTCTTCTGTCCTGGCCAAACAGGCCATGTCATTTGACATCAAATGAGTTACTCTTCTTGAGTGGTCCTGACTGTGGCGACCAATTCCAGGATATGTTTCACTCGTGCAAACGGACTGATGTCTGCCCGCGCTTCGGAGGTTTTCTCATCACCCACTTTGGATGAACTTTGTACACAGTCAGAAGATCCAACAAAAATCTTGAAAAGGCCCGAAGTCCTCATCTCACTGCTGCTGCATGAGCTCCAATCTCTCCACACCACTTTATGCCTGTCCCCTCACACACAGCACAGAGTCCAGGGACAGAACTTACCGGCTTCAGTCAATCACTCAATGCCATGCACATTAGAGCAGGGGTACACTCTCTCTTTCAAGTGCACACTGGCTTACTGGGAAGGATTTTAAACTGCAGAAAACACACTTTTTTTCTTCACCACTCAAACCGCAGCTTGAAACCAATTGCCTTCACAATTAACACATCTTGATGCAGATGCGCCACCACCAAATTCTTCACCCCAGGCCATTTCTTGAGGCAACCATATCCTAATATCTGGAATGAGGCCCCACCTTTGTACTTTCTATTTTTTCCTCCCCTTCCCTCCAGCTCCGATATCGTCGGGAGCACCTAGGAGTCATCCCTCTGCAAGCTGCCCTACTTGATCTGCCCCTGTCGCCCATGGAGCCTCAGTTTACCTCACAGGCAGGGATGAGGTGGGGCCCAAACACCCCAAACATTCTGGTTTCATCAGTTGAGGGCTGCCAGGAAGGTGGCTGCACATCGAGGGCAAGCACCGGTGCTCCGTCTCCTTCAGAGGGCATTTCTGAGGGCATTTTTTCCTTGTTCTGTAGGGGAGTGGCCAGTGCCCTGATGTCAAGGGATTTCCACTGACATCTGCCACTCCCAGCCCTTCTTTCATGCTCCGATGCTTGCTATGCTTCTGGCTTCTGCCAGAAGCTAGCCAAGCGCCAAGCAGGAGCCCCCCTCCCTCCCGGGAGAGGAGATCTGTCCATCGGATGCTCAGTCCTCTCCCTCCCCTGGTGACCCCTGACTTCCTGGGCCCATTCCTGAACCCGGGTCACCGGCGTGATATGCGGTGTGGAGTCCAGCACCACTGGGCCGGGAGAGGTACCACCTTTGGGTAACCCCCCCCTTCCTACCCTTGAGCATTATGGTTGGCATTTGAAACTAGACAGATGGCATTTTGCAACAAACAGTCCTACATACTCTGCTGGCAATTATCTTCCTGGCTCAGTCTTGGAAGGAAAGGGGACACACAAAAGAACATTTGTATTTTTTCAGGAACCATGGGTGGGCCATGGCACTGGGGCACCAAGGATTCACTCAGTACTCACAGGAAAACTATCCACAAAAGGAAGATAGAGTGAAGTAGTAGGTTTTATTCCAACAAGCTGGACTGTCAGGACCATTGCCCCCCAGGACTACAGGTGCAGAAACAGGTACAAACAGAGTCCACAGGCTCACAGTAGTACTAAACTACAGTTCACAGGTGCAATTCCCACTACAGTAATATGAAATTACTTTCTGCTCATCCCTCTTCTGGGCTATGGGCACTAGACTATTTCAGGATTACCTATCTCAAAGGCAAAACTCTGGATCCCCTTAATTACCAATATCTTATACTACAGGATTCTTCCACTGGACAGAGGGGAGGTGTCCCTCTTCCAGACAGATCAGATCCATATTGTGAAGGCACCATTTGCAACCGAAACAGTCCTCCCACAGCGTCTGAAGTACATCTTTAAATCTTCCAGGCATTTCTCTGAGCTCAAAGGGCAAATCTTGACCTTTCCCAATACTGGGCAGCTCTTTATTTTTCAAGTTTCTCACAGGCAGGGAGGGGTATCCCCACAGCTACTCACAGTTGCTGATTTAATTTCTCACCAGCTGCTTCCCCCTCCAAAAGGGCATAACACCAGCCACAGCCATCGCCACACTCAACGCCTCTATCATTTATCCAACATCAGGGCTGGCATGGCAAGGGAAGAGGACCAATCTCCCCTGTGCCAGCTCCACACTCCTCCTCTGTCCACAGGTAGAAAGCAATTGAACAATGCAGCAAGATTCCAAAGTGAGTTATGCTTCTACAAGAGTTCTATCCACTTGGAACCTTTGCCAAGGTGATTGACAGGAGCTGTGAAAGAGAGTTATAAACTGCTTTTAAACCCTGAGCTGCTCAGCTGTCTTACCTAGCAACCCACTAAACTAAAACTACCTGGGTCCTAGTAACTCAGGAGAACCTGGGTGTTACACTATAAAAAATAACACATACAAAAGTGTGTGCTTATGAGTTTTTTTTACACAGCCTCTGCATTTAATAACCTCATAAACCTCTCAAGCTTAGCTCTTGAAGTTTATGGGTTATCATACATCTCAGGTGTGTAAAAAAAAAAACAACAAACACTTGCATATGTATTATTTCCTATATAATTGCTAAATCCACCTGAGAAGTGTGGTTATATCATCATAATGGCACACCCTGAAGTGTTCTTGCACTTATACAATGGCTTTTAAATGTCTCACCTGGATAAAAATAAAAATAAATTATTTTTAAAATATAAAAATTAAGAACGTTCATTGAAGTATTTTTATATTTTCACTTTGAAGACAAAAATAACAGTTCATATTTTGGTAATGGGGAGCAGCTAAAAACAATAAAATACTGCAAAACACGTGTTGCAGCAAACATTTTTATGTAAAAAAAAGTTGCTTAATTTGCATTTCAGAGTAACCAAGATAGGTATGTTTATACCTAATTCAAATACTTATGCTGTTATGAATTGTGGGGATTTCTTAAAGCAGCTGCCTCTGCCCACGTAACTGTGTTTCCCCACCTTTCATCTCGTTATTTATATTATTGCCTCCTTTCCTCGCCTTGTTTATTTTTTTGTCTCTGTCTTTTCCCTCATAATGTTTACTATGGAATACAGGAATTCAGAATTCTGCACAGTTCCACTGGTAGAAATTGCATGTCCCTTGGGATACAATAATTCAAAATTCTGCACAATTCCACTGGTAGAAATTGCATGTCCCTTGGGATGCAATAATTCAAAATTCTGCACAATTCCACTGGTATAAATTGCATGTCCCTTAGGGTGCAATAATTCAAAATTCTGCACAATTCCACTGGTAGAAATTGCATGTCCCTTGGGGTGCAATAATTCAAAATTCTGCACAATTCCACTGGTAGAATGTTTATCTCCCAAACACACACACACACCAAAGACCTCATGTGGAGCAAGATCTTTAATTTTATCTCTGTAGCAGGGTGAACAGCAGATTTCCTTGGCAAGTAGATAAAGACATGAGAAGGACTTCTCATAGTCAGTAAAGCAGCAGTAGTGATGAAAGAGTACTTTATTTGTCCAGTTTGTTTATGTGTGTAAGGATGGTGTGATGATCAGGTGATGAACATTTCATTTTTGAGGGCCTAGTTTAAGGATTTTAGTGAGAAAAGGTGACAGCTATACTTGTAATGGCAGGTCAGGTCTTGGTGTAGGGGGTTATTTATTTATTTATTTATTTATTTATTTATTCAATCTTGGATTACAATACCTTTGAGCGGGAGACCGCTATTTTACAAAGGTTCCACGTTGTAAAGGGTGGGTATACATACATTGTGGGTTTAGGAGTATCTAGCTAGGTGAGTAAACATAGACAAAATACATTGTAAATAGGAAACAAAGATGGTTTTAACACTAGGATAATTCAGGTAATTGTAGCAGCCTATGTGGCATTGTCAGGTAAAGGACAGTAAGCAGCTATCCAGAAAGGAGAGTAGGGGGCACTGAGTGGGGGGCATGAGGACTATTTAGGAGGAGGTGGGAGAGGAGAATGCAGGGTATTACAGGGCAAAAATGGGGACAATTCAGGGTAGAAGGACAAAGTAAGAGTAGTGAGGAGATGGTAATAACCTGAAAGGTGAATAAGACCGGGGTCATCTCAGAAGTTGGTGTGTGTGTGGAGTAATTAGAAAGTACAGTCACAGGAGCTTTTCTTCAGTAGGTGTTGTCTTAGCTTGGTCTTCAAAAGCCCCAATCTGTACATGGCATTATGTTCAGTGCCGAGGTTATTGAGCGAAAGTGGTGCCTGGTAGGCATATGACCTCTGCCCTTGGGAGGTTCTGCAGCAAGGGATGGTGAGAACCTGATTGTCAGAGTTTCTGGTGCAGTGTGGGCCAGTGAATAAGCTTATTAGGTTTGTGACTCCAGGAGGCTGAAATCCGAGTAGTGATTTTTTAGCTAAGAGGCAGGTTTGGTATTGTATCCTGTTTTCAAGTTGTAGCCACCCAGCTTGCTCATAAAGGTCACATGTGTGCGTTAGTTGGGGGGAATTGGTGAGCAGTCTGCAGGCTTTGTTTAGGGCTACTGCTATCCTACATAGTGAGGTGGGAGTGGCTGAGCTGTATATGACCAATCCATAGTCGATGAGGTAGACAACTGTGCTATGGATTGAGGTTTGGAGTGCTTCAGGTGTTAGGCATTTCTTGTGCCTGTGCTGGAGCCCAATTCTTATGTTGACTGTTTTGGCCGCATTCTCAATGTGTTCTGCATGGGAGAGGGAACGGTCAAGCATAACCCCGAGGTATTTGAATTGCTCCACTTGTTCAAGTGAAACCCCTGCGCAGTTAGTGATGTTAAGGGATGCTGCTTTGTGTTTGATTCTAGCACCGCTAAAAAGTATTACTTTTGTCTTTTAATAGTTCAGAACCATCTTGTGGGTTCTGAACCAATCTTCAGTTTGTTTAAAAGCATGTTGTAGCTGATAGTTTAGGGTGTGAGGGTCATGTTGAGAAGTAAAAATAACAGCATCATCTGCATAGAGAAGTATCCATTGGTCACACGATTGAGGTAGGCTATTTAGAAAGATGCTGAAAGGAGGGGTCATAGGATTGACCCTTGGGGGACCCCACAATGAACTGGCAGGGGCCCAGATGTGATGTTTCCAATCTTTACCTGTTGGTAATGATCAGCTAGATAGCTTTTGAATCAGTTAGTAGCGGGGTTAGAGATGCCTATCGAGGTGAGTTGTTGAAGTAGTAGGGAGTGACTGACCATGTCAAAGGCCTTTGTTAGATCAATAAAGGCCATGCCAAAAAGGTTACCCTGGTTCAGTGAACTGTGTATGCAGCTGGTGAACTCTAGAAGAGCTGTGGAGGTACTGTGCCCTTTCCGAAATCCATGTTGTTCCAGACGCTGGATGTTGTATTTATTAAGGTATTCTACCAGCTGGTCTGAGACTATGCACTCCAGCACTTTTGACAGTGGTGGAAGGATAGAAATAGGTCTGTAATTGACATGCAGTGCCCGGTCACTGCTTTTGTGTACCAGAGTTACCAGGGCTGAATTCCAAGCTTGGCAGAATTGAGCCAGCTGCAGGGATAAGTTCAGCAGTTTAGTAATGGGAGCTAGGATTTCATCAAGTGCAAGGGAAATAAATTTGAGGTTGAGTGTATCGCTGCTTTTCCTGGATTTTACAAGTACCTTACAAATGTACTTTCTTGCTTGGCTGTAGTTGACAGACTTGAAATAGAAGGGGGGGGGGGGATGTTTGAGTGAGCCCTAGGCTTTGGCTTGAGCTTGGGTTGGTTTCTTCAAAAAAATTTGTCGGAAGTACACTGCTAAGGTCAGTAAATCCTTTGTTAAATGTGTTGGCAACATTCAGAGGGTCAAGGGTAGGGTCACCATCGATGTTGAGCATTTGTGGAGCCGCTTTCTTGATGTTTCCTGTTACATCTTTTAGGTTATTCCAAAAAGACTTGCTGTTTCCCCATGATGTTTGTAATGCTTCCCTAAAATTTGTACTTTTGGCAGAGTGGATGGTCCGGGTGCAGTCATTCCGTAGTCTTCTGTATTCCTGGAAGTCTGATTGCTTGCCAGAGTTCTGTGCCCTATGCCACCAGTTGTCCCTGTTTTTTTTTATGCGGCCTATTAAGTCTGGTGGGATCCAGGGGCTGTATCTTACATGGATGTTTGTCCTCTGCAATGGGGCATGGCAGTCACAAGCAGCACTGAATTGTTTGATGAAGTACTCGAGTGCAGTGTCCATATCCTCCACTGTGTCAAGGGGGCTCCAGTCAGTGTTGCATAGCTGCTCCTTAAGGTACTCCAGGTGACCCCTTTTTAGTTTACAATTAGAGATTATTTGGGGTGGCATTGCACTAAATTTGTTGGTCCACTGCAGGTTACCGGAGAGTGGTCACTCAGTGAGTCTGGGTGGACTGTCACATTGGAGATACGATCCGGGCGGTTTGTGAGGATCCAGTCAAGTAGTGTGCTAGATCCAGTTTTGTAATTTGTTCTGCTGGGTGAGTCAACAAGTTCTGTAAGAAGCAGTGCAGCTACAGTGTCCTTATAAGTGCCAGTCGGTGGTGCCAACCAATTGATATTGAAGTCCCCTAGAAAGATGGATTCAGAGTTGAGGTGCTGACATCTGATAACCTCCATGAGTTCTTTGAATCTTGGAAATTTCAATTCAGGAGGGATGTATACAGTAAGTATAGATAATGCTTCATTGTGGGCCCCCAACAGAATTTTTATGGGGAGAATTTGTGCAGTACTGGTAAGGTGGGGTAAAGGAAGAGCATACCCCTTTACTGAGTCTTTAATGCATAGTGCACAACCCCCTCCTCGTTTTGAGATCCTATCATTCCTGAATAGTGTGTAACCAGGTATCGAGACAGCAGAATCTGGTGTTTTTGGAGTGATCCACGTCTCAATGACTGCGAATACGTCAGGGTTATGTTCTATTTGGGTAGACTGCAGATATGTATGTTGGTGAGTGTAATTGTTCCTTCCTTATTATTGTTGCTTGACAATGTGACCCCAGCTGGGCCAGGATTTGTGTGTACATTGCCAGAGTAATCCATGGTAGACCTGTGGTGGAGGCTCTCAGGTGGTCTAACAAGCACACCAGGAGGAGATGGCAAAGGAAAAATGCTGAAGGTTAAATTACATCCAGAGAAAATGATGAACTGTTGAGATCCAGGGTCACATAATATGTTAAAATTCCTGAGAGGGGATAAACTGTGGCCTGGGCATATGTAATGTGTGAAATCCTTTTGTCTGTATGTTTCCTTTGATCTTCAAAGTCCTCGGAGACAAGTACAATACCTTGGGAGCAGGTCAGACAGAAATGTTGATTCAGTCACAGAATGTGTTTAACTCCTTTGTTCTTTGAAGTCCACAAGTGCAGCTACTTTAGGAGTGGTCAAGTTGATCACTATGTGATATGACTGCTAGCCAGTCCAGTCAGGTTTAGGACCAGGATGACCATGCACTAAGCTGTTTTATAAAATGGGTTGGAAATTTCCTGCTGCCTGATTGCCTAAAAAGTCCTAAACCCATATGTTAGTCCCTCAGAAATGCACAGGTTGGAAAAAGTTCAGGCAATCAGATTGGGAATTTGAGTCAGTCACATACAGAATTCATGAGCCACTTCACTCTTCCCTGACTGCCCTTACAAATATGGCTACCACCTTCAAAAACCTTCAATAACAAGGCCATAAAAAATAAGCCACCCTTAAAATTTAAAACATTAACAAATACTTATGTACATATGTGTGTACATACATACATACATACATACATAAACATTCTTTCTTCTCATGATACCCTTCTTATACACAAAAACTTTAAAAATAAAGTACTGTTCACGGTTTTAATTCCTGGTGTTTCTTTGGTGACCATGACAAATCCCCCTTCTATCCTTACAAACTTGCCAAGATAATTTCTTAAGCAATAAGGAATGACCAAGGGTTATGTTAATGTTCTAGTTAGTCACCCCTTGAGTTGAAATGTGGCACGAGGCGCAGCCAAGTGCCATATTGTCCCCAGGGGTGATCAACTTGAGCATTAACATAACCTCTGGAAATACCTTATTGCTATTATTAAAAGTAAAAAAAAAAGTATTAAAATACACTTTTTTACTGTGTTGTATTTTATTAAGAAAGAGGATTTCAATTAAAATAGTTCATCCACCTTACAGTACCTGCTGATTCTGACAGGTGAATGTTCAGTAGCTTATTGCTTTGAGCAGCGTCAGTATGGTGCCCATGGCAATGACTTTCCAAAACAAAATTCATTATAATTGCAGGTGATGAGAAGTGCAAGCCAGCTTCCTTGGAATGGATCCAACCTACCGCTGTTAACACTGCCTCAGTTCTTGCAATGGGTGATGCAGGCATTGCAGTTGCGGTAACCAGAAGTCTTCTGGCAGCCTTTTCTATATGTCACATTGGGATTTGACAAGCAGCAGCAGTATTTGAAATAGACTCCTGGTCCTCTGAAACTGGTCACAGTTTGTACTCTTGCTGATTATAAACAGAAACAGCCACAATAGTCATACTGCTTCCTCTTTCTCTCTGGGGCTTTCCAGGTGAGTCTTTGGAGTCCAATTGATTTTCTTCACATAGACTCCAATAGTTTGTAGGTCAGAACCAAGCTGCTCAAGCCCTGCAGCATACAAAACCTCGGGATTCACGGAGTCCTGGTCACAGTGTTCAGAGTTGGTAAATGCTGCAGCCGCAGTATCTTGCATTTCACATACAATGCACTTATCAATTTTAACTGTGGCTGTGGAACCAGAAGTCACTTTATTCATTGCAAGTCCTGGCACATTTCTCCCTCCTGTCTCCCGTTCTGCAAACATTTCCCCACAATACACCTTCAGCTGCACTGCAAGCACATCTGTGGTGTGGATTCCTGGTTCAGTGTTTTGAGCTGAGTTCAATTCTATGGCTGGCTCTGGTAGAGGGAAATTATTAAAAGCATCTTAGAAAACTTTTCCTGATGTTCAGATAGACACAAATAAAATAGAAGGATCTCTTCAAAACAATTAATAAGTGGTTTACTGTTACATTTGTTTAATGTTCTGTTTACATTTGCTATCAGTTCTATTGGTAAACATAATGGTGGCTCTGAAATCTAATAATGGAATTAAAAAAAATGTAGTGCCAGGCAAAGTAATACTCTTGTGATTAGGCTGTAAGTACATTAATAAGGAGATTAACATAAGGATCTCAGAATGCTGACAACCAATCAGATTTCAGCATTCCTGCAACCCTTTTAATAATGATGCTTATGCTGCTTTAGATACAACTAAGACCTTGGCCCCATATTAGTCCTTCTGTTGTGTGTGAGGGGGTGAACATTCTGTTATAGGAATTCTGCAACAGTTTGAATTCTTGAGTTTCATAATAAAAAAAAAAACACCCCATCTACTGAATGTGTGGAAAGACAAATGATTGACAGCTAGGGAAGGAGTACTTTTTGCTAGTTAGGTTTAATAGAAGGAAAGACCTGTTTTTAATTTTTTTATTGCTTTTTTATATTGTTTCTTAGCATGCCAATTTTATGAACACAATAACACACTACAGGTTGTTGACTGTCAGGGGTTAAGGCACTTCCAGCTGCTGAAGGCCCTCAGCACAAGTGCCTCATGCCTCATTATGCACCTGAGCGTGCATTATTTCCTGACAAACAACACCCAGTTGTGTCTTACTGCTTACATAATGCACAGCAACCTGACTAGATTCACGCAAATAAGTTTGTTGGACTTTCAGACCCATACAATAATATCAGTTACTCTAACCCTAGTTGGTCATGGGGCATGGAGGTGCAATTGACGGCCTAAAGTTAGATTAATGACAGTAACCCAACACTTGGACTGCCTAAATGCTATCACAGAACTCAAGTGTTTTTATTTTTGTAAATAAATACTTTTGTAGTTAAAACTCCAAATGTTACATAGTGTATGGGAGAGTGTTATTATGTGCTGAATTTGATCAGTCCGTAGTGCTATTGTACCATCAATGTGACATCAAATAGTTGTTGTACCATCTTGGCCACATCATATCGATGGTACAACAACATGGAACACTGATACGTGTTGCTGCTGCCATCTAGGATTGCGTCTCCAATATTCCAAAATGCTGCTTTTAAAAAAAATCTTTAGCAAAGTGCATCACCATTGGTTTCTTGTTTTTTTTAACTTGGGATGGGCGATTTCAGAAATAAAGAGAGAGAGAGAGCGAGAGAGAGAGAGAAAGAGACAGGCAGACAAAGAGAGAGAGAGAGAGAGAGGAGCAAACAGGCGCAGTGAGTTTGAAAGCTATAGTAGAGTGTGGCTTTCTCGGTGTGGGGGGGTTAAAACAGCCACGCAATTCTCATTTAATTTTTTTTTTCTGAAGAAATGCCTTGTTGGAGTTGAACTGCTGTCCATACACTATAAAATACAATGTAAGGACAACAGTAAACAGCACCACTGAGTTCACTTCTCGAAGTTGTTTGCCAGCTGAAAACCTCTCGAGCTTAGCTCTTGAGGTTGTCATGACAACCACTTGAAGTGAACACAACATTGTTGTTCACTGTTGCCCATCCATTATCCTATATATTGTACATGAGGATTTACAGCAATTACCTTTTTGGAGTGTTTTCATCCAGTCAAAATGCTCCATTTTCAACCAGTGTTTTATACTGACTTTATTAAATGCTTTACTATTTTTTTATTTGTAATATTGACAAGCAAAAGCCCACTGAGGTGTGACATCTCATGTCCAAGTGATTCCTGAGGGCTGAGTTACATAGACCTGTTTTATTACCTATTTCATCAAGAGGAAGCAGTATGATCTAGAGGTAACAGTGACTTAGGCACCAAAGGATCATAGGTTCAAACCCCACTACAGCCAAATACTCACTGTACAACTAATAGTGTATGAAGTCTGTGAAATGAAACAGTGTCTAATTGGGTGGTGGGAGTGTATTTATAACTTGCTCAGCTCAGACTTTCACTTACTAGGAGTCATACTAGAAGGTTTAGATGTACAGAAGGCCAAAGCCCATGAATGTACATTTCTTGCCTTAGCAGACATCAATCCCCATTACCTGCATTCAATAGAAATCTATCATCTTTAAATTTGAAGGAATTATAAGAATCAGCTTCCACAATTTCTCTTGGTAAGGAGTTCCATACCGAGATAACTCGTTGTGTGAAAAAATTCCTTCTTAACTGGGTTTTCGGGTAAGTAAGTCCTAGTTGATAACTGTGACTTCTTAGGGAAAAGACTCTTTGATGTAGGATGAAGCCTAGATCAGCAAATAGTATTGGGTCCCTTATAATTTTAAACATTAATAAAAGGTCACCTCGTTTTCTCCTGAGCTCCAGGGAGTAAAGATTTAAAGAACATAATCTATGGTTATAATCTGCCTAAGAAGCCCCTGAACCATCTTAGTAACTCTCCTCTGGACCCCCTCCACTCTCCTGACATCCCCACATAGAAAAGGGCTCCACAGTGGGGAACAATAATCCAAAATGGGTCTTACATAGGCCCTATACAAAGGAATTATACAATCCCTATTTCTGGAAGTAATTGAACGTCTAATACAGCCAATAAGTTTATTGGCCTTTTTTATTAATTCAGCGCAATGACTGCTGAATTTCAAATCCTTTGATATCAAAACCCCCAGATCTTTCTCATATTCCACAGACTGCAATTGTTTGCTGTTTAACATATAGTTGTGGCATGGGTTATTATTACCCAAAATGCACAACTACACTCTTGTCTAGGTTAAACATCATGCCATTTGTAATTGACCAGGATTCCATTAACAGTAGGTCGCAACAGAGGTCAGAATATCCATCCATTGTACTAATGTCTAAAGCAATTTTTGTATCGTCAGCAAACTTAACTGAGTGTCCCTTGATATCCTTGTAAAGATCAGAAACAAAGACTGAAAATAACTTGATGACTTTTACCAAAATTCACCAAGGAGGAGGGTGCTAGCGGGAGTGGGGGGGGGGATTACACCACAGTAGGTGGGGGAGGGATTTCATGCAATTTTAGAGTTGAAAATAAAATTTCACTGGCAAAGTTGGCGCACCTGCTGGGAAATTTGCTAAGTTTAATGAATGCAGATGTCCCGAATTTGCACCAACTTTGCCAGCAAATTGAAACTTTGCAGCATCTGTAAGTGCAACCTTAAGCAAGTCACTTTTCTTGGTCCAGTCCACCCAGCAATGGAAATGTTAGAAGTAGGACCCTAATGGGAAAGAGATGCTGCTTCTTAGCTTGACTGTGCTGGGCAAATAAATTGTAGAAATAAATAAATAAGTACGTAAGTACTGACAGAGGGAATGTTGGGCAGGCCAATGGGAAATCTCCTACTCCTTCTTTATGTTTTTAATTTACTAGTCTTCACATGCTGCAGCACAGCTCATCCCCTGTACTATAATGAAAAACAATATGATTAATACTATATATTTTTTATTCTACAATATTTGACCAGGAAAGACACACTACACCTGGGCTTGTTTTATAGGTGCATCATAGGAGCACAGAAAAGATTAAGTGACTTGCTCATGGTTACATAGGATGCAATTGCGTCGCTCAAATACTGCCAACAGCTTAATCTGCTTCAATATGTCAGTTTGCAGTTGTATGTCCCCGCTCTACTCCACCCCCCACCTCACCTGGGATGAGGCTGTAAATAGGCAGAACTGCCTAGCCCTCCTTTCACGGTCAACAAAAGCTAAATAAATAAACAAAGAGGTGGCTATGGGATTCAAACCCAGTTGTTTGGGTCTGCTGCTCAGTGCTTTTAACCACTGCGTTATACTGCCTCCAAAATAAAAGGATCCTGTTCCATCATTTCCTCAGACTCAGTGAACACTAAGCCATCTATCACAATCTGTATTAATTCTAACATGCTATACTCTCTCCTCATCCAACTACATCTCACCTGTAATCAGCACTGGGCTGGAATACTCTGTGTTGTCAGCCAAATTCAGAACTGTGTCTATACCTCTATAATAGTTTCATTAATTTTCATCCACAAAGACAAAACAGTTTGCAGATCTATTCCTAGTTGGGGTAATCCTCTATGAGGTACAATGATGAATACTAAGAATACTTGATGTACCATTTAACTGTTAACTGGAAATTAATTATTGTTAGTTTATGTCAGTTCATCAAAACATACATACATAGAAATACACAGAAATAACATAATATATAACATTCAGCTCTAAAACTGAACCTGTATCTTATCCTAAACTATTAAGCCAACTCTGCAGTTTCTATCCAGTTCCTATGTGGGCTGGCCTGTATTCAGTCTTCTGTCTTCAAGGCCACAATGCCATCTGCTCACCACCTACAAGCTGAAATTTTGCAACAGAACAGTTATCAGTGCATCAGTACATTACATATACCCTAATTAAATTTAGAAGGTAAACCTTTCACGCTGTCAGATGAGAAAAATACAGAGATATTCCTGAAAGCAAGAGTCACTGTGTTGCAGTGCGTCTTAGTCTTAGATATATAGTGTGGTTATATGCCCATATGATGGGTATCACAACACCTGCAGTAACTGCAGAATTGTGACAAACCTGAAAACCTATCCACTGTAGAAGATGCTGTAGTTACTCCCTCCACTGTGCCACAGTAGATGGTCAAGAAAGTTGGTAATAGGTGGATAATCAAGACAGTCCTCTCCTGTTGTCCTTTACCCTGCCTGTATACCCTGTCTCTACTTTCACTGTTGCCTTCTGGTGTCATCTGATTCTTTTACAGGTTGCAGCCATGGTTCTCAGGTAGCCTCAAAAATTGGCAAGACCCCCCTTGCTTTATACTTCACCCATAAGAAGGAGGCTATTGTCATAACCCGTTTCACATTCTGCAGTTGGAATCTTTGCCTGACTCCATATACTAGAGGCTAACGTTTTTCCTTGTACTTATTTGAGCACTTAATCCTTGTACAATTCTCCTGCTTGAATCATGTACCAATCTTATTAGAGATGATTGTTAGTAGTTCAAATCATGTATTACATACCCGTTACCAAATTCCTGTTGTTAATGTCTGAACTATAACAATGTATTCCCATGTAGTACTTATCCCACTCCCCTTCTCCCCCAGGACGCATTTGGAAACAGGCAATCCACTGCTCAGTATGCTTTTCCTGGAGAAACTTCTGATATAAATAAATTAATTAATTAAATAAATAAATACATTTGCAGATATTTCCAGTGCTCTATTTTTGCAAGCTCATACTTCTTCCTCAGTTGCCCAAATGATTTTAGCACCTCGGGGCATAATGTGTGCCCTAGGCAATGTATGCTTGCTTATTCCAGCCTTCCCAGATGATCTCCTGGCCCCACTACCTTAAACTTTGAGTTATGTCAGAGGTGCTCCTGCTAACCCAGAATATATTCTTTCCAGCATCTTAATCATTTCCATGTCTGCCAAGACAATTTGGTGTACAGTACTTAAAGATCAAATAAAAGTTCCCCCCAGCTTATCGGACATAGTTAGAGAAAGTGGCTGAGGCCCTGCCAAGGCTTGTTCTGCCTCCACTCTGATTGGGGAATCCTGCTGCCCCTCTTCCAACTTGACCCCACTGACCACATGATAAGCTCATGCCTTGGGAGTCTTCCATCTGCCTCTGGTTTACAGGGCTCTAAGCCCTTTTTTACTGAATTGTGGCCTCTGCTTTTGCCACAGGAAAGTGACAAAAATCCTGTCCATTTCTTCCACCATTAGGTGCTATTGATATGGGCAGATTGTACAGACAGTAAATAATTCTGACACTGCCATCATTTTATATGCCACTATTTTCCCTGGGATGATCAGCTTTAATTTTTGCCTCCTCTCAGTGTCTGGGGCTCATTCCGACAGCAAGGCAATTAAGTTCTGGGGAGTCCAGTCTGCTACTGAGGGCATAAATCTTGCCCAAATATTGCATCCCCATTGAGGACCATTTTAACTCTGGCCCCCGCACGCTTGTCATTTGTTGATTGCACCCCACTACTGGAAGGAGTTCACTTTTGGACCAGTTGATCATCAGCCCTGATATAATGCCCAAAAGTAAGCTATGTCGAACAAAGTCATCGGCAGTAAAGCCTCCACTTCAGAGAGTGCCAACAAGAGGTCTTCAGCATACAGAAGTGCCTTACAGGTGTGATCTCTCATGCTAATAGCCTTAATTTATGCTGTTTCAAGGCTACCACTGGGGGTTTCACTGACACTACAAACAGTAGGGAAGAAAGCTAATAACACTAGCAAGAGCCTCAATGGAGTGGGAATGATAGGAAAAAGATGCCATTCATCATGACTGAAGCTCGTGGTGAGGTGTATTAACCTTGAACACAGTTTATGAAATTAAAGCCTATTCCAATTACCCTCAGTGTCTCAAAGAGGTAGTCCAACACCACTGAGTCAAAGGCCTTTTCCGCATCTAATGATGTGGCCCCCTTTTGACTGCCTTGAAGGCATCTCAGAGCACCTGTTCTGTCATGTCACGTTGTCTGTTGATGGTAAAAGAATGCTGTACGAACTCCTTCAACCAAATAGTAAATTCTGTTGCCTGTAATAGGAAGACATTTATCCATCACCTTGGGTATTTGGCTAACAGGACCATAACAGATACCAGGGTGTGATCTGAGACCACTATGGGATGAATGATTGTTGCCACCATTTCATGAACATATTGTGAACTGGTCAAGAAAACAATCAGACAGCTTTGGGTTCCACACCTAGGGGATCTATATGTCTAGTCCTCTCCGTAGGGTGAAACAGCCTCCATACATCAACTAAGGAGAACTCCTTTGCACTTTTGTATGACCAGTGCCCTAGCCTGTTTGTTTGCCAACTCACCCATCTCCTTGGGGCTCTCTCCAGGAGAGGGTCATACACTAAATTAAAAACTCCTCCCAGTATGATCATACTATTGGTCAGAAGCAGGTACACTATTCATTGGGACATGGTCAGGAAAAACTGAGCATCATGAATGTTCAGAGCATACACATTTATTTAATATTTCCCTTGTCTGCAGTGCTCCCTTAGCCAAAGCCCACCTACCTTTCTTGTCTACCTCCAAGCTCTCTATGACCAAGAGGCACCCCTTCTTAATAAGGATAGAGACCCCACTCTGCTTAGATGAGAAATTACTTGACACCTCCATAACCACCCACTCTCTTCTTAGCTTTTCTGCATCCTCTCTAAACAGGTGTGTTTCTTACAGTAAAGATAGGCCAAACTTCAAAGATTGTAAATAAGACAGGATCTTTATTCATTTAATTGGGTGGTTGATTCACTAAGCATTCAGCAACATTAATTTTATTTCAACCATGATCCCTCTGCATCGTGGCAATTACCCGTGTACATCTGAATGTAGCATGAACCTTTCCTGTCCCAATACGGTCAACTTCAATCCATTTGGGGTGTACCATCAGTCAGAGAGTTGTGCTGAAAGGATGTGCAGAAAAGAAAGTACATAGTATAAAAAGAAGAGTGAGAGTGATTCTGTGAATAAGAAATCATACCATTAGTCTCAGGTTTTTTGACCCATTATATAAATTGTGCTTGTGAATAGCAGACTGCTGTGTAGGAGGTGTAGATATTGATGAAACTTGTGTGCTGAAACTTACCAACTGTCTATTTTACTAACTCGCTAGCTCGGGTCCACGGAGCCCTGGTCTGACACTTTAAACCAGGAAGAGGAGTGTAGTATTTACTATAACTCAGCCAATCTGTTTTAACTTAAAGAAAGGACAATTTACGCTAGTGGGCCTTTATTTTAAATTATAACAAAAGTGATTTTAATCACTAAGTGACACTGACCCCCTTAACTACATCCAGGGCACTTCTGGTACTTAAACAGAGCCCTGCGGTGAGCACAAACTTAAATTGTGCTTGTGAATAGCAGACTGCTGTGTAGGAGTGTAGATACTGATGAAACTTGTGTGCTGAAACTTACCAACTGTCTATTTTACTAACTAGCTAGTGCGAGTCCACGGAGCCCTGGTCTGACACTTTAAACCAGGAAGAGGAGTGTAGTATTTACTATAACTCAGCCAATCTGTTTTAACTTAAAGAAAGGACAATTGGTGCTAGTGGGGCTTTATTTTAAATTATAACAAAAGTGATTTTAATCACTAAGTGACACTGACCCCCTTAACTACATCCAGGGCACTTCCGGTATTTAAACAGAGCCCTGCGGCGAGCACAAACTTAAATTGTGCTTGTGAATATCAGACTGCTGTGTAGGAGGTGTAGATATTGATGAAACTTGTGTGCTGAAACTTACCAACTGTCTATTTTACTAACCTGCTAGCACGAGTCCACGGAGCCCTGGTCTAACACTTTAAACCAGGAAGAGGAGTGTCGTATTTACTATAACTCAGCCAATCTGTTTTAACTTAAAGAAAGGACAACTGGCGCTAGTGGGGCTTTATTTTAAATTGTAACAAAAGTGATTTTAATCACTAAGTGACACTGACCCCCTTAACTACATCCGAGGCACTTCCGGTACTTAAACAGAGCCCTGCAGCGAGCAGGGCGAGCCTGAGCAGGGCAAGCATGGGTCGACGTGTGCAAAGACACGCACATCTGCATGTGTTAGGCATGTTTGGAGGATTGGAAGGGACTGGTAACTATAAAAGAAAATCAAAAACCTCCTATACATTGCAGACCGTTAGGGAACTACTGAAAGTAGATGCAGGTAATCTAACTAAAGAGGATTGTTCACAAAGATATTCAAAAGTAGTTTCATTCATACTTGTATATTTGGGTGATGTATGCTTGATGTATGTGGAGACTGAAGTGATTAGTAGTATCTCAAATATCTAAATAAGTTGATTAAAATATACAAATACAAAAACAGTTTGGGATCACTGTAATTGTTGAAATCTTCTGGGCTATCTAAGTATCTATAACATATCATTGAACCCAATATGGCTGAAAATATAACGCTACCTAATGGAGATGAATTTATTAGATGTAATAACTGTCATATGTATCTAATCATGAACACTATTCCACCTGACCCATTTAAATGCGATAAATGCACACAAAATGAGGACCTATTACAGGAATTAAACTCATTTGGTGACAGATTGGCTCACTTAGAGGAGAGTCAAAAACATATGGCAGATAGACTCTGTACTGATTTAACAACAGGTAACAGAGGGAATTCAAACCCATTGATCACTAGTTCACCTTCACAAATGCAGGACAGGACCTTAAAGAATCCTTCTAATAACTTACCCCATGACACAGAGGAAGTAAAAGAATCACCTCTACATTATAAAAAAATAAATAAAAAAACTAGAGAGGACATTGCTGAAAATGAGAGAGATGAAGAATGGTATAATATTCAATATCTTAAACCATCTAAAAAAGGCAGGCACGTGTCTATCTTTACTATCTCCCTTAATAATAGATTTTCCATCCTCTCTTCAAGGGAAAATGAAAGTGAGAACAACTCATCCCCTTTACCAATAACATGTGAAACTACTGATGATTGTACCAGTACTGAAGGTGTTACAAGTCATATGAGCACAAAAAATAATGGAAATCTTTTGGACAAAGAAAGTACTGTTAATAGGGAAACCGATAATAATCCTGAACAAGGTCCTAGAAATATTTTGGTAATAGGGAATTCAATGATAAAAAGACTCGACAGGTGTATATGTAACCCTAATAAATCAAATAGGACCCTGTCATCTTTCAGTGGGGCAAAAATATCAGATTTAACTTATATGTGTAAAACAATGGTTAAAAATCTAGGCCAAAATCCACTAGTCTTGATACATGCAGGAACTAATAATATGTTTCGGGATCCTCTGGATAAAATAAAGCAAGATATGGTAGCCCTCACAAACAAACTGACTTCACTGGAATGCAAAACAATCATTTCAGAGATACCACCAATACCCAAAGCATCACCGACAATTAACAACAAAATAAAAAAATGTAATAATTAGTTACGAACTTGGACATTAAGGCAGGAGATTACCTTTGCAACGCATTGGGATGAATTTTACCATCAGAAAGACCTATTCTGTAAAGATGGTTTACACTTGAGCAATAGAGGGAACACATTACTAGGGGAACATTTACTTAAATCAATTCACAAACATTTAAACTAGTAAGGGGGGGGACAGACTGTGTCCAAAGGTGATACAGGTATTTGTAAGGATACAAATGCTTCTAAATCTATTACATTTAAGGTACTTTCTCCTGATAATAGAACACAACATCTATATAGTAACAACATTAATGTCTTACTACTTAATGCTAGAAGCTTATCAAATAAAATGGACGAGTTAAGATACATAATTCATAAAGAAAATGTCTCTATTTGTGGGGTAAAGGAGACCTGGTTCCATGAGGACAGTTGGAATACAGAAATTCCTAATTTTAGTAAAATTAATAAAAACAGGAACGATAAACTGGGAGGAGGATTAGTGCTATATGTAAAAGAAGAATATAACGCTTATTGTATATCTCCCCAGATAGAAACAAATAGTGACACAGAAGCAATCTGGGTAGAGGTCAAACTACCTACTTTAAGTTTATGCTTTGGACTGGCATACAGATCCTCACATTTAAACAAAGAACAGAACTCTGAATTCCTCAGATTAATAGCTAACTATGAACCAACAAAAAATTATATACTTATGGGAGACTTTAATTTCCCAAATATCGACTGGAATAAAAATACATATAAAAATAATATAGAAAAGGAATTTCTGGACACCACTGTTAACCAAAATCTAGATCAAATAATTCATGAAGGAACAAGGAATAAAAATATACAAGATATTGTACTTACAAATATGGGACCATTGGTTCATGAACCCAGAATATTGGAACCACTGAGAAATGGAAATCATAATATGATTATGTTTAAAATACAGACTAAAATACCAGAAACCAAGGGAATCACCATCATCAAGAACTACGCCAGAGCGAACTATCTAAAAATAAAACATTTTCTGAATACATGGGACTGGAACTCAGAATTGACTGGAATTGATGTGCACCAAGCATGGACTCTTCTATCAAACAAAATTAATCAGTGTTTGGACACTTGGGTGTCCAACAGAAATAAATACATTAAGGGGGTTAGAAATCCAGCTTGGTGGAACACTACAATAATGAGACCTATCAACAAAAAACATAAACTTTAAAAAATATATATAAAAAACCTTCTCCAAAAAATGGTCTTGTTATAAAAAATATGCAAATAAGGTAACTCAATTAATTAGGAAGGCAAAGATAAATATGGAAAATAAAATAGCAGCTGATACAGTAGATAAGAAAATGTTTTATAACTATGTTGGCTCACTTAGAGGGTCCATAGCATCTATAGGTCCATTAAAAACAAAAAAAGGATGTATTACTAACGAAACTGAAATGGTTGAAGAATTTAACAACTATCTTCACTCAATCTTTATTGATAAGGAACAATTAAATGATCTAAATATTAACTCTAAGAATGATAAATTTGAACCTATTACAGTGTTAGAAACCTTAGAAAAACTAAAAAAAAACTTAAAACTCCTTCATCAGCAGGACCTGATGGAATTCACCCTAGTTTTCTTAGGGAAATAGCATTGAGTATTACTGGCCCCCTGTGTAAATTATTTAATTTATCTTTGGAGACAGGTGAATGTGTCACAGCTTGGAAGGAAGCTACGGTGATTCCCATTTATAAGACAGGTAATAAAACAGATGTAGCAATTTATCGCCCCATTAGTTTGACCTCAGTTATAGTAAAAACATTAGAAAGGCTTATACTTCGAAGGTTAGATGATCACACTAATCAGAACAATTTACAGGATATAACCCAGCATGGCTCTGTAAGGTGAAGATCTTGTTTAATGAATCAATTACACTTTTTTGAGAATGTTAGTGCAGCATTGGATGAGGGATTACCAGTGGATGTTGTTTTCCTAGATCTAGCAAAAGCATTTGATAGAGTCACCCACAAAATATTAATTGAACATCTAAACAAATAGAAATTCCCAGTGAAACTAATAAAATGGATCTTCTCATGGTTGTACAACCATAGAAAACGGACACTATTAAAAGGAACTATGTCCTCATGGGCTGAAGAGACTAGTGGGGTGCCACAGGGATCTGTGTTGGGCTATGCACTGTTTAATATTTTAGTATCATCTATGCAGACTAATAACACTTGGATTTCAGAATATGCAGATGACTGCAAGATTGGCAGTATAGTTAACACAAGAGAAGCAACAATTTATCTCCAACAAGAGCTAGTAGCCTTAGAGAAATGGGCACAAAGTAACAAAATGAACTTTAATGAAGCAAAGACTGAGGTAATGCATTTAGGATATAATAATAAAAAAAAAATTATGTAAAAATACAAGAAATTGAAAATGAGAAAGAACTAGGAATTAATATAGACAACAAACTAAATTTTGAAACCAACACAACATTTAAAGTAAAAAAATACAATAGAATAATGGGTTGTATATGGAAAAATATAAAAAGTAGACAACCACATGTTATACTACCTCTCTATACTAGTCTGGTAAGATCACAACTGGAATATTGTGCACCCTTCACCACTCCAGCTACAATTCAGGGAAGGAAACAATTAGAAGGGGTTCAAAGAAAAATGTCAAAAAAAATCCTGGGTATGGCAGACAAATCATATGGAGATAGACTACAAAGTTTGGGTCTTTATTCTATTAAACACAGACAATTATGTGGAGATCTTTGTTTGACTTAGAAAGCCATAAAAGAACCCGGCTTTTCTGAAACAGTTGGCATAGAAAAACATGTCAATATAACACAAACAAGATCCCATAATCTAAGATTAAGAGGGGCAAACTGTAGAACCAGAAAAAGATGTCAATGGTTTTCCCAAAGAGTGGTAAATGTATGGAACACACTACCAGTCACAGCTGTAGAAAGTAAATCTATGGGCATGTTCAAACAACAGTTAGATGCATTCATGGGTAATTCTAAATTTGAGTACATAAAAATCTAATCCACCCATGGGTGGCGAGCTCAAATATAGGCTATGCCTCCTGAGCTTGTATACAACTATGAAACTATGAAATTATACAGTATAATATCACTCTGTGACCATACAGAACATGCGTTTTGTTCTTCTTACATAAATGAGGTGTTGAGTGACACAATATCTGTCATTGCTTACCCTTTGTAGGATGTAGCCTTCTGACCAGCGGAGGACATGCAGTCTGGAAGAGTGACCACCTAGATGCCTATTTCCACACCCCTATACCTGGCACTTATTCTCCTGCCTGCTGGCAGTCCTAAATGCCTGGCCACTAACTACTGTACCTACCCCACCCCACTCCTTCAAATCTTCCACCCTTTTACCTACCCAAGCAGTTTCAATTTACCATACCCCCGATTGCCCATAAATCATTTACAGTTACCACTGATTCCAAAAGGCGGGTTGGGAGGTCAACGTGAAAGAGGTGCAACCCCCTAAAGCCCGGCTCCTGCTTCATAGTCCCCACACCTAACCCCAATGATGTATCTCTAAGCAGTACCATGGGCATGTAAGAGGGGGGAACCAGGAGAGAGGAAAAATATGGAAATCTGCTCAGCAAGACACCCTGCTGAGTGTTTACAAGACCCATGTAAGACAGGATCGAATCCCCCCAACAGTGCTCATTCATCAGGTCATGTGTTATGCACCCCCTGCGTGCATATCTCTGTTCCAGCCTACTCTATCAGATCTTGAACCTCAAGGCTAGGTCCACCCTTGGGCCCCCCATTGTCGGAGTATGGGGATGTATCGAAGCAGGTCGATTGGTAGAAGAGGTGTGCAGCTGGGGTGAAGGGAGGCCAACTGCTACCTTCTTACTTCCTCTACCTGGGTGTTTCTGACCCCTGACATCTTGCCACTATATTTTCATCTCTCCTCATTTTTTGTCCCCCCCCCCATCAGTGTGAATATGTTCCTTCATCTCTGGGGGGAGGGGGAGGGAGACTGCAGATATTTGTGCATACAAATCCATTTACCCCATTCTGCTTCTCTCCCCTCCACACATCCTCCCCAATTTCCCCTCAGCATCTACCCCCCTTCCCATCTGCAGCTGCTTTCCAGGTCATATTGTATACCTCTCATCGGATAAGTCCTGTGCATCAACCTGAATGAAGCCGGATGTTACCCATCCACCCTTTCCTGATGACATCAAAGCAACCCCCATCCTTTTGCCACCTGAGCTTTCCTTCCCCAAAACAGAGCCATTATTCTACTGAAAACATTTCTCATCCTTAAGAAGAAAAGGCAAAAAGGCACTCAATGAAAAGCAGAGATGCTCAAAATTCAGCAAGGTGAGTTTTATTCAGGACACAAAGAAGATGCTGCTCCCAACCCCAGTGCTTCAACCACATGGATCTTTTTCAGGGGGCACGTCAATACAGAAGGACAAACAGACCACACTTATCCTTAAGAGAGCCTACCTCTGCACAATGTCACCAAAACAATAGTATAGGCAGCAGCAGCATGGCCTGCCAGGCCCAAAGAGTAATTTATTTTGAGGTCATGATACTCTTTCTGGCTGGCATCAACTCCCTCCCATCCTTGATTGTTCCTCCTCTTCTCTGCCTAAAAAATACCCTGTCCTCACTAGTCAGCCCTCAGAATAATTTACCCTGGAGCACGGCCGACATACCTTCCATCACAAGTCTATGTCAAGTTGAGGACCGGCAAAGAGAGACCATTGACATGAAGAAGCCATGTCAGTAGTTAGGCCTCAGCAGTCTGATAGGCCTCTCACCTGACAAACTTAATTTGTTTGTCTGCTATTGTCAGCATTTGGCTCTGGTGCCAGTGACAGCCTTCCTCAGAACCAAGTCCTTGGACCTAGTGACTGTACAAGAGTCCTCCATGACAGTCTCCCAGCTCGAGCTGAAGGAAAAATCATCCTCTGGCAGCATGACAAAGACAGTGTCCATATCCTGTTGGTCCTTCTGGTCATTATTGTCCATCACTCCCATGTATCACTTATGTAACCCTGGGTCTTGAATTACTTTGCAATGCAGCTCCAGGTCATATGAAGGAAAGGGGTGCTGGTCTCGGGGGTGGAGTGCAGTGACCATTTCCCTTGACAGAGTTCAATCCTGACCCCAGGCTTGTTAGTGCTTTGGTTTGGTAGTCTACCCACTGTCTCTCAGGGGCAAGGGTCCCAGGGCCTTGTTCCCTGCAGCGGCATCTTGGTTTGCCAACTTTGGGTGTACTGCTCCTCTAGCAGGATACAGTCCTTCCTTTTACTGCTGATGGGCTCCCCTCTATCTGTCTCTCAGCCTGGCACCCCTAAACCACCTTTGGATATGAATCTGGCGGCCTCTTGTGGTGTGTAGAGAGGATGTCTCTTTTTCTCCCACTGTATCTAGAGGGTAGCAGAGTATCTGAGGTTGTATGGAACATGAAGCCGAAAAAAGTCTTTCTTTACCGGCGTGAATGCCATACACTTTTCAACCAAGTCTTTCAAATAGTCTTGGAAGATATAGATGTAGTGTCCATTCCTGATTAGTGGACCCTGCTCCCTAGCCAGTTGGAGTATCTATTCTTTCATGATGAACCTCAAAACGTAAATGATGATAGGGCACAAGGGAAGCACCTCTACCTAGTCATGGACATAGCAACCTATGTGCCTGCTCTGTCTCCTCCCGAGGAACAACTGTTCCCTCAGATACAGGCTTTGAACTCTGTCATGCTGTCTTTTTGCTATAGGGATCCAAAAAACTTCACATATTTTGTGTCTGCATTCTCCCAGCTGGTAGTCAGTAAGCACTTCCATGCCTTATTAGTACCATTAGGCCCCTCATTGGACCTAATGAATTCATACTGTTTCAGAACTTTAATGCTGATTGAATAAGCCTGAAAATCAAAAACCTAGAACTGGCCCTTAGCAAATTGCAGGTTTCCCAAATCAGACAACCTACCAGGATAGCAAGTGTTGGAAAAAAGACCATGCTCATTGACAGGATACTTAGTCCCACAGCAGACAGAATTATCTGTTCTGGAGTGCTTTCAGTTGCTATTAGTGATCACTCCTCTGTGTACTGTCTATGGAGAGCCACACTTACTAAGGCCTGACCCTGACTGCTGCATTTCCATTTTCACCTCTCACTCTTTAAGAATGATGTAACTAGTACTGACTGGTCATTTCTCTAGGTGCTTTTACACACAGGTTTCTGTAACGGAATGACTGTTACAGAAACGGTATTCTGTTACATCCCTTGTGTGTAAAGTGCATCTGTTCCATTCCCCTGGTGAACGTTCATCCAAACCGCAATCTCTGCTTTTCATGGTTTGCACCAATGTGTTCCATTTTGTCCAGTTGTGTAAAACAGCCATTCCGGTAGCATTGCAGACACAACCATAGAGCAGCAAACTCTATGAGGGAGCCGAAACAAATGGAGGCGGGGGTTGCCGGAATGCTTGCGGAGTGTAAAAGGAACCAACAATGCAACAGAGTACAACAGCACCACACAGGTAACGCTCATTCCATTTTTAAAACCTGTGTGTAAAAGCGCCTTCGGGGCACCAATGATGTTAACCTGGCTGTCTCACACTTCACTCTACTGTGCTCTAGATTACAGGATAAACACATACCTCCTACAACTAGGAGGGTGAACGGCCCTGTAACTAGTAAGGATTAACCCATGAAAGAGCGTGGGTCTCTCTGGGATTAATGTATGGCTGGGGGGGTTGGATGGTTCCAACCACCCAGTCATACGTTAATCCCTGAGAGACCCACGCTCTGGAGTGAGTTAATCCTCTTGCAACATGGGGAACAGAAAGGGTTCAGCACTTTTTTTTATATGTTTCCCTTCCTCATATTACATTTGCATAAAAGTAATTTTAAAGTGCAAAATTACAAAGGTTCCAGGAGAATATTAAGATCCTACCATGGGGAAGAGAAGAAGGTTACACCTGACTGGAGAAACTACATGCTGAACATTTTTATATTGTGATTGCAACGGTGAACAATTACTGATTACATGCAGATGTTGTCAACATTTCAGAATATGTGCTAATTTTCATTGACTTAGTTTTGTAAACTGTGGCATCATCTCTATTTTTCTGCTATTTGATGTTTGAGATTTGGCTGCTATGCATTATGGGAAATGCATATATTTAAATGCAGAGGTGATTTGAGATCTGGTAGTTGTTGCAATTCCATTGGCTGGCCAACAGATGGTAGTACACCTGAGGCTTACATATTTTTTATCTGTGAGTTTTACAGCCAACATTGCACATTAATAACTTTGCCCCTTTCAACTGATTTACATGAAATTTAGAAATCACAGCCTATGTGCCAGAAACTCTTGGTCCTGCAAATTCCATGTAGATTGGTTCAGGGGAGGCAAAGTTACGGAGGTGCAAAAAATGCAACAGTCTCAGTTTTTGAAAATGTTAAGCTTTTTTTTTTGCCACCCAATAATTAAAAAAAACAGGAGACTTTGAAACCTGAAACTTTCGGGTTTTGATTGAGATTGGTCCAAGGTATGTGCTTTTGTGGTTTTTTGGTCCCACTGTTTAAGCAGTTTTTTAAAATATTTAAAAAAGACATGGAGGCAATCTGGGAAATTAAGCAATCTGAAAAATCATATGTGGCATACATTACTGTGTAGTTACTGAAAGGATATGTGTTTCTGAGCCAATAGACCAAGTAAAAAAAAAAAATTACATAGTCATATAGATGTTTTCAGGCTACTTACGGTGGAACTACCAGACATTTCACTTAAGCATATCTATTCTTGTTTGACAGCTATCTGTTGGCTGGCCGTGAATTGCAAGCTAAGACTGAATGGTACAACTGCATCTGTCAGAAGTTCTTGTGAGAGGGGGAAGACAATGGCGGTGGACACAACCATACATTAATTGAGGATTAATGTATGGTCAGCTGATGCAAACTGACCAATCCTGTGCAACCCTTTCTCTTCCCCATGTTACAAAATGGCTTGATCGCCCCCTTTTATCTTTGATTAAAATCAGAGACAGTTACTGTTCACAGTTTAAGGCCTCTGATCTGGTGTCTGATTGGGTTAAATACTGTTCTCTCAGAAACAAATGTAGAAAAACTTTTTGACTAAAAAAGCTGCATATTGTAGCTCACTCCTAGACTCATCAGCTGGGTACCCTCGTCAATTCTGCAAGTGTCTTAAATATGCAATGAGTCAAGCTGGCAATCACTTTCAGTTTGACATGTATACTAAAGATGTTAATCGTAACAACCCAAGTACCATAGAAAATGTCTTTAATGCATTTTTCTCTGATCTGTCAGCATATACCTGAGGCTTCCACCTACCATCCCAGCCTCTCCTTCTGGGATTGAGTCATATTTTGACTCAAACCCTCAATTTTTCTTTAGAGTGGCCAAAGTCTGGGAAGTACATAAACATCTGCAGTCAATCTCAGTAGCCAGGTCGGCAGTCTCAGATGAAATAGATCCAAAACTCATTAGGGTGGCGGCCACAGAACCTGCCTTAGCCATTCCCAGAATAATTAATCTGTCCCTGATGTCTGGGGTAGTACCTGATGCATGTAAACTTCTCCATACTGTACCTGCCTTCAGGAAAGGTAATGTCATATGCATTAATAACTACAGACCAATTGCCATTCTACCAGCACTTAACAAAATCCTTGAGAAAATTGTATTCTCCCAGCATACTGAGTATCTGACCAAGTACAGTATAACCTCCTGGCCACTGCACAGAATGGGTTTCATACAGGTCATAGCACCACCACTGCTCTGTTGTCACTGCAGAACTCAGTATAGTCACTACTGTTAACAGGGTTTTATTTAACTCTAAAAATTGATTAGCGTTTTGCTCATAAAAGTTCTAAAACATTGTGAAAATGCATAGCACTTGACTCACTGTGTTTAACGAACATAACACTTTGAGAAAACCTATATAAATGCTTTCTGTAAAGTTAGTATTGTCCCAAGAAAAAAACTGCTAATCAATTATTTAAAACCCTGTGTTAAGCAATGCTTTTCTTTCATACCCCTCCGGAATTGCTCACCTCCTTCATGCAGGAGTCCATGTCATTCACTGCTGCCTCAATGCCTGGGATCCGCGGTAAGGAGCGGACCATGGTATTTCGGTTTGGATGACCGACAGTCATTTTTTAGCAAAAATAGACATAAAAAAGGCATGCTATGAACAGTAAACAGAATCAGAGCAAACACTGAGTCAAGCTCTGTTAAACACGCACACAAATACAAGAGTGCTATAAATGGCTGAAAAAGCTGACAGTGCCTCTTTAAGGAAGAAGCATTGTTAGGCTACAAGGGATGGGGGCATTAGAAGAAGATGAATAAAAAAGCAGCTGTCCATAATTATTACTTCTGCTCTTTCTCCACAAGGGAAGATAAGTGGACCTCTGCATGAAAGTGGCATCAAGGTGGCCGTCGGGGGCATTCCTGAAATGAGACAGCCAGTATTTACCAGGGAAAGGGTCCAGACAGGGCTTAAAGCTCCAAAGGTAGATAAAACCCCAAGGCCAGATGGGATTCATGCAATGGTGCTCATGGAACTGGCTGCAGATCTGGCTGTACCCTTAATAGTACTATTCAGTAGCTCAATTCAAATGGGTAGTTTTGAAAGACTGCAGGGTAGAGACATAGTCCTACAAAGGGGGGGGGGGAGTTGGGCAAGGAGCAACTGAGGAACTACAGACCTGCCAGCCTTACCTCTGTAGTGGGTAAACTGATGATATGTTACTTATGTATGAAGTTGAAAGCCGACAAGACAAACATACAAACATTTTTTAGGAAGGGGACACCTAGCATTTACTGTTGCTAGGTGCTCCACTGAGCAGGTTGGGTGCACAGGAATTAGCTGCCTGTCATATGACAGCTAGCGGCACCTTGTTCCCAATTCCTCTGTATGCAGGATCATTTAAAATAAACTGCATAGAAGACACAGTGCGACTCTATTACTCAGAGGAGCAGGAGTTGACCGGTGTCAGCACACCAGATAAAAACTTAAAAGTAAGCAAGAAAAAAAACGTTATTACCTTTTGCAAACTGCAGTAAATGTACTGCCAGCATATTCATGTTTGGAGAAGTAGGTAGATTGCGGAAAACTTGTCTTTGAATTTATATATGTTCAGAACTAAGCACAAGTATCCTTTGTTTAACATGGGACAGAACAACAAAAGGAGATTTTCCACTAAGGGATTTATGTGAAAGATTTTGCCTTTACAAAACAAATGCTGGGTTAAGCACAATAAGAGCAAGCAGTTCTGAATCTGAATTAGAGAAATCCATTTGTAACAGAAATAGCTGATTTGTGATCAGATATCAAGAGATTTATTATTTCAACCAGTATTTAAGATTGAATGGTTATGGTTTTATACATACATACATTGTTGCCGGCAGATAAAACTCATTGGTCTCTCAAGTCGACCCAATACAGTTCACTGTTTGTGCACAGTAACTGCGCTACCCCTCCCCCGTAGTTTTCTCCCTTACCCCCCAACAGTCCATAGTGGTGTTTGCCCTGCCCCTTAACTTTACCATGCCCCTATGCCTGTCCCAACCCTTCTGGAACCCTTCTACTGTTTCCAATGTCACTAACTCTGTAAGCAATGTATTCCAGGTTACCACAACCCTCTTTGTGAACAAATGCCTTCTTGCCTCCCCTCTGAAGTTCCCCCCCAAGATCTTTAAATGATGGCCTCTTGTGATCCCCCCCTTTAGTTGGAAAAGCTCATCAACGTTCCCCTTTTTGAATCACTTCCAGTATTTAAAAGTCTCTATCATGTCCCCCCCATCTCTTCAGTCCTCCAACATGTACGTGCTCAGTTTTCTGAGCCTGTCCTCATATGTCATCCCCTCCATTCCCTGAACCATTTTGGTTGCCCTTCTCTGGACTCTGTCCAGCAGTGCCACATCCTTCGTAAGCTGGGGTCTCCAGAACTGGACACAATACTCCAGGTGTGGCCTCACCAGTGCATTGTACAGTGGCAGAATAACCTTCCCTCTTCTGGACGTAATACCCCTAGTTATGCAACCCAGCATCTTATTAGCTTTCGTCGCCGCTTTTCTACACTGCTCTGAGTTGCTCCCCTTATCATCCACCAGCATCCCCAGGTCCTTTGCCACCTGTGCGACAGACAGCTCACCCAGCCCCCACAAGTGGTATGTGAACCTTAGGTTCCTCCCTCCCTCCCAGGTGCAGCACACACCATTTGCGTGCATTGAACCCCAGCTGCCACTTTCGGGCCCAACTGTCCAGTATCTTTAAGTCATCCTGGAGTGCCCTTCTCCCCTCCTCAATTTCAACTACCGCCCCCACTTTGGTGTCATCAGTGAACAAACTCATCTTACTAGCCACCCCAACCCCGATGTCTGCGATGAACACATTAAAGAGGACTGGCCCCAGGACTGAGCCCTGTGGGACTCTACTGATGACTCCTCTGGGTGTTGATATCTCGCCCCCATCATGACCCTCTGTTTCCTATTCCTAAGCCAATTTGCCACCCTCCTCACCAATTTCTTCCCCAACCCCAGTTCACTCAGCTTCCAGATCAGTCTGCCATGTGGGACAGAATCAAAAACCTTGCTGAAATCCAGGTAGATGATATCAACAAGCTTACCCACATCTAGGGACCATCTCACCCAGTCAAAGAATTCCACCAGGTTGGTTTGGCATGATTTACCCCGGACAAACCTATGCTGATTTTCATCCTGAAAATCATTTACCTCCAGGAACTCCACTATTCTTTCCTTTAAGATGACCTCCATAATTTTACCCATGATGAAAATCAGATTGACTGGTCTGTAGTCCCTTGGATCATCCCGGGCACCATGGGCGCCTCTCTACAATCCAGAGGGACGCAGCCAGTTTTTTTCTATTTTTATTTCTCAACAGGGGGAATTTACTCCAAATGAATATTTAAGGTATTGAAGAATGCATTTTTGCTCTTGGATATATTTACATGATGTGATTTTTTTAATTGAATGGCATTTACTTTATTTCAAATCATTAGAAATGTGAGAATAAAGTGCAATTTAACAGAGTGCATTTTGAATAAGTACTTTTGATTCTTTTAGATAAATAACTGGTTTTGAATGCATGGACACCAGCTACATTATTAAATATTAGCACCAGAATTACTGGTGCGTTAAGTTTGTACAAAAAAAAAAATTCTTTCTACTTCAACACTCCATATATGAATGGCACTAACTTATACTATTTATGTTGTTACAAATATGATTAAATCATTTATTCTAAGGAAATAATTCAGATGTTACAGTGAAGTAATCAATGATGAGGTGATTTAAGTTCTTGGCATCAACACATATTTAATTTATTACAGAATATTAGGTAATAGAGAATATGTATATTTGGTTTCTTTTTAGTTACAGTGTTAAATCACTGATGGAGTAATTCCAAAATGTTTGATGATGATGCTGTATACATTGATTTACACATATTTTTCAAGAATTAAATTACTTTTATAATTTTCTGGGTGAGTGGGCTCCATTATTATCATATTGTCTGTACTAAACTGATGGAGTCACTGATCAATGAGAACCTTGCAGACTACCTAGAGAGCAAAGGTCTACTGGACAGTAAACAGCATGGGTTTGTGGCAGGGAGATCTTGTCAGACCATCCTGATAGTTTTATTTGACTGGGTAACAAAGTTAGTAGATAAGGGTCATGCTGTGGATTTACTCCACTTCAGTTTCAGCCAGGCTTTCGACTCGGTGGTACACAGAACATTGCTGAAGATGCTGGAAGATCTGGGTGTGGCTAGGGACAAGTTAGATGGATAGCAAACTGGATTTCAGAGTGACAGTAAAGGTGGTGGTAAACAGGCTCAAATTGAAAGAGAGAGAGATCACGAGTGGGGTGCTGTATAGATCTGTCCTGGGTTCTGTCCTCTTCAATATGTTCATCAGCAACACTGGAGATGGCATCCGGGGCAAGCTGATGACATTAAAGCTCTGTAGTAGGGTAGAGAGTGACAAAGGGCTCAAGGAGATGCAGAGGGATCTACAAAGGCTAGAGAGGTGGCCTAAGGTTTGGCAGTTGAAATTCAATGCCAAAAAATCCAATGTTATGCACCTAGTGGGAAAAAAACAGGGCAGAGTATTGGATGGGAGGGGCTAAACTGAGCAATACAGCAGAGGAACATGACCTGGTAGTCATTATTAGTGACTCCCTCAAACAATCAAGTGAGTGTAACAAGGCCTATAATAAGGTGAATAGAATCTTCTTCCCATGGCCAGGTCATTACTTATGTTCCTACCTGACTGGGACTTGAACTGGAACTGATTGATAATGTGGGTCTTTCAGTGTCTTCTTTGTTGTTTATTTCCCCGAAGTCAATCACTGGGGATCGTAGAGATTCGGACATTGGTACCTTGGTTTCGGTTTACTCACAAGTTTTTTCCCTGTTAAAAATACACCTGTCATAAAGATGTTTCGCAGCCTATCATGTGGAATCCTAGTTTTAGGATCGGGGTAAAGTGTTAGCCAAAACTTGGTTACTGCAGCTTTTTACTAGTAGAGTGTGCTACCTGCTCCATCAGGGAGTCCTCTTTTCAATTTAATATACTTTATTAAGATTATAACAAACATACAAACCATCAGGCAACAATAGACACATTACATGTATCAGGAAGTCAAATACAAGCACACAAAACAGTAATCATGATCAGGACAGTAATATCATTTATTAAAAACAATTGTAAAAACCATTTGAAGCATTCCACCCTCCCCACCCAATACCCCAAACCCCTTGCCCCAAGCACAATAAGGAGCAAAATCGCATAAAGAAAATAAAAACTAGATGAGGAAGAAAGAGGGAAATAATATGGGAGCCTAGTGCCTTCTCCACCCCAACAGGAGGAGATCATCTGCATATGTGGAAATTTTATATCCTAACCCCAATACCTCTAATTCCCGGGTTAAGTTGAATAGAATGAAGAAGGGGCTCGAGATATAAATTAAACAAAAACAGGGAGAGAGGGCAGCCTTGTCTCGTACCATGTAGCAGGGAGAAAGGGTAGGAAAACACTACATTCCATCGAATTCTGGCCAAGGAGTGATGATAGATGACCTTGAGTCAGTCACAGAAAGGGGAAATGAAACTGAACAGATGAAGAGTGGTGAATAAGAAAGCCCAGGACATCCAGCCAAAGGCTTTTTTCACGTTAAGGGAGGCCAGGACAGCCGGGGTCCTGCTCTCCCCAGAAGCGGAAATCAGGTATAAAACTTTGAGAAGATGATCGAACGATAAGTGACAGTCCATAAAATCAACCTGCGTAGACTAAGTCCCTCCCGGATTGGTAACAAGGGATTAGCCAATACCTTGGCCAGCTGAATTCAGTAAAGATATAGGATGGTAACTCCCAGGGAGAAGTTCAGGTTTACTGGGCTTGAGAATTAAAGATCTTACTTCCAGAGTCAGCTGTTGCAGCAGGTAACACATTTAGGACTGAAGCCGGCAGGTGTCAGGACCCCACGTCAAACTTCTATCCAGCAGTACCAGGTGGGAATCAGCCCCGATGTCAGCCCACCCCCGACATCTCATATGGAATAAGAGGAGGTGGTCCCCGGCATGCACCAGTTCTTTTCCCGCTGTCGATGTGCATTCATGTGCTCCACAGCCTGATTCACACCAGTACGGCTGCCATTACTCAGTACATTTGATAATTTTCTTATTTTCCCACAGTAATCACTCCCTCTGTCCTCTCTTCCTGCATGTCATCTCCCCCATCATCTTCTTCTAGGCACATGAATAAGTGCACTTGTGGGAAGCAGATCCCCGCTAAAGACAGCCACGTAGCCTGCCTTCTGTGTTTGGGCCCAGACCACAACACTCAGTCCTGCCCTCACTGCCAGACCTTCAATAGCCGGACTCGGATCTGCCGTCAGAAGACCCTACAGGCTTACCTCACCCAACAGCAGTTGGCCGCCATGCAGAGGGATTCCTCCACAGAGCGGGAGTCTTCCCACCGTTCTCACAAAAAATTGGAGAGACAGAGGGAATCTTCCAAACATAAGACAGGGCTATCCTAGATCTAGTACTGACTAGCAGGGAAGGGATCACAGATCTCCAGGTAGAAGGTCACCTGGGGGCCAGTGACCATCACATGGTATGGTTCAATTTGGCCACTACATCTAAATCATCCCATTCCAAGGCAAAAATATGGGACTTCAGAGGAGCTGACTTTGATAAGATGGCCAACAGAGTTAAGCTAGCCCTGGCAATAAGAAACACAGGTGAGGGGGTACAGGCAAAGTGGGCAAGCATTAAGGATGCAATACTTGAAGCAACATCCCATTGTGTTAGACAGAAAAGGAAGTGCAAACGAAGAAGGAAACCACTTTGATTCTCAAATACAGTAGCAGAAAAGGTCAGAGCCAAAAGGCTGGCCTTCAGGAAATATAAGGGAACACAGTGGGATGAAGATAGGGAGGCATACCAAACTGCCCTAAGGGAAGCAGGGAAGGCAATATGGCAGGCAAAGTCCCAAACTGTTGAAACACTAGCACAAACAGTAAAAGAAGGTGACAAGACTTTCTATAGACACATTAGTGAAAGGAGAAAGTCCAGAGGGGGTATTGCTAAGCTCAAAGGAGAAAAGGGGGCATGTGAGGAGGAGGACCCTGTAAAAGCATCTATCCTAAATAGATACTTTTGCTCAGTATTTACTGAAGAAAAGGCAGGGCAGGGCCCACAGTTCAGCACCATGGACACAGGGGGAAGAGAGGTGAGCACTACTCCCTTCACAAAAGAAAGGGTCCTACAAGAGCTCCCTAAGCTCAGGGTGGACCTGATGGCATATATTCCAGGGTACTTAAGGAGCTAAGGGTGGAACTAGCAGAGCCATTAGCCGAACTGTTTAGCGAGTCTCTGAGCACAGAAGAGGTCCCAGAAGACTGGAGAAGGGCTCATGTGATCCCGCTCCACAAGAGTGGTAGCAGGGAGGAGACAGAGAACTACAGACCAGTCAGTCTTACCTCAGTAGTGGTCAAGATTATGGAGGCACTCCTTAAGGAAAGGCTAGTGCAACACCTGGAGTCCATAGGGGCACAGGATCCAAGACAGCATGGGTTTACAAAAGGAAGGTCCTGTCAAACTAATCTCATAGATTTCTTTGACTGGGTAACCAGAGTGGTGGACCAAGGGGGAGCAGTTGATGTCGCCTACCTTGACTTCAGCAAAGCTTTCGACACTGTTCCACATAGAAGATTGATAAATAAGCTGGGTAGGCTCGGGGTGGGTAAGAAGTTGGTCAACTGGGTGGCAAACTGGTTGACGGGCAGAAAACAGAGAATGGTGGTAAACGGTATACAGTCAGAAGAGATGCAAGTCACAAGTGGGGTACCTCAGGGATCAGTCCTGGGGCCAGTCCGCTTCAATATCTTCATTAGTGACATTGCAGATGGACTAGAGGGTAAGGCTTGTCTGTTTGCAGATGACATCAAGATCTGCAACAGATTAGATAATCCAGATGGGGTGGGCAGAATAAGAAGAGATCTGGATAAACTAGCAAAATGATCAGAAGAGTGGCAACTGGGATTTAATGCAAAGAAGTGCAAGATCATGCACATAGGGAAGAGAAACCCTGAAGCCACCTATAGGCTGGGATGGGAGTTGCTGGCAGTCACAAAGGAAGAAAGAGACTTGGGCATCATCATCACCGATGACCTGAAATGATCCAAGCAGACCTCTAAAGCAGTAGGTAAGGCTAGGGGGATGTTAGGGTGTATTAGTAGGGGTATCACAAGTTGTAAGAGGGAGGTAATAATCCCTCTTTACAAGACATTGGTTAGGCCTCATCTGAAGTACTGCATGCAGTACTGGAGGCCACACCTTCACAAGAACATTAACCAAATTGAGGCAGTCCAGAGAAGGGCAACCAAAATGGTGCAGGGACTGCATCAGAAGACATATGAGGACAGATTAACAGAGCTCAATATGTATACCCTTGAGCAAAGGAGGGAGAGAGGTGATATGATCGAAATATTCAAACACCTTAAGGGCATTAACAAGGTGAAAGAGTCTAACACGTTTAAATATAAGAAAAATTGCAGGACAAGAGGACACAGCATGAGATTAGAGGGAGGCCGATTAAGGGGGAATGTGAGGAAATTCTTTTTCACAGAAAGAGTGGTGGATGCATGGAACGGCCTACCTCAGGAAGTGGTGGCTATGAATACAGTGCAGGGCTTCAGACAGGCATGGGATAAGCATAAGGGAGCAATACAGATGAGTATGAATAGATGGGCCACTGACAGAGCAAAGGCTGATGGCACATTTACAAGGTAGAAAAAGAAATAGGCAGACTGGATGGGCCTTGCAGTCCTTATCTGCCATCAACCTCTATGTTTCTATGTTTCTATAAGGAAAAATGAAAAGAGAAGGAAAAAGAGTGGGAGAGATCCCATTCACAGTCCAGGTGCTCTGGGTTGCAATCTGCCTTGAAGGGCACCTCTGAATCTTCCAGCCATGACTCTCGACTTACAATCGTCAAAGCCCCAGCCACAACACACGTGGCAGGCATGAAGGAGAAGGCTTCAGGGTACTCTGGTCTGGCGCTCCAACCTATCAAGATTCGGCCTCTAGTTCTAACCACAAGCTGATCTTCAGACCCAGGTAAGGGGCATCATGCATCCCGGTTGGCCTATCTAAGTAGCGTCAACTCCCGGGTAAAGCCAAAGACCTCTAGCCAGTTGGCAGGGAGCTCTTCCTCTCTCCCCCTCCCAAACAGGCCAAAAAACTGGCGGAGACAATTTCTCACCCACCGTCGGAGAGGCGTCAATATGAGAAACATGTAAAGTCCATGTTGGACCAGCACCGACATTGGACATTGGACAGCACCCCCAAGGTCTATCATATGCCGGTACTGCCAGCAAAGGCTCCGTCACCTCCAGCGACTCCTCCTCCAACAGACGACCAGACCAATGACACTCCTGTGCTGGCAGACTCAACACCGATCTGCAAGGAACCTGCGGTGCCCGATGACACTAATCATAATCCATTGTCACCTCCAGAAGGCCCACTGACACTGGTTAGACCACCGACACCGGATAGACCCAACATCGGTACCGGCACCAGTCGAGGTATGAACCCCCTGTCCGTCACTAGACCCAGCTACAGGCTGTCCAAAACTTAACCTCTCCTAAGTTAAGTACTTATTTAGTCACTGGTGAGAGACCATCACACTGGACATCTTCCCCTCAAAATCTTAACCAGCAACTCCTGTTGCCCCGGACTGGACATGGAATCCAGATGGGGGACCCCTTCCAGATCCTTTTCCCCCATCTCTGGACTTACACATGGTCCCTCAGCCTCCATCAGATGAGGACTGAGAAAAGCAGCCCACTCCTCTGGAGAGGCCTAGAAAGAGAGTTGCTAAGAAGAGGGGTCACAGGTTCAGATCCAGGAGCACTAGCTCGTCCAGCTCCTCGGACAGACACAGGAAGAGGTGGCACATGTCCTTATCAGTCTCCTCCTTAGACTCTTACCAGTCCTCAGATTCCTCACATTCGTCCATCAAGGATTTATCACCCATGGACCCTGAGGATACCCCAAAATCGCCTCCCAATGACCCATCCTTTATGGAGGTCATGCGGCACATTCAGGCAAATATGGGCTGGGATACAGAGGATTTAGACCCTGAACATTGGGCGACTCATAAAATACCTCAGACAAAAAGACTCCAAATCAGTGGTAATCCCACCTATGATGGCCACCTTCGAAGACGTCACTCAGGTAACATGGAGACGCCCCCATTCTTCAACAGCTGTCCCCAAAAAGACTGACCATCTATACAGGGCCCCAAAGGAGCAACCCTTTCTAGCCAAACACCCAACTGCAGACTCAGTGGTTATTTCAGCAGCACATGACCGCTCACAAAGGCCGAAGCACCTGAGCACTCAAACTCCAGATAGAGAGTCCAAACAACTGGACAGCATGAGTCACAAGGTGTATTCCTCTGCCACCTGCAGCATAAGGAGTCTAAACTTCATGGCTCATAAGGCCCAATTCCAGAATGCCTTCTGGAATCAAGGACTGGACATCCTGCAGGGAATGCCCAACTGCCCTCAAAAGGTAGAACTTTCTAAATTTTTGCAAATTAGGTCAGATGTAGGTATGCATGTCTTACGATTCGCTTATGATTCAGCAGACATAGCAGCAAGGGCAGCTGTCACTGGCATATGTCTATGTCACCATTCTTGGCTTCATGTTTTGGGATTTGCACAGGATGTGCAGTCCAACATCCTAGATGCACCTCTCTGAGGCTTTGCTCTCTTCGGCAAGGACACAGAGAAAATAATAAACAAACTCCAGGACTCCGGAAAAGCTGTCAGAACCATGCAATCCATGTATCGTTTGAAACAGAGACAATTTAGAAAGTCTTGTTTTCATGGCTGAGGGGGTCATCAACAACAGCAGCCCTGTTTTCAGCAACAACAGTCTCAACGGGGAGGCTACAGCGGAAGAGGCACCCACAGAGGAGCTGTGGGACCCACCTCTCACCAGGCTAAACAGATTCAAGTCATCTTTCCACCCCCTCCCACCACCTGACTCCCTATGGGACCCACCTCTCCCCAACACCTTGTCAGGAGAGGCAGCCGGAGGATGCTTTTCTCTTTATGCACCTGCATGGCAAACAGTGACCTCTGACCAATGGGTCTACAAGCTCATAGAGAATGGGCACTCTATGGAGTTCGTCAAGATACCACCGGACAGGTGCCCACCCTCTCCCATTTCTCAGTGGAACACGCAGGTCTGATTCGAGAAGAAATCAAAACCCTGCTTTCCAAGAGGGCCATAGAACCTCTCCCCCTAAATCAAAGAGGAACAGGGATCTATTTTACCTTCTTCCTGGTCCTGAAGAAGACAGGAGACTTGAGACCCATTCTGGATCTCAGTGAGCTCAATTGATTGGTAGAGTACAAGAGGTTCAGGATAGTCACTCTCCAGAACCTGCTTCCCATAGTTCACCAGGGAGACTGGCTGGTGTCACTAGACATGCAGGATGCATACCTTCACATCCTGTTGGCGAAACACCACAGGAAATATCTCAGGTTCTCTTTTCAAGGCAGACACTTCCAGTTCAGAGCGTTATCCTTTGGCCTCTCTTCGGCACTGAGGGTGTTCACGAAGTGCCTTGCAGTGGTAGCAGCAGTGATCCAAAGGATAGGGCATTACGTATTCCCATACTTGGATGACTGGCTTCTCACAGTGCAGTCCAAGGAACAACTAGAACAGTTCATTCAGAACACCTGTACTCTTTTCAAGAGTCTAGGCATCGCGATCAATGCCCCAAAATCATCCCTAACTCCATCCCAGAATTTGCCTTTTATCGGGGCTCTTCTCGACACAGTCAGAGGGAGAGCCTTCCTGTCAGAGGACAGGGCCAATCAGCTACAGGTCCTAGCCAGTCAAATGTCTTGAGCCTCAATGGTGCCAGCCAGAACCCTGCTACGGCTGCTGGGCCATATGGCTGCATCCAACATTACAGTCCCCTTCGTGAGACTGCGGATGAGGACAATTCAATGGACACTCCGCAGCCAATGGGACCAGAGATGGGATGATCTAGATCAGTGGTACACAATTTTTATTGTGGCGGGCCAGACTGAAGACTTGAGTCAAGGCCGAGGGCCAAGGGCCACTGGCAGAGGGCCACTGTAAAATGGTCCCAGGTGACAAATGTCCAGCAAGACATTATTAAATATACACATAAAACAAATCAAATTAAATTCAATTTCAATTCATCTTTATTTATAAAAAAAGGCGCCTTTCCAAACCAAGGCGCCTGTACAATAAAAATACAAATAAATAATTATCCCATTAAAGTAAAACCAATAAAATACCATAGTAGCTTCAATAATCAGGGAAGATCAGATCAAAAAGGTATGTTTTTAATGCAGTCTTAAAACTCTGGACGGTCAGGCAGCCTCGTACTCGATGAGGTAGAGAATTCCACAGGGTCGGGGCTGCATAACTAAATGCCCTTGCCCCAGATGTCTTTAAATGGATCCTGGGAATCTCTAGCAATCCCTCATCAGTGGATCGGAGAGGGCAGAGGGGAGAGTAGGGACAAAGGAGATATTTCAGGTAACCCGGTCCCTGGTCGTGTAGGGCCTTATAGGTCAACAAAGCAACCCTGAAGGTGATCTGCCACCACATCGGCAGCCAGTGCAGTCCATAGAGCACAGGCATTATATGACTGGTTCTAGAAGTACCAGTCAACAGCCTGGCTGCCATGTTCTGCACCAGCTGCAGGTGGCGGATATCAACCCCCGGTAGCCCTAGGTAAAGGACATTGCAATAGTCAAGATGGGAGGTAATGAAGGCGTGAACCAATGTTGGAAGATTGTCGGGAGGAACCAGGTGTTTAACCCGGGCAATATTCCTCAGATGATAAAAGGAAGTTTTAACAACTGTAGACACCTGCAACTTTAGGGTCAAACAGTCATCAAACATAACACCCAGGTTTCGCACCTGGTCTGAGGTGTGTAGCTGGACACCTCCCAGCCATAGTCCCGAAGGAGAACCTGCCAACACACCCTCCTCATGATGACCTAGGTCCACAACCAACACCTCAGTTTTTTCAGGGTACAAACGCAGTCAACTCACATTCATCCAGTCTTGGATTTCGGCTAGACAGCTGTTTAGCACCGAGACTGCATCATCTTGATCAGGCACAAAAGACATGTACAGCTGAGTGTCATCTACATAGCAGTGGAAACTCAAACCATACCATCTAATAATCGCTCCCAATGGCAGCATATACACTGCAAATAACATGGATGGAACCCTGTGGTACCCCACAGGATAGGGAGAATGGAGCTGAGGAAAAAACCCAGACACCACCCTCTGAGTCCTACCCATGAGGAAAGATCGAAACCATCTGAGAACAGATCCTGATAGTCCACAGATGAACCGCAGGTGATCCAAAAGCACACCATGAGCAACAGTGTCAAATGCTGCAGAGAGATCTAGAAGGACCAAGATGGAACGAGTCCTTCGATCTCTCGCTATCAGGAGGTCATTTAGTACCCAAACAAGGGCTGTCTCAGTACTATGTCTCTTTCTGAAACCAGACTGGAGAGAATCATAAATATTGTGGCTGGTCAAATGGTCCTCCAGCTGTAATACTACCACCTTCTCAATAACCTTACCCACAAAGGGCAGGTTAGAGACAGGCCTGTAGTTTGCTAGACAGTCTGGGTCCAAGGAGGGCTTCTTAAGACGAGGCCGGACCACGCCTCCTTAAGGGGACCTGGAAAGATCCCCTTCTCCAAGGACAACCAGACAATCTCAGCAAGGACCGGACCGATAACATCAACACAGCCAACCAGAAGGTGCGTAGGGCCCGGATCCAAACTGCAGTTGGTAGGACGTAATGACTGGATAACCATCATAATATCATTGATGATTGTGGGGTGGCTGAAGTCGTGCCATACAAACTGGGTGTTCAATATCTCCTGTTGACCATCACTACTCCCTAAAGGAAGAGTCATGTGGATTTCGCACCTGATCGTGGCAACCTTATCCGTGAAGAATCGAGCAATCTCCTCACAACGCTCTTGTGATAAAGCCTTTCAAGGCCAGAGACAGAGTGGATTGCACAGTCTGTCGACAGTCTGGAAAAGCTGAGCTGGTTGATTCTGCACAGCAACAATCTCCCTGGACAGGAATTCTGCCTTCTTATGGGAGATTGTTGGTTGGTAGACCAAATAATGGTCCATCAATCTAAGCCTGTCACATACCAGGTCAGACTTCTGCCATTGCCTCTCTAACCTCCATCCAACTCTCCTCAACTCCCTCAAGGTCTCATCAAACCAAGGAGACCTGGAGCGAAGGGTGAGTGGGTGGACACGAACAGGAGCAATGGAATCCAGGGTCTCTGTCACTGCCTTATTATAGGCAAGTATAAGATCCCTTGGATCCAAGCATTCATTCGGCAAATCCGATAGGTTCAACACTGCCATCAGGCCATCAGGGGATACACCCCTCAAGGTGTGGTACAGGACCATCTCCATAGAGGCAGACCTCCTGGGGGGGGCCTCAAAAGCGAACCTGATGGAATGATGGTCCGACCACCTGACTGGTTCCATCACCAAGTCGGATATCTCCATCCCCTGGAGAAACACCAAGTCCAATGAATGACCACCAATGGGAGATGAGGAGGAAACAACCTGTGTGAGGCCCAGTGAGTTCATTAACTGAAGGAAGTCCTGTCCAAAATGTGAAAGTTCATCATCAACCCAGGCACTGAAATCCCCCAGGATCAGCCATCTGTGGGGTCCCAATGTCAGGTCGACAATGAAGTCCTCGACTTCCGGCAGGAAAACATTTCCATCTCCTGGCAGACAGTAGACGAGAAGAATCCTGCACCCCACACCCTCACCCACGATACATTCAAAGGAATTGGTAGTTCCCACTGGGACGTCCGTCAGGTTCAGTTCTGATTTAAAACAAATGGCCACACCCCCACCCCTACAATCCATCCTCAGGTGGTGTATCACCGAGTACCCAGCCGGAATTGCTGCGGCCAAAATAGGACCAGCATTTCCATCCAGCCAGGTCTCAGTGATGCAAGCCAGGTCAGTTGAATTAACAAGATCCGCCATTATAGCGGTCTTGTTTTTAAAGGACCTGGCATTCCATAACACCTCCCGAGTCGGATGAGCAGCCTTAGAAGACAGAGTTTCCTGCCTGCCATAAGCAGAGCCCTTGGGTATGGGAACCAGACAGGGAGGGCCCCTTTCCTGGACCCATTTCACCCCAGGGCGTCTCCTTGTCCCCACAATCCCAATCTGCCCGCTCGTCTCCATTCACCCAACAGGCTGAGTCCCCGCTCTTGATCTCCTGGCTATCCCCAGTACCCTGCACCATCTATATACTTCTGGAGACAGGGAAGGACAGCAAAAAGGGTGGAGGTTCCTCAGCCTGGAGGGGGAATATCGCCTGGCTGTCCACATGCCCCACATTTTCACCACAACTAAAAATATACAACCAAAAACAATCAAACTTAGACAGAACAAACAAAAAATAACAAACATACATTTATCTGTTTGTTTATATATTTATTTATCATCAGGTTACTGAAACTAAAAAAAAAATATTAAATAAAATAAACAAAGACTGCAAGTGAAAGCTGCTAAGTCCTTGGGGGCAACAGACAGCTGCTGTGGGGGCCATTTGTGGCCCCCGGGCTGCATGTTGTGCATCCCTGATCTAGACCTTCCAGTCTCCATCACAAGGCCAGTTCGATTGGAACTTCAGTGGTGAATGATGATCACCTTCCTTGCAGGAAGAAATGCCACACCAGAAAGAGGCTCCAGATCAAGTCCTGACATCCGACGCCTCAAACATGGGTTGGGGGGCACACCTAGGCGTTCACAGGACTCAAGACCTCTGGTCCATGAACGAGGAATCTCTCCATATCAAGATTTTAGAAATGAGAGCCGTCCTCTATGCACTGCAGGCTTTGAGCACGGTCCTCAAGCTGGGACACCTCCTCGAGCAGATGGACAACATGTCAGTGGTGTTCTGTATCAACAAACAGGGAGGCACTCACTCCTATCCTCTATGCAGAGAAGTGATGAGAGTGTGGGATTGGGCCATATCCCATCGTCTGACCATTTCAGTGGTCCATGTCCCTAGAATCAAAAATACATTGATGGATGCTCTCAGCAGGATGAGGTTGAGAGCGCACAAGTAGTCACTTCTACAGTTGGTAGTCGATGACCTATTCGCCAAATGGGGGACACCCGAGTTGGACCTCTTCGTCTCCCCTACCAATGCAAAACTGCCCAGTTTCTACTCGCTAGATCATGTGCTTGGTGTTTTCTGGCAAGACTCTTTGTCCCTCTCTTGGAAGGGGAGATTCCTCTACGCCTTTCCACTGTTTCTGCTCCTTCAGAGGGTCTTCCTCAAGGTGCAAACAGAAGGGGCAACAATGATCCTGGTAGCACCTCTATGGCCTTGACAAATCTGGTCTCCACTGTTGCAACAGTTGGCAGTGGAACCACCGGTCGCCCTTCCTTTGAACACATTCTTGCTCTCCCAGAACAACAGGACCTTACATAGAAACATAGAAGTTGACGGCAGATAAGGACCGCAAGGCCCATCCAGTCTGCCCATTTCTTTTTCTACCTTATAAATGTGCCATCGGCCTTTGCTCTGTCAGTGACCTATCTATTCATAGTCATTTGTATTGCTCCCTTATGCCTATCCCATGCCTGTTTGAAGCCCTGCACTGTATTCATAGCCACCACTTCTTGTGGTAAGCTATTCCATGCATCTACCACCCTTTCTGTGAAAAGAATTTCCTCACATTCCCCTTAATCGGCCTCCTCTAATCTCATGCTGTGTCCTCTTGTCCTGCAATTTTCTTATATTTAAACATGTTAGACTCTTTCACCTTGTTTATGCCCTTAAGGTGTTTAAATGTCTCGATCATATCCTCTCTCCTCCTTTGCTCAAGGGTATACATATTGAGCTCCGTTAATCTGTCCTCATATGTCTTCTGATGCAGTCCCTGCACCATTTTGGTTGCCCTTCTCTGGACTGCCTCAATTTGGTTAATGTCCTTGTGAAGGTGTGGCCTCCAATACTGCCGCAGTACTCAGATGGGAGCCTAACCAATGTCTTGTACAGAGGTTATTACCTCCCTCTTACGACTTGTGATACCAATACCACTAACACCCCCTAGCCTTACCTACTGCTTTAGAGGTCTGCTTGGATGATTTTAGGTCATCAGTGATGATGATGCCCAAGTCTCTTTCTTTCTTTGTGACTGCTAGCAACTCCCCTCCCAGCCTATAAGTGGCTTCAGGGTTTCTCTTCCCTATGTGCATGATTTTGCACTTCTTTGCATTAAATCCCAGTTGCCACTCTTCTGACCATTTTGCTAGTTTATCCAGATCTCTTCTCATTCTGCCCACCCCATCTGGATCATCTACTCTGTTGCAGATCTTGGTGTCATCTGCAAACAGACAAGCCTTACCCTCTAGTCCATCTGCGGGTCACTAATGAAGATGTTGAATAGGACTGGCCCCAGGACTGATCCTGAGGTACCCACTTGTGACTTGCATCTCTTCTGACTGTATACCATTTACCACCACTCTCTGTTTTCTGCCAGTCAACCAGTTTGCCACCCAGTTGACCAACTTCGACCCACCCGAGGCCTACCTAGCTTATTTATCAATCTTCTATGTGGAACAGTGTCAAAAGCTTTGCTGAAGTCAAGGTAGGCGACATCAACTGCTCCCCCTTGGTCCACCACTCTGGTTACCCAGTCAAAGAAATCTATGAGATTAGTTTGACAGGACCTTCCTTTGTAAACCCATGCTGTCTTGGATCCTGTGCCCTATGGATTCCAGGTGTTGCACTATCCTTTCCTTAAGTGCCTCATAATCTTCCCCACTACTGAGGTAAGACTGACCCGGTCTGTAGTTCCCCGCCTCCTCCTGCTACCACTCTTGTGGGCGGGATCACATGAAACCCTTCTCCAGTCTTCTGGGACCTCCTGTGCTCAGAGACTCACTAAACAATTCTGCTAATGGCTCTGCTAGTTCCTCCTTTAGCTCCTTAAGTACCCTGGGATGTATGCCATCAGGTCCCATTGCCTTATCCACCCTGAGCTTACAAGCTCTTGTAGGACCCTTTCTTTTGTGAAGGGAGTAGTGCTCACCTCCCCTCCCCTGTGTCCATGATGCTGAGCTGTGGGCCCTGCCCTACCTTCTCTTCAGTAAATACTGAGCAAAGTATCTATTTAGGATAGATGCCTTTACAGGGTCCTCCTCCTCACATGCTCCTTTTCTCCATTAAGCTTAATACCCCCTCTGGACTTTCTCCTTTCACTAATGTATCTATAGAAAGTCTTGTCACCTTCTTTTACTGTTCGTGCTAGTGTTTCCTCAGTTTGGGACTTTGCCTGCCTTACTGCCTTACCTGCTTCCCTTAGGGCAGTTTGGTATGCCTCCCTATCTTCATCCCGCTGTGTTCCCTTATATTTTCTGAAGGCCAGCCTTTTGGCTCTGACCTTTTCTGCTACTGTATTTGAGAACCAAAGTGGTTTCCTTCTTCTTTTGCACTTCCTTTCCTGTCTAACACAATGGGATGTTGCTTCAAGTATTGTATCCTTAATGCTTGCCCACTTTGCCTGTACCCCCTCACCTGTGTTTCTTTTTGCCAGGGCTAGCTTAACTCTGTTGGCCATCTTATCAAAGTCAGCTCCTCTGAAGTCCCATATTTTTGCCTTGGAATGGGATGATTTAGATGTAGTAGCCAAATTGAACCATACCATGTGATGGTCACTGGACCCCAGGTGACCTTCTACCTGGAGATCTGTGATCCCTTCTTTGTTAGTCAGTACTAGATCTAGGATAGCCCTGTCTCTTGTGGGTTGCTGTACCAGTTGTTTGAGGCCCTCCCTGCAGGAATCCACTATGAGTCTAGTTCTGGCAGATGTTCCTGCTGGTATTGACCAATCTATATCTGGCATGTTGAAGTCTCCCATTATCAGAACCTCCCTTTAGCTGTCATGTTTTGTATATCTTCTAACAGTAATGTGTCTATGTCCTCCCTCTGGTCTGGGGGCCTGTAGACAACCCCAGTTCTTATGGCTGTCCCATTTCCTGTTTCCAGGGTGACCCACAGTTCTTCTGGCTCCTTATGTGTATTCTGAATTTCTGTGGCTTTGATATTTTCATTAACATACAGGGCCTCCTCCCCTTTTGCACCTCGGTCTCTTCTGAACAATACATAGCCAGGTACGAGTCTCCCAAGTGTGGTTACTGGTAAACCACGTCTCACTAGTGCTACTATGTCCAGTTTAGCCTCTGACATTGTTGCCTGCAGGTCTGGGATCTTATTTCCCAGGCTGTGAGCATTGTGTACATGATTTTCCATTGGCCAGATTTTGGTGTGTTAGTTGTTGGGTGAAGTTTGGCATTACCCTGTGCATCGTATGGGAGACAAACCTTTTTCTTACCTGGTGATGCAAATGAATGGCAAACACGCTGAATTCCTGTTTGACCACTAGCTGAGGGGGAGGGTGTTCTTCCCATTCGACGTATGGGGTGCTGCCCCTCCCCATTTGCTAGTTTAAATATTCTGCAAAGGCGTCAAACTTCTGCCTAATGCACTGACTCCCTCTTTAGTCAGATGCAGTCCATCAAATTTAAAGAACTTTCGCTCCCAGAACTGTTGCCAGTTCCCTACAAATCTGTGTCCTTTTTCCTGGCACCAGTCCTTGAGCCACGTGTTTAGCTCCCTATCTCTCCTTCTCTGACCTTCCGTCCATCTGTTCCTTCTCCCAGACTGGCAGGATCTCAGAGAAGGAGATGCCGACGAAATAGATGATAGTTTGTCACCCAGCTTAGTCAGGTGTTCCTTGGTCTCCACAACTGACCCGGCTGGCGAGATCATTAGTCCCTATGTGTACTAGGACATCAATGTTTTCTCCTGCTTTGTGAACAATTTTAGCAATGCGGTCAGTGTCTCTCCATGCTGATGTACCTGGGAGACATCTGACCATCACTCTTGCTGGAGATGGGTATCAACTCCCGAATCATGGAGTCTCCTATGATCAAGTTTTTGGATTTCCTTTGTGCTTGTTTAGTTTTGGTTCCTGATTTGGGTGGTATTGTTGTGCTAGCTCCTGTGCACGCAGTGTCCTGCTCTGCAGTGTCTTCTGCCTCTTTATTTGATTTCAGAGATAGAGGCAGATACCTGTTTGTAGCGTTTATATGGTTTTTGGAGTCCATCTGAATCTGCGGTCCCTCCATCTACATGCATGGCTCCTGAGGACCTAGTCAGACTTCACTTCAGAGTTTCCAACAAAGTCACCAGAGTCCTTGTGAAGGCCAGAAAACCTTCCACTAGAGCAACCTATGCCATGAAATGGAAGCAATTTTGTCTATGGGCCACAGTTCACCACCTGGATCCTTTGGCCTGTCCGGTTAATATCTTACTAGAGTACCTGTTATCCCATTTGGAGTCAAGCTTGGGCTACTCCTCAATAAAGGTGCATTTGGCAGCCCTTTCTGCCTATCATATCCCTGTTTAGGGCAGAACAGTATCACAGCTGGCGGTAACTAGCACCTTCCTGAGGAGTATGCTCCACATTAAACCTCCCATTAGGGACCCTGTTCCCCCTTGGGATCTTTTGTTTGTATTGGAGAACTTACCACCTTTTGAACCTGCCGTAGATTGTGAACTACGTTTCCTCTCATGGAAAACATAAAGAATACTGGATGGGCAACTATGCAGAACCAGTGTGTTCTGCCACAGAGGGGTTCTGATTCCCTCTGACCTAGAGAGTGAATCAGAACCCCAAGGTAGCAAAACACACTGGTAGTGCACAGAGTTGTTCATCCTGTATTTTTTAAAGTGCATAGTACTGTGTGAAATATGTGTTTTGTGAGTTATTTTGCTTTCAAAATGAAACTGACTCATGCAGTCTCTAGAGGTTCTAGAATGCTGTTCTACCACAGTAGGGTAGCATCACATTCCATGACCTTGGAACTGTGATAGCACAGCATTTTGAAAGGGATGGAATTCTATACAGAACAACACTCCACTATACACTATATTACTTTTAGTTGCCGTTACTTCTGCTTGGAGGATTTCCGAGCTTCAGGCTCTGATGTGTAAAGAGCCTTATTTGGTGTTCCACAAAGACAGAGATGCTTTGAGAACTAATCCTAAGTTTCTGCCCAAGGTAGTGTCCAAGATGATGATGAATCAGGATGTCCAACTACCTGTTTATTACCCAATCACACAAATGGGTGAGGCACTCCTCCATACCCTGGATGTTCATCGCGTCTTGCGATACTACTTATCCAGAACCAAGGGAAGCAGGAGTTCTGATCAGTTATTCATTTCCTTTGCTCCTAGAACACTTGGGGCCCCTGTGTCCAAACAGACCCTGTCAAGATGGCTTGTGCACTGCATTTTCTTCTGTTATCAGAAGCATGATAAACCCTACCTGGACCAATAAGGGGTCATTCCACAAGAGGCGGAGCAGCCTCTTTTGCTGCACTGAAAAATGTCTCAGCCTCAGACATCTGTGCAGAAGCTATGTGGCACACAGTCCACACCTTCATTAGACACTATAATCTGGACATTGCCTCAAGACGCAGAGCCGGCTTCGGGTTTGCTGTCCTGTAGGGCCTCATCTCGTAGGGGATTTCTTCCTTCTTTCTCCTAATTCCCTACCACCCAAGTAGTTATCTTCAGTTTATACTGCTTGGGAATTAGTCCTAAATGTGTTACCTGCTGCAAGAGCTGTCTGTTAAAGTAAGATAGTACAGTTACGTAAGAACTTACCGTAACAGTAGATCTTCGAGAGAAACTCTTGCAGCAGGTATCCTTTCCACCCTCCTTCCCCCTGGAGATTTCCCGCTACATGTGTCCATTTTCACAAGTTTTTCTGTTGGATGAGGTACTACCCCAGGTTGCCTAGATGGATCTCAGCTTATCCAGATGCCGGAGTCTCCGGTGGAACAAGAACTGGGGCACTCCGGGGACCGCCTCCTCTTATACCATGTGGAACGTCGGGGGGTGGGCCGGCGTTGGGGGGTGGTCCCCGCCTGGTACTGCTGGTAAGAAGTTTGCCATGGGGTCCTGATGCCTGCTGGCATCAGTCCTAAATGTGTTACCCGCTGCAAGAGCTTCTCTCAAAGATCTACTGTTACGGTGAGTTCTTATGTAACTGTACTTTATCCAGGCTTGTGTGAACAAACTATCAGCAAGTCCAGAGGAACGGAGGTAATTGAAAAGCCTGGTTAAGAAGGGGGCCAAGATATCTATAAAGGTAGCATAGAAACAGTTATTAAACCCATCTGGGCCAGGAGCCTTCTTCTTCGATAATTGCTCAATCAGCTAGTGGACCTCCAGAACGGAGACAGGTGCTTGCAATGCATCCAGATGACTATCAGAGAGACAAGGAAGAGGTACAAAATTTAGATAGACCTCTATTAGATCCTTGGCAGCTGATCACCAACATCTGGGCTATAGAGAGATTGACAGAATACCTGAAAAGCTTCCACAATGGATCAAGGGCAAGTTAGAACTTCCCCTCTCGGAGTCAGCGGAAGGCAGAGTATCATCTGTCAGCTCTTTAGTTGTTGAAGCTGGAGAGCCAGGAACCAACCTGCCCTCTCTCCTGATTCTAGATATCAAAATTTAACTCACTGGAGAGCCAAATCAGCCTGCTCAGCAAGGAGCCCATAACATTGGACTCTAAGAGAGTGAAGAAGGCTCCAGCATGCCAGATCCGATTTAGAGGATAGAAGACATTCTAGCTCATGAATCTGGGTTAAGAGGGAGGCTGATTTTTTTGTCTGCTGTTTTTTAGCTTTAGAGGCAAAGCAAATGCATTCATCCTAGACAGTGCACTTAGCGGCGCCCCAAAGCATATCCAAACTAGAAACGGATCCATCGTTTTCCCTAAAGAATGTCTGCATAATTTCAGTAAGAGCGGAGATAAAACTAGAATCCCGCTGGAGAGTGGAGTTGAATTGCCATGCTCTTTCTTGATCCTCAAACCCTATCAGCGAATGTTCCATACAGACCGGGGCATGATCAGAAAGCACTGTAGGTAAAATATCACAGGAGGAGAGACCAGACAGATCAGCAAGGCTAATCAGAAAATGATCTATCTGGGAGTGTGACTTGTGAGGGATCGAGAAAAATGTGTACAGTTTTTCCCCTGAATGCAAAATACGCCATGGATCTCCCACCCTGAGAGTATCTATATGGTCACGCAACCCTCATTGTGACAGTGGGAGCCCTTTCTGGCAGATACCTGACCTATCCAAGTCCGGATGAACAACCAGGTTCCAGTCTCCTCCAAGCACTATGGGGAGATGAGAGATAGGTGCTAGTTGTGCCAGGAGATGAGAAAAGAAGTGAGGGGAGTCAGAGTTAAGGCTATACACCACCCCCAAAAGGATCTCCATAAGGCCCAAGCACCCATGTGCCAAAAGAAAGCGTCCCTCCAAATCACAGCATTCCTTTTATCAAATGAAAGGGTGTACCTCAGCATATCAGAATTGCCACTCCGCCCTTTTTACTACTTACCTCCGCCAAAGACCTGTCCTACTCATTCTCTTTGAAAGTAGGAGACATCCTCCTGCTTTAGTTGAGTTTCTTGTAAAAAGACCACCTCTGATTGGTATTTCTTAAGGTGACATAGGATCATATAGTGCTTATGCTTATCTTTAGCCCCCTTGATGTTCCAAGTAATACATTTAAAAATAGTCCCTATACCTATAGACCTAAAGATTAGAAAGATGTAACTGTAAAAACCGTATGGAGAAAAACAACAGTACCCCCAAATATTGTGCTCTGGGACCCATCCCAACCCTCCCTACCGAAGCACCCCCAATAAACCAAACAAAGATCCCTATGCTTTGTAAACTAAACAATAAGATGTTAAGACTGACAAACTGCCCACGACCCCCTCCCCCCGAATATGTTGAAGTACACAGAATGTAGTCAGCAAACCAAGAAAACACCACAAAAACCATACTATAAGAATTACAGTCTGAAGCATAAACAGTAAAAAGCTAGATCCACAAACATTTCCCTCACCCCACCCACCTCCCCCAAAACAAATCACACATACCCAAAAGACAAATAAGAACAAAAACCAAGTGTAACAACAACCCCAATCCCAAGACTACACCTCTCCTCGATTGACCCGTCACCAATCCTCCCCACTCCCACCCCATCCCCAAGCCCCATGAAGAAAAGAAAGTAGTACAACATTTTAAACAGGTATAACATCACACAATTACATTGCAACATGTAATTTTAAAGTAGTGTTCTAACAACTAAAACAGGGGAATTCACCTATAAAAGAAAGCTGTAGGTGCCCCATCTATTGAAATATCAGCCTCTCCAAATATAGGAGAAAGAAAAAATAAAAAAAGAGTACTCAAAGGAGACCATTCCAGCAGAAGTAGTAATAGTATGAAATAAACACCTTATCTACTGCCTCAGGGGTAGGCAAGCCTCCAGGGACTGGGGGATCCTATCTCTCATCGGACCTCGATGCACTGAGCCAGTCAGCACAACAGAGAGTCAACGATGGGCGGAAGTGTGCAGAGAAAAAGGGAAATGCCACCATCCCCACTAATGCAGAGGCACAGGAGACCAGCACCCCCGCATACCTCTCAACTGTCCCTGATTTTTAGGGATGTCCCTGATTTTGACTCAGAATTTTACTCTGTCCCTCCTAAAATTTGTGTTTCCATGGCTTAACAGTGGGGATTGTAAGCACAAAATAATGCCAAACATTAAAAGTTAGATGGGTTCTTCTTTAGAAAATGCATTTTGCACTAAGACCCATATTCTACTAGCTTTCTGGGTGGATATCTCTAATTCTGAAGATGTGTCCCTGGTTTTGGTCCTTCGTCCCTGATTTTTTTATGCCTTGTCCTTGATTTATGAGGCAGGAGGTTGAGAGGTATGCCCCCCTCGACCACCAAGCCCCCCACAGAGAAGCCCTAGTGCTCCGCATTCTCTCGCTACTACAATCCTGCTGCCCCACCAGGAGGACTAAGGAAAAACACAGAAAAGAGGATATCTCCTTCATTAAGAGCATCTTGTAAACAGCTATCCCAAGAGAACAGTCCTGCCAATACAAATCGAATCGCCATGGGCATCCTGTGCATCCACGCAAAGTGGGTGAGTTAGATGAAGAGGGAGAAATTGCTCTGTCCCAGGACACTATTATTATGTATAGGGAGCTGCCTGAAGGGGATGGAGGGGATGGCCAGATCGATGACCCTCTCTCTCACCAAAACATTCCCCGAGTAAATCTGGAAGACCAAGGTGCATGCCCTGCACAACAGAAAAAGAAGGCAACCAATCTCCCTAATGTAAATCAGTAGCCCAAAATTCGAGCAATAGAAGTCCTGGGATCACCCTACTCACCCTACTCCAACCAGACTATGGTAACCAGGGTAATGAGGGACATGACTCCAATTTAAAGGCAGCTAAAAATTGCAGGTGTCAGCCAAGCCAATTAGTGCCGATCCACCATCAGAGGGAGCAGCAGGAGCGAAAGAAATACAAAGACCGAACACCGCAAACCATGGGGAGTGGACAACTGGTAAGGGTGAGAGGCGGCAACCCCTATGCGTCTGTCTGGCACATACAGAGAAGGGAGAGATCTACAAGAACACACTCCCACCAACAGAACTCACTTAAGAGCCACCACAAAATCTAAACCCTCAATCGCGCTTCTAAAATAAACAAGGGTTACACAGCTACTTACAGAGCACCAGCTACTGCCAGTGCTGCTGATCGGCTCACTGCATCTACCAGCAAGGAATCCCAGTCCCCAGAGAACTCCTCCCCATCCCTGATACAGTTGGCAAGCACACTAACAAGGAATACTGTAGGAAGCTATTGGCCCACGAAAGACCTGTGGGACGCGAAAGTAAGAACAGTCCCAATTGAGTTCAGCCAAGTTGTAAATGGTCCCAAACTTGTCTAATAGCATTCCACAGTGAGAAGAGGGGCCCCGGGGGCAAGTGTCCTAATCAAGGATATAAATGGGAGGAGTGGAGCTCCTCGGAGTCCCATCAGGGCTGACTATTGGAAAGATAGTCCATCAGGTCCAGGCATTTCAGGCAGTACATAGATCCATCCAAAAATAGTAGAAAAGAAAAAAGTCAGGTTGCTAAGTGCTTCCCAATGATGACTGGTGTGCAGTCAGAAGAAACAGTTCAGGTGGTAGCCTTAAAAAGGTCAGGGAACAAAGATGGCAACTCCTTCTTTGCAATATCATAGGACTCAAAGGTTTTTGTTGTGCCCTTATAAGTAAATTGCAGATGAGCAGGATACAAAATTTTGAAGCGGATCCCAGCTGCAATAAGTTTTGAAACAATAGGGCCGTAAGCCGAGTGCTTAAGATGGGCAGAGTGGGGCAGATCTTGAGAGATCCTTATGGAGGTGCCCTCCCAGGTCAAGGATTGGATGTCCCGCAGTTTAGTTATACAGTAATATGCGTCTTATCAAGGTAATTGAGCAGTTTAAAAATTAAAGGTCTAGGTGAAGATCCAGCCAGTGGGGAAGGCTGCAGAGCCCTATGGGCACACTCAATTATGTATTCAATACCATTTGGGGAAGGGCCTGCAAGTTTGGTGCAGAATTTCTGAATAAACAATATAGTGTTCAGCCCCTCTGACCCCACGGGGAGGCTGAACACCACCAAATTGTTTCTCTGACTGCGCCCCTCTGAATCTTCTAATTTGGCTTCCATAGTGGAAAGCTTGTGCTGGAATGTCACTGTGTCTGAGTTGGACCTTGATCGCCAGTCCTCCAGCGAACTCACCCAGGCTTCTCCATCCCCCAGCCGCTGGGTGTGAGCATCTGAAAGGAGGCGCAGTGATGCCAGTGCCTCTGTGAGTAGTTTTAGTGTCCCTAAGGGGTCAAATTCCAAAAGAAAGTGCTCCTCCGTCAGGGGTTGGGAGGCTTGCAGTACTGTTTTCTCTGGCACTTAGGAGGCCTTGTTCCGCTTAGAGGCCTTATCAGGAGTCGGTGGTGGGGTGTGCCGCACTGATGCGGCTTTCATCTCTGAATCCATGACAGCAAGAAGACCCCCCAAAAAATGTCTGCTTGGTAAGTGATCCTCTCTGCCAGCTGTTCATCCAGAAAATGTGGCTTATAGCTGTAAAAATTCAGTAAAAATTAAGCTTTAAAATGGAGACTAGGAGTGGAGCTTCGGGGCAGGCGTCTCATCTGACCTAGTGCATCACATGACTGAAGCCTTACCCTACCCTTTTATGAGACTGGCTATTGTTTGTACTATTCTATGTTTGCCTTGTTCTGTTTTCCCTTAACATTATCTACAATATGGTGTTTCTTCTGGGTCGCTCCGTAGGGGTGGGACGATGGGTGAGAGATGGGTGGGTTTATTACTTATTTGGCTCGTTCATCTGTTCGTGTTATATACTGGTTATTTCTTTTCAGTGCAGTTTATTAAATTTAAAACAAAATAAGGTGAATAGGATTCTGTGGAGCAATGGAAGGGGTATACACAGCAGGAAAAACAAGGTACTACTACCTCTATACAGGTCACTGGTGAGGCCACACCTGGAATACTGTGCTCAGTTATGGAGTCCTCACCTAAGGGAGGACAGAGGCAGGCTGGAGATGGTGCAGTGCAGGGACACCAAGATGATTCAGGGCTAGTAAAGCAGACATTGTAAGATTGTCTCAAAGTACTGAACGTGTACTCACTGGAGACAAGGTGAGAAAGGGGGGATATAATAGAGACCTAGAAGTTCCTGAAGGGAATAATCAAGGCAAATTGTGGGGAACTATTTACCATAAGTATAATGTCAGGAACCCAAGGTCACGAGTGAAAACTGGGAGGGAAAAGGTTTAAGAGGGATGTGAGGAAGTTCTGCTTTATGGAAAGGGTAGTGGAGCCATGGAACAGTTCGCCAAAGGAGGTAGTGGGCGCCAAGACCATAAATGATATCAAGTACGGCTGGGATGGAGTGAAGGGTTTAGTGGCTGCTCAGGTTAGTTGCAGTTGGGAAGGGTGCACAGGGGTGGACTGGGAGGAATAAAACCCTGCATGCACAATAGTTCCTGGGGCATATAGGGAACTCCAGGCAGACTAGATGGACCTGTGTTTTTTTCTGCCATCATTGTCTATGTTTCTGTAACACCTTGCAAGACTGAATGGAAAAGAGACCCCTTATTTTGCAGCCAAGGATGTTGTGCCATACTTTTTGAAACCATTCCTTGCCTGGGTACAATGCTCATATTCATACAGGTGACTCAATTCCCCCTCAACATTCTGAATAAATTGCCATGGAGTCATGATCTTTTGTTGAAACAGAAAGGCATACCTAGCCTGCCATGAGAAAACACAAAGTACTCTGATTCCAAGATTTCCAAATATGCAAGAATTAACAAAATAGTAAGACCTTATACGTAACTGAGGCCAAAGTAGACACCTTCCAGGAACTACTTAGCAGATGCCAAAAGTCCACACTGTAGGGATCCTCCTTTTGACAATGTACCAGACAGAACCTTTCCTGTACACTCTTCTGTGTATGGTTCCCGTGGACCTGCAGCTTGCCATGTATACACAATCACACAATGCCCCACATTTTGGTCGAAATTCTTGGATCCAAAAGTTGCTTTTTGATCACTGATGCAGGAATTCTCCTAGCTGCTTCATAGACTGTATCTGTAGAGAAACTTATTATAATGTATTCATACAACTTGGGACTAGCCAGTGTGGTCAGCTGCAGAAAGGTGGGTCTCCATTGTTTCACCTTCAGAAAACAGGACTGTAAATGTCCCAGGAGCAAATTCCCAAACCTCCCAAATGGTGTACCCGACCTTCTTCCAATTCTTTTTACCTGGGGGCTACACCAGCTCCACTCCAGGGGAAAACAAATTTTCTCTGTTGAAAACAGGAGGGCTTCAAAAAGGAATAAAAAAAAAAAACCAGACAATAATAAAAAAAAATCTGAGTTGATTATCCCCAGTCCTCAGTCATTAAGCTTCCAGTAAGTGTGATTCCTGGTTTAACTGGCTATTCCACAAAAGTCTGAAACAAATCCTGATAAGGCGAGTTTTTATTTCTTCCATGGAGTAAACACATAGCAGAGGTATAAGAATATGGGGGCCAAAAATGCTTTGACCAAATACACCCTTTTTTTCTTCATCATCGGCCATCGATTCCAAAAGATGAAGAGTAGGGGAGTTCCCTCCATGTTATGGCCAACATTCCCCAATCAATAAAACAGCTCCATGTAAATAACCCCCAGGATGTACCTGAAAACAAGCTGTCACAGCTTAGTGTGCCCTTCCTGGTCAAAAATTCCAAATCAATCGATAAAATAAAATACCTATGTGTCTGTCCTATGCATGCATGCATAAATCTTGTCGCAGTCTCTGTCCCCACCACACCTCCTTAGGCAGTTTGTTCAACCTATCCTTCACTATTTCCATGAAGAAATGTTTACTCATTTCCCTCTTGAAACTTCTTCCCACTAATTTGTGTTCCCTCTTGTAACTATATTCATGCTCAACCTAAAAAGCTCCCCACACTCCACCCCATTCATCCCCAGGAAATATTAAAAAGTCTCAATCATGTCCCCTGGTTCTCCTGTTAGTTAAGGAGTACACATTGAGGCCCTTCAGTCTTTCCTCATAGGGTTTCACCTGCTGCCCCTGTTTCATCTTGGTTGCCTTCATCTGCACAGCCTCCTCCCTGTCCTTTCTTGTGCTCTAGAACTGCACACAGCACTCAAGGTGGGGTGAATCAATGACTTGTACAGGATGAGCATAGCCTCCCTTCTTTGGCATTCTAAACTAATCCCCTCACTATTCAGCCCATTATCCTATTTTTCTCCCCCCTGCCTTTGAACACTGGGCTGCTACCTTCAGGTCATCTGTAATGATAATCTCGAGGTCCATTTCCTCTGAGGTACATGCCATGACCTCCCCTCCCATCCTGTGCTCAACTCTGGGGGGTTTGAGTCCAATGTGCATGACTTTGCACTTTTCTGCACTGAATTCCTGCTACCAAATTCTGAAGCACTCTTCTAGCCTTTCCAGGTCCCTCCAAATGTTCTCAACTTCCTCCATTTAGTCCACTTTCTATTGCAGATCTTGCTGTCATTTGCAAATAAAAACTTTACCTTTTAACAGCCCCACCCCATTGTCCCCTATGAATATAATGAAGAGTATGGGGCCTAGTGCTGACCCTGGTGGTACTCTGTTCATGACCCCCATTTCCCCCAAGAATTCCCCATTTAGTACTACTCTTTGGGTTCTGTTCCTTAACAATTTCCCACCCACTGGGTTATTTTGTCCCTGCCTCTGGGCCTCCCATGTGACACCGTGTCAAAGGTTTTGCTGAAGTCCAAGTAGACTACATTGACACCTCACATCCCTGTCCACTTCCCTTGTCACCCAGTCAAAAAAATTATATTAGCTTCATCAGGAATGACTTCCCTCTGGTGAAGTCATGTTACTTACTGTCCTGTAATCCATTTGATTTCAGGAATTCTACTAAGCTCTCAAAAGACTCTCCATCACTTTCCTCACCGCAGAGGCTAGACACACAGGCATCTAAATTCCTGGCTCTTTCCTGCTGCTGTTCTTGTGCAGAGGAACAACATCCCCCCTTCCCCAGCCCTCTGAGACCTCATGATTCCAAGGAGCTGTCTAGGAGGTTTGTTAGCAGGGCTGCCTGAACCTCATCCAGTTCCTGGAGTACCCTTGGGTGCAATCCATGACAGCCCATGGTGTCATCCTTTAGCACCCATAACCTTTTCAAGACCCATGACACTTTCGAGATCCTGAGGTGTGGTCTTCAGAACTGCCCCCAGTTCTGGAGACCTCAAATCAGAAAGGCCACAGACAGGATAGAGGCCATCCAAAGAACAGCAACAAAAATGGCGCACAGAACTGCACAAAATGTCCTATGAGGAGAGACTGAGGGATCTAAACATGTACACCCTGGAAAAGAGAAGTTTTTTCCTTTTTTTTTAGTTGTTTAACCAGGAGCAGCACACTAAGCTGAAAGCTTTCTTACAGAAGCAGCCTGGGAACACAGGAAAGTTACAGTAAGTGACTTGCTTAGGGACACACAGTATGTAAGTGGAAGCTGTGGGATTCAAACCCAGGTCTGGTCTGCTGGATGTCACCAGATTTGCAGCTCAGAGCCTTAAACCACTGTGCTATACTGCCTCGGGGGGGGGCTTGATACAGAACTTAAATACCTCATGGGGTGATTAAGGTACAAGACAGGGAAAGGGGGGATTGCTTAACCAGGAAATGCACACTAAGCCAGAGCTTGTTTCCAGGCGTGACCTGGCAGTACAAGGGAGTTAATTTACTTGCTCAGGGTCACACAATATGCCAGTGGGAGCTGATAGGACTGAAACCCAAGTCTCCAGCATTGCAGCTCAGTGCTCTTAACCACTATGCTATACCGAAGGGAGCATTTTTCAGAAAAGAAGGTGTTAAAGAACTAGGGGCATGCAATGAAAATGGAGGGGGGACATTTAGGAGGGATGTGAGGAAATATTTCTTCACTGAGAGGGTGGTGGTTGACTGGAACAATCTTCCAGCAGGGGTGGTGGGGGCAGAAACCGTGGTGGGCTTCAAACATGTATGGGATGGGTATAAAGGAAAACTAGTATCAAAGTGTGTGTGTGGGGGGGCAGAGACCTGGTAGGGTCAGTGGCAGAATAGGCAGGGAAAAGAGCAGCAGACTAGGTGGGCCAAGCAGTCCTTATCTACCTAAAAATTCTATGTTTCTATGATTCTGTCTTCTGAAAAGGGAGTAGTGTTGATCTATCTGCCTTCCTCCCCCTTACTAGTATATGCTCCCTCTGGTAATGCCTCACCTCACCCCACATCACTCACCACTGTGAATACTGAGCAGAAGTATTTGCTTAGTGTTCCTACCTTTTCTTTGTCTCCCCTAACCCATTCTGGCACACCCTTAGCCTCATTATCCCCCTTTGTCTTCCTTTTCTCACTGATGTAATAATGTCTCCTCCACCCCCACTATGATTCTTTCTTGTCTGTGGTTTTCCTTTTCTCACTACCTTGCCTGCCTCCTTCAGTTTCTGAAAATGAACCACCCTGTCTCAGGGGTGTAGCCAGGAATTTTAAGCTTGTACTCAAAACTGATGCACTGTTGCCCCCCCCCAATTATGTAAACATAAACCAAAATATGCGCTGCCACACCACACCATTGCCCCCCCACTAGCCATGTCTGAGTGTGAGTAATCATTTTCCTCCTGTCATCCTCCTTCCTTTGTTTTTCTGCCTGCCTGGTAAGTTGCTCTTGTTTGTGTATTTGGCAGGTGGCATCAGTGCCCCATAGCGAACAACAAAGGCAAAAGGGTTCAGCGCCACACAGACACAATGTGACTCACAATGTCCTTGCTTTCCTCTTTTTGTTGACCCTGCCTGATTTGTTGCCCCGTCTGAATTTTTTTTACTGTACTCTGTTGAGTACAGTGCGTATGCCTGCCGACACCCCTGCCCTGTCTTCATCCCTCTGACTTGCATTATACTTTTTGAAGGCCTACCTCTTTTCTCGGCATTCATTTACTTTAGGGGACAGTCTGTGGATTCGAGTGCACCGGTGAGAAATACAGCCGCATGCGCATTGCGGCCAATGGTACGTCACGGAGTTGTCAATTTCAACACGGAAGAAATTGGCAATAATAATATTTAAATTCATAGGTAAGAAATGAGAGCAATAATTGTACACTGCAGACCCAGGGGGCATGGGGGGGCGGAGCGCCCCTTCATAATGTAAGGTACAATTGCAATAATATTTAATTTCATAGGTAAGGAACGAGTGCAATAATTGTACACTGCAATAAATGTTCCCTGGAATTAAAGTGCACTCAAAATAGGAACTGTTACAGATCTGTTGCAAAAAGTACTCAGTTTAGGGAACATGTGATGGAAAGCGCTGACTACTACTGTCCAGAGAAGGACTGCAATAATATTTAATTTCATAGGTAAGGAACGAAGCAATAATTGTACACTGCAGACCCGGGGGGCATGGGGGGCGGAGCGCCTCCACAGAAGCGACATTGAAATGTATTTCTTGAACTACATAACATAAGGAACGATTGCAATAATATTTAATTTCATAGGTAAGGAACAAGTGCAATAAAAGTACACTGCAGACCCGGGGAGCGTGGTGGGGGGAGCGCCCCTACAGAACAAACGACTTTGTAATGTATTTCTTTAATTGTACACTGTAGACCCAATTACTGTGCCACTTTACAAGTTTTTTCTAATTCTTTGTTCTACATATTGTTTGCACAGCTGCTGTTGTTAGTACTCGCACTTTTTGGAGTAAGTCCACGTTTTTCTGTTACGGTTGTGGTAATTGTGAAAAAGCTATATTGTATGCCTTTGATTGTTATTAGTCGGGAGGTGTATTCATTCTTTTTTTTTTCGTTATTATTAAACAAAATATTGCCAATCAAGTAAGTCCATGTTTTTCTGTTAAGGATGTGGTAATTGTGATAAAGCAATATTGTATGCCTTTAATTGCAATTAGGCGGGAGGTGTATTCATTCATTCATTTAGTGTTTCACAGCATGTGACGCTGCGACGTCGGTGGTGAGCCACATTATCGTAATCCGCTTAATTAGGAATCAGGGGCACTATGTGTCCCCTAATCTAATAGAATGCCCTTTTCTCTCACTACATCCCCCACCTCCCTTGAAAATTATAGAGGTTGCCTTCTCTGCTTTGCTCTTGCTAACATACTTGATGCACAGACCTGACACTTGCAATATTCTTTCCTTGACTGTGGTCCATGTCTGTTCTCCATCTTCAGCCTCTGCCTACCCAGCTTGTACTTGAACAGCTGCCTCATAGCCTGGAAGCCCTCACTTCTAAAGTCCAGCATCTTCATCCTTCTGCACTCTTTTTCTGCCCTAGTCCTGATGTGGCCTCACAATGTCTGATGGTCACCATCTCCCAGCGGTTCTCTTTCTGTGACCTCCCCAGAGCTTTCGCTGTTTGTCTGTACTAAGTTCAGCACTGCATCCACTCTGGTGGTTTTCCTAACTGACTCAAGAAGCCTCACTGGAAATGATCCAGTATGGCCTGACTCCTAGCAGAAACCACTGTGGGTTTTCAGTTTCCTCCTGGTGGAGGGGATAAAAATACAGACTGATGGCTAATGAACCAGGTTAATCTGTGGATTGGCCAGGACACCGGGGAAATTCTCATGTTCTTTTTGAGAAGTGCTATGGAGTCTTTAACATCCACCTGAACAACCACTAGATCTGGCAGATGGGATCTTGGTCCAACATCTCAGCTGATAGCACCTCTGGCATCATAGAGTCCCCCAAAAACATTGCAGGGGCATCAGAATGGTTACTTTTAACCAAAGGGAGAGGTTTTCCCTGCAGCACCATCATCTCCACTTCCTTCAACACCTGGTGTTCACTGGAGGTCTCCAATACTGCTATGGCTAGTCCTGACCCTGATTAGCTTCTTCAGTCTAACTGGATCACACTCCAAGGTGGTACAACTGCAGGTTCATCATCATAGCTCATCCATGGTAAAGACCTCATATCTGAACAAGCATTTGTCAATGCCGAATATTTGTCTTATACACTGGTGTCATCTGGGGGGAGGGGGGTTACAAGCCGGCGCTGGCAAATTTCAACATGGGATCATAACTTCATTGTTTTTTTAACATATTTGCTCCACATTTTTAACATAGCCATCTTACAATGCCACCTCATGAAGAAAGGAAGAGTACAATTTCAACTCCTGTCCAAAAGGTAATTTCACACAGTGGCTGCAAAATCACCTTTCAGGATGCAAAAAAAAGACATTTTGGGCAGGATCTGAAAAAGGACAGCAGTTACATTCATGAGGTGCAGTGAAGAAATGGCTATGTTGAAAATTTGGGGTCAAAATATTGAAAAGTACGAAAGGTGCATCTTTTTTTCTTTTATACAAGCACTTAGGTAATTGATTTGCGTTTTTAAAAAAAATAAAGAAATTGGAGGTATGAGCCTGCATTTGCTAATTTAAGTGCAGGATCGTAACTTTCTTGTTTGTTAATATTTTCACACCAGATTTTCAATGTAGCATTTTTATGACCTCACCTTATGAACAAAGGTGGAGAAAAGTTTCAGCTCCTGTCCCAAAAGGTCATTTTGTGCAGTGACTACAAAATCACCTTTCAGGATGCAAAAACACATTTTTGCCAGGATCTGAAATATGACAGCTGTCATGTTTATGAGGTACTGTGAAGAAATGACTATATTGAATATTTGGGGTCAAAATATTGAAAATTACCAAAGTTATGAGCCTGTGTTTGCAAATTTCAATGCAGGCTCATAACTTCTTTATAGTGTGTAGTAGACTATTATAATAACTGGTGACTCCCATTATCAACCCATTTTTGAGTACTGTAAAAAGTCGTATCAACCTGCAGGTTGATACGAAAACTATATCAACCCGCGGGTTGGTGTATGACTTCTGATCTTGCGCGGGTTGTCTACAGCGAACAAGAACAATTAAACAGTGTGCAAAGAATTCAGCAGCAGTTCACGCAAACACATCTTTGAGCTACTAACCGTTTTTCCGCTTAACAGCTGTTCTAAGAATAATTCATACCTTTCCTGAAAAAATCGCTCTTCTGGTTTGTCCCAAAACTTGCCTTATGTTCCAGAAAATCCTCTTTTACCAGCAAGAACTCTTGTGTCTAATATGAAATTTTTACACAGTCCCTAACCTTAGCTTTTAACCCCACAGATCTCGTAGCGACCTTTGACCCATGTTGCTGTGACAACTCACTTCAGATCCTCGATCAGCTCTCCAATAGAACTGTTCCTTATATGAAAATGATTATTTCTAAAACACTTGCTAGTTTTAAAACTGTTATTTGGGCATAGTTTAAGTTGGGTTTGATGACTGCATAAACCCCCATGTCATGGCAACCAGTGATGACCCCGATCCATCTAAAAGACAAATCCAGGACCCATAAGGTAACGAAGTTTGCTGTGTCACTGTCATCGTTCTTTTGCACCAGTTATTATAAAAAATAAAACACGTGTGGGGGTGATCTGCAGTTTTTTTTTTACTCACCCTCGGTGTGTGAAAATATAGAAACCTCTCAAGCTTCGCTCTCGAGGTTTCTATATTATCACACACCTTGGGTGTGTAAAAGAACTGCATATAACCCCCCTACATGTGCATTATTCTCTATGTTCTGTATAGAACTCTATCTCTTTCAAAATGTGGTTGTACCACAGTTCAAAGGCCATGGAATGTGACTCTACTCTATTGTGGTAGAACAGCATTCTGGAATCTCTAGAGACTGCATGAGTCAGTTTCATTTTGAAAGCAAAAGAACTCACACACACATATTTCACACAATACTATAAACTATAAAAAATACAGGATGAGCAACTCTATGCACAACCAGTGTGTTTTGCCACCTCGGGGTTCTGATTCCCATGGACCTCTCAAGCTTTGTTCTCGAGGTCAGAGGGAATCAGAACCCTTCTAAGGCAGAACACACTGGTTGTTCATAGTTGCCCATCCAGTATTCTCTATGTTTTTTAATATTTTTATACCAAGTGTTCAATATAGCCTTCTTATCACCCCAGCTCATGAACAATGGTGAAGAAAATGTTGAATTCCTGCCCGTAAGGTGATTTTGCACAGCGACCACAAAATCACCTTTCAGGACAGATTTATCTAACATCAGTTGCAGTGTCCATGGGTTGGGGTCCCCATCCCCAAAGACATATGTTGAAGATTTTGGGCAAAAATATTTCAAAATGGCCAAGTTATGCCACTAAGTTGAAAATCCCATTGAAATACATTGACGCCGAAACCCTGCCTGAGCTATGTTTTGACAAGCTGTCATATATTGGACACCATTTGAATACCGTAGCTCGGGTAACAAGAAGTTTAAAATGTGGAGATCACATGATGAGCCGAGTCTGAACGGATGTGTTTTGAGCTGCTCCTAGGCCCCAAAATGAATTAAAACTAATAAAGTCTCCAGTACCGGTAAGCGGCGAGTCAAAACACTGGGTACTAGTTGAGAAGGAGCAGCGGGCTTGATTTGGAGCTGAATCGCAGAGGAGAGTGTCGCAAGGAAGCGGCGGTGATTATATTGCCAGTGCGATTGCTGTAGAAGTAAAGGGCCATCTCGCAGCATCAGTATGGAAGTCGAGGCTATGGAGCCTCTTGCGACAAGAATACCGGCATCTAAAGGACAAGCCCCTATCCCCTGTCCGGAATGAGCAAGATGGTGATTCAGATAAAGAAGGGGGTGCTATTAAGGCTTCTGATGATATTCAGGAAATAAAACAACTGCTGCAAGGGCTGGTGCTCGATTTTGCAGAGGTGAAGCCTGCACTGCACTCGTTAGCACAACGAATGGGGGATGCAGAAGCAAGGATCTCTTCCCAGGAAAGGAAGGTTTCCACAATGGATCAGGAGCTAGTGGCCATGAGAAAACAAGTTAAAAAACTAGAAGAGAGGATGGATGATCAGGAGTCTAGAAGCCAGAGGAACAACCTGATACTGGCAGGGCTTCCAGAAGGGTCGGACTGTGTTTCCTTTTTGCAAGATTTATTGCTTAAGTTGTTGGGCCCTACTCCATTCGGGGAAGCCTACAATTTGGAGAGAGCCTATAGGGCTTTAGAGAGATCCCCCACGGGTGCAAGACGAAGGTGATAATTATCGATTCCTGAATTATAAGGAAAAGTCTCATGTGCTGGCTACTACAAGACAGAAGAAGGCACTGCAATGGAATGGTGTGTCGCTGTGGATGTTTCAGGACCAGACACCAACAGTTAGGGAGAAGCAGAAGGAGTACTCCGAGATCAAGAAGAAGCTTTACCTTGCAGGAATTAAATTCTGTTTACAATACCCCGCAACTTTGATGGTACGGCTCCAGGCCGGGGAGAAGAGATATTTGACCTCGAGAGATGCCTTGGAGGGCTTGCGCGTGGAACTCCCAGAGCTATTTAATGTGCCGACCTGAATCTAGGGCTGATAAGGAGGAGGCTGGACTGATCTGAGGACTGGGACTGTGGACAATCAAGGAATATGGCAAGCTTATTTTGATGTTCAGGGTTTTCATTATGAATGATTTACAAGTTAGGTTGAATTGTTTAAGATCTACTTGGTTTGTTGTTGTGGGCCAATCTCGGGGTGAAAGGAGATTGATCCTAGTTCAGAGCTTCAGTGTTTGAAGCAGGTGGGAGGGTGATAGCTGGGAGGAGGGTTGGTGGGGGCTAGAAGATAGAGTAATGTGTGGTGGGAGGTTGAGGGGTTCTGTTAGGTACAGCTTATAGTTTTAAATTTCAAGGAGACCCCCCCCCCGAGGTATTAAGTTAAGCGGGGAGGAGTGGGACTGGTGGAGCGATAGACAATTGACGAAGGAAGGGAGATGGGGCCCTTATCCCAGGATGGGTGTCGAAGCTGGTATAGGGGTAGAAAGGAATGCTTGGGGATTTATTGATAGATTGTAATGCGTAGAAGGGATACCCCATTTAGCTGAGACATAGGGATTGGGGAGGTCGTTGGTTGGGTTGATTTAATGTTCCAGTTGAAGCCCCAGGGAGAAAAGTTAAACATATTTATTTAGGAGGTATATAGGCAGATTTGGTATCCAGAGGGAGAGGTGCAGAGGGGAAGGGGAAGGTTGGAGTAAGAAGGAAAGTGGGATATAGGAGGAGATGTAGATATGTTCTAGATGCTTTTAGATATGGGCTGGGTACTTGGAGATGCTTAGATAATTGGAGGGGCGGAGAAGGGGCGCGGAAAGAGGTTCATCCATGAATCGAGATTTGAATGGAGGGTGATCTCAGGATCGGGGGCAAGGGGGTTGGGGGTGGGTTTTTGGGGATTGGAAGGAGAGAGAGTCCACTATATAGAGAGAGGGGGTAGCAGACCAAGAACGTGTGCAGAATGAAAGCTTAATTATAACAAGTTTTCTATCTCAGAATGTCAGGGGTTAAAATTAGTTCATGGAACACTAAGAGACTTGGGGTAAATGAAAAAGAATGGTAATTCTTAGACATATTGAGCAGCTGGGGGCCCACATTGTTGCCTTGCAAGAAACCCACTTATTAACAGAGGAGGTGAGATGTCTCAAACGATTGTGGGTGGGTCAAGTTTTTGGGGTGGGTAAGGAAAGGGCATCTGGGGTGTGGTGATTTTAATAAAAAAAACTTGTCTGTACAAGGTGGAGCATGTAACTGTAAGGAGGACGGCAGAGGATATATCTCTCGGTGCCTTGTCTGGTAAGGCATTAACAGTTGTTTCTATTTATGGCCCAACTCCCCCTAACCCTGATTTCTTTGCTTCACTAGAGAGGGATATGGCTGTGCTGTCCCAACACTCCCTTATTTTGGCAGGAGACTGGAATATTTGCTCTAATAATTTGGAAGATAGGATTCCACCATCTATAGGGCCTTTGTCTAGGGCTCAGATTGCCCTGAACAGATTAATGGAGGTTATGGCTCTAGTAGACCCAATCAGGACCTGCTCTACAGGGGGCAACAATATGACGTTTTACTCCGCAGCCCACAAGAGTCAATCCCATATTGACTTCTTTTTGGTAAATAGGGAGGCACTTAGGGAGGTTAGGGAAGTGACTACTGAGGGTAGAGTTTTTTCGGATCACTCCCCTATTCATTTGAGATGGGAGCCAGTTCCTACCCCTCCTAGACCATATAGATGGAGATTGAATGATTCTTTATTGACGGAGGCTCCAGTTTGGGGAAAATTAGAGGAAGCCCTGCTGGAGATTATCCAGCAACAGTTACCCACGCTATAAAACAAAAAGTTGGAGTGGCCAGCTTGTAAGGTGCTATACACAGGGGTAGCGCAGGGTCTGGCAGCGCAAAGAAATAGACTGCGAAAGGCAAAGGAGGAATTTATTATGGGGGCAATCGAATCGCTGTCTCCATTGGAAGGGTCCTCTGGGGAAATTGACACAGAACTTAAGAATTTGAGAGGGGAAATGGCTGATATCTTGAATGGGAAAGTGGAATTTTGGTTGGAAAGATTAAGGCTAAATATTTAATGCAGGGAGATATACCTGGGCATTTTTTAGCAGCCAGGGTTAAGGAATGGGAAGCTAATAGAACAGTTGCTTCTATACAATATGCCGGACAACATTTAACAGACCCCCAGGAAATGGCGAATGCTTTTGAGTCCTATTTTAAAGAAATCTATCAAGCAAAGGATGTTGTTAGTGAGGAGGAAGTCAGAACATTTTTGGAGGGAGTGCTGCTTCCAGTCTTAGACCCCTCACAGGCTAGCAAGCTAGCAGCCCCCATAAAGGCATCGGAGATAATGGAGGTGGTTAAATCTTTGCCCCATGGTAAAACCCCAGGGCCAGATGGTCTTACGGCTAAGTTTAACAGGTGCATATCCAGACGATACTTCCTATACGCCAAGAATTTTTTAATATCATAATGCGAGAAGGGGTGTGTCATGCCCCACTGTACCAGGCATATATCACACTTGTTCCCAAACCAGATAAGCCTAGAGATATACCAGGCAATTACAAACCTATAGCTTTGATGAATCAAGATATAAAAATTCTTACTAGAATTTTAGCTAATAGAATATTGAGTATTTCCCCAGCTTTAATTAGTCATGAACAAGTGGGCTTTATGCCAGGAAGGGGAGCACATGATGCCCTTAGGAAGCTACACCATATACTTAGCTATGCGCCAGACTCTCAACTACCCCTAGCTTTGATATCTTTAGACATGGAAGAGGCCTTTGACAGGGTCTCCCATCCCTTTCTTTTGCCACAATGGAAAAGATGGGTTTTCAGAGGGCCTGATTAGAGTATCAAAATCTATATGCAGCTCAACAGCTAGAGTATTGTGCAATGGTTATGTTTCTCGGGAGATTCAACTAGAAAATGGGACCCGACAAGGATGCCCCTCTCGACGATTTTGTATAACATATATTTGGAACCTCTGCTGAGAGTTATTAATATTGATGCACAAATAAAGAGAATTAAAATAGCAGGGAGGAGTTAAAATTTTCAGTTTTGCTGACGATATACTTCTCCATTTACAGGATCCGGCAATAAGTTTTAAAAGAACAATAGATTTAATAGAGAAATACTCTAAAGTCGCGAATTATAAACTAAATTTGACTAAGACCCAGATTTTGCCTTTGACACCTTATGTATGTAGAGCAGATTTTGCACCACTACAGATACAATGGAAGGTGGATAAGCTGAAATATTTGGGCGTGTGGATTACATCTAGTATTGAAGAGAGTGCGGCATTAAATATGGAGGGGGTACTGTCAGCGATTAGGGGCGATATGTTAAGATGGAACAAGCTCCCTTTGAACTTTACGGCTAGACTGGGTCTCATCAAGATGAATTTATTGCCCAGGTTATTGTATCTAGTATACTTAGCCCCATATTGCATTCTTGCAACTTGGTTTAACATAAGTAGGAAGCTCCTTTCGGAATTTTTATGGAACGCTAAACCCCCTAGGAAAAAGCATCGTATTTTGTGTTTGCCATATGTGATGGGGGGGGATTAAATTGCCTGATCTCCAGGTATATTATGTGGCGGGACAGTTGGGGCTCATGATTCGGTGGAGTAGAATTCTGGAAGGGAAGTCCTATGTACCAACTTGGTTACAAATTGAGAGGCAAATGTTAAAGGACTCTGGACTCTCATCGGAGGCATTCCTATTTGCTAACATAGAAAGGGGCCCTAAAAAGATATCTTTGAATCCAATTGTGAAATCGGCAGGAGCCTGGTGGTCATTCCTTACTCCAGTCCAGAGAAAGAATCAAATGAATGCTAGAGACCAACCTGTGCTGGGCAATCCTAACCTAGTAATTGGGGATCAAGTAATTACTAAAAGGTGGGCTGTGCAGTTATTGGGTCTGAAGATAAGGGATGTGATCCAGGGTAATAGAGTGGTCCTCCCAGCTGGGTGTGAAGGAATGTCATTCTTTAGAAGGTTGCAACTCACACGCATGTTAGAGGGGTGGGGAAAAGGATTAGGGATTCTATGGATAATTCCTTCACCTGGGATAAATTAAAGGATGTTGATCCATTATCTAAATCTTTGTCCAAGTACATAAAGTGCTTTTGGATTATTTTAGTCTGAACTCTCCTGTAAAGTGGCATATTGGGTCAGGACGATGGCCCTAGGAACCTGATTGGGACAATATATGGAAGAATAACAAGTATATATCTATACCCAAACAAAAGAGTATGCAATATTTTATTGTCTCTAATATGTATTTTACCCCTGTGAAACTATGTGATAGACACCTCAGACAGACAGACCTGTGCTTTAGATGTGAGTCTGGAACAGGGGATCTTCTACATGTGTTGTGGGAATGTAGTAAAATTGCAACCCTCTGGGTTGAAATCAAACAGCGTATGGACCCACTGTTGGATTATTCAGAATTTATAGCATAGAGATTTGTATTCTAGTTGATTTTTCACAAATCTCAGGTATTACACCTAAATATCACCTTTCTTTAATGACAGCGATTGTCAAATCTTTTTTGCTGCAACATTAGAAAGATGATCAGGTGTATACATATGATCAGTGGGTGAGAGATCTTATTGGGGCTTTGGGTAGAATACAGAGGTATCTTGCCTCGGAGGGTAAGCAAGGGCTATATGCTAAATGATGGTCAAAATTGGATGCAATTTACTTACTGCAGAGTAAAGTTGCTCAGACGCAGGCCTGTCTGTTGAGATTAGCTGGAGAAGGTTATGCTGGAATATGATGCAGATATGTTTAGAATGATGTTGGTTTGATTGGTCAGATAAGCCATTATTGTGGAAGGGTTATAGTGTATGTACAAAGAAATTAGTTGGATGCTCTTGGTCTGCAAAGATAGGTGATAGGATGGGGACTCTCTCTTGTTCCAGGTGACGCAGCAGGGAGACACCACCTAGAGGGACTGCATTCAAGAAAGAGTTTATGATTTGATGCCCTCATGGGAGAAACAGGAGTTGGGTTATAGGGGTTATTTTTCTTTTGATCAAATTTATTTATGGACCCTGTTACTCCGGGATAAAAGTGCTGCAAGTGTATAGGAGCACTTTTGGAGGGTAGTTTCCTGTCCTGTGTATGTATATGGGTGTTTTGTATATAGTTCTCACAGTCAGTTTGGGACTGTGTACCTAGCTCAGCCAGGTATATATGTGTGTCTGTCTAAGTTTTGAAAATTAATAAAGAAGATTATAAAAAAAGTTTAAAATGTGGGTTGCATTGCTAACCGGTGATGCTGAGGTTGAGGCGCTGGATGACACACTTGCACTATGCCAGTGACCTGTGTTCAGGAACAAGCATGGGCCACTGGGGGTTGGCAGGAGAGGAGAGGAAGCTCAAGCATCCCAGGGACAGCTGTCCTCCAGGAAGAGGAAACCAGTTGAAGGTGCATGTCTGGCCCCTAACAGCAGCTGGGGGCTGGCACACTGTTGGTACAGACATCTGATCCGAGACAGGGCAGATGCCTGATGGGGTGCACACATGGGAGCGCATGCAGCACCATCACTGGTGTCAGACTCCACCCCTGAAGGGGAGAAACCAGGAGGAGAAAAGCTCATGGCGGATGATGGAGGGAGCTCACAGGTCCCGCCCCTGAACAGTTACAGCTCCAACCCCTTTACTGGATCTGGTCTTGGTGGGTGGATCTGGTCTTGGTGGGGTTCCCGTCGACCCTGCCAGGGAGTAAGCCCTGGGGATAGCTTACCGGCGTTGGCTGATGGATGTCAGGGGAGGGTCTGGGGCTCCCTCCAGAAAGAGAGGGCTGTGGAGCAGGAGTACAAATAATTTTAAAAAATGTGGTGCACAGATATTTAAGAGTTCCGCAGTTACTAGCATGCATACCAAAATTGTAACAAATGGCCATAACTCTGAAATTTGTTATATTTTGACCCCAAATGTTGAACATAGTCTTATCACCCCACCTCATGAACCCTGTAGGTTAACATTTTCAAATCCGTGGGAAAATGGCTTTCCATGCCACAGCTGCGAAAACACAATGGGCGGATATTGAGACTGCAGCCAGGGCGAGCAAGCCTGGACACAATGCAACTGGGATGTGCCAGGGCATGGACAGAAGCGATATTCAGTGCTGCGCCATGGCTCAGCATGGTTGAATATTTACTGGGGCCGCCTGCACTGCACAGAGCGCAGTGGCACTGAGCCAGTGCAAGTGGCAAGTGAGGAGCAGGGGGATGCACCAGCGCAAGTCCGGGTGCGCTAGGTGGATGAACAGCAATATTCAGCGCTGGGCCTGCAAATGAGGCCATTATGCATGCAAGGCGCAAACGGGGCCATTTGCATGTCATTATGGCCCCATTTGCATGCAGGTACGCCGATCCCCGGCGACTTGCACCTGGCAAACTGCCAGGCTGCAGCCGTCGGGGACCGATGCCCCCTGCCCCTCGGCGGGCAACACGCTCCAACGCCCGATCGCGAGCATATAATAAATAAATTCCTGGTGGTCCAGTGGACCCTACCCTAGCACCCAATTGCAGACATAACATAATTAAAACCCTGGTGGTCCAGTGGACCTGCTCCCCTGCCCGATCGTGGGCATATTATGAAATTAAATTCCCTGGTGGTCCAGTGGACTCTACCCCAGTGCCCGATCGTGGGCATAACATAATTAAAACCCTGGTGATCCAGTGGACCTGGTCCCCAGCCTGATTGTGGGCCTTCGGTGTAATTATATTCCCTGGTGGTCCAGCGGTACCCCTCTCCCCACCCGCCCACTCAGACCTGCCACCCCACTCCCCCTCAGCAGCTCCCCACCCGCAAGCCGCCTGGCCGCCCGCCGACTGACAGCGTACAGTACCGCTGTACACCTATTGGTCCACTGTGCAGGCCAATGGGCGTGCAGACCGTACTATACTACACAATACCAAAATGTGAATGAACCATTCACATATCGGGACTGTAGTTGCAATGCTGGTCTGCATCCAATTATGCAATGGACCAATAAGCATCCACAACCCTATATCTGTCATCGATGAGTAACAGCGGCTAAAAAAACTCCTACCGCTGACTGGGGAGAGCAGGGTAGGCAGGTTCTAATGAGGGCAGGTGAAGCACTGCTGAACACCAGCGTACCTAATTACACCAAAGGTTGGGCTGGAGCAGGTCCACTGGACCTCATGGAGATGGTTATTCATTTGCCTGTGATCGGGCAGAGGATCGGGTCCATTGGACCACCAGAATTAGTTATTCATTTGCCTGCGATTGGGCGAGGCAGGTCCACTGGGCCACCAGGGAATACTGATTTACCTACAGCCCACAATTGGGCAGGGGAGCAGGTCCAGTGGACCACCAGGGAATGTGTTTATAACTAAAGACTGCAATCAGGCAATGAGGTGGGGTCCACTGGACCACCAGGGATATAATGATATTACGCCCGCAATCGGGCGAGGGGGGGGGAACGACACCCATACTGTGTCTCGGGAGGTCGGGTGCCCTGCAATGTGGCGGCCAACCAGTGGGTGTCCCCCGACTTGTTCCTTTTTTTTCGGGCACATCTTTGTGCCCCCCCTGCGTGGTCGCGAGGCAGGTTTGTGCCTGCATATGTGCCGCACATCCTGGGCTGAATATCGGGATGTGGCACATATGCATGGGCACGCCCCCCCCACACTTGTGCTGCATACATTACTGGTGCGTACTGGCACATGGGGTGCGCAACGCCATGCCCAGATATCTTGCGGGCGCATCAGTGGGTTAACGATGGTGCAACACTGTTGCGCCCATGCACAACCCTCGATATCCCACCCATTACTGGCAGGATGTGAAAATGACAGCTGTACTGGTCATGATGTAGTGTGATTAAAGGCTATATTGAAAATGTGGAGTGAAAATATTGAAAATGACCAAAGTTACACATGTGCATGGAAAATTTTGAATGACTAGGTGTAACTCAGCCACTTTTTGGAGCTGTTTCAATTTTCAACATGGCCTTATGGGCACCCCACCACATGAAGAGTGCCACTGTCATTTCATTCACTCATCCTGAGAGGTCATTTTGCAGAGAGACCTTGCCATTCCTCTGCCACAGGTGCGAAAACATGTTTTAGGCAGGATATGAAAAATGACAGCTGTACTGTTCGTAAGGAGATGTGAAAAAATGACAATGCTGAAAATCTGGAGTGAAAATATAAAAAACTGGTGAAGTTAGGAGCATGCATAGAAACTGTGCAATGCACCCTCATAACGCAGCCATTTTCTGAATTTTTCATCAGATTTGTAACATGGGCTTTTTGGGGCCCACCTCATTAACAGTAGCACTGTTGTTTCATTAATCGGTCCTGAAAGGTGATTCTGCGCAGTGACCACAAAATCACTTTTCAGGACCAAGTAATGAAATAACAATAACAGTGTTCAGGAGGTGGGGTCCCAAGAACCCCATGTTGAAAATTTCAGGCCAAAATTCCCAAAAATGGCTGAGATATCAACCAAAGTTGACCCCTCCCAAGTGACTCCCATTATTCGACGTACCTTGAAATCTTCAGTTTGCTGGTCGGCTTTGAAGAGTGCAGACATGTCCCCATCCATAGAAGATCACTGTTCCTCACCTCTGGAGGTAAGTATGGTAAGGGGGGTGCCGGGAGGTGGGTGCGCAGTGGGAGGGTCTGGATGGGGGGTGACAATGAGGGATCGTTTTCTTTTTTGCAGGTTTAAAAAAAGACATCGGGATGGTTTTCTTTTTTAAACAGGGAACTATTTTGTTTACATTTCTGGACACTGGGAATGGGCTTCCCAGTGTCCGGGGGGACAGGGAACGGAGAATGTGGGGAGGACAGCAGTAGTGGGAGGGACTGATTTGCTGTGGGGGATGCTTGAACAGAACAGAGGGTGCGGGGAGGACAGCAGCAGTGGGAGGAAGAGGAAGGGATTGATTTGCTGGGGGGCTTGAACAGGAATGGAGGGTGAACAAACACTGGCACAATAAGACTAAGATTGCTTAAATCTGAAATGTAATCCCTTGAATGGCTGCCATGATGCTAAGACCAGCCCTGTGTGTGTACACATCAAAGGACCAAAGCCACGCCACTACTGGTTCGTCTCTGTCGTTTGAAAACTTTGCCAACTCGGCCACAAAACAGAATGTGAGTCATCGGCACCTGCTTACTGATTTGCCTGCCACAGATCTACCCTTTGGAAAAGAGCTCTCCAGTGGATGCACCCACCTCACACCCCTCTGTAGCAACTCTCATATCAACATGTTTGTCTGCACTTGCATGCATGATGAACATAAAAACTAAATCTGAATTACTTTTCTGTTTTTAGTATATATTCAAGTGAGCCCATGTTTGTATGGAGTTACTTTTGGTGGTAACAAAATTAGTTCTTACCTTTGCCAGAGTATTCAATGTGTGTGTGTGGGGGGCTCTCGAAAGGTAAAGTGGCTGGGTACCCCTATGTCCTCACAACTGTCATTACTATAGCATGGCAAAATGTTCTGGTACAACCCAAAGTAAAGCAGTGACCAGTTCTCTCAAACCAAACAATTTTAATATTGAAATAAATGTTTAACTGAGAGAGCTCACCTAGTAACAAAGGGTCTTGTTCGAGCACAGAGTTGGCTAGAGTTTTCAGTCCGAGAGGTCTGCAGGATTAAAGGAGAAGGTTACTTGCTGCCCTGGGGGAAATCACCAGCATCTTCCACATTCTGCGGAACTTCCTTATCTAATAAAACTCTGCAGATAGCAAGGGAAAAGAAAAGTCTGCAGATGCATAATTTTCCTATTTCTAATTGAACTGTTTAGGTCTTTTCCTGTCAGTTATTTTTATGTTTGCTTGCTTGCAAGCACAAGAAACATTTTGTCACAGCTTAGGAGAGAAGCGGGGTTTTGGAGGTGTGGCACTCTGGGGGCCAATTACTCTAGTGCCTTTTGAGGCTTGGCCCACTTTCCCCAATATGGTGGCACGCTGCTGCTGACACTAGTTCAGCCAGTGTGCCACCACCTTGAAACAAATCCGCCGCTGCAATGAGGGAGCAATTCGTCATTGCAGGGTGGTACCTTGTCATCCCTGACCCAGTTCCGCTGATGGGGAGTCCACTCCCCGTCGGCATACTGTAACCCCTTCCCCTGTTTGTTGTGTGCCAAGGTGGTGCCCAATCCCCCTCGGCATCATGCACCACCCAACAGTCTTTCTTTGCCGACGGAGGGTCCAGTCCGCATCGGCTTCAGTCCCCCCTTCCCAGTTCAATTTTCAGATGGGGGAGCCCACTCCTCATCGACATAATGTCCTCCCCAATTTGTTGAGTGCCAAGAGGGGTGCCCAATCCCCCTCGGCTCCCCCCCTCGGTATGTGCCGACAGGGGTGCACAATCCCCCATAGGCCACAGCCCCCCCAAGAAAACACTTAGGTGGCATGCTGGGAGCCCACCCCAGCATGCCAAATGTCCTACAAAAAAAAAAGGCCTGCAATGTTTTTTTTTTAAACCATAAAACAGAAAATGGTCCCCTGTTGAATTTGGGAATTCGGTGGCCGTGCCCCAACCCCCCACCCCTGCACACCTGCATCCCCCACTGCCTTCACCCCATATTTACCTCCGGGCCCAGCGATGATCTTCAATGGACCGGGAACACGTCTGCACTCTTTAAACCGACCGTGAACTGAAGAAATGCCAGTAAGCTGTATAATGGCATGAATAGGAATTTTTCAACTTTGGTGCATATCTCTGCCATCTTTGGGAATTTTGCCACCAAATTTTCAACATGGGGTTATTAGGACCCCTCCTCATGAATTCAGCCAATGTCATGGCATTATTCGGTCCCAAAAGGTGATTTCGTGGGCACTGCACAAAATCACCTTTCGGGACTGAGTAACGAAAGAATAGTGCCAATATTCTTGAGGTGGGCTCTCAAAAAGCCTATGTTGCAAATCTAGTGGAAACATTTCAAAAAATTACTGTTTTACGAGCGTGCATTGCGCAGTTTCCATGCATGCTCATACCTTTGTGAATGTGTAATATTTTCACTCCAGATTTTCAATATTGGCATTTTTCCACACCTCCTTATGAACAGTACAGTTGTCATTTTTCACATCCTGACCGAAATGTGTTTTCACACTTACAGCGCAGAATAGCGTGGTCACTGTGGGAAATCAGTGTTTGGGACACATTAAGAAAATCACAGTGACACTGTTCATGAGCAGGGGACCTAAAATGCCTATGTTGAAAATTTGGTGACAAAAGTCCATAAAATGACTGTTACAAGCGTGTGTTGTGCAGTTTCCACGTATGCATGGAAGTGTGCAAATTTGTAATATTTTCACTCTAGATTTTTAACATTGGCATTTTGCCATACCTCCTTATGAACAGTACAGCTGTCATTTTTCATATCCTGCCCAAAATATGCATTTGCACATCTGGCGCACGATGGTGCGGTCACTATGGGAAATTAATGTTTCGGACAGATTAAGAAAATCTTAGTGACAGTGTTCATGAGCAGAGGTCACAAAATGCCTATGCTGAAAATTTGGTGAAATAATTCCGCTAAATGACTACAGTACAAGCATGTGTTGCGCGGTTTCCATGTACCTTTCGGAACTTGAGCATTTTTAGTATTTTCACTGCAGATTTTCAACATTGCCATCTCTTCACATCTCCCTATGGATGGTACAGCTGTTATTCTTCACATGCTGCCTGATCTGTGTTTTGCACATTTGGCACAGAATGGCACAGTCGCTGTGGGAACTAAAGTTCGGGACACATTAACAAAATCACACTGCCACTGTTCAAGAAGGGTCCCAAATGCTTTCATGAGGTGGAGGTCACAAAAGGCCATGTTGAAATTTGTAGTGCAAATACCAACACATTCCCGGGGCGTTAGGGTTTCTAACCATAACGTCACACCCTGTACAGACTGACAGGCATCAGAGGTGTAACTTTGGATCACCGGCTGTAATGCTCATACCATCCCACCCCCAACCTGAAGCCAGTGACAGGCATCGAGGTGTGCCTTTCACTCTTCAGCCCCAGATTTCACCCCAGTCTCCTGTACTACACCCATTTCAGCGTATGTCCTTATGAAATGGGGTGACTGTGAAGCCGAACACCCCAAGGCACACCTCAACACTTATCGGTGTCTACAGGATAGGGTGAAGTGAAATGCCGTGAGCATTATAGGCAATGACCCACAGGCACACCCCAATGCCTGTCCACCTCTGCAGGGTGGAGGTGGGATTGGTGTGAGTTCAATACTTCACTGCCACTCCTATTCTGCATTTGTCTAACTCCTGCATGTCCAATGCTAATATCAGCAGGCAAACATTCGGCATTGAAAAATGCTTGTTCTTTCTGTTTTCTTTGTGCCAACATGATATAAAATCCACATGTGCTCATTTCACAGCAGAGTTGGGTAAGGTAAATTGATCAGGTTTTTAATTTTGCCTAAAACATATATTACCTGGTAAGCAAGCAAGCAAAGTTTGGACAGGCTGATTTCCAGCTGCAGCCTGGAGGGAAGGGGTACAAGGTTGTAGCAGAGATAAAGAATCACAGATAATGCATGGAACGCAATATCTACAAGGACAAATACATACAGAGATATATGTTATGTACTGCATTTGACTATAGGAGAGATCACACAGTTCCCCTGAACTCCTTCTCACTGATGAGTAAAATGTTGGCAGAAATCAGAACGTTTGCCAATATAAATATAAATGCAAGAGCAGTTTAATGCAAATTTACATATACATATATATATATATATATATATATATATATATATTAATTTGCTCTTGGTCATGGATTCATGATGAAATTTGTACATGTCCACTAAAACAGTGGAGTTCACAGCAGTTGAGTTTTTGAAGCTAACAGGGAGCCAATTCAGAGCAAATGAAAACTCCATAGGAAGAAAGTTAAATCACACCTCCTCCGGCAGGGTAAAAAAGGGGCTTTCATCCTAAATTACAATCTAACAACTCAGGCAGGGATGTACCCCAACCCCCCAACATATAGAATGATACTCCCCTGATGCCAGAAGAACCCAACAACTGCTGCAAGGGCTGGTGCTCGATTTTGCAGAGGTGAATCCTGCACTGCACTCGTTAGCACAATGAATGGGGGATGCAGAAGCAAGGATCTCTTCCCAGGAAAGGAAGGTTTCCACAATGGATCAGGAGCTAGTGGCCATGAGAAAACAAGTTAAAAAACTAGAAGAGAGGATGGATGATCAGGAGTCTAGAAGCCAGAGGAACAACCTGATACTGGCAGGGCTTCCAGAAGGGTCGGACTGTGTTTCCTTTTTGCAAGATTTATTGCTTAAGTTGTTGGGCCCTACTCCATTCGGGGAAGCCTACAATTTGGAGAGAGCCTATAGGGCTTTAAGAGAGATCCCCCCACCGGGTGCAAGGCCAAGGGTGATAATTATGCGATTCCTGAATTATAAGGAAAAGTCTCATGTGCTGGCTACTACAAGACAGAAGAAGGCACTGCAATGGAATGGTGTGTCGCTGTGGATGTTTCAGGACCAGACACCAACAGTTAGGGAGAAGCAGAAGGAGTACTCCGAGATCAAGAAGAAGCTTTACCTTGCAGGAATTAAATTCTGTTTACAATACCCCTCAACTTTGATGAGTGCGGCTCCAGGCGGGGGAGAAGAGATATTTGACCGCGAGAGATGCCTTGGAGGGCTTGCGCGTGGAACTCCCAGAGCTATTTAATGTGCCGACCTGAATCTAGGGCTGATAAGGAGGAGGCTGGACTGATCTGAGGACTGGGACTGTGGACAATCAAGGAATATGGCAAGCTTATTTTGATGTTCAGGGTTTTCATTATGAATGATTTACAAGTTAGGTTGAATTGTTTAAGATCTACTTGGTTTGTTGTTGTGGGCCAATCTCGGGGTGAAGGAGATTGATCCTAGTTCAAACTTCAGTGTTTGAAGCAGGTGGGAGGGTGATAGCTGGGAGGAGGTTGGTGGGGCTAGAAGATAGAGTAATGTGGTGGGAGGTTGAGGGGTTCTGTTAGGTACAGCTTATAGTTTTAAATTTCAAGGGGACCCCAGTGTTAAGTTAAGCGGGGAGGAGTGGGACTGGTGGGCGATAGACAATTGTGAAGGAAGGAGATGGGGCCTTATCCCAGGATGAGTGTGAAGCTGGTATAGGGGTAGAAAGGAATGCTTGATTTATTGATAGATTTGTAATGTAGAAGGGATACCCCATTTAGCTGAGACATAGGGATTGGGAGGTCGTTGGTTGGGTTGATTTAATGTTCCAGTTGAAGCCCCAGGGAGAAAAGTTAAACATATTTATTTAGGAGGTATATAGGCAGATTTGGTATCCAGAGGAGAGGTGCAGAGGGAGGGAAGGTTGGAGTAAGAAGGAAAGTGGGATATAGGAGAGATGTAGATATGTTCTAGATGCTTTTAGATATGGGCTGGGTACTTGGAGATGCTTAGATAATTGGAGGCGGAGAAGGCGCGGAAGAGGTTCATCCATGAATCGAGATTTGAATGGAGGTGATCTCAGGATCGGGGCAAGGGGTTGGGGTGGGTTTTGGGGATTGGAAGGAGAGAGTCCACTATATAGAGAGAGGTAGCAGACCAAGAGCGTTGCAGAATGAAAGCTTAATTATAACAAGTTTTCTATCTCAGAATGTCAGGGGTTAAAATTAGTTCATGGAACACTAAGAGACTTGGGGTAAATGAAAAAGAATGGTAATTCTTAGACATATTGAGCAGCTGGGGGCCCACATTGTTGCCTTGCAAGAAACCCACTTATTAACAGAGGAGGTGAGATGTCTCAAACGATTGTGGGTGGGTCAAGTTTTTGGGGTGGGTAAGGAAAGGGCATCTGGGGTGTGGTGATTTTAATAAAAAAAAACTTGTCTGTACAAGGTGGAGCATGTAACTGTAAGGGAGGACGGCAGAGGGATATATCTCTCTGGTGCCTTGTCTGGTAAGGCATTAACAGTTGTTTCTATTTATGGCCCAACTCCCCCTAACCCTGATTTCTTTGCTTCACTAGAGAGGGATATGGCTGTGCTGTCCCAACACTCCCTTATTTTGGCAGGAGACTGGAATATTTGCTCTAATAATTTGGAAGATAGGATTCCACCATCTATAGGGCCTTTGTCTAGGGCTCAGATTGCCCTGAACAGATTAATGGAGGTTATGGCTCTAGTAGACCCAATCAGGACCTGCTCTACAGGGGGCAACAATATGACGTTTTACTCCGCAGCCCACAAGAGTCAATCCCATATTGACTTCTTTTTGGTAAATAGGGAGGCACTTAGGGAGGTTAGGGAAGTGACTACTGAGGGTAGAGTTTTTTCGGATCACTCCCCTATTCATTTGAGATGGGAGCCAGTTCCTACCCCTCCTAGACCATATAGATGGAGATTGAATGATTCTTTATTGACGGAGGCTCCAGTTTGGGGAAAATTAGAGGAAGCCCTGCTGGAGATTATCCAGCAACAGTTACCCACGCTATAAAACAAAAAGTTGGAGTGGCCAGCTTGTAAGGTGCTATACACAGGGGTAGCGCAGGGTCTGGCAGCGCAAAGAAATAGACTGCGAAAGGCAAAGGAGGAATTTATTATGGGGGCAATCGAATCGCTGTCTCCATTGGAAGGGTCCTCTGGGGAAATTGACACAGAACTTAAGAATTTGAGAGGGGAAATGGCTGATATCTTGAATGGGAAAGTGGAATTTTGGTTGGAAAAGATTAAGGCTAAATATTTAATGCAGGGAGATATACCTGGGCATTTTTTAGCAGCCAGGGTTAAGGAATGGGAAGCTAATAGAACAGTTGCTTCTATACAATATGCCGGACAACATTTAACAGACCCCCAGGAAATGGCGAATGCTTTTGAGTCCTATTTTAAAGAAATCTATCAAGCAAAGGATGTTGTTAGTGAGGAGGAAGTCAGAACATTTTTGGAGGGAGTGCTGCTTCCAGTCTTAGACCCCTCACAGGCTAGCAAGCTAGCAGCCCCCATAAAGGCATCGGAGATAATGGAGGTGGTTAAATCTTTGCCCCATGGTAAAACCCCAGGGCCAGATGGTCTTACGGCTAAGTTTAACAGGTGCATATCCAGACGATACTTCCTATACGCCAAGAATTTTTTAATATCATAATGCGAGAAGGGGTGTGTCATGCCCCACTGTACCAGGCATATATCACACTTGTTCCCAAACCAGATAAGCCTAGAGATATACCAGGCAATTACAAACCTATAGCTTTGATGAATCAAGATATAAAAATTCTTACTAGAATTTTAGCTAATAGAATATTGAGTATTTCCCCAGCTTTAATTAGTCATGAACAAGTGGGCTTTATGCCAGGGAGGGGAGCACATGATGCCCTTAGGAAGCTACACCATATACTTAGCTATGCGCCAGACTCTCAACTACCCCTAGCTTTGATATCTTTAGACATGGAAGAGGCCTTTGACAGGGTCTCCCATCCCTTTCTTTTTGCCACAATGGAAAAGATGGGTTTTCCAGAGGGCCTGATTAGAGGTATCAAAAATCTATATGCAGCTCCAACAGCTAGAGTATTGTGCAATGGTTATGTTTCTCGGGAGATTCAACTAGAAAATGGGACCCGACAAGGATGCCCACTCTCGACGATTTTGTATAACATATATTTGGAACCTCTGCTGAGAGTTATTAATATTGATGCACAAATAAAGAGAATTAAAATAGCAGGGAGGGAGTTAAAATTTTCAGTTTTTGCTGACGATATACTTCTCCATTTACAGGATCCGGCAATAAGTTTTAAAAGAACAATAGATTTAATAGAGAAATACTCTAAAGTCGCGAATTATAAACTAAATTTGACTAAGACCCAGATTTTGCCTTTGACACCTTATGTATGTAGAGCAGATTTTGCACCACTACAGATACAATGGAAGGTGGATAAGCTGAAATATTTGGGCGTGTGGATTACATCTAGTATTGAAGAGTGCATTAAATATGGAGGGTACTGTCAGCGATTAGGGGCGATATGTTAAGATGGAACAAGCTCCCTTTGAACTTTACGGCTAGACTGGGTCTCATCAAGATGAATTTATTGCCCAGGTTATTGTATCTAGTATACTTAGCCCCATATTGCATTCTTGCAACTTGGTTTAACATAAGTAGGAAGCTCCTTTCGGAATTTTTATGGAACGCTAAACCCCCTAGGAAAAAGCATCGTATTTTGTGTTTGCCATATGTGATGGGGGGGGATTAAATTGCCTGATCTCCAGGTATATTATGTGGCGGGACAGTTGGGGCTCATGATTCGGTGGAGTAGAATTCTGGAAGGGAAGTCCTATGTACCAACTTGGTTACAAATTGAGAGGCAAATGTTAAAGGACTCTGGACTCTCATCGGAGGCATTCCTATTTGCTAACATAGAAAGGGGCCCTAAAAAGATATCTTTGAATCCAATTGTGAAATCGGCAGGAGCCTGGTGGTCATTCCTTACTCCAGTCCAGAGAAAGAATCAAATGAATGCTAGAGACCAACCTGTGCTGGGCAATCCTAACCTAGTAATTGGGGATCAAGTAATTACTAAAAGGTGGGCTGTGCAGTTATTGGGTCTGAAGATAAGGGATGTGATCCAGGGTAATAGAGTGGTCCTCCCAGCTGGGTGTGAAGGAATGTCATTCTTTAGAAGGTTGCAACTCACACGCATGTTAGAGGGGGTGGGGAAAAGGATTGGGGATTCTATGGATAATTCCTTCACCTGGGATAAATTAAAGGATGTTGATCCATTATCTAAATCTTTGTCCAAGTACATAAAGTGCTTTTGGATTATTTTAGTCTGAACTCTCCTGTAAAAGTGGCATATTGGGTCAGGACGATGGCCCCTGGGAACCTGGATTGGGACAATATATGGAAGAATAACAAGTATATATCTATACCCAAACAAAAGAGTATGCAATATTTTATTGTCTCTAATATGTATTTTACCCCTGTGAAACTATGTGATAGACACCTCAGACAGACAGACCTGTGCTTTAGATGTGAGTCTGGAACAGGGGATCTTCTACATGTGTTGTGGGAATGTAGTAAAATTGCAACCCTCTGGGTTGAAATCAAACAGCGTATGGACCCACTGTTGGATTATTCAGAATTTATAACGCCAGAGATTTGTATTCTAGTTGATTTTTCACAAATCTCAGGTATTACACCTAAATATCACCTTTCTTTAATGACAGCGATTGTCAAATCTTTTTTGCTGCAACATTAGAAAGATGATCAGGTGTATACATATGATCAGTGGGTGAGAGATCTTATTGGGGCTTTGGGTAGAATACAGAGGTATCTTGCCTCGGAGGGTAAGCAAGGGCTATATGCTAAATGATGGTCAAAATTGGATGCAATTTACTTACTGCAGAGTAAAGTTGCTCAGACGCAGGCCTGTCTGTTGAGATTAGCTGGAGAAGGTTATGCTGGAATATGATGCAGATATGTTTAGAATGATGTTGGTTTGATTGGTCAGATAAGCCATTATTGTGGAAGGGTTATAGTGTATGTACAAGAAATTAGTTGGATGCTCTTGGTCTGCAAAGATAGGTGATAGGATGGGGACTCTCTCTTGTTCCAGGTGACGCAGCAGGGAGACACCACCTAGAGGGACTGCATTCAAGAAAGAGTTTATGATTTGATGCCCTCATGGGAGAAACAGGAGTTGGGTTATAGGGGTTATTTTTCTTTTGATCAAATTTATTTATGGACCCTGTTACTCCGGGATAAAAGTGCTGCAAGTGTATAGGAGCACTTTTGGAGGGTGGTTTCCTGTCCTGTGTATGTATATAGGTGTTTTGTATATAGTTCTCACAGTCAGTTTGGGACTGTGTACCCTGGCTCAGCCAGGTATATGTGTGTGTCTGTCTAAGTTTTGAAAATTAATAAAGAAGATTATAAAAAAAGAAGAAGTTTAAAATGTGGGTTGCATTGCTAACCCGGTGATGCTGAGGGTTGAGGCGCTGGATGACACACCTTGCACTATGCCAGTGACCTGTGTTCAGGAACAAGCATGGGCCACTGGGGGTTGGCAGGAGAGGAGAGGAGAAAGCTCAAGCATCCCAGGGACAGCTGTCCTCCAGGAAGAGGGGAAACCAGTTGAAGGTGCATGTCTGGCCCCTAACAGCAGCTGGGGGCTGGCACACTGTTGGTACAGACATCTGATCCGAGACAGGGCAGATGCCTGATGGGGTGCACACATGGGAGCGCATGCAGCACCATCACTGGTGTCAGACTCCACCCCTGAAGGGGAGAAACCAGGAGGAGAAAAGCTCATGGCGGATGATGGAGGGAGCTCACAGGTCCCGCCCCTGAACAGTTACAGCTCCAACCCCTTTACTGGATCTGGTCTTGGTGGGTGGATCTGGTCTTGGTGGGGTTCCCGTCGACCCTGCCAGGGAGTAAGCCCTGGGGATAGCTTACCGGCGTTGGCTGATGGATGTCAGGGGAGGGTCTGGGGCTCCCTCCAGAAAGAGAGGGCTGTGGAGCAGGAGTACAAATAATTTTAAAAAATGTGGTGCACAGATATTTAAGAGTTCCGCAGTTACTAGCATGCATACCAAAATTGTAACAAATGGCCATAACTCTGAAATTTGTTATATTTTGACCCCAAATGTTGAACATAGTCTTATCACCCCACCTCATGAACCCTGTAGGTTAACATTTTCAAATCCGTGGGAAAATGGCTTTCCATGCCACAGCTGCGAAAACACAATGGGCCGGATATTGAGACTGCGCCAGGCAGGGGCGCAAGCCTGGACACAATGCAACTGGGATGTGCCAGGGCATGGACCAGGCGATATTCAACGGTGCTGCGCCATGGCTCAGCATGGTTGAATATTTACTGGGGCCGCCTGCACTGCACACAGCGCAGTGGCACTGAGCCAGTGCAAGTGGCAAGTGAGGAGCAGGGGGATGCACCAGCGCAAGTGCGGGTGCGCTAGGTGGATGAACAGCAATATTCAGCGCTGGGCCTGCAAATGAGGCCATTATGCATGCAAGGCGCAAACGGGGCCATTTGCATGTCATTATGGCCCCATTTGCATGCAAATACGCCGATCGGCGACTTGCACCTGGCAAACTGCCAGGCTGCAGCCGTCGAGGACGATACCCCCTGCCCCTCGGCGGGCAACACGCTCCAACGCCCGATCGCGAGCATATAATAAATAAATTCCTGGTGGTCCAGTGGACCCTACCCTAGCACCCAATTGCAGACATAACATAATTAAAACCCTGGTGGTCCAGTGGACCTGCTCCCCTGCCCGATCGTGGGCATATTATGAAATTAAATTCCCTGGTGGTCCAGTGGACTCTACCCCAGTGCCCGATCGTGGGCATAACATAATTAAAACCCTGGTGATCCAGTGGACCTGGTCCCCAGCCTGATTGTGGGCCTTCGGTGTAATTATATTCCTGGTGGTCCAGCGGTACCCCTCTCCCCACCGCCCACTCAGACCTGCACCCCCTCCCCTCAGCAGCTCCCCACCCGCAAGCCGCCTGGCACTTCGCCCGACTGACAGCGTACAGTACGCTGTACACCTATTGGTCCACTGTGCAGGCCAATGGCGTACGAACCGTACTGTACTACACAATACCAAAATGTGAATGAACCATTCACATATCGGGACCATGTGTGCAAGCGGTCTCATGCCGATACCTGTCGTCAGACCAATAAGCGTACAACCGTACCTATGCTGTCGGCGGTACGGCGGCTACTTAGTGAAACTTCCTACCGCTGACTGGGGAGAGCAGGGTGGCGGTTCTGAGTGGTGGTGAGCAAGGCACTGCTGAACCACCAGCGTACTAATTACACCAAAGGTTGGGCTGGGAGCAGGTCCACTGGACCACCATGGAATTAGTTTATTCATTTGCCTGTGATCGGGCAGAGGATCGGGTCCATTGGACCACCAGGGAATTAGTTTATTCATTTGCCTGCGATTGGGCAGGGGAGCAGGTCCACTGGGCCACCAGGGAATACTGATTTACCTACAGCCCACAATTGGGCAGGGGAGCAGGTCCAGTGGACCACCAGGGAATGTGTTTATAACTAAAGACTGCAATCAGGCAATGAGGTGGGGTCCACTGGACCACCAGGGATATAATGATATTACGCCCGCAATCGGGCGAGGGGGGGGGAACGACACCCATACTGTGTCTCGGGAGGTCGGGTGCCCTGCAATATGCTGACCAACCAGTAGGTGTCCCCGACTTGTTCCTTTTTTTGGGCACATCTTTGTGCCCCCTGCGTGGCGCGAGGCAGAAAGAAGCTGCATATGTGCCGCATATCCTGGCTGAATATCGGGATGTGGCACATATGCATGGGCACGCCCCCCCACACTTGTGCTGCATACATTACTGGTGCGCACTGGCACATCGAAGGTGCGCAACGCCATGCCAGATATCTTGCGGGCGCATCAGTGGGTTGCGCATGGTGCAACACTGTTGCGCCATGCACAACCCCTTTGGATATCCCACCCATTACTGGCAGGATGTGAAAAATGACAGCTGTACTGGTCATGATGTAGTGTGATTAAAAGGCTATATTGAAAATGTGGAGTGAAAATATTGAAAATGACCAAAGTTACACATGTGCATGGAAAATTTTGAATGACTAGGTGTAACTCAGCCACTTTTTGGAGCTGTTTCAATTTTCAACATGGCCTTATGGGCACCCCACCACATGAAGAGTGCCACTGTCATTTCATTCACTCATCCTGAGAGGTCATTTTGCAGAGAGACCTTGCCATTCCTCTGCCACAGGTGCGAAAACATGTTTTAGGCAGGATATGAAAAATGACAGCTGTACTGTTCGTAAGGAGATGTGAAAAAATGACAATGCTGAAAATCTGGAGTGAAAATATAAAAAACTGGTGAAGTTAGGAGCATGCATAGAAACTGTGCAATGCACCCTCATAACGCAGCCATTTTCTGGAATTTTTTCATCAGATTTGTAACATGGGCTTTTTGGGGCCCACCTCATTAACAGTAGCACTGTTGTTTCATTAATCGGTCCTGAAAGGTGATTCTGCGCAGTGACCACAAAATCACTTTTCAGGACCAAGTAATGAAATAACAATAACAGTGTTCAGGAGGTGGGGTCCCAAGAACCCCATGTTGAAAATTTCAGGCCAAAATTCCCAAAAATGGCTGAGATATCAACCAAAGTTGACCCCTCCCAAGTGACTCCATTATACGTGACCTTGAAATCTTCAGTTTGCTGGTCGGCTTTGAAGAGTGCAGACATGTCCCCATCCATAGAAGATCACTGTTCCTCACCTCTGGAGGTAAGTATGGTAAGGGGGTGCGGAGGTGGGTGCGCAGTGGGAGGGTCTGGATGGGGGTGACAATGAGGGATCGTTTTCTTTTGCAGGTTTAAAAAAGACATCGGGATGGTTTTCTTTTTAAACAGGGAACTATTTGTTACATTTCTGGACACTGGGAATGGGCTTCCCAGTGTCCGGGGGGACAGGGAACGGAGAATGTGGGGAGGACAGCAGTAGTGGGAGGGACTGATTTGCTGTGGGGGATGCTTGAACAGAACAGAGGGTGCGGGGAGGACAGCAGCAGTGAGAGGAAGAGGGAGGGATTGATTTGCTGGGGGGGGGCTTGAACAGGAATGGAGGGAGTGAACAAACACTGGCACAATAAGACTAAGAGTGCCCCTTTAAATCTGAGAAATGTAATCCCTTGAATGGCTGCCATGATGCTAAGACCAGCCCTGTGTGTGTACACATCAAAGGACCAAGCCACGCCACTACTGGTTCGTCTCTGTCGTTTGAAAACTTTGCCAACTCGGCCACAAAAACAGAATGTGAGTCATCGGCACCTGCTTACTGATTTGCCTGCCACAGATCTACCCTTTGGAAAAGAGCTCTCCAGTGGATGCACCCACCTCACACCCCTCTGTAGCAACTCTCATATCAACATGTTTGTCTGCACTTGCATGCATGATGAACATAAAAACTAAATCTGAATTACTTTTCTGTTTTTAGTATATATTCAAGTGAGCCCATGTTTGTATGGAGTTACTTTTGGTGGTAACAAAATTAGTTCTTACCTTGAATTCAAGTATTCATTATGTGTGTGGGGGGCTCTCGAAAGGTAAAGTGGCTGGGTACCCTATGTCCTCCCAACTGTCATTACTATAGCATGGCAAAATGTTCTGGTACAACCCAAAGTAAAGCAGTGACCAGTTCTCTCAAACCAAACAATTTTAATATTGAAATAAATGTTTAACTGAGAGAGCTCACCTAGTAACAAAGGGTCTTGTTGAGCACAGAGTTGGCTAGAGTTTTCAGTCCGAGAGGTCTGCAGGATTAAAGGAGAAGGTTACTTGCTGCCCTGGGGGAAATCACCAGCATCTTCCACATTCTGCGGAACTTCCTTATCTAATAAAACTCTGCAGATAGCAAGGGAAAAGAAAAGTCTGCAGATGCATAATTTTCCTATTTCTAATTGAACTGTTTAGGTCTTTTCCTGTCAGTTATTTTTATGTTTGCTTGCTTGCAAGCACAAGAAACATTTTGTCACAGCTTAGGAGAGAAGCGGGGTTTTGGAGGTGTGGCACTCTGGGGCCATTACTCTAGTGCCTTTTGAGGCTTGGCCCACTTTCCCCAATATGGTGGCACGCTGCTGCTGACACTAGTTCAGCCAGTGTGCCACCACCTTGAAACAAATCCGCCGCTGCAATGAGGGAGCAATTCGTCATTGCAGGGTGGTACCTTGTCATCCCTGACCCAGTTCCGCTGATGGGGAGTCCACTCCCCGTCGGCATACTGTAACCCCTTCCCCTGTTTGTTGTGTGCCAAGGTGGTGCCCAATCCCCCTCGGCATCATGCACCACCCAACAGTCTTTCTTTGCCGACGGAGGGTCCAGTCCGCATCGGCTTCAGTCCCCCCTTCCCAGTTCAATTTTCAGATGGGGGAGCCCACTCCTCATCGACATAATGTCCTCCCCAATTTGTTGAGTGCCAAGAGGGTGCCCAATCCCTCGGCTCCCCTCATTGTGTGCCGACAGGTGCACAATCCCCATGAGCCACAGCCCCCAAGAAAACACTTGGGTGGCATGCTGGGAGCCCACCCCAGCATGCAAATCAAAAAAAAAAAAGGCCTGCAATGTTTTTTTTTTTTTTTAAACCCATAAAACAGAAAATGGTCCCTGTTGAATTTGGGAATTCGGTGGCCGGTGCCCCAACCGCCCCCACACCTGCACACCTGCATCCCCACACTGCCTTCACCCCATATTTACCTCCGGAGCCCAGCGCGATGATCTTCAATGGACCGGGAACACGTCTGCACTCTTTAAACCGACCGTGAACTGAAGAAATGCCAGTAAGCTGTATAATGGCATGAATAGGGATTTTTCAACTTTGGTGCATATCTCTGCCATCTTTGGGAATTTTGCCACCAAATTTTCAACATGGGGTTATTAGGACCCCTCCTCATGAATTCAGCCAATGTCATGGCATTATTCGGTCCCAAAAGGTGATTTCGTGGGCACTGCACAAAATCACCTTTGGGACTAAGTGAAAGAATAGTGCCAATATTCTTGAGGTGGGCTCTCAAAAAGCCTATGTTGCAAATCTAGTGGAAACATTTCAAAAAATTACTGTTTTTCGAGCGTGCATTGCGCAGTTTCCATGCATGCTCATACCTTTGTGAATGTGTAATATTTTCACTCCAGATTTTCAATATTGGCATTTTTCCACACCTCCTTATGAACAGTACAGTTGTCATTTTTCACATCCTGACCGAAATGTGTTTTCACACTTACAGCGCAGAATAGCGTGGTCACTGTGGGAAATCAGTGTTTGGGACACATTAAGAAAATCACAGTGACACTGTTCATGAGCAGGGGACCTAAAATGCCTATGTTGAAAATTTGGTGACAAAAGTCCATAAAATGACTGTTACAAGCGTGTGTTGTGCAGTTCCACGTATGCATGGAAGTGTGCAAATTTGTAATATTTTCACTCTAGATTTTTAACATTGGCATTTTGCCATACCTCCTTATGAACAGTACAGCTGTCATTTTTCATATCCTGCCCAAAATATGCATTTGCACATCTGGCTCACGATGGTGCGGTCACTATGGGAAATTAATGTTTCGGACAGATTAAGAAAATCTTAGTGACAGTGTTCATGAGCAGAGGTCACAAAATGCCTATGCTGAAAATTTGGTGAAATAATTCCGCTAAATGACTACAGTACAAGCATGTGTTGCGCAGTTTCCATGTACACTCGGAACTTCGAGCATTTTTAGTATTTTCACTGCAGATTTTCAACATTGCCATCTCTTCACATCTCCCTATGGATGGTACAGCTGTTATTCTTCACATGCTGCCTGATCTGTGTTTTCGCACATTTGGCACAGAATGGCACAGTCGCTGTGGGAACTAGAAGTTCGGGACACATTAACAAAATCACACTGCCACTGTTCAAGAGAAGAGGTCCCAAATGCTTTCATGAGGTGGAGGTCACAAAAAGGCCATGTTGAAAATTTGTAGTGCAAATACCAACACATTCCCGGGGCGTTAGGGTTTCTAACCATAACGTCACACCCTGTACAGACTGACAGGCATCAGAGGTGTAACTTTGGATCACCGGCTGTAATGCTCATACCATCCCACCCCCAACCTGAAGCCAGTGACAGGCATCGAGGTGTGCCTTTCACTCTTCAGCCCCAGATTTCACCCCAGTCTCCTGTACTACACCCATTTCAGCGTATGTCCTTATGAAATGGGGTGACTGTGAAGCCGAACACCCCAAGGCACACCTCAACACTTATCGGTGTCTACAGGATAGGGTGAAGTGAAATGCCGTGAGCATTATAGGCAATGACCCACAGGCACACCCCAATGCCTGTCCACCTCTGCAGGGTGGAGGTGGGATTGGTGTGAGTTCAATACTTCACTGCCACTCCTATTCTGCATTTGTCTAACTCCTGCATGTCCAATGCTAATATCAGCAGGCAAACATTCGGCATTGAAAAATGCTTGTTCTTTCTGTTTTCTTTGTGCCAACATGATATAAAATCCACATGTGCTCATTTCACAGCAGAGTTGGGTAAGGTAAATTGATCAGGTTTTTTATTTTGCCTAAAACATATATTACCTGGTAAGCAAGCAAGCAAAGTTTGGACAGGCTGATTTCCAGCTGCAGCCTGGAGGGAAGGGGTACAAGGTTGTAGCAGATAAAGAATCACAGATAATGCATGGAGCGCAATATCTACAAGGACAAATACATACAGAGATATATGTTATGTACTGCATTTGACTATAGGAGAGATCACACAGTTCCCCTGAACTCCTTCTCACTGATGAGTAAAATGTTGGCAGAAATCAGAACGTTTGCCAATATAAATATAAATGCAAGAGCAGTTTTAATGCAAATTTACATATACATATATATATATATATATATATATATATATATGCCAATTAATTTGCTTCTTGGTCATGGATTCATGATGAAATTTGTACATGTCCACTAAAACAGTGGAGTTCACAGCAGTTGAGTTTTTGAAGCTAACAGGGAGCCAATTCAGAGCAAATGAAAACTCCATAGGAAGAAAGTTAAATCACACCTCCTCCGGCAGGGTAAAAAAGGGGCTTTCATCCTAAATTACAATCTAACAACTCAGGCAGGGATGTACCCCAACCCCCCAACATATAGAATGATACTCCCCTGATGCCAGAAGAACCCAGATTTTGGAAGTACAGTATCTGATTTAAAGACACCAGCAACACCCAAAAAAAAAAAACATGTGGGTTTTGTTATTCTGCCAGATTATCCTAAAGCAGCGAATGAGGATCAACTCAGACACACGCACGCATGAGCAAACATATTCACGCCACCAGATTAAATCCAGACAACCAGCCACAGAAAACAAGCTGTCCCACAAGGCCAATATCACAGCATGTTGAAATTTCAGCTGCAGGGAAACGAGAGCAGCTCATTTATGATGCTAATTACCCAATTTCATGAGACTGACTGATGGCAGTGGAATTTATAACACTTTGTTCATTCTCTGGCCATGCACAGTGTTGGGAGTACAGGATGTACTAGTCTGTGCCAAACCACCCTAGTACAGAACTGAAGTAAACATGCATCTCTCGGATAAGAAAAGAATTCCGACTCCACCCAGACTGATAGTCTCATTTGATCAATAGGCCCATTTATAGTGTCTGATCAGCACCATTGTGAAATTTGCAGATGAGTTAAATCAGAGCAGGTCAAGCTGTGTAAACTGCTCAGGGAGTGTTGCAGCTGGCTCCATTGTGGCACAGAATGATCCAGTTTTGATCCCCTTTTACACACGCAGCACTTACAATAGCGCAGTTCCCAGCTGCTTGCTCCACTCTTGTCAGTGCTGTCGCAGTCTGCTTCTACACACATACCGTGTGCAACGATCTCAGGGTTCATCTGGTGTTTCTGCTGTCTTTCCTGCTGGCCGAGGGCCCGAGACTTGTGTGGGGTTGGGGGTGGGGGTGGCACCGGTGAGTTCTTTGCTACCATTGTTATACCCAAGTTCAGCTAAATATATCCTTAGGTAATGAAAATTAAGCTGAACTTGGGAAACCTGTTACTTTTTGGGAACGAGAGCCAAAAGCTACTTTAAAAATGCTCCGAAAGTGGAGCCATTGATGCTGGGCATGTGTAATGCATATTCATATCCATATCCATTGGGATATGAATATGTGTTTCTGTATGCCCAGTATCACGGATCCACTTTTGGAGCACTTTTAATGTCATTTTTGGCCCTCGTTTCCAAAAAGTAACAGGTTTCCATGTTCAGATTAATTTTCACTACCTAAGGATACATTTAGCTGAACTCGGATACAGAAGTGGACGGCCGAGCACAGAACTCGCACGAGCCTCAGGAACACATATGGGGACCGGATCCCACAACATGGCAGGGTCTCTCTTGAGAGGCTCTGTGTAAAGCAAAGTGACCGCTGTCATGTTTGAAGACCGCACTAGGAAATGGCACAAAATGATAAACTGAAACAGTGAACCACCCAAAACAGGGAATGCCAAGACAGCGAATGCTCCCTTTCAATGTAGTGCACATTGCCTGTACACAAGACAGGTAACGCTGCAGCTGCTCTGCACCACTAAATGTGGCGCAGAGCCTGCCATGTGAAAAGGGCTTTGGTGGGTTCTTGTACCAGTGCAGGTGTTTGTTTTGCTGGCATGTAAACATGCCACTCTGCCTACATTACTGCAATCCCCTGACACAACACACCAAACTGGCAGTTGTACTACTCTGAACAGTTGTTAAATAAAACACTCACATTTTTATATGCAACAGAGCTTCTATTTATTTCTTAAACACCTCTCTGCACCATAACTTTTCACATCAATTAAGTACTGACCATTTGTTCAAACCAGCCCCCATCCCGATCCCCAAGCCCCGACAGAACTGCTCTACACACCACTGGAACAGCTGTGTGAAATGGTAGCCTGAGTTAGCACTGGTACAGACATGTGGTGTGCAAACCACCCCCACCCCCGACCCCAAAGCCCCAACAGAACTGCTCTCACACACCACTGGAAGAGCTACAATGGTAGCCTGTGTTAGCACTGGTATAGACATGTGGTGTACAAACCACCCCCACCCCGACCCCCAAGCCCCAACAGAACTGCTCTACACACAACTGGAAGAGCTGTGTACAATGGTAGCCTGAGTTAGCATTGGTACAGACACGTGGTGTGCAAACTTGGATCGACATTTTATTGGTTGAAGTAGTGGATACAAAAATGCACCACAATGGGAACTAGGTGAGTAGTGTAACACGCCTACTGTCCTGTACTGAGATTCAAACTCAGCAAGGAAAAACACTCCTGACTACCACATCCTGTATGCTGTTACATGATTTCTGGAACTAACCCAAAAGAGACAACAATCTGGAAACTTACTGCCCACGAATAGTTGGTGGAAGAATGGGAGGTTCATGGCCTGCAGAGTTAAGGGAGAGTTCAAACTTTTAAAATGAAACTGAAGTTCCTGAGCTTTAGGCTATGCCCTGGCAAGCAGCAACATCTCAGTTAGCTAAAAGTCCAGCATAGCTCATAAAGCTCAATGCCCCATCTAAAAGAGTTCACCTTGTCCATCAGGCTAACACAGTAAGCAAGAGGATGCTACAGGAATCAAATCCAGGTCTGCTAGCTGTACGAGTATACCATTTGCTCAGCGACTACTTTACCACGACGACCATTACAGTGACAAAATCCGCAGATCGTTGTAATGGTCCCAGCAGTACACTGACTCTGTTTCCCCCAGTGATTGCACCCCCTCCTGACACAACTCTGACTCAGAGTTGATTATCTAAAAGTTGGAGGGTGCGGAGGACAATGCCCCCCTCCCCTCAAAAAAACACATTGTTTCAGTGATGACAAAATGCCAACTGTCGGCATCGTGCCATCACTGTAATGCTGGTTGACAAATTTCTTGTTGCCGTGGCAACATGGAACCAGCTATGCCAAGCGTGGTATAGCTGCCCTGAGGAGCAGGGAGATCCATACAGTGAACGGTCAAAGATAGCATCACTAAACATCTGCAGTCTAGCTGCCAAATTCGACCAGCTCCAGGCTTGGATGACCATCCATGTCCCTGAAATACTCTGCCTAACTGAAACCTGGCTGTCGGGTAGGATCAAAGATGGTGAGGTGGCCATCGAAGGATTCCAAGCATTTTGACTTGATAGAATAGGCAGGAAAGGTGATGGCTGCCTCCTATATGCCAGAAACTCACTGAGTTGCTCCATCCTCCCCATCTCCAAAGTTGTGAAGGATTATGAGCTACTAGTGGTAAAAATACAAGTCGGCCTAAAAGATAAGACCCTTACCATCGCCACAACCTACCTGCCCCCCAAGAAAGCCAAGGAAGACCTTCCTATTGTTATGGAAGAAATTAGCGCACTCAGAAAGGGCTCAGAACTCATCTTGACTGGTGACTTTAATATGAACTGGTTATGTAAGGAGGCAACACCCTCCAGAGAACTAATCACCTCCCACAATCTCACGCAACTCATGATTCACCCCACCAGGCAGAATTACAAGGCTGGTACCAGCACCCTCATTGACTGGGTTTTAGCTAGACTCGATTCTCCGAACTCAGGGCCTGTCTGCCTACAACTGGTCCCCCATCAATAAGGCACCTATGCTGGACCAGGCTCTTAGTTTTTTCACCGAGGGCTTCAATTCCATCTGTGATATCTATGCACCATGCACAAAATGGAAAATTCGGGGGGAGGTTAACGGCTGGATTGATGGCAAGCTCCTCTCCCTCCTAAAGGAGAGGGACTGCCTCTGGGAAAAAAACTTAAACTCAGGCAGCAAGCATGACCTACAGTGCTACAAAATGGCTAGAAATCAGTGCACCAAACTTATCAGGCTCTCAAAAGCCAATTTCCATAACACCCAACTTAACAATGCATGGCGAGATGGAAAGAGGTTTTGGGACAACATCAAGAACATCCTTGGTAAAGATCAAAAGCAGCACCCTAAGATGCTCAACATTAATAACTCATCCTCTTCAGATCCACTAGCCATTGCTGATGCCTTTAACCAGGCCTTTACAGACCTGTCCTCAGTGCTGCCTCTGGACTACCTTCTGCCTGTGGAGGACCAAGGTTGCGCCAACCTGCTCATAACTAACCACCCAGCCTTCTACTTTAAGAAGGTGACGGTGAAGGAGGCCCTAATGATGGTCAGGAAAGTCCTAGGCAAAACCAGACTGGGGAGTGACGGGATAGACATGAAGTTACTATCTCTCACCCTTGATATTCTTATTATGCCCATAACAATGCTATTTAATAAATCCTTGGCCCTAGCTCAATTTCCAGAGGTATGGAAGCAAGCCCTGGTAACTCCAGTGCATAAGGATGGTGACAAGACGCTGGTGTCAAACTGCAGGCCAATATCTATCCTCTCCCCACTATCCAAAGCTTTGGAAAAAATTGCAGCAAGTCAACTCACAGAATACCTCAATAAGTACAATCTGCTTTGCCCAAACCAACATGGCTTCAGGCAAAAACACAGTACCACCACAGCACTGCTGGAATACACTGATTATGCGCACAAGGCACTGGATGAAGGCAAATTAGTGGGGTCCATCTTCATTGACCTCACCAAAGCCTTCAACACCGTCAACCACTGTCTACTAGTACTCCAGCTCCAAAGATTCGGTGTGGCCCCAAACGCCGTGAATTGGTTCACTGACTACCTAACACACAGGAGCCAGCGAGTCAAAATCAGGCAGATGTTATCCAGCTCCAGAGATGTACTCCTAGGAGTCCCTCAAGGATCAATTCTAGGGCCCTTGCTTTTCAGCCTCTTTGTAAATGACCTACCCACAGCCTGTGACACCAAACTTATTCTGTATGCGGACGATGTTGTGCTGCTGAGCAGCAGCACCTCTCAGGTTGCCCTACAGACAGAACTAAAGAACTCTTTCAATAAACTTGAGGACTGGTTCAGTAGGCAAAAGCTGCTACTAAATTACAAGAAAACTAAGGCCATGCTACAGTCCAACCCCTACAACAAACACAAGCATGCTCCTCTCGTAATCACCAACAAGGCTAGTGAGCAGATTGAGCAGGTGCACTTGTTCAAGTACCTTGGAGTCACCATTGATGACTCTCTCACTTATACGCACCACGTAGACTCCCTTGTCAAAGTGGTAAACACAAAGATCGGGGTCCTCTATAGGCATAAGAAATCCCTCACCCTGGAAGCACTCGGAATCCCAGTCTCCAGCTCCATACTCTCCATGATAAACTATGGGCTGGTGGTCTATGGAGCTGCTACTGATACAGTGCTCAAAAGGGTCCAAATTGCACTCATTAAGGCATGCCGCCTCACCCTGTGTGCAGATCACTACACTCATACTTGCACCCTGTATGAGCGTACAAACTGACTTAACCTAAACGACAGGATCAAATACCAAACTTGCCTCCTGGGAAAGAAGGCATTCCTCGGAAAAACCTCACCCTGTATAGGAAACCTGCTCGAGGCTTCTCTTTCAACACACCACCAGATGGAGGAAGAATGGAGCACTGTCCATACACTGTCCATACCATTTCATTGAACCTCACTAGGGCAGCGTGCTTTCTCCTATCGGGCCCCCTCTGGATAAATGAACTCCCGATGAAATTACAAACAAACAGCCTGTCTCAAATCAAAGTAGGCCTCAAACAGCACCTAATGTCTAACTCAAAATGCACCTGCTTCATAGGCCCCACTTGATAGACAGGCCTACCCCCAAGGTAACACCCAGCAGGGCTACCTAGAGAACCCTGCCTCCATTCCAGCTTCAGCCAAGGGCTTAAGTAAGCTATCAGTCCTCTTTAAACACACTTGGTACTGCCCTACCAACCCCCACCCACACACACACATATACCGACAAAGTTCTCTGGAGCAGCTCTCCATCACAGCCCCCCACACTTTTCACTATCCTCCCACCTCTCGCTCTCTGCGGTTGGTTTCAAACCCAATCCCCCTTGTTTCACTGTCACCCAGCCTCTTGCTATCTGGGATAGCGTTAAACTCTGTGTGGTTACTCTGCCATAGTCTATCAATGGATTTGGAGGTTTCCTGGGGTGTGCTACCTAGGGCAACTGATTAGAAACAGCTTAGTATTCAATTACAACTGCTCAGTTTTTTTTTCTCCTATTTGTCTAATTGTCATGTAAACGCTCTTTAATGCCTAATGATCAGGCCTCTGTAACCACTGAATATGTGTATTGTCTTATTGTCCACCCTGATGTGGAACCTTTGTAAAAGAGCTCATGCTCAAAGGTCTTTCCGAAATACTAATTAAACAATTAAACAATTGTTCATGGCTTGTTGCTCTAACCTCTAGATTGGTTAGGAGAAACAATTTAATAATAATCTTAACAATACAATAACAATAAAATGTCTACAAACAGAGGTGAGAAAGAAAGATTGCACAGGCGCAAACCTGAGTTTGCCCGTGCAAACCGGATTTTCATGAATGCGCATTATTGAAAAGCCCAGTTAGCATGGGCAAAAAAAGGGTTTGCACCTGGGCACATTTCTGGGGGGGGGGGGATGAGGCCTGAATACTGAAGCAATCCAATACTCAGAGTATGTGTGCTGTTCGAGGCCATTTTGCCCGGTCCTCTTGTGTAGCACACATACTGCCGATTGAAACCCTAACTTACTCCCCTGCAACCCTAGAGGTTGGTGGAAGAAATGCGGTGCCCCCTGACCCCCCAACACAGTAGACCCTGGTGTCCAGTGGTTCCCCTTCTGTCAATTGCTGTCCTAAAGTCATAGAACATAAGTCCCTGGTGGCTAATGCCCCCCGCCGCGCTGACCGACTGTCCCAAAGTCATAGAACATCGTTCCCTGGTGGCTAGTGTCCCTCCCCCGCCTATTGCCATCCCGATGTAATATCTAATCTTTCCCTGGTGTCCAGTGGTCCCTACACCCACCCAACATTGGTATAGAGTTTCCCTGGTGTCAAGTGGTCCCTCCACCCACCCAATTACCCACTCAACACAGGTATAGAGTTTCCCTGGTGTCCAGTGGTCCCTTCCCCACCCAATCTCCTGAAACATAATGTGACACCATTCCCTGGTATCTAACAGACCCTCGCCTCAACAAGTAGTGCCCCACCACCCCGCTTCCCCATCCAATCCCAAGCTGGTGACCAGCTCAGCCCTCCACTCACCACCACGGCCAGCCACTGACTGTGCTGTCACTGAGCACTTACTGTATACAGTACACACTCATTCACTCACTGCTCTGAGCTCATGAGCTGTCAATCAATGAGCAGGTACCGTATATAGTAGGCTTGTCACAGTATGAAATTCTGATGGTATGATAACCGTCACATGTAATACTGTGGTTATCGTCATACATACTGTGGTATTGCAGAGCAAGTAATTTTTGCACAAAAAAGAAGCCTCCTCAAGCTGTTGCATTAGGGAGAGTTGATGTGGGACAGTTGTTCCTGAAAATGCAAAAAGAAATAGTTGGAAGGTCTCAGTACTGTGGTACACCGTGAATCACTTTTATCACGCTATCGGAAATTGCCCACAGTATCAATACCACAACTTCTACTACTGCGGTATATCGTAAAACTGTAATACTGTGACAACCCTAGTATACAGTATGCACTTATTTACAGTTCACTTGGTGGCTGGCCATGGTGGTGCGTGGAGGGCTGTGACGGTCGCCAGCTCAGGATTGGGATGGGGGAACAGGGTGGTGGAGCACTATAAGCCAGGGTGGGGAGTCAGCTAGACAACAGAGAACGGTGTCAGATTACATTATATGGGATCTGGGGGGACCACTGGCCACCAGTGAAACTCTATGTCTATGTCTGCAGGTGATTGGCTGGGGGGAGGGACCATTGGACACCAGGGAAACATTACACCTATGTTGGACAGGTGATCAGGAGGGGAAGGGACCACCAGATACCAGGGAAAGATTAGACATTACACTGGGACGGCGATTATGGGGGGGAGGGACCACTAGCTACAAGGGAATTATGTTATATTACTTTGGGATGGCTAACAGCGGGGGAGGGTGATCACTAGCCACCAAGGAATGACGTTATATGACTTTGGGACAGTAATCGGTAGGAGGAAAGGACCACACTAGCCACAAGGGAAGGATTACACTGCATAGGGCTGGTGATCATGGGGGGGCACCACTAGCACTAGGGAAACATTACTTTTTTCATGTCAGGACAGTGATCAGTGCTGGGAGGGGGGGCCACAAACTCTCAGGAATTGGGCAATCTGTGGGATAGTGCCGCACAGTACAGCCTCACTCCCTATACAGATGAGCCCATAACTGGCACGCAAATGGCCCCTTAGCACCTTGCATGCACATGGAATATTTAGTGCAGGGCAGCCATTGTGTTGCTGTGTTTTGGGGGCGATGTCTGCCCGATGCTAGGTGGCTTAGCGTTGGTCTCAGTAGCCTCATATTCAGTCGAATAGTGCCGATGTGCTATTTCACTGAATATAGCATAGACACATAGATACATAAAGACACTGTCAGCAGATAAGGGCTTATGGCCCACCCAGTCTGCCCATTTGAGCTTGTAAGTTCCTGTTATGTTTTTCTAGAAGTTTGTTGCCCCTTACCACTGACCTCCAGAATTCCCTTATGTCTATCCCATGCATTCTTAAATCCCATGATTATTACAGCTCCCACCTCTTCCTCTGGCAGGGTGTTCCACTTGTCCACCACTCTTTCTGTGAAGAAATTCTTACTCACATTTCCTCTGAATTGCCCTCCCTCTAACTTCATCCCATGCCATCTAGTCATGGAACATCTTTCTTCCCTGGAAAATAGTGTATTCCTGCACCCTGCTCCTCCTTGTAAGATACTTGTATGTCAGGGGGCATGGTCTAGCCACCGAGGAAGATGGCAGCTTAACTCCAAAGCTCTCCCTGGACCACAGCCCATCCATGCTTGAACGCCCCGATCCCGTGGAGTCTCCCTCACAAACGAATGGCTTTATGCACATGTATAACAACCCTCTAGCTGGGCAGCATGTCCTTTTCAGCGGATTATGTTTTAATCGCATCGTGTAAGTGGCGCCGTGATCTGGCATTACTCCGACGCACCTAGGCCTAGGCCTCACAGGCCATACATCCTGGTATCAAATGCGGTTTAACTTGTGTACATCCCTGCATCTCTGCTTTCCTCACCGGGTCTTCACTACAGCAGTGGGTGCCTCTTCCTATCTACCTGATCAGTATATTGGGCTCATTCATGACTACTACGATACTGGAGCAATCTTCTCCAATGATGGATCAACCGGTATTAGTCGGGGAATCCTTGCAACACGTCACCAAACTTCTGGAGATGCTAATTAATAGGGTGGATGATATTAGTCTTTCCCTGTCTGGCACGATTAAGGATGTTCAACACTTACAAGATAGAATGAAAGTGGCAAAGCAAAGAGCTGAAGCATGCGAAGCTCAACAAGCTCAGGTCTGGAATTGCCTACAGCAACATGAAGAATGGCTGGCTGCACTCTGGGAGAGGGCCGAGAAGCATGAAAGCTGGAGCCACCGCAACAATTTGCGGATAGTGGGGCTTCCAGAGGGAACAGAGGGACACTCAATGGAGCAATTTCTTAATGAGAATCTGCCATGCATGTTAGGGGATCGATGGAGGGGATCTATTGAAGTTGAAAGGGCCCACAGGGTCTCTGCCAATACAAGCAAGCATTCTAACACACCTAGACCAACTGTGGCATACCTGCAGAGATACACCACTAAAGAAAGAATTCTGCGTGCTGCTAAAGACTTCGGGGAACTTTCCTGAAAGGATCCACGATAGCCATCTACAGAGATTTTGCACAAGAAACGGCCGCGAGACAGAGGACATTTGGGACCATTAAAAGATTCCTTTATCAACAGGACTTTAAATTCAAATGAAAAAATCTTACCAGATTGTGTGTCACTAAGGAAGGCCATGAACTCATTGTAGATTATCCTGGGGACATTGAGCGGTGGATAACTAAACTATGGCCAGGCCTTAAGTGCCCACCTACAAATCCCAGGAGGCTCTGGGAGCCCCCTCCAGTGGCCCCTCTTGGCAGGAACCTTTTCTCTACATATGGTTCCCTGGCAGTGCATTTAGCAGCAGGACAGGTCCCACACCAAATCGGTCCCCCATCGAAGCCTGCACATCAGCCTGTTTATTTTAATGGCAGTGCATCTATCCCAGATGCACAGATCTCTAACTTGCAGCCTTCTCTCCCCCAGAGAGGTCTGAATTCATCCCCTAAAACCAGGCAGAGACCCAGGAGTGGCCCACATTATTCACCATCCAAACCTCAGCAGCACCACCACTGAAGGTCTCCAGAGAGGATTTTTCTCCTGCACCACATTTGACTGCTACTGGAACCCAAGATATGGACATGGAATCATCGACAGACTGGGCTGATATACCGGAGCCAACTTTGACTGAACTGGTGGACACCCTTTCTCCTGTACATCCAGGCTTTATCGGCTATGCAGCCGCCGCCGCAAAGATACCCTTGCTTAGATCATGGATGTACCCGGAATCTACCAAGGTGGTCAAGGATATACCACTGAACTTGCTGGAACTTGATTGATTATCAAATATGTCAATGTTATTTCTGTTTTAGGATGGGAATGAGGGTATTACCCCTATATATATATATATATATATATATATATATATATGCCTCTTGACAGATGTGCTTTCCATCACGCTGTGACTCTCAAAGCACCTACTGACCTCCCCAATCCCCCCTTTTTACTTGCTGAAACAGGCTAGGGTCACACCTGTACTGTATTATGGGCTAATCCCCCATCACATATGTAATGTACTGAAGTGGGCAGTGAACTCTGGGGTGATTTTAGCCCCGCCTCGATATCCCCCATCCTATACACATGCCGGTTATGGGTGCAGTATTTAAGTTCCTGTGCTCCAGCCATGGGCCTAGTGTAACCTCCCCTCCCTCTGTTTGGGGCAGTTCTTCCTTATTGGACTAGCTACTGGTAAGTGGGTTTACCCACTCCCCCCTCCTCACCATCCCTCCCTCTTTCCCCCTTCCCCCTCCATGTGGTTCAGGTCGTCCAACCCCTTGGTTTGGACAGGTCCAGGATAAGTTGATTTATTGTTTTCATCCACATAAGACCCCACAAGGTGTGTCTTGGAGATGGCACAGCAGTAGGATTTATTTAGTTATAGATCTATATATTTCCCTCATTTGCTTTGACCTCCAGTCGCACAATACTACTGTTATAGTGTTTGTCTTTGACACTTTGGTATAGCATTAATATTGGGCCTATTGCCCACTTTGTAACTAACCTACTACGTTATCATACTAACTGGTTTTCTCTTTGCTGTTTGTTTCTAGAGTTGTTGCTGCAACCTTTTCCATAATATAGAATAAGCAGTTCAAAGGTCCTAGACGATGCTTACATCTCACCTGGTGCTAATGAGAGTTTTCATAATTATGTCTGCTTTTAGTGTCCTGACGAGTTTGGTGCACAGTAATATTCTTTCTAACCTTTCTGCTGAACATTCTGTAAGTACCTCCTCTTATCTACTGTATGAGAAGATGCTGCTAACACTCAGGGTGCCCCCCCCCCACCAGATGTCGATGGATATCCTGGAATGTGAAAGGGTTAAATCACCCGGTAAAGTGCACAAAAGTTCTACAGCATCAAAAATCCCTGTGGGCAGATATTGCCTTTCTTCAGGAAACACACCTACTGCCTAAAATGTACTAACTGATTAAAAAAACTTTGGGTGGGAGAAATACTGGCTAGCTCCTCCACTGCTAAATCAAAAGGGGTAGCCATTCCTATTCAGCGGGCCTCCCCATGGGTGGTAAAAGAGGTCAAAAAAGACACGCAGGGTTGTTGGTTGATAGCAAAGTTAACCTCTCCTACAAACACTATTTTGTTGGATAACTTATATGCCCCCAAAACTGAGCACACCGACTTTTTCCCCGAGATCAGTCAAGCCCTGTCAGATCTACAATCTGAGGGGCCACCACTACCTGTAATCATAGGCAGAAACTTCAGTACAGTGGGAGATATATTTTTAGACAAATCCTACCCAAACCCGCATGTCAATCCCAAAGCTAGGCACTCCCTTCAGGCAGTAATAGAGGAATGGGCCTTTATGGACATATGGTGTAGAGACCATCCCACTGGCAGAGATTTCTCATTCTACTCTGCTCCACATAAATCCCACAGTCATATAGACTTCTGGCTCGCTAATGAATTAGCAGCTCGATACCTCTCTGACTCTGACATAGGCTCGATTTTAATATCAGATCATGCCCTGTCTCACTAACATTTACCCCACTGGAGCTTCGCCCACATGGAACCCATTGGTGCTGCAACCCCCTTTTATTCCAGGACCCGGATTTTCTCCCCCATGTAGTAAAAGTAGCTAAAGATTATTTTTCCCTTAATGCAGACTGTGGGGTTTCCCCAGGAACTGTCTGGGAAGCATTCAAGGCAGTACTGAGAGAACATATCATTGCCTTCTCTGCAGCTCGGAATTGCAAACTCAAAGCCACTCTTTCCAAACTACAAGCAGATCTTGTGGCCTTAGAAAGTCACTTCAAATCTACCCCTGAACAAGCACTGAAGGGGATTTACATTGGCAAAAAGTCAGACTCAAATATCAAATAAACTCAATATTACACCAGAAAGCTGAATGGCACCTCTTGAGATTCAAACAAGCCTTTTGGGTGGGGGAGAATGAGCAGGGAAGCTACTTGCATTCCGCCTACGGAAGCAGCAAGCAGCCACGTGGATACATGCCCTCTGTAATGCCACAGGCTCCATAGTGACTAATCCCAAACTGATAAACTCCACAATGCAGCAGTTGTATCAATCTCTTTATCAATCCTAATCTGCTAATACTCCTCAAGGTTTACGGGATCTTTTGCCAACTTATGCCAACTTCTGCCAACAAACTCCTTTGCCGTCTCTTACTCTCGAACAAGTTTCATTACTGGAGGCACCTGTGTCCTGTGAAGAGCTTCAAACAGCTCTCTCACAAATGGCACGAGGGAAAGCACCCAGTCCCAATGGCATGTCTGTGGAGCTTTACCAGGCCCTTGGCCAAGATATTATCCAACCTCTGCAGCAGGCCCTGCACTCCGCCCATACCTCTGGCTCTCTCCCACAGACTATGAAGGAGGCAATAATCTCCCTGCTACCGAAAAAATCAACTGATCCTCTAGATTGTGCCAATTTCTGACCGATATCCCTTCTCTCAGTAGACAGAAAAATCCTAGCCAAAGCCTGGCTTGTAGGCTAACCTCCATTCTACCCTTGATAATACACCCCTCACAGACAGGCTTCATGCGGGGCAAATCAGGGGTGGACAACACCAGACTTCTCCTCAACCTAAAGTGGTTCGCCTCTGAAGCTTCCCTCCGCGTAGCAGCTCTGGCAATAGATTTTTCTAAATCATTTGACTCTATAGAATGGGATTACCTCTATGATGTCCTGGTTAGGTATGTATTTGGTATTTCATTTATACAATGGATACGCACTCTCTACTATTCTCCCATGGCCTGCATTCTCACCAACAGTGAGAGCTCCCCTCCTTTCACCTTGCAGCTGGGTACTAGGCAAGGTTGCCCATTATCCCCCTTATTATTCCTTATAGCCTTAGACCCTTTGCTCAGGACACTCATTGCCTCTCGAAGATACAGGGCATTGTAGTAGTTAACCACCGTATCTGGTGGCAGCATTCGCCGACGACCTTCTTCTAACTCTCTCCAATCCCCAACAAACCTTACTGTTTGTACTTCAAATTTTGGGAGACTTCTGGGCATTCTCAAGGCTAATTATTAATCAGAAAAAAAACACCTTGGCCCCCTTAAATAAGCACTGTACCCAGTCTTGTATACAAGGGACCAACCTAGTATGGGCGCACACTACATTTAACTACCTCGGTATCTCCATCCCAACAGCTTGGAATGTACTGGAATCGGCCAATTTCTCTCCATTAACACAGTTAACGGTAGAGATTGAGAGGTGGTGCAAACTGCAACTCTCCCTACCAGGGAAAATAGCAGCTATCTGAATGTTCTTGCTTCCTCGGCTCCTATACTTTCTTAACAATCTCCCCATACCTCTCTCACCCAAGCTCTTCAACTCCTTAGAAAAACTCATGGCCAGCTTTCTTTGGGATTCTAAGCCACCTCGGTGAAATAAACATAAACTAAGACTGCACTGGTCTCAAGGAGGATTCAGTGCTACCTGGTTTCTCGGCTATCATCTATCCTGTATAGTTGCACAGGCAACTAAATGGTTGGTGCCCCAATCTGTAGATCCTCCACTATGGGTCCAACTGGAAACAGATTTGGTGGGTACGGTACCCTCTATACATTTCTTGCATAAGGGACTAGTCTGCCACAGTCACTCCCGCCCACTGTATTATGCATAGCACGCTCGTGGAAGCGACTCATGGCAAAATCTCACCTCCCTAGACAATCTTGGAACCCTCTTATACAATACGCCCCCCTATGGTGAAGCAATCTTATTCAAATTGATGGAGCTCCTATATATTGGCCCTCCTGGCACAAAGTGGGAATTCGGGACGTACTCCCTGCTCTCCTTGCTCAATTACAAAAGCAATTTTCTCTACCACACAAGGATTTGTGGAGGTACTTGCAGATAAGGAGTGTTCTACAGCCTCTTCTCCCGAGGCACCAAAATGCTACCCCATGGATGTGGATAGCGGGCCTGCACCATTCCCCCACTAACAAAGGGGTTATGGGTCGCTTCTACAGCTCTTGGAGGGAGTTGCAACCTAATGCAACAATGTCCTATAAAAAGAAATGGGAAGTATACTCTGGCTCTCCTATAACTGATACTCAATAGAACTCTTATCTTAAAGCCATACCCAGCACTTATAGCAACATTAATAGCCACTTCTTGCAGTTAAAAATTCTATTGTTGTGGCACGGCACACCAGTAGCTCTTCATGCTCGATGTCTGCTTGGCCACAACAAATGCTGGTGCTGCTCCCAGGTGGAAGTGCACATTCTTCATATTCTATGCTCTTGTCCTAACCTGACGACCTTTTGGAAAATGGTTGTTTCGGACATTTCCCTAGTGCATAACCATTCAGTTGTACTTGCTGATGCAAAATTAGTCATGGGAGATACTACAGTACCTCATTGGGCCAATTGCCTAAACCTCTCAAAGACTGGGTGCTGGTTGCTATTTTAGAAGCTAAACATCTTCTCCTCAGGCACTGGCGTCAGCCAACTATCCCGACTCATGCCGTCTGGCATGTAGCCTTGGCTAAACTCTCCCTATACGAAAGACTGCTTTACCACCATAAGGGAAATCTCCACCCTTATTATCAAAGGTGGGAACCCTATCTTTGCTCTCCCTTTTTTTAAAATTCCACCACCACCCTCCAACCCTCCTCTATAATGGGCCACCTCTAAGCCCCCCCATTCAACCATATAGCCTAAATCATGGGCAGACTGTATGTGCTTGAAGATGTAAGGACTGATCTGCGATAATTATTTTCTTATTCTCTAGTTCCTGGCTATTCTACTTAGAATGTACTATTTGTTGAGATATCTGAATGTAGATGTCACAGATAGGATAATATCTTAGACATATTGCATGGCATATTGTTCATAATGGATAGATTATGTCATCTATCAGGTTATTTGAGAGATGTAATGACTTCCAGGGAATGCTTGGTTGTAATGCTCATTTTCTGTATCAATATCTATATAGAAAAAACCTCAATAAAATATTATATGATAAAAGATACATGTATGTCTCTATCATATCCCCTCTCTGTCTCTCCCTACTCTCCTTCAGGGAGTACATATTCAAGTTCTTCAGCCTGTCCTCATAGGATCTGTGATGCAATCCCTGTACCATCGTTGTTGCCCTCCTCTGAACCTTCTCTGCCCTGTCTATGTCCTTACATAAGTAAGAGCCCCAGAACTGGACACTGTACTCCAGGTAGGGCCTCACTAGTGTCTTGTATAGTGGAATTATGACCTTCCTTTTCCTGCTGATGATGCTCCTGCCTACCCATCCTAGCATCCTATTTGCTTTACCTGCTGTCTTGTCACACTGTTTCCCTACCTTAAGGTCATCAGAGATGATAACCCCAAGGTTCCTGCTTGGTGCATACTATATCCTCGCCCCCCCCCAACTGATACAGTATGTTGTTCCAGGGTGTTTGTGCCCCATAGGCATTATCTTGCACTTCTTTGAGTTGAATTTCACCTGCCAAACTATTGACCATTCTTTAAGCTTCTGCAGGTCCCTCCTCATTCTGTCTACACCCTCTGATGTGTCCACTCTGTTACGGAGCTTCATGTCATCAGCAAACAGGGAAATTCTGCCTTCTTAGTCATGCACAATGTCACTGATTAAGACATTGAATAGGACTGGTCCCAGCACTGATCCCTGTGGTACCTCACTGGTCACTCTTCCCTCTGTGGAGTGATACCATTTACTACCACAGTTTTGGTTGCCTGGGCAATGGCAAGGGACAGCGCAAAGTTCTGCCTCCTGCTTTGCAGAGATTTGAATATCGGGTCCCTGCTGTCTCTAAATCCCCTTGAAGTTTTGTGGTGAGTTTCCTTCTTGCACCAGCCACATGATTCATATGAGCTGTCAGCAGCATCTCAGAAGTGACGTGACTGTTGTAATGCCATGATATGACGGTAATCATTGTAAGATCATCTCACAGTGACTGTAATGTTGTCAGAAGCATCTCTAGTACCAAAGAATGTAATAATTGCAATTAGTCCATGTAACAGTGTTGCAGCAAGCAAAGACATTTGAAGAAACTCTCAGAAAAAAAATTTCAGGCAAACAAAATTTAATGAAACAAAAAATAAATTGTTTTACTTCAACACCAAAGGTTTGCAACAGCTTGTTTTGGCAGAGCAAATGCAAAACAAAATACTGGATAGCTTCATTCAGCTCCCCCATTCCCAGCAGTCTCTCTCTCTCTCTCTCTCTCTCTCAAATCATACTTCTTGCTTGTTTTGGTTTGGTTTTATGATTTTGACATTTGAGCCCCTCGTCTTTAAAAGGCCAGGCCAGAAATCAACAGGGCTGGGTTTCAATTCCCCCTGTTCTCCTGCTAGTATCTGGTGGGGAGCCTGAGTGAAAATTATATAGACCTCTTCACATACTTTTCCCCTCAGAGCTGTGCTCTTGGCACTCTTGGCAGTGGCTACCATCAAGCTGCACTCCTGGGAGAAAAAAAGGCAGCATAATTATGCAGGTAACCCACCCTGTGGTGCACCTGGAATAGAAATGGCTGCAGAGCCTGGTATCACCGAGTGAAACATACATAGAACCATAGAAACATAGACTTTGAAGGCAGATAAGGACTGCTTGGCCCACCCAGTCTACCCATTTCCCTACTTACTAGATAAGCTGCAGATCCTAGTTAACCAACAGCCTATTTCTTCTTACCCCCCACAAGAATTGCCTTATGTCTGTCCCACGCACTCTTGAATTCTCCCACAGTTTTAGACCCCACAACTCCTCAGGAAGGCGGTTCCATGTGTCCACCACCCTCTCTGTGAAAAAAATACTTTCTCACATTGCCCCTGAGCTGTCTTGCCTCTGTCCTCAAATTGTGTCCCCTTGTTCTTGCACATCTTTTTTCCTGAAAGATGCTACCCTCTTGGACTTTGTTGATTCCATTGAGGTACTTAAAAGTTTCTATCATGCCCTCCCCCCCCCTCTCAAGGGTATACATATTAAGCTCCTTTAGTCTCTCCTTATTTGACTTCTGTTGCAGACCCTGCACCATTTTAGTTGCCCTCCTCTGGACTGCCTCCATCCTGTCTATGTCCTTGCGGAGATGTGGTCTCCAGAAATGGATGTAGTACTCCAGATGGGGTCTCACCAACTGTCTGTACAGAGTGATAACAACTTCCTGTTTTCTACTGGTGATGCCTCTCCCTATACATCCCAGTATCCCCCCAGCCCTCCCTACTCTCTTCTCACATTGCTTGCTAACCTTAAGGTCATCTGATATGATTACCCCCCAGGTCCCTTTCTATTTTTGTTGTTGTTACTACCCCTGCCCCCCATTGTGTACTCTTCCCCTGGGTTTTTGTTTCCTAGGTGCATTACTTTGCACTTCTTTGCATTGAATCCAAGCTGCCATACTTCTGACCATTCCTCCAACCTTGCCAAGTCCCTTCTCCTCCTTTTTAGCCCCAACCCTTGTGTATCAACCCTGTTGCAGATCTTTGTGTCATATGCAAAGAGGCATACTTTTCCTTCCATTCCCTCTGCAATGTCACTTATAAAGACATTAAAAAGGACTGGATCCAGTACTGAACTCTGCGGTACCCCACTAGTAACCCTCCCATGTCTACTACTTTGGTCACCCAGTCAAAGAAATCAAATAGATTCATCTGGCATGACCTTCCTGCTGTGAATACATGCTGCCTTGGTCCTGTGCCCCACTTGCCTCTAGGTACTGAACAATTCTTTCCTTCAGAAGTGATTCCATCATTTTCCCTACCACTGAGGTCAAACTGACAGGTCTGTAGTTTCCTGCCTCTGTCTTGCACCCACATTTGTGAAGGGGAATCACATCCACCCTCTTCCAGTCCTCAGGTACCACACCATCCTCCCATGATTTGTTAAAAAGGGTAGTCAGTGGTGTCACTAGTTCTCCCCTTAATTCTTTTAGAATTCTGGGGCTAATCCTGTCAGGCCCCATTGCTTTGTCCACCTTCAGTTTTAGGAGTTCTTTCAGAACCCTTTCTTCTGTGAAAGGACTGGTTTTGACCCCCATTCCAGGGTGGTTCTATTGATTGGATTAGGTACTTCCCCCTCTTCTTCTTTTGTGAATACTGAGCAGAAGTATTCATTCAGTATCCCTACTTTTTCACTGTCCCTCTCTGCCCACCCACCGTCCCCTTTATTAAGCCTCACTATCCCTCCATTTGTCTTTCTACACTCCCTAATGTAGCTATAAAAGGTTTTATCCCCCTTCTTAACCAAGTTGGCTATCTTTTCCTCAGTTTGGGCTTTTGCTATTCTGACTGCCGTCCCTGCTTCCTTCTGCCTTAACTGGTAAATTTCTCTGTACTTCCTAAATGCTATCTTTTTCTCCCTAACCTTCCCTGCCACTTCCTTTGAGAATCATAGTGTTTTTTTCTTTCATTTTGATTTGTTTATTTGCTTCACACAAAGGCTTGTTGCCTCTGTGATGACAGTTTTGATGTTTTCCCATTGTTGCTCCACCCCTCCTTCTTGCCTGTTTGCTAGTGCTTTTCTGAGGCACTCTCCCATTTTGACAAAGTCAGCCCTCCTGAAGTCCAGTACCTTCACTTATGTATGACTTGACTCTGCAGCTGAGTTTATCATGAACCACACTGTTTGGTGGTCACTTGTTCCGAGATGGCTACCCACTTCTAGATCTGAGATCCTCTATCTGTCCCCATTTGAAAGTACCAGGTGTAAGATTACCTCCCTCCCGAGTGGGTTCCAGCACTAGCTGTCTGAGGCATGCCCCCTGTAGGGCATCGAGAATGGCCCTGCTCTTGGATGTGGCTGGCGCAAAGGTACTCTAGTTAACATCTGGCATATTCAGGTCCCCCATCAACAATATCTCCCCTTTCTCTGCCATCCTAAGGATGCCTTCTATCATAGCATGACTCGGGAATTAGTGTTCTGCATGGCAGGCAACCATTTGAGGGGTGCATGATCAGTGATCAAGGTGAAGCACCTTCCCAACAAACAGTAACGCAGAGCCACTACTGCCCACTTCATTGCATGACACTTTTTCTCTAGCGTGGCATAACACTGTCCCTGGAAAACAATTTTTAGGACAAATAGAGGATGGGGTGAATCCCATCATCAAAATCCTGTGAAAAGACAGCCCCCAAACCTATTTCTGAGGCATCCATGTACAAAATGAATGGACAGTTGAAATCAGGACTTGGTATAACAGGTCCCTTACATAACACACTTTTGATAGCCTGGAAGGCCTTCTGACACTTTGAGGACCACTGAACTTTATTTGGAGCAGCCTTTTTAGTCAGGTCAGTCAGTGGGCAGTAAGTGTCGAAAACTCTGGAATGAACCAGGATGATACCCCGCTAAGCCAAGGGCGGTTCTAACTTGCTTTTTGGTAGTCAGTATGGGGCAGTCAGTAAAGACTTTTACCTTATCAACAACTGGATGTACATGGTCATTCCCAACCATGTATTTCAGATATTTAGTTTCCTTTCACCCTAGGTGCATTTTGTAGGCGTAGGTGCATTTTGTAGCCATGAGACCTGCCTCCCTGAGGAATTGGAGTACTGCAGCACATCCCACATGTGAGTGCCCAATCAGAGCTATAGCAAATACCACAACATTGTCCAGGTACACTGCTGCACGCCCATGGGGATGGAGGATTTGATCCATCATTCGCTGAAATGTGGCCTGGCACCATGCAATCCAAAGGGGAGCATGGTAAACTGATACAGACCAAATGGGGTGACAAAGGCCATCTTATCATGGGATTCATGAGTTAGCAGGATTTGCCAATACTCCTTGACCTGGTCTAGGGTACTAATGTACTGGGCCTTACCCAGTCAGTCCAGAAGTTCATCCATCCAAGGCACAGGATATGCATCAAATGTGGAGATGGCATTGACTTTCCACAAGTCGATACAAAACCAAATGGACCCACCTGGTTTAGGGACTAATAAAGTAGGGCTACACTGCAGTCAGGTGGTCAAATGCCAACTCGTATCAACTACAGAAAAACAAAGGAACACTTGTTGACTGAATCCTGGCATCCCATCCTGATAGGCTGTCATGTGTGGAGGTATTACCAGATCTACTTAGTGATCCCTCCCCGATCTACTGCTTCTGGTCCACCAGAGAGTAGAGACGCCCATTGAAATTCATCTACACCCACTACCTAAAGGAAGAGAGAGAGATTCACTGAACTTAGAAACTACCTCTGTCACGCTGACTGGCATTACCTGAACTACGTTCTGGACATCATAGCACCGAAACAGCGCTGGTTCGGGTGCTCAATGATCTCCTGATGGTGAGAGATCGAAAAAGCCATTCCATCTTGGTCCTTCTTGATCTCTCTTCAGCTTTTGACACTGTGTACCGGGGGTACTTCTCGAATGCCTGAGGTTCATCTGTGGCTTGTCTGGTACAGTCCTCAGATGGTTTAGATCTTTCCTCACAGGCAGAACTCAGAGGGTGGTGTTGGGGATTAATTCTTCCCGCCCAATCTCTCTGTCTTGTGGGATTCCTCAGGGTTCGATGTTGTCCCCCATGTTGTTCGTAGTGTATATGCTACCCCTCAGAGACATTGTAAGAAGGTATGGGCTGAAGTTTCACTGCTATGCTGATGATACCCAGCTCTACCTATCTTTTGCACCCGACCAGGATGGAGCTCTCTTGGTATTTAACAACTGCCTCACTGAAATCCAGTGTTGGAAGAATTCAAGCTGGTTGAGGTTGAACTTGGAGAAGGCTGAGGTGATAGTTGTGGACTCGGGTTGCAGGATAGAGGGGATGGGAGTTGGTCTACCCTCAGGATTTTTTCTGGGGGGTGTCCAGCTCCCTAACTCTGAACAGGTGCGGAACCTAGGGGTGATTTTTGACAATGAGCTGACACTACGAGCTCAGGTGTCGGCAGTTGTCAAATCATCCTTTTATCATCAAAGGAACATCTCTAGGATTAAGCACCTTGTTCCGTCCAGTGATCTGCCTACATTGGTCCACCCCTTTGTGACCTCGCGTCTTGACTACTGCAACTCCCTTTATCTAGGGCTTCCTGGAGTTGATATCCACCGCTTGCAGCTAGTTCAGAACGCTGTGGCCCCGTTATTGACAGGTACTTCTTGTGCCTGTCATATTTCCCTGGTTTTGCATGATCTGCACTGGCTGCCAATACAGTGGCGGATCACCTTTAAAGTGGGTCTTTTGACTTACAAAGCCCTACACGGACTGGGCCCAGACTACTTGAAAGAGCTTCTGATACCTTACCGCCCTAGGCAATCACTCCGCTCAGTGGACGAGGGGTTGCTAGAGATTCTGAGGGTTTCTTTAAAATCTTCCGGGGCCCATGCTTTTATGTACGTAGCCCCTGCCCTCTGGAATACTCTACCCGATCCGGTTCGGCAATGTGCATCCATGGAGGAATTTAAAAAGTCCTTAAAGACTTATTTATGGTCAAAGATTTATTCTTGATAATGATATTCTACTGTATTTTATGAACTCAGCAGTTTTAAATTTATGTTATTATTGTAAGACACCTTGATTTTAAGAAATGCGCGTTATAAATGAAGAATGATTGATTGATCAACTTCGCCTTCAATTTCTTAACACAACCTTCCAAACTGCATGTGACCACTGTGTGCCCCAAGGAAAAAAGAATGAAAGGTGACACTAATCACTGTCTCACCTCAGAACTCCTTGCACTCTTCAAAATATGGGACAAACTATGAACCTCATACAAAGATTTGTCTGCTCCCCCCGGCACTGCTGAAATACAAATGGAAGGGGCCGGAAGGTTCCCTAACAATTCCAGAACAGGCCAGACAAATCTGAAAGGAGAGGCAGGAAGCTTACTCAGTGACCAAGATGCAAGAGATTTATTTACCAGGAACAATAAAAACATGATAACTGTTTTCTACAATGCTACAGAATAATAAAATTAAAAACAACAAAACAATACAATTAGGACCAAAAATTGGTCAAATCAAGAACAGGAGTTAACCCCTTTTAGTACAAGTCCTATGTACACTTGGCCAAGATGATGAAACCTGATGAACCAAGCTTGGGCTTTCTTCTGCGTTGGCTGATCAGCAGGTGGGCATTGACCCCACAAGGTGTTTGTTACAAACAGATCATAACGGGGCATCTCCCAACAGAACAGAACACAACAAGTAACACTGCTAGTTGGCCAATGAAGAACTTGGCGATCCATTGCAGCTCCGGGCAAGAAGCTGAAGACTTCTGGCTGGCAGGTGGTTCTCTAGATGATCTGCAGCAATGACCACTGGTAGGTCCCCGGCACCCAGGACACCTCTCAAGAAGAAGACTGTTGGCAATGCAACTCTCTGGTAGCCTCAATGGAGTGACACGGGTATGCGCACACTTCCAAACAGCTGGTAAAATAAGAAAGGGGCGTGCCTGATATTAACTGGGGTCCCTCACGCTTGAGCCGGGGTGGCTCCTAAGCTGACTCACTACTGTATACCTCACTAGTGGCTCTCTACCACCTACCGTCACAGGACTGATGCTGGAACACCTGTGGTGGAACTTCAGAGCAGGTTGACATCACTGGAGGTGGTCCTGCCCGGATGGTGGGTGGACCAGGGACATCCCTGGGTCAGTGTCAGGCTTTGGTGAGGCTGCTCCGGGAACAAGGGTGAAGCTGGATGTCCAGTACCACAAGGCACAATTTGATAACACAGTTCAGTAGCAAGCAAACAATTCAGTTTCTGGCAGACAGTTCAGTTTTTGTAGGAAATACAGTCTCTAGGGGCACTAGGCAGACAACAGGGCAGTGTGATTTGGGTGCTGGACCACTTAGGCCATAGGACCATCCCCCCCCAAGGATGCTGCTCCCTTAAGGGTCTTCCCCTTTTCTGGCTATTTTTTCAGATCCAACCCACGTTATTAGTATTACTATCCACCCCTGGCCTTAGGTGGGCCCTCGTCTACTAATCCCTATGCTTGAGGGCCTGGATACTGAACCCTTACAGTTAGCCCCTCCCTCCTGGCAGCCGGCTGAGGACCTTTGGGTTTTGCCCTGCCCCTTGGTGCAGAATGGCATCTACGTAGACCCCAAGGGCCTTAACCCCACTGTGCCCTGGGTCTGTTCCTTTCCCTTTCTGTCCCTTTCCTCCCCTGGGGCTTTTACAACTGTGGCGCCCCTCTCTCTTTATCCAGCTAGAGGCAGGCTACTATTGGCCCAGCTTGCCTTCTGGTTTCACATTTGACTATAACAACAACAAGAAAAATGAAAAACTAAAACAGCTCAATGACCTCTGGCCACTCCTGGGGCCTTCTCCTCTTCCCCTCGGGGAATTCGGCCCACTGCCTGTTAATCCCCCCCCCAGGGCTGGAAGCTCACCCAGGGAGCCCACTATGCCCTCCCCTTCTGGCTACAGCTGTACTAGGGCATTGGCCATTTAAGTATTTTCTTTAGGCACTCTGCCCCTTTTACTTCCCTTGCCTTTTCCCGCCCCACTCCTGGCAGCCTTCGGTGTGAGTATACAAAAAAAAGGGCACTTGCTCACTCACCACCATGGCCCAGAACTCCAGTGCTGCTGAGAAAGGCAGGTAACCTAGCCAGGGAGCCATGCTCCCACCCGGCTCCTTCCTCACACTGCTGCTGCTGCTTGGGGGGAACTACAGGTTTGGGGCACGTTTTCTACCTGGACCTATTTTTTGGCAGCACAACTTGGTCCATCTGCCCTTTTCTTCTCCCCTCGCCGTTGGAGCTCTGTCCAAGGAGAACAGGTCGCGTCAGGTAGCTGCACTCCACATGACCGACCCAACTGCTGCTGCCGCCACCACATCCCCAGGATGCCGACTGAAGGGGAGCAACACCGGATGAGCCACGGGATCACAACAGGTAAGCCTTTCCTCCATGCTCTCCATGTCCTCCACCCTCCTTGCTTGGCCACTGACTCCCCTCTCTGTCCACTCCCCAGCCCTTTTGTAGGGCAGGGAGGTCCTGGCTTCTGGTCAGGAGATTGGGCACCACAAGCCCTCTAGGGAGTGTCTCTTGCCCATGATGTCCCCCCCCCCCCTTCTTAGCACTGAATGGCACGAAAGGAAACAAAGAGGAATGGGAGGGGTCAGTGAGACTGCAGGCAAGGGCTGGGAAGGAGGGCGGGACAAGAGAAAAAAATATATCCCCTAACTTTGGGGTACTACACAAAGAGCTGAGAAACCATGGCAAATCTGGTACTTGGAAATCCAAAAGTGAATTCTGCAAAACTAAACTCCATGAATCTGGTAACAATCCCAGGAGAGAATGGGAAACTATCAACAAAGTCCTAGGTTGAAAAGATGCTTCAGCCCCAGCATCCTAAATGTCAATGGAGCAAACAGCACTGACCCACAAGCCATCGCTGAGTCCTTTAATTCCTTCTTTGTGAAAGTAGGCAAAGATCTGTCCACTGGTACCCTGACGGCTGCCCCTGTCAAAGGACTCCCAGTCCCCTCCAACACCGGTAGACCCAAATTCTATTTTAAACGGGTAAGCAGAAAACAGAAAATACCTGCTAAACACAGCCTGCAAAACAGAGCAGCAAGAGGAAGGAAGCAGCTGCCAGAACTTTTCTACTGGGACTAAAGAACTAGAACTCTACTGCTGAGACCTTCAATAAGGGTAAAAAACAAACAAACAAAAAAAAACGAGTTAGTGTGCTTGTCTGAGTTGGGGGAAGGGATCTGTTGTCTGTGCTATTGGCTAGGTGAAGAGAAGAACTGTAAATTAGGGCATGTGGCTTAGGCAACAGAAAGCTAGGTGTCTTTATTTAAAACTTCCCTAGTTAGCTTTTGACAGAGAGCAGCAAGAAGAAGGAGGCAGATGCTACAACTCCTCTACTGGGACTATATAGCCATTCCTCCATCCCCCACCTCCCTTGCCAGTTCCACTTTTATAGGCACTGGATTTGATTGACAAAAGGAACTTCCTGTTTGGGAGAAGGAAGGAAGTGTTCACAGAGGCACAAAAGACTCACCGTCCTGGAAGGAAAAGAATAGCTCTCCCTCATCCCCTAGCTGCTGGAGGCCTGTATCTGAGCAATTAAAAAGGAGACTACTGAGGAATACAGGAACTTCCTGTCCCAGAACAGGAATGGCAGGAGCTGTAAAAACACAGATGCAGTAGGAAAGTATGGAGAAAAGGAAAAAAAGTAAATGGAGAAAAGAAAGAGTAAGCATATAAAGCAACAGCCAAGGGGCCACAAATAAGACATAATGGAAGTGGTGCAGTGCAGTGGGTGTGGAGCAGCAGTCTTCCATGAGACGTCCTAGAGGATGCGGTGTTGTCCCATCTGCAAGCACCTCTCTGGACTGAGGGAGGAGGTTGCACATCTCCAGGCTGAGTTGATCAGGATTCAGGGGACCTCCTCTCCCACCCAGGGACCACCAGGGCTAACGCAGCTGCCTCGGAGATTGCTAAGAAAAAGGAGTGGTTGGACCATGGTGGGCTCAGGGAGGGTGAGGGTGGAGGAACAGAGGTGCATCCCTCCAGTTGTACTTCTCCACAATTTGTACACCATTTTGGCAGAGTGTGGTTCCTCTATGGAGGCACCCGCAGTGGACACCAAGGAGGATGCTGGGAATATCCACAAAGGAGACCCACAGTAGGGTGCCATGGGATCCCACAGGGGAAGAAATCAGCTCCTGGTGGGGGACTCAATTGTTTGCTGGGTAGAACTGAGGGAGGAAGGGGAGAGAGAGGTAAGGTGCCTGCCTGGCACTATGGTTGGAGAGACAGGGAGCGAATCCTCAGGATTGCGGGAGCAGCTGCTCAGGTGAGGGAGCAGGATATCATTGTCTACCTAGGGACAAATGACTTGGCTGGGAATGGGATCAGAGCAGTACAGGAGGAGTTTGTGGAGTTGGGGAGGGGCCTTAGACAAGTAGCATGCACGGTAACCTTCTTGGAGGTGCTGCTTATCTATGGCATGGGTGAGGCTAAGGTACTCCACACCATGGGATTCATTCAATGGTTGAAAAACTGGTGCAGAGCTCAAGGTTTTGGCTTCATTGGGAACTGGGGGTCCTCCTCTAGGGATACAGGCCTATACTAGTGTGATGATCTGCATCTGTCCTGGAGGGGAATGGGGATGCTAGGCGATGGGTTTAAATGCTTCATTAGCAAACATTTAAACTAGCCAAGGGGAAGAAGCACTGAAAAGGAACAGGGAAATCCCAGCCCCCCAAAAAAAAAATAGGATAGTTGGTGAGGTAAACACCAAGATAGAGAAGTCGGTAGGGAGAAGAGCACGGGTAAATGGAGAACTAGGCAAAGGCAGTAAGGTCAGGGATGGGGCTAAAAGGGGTAAGACCATCAAACAATGGAGGGCAATGAGTACCGATGCCCGTAGTCTGGGTTACAAGCTCTCTGAACTAGTGGTCTTGATGGAAGAGGGACACCTGGATAGTGTGGCAGTCACAGAAACATGGTACACAAAGAATCAATCAGTCAATCAATATCTTTATTTAGCCAGGTGGAACACCATTGAGCAGAGCTCATTTACAAGATGGACCTGGTAGTTTAAACAACAACAAGTCACAATACAACAATTTGGAGTAGACGTAGTAACATTAGCAGCCTATGTACAGTCATTACAAGTGAGAAAGGCGTGGCTTGGCACGGTAGTGTACAATAATTTACAAACAGCAACATAAGGCTTGACACTGAGAACAGAACAAGGCAGCATAATTTACAGGCATGGTACCAAAGGCAGTCAGCATACCACTATGGGTGAGTTCTATGCAAGGCAGGTCTCTGATAGACAGTAGAGTACAGTATTATATTGGATGAGGTCTAGACCAGCAAAGCATTATGAGGCCTAGGAGAAGACTATAAAGCAAGGGCACTGAGGGCACAGGATGCGCCAAGGATAGTGGAGGGAGGAGAGGTTAGGAGGGGTGGAAGGGGGCAATTGTAATACCTTCAGGATTGACATAGCTGCATGACTAAGAACCATAACTAGTATGTCAACATACCAGGTTACAAAGTCTACAGGAGGGACAGGGAGTGTAGAAGATGAGGAGGAGTAGCTTTCTACGTAAGGGAAGGGATCAAAGCAACAGAACTAAAGGATAAAAAGGGAGGAGAGGAGGCACTGTGGGTCACCCTAGAGACAGAAAATGGCACAACAATCCACACGGGTGTTATATACAGACCTCCGTCTCGGGGGAAGGAAATGGACAAGGAAATGATAGAAGGTATCCTTAGGATGGCAGAAAAAAGGGAGATATTGTTGATGGGGGATCTGAATCTACTGCATCGAACGCCATTAAAGTGGCAATAAAAACCCATTACAAATCCATTAAATTTTCCATTGAAGTTTCCCATTAAATTCCCATTAACTGGTACGTGAATATAAGAGCTTGAAAGATGAGATGCCGATGGGTGACCTCAGTTTAAGTTTTTTTTGCAATTTATTCCACAAGGAGGACAGTGTAAAGCTAATAGCAGCCCTGCCAAAGCGAGAGTTAACTTTGGGAACCATCAGTAGGAGAGATCTGCAACTTCTCAGGGCGTGATTGCCTAATGGTTTTATAGGAAGACAGTCTGTAATGTATTGGGGCAGTTTTTTGGAGATGGCTCTCAGGGTCCATAAGGCTGCATTTTTATCACGCCTGAATTGAAGAGAACTCCATCCCACTGACTGATATAGGGAGCAGTGGTGAGTGGAATAAGGCAGGCCTGTGATGAACCTCAAAGCTCTATGATATACAGTAATGTGTCAAGTTTGGTGAGGTAGGAAATGGGACAGTGACTGTAGAGGATGTCAGCATAATCTATCAAGGATAGAAAGGTTGATTGTACCAGCTGTAGTTTGGCATCTCTAGTTAAGAAGCGGGCTATCCTAAAGAACAGGTCATGTCTCTGTCGTAATTTTTTGAGCAATTCTTCAACATGCTCTGTAAAGGAGAGCCTATGGTCCAGCCATACTCCCAGGTATTTGAATTTAGGGACAAATTCCAACTTCTCGCCAAGAATTGTAGTAATCTTCGGCACAGGATCTGATAGGGCTGAATTTACCATTTGGGCAGAGGGAGAAAAGAGCATTGCTTTTGTTTTCTTGGCGTTAAGTAATAGTTTTTTGTTTAGGAGTTGGTGTTGCAGCAGGTTGGACTCAGATTGAAGGTCATTACACAGATTGTAATGACAGGCGTTTATGTAAAGAACTGTGTCATCTGCAAACAGATGAATGTTGGTTTAGTTATGCTTTCATCAGTATTGTTGATGTATATTGCAACAAGATCGGGTCCTAAGATAGAACCCTGGGGATCACCTCTTGGGAGAGGTTTGAGAGTTGAGAGGTCTCCTCCGCTTTCACCTGCTGGAAATGATCAGAGATGTAGTTGTTGAACCACTGTAAGATAATGGTCAGCGCCTACTGAGGTCAGGGAAGAGTAGCAAAAATGTTCGACAGTGTCAAGGCCTTGCTCAGGTCCAAGAATACGGCGAGGTGTAATTCCTGTTGTCTAGCTCTCTTGCCAGTCATTAGTCACTTTGGCAAGTGCTGTGATGGTGCTATGTTTAGCTCTAAACCCTGATTGGACTGGATTAAGCAGTTTATTAGCTTCTAGATACTGCCTCAGCTGGTTACTTACGACTTTTTCCAGTAATTTTGACAAGACAGGGAGAATCGAAATTGGTCTGTAATTATTTAGATCACAGGAATTTCCAGACTTGAACAGGGGTATGATGTGTGCTGTTTTCCATACTGAAGGAATGGATCCTTGAGTTAATGATAGGTTAAATAAATGGGTTATGGGCACGGCTAACACATGGATGGCCACCTTCAAAAAATATGGGTCGAGGGTATCTGCACCAGCACTTTTTTTGCATCCAGTTTTAGCAATAGGTCTTAACTTCTTTCAGAGTAGTAGGATGCAAGGAGAAGACTGAATCAGTGACGCTAGGATCTGCACCTTGATTATCCACCTGAGAGTGTATCAAATTCACAGGGGAATTGTCGAAGGCTAAGCCTGCAGTCGCAAAGTGATTATTGAAAGCATACAGAACTTCCAGTCTGTCACTAATGGTGTTATTGTTTAAGGAGATTTCATCAGGTAGTGAGCCACTGGACGTGTGACCAGACAAGTCCTTGACGGTTTTCCAAAATTTTATAGGATTTTTGGAGGCAGAGAGAAATTCAGAATGATAGTATGCAGCTTTTGTATCTCTAACCATTCTAGTACATGAGTTTCGTGCCCTTTTGAACTTGCACCAGTCCTCAGCAGACTGGGTTTTGCATGCTTTTTTCCATAGGTTATCTCTTTCAGTCAATGCAGATTTTAATAATGGTGTGAACCATCTACATGCATTTTTTTGCTATTCGCACCTTAACTATAGAGGCATATTTATTTAGGGCGTCTAGGATAATTTTGCTGAATATGTCGAATGCTGATTGCTTGTTTTTTTGCCAAACAGAACTCTTGCCAATACAAGGAGTGTTTCAGTTTGTTTATGTAGGCAGTGAGATCAAAGTTCTGTCTAGATCTCTTGGCAGCAATCTTTGGCAAGTAGTAGGTTTGTTGCTTGATCTTATGCAAGCAGCAAATGAGTGATCACTGATATCACTGAAGAAGGTGCCAGCAAAGGAGAAGAGATGTGGTTTATTCACTAGGATAACATCTAGCAGGGAGCTGTTATCCACGTTCTTTTTATTTACTCGTGTTGGTTCGACAGTAAGTTACGATAATCCATGGGTGTCACAGAAAGCTACGAGAGGAGCAGCGGGTTTTAGATAGCCAGTCTTAATTAAGATCCCCAGGAATAATTATTTCTGAGGATTGTTGTTCGATGATATTACTCAGATGAGGTAACAATTGTAGATCAGCAGAAGGAGGTCTATAGCACCCTATGATACATAATGCTGAAGTGTGCGAGATGGTGACTTGAAGAGAAGGACATTCATTAGCATCTGCAACAGATAAAGCACTCAGACAGGATGCCATATACCTGTCCTTGACATAGATGGCAACCCCTCCACCCCTGGAGTGTCTGTCTGCTCAAAATAGTAAATAGTTAGGGATATTGACTTCCCTGTCGGAGGTGGGCGGTCTAAACCAGGTTTCTGAAAGCTCTAGGATGTCTGGTCGAGTATGGATGACCCAGGCCTGGATCATGGAGAGCTTTTTTAACAGACTGCATACATTAATATAGAGGAAACTCATGCCTTTCAGTGCGGCAAGGTCAGAGGGCTATGTGATTGCAGCTGGTGGCCCCGGATTGAGCTCCACATTTCCTGAGCACAGGAGAAGAAGTAAAAGTTTTCTTAGAGTGGCAATAGTAAGTTTTGTACTGGTAACCCCTTTACGTCGTTATGGGCCATCGTCCTGGGGGATGCGCCCCAACATTTTTTGCCCTTCCCACTAAGGGTGGCAGAGACGAGTACTCTGACTGCTATCTGTAGAGGTGACACCTATATGATGTTGCCAGAAGTCATAAGCTGAGGTTGTACTTCATTTTGTGTACCAGCGTTAAAAGTAATATGAAAATAGTGTTGAAGAATTGGGGAGTTGAAAAGGCATATATCCACGTAGGGACAGGAACTAGTTACAGAGCAGATCAGATTAGTATCCACGTAATAAAGGCTTGAGGTGGCATATATTGGGCATGCAATATGAGATAGAAGAAGGACCAGAACAGGATCCACGATTTGACACACATAGTGGAATAAGGATGGGGGGAGCTAGAGAGGAGTGAACTAGAAAGCCGGGCCGGGGTTCATATGTAGTTAATCAGGACGGGGGGTGGGCGTAAAAATTGGCAGCTAGAGCTCCCTTCCTGAAGGTAATCAGTCTCTGAGGGCAAGTCCGTACCTGCGTTTCTGTGAGGGGCTGGTGGCTTTAGACCTGGACAGCGGGTGGCAGTCTTGCAGGTCGGGTTCGTCAGAGAACCACGGCTGTGGCTCTCAGACTACCTGGAAGGAGAAGGCAGAGGAGAATTAAATAAGAAAGTCAGAGGGGTTGGGGCTGCTCGTGGAGCTAAAAAGAAATGCAGACTTGCTTAAACGGGGAGGTTGCAGACCAAGACATTAGGTAAGGTGCCTCCAAGTCTGAGTGAGCAATAACAGGGCTATTTAAAACACAATACTAGCATAAAAAGGTGAAGGGGGGGTTTCAAAGGCCTGAACTGAGACTACTACTGATCTTATGAGGAACACAATACAGGCATTTACATTAAATCAGAAAACTTCAGCTATAAAATACAAACAAGACAGTTTTAACAGAAAACATAATCTAGCACAATATAATCAAACATTAACAGTGCAGAGCTATATGGAGCCAACCGGAGTGCTCCTGGGGCTGACTGCTGCCAGTGGGCCTCAGCAGTAAAGGACTCTGGATTTAAACCCAGAGACAACTGTCCTCATGTAAAGAAGCAAAAATTGGCAGCTAGGGCTCCCTTCATGGAGGTAATCAGTCCCTGAGGGCAAGTCCGTACCTGCATTTCTGTGAGGGGCTGGTGGCTTCAGACCTGGACTGCGGGTGGCAGTCTGGCAGGTTGGGTTTGTCAGAGAACCACGGCTGTGGCTCTCAGACTACCTGCGTTTCTGTGAGGGACTGGTGGCTTCAGACCTGGACTGCGGGTGGCAGTCTGGCAGGTCGGGTTTGTCAGAGAACTTGTTAAACCTCAATAGTGCAGATTGCAGTGTGGTTATAGTGTGTTTTACATAATTCAGTCTCTATGTGTATGGTGTTACATAAATTATAAAAAGTATTTGATTTCTTCAACACTATCACAATTGATCTTTTTAAAGCTCATGTGTAAGCTATGATTGCCATGTAATAGAGCTATACAGTCCAGCATCTTGTTGGCTTTCGCCGCTGCCTTATTCCTGCACTGGGCCCAGTTGTTCATATTCCCCATTATAATCACCAGCTGTACCCCTCCCAGCTGATAGCTCCTTCTCTGGTTCTTAGCTCCGAAGTGCATTATCTTGCACTTCTTGACATTGAACCTCAACTGCCATGTTTCTGACCACTCCTGTAGTTTTATCAGGTCCCCCTGCAGTCCTCTCCACCCCTCAATGTCATCCACAACAGCTCTCATCTTGGTATAATCTGCAAACAGACTGATCTTACTCTGGGCCCCATGTGAAGTATCTGCTATGAATATCCCAAACAGCACTGGCCCCAGTACCAATCCCTGTGGCTCCCCACTTGTTACTGCTGTTGACAATGAGAGTTTCCCCTCCACCACCACCATTTGCTGCCTACCATTCAGACAGTTTGTGATCCATCTGACCATCTTAGTACCCACCCCTGCATCTTCTAGCTTCCCTCCTAGCCTCCCATGTGGCACTAAATTGAAGACCTTGCTGAAGTCCAAGTATAGGACATCCACTGCATGGTCCTTGTCCAGCTCCCTGGTCATCCAATCATAGTACTCAATCAGGTTTGTCTGGCAGGACATGCCCGGGATAAACCCATGCTGCTGCCTGTGCTGGAGCCCACTGTGCTCCAAAAAAGTCACCAGCCTCTCCTTAAGGATTGTCTTCATGAGCTTACCCACAATTGATGTGAGGCTCACCGGTCTGTAGTTGCCTGGATCATACCTTGGGCCACCTTTGTGAATGGGCACCACATGGGCTAACCTCCAGTCCTGTGGAACACATCCAAGTGCATAGAAGTATTGAACAGGTCAGCCAGTGGTCCTGTCAAGCTCCCTGCCAGTTACTTGAGTACCCTAGGGTGAATGCCATCTGGTACCGGTGGCTTGTCCACCCACAGTGCCCTCATCCCTTCCAGTACTCTGCCCTCTACAATTTCTCCATCTGTCACCCTCTCCCTCCCCCACCACCCCATGAGGTTTCTGCCCCCCAACCGTGGAATACAGAGCAGAAGTACTCATTCAGTGCCTCTGCCTGCTCCTCCCCTTCTCTCTACCCCCTGCCTTTCTTAATTCTCACCGCCTGGTCCCTGTTCTTTATTCTTTCACCTATGTCATCTGAAGACACCCTTCTCTCCATCCTTAATGCCCTGTGCCAACCTCAGCTTTCTGGATGCCTTGGCGGCTCTGACTAGTCTTGTAACCTCCCTGGACTTCTTAGTATACTCATCACCGTCTCCCCCCCCTCCCTGATGTCTTGAACCTTTGGAAAGTTCTCCTCTTGGCTCTCACCCCCTACATTACCTCCTTGGTCAGCCAGCTGGGCTTCTTTGCCCTTCCCTTCTTGCTCTGTACCCTAGTACATGCCTCAGTAGCCTCTGCTGGCCCTGCCTTAATAATACCCCATTTTTGATTGTCATCCATAGCGGGTTGGATTCCCTCCAGATGCCGTATCAGGATTGTCCCCATCTTGTTGAAGTCTCCCCCCCTGAAATCAATCATCCTGGTATCTGAACCTCCAGTTTGCTTCCCCATTGTGAGTGTGAACCACACTGAGTGGCGATCACTCCCAGCTAGTGGGCCCTCAACTTCCAGGTCTCTTATGGCCTCCCCATTTGGTAGTACTAGGTCCAGTGTCCTTCCCAACCTAGTTGGCTCACACACCAACTGCACCATAGAAACATAGAAACATAGAAGTTGACGGCAGATAAGGACCGCAAGGCCCATCCAGTCTGCCCATTTCTTTTTCTACCTTATAAATGTGCCATCGGCCTTTGCTCTGTCAGTGGCCTATCTATTCATAGTCATTTGTATTGCTCCCTTATGCCTATCCCATGCCTGTTTGAAGCCTGCACTGTATTCATAGCCACCACTTCTTGTGGTAAGCCATTCCATGCATCCACCACCCTTTCTGTGAAAAAAGAATTTACTCACATTCCCCTTAATCGGCCCCTCTAATCTCATGCTGTGTCCTCTTGTCCTGCTATTTTTCTTATATTTAAACATGTTAGACTCTTTCACCTTGTTTATGCCCTTAAGGTGTTTGAATGCCTCGATCATATCCCTCTCTCCCTCCTTTGCTCAAGGGTATACATATTGAGCTCCGTTAATCTGTCCTCAATGTCTTCTGATGCAGTCCCTGCACCATTTTGGTTGCCCTTCTCTGGACTGCCTCAATTTGGTTAATGTCCTTGTGAAGGTGTGGCTTCCAATACTGCACACAGTACTCCAGATGGGGCCTAACCAGTGTCTTGTACAGAGGATTATTTCCTCCTTTTACGACTTGCTGATACCCCTACTAATACACCCTAACACCCCTAGCCTTACCTACTGCTTTAGAGGTCTGCTTGATGATTTTAGGTCATCAGTGATGATGATGCCCAAGTCTCTTTCTTCCTTTGTGACTGCTAGCAACTCCTCCCCAGCCTATAGGTGGCTTCAGGGTTTCTCTTCCCTATGTGCATGATTTTGCACTTCTTTGCATTAAATCCCAGTTGCCACTCTTCTGACCATTCTGCTAGTTTATCCAGATCTCTTCTCATTCTGCCCACCCCATCTGGATCATCTACTCTGTTGCAGATCTTGGTGTCATCTGCAAACAGACAAGCTTTACCCTCTAGTCCATCTGCAAGGTCACTAATGAAGATGTTGAAGAGGACTGGCCCCAGGACTGATCCCTGAGGTACCCCTTGTGACTTGCATCTCTTCTGACTGTATACCATTTACCACCACTCTCTGTTTTCTGCCCGTCAACCAGTTTGCCACCCAGTTGACCACCTTCTGCCCACCCGAGCCTACCCAGCTTATTTATCAATCTTCTATGTGGAACAGTGTCAAAAGCTTTGCTGATGTCAAGGTAGGCGACATCAACTGCTCCCCCTTGGTCCACCACTCTGGTTACCCAGTCAAAGAAATCTATGAGATTAGTTTGACAGGACCTTCCTTTTGTAAACCCATGCTGTCTTGGATCCTGTGCCCCTATGGATTCCAGGTGTTGCACTATCCTTTCCTTAAGGTGCCTCCATAATCTTGCCCACTACTGAGGTAAGACTGACTGGTCTGTAGTTCCCTGCCTCCTCCCTGCTACCACTCTTGTGGGCGGGATCACATGAGCCCTTCTCCAGTCTTCTGGGACCTCTCCTGTGCTCAGAGACTCACTAAACAATTCTGCTAATGGCTCTGCTAGTTCCTCCTTTAGCTCCTTAAGTACCCTGGGATGTATGCCATCAGGTCCCATTGCCTTATCCACCTGAGCTTGAAGCTCTTGTAGAGCCCTTTCTTTTGTGAAGGGAGTAGTGCTCACCTCCCTCCCCCTGTGTCCATGATGTAGCTGTGGGCCCTGCCCTACCTTCTCTTCAGTAAATACTGAGCAAAGGTATCTATTTAGGATAGATGCCTTTACAGGGTCCTCCTCCTCACATGCTCCCTTTTCTCCATTAAGCTTAGCAATACCCCTCTGGACTTTCTCCTTTCACTAATGTATCTATAGAAAGTCTTGTCACCTTCTTTTACTGTTCGTGCTAGTGTTTCCTCAGTTTGGGACTTTGCCTGCCTTACTGCTTTACCTGCTTCCCTTAGGGCAGTTTGGTATGCCTCCCTATCTTCATCCCGCTGTGTTCCCTTATATTTCCTGAAGGCCAGCCTTTTGGCTCTGACCTTTTCTGCTACTGTATTTGAGAACCAGGAAGCTATCCTGGAATGTCCCCAGTACAACCTGCTCCCTAGCACATGCAGTGGTTGGTGTGCTCCAGTCCACCCCAGGTAGGTTGAAGTCCCCTACCACCACTATGTTTCCCTTCCTGCAAACCCTCCTACTTTGATCCACCAACTCCCTGTCCAGCTCCTCCCCTTGAGTTGGTGCCCTATACACCACCCCTATCCTCAGTACCCTGCCATTTGGATCCTGAAACTGCATCCACAGGGCCTGTGCCCTGCCTTCCTCCCCCTCTTCCGTTATGCACTGTATTTCTTCTCTTACATTGATCACCACCCCTCCACCTTTTCTGTTTGCCCTGTCTTTCCTGAACAGCCTGTATCCAGGGATCATCATATCTCAGTCCTGGCACTGGGTGGCCCAAATTTCTGTTATGGCTGCAATGTCCACTTACCCCACTACCAAGAGAGCCTGCACTCAGTCAATTTGCTTCCCAGGCTCCTCACATTTAGGGACACTACTTTCCATCCTTCTCTTATCCCTTCCCAACCCCGATTCCCCCCCCCAATTGCTTCTACCCTGATGCCCTCCCCTGTAGCTTGGGGGGGGGGTAGGCTCATCTGGCTCCCCTCTTTGGAAAATCTGCCTACCAGCTTTCCATTTGCCACTCCCCTTTCCTAGTTTAAAGCTACCCTTTTTGCTATATACCTCTCCATCCCCTGCTTTTCAGCTGCACCCCTCTCCCCTGCTACCCTCCTCCAACTGCCTGACCCCTGTGCCCTCCGTTCCCCTGTCTCCCTCTCCTGGTGCTCCTCCAACTCCCCCCTTCCACCATTGTTGCTAGCACTGTGAGCCTGTTGCCTGCCACCACTGTACTGTCATGTGTTGGCCTCTTCCTCCTGTCCCTTGACCTGCCTTCAACGCTTGACCCATTATCAGATGTGAACCTGCACTCCCTTCCTGTCCCTCCCTCCACCTAATGTCCTTCTCCTGATTCTCCCTTCTGTTACCCCCTGGGAGAGGCCCCCCTGGCCCCTTTCTTATTCTCTCTGCCAACATCCTCTCCAGCTCTCTGCCAAGCCACCGCAGTCTTCTCTCTAGCCTCTAGCCTGTGGCAGATTGAACACCCTCCTAGTCTCCATAATATGTTCATCCCAATAGCTTAGTAATAAGTAAAATATAGGAACTTACCTGCCCTAGGGAGCCATAGGTAGGCGTCCAAAGGGGTGATGTATACCGTACCTGTAAAATAACAGATAGAAAAGGGTTCGCAAAAGGATCTGCAGCCCTTTGGGAGGTTCAAAAGGAAGGAAGGGACAGGATAGACATAAAAATATACTTATCTGATGAGATTTAGGAACCCTTGTCCTGTCAGATCTGTGAAAAATAAAATAGAAAAACAGGTTATAATGAACAAGGAGTCATCATCCATCCTGTCAGACCTGTTAAAATTAAGACAAAAAAGGTTAACATGAGGAAAACACAGTAGCGAGGGCTAAGGCAGAGAGATATGGACAGTCAGAGGACCAGCCCAGGAGAGAATGACAGGACACTTTCTTCCTCCAGGGAGGGTCTCACATCCCACTGCTCTAGCACCACCTGGGTGCTCACAGGTGGTGGTGCAGGAAATCCATGAGTGACAGGCAGGCAGACCTTGCCGGCAGCCAATCCCAATGTGTGCTACCAGTGTGTGTGTGTGTGTTGGGTGGGGGGGGGAATGGAAATAGCAGGCAAATATCAGGCAGATGAAGCTCCTGTAGCAGACCATTCCTGCAGATTGGAGCCACACTTTCACCCCCCCCCGGCACACCTGTAGCTGAGGACGTTAATGATAACCTTTTTTTGACATTTATTTTCACAAAGATTACATCCTCATGCAGAGAATACAAAGAATATAAATCATATTCAATACACATTTTACTGAATGAGTGATGCTAGTCCATCATGACATCAGAATACCCATGTGGTGGTGTACTTGACTGGTACCAGTACTTCCTGACAACCCAATACAGAGTCACCACCTATGGGCATAAGCAAAGGAAGAATGAACATTTGAGGGGAGGTATGGGGTGGGATTCAGGCAAGTCTAAGAGTATTGTGAGGTAGGGCCTAAAGACAGACAAGACTGACTACTTCTGTCTTTACTTTCTATGCTGCAGTTCTACTGTGGCCTACCTAGATTTCAGTAAGGCCTTTGACGCAGTTCCACACAGGAGACTAATCCACAAGCTGGCAAATCTGGGGGTGGGGACAGAGGTAGTCACATGCGTTAGAAACTGGTTGAGTTACAGAACACAGTGAGTGGTGGTAAATGGGGTTAGCTCACAGGAGGGAAGGGGTAACAAGTGGCATACCACAGGGATCAGTGCTGGGGCCAGTGCTCTTCAATGTCTTCATAAGGGATATTGCAGAGGGTCTAAAAGGGAAGGTTAGCCTGTTCACGGATGGTACAAAGCTATGTAACAGGACAGATACACAGGAAGGTATAGAAAAAAATGAGGAGAGATATGAAGAGGCTAGAAAACTGGTTCAAGGAATGTCAGTTGAATTTCAGTGCAAAACAGTGCAGGATTATGCACCTGTGGAAAGGAAAACCTAGGGACGAGTATGAACTAGATGGGGTAACACTGGAGGTCACTACAGAGCAAACGTATCTAGGGGTAGTCATAGAAGACAACCTCAAAGTGGCTAAACAGTATGACAAAGTAGTCGGAAAGGCTAACAGAATACGAGGGTACATAGGGAAGGGTATAACAAGTAGAAGGAGGGAGGGTGGTACCATTGTACGACTCCCTGGCAAGGCCTCATCTGGAGTACTGTGTTCAGTTCTGGAGGCCCTATCTCCAAAAAGACATAGACAGGATGGAGACGGTACAGAGGAAGACAACAAAAATGGTGTCCAGGATGCAACATAAGTCATATGAGGATAGACTCAGAGCTCTCAATATGTACTCCCTGGAGGAAAGGAGAGAGAGAGGGAGGTGGGGACACGATGGAGACCATCAAGTATCTGAAGGGGATCAACAGGGTACCAGAGGGGAGCATCTATCACATGACGGGAAACAGCAGAACAAGGGGGCACAGCATGAGACTAAAAGGGGGAAAACTTAGGGGGAAACTTGAAGGAATTCTACTTCACCAAAAGGGTGGTGGAGAGATGAACAGCCTCCTTCAGGAAGTGGTGGGGGTGGCCACGGTTCAGTGACTCAAGAATGCGTGGGATAGGCACATGGGAATTATCAAGCTAGGGCAAAAAAGGAAGAACTTGTAGCATCTAGGGTACCTTAAGCATTAAAAAGAGGGATATGGCAGACTGGATGGGCCACAAGGCCCCTATCTGCTGACAACATCTATGTATCTATGTGGCATCCAGCACTGAGCTGCATTCCAGCTGCATCAGGGGTAATGATCCCCCCCCCCGACAGCCCTGCCCTGGTGAAGAAGTCTCAGTGAAGACAAGTGACCAGGCTGGGTGCAGGGATCTGGCAGACGAGTGCCATATAGGTGAGAAGGATGAAGTAGTAAATTTCAAAGAATTATAAGTAGCAGTATTTAGGTAAGGTTTTGTTAAATATTAGGGAATGCCAGACTCCCTTACTTATTCCTAGTTGACACGTTCTATATATATTTTTAAGTTATACATTTCATATTTTAATTTTTAATGTCACTCATAGTACTTATTACCAAAGTGTGCTATTGATCTGCTACTCTTGTCCTGACATTTTCACATGCCTTGTAGGCAGTTACTAGGTCTAGCGTTTCAGATCACACTTAAAATGCATTAGGATAATTGCTTGCTTGCTTGCCTCACCCGAAGTGTGCTGCTGATCTGCATACTCCCCCATCCTGCCCTGCTCCTTCTGCTATCTGACCTGAATCTTCCCAAAAAACTGATTATCCTACCATCCACCCTAACGACATTGCTGTCTATCAGCTCATTGACTCCCTACTCCACTCAGCTCGGCCTCTCCTGCCACAGCCCAGGGCGCAGACCTTGCAGGCCAGGCTTAGTCACCCACAAAAACAGATGGTCAGCAGTGGCAAACATTACCATCGCCAATTCCCTGCCAGCCCCAGCCCAGGCAGTACCCTCATTAATCACCACCTGATGCCCGTAACCTACTTATGGTTGACTCCTTGGTCATTCGCAGTTGCTGAAATTGCTGCGGTACTGACTTTGCTACCTACCAAATAGCACTTGGCACCAATATAGTAGCAGCAGCTTCACACATGTAGTCTTGGAGTCCAAATGCTGTGACTGGTCCACACTAGCTGTCCTCCTCAAAACAGTGCACACAGATTGGCTGGGCTGGCAGGGGACTTATTGTGAATGTGCTGGTGGCTGGCTGATGAGATGGACCATTCTGCCTCAATTTAACCTCTGCTACAACTGTATGAATTCTGGGGCAGTTCAGTCCCCCACACACACACACACACATACTAGTTGACACTTGTGGCTATGCCTTAAACTGAACAGAATTCCTCCTGTTTCCATCTCTCCCAGATCACACCTGAAAATGTTACTTGGCTTAGTGTGCCTTTCTTGATGACCAATCTTCTAATAAAAAATAAATTCCATTGAATGCAAGGCACAGTACTTTATCAAACAAGAAATGCAAGAAGCAATATAGGGAAAAAAACTTAACTCTCCTAGACTAGGAGATCTAGGGTGGGAAGGGGTGAAGCCACAGGAGTACAGGGTAGGGGGCAGTTCTCCAAGGACTGGGCTGCAGGAGTGGGACAGAATGAAAAAGGACACCCCACTTTGGGAGGAGAGAGGTGGAGAACATACTATAACTAGATAGATGCCACATAAAATAAGTAGAAAAAGAAATAGTACATGCTTTAACCATGAGTAAAGACCGTGAAGGTGTCTACTGTGCATTTCATCATTTTATTCCAGCCTGCCTGGCCCAGTTCCCCCTCCCAAAATCACAGAGTATTTTAAGCCCAAGTAATTCATGTTATGTGGCCTCATCTGCCTGGCCCAGTTACCCTCCAAATAAGCCTCACATTGATTGCACTGAGCCTCATCATTAACAAACGCCAAAATGAAACCGCATGGCTCACCAGCTAGCTTTGAAATCTTGAAATGGTGTCTCTGTCTACTCCCTGGCCTGGGCTTGCCCACTTTTTCTTGTGCTGCTGACTCAGGCTGTTGTGTGCTGCTCCTGGGCAACTCATCTCTTCTACACCTGCGCTGTCGTACACCCTACAACTAAACCACCGCATTAAATACCGACAAAACATGAACCACTGCTTTTCTTTCAGCTGCCCGCATCTAACGGTTACAGACTAAAAGGGCTCAAGACGCGAATGCCGGCACATTAGAACAGCCCGGGCAGATTTTGAACAGGCAGTCAATGTACACAAGGAATATTAGGGTGTCACAATATGCTGGGCCAATCAGATGGCTCTTTAAAATCTCAAACACAGAACGAGAATCTCGGCAGCCTTTTTCTGGGCCTGGCGCCAAACTGAGGAAAGAGCTACGTGTGGCAGAGTCACTGGAGAGATCAGCAGTGGACAGAGAGCATCGGCGCCATATTGGCGGGAGAGGAATATGATGTCAGGAGGGACCAAGAAGCCTCAACAGAGCTCCACGGACTACCATTTTCGGTTTTTGATGAGGCAACTGAGCAGGAAGCCAATGGGGAAGTTCCCTGAGGACATCTGAAGATCCACTCGAGAAGGAGGCGGGGGATTTAAACTGCAGCTGGGCTATAAATTGCCTCAGCCCAGTCATACAGTAAAAAGCTGTTAAATCCACCAACCTTCCAAGCACGGCGCTGCACTGAGGAGAGAGCTATTTGTGGCGGGGCTGCCAGAGGTATCAGCAGTGGAAGGAGAGCAGTGGGGCCGCATTGGCGGGAGAGGAAAGTGATGGGAAGCGACAAGAGGGACCAGGGAGCCTAGACAGAGCTCCATTTCCCATCCACCATGCCATCAGTAGTGAATGGGCCACATAGCCTATCCATTCTAGAAGTGCACCAATAGGAGAGGTGGAGGGGGCAGGTCCCGGGAAGTCATTTAGCTCATCCTGACTGGAAGTCTGTCAAATTGTCTGGATTAAATACTCAGGAGCTGGAGAGCAGAACAGAACAGATTAATGGACTGTATTCCTTGGGCTCTGATTATATGATGGGTTGGATTTCAATCTGTGGGGCTTGATCACATGTACTGGGTTGGGGATACTCCTTGAGGGGGTTAAGTTTGAAGGTATTTTCTTGTGGAGACCATGGGGGGTGGTAAAAATGCTTGAGGCACTCTCTTGTTGTTGGGGCTTCCCTAGGCTTTGAGTACTTATGCTGGGCTGGGTTGAAACCTATGGGGCTTGGTCACAAGTGCAGTGCTTGAGATACGCAGTGAGGGGATTACGTTTTCAGAGTATTTCCCTACACTTTGACTACTCCTGCTATGTTGGGTTTAAACCTGTGGGTCTTGGGCTCATGTGCTGTATTGGGGATACTCATTGAGGGGATTAAGTTTTGAGGATATTTTCTTGTTAGGAATACTCCTTGAGAAGGGCAAGCTTTTTGAGGTTAATTTCTTGCTGTTAGGCTTGGCGAAGTTGGAGGACAATCTCTAATTACAACACCAGACAAGAACACCAGGAGTGGACTGTGGAAGCGAAACTGTTCACCAAGTATGGTGGGAGTGCTGAGGGGCAGGATGAAGAGGGGGGCAGGGGTGATGCAAATGCCGAGAGGTGTGAGAAATTAACCTCAAAAAGCTTGCCCCTCTCAAGGAGTAGTCCCAACAAGAAAATATCCTCGAAGTCCTTATTCCTGGATTCACCATAACTCGTATGGACAGACAAGGAAGAGGTGGCGATGTGGCGAGCTATGTCTCCACCTCCCTACAGCACACAGTTGTGTTGAAAGTCACCTCTCCTTCCTCTCACGAAGCTATCCTCCGCAACCTGAAGCTTCCCTACTGCTGCCCTCTATTTATCGCAGGAGTATACTACCGCCTGGGCCAATCCCCTTCCCAAGTCACTGATTTGATCAAGAAACTAATGGCCCTTGCCCACACTGGTGAGCTGTACATACTGGGCGACCCTAACATCAATTGGCTCTCAAACACACTTGCCAAAACTCGCTCTGATATAGAGTCACTAAACTTAACACAACTAATACAGGAACCTACTCACATGAACTACAAAACTAATAACCATTCCCTATTGGACTTAGTCCTCACATTGCACCCCCAAAGGGTCAAGGCCGCTGACCTCCTACCTGATGCATTAAGTGACCATCATCCTGTATATACGGTGTGCAAAATACGTAGGCAAAAAATACCCCACAAAATCCTCCTAACCCGGTCCTACTCCTCCCTTGACACTCTACCTCTTCATCGTGACCTCACCAACACTGACTGGTCCCCACTTGCTGCCTGCACCTCAATTGACGCTGCACTCCAACTGTTCTGCGATAAGTTCCTTCATGTTTGGAATCAACATGCACCGCTGCGTAACATCAGAGTCTGGGGCAACCACCTGCCCTTGGTAACCCCTGAGCTCCTGTCCTGTCAAAGAGCCCAGAATACTGCTTGGCGTAAACACAAGATAACCAACTGCCCCAGGGACCTCCAACGATACAAGGAGCTTTGAAATAAGTGTACCAAAGCTATCCGACTGGCCAAAACTGAACACTACCAGGCTAACTTCCACGTCAACACAAACAAACCTTCCAAATTCTGGAAAGTTGTCCAGTCCCTCTTTTCTCCTTCCACCAAGCCCCCACTCCTACCCTTAGACTGAATGTCTCAGATATCTTGGATCCTATGGCTGTCACTGACTACTTTAACTCCCAATTCACGTCCTGTGCTGCAATGCTCCAAACTGCCCCCCGATGCACATGCAGTCCTTTACAGGCTCACCTCCACTCCCTGTTTCCTCTTCCTCTACTCCTTCAGCTCCCCCTACCCCCTTCTTCTTCACCCAAATCTCTCCTGCTGCTGCCTTACAAGTCCTTCAGTCTATCAACCCTGCTAAAGGCTCCTCACCAGATGGCCTTGACCCTAAGCTCCTCTCTTTGTCTGTGCCTGCCATTGCCTATCCTATATCCATCATGCTAAACCTCTCCTTTGTCTCTTCCACTGTCCCTACAGCCTGGAAACATGCTACAGTCCTACCACTCCCTAAAGGAGGTGACCCCATCTCCCCTAGTAACTACCACCCTATCTCTCTCCTGCCTACCCTGGCTAAGCTACAGGAGCACATAGTACTCGAACAACTCTCCTCCTACATTACTGACTCCTCCTTTCTTACTCCATTCCAAGCTGGCTTTAGAAAACACCATTCCACTGCCACCTAGCTCCTACAGCTCACTGACACTATCACCACAGGCATGGACAAAGGTCTCATAACCTCAGCTATTTTTATTGACCTGGCCAAGGCCTTCGACACAGTCTTCCACCCTTTACTCCTGTCCTGCCTCAGCACTGCTGATCTCTCCCCTAATGCCATTGAATGGTTCAAGTCCTATCTGTCAGGCAGAACACAATCTGTCCACATAGCTGATGCCGTCTCCTCTCCCCTCCCCATTACCACGGGAAACCCCCAGGGATCGGTACTTGGGCCATTCTTTTTTTCAATCTTCCTCAATGACCTCCCTCAGTTTTGTTTATCGTCTAACATACACATGTATGCAGACGACACTGTCCTGTTCACAACTGGCAATTCGGTCACTGATGTCACTGCCAGGCTCCAGCTGGATTTTGAAAATGTACAACACTGGCTAAGTGAGCACCTCCTCTTCCTAAACTCAAAGAAAACAGTCTCCATGACTTTCGGTACTAGGCTGAGGTTGGCAAGGCTCCCCTCCGTATCCACCTTTTACACCACTGATGGGACTGTATTAGAAGACACCTCTTCCTTCCGCTACCTCGAAGTTTGGCTGGATAGGAACTTAAACTTCTCCATCCACATTGATGCCATTCTAAAGAAACTCCGGCCTAAGCTAGGGGCTCTCTATCGTAACAGAGGTAGTATCGCTCATCCGGCGAGGTGCGAACGGGTACATAAAATGATACTGCCAACTTTCAACTATTGTGATGTGGTATATGGAGCTGCCCCTCAATCCTCCTTATCCAGGCTTGAACCTCTTTTTAACTCCTTCTGCCGGTTTGCCCTGGATACCCCTGCTGACACATCACTGCACTCTTTACTGCTCTCTAAATTTTCCCTCACTTATTGACTGGAGAACATTGCACACGGCAAAGTTTACCTCTAAATTCTGGCTAGGCTCACTCCCCTCTTACCTGTCCACCTCCTTATCTGCCCCTCACCCCACCAAATACACCCTCCGATCTGATGACTCTCGCTCACTGAATATACCCTACAGAAATACTACATCTGGCCAATTGGCATTCTCCCATCACCTACCTAACCTCTGGAACCAACTACCGTCCCAAATCCGCCACTCCTCATCAGCCTACTCTCTCTCTACATCCCTGGCAAACTACCTAGTGATGAATTGCAACTGCGTCTGGCCCCGTGGGGCCCTGCCAAACTGCTGGTCTATACCTCCTCCTACCTCCAGCTGGGCTAATTATCTGCCCCATCCCAAACCCCTCTTGCAATTCTAGCACTTCTGCAAATTAGCACCTCTATCTCCCCTACTGTTCCACCCCCCCGAGTACCTTTTGACTATACCCCCTGTCAGTCACTCACAAATGTATCCTAAACTAGTAATTTTATTAGCTATTGTTTGTTGTTAACTGCACAGTCTGTCTATATGCTGCTAAGATGTATGTATCCTGTTGTACTACTATTGTTCCCACTCCTCTTCCCCCAGGATGTACCATGAGACGAGCATTGTTGCTCAGTGTAACCTTCCTGGTGAAACATTTCAATAAATAAATAAATAAAATAAATGACGAACTTCGGCTGGCAGGACTGGAAAAGGGGGCAGGGGAGGGTGGGGCGCTTATCAGGGAAGGGAGACCGGTACATGAGGCAGGGGCCTAACAGGGGTGACAGGTTTGTGGGCTGAATAATAAAAACAAGAAAACTTTTGGCCAGCTAGCCCTTATTTCCTAGCCCAACTGGATAGCTTGCCTATAACTGGGGCTTTATCCTGCCTTTGCTGCTTGAGCCCTGTTTACTATCTAATTCAGGGTCTTCCCTGCCCTGCTCCACCTCTGGGAGCTACTTAATTTGAATACAGTCTACCCCTTCCCTATGCTCCATGCAGAAGTGTGATTTAAATAAATTTAGATAATTTTGAACAGGGACACCCTCTCACAATATGCTCCCTTTCTGGAGCAATTTAAATAAATTTGAATCGATCCAGTTTTTTGCAGTCCCTTGCTCTCAGGCCATGCCCTGACTGGACTAATGGCCACAGCCATCCTTTATTGTGCCCTCAGTGTGAAAGGAAACTTAAAAAAAATGTTACTTTTAGTTCAGGTGGGAAGCACCTGCTTTATGGCGCTGCCACCAACACACCACCCCAACCTAGGGAGAAGTTGAGGAGAGAGGAGGTGGAAGTGTGTGTTGGATGCCCAGTTGACTGCAGGTGGGTGGGAGGTTTTCCCTTCGGGCCTTACTCTGCCACTTGCAGATCACCCGTAGGACCTCTCAGAGCCTATTTACACATCTGAATCATCAAAGGGCCCCCCCCATACCAGGTTTCCCCAGCTATGTCCCTCCTCTTCCACCACTTGGACCTCCCAGGGACCCACATGCTACACTACCCCAAAAATGTTTACCCTCTTTTCCAATCTGAACAACCTAGAACCACCCAAACCATGTTGCCCTCCAGAACATTGACTTGGGTGGATCGGGGGCCTACGGCCATAATCAGGATAGTCAGCAAGCAAATGCCTTGGCTATGGGACCTGAGAAGCCTGAAGCTGGGGATAGGGCTTGTGAGCCTGCTGCCAGGGCTATAAGGGGTATGATAGGGTGTATGACATCATGGCTGCGGGGGCTCAAGTGCTAGTTGCCCCACCTTCAGCAGATGCACCTTCCTTGTCACTGGGCCACCCACCCTTACCCTGTGCCAGCCCCATCAGCTGACATTCTTCCATGATTTTGAAACTCCCTTCCCACCCACAGACCAGCCTTGTCACCCCCCCAGCACTGCTGTGCTTTTCATGGAAAAGGTGCTGCCACACATGTGCTGTGAGCAAACAGCTAGTTTTCGGCTGTGGGAGTCCAGCTACAGGGAGGGTGGGGGGTCCAGTTGCAGAGGGGTCAGATCTGGAGGAGCTGACCACATACCTCAATTGCCCTTTGAGGCTAGGTTCATGGCACCCACTCCTTCAGTGCACGGTAACATCTGAATTCATCCCAATCTGTCTGCTCCATGAGAACTCATGCTGTACTGTTTGTTCCAGTGTTAATCAGCCCTCTATACAAATCATTCCCTGACAATTCACCCCCAGCATACATTTAATATATTAAATTGGGGAACAATTTGGGAACAAATTGGGCAGGGAGTCAATTGACGCTGGAATTAATAGTACAGCACAAGCTGTCGCAGAGTGGATTCACCGGGATGACTTGACATGCAACCTCAGTGGACTCCCGCTGTAACAGATTCTTAGGTAAAGCACAGTTAAGACCAATTGTAAATAAAAGTATACTTATCTGATCTGAGCACAGGTCAAAGTCCAGTCAGTCCTATAGAAATTAAGGGGAAAATATGTTTGATACATAAAATTGCCATTATATGGTGAACATTTATTTTTAATGGCCATTAATGCATTGGCACAGCATAACCGTAATGTTTAATGGTGATGAAAAGCTCATTTGGACAGTTTTAATGACCATTAATGTACTGGCGAAGCATAAACATATACAATTTTTATGACAATGAAAAGCTCATTTCTCAGTTTTAATGGTTATTAGCAGAAAAGCATGTAATTTTCATGACCATTAAACTTTCAGCTGAAGACATTTAATGGCCATTAATGTATTTACTGACCACAAGGATAATTTTCATGGCAATGAAACTAGGTTATGACATTTTAATAACTATTAAAAGCTTGTTGCTATGTTTTAATGGGTGTAAAAAAGGCCATTAATGACATGAAATGAAATGTAATGGACTTACAACACCAGTTAAATATTTAATGGATGGCGGTAATGGTTAATTAATGCCATGGATGAGTACATTAATTGTTTTCACCCATGAAACCACAACAATTAATGGAAATTTAATGGGAGGACAAATTTCCCATTAGACAAGATTTAATGGGGTAAATTAATGGATTTGCATGAAATTAATGGAAAAATGAATGGATTTTAATGGAATTTTAATGGATTTCAATGCAGTATTGTATGCCAGATGTTAACTGGAGTACCTTTGCTGCAGCCACATCCAAGAGCAGGGTCATGCTCGATGCCCTACAAGGGGGGCATGGCTCGGACAGCTAGTGCTGGAACCCACTCATGAGGGAGCAATCTTAGACCTGGTACTCTCAAATGGGGACGGAGAGAGACGACCTCAAATTTAGAAGTGAGTAGCCATCTGGGAACAAGTGACCACCAAACAGTGTGGTTCACGATAAACACAGCCACAGTGTCAAGCCATACAAAAGTGAGGGTACTGGACTTCAGGAGGGCTGACTTTGCCAAAATGGGAGAGTATCTCAGAAAAGCACTAGCAAATGGGCAAGAAGGAGGGGAGAAGGAACAATGGAGAAATATCAAAACTACCATCACAGAGGTAACAAGCCTTTGTGTGAAGCAAATAAACAAATCAAAATGAAGGGAACAATCACTATGGTTCTCAAAAGAGGTGGTGGGGAAGATTAGGGAGAAAAATATAGCATTCAGGAAGTATAAGGAAACACAGAAGGAGCAGGACCGAGAACTTTACCAGGCGAAGCAGAAGGAAGCGGAGAATGCAGTCAGAATAGCAAAGGCCCAAACTGAGGAAAATATAGCCAACTCAGTTAATAAGGGGGGGGGGACCTTTTATAGGTACATTAGGGAGCAAAGAAAGACCAAGGGAGGAATAGTGAGGCGTAACAAAGGGGAGAGTAGGTGGGCAGAGGGTGACAGTGAAAAAGCAGGGATACTGAACGAATACTTCGGCACAATATTCACAAAAGAAGAGGAGTGGAAGGTAATTAATCCAGTCAATAGAAGCACTCTGGATGGGGGGTTCGATACTAGTCCATTCACAGAAGAAAGGGTTCTGAAAGAACTCCTAAAACTGAAGGTGGACAAAGCAATGGGCCCTGATGGGATTCACCCCAGAATTTTAAAAGAACTAAGGGGAGAACTAGTGACACCACTGACTACCCATTTTAACAAATCATGGGAGGATGGTGTGGAACCTAAGAACTGGAGGAGGATGAGTGTGATTCCCCTTCACAAAAGTGGGAGCAAAGTGGAGGCAGGAAATACAGACCTGTTAGTTTGACCTCAGTGGTAGGGAAAATGATGAATCACTTCTGAAAAGAAAGAAAGAATTGTTGAGTACCTAGAGGCCAGTGGGGCACAGGACCCAAGGCAGCATGGATTCACAGTAGCAAGGTCATGTCAGATGAATCTAATAGAGTTCTTTGACTCGGTGACCAAAGTAGTAGACCAGGGAGGGGCTGTGGACATGGCCTACCTAGACTTCAGCATGGCATTTGGCATAGTCCCACACAAAAAATTAATAAACAAATTAGCCAGCTTGGGAATGGGTCCCAGGGTGGTAGCCTGGGTAAAAAGTTGGCTGGACAACAGGACACAGAGGGTAATAGTAATCTGAGTCCACTCCGAAGAAAGGGGGTTACTAGTGGGGTACTACAGGGCTCAGTACTGGGTCTGTTCCTTTTTAATGTCTTTATAAGTGACATTGCTGAGGGACTGGAAGGAAAAGTATGCCTCTTTGCAGATAACACAAAGATCTGCAACAGGGTTGATACAGAAGGGGTGTGTGAAAAGGATAAGAAGGGACTTTGCAAGGTTGGAGGAATGGTCAGTAATATGGCAGCTAGATTCAATGCAAAGAAATGTAAGTAATGCACCTGGGAAACAAAAACCAAGGGGAAGACTACACAATGGGGGGGGGGGGGTTACTAACAACAACAACAACAAAAATGGAAAGGGACCTGAGAGTAGTCATATCAGATGACTTAAAGGTAAGCAAGCAATGTGAGAATGCAGTAAGGAGGGCTGGGAGGATACTGGGATGTATAGGAAGAGGCATCACTAGTAGAGAACAGGAAGTTGTTATCCCTCTGTACAGACAGTTGGTGAGACCCCATCTGGAGTACTGCATGCAGTTCTGGAGACCCCATCTCCACAAGGACATAGACAGTATGGAGGCAGTCCAGAGAAGGGCAACTAAAATGGAGCAGGGTCTGCACCAGAAGCCATACAAAGAGAGAATAAAGGAGCTTAATATGTATACCCTCGAGGAAAGGAGGGAGAGGTGGGACATTATAGAAACTTTCAAGTACCTGAAGGGAATCAACAAAGTCTAAAAGGGTAGCATCTTTCAGAAAATGAGATGTGCAAGAACAAGGGGGCACAATCTGAAGATGGGGGGGGACAGTTCAAGGGCACCGTGAGGAAGTATTTTTTCATGGAAAGGGTGGTGGGCATATTTATTGGTCTTCCTGAGAAGGTCGTGGGGTCAAAAACAGTGGGTAAATTCAAGAATACATGGGACAAACATAAGGCAATTCTGGTGGTGGGGGGGGTAGGAAGAAGTAGGCTGTTGGTTAACTAGGATCTGCAGCTCATCCAATAGGTAGGGAAATGGGCAGACCGGGTGGGCCAAGCGGTCCTTATTTGCTGTCAAAGTCTACAGTACAATTCACATTAATCTATTTCACCGATAAGTTGCTTTAGCATTTCTGACTGAGCTGCATAAGTGTTGGCTGGACCCAATACAAAACCTTGCACAAACTGTTTCCTGAGAGTTACAACTATGATTGATTTGCATTGCATTGTGATTGGGCTTCAGGTGTTTTTAAATTACGTTGCAAAAACATTTTATAAACATTGCTCTTTAGTTAGTTAAGTGTTGAAAAACAATGCAATGTGAGTTGCCAATGCATTGCCAACAGTAAAAACCAATGCTAAACCAACTACAGTACAACCCCGTTTATCCAAACCCCGGATAACCGAAACTCTCAGTTATCCGAAGGTTGGACATGTCCCCCGTTGTTGTTGCTTAATGGGTCACTAATCCCTTAATGAGTGTTTGATAGCTGTTGTTTCACACGTCACTAATCCCTTAATGAGTGTTTGACAGCTGTTGTTTCACACGTCACTAATCCCTTAATGAGTGTTACAGTACCTTTACTCACAGCCCTTGTTGTAACTGTATCTGACTGATCAATTAAATACAGAACTGTTCCAGCACTGGCAGTCATGTCAGCCTGTGCTGGAACTGTTGTTGAGCTTCACATACCTTCTGTTGTTCAGTGATGGCTAAGTGAAAGCGCTCAGTGCAAGATAGGGCACAAAAATGTTGTGTGCTGGAGTCGCTCGAGGCAGGAGAGAAGGTGGTGGATATTGCCCGCAGGTTTGGCATAGGGAACATTACCATGTGTGATATTCGGAGGGCAAAGGACAAAATTAGAGACTTTGCAGTGACCTTGGACAGTGACCATGAATATTCGAAGCCTCATGAATCACCTGGCTGAGCTCGAAACCTGGACTAAACTGATTGCCCCTGACATATTATGCCTCTCAGAAACTTGGCTGAAGCCTTCTGTACCTGATGCTTCATGTCTTATACCTGGGTATAATATTCTACGGAGAGACCGTGCTGGGTCTAAGGGGGTTGCGATTATTTATAAAAATCAGCTGTCCCTCAACATCCTACCCTGCCCTGATTCCCTCATACCTTGTGAAATGTTGCATGCTACCCTGGCACTGGGTTCGAAACTGCTGCACATCGTATGTGTATACAACCTACCAACCAGTGGGCTGAGTGGTCTTCAGAACCTACTACAGTATGTCTCTCAGAATACAAAATCAAATGAGGCACTCCTGCTTGGGGACCTGAACCTTAACTGGCTGGGTCCACAGCACAATATTCTTGCATCTCTGATCCAGAAGTACAATCTCCATCAAATTATTACAGACTGTACCAGAGCTACGACTCCTCACTCAGGGTCACTACTTGACTGGATCCTCACTAATAGGCCGGACCATGTCTCAAGTGCTTCAGTGTTGGCTGATTCAATTACTGATCATTCCCCTACACTCTGTCACTGGCGCTCCTGTCCACCACCTCCTCCTCCTCAACCACGACTGATCACTTTTACGAACTATGCTGCCCTGGATAAACAAGCCTTCCTATTGGATATCTCCTGTATTGACTGGACTGACATTTTCACCACTACCAATGTTGATACTGCCCTCAACTCATTTCTAACCAAGTTTGGTAATGTTCAAAAGAAGCACCTCCCAAAAGCCAAAAGGAGAGTTAGAGGCCAGCACTCTAGATGGCTGAAAAAAGACCTTCTGCACAAGTTAAAAGTCAGAGACAAGCAGTGGAGGAGATACAAACAGACTGGACTTCAGCCTGATCTCATTCTGTATAAGCAATACAGAAATGACTGCAAAAGGTGCATCAGGCAGGCCAAAAGTAAATACTGCCAAAACCTGCTGGTTAATTCCTCCCATGACCCTCGTAAGTTTTGGGGTCACATTAAGTCCTTCTTAGGATCTGCTAAAGATGTCACTCCCTCTGATATGGTTCTACATGGCATACACTGCAATGACTCTACCACAATTGCTAATGCATTTAATCAACAGTTTTCGGACTTATCTGCCTACACAGCTTCCCTTCAATCACAATCTCCTGCCTCACAACCTAACTTCTCAGCACCTGGCGAACCATCTAACCTACCTAACCCCTTCTACTTCAGGGCAGTGTCTAGGCATCAAGTTCTCAAGCTGCTCAGAGCCCTCTCTGACAACACCAGCACTGGCTCTGATGGCTTGGAACCAGGCTTCTAAAAATGGCTTCTCACTACATCTCTGGCCCCTAGCAAGAATATTCACCCTCTCTCTCCAATGGCGTTGTCCCTGAAGTCTGAAAGCAGCCAGAATCACTCCAGTATTTAAGAAAGGTAGCAAAATGACACATCTAACTACCGCCTATTGCTATTTTGTCTGTCCTGAAAAAATTCTGGAAAAAATAGTATCAGCACAAATCACAGAATACATTGAGAACTTCAATCTGCTCAGTCCAGCCCAACATGGCTTTAGAAAGCATCACAGCACCATGACTGCACTTGTAAAATTCTCTTCTGACATTGTCACAAACATGGATAGAGGGAAGTTAACAGGGCAGTCTTCATTGACTTAACCAAAGCTTTCAACCTGGTTGATCATACATTACTACTCTCCCCTCAGTACCTTGGGCTTCTCCTTCCAGCAACTACCTGGTTTAAAAAGCTCACCTCACCAACAGAACCCAGGCTGTGAAGTTTAATTCAGTGATTTCAGACAGTGCTGTCATCAACATTGGTGTCCCTCAGGGGTCCATACTTGGCCCTCTTCTATTTTCATTATTCGTAAATAATCTCCCAGAGATGGTAACCACTGGTCACTCACTGCTGTATGCAGATGACCTGGTCGTTTATGCTCACTCTGACAACGTTCTGGAACTGAATGCTGCCCTCACTGCTGATTTTCACTGTACAACACTGGCTGAACTCTCAACGCCTTGTTTTAAACACAAACAAAACCAAAGTCATGCTATTTGGCTCCACCACAAGCTCAGATCATGTCCTTCGACTATCTCTGTTCCTGACATTGATGGGAACCCACTAGAACCTGTCACTTCTTTCCGCTACCTGGGCATCCACCTCGACCAAACCTTGGACCTAAAACACACATCCAGGATACTTGCAAGTCAGTCAATTGCAAGTTAGGGCTGCTACAGAACCAACTACCTCCTTACCCCTGCTGCTAAACTGGCAGTAGCTAGAGGTATACTGTTGCCAACCCTTACATATGGTTGTCCCATTCTGTCTTTGGCCAATAAATCTGCACTGCATCTGTGGGACACTACTTTCAATAATGTATGCAGGTATGCAACCAAAGCACCTCGACTGCAGCATCACTGCCAACTATATCAAGACCTTGGCTGGCTCTCTCCTCCTCTACCAGACAATACTACCTGTACAATCTATCAGATACCATCATAAGGACATCCAAACCTGCTATCCTATCAGAACTCCTTAGACCAGCTATTCCCACACGGAACCTTAGATCTGCAGATCAGACCTTATTATCCATCCCGTCTGTCGGACAAAAAGGGCATGGGCTCCTTCCATTATGCTGCTCCTCACCTGTGGAACCTGCTGCCTCAGGAACTAAGAGATGTCCTACCATGCAACTTTTAAGGGCAAACTCAGGACTTTTCTTACTGCTTTGGACAAATGTGTTTGCTTTGATCCTACCTGATCCCCTTGTCTTAACCTGTTTTCCCACTTCCTTATTGCTAGCACTTGTGCCTTTCCCAATGGTTGTTTTATGTGGTGTTTTACTATAATTGCTGCTTGAATCTGTTTGACTGTATGCCAAATATTAGCTTTTGCCATTTACAAGTTGTTGTTTACTTCCTGCCACCACTTCCGATCCCTGTTCTCTTCTCCCTCACCTCTCAGCCTTCCTTCACTCAACTCCCCTGCTCCTCTCTCCCCACCACATCTCCTGCACTCTCCTTTTCCCCTCCCCTGCCTCCCTTCCTTTTCTGCTTGCTTGCCTCGCCTTTACCTCCTCCTGAGTCACCCCTGCCCGTCAGTCGCCGTCCCACCCTCCCAGCTGAGCATTGTTCCTATTATCTCCACTTGCCGTAACTTACCTCCTCACCGACCTCTTCTTCCCTGCCCTGCCATCTCTCGGTTCCACTGGCTCGGCTTGGCATTGTTACCTTTTCCGCTATTGCCGTAACTCTTTCGCTTCTCTCCTTCTCTTACCGGCATCATCACCCTTGCCCTGCCGTCTATCGGTTCCACCAGCCCGGCCGCATTCTGCTACCTTTTGCCGCTGTTGCCGTCTTTTGCCGTAACCCCCTGTCACCCTTTCTCCGCTTGCCGTCTTTCAGCTCCACCGACCCGGCCGCAGGTTGGAACCTTGTATCTCCGCTGCCGTATTTGCCAGCTTTCTTTTAACCCTCACTCCCCTCCCTCCCCTCTCCCGGCCATCCCTCCTCTACTCCCTCCTACCTCCCTATTCCTGCCACCGCCTCTCTGTCCTTATATTCTTAGCCATTCCTTTAGTCCCCCCCCCATTTTGGCCCCTTGCCCTCTATCCTTCCCTCTATCCTTCCTCAGCTCCTCACTTTCCCCTTTGTCATTTTCCTCTTGTTTCTGGCTTACCCCTACACCTATCCTCTCCCGCTTTCCTAGGTCCTTCAATGCACTTTATGTATGTGCTCAATGGAAAATGTCCTTGAAATGCATTTTGCCTTGTATTTTCCTTTGTCATGCATTGTATCCTGCCATATGTATCTTCCTGTATTTCTGTGCATCGTGTATTTTCGTTATCCTTACTGTATCGTTATGTTCTGTAATTTTACCTCCCGGGTCGTGCCTGAAAACAGTCACTTGCTGGCTAGTGCACCTACCCGGTTAACAAAAACTAAATAAATAAATAAAATAAATAAATAGCGAGGAATGGGCAACAAACAGAAAAAACAATGCATGCCTGTAGGGGTGAAAACTTGGACCGCACGGTGTATCTCTGGCTCATTCAGAACCGAGCAAAAAGAATCCCTATCTCTGGCACCATACTTACAGAGAAAGCCAGACAGTTCAATCAGCAGATGGGGGTCGCACCAAACTTTGTGGCAAGTGAGGGATGGTTGGATTGGTTCAAACACCGCTTTCTATAGCTGGTGAAAGTCTGTCCTCAGCTTGTGATTATATATTCTTGAAACCCCCATTTAACCGAAACCCCGTTTATCTGAAAGTTTTTTGTGCCCCCCATTACATTCAGATAAATGGGTTTGTACTGTAATTGGCAGAACAGTTTAATTTGACTTGTACTGTATGTTTCTGTTTCTATACATTGGACCCAAAGCATTGGCTATGAAGATACTTAAAATGACCTGAGAAGAACTGGCCCTACCATTCCAAAAACTATTCAACTCCTTCCTCCAATATGGCTCTCTCCCTGACATCTGGGAACAAGACAAGACAGTCCCAGTTTTTAAATCTGGAGACAACACAATGGTCTCTAAAATATAGGCCCACCTCTATCCTCTCCTCACTCTCTAAGGGCTCACATAAAATTGTCAGACACCAACCTGTGACCTACATCTCATATCATGATCTCCTAGCTGCTGAACAACACAACTTGAGAAAATGGTGCATCACATCAAATGCACTAATTCAGCTAACCCAGGAACTTCATGTGGCCCTAGACAAGTGAAAATACATTGACACAGCATTTCATGAACTTTCCAAGAACTTTGCCGTGGTAAACCATGACCTCCTACTTGTAAAGCTCCAGAAGATGGGCCTGTTGGCTGAGGCTAATGTGTGGTTCTTGGACTACTTAAACAACAGAACTAAAAAAAAAAAACAGATGTGGAGAAGTGTTTTCCAGACAGCAATCTCTTGCCACTGGAGTCCCACAAGGCTCAATTCTTGGTCCCTAGTGTTCAGCCTTTTTATCAGTAAGGTTCCTGAAGTGTGTCTCCTCCAAAGCATTACTGTATCCCATTTACACAATCATCCTCACATCCCACCGTGATCTGAAATCTCTGGAAGGCAACCTGCAACTGACTTCAGCAGGGTCTGCAACTGGTTTACCATAAACAGGCTGGTCTTTAATGCCAACAAAACCAAATCGGGAGCACCCATGCTGTGAAGGGCAGCCCTGAGCTGCACATCACAACACCATCTGGGGACCCCATTGAACAGGAACAGGTCTTCAGGTACCTGCTCATTCATCTGAGTGCGACCCTGTCCTTCACATCTCATGTCTACCATATGGTCAAAAACATTCACCAGTGCCTTGGCTTGCTATACAGAAACAGGACCAACCTCATCCCTGATGTGGAAAACTACTTGTCTCCAGCCTCATCATCTCAGTAATGAGCTATGGTGTGGTCATCTACTCTGGCACTTATAACTCTGTCCTCATATTTATGCTCAACATGAAACCTGACTCCCACCTTTATTTCACCTCTAACTGGCTTCCTTTCAACCACTAAATTAGACTCAACAAAGCCGTACCATGCAAGAGAGCTGTTCTAGGCCAAATGCCACCTGAGTTGCACACCTTTGAAAAAGGGTTCTTAAGATCAAAGGTCTTCTGAACACCATTAAAAAAGACCAGTTACTCTGAGATTCCCCAGTGACTCCCAATGCCAACATAGAGCGGATCCCCTCTCATACCATCTCTTGGACTTTTTCCAGGAGTCTATATGGCTGATAGTATATTTGAACACCTGGGTCTATGTCTATGTGGTATTGGATCACATAATTTCTCCTGGTTTTGGAGAAAGCACATCCTCAAAATTTCCTTCCAGTTGCTGGGCTTTGTTTTTCTGGGTCAGTGTGAGCTGTCTGCCCAATGGGACAGGGCTTGCTTCTTTTAAAATGTTAAGAGCCTGTCGGCCTGGTGGCACTGATGGCTGAGGTGCTGGATGCCTTACTTCATGCTATGCCAACAACCTGGGTTCAGGAACAACCTCGGGTTGTCAGGGTGCCGGCACCAAGGCATGGGGTGGGAGCAGGATCGAGCACTGGCTCTCCTCTCCCAGGAGGGGGTCACTTGTCCACAGTCCCACCATCACTGGATAGAGCTCCGGTGGCAGGCACAGGTGGTAACAGCGTGACTGGTAGGATGGGGCATCCCATAGTGGGTGGCGGGCTCATGCCTCTATACATGTGTACAATGCCGGGACGCACAGTGTCGGGGTGCAATATCACAAAAATTTAGAAAATACCTACAGAAAAAAAAATGTAAGGCCTAAGTCAAGGATTCCATCTTCAATGTCCTTGTCTGTCACCTGACTAGGGCCCCCTTTAGGATTCTCTGGGTTAACTAAGAAAATCTCACTGTCTTTCCAGGGTTTCATCAAATTAGCATGGCTAATTTGTGTTTCCTTTTCTTGGTTGGGTTGTAATACCTCATAATTAACTGGCCCCACTTTTCTCAGAACCTCATACCGTCCTTGCCATTTAGCCAGGAGTTCACTTTCATAGCTAGGTAGTAGAAGAAATACTCTGTCACCAGGTTTGAATTCCCTTATCTAGACCTCTTGGTTATAGTGTCCTGCCTGGGTTAACTGTGCTTTGAATACATTTTCTCTGGCAAATCGGACAGTCATGTCTGATCTTTCTCACATTTGCATTAAAGGGAAATGTCCACTTACAAACATGGCATATCATAGTATGGCTCAACCCCAGATTAGGCTTTCTGCCAAAAATAAAAATGATACCTTCAGGCAGGTTTTAGCATTTTAAGTTTATCTGGTTGATCCTGCTGTCCCTCACATCGGCATTTTGTGACAAGCGCCACTCGGGGCACATCCCAGAACCTCCTGTAGCTGCTGTCAGAGCCGTGGGAAAATGTATAGGTTTTACCAATGTACGGAGCTATTATTAGCTTGGGTTTGGTCATTTGCATTTCCTTGTCACACAGAAACCAATTATAGACTGTCCAGCTGCCATTTAGTTACATGTCCAGTTAAAAGTCTGATTTTTATTTAGTTTAATCCATAGACAAATGAGATGTTAATTATTGATAAAGTATTAGATCAACTCTTGCTGATATAGCTAATTATTTAGAGTGTATAATGCTCACATATTTTGTCGTTTGTTCTTTTTTTTTTTTGAAATTGTAATTTGTACTTCCCTCGTCCTGCCAGCCCTGACCCTACGGGGCTGCCAAGGAGTCACCCTCCTGCCTCACACTCTACCCACATCCACCGCCAGGCCCCATGGAGCTTTGGCTTACCCCCCCGAGCAGGGACAAGGTGGGGCGGCAGCACCCCGAGCTACTTACATCTCGTCGGTCCGGAGGTGGCTGGGTGAGCAAGGGCACATCGAAGGCAAGCTCTAGGCAGCCCGTCTTCCTGGCGCTGGCAGGCATTTCCTCTTTTTCATCCCTCCCTCTACAGTGCGCAACCCCCCTGACGTCAAGGCGACAAGCGCCGACGTCCATACTGGAAAGCAGCCGTCCGTTCCTCTGTGATTGGGGCTTGTAGTACTCCGAGCCTCCACTCGGAGTCAGACAAGTGCCCGGGCATTAGCCACAACCCTCCCTGGAGAAGGCAAGCTGCCGTTGGACGCTCAAGCCTGTCTCCCCCCAGCCGACCCACCTGCGACCATAGTCCACTCCTGAACCCGGGTCGCTGGCTTGGAGCGAGGTGTGGCGTCCAGCGCCTCAACCCTCAACGCCACCAGGCCGGCTATTGTGTGTTCTTTTTAAATTACCAATAAAATCTTTTTGACAAAAAAGTGAAATAGAAAAGGATACATTTTTGAATTATATATTTATGTATAACTGGAGGTTAGGAGAAGCTGGACAAGAGGATGTGGGGGAATAGGTATATGTATGGGAAGCAGGAGAGTGGAAGGAGAGTGGTAAACTGCAATAGTTGTGGGGCAGCAGTCTTTCTGGGGATGAAGTGGAGTGAAGGGGGTTGTCCAGTGTGCAAGAGCCCGGAGCAGCTAAGGGCTGAAATAAGGCTACTCAGATGGGAGCTGGAGAGGATGGTGTGGGAAGTCAGAAGAGCAGAGTAGTGGAGGGAAAGGCAGATGGGTGGTGCCCAGGGGATCGAGGGCATCAGACAGGGGAAGGGAGTGAGGAGGACCACCAAGCATATCGAAGTATCTCTTCCACAGAGGACCAGGGAGCCAAAGGTGGAGGAATGGCAAGGGGTAGGGATGAGAATGTGAGGGCATCAGGGATGGGAACTTCTGAAGGGGTGCCTTTATCAAATAGATTAGCACCACTGTTTGGAGGGAGGGATCAGCAGGAGGTGAGATAAGAGGTCAGGTTGAGCCAGGACTGAAAGTAAAAGTACAGGGGAGGAGAGAGGGAACTAGTCAGGGTGGGCAGGGAAGAGGAGGCAGGCAAAATGGACCGGAGAACAGAGGAGAGGGAGAGAAAAGGAGAGGAAGAGGGGAGGAAAAAGTGGAAGCAGACACAGATAGTCAGGAGGGGAAGGGCAGAGTTGGAGATGGAAAAACAGCTAGGGGGATAGTTGATTCGGAGATAAGTTCACTAGGGTGCAGGGCAGGGGGAGCAGTTAGGTGGGAAAACAGTACTGAAAGTAAGAAAGAAAGAAAGGAAAGGGAGCATGGGTACAGAGGATGGAAGGGTGGTAATCATAGGGGACTCCATAATTAAGGGTATTAACTGGGGAAGGAAAGGGGACCCAAAATGCAAGCAGGAGGATGGTTTGTATGTCAGGGATGATAGTGGGGGAGGTGGGCCCAAAAATAAGAAAAACAGGGAGGTTGGAGAAAAACCTAATTTAGTTATACACGTGGGAACCAACAACCTCACTGGGGAGTAGGCTGAGGTAGTGCAAAGTAGGTACAGGGAATTAGGGAAGATCTGTAGGGAGGAAGCAAGTTTGCTGGCCTTCTCAGAGGTGAAACCAGTACCAAGGACCAGCACAGCCAGGAAAATAATTTATTTATTTAAATTTTGATAACCGGGTAGGCCCACTAAGACTTTGACAGTCCCTTTTTCAGGAGCAACCCGGGATTAGTTACTGTACATGTACCTTGATGGGAAAAGAAAACCAATGCTTTTTGATTGTACTACAGTATGTGGTACATTGATCATGTATACGTGTTGCAGAGATAGACATTACTACAGCTGACATAGGTGAAAGGATTTTAATGACTGGCTGATGAAAGGGTGCAGGAAGGAGAGGCTCATCTATATTGGGGACTAAGATGAGACCTTGTCATACAAAGCACTCTTTTCACCAGATAGGCTACACCTCAGTAGGGAGGGTTTCCGGGTACTCAAGGACAAACTTAGGAAATACATAGCCAATACAATTAATTTAAACCTTTGGGGGGGGGGCAGAGATCCTGCTGGCCCAAAAACTCCAAGAGGAGGAGGTCAATGAACCTCCCCCAAAAGTGATGGAAGAAGTCTGGAGGGAGGAGGTGGAAGGGGTGAGAAAGCAATTAGCAAATGGTGGCGTGGGTGAGGAACACATAACAAAGGTAGGTGTGGGTTGCACACAGAGGGGAGAAATGTAAGGACAAGAAGAAATGGAAGGAAAGGAAGGTCAGATTCTATGTGGAGGGTGGTGTCTCGGAATACACGGAGTCTTGGAAACAAGATGGACGACCTGCAGGCACTGTTAGCGGACAGGAGGATGGACATATCATCAATAACTGAGACTTGGGCAACACCACACCATGACTGGGACCTTGCAGTCCCTGGATATAAACTATACAGGAGGGTCAGGGTAGTCAGGAAGGGGGGAGGGGTGGTAGTTTACATCAGGAAGGGAATGACTTGCATGAAGGAGCTGGAGGAAGGGACGGTGGAGGTATTATGGGTTCAGTTATTCTCCAATAGAGGTAGAAAGGTGACTTTAGGGATGGTTTACAGAACACTTAACCAGGATGAGGAGAGGGACAGGGAACTGAGCTCACAAATATTGGAAGCTGCAAGGGAAGGAGAGGTGGTAATTGTGGGAGACTTCAACCTGCCCAAGGTGGCCTGGAGCGAACCATCCACAACATGTGCTAGGAGTCAGGTGATCCTGGAAGGACTGCATAGTGGGTTCCTGACTCAGGATGTCACAAAACCAACAAGAGTAAAGGCAATTCTTGATCTAGTGCTCATTAATGGGGAGCATGTGTAACCCCTAGGTGGTGCTATCCCAAGGGCTACTACCCCGCCTGCTTGGCTAGTAGAAGGTTAAGGGGCCTGGGTACCGAAACGGGTGCCTCCACCCGGAGGTCAGGGTTATTAGTGGTCAAGCTAACCTGGGCACAGCCCTCCGGGACACTCTGTAATCCCCCTCTTTCCCATCTAGTAGCCTGAACAATATACAGTAATCACTTTCACAATGACCCTTATTCACCATGGAATTACCCAGACTGTTTGCACTTACCACCAGGGCTGATTCCTCTAGCTCGACCCTGGGGACCCCATGGAAAACAAGGTTATGCACAGCAAATAGCAAAAATACAGTACTCTTGGCACAAAGGCAACCAGGTGCCTTGGATATCTGCTCACATCCAGGCCCTCATGCGGATTAGAGATTCACTGTGGCACCTCTCCAATGAGACTGGTCTGCTTGCCAATAGACAAAAGTACAGGGAGGCCCGGAACAAATGCACATGGGTCCTTTTGCAAAGCAAAAGTGGAGTATTACAAATCCTCCTTAACCTCTACTTGGGGCTTGGGATGCAAATTCTGGAACGACATCAAGGATATCTGTGGTAAAGACCCCAACCTGGTCCCTAATCAGATTATGGTTGATAGGTGCTTGACATCTGAACCTACCTGTATGGCCACAGCCTTCAATAACGCCTTCACAAACCTTGATCATGTTCTCCCCCCCAATTTCTATGACCCGCCCCCCAACCAGCTCCCCCCTCCCCCCAAAGCCCCACCTTTCATCTCATACATTTACCCCAAGTCTGCAGGAGCCTTACCTCAAGAAAGCCCTAAGTCGCTCCAGCGACAGTAGTGACACCCTCGACTTGAAACTCCTGTGGCTCACCCTTCATGAGGCTCTCCACCCCCTCCCCCATATACTGAACCACTCCTTATGTCAGGGCATATTTCCCTCTAGGTGGAAATCAGCCTCCATCACCCCTATATTTAAAAACAGAGACTGTAGTGTTGTCAATAACTACCTCCCCATTTCCATTCTTCCTCCCCTATCCAAGGCCTAAGAGCAGATTGTCTCTGATCAGCTCACTGACCATCTCAACAAGTACAACCTGCTCTGCGAGCAACAGCATGGCTTTGGAAAGGTCACAGCAGTACCACCACCCTCCTCCAGTTTACCTCACACATACACGCTGCCCTGGACAGGGGTCATATCACTGGTGCAGTTTTCATCAACCTCACTAAGGCATTTGACACAGTCAAACACTCCCTCCTCTTAACCACCCTATCCAACATTGGTTTCTCCCAGGACGCCCTCAGTTGGTTCTCTGACTATCTCTCTAACCGCTCCCAGTAGGTCAAAATTGGTAACACCCTATCCAAAAGGCTGCCTGTCCTCTCAGGTGTCCCTCAGGGCTCCATACTAGGACATCTACTTTTTACCCTCTTCCTCAACTCCCACCCCATGGTCTGCCCTCGTAAAGTGTTACTATATGCAGATGATGCTGTCCTACTCTATTCCGACCCTAACCTCGCTCAACCCCATCGTTCCCTGCAATCCACCTTTAGCTGGGCCGAGAACTGGTTCTCTGCTCAACGCCTTATCCTCAACTATAAGAAGACCAAAATTATGCTTTTTTCTCATCCTCTCAACACCCGGAAGGTGCATTGCCCCCAAGTCCTAACCATCAACCGGACCCCCTTAGAGCTAGTGGACTCCTTTAAGTACCTGGGCATCACGCTAGACCCTGCGCTCAAGTTTCACCAACGTATCCATCTCCTGTCTAACACCCTTAATGTTAGGCTTGGACTTCTGTACTGCTTCAAGCACTGCCTTACCACTGATGCCCCTAGGCTCGCTGTCTCCTTCTCCATCCTCTCACTGCTCAACTATGGTATACTTATTTATAGTGCCACTAGCACCTCAGCCCTCCATAGACTTCATCTCACAATAAATAAAGCATGTCGCCTCTTACTGGGATGTGATCATCTCACCCATATTTGCTCCCTCTATAACACCACCAACTGGCTCAACCTTGACAATAGGATCAAGTTCCATACCTGTCTCATGGCTAAAAAAATCACCTTTGGCCTCGCCCCACCGCCCCGTCTTGCCCCCCTAGTCCACCTGGCTCCAAAGCTTAAGCACACTCGAAGTTCTGCCAAGCAACTCCTTGCAGTTCCAGCCTGCTGGACCTCACAATTCCAAAGGTCCTTCAGCTTTAGAGCCCCCTTTGTCATGAACAGCCTCCCAACGTGGACTGTAAATGAAATTAGACTTGGCCCTTTCAAAACACATCTTACGCTCCACCTCCAGGCCTCTAATACCTGTGACTGTTACTTAACCCACACCCTCTCCCCTTCCCCACTGACCTTTGCTACTGGCCTGTCTTCCTAGGCCTCTAGAACCAAGACTTTCTCTGGGCACTACCATATATCTCTGACTGTACTAGTTCACTCTAGTCTCTGATTGTTAGCCTTCACTCTCTCTCTCTCCTTGTATTCATTGCTGATTGTGTACTCATTGTATTGTTATGTAAAGTCTGTTATGTACCTAATTTTTGTGACATGGAACCTTTGTAAATGAGTCTTTGACTCAAAGGTATTTCCAATTCCTCAATAAATAAATAAATTAAAACTGGAATCACAGTCAGGTTAAATACAAAAAGAGTCAGATCTGATTTATTCAGGGGACTTAAACAAGGGAGGGGTGTAATCAGGTTGATTTGCTTAAAGGCTATATCAATCAGACAGTTATGCATGCACTTCAGAGTCCCTACACAGTCACACACTGTGGGTACCCAGATAGGAAGACTGTGGGCTAGCCAGGAAGGTTGCCTGGGGTAGGCCGGCTCACAGCTGGTTGGGGCCCTGTGATGGAAGAAAGCAACATGCACAACACACACTATTTGTAATCCAGAGCTGGAGGACTCAGTTCATGACAGAAAAGACAACAAAGCAATCAGATGACAACACTTTAGATTTAACTGTTGTTGCAGGGAGCTACCCTGATGTTTACTCATGATACCCAATACAGGACACAGGCAGGACGAAATCAAGACAGCAGGTTGTTGAACTGGAGTGCCAGGAGAAGCAGGGCCCACACAAATCACCGAGGCATCATTCCTGTTCAAAGCATGAGCAGGGGATTGATCCCCAGGCAGGTCTCTCATCAATGGCTTTCTCTGTGCAGCGGGTAGTCTGGCTGGGCCAGTATGGCAAAGCCCAGGCCCAATGGAGATGAATATGGATTCAGTCCTTGGGAGCAGGATGCAGCCTCCAGCAAGCAGAACACAGTTCAGTACCCAGTGGGGAACCAAATCACGACCCACTAACAGCACACAGCGCATTTACATGTAAGACATTCTACTGTACCAGGCAGATTACCATCTGGTTGCAATTACAGAGTCTCTGCACAAACCAGGAGTTCAAAGGCGGCTGGAAATCCTGACAGGCCAATTGCATTCAGCAAATCTTCGGCCTTCTTCAGGTTCAAGCCTGGTCACAGTTCTGTGGCTTAAATCATCCTCACAATTCGGATTCAGTCCAAATAAACTTCAATTTCCCTCTCAAGGACAGCAGGCAGACAGGCAGGCCAAAACTCAGCCCTTTCACAATTCTCCTACATGAATTACACAGGGGCTGCTGCTTGAATCACTCAAGCTGTTACCACTTTCACTTCCCAATTCAGACTGACTGACCTGAAAACAGTCTGGGACTTTCCACGGGATCCAAAAGGTTCAGTTGGCTGATCTGTCTGTCAGTCACAACAAGGGCTCCCCCTCCAGGTCTGTCTTGGTGCCAAAATGCAAAAACTATACTTCCTACAGAATTTTGCTCCCTCAAAGCCCCTGGGGACAGGCTCCATTTTAGAGTCCCCAAAGGTACTGATTGGCCTATTTCAGCAGTCCAGGACCAAGATGATGGAAACAAACAAAACTGTCCATGCTGCAAAGAAGGCAGGTTAGAACAAACTGCAATATTATTACTACTCTAACAAACAATCATCAAACAAGTACATCTTCTAACAGAGCTCCCTCTCAGATTAATTATGACTGCAATCCAGGCAGCTCTTAAAGAGACAGTACACAGAGGCAATACAGGCACTCTCTGGCAGTACATTTAAACTGCTAAAACACAGAACACCAGCCTGGCAGTGAGCATTTAAGCAAGCTCAAGGAAGACTTTTGGGGAACCCCATTTGTAGGGGGGTTACACATGTACAGGAAATAATGGTCAGGGAGCCACAGGGTGGGAGTGACAACTGCAGTGTGGTTCCAGTTGGATATTGGCAGGGACAGCATCCCGACTAAGACCAAAATCTTGAATTTTAGGAGGGTGAACTTCAGGAAGATGAGCAAGGTTCTAAGGAACCACCTGGCAGACATCATAGCAGATATGGGGGTGGGGTAAAAGTGGTCCATCACTAAGGAAGGAATACTGGTTACCCCAGAGGAGTGCATTAGGCTCAGAGGTAAGAACACAGGGTCCAAAGCACCCAGCTGGTTCAGTTATTGGGTCGCCCAGGCAGTAAGGGAGAAAAGGTTAGACTATAGGAAATTCAGGAAGACCAAGAGAGAGGTAGATAGGGAAAATTACCTAAGGTTAGCTAGTGAGGCAAGTAAGGAAGTTCAGCAAGCTAAGGTACAGAAAAAGCTGCAGATAGCTGAAGGAATTAAGAAGGGGGAGAAGACCTTCTTTTGCTATATAAGCAAGAAAGGGGACAAGAAGGACAGGGTTGTTAGGCTTAAGAAAGGGGATGAATGGGTGGAGGATAATGGAGGAAAAGCAGAGATACTAAATGAGTACTTCTGTTCCATCTTCACCAGGAAGAAGGATGGTCCAGTGTCTTCAGGAGGGAGAAGAGGAGCGGGGGTGGGGACAAATGTAGTAATAGAGGAGGATAGAGTGAGGAAGGGGCTGCTAGCATTGAAGGTGGACAAATCGCCAGGCCCGGACAGAGTACATCCAAGGGTACTAAGGGAACTGGCTGAGGAGCTGGCAGGGCCTCTGGCAGGCCTATTTAATAGTTTATTGGAGTCAGGCATGGTACCACAGAACTGGAGAACAGCACATGTGGTGCCCCTCCACAAAAGTGGTCCCAGGGATGACCCAGGGAATTACAAATCAGTCAGCCTGACTTTAATCTTGGGCAAGCTCATGGAGACCATACTTAAGGAGAGGTTGGTAGACTATCTAGAGGAGCATGGTCTCCAGGATGCGAGGTAGCATGGGTTCATGGGGGGGGGGGAATCATGTCAAATGATTCTGATTGACTCCTTTGACTGGGTCACTAAGAGAGTACACAGAGGCCAGGCAGTAGACATGCTCTATCTGGATTTCAGCAAGGTCTTTGACTCTGTGCCCCACAAAAGGTTGATCAGGAAGTTGGAGGATCACAGGTTGGGAAGAAGATGACCAAATGTGTGCAAAACAGGCTGAGGGACAGAACCCAGATGGTGGTTGTTGGGGGAGACTTATCTGGCACCAAAGAGGTCATCAGTGGGGTTCCGAAGGGCTCAGTTATGGGACTGGTGTTGTTCAGTGTCTTCATCGATGACATTGGGGATGGCATTAAGGGCAAAATACATCTATTCATGGATGACACCAAGCTCTATGAGAGAAGGATACAGGACCTACAGGATGATCCGGAAAAGCTGGGGAGGTGATTCAGGATCTAGCAGCTGGGTTTTACTGCCAAGAAATGCAAAGTTATACATATCAGAGCCAAGAATTCCAGGACGGAGTTATACCTGGGTGGAGTCCAGGTATCTGCCTTAGAGGAGGAGGAGAAGGACCTGGGAGTAATGATCACTAGTGACCTGAAGCACCCCACATAGTGCAAGAAAGCAGCAGCAAGGGCAAACAAGATGGGGGGATGCATAGCAGTGTCAGTGGCTCAGTAGGTAGCACACGCGCCTCTGAGGCTGGGAGATCAGAGGGCTGTGGGTTCAGTTCCCACATCTGGCACTTGGGTTAATATCCCAGTACTGACACTGTAATGCAGCATGAGAGGGGTGCTGCACTTCTGAGGTGCCGTCTTTTGGATGAGACGTTAAACCGAGGTCCCATCTGCCTGGATTGGTGGTAGTTCAGGTGGATGTTAAAGATCCCATGGCACTTATCAAAAAGAGTAGGGGAATTTCCCCGGTGTCCTGGCCAAATTTCCATCATTCACTAAAAATACCACCAACAGCTTAGTCTGGTTCAGGGTCAGTTGGCATTTATCTGTATCCCCCTCCCCCGGGTCGTGCCTGAAAATAGGCAGGATTTGCCTAGTGCACTTACCTGGTCAACAAAAGCTAAATAATAATAATAGCTAGGGAGATCAGTACTAGTACTAGTAGTAGGAGAGAGAAAGTTATATTGCCCTTGTACAGATCACTGGTGAGGCCACATCTAGAGTATGGAGTTTAGTACTGGTGCCCACACCTCAGAAAATACATTAACCTACTGGATAAGGTACAGGGGAGGGCTACAAAGATGACTGTGCATCAGCAGGGTAAGGCAAATGAGGAGAGGCTGAGGGCACTGAACATGTACTCCCCAGAGGACAGGGGAGAGAGAGAGGGGGGACATGATTGAGACCATCAAGTACTTGAAAGGGATGGATAAGGAGGGTATTTTTAAGCTAAGTGGTAACCATAACACAAGAGGGTACAGTCCTAATCTGGAGGGGAGGAGGTTTATGAGGAAGGTTAGTAAGCACTTCTTCAGAGACACTTGGAATGTGCTGCTGGAAGAGGTGGTCTTGTTGAAGATGGTGGGCGGCACCAAGAGAGGCTGGAATAGGCATGGGGGAAGGTAAGGATCATGGATAGGAAGGATGGAAAAGTTGGGAGGAGTGGGAAGGGGAGGGCAAGGTCAGTAGCTCAAGCTCTAAACCCTGCAATACCAGAAAACTAGATAGACCAAATGGCCTTCGTCCACTGGCTTCTTCATATGTTCGTATATATAAAATAACTCCTTTCAGCAAACAATGGGAAGGACTTACTAGGAGTATACCTACAAATCAAAACACTCTGCACAACATATGTTTCCTTGTAAATTTTGACTTTAGTTTTTCTTTAATGGCTCTCTCTCATGTGAGGCTCATTAGTGTCCCCTCACCCACTGGGAATTTCAGGCTTGCATTCAGCCAAAACAGACTACCTTTAAAGGGTCAGGCCAGAAATTAACAAGGCTGGGTTTCAATTCCTCCTGTTCTGCTTGTATCATATGCTCTGTTTACATGGCAGCAGTGCTCTCACCTTTGCACCGCTCCATTCCGCAATGCAATCTATGCTGTTGCTCAATTCTTGGTTCACAGAGCCCATGCTCACGATGATGCAGGTTGAGCTGGAGAAGGGCTGTACATTTTCGGGCCTGGGTTGTGCACCTCGACGTCAGCAGTGATTCACTGGTGATGCATTCACTGCTTATCTCACTTCCTCCCATTGCCATGCCTTCTGAATACAAGTGCCGGTGTGAACAGGACTGGTACCTAACCCCTCTGTGACACATGCCATGTTACAGTCGCTGAGTGTAGGGCACTCTCTCACTCCACTGTGGTCTACAGCTCCTGATGCCCTGTTCATTCAAATCCAGATGTCCCCTCCCAGCAGTGATGCAAGATGTGCTGGTGAGGGTCTCTCACTTGGGGGGGTGGGGGCAGTGGTCACTTCCTGTGTCTGCATGTTTTGATCAGTGAACCACAGTACCAGTGTGATCCATGAAGAGCCTTTTTATTCAAATCAGTCCCCGAAGAGCCAGCCATCTTATAACCGTTTTTCCATATCCAGTCCTTAAGATTCTATTGTGCTTGCTGTTTAATAAACTCACTTCTTTTATTAAAAGTAAACTTGAGTCCATAATTCTTCCTGCTGTTGGAGGGGGAGGCCATGGAAGGGGACTTCATGAAAGGCACAGGAATCATGGGAAATGGATGGGTTACCACAGTGCAAGCAGCGCAGACAGTCCACACTGCAGCTTACGTCACTCACTCTGCTCAGTGTCCCCAGCTTGCCAGAGAATTTGGGAGCGATGTAATGAGTGACTTACCCCAATCTGGGGTAAGTGTCTACATGAAATTCTCTGCACTGGAGCAACCCAAGAGCTAGGGTTGCTCCACTGCAAAAGTTACTGTGTAAACAGGGGTTTAGTGGAGACTGGGTCTCAACTGAAGATCGTAGCTACCCCTTCACAGTTGCACAATACTAATTCAATAACAATATTGTTCATTTGATAGACCATACATCATTACACAAATGATATAAATTTTAACTGTATAAAAAAATAGAATATTTGTTTTGCATATGTCACATGGTAGCTACACTTCTCAAGCCAAGACTTTAAAATCAGTGGGTAGCTGCAATCTTTAACCTACATCTTAAAACAGCTTACATATATTGAACAAACATTTTTGCATCCATTACATGTATAGGTTTAAGTAACTTTTCCATACATTCTAAAATTGCTCCATCATGCCTAATACTGTAATATAGTCTGACCAATATTTTGCATGCCATTTCTGATACAAAGAATTGACAAATAGGACATGCTACAAATTTTCTTCATAAGCTTTTTTTACAATCACTCTTTTCATACTTCACATGTCTTGCTTCTAATCTCTTATATGGGAGTAATTTGTATCTTGATAATGAAATGATTCTGTGACACTCTTGATCGAGTGGCAAAGTTAAATAGAATTCTAAACCATGATGCAACTGATAAATAGAATACCACTGAGCTACTTTGCGGGAGGCAATGTACTCCATATCTTCCTTTTTTGCAAGATCAATATTCTGCTGTTGATTAAATTTTTATAACTTGCAGAGATCAGAATTCCTTTTAATGACCCTTACCATAAGGGCCATAAATTAATCTGTTTTAACAATACTAATTCTATAACTAGGACATAACATGGCACTGACTAATTACACACTGTAAGCATTAGAGTAGAGCATGTAACAGTCTGTCTTCTGAATGCCCCCACATTTATATCACTCCAACATTGTGCAATCTCCACTGGCTGCCAGAAAGGCAGTGTTTCATGTTTTCAACCCTATTCATTGCTCTAATATGCTTTTTCTGGTGGTGCTGTTTTTTCCTCTAAAAAAGGGTTCTTGTTGCTGTATGTCTTGATACAGAGTGCATACTGGAATTTGCTTCTTAAGAGTTTTACATTGTTTCCAGGTTACCTGGTCACTAGTCATGCCAGTTCTCTAAATAATCCATGCGGAACTGAGGGAACTGGCATCACAGAATGTCCACAGAATCATGGGATAGGAAGTTAAACCTGTAATGGTATTATTCTAAAGCACCCTCAGTTGCATTCAGAAAATAAATTCCTTTTCATTTCATTTTTATTTAAACTGGTAAGCAGATTAGCATAAATGCCATTTTCACAGTGACCAGTACATAAAAATACATCTAATACATCAAACATTATGTAAAACAAGTACAGTTGGAATCCGACATCAACAAATTAGACAAACCAGATTTGAATGTAGACAAAGATACAGCATTCGTAAGACGTAGGTGAATTATTGTAACAAGTAATCGCTTCATATTTAAGAGATCTCTGACCAAATGTTGAGTTAAAATGGGGGATGGAAAATACCCCCATATTTGTTTTGTGAAATCTGGTAGAAAAGGTGTTAACACATTGAGGACATTTCTCACTAATAACACTGGGTATAACATCAAGAAAATTTTATGCATGAAAATCAAAACCTTAAATTCAACATGTTCCTTAAATGGGAGACATCCCATAGGATCCTAAAGCAAACAATGATGAACTAAAGGCCTTAAACCATGACAAACCTAAATATAGAATAGTAAAGCATATTTAACCTGCTGAAGAGATTTTCAGTTAAATGTAAATAGAAAACGCTCCCGTAATCAAGTTTTGACAGAAGAAAACTATTGGCCAATAACCTTTGTGACTCAGGAACCAGATACTGGTTCATTCTACAGAGCACACCCAGTCTGATATGTATTACCTTAATGAGCTTGGTAACACGAAGGTCAAAGGACATAAACCTATCCAAAATGATACCCAAATAACAGAAATTGTCCACACAGTCAATAGGGAGCCCTTTAAATCAGACATTTTAATACCAAGTGGCAGTGATCTACCAGGATGTGAAAAAAACATAGATTTGTTTTTTTAGAGTTAAGGATTAGCTTATGGGACAGGAACCAATTATAAGTATTATGGAAGTCACGTTGGAGGATCTTTTGCAAACAACAACTTTTCAAAGTATGAAATAATCCTGGGGCCAAAACAGAGGCTATAACTGAATGAACTACACGAGTTTGTTTTTTTAATACCTCGTCACATCCCAGGGTAACTACTGAAAATCATCATTTTTATGTTGATTGCGTGCAACGCAAGAAACATATTGGGACAGCTTTCTTGTGAAGCAGGTTGTGATGCTGCGGGTAATTGTTGGTGGCTAATGCCCCACAGCCTGCAAAGGTTTATCCCGCTTCCCCAATGTCATTGCATGCTGCTGGTGACACGGGTTTGGAACCTTTGCAACAACTTCTGACAATTTCGCCACTGCAATCAGGGGCTGCCTCGTCATTGCAGTGTCAGCCATCCACTGCAATGAGGGAGTGACCCGTCATTGCAGGGCGGAACTTCCAAACCCTGATATTGTTTGTGAACATGGTGGCAGCTTGCCGCCGTGTTCACAAACAGTATACCCCCCCACCATGTTTATGCACCAACAGGGGCCCCAATCCCCATCAGCTTCAGTGCCGTAATGTTGATTATGCCGACGGGTGAGCCCACTCCCCGTCAGCATTCTGTAACCAACCCCCCCCCACACTTTTATTGTCTGCTGACAGGGTGCCCAATCCCCGTCGGCATAATCTACACCCCCCCCTTTTGTTGTGTGCCAATAGGGGTGCCCAATCCCCGTCGACTACTGGCCCCCAAAAAGAAGCAGTCGGTTGCACGCTGGAGCCCATCCCAGTGTGCCCAATGCCCTTGTGAAGAAAAAAAAACTGTCCTCACGATGGTTTTTTTTTCAATCTGTAAAATCAGAAGCTGTCCTCGCGGTCTCCTGCCCCTCCCACAACCTGCACCCACCCACTGCGCACTGCCTCCCTACACACCCTCACCCCATACTTACCTCCAGAGCTCGGCGCGACAATCTTCAGTGGACCATTAACACGTCTGCACTCTTCAAAGCCGACTGCGAACTGAGGAAATGCCGGTAAGCTGTATAATGGAATAAATAGGGTTTTTTCAACTATAGTGCATATCTCGGGCATTTTGGGGAATTTTGGCACCAGATTTTCAACATAGAGGTTTTGGAACCCCTCCTCATGAATTCTGACACTGTCATGGCATTAATCGGCCCTGAAAGGTGATTTTTGCGGTGGCTGCGTGGAATCACCTTTTGGGGCCGACATTAACGAAATGACAGTGCCAGTGTTCATGAGGTAGGCTCTCAAAAAGCCTATGTTACAAATTTGGTGGGAAAATCCAAAAATGACTGTTTTATGGCGCAGCTGCGCAGTTGGTACACACACTCGTAACTTCATGAATTTGCAATATTTTCATGCTAGATTTTCAACATTGGCATTTTTTCACACCTCCTTGTGAACAGTACAGCTGTCATTGTTCACATCCTGACAGAAATGTGTTTTCGCACTTCTGGCACAGAACAGCGAGGTTGCTGTGGGAAATCATTGTTCAGGACAGATTAAGAAAATGACAGTGACACTGTTCATGAGTAGAGGTCCTAAAATGCCTATGTTGAAAATTTGGTAATGATACTCCATAAAATGACTGTGTTATTTGGCGTCTGCTTGCAGTTGCACACTGCGCTCTGTAACTTCGCAAATTTATAATATTTTCACTCCAGTTTTTCAACATTGCCATTTTCCCACACCTGCTTATGTACAGTGCAGCTGCCATTTTTCCCATCCTGGCTGAAATGTGTTTTCGCACTTCCGGCGCAGAATAGATCGGTCGCTGTGGGAAATCACTGTTTGGGACAGATTAAGACAAGCATTTGTCAATGCCGAACGTTCGCTTGCAGGTATTTGCAGTGGTGTTTGGCACGTATGGTGCTTTACCCTAATGCCCTGTGCGATTGCTGGTATTTGCATGATAAATTTTCAGCATGACCTTTTGTTACCCCCACCTCATAAAAGCATTTGAGACCTCTGCTGATGAATAGTCCCACTGTTATTTTGTTAATCTGTCCTGAGCATTGATTTCCCACAGCGACCACACCGTTGTGCTCCACATGTGCAACAACACAGTTCGGGCAGGATGTGAAAAATGACAGCTGTAGCATTCATAGGGAGATGTGAAGAGATGGCAATGTTGAACATCTGGAGTGAAAATACAACAATTTTTCGAACTTACGAGCATACATGGAAACTGCGCAATGAACGTTCATGACACAGTCATTTTGTGGACTTTTGTCACCAAATTTTCAACATAGGTATTGTGGGACCTCTGCTCATGAACAGTGTCACTGTGATTTTCATAATCTGTCCTGAGCATTGATTTCTCACTGTGACCACACCATTGTGTGCTGGATGTGCAAAAACACATTTCAGCCAGGATGTGAAAAATGTCAGCTGTACTGTTCATAAGGAGGTGTGAAAAAATGCCAGTGTTGAAAATCTGGAGTGAAAATATTTCAAATTCTGGAAGTTATGAGTGTGCGTGGAAACTGCGCAATGCACGCTCGTAACACAGTCATTTTTTGACATTTTTTCACCAAATTTGCAACATAGGATTTTGGAAGCCCACCTCATTAACAGTGACACTGTTGTTTAGTTAATCAATCCCAAAAGGTGATTTTGTGCAGTGACCATGAAATCACCTTTGGGGACAGAATAACTCACATGACAGTAACTGAATTCATGAGGTGGTGTCCCAAGAACCCCCTGTTGAAAATGTGGTGCCAAAATTTGCAAAAATGCCCGAGATAGCCACCTAAGTTGGAAAAAAAAACATTTATGCCATTATACAGCTTACTGTCATTTCTTCAGTTTGCGTTCTGCTTTCAAGAGTGCAGACGTGTTCCCACTCCACTGCAGATCATTGCGCCAGGCTCTGGATGTAAGTATGGGGCGAGGGAGGTGGGGTATGCAGAGAGTGGGTGTGGGTTCAGGGAGGGGGCACAAGACACAGCGAGGGACGGTTTTCTGTTTCACAGGTTTTTAAAAAACAAAAGATGTTGCAGGACAGTTTTCCTATTTACAGGGACAATGGGCATGCTGGGGTGAGCTCCCAGCATGTCACCTGGGTGTTTGCTGGGGGCCTGGAGACAATGGGGACTGTGCACTCTGTCTGCACATACAATGTGTTTGGTGGGGGCAATAACAAGGGAGCAGGGTAGACGGCAGCAGAGGGAGGAAGTCGGAGGGATTTTATTAGCAGCCAGTGGGAAAAGGGTGATGTCAATATGCTAAATACACACACGTTACCACCGCTAATTGCAGTGGTGCTTTTCTTTTAACTGAAGACCACTGCAGCCAAACTGCTGTCATAGACAGCTCATGCATCCATTTGTGCAGTAGGGTTGCACACGTTACACTAAGCACTGTATTGGACAGGAGGGCCACACACCTTCAAAAAGTCGTACTGTCCCAAAACGTTCCTTGCACATGCATGCAAGCGAATGCAAAAATAAACAAGCATTTGTCAATGCCTAATGTTGCTTGCTTCTATGTGCTGTTTAGGTATTTGGAAGTAATTGGAGTGCAAATATTGAAAATTCGCGAACTTATGAGCGTGTGTAGGAACTGCGCAACGCGCGCTCGTAAAACAGTCATTTTTAGGAATTTTTTCACCAAATTTTCAACATAGCCATTTTAAGACCTCTGCTCATGAAAAGTGTCACTGTGATTTCTTAATGTGTCCCATACATTGAGTTCGCACACCGACTGTGCCATTGTGCGCTACATATGGGCGGAAACATGTTTTGGGCAGGATGTGAAAAATGACAGCTGTACTGCTCATGAGGAGGTGGTAAAATACCAATGTTGAAAATCTGGAGTGGAAATATTGAAAATTCAGCAAACCTACAAGCCTCAGCGTGGAACTATGCAATGCACTCAGAAAACAGTCATTTTTAGAATTTTTTCACCAACTTTTCAACATAGCCATTTTAAAACCTCTGCTAATGAACAGTGTCACTGTGATTTTCTTACTGTGTCCCATACATTGATTTCGCGACACCGACTGCGCCATTGTGCACTACATATGGGCGGAAACACGCTTTGGGCAGGATGTGAAAAAATGACAGCTGTACTGCTCATAAGGAGGTCTGGTAAAATGGCAATGTTGAAAATCTGGAGTGAAAATATTGAAAATTGCAAACTTATGAGCGTGCGTAGCAACTGCACAACGCACGCTCGTAAAACAGTCATTTTTAGGAATTTTTTCACCAAATTTTCAACATAGCTATTTTAAGACCTCTGCTCATGAACAGTGTCACTGTGAATTTCTTAATGTGTCCCATGCATTGAGGTTGCGCACCGACTGCGCCATCGTGCGCTACATGGGCGGAAACATGTTTTTGGGAGGATGTGAAAAATGACAGCTATACTGCTCATAAGAAGGTGTGGTAAAATGGCAATGTTGAAAATCTGGAGTGGAAATATTAAAAATTCGCAAACCTACGAGCGTGCGTAGGAACTGCGCAACGCACGCTCGTAAAACAGTCATTTTTAAGAATTTTTTCACCAAATTTTCAACATAGCCATTTTAAGACCTCTGCTAATGAACAGTGTCATGGTGATTTTCTTAATGTGTCCCATACATTGATTTCCGCACACCGACGCGCCTATTAGCTGCCATATGGGCGGAAACACGCTTTGGGCAGGATGTCAAAAAATGACAGCTGTACTGCTCATAAGGAGTGGTAAAATGGCAATGTTGAAAATCTGGAGTGAAAATATTGAAAATTCATGAACTTATGAGCCTGCGTAGGAACTGCATAGCGCCGCTTAGCAAAACAGTCATTTTAGGAATTTTTGCACCAAATTTTTCAACATGGGGTTTTCAGACCCCTTCTCATGAATGATGTCACTGTCATGGTGTTATTGAGCAGGCACTAAGGATGATTTCCACGCAGTGATTGCGAAATCACCCTTCGCCCGGTCAACGCCATGACAGCATCATTCGTGAGAAGGGTCCCAAACCCCATGTTGAAAATTTGGTGCAAAATTCCAATAAATGCCTGGAGATATGCAATAAAGTTGAAAAACCCCTATTCGGCCCATTATAGCTTACCGCATTTTCTCAGTTCGCGGGTCGGCTTTGAAGAGTGCAGACGTGTTCCCGGTCCATCGAAGATCGTCGCGCCATGCTCGGAGGTAATTATGGGATGAGGGGTGTGGGGAGGCAGGGTGCGCAGTGAGTGGGTGTGGGTCTGGGGAAGGGGTTCAGGGAGGCGCCGTGGGACCGTTTTTATGTTTGCTTTACGCCAAGAAGCGCGCAGGAACGATCGGAGAATGGGACACTTTGAGGTGTGCCCTCCTCTGCAATCCCCTGCTCCATTGAGCAGGCGGCAGTCCTGCACCAATCAGACGCTGGTGTTGTGGATGACAGCGGTGGTCTTCTCTTCAAAGAAAACCACCGCTGTGTGCTTCACCGCGTCACGCCGCTCAAAATCTTTGCTGCCACGATGGAGCTCACCCTAGCGTGGCAAACATCCTACGTCATCTGCCAACGGGATGCCCAATCCCCGCTGGCTCCACAGCCCCCCTGTTGTCTCTGCCACGCTGAGCCCACCCCAGCTGGCAAACATCCCGCTGGTTGCCTGCTGGACTGGGGTGCCCAATCCCCCGCTGGCTCCATGGCCCCTCAGCCATCCTTCAGCCACGCTGGGAGCCCACCCCAGCGTGGAAAACATCCCACGTCATATTTTTTTTAAAACCTGTAAATTGAAAACGGTCCCACGGCGCTTCTCCCAGCCCCCCTCCCACAACCCGCACCCACCTACTGTGTACCCTGCCTCCCCACACCCTCCATCCCAAACTTACCTCCGGATTCGGCGCGACGATCTTCGTGGACCGAACATGTCTGCACTCTTCAAAGCCTGAACTGAGGAAATGCCGTAAGCTGTATAATGGGCTAGATAGGGGTTTCAACTTTATTGCATGTCTCAGGTATTTTGGAATTTTGGATAAATTTTCAACATGGTTTTGGGACCCCTTCTCATGAATGATGTCACTGTCATTGCGTTGTTCCACCCAAAGGTGATTTCGCAGTCACTGCGCAAAATCACCCTTCGGGCCTGAATAATGCCATGACAGTGACATCATTCATGAGAAGGGGTCCCAAACATCCCATGTTGAAAATTTGGTGCACAAATTCCAAAAAATTACTGTTTTACGAGCGTGCGTTGCTCAGTTCCTACGCAGGCTCATATGTTTGCAAATTTTCAGTATTTTAACTCCAGATTTTTAACATTGCCATTTTACCACACCTCCTTATGAGCAGTACAGCTGTCATTTTTCACATCCTGCCCAAAACATGTTTCCGCCCATGTAGCGCACAATGGCGCAGTCGGTGTGCGAAATCAATGTATGGGACACATTAAGAAAATCACTGTGACACTGTTCATTAGCAGAGGTCTTAAAATGGCTATGTTGAAAATTTGCTGAAAAATTCCTAAAAATTACTGTTTTATGTAGCTATGCTATGCGCAGTTCTTACGCACGTCAGGTTTGCGATTTTCATTATTTACTCCAGATTTTCAACATTGCCATTTTACCACACTTCTTATGAGTAGTACAGCTGTTATTTTTCACATCTCACCCAAAACGTGTTTCCGCCATGTAGCTCAGTTGGTAGCAGTCGGTAAAGCGTAAATCAATGTATGGGACACATTAAGAAAATCACAATGACACTGTTCATGAGCAGAGGTCTTAAAATGGCTATGTTGAAAAATTTGCGAAAAAATTCCTAAAAATGACTGTTTTACAAGCGTGCGCTTTGCGCAGTTCCTACGCACGCTTGTAAGTTCTCGAATTTTCAATATTTGCACTCCAATGACTTCCAAATACCTAAACAGCACATAGATGCAAGCAACATTCGGCATTGACAAATGCTTGTACTTCTTTGTCACTGATTTTTTAAAGCCATGTCCAAGTGCCAAATACCACTGCAAATACCTGCAAGCGAACGTTCGGCATTGACAAATGCTTGTATTTCTAGGTAACAAAAAAAAAAACAAGCGCGGGACGTTTGCCACGCTGGGGTGGGCTCCCAGCGTGGCACCAAAGCTATGGGGGGGCGTTTTGGGGACGTGGAGCCGACGGGGGATTGGGCACCCCCGTTGGCAGACAACGCGGGACGTTTGCCACACTGGGGTGGGCTCCCAGCGTGGCACCAAAGCTTTGGGGGGGCCTTTGGGGGACATGGAGCCAAAAGGGGATTGGGCACCCCAGTCAGCAGAGGACGCAGGATGTTTGCCACGCTGGGGTGGGCTCCCAGCGTGGCACCAAAGCTTTGGGGGAGGGAGAGAGGCCTACCAGCGCTGTGTATGACAGCGATGTTTTTCTTTGAAGCGAAGACCACCGCTGTCATACACAGCTCCCTTACCCATTGGTGCAGGACCGCCACACCTGCTCAATGGAGCAGTGGATTGAACAGGAGAGGCACACCTCCAAAGTGTGCTACTCTCCCAAAACGTTCCTTGTGCATGCGCGCAAGCGAGTGTAAAAATGACAGTGATACTGTTCATGAGCAGAAGTCCTAAAATGCCTGTGTTGAACAGTTGGTGATGATAGCCCATCAAATGACTGTGTTACAAGTGTGCGTTGCACACTTTCCACACACCCTTGTAACTTTGCAGATTTGTAATATTGTCATGCCAGATTTTCAGCCCTGGCATTTTTTCGCACCCTCCTTATGAGCAGTGCAGCTGTCATTTTTCACATCCAGACTGAAATGTTGTTTCACGGTTGCGGGACAGAATAACGCGGTTGCTGTGGGAAATCAGTGTTCATGACAGATTAAGAAAATGACGGTGGCACTGTTCATGAGCAGAGGTCCTAAAATCCCTATGTTGAAAATTTGGTGACGAAACTCCATAACATGACTGTGTTACAAGCGTGCATTGAACTGTTTCCACACACCCTTGTAACTTTGCAAATTTGTAATATTTTCATGCCACATTTTCAACAGTGGCATTTTTTCACACCTCTTCATGAACAGCACAGCTGTCATTTTTCACATCCTGGGTAAAATATATTTTTGTACTACTGCCGGAGAATAACACAGTCACTGCGGGACATCAGTGTTTGGGACAGATTAAGATCGAACGAGTGAGGAGGGGAGTGACCGAGCTTGACTGAGCTTTGTCGGGACTGCTGCAGATTTGTTTGTGGGCAGAAAAAGGCCCCAACGCAAGAGCCCAGTACAAAAAGGGCAGCCTGCAGCACTGGGAGAAACAGAACGAGAGAGCGAGTGAGGGAGGGGGAGTCAGCAAACTCAGCGGAGCGCTGTCAGGACTGCTGCAGATTTCTTTGTGGGCAGAAAAAGGCATCAGTGCAGGCAGGGGCCCAGTAGAAAAGGCCAGCCTGCAGCTGTGGGAGAAACAGTACGAGTGAGTGAGCCAGGGGGACTGAGTGAGCTCAATGGAGCTCTATCAGGACTGCTGTGGATTTCTTTGTGGGCAGAAATAGGCGCCAATGCAGGCAGGAACCCCGTACAAAAGGGCCACTTGCAGTGCCAGGACAAACAGAATGAGCACATGACAGAGGGAGACTGAGCGACCTCAACGGAGCTCTGTCAGGACAGCTGCGGATTTCTTTGTGGACAGACAAAGGTGCCAACGCAGCCAGGAGCCCCGTACACAAGTGCAGCCTGCAGTGCCAAGAGAAACAGAATGAGTGAGTGACAGAGCAGTAGTGAGTGAGCTCATAGAGCTCTACTGTGACTGCTGCGGATTTCTTTGTGGGCAGAAAATGTGACAATGCAGACAGGAGCCCAGTACAAAAGGCCAGCTTGCAGCGCCGGCAGAAACGGAATGAGTGAGAGAGGGGGAGTGAGCAAGCTCAATGGAGCTGTGTCAGGACTGCTTCAGATTTCTTTCTGGCCAGAACAAGCCGCCAAGGCAGGCCAGAGCCCAGTACAAAAGGGCAGCCTGCAGCGGCAGGAGACACAGAATGAGCGAGTGAGAGGGAGGGGGAGTGAGTGAGCTCAACGGAGCTGTGTTGGGACTGCTGCAGATTTGTTTGTGGACAGAAAAAGGCAGCAATGCATGCAGGAGCCCAGTACAAAAGGGCAGCCTGCAGTGGATGGGAAAACCAGAATGAGCGAGTAAGAGAGGGGGAGTGTGCGAGCTCAGCGGAGCTCTATTGTAACTGCTGCAAATTTCTTTGTGGGCAGAAGAAGGCGGCAACGCAGGCAGGAGCCCAATAGAAAAGGGCAGCCTGCAGCATCGGCAGAAATGGAATGAGTGAGTGAGAGAAGGGGAGTGAGCGAGCTCAACGGAGCTTTGTCAGGACTGCTGCAGATTTCTTTGTGGGCAGAAAAAGCCACCAACAGAGGCAGGAGCCCAGTACAAAAGGGCAGCCTGCAGTGTTAGGAGAAACAGAATGAGTGAGTGAGAGAGGGGGAGTGAGCCACCTCAGTGGAGCTCTGTCAGGACAGCTGCAGATTTCTTAGTGGGCAGAACAAGGTGCCAATGCAGGCAGAAGCCCAGTACAAAAGGGCAGCCTGCAGCACCGGGAGAAGCAGACTGAGCGAGTGACAGAGGGGCAGTGAGCGAGCTCAACACACCAATGCAATCAACATTCCGCATTGACAAATGCTTGTTTAGACAGATTCCAACATATATTTCACATATTTCCTGTTTGCAGAGTTCCCTTTTTTCATACTATTTGCATCAGAACACAGGATCACTGTTCTCTAGACAACCTCGGCACTGACTGCTGGTCTACAGCTGACATCTTCTATTTATGGCATTATGATAATTTCCAGAGCAACCAGCTGTGATGTGGCAAGCAGGATGGTGAGATGAGGTGTAGCAGACAAGTAGGAAGAGCAGCTGAAGTACATGGGACAATGATCCTGTTTCCATATTTATGTATACAGGCACAAAGAACGAGCATCTGCCAATACCGAAAGTTCAACGCTTGCATTGCTGTTGTAGTACGTCCTGCTTGTTCATATTTTTGCTATATATCTACTCAAGATAGACCAGATGAGATGTAATACATCATTTGCAATGGGGTCCTGATTTCACACAGTTTTATACTGCATTTACACAGAACAGTAGAGGTGAGATACGATATCTCATTTTTAGTGTGGTGCAGCTGTTGTAATGTTATTCTCCATGACAGATCATCTTAGATGCAGTGCCTCCTTTTCTCTGGGGTTCTGCTGTAGGGTCCTATTTTTACACAGTTTTGCAATATATTTATCCAGGATAACCCTGCTGAGATGCAACATCTCATTTTCAATTGGGTCCTGCTTTGACACGTTTTTGTACCATACTGACCCAGGACAGCACAACTCGGGTGCTATTTTGTTTTCAATGGGATCCTGCTTTTCCCATTTTTATGTTGTCTTGCGCATGCGCAAGCAACATCTTGCAGTAGTAGTAGCACAGTAAGAGGTGTGCCAGTGTTGGCGAATGCAGGACACGCTTTAGTAGGTGCGTCCCTCATTCCCCAATTAGCCAGCATGCTAGCGCTGACACAAGAAGTATGTAAAGTGCCACCAACTTGAAAGAAATGTGCCGCTGCAATGAGGGACAACTTGTCATGCAGCGGCAGAGATGACATGCCTTTCCTGGTGAAACATTTCAATAAAAATGGCAGCGGGTCCTGCCACTGCCACACAATCTCCAAACAAAGCCGACATCAGGGATGTAATCCCCATGTTGGCATGTCCCCCACCCCCCCACATTGTGACATTTGAAACCCACCCCAGTGTGCCACTCCCACAAAGCTGATCGTGTTTTCATGTTCCTCCCCCACCCCCTTGTGTGGCACACTGGGAGCCCACCCTGTGTAGCCAACAAATCCTCGCACAATGTCTGGTTCTGTTTTTTTTTACCTGAAAAAACAGAAAATGGTCCCTCGTTGTCTGCAGCGCCTCCTCCCCCAACCCACACACACACACACTCTGTGCATTCCACCTCCCCCCACTCCCCCACCCCATACTTACCTCCGGAGGTCCAGCACTGGGATCTTCGGTGGTGTGGGAACATGTCTGGATTCTTCAAAGCCGAACTGCAAAATGAAGAAATGCCAGTAAGCTGTATAATGGCATCAATGGGGGGTCAACTTAGGTGGATATCTCAGCCATTTTTTTTTCATTTGGCATCAAATTTTCAATATGGGGTTCTTGGGAACCCAACTCATAAACACATGCACTGTCATCTCGTTATTCAGTCCTGAAAGGTAATTTCAAGGTCACTGTGTGCAATAACCTTTCGGCACTGATTAACAAAATGACAGTGCCACTGTTCAAGACATGGGGTCCCAAAAAGCCTATGTTGCAAACGTGCTGAAAAAATTCCAAAAAATGACTGTGTTACAAGCGTGCATTGCACAGTTTCCATGCACACTCATAACGTCGATAATTTTTAATAATTTCACTCCAGATTTTCAACATTGCAATTTTTTCACTCATCCATATGAACAGTACAGCTGTCATTTTTCACATCCTGCCCAAACAGTGTTTTCACACTTGTGGAGCGGTCACTGTGGGAAATCAACTTTCAGGGCAGATTAACAAAATCACAGTGCCACTATTCATAAGCAGAAGTCCCAAAATACCTATGTTGAAAATTTGGTAAAAAAAATCCTCAAAATAATTGCGTTACAGGCACGCGTTGCGCAGTTTGTATGCACGCTCGTGACTGCACCAATTTTTCATATTTTCATTCCAGATTTTCAACATTGCCATTTTTTACACCTCCTCATGAACAGTGCAACACTCATTTTTCACATCCTGCCCGAAATGTGTTTTCGCACCTGTGGCGCCAAATGGCACAGTTGTGCAAAATAACCTCTTGGCTAACGAACTGATAGTGCCACTGTTCATGAGGTGGGGTCGCAAAAAGCCCATCTTGAAAATTTAGAGTGTAAATACCAACAGTCGTCGGGGGCATTAGGATTTCCAACCATAACGTCCCACCCTGTAGAAACTGGCAGGTGTCAGGGGTGTGACTTGGGATTGTCGGCTGTAATGCTCACACCATTACACCCTCACCCCCACCCTGCAGCCAGTGACAGGCATCAAGGTGTGCCTTGGACTCTTCGGCCCCAAAGTTCACCCCATTCTCCTATGCTGCACCCATCCCAGCGTATTTCCTTATGGAATGGGGTGAGCGTAAGGCCCGGAGACCCCAAGGCATATTGCGACACTTGTCGGTGTCTGCAGGGTACGGAGAGGTGAAATGGTGTGAGCGTTATGGCCAATGACCCAAAGGCACACCCCAATGCCTGTCAGTCTCTACAGACTGGGGGTGGGGTTGGCGTCAGTTCAATACTTCACTGCCATTCCTATTACGCATCTCTTTAACTCCTGCACTACCAATGCCAATGCCAGCAAGACAACATTTGGCACTGACAAATGCTTGTTTACACTGTATTTACCCAGCATAGCACAGCCGAGATGCAATATCTTGTTTTCAATGGGGCCCTTTTTTTACCTAATTTTATAATATATTTACCCAGGATAGCCCAGCTGAAATGCAAGTCATATTTTCAGTGGTGTCCAGCTTTTACACTGTATTTTTCCCAGGTAAGAGCAGCATAGATACACAGTTGCAGTGGGGGATTGGCTGTACTGGGGTCCTGCTTTTATTTTTTTATCCTTGAATGCTTTCTCACCTGCAGCTACAGTCCTGCCAATCTCCAGCCACCGCTCATCCACTGCTGACCCGGAAGCTGTCATGCCCAGCTGGCATAGACAGCTACACTGTCAAGAGGGGCTCTCCTAAGCCCCCGCGCCCGGCAAGGATCCACTACCGGCGCACGTCCTCCAGGCATCATCAGGTCAGTGAACTGCGGCCATCATGCGGCCATCAAGCTGCCGTGGACTTGCGCTGCTATTTTCCTTGTTCTTCCCCAATGGGGGCACGGACATGCAATGACGTCTGCACACTAACGTGCAGACGTCTGCCGTGCTCCTCCCCCAACCTCGGCACCCGCACCTCTGCAGTACCTCCGGACATCCCCAGGGACCACCAGAGCACGGTGTGCACCCATCCCTTTCCCCAGGACTAGGAGAGCTGTCATCAGACGCTCGATCCTAGTCCGCCCCTGCTGACCCACGATGACCCGGGCTCATTCCCGTACCCGGGTCGCTGGCATGGAGCGAGATGTTGCAGTCAGCGCCTCAACCCTCAGTGCCACTGGGCCGGCTTAGGGTCCTGCTTTTATACAGTTCTACTATACATTTACCCAGGATAGACCAGATGAGATACAATATCTCATTTTCAGTGGTGTCCTGCTTTTACATATTTTTAAACTGTATTTACCCAGGATAGCCCAGCTGACAGGAAATATCTATTTTCAATGGGCTCCCACATTTTGACCCCAAATTTCCAACATAGTCTTTTTCTGATCTGACGTTATGATCAAGACAGGTAGAATTTTTTTAAATCCCATTCGAAAGGTGGTTTTGCAGTGTGACTGCTGTGATAGTGGGTTTCTTGAGTAAAGCACGGACACAGGAGTAAGGTGCAAAAATCACTCAGAGTGCAGATTTATCAATTAAACAAAAAAACTCCATAAAAAATCAAAATAAATAAAAACAGCAACACACAATTAAGACGTAGCTTTGGTCCCTCATCTGTGCTTCCTCAGCCCTCTCCAAGGCTGAACTGATCTAATTAAACTGAGGAACAGCTCTCTTTTATACAATGAAATCACATGATTTGAGATGCTCCGCCTCCTAATCTAATACATTGTGTTTCTAACTAAATAAAATAGAATTTAAACATAATACCACAAATAACATCAATATAATTTCATAACGGCAGCATTCTGAAAGAAAAAGAAACAAGTATACCCATTTTAGCAGCATTGTCAGATTCTAGCTCCACCCACCTACTGTGAGTGACAGGTTAGGCTCTATATAAACAGCAACACAAAGGGGCGCTGGCCCCTAAGAGAAGACCTGCAGAACAACACCCAGGTGAGCTACAATGGCTGGAGACTAAGAAATAAAAGGAACATTTATTTATGTCAGGATGCTAGCAGCAACAGTAATTCTAAGTATTTACAGTTCCCGTTATGGTTTCAGAGACATTTATTAAGTCAGAACAGAGAGAAAACAAGCATTTGTCAATGCCGAATGTTGATTGCGTTGGTCCGTTGAGTTCGCTCAGTAGCCCTGCTCTGTCACTCGCTCGTTCTGTTTCTCCCGGTGCTGCAGGCTGCTGCTTTGTACTGGGCTCCTGCCTGCATTGGCACCCTTTTCTGTCCACAAAGAAATTCGCAGCTGTCCCAACAGAGGTCCTTTGAGCTCTCTCACTTCCATTCCCTCACTCGCTCATTCTGTGTCTTCTGCTGCTGCTGCAGCCTGCCCTTATGTATTGGGCTCCTGCCTGCATTGGGGGCTTTTTCTGCCCACAAAGAAATCTGCAGCAGTCTCAACACAGCTCCATTGAGCTTGCTCACTCTCCCTCTCTCACTCACTCGTTGTGTTTTATTGGTGCTGCAGGCTGGCCTTTTGTAATGGGCTCATGCCTGCATTGCCGTCTTCTTCTGGCCACAAAGAAATCTGCAGCATTCACGATAGAGTTCCGTTCAGCATACTCACTCCCCCTCTCTCACTCGGCCATTCTGTTTCTCCCACCGCTACAGGCTGCCATTTTGTACTGGACCCCTGCATGCATTGCTGCCTTTTTTTACCCACAAAGAAATCTGCAGCAGTCCCAACAGAGCTCCGTTGAACTCACTCACTCAACCCTCCCTCACTCACTCATTCTGTGTCTCCCGCTGCTGCAGCCTGTCCTTTTGTATGCTCCTGCCTACGTTGGGGCTTTTCACCACCCACAAAGTCTGCAGCAGTCACAGCAGAGCTCCTTTGAGCTCGGCTCCACCCCTCTCACTCACTCGTTCTGTTTCTGCCAGCGCTGCAGGCTGCTCTTTTGTGCTGGGCTCCTGCCTACATTGCCATCTTCTTCTGCCCACAAAGAAATCTGCAGCAGACATGATAGAGCTCCATTGAGCTCGCTCACTCCCCTTCTCTCACTCGGTCGTTCTGTTTCTACCGCTGCTGCAGGCTGTCCTTTTGTAGTGGGCCCCTGCGTGCATTGCTTCCTTTTCTGCCCACTAAGAAATCTGCATCAGTCCTGACACAGTTCCGTTGAGCTCGCTCACTCCGTTTCTGCCGGCGCTGCATGTTGACCTTTTGCACTGGGCTCCTGCCTGGGTTGGGGACTTTTCCTGCCCACAAAGAAATCTGCAGCTGTCCTGACAGAGCTCCATTGAGGTTGCTCACTGCCCCTGTCCCACGCCCTTATTCTGTTTCTCCTGGCACTAAAGACTGCCCTTTTGTACTGGGCTCCTGCCTCTGTTGGCACCTATTTCTGGCCAGAAAGAAATCTGCAGCAATCCCGACAGAGCTTTGTTGACCATACTCACTCCCCCTCTCTCACTTGCTCATTCCATTTCTGACAACGCTGCAGCCTGCCCTTTCATATGGGGCTCCTGCCTGCATTGCTGCCCTTTTCTGCCCACAAAGAAATCTGCAACTGTCACAATAGAGCTCCGTTGAGCTTGCTCACTCCCCTTCTGTCACTCGCTCATTCTGTTTCTCCCGCCGCTGCAGGCTATCATTTTGTACTGGGCCCCCGTGTGCATTGGTGCCTTTTTCTATCCACTAAGAAATCCGCAGCAGTCCCAACAGAGCTCCGTTGAGCTCATTCATTCCCCTTCCCTCACTCGCTCGTTCTGTGTCTTCCTCTGCTGCAGCCTGCCTTTTTCTACTGGGCTCCTGCCTGCATTGGCGGCTTTTTCTGCCCACAAAGAAATGTGCAGCAGTTGAGATACAGCTCCATTGAGCTCACTCACTCCCCCTTTCTTAGTCGCTCGTTCTGTTTCTGCTCACGCTGCTGGCTGGCCTTTTGTACTGGGCTCCTGCCTGCGTTGCTGCCTTTTTCTCCCCAAAAAGCAATCCGCAGCAGGCATGATACAGCTCAGTTGAGGTCGCTGACTCCCCTTGTCTCACTCGCTCATTCTGTTTCTCCTGGTGCTGCAGGCTGCCCATTTGTACGGGGCTCCTGCCTCTGTTGATGCCTTTTTCTGCCCACATAGAAATCTGAAGCAGTCCTGATAGAGGTCCTTTGAGCTCGCTTACTCCCCCTCTCTCACTTGCTCATTCCGTTTCTGCTGGTGCTGCAGGCTGCCCATTTGTACTGGGCTCCTGCCTGCATTTGCACCTTTTTCTGCCCACAAAGAAATCTGCAGCTGTCCCAACAGAGCTCAGTTGAGGTCGCTCATTCCCCCTGTGTCACTCGCTCATTCTGTTTGTCCTGGTGCTGCAAGCTGTCCTTGTGTACTGGGTTCCTGCCTCTGTTGGTGCCTTTTTCTGCCCACAAAGAAATCTGCAGCTGCCCCGACAGAGCTCTGTTGAGCTCACTCACTCCCTCCCCCCTCTCACTCGCTTGTTCCGTTTCTGCCAGGGCTGCAGGCTGCCCTTTTGTACTGGGCTCCTGCCTGCATTGCCGTCTTCTTCTGCCCACAAAGAAATCTGCAGCAGCCACGATAGACCTCTGTTGAGCTCGTTCACTCCACTTCTCTCACTTGGTATTCTGTTTCTCCCACTGCTGCAGGTTGTCTTTTTGTAGTGGGCCCCTGCATGCATTGCTTCCTTTTCTGCCCACAAAGAAATCTGCAGCAGTCCTGACACAGCTCCATTGAGTTTGCTCACTCCCCCTCTCTCACTTGCTCATTCTGTTTCTACCGGTGCTGCAGGCTGGCCTTTCTTATTGGGCTCCTGCATGCATTGCCGCCTTCTTCTACCCACAAAGAAATCTGCAGCAGTCACGATAGAGCTCCATTGAGCTTGCTCACTCCTCCTCTCTCACGCGCTCATTCTGTTTCTCCCACCGCTGCAGTCTGCCGTTTTCTACTGGGCCCCTGCAAGCATTGCTGTCTTTTTCTACCCATAAAGAAATTTGCAGCAGTCCCAACAGACCTCCGTTGAGCTCACTCATTCCCCTTCCCTCACTCGCTCATTCTGTGTCTCCCGCTGCTGCAGCCTGCCCTTTTGTACTGGGCTCCTGCCTGCATTGGGGCTTTTTCTGCCCACAAAGAAATCTGAGCTGTCCCGACAGAGGTCCGTTGAGGTCGCTCACTCCTCCTGTCTCACTCACTCATTCTGTTTCTCCTGGCACTGCATTCTGCCCTTTTGTACTGGGCTCCTGCCTCTGTTGGCACCTTTTTCTAGCCACAAAAAAATCTGCAGCAGTCCCGACAGAGCTCCGTTGAGCTCGCTCACTCACTCCCTCCCCCTCCCTCACTCACTCGTTCTGTGTCTCCCGCTGCTGCAGGCTGGCCTTTTGTACTGGGTTCCTGCCTGCGTTGGCACCTTTTTCTGCCCACAAAGAAATCTGCAGCAGTCTCAACAGAGCTCCAGTAAGCTCACTCACTCCCCCAGCCTCACTCACTCATTCTGTGTCTCCCGCTGCTGCAGGCTGCTCTTTTGTACTGGGTTCCTGCTTACATTGGCAGCTTTTTCTGCCCACAAAGAGATCTGCAGCAGTCCTGACACAGCTCTGTTGAGGTCGCACACTCCCCCTCTGTCACTTGTTCGTCAATTTCTGCCGGTGCTGCAGGCTGACCTTTTGCACTGGGCTCCTGCCTGCATTGCTGCCTTTTCCTGCCACAAAGAAATCCACAGCAGTCATGATAGAGCTCCGTTGAGGTTGCTCACTCCCATCTCACTCGCTCATTCTGTTTCTCCTGGCGCTGCAGGCTGCCCTTTTGTACTGGACTCTTGCCTCTCTTGATGCCTTTTTTTGCCCACAAAGAAATCTGCAGCAGTCCCGACACAGCTCCTTTGAGCTCGCTCACTCCCCCCTCTCACTCCCTCATTCTTTTTCTACCACCGCTTCAGGCTGCCCTTTTGTACTGGGCTCCTGCCTGTGTTGCTGCCTTCTTCTGCGCACAAAGAAATCTGCAGCAGTCATGATAGAGCTCCATTGAGCTCGCTCACTCCCCTTCTCTCAGTCACTCATTCTGTTTCTCCCACTGCTACAGGCTGGCCTTTTGTACTTGGCCCCTGCGTGCATTGCTCCCTTTTACTGCCCACAAAGAAATGTGCAGCAGTCCTGACACAGCTCTGTTGAGTTCGCTCACTCCACCTCTCTTACTCGCTCGTTGTGTTTCTGCCGGCACTGCAAGCTGCCCTTTTGAACTGGGCTCCTGCCTGCGTTGGCACCTTTTTCTGCCCACAAAGAAATCTGCAGCTGTCCCGACAGAGCTCCGTTGAGGTCGCCTACTCCCCCTGTCTTACGCGCTCATTCTGTTTGTCCTGGCGCTGCAGGCTGCTGTTTTGTACTGGGCTCTTCTCTCTATTGGCACCTTTTTCTGGCACAAAGAAATCTGCAGCAGTCCTGACAGAGCTCCGTTGACCTTACCCACTCCCCCCTCTCACTCGCTCATTCCATTTCTACCGGTGCTGCAGCCTGCCCTTTTGTATATGGCTCCTGCCTGCGTTGCTGCCCTTTTCTGCCAACAAAGAAATCCGCAGCAGTCATGATAGAGCTCCATTGAGCTCGCTCACTCCCCCCTCTCTTACTCACTCGTTCTGTTTCTCCTGCCACTGTAGGCTGCTGTTTTGAACTGGGCCCCCACGTGCATTGGTGCCTTTTTCTATCCACTAAGAAATCCGCAGCAGTCCCAACAGAGCTCCGGTGAGCTCATTCATTCCCCCTCGCTCACTCACTCATTCTGTGTCTCCCGCTGCTGCAGCCTGCCCTTTTCTACTGGGCTCCTGCCTGCATTGGCGGCTTTTTCTGCCAACAAAGAAATGTGCAGCAGTCGTGACACAGCTCCGTTGAGCTCTCTCACTCCCCCTTTCTCCGTCACTCGTTCTGTTTCTGCTCGCGCTGCTGGCTGGCCTTTTGTACTGGGCTCCTGCCTGCATTGCTGCCTTTTTCTGCCCATAAAGCAATCTGCAGCAGGCATGATACAGCTCCGTTGAGGTCGCTGACTCCCCTTGTCTCACTTGCTCATTCCATTTCTCCTGGTGCTGCAGGCTGCCCATTTGTATGGGGCTCCTGCCTCTGTTGGTGCCTTTTTCTGCCCACAAAGAAATCTGAAGCAGTCCTGATAGAGGTCCGTTGAGCTCGCTCACTCCCCCTCTCTCACTCGCTCATTCTGTTTCTGCCCGCGCTGCAGGCTGCCCTTTTGTACTGGGCTCCTGCCTGCATTTGCACCTTTTTCTGCCCACAAAGAAATCCACAGTTGTTCTGACAGAGCTCCGTTGAGGTCGCTCACTCCCCCTGTGTCACTCACTCATTCTGTTTGTCCTGGAGCTGCAGGCTGTCCTTGTGTACTGGGCTCCTGCCTCTGTTGGTACCTTTTTCTGCCCACAAAGAAATCAGCAGCTGCCCCGACAGAGCTCTTTTGAGCTTGCTCAGTCTCCCTCTCTCACTCGCTTGTTCACTTTCTGCCAGTGCAGCAGGCTGCTCTTTTGTACTGGGCTCCTGCCTGCATTGCTGTCTTCTTCTGCCCACAATAAAATCTGCAGCAGTCACGATAGACCTCCGTTGAGCTCGCTCACTCTCCTTGTCTCACTCGGTCATTCTGTTTCTCCCGCTACTACAGGTTATCTTATTGTAATGGGCCCCTGCATGCATTGCTTCCTTTTCTGCCCACAAAGAAATCTGCAGCAGTTCTGACACAGCTCCATTGAGTTTACTCACTCCCCCTCTCTCACTCGCTCATTCTGTTTCTGCTGGCTCTGCAGGCTGGCCTTTTGTACTGAGCTCATGCCTGCATTGCCACCTTCTTCTACCCACAAAGAAATCTGCAGCAGTCATGATAGAGCTCCATTGAGCTCGCTCACTCCCCCTCTTTCACTTGCTCATTCTGTTTCTCCCGCCACTGCAGGCTGCCGTTTTGAACTGGGCCCCCATGTGCATTGGTGCCTTTTTCTATCCACAAAAAAACCTGCTGCAGTCCCAACAGAGTTCTGTTGAGCTCATTCATTCCCCCTCCCTCACTCGCTCGTTCTGTGTCTCCCGCTGCTGCAGCCTGCCCTTTTCTACTGGGCTCCTGTCTGCATTGGCGGCTTTTTCTGCCCACAAAAAAATGTGCAGCAGTCGTGACACAGCTCCATTGAGCTCGCTCACACTCCCTTTCTCAGTCACTCATTCTGTTTCTGCCCGCGCTGCAGGCTGCCCTTTTGTACTGGGCTCCTGCCTGCATTTGCACCTTTTCTGCCCACAAAGAAATCCACAGTTGTTCTGACAGAGCTCCGTTGAGGTCGCTCACTCCCCCTGTGTCACTCACTCATTCTGTTTGTCCTGGAGCTGCAGGCTGTCCTTGTGTACTGGGCTCCTGTCTCTGTTGGTACCTTTTTCTACCCACAAAGAAATCAGCAGCTGCCCCGACAGAGCTCTTTTGAGCTTGCTCAGTCTCCCTCTCTCACTCGCTTGTTCAGTTTCTGCCAGTGCAGCAGGCTGCTCTTTTGTACTGGGCTCCTGCCTGCATTGCTGACTTCTTCAGCCCACAATGAAATCTGCAGCAGTCACGATAGACCTCCGTTGAGCTTGCTCACTCCCCTTGTCTCACTCGGTCATTCTGTTTCTTCCGCTACTGCAGGTTATCTTTTTATAATGGGCGCCTGCATGCATTGCTTCCTTTTCTGCCCACAAAGAAATCTGCAGCAGTTCTGACACAGCTCCATTGAGTTTACTCACTCCTCCTCTCTCACTAGCTCATTCTGTTTCTGCCGGCGCTGCAGGCTGGCCTTTTGTACTGGGCTCCTGCCTGCATTGCTGCCGTCTTCTACCCACAAAGAAATCTGCAGCAGTCACGATAGAGCTCCGTTGAGCTCGCTCACTCCCCCTCTCTCACTTGCTCATTCTGTTTCTCCCGCCACTGCAGGCTGCCATTTTGAACTGGGCCCCCATGTGCATTGGTGCCTTTTTCTATCCACAAAAAAACCTGCTGCAGTCCCAACAGAGCTCTGTTGAGCTCATTCATTCCCCCTCCCTCACTCGCTTGTTCTGTGTCTCCCGCTGCTGCAGCCTGCCCTTTTCTACTGGACTCCTGCCTGCATTGTGGCTTTTTCTGCCCACAAACAAATGTTCAGCAGTCGCGACACAGCTCCATTGAGCTCGCTCACTCTCCCTTTCTCAGTCACTCGTTCTGTTTCTGCTCACGCTGCTGGCTGGCCTTTTGTACTGGGCTCCTGCCTGCGTTGCCGCCTTTTTCTGTCCAAAAAGCAATCAGCAGCAGGCATGATACAGCTCCGTTGAGGTTGCCGACTCCCCTTGTCTCACTCACTCAGTCTGTTTCTCCTGGTGTTGCAGGCTGCCCATTTGTACGGGGCTCTTGCCTCTGTTGGTGCCTTTTTGTGCCCACAAAGAAATCTGAAGCAGTCCTGATAGAGGTCCGTTGAGCTCGCTCACTCCTCTCTCACTCGCTCATTCTGTTTCTGCCCATGCTGCAGGCTGCCCTTTTGTACTGGGCTCCTGCCTGCATTGCCATCTTCTTCTGCCCACAAAGAAATCTGCAGCAGTCACGATAGACCTCCCTTGAGCTTGCTCACTCCCCCTCTCTCATTCGCTCATTCCGTTTCTTTTTTTTTAAATATAGCTGTCCTTGTGTACTGGGCTCCTGTCTCTGTTGGTACCTTTTTCTGTCCACAAAGAAATCAGCAGCTGCCCCGACAGAGCTCTTTTGAGCTTGCTCAGTCTCCCTCTCTCACTCGCTTGTTCTGTTTCTGCCAGTGCAGCAGGCTGCTCTTTTGTACTGGGCTCCTGCCTGCATTGCCGTCTTCTTCTGCCCATAATGAAATCTGCAGCAGTCACGATAGACCTCCGTTGAGCTCGCTCTCACCCCTTGTCTCACTTGGTCATTCTGTTTCTCCCGCTACTGCAGGTTATCTTTGTAATGGGCCCCTGCATGCATTGCTTCCTTTTCTGCCCACAAAGAAATCTGCAGCAGTTCTGACACAGCTCCGTTAAGTTTGCTCACTCCCCCTCTCTCACTAGCTCATTCTGTTTCTGCCAGCGCTGCAGGCTGGCCTTTTGTACTGGGCTCCTGCCTGCATTGCTGCCATCTTCTACCCACAAAGAAATCTGCAGCAGTCACGATAGAGCTCCGTTGAGCTCGCTCACTCCCCCTCTCTCACTTGCTCATTCTGTTTCTCCCGCCACTGCAGGCTGCCATTTTGAACTGGGCCCCCATGTGCATTGGTGCCTTTTTCTATCCACAAAAAAACCTGCTGCAGTCCCAACAGAGCTCTGTTGAGCTCATTCATTCCCCCTCCCTCACTCGCTCGTTCTGTGTCTCCCGCTGCTGCAGCCTGCCCTTTTCTACTGGACTCCTGCCTGCATTGGCGGCTTTTTCTGCCCACAAACAAATGTTCAGCAGTCGCGACACAGCTCCATTGAGCTCGCTCACTCTCCCTTTCTCAGTCACTCGTTCTGTTTCTGCTCACGCTGCTGGCTGGCCTTTTGTACTGGGCTCCTGCCTGCGTTGCCGCCTTTTTCTGTCCAAAAAGCAATCAGCAGCAGGCATGATACAGCTCCGTTGAGGTTGCCGACTCCCCTTGTCTCACTCACTCAGTCTGTTTCTCCTGGTGTTGCAGGCTGTCCATTTGTCACGGGCTCTTGCCTCTGTTGGTGCCTTTTGTGCCCACAAAGAAATCTGAAGCAGTCCTGATAGAGGTCCGTTGAGCTCGCCACTCTCTCTCTCACTCGCTCATTCTGTTTCTGCCCATGCTGCAGGCTGCCCTTTTGTACTGGGCTCCTGCCTGCATTGCCATCTTCTTCTGCCCACAAAGAAATCTGCAGCAGTCACGATAGACCTCCGTTGAGCTTGCTCACTCCACCTCTCTCATTCGCTCATTCCGTTTCTTTTTTTTTAAATATAGCTGTCCTTGTGTACTGGGCTCCTGTCTCTGTTGGTACCTTTTTCTGCCCACAAAGAAATCAGCAGCTGCCCCGACAGAGCTCTTTTGAGCTTGCTCAGTCTCCCTCTCTCACTCACTTGTTCTGTTTCTGCCAGTGCAGCAGGCTGCTCTTTTGTACTGGGCTCCTGCCTGCATTGCCGTCTTCTTCTGCCCATAATGAAATCTGCAGCAGTCACGATAGACCTCCGTTGAGCTCGCTCACTCCCCTTGTCTCACTTGGTCATTCTGTTTCTCCCGCTACTGCAGGTTATCTTTGTAATGGGCCCTGCATGCATTGCTTCCTTTTCTGCCCACAAAAGAAATCTGCAGCAGTTCTGACACAGCTCAGTTAAGTTTGCTCACCCCTCTCTCACTAGCTCATTCTGTTTCTGCCGGCGCTGCAGGCTGGCCTTTTGTACTGGGCTCCTGCCTGCATTGCTGCCGTCTTCTACCCACAAAGAAATCTGCAGCAGTCACGATGAGCTCCGTTGAGCTCGCTCCTCCCCTCTCTCACTTGCTCATTCTGTTTCTCCCGCCACTGCAGGCTGCCATTTTGAACTGGGCCCCATGCATTGGTGCCTTTTTCTATCCACAAAAACCTGCTGCAGTCCCAACAGAGCTCTGTTGAGCTCATTCATTCCCCTCCTTCACTCGCTCGTTCTGTGTCTCCCGCTGCTGCAGCCTGCCCTTTTCTACTGGACTCCTGCCTGCATTGGTGGCTTTTTCTGCCCACAAACAAATGTTCAGCAGTCGCGACACAGCTCCATTGAGCTCGTCCACCTCCCTTCTCAGTCACTGTTCTGTTTCTGCTCACGCTGCTGGCTGGCCTTTGTACTGGGCTCCTGCCTGCGTTGCCGCTTTTCTGTCCAAAAAGCAATCAGCAGCAGGCATGATACAGCTCCGTTGAGGTTGCCGACTCCTTGTCTCACTCACTCAGTCTGTTTCTCCTGGTGTTGCAGGCTGTCCATTTGTATGGGCTCTTGCCTCTGTTGGTGCCTTTTGTGCCCACAAAGAAATCTGAAGCAGTCCTGATAGAGGTCCATTGAGCTCGCTCACTCCCCCTCTCTCACTCGCTCATTCTGTTTCTGCCCATGCTGCAGGCTGCCCTTTTGTACTGGGCTCCTGCCTGCATTGCCATCTTCTTCTGCCCACAAAGAAATCTGCAGCAGTCACGATAGACCTCCGTTGAGCTTGCTCACTCCCCCTCTCTCATTCACTCATTCCGTTTCTTTTTTTTTAAATATAGCTGTCCTTGTGTACTGGGCTCCTGTCTCTGTTGGTACCTTTTTCTGCCCACAAAGAAATCAGCAGCTGCCCCGACAGAGCTCTTTTGAGCTTGCTCAGTCTCCCTCTCTCACTCGCTTGTTCTGTTTCTGCCAGTGCAGCAGGCTGCTCTTTTGTACTGGGCTCCTGCCTGCATTGCCGTCTTCTTCTGCCCATAATGAAATCTGCAGCAGTCACGATAGACCTCCGTTGAGCTCGCTCACTCCCCTTGTCTCACTTGGTCATTCTGTTTCTCCCGCTACTGCAGGTTATCTTTTTGTAATGGGCCCCTGCATGCATTGCTTCCTTTTCTGCCCACAAAGAAATCTGCAGCAGTTCTGACACAGCTCCGTTAAGTTTGCTCACTCCCCCTCTCTCACTAGCTCATTCTGTTTCTGCCGGCGCTGCAGGCTGGCCTTTTGTACTGGGCTCCTGCCTGCATTGCTGCCGTCTTCTACCCACAAAGAAATCTGCAGCAGTCACGATAGAGCTCCGTTGAGCTCGCTCACTCCCCCTCTCTCACTTGCTCATTCTGTTTCTCCCGCCACTGCAGGCTGCCATTTTGAACTGGGCCCCATGTGCATTGGTGCCTTTTTCTATCCACAAAAACCTGCTGCAGTCCCAACAGAGCTCTGTTGAGCTCATTCATTCCCCTCCCTCACTCGCTGCTCTGTGTCTCCCGCTGCTGCAGCCTGCCCTTTTCTACTGGACTCCTGCCTGCATTGGTGGCTTTTCTGCCCACAAACAAATGTTCAGCAGTCGCGACACAGCTCCATTGAGCTGGCCACTCTCCTTTCTCAGTCACTGCTCTGTTTCTGCTCACGCTGCTGGCTGGCCTTTGTACTGGGCTCCTGCCTGCGTTGCGCTTTTCTGTCCAAAAAGCAATCAGCAGCAGGCATGATACAGCTCCGTTGAGGTTGCCGACTCCCCTTGTCTCACTCACTCAGTCTGTTTCTCCTGGTGTTGCAGGCTGTCCATTTGTATGGGGCTCTTGCCTCTGTTGGTGCCTTTTTGTGCCCACAAAGAAATCTGAAGCAGTCCTGATAGAGGTCCGTTGAGCTCGCTCACTCCCCCTCTCTCACTCGCTCATTCTGTTTCTGCCCATGCTGCAGGCTGCCCTTTTGTACTGGGCTCCTGCCTGCATTGCCATCTTCTTCTGCCCACAAAGAAATCTGCAGCAGTCACGATAGACCTCCGTTGAGCTTGCTCACTCCCCCTCTCTCATTCGCTCATTCCGTTTCTTTTTTTTTAAATATAGCTTTTTATTTTATTTTCAGATAGAGTATCATATACATCATCCCATTTTATGCAACATATTAATTGTTGAGATTCCTTGTTGCAGCATATACAGGCAATTAATTTACAGGCATTTAATTTATACACACAGGACTGTTTAACATATCCATGGAATAACATCCTACTATCTTTCTCTGTTTGGTAAATAGACAAGAATAAGATCTCATAGACTGTAGTCTTAAATAAGTAATGTTCCCTAGCAGCCCCCTCCCATATTTTCCAGATCAACATCCACTTTGGTCTGTGTCCCATCCCTTTAGCACCAAAGACTCCAAGATAATATACTACCCCAACTATGAGTAACTTGGGCATCGTAAGGTATTCATCTTTTTGTCTCACGGTACAAAATCCAGATAGGTCTCTAATTGATATGCAGCCCACAGTCCCCATCTAGTACTGAAGGTGTTAACCCTATTGTTTATCTTATAGGAGAGATGTTCCAAGTTATATACTTCATAGGTGAGGTTTCTCCAAGAGGCTTTATCAGGGGCCGTTTTAGTAAGCCATAATCTGGTAATAACTTTTTTAGCTATTAACATTAAAAGTGTGACATAGAAACATAGAAAAATAGAATTTGACGGCAGATAAGGACCGCTTGGCCCACCCAGTCTGCCCATTTCCCTACCTACTGGATAAGCTGCAGATCCTAGTTAACCAGCAGCCTACTTCTTCCTACCCTCACCCCCTAGAATGGCCTTATGACTGTCCCATGCATGCTTGAATTCCACCACTATTTTGACTCCACAACCTCCTCTGGCAGGCCGTTCCATGCATCCACAACCCTCTCTGTGAAAAAATACTTCCTTAAATTACCTCTGAGCCGCCCCCTCTATCTTCAAATTGTGCCCTCTTGTTCTTGCACACCTCTTTTTTGAAAGATGCTACCCTCTTGGACTTTGTTGATTCCCTTGAGGTACTTGAATGTTTTTATCATGCCCCCCTCCTCCCGCCTTTCCTCGAGGCTATACATATTAAGCTCCTTTCATCTCTCTTCATATGTCTTCCTGTGCAGACCCTGCACCATTTTAGTTGCCCTCCCTGGACAGCTTCCATCCTGTCTATGTGGAGATTGGTCTCCAGAACTGCACGCAGTACTCCAGATGGGGTCTCACCAGCTGTCTGTACAGAGGATAATAACTTCCTGTTTCCTACTGGTGATGCCTCTCCCTATGCATCCCAGTATCCTCCCAACCCTCCTTGCTGCCCTCTCACATTGCTTGCCCACCTTTAGGTCATCTGATATGACTACCCCCAGGTCCCTTTCCATTTTTGTTGTTGTTAGTATCTCACCCCCCATTGTGTACTCTTCCCCTGGGTTTTTGTTTCTCAGGTGCATTACCTTGCACTTCTTAGCATTAAATCTAAGCTGCCAAGCTTAGATTTTATGCTAAGAAGTTTATATTGAGACCAATTAATCTGGATGTCCTGCGATGGTGTCGCCGCCAGGATAAATCCTGGGGTAAGTAGATCAGGAGTGCCAAAAATATTTTTAAGTGCCACTAGGATATCCCTCCAATAATCAAATAGGAGGGGACAAGACCATAATATATGTTCTTGGCCTGCAGGGGAATATCCACATCCTCTCCAGCAAAGACTTCCATCTGGTGCCCCCAACTTTAACTGGATATCTGGGGTTCTAAAAAATCTAATCCTGGTCTTCCAGGCAAATTCCCTCCAATAAGACGTTGATGAATTCTTAGAATAAAAGTAGGTGGATTGTAACCATCTATCTGGGTCTAATTCTAATTTAAGTTCCCTTGCCCATCTGACTCTCACTTGGTCATGTTCCTGTGCAGTCATAGGGTGCATTGCCTGGTATATATTACTAATAATATGTTCCTGTGATCTACCTTCTATGGCCTGGATAATCAATTGTACCTTTTTAGATGGGGCTTTTGCTATTCCAGTTAAAGAGTCAACCATCTCACGTAGAGCAGTATGTAGTGCCCCATAAGTTGGGAGCTCTCTCAGGGGTAATCCATATGAGGATTGTAAATATGTGAATGGATGAATTCCCGAAGGGCCCACCAGTTGAAATACATATCTGATGGAGTAATGCTCCCATCTTAGTAGATCTGTCTCCAGCAAGGATGGGTAAAGATCTTTATTGCATGCTAAGGCATTTAAAAAGTATTTCTCCTGAGACATTAACCTAAACCGAGTCACATAAAGCCAGTTTTTTAAAAACTCTGCAGTCATTTTCAGAAACCGGGTCAGGGGATAGCACCTGGTGAGGCTCCCGGTAAGTACGCTGGTAAAGATTCCAGTCCATTTAGGGTTACTTCTATTGTTTTCCAGTATGCTTTGTAAGAGGGGTTAATGAGTAATAGGGCTGCACTGGTTTGAGTTGCTCTGGAATATTCTTTCAGGTTAGGTAAATTTAGCCCTCCCTGTGTCCTAGGCAATTGTAATAAGGTGTATTTTAGCCTTGGGGATTTTCCTCCCCAGATAAACCTAGAAATGAGCTTATCCCAGGATCGGAAATAAAAGTCCAAGGGAACAGTTGGCAACATTTGTAGGAAAAATATTAAGCGAGGGAAAATATTTTGTTGGATTGTTTCCACTCGGTTAATTAAACCCAGGGGCAGTTGTGTCCACCTACACATATCTGAAGTTCGCTCATTCCATTTCTGCCAGCGCTGCAGGCTGGTCTTTTGTACTGGGCTCCTGCCTGCATTGCAGCCTTCTTCTACCCACAAAGAAACCTGCAGCAGTCACAATAGAGCTCCGTTGAGCTTGCTCACTCCCCCTCTCTCACTCGCTCGTTCTGTTTCTCCTGCCGCTGCAGGCTGCGTTTGTACTGGGCCTGCATCGTTTTGCTTTCTCTACCCACAAAGAAATCCGCAGCAGTCCCAACAGACCTCCATTGAGCTCACTCACTCCCCCTCCCTCACTCACTCGTTCTGTGTCTCCCGCTGCTGCAGACTGCCCTTTTGTACTGGGTTCCTGCCTAGGTTGTCGGCTTTTTCTGCCCACAAAGAGATCTGCAGCAGTCCTCACAGAGCTCCGTTGAGCTCGCTCACTCCCCCCTCCCTCACTCGCTCATTGTGTTTCTCCAGGCACCACAGGCTGGCCTTTTGTACTGGGTTCCTGCCTGCATTGGCACCTTTTCCTGCCAACAAAGAAATCCGCAGCAGTCCCGACAGAGCTCTGTTGAGGTCGCTCACTCCCCCTGTCTCACGCACTCATTCTGTTTCTTCTGGTACTGCAGGCTGCCCTTTCATACTGGGCTCCTGCCTCTGTTGGCACCTTTTTCTGGCCACAAAGAAATCTGCAGCAGTCCTGACAGAGCTCCATTGAGCTCATTCACTCACTCTGCCTCTCTCGCTCGTTCATTCTCTTTCTCCCGCCACTGTAGGCTGACCTTTTATACTGGGCTCCTGCATGCATTGCTGCCTTTTTCTGCCCACAAAGAAATCTGCAGCAGTCCTGACATGGCTGCGTTGAGGTCACTCTCTCCCCATCTCTCACTCGCTCATTGTGTTTCTCCCGGTGCTGCAGGCTGCCCTTTTGTACTGGGCTGCATTGGCACCTGCCTGCATTGGCACCTTTTACTGCCCACAAAGAAATCTGCAGCTGTCCCGACAACTCCGTTGAGGTTGCTCACTCCCCCTGTCTTATGCACTCATTCTGTTTGTCCTGGCACTGCAGGCTGCCCTTTTGTACTGGGCTCCTGCCTCTGTTGGCACCTTTTTCTGTCCACAAAGAAATCTGCAGCAGCCCCGACAGAGCTCAGTTGACTCCCTTTCCCCTCTTCTCACTCGCTTGCTCCGCTTGCCGGGCGCCTGCAGCCTGTCCCTTTGTGTGGGCTTCTTCCTGCATTGCTGCCCTTTTCTGGCCACAAAGAAATCTGCAGAAGTCACGACAGAGCTCCGTTGAGCTTGCTTGCTCCCCCTCTCTCTCAGTCGCTTGTTCTGTTTCTCTCGCCGCTGCAGTCTTCCCTTTGTATTGTGCTCCTCGTGCATTGCTGCCTTTTTTCTGCCCACAAAGAATCCACTTGTAGTCCCAACAGAGCTCCGTTGACCTCCACGCTGCCCCACTCACTCGCTCGTTCTGTGTCTCCCAGTGCTGAAGGCTGCCCTTTTGTACTGGGCTCCTGCCTGCGTTGGCGCCTTTTCCTGCTCACAAAGAAATCCACAGCAGTTCTGACAGAGCTCAGTTGAGCTCGGTCACCTCCCTCACTCGCTCAATCCTAAATTGTCCCAAACAAGGATTTCCAACAGCGACTGCGGTATTCTGTGCTGGAAGCACGAGAACACATTTCAGCCAGGATGTGGAAGATGACAGCTGTACTTTTCACAAGGAGGTGTGAAAAAATGCCACTGTTGAAAATGTGGCATGAAAATATTACTAATTTGTGAAGTTACAAGGGTGCGTGGAAACTGCACAACGCATGCTCATAACACAGTCATTTTATGGAGTTTCATCACAAAATTTTCAACATAGGCATTTTAGGACCTCTGCTCATGAACAGTGTCAGTGTGATTTTCTTAATGTGTCCCGAACACTGATTTCCCACAGCGACCACACTATTGTGCGCCGGAAGAGCGAAAATGCATTTCAGCCAGGATATGAAAAATGACATCTGCACTGTTCATAAAGAGGTGTGTAAGAAGGGCAATGTTGAAAATCTGGAGTGAAAATATTATAAATTTATGAACTTACGAGCGTGCGTGCAAACTGCCCAATGCACGCTCGTAACACAGTCAGTTTATGGAGTATCAGCACCAAATTTTCAACATAGGCATTTTAGAACCTCTGCTCATGAACAGTGTCACTGTCATTTTCATAATCTGTCCGGAACACTGATTTCCCACAGCCACTGCTCTATTCTGCACCGGAAGTGCGAAAATACATTTCGGCCAGGATGTGAAAAATGCCAGCTATACTATTCACAAGGAGGGTGGAAAATGCCAATGTTGAAAATCTGGCATGAAAATATTGCAATTGCTGGTTACGAAAGCATGAATAACCCCAATGCACGCCACATAAACAGTCATTTTTTGGATTTTTTTTTACCAATTATTTTACCAGGTAAGGCACACTAAGCTGAAAACTTGTTTGCAGGTGCAGCCTGGGAGGACAAGGAAGTTAAGTGACTTGTTCAGGGTCACACAGTATGCAAGTGGGGACTGTGGGACTCAAACCCAGGTCTCCCAATTTGCAGCTCAGATCCTTAGACCACTGCACTATACTGCCTCCCATAGGCAACATAGGCTTTTTGAGAGCCCACCTCATGAACACTGGCACTGTCATTTTGTTAATCGGTCCCAAAAGGTGATTTCACGCAGTGCCTGCAAAATCACCTTTCTGGACAGATTAATGCCATGACAGTGCCGGAATTCATGAGGAGGGGTCCCAAAAACACCATGTTGAAAATCTGGTGCCAAAATTCCAAAAAATGACTGAGATATGCATCAAAGTTGAAAACACCCTATTTATTCCATTATACAGCTTACGGCATTTCCTCAATTCGCGGTCAGCTTGAAGAGTGTGAGCGTGTTCCCGGTCCCAGATCATCGTGCGAGGTCCAGAGGTAAGTATGGGGTGAGGGGTGAGTGGGGAGGCAGGGGTGCGCAGTGGGTGGGTGATTGTGGGAGGGGCAGGGAGACAGCGAGTGACCTTTTTTTTTTACAGGAGAAAAAAATAAAAACATTGTGGGACTGTTTTTTGCAGGGCATGTGTGCAGCTGGGTGGAGCTCCCAGCATACCTCAGACTCTTTTTGGGGGGGCAGCTGCAGAGCAGGATTGGGCACCCGTTGGCACACAACAAAAGAGCCACATCATGCTGACGGGGACTGGGCTCCCAGTCAGCAACAGCCCTGCAATGAGGGGTTGCTTCCTCATTGCAGGGATGATGCTGCAATGATGAGGTGGCCCCTGACTGCAGTGGCTAATACATTAGAAAGTTGTGGCACGCTGGCTGAACTAGTGTCAGCAGCAGCACGCCATGGCATTGGGGGAAGTGGGCCAAGTCTTTAAAGGCTGTGGGGACATTGGCCACAACAGTGCCGTGTCTCCACAACCTGCTTCTGGAGAAAGCTGCCGCAATATGTTTCTTGCGCATGTGTGCAATCAACATAAAAAAACAACTGCAAGACTATTTAAAAGCTGGGCCTTTTTGTAGTACTGGAATATTCTACACATTCTAGAACAGGCAGAGCAAGCTGAGGGAACATGGAGGAGTTTTCTCATGCTTACTGCAGTTTTAACACGACAACCTGTCCATGGCCCTGCTTGCTAAGGAAATTATTTATTTTAAATTGCTCTTCCAAGAAAACACTGGCAGGAGGAACAGAGACAAAACCCAACAGAAAAAAGAACTCCTGCTATTCTGAACACCAGGTTTAGGTGCTTGGTACCTGTATTTTATTATTTCAAACCTTTTCCAAGCTTTTTGAGGGATTTTGACAAGATTCCATTAGCGAGTGATAACTTCTGTCTAAGTCATAGCTCTTAGAACTTAGCTTACACTCACAAAGCCGTGCTGCAAGCTGCAAGCTTGAAGTACAGAGATATGCTTCTTGTTTCTCTCTTTTGACAGGTTTTATCAGATTGTTTAACATAGAAGGCACTTATAAAAACATGACCTTAAGGCTAAACCACAAAAATACTTTGGAGAGAGAGGAGCAAGAAAGAACAGCGCCCTCTCTCATTACAGGGGTTTTGTACAAGGGTTCTCAGCTGAAAGGACTCTATTTCTGTCTTTATTATGGTGGTCCCAAGATCGGGAAACAAGCCTACATACTCTATCTGCTTTTGGACACTATTTACAGTAGACCCTTAGATATATATGCCATACATAATCAAGGGGAAATATCTGGGAAAGCTGCTGTAATGTGCTAAGCTGCTCTTGCACATTATGGCAACTACACGGCACTGCGATCCTGCGCACAGTCGAGCAGGAAACGTATAGGCAAAATGCAGGGGTTTCGAAACAGAGCTGAATCTGCAGTTCTGGTACTAAAGTTTTTATTTTCTTTGTACACATTACTGGCATGACAGCCAGGTAAAAGCAGGCAAATCAGGCAATAGCCTGCTGTGCTTTCTCAAGGCAGGGAGGAGCGTGAGAAAGAAAGAGAGAAGGAAAATGAGAAAAGAAGAAAGGCAATGTAGGTGGCCAACCTACAGGATAGGACAGGATAGGGTAGAGAAAGGGGTGCTGCTGTGCAACAGACTTTTAGTCAGAAAAGAAGATGACAGAACAGGGTCTCACTCACGGACATGTCTCCAAGGCTGGGGGGCAGCACTACCACAACTGCCAAAACATGTTTCTGAAGTGACTGAAAAATGACAGCTGTCATGTTTATGAGGAGGGGGTAACACAAAGGATATGTTAAACATTAGGGGCCAAAATCTGCAAAAATAAAGTTAGCAAACTCAACGTTTCTTCATAACTTAGTTGTTTTTCCACATTTTGGCCCCAAAGTTTCATCAGCCTTTTTATGACCCTATGTTATGATCAAGACGGGTGGATTTTTTTTAATCCTGCCTGAAAGGTGGTTTCACAGAGGGGCTGAGAAAACATGTTTCAGAGGGGATCTGAAAAATGACACCTGTCATGTTCATCAGGTATGGGTAATAAAAGGACTAGGGCCAGATTCTAGAAGGGTGGCACGCGCCAAGCGCAACTTGGCGCCACCCAAGCATTTCAGGTCGACCCAGCACCCTATTCTAGTAGGGGCAGGGTCATCGCAACTAAGTCCTGCAACTTGAGACATGTGGCCAGGTGCGTTGAACTGTGGGCATACCTGGTGAGCATGTTGCAAGCTGCAACAGCAGGGCGGGCGCGGTCAACTCCCCACCCATGCCCCGACTCCTAGTCGCCAGTCAAGAATGTGATACCCAGGTAGCCCTGGTAGTCTAGCTGCCCCCGAACTGTAAAATAATAAATATACTGATCTCATATCCCTGGTAGTCTAGTGCCCCCAAACTGTAAAATAATAAATGTACTGAACCGTGTAACCTGAGTAGTCTAGTGCCCCAAACTGTAAAATAATAAATATACTGATCCCAGTATCCATAGTAGTCTGGCTCCAACTGTAAAATAGTATATTGATCTCGTATCCCTGGTAGCTAGTGGCCTCTGATCAACATAATCTATATAGCTGTACACCCATTCCCTAGAAACAGCAGCCCCCTGCCAGCTCACTCAGCACCCCTCCACTTGTCCCCAGCCAGCACCGGCACAGTTCACCTCCACTACTGAGTGATAATATCGATTGAGTCCATCACCGCTGAGGCTGAACAGACGCCGCCAGATATAATATTCGAGCAACGCCTTACAGCCGCACTGATACTGGACCCAGGTCTGGTGGCTGGCTGTGGTGGTGATGGGTGGGCTGTGCCAGTCACCGGTGGGATGGGGTGGAGGTGCTGGGTGGCTGGCACGGCTGGGTGGGGGGGCCACTTGGACTACTAGGAATGGTGTACAGTATATAGTTTGGTGTTGACTGGGGGGCCGCTAGGAGTACCAGGGATACAGGATCAGTATATCATTATTGTACAGTCTGGGGCCTCAGACTACTAGGATAGGCTGGATCACTATAATTATGATTATACAGTTCAGGGGGCACTAGACTACCAGGGCTGGCGTTTTGCTGCATATGCAGCTGGTAACTCGCGTGTTCGGGGCAGGTGGGGGGATGGCATGTTGGTATGTCTGCAGGAGGGTCACAGGACCCCATGGGGCGGTTATAGTTACAATCTTTTCAGCCAAATGCTGGTGTAACTTAAGATGCCGGATCTCCTCCGGGGGTTCTTGTAGAATCCCGATGTGGGGACTTCGTGGCTGCCCTTCTAGAATGGGGCGCATCTGCTGCCATAAACCCCCTAGTGCCATGTCGCAGGGGGTTTATGTGGCATAACTGCTGTTCAGCGCAAGTGGCCTGCGACATGTTGCAGACCACTTTGTAGAATCGCACATGTCGCAATTGCTGGAGTAAGTTGCTATGTGCGCGATTCTACTTGGCACAACTGCTGGTATGCCAGGCGTAACCCTTCTAGAATTTGGCCCCATGTTGCACATTTGGGGCCAAAATCTGCAAAAACTACAAAGTTATGAGTAAATGTTGACATTTTGATCCCAAATTTTCAACTTTTTATGAACTTATGATCACGGCAGGTGGAATTTTTTAAATCCCGTTTAAAAGGTAACTTCACAGAGCAAATGTGAAAACATGTTTCAGAAGAGATTTGAAAAACAATACCTTACGTGTTCATAGGGTGGAGTAAAAAGAGGGCTATGTTGAAAACTGGGGGCCAAAATCTGCACACATCACAATGTCATGTGCAAATGTTGGAACAATTCAATATTTCTTCATAACTTCACTGTTTTGTGACATTTTGACTCCAAATTTTCAACACAGCTCCAAGTTTGATGCAAGGTGCCTGCATCAAACATAAGTGATCTAAGTGGCACCTTGCATCAAAAGATGCAGCACTTCCAATTTTTGTGTGTACTCTGCATTGAAAAGGGGAGCTGCTGCACCAGACTGGCACTGCGCCAGCCTTGCGACATAAAGCAGGGTGCAGGTGCACTGGGCCACAAGGGGTCTTGCACCACGGTGGGGCTGAAACATCCCCTTTTTCCCCATTTTGCAAGCCCCACTATGGACCCAGCATGGAGCTCCACTTAGATCAGCCAGGGGGTGGTCTAAGAGCTCGCCATTCATGCAGCATGATGGTGTCGGGGGGCACCTGTCAGAAGGGGGTCAGAGGCAGACAGAGCATGGGGGGTTCCAGAGGGAGCATGAGGAAGATGGAGATAGTGCAGGGTGGTGATTTGGCACAAAGCCAGGGTACATGGTGAAATGCCAGGCAGTTGTTTGACTGGTGGCCCAGGCAAGGTTAGCTGGGAGGGAAATGAACCTGGCCCCAGCTGGGCACTGCCATGTCACCTGCCTCAGAGTTAGAGTGAGTATCTGACTCAGCGTCAGTGCCCTACATATTATTCTGTTTACTACACACCACCATTTTCCTCAGTCAATATGAATGCAATATTATCCGTCTTTCGGATGAGACGTTAAACCGAGGTCCCATCTGCCTGTCCTGGTGGTAGTTTAGATGGATGTTAAAGATCCCATGGCACTTCTTGAAAAGAATAGGGGAAGTTTCCCCAGTGTCCTGGCCAAATTTCCCTCATTCACTAAAAATACCACCAACAGCTTAATTTGGTTCAAGGTGAGTTGACATTCATCTGTATCCCCCTCCCCCGGGTCATGCCTGAAAATAGACAGAATCTGCCTAGTGCACTTACCCGGTCAATAAAAACTAAATAATAATAATATTCCAAGTATCAATTGGTATACACATGCATATACAGTGAATGGAAACTGTGTAAAGCTTCTCTAAGTAGTGGTAATAGTCGATACATATTTAGGATGTAAAGGTTCCCAATACAATTATTTTTGTCCATTCAATCGAGAAAGGGCACCCCCATGCCCCTTCAGCCCCCGGACCCCTTCTCACATGCAGAACCCCTCCTCTAACCCTCGTGACCCCTTCTAGTGTTGCACTGGACAGGGGAGGTTGGGTTCCTGTGGCACAGGTGTGCCTAATGTTTGGCGCTAGCCTGTAACTGCAGTAACTCTCGGTTTTTGGTGCGGACCCCCCTCCATCACAAGGTTGGGTGCAGGATCCCGACGTACCAGAGTTTGCCACCTTCCTAGAGAGAGACACACACATCTCATGCCGCCTAAGGATTCTTTGAAAATAGAGCCCATAGTCTTTTTATAGCCACTTCTTATAAACCCGAAGAGCATCATTTATAAAATACTGGCCAAAATGTCGTTTCACTATACAAGTTCAAAAACACATTTTGACCAGGATTTGAAAAATTACATCTGTCGCATTCATGAGGTGGTATGAAAAAAATGGCATAAAAATACTGAAAATTACCAAAGTTATGAGTGGGCACTGAAAAATGTTAACATAACTTCACAACTTTTTTTTGTTTAGTTTTTTATTTTTTGACCCCCCCCACTTTTCAACACAGACTTCCCATGACCCCAGCTCATGAACCCAGTAGGTGAAAATTGTCACATCCCACCTGAAAGGTGATTTCACAGAGTGACTGCAAAATCACCTTCTGGGCTGGATTTGAAGAATTTCACCTTCCTTGATCATGAGGTGGGGTCCCAAAAAGGCCATGCTGAAAGTTTGGGGGAAAATATTAAAAAATAACGGAGTTATGAGTACAAGTTCAAAACACAGTCCCAGTCTGGCACTGAAGTGTGAAGACATGTCTCTGGTTCAGAGAGGATTATGGCATTCAACCTCCAGTAGGTATGTAGGGGGTTTGGGGGTGGATGCTGAGTTGGGGGGTCAGGTGGGGAGAGGGTAACAGTGGCAGGGGGGCAGTGGCAGCAACAGGCATCAATGGACCATTTTCTTTTTTAGTAACATTTTCTTTTTTAAAGGGTGTAAAAAAAAGTTAAAAAGACTACGAGGGATGGTTTTCTTTATCTCAGATACCAGCACATGAGATTGGGCACCCCAGTGTTGGTGCCATGTTTGCCAGCACTGGGGTGGGCTACCCAGTGTCACACAGTGGAAATGGGTATGGTGGGGGGTACTAGCCAGCACCAGGGATTGGGTACCCTGGTGTTGGAAAAATCAGAAAGGGCACAAGAAGCAATCAGTGGTCAGAGGGATACTTGGCAGAGGGCTGGATTATTTTTACTGTTGTGGGGGCAGGATGACAGCATGCTCATCATGATGCCAATCAGCTATGCTTGTTGGGCAGCATTATGCAGATGAAAGTAAGGAGACACCCTATGAGTCAGCTGGCTCTTTTCATTGAACTTCACAAAGTTTATGCCCAGCAAGCACTGAAGAGCATCATGATCAGCTTGGCTGAGGAATGGCCTCCACTGTTGAGCCCCTTTCAGACTGCCCTGCATTGGACTGACCGTGACACACCTCTCAAATCCACTATCACAGCAACATGTTTGCTTTGCGCAACAGCAAGTGTGAACATCAAAAATGAAAAAGTACATTTATAAAGCATAGGGAAGATAATCTGAAATGTGTCTAAAAGGTATTTGGTGATGTCAGAGGATTTGAAGACATCTGAAATCCTCTTATGTCCCCTTTAAAAGGACATTGTCAGTCTTTGGCTTCATTTTTTGATTGTATTCCCAAAAGTGCCTGCACTCCTTGAAGCCATATATATTGTGATTTAATATATATGCCAGTAATAAATGTCTCCAATTAATCTGTTTTTTTATAAATTCTATTGCAAACTGTAACTCTGGTAGTCCACTCTTATTCACAGCCGTATGATGCCAGACTGCACTCTCATTTGCAAATGGCACTGAAGTGCTGGTAGTCTCATACATTGATAAGTTCAGTTTAATTTATTTAGGTGTCAGTGTGGCTCAGTTGGTAGCACATCTGCCTCTGGACCAGAAGAGCGTGGGTTCTCGTCCCGCACCAGGATTAGACTTGCACCTAAAAATCACTGGAATCCGAGTGCAGTATTGCGGGGTGCTGTACTGCTGGGGTGTGCCGTCCTTTGGATGAGACGTTAAACCGAGGTCCCTTCTGCCTGTCCAGGTGGAAGTAAAAGAACCCAGGGCACTCTTCACAAAGAGTAGGAAACATTCCCGGTGTCCTGGCCAACATTCCCCTTTCCATAAACCAGTTCATGCAATTATCCAAGCTGTGTGTGGGTGATGATGCGCATAGCTGCCACCACATTATCTGAGTCACTCCACTAGCTCAGTACTGCTTGTAAAGTGCTTTGGATGTATGAAAAAGTGCTATATAAATGCTGATTCTTATTATTATTTTAAATAAGTTCAGCTAAACACTGTTTCTGATAGTGCAAAGCAAGCTGAACTCAGCAAAGTATTTCATTTTTAGAAATGAGGGCTCTAATGTATATAGAAACATAGAAATATAGAATTTGATGGCAGATGAGGACCGCTTGGCCCACCTAGTCTGCCCATTTCCCTACCTGATGGATAAGCTGCAGATTCTAGTTAATCAACAGCTTACTTCCTTCTACCCACCACTAGAATTGCCTTATGTCTGTCCCATGCATTCTTAAATTCTGCCACTGTTCCCAACTCCAAAGCCTCCTCGGGAAGGCTGTTCCATGCATCCACAACCCTTTCTGTGAAAAAATACTTTCTAACATTACCTCTGAGCCATCCCCCCTCTATCTTCAAATTGTGCCCCATTGTTCTTGCACATCTCTTTTTCTGAAAGATGCTACTCTCTTGTACTTTGTTAATTCCCTTGAGATACTTGAAAGTTTCTATCATGCCCCCCCTCTCCCTCCTTCCTTTCCTCAAGGGTATACATATTAAGCTGCTTTAGTCTCTCCTCATATGTCTTCTGGTGCAGACCCTGCACCATTTTGGTTGCCCTCCTCTGAACAGCCTCCACTCTGTCTATGTCTTTGCGGAGATGGAATCTCCAGAATTGCACGTCATATATATAAACCATATATATTTGCATATATAAACCACTGTCTGAAAGTTGAGCCATGATACTAGGCATGTACATGAGTATATACAAAGAATAAGTCTAGATTTACAATTCCTAAGCTTTAAACGATGTAGAGACAGTTCCTTTTAAGGGTGACATGGAATGCACAAAATCTGTACTCTGGAGCAATGAATCAATAACTCAAACCAAAACAGCCATTCAAGAGAGTTTATTGAAGATAGTCTGAAGAACAGTTAGGGTGACATGGAGTAGGTAAAGGGCTTTCAAATTTTTTGACAATCCAATGAACTTTATTTTTCTAACTTTCTTTTCCTTTTACTAATTTTTTAGTCTGATGTCTTGGTTTAATACATTCTGAATCTGCATTTTGTTTGTATCACGAGTCCCATGTGAACTGATTATTTTGATTTGTATTTTTTTTTTTCCATTTAAAGTTTATTAATTATTTTACCATACATGACAGATCTTCCAGTACAGATACAGTATACATTGGCAATATACAGCAAATTAAATCTGTCACCTCCCTTCCCCTCCCACATCTATATTCCCCACCCCTCTAATACAGCATTGATCTGACCCTATTCCCTACCAACCCCACAGCACAGACATCGCAATAATAATAGAATACACTAGATACAAAGATCCTCACTCTGAGAAACTTTAGATCGAGAATAAAGTATATAAGGGGCCCCATATCTTCTTAAACCTTCCTAATCTATTATTTAAGCTTGCCTTTTCCGTTCTGAGATTCGCAAGGAGCTCAGATAACTATTCACCGTACGTGATTTCAGATTGGTCCTTCCAATGTCTTAAAACTACTTTCTTAAGTGACATGGATATCAAGGCCATGTAATATTTCCTATTGGGAAATCTGATGCTAGAAAAATCACCTAAGATGCATGTTTCAGGTTTAAACAAATCTTCTAGTCCCAAGCTGGAATCAGTCTTATTTTGAATGGTGGTCCAGAGAGGCACTATTTTGGGACAGGTCCAAAAAATATGATGTAAAGTGCCCCCATGTTCAGAACATCTCACGCATTGGAAAGAAGATGTTAGACCATATTTTAACTTTTTTTCAGGGGAAAAATATACATTGTGTAGAATATACATTTGCATCAGCCTTAATCTATCTTGCGTTATGAATTTATGACAATTAAACTAGAGGTCAGCCTCAATTAATGTTATAACCAGGAAAGTGGGAGGACCAGTAATGAGTCGGACTGTAACATTCTAGATATAATCGATCAAACAGAATACCATAAATTTTGGAGACAGCTTTCTGCTGGCCCACCAATTGTATAAAATCTAGCAATAGGGTTGATTTGTATTTTTTTCATACAGCTGTTTGCCTGTCCATCACCACCTGCTCCTGTCATCAGGCCCTTCAGGGGGCTACTCTGAGGGCCGTCACATATGGTGACAGAGGGCCAAGGCATTTTTTCAAGTTTTCTCCCCCTCACTCCCCAGGGCCTTGGCAATCATAGTCACACATGCGCGTGGAGGTATGCATGTGCTCCAGAACTGACAATGTCCCCGCTCCACACACTCGGCCTAGCACCAGCCCCATTTCCCCGACACTACCATCGAGCCCTGTTGGGCAGCCAAGAGCTGGGAAGGCCAACCTCCCCAATCCAAGAGAGGAGAGCTGCCCGACAGCCACTCAATATTCTCCCCCCCCCCAACTGACCCGAGGGCATTCCTGAACTCAGGTCAAAAGTGTGGGAGAGGTGAAGTAGTTGGTGCCTCTGCCCTCTACGCCACTGGAATAGCTAATTTTGATTTGCATTTTATTTATGTTTTCTTTTACAAATACAGATTCCCCTACTCTTCATTGTCAAGTGTCATGGGATATGTTACTTTCACCTGGACAGTGACCAGAGAAGGGCAGAAGGGACCACGGTTTAACATCTCATCCGAAGGATAGCACCTCAACAGTGCAGTACCCCCCTTGTACTGCATTTCAGTGTCAGTTATGGTATTACCCCAAGTGCTTGGTGTGGGGCAAGAACTCACAATCATCTGATCTGCCAGACCTAGATGTGAGTGTGCTATTTAAAGAGTCACTGACACTGACAACTAGTTGAAGATAGAGTTTGGGAAGTGGTATCAGTCTGGCATGTATGAAGGAGAGATATAAGGCACTGTTGGTGTCAGAACAACACCTTCTTGAAGGGTTGCAAGTTAAGGTTCCTCATACTTTCAGGTAGTGTATTCCAGGTGTCTGGAGCAGCAAAGGCAGATGCCCTTGCTCTGATTGATTTGTGTGTGTGTGTGAAGTGGTTGCAGAATATTTTTGGACTGGGAATACCACTGCTAACTCTGGTCTGGACTGATAAGGATGCTGTTTAAGTATGGCAGATGGAGACCCTGAACACATTTGTATATAAGAGTGTTCCATCTGAGTTCCCTTCCTTTATCTGGGGGAGAAGTCCAAGTTTACTATAAAGAGTGCAGTGGCGAGTTGTTTCATCACAGTAAAGTGCACACCGACATGTACTGTGAGAGCAACTGTTATTTTTGGTAAGGCAGTAGTATTGGCTGTCTTGTAGATTTTGTTCCAGTACACTAAGGCTTGGAGTAAGAATTGCCATCAAAGGAGCTTTCTGGTCTTTAAGACAGCTTTTATTGCACAGAGGAGTCCAAGATTTTGATGCGTGTTTCTGACAGATCTGCAGATATGATCTGTGTTAGCTTAGAATCCAGCCACAAGTCAAGCTATGTGAACTGCTACCCTCATATACTGCCCTCAAGAGGGTCGGCACGGCTCTAAACAAGGCCTGCAGACTGTTACTAGATGCTGGCCAGCTCACACACACCTGTGTACTCTATGAGAAAGCAAACATATTCAGCTTCAAGAATAGAATCTCATACCAGACGTGCCTCCTAGGTAGGAAAGCCGTGCTAGGCCTACCTCCTTCCTATATCACCGACTTGATTAACTTAACCAACTCCATGTACAGGACCAGGAATAAAGAGCTACACCCGTTCTGTGTCCCTTTCCAAAGGACAGCTCTTGAATAAAGATCCTTCTCCTACCATGCCCCACTGTGGCTTAATAAGATCCCAGCTAACCCTCTAAATGCTGCTAACCCTAGAACCTTCAAAGCCGAACTTAAGCAGTTTCTACTGCAAAAGAATGTCTGTGAGTGCTAAACTGTTCAGAGTGGGTCTCCAGAGCCTGCACCAACCCTGCCTACCAGCAACTACTCATGGACTCACTCACATGGTCCATCCTTCCCCACTCCCTACCCCTGCCCCCCAGACTCTGGCACCTCATGCTCCGTAGCTCTTATTCCACTAATGGTTGCACTCTCGTTTATCTATGCCTCATCACCCCTCTCTCTCACTCTCTCCACCCTCCCCTCACCCCCCTCCCAACCCCTTTTCTCCATCAATCTCCACTCTCTGGTATCTCCTCCCCACTTGGTTTCTCCCTCCTTTCCCTCTCTCCCCCCTCCACTCTCTCTCTTTCTCTCTGTCTCTCTAACCACCTTCTCCCACCTTACCACACACTCTCACATGCACTATCCCCAGCTCCTCAGCTCCAAAGCTGTAATGCAATGTGACAATGCTCATCCCAGGCTGCTCTATCCCCATGCTCCATTCACTAACCACTCTCTCCCTATCCTACATTTTTCTCTCTCTCATATAGTTCCTTATGCCATACAGCACTTAGTATTAAACCCTTAATGAAACTCATAAGAAACTCTTAGCTGTTTTCTATGTTTTTGCTACTTCCTGTACTAGTAATTCAACTATGTCTGTATTTGTACTGTGAATTCAATTATGTCTGCATTTGTACCGTTTAATGGATGTGGACCCTTTGTAAAAGCATTCTTACTTAAAGGTTGCTTCCGAAATTCCAATAGAAGTGTTGCACAACTTCCAAAGGCATTCCACTAAGTGGACAAATTTGGAGACCATTGTTGGGGATCAGGTTCCACTGAACAGAATGACCTTTTTTTGGTGTTACTTAGCAGATAACAGTACTCGGTCATACAATGCTGAATTGCAAAATAGAAGGTAGTGAAGCATTAAGGTGGCTGATAGATTTGTATTCGGTGTACATAACTGTGCCATCAGCTTACAGATGAGTGCTCATACTTGAGTAATCTCAGTCCAAAGGTAAGTTGTTGGTCTTATATATTTCAGCCTTCATGTACAGTAACTATTCCTCCTGGACTATGTTAACCTGTGGAAGGCTACTATCCTGCCTAGGACGCCATGAAAACAAGATGCTGCATCTCACGGGGTTATCCCAGTTGAAGTAATTTCAAATAAATAAAAATACCTTTGTAAGATCAATGAAGATTGTGTCAGTGTGACATCCCTCATCCAAGACAATTTCAACTCTCAGTGTCCTAAAGCCAGAAACCAGGGTACTTAGCACAACATCTGCAGGTCAGAATATAATCACACACCTACTGAGTCTCCTCTTATGTCCCAGTTCCCTGGAGCCTTCCCTGAAGTAGTTATGAAATCAGTGTGATAGTGCAGAAAAGAACCTTTTGTCTCAAGGCTCCTGCTGAGATCCCCAGATTTCCATTACTTTACCCACAATGTAAGATCCCGGATGGCTAGGGTTACCACCTTTTAAGAAGCCCAAAGTGGAACATTTCTTATTGAAACATGATTTTTCGTAGGACAGTACGTACCCTCGACCAATGCAACAGACTTGTTTTCTTTATATGATCAGAATTAAGGCTAAGTATTGTAGTTTCTTGGTTTCTTCTGTTGTTTCTTTTCATTTTAAGGTATTTTTTGTTAAGGTATTATAGTTTTCTGCAACATTTAGTGGAAAGTTAGAAAATATTTTTTCTACTATAAAGTCAGGACATGTAGCATTTTTCAAGTTTTTTGCAGGACACAGCTGCTTAAATCAGGACTGTCCTGCTAAAGCACCCTGTGGATGGCTCTCATTTGTAATACATTCTGACTTCTCCATACTTTGATGGTCTGGTTGACTTAGTCCCAGCAAGGCAATTGCATGTAAGGATGGACATATGCTAATGTTAACTTGGTACGATTGTAGCAGTCTGACTTGGTTTTAAAAATCTCACCCACTACATGCATCTAAGCAGGTGATAGATGCAGCTGGGTGACATAGATGCAAGTGTGTCCTGGGGATTTTCCTGTGTCTGTCCCTTGGAAAACTTGCACCTGGGCCACAGTTTAAACATGACCAAAATGGGAAAAACTATTGTGAAAATGTTTCTAAGTCCAATACCAACAGAATGTTTAAAGCAGGGAAACAAATCATCACAATTTTTTTTAAGTCAAACATAAACAGAAAAGCACAAACATTGCCACAAAAAAATATTCCAAGTCCTACACAAAATGTTTACAGCCCAGAAACACACACAACAAAAGGCCAAGATACAAGAACGCAATCAAAAAAAATCCATTGCATTCATTTTGTGATACAATTAGTGTCATATATGTACAAAATAGTAAGCAAGTTATGTCTCATTTTGTGGCTTGCACAAGGCCCACAGGGTCCTGTACACAAAAGTTAGGACTTATGCACAGGGTCTGAAGGATCTTGCATGCTGTGCTTCCCACAGGGCATAAGGGGCCCTGTGCGAAACAAGTTAGGACTCATTCCTTATTTGCTTCAGGGGCTCAAGGGCCCTGTATGAAGCAAGTTAAAACTGAACACTTTCTTTGCACAGAGGCCAAAGGGCCCAGTGCATTCTCGTTTGTGCAAGACCTGAAGGGCTCTCGTGAAGCAAGTTACTACTCTACTTTCTCAAAAATTAAGGAAATTCATGGCAGAAAAAACTATGTTAAGGCATCATTAGGGTTTTAAAGCCACAAAAGGAGGAAAAGATGGCATTAGGGTTTTTTCAAACCTTATGTCCAGTCCTCTCATGAACCCCTAGTGTTGTGACCCAAGGCAAAGCTTAAAGGTCTGGGGACCCTGCCCCACAAGTTTGCTGCTACAAGCTACAGCTCTGGGACCTTATGCAAAGAAAGTTTTGTCTGGTGTTCTGTTGAGGGCAGGGCCTGTAGAACCCTGAACACAGAGTGAAATGACTGATCTTGTGCTTTGGCAGAGCCCAAAGAAAGTTATGACCAATGATGTGTGTCCTATGTACAAAACAATAGACTTGTTGGGCACTACGCCAGACTTCAGGACTGTTCATAGCCCCATAAGAACAGTGGGCCCAGCAAACATCTGATCTGAGCTTAATAAAATCACCAACATGCACTGCAGCTATGTTTGGATGTCAGCTGTAGGGGATTCTTGAATTTCTGGTTAAAGTAAATGTAACTTGGAAGTCAGCAGACTCAGTCAAATACAATCTACTATACTGTAATAAACAGTAAGTAAAAAAAAATGTTTTAGCACACAAGGTGCAAATTGGGACCAGCCTCACACTTGGACGTGAGGCTCTTAAAGCTGACTGTTCCCCTTAAACTGTTGCAAATCCCAATGTTATTTTAAGTTAATCAGAGTTAACTTTTAAACTTATGTTTGTGATATGTCTGTTTTTAATTTTTCTAACCAGTTGCCACTTGGACCTTGAGAAACCCTCAAGGTATGTGGTAAAGCGTTTTCAGTAAAACATGATGTCATATTTTTTATTATTATTTTAGAGCAGCTGATTTTGCCACTGGAGACAGCATGGAATGTAACTGCAAGATGTTGCAGTGTCAGTGGCTCAGCAGGCTGCACACTAGTCACTGAGGCCAGAAGAGTGGAAGGCTGTGGGTTCAAGCCCAACACTAGGCACTTGGGCTAAAATCCCAGTACTGACAATATAGTGCATTGTGACGGGGATGTTGCATGCCTGAGGTGCTGTCTTTTGGATGAGACATCAAACCAAGGTTCCATCTACCTGTTCTGGTGGTTGTTCGGGTGGATGTTAAAGATCCCATGGCACTTCTCGGAAAGAGTAGGGGAATTTCTTTTTCATTAGCAAAACCAAAAAAAACAACAAAGGAACTGAAAAAAACATACAAAAGAAGCAAAGGAAAAAAATCAAATACATACACAAACAAGTACAGCAGTAGTAGTAGTCAATGTGAAAAACAAAAACCAGGGCCACATACCCTTAACCTACCTAATGGAAATTGTTCCAAAAATATTGAAACTATGATTTATCCTAATAAGAAAATTCCCGGTGGTATACATTATTGATCTCATACTGAATTTATGAAGTAAATCCAGGAGTGTAGTAGTCTGCTGAATTGACCATTTACAGCGAACTTGCCATATGGCCCCTTTTTTACAGGTGAAAAGAACATGAAGTGTACTACTATGCCATTTACGCCATGTGTTGTTTACTTGCCCTAAAATCAAAGCATCATAATGGAGAGAAGAAAACAGGGTTCATGCCACGTGTGGGCAAGCAGGGTCCAGAAATGGTTTATATAGGAACAGTCAAAAAAAGGTGTTGAATGGATTCTTGTTCCATAATACAGAAGGGTTGCTGGCAAACCCTATCAGTCAGAGCTTTATGTCTTTGGTTACCCCTTTTCTGTTCATAGATTGAATCTGCAACGAGAAAGATTCCACTGCCGTATTCTATAGAAATAGCGTTTTAGAAAATTAGAGGGGGTGAAATCTGAGAAAATCTTATCAGTCCCAGAGTCCACTGCTGAATGAAGGGAGCACACCTGTCCCTGAACCATGGGACTCAAGGAAAAGGTGCCCGAACAAGAACAGGAGTTACAGTCATAGTAAAAACAAACAACAGAAAAAGACCACTGGATTTACCACTCTCAGACCATCCTCATTAACCAGTCTGTAGGTGTGGCTACGTTTTACTGTTTTCAAATGACTACCCCATACTAATAAAAAAAGAGGCTAAAACGTCTAGGTCTAGTCTGCAACTGAAGTGGTATTGGAAAAAGATAAGCAACATTCAAAAAAAATATGAACTATGAAGATTTTTAATAAAAAAAAAGCCTTGTGACCATAATACCTGCCATATCCATGGCAGTAATCGATCCTAAAGCTAAAGCTTTACTCTTCCCTTTATTCATTTTAATACCTATTAGGGGAGTAAGGGACTCAATAATAGATACTGCAGTTACACCAGAGCTGGTATCCCCAACAAAAAGTGCCATGTCATCTGCATAAGTGGGTGCCTTAATACTAGCGTGATCTGACCTGCTGTCACAGGGGTAATATTTACTTATTAATTGATTGATTATCTTATTTATTATTTCAGAGTGCTCCTTTGAGTTACAAGCTCGATTGCAAAGGTTCCACATCAACAGAAATTGTACAGTCATCAAAGTATAGCATGGGAAACTGGAAACGTTATAATCTATCAAACCGGAGAAACAGGGAAATATGTACAGTGTTTACAACGACTGCAAGTCATTGCTGCATGGCAGTGCTTTGTCAACACCATACATGGATCAGAACAGAGCTATACACAGTATTTATACTATTAGCAAGCCAGTTCACTCCGGTCTTGTATTGCACAAGGCCGTTGTTGTAAGTGCTAACCAGAACACTGTCAGGGGTGTAGCCAGAAATTTCTGTTTTGTACACACACTCTCCAACTACTTCCCTCCACTGAAAAACATGTACACATTGTTTCTAAATACTGACCCCCATAACAAACAAATCAGATTGTTGTCTTGTCTTAACTTGTTTTTTTTTCTGTTTTAGATATTTCCTGAAGAAGACCTAAGGTCAAAACGTAGATTTTTAACTCTATTTTCAGCGTGCATTTAATATAACCAGATTGTTGTCAGATGACTTATCCAATCTCTAAACGGGTTGTATACATATATGCCCCCTAAACAACAGAAGTTTAAAGAGAGATACTGCTCAGTGGCCTATGTAAGCATTAAGACATGAGAAAGGAGGCATTTACTAGGAATTAATGCATAGTTTGGGGTGCATAGGGCCAAAGTCCGAGTGCTCCAACCACCCAACTATGCATTAATTCCAAAGTAAATGTCTCCTTTCAAGTGGCTTAATGCGCTTGTAACATGGCAAGTGCTACGTAGAAGTGTTGCAATGAAATAGGGGAAAGGGGAAATTGTTTAACCAGGAAAGGCACACTAAGCCAGAGCTTGTTTCCAAGTGCGACCTTGGAGCACAAGGAATTTAAGTGACTTGCTTAGGGTCACACAGTATGCAAGTGGGAGCTGTGGGACTCAAACCCAGATCTCCAGGTTTGCAGCTTAGTGCACTTAACCACTATGCTATACTGCCTCCTCAAAAAAAAAAAATCCAATTCTGGGAACCAAACCCTGGTCCCCAGGTGTTCTCTGCTCCAGAAGTGAGTGCCTTAGCCACTCCACTGCAGGATGGGAGGAGAAATACAAACACTGGATAAGATGTTTGAATGTTTTATGTCAATATTGGTATGTAAGAATAATGCAGAAATATGAAGGATGTGCATTAATATTGTAACTGCTTTAATAATCACTTGCACATAAACAGTGCAGTTATATTAATTATGTCTTAAGATTGCTATGGCACTGTTTTATACTTCTAGAAACATAGTGTGCAACTCAAAATGGCACTCATTAAGTATTGAGAGAGGAACATAAAGATTTATGGGTTCCAAATACATAATTTGCATAATTTACTAACACACGCCTCAATTATGGTTTTCATTACCACGTATACAATTAACTTGTTTTTATAACATTTGAACAACAAGAACAACTTTCTGCCTGTTTTTCTTGGTTTTAACATACGTCTCTAAAACAATGTGCATTTCAGGCTCACTCTGCTGGTCTACAATAACACAGAAATGCTACAGATGCTGCTGTTGAATGGCACACTGAAAACTGCTTCACTTCTGTGGTGAGTTGTAATATGTGAAATTAACGGGTCTGTTTACTGTTAAACAACACATATTAAATGGGCCAGTCATATTAGGACAGATTTCTAGTACTACAGAAATGGTACTGATTGACTAGGTCTCTGCTTCAGCTCCTGATCGGTTGCTGATTTTGATGTGGGATGTACGGGGCTGTTAACGGTATTCAGATTTCCTGTCTTCGATTTCAGTTCTGCGGTGTTACATTTCCTGTTATTAGGGCTGCTGCTTATTCAGAGAGGGTGCGTGCTTGGATGTGGAGAAGATCACGTGAGTGTATATAGATATGCACGACGTGTAAATTATCCATTTTGGCAGTTATAAAATGGCGATGAACGTGACACTGTCGACCAAGTGGGAGGGCGGGGAATAAAAATGCTATTTTACTGTGTGGCTCTCAAGGGTATTACACAGCAGGGTATATCTTAGGAATTAATGTACAGTGCCTCTTGTGGATGGGGGGGGGGTGCAGAGGGGTGGTGATCGCGGAAATCACCCCAACTGTTGCCCTGGGCAGTTGTAGTATCTTGCCAGGTTTTTATTTATTTATTTTATTTAGTTTTTGTTGACCGGGTAAGTGCACTAGACAAATCCTGCCTATTTTCAGGCACAACCTGGGGAAGAGGGATACAGATGAATGCCAACTGACCTTGAACCAGATTAAGCTGTTTGTGGTATTTTTAGTGAATGAGGGTTAAGGAGTTTGAGAAGCTCCCTCCTGAACTGTGCAATACTGTTTATGTTTAGCACATGTATTGGCATGTGGTTTAACCATCTGGGCACTCAGACAGCAAAAGACTGACAGGCGGAACAGGTTTTCCTAAAGGGTACTGTGATGGCCTGTCTGGCCATGCTTCTTATGGTGCATAGGTTTTTTGAGGGGCATAAAAGGGCTTGTAGAAGATGGTGGGGTAAGGCCAAATTGGATCTTTTTCACTAAGAGGCATCCTTATATCTGATTCTTTCAGCCAGTGGGAGCCAGTCAGTGCCAGAATAAAAATCACAGGTGTGAGTGTGTCTGTCTGCATCTAACATGAACCAGCAGGCCTTGTTCAGTGTTACCTGGATTCTGTGCAGGGTGGTCTCATTGGCTGCCCCATATATCACCAGTCCATAGTCTATCATGGGCAATATTGAGCAGATGGCAGTACCTCAGTTTGCCTCTTTGGTTAGGTTTAGGCAGTGCCTGTATAGAACACCTAGTCTCCTGTTAATGGCTTTTGTAAAGTTGTCATTGTGGGTGGTGAAAGAAAGGGATTCATCGATGACCACACCTAGCTACTTGAATGTTTGTACCTGTTCAAGCAGGGTCCCATTATTGTTTATTGTAAAGGGGATTGTCTTTTTTTCTCAGTTGGGAACTGGTGAAGAGCATAGTTTTTGTCTTTTTGTAGTTGCAAACGAGCGTATTGTCTTGTGTGTGAACCATTTATCTAGCTTGTTAAAGTTTTGTTGCAGTTCATTTGTGAGGGAGTCATGGCAGGGGTGGCTAGAGTAGAGAACTGTATCATCTACATACATTAAAACATTAGAGGTTGGGCAAGATTCCAGTAGCTGGTTTTTAAATAGACTAAACAGAAGAGGCCCTAGTATGGAGCATTGTGGCACACCTACTGTGACAGGCCTGGAGTCTGAGAGCACTCCATTCAGATTTACCTGCTGTGTTCAGTCTGAAAGATAGCAATTAAGCCAATCCACTGTAATGTGTCATTTGAGAGACCAGTTTGTTTTAGTTTGTTGAGGAGGAGATAGTGATCCACAAGGTCAAAAGCCTTGGTGAGGTCAACAAAGATATACCCCTTCAAGTGCCCCTTGTCCAGTGCCTCATGTATGAAACTTGTAAATTTGATCAGTGCAGAATTTATGCTGTGTAATTTATGGAAGCCATGTTGTTGGTGGCATTACAGTTCCAAAAGACTGCTGCACAGCTCCAATGAAGGCCGGTACTGTCAGTGGGCAGCCAGTCCAACAACACCACAAGGACAGCATTCGAATAGAAAAAATACTATAAACATTTTAAGGTGCAAATGCAGGTGAATTTATTCTCAGCCAGAGTTACACCATGTAAACCCCAGCACTTCAGCGACCAAGCCATTCTCAGGAGGTGTGGCTGAGAAACACTCAAAGCTCATTTAAATACAAAAAAAGAGCATGGCATCATGAATCATGTGCAAACGGTGCTTAGTGCAAAGACATCTTAAGAAACACATAAATGAGTCACAAAATAGTAGCAGCAACTATACATATCATACATTTGAAATCACAAATAATGTACAGAAGATAGAAGTTACTTCATAATTAGTATTAGTATTAATATTAGTAATTTCAGATAAATTCTTACTATGTCTCCTCTGAAAAAACATTATTATGCAAGGGAGAAATACAGGCGGAAAAAGGGTCAGGGGTAGTGGGGTGGGGAGGGAATGGGGATTCCGGGGAGGAAAGGGAGGGAAGGGAGGTTTAGGGTAGGGGGTGTAAAGTGGGAAGGGGAGAAAGACAGAGGGGTGGGGCTAGTGCCTTCAGTACAGCAGGAATGTGATCACCCCTTTGTGAAGTCCAGGAAATGTGTGGGGATCTACATCAATGCATTCTTGAGGTGCAGTCCTCCTGTAGAGTAGGTAGAAATAAAGACATAATTAGTTCAGTTTAGAAAAAGCATATTGTTTCCTAAAAATGACATCAGTTCATCTATTCTTTAAAAACTGCTGAAGAGCCCACTGATCATTAAGATCATCAAGCTTTACACTCTGCAACCTGTAAATCCATTCACTTTCTTTTTTCAAGAGTTCATTCACCCTATCTCCACCATATTGTAATGGAGGTAACTAATCAATGCACATAAATTTGAGCCCTCTGGGGTCAGAGTCATGTATCTGTGCAAAATGCAACCCCACCGGGGTGTCTATCTTTGCATTAACAATGCTTCTCACAAGTTCTTGTATCCTAGATTTAAGGGCTCTGGTAGTCCTACCTACATATAAGATGTTACATGGGCACCATAAGATATAGACTACAAATGTGGTGGCATGGGAAATGAATTCCCTAATGTCAGATCTCTTACCAGTGCTAGAATGGATAAATTCCTTACCTGTGGTACAATACCCACATCCATTGCATCTATGGCATTTAAAAACTTATTTTGGTTTGTTTCCTAACCAGGTTTGAGGGGGTGTAGGTACTGCATTCAGCTACGCACTTATCTATCTTTCAGATTAGGGCCTCTTGAGAAAGTGATTCTGGGTCTATCACCTATGATCCCTGACAGTTTTGGGTCTGTAAGTAAAAGATGCCAATTATGGTACATCACATTTCCAATTTGTCCAGACCAGTTGTTATGTTCAGTAACAAATGTTATCTGGGGGGCTTCAGTGCTGACTTGTACAGTGTTATCCCTAAGTAGGTCCTCCCTGTTCCTATTATAAGCCTTCATCATAGCTTCAGTGACCACATTCTGTTGGTAACCCCTCTGGATGAACCTCTCTTTCGACTCTGAAGCCTGTGTCCAAAAATCACTGTCTTCTGAGCAATTCCTCCTCAAACGAAGGAACTGACCCTATGGAATTGAATTTTTGAGTCTCATCGGGTGTGTACTGTCTGCCCTTAGTAATGCATTGTTTGCAGTTTCTTTTCTAAAGCATTTTGTCTGAACTCCATTACCTCCACATCTAGGTATCTGCAGGGACAAAGTCAGGACATCTATGGCATTTGGATCAATTTTATAAGTAAATTTCAAGTTCAAATTGTTCATGTTTATCAAATTCATGACTGCCTCAATCTCCTGTGGGTCCCCCTGTCAGACACACAAAATGTCATCAATAAAGCTAGTCCAGAATTTGAACCTGGGCAGGTAGGTGTTGACATTCTGGTTAAAAATGATCTCTTCCTCCCACCTGCCCAGGAACACATTTGCATAAGAGGGTGCCATGGAGGCACCCATAGCAGTTCCATACACCTGTAAAAAAAAAAAAATCTCCTGCATATTCAAAACTGTTATGGGTAAGTACAAATTCAATTGTTGACAAAATAAATTCAGCAGGTATGTCCTCCCTATCAGGTTCCTTTTCCAAAAAATATCAATGGGCATCAAGTCCATCTCTGTGTTTAATCCTTGTATACAAGGACTCTGCATCTATAGTGACTCATGTAATGTCATCATGCCAGACAAAATCTGATATTTTATTTAGGACATGGGTAGTGTCTCTAGTGAAGGACCTACGTTTCAGAACACACCTCTGCTGGAAATAGTCTGTGAATTTTCTCAACCTCTCTGTCATGGAATTTATATCTGATATTATCGGCCTGCCTGGGGGGGCATGCAAATTCTTATGTATCTCAGGTAAAATATAGTAACTTAAAGTTACTAGATGTTCATGCCATAAAAATTCATATTCTTTTTCCAAAATATCCCCATCCATAACACCTTTCTGTAGCAAGTGAAAAAGTTCCAGTTTATACTTGTTAACCAGATTATAAGAGAGTTTAACATAGCTGTCCTTGTCATCCAAAATTTTTATCACTATTTTAATGTAATGTTCCTTGTTAAGGACAGCTCTGTTGCCTCCCTTGTCTGCAGGCTTCACTGTAATATCTGTGTACTCCATTCACTATTATGCTATGTAATTTATGGAAGCCATGTTGTTGGTGACATTGCAGGTCAGGTTTGTCAAGATATTTTACAAGTTGGGAAGACACATTTCTCTCAAGGACTTTGGAGATAGGGGACAGGATGGAGATTGGTCGATAATTTGATACAAGAGCACAGTCACCATTTTTATGGACTGGTGTTATATATGCGATTTTCCATGTGCTGAGGAAATGTAAGCAGTGGAACGAGAGACTTAAATATTTTGGTTAGGGGTTCAGCAACTTCTGGCAGGGCTGCCACTATCAGAACCATATTAGTGCCATCACTGCTCACCCTAGTTTTGCCTAATACCCTCTTGATCACTCTGATAGCATCATTCCATGTTACGGCCCTGAAGTAGAATTTAGGTGGGGTAGGTTTGTTAGGGTTAATGTTGGGTTCTGGAGGTGGGTCGGCCTTATTGCTTTGTGGCAGAACTGAGCAGAGATCTGTAAATGATTGGTTAAAGGCATTTGCAATGTTTGTGGGATCCAGGGAGATTTTATCACCTATCCTAATCGTTGTTGGGCTTATATCTTTGCAATCTACAAGTTCATTGATGGATTCCCCAGTATCTTTTACCATTCCTAAAAGGTTTGTTTGTCGGGCTTTGTAATAGGATGTGTTAGCATGCCTAATTTCCCTTGTACATCGGTTTCATGCGGCTTTATAGTTCTGGATATCAGTGGGGGTGCCTGAGGATTTGGCCTAATGCCACAAGTAATCTCTCTGTTTCATGAGCTCCAGAAGTGGAGGGATAACCCATTCTGCAGTTTCGCCCCTTACCTTTATCTTTTTAAAGGGTGCAAATTTATCAGTAGCTTTGTTGAATTCTGTAATAAAATATTCTAGTGCCCGGTTGAGATTTGTACAAAGGTATAGGTAACTCCAGTCTGCTAGTGCTATGTGTTTGCAGAAGTCCTTAGTTGCATCCTTCCTGAGTATTCTGCTTAATAATGTTTTGGGTGGGGGTCTGGGTGGTTCGGTTGACTATGCACACAGGATGGGTGAGTGATTGCTTTGAGTGTCAGGCAGGGGTGTAGCCAGGGATTTCAGATCTGCACACCAAGTGGACTCACTGCTCCCCGATGTAGCCAGACAATATACAAATGTACAACAGGGCTGTGTTTTTTGCCTCATTTGGCACAATAAATACAACTTTTGTATCTCATGACAGTGGTTGTTGCCATGCATGGGTAAATACAAATGCCATGCATTGTTCCCCAAAGCACTACGTACCAGCCAAAGCCTACAAAGTTGTATTGTCCTTGGGATGCAAATAGAGTATTAGTGACCAGTCCTTCTTTTTTCGACTCCTACAAATAAAATTACAGAAAGGTTTAGTATTTTCTTTGCTAGTTTTCATGGAAAAAGGAAGCAGTTCAGAGTCTAATTGCTACTCCCTTCAATAAAATTGCACACCATGGAGTGCATGGAGTATGCCTGCCTACACCCATGGTGTCAGGCAGCACTCTAGTTTCCATGATTCTTTCAGGATGTGTTGTTAGCACCCAGTCAAGGAGTGTACTTGTACCGACTCTATAGTTGGTTCTGGTATTTCCTTTACTACCTGGGTAAGATATAATGAAACCACTATGTCCTGGTATTTGTTGTTATTTTTGGATAACCAGTCAATATTGAAATTGCCTGTCACCAAGGAGTCCCAATTTTGTGCTGCTTGTTTGTACAACTTAGAAAATGTTTCCAGTCCAATTTGTTGCTTTCCTGGGGGGATGTACATAGACATGATAACAAGGTTCTTGTTTTTTTTTCCAGAATTATCCTAACTGCAAGGCATTCACAGTCAAGGGAAGGGGTCCTCAAGGAGATGTGTTGGCCTTTTAGGTTGCTTCTTAAGTATAGAAGGCACCCCCACATCTCTTCCTGCTACAATCCTGCTTAAAGGTGTTATACCCAGGCAAGGTGATGGCAGTATCGGGGGGGTTTGATGTGAGCCACGTCTCTGTGAGTGATATAATACCTGGGCTGTGTTAGGACACATGAGCTTCCAGCTGGGTTAGTTTAGGTAGGAGGCTGCATACTGTATGTTTAATGACAGAATTCTTAAGGAACTGTTGGAGTTCCCAACTGTCAAAGAACAGGATCCAAACTAAAAACATATAATATGGGGCTCAATAGGCACCCCTGGCAGACACCCTTTTTAATATGCAGGGGGCCCCTTTCCACCCATTAACCAAATGAATTATCTTGGCATTCTGGTATAGCAACTGCATCATATTCTGAAATGTTTCTGGTATTCCATATGCCTTAAAGCTTTTCCCATGGATAAACACATCTGACAGAATCAAAAGCTTTTTCTTGATCCAACACCAGGACAATACCATCTGAATTCAAAGAGACCCCCCTTTCAATAACTTCTCTGATATACGACAAATTCTGCTGTATCATGTGGCCCAGAATTGAACAGGTTTATATAAGAGTTGTTAAATACTGTGCCACTATAGCTAACCTTTTACCCAAAATGTTTGCCAAAATTTTAAAGTCAGAATTTAGGAGGCTTAGGGGACGCCAATTACACAAATCTGAATTCTCACCCTTTTTGTATAAAAAGAACATAGCTCCCTGACACATAGTATGACTAAGATGGTCCAACTGTATCATGGCATTTTGAAAAAACAAAAAAGAGCTCACATAAGGATGTGGTGCAATGGAAAAAACTGTAAATGTACAAAAGACCAAGCGACTCACCACCACATATTAAGCTGACACCACGGGGGGTAGATTTAAAACACATTTATTGCACAAATTGCCTGACGCATTTCTGGTCCATCTACCTCTCATGGTGTCAGCTTAATATGTTGTGGTGAGTTGCCTGGCCTTTTGTGTATTTATGTATCATGGCATCGAACAGTTTTTTTTATTTTAGTCTTTGGTAACCGAGTAAGACCCACTTGGCACAACTGCCTGTTTTCAGGGGTGACCTGGGAGCACTGGGCGGTTAAGTGACTTGCTCAGAGTCACACAGTATGCAAGTGGAGGTTGTGAGAATTAAACCCAGGTCTGGTCCGCTGGATGTACCAAACTCATTCACAGCTCATTACTCTAACCTCTAGGTTATACTGCCAGCCCAATCAGTACAGTAAATATGGCAGAAAGTTGCTGTGAAAACTGTTTATAAAATTCATTAGCTATGCCATCTGGACCTGGGGCTTATTAACTGACAGTGAGGTCATTGCTTCAGTAACCTCTGCTACCATAACATCTGCAACTGGGAAAGTCTTATCTGACTCAGTCACCTGTGGCAACTGAAGAGAGGACAAAAAAAATCCCAATTCTCAGTTCCATTATAGCAATCCATACCAAAAGTCTTACCAATAAGCTTGGAAACTGAATGTAACATCCCACCCCTGTCTTCATGTAATCTACCAGTCTCATCTCGTATCCCAGAGAAAATGCAGGGTTTAACCCAATCAATACAGCTTTCATAAGGGTTCACCTGAAATTGAATGCCTTGTGTGCCATATTTTTGTCCAATAAGCAGGGACTTAGCCCAGTCATGTAGAAAATTGCACGTCTTCCTTGGCCCTAGTGATCTGGTCTAATAAATCTAATCTAGGATTCTTAGCTTTGGACAATAGTTTATGCAAATATGCCCCATGATCGAGGCAAGTGAAATATTTGGACATCTCTAGCTTTTTCTCAAAAGAAAGTGCTACATTTCTAATATCGAGTTTTGTATCCTCCCACCACTCTGTGGGGTCATTATATAGGGAAGACACCGACTGTCTGGCATAAAGTAACTTGAGAAGGTAATTTTGGAAATTTATATCCATGAGAGAAGAGGAGTTCAATCTCCAGAAACCAGGGCCTGTTGCTGGACCCAAACAACTACATAAAACAACATGTACCATTTTGTGATCCAAAGTTTCTAAAAGAAGGGTGTCTACCACCTGAACGGGCAGTGCAAGAGACAGGAACCAAAAATCAATTCAGGAGGAAATAGGACCTTTAAAAAACATATGTTCTGAAGGTAGCTTCAGAGAGTCATAAACATCTTACAAACCCACCTTTTGGTACATAGTGCTCAGAAAAATGGTATAGCAAAATATCCATTTTCCTACCCCAATCCTTTGGGGAAAGCCCACAATTGAAATCCCCACAAAACAAATTCCCTTCAAGGTATATAAAAATGGTTGAATACGTTTAAAATATCTATCCTGCTAGATTTAGTATGTGGGGTATATACATTAATAAACCTGAAAGCTCTCCCACAGAGAAGGACATCTAAAATTAAAATACTCCCTGGAACTAAATCAGCAAGCCTAGTGACTTTAACCATGGGAGTAGAAAACAGTATAGCTACCCCAAAACAGATCTCCTCTCCAATAGACCAAAAGGAGGATCCCTGTCTCCATTCTTTCTTGGCAGTAGATATTTCCTCTAAATTAGATAACCTTACACCCTGCAAAAAAATGTACAGAACAATCTAAAGTTTGCAAAATGGAAAAGGTCATTGGACATTTTCCTTGGACCACGTACTATTCACATTGTATGCAAAATAGTATCCAGCACTGTTCAAGGAAAAGTCGAGAACCCAGAAGACATCATGATTTCTTTCCAGAACGTCCAAGAGTACCCTTCGTCTTCCTCTTTTTAGTCTTTGGAGGATCTGGTATGGGACATTCTGCATCAGAAAAAGGGTCGGGTCGGGAGAAAACAAGAGAAGAGGCATCAGATTTCTCCACAGCATCAGGCCAGTCCTTTTCTTGAAGAGACTGAAAGCAATAATCCAGGGACAAACTATCTGCCTTGAAAGGCTGGGACTTTTTTCCACCACATTGACACCCTCATTCTTAAAAAGAAGAAAAATTTTTTGAAAACAAGGTGTAATCAGGGGGGATCACAATAAAAGGAGCCATTAGGGGCATATCCCAAAGGTCGCTGTATGTTTTTTCAGAAATGGTCCAGCCCAATAGGGTGTTTAAAACTAACATAAAAATTGTATCTCCCAGTGTATGTGTAAGGGCATAAAGTTCATAGGCATAGAACTACTGTACATGCCTTCTTTAAGTAGTTGTCTAGTCATAAAAACTCTATCAGGTGGATCTGCAAGTCCACCTTCATATTTCATCTGCACAGTGTTGTGGCATTTGGCTGGTTCAGGAGCATGCCTGAAAAAGTCAGAAAAAAGGCGAGGGCCAGGTCTGTTGTCACACTCACACCCTATGACTGCAGAGCCGGAATTAGCCTGAGGAGGACTGCATCCCTTATCCAAATTTGAGCAATCCAACATAACCACAGCACTCTCATTGTTATGTGATGGTGTAGGTAGGGGCTTGGCAGCCACAAAATCTGAAGTCATTACCATGTATGGGTAAGGGTACACTGTTATGTGGTGTGCACTCATTAAACCAGGCGAAGCAGAAGTAGACACCATCGGTTGAGGTTCGAGCAGCATGTTGTCCTCCCCATCATCAGAGGGGGTAATACTGTTTACAACAGGGCAATAGATTCTTCAAGGAGGCAGTATAGAGCAGTGGTTTAAGGCTCTGAGCTGCAAACCTGGAGACCTGGGTTTGAATTCCACAGTCCCTACTTGCATACTGTGTGACCCTGAGCAAGTCACTTAACTTCCTTGTGCTCCCAGGTTCACACATGTAAACAACCTTTCAGCTTAGTGTGTCTCTCCTGGGAAAAAAAAAAGATTGTGACCTGCACATAACAGGGAGAGCAGAGGACACTGAAAACAGGATGGAAGGTGCAATGTCCCCTTCCAAAGCTCAAATGGAATGCAAAACCAAGTCATTGAGAGCAAAACCATGTGAGAAAGGCTCTTTACAGGGCCGTTTAGAATTAGACAGTTTACAATGACCTGCAGATAGGGAACCCACCAAATAGTTTGGGTCCCAACCAGTCCCATCCTCCATTCTGCTCCAGCCTGCTTCTTCCAAAACCTCGTTGACCCAGTCAGGCGATCATAGATCCTCCACAGTTCACCATGTAATCTCTATGTCATTGCCCGAGGAACAAATCAAAGGCACAAAAGGGGAAAAGTGTCCAGTCATATTCATAGGGGTATGCACCGGTCCCAGATAGAGATGTTGTGAAGTTGTACTCTTGCTGTGAATTCCCTGCTAAGTCACAAAAACCACCCCGTGAAAAATTTCTCAAAACTGACTTCTGGTGCCAAAACTTAGCCAGTTAATTTCGAAGCTAACTTCAACTTTGTTAGTAACTTTGAAGTAAATGAAAAACATGGTCTGGCACATGATTCACTTACAGCAGGTCACATGGAGACTCCAGACAGGCAGGAAGTGAATATTTCACTTTCATCTTGGCAATTGTAGTTGAGGAGACAGTCTGCAAGAGAATCGGAGCACTTGAGCAGAAACATCTCTATTATCTTATTGGCATTTTAATATTTTACACCTTTTTGAGTTCTATTCTTTAACTTTTGTTTACCGTAGTTTCTGAATTTATAAATGTTGTTAGTCTATACTGTTTTTTTCTCACTTCTTCTTACTCCCTTTTTCTTTCATTTTCTTAAAAAATTTTTTTGTAATGGAGGGGAAGCATCAGGACTTGGAGGAGTCAAGACAGGGTGGGGCTGGAGGTGCACTTATTCACCTTAGCAGGCAAGTAATAACAGAAAGAAAAACATCAGCAGCTGGAATTGCAGCAACAGCAGGAACAAAAGCAGCAGCCACAAGTCCCCCCCCCCCCAAGAAGGACACCTCCTTGTCTGGTGCCCCCCCCACTCCCACAATGCTCTGAAGTGTGGGACGTTTTTGATATGCACCCTGCAGATGAGGGTGATGATCTGCAAGGTGTATGGGTGCTGTGTCAGGTGGGGGGAAAAAAGGGACCCACCTTGGGACTGGCGGCCAGAGGAAGCACTTCCACATCCACATCCTCAATGAGTTGAGGGCCAAGTAGCATAATGTGGCTGCATCACATGATTCTGGTGGTGATGATGGCACTGGGGGCAATGTGGAGCAGCGGGAAGTCGACGGTGATGCTGCTGTGAGTCATTGTTGCAGCCGTAGAAGGGACTACAGCAGTACTTGACCTGTACCTCCCAGACAGCAGCCTTATGGCACCTGCCACACATGGCAATGTGGCAGTGTTGTGCCCCAAGCTGCAGGATCTGCTGCATGATTTTAATACTTTCCGGCAGGAAGTGCTGGATTGGCTGGACATTGTTATGTCCAGTCATGACAGGATCCTCACTGTCCTGGCCAAGCTGTGTGGTGTGGTGGGCCTGGCTCAGCTTCTGGCAGTGATGGTGGGGTTGTTTGAGTGGTTGCAAAGAATTGTTTATTTTATAATTATTCTGTAATCCGTGTTCTTCATTTCTCCACTCTCTAGTCCCCCCCATTGAAAATAATAAAAAAATATATATAAAAAGTTATAAAAATGTAAAAAAAAAAATTCTGTTGTTTTCATGTCTTTTATTCTCTATCCTCTTTTTTTAGTATTTTCTCGTTCATCTGGATGTTCCTTGCCTGTCCAGTTCTGTTATTTCTTTAAACCTTTTTACACATGATGAACCACTTTCCTTCCTTTCATTTTTATGTTTGCTTGCACGCATGTGCAAGAAACATAGTGCCATCATCCGAGTTTTCCAGAAGTGTGTCAGCCTCTTCTAATTCAGTCAGTGTGTTTGCAGGCACAGTCACAGTGCGCCAATCACTGCTCCAGCTGTCTATGACAGCTGAAAATGCAGTGGCATACGGTTGAAAGGAGAGCTCCGCTTGGTGAGCAGAGCTCCCCTCCACACACACACGCATGCCGCACACCGCGCGCTCATGCGCCTACCCCCACCCCCCCAAATCGGCCGGGACGGGGTGCCCAATCCCCTGTCGGCTCCATGCCCCCCAAAGACTCCAGGTGCCACGCTGAGGCCCACCCCAGTGTGGCAAATGATGTTATGGCGACGGAGGTGCCCAATCCCCGTTGGCTGCACGCTCCCCCAAGCATCCAGGTGCCACGCTGGGAGCCCACCCCAGCATGGCAAAATGATGTAATGGCCGATGGGGGTGCCCAATCCCCCGTCAGCTCCTGCCCCCCACCAACATTCTTCCAGCTGCCACGCTGGGAGCCCACCCCAGCGTGGCAAACGTCCCTCGTTGTCTTAGTAAATAAACCTGTAAATGCAAAAACTGTCCCTCGGCGCTTCTCCCTGCCCCCTTCCCACAACCCGCACCTACCCACTGCGCACTCTGCCTCCCCACACCCCACCTCACCCCATACTTACCTCTGGAGCTCAGCGCGACAATCTTCAGCGGTCCAGGAACACGTCTGCACTCTTCAAAGCCGACCCGCGAACTGAGGAAATGCCGGTAAACTGTATGATGGGATAGATAGGGTTTTTTCAACTTTATTGCATATCTCAGGCATTTTTTGGAGCTTTTGCACCAAATTTTCAACATGGGGTTTTTGGGACCCCTTCTCATGAATGCTGTCACTGTCATGGCATTACTTGGGCCCAAAGGGTGATTTCGCAGCCACTGTGTGTCACCTTTCCAGAATGATTAATGAGATGACACTGCCAGTGTTCATAAGGTGGGCTCTCAAAAAGCCTATTTTGAAAATTTGAAAAATTCCTAAAAATTACTGTTTTACAAGCGTGCATTGCGCAGTTCCTACACAAGCTCATAAGTTTGCGAAATTTCAATATTTTCACTCCAGATTTTCAACATTGCCATTTTACCACACCTCCTTATGAGCAGTACAGCTGTCATTTTTCACATCTCACCCAAAACGTGTTTCCATAACTTCTACACTACCAATGCCAATGCCAGCAAGCAAACATTCAGCATTGACAAATGCTTGTTATGTTTGCTTGTGCGCATGCACAAGAAATATAGTGCTACCATATGACTTTTTGGAGGTGTGCTGCCCGCTCTGCCAATGCCCTGATCCATTTTGCAGGTGCAACCACACTGCACCAATGAATGGCCGAGCTGTCTATGACAGCAGTTCAGATGCAGTGGCATGCAGTTGAAAGAAAACCACCACAGCAATCAGAGGTGGTAACATGTAGGCAATTTGCATATTGATGGCAAGTGCTGGCTGTTACTGGCCGCCTCTCAGTCCCCATGAAAGCCGATGGGGGTGCCCAATCCCCCTGTCGGTATGCGCCCTCCCCAGTTAATTTGCTGATGGGGTAGCCCAATCCCCTTCGGCATAATGCCCCCCCCCGTATGTTGTGTGCCAAAAGGGGTGCCCAATTCCCCTTGGCTCAAGGGCCCCCCCAAATACCCTGTATGTACTGACAGGGTGCCCAATCCCTGTTAGCTACAGCCCTCTCCAAGAAACACCCAGGTGGCATGCTGGGAGCCATACCCCGGTGTGCCAAACCACCTGTAAAACAAGAAAACCTTCCCATGTTTGTTTTGTTTTTAAACCTTAGTAAAGAAAATGGCCTCTCGCTGTCTGCGGTGCCCCTCCTCCAACCCACACCCACCCTCTGCGCACCCCACTTCCCCACACCCCCGTTCAGCCCATACTTACCTCCAGAGGCCAGCGTGACGATCTTCAGTGGAGCGGGAACACGTTTGCATTCTTCATAGCCGACCGCGAACTTAAGAAATGCCGGAAAGCTGTATGATGGCATAAATGGGGGGGGTTCAATTTATGTGGATGTCTCGCCCATTTTTCTGAATTTTGGCACCAAATTTTCAGCAGGGGGTTCTTGGGACCCCATTTCATGAATTCAGTAACTGACATCTGGTTATTCAGTCCCAAAAGGTGATTTTGCGGTCACTGCACAGAATCACCTTTCAGGACTGATCAACAAAACGACAGTGTCACTGTTTATGAGGTGGGCTCCAAAAAAGCCTATGTTGCAAATTTGGTGAAAAAATTCCAAAAAATGACTGTGTTACTAGCGTGCATTACGCGAGTTTCCACACACATTCATTCCTCCGCAAATTTGTAATACTTTCACCCAGATTTTCAACATTCCCATTTTTTACACTTCCTTATGAACAGTACAGCTGTCATTTTTCACATCCTGCCCGAAATGTGTTTTTGCACTTCCGGCGGTGACTGTCAAGCCAAACACCCCAAGGCACACCTCAACATTTGTCGGTGTCTGCAAGATAGGGTGAGGTGAAATGCCATAAGCATTATGGGCGACAACCCAAAGGCACACCCCAGTGACTGTCCATCTCTGCAGGGTGGAGGTGGAGTTGGCATGAGTTCAGTACTTTACTGCCACTCCTATTCTACATCTGTCTAACTCATGCACGTCTAATGCTAATATCAGCAAGCAAACATTCGGCATTGACAAATGCTTGTTGTTACTGATTCATCATGTGTACTCCCACTATCCACAAATGTCAAGTATTTGCCACATTAAATAAATTGCTTCCCCATAGTATGTGATGATGCGTGACTGGTAGTTGTGTGCAACCACCAACCACCCAAAGATGTGCAAACCATAACACAAACATGAGCTATTCTCCTGAGAAGTTCATCATAAATCTGTTTTAAGCACTTAACATGTTTACTGCAGTTGCCAGAAATGTCCAGTTGTGTTCCCAGACAGAAAACACTTCCCTTCAGTCAAATACTATTGCCGCTCACACGTGAGAAGGCAATGCAAAGTGGATGTGAAACTTGCAAGAGAACTTAAACATATTTATCGTACTAAGCATTTTTGGGCCTGCCACCCCAGCACCACAGCCAGCACTTTGCCAAAAATGTGAAGTTGTGTCCCTAGAGAGAAAACTATCAAGTGGCTGTGTTTTTTACATTGAGAATGGAGTAAATAACTTAAGAAGAGGATGCTTTCCTGCTGCTGCTGCTTCTGCTATTGCGAGCTGCTGTTGTTCCAGAGTTGGAGAAACGGCCTCTTGCTCGTTGTGGATTCATGTTGGCACATAGACATAGTGCACAGGTAAGTACCTTTGTTTTCTTTTCATTGTAAGGGAGGGGGGTTATTGCTACTGTTCAAAGAATAATATATTTGTTCTTCTCTTGCATTGATTTTCAGTTATTTGTGCTGTTGACATCATACTGCTGGACAGCTACAACATACCAGTAGATGTTGTTGTCATGCACAACATTGGTGAACCACGAATGCATTTTTTTGTTTGGGGGGACTGCTTCTGCACCATAATTGATACAGTAATTGTATTTATTCATCACTGCCTCTGCTGTTCTTCCTTACGGGTATGCCTTGTGCCTGTATTTTTCCAATGATAGGCTTGATTCACCAAGCAAATGATGTTGACTGAGTGACCCTGGGCTGGGGTACATGCTAAATTCCAACTTCCATCAAGCTTCATCCCTGGTATTGCATGCACCTTTCAAGGAGATAATTTTTTCCTTTTCCTTTTCTGGAGGTGTGGGTATTTTCATTGGCAACTGTTCTGGATTCAGTAATCAATATTTCCTGTTGCTGTTGTTATAATTTCAGGTACAGTACTTCGAGACTCTGTATGCACTGCAATATACTTGACTTGACTTTACTGAGAAGATGGAGAGGGCTTGTACCACTTCTTTCGAATTTCAGTCCAGATAGCACCTGTGAAGACAAGAAAGGATTTTTGTGAAGGAAAGTAGTGGAGCAGAAAGGAAAGGAAAGGAAAGGAAAGGAAAGGAAAGGAAAGGAAAGGAAAGGAAAGGAAAGGAAAGGAAAAACATTAAATCATAATGATACTTACTGTCAGAGTACTACTTCTGTCTGTGCGATAGTGTATTTTTGGTGTCCGTGTATACTGCAATCAGCAAAACCTCCATGAAAAGAAATGACATGAAAACATTTTAATGCTGCACTGAGTCTCTTGGACTGATTTTCTGCCTCTAGTAGGCTAACAGAAGGGCTGCAGTTTCTGAAAACAGTGCAGGTGTCTTATGAAGAAAGTCCTTGCTGCAGTGTGGTTCCGCATGACAAGGTCTTGCTGGCTTCAGTCAGTCACTTGATATAGACTGTAGGACCATCACTTCCTTGGGCTAACAGTTGCAATGTTGTGGCATGCTGTATGATAATTCTGGTGAGGAGGACCAAGATGAATCTAGCAAGAGGAGTTTTGACGAGGTACAGGAGGTGGTTCTGTTTATCACATTGGTGGCAATGAATCATCACTAGGATGGTGGAAGTGGTAGCTAATGCTGTTTCAGACTTGCTGTGAGGAGGAGGACATAGCTGAAACAGCACAGGGAGTACAGAGGAGGTGGTTCTCTTTATCACATTTGGGTGACTGCTGCGTGCTGTCTGTGCATTGCATGTATCGTACATTCATTATCCAGGTGAATCACTATGTTGGCTAGTAGATACCACTGTGGTGGTGGAAGCTCTGTGCCATGCTGTTTCTGCCTGTGTTGGAGGATCTAAGGTGACTACACACATGAGACGATAGGAGGAAGAGGAGGAGAAAGTTGAGATATTGAGGTCACTGCTGCACAGCCACGTTGTGTCTTGCTGGCTAGTGCATTGTTTATTGGTGTTCCATTTGATGCAATTAAAAAGCATCACTAATTAATAGTTGTGAATTTGTATCTCAGCACTGAATGTGGACATTATAATTGTTATCAATTTGGCATCCAGGATTATATGGTTTGGGACAGGTGGGGAGGGAGAAGGAGAAAATAAATTGGTGAGTTTGCTATTCTTTCACATCATCCATGAAGCACCTCACAGTCTTTAAGACTGGAAATGTCACCATAGGGGAACTCCATCTCAATCACTGCTTCATCCACTTCAATGCTATGAGACAGTGATGAGGTACATCCCTGTCTGCCAAAAGCACTTTCCTCCTCCTCATCACTGTCAAGCAGTGGTGCGACAAAGGACATTATTCCTCTTGATGGAATGTGAGCTTCATTCATTTCGATAAATGTCAGCGTGCCAACATTTTTGGGAGAAAGACTGGTGCAGCTGTCAAGGTCAATGGCACCTGCTGAACTGAACACCCACTCAACACTGACACTGGAGGATGGGCAGCTTGTATATTTCAGGGCAACTGCTGTCAGTGCTGGCCATTCATTGACCTTAGTACCGCAGTATAACAGTGGCTAATCTCCAACAGTGGGGTTCTTTGTATCTGTAAAATATGCATCTACCACGTGTTTTGCCACTCGAAGGCATGCAGCATGATCATACTCCTCCTCCTACTCTTCGGTTCCCTCCATGTCTGTTACTCCTGCCTGACTGAGGGCAGCCCAGATGGGATTCAACATAGGTTCCTTTAAGTTGCATGCTTTTTGTTCAGTTTGACACCCCTGGGACGATGAGGAGTAGGTGGCAGGCACACCGACTCGCTGTGCAGTATCCTCATGAGGCTTTGACCCCGTGCCCATAGTAGCAACTGTGCACCACTCACCCTCTGAGTGAGTAGTTCTGTCAGTCTCTACAACTCCTGACATCCACCTTGTATTATGGCTGCCAGCCCACATTTATAATGTAGGTCAAGCAATGTGGCAATCCCAAACTCCTCAGACTGCATAATATACTTTATGTGGGTGCTGGAGTTTAATGTGGGCAGCATGTGTTCCATCACTGAGTAAATTGTTTTGTCACCACCTGCCTCCAGCTGTTGGTGCACGTTCAGCAGTGTCTGCCTCAGCACCCATAGCAGAGGAATGGACTCACTGATGAAGGCAGTGTCCCCACTCACTGCCTGTGTTGCATGCTCAAAGGGACTTAGAATTGAGATGAGCCCATCCATTAGGTGCCACTGCTCTGTTGTGAGACACATGGATGCCCCACTGCTGTCAAGACTCGCATGAAGTAGCAGATACTCAGAAATTGCCTTGTACTGCTGGTATAGATGCTGCACCATGTCCAAGGTGGAGTTTCACCGGGTGACAAAGTCAAATTTTAACCAGTGTTGAGGTAGCTTGTTCTTTACCTGCAGAGCACATAGATGGTCATGTGCTTTTGTTGAATGTGCAAAGTGGGCACAGATCCATCAGGCCACAGTCAAAATTTATTTAATATCCAGGTGGTTGATGAAAGTCTGCACAACAAGGTTAAGGCAGTGTGCCAAGCATGGCACCCTAACAAATCCCCCATCAGTGATGCATATCCACACATTTGATCCATTGTCACTGGTGATGACTCCAGCTTTCAATGCATGGGGGTGCAGCTACTCATCAGTCTCTCTTAGTACCACTTCCAGCATCTTTTCTACAGTGTGTGACCCAGGAATAGTCATCATGGTTAGCGTCGCATGCTGCCTGACACCAGGCACGTTGCTACCACCACAGCTTGTCCTAGTGCAATTCTTGCCTCTCCCCCAATCAGCTGCTACCCCAGGTACCTGTGCCCAGTATGCTGTAATGCAAAGTGGGAGCTACCAGCTGTTTTCCCACTGGTCAATGTGTCCGTGCTCAGATGTACATACTGTGCTGGGGAATGCTGCAGGGCATGATGTACCATGTCACATGCATTACTGTACAGTTCCAGGATGACACACTTTGAAAAATATGTACGTGATGCCACCTGCCAGTTAGGCAAGGCACGGGCCACAAACCACAAACCACCTAAATCTCACCTGCTTGACAAAGGAGTATGGCAACAAATCCAGAGCAAGCATTTCTGCAGCTGCTGCATTCAACTCCCATGCTGTACCATGGTTAGGCGGGAATTTAGTTTACCGATCCAAAATGGAATGCAGCGTCGGCTTAACTTTTCTTGATATTGCTGCCGGTGATGCACCTGGTGGTGTGGCAAACAGCTTGCCTCAGCATTGTGCCATTAATGGTGTGCTCCTTGACTGGGGCTTGATAATGGTACTTACAGGTGCTGCACAACAGACTTCAGCACCTTTTCTGTTTTTCATTTCTGGGGTAGCGATCACACTTTAGCTTGGGGTGGTAGTGCTGCTGCTAGGACAACTACTTAACCCACTTTCAGAATCTTCCACATCCAGTACCACAAAGATGTCCTCCTCCTCACCTGCACCTCCATCTCCCTCATGTAGTGCCAGGTGTATTTGGCTTACATTGCCCACTGATTTGGATGGACCGGAACCACTGACACTGGCTGCCTTCTAGTGTTCACGCCACCAAATTGGTTGCCTGTTTTTAAGGTATGTTGCCCACCTGTGCCAAGGTGACTACCCTCCTTACCCTTACTTACTCGTGTCTGACACAGTTCGCAAATTGTCACTGTCTCGTCAGATGGGTCCAGTACATAAAAATCCCACACTAGGGATTTTTGGGGCTTTGTATTTACTTGATGCCAAGATGACTGGGATAGAAAGGAGAAGATTTGCTCTTTGTTATGTGGTGGGGTGACTGGAAAAATGGTACAAACAGTGCGGGGGGGATCCTTTTCCTTGGTAGTTCTAGCAGTTAAGGCAACAGGAAAGACATGTTCTGTAACAACCGGTTTTGCCCTTTTGTTTTCAGGCTCCCATGAGGGATCTGTGTCTGACACATCATTCACATCATAGTCTGCAAAAAAGCTGACATTCTCATCATCCTCTGCAGGTCTGTCCTCCTCAGTAGCAACAAGCTCTGTGACACGCACCTCCTCTTCATGACTGGCGTCCACATGTTGCTCAACATGTACCACCTCACCCACTGGACACACATTAACAGGCTCCATCTCTGACCTACCATCACCAACAGCGCCACTTTCTAATTGCACTTCAAAACCAACCACCTCCGTGCCCACAGTTGTTTCTTTGGTGGTGGTGCTGCTGCTGCTTCCTGTCACTTGACACTGACACATCCATAAACATGTTTGCCACAGATTCGGCAGAGAAAAACTTAGAGGCAGGAAAGCCACCATGAGGGCAAAATACATTACTACTACTGCCACTGCCTGCCACAGAGTCATCTGAATGCTGTCCCTCTGCTCTCACTGACACGTTTTTGGTTCCTGCACCACTATTCTGGACCACAAATTGAGCAATGTTTTTTGTGGCTGTTCCATGGCCTCTCCCTTCAGTTGACCTTTTCTTCCCAGTCATTCTTCAGTCATGCAGGGACACAACAATCACTCAGGTTAAATGGCAGTCAGGAGGACAGTCATTTTTTTTTCTAAATAAAGGTGTGCTGGAAGGGACAGAACAATCATTCTGGTTAAATCTCAGTCAGAAGGACAGTGATTTTTTTGCTAGCACAGGTGTGCACACAGGGACACAACAATCACTATGGTTAAATCTCAGTCAGAAGGACAGTGATTTTTTTTTCCTTGCAGAGGTGAGCACACAGGGACACAACAATCACTCTGGTTAAATCGCAGTCATGAGGACAGTTATTTTTTTGCTAGCACAGGTGTGCATGCAGGAACACAAACAGTCACTCTGATCTGGTTAAATCGCAGTCAGGAGGACAGTGATTTTTTGCTTAGCACTGGTGTGTTGGCAGGGACACAACAATCACTCTGATTAAATCTCAATCAGGAGGAAAGTACTTTTTTTGCTAGCACAGGTGTGCATGCAGGGACACAGCAGTCACTCTGGTCTGATTAAATCACAGTCAGGAGGACAGTGATTTTTTTTTCCTTGCACAGATGTGCATGCAGAGACACAACAATCACTCAGGTTAAATCTCAATCAGGAGGACAGTGATTTTTTTTCCTTGCACAGATGTGCATGCAGAGACACAACAATCACTCAGGTTAAATCTCAATCAGGAGGACAGTGATTTTTTTCCTAGCACAGGTGTACATGCAGGGACACAACAATCACTCTGGTTAAATCACAGTCATGAGGACAGTTATTTTTTTGCTAGCACAGGTGTGCATGCAGATACGCAACAATCTCTCTGGTTAAATTGCAGTCAGGGGGACATGATTTCTTTTCTTAATAACAGTGTGTCGGCAAGGACACAACAATCACCCTGGTTAAACCGCAGTCAGGAACACAGTAATTTTTTTTCTAAATGAAGGTGTGCCAGCAGGGACACAACAATCACTCTGGTTAAATCACAGTCAGGAGGACAGTGACTTGTTTCCTAGCACAGGTGTGCATGCAGGGACTCAACAGTCACTCTGGACTGGTTAAATCACAGTCAGGAGGACAGTGATTTTTATTCCTAGCACTGGTGTGCTGGCAGGGACCCAACAATCACTCTAGTTCAGGGGTTCTCTAATGGTGAGGCCAGCCTCCTTGGGGAGGCCCCAACCTGTTCCAGGGGAGGCTCAGGCAAGTCTGAAAAAGTACTGTATTTAAATTTTGGATTTTATATATTTTGTGTGAAGAGATGAAGCAAACTGAAAGAGGATAATAACAGTAGGTGAATTGTATGTATTTATTTATTAATAGGTGACAAGGGAAGGTGAATGAGCCAAGCTCATTTCAGGTGTACCGGGAAGGGGAAGGAGTGAATAAATTTCAAGCGGTAACTGCAAAGAATCAAGAAATATACAGTGAGCAATAGTGCAAATAAATATGTACAATAAATTAATAATGAGTGGTGGTAATTGATCAATTTGTAAACTGATGGCAGAACAGCCCAGATACAGGGTTGAGCATAGAAGTGCTAAGAGCAATAGCAGGAAGGAGCAAAGTAACTACCGAAGTTGCTTAGGAGCAGGGAAGGAGGGGAGAGACAAAGTATGTAGGAAGTTTATTTCATACAGAGAGGAAACAGAGAAAGTAGTCTGACCCATGAAGGTACTGCAACAAGGGGGAACAATGGTTCAAGAATGAAAATAGCAGAGTAAGTAGGTTGGCCTGTGTGTGTGTGTGTGTGTGGGAGGGTGTTATAATAAGCTGAATAATTGTATTTGTTTATTTTATTTATTTGTTATTCAGATAACACCTTTGAGCACAAGAGCTCTTTTTAAAAAGTTCCAAGTCAGTATAAGACAAAGAACTGAATGTGAGCCAAGTACTCAAAGGGGTCTCAGTTTATTCATGCAGTACTGCACAAAGTACAGTGTGTTATTTTTCATTGGGGAGTCCCAAGATTATTTCAATTTTTTGGGGAGGCTCAAAATCTCTTCCATGGATTTGGAGAGGCTCACTGTGACAAAGTCTGAGAACTATTGCTCTAGTTAAATGTCAGTCAGGAGGACAGTGATTTGTTTCTGAAGGGAGTTGTGCCAACAGGGACACAACAATCACTCTGGTTAAATCGCAGTCAGAAGGACAGTGATTTTGTATCCTAATACATGTGTGCCGACGGAGACACAAACGATAATCCCTCTGGTTAAAGCACAGTCAGAAAAGTAATGTTTTTCTTATGAAAATACAGGGCACTGGGCCAGTGATTTTTTTACTGAACACAAGTGTACCTTCTAAATTGCTGCTACCTTCCCCCACACAAGCCACCAGACCACAACTTCTCTATTAATTAACACAAAACTAAATACTTATAGGAAAGAATACAGAAGAAGAGCAACATAAAAAAAGTACTGTGTGTGCACAGGGCACTCACAAACACAGTTTTGAAGAAATGTGACCACCAAAATTATATTTTATATTATGTTATATTTAGATTTTGACTCCAGGCTGCTACAACAAGCACAAGATCTGCTCTCTAAGTCTCTCTCCAACACACTACACTCAGAAAATGACCAAAATAGCCCATGGTACATTGCAAACTTTGAGTATTATACAAAGCTTTGATGGCAACAGTCCAGTTTCGCGGATCTGAGATACTTCGATTATTGAATTAACATGCGTTGAAGTTTTCGAATTCGAAATTTCAAGAAACTGCAAATAGAATGTGAAGTGCAACATCAAATTGAGGAAAACTTTGCGGATCAGTTAAAATATGCAAAATTTTACACAAAGCAAATTTTTGCAACTTTGTACATCTCTAGTCCCAGACTACAGGAGCAGGGTTGCATGGAAGGTAAAGTATCTGCAAAAACTTCAGTCATCATTGTTTCACCTAACACATCATGCACTCCTTTATCACTCAACTGAGGGCAATCAGCTGCACCAGAAAGGTAGGACAGAACTAGGCATGGATGGCTGCAAACTTTCAGAACAAACAAATTCAAACTTTATAGATGTCTTCCTTCGTGCTGAATTCTGTTCCTCTCACCGGAAACTTCAACACAGAAGTTTTCTTAGCAGTAAACTCTGCTTCCAAATGTTCAGTTTCAGTTAGTGCTGCGGACATCGCAGTTTGCTCCACGGTATCAACCATCACTGACAATTCAGGTTGCTGAGAAGCTGTTGAAGTAGATAAAAAAATAATGGGTCAAAAGTTGTCTCCTCACAATTCCAAGTGGAGAGGGAGACAGGCAGCTCAGCTCAGTCATCCATCACACTCTCCTCCTCAGACTCCATTCCCCTTCAAACAGGAAGCAGACAGCGCCTCGCGTTGAAGAATAGAAGTTCCCTGGTGTCCTGGCCAATTTCCCCAATTCACTAAAAATACCACAAACAGATTAATCTGGTTCAGTTTCAGTCAGTTACCTTCTGTATTTCTCCCCTTCCCCTGGAATGAGGCTGAAAATAGGCAGAATTGCTTAGCCCTCCTTTCTCAGTCAACAAAAACTAAATAAATAAAATGTTTTGTTTGATACTGAGCCCAGTTTTTTTAGAACATGCCAGTGGAAACACCAATGTAAACAAATGGAAATGAAAGTAATTAATTTGAATTGGTCTGGCAACCATACTATAACATTTTCATACATTTTTTAGCTCTTTAACACTAACAGATACATTATTTTTTTTTTTTTGCCTTTTATAAAGATATTCTTACTAGTAACCCTCCATATCAGCCTAAAACCAGAATTCTTCAACTGCCATAATACATGTTAGTGACATCAAAACCATGTATTATGGCACTTCCTAAACCCTGCTCACCCTTATCGCTCTGAGTATGCTGTCTCCAAATCCTCCAATCCCCACAACCACTTTATTTTTTTTTTTATATTTTTATTTATTTGGTTGACCCTACAATTTCTACCATGCTTCTGAGCTTAAACTTTATAGAAACTCACAGCGCTGTGTTGCGCCCCATTTCTGCTAATTGCATCGTCACATGTGCTGGCTTAAAAGACCATGATGTGAGTCTCTGTGTGTGACAACCCACCTCCCTCTCTCTGGGCTGTAACAGCTTTCAGAGAGGTGTTTGTTTTTGGGTACTCACTGCCACCAGCTGGGTTTGCCCAGCACCAAACTCCCACTTGAACAAAACTGGGAGGTTAAACCTGTGATTGCACAGATCAAAGCTTGGCAGTGTGTCTCTCAGGTGGTGAATGCTAAACAGAGTTTTGCCTCAGCCATTGGAAACCATTAAAATACCTTACAAATAATTTAAGTCACAGCCACAACTGTTGAGTAAAAGAATATCTCTTTACTTAACAGACGGTCAAAAGTAGCATTACAGGATATATATATGTTTAACACAAGAGAATAACACTGTTATAGGAAAAGTAAACAAATATTTTTAAATAACAGATGACAAAAGAAAAAGGCTATTACTGAGATATACTATTAAACTCTTACCTTTCCCTATCCATAAAGAGAAACTGGACCCTATGCTATCTGCCAGCTCCCACGGACATAGCTAGAAGGGTAGGCCCCAAGCTTGGCCTCTCAGATGTAACTTCCCCAGCAACTCCAAGAGCAACAACAACCCTATAACTGTCTTTCAGCATCTTATATTCTCTCTTGAGAATAGGCGATTTTTGTTCCCCCTTTGAATGCACCAACCATTTACCATGTATGTTTTTAATTGTCCCAATCAGACTGAACACCTATTAGTGTACAATTATATTCATTTTTAACCTTAAGTTTATATTTAAGTGATCCAACCCCTTTAAACTGTGAGTCTGTGTGTATATGTCCACTCCCCTTCTTGTTCACTGTGTCTGAGATTTATTACTCAGCCCCTATCTAGATGCTGGTGGACAGTGCAATCTCAGTATGTGTGTGTGTTTTTTTTCCAGACTGCTTAAAAATACCAGCCTAAAATCCAAGCCATTAACTCCTTCCATCCCATTTCTGTCACACTGTGTATCACAGAAATGGCAGAATCAACCAGATAGGTAAAAATGTAATAAATGAGTTGGTTTGGGAGCTGGAGGGCTTAGTGACGACACCCACACAGGGAACACAATATCTTAGAACAATGGAGGCTGGTGTAGATTAGGGCTGTGTGAATACCAATTTCCGAATATTCGGATGAATATTAGGTATTAGTAGCCGAACTATTCGGTATTCGTTATTCATGTGAGCTGAAAGGGGGATATTTAAAAATAAACAAGCCCCCTCCCAGCCAGCAATAAAATAAATATTTTATCCCTGGCATGCCTAGTGGTCCAGCCCTCCCTGACCGATCACCAGTCCAAAATGAAGAATTCACACACACATCCACTGCCGATACTCTCACCCATACCCCAGTCCCCAAATGTCTAAAAAACTAAAAAATTCCCTCATTTCCCTGGTGTCTAGTGGACCCCCTACCTTGTCAAGTATTGTCCCCCACCCCACTCCCCCCATGACCCTGAGCAGACCACCGGCACAGCCCTCCGCTCACTTCCATGGCCGGCAGCCCGACTGAGCTTTAAATGAATAAGCACGTGCTTGTACATGCACACACTGATTCATTGACAGGTTGAGCCAGCTCTCACATTAGCTACCAATACCAGAGGGGATGGAGGGAAGGGGGAGCTGGAACAACACTGTGGACTTCTTCTGCAGTCCACAACACCATTCCCCCCATTCTGCCCACCCACCAGTGACCAGAGCAGCTCCCCCCACCCTTCATCCCCTCTGGTAGTGGTACTAGTAGTAGTGTGAGAGCTGGCTGAATCTAATGAATGGGTGCATATTTGTACAAGCACGCGCTCATTCACTGAAAGCTCAGTTGGGCTGCCGGTCATAGAGGTGAGCAGAGGGCTGTGCTGGTGCCCGCTCAGGGTCATGGGGGGACAGGGTGGGGGCACCACATGACAGGGTGGGGGTCCACTAGACACCAGGAAATGAGGGAATGTTTTATTTTTATACATTAAGGACAGGGTATGGGTGAGTCTAGGCGGGGTGGATTCTTCATTTTGAACTGGCGACGCTGGGGATGGGATCACTACACACCAGGCATCACATTTATTTTAAATCTGATTAGAAGGGTGGGGAAGGCTTTTTTTTCTTATGTAACAACCCGACGGACGAATACTGAATACCAACCGAATAGGGAACTATTCAGTATTTGGCTCCAAATATTCGTATAGCCCATTATTCATGATATTCGGAAAATTATATTTGGCTGTTGCACAGCCCTAGTATAGATGGGAGTGGGGACACACAAAAACCTGCATTAATTAAAAATATGAAGCAGTGCATTATGTTTTTTTGTACAAACCCCAAGTGCATAATGTCTGCATATTAATCTTTTGAGCTGAGCTGAGCTCTTGAGGTTTACAGACATCACGCATCTCCAGTGTGTAAAAATAAATCTCAGATTACACTATTTCCTATGCATTACTCTATCTATATATCACACACACACATATACACATCAATTCTGCACAACTTACAACAGAATAAAACAACATACACAGTATGCAGAGAAGGCAGCATAATTGTTTATTAGTAAGAGCACATCATTTTCAGGTATGAGCTGCCCAGGTTTAAACCCACAATAGTCATTGGCACAGTGTGTGACATTGACATTGCCCTACTGTCTTCCCTTGGTTACAGTGGAAAGAAAACCAAGTTTTTATGTTTTAATTGCAAAGCTTTGAGGGTGTCACAATTTAGATATTTAAATGTTTTTCAGTGCTGCCCTGGGAGGACAGAAGCACAAGGGCAAGGTTGCTTGCAGTAGTCACGTGTTGGTACCTATAACTGTGATCACCAATCCAGTTAATGCAGGATGATGAGTTCACTGTATTCCTGGCTCTAAATCTAATGTCTACAAGTTTCATGTGACCAAATTTATTATACCTAGTATTGTTTCATTTAGTACCTATTTTTCCCAAAGGTCCAGATTTCCTAACAATAAAACTATTGGAAAAGATATTATAATGTAACGAAAGCCTGGAAATCTAACACAAATCGTAGATTCAAAGAATCCGAATGAGGACTGTTTCAGAATGAGGGCGGGTTATAGAATAATTGGAGAGTGTCCTTGAAATGAGGGACTGTTGGCAGCCAACACAGACTGGTTGTGGCATTTGACTAATCGATAAATAAATAAAATCCCTTCTTCTTGTAAGCCAGTTGCACAGTAATGAAAAAAATCACTGTCAGTTCCTCTGTCCAGCCCTAGAACCTCTTGGCCTCTATCTGTTTTGCTTATTTAGTCACAGAGCCTGATTAGTTACCCTTAATGAAAATGATTTGTTTTTAAGACACATGAGCATGGACATACCATGCTTGCTGTTCTGCCTAAGTCTATTTCAGAGGCTTTACGTGCCACCCCTGCAGTGAAATAACATCAAACTGTGTTGAACATGTCACCTGCAAATTAGCTTAAGTCAAGAGTCTCCTTTGAGTAAACAAGATCCACTCCAGGATTGAGAGACCTGCTGAGTGTTTCTGCAAATGGTGTGGGGACCTCATTAAGTCATTTTTAATGCACTGTTGCAAAATGAATGGCTAAACCTTACAGTAGTGAGGAAGCCATCAGGCAGTCCGGCATCCAGGTCATGGGCAAATGAATACTTCTGTCTAAATGCAGCTCATAGAAATAGGTGTCAATCACCCACTTCATTGACATCGTACAGCATAAAGAGATTAACCTTGCTTAGTATTATGAAAAAGAAAATGAATTTAGCCTTAATGTGAAGAGCTGATCCTGAAAATGTTTCCTCTTATTTACTTTGAGCCAACTGTGTTGAATTCCTATTGAAAGCAAACAAGGTGCTGCAGTGTGCATACCTTACATGCTACAGTAATCCACAGTAAAGGGAGTCTTTTGCGAGGTCATCGCTGTGTCTCCTCTCATATGCACTGATCCTAAAGTGCTTTACAATACAATATAATGCAAATTATTTTTTTTGTCTAGTGCATTATGTGCAAAGTGTATCTCAACATGCCACACAGTGTGGGTAAAACCTTCATGCAGGAAATACAGAATACAAAATGTACACCAAGACAATGTACATAAACAAGCATTTGTCAATGCCGAATATTGATTGCGCTGGTGTGCTGAGCTCACTCACTGCCCCTCTGTCACTCGCTCAGTCTGTTTCTCCTGGTGCTACAGGCTGCTGTTTTGTACTGGGCTCCTGCCTGCATTGGCACCTTGTTCTGCCACTAAGAAATCCGCAGCTGTCCCGACAGAGCTGCACTGTGGTGGCTCACTCCCCCTCTCTTACTTACTCATTCTGTTTCTCCTGGTACTGCAGGCTGCCCTTTTGTACTGGGCTCCTGCCTGTGTTGGCACCTTTTTCTGCCCACAAAGAAATCTGCAGCAGTCTCAACAATGCTCCGTTGAGCTAGCTCAGTCCCCTTCTCTGACTCACTCATTCCATTTCTGGTGGCATTGCAGGCTGCCCTTTTCTATTGGGCTCCTGCCTGCATTGCCGCCATTTGCAGCAGTTACAATACAGCTCCATTGAGCTTGCTCACTCCCTCTCTCTCACTCGCTCATTCTGGTTTCCTGCCACTGCAGACCCCTGCGTGCATTGCTGCCTTTTTCTGCCCACAAACAAATCTTCAGCAGTCCCAACAGAGCTCCATTGAGCTCACTCGCTCCCCCTCCCTCACTCGCTCATTCTGTGTCTCCTGCCGCTGGATGCTGTCCTTTTGTACTGGGCTCCTGCCTGCATTGTTGGCTTGTTCTGGCCAGAAATAAATCTGAAGCAGGCCTGACACAGCTCCATTGAGCTTGCTCACTCCCCCCCTCACTCACTCATTCTGTTTCTGCCCGTGCTGCAAGCTGGCCTTTTGTACTGGGCTCCTGCCTGCATTGCCGCATTTTCTGCCCACAAAGAAATCCACAGCAGTCACAATAGAGCTCCACTGAGCTTGCTCACTACCGCTCTGTCACTCACTCATTCTGTTTCTCTTGGCGCTGCAGGCTGCGCTTGTATACGGGGCTGCTGGCTATGGTGGCACCTTTGTCTGTCCACAAATAAATCCACAGCTGTACCGAAAAAGCTCCATTGAGGTCGTTCAGTCTCCCTCTGTCACATGCTCATTCTGTTTGTCCTGGTGCTGCAAGCAGCCCTTTTATACGGGGCTCCTGTCTACATTGGCGTCTTTTTCTGCCAACAAAGAAATCCACAGCAATCCTGATAGAGCTCTGTTGAGCTCACTCAGTCCCCCTGTCTTACTCACTTGTACTGTTTCTGCCACCGCTGCAGGCTGGCCTTTTCTACTGGGCCCCTGCCTGCATTGACACCTCTTTCTGCCCACAAAGAAATCCGCAACAGTCCTGACAGCACTCCGCTGAGTTTGCTCACTCCCCCTCCCTTACTTACTCTCTCGTTCTGTTTCTACCACTGCTGCAGGCTGCCCTTTTGTACTGGCCTCTTGTGTTGGGGCCTTTTTCTGCCCACAAACAAATCAGGAGCAGTCCCTACAGAGCTCAGTTGAGCTCAGTCACTCCCCCCCTTTCACTCATTCCATCTTAATCTATCCCAAACACTGATGTCTCACAGCGACCATGCTATTCTGCGTCAGGAGTGTAAAAATATATTTTAGCCAGGATATGAAAAATGACAGCTGTACTGTTCATAAGGAGGTGTGAAAGAATGCCACTGTTGAAAATGTGGCATGAAAATATTACAAATTTGCGAAGTTACAAGGGTGCGTGGAAACAGTTGAATGCAAGCTTGTAACACAGTCATGTTATGGAGTTTTGTCACCAAATTTCCAACATAGGGATTTTACATCCTCTGCTCATGAACAGTGCCACTGTCATTTTCTTTATCTGTCCCGAACACTGATTACCCACAGCAACCGCGTTATTCTGTGCCGCAACTGTGAAACCACATTTCACTCAGGATGTGAAAAATGACAGCTGTACTGCTCATAAGGAGGTGTGAAAAATTGCCATTGCTGAAAATGTGGCATGACAATATTGCGAATCTGCAAAGTTACAAGGGTGTATGGAAAGTGGGCAACGCAACTCATTTGATGGGATATCATCACCAAATTTTCAACATAGGCATTTTAGGACCTCTGCTCATCAACAGTATCACTGTCATTTTATTACTCTGTCCCGGACAGTGATTTCCCACAGCGACCACTCTATTCTACGCCGGAACTGCGAAAACACATTTCAGCCAGGATGGGAAAAATGGCAGCAGCACTGTTCATAAGTAGGTGTGGGAAAATGGCAATGTTGAAAATCTGGAGTGAAAATATTATACATTTGCGAAGTTATGAGTGTGCGTGCAAACTATGCAACGCACGCCCTTAACACAGTCATTTTATGGAGTATCATTACCAGATTTTCAACATAGCCATTTCAAGACCTCTACTCATAAACAGTGTCACTGTCATTTTCTAAATCTGTCCCAAACACTGATTTCTGACAGAGGCCACGCTATTCTGCACCAGAAGTGTGAAAACACATTTTTGCCAGGATGTGAACTATGATAGCTGTACTGTTCACAAGGAGGTTTGACAAAATGCCAATATTGAAAATCTGGCATCAAAATATATAAATTCACTAAGTTCACGCACATCATGCTTAACAGCTACTGGCCTGCGCTTAGAAACAGTCATTTTGGGGTTTTTCCACCAAATTTGCAACATAGGCTTTTTGAGAGCCCACCTCATGAACACTGGAACTGTTGTTGCGTTAGTTGGCTCCCAAAGGTGATTCTGCGCAGTGACCACGAAATCACCTTTTGGGGCCGATTAATGCCATGACAGTTCAAGCATTCATGAGGAGGGGTTCAAAAACCCCATGTTAAAAATTTGGTGAAAAAATTCCCAAAAATGCCCGAGATATGCACTAAAGTTGAAAAAAACCCTATTCATTACATTATGCAGCTTACCGGCATTTCCTCAGTTTGCGGTCGGCTTTGAAGAGTGCAGATGTGTTCCCGGTCCACCGAAGATCATCGCGCCAGACTTTGGAGGTAAGTATGGGGTGAGGGGGTGTGTGGGGAGGCAGAGTGTGCAGTGGGTGGGTGAGGGTGGTGGGTGGGTAGCACGGAGACTACGAGAGACCGTTTTCTGCTTTTCAGGGGGAAAAAAGCAAAAGACTTCGCGGGACAGTTTTTTCTTTTACAGGGGCATGTGACACACTGGGGTGGGCTCCCAGCATGCCACCAATGGCTTTCTTTTGGGGGGCCAGCAATAGCCGATGGGGGATTAGGCACCCCCCTCACCACACAAAGGGGGGGGCTTCATTATGCCGACAGGGATTGGGCACCCCATCAGCAGAAAATGAAAGCGTGGGGTGACAGAATGCCGGCAGGGGACTAGGCTCCCGTCGGCAAAATGGACAGGGGGGCACCAAAGCCGATGGGGATTGGGGCCCCTATCGGCACATAAACATGGTGGGGGGGTTATATTGTTTGTGAACATGGTTGCAATCCACTGTCATGTTCACAAACAATATCAGGCTTGCTAGATCTGCCCAGCAATGACGGGTCGCTCCCTCATTGCAGCAGATGGCTGACGCTGCAATGACGAGGTGGCCCCTGATTGCAGTGGCTGATTTGTCACATGTTGGTGCAAACGTTCCAAACTTGTGTCACCAGCAGCCTGCAATGGCATTGGGGGAAGCGGGACAAGCCTTTGCAGGCTGTGGGGGCATTGGCCACAACAGTGTCATGCCTCCACAATCTGCTTCTCAGCAAGCTGTGCCAATATGTTTCTTGCGCTGTGCACAATCAATATAAGAATATGTAAGCGCTGGGGGGTGTTTACCATAGCGAATGTATCAGGCATTTGGGAGGCTTAGGTTGCAGAAAGTGCAATTGGCCCCAGCTGGAGAAGTCGGAAAACCAGAATAAGCACAAAGGGAAAGAAAATGGTGATGGCAGAGACAAAAAGCAGAAATTATAGGCACGGAAGAAAAATATACATTGTGAAAACTAGAAGAGGAGTGGTGAGATGGTTAGGCAAAAACAAGATAGGCAATTTGTTTCAGATAGCAAGTGAAACAGAAGGAAAGTCTCTGTTGCCAACAGTGGAAAGGCTGGGAGACAGGGCAGAGAGGAGGCCTATATTAGAGGGGTGGGCAGAGTGGGGAGAGGTGTAGGGGAGACCAGAACATTGAGACAGATAGAAGCAAGCCAGTTAAGGATCTTGAGAACAAGAAAGGCAAACAGGCTGCCAGTAGATTTAGAATGTATAGGAATTCAGGATGTGTATTGAAGTCTGTGGTGCAGCACTAAATTTGAAAAGGGACAGGGAGCCAGTGCAGCTCAAGGAGAATCATGTCATATGTGGTCACATTTTTTGGTGTGGTTAAGGAAGTAGGAAGCATTCTGAACATGATGGAGTTGTGAAAGCTGAGTCTTTTAAAGTAGGGCATTACAATAGCTGAGACAAGAGGAGACATAGGCGTAGGAATGGGGGGTGATAGAGGCAGCAGCCCCCTCTCGTTTCATTTCTGTATGGCAAAAACTAGTTTAGAAAAAGTGCCCCTTGTGCCCTCCTGATCTTCTGCCCCCTCAGCTTTTACTATCTTCTGGCACCCTTGAGAGGAGATGAAGGTATGAAGAAGCAGTGGCAGTTCCAGGAATTGACAGAAGGGGGTCACACTTGGCCTTGAAACCAAACCTATCTAGGGGTCTGGTGGCATGTCCCTCCCCCAGGAGATTCGAAAATGTAAGGTGTGAAATGGTGCACTGTGGCACATTTTATTTATTTATTTATTTATTTATTTATTTATTTATTTATTTATTTATTTATTTATGTCTTTGGTGACTGTGTAGGTGTACTGATCCAGAGGACCATTTTCAGTCATGACCCAGGCCACAAGGTGGCAAAAAATAGGTACAGGTACAGATAGTCAATTACAAGATTTAATACGTGCACGCCCAACAGCTGGTGGTGAGGGTGGAGAGAGAGTAACAGTGGTAATGTAATGATAATGTGCAGACTGGGTAGACAGGTAATGCTATATCAGTATGTACATTAGTATAGCTAAAATACAGATGGTGCAAGACACGTGCAATAATGGTATACTGGTACATGGTCCAATTCAAGTACAAGTGAGAAAAAACTGTTGCTATAATAAAAATTAAAATAGGAAAACAATCACAGTTCATGACATCAAGGGGTAAAACAGGAGGAAAGAGGGCAGGGATAAGCTTAGTGATGGGGCAGGAAGGAGAGATGTGGGAAAAGGAGCAGGCTAGTGAGGGCAGGAGGGGGGGTTATAAGTGCTGCAGGGCATCAGGTGAAAGTCTGAGTGCTATTAGAGCATAGTTGCGGTGTAGACCATACTGTTGCTGTATGGAACAGTGACATTTTGCAGCAGTGAGGAACCAGGTCTTCAGGTTATGTTTAAAAGCTAGGTGGGAGGAGGACATGTGAACAGACGGGGGGAGCTTGTTCCATAGGGAGGGTGCTGTGACTGAGAAAACTTGAGTTCCTGTGGTGGTGGAGGCATGGGGTACTTCTATCAGGGGGACTGAGGATGCCTTGAGATTCCTACAGACCACTCTACCTGTCAGGAGGGGTGAGTAAGGGAACATATGTTAGTCCTGAGGGAGTTGTCCACCAGACAGCCCATCTCATAGTCAAAGTGACCTTGTAGGGTGAGCCACCCAAGTGACTGGTAGAGTGAGCAGTGGTGGGAGCGGTAAGGGGCGTGAAGGACAAATCAACAGATAGAGTTATATGTCAAGTTTAGCCGCTTGTGCAGGGTGGTGGATAGGTGTGAGTAAACTAGGGAGCAGTAATCAAGGAGGGGAAATAGGCTACCATGTGCAACGGCCAGGCACACTTCAGTGGATAGGTAATGTCTGTGGTGGTACGTGGTTTCTGGTGGAGCCGGCGCACCATATGGTTGACATGTTCTGAGAAAGAAAGAGCGGGGTCATGGGTAATACCTAGATATTTGAAGGATGTGACAATTTCAAGGGGAGGACCAGCAGTGGTGAGAACTAGGAGAGAGGAGTTGGCTTTGGTGGCTTTGGATAGGGAGGGTTTGGAACTGAACAGCATGGATTTAATCTTTTTTTCATTGACTAGGAGCTTGTTTGAAAGGAACCAATGATGGGTGGATGCGTAGTATTGTTTGAGAGTGGAAGAGATTGAGTCAGTAGATCTGTCACTATGATAGATAACCAAATCGTCAGGGTAGAGAAGAGCTTTACAGTTGAGGCTGTTACTAGGGAGTGTATTAATAAACATGGAAAAGAGCAGTGGTCCAAGAGTGGAGCCCTGAGGAACTCCAGTGAGTACAGGAAGGGGAGCAGAGGAAGCCTTGCCGATGATAACTGACTGAGTCCTGGTTGGTATATAGCTGCAGAACCAGGCAGTAGGTCCTGGGGAGGAGTCAAAGTGAAGTAAGGTTGAGTGGAGGAGGTATTGCTCAACCAGGTCAAACACTTCTGACAGAGCAATGAAGACCATGCCTGTGGGTTTGCCCTGTTCCATACTTCTTAGTACATGATCGGAAAAGAGGGCCAGGGCAGAGGAGGTACTATGTTGCTTACGAAAGCCATGTTGGAGGTAGGGTTGCCACTTCTGGATGAGGCAAAAAATGGATCCTAAGCTCTGCCCCTAGCCCCATCCCTTTACATGACTCATCATGCATTGCTCCTCCTTGAAAGCCATTTGTTATATCAATAAAAGACAACGCTTAAAGCAACAGTTCAACAAAATTGTTAATATGCTGTACTGTATGTACCTATTAAAGTTACTTTCCTAGGTTCGTCCTTGTTGAAATATATTTATTTATTGACATTGGTTTACTAGACAAAAAACTGAGATAAAAGAAATCTCATTTACAGATATGATCTGGGGGAGACAAGGGAAATACTGTAAATAGCATACAACAGTATACATGGTATAGCATAATACATAATAAAGAAATTGTTTCCTATAATGTGTACTTTATATCTTTTTCTGGCTCCATTTCCTTTTCATGTCCACAGTACTATTTCAAAGCCAAAGAAGTAACCATACTTTTTTCTTGAGGAATAAGAAATAATTTAAAACATTTAAAAATGCCTAAATTCTGTTAGAGATGAAAATGTTTACCAGCAAATGAAAAGTAGAAGACAACAGCCTCTTACTGTTGCAAAAGGTGGGTGCAGCTTTGCTGCTATGCCACTTTAAGATGCAGTGAAAAAGATTAGGTTAAGTAAGTGCTAATGGTGTTAATGGCCATACTTTACACCTCCCTGGTTGACTGCTTTCACAAACAAAGGGCTATATTGACAACAGAACTTGTTTGTAACTTGAACATGTAGCTGAAACAATGAGTGATATGACAAAATCTGTTTCAGAAGTATGTGAGCACTCAGAATGGCTCAAAAACCTGACCAGCACAAAGCAAAACCGGATTACCTGATAGGGACCCTGAAAACCTGATCACCAGGTAAAAAACCTGACAGGTAGCAACCCTAGTTGGAGGGGGCATAGGAAGCTGTACTTTTCCAGGTGCTCTGTTAGCTGAGAGTATATGGATTTTTCAAGCAGCTTGCTCAGGTGGGGGAGGAGGGAGATGGGTCAATAGTCGTCAAGGGAGAGGGGGGGACCACCGACTTTGAAGATCGCTATGATGTTAGCGTGTTTCCAGGAGTCAGGTACAGCAGAAGTGGTAAGGGCAAAATTGAGGATGAAAGACAGTGGTTCTACGATTGCAGGAGAAATGAGTTTTAGAAACTCAGGGTACAGGCCATCGCTGCCAGGGCTTCCTTTGGCTGGTAGGGATTTTAGTAGCTTGGCAGTGTCTGTATGTCTGATGGTCCTAAAGTGGAAAAGAGGGGGCAGGGTGGTGGTTGAGGAGGAGAGTGAGTTGTCTGGTTAGTGGTTTTGGGCAAGGGAGGATTGGGCAAGGAGCTTGCTGAGATAGTGGGATAAGTCTGTAAATTTTAAGTTGAAAGCATTTGCAATATCAGTTGGATCTGAGATGAGACCAGCGGGGGATAAGAGCTACGTTATCTGCCTGCTATTTTTGGAGTGTAGGAGAGACCCAGTGGAGGCCCAGAAATTTTGCAGGTTAGCAAGGTTATTGATTTGTTGATTTAGATAATATTTACGCTCTAACGACTTGGCTGTCTGCTTGCAGGAGTTGCTCAGCTGTCTATATCCATTCCAGAGTTGGGGGAAGGGGGGTACTTTCTATTCCTTCCAGTTACTGTCTTGGTCTTTCATTTGTGCCAGCAGTTACTTGGATAGCCAGTGGGTGCAACCTCCTCTAATCCTTCTGGTTTTGAGGGGGAAGTGTATATCCTGGAGGTGAGTGAGGGTGGAGGTAAAGAGTGTGGCCACCTCAGAGATGTTGTTGTGGTGGTAGAGGGCAGACCAGTTTGCTGCCCAGACCTCTCTGAGGGCTGGCGCTGGGTCTTGATGGTCAAACATTCTGAATGTTAAGAGCTTATATGGAAGGCGTCTCATTTTGAAAGACAGTATGGTGTAGATTGGGGTGTGGTCACTGACTGAGTCAGCCATTGTGCCAGCATGGAGGACCAAATCAGCACGGCTTGTGGCCACCCAATCAATGAGGGAGTGGTTGAGTGAGCAGGCATTGTGCCTGGTGGGGTAGGAGATAACTTGTTCCAGATTGTGTTCCTTTAGCATGCTAGCATAATCTGGAGCACAGGCATCCAGTCAGTTTAGGTTGAAGTCTCCAGTAGTGACCAAATCATGTGATGGGGTTGTACTCCCTATGCCATCCAAGAAGTTGTCTAGCTCTGTGATGCCTCCTGCAGGTGGGTTGTAGCAGTAGCCAATGTGGATTTTCTTAGATGCACCTAGGGTTAATTTGGCGAGGAGCCATTTGCTTGGGGAGGAGGAGGAGGTTGAGCAGCTGGTGGTGGTGACAGTAATATGCTCCTGCACTTACAGTGCGACACCCCAACCCCTCTTTCTGCCTGGCCTGTCCTGGAGCAGGGGAGAGTACCCTTGTAGATGTAAATGGGAGTCTGGCTGGGTGAGCTTTAATCAGGTTTTGGAGAGGCCTAAGACTTGTGGCTTGTATAGCGCTACCCATGCCTGAAGCTCAGGGAGCTGAAACGGGAGGCTGCAGATATTTATGTGGGCTATTTTCAGCCCAAGGTGTTTAACCAACTGGCGTCAGTGTAGTCAATGTGGATGTTCCCTGGGCCAGGATTACTTTCTATGTCTCCAGAGAGGAGAAGAAGTGTAAGGAGAGGGCAGTCGGGGGGCAGAGAGGGATTGGAGAGTGAGGGAGTACATGAACAGGCCGAGGAGTCGGTGTTCATAGTTGGTCAACAGTGCCAGGAGGATTTCACTGGTGAGGGTGAGTTCAGGTCTATTTACATGAGTTGTACTGTCCCAGTTTACATATAGGGTGGGTGAGGGGCAGGGCTTCAGCTGGTCAGCGGCCAGTATTGATGCTCATAGGTCAGCCGCAAGTAGCAGGGTGGTCAAGGAGGTCAGCATTAGAAGGGGGAGTGCAAACACACGTACACTTTGTATTTGTTAGTGCATTTTAGGCCCAGTTTCAGGAGCAAAGTGTTGATTACCTCCTCCAAAAAATCTCCTAGTTCCCTTTCCATTACAGAGCAGCTGCAAACAGTAATGGTTGCCTCATAGGTATACATCGATTCTGAGGGAGATGTCTGGTTGATCTGCTAGAATAACCAGGCATGTTTCTCAGCTTCCTTCCATCCCTGCCGAGGCAGTTTGTCACTGCACCGTGGTGGAGAGAAACTAGGAACATCAGACATGACTATACTGTCTGTGCATTAAAAAAATACTGCCTTATAGGAAAAAGTGGGAACAGGCAAGCAGGGCACACAGATCTTGCCAAACAGCACAGTTGCTCAACTGTTATTCCACCAGTACAGTTATTCTGTATTGCCATGCTACTGTTTTTTTTAATTAGCATATTAAAATTATTTCCTTCTACATGCACACTGATGTCTACATTGCTTAGAAAACTAGAATCTAGTTTTCTAAGCATTGTGCTTAGTATAGTCACGCTGGGTTGGCTGTCATTCATGGGTCTGTAGCCCCCAATTGGCATCGCCCTAGTTTCAGAATCTCTTCAGCAGACCAGGTCCAGGCCAGACAGAACATCTCTAGTGGTTTACTGTAGCAGCCTTACACTCTATATTATGATCGGTAGTGCTGTATTCTACAGAGATTTCCTGCTGTAAATGTTTCTCCTTACTTTACAGCTGAATCCAAAACAGTACTTCTGTCTTTTTTTTCCTTGTCTTTTCAACAAGCTTGCCAGAGGAGCAGACATTTATTTTCATGACCAAATGTTGTGACACTTACTATCAAATTGATGATTGGCGTACCCCCTGTACTGTTAACTCTCAAAACTAGTGAGATGCCATACAGTATGTCTGTGCTTTCCTAAGTCAATCCTAATTTCTAAAAATAAAACATCAACTGCTACAAGCATGTCCAGAGTTAAGGCAAACCAGAAGCAGATAGTGCACACAATTTTTAGATTGGTTCCCAAGCTTCTTGAAATCCGGACAGGGCTACAGTCGACAGGAAAATGTAAGTGGCAACATAGAAACATAGAAACATAGAATTTGACAGCAGATAAGGACCGCTTGGCCCACCCAGTCTGCCCATTTCCCTACCTACTGGATAAGCTGCAGATCCTAGTTAACCAGCAGCCTACTTCTTCCTGCACCCACCCCCTAGAATGGCCTTATGACTGTCCCATGCATGCTTGAATTCCACCACTGTTTTTGACTCCACAACCTCCTCCGGAAGGCCGTTCCATGCATCCACAACCCTCTCTGTGGAAAAATACTTCCTTACATTACCTCTGAGCCGCCCACCCACCTCTATCTTCAAATTGTGCCCCCTTGTTCTTGCACACCTCTTTTTTTGAAAGATGCTACCCTCTTGGACTTTTTTGATTCCCTTGAGGTACTTGAACGTTTCTATCATGTCCCCCCTTCTCCCTCCTTTCCTCGAGGCTATACATATTAAGCTCCTTTAGTCTCTCTTCATATGATTTCCGGTGCAGACCCTGCACCATTTTATTTTCCCTCCTCTGGACAGCTTCCATCCTGTCTATGTCTTTGCGGAGATTGGATCTCCAGAACTGCACGCAGTGCTCCAGATGGGGTCTGACCAGCTGTCTGTACAGAGGGATAATAACTTCCTGTTTTCTACTGGTGATGCCTCTCCCTATGCATCCCAGTATCCCCCCAGCCCTCCTTGCTGCCCTCTCACATTGCTTGCCCACCTTTAGGTCATCTGATATGACTACCCCCAGGTCCTTTCCATTTTTGTTGTTGTTAGTATCTCACCCCCATTGTGTACTCTTCCCCTGGGTTTTTGTTTCCCAGGTGCATTACCTTGCACTTCTTAGCATTGAATCTAAGCTGCCATACATTTGACCAGTCCTCTAACCTTGCCAAGTCCCTTCTCATCCTTTCCACCCCACCTTGTGCATCAACTCTGTTGCAGATCTTTGTGTCATCTGCAAAGAGAGTGATTTTCCTTCCAGTCCCTCTGCAATGTTGCTTATAAAGACATTGAAGAGGACCGTCCACTACTGAACCCTCGTGCACCCACTAGTAACCCCTTCTTCGGAGTGGGCCTCCATTTACTATTACTCTCTGTGTCCTATTCTCCAGCCAATTCTTTATCCAGGCTGTCATCTTGGGACTCACTCCCAGGCTGGCTAACTTGTATATTAATCTTTTGTGTGGGACTCTGTCAAATGCCTTGCTAAAGTCTAGGTAGGCCATGTCCACAGCCCCTCCCTGATCTACTACTTTGGTCACTCAGTCAAAGAAATCTATCAGATTCATCTGGCATGACCTTCCCGCTGTGAATCCATGCTGCCTAGGTCCTGTGCCCCTCTGGCCTCTAGATACTCGACAATTCTTTCCTTCAGAAGTGATTCCATCATTTTCCCTATCACTGAGCTTAAACTAACAGGTCTGTAGTTTCCTGCTTCTGCCTTGCTCCCACTTTTGTGAAGGGGAATCACATCTGCCCTCCTCCAGTCCTCGGGTACCACCCCATCCTCCCATGATTTGTTAAAGAGGGTAGTCAGTGGTGTCACTAGTTCTACCCTTAGTTCTTTTAGAATTCTGGGATGAATCCCATCAGGCCCCATTGATTTGTCCACCTTCAGTTTTAAGAGTTCTTTCATAACCCTTTCTTTTGTAAATGGGCTGGTATCAACTTCTGTATCCAGAGTGTTTCTACTGTTTGTTTTAGGTACCTCCCCCTCTTCATTTGTAAACACTGAGCAAAAATATTTGTTTAGTATCTCTGCCTTTTCACAGTCACCCCTGCCCTCCCTCCCTCCCTTTATTAAGCCTCACTATCCCTCCCTTGGTCTTCCTTCACTCCTGAGGTACCCATAAAGGTTTTATCCCCTTCTTAACTGAGTTGGCTATCTTTTCTTCGTTTGGGCCTTTGCTGTTCTGACTGTCTTTCCAGCCTCTTTGCTTTAACTGATACAATTCTCTGTCCTGCTCCTTCTGTGATTCCTTGTACTTCCTGAATGCTTTTTTCTCTTGAACCTTCACTGCCACTTCCTTTGAGAACCATAGTGGTTTCTTACATCGTCTTGTTTTGTTTATTTGCTTCACACACAAGGCTCGTTACCTCTGTGATGGCAGTTTTATTTTTCCCCATTGTTCTTCCACCCTCCTTCCTGCCCATTTGCTAGTGCATTCCTTAGGCACTCACCATTTGGCAAAGTCAGCCCTCCTAAGGTCCAGTACTTTTGTCTTTGTATGGCTTGACTCTATTGCTGTGTTTATTGTGAACTATACTGTTCGATGGTCGCTAGTTCCCAGATGGCTACCCACTTCTACATCTGTGATCCTCTCCATCTCCATTTGAGAGAACCAGGTCTAAGATTGCGCCTCAGTGGGCTCCAATACTAGTTGTCTCAAGGCATGCCCCTGTAGGCATCTAGAGTAACCCCACTCTTCAAAGTGGCTGCGCAACTGCACTCCAGTTAACATCTGGCATATTCAGATCACCCATCAGTAATATTTCCCCTTTTTCTGCCATTCTAAGTATACTTTCTATCATTTTCTTGTCCATTTCCTCCCGCTGAGAAGGGGGTCTGTATACAACCCCTGTGCGGATTGTGGTGCCATTGCCTATCTCCAAATTTACCCACAGTGCTTCTTCTCCTTCCTGTTTACCCTTTTGTTCTGTTGCTTTTATTTCTTCTCTTATGTAAAGAGCTACTCCTCCTCCTCTTTTACCCTCCCTGTCCCTCCTGTAGATAGTGTATCCTGGTATGTTTACGTCCCAGTCATGGTTTTGTGTGTACCATGTTTCTGTGACTGCCACGATATCCAGATGTTCCTCCTCCATCAAGGCCACTAATTCAGGAAGCTTGTTACCCAGACTACGGGCATTGGTACTCACTGCTCTCCATTTTTTGATGGCTTTACTTTCTGTTGAAGCATCCCCCACTGACCTTTCTACCTCGGTCTTTTTCCTCATTTAGTACCCTGTTTTGTAGGGACAGGCTGGGATTTTCCTGCTGCTTATCAGTGCCTCCCCCTTTGACTCATCAGATCATATAAATCATACAATCAGATGTTGCCACTTACATTTTCCTGTCGACTGCAATGAAATTATATAACTCTGGCTACCATAATACCACTCAATTACCCGCAATTAGCGAGACAACCAATCCCTCAATATGTTAACTAACAGAAAGAAGCCCTTTGTTCCACACTGAGAGATAACCTTGCATTGCACACAGAGTTCTTAAAAATGTGTGTTTATCAGTGCTGCTCATTGTGTCTTCATGTTCAAATAGTGTTCATTGAGGCTCAAGGAACAACGTTATGAACATAAAACAGGCATCCTAATATCGCAGTTACTTTCTCTTTTAAGATTCGACAACGTACTCCATAGCAGTTTGTTTATATATTTATTTATTTGCTTTTGGTAACTGGATAAGTGCACTAGGCAAGGAACTGCCTATTTTCAGGCATGACCTGGAAGAGTACAGGTAACAGTAAATGTACAGATAACAGTGAGAAATAAAAATACAATCACATATTTGAACAATGTACAAGGGAGAAAGCAGGTATCCACGCAAGGATAGGCAGTACATTACAGGCCAGAGATTGATAACATCTGTGCAGGGATGCATGACTAATGCATGGACAAGTCACATGATACTAAACATTAGCAAGCATTTGTCAATGCCGAACGTTCGCTTGCAGGTATTTGCAGTGGTGTTTGGCATGTATGGTGCTTTACCCTAATGCCCTGTGCGATTGCTGGTATTTGCACAATAAATTGTCAGCATGACCTTTTTGTTACCCCCATTGTGCACTACATAGGCGGAAACATGTTTTGGGCAGGATGTGAAAAATGACAGCTGTACTGCTCATGAGGAGGTGTGGTAAAATGGCAATGTTGAAAATCTGGAGTGGAAATATTGAAAATTCGCAAACTTATAGTGTGTGTAGTAACATGCATAGACACCTGTAAAACAGTCATTTTAGGAATTTTCACCAAATTTTCAACATTGCCATTTTAAAACCTCTGCTAATGAACAGTGTCACTGTGATTTTCTTAATGTGTCCCATACATTGATTTCAAGACACCGACTGTGCCATTGTGCACTACATGGGCGGAAACACGCTTTGGGCAAGATGAAAATGATAGCTGTACTGCTCATAAGAAGGTGTGGTAAAATGGCAATGTTGAAAATCTGGAGTTGAAATATTGAAAATTCGCCAAACTTACGGTGATGCGTAGGAACTGCATAACGCACGCACAAATAAAACAGTTATTTTAGGAATTTTTTGCAAATTTTCAACACAGCCATTTAGAACCTCTGCTCATGATCAGTGTCACTGTGATTTTTTAATGTGTCCCATACATTGATTTGCGACAATCGACTGTGCCATTGTGCACTACATGGCTACGGAAACACGCTTTGGGCAAGATGTGAAAAATGATAGCTGTACTGCTCATGAGGAGGGGTAATAAAATGCCAATGTTGAAAATCTGGAGTGGAAATATTGAAATTTCGCAAACCTACAAGTGTGCGTGGGAACTGTGCAACACACGCTCGTAAAACAGTCATTTTTAGGAATTTTTCACCAAATTTTCAACATTTGCCATTTTAAGACCTCTGCTCATGAACAGTGTCACTGTGATTTTCTTAATGTGTCCCACACATTGAGTTCGCATACCGACTGCGCCATTGTGCGCTACATGGACGGAAACATGTTTTGGGCAGGATGTGAAAAATGACAGCTGTACTGCTCATGAGGAGGTGTGGTAAAATGGCAATGTTGAAAATCTGGAGTGAAAATATTGAAAATTACGCCCAAACTTCACAGGCGTGCGTAGGAACTGCGCCAGCACAGACTCATAAAACAGTCATTTTAGAATCTTTCACCAAATTTTCAACACAGCCATTTTAAGACTTCTGCTCATGAACAGTGTCACTGTGATTTTCTTAATATGTCCCCATACATTGATTTCGCACTGACTGCCTGTTATTGTCTGCGCTACATGAGCAAACACGTTTTGGGTGAGATGTGAAATATGACAGCTGTACTACTCATAAGAAGGTGTGGTAAAATGGCAATTTTGAAAATCTGGAGTGAAAATATTGAAAATTCGCAAACTTACGAGCCTGCGTAGGAACTGCGTAACGCACACTCGTAAAACAGTCATTTTTGGGAATTTTTGCACCAAATTTTCAACATGGGGTTTTGGGACCCCTTCTCATGAATGATGTCACTGTCATGGTGTTATTCCGGCCTGAAGGGTGATTTCACGCAGTGACTGCGAAATCACCCTTCGGGCCCGAATAACGCCATGACAGTGACATCATTCATGAGAAGGGGTCCCAAAAACCCCATGTTGAAAATTTGGTGCAAAAATTCCAAAAAATGCCTGAGATATGCAATGAAGTTGAAAAACCCCTATCTAGCCCATTATACAGCTTACCGGCATTTCCTCAGTTCGCGGTCGGCTTTGAAGAGTGCAGACGTGTTCCCGGTCCACCGAAGATCGTCACGCCGAGCTCCGGAGGTAAGTATGGGGTGAGGGGAGTGTGTGGGGAGGCAGGGTGCGCAGTGGGTGAGTACGGGTTGGAGGAGGGGGGTCTGGGAGACTACGTGGGACCGCTTTTGCTTTTCAGGTTGAAAAAAAAGACGATGTAGACGTTTGCCACGCTGGGGTGGGCTCCCAGCGTGGCCTGCTTTGGGGGCCTTTGGGGGACATGGACCCGGCGGGGATTGGGCACCCCATCGGCAGAAGACCCATGGCGTTTGCCACGCTGGGTGGGCTCCCAGCGTGGCACCAAAGCTGTGGGGAGGGGGCGTGAGGCCTACCAGCGCTGTGTATGACAGCGGTGGTTTTCTTTGAAGCGAAGACCACCGCTGTCATACACAGCTCCCGCACCCATTGGTGCAGGACCACCATGCCTGCTCAACGGAGCAGTGGATTGAACGGGAGAGGCACACCTCCAAAGTGTGCTACTCTCCCAAAACGTTCCTTGTGCATGGGCGCAAGCAAACGTAAAAACCTTTGCACCAGAAGATAACAGTCGGTAATACTAAAGTATCAAGTTTGTTTCTTTTCCCACATTTTAAGGGGCAGTGTAATGTATGTCTGAGAGGTAGTTCACCGGCATTCCCAGTGCATAACCTGGGGAAAAGCCTACAAAATTCAGGAACAAGGGACCAACTGATAATGTAAAATATATAAAGGACACATACAGAACGGTGTGGAAACCTAAGCTTATCATCTTACCTAGAGCACAGTCTTCGCAGCACTCAGAATGGCAGCAGCATGGGAAATGGCAGCAGTCAGTTGGGGAAGAGGGCCAGCGGCAGTACTAGACTATTCGGACTGAAGCAGAGCGGAGTGGGAAGGGGGTGATGAACAGGCAGACTACTAGCGAGGCAGCAGTATTAGGGACCAAAGCAGTACCTGAGGCATTCTTATACACCTCAGGACTGCTAGCATGCTGGCAGGAATTAAAAATAAAAAACACATTCCCAAGGCAAGAATGATCAAGACTGATTGGTCCAGCTCCACTGCCCACAGTTTCTTACAAGTTAAACATACAGGAGTGGAGTGCTACATCAATGGGTAATTAAATCCACTAAATCTCTGACTCTGTCAGTTCAGAGCCAAGCCCAACTGTTACCGCCACTGACCCCTTTCTAGTGTTACAGCATACAGCTGGTATGCATCTTCTCCCCCACCCACATAGTTCAAAGATAAGCACCAGTTAGTGACTGTGGCTTGTCTTTGAATTATGTGGGGGGAAGAAGCTCCTTACCAGGTTCAGTCATTTCCAATAAAGCAAAGGGGATGGTGCACACCCAGTTCCTCAAAGGGTGTGGCATGGGCTCTCACGCCACAGCATGAATCCATCTCTGGAAGAAGGATTAGAGCAGGAAGTGGTCCAGGAAGTGAAGGTAACAAGCAATGTTGCAAAGATTAAAAAAGAGGTTTTGCAGATATAGGAGATGTGGGAACAAAAAAGTTCAGAGTTGAGTAATAGTAGCATGAATGACAACTGTTACCAGAGTATATGCATGCTCATACCCTGTCATTCCAATGGTGGCTGGCCGAGGTTATGAATGGAGGGTCTGTGCCGGTCACTGTCTCCAGCACTGCCAGTGGCACTGTAAGGTCTATGGATCAGGGAGTTGGGGGGGGGGGGTGGACAGAGATGGTGGTTGCTGAACTGGTTGGCTGGGGAGGAGTGGGAGTTTAAGAATTCTATAACAGGGATCAGGTGGGAGGGTACCACTAGACTACAAGGAAAATTTATATTCTGCTTGGGGAGTGGGAGGGAAGGCAGTACCACTACTCTACCAGGGGAAAATGCTGTTCTACAAAAACACCGACTGGTGCGCTACTGGCCAAATGTGGAGCTGCCACAATGAGCTGAATATGACTAGGAAAACACAAAATGCAGCACTGCACACAAGGCTCAAAAATATTAACTTATTTTATTCAAGCTTCCACACGAGAATCATATCCCCAAAGTGTTATTCTACTCAGGTATCCAGATTAAGGGAGTACCACTAAACTACTAATGAAAATGATATTCCAATCAGGGATTTGGAGTGGGGTTTAGTACTTGACTACCAGGAAGTTTTTACTTTACTGAAGGGGATATGGGTGGAAGGGGGACTGATGCAGTTGCAGAATGGGGCCATGCACTCCTGTTCGCATTGTTAAGGGTAGGGTTTTGAAAGTAATCAAAAGCACTACCACAGCAGTCTTTTACCATTTCTAAAATCTGCTAAATGTACCAAACAGCCCCACTTGCAAGAGGGTTCCCTCATTTGCATAGGTGCAGCGATGCATTTAATGTGACTGTGCTAGCCACTGAGTGCCACATTCTTGGGCCTTTTGAATATGCTCCCTGCCCAGTCCAGATGTGCTATGCTCAGTTGGTATGGTGCTATTCATGTTAGCACCATGCTATCCATCTGAATATTGATCCCCAGGTGCTTCCAACACCCACAGGAGGGGTTCTTATATCATTTGAAGGTTAAATTCATCAAGCTGTTTAAACAATCCAGATGGTATGATGACTTTGGACTGGATGCTTTTCATCCTTCAACGACAGCTGAGGGTGACAGGTTAAAACTACCTTACTAATAGATAGCAATGTGCCAAGTTCAGCTCCGCTCCATCTGACAACTTACTTACCACTACTGGTGCCCTCGAGGCTCCATACCTGTGCCTCTCCTTTTCTCACTACATGTCAACTCAATTCACCATTGCTTCATTAGCAGCACCCCTCTCCCCCCATGCTGATGACCTGGTCTTCTTTGCCAGTGCACAGAATGTAGCTGACATTAATAGTACCCTCTCAGCAGATCTGAAGTCAGTTCAAACTTGGTTCCATGAGAACAGGCTACTAATGAACCCCACCAAGTCACAAACTATGCTGTTCAGAACCTCACACTGATTACACATCTTACTCTGCTCAGCGTCATCTATGATAATAGCCCCCCTTGACTCTGCAAACTCTTTCAAATACCTGGGTGTGATACGCGATCCCTCCCTTGACGTCTCTCTACTTATAACATCAGTCTTGATCTTGCCTATCAAGCCAGTCCAAATCTTTCCCCATCCACTCACATTGCTGTAGCCAATGGTCAACTATTCCCCTAATCATCCTATAGCCTGCCCATCTGTTCTAATACCTCAAACTCTATCCTGCATAAATGGGATGTAGCTTACAATATCATCGATTTGCACTTAATTGCAATCATCTTATCACCCAGACAGCCTTGTACCAAACTAGGCTGGCCCCTCCTCTTGGCTCTCCTCTGGTAGCATTACAATACTGTAAAGCAGAGCCAAGTACCCCAGTCCCTGCTCTCTCCTGGTACCTTACAAAAATACCTACTTCCTCAGATTCTCTGACCTTGACCTTCTATCCACTCCCAAGACTAGGACCAAAAATGAAGAGACGCTTTTCACTGTTGCAGCACTGAAACTATGGAATAGCATACTAGCTCACATTAGATGCTGCTCAGTTGCCTGTGCCTTCCGGTACCAATACTGGACATATTTGCTTCAACATGTAGTATGCTCTTATTCCTAACCAGTACCAACAGCATTCATCTAGCCACTTGTATTTTATCGCTCATTGAACTTGATTATTCTGTTACCTATTATTATTGTCATTACCTTTGCATTTCTACCAAGTACCTTTCTCCTATGCGCCCTTGCTATTAGACTTGAGTCATATTGTTTTTCTCATCACTCTCTGCTTACATTGTTGCCAAATTCATTGCCATGTATGTAATTGTGCTCCTTTGGATTCTGTCGCAAATTTTATTATTGTGCACAGAAATGTACTCCTCTGATTATTATGATGCTTCAATGTTGTTAACATCGTCTGCACTGTACTGTTCTAAACTGGTTGTACTCTCCCAAGTCATGCCTGAAAATAGTCAAATATTTGCCTGGTGCACCATTCCCAGTAGACAAAAACTAAATAACTAAAATTCTCACATTCACTGGATTTTCACATTCAGCATATTGTCCTGGCACTCCTCTCATGAGGGACCCACAGGGGGTTCAACCTTCATTTAATGGGCTACTCCAAACATGGTCACCCATCCACCCTCTCACTGTTCCCAGGTCCAGGAACACAGGGATACTCATTCCATTAGGCCTGAGTCACCTTCAGCCTCCTGACAGAGAAGTAACAGGGATACAGGTTTCCCCCTCTGGTTTCACACTTAGAAGAATATTTGAGTTTCCAGAATCTGATTGTAAGAACCCTATTCACAAGGATGGGCCTGAGTCTTAAGATCTCCACTCCAAACTGTTCAACTTCTTTTCAGTTTCCATTCCTTGCTTTGTTCACTGTTCTGGAGATTCATACAGGTCTGTGCCCCAACAGAGACAGCAGTAATCAGCTGCTACCCTAGTCTATAGGCTGGGGTCTCTATTCCTACAGAAATTCTGGGAATCAGTACTGGCCTCAAAAGAGCTGCAGGCAGCACACTGCCCTCTCACCAACTCCCACCAACTGTCAGGAACCTTATAACTCTAGGCAGCTGACCACATCTCCTAGCAGCTAATTCTGTAACCCTTGAGGATGACATGGGTTGCAGTAAATTACATGTCTGAGTCTCTGGATCTTAAGGGCTTAACTTCTGAAACTCCTTGCACTCTTTGATCAGGTGACCAAGACATGACAGCTAGGTCCTAGCTCCCATGTCTTGGTCACCTGATCAAAGAGTGCAAGGAGTTTCAGAAGTTAAGCCCTTAAGATCCAGAGACTCAGACATGTCATTTACTGGAACCCATGCCATCCTCAAGGGTTACAGAATTAGCAGGGCTGTCCCCCAAAATGCATTTCTAATGGTAAGTCTGTAATAAAACTTGAAAGACTTTGCCCAGACAAGCCACCTGTCATATGCAAGAATCCTTCTCAACTGTAATGTTACCACTAAATAGATACTAACTTGGAGCCATTTTGAACATAAAGTACTGATTACCAAAACAGCAGAAAGTCATATTGGAGCCAAATCTGTTTCTGGAGCTCCAGTTTTGCTCATCTTTCAGTTAGAATATTGGGGATGAGAAAGACACTCTTCGGAAATAACATCTTTTCTGTATCTTGCAGGGAATGCCTTCAATGGTATGTGCAGATAATCAAATGCTTGACCCTCCCCTATATTGTCACAGTATAAGATGCATATAAAAAGCACTGCACTTCAGTGGGCACTCTGTAATAAAATACAGATAATATATTGCAGATTAATGGGTGCAGCTATTGAACAGTATATTTTGCTGTGTGTTTATGGCTTTTAGTTAAGTCTGAGCTTCAGAAAATCCCTTGAAGGCCTGTTGGGTGACTCTGCAATAATAAATCAGTAGGTCCATCCTTCTACCACACAGACTCAGGTGTGGTAGACTCAGGCTAGTCTTTTTCAATATGACTGATTTGGGCTTAGACACTATTCTCCATACAAATGCATGTAGTGGCAGGGAGCAAGTGGTTAAGCACCCTCCCCCCCAAAAAAATCCTTAAGCTATGTCCCATAGAGAAGTTTAGGGATTTTACAGCAGAATGATTATGTGTGATTGAGATGGATGAGAACAATGAAGAGGTTGAGGGAGAAGATGGAAAGAGGGGCAAGGAGGCAGGGAGGGCTAAAGGGGGAGGGGTGGAGACGTCAGGGAGAGGAGGATGGGGTGGTAGAAAGGGGGAAGCAGGGAAGTGGGTACAGGAAGCAAAAACTCTTTTCTCTAACTTTCTAGCGCTAATGGTTCCAAAGCTAATCCCTTTCTAAACATAACGGGTTCATTCTTGCTCCTGTACCTATAGCATCCTCTTCTTCTCCCCATGGGCCCTATGCCTAGCATTTCTTCATGTTGCTTATTTCACCAGGTACCTTCCACTGAATCTCTGTTTATTTACTCCTCCCCTGGTCTCCGTGGATGGTTCTCAGAGTGGTATACAATGCTTTTACATGACCACTATCACACATATCATACAATGCGTGCCTTTTTGCACCTGTAGAGCACTTATGTACTGTATATGTGCCTACGTGTTCTGTGTTTATATCTGGCTAATTACTAACTTTGTAACTCTCACTGCCTACCTTTTAACTAAAAACTTGTGTTTTTTGTGAATCTCTCCAATTGCATGTGCAGTACTTGAACGCCTCACGCTGTATCTTGCCTTATTTGCATTCTATCTATCATCTGGTTAATATTTCTGTATAGCTACCTAATTAATATTTCAGTATATGCAATCCCAAGTTCCCTTTCCAATAAGTGACACCTAAAAGGAGCTACTGCTTAATGTGCTTTTCCTGGCCAACACAAATAGAGAGATAGATAGATAGATAGATAGATAGATAGAGAGATAGATAGATAGATAGATAGATAGATAGATAGGCAGATTCATTTTTTTTAATCAATGAAAGTTAGGAATCTTGTCAGTATAGCTGCAACCTGCAGATATAGTTTCCATGTGCTGTTCCTCGTCCTTACCCCTAAAATAAACCTTTCACAGTTGCTTATACTGCATTTATTGTTTATGTTACTACAATTGTCTGTGCAACAGTCAATGCATTTTAAAGCAGCAGTATGTCTTAGTCATGCATATTTTTAGCAAAAATATATTTCTGACACCCTTAGGTTTATCATGGGTATATTTTGAATTTCTTCAGACATGTTGAAAGCAGCTTTTATTAAAATGACTCAAAACAATGAAGATGTCCATCACTGCGATTTTGAAAAAGTCTGTTTTGCTGAGGTTACCCTTTGACTGTACCAACTAGATTTGTTCTGTGGGTGTATTGGGATTGTGCTAGTACATGTTTCTGATGGTAAGTAACACAGCATCACACCACAACATTTTAAATTATACACAGTGGGCATGGTAAGCAAGCAGGAGCATTTATAAACTTCAAAAGCACATATCCCCATTCAGGAATGAAACAAAATAAGACTAAAATGGATATACTGCTGTTTTTCCCAGAAATACATTACTGTTCAAAGACTATGTGATTACATTTGTTTCCAGAAAGAGATACTGCTGCTGCTTTAAGTCATAAAGTATAGTGACACTTGTTGACTGTAGTTATTTTTTATCCATTATGTTAGTCCCTTGTACTGGATGAGGGTGGGTGCTATGCTTTTCTGGTTTTGTGGTAAGAAGCCCCTAGCACCAATCCTGTCAGCTATCTCCAGCTAGGTTAAGGCACTATGCTACTTATTGGCCTTCAATTAGCACTCCATGGCCCTGGGGACATCAATCCCAAGGCCTAAGAGCTCCAGCCCACTGCAAAATAGACCATCCATTGCTAAACCTGGGAGACAAGGGTTACATATAAAAGCAAGGAAATGTGATGTTAGGGTGAAACCACACCCTGACTCTTGGTGATCGTGTGTCCTGGTCTTCCTTGGGTTAGAACAATTGCTGATGCAACAGTTTGGTGTTGGCCTAATTTTGGCAGTGTCTTCCAAGGTACAGTATATACATTTACTTACACACCAGTGCACTGAGAAAGGGGAGCTAAAGTTAGGGCAACACCAATGCTGTGCCAACCAATCATTCAAGCCCTGAGAAACACCAAGCTACATATTCTGGAAGACTAAGGGTACTTTTTATGTTGGCTTGCATGCACGCGCAAACAACATATTGGGGTAGTAGCACTTTCAGAGGTGTGTCAGTGTTGTGGTGAATAGAGGGGATGCTTTAGTCGGTGTGTCCCTCAGCTGCCAACCAGTGAGCATCCTGCTGATGACAGCAGTTTCAGAGAGTGCCACCAACTTGAAACAAATCTGCCGCTGCAATCAGAGATGGGCTTGTTATTGCAGTGGCAGATGACATGCCTCCATTACGTGTCATTCCTGGTGAAACAGTTCAATACATATGGTGGCTCCTGCCATCCGCTACACAATACCGACATCAGGGTGCCCAATCCCCTTGTTGGCATGTGAGCCCCCCCCATTATGTGACACACCTAACATGGTGGCTCCTGCCGCCCGCCACACACTCTTGAAAAGCCAACATCGGGGTGCCCAATCCCTGTGTCAGCATCCCCCCCCTCTTAGTGTGTCTTTCCTGGTTAAACAGCTTCCCCTTTCTGACACCAGGATGCCCACTCCCAGGGTCGAATATGCCCTGCCCAACCCGTCTGTGCAGCTTGCCAACATTGGGGTGCCCAGTCACTGTGTTGGCATCCCCCCCAAAATTGTAGCACACTGGGAGCCCACCCCAGTGTGCCTATTGTTTTTGTGTGTGTGTAAGCTGTTTAAAAAAAGAAAACCTTCCCTCGTTTTTCCCCCCTGCAAAAAAGAAAATGATCCACCATTGTCTCCTTGCCCCTTTCCCCATCCCACCCTCCCTCTGTGCACCACCTCCGCACTCCTCCATACTTACCCTCTGGAGGTCGGGATCCGCAGTCTTCTCTGAAGCGGGAAACGTCTGCACTCTTCAAAGCTGAACTTCAAAATGAAGAAATGACAGTAAGCTTTATAATGGGGGGAGGGGTTCAACTTAGGTTGATATCTCAGCCATTTTTAGGAATTTTTGCCTCAAACTTTCAACATGGGGTTCTTGGGACCCCACCTCATGAACATGTAATTGTCATTTTGTTTCTTAATCTAAGGTCTTCAAGTTGGGGTGGGGGGAGCAGCAGCAGTCACCAAGGGAGAGGCGGGGTCTCTTGGTGGTCACATTGCTTTTTTTCCCCAACAGCAGAAAAAGCTCCCAGTATCAGAATCAAGGTTGGGTGATTACTGCCCACCAGGGATGGGCTCACAGTAGCCACCTCAATTCTTTTTCTTTTGCTCTCATAAAACCAGTAAGTAAAAATGTGCTTGTGATTTTGCACGATTTTTTACATCACGAGTAGATGTGTGGCAAAGTTTCAACTGTGGTATGAGGAATATGACCACAGAGCTGAGAGACAAGGACTGTGATGACAGTTTCAACTGTGAATCAAGGAATATATGATCACAGTTTTTGCTGTGGTACAAAAGGCCTGTCTACACTGTCTGATTTGCACCATTTTGAGAGGCTCAGATGAGTTGCATCGGTGCAGATCAGGCAGTGTAAACAACCTGGGGAGCATTGCAAGTGGCTGTGTTGCAGTACAGGATGTTCTCTGTTTTTTTGCGTGCTTGTACTGATGCAGGCATTTTTTGCTAATGTTTAAATATGCGGTTCTACTTGCAATGGTGCAGCCCTGTGATACCCTGTGCCAAAATTGGCCTGAACAGCTATTTGAACTTGTCTGCACTGCATATTCTCTCTGTTTGCCTGACACCATCCAGAAGCCAAAAACTGCACAGGGGAAATATGACACGATCAGTGTGGCATATACTGTACTCATTGCCAGGTAGCTTCCTGTGGGGTTTGCTTCAGATTAGCACATAATGAATAGTGTAATATTTAGTCCAAAATGAAACTGACAAGATCATTTTTATATACTGTGTTCTTGTTTGATACAGTAGAAATGTTGACCTCAGCAAGTTGTTCCTAGTAAAACAGTCATTTGAAGAGCAACACTGCCAGTGCTTCCTGAATCAGTGTGAAGCTACCTCACCTTTGCAGGAGTTCATAATGGCAGCTTCTGTATCATAAGAGTATGGGATTATGCTATGAATAAGTATTGTAAATGGAAATGTTTTTTTAAATAACTATTTTTATACTTTACAGGGCTGCATCTCTTGAAATGATGCTGACGTTGGCATTGCAGCAGTCCACAGGCAGCTGTGTGTAAATGCTGGCTGTCAGTGTTTCAAGAGAAGCGGTGAGTGAGTGGTGCAGATTGGAACACAACAAGCACAGTAACGTAAATGCACCTAAAGAATGTGACCATAGTTTCAACTGTGGTACAAGGAATACGACCAGAGTTTTCACTGTGGCTGAAGAAGTGTGACCACAATTTCAACTGCTATGCAAAGAATACCAAGGTTTTCACTGTGGCACATGGAGAGGGACCACCATTTCAATTGTGAAGTGAGGAATAAGACCACAGTTCTAGCTGTGGCACAAGGAGTGTGATCTCATGTAGTAGCAGTAGTAAACCTTTTTTATTCATTAGAATAAAGGGGAACATTCAATTGAGCAAAGGCTCATTTTCAATGAAGTCCCAGTCAAAGTGACAATATAAACAATACACAATACATTGATACATAGATACATAGACAGTGTCAGCAGATAAGGGCCTATGGCCCACCCAGTCTGCCCATTTGAGCTTGTAAGTTCAGTTTATGTTTTCCTAGAGGTCTGTTGCCCCTTACCCCTGACCTCCAGAATTCCTTTATGTCTATCCCATGCATTCTTAAATCCCGTGATTGTTTCAGCCCCCACCACTTACTCTGGCAGGGTGTTCCACTTGTCCACCACCTGTTCTGTGAAGAAATTCTTCCTCACATTTCCTCTGAATCATCCTCCCTCCAACTTCATCCCATGCCCTCTAGTCCTGGAACATCTTTTTCGCTTAAAAATAGTGTATTCCTGCACTCTGTTCCTCCCTGTAAGATACTTGTATGTCTCTATCATATCCCCTCTCTCCCTCCTCCCCTCCAAGGAGTACATGTTCAGTTCCTTCAACCTGTCCTCATAGGACTTGTGATGCAATCCATGCACTGTCTTTGTTGCTCTCCTCTGAACCTTCTCTACCTTGTCTATGTCCTTACGTAGGTAAGGTCTCCAGAACTGTACTCTGTACTCCAGGTGGGGCCTCACTAGTGCCTTGTATAGTGGAATTATGGCCTCCTTTTTCCTGCTGGTGATGCCCCTGCCTATGCATTCCAGCATCCTATTTGCTTTACCTGCTGCCTTGTCACACTGTTTCCCTACCTTGAGGTCATCAGAGATGATAACCCCAAGATCCCTTTCCTGCTTGGTGCATGCTATATCCTCACTCCCCAACTGATATATTGTGCCCGGGTTTTTGTGCCCCATATGCATTATCTTGCACTTCTTTGCATTGAATTTCAACTGCCAAATCCCTTACCATTCTTCAAGTTTCTGCTGGTCCCTTCTCATTCTGTCTACACCCTCTGGTGTGTCTACTCTGTTACAGAGCTTTGTGTTATCAGCGAACAGTGAAATTCTGCCTTCTAGGTCCTGCGCAATGTCACTGATAAAGATGTTGAAAAGGACCAGTCCCAGCACTGATCCCTGTGGTACCCCATTGGTCACTCTTCCCTCTGTGGAGTGACAGCCATTCCACCACCCTCTGTGTCCTGCCACCCAGCCAGATTTACCTACCCACTACACTGCATTTCCCACACCCACATTCCCCAGTTTGTGTAATAGACTTTTATGTGGCACAGTGTCAAAGGCCTTGCTGAAGTCCAGATAGGCCATGTCCACTGCCCTCCCTGATCCACCTCCCTAGTCACCCAGTCAAAAATTCAACTAGGTTGGTCTGACATAACTCCCTGGTGGAAACCATGCTGCCTTGGGTCCTGTAGTCCTTGACAACCAGATGTTCCACCACTCCTCCTTCAGTAGTGCTTCCATGATCTTCCCACTACCGAGGTGAGGCTGACTGGTCTGTAGTTCCCCACTTCCTCTTTGTTCCCACTTTTGTATAAGGGGACTACATCTGCTGTCCTCCAGTCTTTGGGTACCTCCCTGTTTCCAGTGATTGGCTAAACAGGATAGCCAGAGGTTCAGCCACCATCTCTTAGTTCTTCAGGACCCTGGGGTGCGCCCCATCTGAACCTTGCTTTATCAACTCTTGGCTATTCCAGTTCCTTCTGGGACCCTTTCTGATGTAAAGGGACTTATGTCCACTTCTGCACCATTCTCACCCCTTGTACTCCTCTTCAGACCCATTCACCTCCTCTTCCTCAGTAAACTGAGCAGAAATACATGTTCAATATTTCAGCTTTACTGTTGTCATCCTCCACGCGCCCCATCCTCCCCTTCAGTCTCACTATCACCCCTTTGCCTTTCTTTTTCAAATGTACTTGTAAAGGTTTTGTCCCCCACCCACTGATTTTGCAATGTGTTCTTCTGTCTGAGCTTTGGCTTCTTCACTGACCTCCCTGCCTCCCTTTGCTTCTCCTGGTACTTCTCCCTATCCCTTCTGCCTGTATCTTTTGTATTGCCTGAATGCAATCTTTTGGCTTTCATTTTCTTTGCTACCTCTTTGGAAACATAATGGTCTCCTCTTCCTTTTCCTCTTGCTAATCTGCTTAATGCATAATTCTGTTGCTCTTGTAATCCCCATTTTAAATACTTCCCACTGTTCCTCAACCCCTGATTCCTGCCCCATTCCCCTTAATGCCTCTTTCAAGTATCTCCCCATTTTCCCAAAGTCTGCCACCTAAAATCCAGGATACGTGTTTTTGTGTGGTTTGGTTCTGCTCTTTCTGTGATTTCAAACCACAATGACTGGTGGTCACTGTTCCCCAGGTGCTTCCCCACTGTTACCCCCATCACACTGTCTGTTTGTGAGCACAAGGTCCAGTATTGCCTTCTGCCACATTGGTTCCATGACCAGTTGCTTGAGGAAGGCACCCTGAAGGGAGTCCAGGATAAATCTGCTCCTAGTTGATGCTGCTGCTGGGATGCTGCAGTCCACATCTGGAATATTGATGTCTCCAACCAGTACTACCTCCCACTTGTCTGCCATCTTTTGGATGGCTAGCATCAGCTCCCTATCTGTTTCTTCCTCCTGGGCTGGTAGTCTATAGACCACACCTGTGCAGATGGCTGGCCCAATTTTCCTTTCCAGCTTAACCTACAGATCTCTCCCCAATTTTGTTCCTCCTGGATCTCTGTGGCCCTTATGTCATTTTTCACATACAGTGCCACTCCTCCTCCCTTCCTGCCTGCCCTGTCTCTTCTGAGTATGTTGTAGCCAGGTATGGCCATCTCCCAGTCGTGGTCATCATTACACCAGGTTTCAGTGATGGCCACAATGTCCAGGTCTGACTGCACCATGACAGCCTCCAGAGCTTCCATCTTGTTGCTAAGGCTCTGGCATTTGCACACATGGCTTTCCATGATTTGACCTCCCTAGACTGTTTCACTGTTCTACTCCAGCCCCTTCCTTGGTTGTCCTGTATCCCTGGTTCTCCTTGCTGTCTGCCCTTCTGCTGAATTTTGCCCCTTTTCTGCCTATCCACCTATTGGGCGCTAATCTCCATCTTTTACAATGATCAGACATACAGCATTACAAACATTACATTAGGATACAATTGCAAGAATAATACAATTAAGTAACATCACAATGGCAGCAGTTAGATAAATTAGTTACCAGGTTCAAACACCACATAATTAAGTCATGCAATTTGACAGGGGAGCCACATTGTCACAAGTTTAGTGGAATCTGGCTGCATAGAGTAACTCCTCTATAACAGACTGATGACCTACCCACTCCTAAACTGCATCCGATTGAAGAGAAATGTATTCTCTGAGCAGATCTCAGATTATCCTTAACACATCTAAGTTTAAATAGATCGGAAATACAGCTGGGGTCTCATTCTTCCTTACTTTAAACATAAATTGAAAAAGATGCAAGTTCCTACAGACATAAGGTTTAGGCCAGTTCAAGTTTTATACAACATGCATCTATGGGTTCTGTGAAGCATTTCTAAGACAAGTCAAGCCATTCTATGAAACATAAGGTCCATCTTGCCCCATCATATAAAAGGTCTGCATTGTCCAGAATAGGTAATACTAGGTAGTTAATAACATTCAAACGAGTATCCATAGTCATCAACTTTTGAGCCTATGAAGAGCTCCTAACTTTCTATTCATAATGCTAAGAGTAGTCTATAGGAAAATTCCAGCCTAAATTACAATCTAACCATAGACCCAAATACTTATACCGATCCACTTGTTTAATAGTAATTCCCTCTAAGGTAGTAATAGTCAAATGTAAGTCATGCTCCTTCATTTGCTTATTCCAAAACAAATGAACTTGGGTCTTCTTTGAACTGAAAACCAAACAATGCCTATTAAAGAAATCCTGAACCTGGCCAAAGGCTATTTGTAGCTTAGAAGTTATCAAATCAAGTGTTTTACCCGCCACATAAATTATGGTGTTGTCTGCTTATAGATCACCACTAACATCTGGCAAGCCAAATCTAAGGTCATTTATATTGATGTTAAAAGCAAAGGCCCTAAATGTGATCCCTGGGGGACTCCAGGGTTCATAACCAACATTCCAGACTTAAAGGGGCCTATTTCAACAAACTGTTTTCAACCACTTAAATATGAGAAGAACCAATTCGCTACCTGAGTTGACAAACCAGTCTCACCGAGCCTGGATAGGAGAACTTGATGGTTTAGAATATCAAATGCCTTAGAAAGATCGATAAATAAGGCTCCAACCATTGATCTCCTGTTCAGACTCAGTTGAAGATCACTGACCACTTTAACCTATGCAGTTTGGATACTGTGGTGGGACCTAAAACCTGACTGAAAAATATACAGTTTGTTATTTCCCTCCAGAAATCTTTTCAATTGTCTGGAAATTATTTTCTCAAATATCTTAGAGATCTGCAGCAACGGTGAAATGGGTTGATAATTACCCAATTCTCTCTTGTTGCCAGACTTAAATATTGGTTTAACGTTAGCAATTTTCCAGCCCTCTGGGAATTCACTACTGTTACAGGAAAGATTATAAGTATAAGCTAGAACAAGGAGACGCATATTTTAGGAGTCTAGCTGGGATCCCATCATGACCTGCTGTCTTACAGGTATTCATTTTTAAGAGTTCACCACAGACCTCTGTGGGTGAAACAAATTCAAAGCTAAACTCATCAGAGTATGCTACTCCAGTTTGTTCCCCCGACCTATAATCTGGGACAACATTCTGATCCTGGGAACCATTATTATCAGTTACAGGAGATCCCACCTTACTGAAATATTCATTGAAGGTATTCATGAGCTCATCACCCAGGGTTAATTCTACACCATTAGCTGATATTTTATTCACTAAAGATTGTTTACTCTTCCCCATTATGTCAGATATTGCTCTCCAGAACATTTTAGTGTTCTGTTTGTGATTACTATCAAGTTTTGTTTTGACAGAAGTCTGTTTTGCTAATCTAACTGCCCTAATATAAACATTACGGTTTGTCTATACAAAGCCCAGTCCTGATCCAGCATTGTTTTCTTTGATTTCTTCCATTTTTATGTTGTCTTGCACACCCGCAAGCAACGTCTTGTGGTAGTAGCAGAAATGCAGAGGTGTGTCAGTGTTGGCAAATGCAAGGCATGCTTTAATAGGTGCATCCCTCATTCCCCAGTTAGCCAGCATGCTAGTGCTGATGCAAGTATTATGTAGCGTGCCACCAACTTGAAAGAAATGTGCAATCAGAGACAAGCTCATCATGCAGTAGCACAGATGACACACCTCCCATACGTGCCTTTCCTGGTGAAACATTTCAATAACCATGGCGGTGGCAGGAACAAACCCCACCAAAAGCCGACATCGGGGGTGTAATCTCTGTGTCGGCATGTCCACCATCCCCCCACATTGTGTGGCACACTGGGAGCCCACCCCAGTGTGCCGCCACTCACAGAAAACCAGCCACATCGGCATGTTCCTGCCCCCACCCACCTCCATTGTGTGGCACACTGGGAGCCCACCCCAGTGTGGCCAACATCACCCCCCTGAAAGTCATGGGGAACACTGGAAGCCCACCCCAGTGTGCCCAATATTTGTTTTATTTCACCTGTAAAGAAAGAAAATGGTCCCGCACTTTTTTTTCTGTACCTGAAAAAAAAGGAAACAGTCCCTCACAGTCAGTGGCACCCCCTCTATGTTCCATTCTCTGTGCAATTTAACACTGTAGGCTGACTGCAAAAGATAAGAATATTGAAGAATTCCTGGGGTTAGAACCACAGTTTTAGCTGTGGCACAAGGAGTGGGACCACAGTTCCAATTGTGAAGCAAGGAATATGACCACAGTTCTAGCTGTAGCACAAGGAGTGTGATCACATCAACTGTGGTGCAAGGAAAAGAACCACAGTTTTGGCTGTGGCACAAGGAATGGGACCACAGTTTCAGTTGTGAAGTAAGGAAATATGACCACAGTTCTAGCTGTGGCATAAGGAGTGTGATCACGTCACCTGTGATGCAAGTAAAAGAACCACAGTTTTAGCAGTGGCACAAGGAGTGGGACCATAGTTTCAATTGTGAAGTGAGGAATATGATCATAGTTTTAGCTGTGGCACAAGGGGTGTGATTACATCAACTGTGGTGGAGGGACAAGAACCACAGTTTTAGCTGTGGCACAAGGAGTGGGCCCACAGTTTCAATTGTGAAGCAAGGAATATGGCCACAGTTTTAGCAGTGGCACAAGGGGTGTGATCATATCAACTGTGGTGCAAGGAAAAGGATCACAGTTTTAGCTGTGGCACAAGGAGTGGGCTCGCAGATTCAGCTGTGAAGTCAGGAATATGACCACTGTTTTCACTCTGGCACAAGGAGTGTGGCTACAGTTTCAACTATGAAGTATAGAATATGACCACAGTTTTTGCTCTGGCACAAGGAGTGTGGCCAGTTTCAACTGTGGTGTGAGGACTATGACAACAGTTTTCACTGTAGTGCATGGAAACACTACAAAAAATACATATTTTTTATCCATGAATGCACAGCTGCACACATTTTACTTTTATTGTACATTATATTTATTTAATTTTCATTTTTTATTCCCAAAACACAAAATGTGATTGCCTCAGGATAGAATCTAGCAGTTTGTTTAGTTATGGGGGCAAAAATTATAGATTGTATTATTCTTACATTTACACACAGTTTGTAACTTCAAAACTACTAAACCTCATTTCAGCCTCTTTTCAAGATGTAGTTATCCTAATACATAAGGTTTGTGTGTGTGCCAGTTTTCATGGTCTGATGTCAAAAGGCATCTGAGTTATGAGCAGGTAAAAACAGAGGTTTGCACTAAAGTGTCAACTTAATTTATTTATTTATTTATTTTATTTCAAACGTTTCACCAGGAAAGACATACTGAGCTGCTGACAACTAATTTTCCGATGTGTCCTGGGTGTAAGAGGGGATGTGGAAAAGTATATACAGCAAATACAACATATCAAGGAGCATGATCAGAATTTAAGTAAATCAGTATAACAGAAATGTGTAATAGAGAAAAAAAATATTGAGATACATTAAATGATGGAACTACTGTTACAGAATAATGAACTGGTAAAGAAGTCATCGGACTGCCAGAACAAAACTAGTGGGGAGGGAGAAGAATAGCAATGAAGAAGAGCTTTACGGAGAAAGCAGACTAACCAACAGTGGATTTTCAAGAAGGAACAGTGAGTGAATGGGAAATATTATTAGGTAGAGAGGGTAGTAGGAAGCTGAGACAGAGGATAGAATGGATATTAAGTTGTAGGAAAGGGAACCAGGCCAGAATTTAGATATAAATGAGGCACAATGGGAAAGGAACCTGGCATCAAAAGAGGGGAGTGAAAGGGCAGAGTAGAGAGAGAGAGAGCAATGGTGGATATGATGGAAACAATCTAAAGTAGAATGGCAAAAAGAGTGAAAGAGAGGATCCAGTCTGGCAAGGGAGGATTTGGGAGCACCACTATAGACTATGTCATCATAATTAAAAATAGGGAGAATCATCTTTACTACAATCTCTCGGCAGACAGGAAGTGGGATACTGGCTTTGTTCCTGCATAATGCATCAAGCCTGGGGTGGAGCTTTTGGTGTATGGTACCAATATGAACCGATAAATTAACCCTATCTATAGGGGAGCCATCGCACAGCTAAACATACATGTAATATATGGGTGGTCATTTTTTCCCCCTTTAGATTCAGTGACATTAAAAACTCACAATACCATTGTTCTGTCATCAGAATCTCATAATACCATTGTTCTGACATCATTTCAATGTATTATGAGATAACAGACTGATTAAAGTATGTACTTGCTGGAGGAGGAGGGAGTGGGGAGACATGATAGACATATTCAAATACTTTAGGGCATAAACAAGGTACAGGGGGGAGACATCTTCCAATATAGGAGGAGTACAAGAATGAGGGGGCAACATATGAAATTGGAAGGAGACAGGTTTAGGGGAAATGTGAGGAAGTTTTTCTTCACAGAGAGGGTGGTGGACACATGGAATAGTCTGCCGCAGGAGGTGGTGGGAGCGAGCACAGTGGAGGGATTTAAACAAGCCTGGGACAGGTATAAGGGAACCTTAGAGATGGGAAGGAGGGGTGAAAGGCCATCAGTAAAGCAGGGTCAGAGGCTACAAACTAGTGTGGGGCTTATGGGCAGACTGGATGGGACTGGTGGCCCTTATCTGCTAACAATTATCTATGTTTCTATAACATTTTCAAAGCATTCTATACAGTTGGGAGGCAGTGTGGTCTGGTGGTAAGAGCACCAATTCAGGAACCAGAAGCTTGCAGGTTCAAACCCTGCTAGAGCCAAATACTTGCTGTGTGACCTTGAGCAAGTCACTTCTCCTCTCAGTGCTCCAGCTCAATAGCCATGGAAATGGATGGAAACAGGACCCCACTGGAAATGAGATGCTTTATTTCAGCTGCACTTTACTAGATGACCAAACAGATAAAAAAAACAGTACAGAATTAACAGCTAGAAACCCATCAGTAAGTAGACTTTTCATTCCATCTCTGTATACTGGTGACATCATAAACCACTCCAGCTTTTTTCTCATGGTTTATGATGTTAACCAGAATCCTTCACTAGAAATACAGCTTTGTTACTGATCTGGTATCTATTATTCTATTTATCCCTGAAGGAAGATGCTTTACTGTAGTTCTTATTCCTTGACTGTATCACGCCAAGGTTATCAGTCAAACTGAGCAATGTGCAAACTGTAACCTCATGCCACCAATATAGAACCACAAGCAAGATGACTCATCATAGCTAGTGTGTATATAAATTAGAAACAGAATATGAGAGCTATACGCACAGGAAATGCCTTAATAAGGGGTGGTTTTATAATATACTAGTCAGCTGTCTGGGTTGATTGTACGTGTTGAAAATGTAGTATTCCCCTATGTTTTATCAAGCACATATGATGCAGGTCAGTGAACTCTAGTTTTAACCTGCATAAGAGCTGAGCTTATCCAACCCTCCTGGCAAGCTGGAAATCATTTACATAGATGAACGTTTTAGGCTTGGTCAAGCTAGGCATCAAAATGCCTTCCAGACTGAATCATTCAGCCTGCAGATTTGGGTCCAGAAATTGAAACCTCTGCTGGCTCCCACCTACAGTTTGAAAAATAAGTACAGCATTACCCTCCAGTGGTGTTACACTGCCTTCTAATTGTCTAGGACTTATATGTGATCAATGTTATATCTCATCTCAGTCACTGCAACCCCTTTCCAAAACCATAAAAAACTCTGACTGATGCTCTTATCCTGCCCCTGCCCTAAGTCCTCAACTAGGCAGTCCACTTCCTTCGATCTGGAGGATTATTCCCTACTCTGTACCAAGTTTCACTCCCTCAGTGTGTCCAACCCAGCACTAAATTGGTTTTCCAGATATCTTACTGGCAGACTACAACTTATCAAGTACAACAGAGCTCTATCGGACCCTGTTCCTGTCATGATTGGTGTCCCTCAGGAATCTCTACTAGGCCCTATGCTTTTTTCTCTTTTTATCAGTGACTTCCCAGTGATCCCTACCTATAGTGCCACAGCCCAATATGTTGATGATCTGATCCTCCTATCTAGCTCGGGTGATGTCAGTGCCATAAATCACAATTTACAAGCTGACTTCAGTAAGTTGCAGAATTGGCTCCTGACAAATAAGCTTGTGCTGAACACAAAGAAATTTTATCTCATGCTCTTCAACTCCTCTGCCAAGCTCAAACAGTGTCCTGTCCCACTAAATTTCTTGAGTCACAATGGTGTCCCAGTTGTCACGACATGCTCCTTTCAATACCTGGGAGTTACTCTTGACCCTCAGTTAGATCTATCTCTACATATTTTTAAAATGTGTATAGGGCAACAAACATCAAGCTTGGACTTGCATGCAGGGCTCATGGGTCCCTTACAGCAGCTGCCCAGCCTGCCCTTGCTAAAGGATTATTTCTTCCCTCTCTCAGCTATGGACTGACGACCTTTACCCTCACCACAAAAACTAGTCTTACTAAATGGGACGTGGCCTATAATAATATCTGCCACTTTGCCCTTGCAGTCCCTCAACTTACCCATCACTGTGAGTTATAGTATATAATAAACTACACTGATTGTCTCTGAGTAATCACTCATTTGTCTTGGGCTGCTTCACAGACAAAATTGTTCATAATGCCACCCTACCCACCCTGTCTAAACTACTTCAGCTGGCCCTACCATCATACCAGCTCAGGTCAGCTGACTTGCATGCCCTCCTTGTCCCTAAAACTCGTACACTGGCAGGTGATCGTGCCTTTGCTGTCTGTGCCCCTAGATTCTGGAACACCTTACCTGCACCCATCAGAAGTACTCCCACTCATCCCATGTTTAAGAGCTCCCTTTGGTCACACCTGAAGTCTGTTTCAGCCTGTAACTGTCCCTAGACTGTCTGGTATCTCCAACTCTGGCTTGGACCCTGGTGTGCACCATCCACTTCCCTGGTCCCTAACCCCCTACCCCCTCTGAGCTCTAATAGGGGAACTATCTACCCTGAAATGCCTTGCACCTCAGCACTTACCATCCTTAAAATGAGACCACTGCCTCATGTCCCACCTTAATGCTTATGTATTATTCCATGAAATGTAATTATTGCTTGTCTGTTCTTACCTTGATGCATATGCTTATCTGTTCATCCTGTATGTTTTGTTTTCCTGTTCACTGCCTGTATTTCACTTTGTTGTAATGTTCACTGCCTGTATTTCACTTTGTTGTAATGTTCACTGCTTGTATTTCACTTTGTTGTAATGTTCACTGCCTGTATTTCACTTTGTTGTAATGTTCACTGGCCTGTATTTCACTTTGTTGTAATATTCTCAAACTGTTTGTGAACCTACTCTTGTAATCTCCCTGGTTGCACCTGAAAATAGGCACTCCTTTTCTGGTGTGCTTACCTGGTAAACAAAAGCTATTAAATAAATAAATATAGAAGCCGTCCCCTTCTCTGCTCTAGTCCTTCCTTTCCTACAGCTCTTCTTTCTCCCCCTTTCACTCTGAAAGCCCTGTTATGTGAATGCATTACGTATATGCTCCTGTACCTAACCCCTCTTTCCCCTCTCCCACCACCATAATCCACCTTCACCTCACTCACCTCAGTGGTTGTCCTTTATCCTTGCACTACTTATACTCCCTGAGCAAACGTAACTACAGTGTTACTATGCTGAAGCTATTATTTGAACATCATTCATACTGTGTCATACCTGTTCCCATATATTCTTGCACTTTTGTACTTACTGTATTGTATTGTTTTATTAAATCTACTTTCTTTTTTATTTTATCATATTTTTTGTTGACTGAAAAAGGAGGGCAAGGAATTATTTCTGTTTTCAGTCTCAGTCCAGGAAAGGGAGTATACACAGATGGAAAAAGAGCAATACTGACACAGGTTAAGCCATTGGTGTGTTTTTTTTTTATTTATTAAAGAAATCAAAATTACAAACCTTTGAGCCATAGACTCCTTTGCAAAGGCTCCATGTCAGTATTTGCATACAATTTTTACAGTGGGGTAAATACAGAGGGCAATGTATACATAGTAGTCAACATTATAGATACAAGGTTAAACATCTGAGGGTGGAATAAACCCTGTGTTAAGTAACATTCTGTGGGAGGAGCAATCCCAGAGTCAAGCAACATACAAGAACATTCAGAGAAATAATTTTAGGTCTAGTACCAATAGTACAAATAGTTTCTAGTTCACCATGTCTGAAAGAAAGAAAGAGAGGCTAACAAGGGACAGGGACTGGGACTTGAGGATTAGTTGCAGTCACAGGCTGAGCTCTCGAGCAGGAAATCCCTGAGGCATGTTTTGTAGTGGCCAATCTGAGGCACGGCTGCAATACAGCTAGGGAGGCCATTGAGGGGCTCTATGATAGAAGGCTTTTTGACCCAGCTTGGTCCTACAATGGGGAACCAAATGGGGAGCTCTGTTGGTACTCCTGGATACCCTCTGTTGGGAGGTGGGCTGGATAAGGGGGTGCAGACCAGGTGGGGAGAGTTTATACTGGATTTTCTTGGTAAGTAGGCAGGTGTAACACTTTAGAGAACCCTCAAAGTTTAGCCAGTTCGTACAACTATAAAGATCACATGTATGGGTCCATCTATCACAGCCCATCACTAGGCAGCAGGCTTTGTTCAAGGCAGTCTTTATTCTGCACAGGGTGGTATCATCAGTGGAGCCATAGAACACAATTCCATAATCTACGATAGAGAGGATCGAGAACTGCACATCTAGATGAAGGGTATCCGGAGGTAGGCAGTGCTTGAGCCAGTGGAGTGAACCAATTCTGGTGTTGATGGTAGTACTAAGTGTATGAATATGCAGGTAGTTGTTAGAGCATTGACTGGCTTAGGTTCTGCTGACCACTAGAAATGCAATGTTTAGTTTTAATGTACCAGGCACCCCTTTCCCCAAGATGTATTCTGAAAAAGAACTAATTTAGCTCAGCATGTTCTTCCTGGAGAAAAATGTGTCAATAAATAAATGTACACCAGGACATCATATCAATGGAAATCAAATACATATTTATTTATTTATTTATTACATTTTGTTAACTGAGTAAGCCCACTGGGCCCGAGGGTCCCTTTTTCAGGGGCGACCTGGAGTTAGTTACATAGAGCTGAACAAGTACAATCAAGAGATACAGAGTAGGACATTGCATACAGGTGTACAATGCAATTGTACAATAATCACTGGACATACAACTCAACAACAGTGGCAGCTGTTAGACTTAGGGCAGGTAGTACAATAAAATATACAAGCAATGCAATATAGGACTAAAAAGTACAGAGTTACATTGGGAATGACAGCTTTTCATAGAAAATGGCAGCTATGTACAGGGCAAGTACCCAAGATCAACAGTGGCAGCTAGATGCCAATAGGGCAGTTAGGTTGTCCTAGGCCAGGGGACAGGGGCGTGATTTTGCTAGCCTTCAGGACAGATGCAGGAGCTGAGATTCAGGAGGCGAGCACGTAATCCCATCTGAACACCAAGTGACTGTATTATTGTGAATGCAAATCAATAAATAAATGTATGTCAGGGCATCATTGAAATAGAAATCAATGAATTAATGTATACCCGGGCATCATTGAAATAGAAATCAGTGAATGAATGTATACCCGGGCATCACTGAAGTAGAAGTCAATGAATTAATGTATACCCGGGCATCATTGAAATAGAAATCAATGAATTAATGTATACCCGGGCAACGCTCAAATAGAAATCAATTAATTAATGTATACCCAGGCATCCCTGTAAATGGAAATCAATGAATTAATGTATACTCGGGCATCCTTGTAAATGGAAATCAGTGAATTAATGTATACCCGGGCATCACTGAAATAGAAATCAATGAATTAATGTATACCCGGGCATCACTGAAATAGAAATCAATGAATTAATGTATACCTGGGCATCCCTGTAAATGGAAATCAATGAATTAATGTATACCCGGGCATCCCTGTAAATGGAAATCAGTGAATTAATGTATACCTGGGCATCATTAAAATAGAAATCAATGAATTGATGTATACCTGGGCATCATTGAAATAGAAATCAATGAATTAATGTATACCCGGGCATCACTGAAATAGAAATCAATTACTTAATGTATACCTGGGCATCTCTGTAAATGGAAATCAATGAATTAATGAATACCCGGGCATCCCTGTAAATGGATATCAGTGAATTAATGTATACCCAGACATCGCTTAAATAGAAATCAGTGACTTCATATATATGCGGGCATCACTGAAATAGAAATAAGTGAATTCATGTATACCTGGGCATCCCTGTAAATGAAAATCAATGAATTAATGTATACTCGGGCATCCCTGTAAATGGAAATCAGTGAATTAATGTATAACCGGGCATCACTGAAATAGAAATCAGTGAATTAATGTATACCTGGGCATCACTGAAATAGAAATCAATGAATTAATGTATATCTGGGCATCCCTGTAAATGGAAATTAATGAATTAATGTACACCTGGGCATCCCTGTAAATGGAAATCAGTGAATTAATGTATACTCGGGCATCCCTGTAAATGGAAATAAATGAATTAATGTATACTGAGGAGCCACTGTAAATAGAAATAAGTACTCAAATATACACCTGGGCAGCAATGTAAAAGAAATCAGTAAATAAATGTCCAACAGAGCATCATAGGCAGAATAGGATAAGGAGGATAGTGGGGAGGGGGAGCTGCGGTCTTGGTACAGTTGGGTACCAATGATCTTGCAAACCAGCCTATGGAGCAAGTGAAGCAGAACTTTCAAGGGCTGCGGGACAGATTGCAGGCACACTTGGTCCCCCTGACCTTTTCCAAGGTCATTCCTATGTGGAGTAGGAGGGAAGGGAAAGATAGAGAATGGGGGAAGAGAAAAAGGAATTAAATGGGGGGGGGGATTCAAGAGTGTGTCAAGAGAAAGGGTATCACTTTTTGTGGAAGTGGGAACTTTTGGAACAGTAGGCTCTTCAAAGGTGTTGGCCTTTACCTGACAAGAGACAGGACCAGTGTACTGGAGCAGATGTTTGATGTCTACATTACACAGTTAAACTGACTTTGGGGACACTGAGGCTAGGGGGGTCATGGCAAAAGGAGAGAGGGAGGGGAACCTAGCTAGTGCTCCTGCTGTACTGGGTAATGGTAGCAGTAAGGTGGGTAAAAATAAGGCTGATGTTCAAAAAGGAGTAGTGGAAGAGGCAAAAGGGGAAGGCTCTCAGGGTCTGAAAGCAATACAAAAAATAAGATGGTAAGGAGAATCAGAAGGAATGCAGGTGTGGGATCACAAAACCACTAAAGAGGATCTGGAGCTAGTTGGAAGGGCTTCTGCCTTACTGCCAGAGGTCTAGGTAATAAAATCAGTGAGCTCCAGGAATTGGTGGCAGACACTGAGGCAGACCTTGTAGCTGTCACAGAAACCTGAGCCACAGAGAATAATGACAGGGACATGTCAGTCCGAGGGTACACAACGTTTAGACAGGATAGAGGGGATGAGACGGGGAGGCATAGCCCTACATGTCAGGGAGGGAATAAAGGCTGGAGGTTGGAAACAAATGGGAAACAGAGTCACTGCGAATTCACCTCATGACACCCTCAGGCAAGAAACTATAGGTAAGGCTGATCTGTAGGCTGCCAGAATGAGGGAAAGACAGAGACAGGGAACTCAGGAATGAGCTGGTAAGAAGCAGGGGGAGGTGGTGGTGGTGATAGGTGATCTGAACCTGCCGGATAGTGAGTGGGGCATTGCAGCGGCCAGGTGCAACAGCACCTGCTAGATACACTACAGGATGGCCTGCTGTTGCAGTTGATTAAGGAACCCACTAAACAGGCAGTCATTCTCAATTTGGTACTCACCAACTCAGAGATGGAAGTGAGGGTAGAGGAGCCAGTGGGATCCAATGACCATAACTCCATATGGTTGGGGCTTCCCCTTGCGACCATAATGCCTGTATTAAACAAACATTTGTCAATCCCGAATGTTGTCTTGCTGGCATTGGTAGTGCAGGAGTTAGAGATGCATAATAGGAATGGCAGTGAAGTATTGAACTGATGCCAACCCCACCCCCACCCTGCAGAGACTGACAGGCATTGGGGCATGCCTTTAGGTCATCAGCTGTGACACTCATGCCATTTTAACTCACCCTACCCTGTAGACACTGACAAGTGTCATGGTGTGCTTTGGGGTCTTTGGGCCTTATACTTACCCCATTCCATAAGAAAATACACTGAGATGTGTGCAATATAGGAGAATGGGGTGAACTTTAGGGCTGAACACTCCAAGGCACACCTCAATGCCTGTCAGTGGCTACAAAGTGGTGGGGTGGGGGTGGAATGGCATGAGCATTACAGCCAATGATGCCAAGCCATACCCGTGACACCTGCCAGTCTCTACAGGGTGGGATGTCACAGTTGGAAACCCTAATGCCGTAGGCGTTTGTTGGTATTTTCAATCCAAATTTTCAATATGGACTTTTTGTGACCCCAGCTAATGAAGAACGGCACTGTCAGTTTGTTAGCGGAAAGGTGGTTTTGCACAGTGACTATGCCATTTGGCGACACAGGCATGAAAACACATTTTGGGCAGGATGTGAAAAATGACAACTGTATTGTTCATGAGGAGGTGTAAAAAAATGGCAACGCTGAAAATCTGGAGTGAAAATATTAAAAATTGGTGATGTCATGAGCAGGCATTGAAACTGTGCAACACACGTCCATAACCCAATCATTTTTGGAATTTTTCAACCACATTTTCAACATAGGCATTTTGGGACCTCCCCTCATGAACAGTGGTGCTGTGATTTTGTAAATCTGTCCCAAATGTTGACTTCCCACAGCGACCACGCCACTGTGCACCACAGGTGCAAAAACACATTTTGGGCAGGATGTGAAAAAATGACAGCTGTAGTGTTCATAAGGATATGTGAAAAAATGCCAGTGTTGAAAATCTGGCATGAAAATATTGCAAATTCGCAAAGTTACAAGGGTGTGTGGATAGTGCAGAACGCACGCTTGTAGCATAGTCATTTTATGGACTTTCGTCACCAAATTTTCAACATAGGCATTTTAGGACCTCTGCTTATGAACAGTGTCACTGTCATTTTCTCAAACTGTCCTGAAAACTGATTTCATACAGTGACCATGCTATTCTGCGCTGGATATGCAAAAACACATTTCAGCTGGGATATGTAAAATGACAGCTGTACTGTTCATAAGGAGGTGTGGAAAAATGTCAGTTTTGAAAATCTGGAGTGAAAATATTACAAATTCATGGAGTTACGAGTGTGCATGGAAACTGTGCAATGCGCGCTCATAAAACAGCCAATTTGTGGATTCATTTCATCAAATTTGCAACATCAGCTTTTTGAGAGCCCCCCTCAAGAACAGTGACACTGTTGTTTTGTTAATCCGTCCTGAAAGGTGATTCCGCACAGTGACTGTGAAATCACCATTTGGGAGTGAATAACGCCATGACAGTGAGTGAATTCATGAGGAGGGGTCCCAATAACCCCATGTTGAAAATTTGGTGCCAAAATTCCCAAAAATGCCCGAGATATGCACCAAAGTTGAAAAAACCCTACTTATGCCATTATATAGCTTACTGAAGTAAGGCCCCGGAACCCTGCCGTTTTGCTGCTGAAGCTGACAGCAGTACCAGGTGGGGACTGGGTTCGGGAAGGACTAGGTTACTCGGCACAAGGGGCCTAGGTTTGGCTACTCTGCACAGGGGCACCCAAGTAAATACGAACACGGGAAGCAATAACTGTAATGTCCAATACCAGGAATGGATTCTAAAGTGTGGCTTTTATTCACATCCAAATTGAACAAACAAAGCATAGACGGACCCCCATGGGGCTACATTCCTGGTAATGCAGATAAGAGCAACAGAACACTTCTTCAACATTTCAGCCCTCAGGCTCTAAACCCACCAGGCACACAGCCCGGACTTGCACGCAGCTTTGGGTACACAGCCCGACTTGTACATTACTTGTGTTTTTCCCCGCCCGGCTCCCCTGCCAGCCTCTCGATCCTGGTCCATATGGCAGTGAACCAAATTTTCAGTTGGTGGCTCCCCAAACCATCTTAGAGCCTTCGACTCCTTAAGGGAAATTTCCTTCCAATCCCACGTCTGGGTACTTCCTTCATCACTGGCCAAGTGCATGAGCCAAAGTAGAAATCCACAGAGCAAATCTGTAGAGGTGGACCTGGTTACTAAAGGTGGGGGGTCTCCCACCTCCAGCTCCCACAATCCATACCCGGCCATTTCTCTGGACATTAAACAACTCTTTTTGAAAGCTTGGCAATGTAGATTAAAGGGTAGATGTATAGCACATCTCCTCTACATGTCTTGACTATCCCCTTGTGCTGGAATTGAACATACTTTTACTTTGGCTAAGCCTATTCCTCTAGGCCTCCCACTAATTCAGCAGTCCAATCCCCACTTTAACACAGTTCAGGTGAAACATAGGCCCTTTGACAAGAGCAGAACTCACCCTTTGGTTGCAGGTGCCCCACAGGCGAATCTTGACAGCTTCTGGTACCCAACACACTTGGAAAAAAAAAATAAGGCAGCTTCTTCTCTAGCAGTAGCCAGGGGTTGCCCTGGAATGGCAACAAACCTTCCACCCCCATCCCCTCAGGGATGGGGCACAGAGACCAGTAACAGTGGTCTCCACCACTTTAAGGACAGCTTACTGTGTTCCTCTTTAGGTGGAAACACACACCTTTCCCTAAAAGTAGCTCTATATCAGAGCTTAGGCTCCAAGAGCCTGTGCACAGACTGTTGTGCTCCTCTCTTCTTCACTGCTCACACACAACTCTGCTTTCAAAAACTCCCAACATTCTAACCTAACTCCCATCTGCAGATTCCAATGTGGCTCATGCAGCTGTGATAGTTCTATGGTGATGCCATCTCTCAGTCTCAGCTGAGACTGAGAACAGAGTGAGACAGTGTGAAATCCATTTAACTGGAGTTTCACAAGCTGCCTTCCCTGCCTACCACTAGGTCTTACTGGGATTCTAATAACCCCAGGTAACAGGGGGGTTACACTTGCCCTGGGCTAGGAAAATGACTGTCCGTAGTCATTATTTACCAAGCTTAGGCCAACACATCCTATGTGCTACCTGCGGAGGGAGATGATCAGGCCCCCCTCCTACCATTTGCGAGCACATGTGGGCAACACTAAGGGCCTAGAGGCCTTTGGCTGACATATCCGCCTCTACTCTACCCACTAACTATGGGTACCAAGTGGCTCTGGTAGAACTGTCCAGAGCATAGCCCTAATAGATCAGCACTGCAACCCCTACTGCAGGTCAGGGCCACAGCCTGTCTATCCCCCCTAGCCCTCTAGGGAAACCTATCTGCCTCTTACTTTTAACACCCCAAAATAAAAACAACCCGGGGACCTCCCCAACCTTGGGCACCCTGCAACCACACACTAAGAACTAATACCATCTATTACATTACTGCCTCCTACCCCCGCAACCACACCTGAGGAAGGAAAGGGTTACTACAGTAACAACAACAATAACAACAACAGTACTTTAAATGCTACACACTAAAGTGCTAATGAGGAACTCTGATGAGCCCCTCATCCTCTTCTTGTCTTCTCTTCTATCTTCTTCAGGAACACCTGCAAGAAAAAGAAAGACAACACACACTCCTAATCTGCATACGCAGTCTGTCTAAACCCCTACCATCAAAACAATGGAGAATCCCAAAAATATTTTTTTTTAGAGAAGGTAGAAAAACAGAATATATAGACAACAGTAGAAAAACAATGGCATTATTTACAATACACATTTGGGGGATGGAGTGCCCTAAAAGTCCCATCTAGTGACCACAGTGCCCGAAGGCTAGTCCATTAAAGAGTCTCTCCTGGGTCGGAGCCCTATGAAGCACAGTTCTAGCAGGCCAAAGTCCAGAAGGGGAGTCTTTGAGGACAGTTCACACATTCTGGAGTCTGCTAGTGTAGGGTGTGTACTGCAATGTCATAAGGATAGAAAAGTTTGGACTTACCAGCCTCTTGTAGAATGAAAAATCGGCACCGACCTGCTGCTCTGCTGAAGACTCTCCCTGGCAGCATTCTTCCAATACAGCTGGGAAGACATCTTCCGGGAACTACAGGAGGGCACATCTGGGAACTGCTGGGCTGATGTCATCTCTGGAGATGGAACCTTAGAACAGGAACAAAAGGACAAACAGATGGTCTGACGTCATCCGATTACCAGGCGATGAAGTAGGATATAGCTGGGCTGGTGTTCTCTCTGGCTCTGAAGTCATCTGGTGGGCCAGTCAATGGATTCTGGAAAGGCCAGTACACTGTAGAACTGATGAATGTGGGGCACTTGAGTCCTGGATGTCCATAATGGTGGATCAACAAAGGCACTGCACTGGCTGGTGTGGCAGTATTGACTACCAGTGCTCTGCTTTCTATCTGGTAGGCACGAGCACATTTGCAGAGAGGTCCTTGCATTGAGGACAATAGTACAGGGGGTCAGGAGCTTGAATTATTACCCCATCTGGGCACACACAATTCACACTGTAGAAGGTTTCACGTCCCTCTCCATCCACTATTCGAACAGTGTCCATAAACAGTGTCCTGCCTCTTTTCCACTGGGTGTATTTTTCATGAAACAGTCTGTTTCTGACATGCTTGTTTGCACCAGGATGCACACATTTCATTGTTTCAGCCCAGATCCAGGATTTCCTGCTGTCCTCAATCTCCTCTCAGACTCTCCAAGGAAAGGTAGGAAAGGACATCCCACAGATTTCATTCGCCTTCCTACAAACCGGTCTCTCCTCTTTACTAGCTTTAGTCAACCAGAGACAGCTGGCCTGGCTTGGGGGTGACCAGTCCTGGTTCTGCCAGCTACGCATTCTTAACGAGATGAAAAATGGATCCCTGACTTCTTCTTCTTGCACAGCCAGGGCAGTGTCACCACCACTCTCTTCCATGCATTCTTCTGAGGCAAGAGCTTGAGGTTGTGTACCCATTCCTTTTTCACAAGGTCACATAGGTTCCCCCTCTTCTTCTTCCTCACTGAGAATCTGTGCCCATGACTGAGCAGTCGTCCTCACTCCTGAGACTATCCACACATCACTAGGTGCGGAGGTCGACACCTCCCATTCAAATGCCTCCCTCATCTCATCTTCTCCTATGAGACTTGGGTTAGGCCCCCCCTCCTTCCAGGGGTCTACTGATGCTCTGTCTGAATTATCCTTCTGCAATCCAGCATCCAAAACATCAGCATATGGTTCTGTCTCTAAATCTGCATCTGCATAAAGCAATAAAGCTTTGTGTCACACACCCCCCCGAGGGGCCTTCTTCAACAAGCTCCGCTTGATGCTGTGTGCTGCCAACTACAGATTCCTGAACCTTTGTCCATGTGGAATCCAAACAAATCTTGGGCGCTTTATACAAACCATATTTCTCTAGGCACCCAGAACAGTGAGGTACCATGAAGATGTCCCTTCAGCATTTAAGCATATTTGACACACTTGCACTAGATATCCAGGAATCGCCACATGAGATGGCAGTTGTCCTCCATAATAACACTTTTTAATGTCCCTTAACCTATTTACTTCTGCTGTTACTGCAGCCCGGGCATGATCCGGGTAGCGGGCTGGTCCTGAGGCCATAACTGCAGGGAAAACAAACAAATGCTCACTGTTACTGAAAGTCCCACTTGACCGAACCTTTCTTTTACTTTTAAAATGGCTCCTCTGCTGCTGTGTTTACTTTACTACCCCATCCTGTAACGGCGGTGGCAGCACTCCTGGTGCATCAACATTCAGAAATTGGGTCAAGCCACTATGCATTCGATTTACACATACTACTGATAACTTTGCTCAAAACTACACAAACTTGCACTATTCTTTTACCTAGCACATTTATATGATTTGCCATGGACTTTTCACTTGCTGAAAACATTTCTTTAGCTCACAGTCCCTTAAAGCCTCAGGATTTGAAGCACAGCATTGCCTGTAACTGGTGTTGCACATTTTGCTACAACTCACAGTCTCTCTCTGGCTTTGAAACTTTAAACTGATGTCGAATCCATAACTATGCTCACAGTCAATGGCTTAACAGACTTGCTTTAGCTGGAAAAACTTGACACAGTCTATTTACAAAGCGACTACACTGCTGCACACATATTCAGCTGGCTTTTGGCAGAAAATCACTGTTTTAGCAATTATTGCTGTTGGTACTCACTGTTATCAGTAGCTGTTTACTGCAATGGAAAAACGGCCTGCAGCCAGTCTTGGAGGCCTGAGAAAGGAAGCGGGTGGGCAGTTCTGCTGATCGTCTCTCTGACCACCACACTCACAGTCCAGTCGATTGAGATGTGGGTTGAGCCTGATTTTAAACAGCAAAGTTTATTTTTAAAAGTTTTACAGCGCTTTTTAATCACCGCGACGCTCCTTCACTAAGCCAGTACACGCACTCCACTCACACTCCCTCTTGAATGCTGGGCAGTCACTGTAGAGCTGGCTGGGGGGCGGAATTGATTGCAGCCTCACCAATCACACGACGCCATGCAAATGAGCCTCTTTTCCCTTGCGAGTGCTCTTCTCTTCATGGTGATTGTCGAGCAGGCAAATTTAAACTGCAAAACACTTTTTTGACTCCACGGCAGAAGCCCATTTTAGCCATTTAGCATAGCCATTCACACAGCAGGTCTCTCAGTTTACTCAAAAGCATTTCCAACATCCAGGGCAGAATTTTCCTGTTGCTATCCCTAGTCTTCCACACTTTTCTTTATCACAACAGTTCTTTAAAAAGGATTTCCAACGTCCAGGGCACAATTTTCCTGTTGCTGCCCCTAGTCTTCCACACTTTTCTTTGTCACAACAGTTTTTCTAAAAGCTGGCAAAACACTGTAAATATTTGATGCAGGACAAGGGCATACTCTTTCAGCTTTACTGCTCCTTGGTAAACAGTTGGCATTTTAACAGCAGCATATGAACCACAGCACACAGCAACACACTAGTTAAACTTGCTTCACCTTTTTGGGCTACCCACTGCCAGATAACCAAAACACTAGCCCCCTGTCCGAGTACCTTTCCTCCCAAAATTAAAATCCAAAGCAATGCCTCCATTTTGTAAGGCCCTGGACCCCTGCCATTTTGCAAATGACAGGTGGTATGCTGTTGAAGCTGACAGCAGTACCTGGTAGGGACTGGGTTTGGGAAGGACTAGGTTACTCGGCACAAGGGGCCTAGGTTTGGTTACTCTGCACAGAGGCACCCAAGTAAATCCGAACACGGGAAGCAATAACTGCAATGTCCAATACCAGGAATGGGATTTTAAAGTGTGGCTTTTATTCACATCCAAACTGAACAAACAAAGCATAGATGGAGCTCCACGGGGCTGCATTCCTGGTAATGCAGATAAGAACACTTCTTCAACATTTCAGCCCTCAGGCTCTGAACCCACCAAGCACGCAGCCCGGACTTGCATGCAGCTTTGGGTACACAGCCCGACTTGTACACTATTTTGGTTTTTCCCAGCCTGGCTCCCCTGCCAGCCTCTCGATCCCGGTCCATATTGCAGTGAACCAAATTTTCGGTTGGTGGCTCCCCAAACCACCTTAGAGCCTTCGACTCCTTAAGGGAAATTTCCTTCCAATCCCACATCTGGGTATTTCCCTCATCACTGGCCAAGTGCATGAGGCAAAGTAGAAATCCACAGATCAAATCCGTAGAGGTGGACCTGGTTACTAAAGGTGGGGGGTCTCCTACCTCCAGCTCCCACAATCCATACCCGGCCATTTCTCTGGACATTAAACAACTCTTTTTGAAAGCTTGGCAATGTAGATTAAAGGGTAGACGTATAGCACATCTCCTCTACATGTCTTGACTTTCCCCTTGTGCTGGAATTGAACATACTTTTACTTTGGCTAAGCCTATTCCTCTAGGCCTCCCACTAATTTAGCAGTTCAATCCCCACTTTAACAGAGTTCAGGTGAAACATCGGCCCTTTGACAAGAGCAGAACTCACCCTTTGGTAGCAGGTGCCCCATAGGCTAATCTTGACAGCTTCTGGTACCCGACACACTTGGAAAAAAAGATAAGGCAGCTTCTTCTCTAGCAGTAGCGAGGGGGTTGCCCCTGGAATAGCAGGCAAACCTTCCACCCCATCCCCTCAGGGATGGGGCACAAGACCAGTAACAGCTGTCTCACCACTTTGGAAGCAACACTGTGTTTCCTCTTGTGAAACACACCTTTCCTAAAAGTAGCTCTATATCAGAGCTTAGGCTCCAAGAGCCTGTGCACAGACTGCTGTGCTCCTCTCTTCTTCACTGCTCACACACAACTCTGCTTTCAAAAACTCCCAACATCCTAACCTAACTCCCATCCGCAGATTCCAATGTGGCTCATGCAGCTGCGATAGTTCTATGGTGATGTCATCCCTCAGTCTCAGCTGAGACTGAGAACAGAGTGAGACAGTGTGAAATCCATTTAACTGGAGTTTCACAAGCTGCCTTCCCTGCCTACCACTAGGTCTTACTGGGATTCTTGTAACCCCGGGTAACAGGGGGGTTACACTGGCATTTCTTCAGTTCGCGGTCGGCTTTGAAGAGTGCAGACGTGTTCCCAGTCCACCGAAGATTGCCGCGTCATGCTCCGGAGGTAAGTATGGGGTGAATGGGGGTATGGGGAGACAGAGTGCATAGAGGGTGGGCGGGGGCACCGGAGTCAATGAAGGACTGTTTTCTGCTTTGCAGGTTTAAAAAAAAAAAAAAAAACATTGCGGGATGGTTTTTCTTCTACAGGGGTATTTGGCATGCTGGGGTGGGCTACCAGCATGCTACCTGAGTGTTTTTTTTTTGGGGGGTTCTGTAGCCAACGGGAGATTGGGCACCCCCATTGGCACACAACAAATGGGGGGGACATTATGCCAATGGGGAGTGGGCTCCCCCATCAGCAAATTAAACTGGGAACGGGGGACATGATGCCGAGGGGGATTGGACACCCCCTCAGCATACACTTTAAATGGGGGGGGTTGCATTATGCCAATGGGGAGTGGGCTCCCCTGTCAGCAAATTAAGTGGGTCAGGGCACTATGCAGTGACACGCTGACATGTTTTGTAAACTGGTTCACCAGGAAAGGCACGCCACTGTGTGAGAAGCTTGGCTCTCATTGCAGCGGATCTTTTCTTTGATCTGGTGGCCAGTTTACGTGTTGATGGTGTCAGCACCTGCAGCTGCCTTATTGGGGAATGAGGGATGCACCTACTGATGCGTGCCCTGCATTCGCCCACAGTGACCACACCTCCAAATCTGCTACTAATGCAATATGTTGGCTGCGCAAGCGCGAGCCAACATAAAAATTAAGTCCTAGATTTCAGAAGAGCAACTGGATGAGGGAGCTGGTCTGACATGCACTGACCAGGGTGAACAGCATCGGAGGTGTAGCGGAAACTTGGGGGGTTGGGGCAATAAAGAGAACCATTCTTGGGGCCACAAAGTCATGCACAAGAATTGTTATGAAACAAGACTGGTACAAGAGACCAATATGGTTCTCAGAAAGGGAGATCTAATGAGGGCTAAGAACAAGGTTTTCACCAGATTCTAGGAAAAGCAGGGGGAGGAGGAATGGGGACAGTACCAAATGAAAACTTGGCAAACAAAGAGGATGGTCAGGGAGGCAAAGGCAGATATGAAGCTGCATACTGTGAAGGAAGTCAAGAGTGGGGAAAAACAATTCTTCAGATGTATTAAGGAAAAAAGGAAGAAGGAAGAGGTTATTGTTAGGATACGGGGGGGGGTGAGCGTACTAGAGGAAGATGAGCAAAAAGCAGCCATCCTTAATGACTACTTCTCTGTCTTGGGTGCATAGGAAGGAGTGTCAGCAACGGGACGAAGGAGGTAATATTACCCCTGTATATATCACTTGTAAGACCCCAGCTTGAGTACTGTGTTCAGTTCTGGAGGCCCCACCTCCAGAAGACATAGAAAGGGTGGAGGCGGTACAAAGGAGAGCAACCAAAATGGTGCAGGGTCTGCATCAAAAGCCAGTGCTGGGTAAGTTACTTTTCCTATTACTTTCTATTACTTTTGTAAACTTGTTCCAGAAAGCTCTGTGCAGTCACTAGCAAAGATGGAGAAGTACTGGGAGATGTAATATGCCTCACAGTTATAATTACTTATGTCTTTTTGTACAAAAGAAATACATAACTATAACTGAGTACATTTATTTGAAAGTAACTAGTAACTAGCATATTACTTTCAAAAAATGTAATCTTTTGTAGTTATTTGTTATTTTTGTATTGCTTTTGTATAAAAAGAAATAAGTAACTATAATTGTAAGGTGTATTACTTTTTCTAGTACTTATCCATCCTTGTTAGTGACTGCACAGAGCCTCCTGGAACAAGTTTTCAAAAGAAATAGAAAGTAATAGAAAAAGTAACTTACCCAACACTGTCAAAAGTCCTATGAAGAGAGACTCAAGCAACTAAATATGTACTCTCTAGAGGAAAGGCAGGAAGGGAGGGATATGATAGAAACATTCAACTACCTAACATGTATAAATCAGGTAAAAGAAGGTAGCATCTTCCATAGAAAAGAAGCTGCAGGACAAGGGGTCATGCTATGAAGCTGAAGGTGGGAGGCTCACAGGAAATGTGAGGAAATACTTCTTCACGAAGAGGGTGGTAGATGCCTGGAACGGCATACCAGCAGAGGTGGTGGGTGCCAAAACAGTTTCAGGATTCAAGCATGCATGGGACAGATACAAGGGGAGCTTGGAAGCAAGGCAAGGGGTGGAGACAACAGGAGATGGAGTAGGGTCTGTGGTGGCATAGTAGACAGGGTAAATAGAGCAGACTGGGTGGGCCAAGAGGTCCTTATCTGCTGACAACTTCTATGTTTCTATGTCTTCACAAGGGATGACAGCGGGCCCCTAACTGAAAGTGGCAGCAAGGTGGCTGTTAGAGGCTTTGAAAGGAGGGCAGCCAGTATTTACATGAGAAAGGGTTCAGAAGGGGACTTGAAACCTTAAAGGCAAATAAAGCCCCAAGCTGGATGGGATGCACCCAAGGGTGCTCAAGAAATTGACTGCAGAATTGGCTGAACTCTCAGTAGTGCTCTTCAAGAGTTCAGTTCATACAGGGGTACTTCTGAAAGATTAAAGGGAAGTGGATGTAGTCCCAATACACAGGGGGGCGGGGGGCAAGGAGCAACTGGGGAATTATAGACCTGTCAGCCTTACCTTTGCAGTAAATAAATTGATGGAGTCGCTGATGAAAAAGGACCTTGTGGACTACTTAGACAGCAACATTCTATAGTATAGTAAACATCAGGGGTTTGTAGCAAGGAGGTCTTGTCAGACCAACATGATAGTTTTCTGGACTGGGCAACAAAGGTAGTAGTAGATAAGGGCCACACTGTGGATTTACCCTATTTCAGTTTCAACAAGGATTTAACTCAGTGCCGCACAGAAGACTACTAAAAAAAGCTAATGGCAAGTGACATAGTTAGATGGATGGGAAACTGGTTGAAGGAGAGACAGCAGAGGATGGTGGAAAATGTGGTCATATTGGAAGAGAGGGAGATCACGAGTGGGGTGCTGCAGGAAATGTGTCCTCTTCAATATGTTCATCAGAAACACTGGAGAGGGCATCTGAGGCAAGTTGTGTAGATTGCAGATGACCCAAAGCTCTGTGGTAGCCTGTAGAGAGTGACAAAGAGATCAGGGGGATGCAGAGGATCTACAAAGGCTAGAGAGGTGGTCTAAGGTTTGGCAGGTGAACCTCGGCATAAAAAATGCAATGTTATGCTCCTACAGAAAAAAAAACAGGACAGAGTACTGAATAGGAGGGATAAACTGAGCACTACAGCAGAGGAAAGAGACCTGGGAATCATCATCATCAATGACTCCCTCAATCAAGCTAGTGAAACAAGACCTATAGTAAGGATAATATGATGCATGGGTGTTATCAGAAGGGGTATTGACATCAGGATAAATGTGGTACCACTACCTTTATGTTGGTCACTGGTGAGGCTGCACCTGGAGTACTGTGCTCAGTATTCTCACCTAAAGAAGAACAGAAACAGGCTGGAGGTGGTGAAACGCAGGGTGACCAAGATGATTCAGGGCCAGCAGGGTACATCTCATGAAGACTGTCTCAAGGCACTGAACATGTAACACAGGGGTCAACTTTAATACCATTTTACTTGCCCTGGATCTAGTGCAAACTGACCAGGACTAGTGCAGCTAACCATCTACTTGTCCATCTTGACTTGTGCAGGTTTCACGGCTGTTAATGAAGTTAAAAAAGTTCCTGCTTAGGCTCTAGTCCTCATGCTAATCTTCCTCAATGTTCCAAGTCGCCTGGTGTGATTAACAGGTCATTAAGCGCTGCAATTATCTGGCATTTCAAGAGGGGAATCCCACAAAAGATTTAGTGTGAGTCGTTATCACTTCCTTGTTAGGACTTTCAGCTAGTGTCCAGCCTGTGATCAAGGATAGAGTGCTGTTAAGTCACTAGCTTGCAGCTTTCTGAACTTGTCTTTGTATTATTTGTCCCACATTATTAGAAACATAGAAACTGACAGCAGATAAGGACTGCCAGGCCCATCCAGTCTGCCCGTATACCCTACCTTTGATTAGCTACTGCATACCCTACTGGTCCCCAGCTGCTGCCTCTCCTTCCCCCTTCTAGAGTTCCCTTTTGTCTATCCCATGCCTGTTTAAATCCCCCCACTGTGTTTGCCCCCACCACCTCTTGGGGTAGGCCATTCCAAGCATCTACCACCTTTTCTGTTAAAAAGTACTTCCTGACATTGCCCCTTAGTTTACCCCCTTCCAGTTTCATGTCATGCCCTCTTGTTTTATTAAAAACAGTGTCTCTCATTTCCCTAAATCTTGAATGTCTACAGCCAACATTTCAGTGCAAAATGCTAAGAGGTATACAGGGTATGCCCTGCGGGTGGTGGGGTTTTATCCAGCCTCACCATAGCTGCTCCCTCTCCCCTCCCAGTCTCTAAATGCTATACTTTCCCTGGACACCACTGCATACCAGACTCTGAAATGACTATCCATAGAACTATAGCTGCTACTACTGACAGGTTTAAGGGCTCCCAGCTCTTCTTAATGGACATTGCCATCCATGCACTCCAACCCTTATCCCACCCAGTGTGTCCTTTCATTCTAAAAACAAAGCTTTGGAGCATGTATGGTACAAAAATAAATCTTAATAAAACATATCATTTAAAAGGTTAAAATAGGCATTCCTGGGGTACATAGATCATCCTTTATAGAAATAGAGGTAGTATAGAAACACAGAAGCATAGAAATTGTTGGCAGATAAGGACCACTAGGCTCATCCAGTCTGCCAATAAGCCTATCCTTATTTGTGGCCTTTGACCCTACTTGGTCAGTGGCTCTCTTCCTTCCTTCCCCCTCTATGGGTTCCTTTGTGCCTGTCCCATGCATGTCTGAACCCTCCCACTGTGTTTGCTCCGACCATCTCCTGTGGCAGACTGTTCCATGTGTCCACCACCCTTTCCATGAAGAAAAACTTCCTCACATTCCCCTCTACCCTGCCCCCTTCCAATTTCATATCATGGTCCCTTGTTCTTGTACATCCCCAATATTGAAAGATGTCACCCCTCTGCACCTTGTTTATGCCCTTAAGGTACTTGAAAGTCTCTATCATGTCCCCCCGCTCCCTCCTCTCCTTATATAGTATCATGCCTGTGTACTGTTTCCCCTGTGCTGATGAAATCATAATGCTAAAAAAATACATTCTTGTTGGGGCAGAGCATGTTGAACTCAATACTTTTGTGCCTTGTATATATAAATAATAATGTCATATAGTTTTCTGTTTCCCAAACCCCCTAGATTTGAATAGTCCCTTCCCCAAAGAAATCCTAGATCTGCCCCTTCCTCACTTTCACGCTTTATGAAAACTTTTTTATTTTATTTATTTATTATAATTTCGGATTAGCACCTTTGAGCTAGAAGCTTTTACAAAAGTTTCACATCGACAGGTTAGGCATAAGGTCATAAGATCATAACAGGTAAAATCAGGTAAAATATTTACAGAGAATACAGAGGAACAATAGACAGGTAACCAGCATTGTATAATGCATGCCAGGCAATAACTAACCAATGAAATACTAATGTATAGAGTATGACAGACACAGGGATGCAGCCAAGGAGACTTTGTCAAACAAGAATAGATAAGCAAGAGAGGGGTTCAGTAAGGAGATGGGGATTAGAGGGGAAGGGAAGATGAGAGTGCATGGGATGCAAGGGTGGATATATTTGGGTTGTAGAAATAAGACATAAATTTGTGACGTAGGTGAGCAGCAGCCGGGAGGCATTGTCAATCATGAGCAATAACAGAGAGGGCTAAGGCAAGAAGAGGAAGAGGGTGGCAATGTAAAGTGAAAAAGGGGAGAAGGGTGAGTTCCCAGAGTGGGCAGCTCCATTAGAGATGATGTGGACAGCAAGGGCAAGTAAGTGGGAATGATTTTGGTAATAATTAGTGGAAACAGTCATAACTTTTACATGCCAAGAGGTGTTGCGGTAGTTTATGTCTGAAAGGGCCCAGCTTAGTAACTGAGGAGACATCAGTGTGAAGCGAGTTAAGCCATAATGGGGCTTTATAGGCAAACAACCGCTGCCCTTCTGTAGTGCAACATCATGGGATAGCAAAGAGCTGGTTATCTGCCCCTTGGGTACATCAGGAATTATAGGGAAGCGTTTAGTATCTTCTGGACCTCAAGGGCCAAGAGCCCTAGACTAACTTTTTTCCTAGCAAACAGGTTTGATACTTTATCCTGTCCTTTAGCTGTAGCCAGCTTGACTGGGCATAGAGGTCACACGTGTGTGTGAGTCTAGCTGTCCCTGTGAGGAGTCTACACGCTTTGTTGTGGGCCATATTGATATGTTGCAGGGACGCTCCAGTGGCCAAGCCATAAACAATCAGTCCATAGTCAATGACAGAGATAACAGAGCAGTGAATTGCTAGTCTAAGTGCTTCTGAAGTAGGGATTGTTTATGCCTGTGGAGCAGCCCAATTCAGATGATGACTGCTTTGACTATGTTTTCTATATGTTGTGCATAGGATTGCATACTGTCAATGGTGACACCTTCCAGAAGTGTAGGTCTCCGGTCTTTCTCTTTCTGACCCTGTTCATTGCCCTGTGGGTGGGGGTGAGAGTGTGCTGAGGGGCATGATGGTGTTGGCTAGTGTGTGTGCAGAGCTAGCACTTCTTGACTGAACATTTGCTGTTGTGGTATCCTCTGATCTGGTGGGAGGGTGGGGTGCAGAAAGAGGAAGAGGGCCATGGCACAAAACAATCGGGGGGGGGGCGCACACTGTGTGATTGCATTACAGTCTTTTTTTATGCTTTGGCAGGAAGCAATGTGGGAGCAGGATAAATGTATAACAATCAGAGTATTTTTGGCTTGCATTTTTTGTGTAAGTGATCAAAATTGACCATTATAAGTGTGGGCTAGTGCAACAGTCTGCAGGTGCCAAGATGTAAATGGTTTCAAGTACAACTGGGACAGAGTGAAGGGTTTGGAGGTTTCTCTGGTAGGCTGCAGTAGCGAGGGGAGCAGGGGGTGGAGTGGGAGGGTTAAAACACTGCCTGGACAATAGCTCCCTGGGCAGATAGGGAGCTCAAGGTAGACTAGAGGGGTTCTCAAATGGTGAGGCCAGCCTCCCTGGAGAGGCCCCAACCTGTTCAATGGGAGGCTCAAGCAAGTCTGAAAAAGTACCACATTTAAAGTTTGAGTTTTAGATATTTTGTGTGAAGGGATGAGGCAATCTTTAAAAGGATAATAGTAGGCAAATTTATGTATCTACAAATCAGTGACCAGGGAAAGCACATTGAAGCAAGGCTCATTTGAGGTATACCCAGAAAAGGGTAGAGAGTGAATACAATTCAAATGTAACTGCAAAACAGTCAAGCAATACAAAATGAACAATAGTGCAAACTTATAGTGACAGTAACAATTGATCAATTAGACTGGTGGAAGAACTGCCCAAATACGAGGCACATTGTGCATAGAGGCACTAGGATCAAGAGCAGGAAGGAGTAAAAAAATAACCCAGAGAAGTTGCTTAAGAGGAGAGGGGGGGAGAGGCAGAGGTGGGCAGGAAGGTTATTCCAGATAGAGGGGAAATAGAGAAAGTAGTCTGACCCATGAAAGTACTGCAACAAGGGGTAACGATGGTTCAAGAGTCAAAATAGAGCAAGTAGGCTGACCTGTGAAGGGAGGATTACAATAAGCTGAATAAAATGACAGCCAACTACTCAAAGAAGTAACACTTTATTCCTGGTGTAGTGTGAAAAGTATACTATTTTTCTATTGGGAGGCCCAAGATTATTTCAATATTTGGGGGGGAGGCTCAAGATCTTCTCTATGGCATGAGGAGACTCACTATGATAAAGCCTGAGAACTAATAGATGAACTTACTTATGAACATACAAAGAAGCCAGCAGAAGAAGGCCATATGGTCTGTCAAGTCTGCTCATGTTGCAGGGTCCACAGCTTGAGCCACTGTCCCTGCCCCCTCTCCCCACTCCTTCCATCCTCCCTACCCATGACCCTAACCTTCCCCCTATACCTGTCCCAGCCTCTCTTAAAGCTGCCCACTGTCTTCAACAAGATTATCTCTTCTGGCAGCACATTCCAAGTGTCCACTGCCCTCTCTGTGAAGAAGTGCTTCCTGACCTCCCTCCTAAACCTCCCACCCTCCAGCTTAAGACTGTGTCCCCTAGTGTTATGGTTGACACACAGTTTAAAGAGACTCTCCTTATCAACCTTATTTATCCCTTTCAAGTACTTGAAGGTCCCAATCATGTCCCTCCTCTCTCTCTCCTATCTTCCAGGGAGTACATGTTCAGTGCCCTCAACCTCTCCTCATATGCCTTACCCTGCTGACCAGCTATCATCTTTTTAGCCCTCCTTTGGACCTTCTCCAGCAGGTTAATGTCCTTTTTGAGGTGTGGGCACCAGTATTGAACTCCGTACTCTAGAAGCGGCCTTACCAGTGACCTGTACAAGGGCAGTATAACCTCTTCTCTCCTACTACTGATCCCCCTAGATATGCATCCCAGCATCTTGTTTGCCTTTGCTGCTGCTTTCTTGCACTGCATAGAGTGCTTCAGGTCACTAGTGATTATCACTCCCAGGTCCTTCTCCTCCTCTGATGCAGATTCTCAGACTGCACCCAGGTAGTACTCTGTCCTAGGATTCTTGTCTCTAATATGCATTACTTTGCATTTCTTGATGTTGAAGTCAAGCTGCCAGAAAATGGACCACCTCCCTAGCTTTTCCAGATCTTCCTGTATGTCCTGTATACCTTCAGCTGTGTCCACTCTCCCACAGAGCTTGGTGTCATCCATAAATAGGCACATTTTGCCCTTAATACTATCTCCAATGTCATTGATGAAGACATTAAACAACACCGGCCCCAGCACTGAGCCGTTCGGGACCCCACTGGTTACCTGTCTTGTGCCAGATAACGCTCCCTCCACAACCACCCTCTGGGTTCTGTCATTCAGCCAGTTTTCCACCCATCTGGCCATCTTTTCCCCAACCCCGAGATCCATCAACTTCCTGATCAACCTTTTGTGGGGCACAGAGTCAAAGGCCTTGCTGAAATCAAGACAGAAGATTTGACACAGTCCCACACAAAAAAGATTAATAGTCAAATTAACCAGCCTGGAGTGGGTCCCAGGGTGGTAACCTGGTAAAACATTGGCTGCACAACAGACACAGAAGGTAATTGTAAATGAGTCCACTGAAGAAAGAGAGGTTACTAGTGGGGTACCCAGGAGTTCAATATTGGGTCAGTCCTTTTTAATGTCTTCATCCAGTGACATTGCAGAGGACTGGAAGGAAAAGTATGCCTTTTGCAGATGACCCAAAGATCTGCAACAGGGTTGACACACAAGGAGGCGTGAAAGGATGAAAAGGGACTTGGAGTTGGAGGAATGGTCAGAAGTATGGCAGCTAGGATTCAATGCAAAGAAGTGCAAAATAATGCACCTGGGAAACAAGAACAGGAAAGAATACACAACGGGTGGGGAGTAGTAACAACAACAAAAGGAAAGGGACCTGGGGTAATCATATCAGATGACCTTAAGGTTAGCAAGCAATGTGAGAAGGCAGTAGGGAGGGCTGGGGTATACTGGGATGTATAGGAGAGGCATCAGCAGCAGAAACAGGAAGTTGTTATCCCTCTGTACAGACAGTTGGTGAGACCCCATCTGAGTACTGTGTCCAGTTCTGGAGACCCCATCTCTGCAAGGACATAGACAGGATAGAGGCAGTCCAGAGGAGGGCAACTAAAATGGGTGCAGGGTCTGCAAGAGAAGCCGTATGGAAGAGACTAAAGGAGCTTAATATATATATACCCTTGAGGAAAGAAGGGAGAGGGGGACATGATAGAAACTTTAAGTACCTCAGTGGAATCAACAAAGTCCAAGAGGGTAGCATCTTTCAGAAAAAGAGACTTGCAAGAACAAGGGGACACAATTTAAAGATAAGAAGGAGGGCTGTCTAGGGGCAATGTGAGGAAGTATTATTTCACAGAGAGGGTAGTGGATACATGGAACAGCCTTCCTGAGGAGGTTGTGGGGTCTAAAACTGTGGGAGAATTCAAGAATGCATGGGACTGACATAAGGCAATTCTTGTGGGGGGTAGGAAGAAATAGGCTGTTGGTTAACCAGGATCTGCGGCCTATCCTGAAGGTAGGGAAATGGGCAGACTAGATGGGCCAAGCGGTCCTTATCTGCCATCAAAGTCTATGTTTCTATGTTTCTACTGCTTGGCTCCTGTCTACTGTCTTAGTGACACAGTCAAAGAAGTCAATCAGATTTGTTTGACATGATCCCTCCCCCATGATCCCATTCTGCCTCACATCCTAGAGACCATGCTCCTACAGATATTCCACCAACCTTTCCTTTAGTATGGTCTCCATGAGCTTGCCCACAATGGAGATCAGACTGACTGATCTGTAACTCCCTGGGTCATCCTTGGGACAACTTTTGTGGAGCGGCACTACATGTGCTGTTCTCCAGCCCTACAGTACTATGCCTGTCTCTAGTGAACTATTAAATAGTTCTGCCAGTGGCCCTGCCAGGTCCACAGCCAGTTCCTTTAGTACCCTTGGATGTACTCTGTCCGGGCCTGGTGATTTGTCCACCTTCTATGCCAGCAGCCCCTCCCTCACTCTATCCTCCTCTATCAGTACATCTGTGTTCCCTTCCCCCGGCTCCTCTTTTCCCTCCTGAAGGCACTGGTCTGTCCTTCTCACTGGAGAAGATGGAACGGAAGTATTAATTTAGTATCTCTGCTTTCCCCCATTGTCCTCCACACACTCCACCCATTTCTTAAGCCTAACAATCCCTTCTTTCTTGTCCCTTTTGTCACTTGTATAGTGAAAGAAAGCCTTCTCCCCCCTTCTTAATTCCTTCAGCTTTCTGCAGTTCTTTCTGTGCCTTGCTCACCTGATTTTCTTACTTGTCTTACTAGCCAACCTTAGGTAATTTTCCCTATCCACCTCTCTCTTGGTCTTCCTGAATTTTCTATAGGCTAACCACTTTTCCCTTAATGCCTGGACAACCCCAGAACTGAAACAGCTGGGTGCTTTGGACCTTGTGTTCTTACCTCTGAGCCTAATGCACTCATCTGTGGCAACCAATATTCCTTCCTTAATGATGGACTACCTTAAGTCCACCCCCATTTCTGCTCTAATGGTCACCAGATGGCTCCTTAGCACTTCGCCCATTTTCCTGAAGTCTGCCCTCCTGAAATCCAAGATTTTGGTCTTAGATGGGAAGCTTTCCCTGCCCATATCCAACTGGAACCACACTGTGCAATGGTTACTTCAACCCAGTGGCTCCCTGACCATTATTTCCTGTACATGCTCCCCATTTGTGAACACCAGATCAAGAATTGCCTCAGCTCTTGTTGGTTCAGTGATGCCCTGAGTCAGGAACCCACTCTGCAGTCCTTCCAGGATTACTTGACTCTTAGCACATGTTGTGGATGGTATGCTCTAGTCCACGTTGGGCAGGTTGAAGTCTCCCACAATTACCACTTCTCCTTTCCCCGCAGCTTCCGATATTTGTGGGCTCAGTTCCCTGTCCCTCTTCTCATCTTGACTGGATGGTCTACAAACCACCCCCAACCTCACCTTTCTCCCTCTATTAGATCTTAACTGAACCCATAATGCCTCCACCTCCCCTTCCTCTGACTCCTCCCTCATACAAGTTATTCTCTCCCTGATATAAACTGCCACCCCTCCCCACTTCCCGACTATCCTGTCCCTCCTGCATAATTTATATCCATGGATCGCAAGGTCCCAGTCATGGTGCGATGTTGCCCAAGTCTCAGTTACTGCAGCTTTGTCCACCCTCCTGTCTGTTAATAGTGCCTGCAGGTCTTCCATCTTGTTTCCAAGACTCCGTGCATTCAGAGACACCACCCTCCATATAGAATCTGACCCTCCTTCTCTTCACTCTGTTCTTCATTCACATTTATCCCCTCCATGTGCACCCCTCCACGTACTCTTGTTAAGTGTTCCTCACCCCCTCCACCCCTTGCTAACTGTGTTTCTTGCCCTTTCCACCTCCTCCTCCAGACCTCTCCATCACTGTGGGGGCCGACCTCCTCTTGAAGTCTGTGGGCCTCATGCCCACTGTTCCCCCTTAGTAGTTTAAATTAAGTGTAGTGGTTATTTATTCCCCCAGTTTGTCCCCAAGTACCCTCAAACCCTCCCTACTGATGTGTAACCTGCCTGGTGAAAAGAGTGCTTTGTTTGACCAGGTCTCCTCCCAGTCCCCAATACAGATTAATATCTCCTCCCTGCACCATTTTCTCAGCCAGTCATTGAAATCCTCTATTATTCTTTTCCTGGCTGTGCCAGCCCTTGATACTGGTATCACCTCTGAGAAGGCCAGTGAACCTCCTTCCTCCCTGCAGATCTTTCCTAACTCCCTGAACCAATTTTGCACTACGTCAACCTCCTCCCTAGCTAGGTCAGTGGTTTCCAAATGTATAACTAAATTAGGTTTTCCTCCAACCTCCCTTACTATTTCCCTTATTCTTGGACCCACTTTCCCTGCTGTCATCCAAACCACCCATCTGCTTGCATTTGGTCCCCTTTCCTTCTCCAGTAAATAGTCCTAATTATGGACTCCCCTCTGATTGTCACCCTTCCACATCCTGCATCCGTGCTCCCCATACTTCCTTTATTTTCTTTGGTACTAGCTCCCCCACCTAACTGCTCCCTCTGCACCCTGGTAAACTTATCTCCACATCCACAATTTATCCCCTTAACTCTTTTTCCATCTCCCAGTCTTCCCTTCCCCTTTGACTATCTGTATCTGCTTTCAGTTTTCCCTCCTCTTCCTTTCCTTTTCTCTCCCTCCTCCCCTTCCTCCACTCGGTTTTACCTGCCTCCTCTTCCCTGCCCACCCTGATTAGTTCCTTCCCCTGTACTCCTACTCTCAACCTTGGCTCAACCTGACCTCGTACCTCACCTCCTGCTGCCCCCTCCCTCCTTCCAGTCAGTGGTGCAAATGTATTCAATAAAGGCACCCCTTTAGAATTTCCCTTCCCTGAGGCTACTCTCAGTTCCCACCCCTTCCCCTTACCACTTGCCTTTCCTCCACCCTGGGCTCCCTATCCCTCTGAGGGAGAGATACTCCTGTATACTGGATGTTCCTCCCCACTCCCATCCCCGGCCTGATGCCATCACTCCCCTAGGCATCACCCCTCTGCCTTTCCCTCCATTGCTCTGCTCCTCTGACTTCCCACACCATCCTCCCCAGCTCCCATCTGAGCAACCTTATTTCAGCCCTTAGCAGCTACAGGATCTTAGACACAGGACATCCCCCCTTTCTCCACATCACCCCCAGAAAGACTGCTGCCCCACAGCTATTGCAGTTTACCACTCTCCTGCTTCCCATACATGTACCTATTCCCCCCACTTCCTCCAAGCTCAGCTTCTTCTACCCTCCAGTTATACATAACTATAAAATAACTATAACATTCAAAATATATATATTTCTATAATGTATGGGGAGCCCTTATTATTAACTGAAATCAAGCAGATTACAACCTTGTTATGACATCACATTGTTGTTAACCCTTCTTGAGTATGTCACATCAGTAGTATAACAAAACGGAATGCTCACAACAATCAATGTTCTGTAAAGTAATTCAGTAAAATAATTCAATCATTAATTACACAATATTGGTAGCCCATACACTATAAAATATAATGTATGGTCTATGGTTAACAACCGCGCTGAAAACACTTCTCGAGGTTGCCATGAGATCTGAAAATCTCTTGAGCTGCGCTCTCGAGGTTTACAATGATGTCATGGCAACCTCTCAAAGTGTTTACAGCATGGTTATTAACTGAAGACCATACATTATCCTGTATATCTCACTTTACCATCAAAAGGTAACAACAATCACAATAATCTACCTTCTACTAAATACAGAATAATGGTTAGGTAAGTGTGTGTTATGGAATTTTTTACACCCTCGAGGTGTGTGATGACCCATAAACCTCGAGAGCGAAGCTTAAGAGGTTTATGTGATCATCACACACCAAGAGGGTGTAAAAAAATCCATAAAACACACACTTACCTATACTTTTATTTTTTATAATCACTGGTGCAGGCAGTGAATAGCAGCATATGTTAAGGCAGTTCTGTCATACTGCCAAAGACAGAGACTCTGTCTCATACACAAAAGTAGTTCTCTATCAGACACACACACACCCTGTCTCTGTAAGGCTGTTTTTTTTTTTTATTTTACTTTAGTGGTTGTGTTTTGTTTTGTTTTTCCGAATTACATGGCCAGAGTCACATGAGACTGATTCCCGACTGAACCACTCTCTTGCCTTGTTCGTCAGGTATGAACGGCAGGGTCAACCAGATTATTTTCTGATGGCGGGATCAACCAGATAAAGAATGTAACTTTAAAAAAATATGTGCCTGACAAGCAATGGATCACTGTAAATCATCGGGTGCTGGAAACAGGAGCCACTATGTTTATTTACGAGTTCAGCCCAAGTAATGGCCAATAAGGCAGCGCGCTTCAAAACACTGACTCTGGAGCACAATGCTACGGCGAGAAAGTTTGGACAAATGCTATAATAACTCATTTTCAGGTTATTATGGCATTTTATTGATCTAGCTAAACCAACTGTTAAGGGGGGGGGGGCACCAGTAATTATTACAGATTATATCACAGAACCAGAACACAATGCAAAAACATTTGCTGCTTAGCAACAACAAACAGGTGACAACATACCAAGCTGATGTAGCTTTTTTAAAAATAGAAAAAAATGTAATCTTTTAAACCAGTAGAAATTAACAGTCCCAAAAGCACCCTGAACTACAAGAAAGAACACAGTAGCACACCACTGTCACAGTAATTAAACAGCTCCAAAAGACTGGAGAAAGAAGAAAAAAAATCAGAGACAGCACAAAGATACAATGTACTGTAAAGTATTAGACAAGAGGTATACTCAGTTGTTTAACAGAGAAAATAAAGTACTATCAAACCAGACAGAATACCCACAAATGACACTTAGATTCTCAATACCAGACACCACCAAAGGCACATGCAGAAAGGGTTTAAACTACAGTATTAAAATTAACCAAGTTAGGAGTCCTCTACAGGAACCACTCTAGCCTCCCCTTTTTGGCTAGATGGGAACTAGTACAGAAAATGATCCACCCTTCCTTAGACTACTGTGACCTAGTCTATAGCGTGGCACCAATATCCATCCTGTCTAAACTAGACCCCCTTTTCAATGCCTTCTGCCGCTTCGCTCTAGATGCCCCCCCATTCCCACCACTGTGACCCCTACCACTCCCTTGCCTTCCCATCCCTGGAAAATCGCCGAAAGCAGCATTGCTCCAAGTTTGTCTCAAAATTCTGGCTTGGGCTCTTCCCACCTACCTTTCCTCAAAACTGTTGTCGGCCCCACCCCCCCACCCCCCCATGTTCTCTGTCCCTTGACACCTGACTACTATATATTCCAGTCGAAAGACCTCCGCTGGACAGAACAGCCTTTTTGCACCATTTCCCAAAATTCTGAAATGCTCTCCCCCCTCAAATTCAACACTCTTCCTCTATACATTCTCTATCAACTGTGCTGATAAACTACCTCGCTGTAAACTGTGACTGCCCACGATAAATCAATCGCCCCACCCCAGTTATCCTCTGCCTGACCAGCGGCACCGCCCTATCCTTGGTAGCTGGCGTATATATCTATATCTGTATGTATCTACAAAAATTGCCATTTACTCACATGCACTCTTGTCTCTCTCTAGCCTGCATAGTTTTAGCCCCAAGTGTTAATATGCAGTTCCAATCTGTACTCTATGAATGTATGTTTGTAAGTATGTATAGCAGTTATATGTAGTTCTCGGGTATATGCTTTTAACTGTCTATTACAAATGTTGTAACCATGTACTACCTTCTTTTCTGTGTAACTGCCTAACAGTTATTAAGATATCCTGCGTGCTATCCTCCACTTGTACCCATCCCCCAGGTCACACCGGGAGACAAGCATCGTTTTGCTCAGTGTGCCTTTCCTGGTGAATCAATTCAATAAATAAATTTCAGAGTTGAAAGATCACACTAAACATATGTGTTGATCCTTACGACTTCCAATCAATATCTACCACACAAATGTTATATCTTCCTGGAGCCTACAGGGTTATCTTTCACAGTCACCTAAATTTACATAAAACAAAACAATTTTTAAACTGAAAAATACAGTAAAAAGCATTTAGCTTTGGGAGCTCTTCTCAAACACAGCCACTCAGCTCAGAGTTCTAGAATCAGAACTTGGGGTCTTTTTCTGAATGTACACCTGTGCATCACTGTAAATGGAAATCAGTACAAAAATATACACCCGTGCATCACTGTAAATGGAAATCAGTACATAAATGTACACCCGGGTATCACTGTAAATGGAAATCAGTACATAAATGTATACCCGTGCATCACTGTAAATGGAAATCAGTACATAAATGTACACCCATGCATCACTGTAAATGGAAATCAGTACCTAGATGTACACCCGTGCATCGCTGTAAATGGAAATCAGTACATAAATGTACACCCGTGCATTTATTTATTTATTTGTAAACTGGTTTACAACCTTTGAGCCAGAGGCTCATTTCCAAAGGTACCTCGTCACATTGAGGACAGACATAACAAATTTAGGTTACGGAATACAAGTCTCTGAATTAGAGTTACACAGATTGATTTCATACATTATACAATTTAGTAGCAATTACATTGATACAGCTGAGCACAAGCTGGTTATAACAGAGGCAGGATGCACAGGGGGAGAAAGTAGGGGGGGTGAGGTGGAGTACTGCCCAGCAGGCGTTGTCAAGTGTGGAGAGATCGACTGTATCACTGCATCACTGTAAATAGAAATCAGTACATAAATATACACCTGTGCATCACTGTAAATGGAAATCAGTAAATGAATACACACCGGGGCATCAATGTAAATAGAAATCAGTAAATAAAGGTATGCTAAGGCATCATTATAAATGAAACTCAGTAGATAATTGTACACCAAGGCATCACTGTAAATGAAAATCAATAAAACAACTATACACCAGGGCATCATTTTAAATAGAAACAAAGAAGCTGAGAACAGCTAAGGACCTCTTAGCCCACCCTGACCATTTTTTCCCGGCCTACACTGACACCGCAGACCCTACTTGATCTCAGGACCCCCCCCCCACACACACACACACTTTCCAATAAGATTCCGTTATGGCTATCACATGCATTTTTGAATCCTACCAGTTTTCACCACCACCACCACCTCCACTGGAAGACTGTTCTAGGCATCCACCACTCTTGCAGGGAAGAAGTACTTCATCACGTCTCTCTTGAATTCACCTCCTTTCAGCTTCATCACATGCCCCCTAGTTCTCATACATCTTTTCCTCTGAAAAATATTCACTACCTGTACCTTATTTATTCCCATGAGGTATTTATAGGTCTCTTTCAAGTCCCCCCTCTCCTTCCTCTCCTCCAAGGTGTACATTTTGAGGTCCTTCAGTCTCTCGTCATAGGGCTTCTTATACAGACCCTGAACCATTTTAGTTGTCCTCCTCCAGACAGACTCCACTCTGTCTATGTCCTTCCTGAGATGTGGTCTCTAGAACTGGACACAGTACTCCAGTTGGGGTCTTATCAGTGATCTATGCAGTAGTGACAACACCTCTTTCATTCTGCTGGCGATATCCTTCCCTATGAAACCCAACATCCCACTGGCCCTACCAAATGCCTTGTTGCACTGCCTCACCACCTTAAGGTCATCAGATATGATTACTCACAGGTCCCTTTCCTGTTTGACTTTCAGTACCATTTTCTCCAATTTTGTATTCTGACTCTGGGTTTCTGTGCCCTAGGTGCAATGATTTTGCACTTTATTCACATTGAAACCCAGCTGCCGTTCCCTTGATCACTCTGAGTTTTCTCAGGTGTCTGCACATTATTTCCACACCTTCTCGAGTGTCCACCCTATTGCAAGTTTTGGTGTCATCTGCAAAGAGGCAGACCTTCCCTTCCAGCTCATCTGGAATGTTACTTATAAATACATTAGAAAGGAGTGGTCCCAGTACTGTGATCTGCAGCCCACCACTGGTCACCCTTCCCTCCCTAGAGTGAATTCCATTTACCACCACCTTCTGTCATCTATCCCTTAACAAATTTTTTTATTTTTATTTATTGTTCTTGGATTATAAATACCTTTGAGCCAAGAGCTCATTTACAAAGGTTCCACATCATTAAGTTAAACAGACAGATTAAAGAGGTATGGGGGTATAAGAGTAAACTGACGAAAAACAAACAGGTTAACAACAAGGGTACAGATTCATCATAAGACAGATCAAATAAGCACATTGATACAGTTCATATACAAGTGCTAAGTGTATGTCACAAAACATCAGAGGACATCCTGGGGTGAGGCTAGAAATTACAGATATGGGGTTGCAGCCAAGTGGCCTTGTCAAAGGGGAGGGCAATGGAGAGAAAAAAAGAAGGGGAGGGAGGGAGGAAGGGATAGGAGAAGGAGAATGGGGAAGAGGTGGAGGAAGGGGAAGGGGAGAAGAGGGGTGGGAGTGAAGGGGACTGTGGAGGGGGGAATAGGAGGGGGATTGCGAAAAGTGCAGGAGTCAGAAGAAGTTGCAAGTGTTAGAAGACACAGCTAGAGGGAAGTTTAGTGGAAGCAGTCACAGATCCTTTCAGCTGTGAGGAACTGCTGAAGTTTTGTTTTAAAAAGTCTGATCTTGGGTTCTGCGGAGATGTCACCTGGGAGGGCATTGAACCGTAGTGGGGCTCTGTAGGCCGGGAAGTTTGGCAGCATGGCACCTGTAGTATTTGGAGTTCTGAGCCATGTGTGCGTTGTGGATTATTGGAAGAGCTTAGCAGTTCCTGTACCCCAAGTGGTAATTGACCTAGGGTTATTTTTTTGGCCAGAAGGCAGGATTGATAATGAATTCTCCAATTTAGTGGCAACCAACCAGTTTGGGCATAAAGATCACACATGTGGGTAAGTCTCAGTGTACCAGATATAAGCCTACAAGCTTTATTCAGTGCAGTAGAGATTCATCGAAGGGCTATGTTTAGGCAGATCCATATATGGGAAGGCCATAGTTCATAGTAGAAATCACTGAACTTTGAAAAGCCAGACGTAAGGCTTCTGGAGTTAGGCATTTCTTGTGTCTGTAGAGTAAACCAATATGTGTATTCACTGCTTTGGCAATGTTGTCAATGTGCGATCCATAAGAAAAGGTGCAGTCGATAGTTACCCCAAGGTATTTGTACTGCGGTACTTGTTCCAGTGCAGTTCCTTGACAGTTACTGATGATCAATGGGCAGTGTTTATTTTTATTATGGGAGCTGCTGAATAGCATTACTTTTGTTTTTTTTATAGTTGAGTATCAGCTTGTGATCACTGAACCACTTCTCAACACAAGTGAAGCCAAGCTGCAGTTGGTTTTCAAGGAGGATGGAGTTTATTTATTTAGATCTAGGATTACAATTACCTTTGAGCCAAGGGTCTTTTACAAAGCAGTCATTGTTAGAAGTGTAGATCACAGCTTCATCAGCATAGAGTAGCATTGATTCATGCCTGGCACTTGGGAGATTGTTCAAGAAGAGGCTGAATAGGAGTGGACCCACAATGGACCCTTGCGGAACACCTGAGCGGACTGGCTTGGAGTCAGATAGGGCATCAGAGATTTTCACTCGCTGAGAGCGATTACCTAGGTAGCTTTTAAATCACACTGCAGTGTCCTTCGAGAGTCCCACTTTGGACAGTTGGTCAAGGAGTAGAGGGTGATTCACCGTGTCGAATGCCATAAGGCTGGAGGTTGTGCTGTGTCCTTTCCAACAGCCATGTTGTTGAGCACATTGAATGTTGTATTTCTCTAGATACTCAACCAGTTGGCCAGCAACAATGTGTTCTAGTACCTTGGAGAGAGGGGGAGTACAGAGTTAGGCCTGTAATTCGCATGTTGGGTCTTATCACCACTTTTGTGTATTGGGGTAACGTTGGCAGATTTCCATGTCTGAGGGAACTGTGTGAGTCTCAGTGAAAGATTGAAGACCCTGGTAATGGGAGTTATTACTTCTTCTAGTGTAAGGGCAAGCAGCTTGAGATCAAGAGTGTTTCCGCTATGCCTAGATTTGCCAGTTGCCCTGACAATGTACTGTATTCTTGGCCTGCAGCAGGGAAATCTTGAAATAGAATGACAAATGACCAAGGAGCAGATGAGTAGGCCCCAGGTTGTATGGAGTTGCTTTGGAGTTGTAGAAGTCAGGGGGGTAGGACACTGCTGAGCTCCGTCAAGGTGTTATTATAAGAGTTGGCAATGGTTACAGGGTCCAGGGTAGTGGTTCTATCTATGTCTAGTATGGTTGAACCAAGTTTTGGTTTTTTTCAGTTACCTCTTTAATGTTGCCCCAGAACAATTTGCCTTTGCCCCAAGAGTTGGTAAGCATTTCCTTATAATAACTACTGTTCTCGAGGTGAATAGTTCTAGCGCAGGCATTCCAAGCCCTTTTGTAGTTTTGGACATCTGCTTGTCTTCCGGTGGCATGAGCATGATGCCAAAGGTGGTCTCTAAGTTTCATGTGATCCAAGAGTTCCGCAGAGAGCCAAAGGGTACTAACGCCTTTTATTTTCATTTTCTTTAAAGGTGTGTGGATGTCACATGCAGCATTGAAGGAGCTGATGAAGTATTCAAATGCTGTGTCTACATCTTTAGCTTTGTTGATAGGTGGCCAGTCATGCACTCGGAGTAGAGATTTCAATGGCTCCAGAAGGCCACGGGTAATAACCCTACTGGTGATTGATATGGGTGGTGGTTTGCATATGATGGGGGAATGGTCACTAACTGAACCGGCAAGGGTGGTGGTGTGAGTAATGCGGTCCAGTTGTCTAGTTAGAATCCAGCCCAGCAGGGTGCTGGTCCCAATTCTATAGTTAGTCCTGGTTGGAGAGTCAACCATCTGTGTAAGGTTAACTGCACAGATGGCTTCCTTATAGTAACCACTTTCAGGGGCAAGCCAGTTTATATTAAAGTCACCCATCAGGAGTGTCTCTGAGTTGGGGGGGCTGGCTCTGGATGAAGTCAATGACAGAGTTGAACCCCAAAGCTTGCTCCATAGAGGGATGTATATTGACGCCACTGTTAGTGCTTTATTGTGCACTCCTAGGAGAATTTTGGTGGTGAGTATTTGAGTGTTGGTCCACACAGTGGTAACATGTAGGGCAGAGCCCTTAAGGGTGTCTTTGAGGTAGATTGCACAGCCACCCCCTCTTTTGGAGACCCTATCCTGTCTGTAGATAGTGTAGCCAGTCAGGGCAATGGATGAGTTCTGGACTTTTGGTGTTAGTCAGGTTTCAGTAATAGTGAGGACATCAAGGTTGTGCTGTATCATGAAGGCTTGCAAGGCATCAAGTTTTGGGAGAAGGCTACAGATGTTGAGTGTGGCAAAAGTGAGCATTCCAAGTCATTTTTTGGCAGTGGGCATTCTTCGGGGACAGGGTCCTCAGTTAGGATGAATGTTACCTAATATTAATAGTAGAATTAGGATGATTCTGAGCAGGTAAAGTCTTAGTTGCCTGTATGTGGTTTCATTCTTCCACCTCAGTGCTGATCCCCAGCTCTTTTTCTGATGTTTAAGAGAAGCTGTAAGCAAGCATCGTTGAGTTGCAAGGGACATTGCCAAGGGTCTTGGCTCCCATAACATGGAGAATACTGGAGGCTGTGCATGGGAGGATGGACTGATATGAGCTGCATTATGGGCAGAGGTTATGGTGGCATAGGTGCCATAGGCATTGCTAATAGTGGGGCATTGTGGTTGCAAGGCGCAGCAGGTGCTTACAAGTCCTGTATAAGTGAAGGTTGAGAGGATGAGAGGAAGATGAAGGAGCAAATAGGGCAGTTCCATGGCAGGGTTGTGAATGGCTAGAAACTATGAGGATTAGCTGCAGGAGCGGAGTGGAGGCTGCAGCCCCAAGTAAAAAACAACAGCACCCTCTAGTGGCAAGTTGATATAGCTTGCTGTAGGGAAAGTCGACACTCAGTAAATTTCCAAGGGTTCAGATAGGCCAGGTGGGTAACCGGCATGAAGCACCAGTGGGAAGAAGCCTTTGGGAAAGGCAAAGGTGGACAGTGGCTCCTGGAGTGCAGCCACACCAGAGATCTGAAGGTGGAAGCAGGCGGCAGCACTTGGATTAAGAGCCACGCTGCACCACCGGTCCTCAGGGGTAGCACCCATATCAGGGGCCTCCCATCTGAAAAACAAAGAGAGAGGAGGAGTGGGTTAGTGATATTGGGGACAGGACAATAGACTAAATCAGTGGGCATGGGCTAGTCTGCAGCTCCGAACCAGTAAACCAGCAGGAGGGCAAGCAGGAGCCTCGGGGGTGGGCAGAGACAAAGGCAGAGACAGCGGGAGAGAGGCTAGTGATGCAGGAGGAGCAAACTGCTTCTCTAGTAGAGGTCGGGGGGTTCAGTGAAAAATCAGCTAGAAATTAAGTAGAGCAGGTTGGGGGGTGGAAACTACATAGTGAGTGAGAGAAGGAAGGAGCGAGAAACGGAAGTGGGTTCAAGATTAGGCCGTGAGCTCGGCTGGGAAAAAATGCAATTACAGCACTTATTTGCAAAATTAAATAGTTACAGTACAGTTTAGGCATATGTAGAAAAACAGTTTCAGCAATTACTGGTAAAAGGCTACAGAATAACAAGTTCAAAAGTGAACTGTAATTGCTTTCTGAAGCTCAGAAAATATGACAATTTGCTGCAACCAGTAGGGGCTAAGCTTAAAAGTAAATAGCCAACAGAAATGGTGCAGAGGATTGGCATCTAAAATCAAACAGTCTGGCGTTGTTCTGGAGTGACGTATCTTATTGGCAAGTCTTTGGGAAAGGCGCAGGTGAGCAGCGACTCCTGGAGTGCAGCCGCACCGGAGATCTGAAGGTGGAAGCAGGCGGTAGTGCTTGAATTAAGAGCCGTGCCACGCTGCCTGTCCTCGGGAGGAGCACCCATATCAGGAATCTCCCATCTCAGTGGCAAGCCTTCAGAAAAGGTGCAGGTGGGCAGCGGCTCCTGGAGTGCAGCCACACCAGAGATGTGAAGGTGGAAGCAGGCAGTGGGCTTGGATTAAGAGCCTTGCCACACCACCGATCCTCGGGGGGGGGGGGCCCATATCAGGGGCCTCCTGTCTTAGTGGCAAGCCTTTGGGAAAGGCGTAGACAGCCAGCAACTCCTGGAGTGCAGCCACACCGGAGATCTGAAGGTGGAAGCAGGTGGCGGCACTTGGATTAAGAGCTGCGCCACACCGCCAGTCCTTGGGGGGAGCACCCTTATCAGGGGCCTCCCATCTTAGTGGCAAGCCTTTGGGAAAGGTGCAGGTGGGCAGCAGCTCCTGGAGTGCAGCTGCACTGGAGATCTGAAGATGGAAGTGGGTGGTGGCACTTGGATTAAGAGCTACGCCACACTGCCAGTCCTTGGGGGGAGCACCCATATCAGGAGCCTCCCGTCTTAACGGCAAGCCTTATGGAAAAGTGCAGGGAGGCAGCGGCTCCTGGAGTGTAGTCGCACTGGAGATCTGAAGGTGGAAGTGGGCGGCAGCACTTGGATTAAGAGCTGCACTGTACCACCAGTCCTCAGAGAGAGCACCTGTATCAGGGGCCTTTCATCTTAGCAGCAAGCCTTTGGTTAAGGCGCAGGTGGGCAGCTGCTCCTGGAGTGCAGCTGCACCGGAGATCTGAATTTCTTATCCAGTTTATCACCTTAGGATCCATCCCTAAGCTACCCAGTCCTGAGTCTCCTGTGTGGAATGGGTGTTGAAAGCCTCACTGAATTCTACATAGGCCACATCCACTACCCCACCCTGATCTGTTTCCCTGGTCACCAAGTCAAAGAAATCTATCATATTTGTCTGATATAACCCCTCCCACAATAATCCTTGCTGTCTTGAGTCTTGTAACCCCTCCCGGAATCCTTGCTGCCTTGGGTCTTGCAACCTACTGGATTCAATATACTCCACAATCCTTTCTTTTAGCAGTGACTCCATTAACTTCCCCACAACTGATGTTAGGCTGACTGGCCTATAGTTGCCAGCCTCCTCCCTGCTAATGCTTTTGTGAAGAGGGACTACATCTGCCCTCCTCCAGAGTCACTCCTGTTTCGAGTGAGTTGTTAAAAAGCTAGTCAGAGGTGCAGCCAGTACCTCCCTGAGCTCTCAGTACCCTTGGTGTACCACAACTGGCCCTATAGCTTTGTCCACTTTCAGATTTATGAGTCCCTTCAGGACTTTCCCTCCTTTTACAGAACTTGTGCCTACCTCCTTCTCTGCAGTGCTCCCGTTGTTTTTGCATGACCCATGCCCTTCATCTGTGAACCTGGACAGTAAAACAATCGCTCAGCTGCAATTCTTGTGCCCAGGACCAAAGGTAAACCACAAAGGTAACAGACATCCAGCACCAGATCATACAAAGCTTATTTGTTGAAGTGCTACATATACACCAATACATTGGCTGTGCTGTGCAAAAATGACAAGATACTTAACCTAGTTTCTCCTAAACAGGCTTTTTCAAGGGATCCCTTGAAAAGGCCAATTTAGGTGAAATCAGGTCAGGTATCCAGTTGTTGTTTGCACAGCACAGCCAGGTATTGGTGTATATGTGTAGCACTTCAATAAATTACGCTTTTTGTACTGCATCTTGGTGCTGGATGTTCTGTTTACCTTCCCATGTGAAGACTAAACAAAAGTATTTGTTCAGAATATCTGTTTTTTCCTGATCCTCCTCTGCACAGTCCTCACCTACCCTTCTTAACCTCAGAATCCCTCCCCTAATCTTCCTCTTTTCACTTATGTACATAAAAAATGTCTTGCCCCCTTTCATTACCCCCTGGGCTACTCTTTCCTCAGTTTTCACTTTTGTGCTCCTCACTGCTTCCACTGCCTCCTTTTGGTTCTCCTGATACACCTCCCTGTCCTCTTCCATCTTCATTTATCTCTTTATATCACCCAAATACTACCCTCTTAGCCTTTACCTTTTCAGCCACTTCCTTTGAGAACCATAGTAATCTCTTTTTCCTCTCGCTTTTGCTAACTTCCTTTCTGCAGAGATTTGTCACCTTCACTGTGCTTTCCCTTATCTTAGCCCATTGTTCTTCCACCCCACCCAGGTTGTCAAGCCCCTACTAGGTGATCTCTGAAAAATCACTCATTTAAAAAAAATCTGCCCTCCTGAAGTCTGGGACCCTTGTTCTCCTGGGGTTCGGTTCCACCTCTGTTCTTATGTTTAATCACACTGTACAGTCTCCCTGGTGGCCTCCCACCTTGATGTCTGCACCTCTGTCTCTGTTAATGAGCACCAGGTCCAGTACTGCCCCAAAGGGAGTGACTCCCTATCTAGTTGCCTGAGGAATGCCCCCTGCAGGGAGTCCAGGATGTCCCTGCTTCTACCTGAAGCTGCAACTGGGAGGCTTCTATCTACATCCAGCAGATTGAAGTCCCCCACCAGCAGCAGTGCAAACAGTGGCTCCAGTTCTTATCTCCAGGGTGACCACAGTACCTCCAATCCCTCCTTTCCACCCTGGATTCCCTGTGTCTCCATTGCTTTGATATGCACCCTTACAAACAGCACCACTGCTCCTCCCTTCCCTCCCACCCTATCTTTCCCGAACTGTGTTTCACCTGGTATGGCCATGTTCCAGTCATGGTTTCCTGTGCACCACGACTCAGTAATGGTCACTATGCAAATCAATAAATAAATGTACACCAAGGCATGACTGTAAATGGAAATCAATAAATAAGTGTACGTCAGGGCACCATACATTTGTCACCTTTGGTGTGACTGCTTGGTTTCAATACAGAATTTTCTGTAAAGACTGTGCAGTAATCTTGAGTTAACTCTCACGTCAATAATCCATTCATCTTGGGAAATAAAATCCAAGACCTGGAAGCCTTGTTAGTAGAGGTAGACCTGGACATAGTGGCAATAACAGAGACCTGGTATACCACAAATCATGACTGGGGTGCAGAGTACATCTAGAGTAGACAAGTGGAGGAAAGATTAGCGCAGATAGTGAAGAAAGGGGACAAGACATTCTATAGGTACATCAGCAAAAGAAAGAAATCCAGTGGGGGACTGTAAGGCTCAGTGGGGATACTGGGGAGTGTAAGGAAGGAGATCTGGAAAAGGTGGAAATACTAAACAAATACTTCTGTTTATTGTTCACCGAAGAAGGTGAAGGTGAGGGACCACAGTTGGGTATCAGACACAAAGGGAGGAAGATGTAAGCACAAGTCCATTCACAGTGGAGAGAGTCCTGGAGGATCTCATAAAACTTAAAGTGGACAAAGCAATGGAGCAAGATGGCATACATTTGAGGATATTAAGGGAACTGCAAAGAGAGCTAGCAGCGCCTCTGGCAGCCATGTTCACACAGTCACTCAACACAGGAGTGGTTCCAGAGGACTGGAAGAGGGCACATGTAGTCCCTCTACACAAAAGTGGAAGTAGAGAGGAGGCAGGGAACTATAGGCCTCACCTATAACGCCTCACCTCAGAAGTGGGTAATATTATGGAGGCACTGCTTAAAGAAAGAATAGTAGTATACTTGGAATCCAATGATGCCCAGGACCCAAGACAACATGGATTCACAGCAGGAAAGTCATGTCTGATGAATCTGATAGATTTTTTGACTGGATGACAAAAGAGGAAATCAGGTGGGAGCAGTGGAAATCGCCTACCTTGATTTCAGCAAGGCCTTCGACACTGTCCCACATAAAATGCTGGTTAACAAGATGGGTAGTCTGGGCATGGGGCACAAGGTGGTAAACTGGGTTAGGAACTGGCTAATGGACAGGAGGCAGAGGGTGGTGTTAAATGGGATCCAATCTGGGGAGAAGGGGTGACCAGCAGGGTACCTCAGGGATCCGTCCTTGGGCCAGTCCTGTTTAATGTCTTCATTAGTTACATTGTGGAAGGGCTGGAAGGAAAGGTCTGCCAGTTTGCCGATGACACCAAGATTTTCAACAGGGTGGATACTCCAGACGGGGTGGAGAAAATGAGAAGGAACTAGGGAAATCTTGAAGAATGGTTTGAGGTGTGGCAACTGAGGTTCAATTCAAAGAAGTGCAAAATAATGCACCTGGGATGAAGGAACCCTGGGGAGAGCTACAGGATGGTGGGGGTTGCTGATGATCACCAAGGAAGAAAGGGACCTAGGGGTTATCATTTTAGATGACCTAAAGGTGTCCAAGCAGAGTACAAAGGCTGCAGGGAGGGCCACTGGCATGCTAGGATGCATAGGCATAGAAACATAGAAATTGTCAGCAGATAAGGAATGCTAGGCCCATCAGTCCTGTACTTGATTACAGCTACTGGCCCTCCCCCTGCTTAACTTCTATTTTATTTATTTATTGTAATCTAGGATTACAAATACCTTTGAGCCAAGGCTCTTTTACAAAGGTTCCACGTCAAGAGAGTACAAACATATTAGGCTAAGCTACATAGGCCTCTACATAGGCAAAAGAAAACAACATTAAAAAGGAGTTTAAATAACAACATTCATTGGTTCAGGTATTACGTCGCAGTAAGATAGTAATGAGTCACATATGCTGGGATTAACAACATTCTTTGGTACAAGTGTTTCATTGCAGTAATATAGTATTGAATCACATAGGTTAGGATAAGTTCAGAGATCTATAAGGAGTCAGGGGGAAGGATAGGTGGACGGGGGGGGGGGCAGCAGCTGAACAGAAGCTAGAGCAGATTCCCAGCACTGTCAGAGAACAAACGAGAGGGGTGGTGGGCCACAGGTGGAAGAAGGAAGATAGGAGAGGCAGCCACAGGAACTGGAGGCAGTGAGATGAAGATGTAGTCTTGATTTGAAAATGCCCAATGAAGAGGTGGAGGTAATATGAGTGTTGAGGGCATTTATCCAGGTGGGGGCATGGTGCGCAAAGGATCTTTGACCCAGTGATGTGCAGCATCAAGGAACTTGTAGGAGCTGTTGTTCAGACCCTCTGGTATTATGTGGATTTAGAGACTGGGTGCAGGAGGGCTTGGACACTAGGTTGGGCAAGGTCCAAGGTAGATTTTTTCGCCATCAGACAGGTTAGGTACTTAATTCGGTTTGTGAGTTGGAGCCATCCTGACTGGGCGTAGAGTTCACATGTATGTGTGAGTCAGTGGGCTCCAGTGAGCAGTCGGCAGGCCTTGTTCAGTGAGGTCGTTATATGCCTGAGGGCTGTAGTAGAGGCAGAGCCATAGATTATGAGGCCATAGTCTATGACAGAGACCACAGAGCTCTGAATGGCCATCTTTAATGCTGCCTGGGTTAGGTGTTGCTTGTTGCGGTAGAGAATTCCAATGTGTGCGTTTACAACTCTGGCGACGTTATCGATGTGGGTCCCATAAGATAGACAATGGTCGAGAGTGATTCCAAGGTATTTAAAAGATGACACTGTTCAGGGTATGTGCAACAGTTCTTGTTTTGATCTCAAAGGGGTATTGCCTGTGTTTGTTTTGCAAGCTGCAGAAGGGCATAGATTTAGTCTTTTTGTGGTTTAGAACAAGTTTATGTAAAGCAAACCAGTTTTCAACGGAGGAGAAAGCAAGTTGAAGGTTGTGAGTTAATGGTTTGGGGTCTTTATGTGAGGTGAGAAGCACAGTATCATCGGCATAAAGGATAATTTGTTCTGGGGAGGATTGTGGGAGTGAGTTTAGGAAAAGACTGAAAAGTAGAGGGCCCAGTATTGAGCCATGGGGGATGCCAGAGTGGACTGACTTGGAGTCAGAAAGTAGACCTGAGATTTTTATTCTTTGTGACCGCTGGTCTAGGTAACTATTGAACCATGCAGTAGAGTTCTGGGAGAGACCGGCATTCCGTAGCTGTATGGAAAGTAGGCCATGGTGGACAGTGTCAAATGCCTTGGTCAAGTCAATAAATACGGCTCCAGTTAGATGACCTTTGTCCATCGAGTCGTGAAGGGCTCCAGTTAACTCAAGGAGGGCTGTCGAGGTGCTGTGCCCTTGCCTGAAACCGTGTTGCTGTGGACATAGGATGTTATATTTGTCCAAGTAGTCTGAAAGCTGGTCAGCTACAATGCACTCAAGGGCCTTGGAGGGGGGGCAGTATAGAGATTGGCCGGTAGTTTCCCCTGGATTGATTTATCACCACTTTTGAAGACTGGAGTGACAATAACTGATTTCCATTTGCTAGGGAACTGACTGAGGTTGAGTGAGAGGTTGAAGATTCTGGTAAGCCGACATAGCACCTCTTCTAGGGTGAGGATAGTAGCTTAAGGTCCAGTGAATCTCCACTGGCTCTGGACTTGGAGATGGCCCTTTTAACATATTTATGGACTTCATCTGCCTTGACTTTTTTGAAGTGGAAAGGTGGATGACTTGAGGGGTTGGGGAGGGAAGTTGTTGCAGGGGAGTCAGTTTCCGAGAAAAAATCTGGGAGGAGGACACCACTGAGGTCAGCGAAGGCTGCATTGAAGGTGTTTGCTATTACCAGTGGGTCAAGGGTGGTAGTACCATCAATAGTCAGTAAGGTAGGGGAGGATTTGGACTGTTTCCCTGTTATCTCCCTTATATTGTCCCAAAAAGCTCTCCCATTTCCCCAAGTGTTGGTGAGGGATTCTTTGCCATTTGCATTTGTTTAGTGTAGTTGTTACGAGATTGTTTATAAGCTTGAATGTCCGGTTGGGTGCCTGTAGCCCTGGCAATTGCCCAGAGGTGATCCCTTACTTTTAGTTGAGCCAGTAACCCAGAAGCGAGTCAGGGATTGGATTGGGCCTTGACTTTGTGCTTTTTTACTGGGGCGTGGGAGTCACAGGCAGCACTGAACATGGTGATGAAATTATCAAGGGCAGAGTCTACATTCTGCACATTGTATAAGGGAGACCAATCTTGTCGCCTAAGACAGGATTTTAAGTGGGTCAGTTTGCCATGAGGTAGGACTCTGCTGGAAACAGTTAAAGGAGGTGGCTTACGAAAATTATTTGACCAGTTGCAGATGACAGGAGAGTGGTCAGTGAGGGAGTCAGGGAGGACAGTGATGTTGTTGATGTGGGTTGGGTGACGAGCAAGGACCCAGTCCAGTAGAGTGCTGGTACCTGACTTGTAGTTCTTCCTAGTAGGGGAGTTGACCAACTGTGTAAGGTTAGCCGATGAGATAGCATCCTTGTAGGCTCCTATGTCTGGTGCAAGCCAGTTGATGTTGAAATCACCTAGAAGGAGGATCTCGATGCCAGTAGGTTGGGAACTAACAAAGTCCAGGACAGCTCGGAGACTTGACCCTTGGTTTTTAGGAGGGATGTAGACAGGGACCACAGTGAGCACTTTGTTTTGGGCACCAAGGAGTAATTTGACGGGCAGGAATTGCACAGGAGAGTCGGAGGGGGTAGAGGTAACAGGGTGCGCAGTGATGTTGTCTTTGATGTAAAATGCACATCCCCCCCCCCTTTGGACATCCTATCAAGCCTATGGATATTGTAACCTTGTAGAGAAATAGCATGGTCAGGAGTATTGGGTGTTTCCACTACTGATATGAGGTCAGGGTTATACTGGTCGGCAAAAGTTTGAAGGGCAGCGAGCTTAGGTAGGAGGCTGTAGATGTTGAGGGTGGAGATGATGAGACCCCTTACTGGTTTCCGTGCTGGCTGGGTTGGAGGTTACCAGGCCAGGGTTCGAGGTGAATACACTGAACATCAATAGGAGGAGGAGCAGGAGTTTAAGAGCAATCTGCTGTTGGAGTGTAGCATGTGAGGTTTCGCCTCCTTATTTTGCAGGGCTGAATCCAGCGCGACTGCCGTTGATCCCACTGAAGTGCAATCGATAGCAGCATGGGTCGGTTTGCCCATATGATTCCCCTATGCCTGTCCCATGCATGTTTAAATCCAACCACAGTGCTTGCTCCCACCACCTCTTGTGGCAGACCATTCCATGCATCCACCACCCTCTCCACGAACAAAAACTTTCTCACATTCCCTCTTAACCTGCCACCTTTCAATTTCATATCATGCTCCCTAGTTCTTGTAATCCTCCTGTATTGGAAGAATCCCCACCCCACACCCTGTTTATGCCTCTGAGGTACTTGAATGTTTCTATCATGTCCCTTCTCTCCCTCCTGTTCTCTCCTCCAGTGAGTACATACTGAGGTTGCTTAATCTCTCTCGCATGACTTGTGGTGCAAGCCCTGTACCATCTGAGTTGCTCCTTCTGGATCACCTCCTCAATGTTCTTTCAAGGTGCTGCCTCCAGAACTGCACACAGTACTCCATGTGAGGTCTGACCAGGGTTTTGTATAACAGCATCACTACCTCATGCCTTCTGCTGGTGATACCCCTTGCTATCCACCCCTGCATGCCATTGGCCCTCCCTGCTGCCTTTGTGCTCTGCTTTGACATTTTCAGGACATCTGAAATAGTAACCCTCAGGTCTCCTTCCTCTTTGATGACTGTCAGCAACTCTCCCCCAATCCTGTAGCTCTCCCAGGGTTTACTGTGTCTCAGGTGCATAATTTTGCACTTTTTTGAATTAAACCTCAGTTGCCATTCTGCAGAATATTTCTCAAGCTTCCCTAGGTCCCGCCTCATTTCTCCACCCTTTCAGGAGTATGCACCCTGTTACAGATCTTTGTGTCATCCGCAAACAGGCAGATCTTTCCTTTCAGCCCTTCTGCAATGTCACTAATAAAGACATTGAACAGAACTGGTCCAGGACTGATCCCTGAGGTACTCCGTAGTCACCCTCCTCTCCCAGATTGTACTCCATTTACCACCACCTGTGTCTCCTGTCCATTAGCCAGGTTCCTAACCTAGTTTACCAACTTGTCTCCCATGCCCAGACTATCTGTCTTGTTAAACAGCCTCCTACGTGGGACAGTGTTAAAGGCTTTTCTGAAATCAAGGTAGGCTATGTCCACTGCACCCCCCTGATTTACTTCCTTTGTCACCCAGTCAAAAAAAGTCTATGAGATTTTTTGGACATAACCTACCCGCTGTGAACCCATGTTGCCTAGGGACCTGGACACTGATATTGGTATCACCAGCAGATGGTGGGAAGTTGTGATGCCATTGTACAAGACACAAGTGTGGCCTATCTAGAGTACTGTGTGCAGTTCTGGAGGCTGCGCCTTCATAAGGACATTAACAGGGTGGAGGTGGTCCAGAGAAGGGCAACAAAGTTTGTACATGGCTTACACCAGAAAACATATGAGGAGAGGTTAAAGGACCACACTATGTACTCGCTGAAGGAGAGGAAGGATCGAGGTGACATGATAGAAACATTCAAGTACCTTAAGGGTATAAACAAGGTGCAGGGGGAGACATCTTCAAATATAGGAGGAGTACAAGAATGAGGGCGCATGAAATGAAATTGGAGGAGGGCAGGTTAAAGAGAAATGTGAGGAAATTTTTCTTCATGGAGAGGGTGATGGACACATGAAATAGTCTGCCAAAGGAAGTGGTGGGAGGCGAGCACAGTGGAGGGATTTAAATATTCCTGGGACAGGCATAAGGGAATCTTAGGGTGGGAAGGAGTGGTGAAAAACCTTTGACCAGCTAGGGTCAGAGGCATAAACAAGTATAGGGCTTATGGGCAGACAAGATGGGCCTAAGCGGTCCTTATCTGCTGACAAATCTCTGTTTCTACAAAGCTCTGTAACCTTAACAGTACTGCAGTATATATACATCCTGAATCTATATACGTTCAAATATACTCAGCACTCATTAACATGCATATCTCCTTCACCATGCTAATAATTCACCATGCCAAAGCTCTCCATAACTATATAGTGTGTATGTATATATATATATATATATATATATATATATATATATATATATATACACATATATATATATATACACACAAAATTTCATACACCCCTACCACACCATGTGCTTTAACTTGGTAGTATGAATGTTCTTATACTAACACACTCATATAAGTATGTGGTTGCTAACTGGTGCTCTTGCCTTCCAGTGTATTTACTTAAGGAGATTACATACAGTGGCAAACATACCTCTCAATCTCTTGCCTCATAAATCAGGGACAAGGCTTAGAAAAAGCAGGGACCAAAGACCCAAAATCAGGGACACGTCTTAAAAATCGATAATATTCACTCAGAAAGCTGCTACAATATAACCTAAATGTTACATTTTCTGTACGTATTTATTAGTCTAATTCTGTATTGTATATTACACCCTCCTTGAACACAATTGTAAATGAGAGTTTCCCTCAATTTGCCTTCAATAAATGATACGACGATGATAATTAGTGTAAGATGCCTTTTCTGAAGAAGAACAAGTCTGTAACTTTAATGTTTGACATTATTTTGTGCATATAGTCCCCACTGTTCAATCATAAAAACATACATTATATGAGGGACAGAGGAAACTTTTGTGGCAAAATCAGGGACACCCCTGAAAATCTGGGACAGCTGAGAGGTGTGGTGGCAAACAGAGCACTAATTTTAGTATTTCAGTGCTTACTGTTTTCTAGTGTTAACTGCTTACGTTTCTATGTTGTCTTGCACATGTGCAAGAAACATATTGCCATAACTTGGAATAGCAGGTTTTGGAGGTGCGGTCCTGTAGTGGTCAGTGGCAACACTGCTTTTTCAGACTGGGCTCTGTGGCATGAATTAAACTGCATGCTGTCTATGACAGCAGTGCAAAAGCATGCCACCACCTTGAAAGGATTTAGCCGCTGCAACGAGGGAGTGCCCCCTAATTGCAGGGCGTGTCTTCCGTGGAGTAACATTTCAGTAAACATGTTGGAGCCATCCACCACTCACAATCCCCATAAGAGCCAGTGTTGGGGGTGCCCAATCCCCCTGTCGGAATTTGCCTTCGGTAGTTCATTTGCTGACAGGGTAGCCCAATCCCCATCGGCATAATGTCCCCCCCCAAAACTTTGTTGTGAGCTGAGGGAATGCCCAATCCCCCTCAACTCATACTGCCCCCCCCAAAAGCACACCATGTGGCCAATGGGGTGCCCAAATCCCTGTCAGCTCCAGCCCCCCAAAGAAACAGCCAGTTATGCGGCACGCTGGGAGCTCACCCCAGTGTATCCAAAGCATCCCACGTTGCCATTTTTCCCCCCTGTAAAATCAGAAAATGGTCCCTTGCGTTCTCTCATGCCCTCCAACCTGCACCCATCTCCCCACAGCCTTCTCATATCATAATTACCTCCAGAGTCCAGCACAACAATCTGGTGGACCGGGAACATGTCTGCACTCTTCAAAGCCGACCACGAACTGAAGAAATGCCGGTACGCTGTATAATAGCATAAATAGGGTTTTTCAACTTTGGTGGATATCTCGGCCATTTTGTGGAATTTTCTCACCAAATTTTCAACATGAGGTTCTTGGGACCCCACCTCATGAACTGAGTCACTCATTTTGTTATTCGGTCCCGAAAGGTGATTTCGCTGTCACTGTGCAGAACCACCTTTTGGGACCGATTAACAAAATGACAGTGTCACAGTTCATGAGGTAGTCTCCCAAATACTCTATGTTGCAAATTTGGTGGATAAATTCCCCAAAAATGACTGCATTACGAGCGTGTGTTACGCAGTTCCTACGCACACTCATAACTTCAAGAATTTTTAATATTTTCACTCCAGATTTTCAACATTACCATTTTACCACACCACCTTATGAACAGCACAGCTGTAATTTTTCACATCTCACCCGAAATGTGTTTTTGCACATGTGGCACACAATGGCGCAGTCAGTGTGCAAAATCAATGTTCTGGACAGATTAAGAAAATCACAGTGACATTGTCCATGAGTGGAGGTCCCAAAATGCATATGTTGAAAATTTGGTGACAGCATTCCACAAAATGCTTATTTTATGAGCGTGTGTTGCGCAGTTTCCACGCACACTCGTAAGTTCGAGAATTGTTAATATTTTCACTCCAGATTTTCAACATTGCCATTTTTGCACACCCCCTTAAGAACAGTACAGTTGTTATTTTTCACATGCTGCGCAAAATGTGGTTTGTCACATGCGGCGCCTGATGGCGTATGTCACTGTAGGAAATCAATGTTCGGACAGATTAAGAAAATCACTGTGATAGTGTTCATGAGTGGAGGTCCCAAAATGGCTACGTTGAAAATTTGGTGAGAAAATTCCACAGAATGACTGTGTTACAAGCATGCATTGCGCAGTTTCCATGCACACTCATAACTTGGAGAATTTTTAATATTTTAACTCCAGATTTTCCACATTGCCATTTTTGCACACCTCCTTAAGAACAGTATAGTTGTCATTTCTCACATCCTGCCCAAAATGTGGTTTCAAGCTACTGGCGCAGAATGGCGCAATCACTGTGGGACATCAACGTTCAGGACAGATTAACAAAATCACGGTGCCACTGTTCATGAGCAGAGGTCCCAAATGCTTTCATGAGGTGAGGTAAGAAAAAGACCATGTTGAAAATGTGGAGTGCAAATACCAATAAATGCCCGGGGCGTTAGGGTTTCTAACCATAATGTCCCACCCTGTAGAGACCAACCAGCATCAGGGGTGTGACTTTAGATTGTCGGTTCTAATGCTCATGCCATTGCCACCCTCACCCCCACCACCACCCTGCAGCCATTGACAGGCATCAAACTGTGCCTTGCACTCTTTGGCCCCCAAGTTCACTCCATTCTCTTATGCTGCACCCATCTCAAAGTATTTCCACATGGAATGGGGTGAGCGTAAGGCCTGAGGACCTCAAGGCAGAACGTGATACTTGTCGGACTCTGCAGGGTAGGGTGAGGTGAAATTGCATGAGCGTTACGGCCAACACCCAAAGGCACATCTCAGTGCCTGTCAGTCTCTTCAGGGTTGTGTGGGGTTGGTGTCACTTCCGTAATTCACTGCCATTCCTTTTATGCATCTGTCTAACTCGTGCACTACCAATGCCAATGTCAGCAAGACAACATTCAGCACTGATAAATGATTGTTATCTTAATGTGAGTACTTCCCACTAACACGTGATCTCTCAGTATGGCTCCTTGGCATCCAATGCTCTTTCACTGTAGGCAGTTTCCTAAAAGAAATATACTAGATTGATAATCATTACAATAAATATACTTTTGATATACGTTTTGGTGAGTGAGCCTTTGTGTCCAGTCTGAATTTTGGGTTAAGAACCCATAGACATTATTATGCTGCTGTAAAACTAATTCCACTTGGGTTTGATAAGTATTCTAAGTAAAGACCTGGGGGTAATCATATAAGATGACCTTAAGGTTAGCAAGCAATGTGAGAAGGCAGTAGGGAGAGCTGGGGGTATACTGGGATGCATAGGGAGAGGCATCACCAGCTGAAAACAGGAAGTTGTTATCCCTCTGTATAGACAGTTGGTGAGACCCCATCTGGAGTACTGTGTCCAGTTCTGGAGACCCCATCTTCGCAAAGACATAGATAGGATAGAGGCAGGCCAGAGGAGGGCAACTAAAATGGTGCAGGGTCTGCAAGAGAAGCCATACGAGGAGAGACTGAAAGAGCTTAATATGTATACCCTTGAGGAAAGAAGGGAGAGGGGGGACATGATAGAAACATTTAAGTACCTCGTGGAATCAACAAAGTCCAAGAGGGTAGCATCTTTCAGAAAAAGAGACTTGCAAGAACAAGGGGACACAATTTAAAGATTGGGGGTGGTTCAGGGGCAATGTGAGGAAGTATTTTTTCACAGAGAGGGTAGTGGATGCATTGAACAGCCTTCCTGAGGAGGTTGTGGGGTCTAAAACTGTGGGAGAATTCAAGAATACATGGGACAGACGTAAGGCAATTCTTGTGGGGGGTAGGAAGAAATAGACTGTTGGTTAACTAGGATCTGCTGCTTATCCTGTAGGTAGGGAAATGGGCAGACTAGGTGGGCCAAGCAGTCCTTATCTGTCATCAAAGTCTACGTTTCTATGTTTCTAAGACACCTTGTGCCCCCTATTCAGAGCCAGGCACAATCGCAGTGCCAGTTTTTGCACTACGCTCATGATAGCGCATGGACAGCTCTGTGATATTCAGCCAGTTAGCACTTGCTGACAGAGTGGCATTAATTGAATGAATATGGGGACATGATGAGTGCACACTCAGTGGAATTGCACCAATATGGACCAAGGCTGCAGAAGGTCCCGCTTCTGTGCTTACTAAATTGGATACGTTCTACCACCGTGTCTTAAGGTTTATTACTGGTCTCCCATACTCTACACATCATTGCTCTCTTTATACAGCTGTGGGTTGGTCTTCCCTAGAGAAATGCTGCCCTATGGACCTATAGTGCTATCATCCAGAAGCTACCCTCTTATATTTCAGATTGTTTACCACTGAGCATTCTAACCAGGTGCAGGCTGGGAAGTGCCTTATACATCTCTCTGATGGTGCCCAAAGTTAGACCACATTTTGGCCGGACAGCCATAAGTTGCATGTTACCACTACTGTGGAATAAGTTGCCAAAAACTCTGAAACTGTTCCACCCCATCAGCCTAGCAGCATTTAAATAAAGCTATAATCACTCCTTCAAGGAATCCTGTAACTGTTCTCCCTGGTACCTGCCACCTCCCCAGTTAATGGTGTCCTCATTGACCCTCTCCTTGTGCCCTACAAACAAAATCTTCCTTACTGTCCTCTTATCATTCCTGTCATCTCCGCTACCTTGTTTCTTCACTTGCTCTACTAGGTTACTGTGTCCGCTTGATTCCTCATCCTCTGCCTTGCACTTAGTCCTCTCTTGCTGCCCTATCATCTTCCTGTCCTCTCCTCTACCTGCTCTTACCTCTTCCTAATGTACCACTCCAGCATGTCATACTAATTTTTGGTATGATGTATGCTGCCTAGTCCTTAAGCACACTCACTATTAAACAACCCTTACGTCCCTCCTCAAGTAGACTGCACACTATCAACGACTTTTGCCACCCTCACCTTGGAGAATGTATGCTATCCAGTCTTGCACTTTAAGGCTCCACTTTCCCAGTGGTCTCAAATGGGGTCTCATCAGTACAGTGAGATCTCTCTTCCTCACCCTATCCCCTTCCCTACTTCTCCTACCCTTGTATAGTTATCTCTCATCCGCTCCCCTTCCCCTTCTCCAGTTCACCCACCCCATTTCATCATCTAACTCATGAATACACTCTTGTTGTCCTCTGGACCGATCCAGGTCTACTGTGTAAATTTTGTTTATATCTATGGAAATGCTTTTATATATATATATATATATATATATATATATATATATATTTTTTTTTTGTCCTTTTGCTGTTGATGATGTTCTATGCCTTCTTGCTCTTACTGTTAATCTTGCTAATTGTAATGTCTCCTAAATTTTGCATTGTTTGATATTGCTGTAACCTTTGTGTCCTATTAGTATTTTTGTTTAATGTCCAGGTCCATCTTGAAAATGAGCTTGCTCAACGATGATTGCCTGGTTAAATAAAGATTCTGACTTATTGATTTGATTGATATGTCCCACAAGAGATAGCACTGCCCGACATGTAATAGTGCCAGGTCTCCGGTGGGCCATATTCAGCTTAAGCATGCAAATTAACTCATTGGGCATGCAAGTTACTAAGGGGCCATCTGCATGGCATTATGGGCTCATACATGTGAGGCAGAGGATCCTAGCACCATTGCAGCAGTAACACAGCTCTGGTGGTCTGCAGGTTTTACTTTGGCCAACATAACGTGGCTTTTAAAGATATTAACTATAGTTCAATAAGAAAAAAATCTAAAATGCCTCTTATTTGATCCATTACAGATTCGCACAAAGGTAGCCTAGTTTGAATAAATGAAAAGTGATTTAATCAGTGGTAAATTCAATCACTTTGCCCAAGTTTAAAACCTTGAAGCACTAGTATATTTAGAAAATCTATCACAGATTATAATGACAACCTGATAAGAGCATTACTTTATTTACTTGATAATTAAGACAGAAGTAGGCCATTGACGCCCATCGAGACCGTCTCCCACTCCTAGTGGGTGTATCATCCCTCGTTTTTTAAAGTCAGAAGATACCGATCAAATTCCTTTTTGAATTTGTTAAATGATGTATTATCCACCAGATCTCACAGCAGTGTGTTCCAGTTTTGTTGCAAACACTGTGAAGACATTTTTTTCCATCTATTATTGTTTGCCTTGTCTATCTTTAGCTGCTTTGTATGTGATCTCAGATTTATGGCTCCATCTTTAAACTGTATGTTACATTGGGTTAAGAGATCTGTATTTCCAAGTACTTTAAATAATTGCAAAATATCACTCCTCAGCCTTCTCTCCTCCAACGTAAACATATTTTGATCACTGAGTCCTTCCAAATACATCCTGTCCTGTAATCTTGGTTATCAGTTTAGGATATTCTTCTCTGCACATTTTCCAATAATTCAATATCACTTCTCAAGTATGGGCTCCAAAATGGGGACCCATTATCCACATGTGGCCTCACAGTTCTGTAAAGGGGCATTAGACACTGCTCATTTGTAGAAATGAAGTATTTTTTAATACATTCTACTAGTCTGTTTGCTGTTTGGGTAAGCATAGGGTGGCTGGACCAAAACATATGGGGAGGCCAGTTTTCTGAACAAATATGCACAATACATATGTAATATGATATTTGGGGGGGGCCACCCTGTTGGCCCAGTGACAGCACCTCCTGTAGTGGTGCAAGTGACCAGAGTTTGGGAGTGGACTCCAGTCACCACTTTTGAGAAGCAGGCCAGCCAGCAAAAAGCTACAGGAGGGCAGCATGCTTCAGCTGGGAATGGCTTGAGGGTAGTTCTGGCCTGCAGTGACCCCAGCATGTGGGCAGGAGCTTACTCCTTCTGCAGGGCATGCTGCCACATCGTGGCTGATGGGCACGGCTCATGCCAGGTAAGGAGAGAGGCACAATGGTGAAAATTTGAGAAAACTCTGCCATCTGAATGATGGTGACTCACAAACAGAGTACATCCCTGATCAGCAGGGTATATCCCCAGATGACAGCATGGGCTGTCCTCTTCCAGGGTGGCAGGCGGCATTGCTCACACTGAACAACTGCTCCAGGTGGAGGCCTGGTGGTAGTGTGTGACAGACAGTGACTAGGAAGGGAGGGTGCTGCAGGGCTTGCAGCTTGCATGTGCCCCCACGTGTGCATGCTGTATGCGCGTCAGCAAGAGCAAGGAAGAGAAGTGGAAAACGGAGCTAGCAGGCTCCATGAAGCAATCCCGGGTGATCTAGATTGTGTTCCAGGGGAAGGGGGATGGCCCTTCCTTCCCTGTCCCTATCACTGGGGGAAATCCATGGGGGGACCTGCCCGAGGAAGAGGCTGGGTCATGGGGATGAGCCAGCAATGAACTGAGCCATCTGAGAGAGGCCCCAAACCACCTGCTAGCTCCACAGGGGAGAAACAAATAATGAAAAAAAGATAAATGCATGTATTTCGCTGTGTGTATTTGAAACTGAGATAGCATGTCAGTGCATGGATGTTCTGGGACTATTTTGCTAGGGTGGATGAATGTTTAAGTAATAAAAAGAGTTTTTTTTTTATTTTGTGTATTTTTTACCACCTCAAAAAAAAAAATCTTGTGCCCATTTTATAATCACAATAAGACACTCCAGGGTGTGTCTTGTGGTGGGATAATGTCACTTCTTAGGTGGTTGAGGCATGCCTCGTGCCTTACAACACACCTGAGATGTGCCGTTATCTCACCACAATGCACACCATGTCATGTCTTATTGCTTAATTATCTTTACCCATCATAGCAAGATAAAATCATCTTGCAAAGTAGGGTATATCACAGTGCATATTGAACCAATCAGACAGCAGCTTTCACAATACTGATGACATCACAATAGGTATGTCCAAAATGAACACCACAGTTGAAATGACAGAAAACAGTGTAAGCATTATACAAATATTGTATTTAATAGTGATGACTTTTAAACTGATGTTGTATGAATGGAAGATGAAATGATCTGAGTCAAAATATCCAGTTAATCATCACTTCACATTTGCACTGCCACTGGTGAGTTATGATCCTTCCCCCTCATACGTGATGGTAAATTCCAAATTTTGAGACAACCTATTGTATATCATAGAAAAATAGATAGATAGATAGATAGATAGATAGGTAGATAGATAGGTAGATAGGTAGGTAGGATAATGGTTGGTCTTTGGTTAATAACCATGCTGTAATCACTTCGAGTAGTTGCCAGGATAACACTGTAAACCTCAAGAGTGAAGCTCAAGATGGTTACTGCTGTCATGGCAACCTTGAGAAGTGATTGCAGTGAAGTTACAATTAAAGACCAGACATTAGCTTTATAGTAATGGCACGAGTCACTTACTTGGGCACCAGGTGTAAACTAAATTTGTGCTTGCATTTTCTTTTTTGTCCCCATTGCATTGTTTTGCCGCCAGCTCTCACCACCGGGTCAGTTTAAGGTTCAGAGAAGTGCATGTGCAGACACATTCACGTTATGGTATCGATGTGACACACTCAAGGGGTATAACAACCTCCTGATATCACAACAATATTAACAAGGATAGGAATTCATTGAATTCCATCCTTAACAACACCCTCCCAAACATGATAGATAGACAGATAGATAAATAGATGAAAGATAGATAGATAGACGGATAGATGGATGAAAGATAGATAGATAGACGCAGATAGACAAACAGACACAGATAGACAGACAGACAGACATAGATAGATAAGACAGACAGATTTTTTTGTCAAGAACATTTTATTAGGATAAAATGCATAACATATATCATTGGAAATATCAACATACATCAATACATTGTAACAAAGTCATTTAACACTACACTAACATTAATAAATAGATAAATCTTTCAGTCGCTAGCTATAAAACCTTAGAAAATGGGCTTTTTATGTCCTGGCATCTGATTGGCTAGTACCCTTGCCAGGAGGGTACATTAACTTTCAATAGATGCCCAGGGGATAAAAAGTACCAGCCTATAGTGCCTCCTCACCCACTAAAGTATCTTAATGCCCACCCTGCTTCCTAATTGGCTAAAACCAGGTAATTTCAATTTAAAATCACCGCCATTTTTTTGTCTCGCTTAGCGAGAGAGAGGGTCTCCCCAAAGCTCCATAGTTACTTGGTATACTTCCTACCCTATCTTCTTAAAGCTGGCTGTTGTCCATGTAAAAAAAAAAAAGAAATAAAGAAACACAATCCACAATTTATTTTTCCTCACAGCTGCAGTCATTTACAAAGACGGCAGCACTCTCCCGACTTCGCTCTTGTGCTCTCTATCAATCTCTCCCCTTCTAAAACTGTTTCCCCATTGTCCACTAACTCTTTTGTTGTCCGGCTTTCACTTTGAGATTTAAATAAAAAAATAAATTCTTGCCAGTCCTTCAACCAACTGCTACAATGCTCGCCCGAGTCAGAATTCCATTCCAGAACACAATACATGATTTCTCACAGCCAAGTCACAATCATTTACAAGACAGCACTCTCCCGACTGCACTCTCACTCTCTGTAGCAATCTCTCCCCTTCTAAAACCATTCCCCCTGCTGTCCCCTAATGCTGGAATCATTCGGCAGTTCGAGATTTAAAATCTTTTGCTGTAAGTAAACAGCTTCATCATGCTAACCTCTCACTGCAGCGGCAGTCACACTTACATACCGATCCTTCAGCCAAGGGCAATAACGCTGTCCTGGTGCACAACACCTCTGCCTTAAAAACCCCGAAAACAACCTATGAAAGAAACCTTGTCATGTCTCACTTCTTACTTAAGTAACCAATCTAAAAGTGTGGGGCGGGGTGGGCACGACTTGAAAAATATGTAGCAACTACTACACATCCTCTACTGGTTGATATAGTAGATACAGGGACTACTTTATCAAATAAAAGGAAGAAAATACATTTGTACTAATTTTTTATAGATTAGGATTTCTTTTCTAATCCTATAAAAAATGGCGCATGTAGCCCATTTTCTAAGCGCTATAATACCCTCCAGGGTGGGCAGTATGGGCAATACCAGAACTTCTAGGAGCTATGAGGCCCTCTGCCTGCAGCGTTGGGCCTCATTACGCCTCTGAGCGGTCCGGTATTGCCCAATACTGCCCACCTTGTTGGGTATTATTGCTTGCATAAACACTTACTACAGAAAGAAAAACATGTTAAATACTAAGGGATATTACTCCACAATACAATAAATCTAAGTTCCCCAGATATAGTGAAAGATCAAAGTAGGAAAATAAACGTGAAAAAAATGGGAAGAAAGGAAGACAGAAAAAAAAAAGACCTGTTGGAAAGCATGTTACTAGCAGTATAAAGTAGGGGGGCATTAAGCTGGAGATGTAAAATGGTTGTATATCATGCCCCACTTAGAGTTAAAGATGTTGGACTGGTCTAACATAAGATGAGCAAACCTTTCCAGTCTCAAGACTTCCAGACATTCCGCCTTCCACTCGTTGAAAGATGGTGCACAGATTTCTAACCAAAGCTTGAGTACAGAGTTCTGACTGTTACGAGATTAGAGCTATGGTACACCTATCCCAACAGAGCAGCGCAAGATGACCTGGGGTGCTCAGTGACATTTACTCATACATATGTAAAACAGCCATTACCATTTACCCAGGGCATAACGAAATAATGCAGTTCCAAGGCCATACAGGTTCACTTCAAAGTTCCATTCATTTTTGCCAGCGTTAGTAAACAACTGACCCTCCTGGGTCAGAGGAAACAACAAAAGTGCTCTAACGCTTCAGCTCTCATGAGTCTTTATCAAGGTACTGCCCCTTAGGTGAGATACTTATATAGCATATCAAATGGTCACATGATGTAAAACTTCTCATTTTCTTTAAAGTGCCAGTGCATAAATAATTTACCACCAAAAATTCATTTTGTGTCATTTCACATTGCAACATAAATACACAATCACCTCAACAGTGTTTAACAACATCAAAGCTAAGTGCTAAGCTTTTTTCTATTCCACTGCCAAATGGAGACATATTTAAAAACTCTCTACATTATATACTTGCCCGAAAACATTTAAAGTACTAGGTATTACCTAGGACTTTCTTTTGTCCCTCACATACTGTTTTAAACAAACCAGTATCATACAAAGGGCACGAATAAGAAAGAGAGTACAGGGAGTTTAGGAAGTTTTGTCAATTATATGCAACTGGATTTGATAGAGAATTGTCAGGGTGCCTCCTGTCATGGGGAGCTAGCCATAAAAAGTGTTTACCGTTATAAGTTCCAGTAGTTATAGGAATTCCTATAGATGAGATTGGCGGGTTGAAGGCAGAAGGGGGAAGGGAAAAGGAGAGGAAAGTGGGATTGGGGAAGATTTTTTGGGGAATTGTACATTGCCTAAATGCAAACTACATTCATAAAAGGGGGTTTCTGTTGATTACATGATAAGCCTGTTATCTTGGTACAGACTACATATGAGGGAAGTTAAAAGGAGTACATAGACACAAGTGTTTACATACTTACTAACAAGCAACAGTATTAATAGAGGTTTAGGAGGAGAGTCAGGACATGCAGTGCCACTTTGTTCACAATTTCTCCATAATTTTATGCACCTCAAAAAAGAAAAGAGAAATGCAGATAACACACTGTTAGCTTGTCTTTTAGATAAGGCTTTATCTCAGTATGTTCATTGAGTCCCTTTCCTTGATATGCCCCAAGTGTGTATATCCAAAACAATTCTCTCTTACTCAGGAGTCCCTCCTCTCGGCTCGAGTGTCACATGTTCTATATCTATAAAGTTGAGCTCATTCTTATTTATAACGTTCAACATGTGTTGTGCCCACATGAACCAAATTACCATTTATGGTAGCCCTCATATGGTCCCCCACTCGCCTTCATCTTTCTTTTGCTCTTCTTGACAAAGAATGACCCACATGTACAAAGAGATAAATAAGCATAGGTGGTGTCGCAGTTAATGAACTCATTTATATTGAACATTCAATCATCATCCAGACTTTTAAATACAGAACATTCCTTTATTACAGAGCAGTACTTGCAATGCCCATACTTCCTATACCCCTTTGGTAGGGGAGGCATCCAATTTCTGCAATTGTCCTTTGTTACCTGATGTGCAGAATACACCAAAATGTCCTTTATATTTTTTGCCCTGTGACAGGACATTCTTGGTGGGGTATTAGCTATTTCTTTAAGTCTGTAGTCAGCACCTAGCGCAAATCAATTTTTGTAAACAAGATCCCACACTCTCCAGGTTCTAATGCTAAAAAGTGGCTACAAAATTAATCTGGTCCTGACTACCGTGCCACAGTTACCGGTGTCTTTCTTTTTAACAGTGTTTCTCTGTCTATTTCTTCTGTGGTCTTTACAGCTTTTTGATGACAGAATCCATAGCTCCTTTCCTGAATTTGGTTTCTAAAGCCAACATTTCCTCTTGTAATATATCCTGCTCACCACAATTCCACTAAACACAGAAGAACTGTTTTTTGGGATGTTTTCAATGATATGCATGAGGTAAGAACTGCTTGCTAGTAAGACAGTATTTCTGTCCGTAGGTTTTCTGAAAAGTGTGGTAGCTATTTTTCCATCTTCTTTTACCATCACAATTAAATCCAAGAAAGAAACTTCAGATTCACTCATACTGCATGTGAATTTAAGATTAGAATTCACTGCATGTAAATATTCTATTTGTCTAGCTCTTCTTTGCCCCTCGCCACACCATGAAAACATCATCAATAAAGCATTTCCACTCTTGCATCTTTTCAAACAAACATTTGTCAATGCCGAATGTTGATTGCTTTGGTCTGTTGAGCTCGCTCACTGCCCCTGTGTCACTCACTCATTCTGTTTCTCCCAGTGCAACAGGCTGCTCTTTTGTACTGGGCTCCTGCCCGCATTGGCACGTGTTTCTGCCCACAAAGAAATCTGCAGCTGTTCCGACAGAGCTTCGATGAGGTTGGTCACTCCCCCTCTCTCATTCTGTTTCTGCTAGCGCTGCAGGCTGCCCTTTCATACTGGGCTCCTGCTCCTGTTGGTGGTTTTTCAGCCCACAAAGAAATCTGCAGCAGTCCTGACTCAAGTCCGCTGAGCTAGCTCACCCACCTCTTTCACTCGCTTGTTGTGTTTCTCCCAGTGCTGCAGGCTGCCCTTTTGTACTGGGCTTCTGCCTGCATTGGCACCTTTTTCTGCCCACAAAGAAATCCGCAGCTGTCCTCACAGAGCTCCGTTGAGATCACTCACTCTGCCTGTCTCACTCGCTCATTCTGTTTCTCCTGGTGCTGCAGGCTGCCATTTTGTAGTGGGCTCCTGCCTCGTTGGAGCCTTTTTCTGCCCACAAAGAAATCTGCAGCAGTCCTGACAGAGCTCCGTTGAGCTTGATCACTCCCCCTCTCGCACTCACTTGTTCCATTTCTGTCAGTGCTGCAGGCTGCCCTTTGTACTGGGCTCCTGCCTGTGTTTCCGGCTTCTTCTGGCCACAAAGAAATCTGCAGCAGTCACGATAGAGCTCCGTTGAGCTTGCTCACTCACTCCCCCTCTCTCACTCATTCATTCTGTTTCTCCCGACACTGCAGGCTGCCCTTTTGTACTTGGCCCCTGCATGCATTGCTGCCTTTTTCTTCCCACAAAGAAATCTGCAGCAGTCCCAACAGAGCTCCATTGAGCTCACTCACTCCCCCCACTCAATCGCTCGCTCTGTGTCTCCCACTGCTGTAGCCTGCCCTTTTGTACAGGGTTCCTGCCTGCGTTGTCACCTTTTTCTGCCCACAAAGAAATCTGCAGTCATGACACAGCCTGCTTGAGGTTGCTCACCCCCTCTCTCACTGCTCTTCTGTTTCTGCCGGCGCCTGCAGGCTGCCCTTGTACTGGGCCCCTGCCTGTATTGCCCTTTCCTGCCCACAAAGAAATCTCAGCAGTCACAATAGACTCCGTGGAGCTCACTCACCCCCTCTCTCACTCACTCATTCTATTTCTCCTGGTGCTGCAGGCTACCTTTGTACTGGGCTCCTGCCTGCATTGGCACCTTTTCTGCCCACAAAGAAATCCACAGCTGTCCCAACAGCCTGTTGAGGTCGCCACTCACCCGCCTCACTCGCTCATTCTGTTTCTCCTGGCACTGCAGGCTGCCATTTTGTACTGGCTCCTGCCTCTGTTGGCATCTTTTTCTGCCCACAAAGAAATCTGCAGCAGTCCCAACAGAGCTCTGTTGGCCTCACTCACTCCCCCTGTCTCACTCACTCGTTCTGTTTCTGCTGGTGCTTGCAGGCTGTCCTTCCTGTGCTGGCTCACTGCCTGCATTACCGCCCTTTTCTGCCCACAAAGAAATCCGCTGCAGTCATGATAGAGCTCCATTGAGCTCGCTCCCTCTCTCTCGGTCACTCATTCTGTTTCTCCCACCGCTGCAGGCTGCCCCTTTTACTGGGCCTCTGTGTGAATTGCTGCCTTTTCTTCCACAAAGAACCAAGAAAGTCCCAACAGAACTCCATTGAGTTCACTCACTCCCCTCCCTCACTCACTGCTCCGTGTTTCCCAGTGCTGCAGGCTGCCCTTTTGTACTGGGCCCCTGCCTGTGTTGGTGCCTTTTCCTGCCCACAAAGAAATCTGCAGCAGTCCCGACAGAGCTCAGTTGAGCTCGGTCACCCCCACTTCCTCAATCCTAATCTGTCCCAAACACTGATTTCCAACAGTGACTGCAGTATTCTGCGCCGGAAGCATGGAAACACATTTTGGCCAGGATGTGAAAAATGACAGCTGTACTGTTCATAAGGAGGTGTGAACAAATGCCAGTGTTGAAAATCTGGCATGAAAATATTACTAATTTGCGAACTTACAAGAGTGCGTGGAAACTGCACAACACACGCTTGTAACACAGTCTTTTTATGGAGTTTCATCACAAAATTTTCAACATAGGCATTTTAGGACCTCTGCTCATGAACAGTGTCAGTGTGATTTTCTTAATGTGTCCCAAACACTGATTTTCCACTGCGACCTCACTATTGTGCACCGGAAGAGCGAAAACACATTTTGGGCAGGATGTGAAAAATGACAGCTGCACTGTTCATAAGGAAGTGTGGAAAAATGGCAATGTTGAAAATCTGGAGTGAAAATATTGCAAAGTTGCGAAGCTACGAGTGTGCGTGGAAACTGTGCAATGCACATTCGTAACACACTCATTTTATGGACTTTCGCAACAAAATTTTCAACATAGGCATTTTAGGACCTCTGTTAATGAACAGTGCCACTGTCATTTTCATAATGTGTCCTGAACATGGATTTCCCACAGCGACTGAGCTATTCTGCATTGGAACTGCGAAAACAGATTTTGACCAGGATGTGAAAAATGACATCTATACTGTTCATAAGGAGGTGCAGAAGAATGGCAGTGTTGAAAATCTGGAGTGAAAATATTATTAATTCACGAAGTTACTAGCATGCGTGCAAACTGTGCAACACACGCTTGTAACACAGTCATTTTATGGAGTATTGTAACCAAATTTTCAACATAGGCATTTTAGGACTACTGCTCATGAACAGTGTCACTGTCATTTTTACGTCATGCGACAAAGAAGGAACGCCTTGGGAGAATGGGACACTTTGGAGGTGTGCCCCTCCTCTGCAATCCCCTGCTCCATTGAGCAGGCGTGGCAGTCCTGCACCAATCAGACGCAGTGCTGTGTATGACAGCGGTGGTCTTCTCTTCAAAGAAAACCACCGCTGTGTGCTTGCACCGGTCACGCCCCCCAAATCTTTGCTGCCACGCTGAGAGCCCACCCCAGTGTGGCAAACATCCTGTGTCATCTGCGGCGGGGTGCCCAATCCCTGTCAGCTCCATGGCCCCTCCAGCCATCCTTCTGCCGCTGGGAGCCCACCCGATGGCACAACATCCAGCGTCATCTGCTGACGGGGTGCCCAATCTGCCGTCGGCTCCACGGCCCCAGCCATCCTTCTGCCATGCTGGGAGCTCCACTTCAGTGTGGCAAACATCCCACATTGTCTTTTTTTTCAAAACCTGTAAATTAAAAGCGGTCCCACAGCTTCTCCCAGCCCCCTCCCACAACCCGCACCCACCCACTGCGCACCTGCCTTCCCCACCCCCCACCCCATACTTACCACGGAGTCGGTGCGATTATCATCGCTGGATCGGGAAACGCCTCAGCAGTCTTCAAAGCCGACCGCGAACTGAGGAAATACCGGTAAGCTGTATAATGGGCTAGAGGGGTTTTCAACTGTTGCATATCTCAGGCATTTTTGGAATTTTTGCACCAAATTTTCAACATGGGGTTTTGGGACCTTCTCATGAATGATGTCACTGTCATGGCGTTATTCGGCCTGTGAGGGTGATTTCAAGAGTCACTGTGCAGTCACTGCGGAAATCACCCTTTGGGCCCCAATAATGCCATGACAGTGACATCATTCATGAGAAGGGTCCCAAAACCGTGATATTGAAAATTTGTGCAAAATTCCAAAAATGACTGTTTTACGAGCGTGCGTTGCACAGTTCCTACGCAGGCTCGTAAGTTCGCGAATTTTCAATATTTTCACTCCAGATTTTCAACATTGTCATTTTACCACACCTCCTTATGATAAGTATAGCTGTCATTTTTCACATCCTGCCCAAAATGTGTTTCTGCCCATGTAGCGCACAATGGCCAATCGGTGTGCTGTAAATCAATGTATGGAACACATTAAGAAAATCACAGTGACACTGTTCATTAGCAGAGGTCTTAAGATTGCTATTTTGAAAATTTGGTGAAAAATTTCTAAGAATGACTGTTTTACGGCGTGTGTTGCGCGGTTCCTACGCACAGCGCTAAATGCGTTTCAATAATTTTCAATATTTCCACTCCAGATTTTCAACATTGCCATTTTACCACACCTTCTTATGAGTAGTACAGCTGTCATTTTCACATCTCACCTAAAACGTGTTTCCACCATCAAGGAAGCACAATGGCGTAGTCGGTAATGCTAAATCAATGTATGGGACAATATTAAGAAAATCACAGTGACACTGTTCATGAGCAGAGGTCTTAAATGGCTATGTTGAAAATTTGGTGAAAAATTCTTAAAATGACTGTTTTATGAGCGTGTGGTGTAGTTCTTATGCACGCCAGAGGTTCACGAATTTTCAATATTTGCACTCCAGTGACTTCCAAATACCTAAACAGCACATAGAAGCAAGCAACATTCAGCATTGACAAATGCTTGTACTTCTTTGTCACTGATTTTTTTAGCCATGTCCAAGTGCCAAATACCACTGCAAATACCTACAAGCGAGCGTTAGGCATTGACAAATGCTTGTCTTAATCTGTCCCGAACACTGATTTCCCACAGTGACTGCTGCTATTTGTGCGGAAGTGTGAAACACATTTCAGCCAGGATGTGGAAAATGACAGCTGTACTGTTCACTAGGAGGTCTGAAAAAATGCCAATGTTGAAAATCTGGCGTGAAAATATTGCAAATTCACAAAGTTACTTAGGCAGTATAGTAACTGTGCAACACACTTTAAATAGTCATTTGTTGAATTTTTGCCACCAAATTTGCAACATAGGCTTTTTGAGAGGCCACCTCATGAACACCGGCACTGTCGTTTTGTTAATCAGTCTCAAAAGGGGATTCCACACAGTGACTTCGAAATCACCTTTCGGGGCCGAATAACGCCATGACAATGCCAGAATTCATGAGGAGGGGTCCCAAAAATCCCATGTTGAAAACTGGTGCCAAAATTCCAAAAAATGCCTGAGATATGCATCCAAGTTGAAAAAATCCTCTTTATTCCATTGTACAGCTTACCGACATTTCCTCAGTTCACAGTCGACTTTGAAGAATGCAGATATGTTCCTGATTTTCCGAAGATGGTCATGCCAGATTCTAGAGGTAAGTATGGGGTGAGGAGGGTGTGGTGGGGAGGCAGGGTGCGCAGTGGGTGGGCGCGGGTTGTGGGAGGGGGTAGGAAGACACCCCCATTGGCACACAACAAAAGGGGGGGTTACATAATGCCAACAGGGAGTGGGCTCCTCAATTGGCAACATCAACCTTGGGGCACTGAAGCCGACAGGGATTGGGGACCCCATCTGCAAACATACATGGTGGGGGGCACATGCTGCTGAGGGGGATTGGGCACCCACTTGGCAGGAGGGGCTTAATATTGTTGGTGAACACGATGGCAAGCCGCTGCCATGTTCACAAACAGTATCACTGTAACAAGGTTCCACCAAGCAATGATGGTTCGCTTCCTTATTGCAGCAAATGGCTGATGCTGCAATGACGAGGTGGCCCCTGATTGCAGCGGCTGAAACCTTACAAGGTTGTGTGCAGCGGCTGAACTAGTGTCAGCACCAGCGCTCACCGCATTGGGGAAAGCAGGTCTGTTGCTAGCTGTGGGGCACTGGCCACAGCAGTGCCACACCTCCACATCCTGCTTCTGGAAAGTTGCTCATATTATGTTCTTGTGCATGTGCACAAGCAACATAAAAGGAATTACAAATCTGTCCCAGATTACCCCTCCTCCCAGTCGCCCAAGTACAGATTTAGATAATTGGTGCCAAACTGGCACCCACAGCTGTTCTTTTTGCTGATGATAAAACTTCTTCCCAAATGCAAAGACATTTTCCTCCAGCACTATCCTTGTCATATCTATCAGCAGTTCAGTGTCTGGCCTGGTCCCCTCAGGTCCTTATCTAACCACTAGTGTCGTACTCATATGGCTTCATCATGGGCAATATTAGTTTATAACGATTCAATGTCCAATGTAGCTAACATTGAACCTTTTCTAGCTTGATATCCCTTAATTTATGTGTTAATATAAGTCACGGACCACTCGTTGCTGAAAAGCGAGTGTTTCAGGCACCTTCAGTTGAGTGAGAACAGCGCCAAAGCTGAGCTGTTCTGGTTCAAGCTGAATAAATGAAACCACTCCTTTTCAGCAATGAGGTCTGGATGGGAGAATATATTATTGATCAAGAGTGATCAATAATATATTTCTTTAAAAAACAACTTTCCAGAACGTGCTCCATTTCCAGGGCATCTGCACATGAGAAGCTCTTCACAGAATAAGAGTGCCCTCACGACAGGAAAGGAGCCTCAAACTGGTCAGAGTGCTCCTCGATCTATGATATTCAGGATATCTCCCGTGTCTAAAAGGTGTGATGGCAGACCATGAACCAAATGTTTTAAATTATCATCAACAAACTTTGCCAAAGGTTCTGTTACCGTACTCAATACCTGAAATAATTGGTCTTCCTGTGGGTTTAAAAGGGTCTTATAAATTTTTAGGAGTGTATAAAACTAGGCTTTCAGGGAATATTCAGTGGTTAGAAATTCTTTTATTTTCAGTTATTAAACCCTCATGCTGTGCCCATCCCAAAAACTCATCCACCGTAAGCTTAATTCTTGCAGTGGATCTGTGCTTATTGGTAAATAGAACTGTCTATTCTTCAATTGCCTATCCACCTCCCATTCATAATCAGCTGTGTTAAGTATCACAATGCTATCCCTTTATCAGCTGGCTTTATAATGACTTTATCATTTCTTTTACGCTGTTCTAAAGCCTCTTTCTCTAAAGCTGATGCATTGTGGTAACTAGGCTTAAATTCCTCTTTTTCAAAGCTTCTGTCTCTTTCACATGGTTTTAGAAAAGTGCCTGCTGTTGGTGACTGAGGGGCAGAATGTACTCAGTTTTCTCCTTACTGTTAATATGCCCAGAATTCAGTTCTGATTCACTTAAAGCATCTAAGAGTTCCTGTGTTGTTATTACTTCAGGCACATTAATGTTAATGGAGGAAGGGGTGTAGGGTGTATTGAAATACTACCTCAGTTGTGTCCACTGCTGTTCCTCCCATGTTGGAGTCTCTCTGTAATAGAAGCACCTCAAATTCAGAACACGGCAAAGTCTGTGCAAGTCTATTGTTGTTTGAAAAATCCAGATCTGAAGTAGGCACAAATGACAGTCCTTTACTTGGGACTTTATTTTCATGTTCAGTTAGACAGTGTTCTGATAGGTTTAGCATGTTGTTTCCTCCAAGCGCTGATTTTACATCTGCTGCTGGTACCTCCATTTCATCTGGCTCCTGCTGCCCCTTGACCTTCCTCTTCCTCTCCTCTCTGAGTCTGCCGGTTTTGGTTTGATACTGGCCTTGCATTTCCTCCTGGGCAGCTGTCCCTGGTCCCAGTTTAAAAAACAGAGGCTTCAGAGTCACTTGTAAAGCTGGTGTCACTCACACTAGTAGTTGCTTGGTCACTGGATGTCAGAGATCGGGTAGTCCATTTCAGAATAGAGTGCAGCTGGAAATGTACTTTGGTGGCTTTGTTACCTCTATTGTTTCCTGCTGTTTCCTTCAATTGTTTTTCAGCCAAGAAAATATATGGCCATTCAGATAGTCGTTTCTTCACATTTCAACTTCCTCTTCTTCGTTGCACAAATTTTCCTTCTTCAGCTCCTGTTCTAGTTGGCCTTTAAACACTCCAAAACTGGTATGTGTCTCAAATGTTTTTAGGTGCTTCTCTTTGTCACTTTTCAAAATACTTTCTTTAAGATATACCACTTATTTCAAAACAAAAACTACATTGACAAGCTTTGTGCACTCTACAGGTTTATATTTAACAGTAAACTCATATGCCTTTTGAAAATTGGAAAGGGTCATGAACGAGCTTACAGGCATTCTGGCGCCATGCACACTTATGAACGGGCCATGCTGCAGGTGGGGAGAGAATTAGTCGGCCTGCCAAAAATGTAATGATGCACTAAAAACAGTGTTTTTTCATATTGTACGGCAACTGAGTACTCAGGTATGCTTTCAGTATGAATATAGGGAGCAAAAGGCACCAGAATTGTGAGGTGCAGAAAAGTAGCATAGAACCTGACAGTGTCCCTTTAATAAAACCTGTGTATTTGTTTTCAATTAACAGAGGAATAACATTTTCTAGCCTATCTTCTAAGATTTTTGTCAGTATTTTGGCATCTGCATTTATGAGAGTAATTGGTCTGTAGTGTTTACAGTTATTCTGGTCCTTACCAGCTTTATGAATAAGGGTGATCAGGCCCTGAGTCATATTAGAAGGTAGTTCACCTATTAAAGGCTTTCCTGTAAACCCTAACAGAATGGGAGCAACTTCATCAATTAGTTTATAGTAAAATTCACTGAGTACCCATCTGATCCTGGTGATTCATTTATTTTTAACTTTTAATTGCTTCCCTAATCTCGTAAAGGCTGATGTCTTGTGTAAGAGATGTTTTGTAATTCAGGGACTCTGGGAATATTAAGCCCTGCACATAAATTGTTAGTTACATAAATGCGAAGAGTCTGTACATCATATAGTTCCCTGTAGAACTGAAGGAACATGTTGTTAATTAGATACACATAGGATACAATAGACAGACAGATAGATAGATAGATAGATAGATAGATAGATAGATAGACAGACAGACAGACAGATTGAAGATATCCCACAAATAATGGCCAGAGTTGAGAGCTATAGTAGGATAATAGTGACTCTGAGGAATGACTGACAATAATTATATTGCAGAAGCAGAAGGCTGCTGGCACTATAACTATTGGAAGGAAATAGCTCATTCTGAGGTAGTCAAGATTTTCCCACCATGGCCAGAAACGACTCCAGTATCGGACCTTTTGTTACTAATATTGCCCCCCCCCCCAATAAAAATGTACCTGTGAAATAAAATGCAAGAAAATGTAAATATTTACCTGTGTCCTGTAGGTATGAGTCTGTGGGATGACCATCTGCAGGGGAAACCTTATTTGTCCATATAACCATTGTCCTTTTGCTCCTCGGAGCTACTGTCCTATTAAAAAAAAAAAAAGACAGCATTCAATGTTTCACTCTCCCTGGAGAATGGCATTCAAGCTCTAGGAAAGAGAGTACCAGGGAGTGCTAGCACTGCTCTGTTTCATGGAGAGGTCAACAAAGAGAAAGCGCACTTTCACCCTCCCCCACTCTGCCAATAGTGCAGTGGGTGGTAGCGGGCGAGAGTACAGAAGAGATGTCAAGGAAAGGTGCTGCTTGCACTTTCTATCCCTTCCTGTGTGCTGATTCTGTAGTGCTCAGTAGTAGTGGTGGTGGAGGAGCCTGCTTCAGTTACTTTTTCACCCTGCTGATTCATGCTGGGCTCTTTACCTTCCTCTCCAGCACTGCCAGGTGGCGTATGGATGAGGCTGAGGAATGCTATATAAAACCCCAGAGGGGTTCAATGTATAAATAAGTAAATAACATATATATACATACATACATAACTCATAAGAGCCTCCTGCCATGAAAACAGTGAAGTATGTGCATTGCAATGGTTACCTTAACTCAGCTCCACTGTTTAAAGGAGACAGGAAATAATGTTTACATAGTTAACTGTCTTTCCATCTTCCTTTCCAAACCAGTTATGTATTTTAATATGCTTTGACCAATTTTTGATAACTAAATAACATAGCTTTGGAGTACCCTCTGCTCTACATAGTTCCACTCTCCTCAGCAGCTACTACATTTCTTTCTTTTCATATTTCCAAGACATTCTATGACATCAATAACTCCCATTCCATGCTATTCATGTGAGAGGCCTGGAATGGTATTATAGTGTATGGTCGAGTGCAATTGTGTATGGAAAACCATACACTGTAAAAAGTGGTTCTGCTTCAGTAGTGGCGTGGCTACTAACCCAGAATGACTTTTTGTTTTGCATTAGTAGTTACATCATAATGCAACTGGCCTCATCAGTGCTGACCATAGGAAGGGGCCCACTGAAGCGTTGTGTGCATGAGCTGGACAGTGATCCTGAGGTGGCAAAATGTGGGTTGCGGACAACAAAGGCTGGCTGCCTCTAATATAAAAATAGTAAGTGAATGTGTTTTTGGGACCATACACTTTAAAGAATACTGAATGGCGTCCCGAATGCAGTTTGGCTATTCTTCCCCCTTCTGTTTTCGATGACGGCAGAGTGACCTCTCAAGCTTCACTCTCAAGGTCATCAGCTGTCATCAAAAACACTCGAGGGAAGAATAACCTTGTTGTGTATGATTGATACACTATCCCATATATTGATGTCATAGAACGTTCAGGCAGTATGAAAAGAGATAGCAGCAATTGATGAGGAAAGAGGGATTCGAGGGTGGTTACAAAGGCAACAAAATTAGATTATTTAATTTAACAAAAAAGGTCAAAAACATAACAGAATATTGGTTAGACAATAAAGGGACAAAGATATGGCATCTAGAGGTGTAAATACTGTTTCATATCACCTTTCAGTGCTGAAGCTTTGTACTTACTCACTAGGCTGGATATTCAAACTGCGCTATTTTGTGGTGCAAGCCCTTGCGCTGCACAAAATAGTTGTGCAGGGGTGTGTCCAGAGTGATATTCAAAGGAGTTGTGCCTTGAGCAACTCCTTTGAATATCACCCTGGCTGTGTCACGGTGCATGGCACAGTGGAACTTGCGCCCACCGCAAGTGGTCAGAGAGTGGAGCATTCAATCCTGGCGGTGGCTAGTACCATTGCGCCTACGCGCAAAATCCCCATATTCAAAAGGTGACATGCAAATGGGGCCATAATTCATGCAAAGCAGGGGCCATTTGCATCTGATTATGGTTCCATTGCATGCCATTAGCATGCAGGTGCGCCCGATCTCTGAGGACTTGCGCCTGGCACCCTGCCAGGCAGCAGCCGTCGAGGACCAATGCCCCTGCAGCCCAATCAGGGCAAACAGTGTATAATCCCACCACCACCCCCCACTGGCCCGATCGCGGGCATAGTTTAATCCCCCCCACCAGCCCAATCGCGGGCAGCAATGTGGCTCCCCCCAACGTATCCCTGGTGGTCCAGTGGACCGTAAATCCCGATCGCGGGATTGTGTATTAACCCCCACCTCCGATCATATCCCTGGTGGTCCAGTGGACCGAACATCCCATCGCGGGATGGAGTGTGCAAACAACCCTCCCCAAACATCCCTGGTGCCTAGTGTCCCCACCCACCCACCCGAAGCCTCCACCCCTCTCCCCCGCGAGCGGGCGGGCGGCAGCATCCCACCTGCCGACCGCTCGCCGACGGTTTGTGCAGAGCGAATGTAGCGCATGCCGTAGTCGATACATACAAGACAGTCCAGTTTTGTGAATGAATGAATGAATGTATTCATTCACAAATCTGGATCATTCTTAGGTCTGAGGGCTGCACGCCCATTGGCTCTTGCTCTGCACCATCGGGCAGCAGCCCTACCGGCAGTCAGTCGGCAGGTGGGCGGCAGGCGGGTGGGATGCTGCCACCCGCCGCCGCGGGAGCGGGGTGGTGGCTTCACGGTGGGTGGGGTGGGGGACACTAGGCACCAGGGATGTTTTGGGGATGTTTGCACACCCATCCCACGATCGGGATGTTCGTCCACTGACCACCAGGATATAATCGGAGGTGGGGTTAATACCAATCCCGAGATCGGATGTTCGTCCACTGGACCACCAGGGATATAGTCGAGGTGGGGGTTACACAATCCCGCGATTGGATGTTCAGTCCACTGGACCACCAGGGATATAATCGGGAGGTGGGGTTCATACTCAATCCCTGATTGGGATTTACGGTCCACTGGACCACCAGGGATATGTTGGGGAGATACTTTGCTGCCCGCAATCGGGCTGGTGGGGAATTTAGCTATGCCCGGACCGCCAGTGGGGGGTGGTGGGATATTACTTCTTTTGCCCGCGATCGGGCTGCAGGGGACACAGGGTGGGTTGAGGCCAGCCACAGGTGGCAGCTGCTGCAGTTGCACCTGCAATGCAGCAGCTCACCTGTGGGTGGCCCTCGACTTAGGCTGTTTTTTTTTGGCTCAAAGTTGTGCAGGCGCAGGTTGTGGGTTGTGCCTGCACAACTCTGCACAGCCCGGCTGAATATCGGGCTGTGCAGTTTATGCATAGTTCCTCCCCTTCCAGTTCAGCATGCATTCATTTGCATTGTGCTGTTGCTCAGCCTGTTTTCAGTGGCGCAACTGCCTCCTGCTGAATATCGCAGAATGGTGCAATTTCGGACTTGCGCATGCGCAACCCTATTGTGCATGGCGCAACCCTTTTGAATATCCGGCCCTATATGTAAGTCTCCTGCAGTTTTAAAACAAGCATTATACAATGGCAAGAAAAAATCCTGGACTCTGATTGGTCAGTCTTGGGCTGGACCCATGATGTTATCCCAGTACAACATCAGGGGTCTAGTCTCAGCCTCACTGTGAACCTGTAGATGATTTTTTGCTTTTGCTTGGTTTGCTTTGCTTGATTGTTTCCATTGTCTCTTAAAAAACAAAAATATTTTTCCACACAAAAACATCTTTAAAATGATTTTTTTTTCTTCTGTATAACAACGAGCCATTGTATAATAGCAATAATGCCCTCCAGGGTGTGTGTCATTTGGGATAACGTCATGCCTCAGTTATTGGACGTACTGCCTGTGGCCCTCGTGTCCAACCACCTGAGGCGTGACGTTATCCCAGCACGACACACACCCTGTCGGGCATTATTGCTTAATTTGTCAATGCTGAATGTTGGCTTTCTGGCACTGGCATTGGTAGTGCAGGAGTTAGAGAGATGCACAAGAGGATTGGCAGTGAAGTAGTGAACTGATGCTGATGCCAGCCCCACCATGGAGAGAGTGACAGGCACTGGGGTGTGCCTTTGGGTCATTGGCCATAATGCTCATGCCATTTCACCTCACTCAACCCCGCAGAGACTGACAAGTGCCGGGATGTGCCTTGGGGTCTTCGGGCCTTACGCTTACCCCATTCCATAAGGGAATATACTGACATGGGCACAGTGTAGGAGAATGGGGTGAACATTGGGGCCAAAGAGTCTAAGGCACATCTTGACACCTGTCACTGGCTGCAGGGTGGGGGGGGGGTGGAATGGCGTGAGCATTGCAGCCGACAATGTCAACTCACACCCCTGACGCCTTTCAGTCTGTACAGGGTGGGGCACTGCAGTTGGAAACTCTAATGCTGAGGGCATGTGTTGGTATTTTCACTCTAAATTTTCAACATAGGCTGTTTGTGACCCCACCTCATGAACAGTGGCACTGTTAGTTTGTTTGCCCGGAAGGTGATTTTGTACAGTGACTGTGCATTTTGGCAGCACAGGTGTGAAAACACATTTCGGGCAGGAAGTGAAAAATGACAGCTGCACTGTTCATGAGGAGGTGATAATACCTCACCCCCAGTTTTCCATTTACCTACCTCCCTACATCTTTTTGCTATATACCACTTTTTTTCTTAACTCACTCCCCTACCCCAATTACCTGACGATGGCCTCACTTAGTTGAATGCTCCACCTCTCTCCCACCTCAGACAACGCCACCTTCGGCTGATCCCCCCCCAACCCCTCTTATCTAATCAGTCTATCTGTTAATATATACTAATTTGATGTGTATAAGTTCAGATTTAACTATTACTGCCTGTGCATATGCTTCAATGTTTTTTCTCTTTTTTTTTTCTTCTCTGTAAACCTTGTATTTTTGTAATGTTTGTTCAACACTGACGTGGAACCTTTGAAAATGAGTCATTTACTCAAAGGTATTAATCCCAAACTGAAATAAATAAATAAATATAATAAATAAAGGTGTCAAAAAAATAGCATTCTTGAAAATCTGTAGTGAAAATATGAAAAAATGGCGACATCACGAGCATGCATAGAAAGTGCGCAATGCACGGCCATAACACAATTATTTGGGGGATTTGTTTAACCAAATTTTCAACATAGGCATTTTGGGAACTCCGGTCATGAACAGTGTCACTGTGATTTTGTTAATGTGGCCCGAACATTGATTTTCCACAGCAACCGTGCCATTGTGTGACACGTGTGAAAACATATTTTGGGCAGGATGTGAAAAATGACAGCTGTACTGTTCATAAGGAGATGTACAAAAATGACAGTGGTGAAAATATGAAAAATTGGTGACGTCGCAAGCGTGCATAGAAAATGCACAGTGCACGCCCATAATGCAATTATTTAGGGTGTTTGTTTTACCAAATTTTCAACAATTGGTATTTTAGGACCTCCACTCATGAACAGTCTCACTGTGATTTTGTTAATGTGTCCAGAACATTGATTTCGCACAGCGACCGCACCATTGTGAGCCACATGCACAGAAACACATTTCGGGCAGGATATGAAAAATTACAGCCGTACTGTTCATAAAGAGATGTGAAAAAAGGACAATGTTGAAAATCTGGAGTGAAAATATTAAAAATTGTCTAAGTTATGAGCGTGCGTTGAAACTGTACAACGCACGCTTGTAATACAGTCATTTTTTGGAATTTTTCCACCAAATTTCAAGATAGAGATTTTGGGACCCCACCTCATGAACAGTGGCACTGTCATTTCGTTAATCAGTCCTGAAAGGTGATTTCATGCAGTGACCACGAAATGACCTTTTGGGGCCAAGTAATGAGATAACAATGCATGTCTTCATGAGGTGGGATCCCAAGCATCCCATGTTGAAAATTTGGAGGCAAAATTCCAAAAAATGGCTGAGATATGCACCAAAGTTGAAAAAACACTATTTATGCCATTATACAACTTACCGGCATTTCTTCAGTTCGCAGTCGGCTTTGAAGAGTGCAGACGTGGTTCCGGCAGTGATGGGTAAGTTACTTTTTCTATTACTTTCTATTACTTTTGTAAACTTGTTCCAGAAAGCTCTGTGCAGTCACTAGCAAGGATGGAGAAGTACTGGGAGATGTAATACACCTTATAGTTATAATTACTTATGTCTTTTTGTACAAAAGAAATACGTAACTGTAACTGATTACATTTATTTGAAAGTAACTAACATATTACTTTTAAAAAATGTAATCTTTTGTAGTTATTTATTTTCGTATTGCTTTTGTATAAAAAGAAATAAGTAACTATAATTGTAAGGTGTATTGCTTTTTCTAGTACTTATCCATCCTTGTTAGTGACTGCACAGAGCCTCCTGGAACAAGTTTTCAAAAGAAATAGAAAGTAATAGAAAAAGTAACTTACTCCAACACTGGTTCCTGGTCCACTGAAGACTGCCGTACAGGCCTGGAGGTAAGTATGGGGTGGGGGTGTGTGGGAGGTGAAGCGAGGTGGCTATGGGTTGGGGGGAGGATCCCACAGCGAGGACTGTTTTCTTTATTTTGGGTACTTGGGGGAACAGTACCACTGAGGACAGTTTTCTTTTCCACAGGTGTATAAAAGTGTTCTGCACACTAGGGTGGGCCCCAGTGCGCCATGACTTTGGATGCATACACTGGGGTGGACCCCAGTGTGGCACAGAATAGGGCGGGCCTCAACATACTGATGATGGTCGGTTTATCATGGGGAGACACACTGGGGTGGGCTTCCAGTGTGCCACACAATGTTGGGGGGGGGTTATTTAGCATGCCGACAGGAAGATTGGGAATCCCTGAAGTCGGCATTGTGCGGCAGGCAGTGGTGGCAGCGGCAGCCACTGCAGCCATGTTTATTGAAATATTTCACCAGGAAAGCAACATCAGGAGGTGTGTTATTGTGTCGCTGCATGATGAGCTTGCCTCTCATTGCAGTGGCACTTTTCTTAGAAGTGTTGACCACTTTAAACATTGGTGATGTCAGTGCCTGCATGCTGGCTTACTGGGGAATGAGGGACGCACCTACTGATGTGTGCCCTGCATTCGCCCACACTGATGCACCTCTGAAATCTGCTACTACCAGAAGATAAAAAAGTAAGATAAGTAAAATAAGATGACAAGTATTTTGTTGCACATTATGAAGGGGGAGTGGAGATGGACAAGAGCTATGTTAGAGAACTGGTAGCAGCTTTGGTTAGTGGAGAGCATGGTGAAGAGTTTCTGATAATTTGAGCAATAGTTTAAAAGACTACCCGGCCTAGTGAACTTCGACCAGTTTCAAACTGAACAATTGACTAGTTTTGATTTGAAAGTGGTCAATAGTTAAAAAAACATTAGATGCCATGTGACTGGCTCTGGAACACTCAAAGATTAGGAGATAGATAGATAGATAGATAGATAGATAGATAGATAGATAGATAGGTAGATAGGTAGGTAGATAGACAGACAGACATCTGTATACTAATCAATTTCATAATATTAATTGTTTGTTTTATCTTGCAGGTGTCATGTGGCAGTTTACAACCTCAGCTAGTGGTGAGGTGCAAAGACACTTATTTGGATGGTGAAATGAAAGTCCTGACAATGGATTCTCCTCCTGCACCTCCACCCCCAGCACCATCACCATTCTCCAACAAGGTGTTCTCTGCTCTCCGGTACCTTATTTACAATGACACTGTCAGGCCTTTGGTCTGGCTAAGATTAACCTTTTATAGAGGATTGTGTATGATCGCTCATACACAACAAGAGTATTTTTCACTCAAGAGGTTTCCGTGGTAACTGGAGACCTCGAGAGCACAGCTTGAGAGGTCTCGTTACCATGGAAACCTCAAGAGTTGAAAAATACCATTGTTATGTATGAGCGATCATACACAGTCTTTTATAGTGTATGGTCACTCATACAAAGACTGTCCTTACTTTCTTGCTGGTTTATGTGGTAATTTTCACCTCCTCTGGCCTGTTTCACTGCTGCGGCCATTCTCAGAGGATCACCGGTCACCCGATCATGCATGCGCACCCACCTTCTAAGTGTTGTGCTGCACTAGCTACGTAGCTAGTGCAGCACAACAGCTATGATGATGTAGTTAGTGCAGCATAACCACGTTGTTGAAGGGATGGATTTCCATCCACAACAATGTTCCACCATACACTATATACCATGTTATCACTGTAACTCATGTATGTACCCAAATTTTATTGTATGTTGACCTTACCTGTTGCATTTTGTCTAATGACCTGGTGCCTTTGGAAATGAGTCTCTGACTCAAAGGTTGTAAATCTGAAATGTTCAATAAATAAATAAATAAATAAAATACAATGCTGTCACATGCTGCAGGGTGGGCATTTACTATATAATGCAGTTCCAGTAGCAGATATATGCACTCCGAACACTTATAGCAGCAAGCCAGTGGAGGTACAAATTGCAGAGTAAGGCTTCCAAATGTAGATGTGATTTCATTTCATAGCCAAGATTCTTCCAACTAAAGTGAAAAGTACATTGTGCAAACTGACAAAAATAATAACACACACAAAAATGTGCAAATGCTGTGTGACTGATTTACTGATAGAGCTGTCAACCCTCCTACCCTGGTGCATCAATTGGCAGAAGAAGTTCTACAGAGCAAAGCACTGAGGCAGGTGGGTTGACAACTCTGTTGGTATGCAGTTTAGCAGCCAAACAATATTTGCACATTTACATGTGTTGTATTATTTCTGTGGGTTTGCACAATGCACTTTGGTTGGAATGATCTTGGCTATGAAATACAATGATATCTATGTTTGGCAGCCTTACGTTGCACTGTATACTTTTACTGGCTTGCTGTCGTTGTGGCTCTGAGTGCAAATATCTGCTGGAATTTGCAAAACTATGGGGCTGGCTGCCCTGATATGCATCTGCATTGAGTGCACAGAGTTAATTTTGTGATTGGCTAATAAAGAAGGCCTTGAGGGGAAAAAACAATAGTGTTTAATTTTCACTTCAAGATCTTCCAGTGATGATGACCCTTATCTTTGCACAGAGCTGCCATCACCATTTGTCCTTAGGGAACTGTAACACATGTGCTAATGGTAATCCCCTTCCATGTTAATAGGGGCAGAGCCAAGATTAATAATCTTCTAAAAGGGAAGCATTTTGCCCCAGGCCCTCTTCAGTGCTCTCTGCAAAGAAGATTCCATTTACACGTAACATTTTCTATTGTCATTTCCCGTCGGGCAACAAAAAACTAATAAAACAAATCATGCATCCAATTGGCACAATCACAAGCTGAACAAGACCCAGCGGGAAAAGTTCCAGCATCTTTGTGGTGAAAGGAGAAGGTGACTGTTTCCCTACACAGAATACAAAGACTGGGACTGTGAGATCCCTTCCCAATCTCTATAAACACATGACACATTTTTTTAAAAGCAGTACTAGTCAACAAAATTGTAATAATCTAGTTGGCAGTTACAACGAACCAAAACATCAATATTTCAGTTTCCCTTTTTGCTTTATTTCCTTCCTGAGGCAAACGAGATGATGTGGAAGTTCTCAAATGTTCCTGCTCCTTTTTGCCAGGCCTACCATCATGAATGTAAAATGACTGGCATGGTGCTACTGTGCTTCTGGTCACTGGAAACATTTGCCAGCAACACTCGGACATACCTGCATTATGAAAACACACTATGTAGGCAGTTAATAAGTGACCCTAAAATGATTTTAAATGCCACTGGGCTTCCATATTTATTGTAAATCCACATTTATAATTAGTAGCTATCTTAAAAATAGCTACATGAATTTTAAATACTCCTGTGAAGAAGCTAAGAATGTCAGGAATACTTTATTGATAAAAAAGGTAGAATGACATATGTGCCAACTAACTAGTACTCCTGTTTTATGGCTTGCATTTGTAGAAAACGTCAAGTTTATCCGGTTGATCCTGAGACCTTCATTACTCCCACGCACCTACCCACAATCCTCGTGTACTCCCAATCCCACAAGCTCCTGCAAAAGACATTATTGACAAAATCAGTTTCAGAGGAAAAATGACTGCCAGCCTGAGGATTGGCACAACAGCCCATAAAATGCCTCAAGTTGCTGATATCAACCTTCTTTGCCATGCTGAGTAAAAAGGTATGCTGGGATCATGCCCGGGGGGGGGGGTGAGGGAGGAACAACCAGTTAAAGCAGAGATTTTCTTCAAAAGTCTTAAAAAAAATTTGTACCAGGTGCTTATAGTCAAGTACTTTTATGGGTACAGTATATGGCTCTCACTTTGATAAATACATGCATAGTATGACAAATAGGACATGACAATTAACGTAAATAAGTAAGCAGTGCAAGCACATACATTTATAGGGATTCCCTACTCACTCTACCACACAAGGTGCCTGGTGATTCCCTTGGTAAGCAGAAAATTGTCCGGGGTGCTTAAAGGCCCATACTGTCTTCATGTCCTTGATCTCTGCTGGTATGTTGTTCCATAGGTTCACCACCCTCTAGGAACAAGGTTCTTCCTAACATCGCCACTAAATATATAACTCAAGCTTTAGGGCGTGTTCCTGCATCCTGCTGCAGGATGTCAGATCAAACATCTCTGACAGTCCAATCTTGTCAAAGCCAGAGGGTATGTGAAAGACTGAGACCATGTCCCATCTCAGCCTCCTTTTCTCCAGGGTGAACATGTCCTCTCCTCTTACTGTAGCTTTTGTCCCTCACAATACTAGCCATTATGTGTCGCCCCACTTTCATTGGCTCAGTATCCTGTATCAGTGTGCCCTAGTTTGGCCTCTGCCCCATCTGCTCTCCAGCACCTGACAATGCCACCTTCCTGGCTGCTTCACCTAACCCCCATATCCTTACCTACCCCCCCACCTCTCCTCTCTTCTCATTTTCTACCTCCCGCCTTTGCCCCTCCCATTTCTTTCTACCATCCCCCTCCCCCTCTTGTCCTCTTCCTTTCCACTTTACCCTCTCCAAGTCTGTTAGAAATTAATTTGATATCCTTTACCCTTATTTGTGTAACAATTTTGTTTATTGTTATGTGATACCAATGTCTTGACGTGGAACCTTTGTAAAAGAGCCCTGGGCTCAAAGGTAATTGTAATCATAGAATTGAAATAAATAAATAAAATAAAATCCTTTTTGTATCTAGGTGACCAAAACTGCATGCATCCAATTGGCAAGGTGAGAACCAACTAATACTGGGTGAGACCCAGGGCCTTGTAAAGTGGCAGGATTACTTCCCTTGCACTTCAGGTCACCTTGCCCCCCCACCACCCACTTCTGATGCCCTCCAGCATTCTGCTAGTCCTATTGACAGCGGCCAAACACTGCTTTTCCTGCTTTGGTCCCTTGTCTATTAAGATCCTCAGGTACTTTACCTTGTTTGAGAGCAAGAGGAGCCTAACATAGTTTTATCCTCTCCAGGAGTAAAACCTTGCATGTGGATACATTGAATCTGAGGTTCCTAGAGCCAGACCAGCCACCCAGCTTGTACAGGTCCCCCTGAAGTGTGCACCCATCCTCAAGAGAATGCACCACCCTGGCTAGCTTCATGTCATCCATGATCTTAAACAGCTTGCTGAAGACTTCAGCTTCCAGATCACTGATGAAAATGCTGAAAAGCAGTGCGCCCCAGCACCAGCCTCTGAAGAATGTCACTGAATACTCCTCTCCACTTGAAGTAGTGCCTGCCCACCACCACCCTCTACTTCCTGCCACCAAGCCAGTTACTTACAACGTAAAGTTTACAAAAAATACATACTGTACATGATATATGAGTGTCATTATTTCCTATAGGGAGTCATTGGCATCTAAAACTCATAATTCCATCACTCTGGCATCAGAAAATCATTATAATACATATATGCTTGTTAAAAATCACAGGACATATCTTAGGTACTTATACAGCATGTAATAAGCTATTTATTTTCTCTAGTCCTTAAATGTCCATCTGATATAGTCTACTTTGTTAGTAAAAACTTCAACAGAGTCGGACCCCATCTGAACCTCTTAATAAAGTAAAAATTAAATCAGTTGGATCAAAATAATTATTTGCCATGAAGTTGCCTAGGAAACCATCTAATTTCAGGAAATAGCATATTAACAAAATATGTTTGAGTTCCCTGTACTTTGATGTAACTTGGGCATAAACTTCTCTTTGAGTACCTCAAGTGTGACCATATGTCGACTCCATTCTAACCTTGGTGAAGTCTTTCTTAGATCCAGATTTCTATGGAAGCTCAGGTAAGGTTCCCATTCAAAGAGATGCTTTAACCTTAGATAATGTACTGAATTTTTGAACTGGCAATTTCTACCATCTCCTGTTGCCAAATGACATCATTCATGCATTGCTTTTTATAACTGAACATTCAATTTACAGAAAGAGTATAGCATATTTGGTTAGAGCACCTAGCAAAGACCTGGGTTTGAGACCCATAACTGTGATTTCTATATTGTGTGATTTGTTAGGAAGAGAGAGAGATTTCTGAAAGGAAGGCTTATGCAGGAGCATTGCAAGGCACCATATGGGTAAGGCTCTTTGCTGGAAGATGACAGAAGGGTTAGGAAGGCCTTTATGGCCTGTCTACTCTGTCTACCACATATAAAATATGACCTTGTTATCCTGACCAGCTCCTAGGACATCAATGTCATAAACACCAGGCTAAACACTGACTTCAACCTAATTTAAACCTAGTTAAAGAGTCACAAGCTAACTATTAACCTCCAAAAGACTTAGGCCAAGCTCTTCAGCTCCCTGACCAAGACAAAAGCCTGCCCCGCTCCTCTAAAAATCACTGGAGCTGATGGTTCCTTCTTGCATGTGGCAGACGCTGTCAAGTACCTGGGTGTAACTCTCGACCCGCAACTGGACCTCACACTACATATTCACAACATATGCAAGGCCACAAATGGCAAGCTGGGCCTGGTCTACAGGGCCAAAAGCTGTCTCACCACGGCTGCTCAGCTCGCCCTAGTCGGGGGGTCCTACTACCCACGCTCTGCTATGGGCTTGTCTCCTTTGCCTATGCCCCCAAAACCAGTCTCTCAAAATGGGACACAGCATACAACAATGTATGTCGCTTTGCGCTCTCTGCTCCTCGCCTCACTCATCTTTGTGAGTTATACTCCCAGCTGGAGTGGCTCCCCCCCGGAAAATCACTGCACCTTTGTCCTAGGCAATTTCATCAACAACATTGTCAGAACCGCCACCCCCCACACTGTCACCTCATCCCTCAAGCCAGCAACCCCCTCCTATCACCTAAGATCCAGTGACTCTCAGGTCCTCCTAGTCCAGAAAATTCGCACCCAAGTGGGTGACCGGGCCTTCGCCGCTTATGCGCCCAGACTGTGGAACTCCCTACCCGCTAACACTCACTCCTCCCCCTCCCATCCATGTTTCAAAGCCTCCCTTTGGGGCTTCCTCAAATCAGCCTCCTCCTGTTTCTGCACCTAATTTAAATCCTCCTAGACCAATCGGGGCAGAAGAGACACTAAAAATCCTGCTCGACTGCTGAGGAGATGAATCTCCTGACACAGAAAGCACCTAGCCCACCATTGGAGAGCTCTTCACTCTCTGATGTAAAATAAGCATAGAGAACAATCTCTACCCTACTGTTCATGTAAAGAGTACCTGTACTAGTCAATGTCCTGTCCATACCCACCTGAGGTTATGGCTGAACCTAGATGCATAATATTGTTGTTAATACCTGTGCTTGTATGTTAACTTCCCTCTTGCTTGTATCTATATGCCTGATGTATATGCCTGATGCATTTGTACTGTACCTTGATATTGCTTGTTTGTTCTCCTGTGTACCTTGTAATCTCCCGGGTGACGGGTCGTATCTGAAAATAGGCACTTGGCTGTCTAGTGTGCTTACCTGGTAAACAAAAGCAAATAAATAAATAAATTAATAAACATAATAAAGAAATAAAAAATGATAACTTAATAAATACTTTAAAAAAATTGCAGATTCAGGCTGCTCCTTAACAGGATTTACAGTGCTTCGTAACTGGAAGTAATGGGGGTTACTGACAAGTATATTCAGGTTAGCCAGCAATTTGTAAAGCAGTAGGCTTGTAGACTGAACTGGCTAGTATACTGTGAGGTTATATTAGTCAGAGGCATCATGGCTAGGGGAGGACGAGGTGAGTAGAGCAGGAGAATGTTCCTGGAGAAAACTGAAAGGATGGTGAAGCACCATGGTACAGCCTGGTTGGGTGCATGCCTGAAGACACTTCAAGGAAATCCTGCCCAAACAGAAGGGGCAGCCCAGAGCAAAGGTGTTGCCTAATGGTAAGAGCAAGGTTACTGAAAAGGGGATATGGGTGTGTCTTCAGGGCATTAACTGGCCTTCCCTCTTGTGAGCCAGACAGACTTGGTCCAGGGCCGAACCCCAGAATGGTCCAGGAAAGGACCCGACATCAGGGACAATGACATCTTCTCGACCACCTGCCAGGCAGGAGAGGTGGAATAATGGGCAGGTAGAGTGGGAGGTGAGACAGGCATGGACGCAGCCTCCCTCCTCTGAACCCAGTACATAGAGGACTGGTACACTCAAGACCAAGAAAGCTCCCACTCTCTGACCCTCCTGCTTGTCCAGTCAGGAAGAGGGGGAAGAAGGGGGGAGAGGGAGAGATGAGTCTGACTCTGACAACGACCCTCCTAGGGACCCGATACCTCCATGGATGCTAAGACACACCCTTCTGAAGAAACCTAACAACTGGTACAACTCAGATTTGAACAGAGGCAGGGGGTGGAGGCCTCATCACCCGAGGGGCCCAAAAAGGTTGAGTTGTCCATGCTGGCCAATCCCACTTCCAAGACCACAAACTGGGCTCCTAATGAGACCCAGAGGATGGCCAAACTCTGACATGGAGAGTCCCAAACACCTCATTCCAACCCAAAACCCCAGTGGCCACAGAGGCACAGACCCGATTCCAGTAAAGAATCAGACAGGGGCATCCTTTCAGGGCCCCGGAGACTGTTCATAATCTCCTCCAGTGCAGAGGATGAAAGGGATTCTGGAACACACAGGCCATTTAATGGGAAGATGTCAAGCTGCTAGGGGCTTTAAAGGATCTGTCAACCATTTGACTGGGCAGCATAAGGGGTTGAACCGCAAGGACCCAGCGGGAACCAAGGCTCCTCTTCCTAGGCAGCCTTTTTCCAGTGTACAAGTTGAGGAGGTGGGACCCCACCTGTCTGAAAAGACGAGGCTAGCAATTTGCCAGACGGAATTCATAGATGTTTTCACCCTCTTACACAGAGGAAAGGAGGGAGAGAAGAAAGAGTAGGAGAAAAGTGAAAAAGGGGCAGACACTAAGAAACCCAAGGTTGGGCACAACTTTGAAAACTGGTCCAACCTTTCTCTCATCTACATGCACACCATATGCGAGGAGAAATGGTAACTTTGTTGTACTATACTTACTCACTTGTCCAGGGTTATGTGGGCCTACACACAACGGGGCACATGGCATTATTATGATGTTTCAGGATTCACCTGCATAAGAACCAAGGGCTGGTGTGGGGCCAGGCAGACATGCCCCTCTGCGTAGACATGATAATGGACATGGTGTTGGTCCAGAGAACTGACTGTGGGTTATGATCAGACTCCTTCTAGATGGGGGTTAACTGTAATAACCCACTTGTGATGGCCAATGTTTAACATGCAGTTCTCTGACCTGTCCTCCTCACTGTTCTCTAGTTTCTTTACTCAGCAACCTCCCGAGACTCATTCCTATCCCGCCCAGCAACTTCCTTCACCTCAAAACTGGTCACCAGGTCGCACCTGTAAAAAGCTTTCAGCTTAGTGTGCTAGTCCTGGTTAAACAACTAACAAAACAAAAAAAAAAAACTCAAAACTATTACAGTAACTGAAACTGACAGATTTCTGGGTGGTCTCTCCCCCTATACCAGTGCTGTCTTTGAGAACATGGAATCAAAACTCATTCAGATGGGTGCCCCCCTGCTTGCCCTACCTATCTCTCATATTTTTTTTTAAATTTAAAAATGTTATTGCAAATACATGAATGCATCAGGCGCACTATATGCAGTATCAGTCTCAATTTCGATGTACTATGTATACACAAAGAAAATATATCAGCCCATGCTACTTTATGCATGTCATCCGCAGTTCTAGTAATCAGAGACAACTATATAACAGGGTTACTCGGTTGGAACTGCAGAAATTCAAAATAATTCATGTAGCACCTATCTGGTATTACAGTATTACATTGACATATGGTGTATTTTCTTTTTTCCTCCTAATATAAGAAAAGAAGAACAAACTAACAAAATTGCATCTTCCACCGTTTTCCTAACTAGACAACAACAGTAAATCATTGTTCAGCAAGGAAGTAGATGATAAGTTTAACAAACAATCAGACATATATGCTGTGCATCTCATATGTTCTCTCAGGACCATCACTCACCATCCCATGCTGCCAAGTGGTCTAATACTGAAGTGCTTTCTATCTTTTCTACTATCGAGGTGAAGGGAAACCATCTAGAACAAAATTTAGCTGTTCGCAACTGTAAGTGAGCTGTAATATTTTCCAAAAATTTCAGTTTTCTACAGTTTGCTTACCAGACCAGGAGGCTTGGGGGGGGTAAGGTAACAGCTAAAACTGGGTGATGATAGTTTTCAGAGCTGCCACTGTAAGTGTAAGGAAAAGGTATCTCTTATCTCCCCTCCTAGTTCCCTTTGAAGGGATCCAAATACTATTTGTTCAAACCCAAGCGGAAATTGTAGTTGTAATACATGGGTTATCAAATGGCACTCTTCCTGCCAAAAGTGGTTAAGCTGGGGGCACCCCCAAAAATATGAAAAGGAGTGCCTTTTTGACCACAGTTCCACCTGCAATGGTTGGTTGGGCTAGAGCCTATATGATTAGTTCTGTCTGGATTAAGAAAATACCAAGCAACCACTTTCCACTTAAAGTCCCTCAGTAGACTGTTAGTGCAGCAACTACATTAGGGCACCACAATTAGGGAGCCACAACAAGGGCAACAGTGACGGGGTGATCTTGATTTTAGAGCGCCACTCACTCATGCCGTCCTTTGGAGCCACACAATTTCTGCACCCTCTAGGGCATGTCTGCCCCAAAGAAGGTTATTTTTAGTTTTGTGGGGTGCAGGAAGTAAAGCCCCCCTCAAAACAGGACTGTTTCCTGGGACAGCGCTTTGGTGCTATACGTCCCGGGAGCCACAATGTGTGGTGGCATATTGCCTTCACGCATATCGCCATCAACAAAATGACTGTTGCGCTGATAGGGATGAACCAATTCCCTCCGACCTACCAAACTTGTAGTCCTATGTACCTGCTGCCACACTACATCACAGTTTTTACCTGTAGGAGGCATGTTGGCCTCCTTCTCCCATATGTCCTGTTATGTGTTACCGGTGTGACCTCTGTGACTACATTTAATAATATATATAATTTAGAGATAAGATGTTCACTTTCCAGCCGATTACCTTCCTCCTTCACCATGACCAACAAGGAGGAAGATACCTGGGAGAGGTCATCTATCAGTTTGTGATTATTTATAAAGGCCCGCACTTGTAAATATCTAAAGAAGTCCGAGGTGGGTAAATGAAACACTGTAATTGTTGAAAAGAGAGGATAATCCCTTTCTCTATAAATTGCTGAAAGAAATGAAGCTCTCTGCGTGCCCGTCTCACAAAGCCCACATCAAATTTCACCAGAGAAAAATCCGGATACCAACAAACTGGAACCCAGCATAACTGTTTAAGTGAATTAGAGATTGACTTTTTGACTGTTAACCACTGCCTCAGTATATGTCGAGTGCATTTGTTCTTTAAATTTGGCTACATCAGAATGTATGCTTACCAGCCAGGGTTGAAACTTCAGTGACCTCTCCCAAACTAAAGCAGTTTCAATCTGCAGTCAATAGGTATCTGGTGATTGTCTTACCATTTCAACTACATGAGTAATTTGCACAGCTCTATAATACTGTCGGAGGTTAGGGAGACCCAGACCCCCACCTTGCTTATGCCACTGCAACAGCCCCCAACTTACCATTGGCCTTCTGCCCTGCCAAATGAATTTTTTAATAGCTTTTTCAAGTAGGCACCAATCATGCCTGGGGACCGAGAGAGGTAAATGTTTGGTATAGGAATAGTAGTCGGAGTAAAATGTTCCTGTTTCATATTTTTAACTTCTGCCTACTCACAGGGGTTGTCTCAGATATATGGAAGGTTGCTAGTGTAGTTCCAGTGTTTAAGCAAGGTGACACAAAACTTGTGGAGGACTGCTGCCCAATTATGAACCTCTCTGTGATCAGCAAACTCCTTGAGGGGCTGTAGAACTCAAAAAAGAAAATACAACCATTCCTTTGACTTGCTGTCCCCAGAGCAGCATGACATTTGGAAAAGTCATAGCACCTCCACTGCCCTTGCCACAATCACTTCTGCAATATAGACTGCTACAGATCGCAGCAAGCTTTCAGGGGCAATCTTCGACCTCTCAATAGCTTCTGACATGGTGGACCATAAGTCTCTACATTATGATTTCAGTGTCTCAGGTTTTCTGCTCATGCTGTTGCCTGGGTCTCTAATTATTTTATTTATTGATATATTAAGCTTTTGTTTACTGGGTGAGGTATGCTAGGCAAACATTTGCCAATTTTGAGGTACAACCCGGGACAGATACAACACATTGTGTAAAATGAGCACAATTACAATAATAATAGAACAATAAAAGAAACACACAACCATACAATAGTAATATAGGGCAGTACAATACAGGCAATGAGATAATTGATTAGAAAAATAATTAGACCATACATGTGACTGGCAAAAGAAATTGATTGTACAATGTTCAAGAAAATACGTTGGTAGACCAGTATGTATCAGAGTAAGGTAGGACAATAAGTGCAAAACTGGGGAAGAAGGAGGAGGAGGAGAAGCAGTATCAATGATTAAGGTAGCAAAATAAAGAGGGGAAGGGGAGGGACAGGTATAACTGGCTAGGGATAGGCACATGCAGAGCAGTCCATTAAGAGGGAATGTATCTGTCTTTTGAAAGCGCTGGGTTTCTAGCAAGATCACAAGGCTGCCAGAAAACTATTTACATGGATGACAGACAATAACTGGTTAAACTCAACAGAACACCATCTGAGCTCACCCCTGTGAAGCTTGGTGTCCCTTTAGGACTCCACCTTAAGATCTATTTTATTTTCATTGTACATAAATTACCTCCCTCAGGTACCAGTCTCATACAGCTCTACCCTGTGTGCAGATGCCCTAGTATTGCTGACTACCTCTGACAATATCAGGACCATTAAGTCCCTTTCACATGATGATTTCCACTGAATCAAATCCTAGTTCATGATGAATAGGCTGGTCCTCAATGTTAAGAACACACAGGCTATGCTCTTTGATAAAGGATCTGGACGATCTGAAATGTGTCAGGCATTTTTTATGAAATAAAGTATATTTTTTGCTCAAATCTCCGGTGTCCATGTAATTTGAGGTGTCGAGTGCTTAGCCTTTGTGTTTTGCATTTATTGCTTTTAGCTGGAGCACCACCTACCTGGGGCGAAACCTTTTTGTCTTACAATGTTAAGAACACACAGGCTATGCTCTTTGGGTCTCAAGGGAAACTTTGTTTGTGTCCAGAACCCCTGGTGGTCATTAGTGCTGATGTGTTCCAATTACCACTGCACTCTTCTTTAAATATCTCAGTGTGATCTTCAGCCCTCTGCTAGACTTCTCTCTGCATATCCCTAACATCTGTAGGGCAGTAAACTGCAAACTGGGCCTGGCCTATTGGGCAAAGCATATCCTTAACACTATGGCTTGTCTTGCCCTAGCCAGGGGTCCTTCTCCCCAGCCTCAACTACAGGCATATTCCCTATGCCAGTGTTGCAAAGACCATGCTAAGCAAATAGGCAGTAGCCTACAATAATATCTGTATGTCTGCCCTATCTGCTGCTCATCTCACGCATTGCTATGAGCTCTACAGTAAACTAGGATGGCTATCCTCAGCAAACAGTCATTCATTTGCCCTGGACTGTTTTATTGACAAGATCATTAGACCTGCTACCCCTGCTATGCTTGTGAGTCAGTCGAAAGTGTCTAATTTGAGATACTTCCTTAGGTCCTAATCATCATCCCCAGCTGATCATACCTAAGACCCATAAAATGGGCAAGTTATGAATAAAAGAAAACAACTGGAAAAAATGAAATCCCCACACATGGGCAGTTAGGAAAGCTGGATCTGTTTCAATTTTAACTTCCAACTCATTTTCTTGTTCCCAATGCCCAAATGTTTTGTCTTTTCTCCAGTTTCTGGCTGATAAGATTCACAAAAACAAAGTTTTATCTCACAAAAATGAAGTTCCACTCATTAAATTGAAGTACATCAGTTTCTCAGAAATTACTATGAACAGAACACTGAAAAAATGAACTGATTGTGCCTGATGTTGGCACTTTGGTTTCTAAATAATTTAAAACCTACACCCTTTTCAGTAAAATCGCCTTTCAGAGAATCCTCCAAAGGTCAAATTTAATGAACCTGAAAGTTTCAGGTTTAAATTTTTAGCCATTTTTATGTTGCTTGCACGCATGTGCAAGAAACATAGTGCCATCATCGGAGATTTCGGAGGTGTGTCACCTCCTCCTCCAATTCAGTCAGTGAGCTGGTAGGCGCGGCCCCTGTAAGCCAATGCATTTTGGAGCTGTCTATGACATGCTCCAAATGCAGTAACACCACAGTTGAAAGGGGCTTCACGCTTCAGTGAGCAGCGATAAGCGTAGCCCCCCACACGCAGGTGTACGCGCGCCTATCGCAGTTGTGTAGCCGCGACGGGTGCCCAACTCGTCACGCTGAGCTGCATCGCCCTCCCAGTAGTTGGTGCCACGCTGGGAGCCCACCCCAGCGTGGCAATCAGTCCTTGGCCGACGGGGTGCCCAATCCCCCATCGGCTGAATGGCCCCCCATCCTTGGTGCCACGCTTGGGAGTCCACCCCAGCTGGCAACGCCCCACGACGCCTTTTTTAAACCATAAAACAAAATGGTCTCGCGCGCCGCCTCCCGACCCCCACAACCCGCACCCACCCACTGCGCACCCAGCCTCACACACCCCTCACCCCATACTTACCTCTGACTCTGGCGGACGATCTCGTGGACCGGAACACGCCTGCACTCTTCAAAGCCGACCGCGAACTGAGGAAATGCCGGTAAGCTGTATAATGGGCTAGATGGGGGGTTCAACTTTATTGCATATCTCAGGCATTTTTGGGAATTTTTGCACCAAATTTTCAACTTGGGGTTTTAGACTCATGAATGATAAATACTGTCATGGCGTTATTCGGTTCTCGGCGGTGATTTCACGCAGTGACCGTGAAATCACCCTTTGGGCCCAAATACCGCCATGACAGTGACATCATTCATGAGAAGGGGTTCCAAAACCCTATGTTGAAAATTTGGTCCAAAAATTCCAAAAATTACTGTTTTACGAGCGTGCGTTGCGCAGTTCCTACGCAGGCTCGTAAGTTCGTGAAATTTCAATATTTTCACTCCAGATTTTCAACATTACCATTTTACCACACCTTCTTATGAGTAGTAAGCTGTCACTTTTCACATCTTACCTCAAAATGTGTTTCCGCCTTTGTAGCGCAGGAATGGCGCAGTCGGGTGCTAAATCAATGTACGGACAATTAAGAAAATCACAGTGATACTGTTCATGAGCAGAGGTCTTAAAATGGCTATGTTGAAAATTTGGTGAAAAATTCTAAAATGACTGTTTTAATGATGGTTAGCAGTTCTACATACGCTTGTAAGTTCACAAACTTTAATATTTGCACTCTAGATTTTCAATATTGCTATTTTATTACACCTCCTCATGAGCAGTACAGCTGTCATTTTTCACATCCTGCCCAAAACATGTTTCCGCTTATGTAGCGCACAATGGCGCAGTCGGTGTGCGAACTCAGTGTATGGGACACATTAAGAAAATCACAGTGTCACTGTTCATGAGCAGAGATCTTAAAATGGCAATGTTGAAAATTTGGTGAAAGAATTCCTAAAAATGACTGTTTTACGAGTGTGCGTTGCACAGTTCCCACACACGCTTGTAGGTTTGCGAATTTTCAATATTTCCACTCCAGATTTTCAACATTGCCATTTTACCACACCTCCTTATGAGCAGTACAGCTGTCATTTTTCACATCCTGTCCAAAACGTGTTTCCGCCCATGTAGCGCACAATGGCGCAGTCGGTGTGCAAACTCAATGTATGGGACACATTAACAAAATCACAGTGACACTGTTCATTAGCAGAGGTCTTAAAATGGCTATGTTGAAAATTTCATGAAAAATTTCCTAACAATGACTGTTTTACGAGCGTGTGTTGCGCAGTTCCTATGCACGCTCGTAAGTTCGCAAATTTTCAATATTTGCACTCCAATGACTTCCAAATACCTAAACAGCACATAGAAGCAAGCAACATTCGGCATTGACAAATGCTTGTTACACTATCAGTAAACAAAAAAAAGTCTTAAAATAGAGGATAATGTATGGTCCTCTATTGGTAACCGGTCTATTAACCATCGAGAGGTCGCCAGGGCGACCATGTAAACCTCGAGAGCGAAGCTCGAGAGATTTAAGTCACCATGGCAACCTCAAGATGGTTAATAGTAGCTGGTTGCTGATAGAGGGACCACATATTGTTTTTTATAGTGTATGGTCCCAAGAAAGATTGAAGAGGGCTCCTTACTTTTTAAATAAGTCACTGCCATGGCCATTCATTCATTCCATCACCACTGAGTGCATCCGTCAGTTCCTGACAGAAAAAATGTGCACATATGCGCAGACTGTTCCTAGTTGTTAGCTCATCGATGTGACATACCATCGATGAGTTAACAAGGATGAAACGTTACATTGCTAGGTTAACAACACTGGGAAATTATGATTTTTGTGGGTTAACAATGTTCTATCGTACATTATATTATACTTTAAGGAGATTTCAACCTTCTTTTAAACTGACCCTTATCAAATTTACTGGATCCAGAGATCATGACACCATCTGTGTGCATGCCTAATTCTAGGCTATTCTGTCCAGAAATGACCATGTTAATAAGTTGGATAAACTGGGGTTTAATGTTAAACTGCCTACTACAGGGATGCTATTGCACCTCTGTAGTGTGTGTGTGTGTGTGTGTGTGTGTGTGTGTGTGCATTCTTCTTTAAAATAAGAAGAGCATTAAGAATATGAACAGGTCAGGCACTGTGATTATAAAGAATGCCCTATCTTCTGAAAATGATGCTGCCAATCTGAGACTGGAGTATTCTTAAGGTTACCACCTGCCCTGATTTTCACAGGACAGTCCTGGGTTGGGTAACTGTGTCCTGTAAAAAAATGTGAAAAATACTACATCTCCTTACCTTATAAAAAAATGTCTAACTTTCTTCTAAATGTTGCAGAACACTATAATACCTTAACTAAAATACCTTAAAATAATAAGAAACAACTAAAATAAAAAACTACAACACTTAATCTTAATTCTGATTATTTAGAGAAAACAAGACTGTTGCATTGATCTAGGTTACATATTGTCCCCCAAAAAAAAAAAAAATCATGATTCAGTAAGAAATGTTCCACTTTAGACTTCTTAAAAGGTGATATCCGTAAGTACTCTTATAATGTAAAATTAAAAAGGAAAAACAGGCAGTGTGCCCATATAAGGTGCTTTAATGAGTTTGTGCAGTGCAAAATTATGTACTGGATTTTCAGTCTGAAGTCATATGTTCCCTTTAAAGGGACAATGTCAACCTTAGGACTCATACAGTTCTAAATTAAAAACACATTTTATGATTGTTCACCTGCTATGGAATTGGTGATATAACTGCTTGCTTTTTTTTGTCATCTGCTTCTTTTTTCTTCGCTAAAGAAAAAAAAACTGGCTATTGTAAGTATACCAAAACTTTCATTTCAAATCATTGCTCTCATCTCACTGTATTCTTTCAAAACTTTAGGAACATGCACACAGTCAAGTGACTCATCATGATGCAGTAGTCTCTTCCCACTGCATCGTCATGAGTGACTCGACTTGGGAGGGGGTCCTAAGTATCAGCAAGAATGCAGTAAGAGACAATCAATGACTCCATTATCATTGGTTCTCAAACCCATTCTCAAGGACCAAATATTGATGCACTCTATTGAGGCCAAGGTTCTTGTTCCCTCTCATCAAGGTTTTATAAGAGGCAGATCATGTCTAAGCCAGCCTGATCACCTTCTCCGAGAGGGTGACTAAGGAGGTGGACAGGAGAAAGACTGTAGATGTAGTCCATGAAGATTTCAGCAAGGCCTTTAATACTGTGGTGTGTGACAACCTTCAGGGCAAAGTGCACCTGTACAATACACATGTGGCATGCACAAGGTGCACTGTTAACAAGCTTTAGGGCAGGAGGCAAAGGGTTGTAGTTCATGGGCACTACTTTGTGTCGAGAGGCGTACTCAACAGTTTCCACTGGGGTTCAGTGCCAGAGCCACTGCTTCTAAGTGTTTTCATCAACAATCTGGATGCTGTGGCCTCCATCAGACTTGGTTAAGATAGCTGATGACTCTAAGCTGTTAAGGATAGTGAACTCCCTTGAGGATGGGGACAAGCTTCAGGACCTGAACAAGCTGGATGATTTTGGTCTGATTCCTGGAATCACATACTCAGTGTAGCCAAATGCAAGGCGTTATACTTTGGGAGGAAAAATGAAGTTAGGACCCATTTGCTGTGTGAGGCTCCTCTTACTGCACTGAGGGAGGAAAAGGACCTGGGGGTTATGATAGGCAGCTCCTTCCTAGCCAATAAGTCCTTTCTGGCAGTGTACTAACTTGCATATAACATTCAGGAAATGATGGCATCCCAAAATATTTTGCGAAATATATAGCACAAGATATAATCATATGATAAGGTGACTGTGTATATCTTACAAGATGATCATGTCACAAATCCCTGAAAAGGTCATCAGCACCATTTCCTGAAAATTTACTGAGTGTGATAAAGATAAGGATGTCTCTGTTTAACAACACTGTCAGCACTGTATTATACCTCTGCTCCCCCCTTGGCAGTGTCACTTCCTGCATGGGGGAATTTAGATAATGGATGCCAACAGCTGCACATTTCATTCATCTAGTAAGTTTATTCAGAATGTAGTTTTCCAATAAGACTGTTTATAAGACTAAACAAAAGACTGTTCTACATACCACATTGTGCATTCTGGATTTGACCCTGACTAACACGGCACCACAGAACTAAAATACTAAATTTATTCCGAGATAAACGGAAAGCCCTTCAGCCAGGCTTATCTGCAAAGGCACCCAAAGCAACTACAGGTACGATGTTCCATGGGTACATCTGAAAAGGTCATACTGCAGATACAATAACAGTCCATGGCAAAAAGGTATCAAAATCACTGGTAAAAGAGTATGCATGCCCTCTCAAATGGAACATGGGAGGATGGTGTGGTACCTGAGGACTGGAGGAGGATGGATGTGATTCCCCTTCACAAAAGTGGGAGCAAGACAGAGGCAGGAAACTACAGACCCATCAGTTTGACCTCAGTGGTAGGGAAATGATGGAATCACTTCTGAAGGAAAGAATTGTGAATACCTAGAGGCCAGTGGGGCACAGGACCCAAGACAACACGGATTCACAGCAGGAAGGTCATGTCAGACTAATCTAATCAATTTCTTTGACTGGGTGACCAAAGTAGTAGACCAGGGAGGGGCTGTGGACATGGCCTACCTAGATTTTAGCAAGGCATTTGACACAGTCCTGCACAAAAGATTAATAAACAAATTAGCCAGCATAGGAGTGGGTCCCAGGGTGGTAGCCTGGGTAAAACATTGGCTGGACAACAGGACACAGCGGGTAATAGTAAACAGAGTCCACAGTGAAGAAAGGGGGGTTACTATTGGGGTACCACAGGGTACAGTACTGGGTCCGGTCCTTTTTAATGTCTTTATAAGTGACATTGCAGAGGGACTGGAAGGAAAAGTACGTCTCTTTGCAGACGACACAAAGATCTGCAACAGATTTGATACACAAGGTGAGGTGGAAAGGATGAAAAGGGCCTTGGCAAGGTTAGATTGGTCAAATGTATGGCAGCTTAGATTCAATGCAAAGAAGTGCAAAGTAATGTACCTGGGAAACAAAAACCCAGGGTAAGAGTACACAATGGGGGGTGAGATACTGACAACAACAAAAATGGAAAGGGATCTGGGAGTAGTTGTATCAGAAGACCTTAGGGTGGGCAAGCAATGTGAGAGGGCAGTAAGGAGGGCTGGGGGGATACTGGGATGCACAGGGAGAGGCATCACCAGTAGAAAACAGGAAGTTGTTATCCCTCTGTACAGACAATTGATAAGACCCCCATTTGGAGTACTGCGTGCAGTTCTGAAGATCCAATCTCTGCAAAGACATAGACCGGTTAGAAGCTGTCCAGAGGATGGCAACCAAAAATGGTGCAGGGTCTGCACCAGAAGACATATGAAGAGAAACTAAAGGAGCTTAATATATATACCATCGAGGAAAGGAGGGAGAGGGGAGACATGATAGAAACTTTCAAGTACCTCAAGGGAATCAACAAAGTCCTAGAGGGTAACATCTTTCAGAAAAAGAGATGTGCAAGAACAAGGGGGCGCGATTTGAAGATAGAGGGATCAGAGGTAATGTGAGGAAGTATTTTTTCATGGAGAGGGTTGTGGATGCATGGAACAGCCTTCCTGAGGAGGTTGTGAACTCAAAAATAGTGAGGGAATTCAAGAATGCATGGGACAGACATAAGGCAATTCTAGTGGGTGTTGGAGGAAGTAGGATGTTGGTTAACACGGATCTGAAGCTTATCCATTAGGTAGGGAAATGGGCAGACTAGGTGGGCCAAGCGGTCCTTATCTGCCATCAAATTCTATGTTTCTATGTAACTCTTACTTGTAGCTGTGGCCTCTCTATAGCTACTGGTTTGGCTAATACTGTACTTCATTTTAAACATATATCCATGAGATACCAAATGGACACCCTACCTGTTGATGCACGTTCCATTTTAGAAGGTGACATGCATGTGTGGTGGTGGAGTACAGGCAAGTGAAATTAAGTAATGTGCATACAGGAGAGAGTGTAGTGAGTAGCTTACATGAAATAATGGTTAAACAGAAACAATCTAAGAGAGGGAGAGGAGAGAGAGAGAGTGTGTGTGTGTGTGTGTGTGTGTGTGTGTGTGTGTGTGTGTGTGTGTTTAGAAATGTGCAGAGGGTGTAGCAGCTTAGAGAGAATTAGTTTTACTTACTAGTGTGTAATTTATCATGTGGTGACACTTAGAAATATATGGCATGCTGCAGAGCAGGGGCAGTATCATTTTACACATCCCTGTGACAGCACTAACATAATAAGGGTATGCCATCTCTACAATGACACTGGCACAGCAACCCCCTCCCCCACAGTGAAACCCCAACTGCGCCTATATTGGCAGTGATGGGGATTTCACTTTGATGGACTTTGTGGCGATGGTGGATATATATCTAACTCTACTGTCTGTGTGATGTGGAGTTAGATATCTAAAGTGGGGGGGTGCAGGGGGAACAGACACCCACATGGGGGGGTGCATCCCTCCATCATTGGAATCGTGGTGTTGCCAGTCATTGCGGGGACACATTGATGTCAGGGGGTGTTGATGGGTTTCTGATTCTGTCGAGGACATTGCTGTGGGAGATGTCACGCTGGCATCGTAGATGCGATAATAAGACCTGTTTAAACCATCTAATATGCACCGCTGTGAGAGGTGCAGATGAGTCGCATCAGTGCAGGTCAGACAGTGTAAACATGATGGGGAACATTGCAGGCAACTCTGATGCGCTCCGATGCAGGGCAGAATAATCAGTGTTTTTGTGTTTTGCATACAGGTGGGGGCGTTTTTTGATGGTGTATAAATATGCTGTTCTGCCTGCATCCGTACACCCCCATGAAACACCATGATGTGCTGTGCTGTCCCCCTTCCTAGTAGCTACTAACCCCATTTCTTTTCCTGTTAGGTTTTCCCCCCACTCCAACCCTTTGCTGCCATCCCACCCTCCAACCTTTCTTCCAGTTCATATTTTGCTTCTGTCACAGCACCTCTCCTCTCTAGCCGAAAGAAAGTGCTGCTAAAAGTGCAGCACAAGAAAGCAGCAGCAGCAAGGGCAAACAAGATGTTGGGATGCATAGCTAGGGGGACCAGTAGTAAGAGAGAGGTTATACTACCCTTGTACAGGTCACTGGTGAGGCCATATCTTGAGTGTGGAGTTCAGTACTGGTGCACACACCTCAAAAAGGACATTAACCTGCTGAAGAAGGTCCAGAGGAGGGCTACAAAGATGATAATGGGTCAGCAGGGTAAGGCATAAGAGGAGAAGTTGAAGGCACTGAACATGTACTCCCTGAAGGAAAGGAGAGAGAGAGGGAGAGAGAGAGAGAGAGAGAGAGAGAACATGATTGGGACCTTCACGTACTTAACAAGCATTTGTCAATGCCGAATGTTGTCTTGCTGACATTGGCAGTGGTAGTGTAGAAGTTACAGAGCTGCATAATAGGAATGGCAACGAAGCATTGAACTGAAGCCAACCCCACCACCACCCTGCAGAGACTGACAGGCATTGGGGTGTGCCTTTGGGTTGTCAGGCATAACGACCACGCCATTTCACCACACCCTACCCTGCAGACACTGACAAGTGTCACGGTGTTCCTTGGGGTCTTTGGCCCTTATGCTCACCCCATTCCATTAGGAAATATGGTGAGATGGGTGCAATATAGGAGAAAGGGGTGAACTTTGGGGAAGAGTCCAAGGCATACCTCGATGCCTCTCACTGGCTGCAGGGTGTGGAATGGTATAAGCATTACAGGCAAGAATCCCAAGTCACACCCCTGATGCCTGTCATTCTCTACAGGGTTGGGCGTTATGATTGGAAACCCTAATACCTCAGGCATTCGTTGGTATTTTCACTCCAAATTTTCAACATGGTTTTTTTGTGACCCCCACCTCATGAACAGTGGCAATAGCAGTTTGTTAGCCGAAAACTGCTTTTGCACAGCGACTATGGCATTTCGCACCACAGGTGTGGAAAATGACAGCGGTACTGTTCATGGGGAGGTGTAAAAAATGGCAATGTTGAAAATCTGCTGTGAAAATCTTAAAAAAACTGGTGAAGTCACGAGCGTGTGTAGAAACTGTGCAACGCACACCCGTAATGTAACTAGTTTGGGGATATTTTTACAGCAGATTGTTAACACAGGCATTTTGGGACATCCGGTCATGAACAGTGTCAGTGTGCTTTTCTTTATCTGTCCCGAACAATGATTTCCCACAGCAACCACGCATTTTCTGTGCTGAAAGTGTGAAAACACATTTCGGCAATGTTGTGGAAAATGACAGCTGTACTGTTCACAAGGAGGTGTGGAAAAATGCCACTGGTGAAAATCTGGACTGAAAATATTACAAATTCATGAACTTACGAGGGTGCGTGGAAACTGCGCAATGCTCACTGTAACACAGTCATTTTATGGAGTTTGTCACCAAATTTTCAACATAGCCATTTTAAGACCTCTGCTCATGACCGGTGTCACTGTGATTTTCTTAATCTGTCTCAAACATTGTTTTCATGACACCGACTGTATCTATGCGCTCATAGTGCGGAAACACATTTTGGGCGAGATGTGAAAAATGGTAGCTGTACTGCTCATAAGGAAGTGCGGTAAATGGCACTGTTGAAAATCTGGTGTCAAAGTTAGATTTCGCAATTCTTGCAGCTTGCGAGGAACTGCACAACGACGCCTCCTAAAACAGTCATTTTGGGAATTTTTCACCAAATTTTCAACATAACCATTTTAACACCTCTGCTCATGACCAGTGTCACTGTGATTTTCTTAATGTGTCCTGTACATTGATTTTGCACACGATGCTCATCGTATTGCGCCATATATGGAAACACATTTTGGGTTAGATGTGAAAAATGACAGCTGTACTGCTCATAAGAAGGTGTGGTAAAATGGCAATGTTGAAAATCTGGAGTGAAAATATTGAAAATTTGTGAACTTACGAGCGTGCATAGGAACTGCGCAACGCACGCTCGTAAAACTGTCATTTTTAGGAATTTTTCCACCAAATTTTCAAAATAGGCTTTTTGAGAGCCCACCTTATGAACACTGGCAGTGTCGTTTTGTTAATAATTCTGGAAAGGTGATTTCACGCAGTGGCTGCGAAATCACCCTTTGGGCCCGAGTAACGCCATAACAGTGACAGCATTCATGAGAAAGGGTCCCAAAAACCCCATGTTGAAAATTTGGGCCCAAAATTCCCAAAAATGCCTGAGATATGCAACAAAGTTGAAAACCCCCTATCTATCCCATTATACAGCTTACCGGCATTTCCTCAGTTCGGGTCGGCTTTGAAGAGTGCAGATGTGTTCCGTCCATCAAGATCGTCGCACGAGCTCTGGAGGTAAGTATGGGGTGGGGGGTGGGGAGGCAGGATGCAGCAGGTGGATGCGGGTTGTGGGAGGGGGCAGGAGAGAGGCCGAGGACAGTTTTTGTATTTACAGGTTTTTTTTTTTCTAGGACTACGAGGGATGAAGACTACGAGGGACGCTGCCACACTGGGGTGGGCTTCAGCATGGCAGCTGGAAGGCTGTTGGGGCTGGAGCCGACGGGGATTGGGCACCCCCGTCGGACATAACATTAATTTGCCACGCTGGGTGGGCTCCATGGGCACCTGGATGCTTTTAAGTGGGCAGAAACACGGGGATTGGGCACCCCACGGCCATACAGTATGTGCATGGGGAGCGGCCAGCATGCAATATGCATGCATGCGTGTTGGGGGGGTCTGCTCACTGAAGCGGAGCTCTCCCTTTCAACTGTATGCCACTGCATTTTCAGCTGTCTTAGACAGCTGGAGCAGTGATTAGCGCACTGCGACCGCGCCTGCAAACACACTGACTGAATTGGAAGAGGCTGACACACCTCTGGAAAACTCAGATGATGGCACTATGTTTCTTGCACATGCGTGCAAGCAAACATAAAAAGGATAAATAAGGTGGATAAGGAGGGTCATTTGGAAGAACCATTATGCCGATACAAAAAGAGGCATGCCAGTAATATGAGATATCAGATCAACACTGGCGTACCTCAGGGATCTGTACTGGGCCCTATCCTGTTCTCCATATTTCTAAATGACCTTTCCTCAGCCTGCTCTTCCATCTCCATCCATATGTTCGCCGATGACATGGTCCTCTGTATTATTTATTTATTTATTTATTGAACATATTGGAATTGCAAACCTTTACCTCCCCTTTACCTCAGGCCAGTCACCTGTTGATGTTGAAACCAGACTTCAGCATGACTGCTGCACTTCTGAGGTGCCGTCTTTCAGATGAGATGTTAAACCGAGGTCCCATCTGCCTGGATTGGTGGTAGTTCAGGTGGATGTTAAAGATCCCATGGCACTTATCAAAAAGAGTAGGGGAACTTCCCCGGTGCCCTGGCCAAATTTCTCTCATTCACTAAAAATACCACCAACAGCTTAATCTGGTTCAATTTCAGTTGCTTACCATCTGTATCCACCCTTCCCCCCCCGGTCGCCCCTGAAAAAGGGACTTCTAGGCCCAGTGGGATTACCGGGTCAACAAAATTAAAACAAACAAACTTCAATAAAGTTCAGCAATGGTTTAGTTCTCATCAACTCTCCCTTAATGCCAAAAAGACAGTCTCAGTGACCTTTGACACTAGGCAGAGGCTCTCTAGGCTCCCCTCATTGCCCTCCTTCCATACCCTTGATGGGACTATCCTTGAGGACACATTTAATGGAAGTTCCTCATCGCTCTACTGCTATAGGCAAGATAGTCTTCTCACATCGCTTCCCTAAACTATGGATCACCTTCCTCCCCAGATTCGCCACTCATCTTCCCCCTACTCCATCGCTCTAGGCCTACAAAGCCACCTCTTGGTAAATAGTACCTGTGGCTATTTTCCCCCTCCTCATTACCTTACTTGCTCTGTTCACCTGCTAGCTGGCTCAATGTCTTTATCTCCCTTCAGACAAAAATGGACAATATAAGGCTGCACTACTCTGTTCCCTTGAGTTTGTTAACAATATATAATTTCATGACTGCACTTATAACATAGTTACCTTCTATAATTGTCATCTCTGTTTACACTCTCATGCATCCCTGTAATTTGTATTATCTCTGGTTGGATATACTGAATGCATGTATGTATGTATGTTTGTATGATCTCCCTGATACCCTCTCCCCCAATCAGGACGCACCATGAGATGAGCAACTTGTTCAGTGTGCCCTTCCTGGTAAAACATTGCAATCAATAAAAGCACGCCCTATGCTAGAAAGTGCTACAAACCCTTAGACTACAGGCAATCACAAGCACAGGGACTCCTTCTATGTTGGATCACTGGGTTTTACAGAAAATTGTTACCATCCTCTTTTCACAGTTATCTTTATAAAACATATGTCAAATACAACAGGATACTTTACCTGGAATGAATGTTATTGTTTACACCCTATTTTATTTAGACAAGACAGGGCAATAAGATAGGGTGGTGGATGTCTGGCATACATTAAGTCCTCTCTCAAATCCAGCAGGCTACCCATTAGTTCAGATCCTTCTGGATGTGAGTTTCTTGGAATTAATATAAGGCTAGTATATAAGGGTGAAATAACCTTAACCTCATTGTTGCCTGCCTCCCACCAAAAAATGTCTCAGATGATTTTGATTACTTTATTAATGCTGTTTCTAGTCTAAATATGCAGCATGAGAAAATTGTGGTGGGAGACTTTAACTGTAACTGGCTTGCAAATAAGAGTAAGGCCTACAAGGACAAACTGGCTAATGTATACCTGACCCAAGTTATTACCACACCTACCATGGTAAATTACAAAACAGGTACTGCCCCTCTACTAGACTGAGTCCTAGTCAGCCATATGGACAAAGTCTATAGTGCTATCCCACCTGACTTCATAAGTGACCACTTCCCTGTCACCTGTAGACGGCCTACCAAGGTTAGCACAAATGAGCCCTCCATCTCAGAAGCCCATGTTTCTGCACTAAGAAACTCCTATATATTCTAGCCCTTCTACAGCAAATTGACTGGTCTTTTTAACCAAAACGTAAGACGTCAATGTAGCACTCAAGTACTTTATCCTCCAGTTTACAGGGTCGGCGAGTATTGTTGCCCGTCCCCCTACTGCTCAAGCTTCGCATCATGAAGAAGGGAAATCACGCATGGTACACCCCAGTTAGTAAGTCTTTGACCTGGCAACATGACAGAACCTGGAATCTATACAAAGAACTGGGCCACAGCAGTTACCTTCAAAATTACAAGGAGTTACGTAACTCAGTGAGACTTTGTATCAGGAAAACCAAGCCGTTTAGTATAAAACTCAGCAAAAATCCTGCTTAACCAGACCACAAAGCTCTGGAGTAATATCAATGAACTACTGGGGAGCTCAAAATAATGGAGACAAGTATATTGCTGATGTATTTAACAATACAGGTCATTTAGTGACCTATTAGCATATACACTGGCACCTAGCACCCACCTTGCCCCAGCTGGTGGCCCACCTTATGCGCACAACAGACCTTGGTTCCACTTTAAATGACTTACCAGGGCTGATGTATATGGCTATCAAACCAAAATAACAATTGAAACTAGACTTGGTCCCAATAGCATTGACATTAAGCTGCTTAAGTTTTGGATTAGGGAAGTCACCTATCCCCTGCAGCTGATTTTCAATTTGTCCCTGGCCACTGGGTGAGTGCCTTTTCTCTACAAAAGACCTACGTAATCCCTGTGATCAAAGGTGGGGATGTTAACTTTCCCTCCAGTTACCAGACAATCTCTGCCCCCTCTATCCAAAATACTTGAGAGTGTTGTGAATGACCAGCTTGTAGACTACCTCAGCCAGCATGAACTCCAAGCAAAAGAGCAACATGGGTTCAGGAAAAACCTCAGCACTACGACTGCAGTCCTGGAGTTTACACATTCAATACACAGTGTACTGGATTGTGGAGAACTGGCTGGATCCATATACATAGATCTCACCAAGGCATTTGAGCTAGTCAATCATGCCCTGCTCTGCCAGAAACTACTCTGTCTGGGCCTCTCTGACAACACAGTCTACTGGTTTAAGGACTACTTGTCCTATAACTCACAATCTGTAAAATACCGGAATGTGCTGTCTGATGCCAGGTCAGTCAATGCAGAGGTCACCAAAGGGTCCATTCTTGGGCCTCTGTTCTTCCATCTATTCATAAACAACCTACCTTTGGTCTACAAATTGGCCAACATAATTCTGTACCCAGATGACGCTGTCATTTTCTCAAGTGGTAAGAACTTGGATGATGACTTCACCTCCATCCAGGCATGGTTTACTTCAAACCTCCTGATATTGAATGAAAGGAAGACTAAACGTGTGCTGTTTTGTACTCGCAACAAAACTGACGTCTCTGCTGACTTAAGCATTGCCTCCTCAACTGGAGTCACTTTTGAGCATTTGAAATCCTTTAAATACCTAGGTGTTATCCTGGACAGTGCCCTGTTATTTGCTGATCACATGGACTACCTTGTTAAAGCAGTAAACACAAGACTTGGATTCCTTTATAGGCACAGGAGCATCTTGCTACCAAAGATAAAGAAACTCCTGGTCCAGTGCCTCATCACAAGCATTATGGATTAGGATGTCATTGTTTATGATTCTGCAAATGATAGTGCATTGTTCCAGGTCAGAGGCCTGCTTAATAGGACCTGCCGCTTTATGCTAGTCCTTAAAGTCGATACCCACACCTGTATCCTATGTAGCAGACTGAAATGGTTAAACTTCAACTTGAGGGTGATCTATCACACTTTGGTCATAGGCCATAAGGTACTAGGTGGCCTGCAGTCCTTGCAGTCTGTGTTCTGTTATGTTGACAAAATTTAAGGTACCAGGGGCATGGCAAGCCATTCCCTATTGCTACCATGTAGGAAAACTGCGCTTGAACAAAACTGCTTTTTGTATCAATTTGAAAAACACTGGAATGAAATAAAGTACACATTAAGAGACTGTCACTCTCCTAAATCATTTAAACCCCAGCTTATTAATGATTGGTAATCTGCACTTGACATTAAACATCAAGTCAGCGCAGTCTTTCTGGACTTGAGTAATGCCTTTTTTTTACATTTGTATTTATCGCCTTACGGTCAGCCTCCATCAACTTCAGCCCCAGCCCCGTCCTGGAATTATCGATGCTTACCTTGCCTGGCCCGGGAGCATTGCCTTCAGGGAGTCAGTCTTCATCCTGCTGACCGGCATATTTTTCCCCTCCAATTTTCTCCCAGGGGCCCCCGGAGTATGGACGCATGTGCATGGAGGTGCGCATGCGTCATACAGCCCCAGTTCTGACCCCTTTCCCCCACCCCATGGCCTAATGCCTAGGCACCCTCAGGCCTGTGCCACCCCTAGCCTCCACTGGGGGTCACCATCAGCCAAGGGATGCCACACTTCCTCCCCAGAGAGCTTCCCTGCTGGCAGCTCTATCCAGTTCCACCCTCCCCCCGTGCCAGCTCCAGCGGCCCGGGTTCGCACCAACCTGTCACTGGCGGTCCGAGGTAAGGCACCAGTGCCTCAACCCTCTATGCCACCAGGCTGGCTTGAGTAAGGCCTTTGATACCATGGATCACACATTAGGTCTCCATGAGCTAAGGGACATCGGCCTAGATGCTACCGCTATGTGATGGTTCTCATGTTACCTTACAGATTGACAGCGACAAGTCAAGCTGCAAGGTGATCTCTCCCCTCTCAAAACTCTGCCCAAAGGAGTACCCCAGGGGTTCATACTTGGGCCCTTACTGTTTGTAATTTATATAAATAATATTGACACTAACGTTAGGATGGCTAATGCGCATCTCTTTGCTGACGACACAGTATTATATGTCTCCAGGCCCTCCCTTGAGCTTGCCTGTGCAGACTTGTAACATGACTTCAATCGGCTCCAACACAATGTTTTCCAACTCAAATTGTTGATAAATGGAAAAAAAAAATTAAAGGTTTGTTCCTCCCCCCGTGCCCAAGCAGCAAATGTTTCTACCACCTGCCCCCTCCCCCAGATAATGACCGTCCTAGATGAATTGCTTGAGGCAGTGGACAAGTTTAAATATCTGGGGTTCTGGCTTTATTGTCAGTTGTCATTTGTAACATACAGTATATCGAGGAACTCTCCAAGAAACTAAAAAAGAGGCTAGGCCTCTTCTTTAGAATCAAGCACCTTCTCAACTATGAAGCGAAAGTATGGCTGGTCCAGATCACTTTTCTTCACCTCATCGACTACACAGATTTCATTTACAGTCACTGCTCTAAATCAGCCCTTAGTTAACTGGACGTGCTTTACCACAGAGCACTAAGGTTCATTATTAATGCCTCTTTCAGAACTCACCATTGAGCTCTTTATGTCCAACTTGATTGGCCCTCTCTTCACAACAGAAGGTTAAAAAATGTCTTACTATGGTCTTACAAGGTATCCTGAACAAACTCCATCCTATTACAGACTTCTTTAAGTGCTCACCCTGTGTCTATTCATTGAGGAGATACTCTTATATATTACTAAATGTACCTAGTGTAGCGTTCCGCTACGGTAAATCTGCGATTAGCCATGCTCTCCCTGCCTTGTGGAATAATCTCCAACGCTCCTTAAAACTTACTAGCACTATCTGTCTGCAGACCTTCCCATCCTTATTGGACCACTTTATACAGGATAAATTTGTTTGCTATTCATAACTTGTTTTCTCCTTTCTGCTATATTACATCCATTCATGGCTCACCTTGGGATGCCTGTTTTGTTTATCACTGCCTGCTTAGCACTTATAACTTTGTATCCATTTTGTTTGCAGTCCTTCATGTATTATTTTCTCACCAAGTAGACATGCTATATAGAATTTTTCTACATATTCCTCCATTGTTCTGTATCCTCTGTCATTCTATTTTAGGACCTTATCTGGACATATTGTGTATTTTATTATCATTGTAGCAATGTGTGCACTGTAATCTTTTTTGTTTGTGTCCATCCAGGACCACCTTGAAAATGAGCTTGCTCAATGGTGCTATTCCTGGCAAAATAAAAATGATTGATTGATTTTGCCCATGCTCACTCCCCCAGGACATGTACAGTAACTGCTACTGTTGAACATCTGCTGTAATCTGACAATGTATCCTTGTATACTGCACAGTTTTACAAAATGTCATGTAATGCTAACATCCAACAATACCTGTACATTATAGTTAGCTGTGTGTCCACTACTGCATACTTTGTATATCTTTACTGTGTGTACCTGATTCTAAACCCTTTGAAATAGGCAACTGCCAAAAGGGGTTTATGTGAAATGCTATCTGCACACTCAAGCAGACTTGATAGACCATATGGCCTGTATCTGCTGGCAGTTTTCGTATGCTCGTATGAAATAAAAACTAAACTGTAATTATCATCATTGTTTATACATACATTCATGCATACAGTTCATACACATCATGCTTAATGATGTTATAACTGTCATCATCATTGTTCACGTACATAAATATGATGATGGTTCTGATGGAAATATTGCAGTAGTAAAAACTTGTACTCTGTTACACAGCATAACTGTTTACAAGGTTGCACTGTTTAGTTTCAGAGTTTCAATAACACAATACAATGCTTCAATATTTAGACTATAGCGCTAGTGCATTTTTCAGGAAGACCTCGGACTTCTAGGAAATAAAATGATACAAGAGCTCTTCAAACAGCAACTCCAGATATATTACTTTTTTTTTAATTATTATATTTTTCTGCCTGAAACCTTGGCATGCAGCTAAGGCCCTCCTTGCAGAGGGGCTCGCTCTCCGGTCCCGCCACTCCCCTGGAAATTCCCCCATGGCTTGTCCCATGTGGCAGGACTAGGGAAGAAGGTGCCGGCTCCACCCCCCCCCCCGAGACCCAATCCAGAAACCAGGGATGGTTCTTGAGATGCGACCGACCATCACGGAGCCTGCCAAGCTCTTTTCCACCATTTTGTCCATGCCCTGCCTCCCTACCGATGCAAGGGTGTCAGTACATGCCTCCTAACCTGTACTGCCCCCCAGCCATCGACAAAGGGCAGTCAGCAAGTGGGACGATAAATCCTCCTTCCCTGAGAGAGGAAAGCAGTCCGCTGGACACTCTATCCTCTCTCCTCTGCTGAACCTCTGTGACCCGGGCTCGTTCCAGAACCTGGGTCACCGGCATTGCGTGAGGTGTAGTAACCAGGGCCTCAACCTCCAGCACCACCGGGCTGATCGGATCCATTACTTAATGCATCATTACAAGTGCATTCCTTTTAGCAAGGTGACAGCCTGCATACATTTTTTAAAATATTATTTTACTCAGGTTATTCTTTCATGCTTGACTTACCTAGAAACAGACAGCAGAAAAAGACCACTGACTCACCCAGTCAGCCTGGACATACCTATATGGTAGTACAATGCCATACTGGTCACTCACTTCCTCCCCTTCCCCAATGTCATCCTCCCCGTTATCCTCACCAGCCCTGTATGTATGCCCCATGTTTGCTTGAATCTCTTCACTGATTTGGTGCAGATCACCCCCTCCAGCATTGTTTGTTCCACTTATCCACCACCCTCTCTGTAAAAAAATACTTTCAGACATCCTTCCTGAATCTCTCTTCCGCCAGCTTGTTCGAGTTCCCCTAGTGGCCATGTTTCCACTCAATGTAAACAACTCCTCAGTGCCCACGTTGTTTATCCAGTGAAAAAAACATGAACGTTTCAATCATGCCCCCCCTTTCCAATCTCCAGTGCATACATATTGATGGTAGGGCCTCGAATCTCTCCATTATGAACTTCTTTTGCTGCCCCTGTAGGCAGAGGAGTCAGGGGGTTGGCAGACCTCTCATTTGCAGCTAGAGGGTAAGAGGATGCATTTCGACCTCCTAAATTTCAATCAGTGGAGCAGCCTTACTTAGCATAATGAGGATGGTGGATATTCTCTGAGGACAACAGGCAACCTGCTTTTAAACTTTTTGTACTTTATGTGCAAAAAGAATCCAGGTAACAAAGTTTATTTTTGAGAAAAATGTTATATGACATCTTGTTTTATTACTGAGTGAGTTGCACTCTAAAATTATTTGGGCTACCTTTTCCCTCTCTCAAAACAGTCTAAAATGTGTACATTTTGACTGTATTCTACTATGACAATCATGAATGATCCATACATTTCATGGATTATTCATAAAAATGTATACATTATTCAGATTTACAAAAAGCCTTATAGGTTGACTGAAGTATATTCAGGAAGGCAATTATTTCACTGTGCCCTTTGCTGAGATGTTGCATTGATCTATTCCTGGTCTCCACAGTTCTGCCCTCCCACTTTTCGGAGTGCTCCACGGTCACTGCCCTGAATCACTTTTCTTGCCCTTCTGTACCATCTCAACCCTATACCTGTTCTTTTTTGAGTGTGGTCTTCAAAACTGCATGCCGAGGACTGAATGCAGCCACAACAAGAATCTGTATAGGAGCAGGATCACCTCCTGCCTTCTCTTGCTGACTCCACTGCCTGTGAATCCTATTATTCTAGTTGCCTTCCTCTCTGCTCTGTTGCACTGTGCTGACAGCTTTAAGTTGTCTGTTATTAAAACCCTGAGCCCCGCCTCCTCTGTCATTTTTTTTCTAACACTGCTTCTCCTGTTCAGTATTCCATCTTTTGTTTCCTGACATTTATGTGCATAACACTGATATACATAATACGACATAACATGAAGGGGCAGGAGGGAAGGTGGGGCAATGCTGAGGGCAAGCAGCCAGGTAGGAGGGATCTCAAGGGATGGGTAGTGCTGTTGGGGGGGAAGGGAAGGGAAGGAGGATGGGGGAAGCAGAGTTGTAATCCTGGGGGACTCGAATGTGAAGAGAATTCGCTGGGAAGGGAAGGGGGATGTACACATAGGTAGGAAGCTGGTGTGCCTGCCAGACATGATGGCAGACTGGGTGTACCCAAGGGTGTAGGGAGGCATACTTACTGTTTATATTTGTGTACAGTATTTTGAGTACTTGTCCGAAACCACATGCCTTTTTCTTACTATTATCATTCTAATCTGGATTATTTCAGTTAGTGTAGGTGTCTAAGTAGTGTCTTTATCTGTTTAAACTTCTAATGTTTAGGACATAGATATGTATGCAACCTGCTTAGAGATTAGTTGAGTTATTTGACAACAATCTGATTTTTTTAATAGGAGGCAGCAGTTCAAGAGGATATGTATTTTTTTAAATGGGGCAGCAGTTGGAGAAAGTGTGTAAAAAACAGAAATTTCTGTCTACACCCTTGGGTGTGCCCAATGACTGAACAGCTTGTACAGGGGATTGGGGGACCTCATGTAATAATCCATTTAGGGAAAAATGACCTTGCTGGAGAAGAGGTGGGTGTAGTGCAAGAGAGGTTTGAGGCAGTGGGAAGAAGCTGTAGGGGGGTGGCCAGATCAGTAACCAGTAACACTTTTAAGTTTCCTTAACTACACTGTAGTTATAGTGTAACTACCCTGTATGCAATTACAATGTATGCAATAAATGTGTAACTACTCCTGCTGCACAAAGTTAATGATTACCTACCCACAGTTACCTTCCAACTGACACTTAAAATACAGTGTGATCCAGTAGCCTGCTCTGAAGTGCTACTAGTACCTAGAGCCAGCTCAGCTGGGAAGAGAAGTATAAAGGATTTCAACAGCTGGCTACAAGAATAGTGTGGGGAGAAGGGTATGCTTGGATAGGTAGATGGGAGAGAACCTGGACTGACAACACCCTATACACACCAGATAGGCTGCACCTCAGCAGAGGGAGTTCCAGGGTCCTTGGGTATAGGCTGGGGGAGTACATAACTGGCAGCCTTAGTTCAAACAGATGGGGTGACTGGGTCTTAGTGCCCAGAATCTCTGTGAGGAGGAGGCCGTCAGGCCTGCTCCCTGATCAGAACAGGTTGAATTGGGAGTAAGGTTTAGGACACAGAGGGGGCAGTATATTGTAGGGGGCAGGGGGTGCGAAGAGGAAAAGGTATTAGGGATGATAAGGGAGGTGAGGGGGTACAAATGACAGGGGGAAGAAGCGGACAATGGACAGTAAGAAGGAGGACAGTCATGCTGGGGTGGGGGAGAGGCACAGAGTCACAGTGGAGGGTGGTGAGCCACAATGCAAGAAGCTTTGGTAACAAGATGGGCAATCTGATGGCAATGTCAGCAAAAAAGAGGGTGGAGATTGTGGCAGTCACAGAAACTTGGGCTAATCTAAACCACAACTTGGACCTCTTGATCCCTGGATATAAGCTGTACAGAAGGGACAGGAGAGTAGGGAAAGGGTGCTATCAGTACATGTACTTGAAGCAATAACTTGCATGAGGGAGGATGCAGAAGAGAAGAAGGCAGAGGTACTGTGGATGCAGTTCCAATCCACTAGGTGAAAGAAGCTAAGGTTTGGGGTGGTTTAAAGATTGCCTAACTAGGAGAGGGAAACGGACATGGAATTGGGGTCCTTAATCAGGGCGTCTGTGGCAAAAAGTGAGGGGTAATTGTGGAAGACTTTAACCTGTCCAAGATGGATTGGAAGATACCAACCACAACCTTCTCCAGAAATAGTGGTGGGCAAAGTCAACAAAATTCGCTCCTCCAAAAATTTCACGAATTACGCTCAATTCATGGAGCACAATTCGTGAAATTTAGCAATTCGCGGAGTGGGGGGGGGGTCGACCCTGAAGTGTGGAATTTCCACAAAAAACTAACATTAATATCTCTGGTGTCTGGTGGCAGTGCCCCCCTGCCTCCTCCCTGGCACACTGTCCTGATGTCCAGTGCCCCCTCCCCCCACCGATCTCGCCATAACACATATAACAATTTTTTTTTTTAATGAAATCCCTTCTCAGTGTCAGAAATATATTCATAACCCTCGCTATGTGCACTGATCCAAACCCTGTTATTTTTGTCCCCCAAGGCTTCTCATTAGCCTCACTAAGGTCTCATGTCCCCATACAGATCAGGAGGGCACTGGGACCACCAACACACTCCCTGATTTTGACTGCAATGCGGTCGGGAACATCAATGGCATGACTACGCATGTGCCCGAGTACTGGCCCGACAGCAAAATGCCAGCAGCTCACGGTTGGGATTTTTAAGCCCTAACAGGGCCAAAATGCAGTACTGGGCTGTTCAGGAACATGGGGGCAAAAGAATAAGGGCTTGAGCCATGGTGGTGGAGTGATCGGGGACTTGGGGGATGCCAGGAGGCAGCAGGAGTTCTGGGGAAATGGGGGCAATTAAGGTGAGCCCCCAGAGGGGGGGGTTACATACAGATCACTGATGTGGCCACACCTGGGAGTACAGTGAGTACTGCTGTCCCCATCTGAAGAAGGACATTAACCTGCTACAGGTGGTACAGAGGAGGGTGACTAAGATGGTTAGGGGTCAGCAGGGCAGGGCAAAAGATGAGATGCTGGAGAAACATAGAAGTTGATTGCAGATAAGGACCACAAGGCCCATCCAGTCTGCCCATTTCTTTTTCTACCTTATGAATGTGCCATCGGCCATTGCTCTGTCAATGGCCTATCTATTCATACTCATCTGTATTGCTCCCTTATGCCTATCCCATGCCTGTTTGAAGCCCTGCACTGTATTCATATCCACCACTTCCTGATGTAGGCCATTCCATGCATCCACCACCCTTTCTGTGAAAAATAACTTCCTCACATTACCCCTTAATCGGCCTCCCTCTAATCTCATGCTGTGTCCTCTTGTTCTGCTATTTTTCTTAAATTGAAACATGTTAGACTCTTTCGCCTTGCTAATGCCCTTAAAATGTTTGCATGTTTCAATCATGTCACCTCTCTCCCCCCTTTGCTCAAAGGTATACATATCGAACTCCGTCACTCTGTCCTTATACGTTTTCTGATGCAGTCCCTGCACCATTTTGGTTGCACTTCTCTGGACTGCCTCAATTTGGTTAATGTCCTTGTGAAGGTGTGGCCTCCAGTACTGCACGCAGTACTCCAGATAGGGCCTAACCAGTGTCTTGTAAAGACATGTACTCCCTGGAGTAAAGGACAAAGAAGGGGGATGTAGCTGAGACCTTTAAGTATGTACAGAGCATTAACAAGGTGAGAAATGAGAGCCTTTTCAGTCTCAGTGGTAATGTAACTATAAGAAGTACAGTAGCTGTCTTAAGATAGAGGGAGGGTAGGTTCAGGACAGAGTTTAGGAGGCATTTCTTCACAGAGTGGGTGGCTGCAGGGTGGAATAAGCCCCCTGAGGAGGTGATCACACTGGAGACAGTGTAGGGTTTCAAAAGTGAGTGAGACAGGGTAAAGGGCAAGGTTAGGGCCACAAGGGAAGGAGGCAGAAAGGGAGGTAGCAGTGAGGGATGGGGCAGAGTCCTTAGTTACTGCACAGGGTTCCGCAGTATGAGCAGACTAGATAGATAGCTAGGCCTTCTTCTGCTGGCGCTTTTCATATATTCCTTTAACTCTGTACTTTTGTATGCTTTGAATTTTAGTTGCTAAACCTGTGATCATTTCTCCAGTTTCTTCAGATCTTTACTCAGTGTCCTAACCAACTCATCACTGTCTACTCTACCGCAGACTTTTGTGTCATCCACAAATAGGCATGTCTTCCCTTGGATCCCTTTCCATTGCCACAAATAAAGATGCTGAAAAGTTCTGGGCCTAAGACTTCTATACAGTTAATTTATCTTGGATTAGGACGGTCCAGCTAAGATGCAGTATTTTGTTTACAGTAGGGTCCTGCTTCTTCCCAGTTCCACAGCTGTATGGACTGAAGCACTGAAAGGTTAAGTGACTTGCCCTTCACACAGTATTTTACTCTAACAGACTGATTTCCAGAAACCAATCAATCAATCAATCAATCAATCAAAATCTTTATTTATTCAGGCGAACATCATTGAGCATAGCTCATTTACAAGATGGACCTGATTGGTCATAAACAACAAAATGGTTTAAACTCACAAATATACAAATATAGAATAAGTACAGTAACAAAGACTTTTTAAGAATAAACAACAAAGAATGAACAAATGCGATAATGTACACATATATACAAGGCAAGTAAACAGTGGTATTGGGCACCAGATCAAATGTGGGAAAAAAAGTAATGGTTAGGGTTTATGAGGTAGATAATATAGAAGTTAATGGGTAAATGCATGGACAGATAAGGAGGAATCTAATGGGGGCAGGGGTGAAAAGGGGACTGAAGAGGCTAGGAATTGTGGGAAGCAATTGCATATCTCTGGGAAAAGGTTTAGGTATAGCTTTTTGAAGGAGACTACAGAAATGAAAGTGTTCAACTTCAGGGTCTTTTGTAGAGAGTTCCAGATGTGTGCTAGAAAGTAGTTGATTGCAGCCCTTCCATGACGGGTACATGCCTTAGGTAGATTCAGCAAGATGAGGTTATTCTTCTTAGGCATATGCCTTGGAGTAACAAGAGAGAAGCAATCAGAAATGTAGGATGGTAGTTTATTTGTCAGAGCTTTGTATATCCAAAGAGCAGCATTTTTGTTCCTTCTGTGATGTAGGGATGTCCAGCCAACTGCAGCATAGAGAGAACAGTGGTGGGTACTGAAAGGAAGGTCAGTGATGAACCTTAGAGCTCTATGGTACAGGGTATCCAGTTTATTTAGGTAGAGGTAGCAGTGGCCATATAGGAAGTCTGTGTAATCAAGGAGGGATATAAATGAAGCCTGGATTAATCTCTGCTTAGATTCTCTGTTTAGAAAATGTTTGATCCTGAAGAATAGGCCAAGCCTTTGCCTTAGTTTTTCAGGAGCTCTTCAATGTGCTGGGTGAACTCAAGCCTGTTGTCAATCCAACCCCAGATATTTAAATGTATCTAATAATCAAGGCTCTCACCAAGGACGGTAAAGTTGGGGAAGAATGTTTGGTGAGTAGGTATTGGTGGAGATGAACATAGCTTTAGTCTTCTTGGCATTTAATAGAAGCTTCTTTTCAAGTAATTTGTGTTGCAGTAAGGAGAAGTCAGCTTGTAGTAGATCATAGGCCTTTTTTGGTGATGGATTGCTTACATAAAGGACAGTGTCATCTGCAAAAAGGTGAACATTAGAATTGGTGAGGCCTGAGTCAATGTTATTGATGTAGATAGCAAAGAGGATAGGGCCCAAGATGGAGCCTTGAGGAACTCCTCTTAAGAGTGGTTTTGAGGAAGAAAGGTTGCCTTCACTTTTTACCTGCTGCACCCTACCAGAGAGGTAGCATTTGAACCATTTAAGAGAAGTAGGGTCTAGGCCTAGGGAGTGCAGTGAGGAGATTAGAAGATCATGATCCACAGTATCGAATGCTTTACTTAAATCCAGAAATACAGCACAGATGTTATTTTTCTATCTAGTTCAGACTGCCAGTCATTTGTAACTTTGCTAAGGCAGAAAAATGGTGCTGTGCATGGCTCTGAACCCAGATTGAGCAGGGTTGAGGAGGTTATTAGCATTGAGGTAGACATTTAGTTGGAAGCTTACCAGTTTCTCTAACATCTTGGACAGCACTGGAAGGATGGAAATAGGCCTGTAGTTGTTGAGATCCATGGGGTCCCTGCTTTAAGGAGGGAAACACTTGTGCTGTCTTCCACAAAGAAGGAATAGAGCCAGAAGATAAGGACATGTTGAAGAGGTGAGTTAGGGGGGCTGCAATGGCATGCAGTGCAATTTTTAAAAAGAAAGGGTCCAGAGAGTCAGCACCAGCGCTTTTAGTTGTATCCAGGCGGACAGTAGGTCTTCTACTTGTTTTAATAAAATTGGCTTGAAAGAAAATGTAGAGGTAGTCTTCTGAGCTTCAGTGGAATGGAGAGCAAATTGAGAGCACAGCAAGTTTGCTGGAGATGAGTCAAAAGCTAGGCCTGCTGTAGTAAAATGATTATTGAAAGCATCTAAAATTTCACACTTGTCAGTAATGATCACGTTGTTGAGGTTCACTTGAGATGGTAAAGAGGTGCTAGAGTCTTGCCCTAGGATTCCCTTGATAGTGCCTCAGAATTTGGCTGGGTTGTGGTAGGTGGCATCCAGCTCTGCTGTATAGAAGGCAACCTTAGCATCTCTCACTTTTTAGTGCAGCTGTTCCTGGCTTGTCTGAATTGTACCCAGTCATTTGGATCTTTGGTTTTCCTTGCCTTTTTCCAGAGCTTGTCTCTAGCAAGCAGTGCAGATTTAAGTTCAGCAGAGAACCAGGGACAAGATTTGCGTTTAATTCTGACACTGGTGACTGGTGCATGTAAATTGAGAGCCTCTAAGATTATGTCATTTAGCACCTGCAGTGCTGACTCCACAGAAGCTGAGAGGTAGAAATCTTGTCAGTGTTTGGAGTGACACAGATTTTGAAGATACTCTGCAATGTTAAAGTTCTTTTTAGACCTTCTTGGGAGGAATTTTGCAGGGTTAGCAGGCTTGATTGAAGATCTTATACCAGCTATGAGGCAGTGATCACTTATATCACTGAATAGCACTCCAGCATGTGAATATAGATGGGGCTTATTAACTAACATAACATCAAGTAAGGTGCTGTTACTTTTGTTTTTTAGGTTAATCCTTGTTGGTTCATTTATTAGTTGAGTAAAGCCATGGGAGTCACAGAAAGATACTAGGGGTGCAGAAACATTGGATAGGCAGTTGAAATTCAAGTCGCCTAGAATAATGGTATCCTCAGGACCCAGTTTAGCTATAGTCCCCAGGTGGGTAAGGAGTTTAAGTCCGGCAGAGGGGGGTCTGTAGCAGCCAACCAGTTGAAAGGCTGACATGTTGGGAGGGGGATATTTTAAGGGATATGCATTTGAATTCTTTAGGCTGAGATGAAATATTAAGACAGGAAGCAGAGAAATTTGAGTTAACGTAAATGGCCACACCACCACCCCTGGATGGACGGTCTGCTCTGAAGAGCTGGTAATTAGGTATACTTATTTCACTGTCATTTGTTGCTGGTTTAAGCCACGTTTCAGAGAACACAAGAAAGTCTGGCAGGGTATGGGTAACCCAGGCTTGTATTAGTGAGAACTTTTTTAAAAGGCTGCATACATTGATGTGGAGGAAGCTTAGGCCTTTCATAGAGACTAGATCTGTTGGTGAGGAGAAGCCTTCTAGGGGTCCAGGATTGAGTTCAATAGAAACTTCCCCTACCTCAGAGAATGTCCCACTTAAGACTACTCACTGTGTTCTTCCACGCGGCCAGTTCCTAACTAATCCTGTGACCTTGTCCACCAGGTCCTACAATTTCTTAACCATTCTCCTGTGTGGGACAGAGACTTCTATTGACTCAGGGCTTCATTTTCATTTCATTTTCATGGATGCCGCAGATGCAGTTTCCCATTTTGGGCTGTGCCTGTATCCAAAATGTATCAGCATGTTTGAGTGCCATTTTCAAAATTCTTGACACAATTGTGATGGCTTCCCTGCCTTACGGCAGCCTGCAGCAGCTTGTTGATGCATGCCATCATTTTATTTGCACAATTTCCGGCAACTGAGACAAAAATGTTTTATATAAAATGGACTAGAAATTTCCAGCAATCAGATTGACCAATGGCACACTCCAGCCATGACCTAGATTCAACTTAATGCCTAGCCAGGCTGGTCTCAGATGGTTCCGTATCAGAGCCTTATTCTATTTTAGAATTTGAAATGTTCAGATGGCAGCTATTCTCCACTAACAGTACGCTCCCTTTCCCTCAGTGGTTTATCTCAAATGCTATTAACAGACCCCCCCCCCGCCACTCCAGAGAGTTGGTTGAGTTTCTTTATTTCTCCTTTCTTAGAATGGTTTGATATTTTATTAATTTCTTCTGCTGGCTATTTGCTGCTGCCACAAACCCTGCACTTGTTCTGTTACAACAGTTCTCAGACTTTGTCACACTGAGCCTCCCAAATCCATGGAAAAGATTTTGAGACTCCTCAAAACTGAAATGATCTTGGGCCTCCTAAAGGAAACTAACATACTGTACTTTCGCAGTAGCCATGACTAAACTGAAACCCTCTGAGTACTTGCTTCACATTCAGTTCTTTGTCTTATACTGATGTGGAACTTTGAAAAAGAGCCCTGTGCTCTAAGGCTTATCTGAATAACAAATAAATAAATAAACAAATGCTATTATTCAGCTTATTGTAACTCCTGCCCTACAGGCCAGCCTACGTATTTGCTATTTTCATTCTTGAACCATTGTTACCTCTTGTTGCAGTACCTTCATGGATGATGGGTCAGACTACTTTGTCTATTTTCTCTCTATATGAAATAACCTTCCTACGTACTTTGCCTCTCCCCCTCCTTCCCTGCTCCTAAGCAACTTCTCGGGGATTACTTTGCTCCTTCCTGCTGTTGCTCTTAGCACTTCTATGCTCAACCCTTGTATTTGGGCTGTTCTACCATCAGTCTACAAACTGATCAATTACCACCACTCATTATTAGTTTATTGTTCATATTTGTTTACACTATTGTTCACTGTGTATTTCTTGATTGTTCTGCAGTTACTTTTGAAATGTATTCACTCCTTCCCTTCCTCGAAACACTCTGAAATGAGCCTTGGCTCATTCACCTTCCTTGTCACCTATTGTAAATAAATACATAAATTCACCTACTATTATCCTCTTTCAGTTTGCTTCATCTCTTCACACAGAATATAGAAAAATCAAAATTTAAATACAGTACTTTTTCAGACTTGCTTGAGCCTCCCCTGGAACAGGTTGGGGCCTCCCCAGGGAGGCTGGCCTCACCATTTGAGAACCCCTGTTCTATTAACATCTGCTCACTTGCTTGCTGCCTCGCCCAATCTGCTCTTACCCATTTGATCGCAATACATTTTTTTAAATACTTGCAGCTCACTCATGCCTCAATCTAGTCACACTTGCCATTTTCATGGTTGTAATAGGTTTGACCCCAGCTTGCTTGCTCAAGGGACTCACCTGCTGCCAGTATTTGCTTATCTTGAAAACAATTCAAGCCCGATAACACACATCCTCTCCATCACAAACTTATGTTACGCAAGCGAGAAAAAACAAAGACTGTGAACTAAAGAAGTCACCGTACACATGACTGGCTATCCCCAGCAACTGCTGCTACCACACTCACCCCTTTCTAAACTGCAAGTAACATGTGGTGTGGTGGTAAAGTTGAGCTGGCAGCACACGTCTATCAGCGGGAGCTACATTTAAGAAAATACCACTAGTCTCATGTTCTCCCTGCTCCTGAAACAGCAAATACTCATGCTCCAGTTCAAAACAGTTGTCAAACAGAAAGAGAAAAAAAAATATTTACACAACAAAGATACAGTAATTTAGAATTTTAACTAGGTAACAGAAAGTATAGTGACCCCTGCTGTAAGCAAACACACCCATTTTATAGCATAACATTTTTTTATACACTTTTAAATATGTTCTTTTGATTTTTTCAGAAAAAGTGCCATTATATATAAGCAATAAGACACTCTGGGGCTTAGGTTGTGCTGGGTTTACCATGAGCCCAGGGGTTGAAGGCACACTGACGGTGGCGTTGTGCCTCACAACACCCTTGGGCATGTGGTAAAGCCAGCAAAACCCACACCCAAGTGTGTCTTATTGCTTAAATGTGGTCTAACATTTTGTTTCTAGTTGCATAATCACAGTAATACGGTGCTGAAAATCCCAGACTCCCTTTTCAAATCCAGACCTCGGAGTTTGAAATCTGTTCTTGAACTGGGCTTGCTGTGGTTTTTGTCTAACTTCCCTCAACATGTAAACCATTTTTTTAAGGTATTTTCCAGTAAAATGTATATTTATTTATTTATTTGAAAAAGTTTCACCAGGAAAGACATAGTGATCTAATTGCTCATTTCCAGATTCACCCTGGGAGAAGAGGAAGAGGAGATGCAATATTATACAATGGCAAGAAGAAATCCTGGACTCCGATTGGTCAGTCTTGGGCTGGACCCGTGATGTTAATCAGTACAACATCACGGGTCTAGTCTCAGCCTCACTGTGAACCTGCTGCTCAGCAGCAGCATGCTCATCATTTGCTTGATTGTTTCATCTGCTCTTAAAAAACAAAAACATTTTTCCACACGAAAACATCTTTAAAGTATTTTTTTATGCTGTATAACAACGGCCATTGTATAGTAATAATGCCCTCCAGGGTGTGTATCGTTTGGGATAACGTCACGCCTCAGTTGTTGACGCACTCGGCCTGCGGCCTCGTGCCCAACCACCTGAGGAGTGACGTTATCCCAGCACGACACAAACCCTGTCGGGCATTATTGCTTAATTGAATATGGAATCAGTTTATAATATACATAAAGCATATCTGTACAGAAAACAGTAAGACAAACAATTAACAATTTGTGAGAGAGGTAGTCAGAACTTGTCATAATAAGTATAACTATATACATAAATCCATTTACATATATATATATATATATATATATATATATATACACACACACACACATAAACACATAGGCCCAGATATACAAAAGGGTTGCGCCCCAGTGCGATATTCAAAAGGAAAAGTGCGCGGCACAAATCCTGATGTGCCGGAGCACATCAGTAATGTATGCAGGCACAGGTGGGGTGCCATGCATACTCTGCACAGCCTGATATTCAGCCCGGGATGTGCAGAACCATGCATGAGCAACCCCTACCTGCGCCAGCACAAAGTTGATCAAAAAAAAAAGGAACAACTGATGGCCACCCACAGGTGAGCTGCCGCATTGCAGGGCACAACATGGCAGCTGCCACCTGTGGGTGGCCACCCGAGCTCCAGCTGCACCTGGCGGCACCTCCCCATGCCCGTTCGTGGGCATTTGTAAATAAAAAACATGTCCTATATCCCTGGTGGTCCAGTGGACCGCTATCTGCCTGATCGCAAGCATTTGTAAATAAAAAAAAGGTCCATTATCCCTGGTGGTCCAGTGGACTGCTGTCTGCCCAGTCATGGGCATCTGTATATAAAGATAGAAATAAGTCCAATATCCCTGGTGGTCCAGTGGACCGCTGTCTGCCTGATCGCAGGCATTTGTAATTAAAGATAGACATAAGTCCAATATCTCTGGTGGTCTAGGGTACCCCGCCCACTGAGCCCACCGCCTCCCCCATCAGCCAGTGGGCAGCAGCACCACCTGCATGCCTCCCCTGCCCGCCGACTGACACCGTCGATAGGGCTGTCGTCCATTGGTTCAGGCGTGAGCCATCGGCGGAAGCTCATAGTACTCACATTCCAGATATGTGAAACATTCACATATCTGGAATGTGTAGTACGGTATGGGCTGTATAGCGTGGGCAGACAGGTGCAGGAGCTTGGGGTCAAGCCCATCAGGGCTTTTACCTTTGTGCGGGTTGTCACAAATTCACTCAGCAGATCAGGCCCTCTATTTCCAAAGTGCCAACCTCTGAGCGCAGTCTTGTGAACAGTGTAACAGACAAGGTAATCCTCTTGTCTGTTTTTGTAAGTTCGGATCAACCTTTGGTCTCAGTTCTGGAGGGATTCAAGCTGTAACCTCTTGCTAGCAAACCCAATGCACAGGCTCAGATACATCTGTCTTCGGGGGGCCAGATATCTTTGCCTATGGGCACCTAACCAGGTATTCAGAGATGAACCCTTAAAACTTAATAAAGACCTCAGATTTAAAATGCTTCCGTTTCCAGTTTGGTACCACCATACAAGCTTATGTCTGCTGAACCATAAATATTTCTTAGCAAAAGACAGCAATTCAAAGACAGACCAGGTTTGCTCTAAAATTAGAGTTTTTACTAAAATATATAATAATACATCAAACATACAATACAGAACTCTTATATCACAAGACATACATATTGTATCTTTAAACAAAACAAGGTTTAAAACAGTGCAATTCCTACAACTATATTTAGATTTGTCTAGCTTTCTAAATACCTCTTTTCAGTGCTCAGATGTTTTCTTGGTCAGTGTCAGATACAAATGCCTCTCCATAGTGAAAGAGAATAATATTTTCAAGCAGTATTGGCCAACCCCTTTTGGATGAAGTCATCCAGCCCTTCCTCTGGTCAAATATCTAACAAAAATATATTTTTATACAACCACAGGATGTAATTTCAAAGTATTAATTCTGCAACCTTAGCATAACTCAAATTTCAATGACACCTCTTTTGATCTCATGCTGTACCCTCTTCACACAGGCTTCATACAGGTGTAAGGTTGTAAATGACCCTATGTAACATCCTAGCTTCCCTTATTTAATGTCATAAACCTAGTTTATGATTTCTCTCTTAACAAAATTAACTTAAACAAGTCTGTAATTAGCTCAGAGAAACAGGATCCATAATAAAAGTCTTCTAGTAACACATTATCTCTAAAAAAGACTGAGTGTGTGATACAATGCTGTCAGCAGTTCTCTTGGCCTGCATCTGTCAACTGGAATCTGGGGCGGGGGGGATGAGTGAGGTCATTCCTAGAGCATTTGAATTTTCAGCAGAGACATTAATACATTTTATATTAAAAAAATATAATACAGCACTCAGAACTGGCTGTCTACATCACACGGGTTATAGGCAAGAAGAGCATGCAGGGTGTCAGCAGGGGAGACTGGAAGGAAGGAAAAGCATGGTGAAGAGAAGTTAAGTGCAGAACAGACTAGTGGTGCAGAAGGGGCTGGAGGAGGGGGAGCTGAGGGGGGAAGGGAAGCTAGGAGGGTGGAATGGCAGATCATGAAGAAAACATTGAATTCAGTTGCCACAGCAAGGGGATCAGAGATTATGATATCACTTGCCATTAGGACAGGTGGGGGGGGGTTGGGCGGAGGGAGAATAGGGCATGGACTACCTTCCAGAATTTAGATGGACTGTTAAGGTTGTCCTGGAAGGTGGAGGAGAAGTATTCCGCTTTGGTGAGGCAGATAGCACTGTTGCAGGTGTTACAGAGAGAATAATGTGTGGGAAATCTGCAAGAATACCTGAAGCTCTGTACATCGACCACACCAGGTCATGAACATGCTGACAGGCCAGCAACTCGGCTGAAACCCAGGGAAGGTGTGAGCCTCAGACCCGGGTATTCCTAATAGGAGCATGACGGTCCCATACATTTAGGAACTGTGTATTAAAGTAACTCAGGGCTGTGTCAACAGAGGGGCCATTTGCAATGGGAGGCAAGTCTGTACCAACTAGTTCCTCATGAAAGGAGGACAAGTCTAAAGACCTAAAGGAGCGGAGGTGGAGGATGTTTGGTGGAACTTTTTGGTGGTGGATTTTCCACATGCAGTAAAAACAAACAAGTTAAATATATATACCTTATGTATGCACCTTACTGTATGGGCAACCACACACAAGTTTGTGTTTACATTCAGGGGTGAGACTATATCATAGACTTTGAGAGTGAAGCTCAAGAGGTAAGTATGATGCCATCTCTTCCCAAAGACAGAAATACTAGACTGTGCAGTAGAGCGTAGCTGGTCTTAAGGATAGGCGAACTAGGCAGCCGCCTAGGGTGCTATTCAGTAGGGAGGCACCATCACTTTTAAACAAAGTTCAGTTTTTAATTTAATTTTTTTTTGCAACTGACCTGGACAGACTAAAATTAACATGGCCAAATCTGGTGTCAGGTGGAATGGAGTGGAGAGGGGGTAAAGACTTGTCCATCAGCTTTGTTGCATGTGGCTGCCTGACCCACCCATAAAAGAGCCACTCCCATTTCTATTGGATGTCTGCTGCTGTCTGTTTTAAGTTTGGTGCCAAAGCAGTTGGAGTGCACGCACAGAATGGTGCAGACTGGGAGTGGCTGGCACCTGGCATAATCAGTTTTGGTGGCATGTTCAGACAGCCACAAGGCAGTAAGGGATTAAGTGGCTGTGTTAGTGAGTGGCGAGGGAGAGCTAAGTTTGGTTTTAAACTTGCAAAAGACAAGAGACAAACCCCAAAGAGGACTGGAGGTCTGTGTGTAGGGTGGGGGGGGGCTATTAGGGAGGAGGCACAGGGGCGCTGTGCTGCTGAAGGCACTGAAGCTGGTTCACTGAGACACAGAGGGATGGAAGCCAGCAGCAGCCAGGACTTGTCGAGTCTAGATAGGCAAGGCAAATTTTATTTTTAGGTGCTCAATCCTGGAGGCTCTGGGTGTCGTACAAGTAAAACACATGCAAATAATAAATAAAATAAACACAAAAATAAATAGATTACAGTAATAATAAACAGGCCACAGGTAATGGAAAAAGGCATAAGCATAAAAACAGTTGCTAAAAAGGAGGTAATACCAAGAATAGTCTCTAAAAGACAGTGTCTGGGAATGCCTGACTAAACAAAAAGGTCTTGAGGTGGGCCTTGAATGCTTCAACTGAAGGGGCCTCCCTTATAGCTTTAGGAAGTGAATTCCACAAGACAGGGCCGATGACACTAAAAGCTCTGTCACCATCGATTTTCAGCCTCATCCTGGGAATCAAGAGGAGACCCCTAGAGGAGGAACAGAGGGAGCGGACAGAGGCAGCAGGTGTAAGAAGGTCTGACAGGTAGCCAGGGCCCAGTCCATGTAGGGCCTTAAAGGTGAGCAAGCCCACCTTGAAGAGGATCCTTCACCTGACTGGCAGCCAGTGCAGTTCACAGCACCAGGGTGATGTGGCAGTATTTAGAATGCCCTTTCAACAACCTGACAGCTGTGTTCTACACTAGTGCAGCCAGTGGAGAGTACCTCCTGACACCCTGAGGTAGAGTGCATTACAGTAATCAAGCCTTGACATCATGAAGGCATGCACTAAAGTGGGGAGGTCCATGGGTGGAAGTATATGGGTTTGATCCTGGTGATATTCCTCAGATGGTAGAAGCTGCTCTGGACTACAGATGACACCTGGGATTCAAATGTCAATTCATTGTCAAAGGTCACACCAAGATCGCATACCCTAGAGGAGGCTCTTCAATGGCACAGTCCCCAGAAATAGTCCTGTTGCTGTGACAGAGGCTATCCTATCACACCCCTTGTTTGACTCCATCACCAGTACCTCCATCTTATCGGTGTTCAGTCACAACCAGCTGGAGGCCATCCAGTCATTGATCTCAGTAAGGCAGTTATTTAGCACTTTCACTGTGTTGTATGTTCCAGGGGCAAAGGAGAGATACAGATGGGTATCATCAGCATAGCAGTGAAAACCCAAACTGTACTTCCTAATGAGCTTCCCAAGGGGTAGCATATACACGGCAAACAACATTGGTGACAAGACCGAACCCTGAGGTACTCCACAAGACAGAAATCTAGGGGAGAAAGGATTAGGGAGAGGACACATCCGAGGGGTTAGCACGCAGGGCAGCCAGATGGCTTCAGACCATTGTGGATTCACAGTTGAGGAGTGGTTTCTTATCACCACTGGGGCAAGGCTGTGCAGTGAGTGGCCTGGGAGTCAGTCAGAAAAGACAAGAGAGACCCCATGAGAGCAGGAACTGGAGCAGTGGGAGTAAAGTAAAAGTATTATGCAAGCAATTGAAGAAACTCAGACCCACTCACCGGATATGAAATTAATATATTTATTTTGATACCACTTTTTTTTTAGAAAGATCAGTGTTTCAGTTATCACACTACTTCTTCAGAATCTATAAATTCATAAAGTTAAAAAATTAAAAAATCATTTTGACCACTCGTTATTGATACTGACAAAGCTCTCTAAACTAACATCAAACTTGTCTTGAGTGCATATACTTACATAAGTTTTCTAAAACTTTATGTAATATTTTTATAACTTATAGAAAAAAAACGGAAAATCATACACATATGTATAAACATCTTTACAATATTTTACTAGTGATACACCATTACTTAAAAAGAAAATGTGTTTATTTTTTTATTTTTTTAATATCCCACCTTTAATATTGTGGTCTTTCTTCACAAATACTTTTCTTACAAGATTCCTTCCACACTGTTCTAAAAAGGCACAGAGATATTGTTGTTAAATTCTACTTGCAATTTATTTAAGATTTAGTTTTTAACAGTATAGTCAATTTGTTATGTATACCTCTTGAAGAGAAAATGAGAGTGTGGGGAAGGGGTGGGGGTTGTATGTTGTCCGCTTTTATATTCTTTCTTTTGTTCTTAATTTTCTAGACAGAAACAAAGTCTGTGAAGTTTGCAATTTTTCTTGTATTTTGTTTCTCCTTTCTTTTGTAGTAATTTACAGAATATTATTACCTTGAAATGCAATTTGTTCTCAGTTTCGCAGGCTACTTTTGCCTGGGAAGCATACTTGCTTCTTCCAAACCTAAAAAATAATTGCCCAATGGACAAAATTACATTGCCAGGTTCAGTGTTTCTACTTATATAAGCCACAATATAAATCACCTAGGTTTCTGTTCCTTTCAAGTTGCATTAGACAGGTACCCTTTATATACAAAACTACAAATCACTCTGTTTTCTTTACCTTAGTTTTTTTTATACTTTTCATTCCCTAGTTCTCCTACTTGCTCCAAAGTGGCACACATTTCATTAACTATTTTTCGCATTTTAGTTGCTTTTTTGCAAAACCACCAAGTTTGCATTCTTTTGTTTAAACTTTAAAAGTCATACCAGAATCTGTTTATCTGTGAAAATAGCTACTCATTTTAGTTCTCTTTGCTTTTAAAAAACAGTGTCTCAACTTACCCTGACACAGGTGATTAGCTCGTTTGCTTTGTGCTACCACCAATACTCATGGCATTGCGACACTTTATATTTAGTCTGGTTGCTATGGTGACATTGTATATGCACTCAAATTTGATGTTAGTTTAGAGCGCTTTGTCAGTATCAATAACAAGTGGTTAAAATTATTTTTTAATTTCTTTACTTCATGAATTTATAGATCCTGAAGAAGTAGTGTGATAACTATGAAGCATTGATCTTTCTAAAAAATTGGTATCAAAATAAATATAATATATTAATTTCATATCCGGTGAATGAGTCTGAGTTTCTCCAGTTGCTTGGATAATAGTTTTACCTGAGGTTTGCTGGAGCCTGATCCTTCCTGGAGTCCTCTTTATTTTTTAGGTACTGCGTGGGCCACACTGCCCTAAGCGGTTTCAGTAAAGTAAAAGTACCCACTACCATTCTTGAATAGGGTCTGCAGAGGAGTGAGCAGCAACCAGCCAGCTGGGGACAGCAGAGCAGGCCAAGGCAGTAGGAACAGCATGAATTTGGCTGTGTGGAGGAGACTGGTGGTCCCCCCCCCAGCAGCCCAGAGGAGATTTTCATCCCAGGCTGGGGCCAGAGGGGGAAAAAAGCAACTGTCTGTTGTTGGAGTCAGGGGGTCCCATGGGGTCCTCTGAGTGTATGTGGTCCTGGACTGGTAGCAGTCATGTTGTTTTCTAAGGGACAGCCAGACCAGCAGAACAACAATTTGGCAAGAGGAGGACCATTTTGTCTAACGAGGTCAGTGACAGACTGAGTCATGATTCTGAAGTGATACAGCCAGTTAGCTGAGCTAAAACAAAAAATTGTAATTTCCTGACATTTTGTTTCTTGTTCCTGAACCTCCTGGGCTGTGGCCCCTCAGCCCCAGTTCTGACTTGCCCCCATTCCCGATGGTGGAAACGCTGTGCAATATAAGGTGATTATGTAGTACTATGTTGTGTAAAATAGATTAAAGCCACCTGTGCCATGTGGCAAGACCCAACTGAGAGGTGCTGTATCAGTGCCTGCCAGGTAGAAAGGGGGAAGGAAAAACAAAAGTTTTGTCCCTGGTGTGGTAGCTGTCAGAAAGTTTTTTACCTGTGGCAAACTGCCCCCCAAAAAAAAAAAACAGAATGCAATCTCCTGCAGGCAAGTTACAACTGCATCTCAGTAAACAGAAATGAGAGCTAACTAGCCTGCTGAATCTAGTTGGGATTAAAGAATGTAGTGTTTTGTGACTGAATTGTTTTGTTAAAGGAAAAAAAGTGTGTTGCTGGGGTACAGGTTTTCCAGTGTTTGGTTTTATAAAATGTTTTCATAATCAAATATTTTCATTGTGAAGTAATTCCCTCCCCCCACCCACTTTACCCACTTTAGTGTATAGGACGCCCTTGAAACATAACAGAACTTTGTTTTATCTTCAATGTAAGTCTTAAAATGCACCAGAAAGCACCTAAAACCCCAGAGCTTCTAGAAGCCTACTGGCCCCCAGTCCCAGGGTTTTTGTAAACATTTTCTCACACACTACATGAACAACATACCTTTACCACTCACTGAAAGAATCCCACCTGAAAATTCCACATTACAGGCCTGCTGGGATTTGCAAGTTTGCCTAAGGGCACAACATGCTCTAAGGTCAGTCCTGCAGCACAGAATCGGGAAAAAGCAGATATCCTGAACAGATACAGTACTTCTGTTCTGTCTTAACAGTGGAAGAGGAGAGGGATGGACCACATAAAAGCAGCAGGAACACTGAAGGAAGGGAGATATACACAAGTCCATCTACAGATATGCACAAGTCCATCAACAGAGGAGAGAGTCCCAAAAGGACATGTGAATCTGAAAGTTGACAAAGCTATGGGGACAGATAGGGTACTCCCAAGAGTGCTGCGGGAGCTCAGGAAACTACTGGCTGCACCTCTGAGAACCCTATTCCACAACTCATTGGAAACACGAGTGGTTCCAGAGGACTGGAGGAGGGCAGATGTAATCGCACATTATAAAATCAGCAGCAGGGAGGAGGCTGGCAACTATAGGCTGGTCAGTCTGATGTCAGTGGTGGGGAATTTCATGGAGACACTTTTAAAGGAATGACTTGTGGAGCATCTTTTATCCAGCAGGTTACAAGACCTGAGGCAGCTCAGATTCTGGGGGTGGGGAGGGGGGTCATGTCAGATGAACCTGATTATTTCTCTCACTGGGTGACCAGGAACATAGATCAGGGCGGGGCAGTGGACATGGCCCACTTAGACTTCAGCAAGACCTTTGACACCATGCCACACAGGAGGCTTATGAGGAAACTTGGCACTTTGGGGTGGGTCATAAGGTGGTAAACTGGGTGCAAAACTGATTGATAAATAAGCAATAGAAGGTGACAGTACACAGCACTCACTCAGAGGAGGAGAGAATTACCAGCAGAGTACTTCAGAGCTCAGTACTGGGACCTGTCCTCTTTAACGTTTTTATAAGTGACATCATAAAAGAGCCAGAAAAATATGCCTTTTTGCAGAGGACACCAAATCTGCAACAGGGTAGACACTCTAGAGGGGGGTAGAAAGAATGTGCAGAGACCAGAGCAAACCTGAGGAGTGGTCAGGGTATGGTAGCTGTGTTTCAATGCAAAAAAGTGCAAAATCAGGCACCTAGGTCACAGACACCCAGAGGCATAGTATAAAATTGGGGAGGATGTATTGATGACCACAAAGCAGGAAAGGGACATTGCAGTATTTATATTAGATGACCTCAGGGCAGTGAGGCACCACAAGGAGGCAGTAGGTAGGGCCAGCAGGATGCTGAGGTGCATAGGGAGGGTTATCACCAGAAGGGCACAGGTGGTGTTACCACTGTATAAACTGTTGATGAGACCCTACCTGGAGTATTGTGTCCAGTTCTGGAGACCACATGTCAGGAAGGACATAGACAGAGAAGAGGCTGTCCAGAGGAAGGTAAATAAAGTGGTGCAAGGTCTGCATCAGAAGTCTTATGAGGAGAGACTGAGGGATCTCAGGAGGTACACCCTGAGGTGAAGGATATGATAGAGACCTGCAGTACCTCATGGGGGTGAATAAGGTACACGAGGGGAGTATTTGTCAGAGGAGAAGGTGCATGAGAACAAGGGGCATGCAATGAAGCTGGAGGAGGAAAATATAAGAGTGGTGTTAGGAAGTACCTCTTCACTGAAAGAGTGGTGGATGCCTAGAACAGTCTTCCAGGTGGGTAGTGGAGAGAAAACAATGGTGGGCTTCAAGCAGGTATGGGATAGGCAGAAGAGAATCTTGGTAGAGAAGGGGGATAGCTGGAGATCAGGTAGCATCTATGGTTACAGTACAGGCAGAGGAAAGTGGGCAGGTTAGTTGGGCAAAGCAGTCCTTATCTGCTGACAAATGTTATGTTTCTATGATGTGTTTGGTTCAGGCCATATATATATTTTTTTAATATGTCTCTTTAAATACTGGCACTTGTTTAACCATCCCTCTCAACCACCTCACATTTGGGGCACCCCATTGATCACTGCCCATCCAGTTTCCCTAGCCAACTATGGCCAAAACATAAGAGTACATTTATTTGTTCTAGCAGATAGCTAGATAAAATAGCAGACCAGGTGGGCCTGTTGGTCCTTTTCTGCCGTCACACTTCTATTTCTTTTATTTTTAAAAAGTGTTCAACATTGATGCAAATTCTTCTCTGGATTTTTTTCAATGCACATTGCTGGTTTTCAGTAAACCACTGGCAACACGCACTAAAAAAAAGAGGGAAGAAGCTACAAATTGTAATCCCTGATGGATGCATTTTAAAAGTAAAATAAATGTATCTTTATATTTCAGCAAATAGCAGGCTGGTGGATAGTGTCAGTGATAAACTGGGTGTGGGAGAGGTTATTAACTTCAAACAGCAGTATTTGTTAGCTGGAAAAAAATAATCATAGAGCCCCCCCCCCCCAAAAAAAAACTTCTAACATCTTTAGTTTCTTAATTAGTTGATTTTTTATTTCTTCAGATAGTTTAAAAACTGTTTTTAACTATTTTTGTGATTAATGATTCTAGTCATTTCTGCCACTTACAATATTTAAATATCTCTTAAGTTGAGGGTACCTTTTGACTATAAATACCGGCTTTATAATGTGGATGTATTATGATGGTGTGAGCAAGTTGCTGATGGTAAATTGCAGGCACTGTATCACAAAAAGATGCCCCAACCCCCACCCCCATGGCGGATATTGAAAGGTAGCAAGAGTTATTAAAAACGTAGTCAAGTATTACAGTTCAAAGATGAAAGAAAGTGAAAAAATGTCATAGTGATGTTTTTACCAACAATACAATACTGCCAAACAAACCAAATTACATTAGGACTAACAAATCCTGCTGCTTTTCAAAATAATAAAGAACAGATGTGGGGAAGGGGAGGAACTGGGGCAGCGCGGAAGAATGCTAGGAAGACAGATGGCAAGCAACATGCTCAAACCCTCTACATGCCACTGCAGTGTCAATATGTTCACTGTTCTCGATAGTGTTAGTATACAACTAACTTTATGCAGTTGGCTAGAACTCGTGGTGTCCGACACTGAGTACACTTTTCAAGTAGTTGTGTTTCTGATGAAAGGCGGCACTGGCCAAACATTTATTGCTAGTATTTTCTAATCTGAAATAAAATGGTAAGTAAAGCAGCTCATAAAACCTACAACATTATCCCCCCTGTTCTTTACTGAAGTGAATACACTGCACTGCGCGCCGCTCGTCTGTCCTTCTGGTCAGAGATCTGTCGCCCCCATGCTGTGTCCATTGAAAGCGCTTGTGCCCGCCTGCGGAATGCCAGAGCAGCTCAATTCGTGGGCTGTGTATCTCCGCCCCTCCCCCACCGACAGAGGAGGCGGGGCCTGTGTGCCCACAACCCTGCTCCTCCCAGCCGGGGTAGTCCTGAGAGCACTTAAAGATGCCAGAGCAAGTTTGTACACAAAGCAGTTGTGTGCGTGTGTTTCCTGCAGTCTCATCACGTCGGATAACAAATACAAGTACTCGCGCTCAAAGCCTACACAATGCCCTCGGATTTCCTCACGCCATTCCAGGAACTGGAGGATGCCTTCTGCAAGGTAAGGAGTTAGGAAACACATAAGGAAAAAGTTTCTGGCTGAACGATGGAGAGGGCGATTCTGGTTTTGGCAGGGATTATAAACACAAACTGTTGAGAAAGAGAGAATGTGACATAAAGGAAACATTCACTTTTAATTGAAGCTCCCTGTGAAGGGGGAACAAATACAATAGTTTTCCTCTTTGAAATAAAAGTAACTCCCTCCGGACTCCTCAACTTGTATCGGCTAAGTATGTAGCAAAGATCTTGCAGCACGATGTAGAGACAGGGGAAACGTGCCTTTGAGACAGGGACTGTAATGCATTTACCTTAAAAACATAGCATTATTCTTGCCGCAATTTTAATCTCTTAATGTTAGCTTTCTTAAAGGAAACGGCATTGATATATAGTTTGTAATTTGTTCATCTTGCATATGATTATGTACTGAGCGGTGCATTTTACGTAAAGAATACCTGGTGCTCAGACTGCTAACTCTGACACCTAGCGCCAAACGTACCTTGTGTATGGACAACACGGAACGTGAATTTGTTTAAATAGAAAGGCTGAGCATGGAACTGGCCGCAGTGCATTTTAGTAATAAATCCTTGTAGTGGAATACTGTCTCCATCAGAGGTTTTGTACAGTGAACTATTTTGAGTTGGCGCGATCTCGATAGAGCACGTGAATACCTTTTCTTCCTTTGTTGGTGGAGTGCGTGCACTAAGTTTTTGCCAGGCATGCAATGGCATTTTGTTGAACTAAAGTCGCATGTGCATTTTGACCAGTGTAATTGTACTCACTGTTGTGCACTACATGGTCCCTTTACCCACCATAGTCTAGAAGAGAGGAGCATCTTGTTTTCGGTGGGATCCAGCTTCTTCCATTTCTGCAGCAGAGTGGGCTGGAGCGCTAGAAACATATAATTTGACTGCAGATAAGGACCGGTTGGCCCACCCAGTCTGCCCATTTCCCTACCTAATGGATAAGCTGCAGATCCTAGTTAACCAGCAGCCTACTTCTTCCTACCCCACCCCCTAGAATTGCCTTATGGCTGTCCCATGCATGCTTGAATTCCACCACTGTTTTTGATTTCACAACCTCCTCCGGAAGGCCGTTCCATGCATCCACAACCCTCTCTGTGAAAAAATACTTCCTTAGCACCCCCACCCCCCATCTTCAAATTGTCCCCTTTGTTCTTGCACACCTCTTTTTTTGAAAGATGCTACCCTCTTGGACTTTGTTGATTCCCTTGAGGTACTTGAAAGTTTCTATCATGTCCCCCCTCTCCCACCTTTCCTCGAGGCTATACATATTCAGCTCCTTTAGTCTCTCTTCATATGTCTTCCGGTGCAGACCCTGCACCATTTTAGTTACCCTCCGATCTGCTAGGAGATCGAGACTTGCTAAAGGGCACGAACTAAGTGGCTGTGGTGGGATTTTACCATCCGATTACTCTGTCCTCTATGTTATGCTAAATAATCTGGAAGTGTCTGGGGGCTCCACCGCCAGAGCTGAATATTGTGAGTGTGAACGGAAAGAAGTTGTGGCAACAGGTGTGTGGAGCATAGCATATCCGTTCCACTGCGTGTACAGCCGGTACAGTGTGCATGTCGGAGGCACATTCGTGACAGAATGCCAGGGTGTTGTGACTAACGATGGAGCAGGATTTAGAATTGCATGCATGTCTGGACGTGCGGACAGGAAAATGTAACAGTGATGCACATAAACAGTGGTAGCTAAATCCCTGTGCTGCTGAGATGAAACCCCAGCAGATGTGGATAAGAGCTCCAGTAAGAAGTCTCTGGAGTTCGCTGCAAAACAACACTGTTTATACATTATTTTCCACTCTAATAACATGTTCATGGAAAGGAAGAGAATCTTAAAACACCTAGGAGTGATACTGTAATAAATATAATTGGAGTCGTGATAGTAAAGAGCTTTATTTTTTAGGATAAAGAAATCGGTTACTCGGTTGCTTGTCTATCGTAAGTAATCTAATAGGCGCTCTCCGTCCCTGGGTCTCCACCATCGCCGCTAGTTAGCGCGTCTTGTGGTGACCTCACTGTGAAAGTGACCACTTAATAAAGAGGTGGCTCAGTGTGCCCTTTCTCTAACTTTTGCAGCCTTTCTTTGGTCTTTCCACTACTACCAGCAGACAAAGACATGCAGGGAAAGTATTTTAAACTCCCAACACAATGTTTTAAAACACAAATTACAGCCATGTCTAAACCTGAAAAAAAAAGTTCCGATACCGTTCTTTTACATAAATGGCTCAGGTTCGGAACCAGTTCTACCACAGTGCACCAATGCAAACTATGCATTTGTTTGGAACAGCAGCAAAGTGTGTGTTCTTTCTATGTTTCTGTATACATACAGTACCTATGGTGCGTCTTCCTCCCTTACAAAATGTATCACTTGCCTATGGTTCTTTTAAAGTAGTGCATGTTATGGTAAATTTCGGGAGATACCGGATGAGTAAGGACCCCTCATGGGCACAGACACAATTATGGCAGTAGCTTGCCCACAGATACCGCTGTCGTACCGCCTACTGCCGTGACATCACAAAAAAACAACAGTGGATAGTAAAACTAAAGCAAAACACAGAGATATACGAATACTGATAATGAAGGGGGTGTGTGGGTGGGGGGTGGAGCCCCCCCCCATACAGAATTATAAAGCAAAAATAGTGCTGTGAAATGCTGCCGTAAAAATGTTAAAACGCTGAAATTGAAATGCTATTTGAACCCGGGTCCTCAGTGGTTACTATTGCCAATTTTTTTTTTCACTATGCACACAACTGTTTTTTAAATAACCATCGAGAACCCGGGGTGTGGGAGCGCCCCCACAGAAGAAAGAAAAGTTAACGATTTAGAAGTTTTTGCTATTAAGATACACTCTACACCTTGGGTAATAGCTGAAAAGGTCACAGTAATGCAAGTCGTTGTATTTTAAATATATGCACAATGTGTTAGTCAATATAACTGAGGGTTAGGCACAATACTCATATCGTGGTTGGGCGTGTCATTATAGACTAGTTTTCTGTGAGGGGGCCTGTGCATAACCTTGAAAAATGCCGTCAGTACCCTAATGATGCGAGTTTTTGATTTCAGGCATAGGGGATCCTTACTCATCCGGTATCTCCAGATTTCCTATCTGTGCTATTTTATTATACTTCAAATTGCCCCTTTTCCGTATCTTAGAATGTGAGCTGTCTGCTTTCATATATTGTTGTAGACTTTAAATTATTATCTTTTTAACCCTTAGGCTGCGACAGAATTAGAACCTATAGTAATTTTGGACTGATATATAAGTCCGTGGCCCTGCAGGGGTTACTGTGACTGTCCCCAGGTTTCATCAGTATAGTCTCAGGTCATAGCTGTATTTGAGTACCCATTAAAGTCAAATGGCATGCCTCACATACTGCCTTCATATTTTGTGGGACAGTGGGTGTTCAAAAACAACTGTGACTATTTATGAAACCTGGAGACAGCCATGTCTCAAAGTTTTTGATTTATTTAGTTTTTGCTTACCGGGTAAGTACACTAGACAAATTCTTGCCTATTTTCGGGTTGGGGGGTGGGGGAGGAGGGTATACATATGAATGCCTGCTGACTTTTGACTGAATGTAGTGAGTGTTTACATTTAAAGAAAGTACTAAAGCAGATTCGATACTAAGATGGTAGAAGAGGGCAATCTAAAATACAATAAAGGTATGATAAAATTCTGAAACTGTACACAGCTGCTTTTAAGGTTGACCAGCAGTTTGGTGATAAACATTAAAGCTATGCAAGTCAAAACAGATCAGATGTCCATTTTAATTTCCCCTCTGGCTGAATTCTGTGAAGTTTTGCTGGAAAAATAGCCCCACATGGGAAAAGTTTTCACCCCTAGAAGTTTGTAGCTTTAAAGAGCAACTCTCTATTATAATAAAACAGTTTAAACACTATATTTACAGTAATTGTGTTTTAACTTTGCTTGCTAGTTGTTGTTTTTTTATTATTATTTATTTATTTTTATTTATTTAAGCCTAGGATTACAAGAACCTTTGAGCCAAGGCTCTTTTACAAAGGTTCCACTTCAGAAACAGGACAATACAGTGGTACACAATGGCGCAAAATGAAATAAGCAAGAAAGCATGTGCAGGTTTAGAGCAGATAAAAATAGAACATAGGTGTGGGAAGTGGAGTGGGGAGGAATGGTAGAGGGGAGAGCTGCAAGGAAGGGGCACCATGGCTAGGACTGCTGGACTGAGCTGAGGGGGTCCAGCTAGGTATGACAGTCGCAGGTGCTAGAGGCGGAGATGGAACCTTGATTTGAATTGACCAAGTGCAGAAGCAGAGTTTTGTTTTACTTTCCTCTGCTGTTGGTCTACTAAATATTGTCAATAATGCAGCAATTATTTCACCAAGTCTTTCAAAATGTACCTGACTCTCCATTGTTAACCACACAGTTGCTGTTTGTGACATCACAGTCTGTTGTAATGGTGAGCACTATGATGTCATAAACAAAGGCACTGTGATGTTAACAGGAGAGTGGCAAATGTTTTCTATGCAGACATTTAAGATAAACTACCAAGAAGTGCTATAAATGTTGAAGAGGAACACTGAAAATGAAAAAACTATTCTCTGGTAAATTGTAACAGCTGGAACATCTTATTTATGGAAGCACATGCTGAAGTGTAGAGTTGCTCTTTAAAATAAGTTGTTTTTGTTTGATTACAGACTTGTATCTTAAGCGAAATAAGGGATGGAATGTTGCTAATCATTTTTTATTTTTTGTCCTACAGAATTTCCTTTGTTTGAAGCTGAATGAAGCTTCCAGTTCTCTAGAGAAGAAAACTGTGGGATTCCACCGTAGACACTCCACCTGCCCTGAAATCCTCTCCAACTCAAAATTCAATGGGGGCAGTACAGACTACCTCAGCGACACCACCTGCTGGTCACTTAACAGTTGCTGGACAGAGATACTGAGCTGCCCCGGTCCAGTTTGAGTCAAATCCCATTCCTTATTGACCGTTCAATTAGTATGATTGATAACAAAGCCAGTGGCTTCAGTGCAAGTCCTGCTGCACCTCAGACTTGCATCACTACTGCCAGACCTTCCCCAGTTGTCATTTCCTCCCGCTACAAAACTGAACTGTGCCGCACCTTTGCAGAGAATGGAACCTGCAAATATGGAGAAAAGTGTCAGTTTGCCCATGGGCAAGAAGAGCTTCGAGGTCTCAGCCGTCACCCTAAGTACAAGACGGAGCTGTGTCGTACTTACCACACCATTGGCTACTGTCCCTATGGAACCCGCTGCCACTTCATTCACAATGCAGAGGAGCAGCGCTTAGTTCAGTCATCTGCAATGAAGCAGCAGCGCCAGGCACGGCCACAGCTTAGACAGAGTGTCAGCTTTGGAGGCTTCCCTTCGAGCTTGGGGTTCCAGAACCTCCAAGAGCCTCTTACCTTCTCCAGAACATCATCTGTATCTCCTCCTCCCTCAACAGGAAGCCCTGAGCTGCACTCTCCCATCCTTCCTGAGCCTGGGCCTCTGAATCGCGCCTCATTTTTCTGCAGTGACCATCTCAATATGAAGCTGGCTTCTTGTATTTTTCCTGCTGCCAAGCTGAGCTGCTCTTGCTGTGGGCATCATGCCAGCAAAAGCCATAATTTGCCAGGGGAAGAGAAGCCTACCCAGCACAAAACTGCTTTCTCCTTCCCTGGCCTGTCTGCTCTCCAGAGGACTTCCTCAGCTGATTCTCTCTCAGACCAAGATGGTTACAGTAGCTCCAGCAGCCTCACTGGCTCTGAATCCCCCAGACTCTGATGGCTGTGGCAGAAGGCTGCCCATCTTCAGCAGCCTATCTTTGACCGATGACTAAGAGACTTTGACTGTAGTGGATTTTCACATAAAAGATGTATTTGGAATTCCCTGGAGAAGAGGGTGTGTGAACATTTCAAGGGGGTTTCAGCTCTGTTTAATAGAGTGCTTGTTTTCAAAACTGCTCAGAATATTGTCTCCTAAGCAGCAGCACTGTGGCCTTTCAGCTGTGCAGGTCGCCTCTAAGGGAACAAAACGCCAAAGTGTTTTTTCCTCCATTGAAAGTTTTTAATACTGTAAAAGAAAATTTACTTTTGATAAAAGAACAGGACCCAGCTGCAGTTTAACTATTCAAATTCCTGTGTGCCTGTCTTGAAATCCTAAATCTGGCCAAGGCAGATAAGCAATCAGAGCAATAAAAAAGGCCCTCTCTGTTTTGTAGAGTGCATGTTATAGCTACCATCTCTGTGGCAAACACTAATAAAAATTAAGTCTGGCATTGATTTCTGTTCAGCTGCCAAAGGCTCCTAAAATGTGTGGGGCTTTTTAATTTATTTATTTTTATTTAAAGTACAGTACAGCTGCAAATATCTGAATCCCACTCATCTAGCTCTCCTGATTATGTAAACTCTGATATTGTTATCTGACTGTGGTTTGCCTGATGTTATGGACCCCCGATTGTCTGAACTCTCAATTTTTCCGAACAAATCTGATGTCTCACAAAGTGGATAATCGAGGTTGTATTGAGACCTGTCTTAGTCCACATTATGTCCAGTTTTGCTGTAGGGGTGGCATTGCATTATAACATTAGTTGGGGATAATTTAGCTTTTCTGCCTTGAAAGTCACCCTGGGGCAGCGCTGCTTGTGCCTCCCTGACAGGGGAGGGATGTAGTCTCTCCTCCTGTGCTGCTGGAGGGTGAAGTTCACTCGAGTGGTAGTCCATGGTGGCATGGTGTTACAGTAGTACATATATAGGAGAAGCGACGTAGCTGTGAAAACAGAATATATGTGAAAAACTAGGTGCTGCCTTGGAGGCAGTACTGCCTCAGCAGTGACTTTCAAGGCAAAAAAAGCTAAATGAGAGATGGAATTTGTCTTCCATTATAACCAAACATGTGTGCCCATTTTGAATGTTAATGCATGTGACTGGGCCTAAAATCTACTGATTGAATGGTAGTTCCCATTAAATGGTCAGCATTATTTCAACAAGCTTTATTTGCCCTATGGCACTACAATTAGTTGAATAGTACAGCTACTTTGCCACACCTACCAAGGACCAAGTGAAGAATCATTGCTTTGCAGAATATAGGGAAAGCTGGTGTCCTAATAAGGTCTGTTTAAAGACAGTATTGATAAGTGTTTGATATATGGACTAGTATATTTATTTAAATATATATTTTTTTTTTAGTTTTATTCTCTTCAAGTTTTTTTAAGTTGCCTTAGATAGTTTAATGATATCTTACCTAAAAATGTCTTAATTCAAGAATATCTCAGGATCACTTGTTATGCAGACGTAATTTGTGAATTAACCAAAAGAATGTTGCTTTTTATTAGCGTGGTTCCCAGATAGTGCCCCCCAGCCAGTTCATTAGGTTGCTAGTTTTGGTCCATCCTATCTATCAGTTTGCTTACCCTGAAGTACTATGTGTACAATCTGCATACACACCTCTATTGCAACACCCATTGGTTCTACCTAGTAGCATCTTACAGTCCCTTTTACTGGTGCATAAAGGGTGTATGGAGGTCCGCTGTGGTAGATCCTTAATTAAAAGGGGATAACCCCCGAAAAAATTATTAAGCTGAAACAGCTACCGTTTGCTTCTAGAATAGTTTCTCAACAGATGTTTTTTTATCTGCCATCTGTATTTCTACACATTCAGTGCATTGTGTAATTGTTTAAGAATGTAAAACTCTGCAGCATTCAAGTAGTAGAATGCCCCCCCCACACACACACACACACACACACACACACACACACACACACGCGGAATAGTAACATGGAATACATTAATTCAGAATTCTGCGGAGTTCCACTAGCATGCATACACAGATTTCTCCAGCAAACTGTTAAAGACAGGAGGTGCATTAGTCACTGTCCCTTACTATTAGTATTATTAGGATACGGAAAGCTGGGTACCATTAAAATTATAGGTTTTTGTACACACAATACAGGACAGTTGCTGTTTTTTCCTAACTAGCTGAGGGATAATGTGGACTCGTATATTTTCTTTTTATCTGGCTGGCTGACACACTCTTGAAGGGACCGTAGTACTGAAAATGTTTTTTTAATGTTTGTTAAATGTTTACACTGATTATTAGAAGCCTAACTAAAGCTTGTGATCTTTGTGATCTTGCATTTCTGTGCTGTGATGAGTTGGATAGAGTAGCAGGCCGCAAGTCAGTGGGTCCCCTCCCAAACGTATAAATATATATTTGTAATTTATTTCATCCTTGTTTGTTTGAAATTTTTATTTAAATAATTTGGTTTACATTTCCAGATGGAGAAGGCAAGCCTTCGTTATAATATATTTTGTACCTTCTTGTTCTTAATAAAATAAGGTTGCACAAGCAATGGTTTCTTTCATGTTTTCCCTAACAGTGTTTTTCCAAATGTGCAATCAGTACTTCTCTCTGAAGCATTCTTCACCTATTTCAAATTTTATGAAGCTGGCATCTTCTTGGATGCTGCAGCAGCTAACATCAACTTCCCAATATATTTTGTATTGTTATAATCACAATGAAATATGTGGAAACATATTATTGTGATAACAGAAAGCTCTTTTTCTTTAATTCTTTGTTAACCAGGTAAGGCTCACTAGGCACTATTGCCTGTTTTCAGGGGTGACCCAGGAACTTTAGGCTGGTTAAGTGACTTGCTCAGAGTCACACAGTATGCAAGTGGAGGTTGGGGGAATCAAACCCAGGTCTGCTGGACCAAACTCATTCTCAGCTCGTTAATCTAACCTCTAGGCTATACTGTCCGCCAACACTTGGGGAGCTATTGTTTCCATCCCTTATGCAGTATGGTAGGAACTGTACCCAAATTACATATGGACATGCATCCAAGCTTAACAGCAAAAGTGTCACCCTACTCATGCTGGGAAACCCTTAATGCCATTCTGCCTCAGGAATTTATCTAGTTCCACTTTTAAAATCTTCATACTGGTAATTTCCACAGCCTCACTGAGTAGTCTATGTGTTAACTACCCTCTATATGAATATTTCTATGCCAACAGGGATTGAGAGATGGAGGAGATACCACTGGATACATTCATAGATGCGTTTAAAGACACATAGACAAGAACGGCAGAAAAAGACCAGTGGTCCATCTAGTCCGCCCGGGATGCCCTGTCTAACTCTGGAACCCATTGTCGATCAAGGGACCAAGCCTTCCCCATTCACCCATCATTCCCCTCCCAGTTTCTGTTGTCCCAAGTAACCCCTCTGCTCTTCATTCGGTCCCAGCCGTGCTTGACAATTTCCATTTGTCCCCATATGACCTTGAACTGTTAATCATGCTAAATAATTCCTCACAGTCCACCTTGTTTATTCCATTCAGGAACTTGACGGTCTTTCCCGTCTGGTCTCAAGTCAGTACGTATTCAGTGCCTCGAGGCACTCTTTATGAGACCTGCCTTGCTGGACCCGAATAAACTTTGACATCCTTTGCTGCACCGTCTCCAGCCTGTCTTATCTGTCCTGTGGTACAGACTCCAGAACTGGGCACAGTACTCCAGGTGAGGCCTCATCGAAGACCTATAAAGGGGTAGTATAACCTCTTTCCTCCTGATGTTAACACACCCCAGCATCTTGTTTACCTTGCTATAGGTTTTGTTGCACTGGCTTGATTGCTTGCGGGTGTCACTGATGATAACTCCTAGATCCTGTTCTTCAGTTGTAGTGCTGAGTATTACCTCACCCATCCAGTACTCAGCCCTAGGTGCATCACTTTGCACTTTTATGTGTTGACACCTCCCTAGCCTTTGCAGGTCAGTCTGCATTTCCTCAATTCTCTCCTAACTATCCACCCTCCCACAGTGCCTAGTGTAATCTGCAAAAAGACACAGCCTGTCCTGGATTCTCTCTCCAGTGTTGCTGATGAGCAAATTGAAGAGGGCTGTGCCCAGGACAGATCCCTGTGGCACCCCATTCATGATCTCCCTTTCTACTAACCTGACTCCATTTACCACAACCCTCTGTCCCCTCCCCCCCAGCCAGTTACCTACCCATCTTACTGTGTCTGTAGCCACAGCCAGGTCCTCCATCTTCTTCAGCAAGTGTCTGTGAGGCACTGAGTTGAAAGCCTTGCTGAAGTTGTGGCCCTTATCCAGTGCCTGTCAGGTTAGTTTGGCAAATCCTCTCTGCCACTAATCCGTGCTGTTTTCTGCCCTGGAGACTGTTTCTGTCCTGATTGTTCACAAGGTTCACTTTGATCAGTGACTCAGCTTCCCTACAATGGAGGTAAGACTGATCTGAAGTTCTTTGCTTGTTTCTTAACCTCTGCCCCCCCATGGAGTGGAACTACATCTACAACCCTCCAATCCTTCAGTACTACCCCTGTATGTAATGAGCTGTTGAATAGGCCTACCAGAGTCCACCCAGTTCTGCTGCCAGTTCCCTGAGCATGCTTGGGTGTATCCCATCCAATCCCAGTGCCATATCTATTTTTAGGGCAGCTAGCCCTTTCCAGACCCTATGGCTTGTAAATATTGTCTGTCTCACCTTTGGAACCCACTTTGTGGACACTTTAGTGTCATTCACTGGCAATGGCCTGCCAGTCCCACTAGCAAAGACAGAGCAAAAGTAATCATTTCGGACAGCAGCCTGTTGCTTATGCTTTACTATCACCCTACCCCCTTCTGACAGCCTAATGGTCTCCTCCTTTCCCCCCCAATATACTGGAAGAAACTTTTTTCTCTGCCCTTGACCCCCCCCCACAATACACAGCTCTGTGTCTGCTCTTGCCTTCCTAACCACTCTCTTTGCCTCCTTATTTATTAGTAAAAATTGTCCCCACGTCTCCTCCCCTTGCTTTTCTTTGTACTTGTAGAAGACCTTTTTCTTGACCCTTACTGTTTACCTGACTCTTGCCAAGAACCACAGTAGTCTCTTGAACTTGTTTATTTTGGTTACCATTCTCATGCATGGCTTGGATGGCTTTAGAATGGCCCCCTTTATTGACCCCAATCTCTTTCACTTCTCCTATGCTATCAACTCAGATTAATTTGTCCAGGACCAGCTCCCTCAACCTACTGAAGGCTGCCCTTCTGAATTCAAGGACCGCATCTTGACTTGGAGTTTCTGCTCCCAAAGTCCAGTTCAAACCAAAAGGTGTGGTTGCTGTTCCCTAGTGGCTCCCCTACTCTCACAGCTCCTACCACCTCTGAGTTGGTGAGCACCACATTAAGAATGGCTTCCTGCCTGGTGGGTTCCTTAAAGGAAAACTCCATGTTAAAAACAGAAAAAGGTATGTAGTAGTCTTTTTTTCTGTGTTCTAACCAGTTCCCAGTGTTTTCTTTTCCTCTGGCTGTGAGAAATGTTTTTTCTAACTTTCCCTAACTGTTTTATTGCCCTTGGAGGTTGCCATTCTGGTTTCTGTTATGGCCTCTAGTCTTCCCAGAGTGCCCTTTGGTGTGATGTCTAATTGCCCCTACAGGAAGCCAGTGTCTTGTTACAGGGTCTGTCACAGCTCAGCCACAGAGAAAATACTTCTTCCAAAGAAGACACACTGCTAGATTTTGGGTGAGTGTGATCATAATTTTTTTTTTTTTTGATAGTGTACCTTGTTCTGCTGTGTGTATGTGCGTGTGTATGTGTGTGTGTATTTGAATCGTGTCACTGTTTACTCTATGCCTCTCAGTCACTTTCAGTTTTTGCACCAGTACTAAGTAGCAAAAATTGAACATACGAACATACGAAATTTGCCAGCAGATAAAGGCCTAGAGGTCTATCAAGTCTGCTCGAATGTGCAGCTAGCACCCCTTATTCTGCAGCTGCCCCTCCCTTCCACCCTTCCCCTTCATTAACCCTCCCCCTTGTCCTGTCCCATCCTCGCTTTGAAGCAGTCCACTGTTCTACTGCATACCACTTCTGCAGGTAATGCATTCCACCCAGCCACCACCCTCTCTGTAAAAGTGTCTCCTCATCTCCTTCCTGAACCTTCCTCACTCCAGTTTCATATCATGGCCCCTGGTGGCCCTCCCTTCCCTTACTTTGAACAGCCCTCTGTTCCTGTCTTGTTTATTCCTTTCATGTATTTAAAGGTTTCAATCATGTCACCCCTGTCTCTCCTCTCCTCCAGTGAGTACATGTTCAACTCCTTCAACCTCCTCTCGTATGATAAGTCCCCCAGCCCCTTGATCATCTTTGTCACCCTGCACTGCACCCCCTCCAGCAACTTAATGTCCCTCTTCAGATACGGATGCCAGTACTGCACACAGTACTCCAGGTGTGGTCTAACTAATGGCCTATAATGAACATTACCTTATAGATTGCAACATAGCAGGAAAAGGTACTAATGTGAAAAAATAATAATGATTACACTCACCCAAAATCTAGCAGTGTGACTTCTCTGAAAGAAGAATTATCTCTGTGGCTGAGCTGTGACAGACGCTGCTAAATCTAAGGGCATAGCTACATCATTGTCACATGAGCCAGGGTGCATCGTAGGACAAAGAAAGCCAATAAACCTGTTTGTGATGGAGATCCCCAGGGGTCATAAAACTACCATACAACTAGCAGGCTGATTTAGGAAAAACTCCTAATAGCAGACAGAGGGAAGGACACACTAGGACTTAACATACATATCAAAACACTCTACATAACATATGTTTTTGCACATTCTGGGTGGACTTCTCCTTTAACTCACTGTATCAGTAGACAGTTCTAGAAAGTATCCAGCAAGGGTTGACTTCTGGCACTCCTGGACACTGGAAAAACTCTCCCACTACCACTTCTCCCTTTGCCATTCCCCTTTCTGTTTCTTCCCTGAACTCTCTGCCCCTCTCTTTCCTTTACCTGGTAGTCTGTAGATTACCTCCAAGCATATTTTCTTGCCTGAGTCTGCCATGAGTTGCACCCATAGTGACTCCATCTCCCCTTTCTTACCCCTGATACACCCATGTTCCACAGCATCAATGCCATCCCTGACACAAAGAGCTATGCCACCCCTTTACCTTTTCCTCTGCACCTCCTGAATACTCAGTACCCAGTAGTCCAGTCTCAGTCATTATTTTTCATAGCCCATATTTCTGTAATGGCCACAAGATCTATTTCAGTGTCTGCCATCAATGCGTGGAGCTCACTTATTTTGTTAAACAGGCTCCTGGTGGTGAGGCACACACCTTACATCTAACACTTGAACCCCTTTTCTCTACCTAGCTGGCTTTCTTCCTTTGTTTTCCCTGGTCCTCTTAGCTTATTGTTTTTTGTGGTGATTACATACTTTATGCACCCCCCCATGTCCCGTCCCATAGCCAAGTCTTGTCACTGTTTCTGCCCACTGTGTTGCTACTAGCACTCTATATGGGGAGAAATAGCGAGGTTCCCCTTCTTCTCCCCTATTACCTTGGTTCCGCTAATCCCAGTCTCCCCCCACACAGTCACTTTAACTGTCTGATTCACATGTCAGACATCTGCTCCAGTGCACTGGCCCCCTCTCTTGTCAGGTAGAGTTTTCAAAAAAGTTAGTGCAAAAGCAGCAGCTGGTTTGGGATGCCCTAACTCAGTTTGCTCCTTGCAAGCCCAATCTATAAATTGGGGCCATACTTCTCAGTGACCAGTAGGAGGCTGTATTTTGTGTCAAGCACACAATTTAGAACCTTCATGTGGGGCCAGCCAGTGAAGCAGTAGAGTTACTGCTTGCCATCCAGATGACCTGGGTTCACGCCTCAACTCCAGGATGTCTGGTGTTGACCGGTGAGGCAACGTTGGGTGTCCCTTGGATGCCATCTTCCCGGGAGGAGGAGGGCAGCTCCTTCCTTAGCACAATCACCCCCTGGTGACCCAGGGGGAGGGGGATGCTGTGCTGGAAGGAATAAGTGGTTCCTCCGGGGTGACCTCATGTTAGCACATACTCACTAACATGACAAGTGGCACGGAGGTGCCACCTCTCCAGAGTGGGGCTGGCAGGGTAGTACTGAAGGTAGAGTGGTGCCTACCCACCCTTCTGACAGCCCTGTTAGGTGAATCATTGGGTCACCTCTCAGGACCATGCCTTAGAGTGGGATAAGGGGAGGACCTAGCAGGGGTCACAACTATCCCCAGTAGCTCCGGGCAGATGAAGCCACCCAATGCCATAGCAGGGTCAATTTGACTACTCCCATGCCTCACTGGCTGCTCCTAATGGGCCCTGACCATTGAGTAAAGTATTCTCCTCCTGGCTTGGGCAACCAGGGAGTCCCACCCATGGGGAATAAGCCATGGGTTACAGTCAGGGTATCTGGAGAGGTTGTCGAGCAAAGGCTAGTGGTGGGCTGGACCACTAAAGGATTCCTGTCAGCCAACCAATTGCATCATAACTAATCAATAAATGGTTTAAAATTTTAACCTGTTTTCAGCAAAGATGCTTAATTAAATATCTGTTAATTTGTTTAATTATTGATTGATTGATTTAAATAGTTTTACCAGGAAATACACACTGAGCTTTAAAATAGCTAGTTTCCAGATGTGCCCTGGAGAGAGGGGGAGAGGGATAGTACAGAGATTAAACTGCAAATACAATAAAACAGTAGTTATGCAGCGTTTACAATACTAGAGTATTATGCAACATTACACATAAGATACAAGGTCATATGGGAGTAAGTATTAACAATGCACACATGTGCAAAGGGTTGCAGAAGTATTAGTTTCACACAGGACGTTAATAGTTTAAACCGTGTGGAGGCATAAGGGGAGGGACTAGTAGGGGAGGGGAATGTGAAGAAGGGGAGAGGAAGGTAGGGGTTAGGAGAGGTCAGGAGTAGGTGGAAGTGTGAGGAAGGAAGGGTGGGATGGGGAGAAAGAGTAGGGGTTTGAGAGGGCCAGGAGTAGGCAGACATATGAAAGAATGGAAGAGTCAGGTGAGGGGGTGGGGAAAATTAACTATGGCAGTTGCCGGAGGGAGTGGTGTGGGCTTGGACTAGAGAGTACAGACAGCATTTGGAGGAAACCGTGTGAATGGTTGGGGGAAGAGAATTCCAGAGTTTAGGAAAGTGGAAGGAGAAGGCAGCCTGACCAGCAAGGGATTTATGAGAGGGAAGCAAGATGATAGGCTGGGTTACAGAGGGAGTATGAGGAGGGGGCCATAGGTGAGAGAAGGAGCTCAGATGGGGGGAGGAAGCCAGTCATAATTTAGAAATGAAAGGGGTGCAGTGGGTTAGACGGCAATCTACTACTAGGGAAGGAAGGGAGAGAGCAGAATCCAGACAACAGTGGTGAGTGTGGGGAGGACAGTTCAAGGCAAAACAGCATGAGTGAAGGTGGAAGAGGGGACCAGTCTAGCCAGGGTAGATCTCAAGGCAGTACCATAGACTATTTTTCCATAATCAAACATAGGATCATCTTAGACATGATGTCACAGACGGCAGATAGTGGGATGCAGCTTTTGTTCCTAAAGGGGGTACCAAGCTTGGAGTGTAGTTTATTGTGAATGACATCCATGTTTTGTGAAAAGTCAAGGTGCTTAAATGAGGGCACGTCATCAATTGCAGCCCCATCTAGGGTGTGGAAGGAGGAGAGGGATGGGAGCTTGGAAAGTCATGGCCTTGTGCCGAAGCACACAGAAATAGATTTTTTAGTGTTTAGGTATAGCTGATTTGAGCTGAACCATTTCTGGACAGCATCAAAATCAGGTTGAAGCTTGGATATTAACTCAGCTGGAGAGGACCCATAGGTAAGCAGAACCATGTCAACTGCGTACATGTGAATGGGTGCAGATAGGCAGATAGAGGGAATGTCATTGAGAAAAATGGAAAAAAGCAGAGGGCTAAGGATTGAACCTTATGTGACATTGGTGTGAATGGGAAGGAGTGGGGATATGGATTCTCCAATTCTCACTGATTGTGATCTATCTATTAGGTAGGAGCTAAACCAGTTTGTTGCAGAGTCAGAGAGCTCTGCTGACTTCAGTTTGTGCAGGAGAAGAGTGAGAGACAGTATCAAAAGCTTCTACTAAATCGACAAAGATGGTGGTGGTGAGGAGGCCCAGGTCCATCCCAGTGTGGATGGCATCAGTGAGCCTGAGGAAGGAGGAGGTGCTGGAGTGGCGTTTGCAAAAGCCAGACTGGAAGAGGGTGAAAAAGGAAAAGGAGTCAAGCAAGGGGGACAGCTGGGATGGAGCATTGTGCTCTTGGAGTTTGGATAAGGTTGGGAGGAGGGAGGTGAGGCAGAAGTTGCCGGGAGAGGAGGAGTAGTAACCTTTTGGCAAGGGTATGTGTGTGCTTCCAGGTGTCCGAGATGGAGGGAGAAGATGAGAAAGGCAGTGGCAGGAATAGAGAGATGAAGGAGCTTAAGGTCTATTCCATCAGGGCTTACACCTTACTGGGGATTGAGAGCAAGGAGGGCTCTTAGGTATCTGGGGTAACTGGTGGGAAGGAGAATGGAAGTGCAGGAGAGTCCAGGGAGGGTGGGAGGTGGTAGGGGAGGAGGAGAGGAGTGAGGAAGTGCAGGTGGTGAAGTGGGAGTTAAAAGCAAAGGCTACAGAAGGAGGGCTGGAGATGATGGAGTCACCTACCTTGAGGACAAGAGGGGCAGAATGGTTGGGGGGAGAAGAGGGCATGAATGACTTTCCAGAATATGAAGGGGGTGGTTAAGATTTTTCCAGAAAGAGGAGGAAAAGAACTCAGCCTTCACTAACCTGGTGGCGCTCTAGTGCAAGTATTCCTCAAGACGCGGTACCTGTTAAGATCTGCTGGTGTGCCAGTGGACGTGTATGTCTTCCATGCCAGGTCACATGCCCGGAGGCATGCCAGAAGTTCAACTGAGATCCAGGGGAGATAAAAACCTCTGACCCTGGTTTTCCGTAGGGGAGCATAGTGATCTCAGATGGATAAAAATTTGGATTGGAAGTAATCTAGGTCTTGGTTTATGTTGCTGGTCATGGAGATAGGGTACCAGTCAGTGATTAGTGGATCAGCATGTAATAAGGATAGATCAATCAACTGGAAGGATCTGATAAGAATAATTTTTGGGAGGGCTCTGGCATGGTGAATATTGCATGTGCTGTATACCATATGGTGGTCACTGAGTGCATCAGGGAAGGTGCTGACATCAGTGATGCAACGCAGATGGTTTGTGAGTATCCAGTCCAGTAGTGAATGGTTTGGGGATTTAGAGTCGTGTCAGGCAGGGACTAAGATAAACTGAACTGTAGCTTATTAAATATGGATAGTGAGGGACAGGTGGATGTTTTTAGGGAGCAAACACAGCAGGAAGGGGGATCCACTACATGGGCCCTACCTGCTTTAGGTGTGTAGGCAGAGAAATAGGGGCTTATATTTTATAGCATATGGGGAAGTGCAAGGTACTACACCTGCTGGCACATGCACCCTGTGTAGTTCTACAGTGGACAGGACGCTATAGCCAGCAACATGCTGCTGCAGTTGAGAGAGAAAGCACAAAATTGGGGTGCCATGGAAAGAAGTAATCATCATAAGGAGGTTATCTTCCCCCTGTACAAGGCCTTGGTTAGACCATACCTGAAGTACTGCATGCAGTACTGGTCAACACAATACAGAATGGATGCTGTAGAGGCAGAGAGGGCCCTGCACAGGGCCACCATGCAGATCAGTGGTCTAGGACTTTCGGTGGTGCCATCACAGGGAATGCAACACTAGAAACTGAGCTCTGACTCCCCGTCCCAAACTAAGCTCCAAATCAGTGGAAAAGTCTCCAAAAACCAAAAAACGTAATCACTGGAGCATCTACATGTACATGGGTGGTAGCAAGAAAGTCAAGTAGAAGAAACAACCACCTGATGCACTTGGATTAATGCCACAGGAACAGACACCGGAGGAAGAGCCTCTATCCATGCAGGCCTGTCAACCCACTGACACTCAACCGAGCAATGCTGCAATCCTCACCAAACTCAGGAACTTCCAAGGTGAGGTACGCACATTCAGGAGTGAACTAATGGCCAAAATCACTAAAGTGGCTCAAAAAGTAGCTGACTTAGAGGAGCACAGAACTAAAATCGACACTTATGCAGACTGCTTGGAGAGGCTGATAATCCATGTCCTAGACGAACAGAAATAGCTTGCTGAAAAATGCAAGGACGAAGACAGTAGGTCCCAGTGGTGCAATATGAGAATTCATGGTATCCCAGAAGATGAAGAGGGGAGCGACTTGTGCGCCTTCCTCCACCAGCTTCTAAGAGATGTGCTACAACTAGACACTGCACTCCTGCTAGACATCAAGAGAGCACACTAGGCCCTCGGACCAAAGCCCAAACAACCAGATCAACCACCACAATTGATCATTTTAAAGTTCCTAAACTTCGCAGTTAAACAACAAATCCTCTCCAGAGCCTAGTGAATGAAAATAGTAAAATACAAGGTAGGAGAGTGTACTTCGATAACGACTACTTACCCGCAGTAACGTTACGAAGCCGTGAGGATGCACCCATCCTGAGAACTTTGAAACAGCAGCAGCTTCGATTTACTACTCCCTATCCTGCAAGACTCACGATTATGTTCCCGGATGGCCCCCAACAGTTTGAAACTCCAGAAGCAGCAATTAAGGTACTAAACAGCAAGGGCATTTAAGTTTCCTTATCAAAAGTGCAAGCAACCAATGAGCAGGAGTAGGATATGCATGACGCAGCATGGGCCCCCGCAAGCAGCAAGGTCAAGCAACTCTGTAGGATGTGAAGACACTCCAGCAGCAATTTTGTCGAGCGACAGTGACCTCAGGAATTTATGGACTCCTAAGCACAATTTTTCTGCAGGTAACAGACTCCACTGAACTGCCAAACGGATCCCTGCAAAACAGGGAAAGGGATTTTTCAGACCTTCCCTTAGCCCATGGGGGGAGGAGGGACTTCAGATGTATTTGAGACAATGCTCCCCTTATCACTTCTGTACAAAGCTAGATGTTGGAGCTTCTGCCCTACCCTAAATGGGCTTTTCAAAAGGACAAGAAATGGACATTGATGGGAGAGCAAGGGGGCAAGGTTTAGCAAAATAGAGGGTTGTGGGTGGGGGGTGGAGGAGAAGTGACAGAAGACAAATGAAGTGTTAAAAAAATCCTTGTTATTATAAACTTAAAGTTTCATTTTCTGCTGCGCTCCCGTATTCATGCAACCCATCCTAAGAGGAACAAAAGTAGAGATGTTTACATCTTGATTCTGGAGGTGCCCCCCCTCCCCCACCTTCTGAAATAGGGGCTGGGCCTCACACATTATACCACTGATGAGACCACCAAGTAATATGAGAAACTTCGAGAGATGGGCTTCAGAGGTTATTTATCTAAAAAATATGATTACCGTGGAAGGGGCAACAGAATGCATTAGGGGATATAAATATTATAATCATGGATAAGTCAATGTTAGTGATGACACTAAATATTAATGGGATACATAGTTCTGTTAAATGCTATAGACTCTTACAGTTTATCAGAAGAGATAAACCAGAAGTTGTGTTCCTCCAGGAGACGCACATGTCGGCAGAGGAGCACAAAAAAATACAAACCGTTGGATTCTCAACAGTGGCATCCTCCTCCCACCCCTCAGGTAGGAGAAGGGGAACAGCCATCTTGATACCGGGAGGGGGGGGGCCCTTTGGGAAGCAGACTCAAACAGAGGATCCTGAGGGCAGATATGCTTAAATTAACAAAGATATTCAATGGCATTCCATATACGTACAATACGGAATTGGCTAAATCCATCCTATGGGGCTCACTGGAAACAGTTCGAACTCCACTGGAATAATCTATTCGACTTATCAGCCTATTTGTTTGGCCACCCCCAAAATGCTCCCCAGTCTCAAAATTCCCCATACACATGACAATACCATTTCGCCAGTGGCTAACACTGATCAACAAATAGTTCACCCCTCCCGAAGCCCAATATCTTAGAACCCTGTCATCAGACACTCAGTTTCTTCCTAACAAGATAGCTAGGGCCCTGGAACAATGGAGCCAATTCGGGGTATAATATGTTGACTAACTGGTTGGTCCAACTGGCATTTATTCTTTTGCTTACATCCAGGCAACCTAAGAAGTACCCTAGAGATAACTTTCATGATAACATACAATTGAAAACATATCTTCAACCCCATGAAGATGTACTGTCAGCAGTGTCGGAGCACCAAACACCTGTAGTCTCCCTAATTCTGTCCCAGAAGAGAGGTGATCCATCAGATTACTTAATCAGCTGAATCTATAAGGCACTGACTGCCTGTTTTGGGGACTCCACCATGAATAAAAAAGAAGCATGGAGGACGGAACTCCAAGGGAATATCTCAGAGGAGAGGTGGATAGCACACTCAGCCAGGGCTTTTAAGGTCTCAAGCTCACTGCACTGGAGGGAAATCACCTGGAAAACACGCAGTTGATATTTTAGAACTCCAGTAGTTGTAGCCAAATTTTTCCTAGATGTCCAGCCGGACTGCCGGAGAGAATGTGGATGTCCCAGAGCAGGCCAGTCACATGTGTTTTGGAACTGCCACCTATTAAGTACCTTCCGGAGAAAAATCACCTCAGAGATTACAGATATATATGGTTGTTTAGAACTTCTCACCCCAACATTTATCCTCACAGCAACCCCACCTGTAGGTATAAAAGTAGACAGGGAAACCTATAGACAGGTATCTCTATTAATATTGGCAGCTAAAAAGGCCATTACCAGGATCTGGCTTTCGACAACCATACCCACAAAGGGAACATGGCCTATGATAGTAAAAGAGATATATATACATATGACCTAGAATACCTGATGGCACATCTGAGAGAGACAGAAATCGTTGACCTGCGCTGGTGCAGATGGATCATGTATAAACTTGACCACCATCCAGAATTTGTCCCTTGAATGACCAGAGAGTGTCTTGGGGGGGGGGGACTCCTAATAGCCATGGAGAATTATAAATGTCTAAATTCTCCAAGTCTTAATTGTCCTTCCTAATTGTTCTCCCCTCTTCTCTTTGCTCTTTCCACCTAGCACTTAACCCTCTCCCTCTTCAACTCCCTCTCCCATATACCCATTCATCCTCCTCCCTTCCTTCCCTACCCCCTGTAGCACTTTAATTGATATTTGACAAGTGCCTATGGCCTGCACCCACTAGTGTGACTCTCCCCCATACCATGTCAACCCTGTTACCAGACCTCCTACTGGCATTTTTGCCACTGTATTGAATGTATAAAACTGCATGTAACTGCCTGTAACCCACTGTTATTCAATGTCTTGTTTGAATTGTACCTCAAATGACATGGAACCTTTGTAAAACAGCCTTTGCTCAAAGGTACTTATAATCCTAGATTCAAATAAAATAAAATTAAATGAAACACAGAGTCTGAGGAATTAGGGTAATGCACTTTTTATTGCAAAACAAAACAAAATCATCAGATAGATTGTAGAGTCATTATGAATTGGAAACCATTGACATGTACACTGTTTGTCCACATGTATGTAGAATATAAACTACTTCTGATATACCTGTAACTCTGTCAACTCGAACTGTACAATTAACTACTGTATACTTGCTTCTGTACCTGAATGTTTGATGAATAATGACAACAAAAATATAAATATAAAAAAAGATTAGTGATCTAGGAGGCAAGATATACTAACATACTATTTGCCAGCAGATTAGGCCTTATGGTCTATCGAGTCTGCTCGAACCTCAGATCCCTAGTTGGGTGCCCGAGGCCCCCCCCCCTTGTGTTCCAGAAACCCCTATCCTCCATCCCCACCCCCCTGGGACAGGCCATCATCTGATACATCCACTTTCTGTGTCTGTCCCACCCTCTCTTGAAGCCCTCCACTGTGGATCTCTGAACCAGCTCACCAGGCAGTGCATTCCAAGGGTCCACCAGCCTCTCAGTGAAAAACCTCCTCCTCTTTTCCCCCCTCACCCTTCTATATGTTAGTACGGATTGAACCTTCTCAAATTGCTCAATCTAGTGAAGACTGAGAAGGGACATTATCACGGCATTCCAAATACTAATAGGGATAGACTGGGTAGAGTATGCACTGATGTTTGAGCAGGTAAGTGCAAGCAGTACCAGAGGACACACACTAAAACTGGGGGCAAGATAAGGGTAGACATTAGAAACTATTATTTTACACAGAGAAACATGACAAAAAGCCTACTCAGTGAGGTTGCAAAAAGTTAGAATTTACAGGCTTTCAAAGCAGGACTAGACTGATTTCTGAAGGAAAATAAATTTGTTACACTACATAAGTGGCAGTAACATTCCAGGTGATAAGCTTGGAGGTGTGTTCATATTCAAATTGGGTAGAGTTACTGCTGTGCGCAGGAGGGGGTTGTCAAGATGGACCGTAATTCCATAGGCCACCAAACAGTTAAGTGCCTCATGATGCTTAACCAGTTGGGGAAATTAGGAGAGCAGCCAACTCTGATGCAATGGAGATCTGTAAGGTTTCAAGTTTCTGGGCACAGACTGGTGTTTTGAGAGGGCTAATGGGAGGATGGAGACAGAGTTCCTGTCCATTTTCAAAGACTGCTTTTTGCAACAGCATGCCCAACAAGTGTCTAGGTTTGACATCACTTGATTTTCTGTCAGCAGTTGGGATAGGGTCTTCTGTACATCAAGATCAATAAAACGTCAGGAGGCAGAGACCATAACCCAGTGACCTGCTCCTTGGTGGCAGTGAAGATTAATAAGGACTCTGCAACCAGGACGTGGCACTTTAGAAAGGAGGATTTTGCTAAGATGAGGGATCTGGTGGCTAAGGACTGGAGAATCTGCATAAGGCTGATAATGAAGAACACATGTGGGGTTTGTTGAAAGAGGGGGCTTGAAGCAGTTGCAGAGGTCTGCATTTCTGTAAGCAATAAGGGAGAAGTGCCACTAACCCAACAGTGACCTAAGATAATGAATTACACCTGCTCAAAAAGAGGTCTAGAACTGCTAGGAAGAGACGGGTTGTCTCCAGGCAAGAGAAGGGTAGAGAGCAGCACAAAGGAACTACAAGATTTATGGTCACTAAACTTTATAACAAATTGCCAAATTGCATTGTCAGTTGCTGTAAGATTTCAGCTTTCAAGAGGTCCTTCAAAAATTAGTTACTCACTAATTCGGTATGTAAGTGTTTTAATTGATTTTTTATAAAGTATATTTTTTTGTACACATTTGTTGTATTATGTTATATACTTTTACGTTATGTATTTTTGTGTTGATTGTAACTGGACACTTGTGAAAATGGCAAATTTTGCTCACAGGCCTTTCAGTATAAAATAAAAACAAAACAAAATGAAATGAAGATTAGGATTGAGGAAACTAAGGAGGGGGAGCTGGAAAACAGGATTGCAGTAGGTGCTGCAGATTTCAGTACATAAATGGAATGAGGAAGGAAAGGAGGGGACAGGATCCTGAAAATAAGTGAAGGGGCAAACTGATTTATAAGATTATGGGGATATAAAGTTCATGCATAGCATTCTTCAAGTGTAACTCTCCTTTCTATTCATTAATCAGAAACATAGACAAAGACAGTAGAGAAAGACCACTGTCCATCATGTCTGCTACAAACCTTTACAAACCTGGGACCTATTGTCCATGCGGAGTTCTAACTCTTACTATCCACCCCACCCCCACCGCTATCACCCTGAGCAACCACTAAACCCTTCACTGTGTACCAGCCATGCTTGAAACCATTGATAGTTCGGGTGCCCACTACATCAGCTGTCAGATTATTCCACTGCTCCACCATCCCTTCTGTAAAATAAAACATTCTCACTTCCCACTTGAATCTCCTCCATCAGTTTCCATTTATGCCCCCATGTCCTTGATCCACTACTTATGCTATTGTAACCCCTAGGTGGCGCAATTCCATGGGCTACTACCCCTGCCTGCTTGGCTAGTAGCAGGTTAAGGGCCTGAGTTCTAAAAATTGGTGCCTCCAGCCAGAGGTCAGGTTGGTAGTGGTCAAGCTAACTGAGCACAGCCCTCCGGAACACTGCAACCCCTCTTTCCCTCTAGTGGCCTGAACACTGTACAATAATCCACTTTCACAATACCCCTGGTACACCACACAAGTACCTACACTGTTTAACTACCAGCGCTGGTTCCTCTGGCTCAACCCTGGGAACCCCCTGTAAAACAAGGTTAAGCACAGCAATAGCAACAGTACAGTACTTTGAGCACAAACTGGAACCACAGTCAGATTACATGTGAAAAAGTTAGATCTGATTTATTCAGGATACTTGAACAAGGGGGGGCAAAATCAGGTTAATTAGCTTAAAGGTTATATCAATTAAGCAGTTATGTATGCACTTTGAGTCCCCCAACACAGTCCATCTCTGGGTACCCAGGTAGAGAAGAGATGGGCTAGCCAGGACAGTTGTCCGAGGTTGCAGCAGGTTGGGGCCCTGTGATGGAAAACACAACATGCACAGTACACAATATTTGTAATCTGGAGCCAGAGGGCTCAGTTCGTAAAGGAAATGAAACAACTGAACAATCAGATGACACACTCAGATTAAGCTGTTGTTGTAGGGAGCTACCCTGGTATTTACTCACGATACTCAAGACTGGACACAGGCTGAACGAAAATCGAGACTGCAGGTGGTTGATCTGGAATGCAAGGAGAAGCAGGGCCCACACAAGTCACAGAGGCATTGTTCCTGTTCAAGCGTGGAGCAGGGGGTTGATCCCCAGGCAGGTCTCTCATAGAAGGCTTCTCTGTGCAGTGGGTAGTCTGGCTGGGCCAGTCTGGCAAAGCCCAGACCACATGGAGACAAGTTCAGAAACAGTCTGTTTTGGGCTGGATACAGCTTCCAGCAAGCAGAACACAGTTCACACACTAGGGAACTAACTCACAACCCACTAGCAGCTCATAGCACATTTACATGTACGGGAATTCTACTGTATCAGGCAAAGCTCTCCCCGGGCACAATTGCAGAGTCTCTGCACACACAGGGAGCTTAGGGGTAGCTGGAACTCCTGACAGGCCGATCAAATTCAGCAAAAATATTTGGTCTTCTTCAAGTTGAGCCTGGCCCACTTCTGTAGCTTACTTTAGTCACACAAACTTGGATTTAGTCCAAAATAATTTTCTTCTCTCCCTCTCAGGAGCAGCAGGCAGACATGGAGGCCAAACTCTCAGCCTTTTCATAGTTCTCCCATGTGAATCCACCCAGGATTGCTCTCAGAATCACTTCAGCTCCTTCTTGCTCAGCTTCCAGCTTAGTTCTAACTGAAAACTGCAAGCAGCCGGGACTTTCCCAAGATCCAAAAGATTTGGTTGGCTGATTTGGTTGTCAGTCAAAGCAAGAGTTCCTCCTTCAGATGCAAAAAAGGCACAAAAACTCAAACCACAGTTCCTATAGATTTTGAATTCAGACAGCTCCTGTAGTCCGGCTACATTTTAGGTCCCAGCAGAATTGATTGGTCCAATTTGCAGTCCAGGACCAAGATAGTGGAGACAAACAAAACAATCTTTGCTACAAAGAAAGCAGGTTAGACAAACTACATTATCATTATCATTCTAAATAGGTTTCAGCAAATAGTTACATCTTTCAACAGAGCTCCATCTCAGATTACTTAAGCTGCAATTAAGCAGCTCTTAAAGAGACAGTACACATAGGCTATACAAGCTCTGGTAATCACATTTAAACTGCTAAAACGCAGGACATCAGCCTGGCAGTGAGCATTTAGGCAAGCTCAATGATATGGTACCTGAGGACTGGAGGAGGGTAGATGTGATTCCCCTTCACAAAAGTGGCAGCAAGACAGAGGCAGGAAACTACAGACCTGTCAGTTTGACATCAGTGGTAGGGAAAATGATGGAATTACTTCTGAAGGAAAGAATTGTTGAGTACCTAGAGGCCAGTGGGGCAGAGGACTCAAGGCAGCATGGATTCACAGTGGGAAGGTCATGTCAGACTAATCGAATCAATTTCTTCGACTGTGTGACCAAAGTAGTAGACCAGGGCGGGGCTGTGGACATGGCCTACCTAGACTTTAGCAAGGCATTTGACACAGTACCAGACAAAAGATTAATAAACAAATTAGCCAGCCTGGGAGTGGGTCCCAGGTAAAACATTGGCTGGACAACAGGACACAGAGGGTAATAGTAAACAGAGTCCACAGTGAAGAAAGGGGGGTTACTAGTGGGGTACCACAGGGTTCAATACTGGGTCCGGTCCTTTTTAATGTCTTTGTAAGTCACATTGCAGAGGGACTGGAAGGAAAAGTATGTCTCTTTGCAGATGGCACAAAGATCTGCAACAGGGTTGATACACAAGGTGGGGTGGAAAGGATGAGAAGGGACTTGGCAAGGTTGGAGGGTGGTCAAATGTTCAGCAGCTTAGATTTAATGCAAAGAAGTGCAAAGTAATGCACCTGGGAAACAAAAACCCAGGGGAAAAGTACACATTGGGGGGTGAGATACTGACAACAACAAAAATGGAAAGGGACCTGGGGCTAGTTATATCAGATGACCTAAAAGGTGGGTAGCAATGTGAGAAGGCATTAAGTAGGGCTGGGGGGATACTGGGACACATTCAGAGAGGCATCACTAGTAGAAAACAGGAAGATGTTATCCCTCTGTACAGATAGTTGGTGAGACCCCATCTGGAGTACTGCGTGCAGTTCTGGAGACCCCATCTCTGCAAAGACATAGACAGGGTGGAGGCTGCCCAGAGGAGGGCAATCAAAATGGTGCAGGGTCTGCACCAGAAGACATATGAAGAGAGACTAAAGGAGCTTAATATGTATACCCTCAAGGAAAGGATGGAGAGAGGCAATATGATAGAAACTTCCACGTACCTCAAAGGAATCAACAAAGTCCAAGAGGGTAGCATCTTTCAGAATAGGAGATGTGCAAGAACAAGGGAGCACAATTTGAAGATAGAAGGGGGACAGCTCAGAGGTAATGTGAGGAAGCATTTTTTCATGCAGAGGGTTGTGGATGCATGGAACAGACTTCTGAGGAGGTCATGGAGTCAAAAACAGTGGGGGGAAATTCAAGAATGCATGGGACAAACATAAGGCAATTCTAGTGGGGGGTAGGAGGAAGTAGGCTGTTGGTTAACTAAGATCTGCAGCTTATCAATTAGACAGGGAAATGGGCAGACTAGGTGGGCCAAGCGGTCCTTATCTGCCATCAAATTCTATGTTTCTATGATCTGCTCTGCTGGCCCTGAATCATTTTGGTCACCCTAAGTTGTACTGTCTCCAGCCTGTCCGTATCTTTCCTTAGGTGAGGACTCCAGAACTGGGTACATTACTCCATGTGGGACCTCATCAGTGATCTTGCAGAGATAGAAATACTTCTTTCCTTCTGTTGTCAATACATCTTTCTATGCACCCCAGCATCCTGTTTGCCTTACTGTAGGCCTTGTTACATTGGTTTGATTGTGTTAGGGAGTCACTGATGATGACTCCCTAGGTCTCTTTCCTCAGAGGTCTTGCACAGCTTTAACCTCCCTCCCCCAATCCCGTACTCTGCCCTCAGTTTCTTATTCCCTATGTGCATCACCTTGCACTTTTTGACACTGAATATCAACTGACCACCTCTCTAACTTTTGCAAGTGTCTCTGCATCTCCCTGCCCCCCCATACTGTCTACCTTGCCACCAGATTTTAGTGTCATCTGCAAAAAGACACATCTTGCCCTGGATTTCTTCTCCCATGTTACTAATGAACATATTGAAAAGGACTGGACCCAGGACCAATCCTTGTGGCGACCCACTGATGACCTCCCTCCCTTCTGATTTGACTCTTAACCACAACCCTCTGCTGTCTCGCTTCCAACCACTTTCTCACCCATCTAACTGTGTTCTTCCCTGAACCCAGATCCTCTAACTCTTTCAACAGCCTTCTGTGACACATCATGTTGAATGCCTTGCTGAAATTGAAGTAGAGTAAAGCCACAGGATGGCCCTTATCCACTACTCTTATTACCCAGTCAAAGAATACTATCAGGCTGGTCTGACAAGGCCTTTGTGCCACAAATCCATGCTCTTTACTATCCTGGAGTCCACTGCTCTCCAGGTAATTATGAGGTCCTCTTTGACTAGTATCTCCATCAGTTTGCCAACAATAGAGGAAAGACTGACAGGTTTGTAGTTATCTAGTTACTCCCTATCCCCGCCCCCCACCATGCACTGTCTTCCCTTGTGAATACAAAGCAAAGTAGTTATTAAGAGTGGCTGCTTCTGCCTGTCCTCACTTACCCTACCACCCTCTGTTAGCCTAACAATTCTTCCTCCCCTTCTTTCTTTTTCCCTAATATATCTAAATAACTGTTTTCCCCCACACTTGACCCCCTCTGCAATATACAGCTCTGTGTCTGCCTTTACTTCTCTTACCCAGTTTGCTTTCCCTTGTTTCCATTTGGTACTTTTCCCCCTTCTTCCTTCAGTTGTTTTTCCTTGTACCCAGTGAAGACCTACTTTTGGCTCTTACTGCTTCCTTGACCTTTCCAGAGAACCATACTGGCCTCTTGTACCTGTTTCTTTTGATTATCATTCTCATACAAGACTTTGTTACCTCGGGAATGCCCACTTGATTGCCTTCCATCTCTTCTCCACACCCTTGATGCTGTCCACTCTGACTAACTTGTTCTGGACCAACTCCTTCATCCAGCTGAGGTCTGCCCTTCTGAAATCTAGGATGTCAGCCTTTGACACGTGCTTACTTGTCCCGAGGCCAGGTCGAACCATATAGAGTTATGCAGCCCTAGTGGCTCCCTACTTTCACTCTTCTCACCACTTCCAAGTAAGTGTGCACCACATCGAGAGTGGCAACCTGCCTAGTGGGTTCTTTAACTAGCTGCACCACTAGGCAATCCTGCAGTGTATCCAGCAGGGCCTGAGTTCTGGAGCTTCTGCCCACTGGAATGACCTAATTAATATCTGGCAGGTTTAGATCTCCTACTACCACCACCTCCCCCTTTGCCATCCCCCTTTCTAAGTATACCCCTAGCTCCTTATCACTCTCTCTCTCTTTTCCCCCGCCCTGGAGGTCTATAGGTCAGCCCCATTCATAGTCTCTTGCCTGCGGTGCTGTGATGCACTCACAGTGATTCTGTTTCCCCACTATCTCCCCTTATGTTTCCGTACTCCACTGCCTCTATATCCTCTCAGACACATAGAGTTATACCTCCTCCTTTACCCTTTTCTCCATCTCACAGGTCCCAATCATTATTCTGTATGGACTAGGCTTCTGTGATGGCTGCTAGATCCATCTCAGTGTCTGTCACCATTGCCTGGAACTCACTAATTTTACTTCCCAGACTCCTGGCATTAATGCAGACCCCTTTTCATCTTTCTCCTGATCTCCTCTTGCTTTGTCCTAGCCCTTCTCCCTTATTCTTCCCTAGTCTCCTTCATTTTTAATTTTTCATGCTGAGTGTAGGCTTTGTCAGTCCTCCCTCTCTGGCCTCTTCCCCTAACCTAATTTGAACTTCCTCCTTCATTTTATTTTTTCAGTTATTCAGCTACTATTGCAACAGTCACCAAAAGGGATGCTGAAGTTGGTTACATTCTACACAAGTACAACTTTTACAAATTATGCATTGATAAAAAAGGGGAAACAAAAAGACACATACTGTAGTCTTAACACAATTGTAAAAAAACACATAACTTCAATACTATAGTATACTCTCATCTTTTTTGTTTCATCTAAGCTCTGTAGAAACAGATTTTATCAAAATTCCACACAACTAATTTAAAAAATCAGGGTTTAGTACAGTAGGCGTGTGTGTGTGTGTGTGTGTGTATGTATGTATATATGTGTATATATATATATATATATATATATATATATATATATATATATATATATACTGTATATAGAATGCTGTTCTCCAGGGTTTCCTAATTAACAATAAAAATGGGCATTTTGCTCACAGGTCATTCAGTATAACATAAAAAAAAAAGCTGTTCTAGGGCTTGGGGTTGTCATTCATTACAGTACCTTGAAACTAGAAAAAGTAATACAAACTGTCCAGTAACTATATTTATTGACTTGTAAATTATATTTAGATTGTTTTTACTATTCTCCTGCAGAAATATTTAGTTTGATGTGCTTACTCAACTAAATGAGAAAATATGAGATGATGCTTGTGTAACTTGATTTGCTTTGTGACTTTCCGCCTCTCTATCCTTGGGATATACCACCCTGTAGGGGTACGACACAAGGAACCCTAGAGCAGGGTTCCTCCCTACAGGTGCCCGGAATGAATGCATCGGCTAGAGGTAGGTTAGGAAGAAGCCCACGGGGAAGAGAGACGAGTTGCTGGAGGAGGAGGGGTGGATGGTGGGCAATGAAAAACAATCCTGGCAAAGCCCAGGATGAGTGACCTTTTAAGCTCGATGGGGGAGTGATGTTGTTGCTCCACCCATTGAACCTCGGGCTTAAAGCCCTCCCATTATTTAGTTACTGACTGCACACTTTCAAATGTTGTGTAAGATCAAGCTAGGTAAATCCCAAGATGCAGCTGGGATTCACTCCAGAATCATAATGGAGTTGAATGAACACTTAGTGAGGCCACTTGCAGTAATTTATCATGAGTCTGTCTGCACAGATGTGATGCAGGAGATCACTTAAGGTCTGCAGTGGCAACATAGGAAGGGACAAAATGGGCAGACTGATTGGGCCAAGTGGTCCTTATCTACTGACAAGACATATGTTTCTGTGCCAGAGGACAGGAGAGTGGCTAACATGCTCCTCATCTTCAAGAAAGGGGAACCCAGGTAACTACAGACTAGTCAGCCTGATAACAGTGCTAGGCAAGCCCTGGAATCCATTATCAAATACAGAATAATGGGTTACTTGATTGTGGTTAACATTCTCAGCCCCTTTCAGCATAGTTTTATGAGGAGTCGATAATCCCAAATCAACGTGATCACCTTTAACAGGATGACCTGGGATCTTTATTTATTTATTTAGTTTTTGTTGACCGGGTAAGTACACTAGACAAATCCTGCCTATTTTCAGGCACGACCAGGGGGAGGGGGGGATACAGATGAATGCCAACTGACCTTGAACCAGATTAAAATGTTGGTGGTATTTTTAGTGAATGAGGGAAATTTGGCCAGGACACCGGGGAAATTCCCCTACTCTGCTGGCATGCGATGGCCAGTAGGGGAGTTCATTACTAACATGGCCACTATGGCTAGTTTGGAGGAGGAGGAGGTTGTGTCGTTCACTGACACGGAGAAACTTTGCAATCGGCATTCGGAATGGAGAGAGGGAAACGGAATGGATTCTGAGGCAAAAGAAATTTTTCAAGATGCCCTAATATCTGTGGAGGAGCTGGAAAAAGTCGTGCTGACAGAGGGATCAGGGAGTTCTCATATGGCAGAGTTTGCGGAGGATCCCTGGGCAAGATCGCAGTATGTTCAACGCACTGCGCCTTTAAAACCGGCCGGTGAGGCAGCGCTGGCTTCTGAGAAGGCAGAAGTGCATTTTCATCGGGAAAAGGTTGCTCGTTTAACGGCACTTTCGTGGACGGCTATGGATACACCGGAGTTCCAACGGAGGGGGAAAATGACGATGGAGATAAAGAAGGAAGCAGAAGAGGCAGCTAAAAGAGGACGAGAGGCGATACAATGGCTTTGGAGGAAGAAGGAAACGGAGAGTGTGGTGAATAAGGAAAGTTTGCCCAAACATGGGCTGTGAGTACTGAGGTGGCTCAAAGAGAGCTTCCAAACATTTAAAATTAATAAAGAGACGGGTTTTGTGTTTAAGCCCAGGAAAACAGATGTGGTGGGAGTAGAAGCAATTACCCCAGTAATCTACCAAACTAAAACTGAAGTGCAAGAGGGGGTTACAGAATTTTTTTTAAAAAATAAAAAAACTGAACAACAGAGACTAAATGAGGCACTAAGGTCTGAAGATGTTTGTAATGGTGGCCCTGTAAAGTGTAAAGAAAAATTTATTTCAAACTTGCAGCCTTTAGCACATGATGAAAACTGGACACCACAGTCAGCGTTGGTAGCAGCTGGGTGGAAGAATTTGGGGAAGGGGATTTGGATGCCGGATTTGGCACGGGATAAGTCTTTGGATTTAGATAAAACAGGGCCAGGATGGCAACCTGGAGGGGAGAAGGTTAAAGTAAAATCCATGGAATGCAGAGCTGAAAATGAAATTAGTAAAGGGGAAAAGGTAAATAATATAAATAAACAGGGGGAAAGTACTGTACTACCAAACCTAAGTTCTGGGGATAACATGGATGGTTCAAGGCCTATTTCTGAAAAAACCCTGATGTCCAGTTTATTTGCACAGAGTAAAAGGGAAGCGGCACCCCGGAGGAATGCCGTTCACATTAGATATAAAGGTGGTCTAAAGGAAAGGCTCATAGATATTTTGTAGGTAAAACATTAAGAAAGGAGTCCTTAATGTTTTCCTAGATGTTTTGCCTTTATAAACATTTCAGGTGAAGATAATTATGATATCAGTTTCTGGTCTCCTGCTTTGTTGGAGCTTTTTTGGGAGAGGTATAATCAAGTAAAGTTTTCTCCACTATGGTCCCCCTTTTTGGTTATTCCACTGTCAAAGCCGTTAATCAAGTACGTGACGGTAATGTTTAGAAACGAAGGGGTACATGTAGAGGACATTGTGTTCTGGTTATCACAGAAGTGCAAGGTCCAGAATGATCCAGAGCCAATTTTAGATTCCGAGCAGTTTTGGACAGGAGGGTGGAAATTTAAAGTTAAATTACGGCAAACAGCCTTAGGGTTCAGCATATTCAATTTCTTTTTGCTAGGAAGGGATAGGGGTATGTTTTATAGCGGCAGCCCAGGGCATGTTATAAATGTGGAGCTCGGGACGCACTTATCTAGCACATCGACCAGCCTAAGTGTGATAATTGTGGGAAGTGGGGCATGTTACCATTTTGTGTGAAAATGCAATTAAATGTGATTCTGCGAAGAACAAAACCATGCCTATAGGGATTGTCCATGGGCAGCACAGAATAAGACCATTTGTGGGATTCAGATGTGATTATTCAAAAGCACAAGATGCCAGTGATTCTCAGCAGGAGGTGGTTAATACTGCAAAGAACCCTTCGGTACCCCTGAGCACTGTAGATCCTCAGGTAATAATAGGGACTAGCGGGGTTACAAATGAGCCGCCTAAAGTACTGGGAAAGGAACTGGCAAAGGAAGTTTCTGATTTGCTGCAGCCAGTGTGTTACACAAATGAGGAGTTAGCAGTAGTTTCGGTTCCACTATTGCAACCTCCATTGCCCCCTAGAAGGTCAAGTAGGTCTGCTAAGACACTATTGCCCCTGGAACCAGAGGTCATTGAATCTAAAAATTCTTATGCTATTTTGGGGGGATTCGGAAATGGACATGGGGGTACAGATTCTCAAGTGTCAATGCAAGAGGCTTTAGCGCCTCCTAGGGAGGAGTATAAGGGAAAGAAGAAAAAAAGAAGAAAAATAAATAAGAGGTTTTAATGGTTTAGACTACTGAAAATGGTTTTGTTATGGGCTACACTAAATATCCATAGTCTTTTAAAGATGCAGAAGAGACAGGCAGTATTTCAGTTAATACATGATTTACAAATTGTGTGTTTTGTACAAGAAACATGGATGTTTTCTAAAACCAGATTGCTACTTTTATTAAGGATTGGCCATGGGGCCATCCTTTTGGTCATTCAGAGAAGATAGGGCAGATGGAGTAGGGATCTTTTCAATTCTTATAATTTTGTGTTGCATAAATTAGTAGATTTAAGCCCGGTAGAATACTGATTGTAGAGGGAAGTGGTATATGCACACTGTACGATTTATTAATATTTATAACCCCAAACAAAATCAGGAGGTAACTTGTTTAAAAGGATACAGCCTTTCTTGGTAACAACCATTCCCATTCTATGGGGGATTTCAACTGTAGCTTAGGTGAGTCAGGAGAGGGGTGGAGAAGGAAAAAAATATATTGTGATACAAACTGTTTAAGGAGATTATTAAAACAGCAGATTTAGTTTCTGTATTGATAAAAGGACTTCTGGTTCAAGGGTACTTTTTTAAAGGTGGGAAAGGCTTTACAATTGATTATCTTTTATATCCAAAAAATTCCAACTGATAGTCCTAAGATTATTCGGTTGAATTTTCAGATCATGCTTTATTGATGGTAAGAGTAGGGAGTTAGAGGTTGTGGTAAACAAAGGACTAGGTGGAAATTAAACACCTCTATATTATATGAAAAGTGGTTCTGAATTCTATCAGACTGATCATACAAGCAAGATTATCAGTAAGTTTTTTGTATCAGGATTTAGGAGTATGGTGGCAGGAAACAAAGGAGGATTGTATTTGTGGTTCAAAAGTATGGAAGAGTCGACAGAAAACTACGTTTTTGATTATTTAAAACTAAGGAATCAGTTACAACTGGTACTTACATTGGCAAATTCCTCTAATGAGGATTTTCAGCACAAATTGAAGAAATTAAAGGGAAATGAGGGAGTTACAATATGATAGGACAAAAACCTTACAAGCTGTAATGTCAAATCGTACGACAAAATCTGTGTTTGGAGACCCTTTTGAACTATGTAAATCGTTGAAAGATCATGTTTCTTTGGATTTTTTAAACCAAGGGGAAGAGAAAGTGTTTTCAGTACAGGCCATAGGGGATAAAATTATAAAACATTTTAGTGAGATGGATTCCCATGATGTTCCTACTGTAGGACAGGTTAAGCAGTTTCTGGGCCCACCTATAGTAAATGAACTAGATCCTGAGATTCTCAAAAACATTAAACAACCCTTTAATTCTGTTGAGATTAAAGAAGTGATAAAGTCTCTGAAGCCTAATGTATCCCCAGGATTAGATGGACTATCTAATTTATTTTATAAAACGTTTCAGTTAGAAATAGTGAATGGTTTAGTGCTGGTCTTTAATTTTTTTTTGGAGAAGGCGGTGTGTTTAAGGTCCTTTACTGAGGGTTTACAGATATATATTTTTAAGTCAGGAGGTAAGGGTGAGTTTCAGAACTGGAGGCCAATTACTTTGTTGAATTCGGATTACAAAATCCTGACGACTTTGATAAACAATAGACTGAAAGTGGTGGCGGAGGGCATGTTTACTCCGGTTCAGCATTGTGGTATTCCTAATAGGAGAATACAATCAGTTTTGTGTCTTATTAGAGATATAATTGAACAAGTGAACGAATTAGGGGAGAAAGGTTATATTTTGTCATTAGATTTAGAAAAGGCCTTCGATAGAGTTAGCCATTTTTTTTTGTTTACTACTTTAGAATATTTTAAAGTTCCGGTGGGTTTAGTGAATCTAATTAAAGGATTATATGCTTCGGCTCAGGTGTTTCCTCTTATTAAAGGAGAAGTGGGGAGAGGTTTCAGAATGAAATGTGGGGTACGACAAGGATGCCCTTTAAGCCCCCTCCTTTATAATTTTTCTTTGGAACCGTTGTTGAGAATAGTGAGCTTGCCTCCCTTGTGGCCGGGGATAAGCATTCCTGGTACAGATTCATTTATTACCATTCAGGCATATGCAGATGATGTATGCCTTTTTTTTTTCAAAATACTCTCAAATAAAGATGTTCTTTTCAGTTTTTGATAAATATGCAAGTTTATCTAATGCAAAAATTAATTTAAAGAAGTCTAAAGGTTTATTATTGGGTATGGCACATAAAGACCCAGTATCCTTTAATTCAGTAATGATAAAGTCAGAGCCTTTGTCAATTTAGGAATACTTTTGGTCCCCTGAACTGCCGGAGGAGAATTGAAATTGGTTTTGGACAGAATAGAAGCTAAAGTTAATAGATGGAAAAGGTTTAAATATACCAAAATTAAAAGAATCCAAGTTTTAAAGCAATTTATTTTGCCAAGCTTACAGTATTTAGTTGTAATTTACCCCCTTCCAGCTCAGTATGAGACTAGGACTTATAGTATTTGCTTTCAGTTGTTATGGGGCAACAGATTGAACACTGTTAAAAGAGGTTTTACTTATTCGGATAGGAAACAGGGAGGTTTAGGGATGGTAGACCCAGTCATTTTTTGTTTTTCGTTATTTTTTTCTTTTTCATTAAAAAATGGTTTAAGTCCTTCAGGATGCCTGGAGATGTTATTCTTTAAAAATTTAATAAAGCGTTACCTAACAAACTGGTTGCACTGTGCACCAAAATTATCCCCACACTTATCTTTACCGAAATATTTTAAGCCGGCTGCACAGAAATTATATAAATGGAAAGTAACCAAAAATCAAACTATAAGGAGTTCTTCGAGAATGTTATATAAGGATTTAATGATCTTAAATTACTCTGCTAAGCCAAGTTTTAAAAATTGTCCTATAGAACGGAATTGGATGTATTGGAACAACTTAATAATCCCAGGTTGCCAGTTTTATGTGGGAGATTCAATGGCTCATGATGTATGGAAGATTAAATGTCAGGGGAACGGTGAAATATAAAGCAAAGGAAGAAAGGTCATGTCCTTATTTAGAGTGTATAAACCAGGAGGAAACAATGGAACATTTCTTTTTACAGTGCTCTTGTCCAATTAAATTGTGGGATTATTTGGCAAAAATATGGGATCTTCCTTGGTTGGTTAGTTTAAATTATGATATTTTGGTGGTCGGGACTTTTCCCACGACTTTTAAAAGGTACGAGAAGGGTACTTTGCAAGTATTTTTAGCAAGTTTAAGGTATTGCCTGTGGCAAACAAGATGTCAATGGGTTCTATACCAAAGGAGACCCACCGTAGAAGGTTTTAGTTTGTATGTGACTAATGTTTTGAATAAAGTGTTTCTATCTGAAGTACAATTGTATAATGTGGAAAAAGTGAGAATTTGGTGGAAGGGATTTTCACATATTATTAAATATAAATAGGAGACCTAGACCTATTTCCCTTTGGTCGAGGTGGCAAGGGATTTAGAGGGGAAGGATTTGACTTGCAGTTTATGACAAAGTCAAGGGGAAGGAGAGAATGAGGTATGTTAAAGATGGTTTGTCATACAAAGGGAGGTTTGTTTATTTATGCGTTTCTTATATTGTTTTTTTTTTTCCTTTTCTATTAGGAGTTTTTAGTACATGATGTTTTTTTTCCTTTTATTAGGATTTTTTTGTTATGGGTTTTTGTTGGGTAGGAAACGTGTAGAGTGAGGTTGACTAATGTTTTGTTTTCACAATTGTGTTTTTCTGTTTAATATTCTGTTATATTTATGTTTTTTTTTCTTGTCTCTTTTTTATGGAATTGTATTTATGTGTTTATTACAATAAAATTACCCCTACTCTTTTTGATAAGTGCCATGGGATCTTTAACATCCACCTGAACTACCACCAATCCAGGCAGATGGGACCTCGGTTTAACATCTCATCTGAAAGACGGCACCTCAGAAGTGCAGCACCCCTCTCATGCTGCACTACAGTGTCAGTACTGGGATATTAACCCAAGTGCCAGATGTGGGAACTGAACCCACAGCCCTCTGATCTCTTGGTCTCAGAGGTGAGTGTGCTACCTACAGAGCCACTGACACTTACTGGTGTCACTGACACTGACTGACTAATGTGGTCAGGAGCAGGGCCATTTACAGAGTCTATGTAGACATAAGTAAATCCTTTGACCCCGTGGTGCATGATAAGCGTCTGGTCAAAGTGGGCCAGTGTGTTATACATGAGGACTACACAAGGAGCGGAATACACCATACACCAGTGCAGGAATTATAAGGTGTGCCCTACTGCTATGAGAGCAAACAGTTTTGTAAATTTAAGGACTGGTCAAATTGAGAATATTAATGAGTTTATTAATTGTAACACCAAAGGCCTTATTTGTATACTTAAATGCTTGTGTGGCCAGTTTTATGTTGACTGGACAAAAGTGAGAGTTAAGCTTTAAAGCTTGGAAAAACACCTCAGGGCAGTTCAAGTCAGGTGATCCTGATTATTTAATGGCTGTGCATATAAATGAGTACCACAAGAACATGTTATCCATGCGATTGGCATTGAAAAACTTAACAGAAACGAGCAAGAGGGTGACTATGAGAACTTGCTCAACAAGAGAGCAGTTTTGCATTTTTCGATTAAGAGCCCTTAAATATCCAGGACTGAATGAAAAGTTCAAACTCGCTCCATTTTTTAAATTATATTATCAACTGCTTTAATGTGCTCCTAACCTGCTTTGTATATGGGCTGGATCATGAGGTTCTTTTCCGCCAGCAAATTCTATGTTTCTGTATTCTCTGAATTTTTTTATCTTTGCCAGAGACATGTTTTATCTGGGTGTTAAGTTTCAGGTTCTTACCAAAACCGAGTTTGTGGCACTCTTCTTTATTACTGCCAGTGTGCTGAATTGCACTCAGTAAGATGCATATATACGTAACCCCCCCTACAAATCTGAGTTTACTAAGATGTCTTCCTGGGCTGCCTAATGCCGACTGTCAGGATGGTGTCCTGTGTCTGCAGTAGCTGTATGTGTCTGCATGAGAGTGCTATAGAAAGCCTCCATGCCTGTCTCTTTAAGAGAGTCATTATGCTGTGTTAGAAATTAGTTGGGCTGGGTCCGAGTAATTTAGAGCTCATGACCAGCCAGGCGAGTGGTATTTCTTCTCCATTCTGCAGTCGCTATATGCGCAGAGGGAGCTCTGTTAGGAAATGTGTCCATTTACTGTTTATCTGCATTATTAATAATAGTATAGAAGTTTGTTTAACCTGCCTTCTCTTACAGCTTGGACTTTTTGCATAAGAGCCACCATTTTGGTTCTAGACTGCCAGAGCTGGACCAATCAAACCTCAGGGGACCTAAAATGGAGACTGTCCCCAGAGGTCTTGTGGGATTGAAATCTGTAGAAATTGTAGTTTTTAAGGTTTGGCGCCTAAACTGACCTGGAGGGGGGAGCCCTTGCTGTGACAGACAGTTTCCTCAGCCAACTAAACCTTTTGGATCTCAGAGGAAATCCCCAGAACTGCCTTCAGCAGAGTCAGTTGGGAGCTGGAGTTTGGAGAGTGAATAGCTCAAGCCATTGAGCAGCTGCTCCTGCATAGGAGCACAGGAGAATTGGCAGGAAGGTTGTGCTGGCCTGCCTGTCACATCTTCCAGTGAGAAATCCTGTGACTGTGAAAGTTGGACTTAAATGTAATTCCTTTGATTGAGATCTGAAGCCTGAAGAGAAAGAGAGTGATCATTGCCTGAATTTGGGACTGAAGACTTGTTCCAGAAGCAATCAGCCTGCCAGGTACTGAAGTGAGTCACGGATTGAGAGGTTTGCACAGAACTTCTGCTAAATTGCAACCGGACTTTACCCGAACTGTGTCTAAGAGTTGTGTTGCTTATAAGCGTGATGAATGTGCCGGGAGGGTCATGATTTGGTTCCCCACCTTCAAGTGTGTTATGCTAGCTAGAAGCTGCTCCAGCACTCGCATGGACTAAATCCATATTGCCTGCTCTGGTCTGGCCCTGTTATCTCGGCCTAGACTGCCGCTCCCATCGTAGAGACATTTTCGATGAAAGACCAGCTCGGGGACTCGTCTCCCTGCTCAACACCTTCGAACAGGTAGCGGCCGCCTCGGTGAGTTGTGTGGGCCCTGCTTCCCCTGACAAACCAGAACACCATCCAGTGGTCTTCATCTCATCAGTCCTGCTTCCTGGTCTGGGTAGCGTGAGTACCAAACAGGGTAGCTCCCTGCAACAAAGCTGCAATCATTGTGTGCCATCTGATTTGTTTGTTTGGGTTTATTACAACAAACTGAGCCATCTGGCTCCTGATTACAAATTCTGGGTTGATGTGCATGCTAATTGTTTTTTCTCCTAAGGGCCCCAAAAACAGCTGCAACACTGGCCTACCTCGGGCATCGCTTTCAGGCTAGCCTGCTTAACAACTGGATACCCAGGGTTGCATGACTGTATACAAGGGACTCACTGTGCATGCATGTTCAGCCTGAATTAATCAGATCTGTCAATCATCCACTAGATTCATGCACCACCCCTGTTCACTTCCCCCTGAATAAATCAGATTTTGTTCTTTTTTGCATTTAACCTGGCTAGTGTGTACCTTTTTGGTGAGGGTATTGTACTGCCATTGAACTATTGCATTACAGGTCTTACTTTACAGGGGGTCTCCAGGGCAGCTGTAGAGGATCTTGCCCTGGAGGTAAGTGCAAGGGATGTGAGCAAGTCATTACTGCCATCTGGTACATGTGAATGTTTTGCTGCTGTACTGTTTAAGCCACTAGAGGGGTTGGGGGGGGTTATAGCATCCCGGAGGGCTATACCAACAGCAGTTATGCTACCCTAGAACCATTCCTCCAGGTGGAGGCACCTGTTCAATGAGTTCAGGCCCCTCAACCTGCGCATAGTCACGCAGGCAGGGGGTAGTAGCCCATAGGATAGTGTCACCTAGGGGATACATATAATTGTTTTTGTCTGCATGCATTCAAGCATTGATGGCTGTATTGTAATTATTATGTACTGTTGTGCAATAATAGGGGTCTTGTTTTCAGGTCTAAGTCTAGATTACCTGTCTTGGTATCGGGAATTTTAAATATAATGGTGAGCGTGACTTAATTCTTTCTGTTACAGGCACTGGAGGATGGCTCACGTGGTGCCCCTTCACAAGAGTGGACCCAAGGACCAACCAGGCAACTACAGACCAGTAAGCTTGACTTCCATAGTGGGGAAGTTGATGGAGACCATTCTAAAAGAGAGGTTGATAACCTTTCTCGATAGTAATGATCTACAGAATGAGAGACAGCATGGGTTTGTCTTGGGAAGAGCATACCAAACTAACCTGATTGACTTCTTCGACTGGGTCACTAGGACAATTGACGAAGGCCATGCAGTGGCTGTCCTGTACCTGGACTTCAGCAAGGCTTTTGACTCAGTGCCCCATGGGAGGTTAATTATCAACCTGAGGGACATGGAGGTGGGGGAGAAACTGGTGGGGTGGGTTGAGAGCTGGTTGCAGGGCAGACAACAGAGGGTAGTTGTAAGGGGGAGACATCAAGGCCTAGTCCAGTAACAAGTGGGGTACCAAAAGGTTCAGTGCTGGACCCTGTTTTGTTCAATCTCTTCACTGGAGACATTGCAGAGGGGATCAAGAGTAAGAACAGCCTGTTCACAGATGACACCAAGATTTGGGCAAAAGTGAACAATGAGGAAGGGAGACAGGCACTCAGGGAGGATTTAGCTAAACTCAAACACTGGTCTAGAGAGTGGCAGTTGGGATTTAATGCTAAGAAATGCAAGGTCATGCCCCTCGGAGCAAGAAATCCCAGGACCAGCTACTGGCTGGGGGGGGGGAGTGCAGGTAACAGCTTCAGAGGAGGAAAGGGACCTCGGGGTAATAGTCCCAGGGGACATGAAGGTATCAGCACAGTGTAGGAGTGCAGCTGCAAGGGCAAATAAGATGCTTGGGTGCACTGTCAGAGGGATCACCTCTAGAAAGGAGGAGGTCATCCTGCCCTTATATAGCTCACCGGTGATGCCCCACTTGGAGTACTACATAAGAACATACGAATGTGCCAGCAGAAACAGACCACCCAGTCTATCTAAGTCTCCTTTGAGTGTGCAGCTAGCACCCCTAGTTTGCAGCTGCCCCATCCACCTCCCCTTTGTCATCCCACTGCCGCCCCACCTCCCCCACCCTCACTCTCCCCTGTTCCCTGTTCCATGCCCTTTTAAAGCTGTTCACAGATTTACATGATACCACCCATTCTAGTAGTGCATTCCATTTTGCTACCACCCTCTCCGTGAAATAGTGTCTCCTCATTTCCCTCCTAAATCTCCCCCATTCTTAGCCCATGCCCCCTTTGGTGTCCCTCTCCCTTCTTAGCTTAAAGACCCCATCTGCCCCATCCTTACTGATTCCCCTCAGATACTTGAATGTCTCTATCATGTTCCCCCTGTCCCATCTATCCTCCAGAGTGCACATATTCAGGTCTCCCAGCCTGCTGTCATAGTCTGTCCCCTCCATTCCACATATCATCTTTGTTGCCCTCCTCTGTACCCCCTCCAGTAGCCTGATATCACACTACAGGTATGGCCTCCAAAACTTCACACAATACTCTAAGTGCAGCCTTACTAGCGACCTGTAGAGGGGCAAGATCACCTCTCTTTGCCTGGATGAAAAGCCCCTCGCTATGCACCCCAGCATTTTGTTCACTTTTGCATCTGCTCTCCTGCACTGAGCAGTGTTTTTCCTGGTTCCTGTTACCATTACCCCTAGGTCCTTCTCCTTCTCAGTGATCCCCAGCTTCCCCCCCAGCCAGTATTCTCTCCTTGGGTTCTTCACCCTGAAGTGCATAACCTTATACTTCTTTGCATTGAACCCCAGCTGCCACCTCTCTGACCACTCCTCTAGCTTGCTTAGGTCCCCCTACAGCTGCTTCCATTCCTCCCCTCCATCCATCACTGCTCCCATTTTGGTGTCATCTACGAACAGACTTACCTTGCTCACCACCCAGTGTGCAATGTCTGATATGAAGAGCCCAAATAATACTAGTCCCACTACAGAGCCCTGTGGCACCCCACTCATCACTGACTTTGGAGTTGAGAGCTCCCCTCCCATTACCACGCATTGCAACCTCCCACTCAGCCAGCTTGTAATCCAGTTTGTCATTTTTGCCCCTACCCCTACACCAGTTAGCTTCCTCCCAAGCTGCCCATGAGGCACAGAATCGAAGGCCTTGCTGAAGTCCAAGTAAAGAACATCCACTGCATGACCCTTATCCAGCTCACCTGTCACCCAGTCATAATATTGTATGAGGTTGGTTTGACAAGACTTCCCTGAAATGAACCCACACTGCCTCACATCCTGGAGGCCATTGTCCTCCACGTACACACCAGTCTTTCCTTTAGTATCATTTCCATGAGTTTGCACACTATGGAGGTGAGACTTACCAGAAGATAATTACCTGGTTCATCCCTTGGTCCACTCTTGTGTAACAGCACTACATGTGCCATCCTCCAGTCCAGTGGCACACATTGTGACTCCAGTGGATTGCTGTACAGATCTGCCAGTGGCTCCCCAACATCTCCGCCATTTCCCTCAGCAGCCTTTGTGCAGTACTGGTGCCCATACCTCAAAAAGAATGTGAGATTACTGGAGGGGGTGCAGCGCAGTGCTACGAAAATGATCATGGGACTGGGGAAGTTGCCATATGAGGAAAGATTGAGGGAGCTCAACATGTATTCGCTGAAAGAGAGAAGGGAAAGAGGGGACATGATAGAGACCTTTAAGTACTTGAAAGGCATAAACAAACAGAGAGGGAGGATTGTTCCGCTTAAAGAGGGGGAAGGGTCCTAGGGGCCACAGTCTGAAGTTGGAAGGAGGAATGTTCAGGAGGAAGATGAGGAGACACTACTTCACAGACAGAGTGGTGGCAAGGTGGAATGCACTGCCGGAGGAGTTAATTGAACTGTGTACAGTGGATAGTTTTAAGCAGGGTTGGGACAGAGTCAAGGGCAGGATTAGTACAAACAAGAATACAAAGGGGGGAAAGACCAGGAAAGGAGAGGAAGGGAGGGATTTGGGTGGGACTTTTGTTCAGCTGTAGTAAAATGAAACTAAGAGCTGCACAATCAGGCAGACTTGATAGACCTGTGGGCCTTTTTCTGCATGTAATTTCGTGTGTTTGTATATTCGTAGGCACCTCCTGACAAGGAGCATGTAAAAGTAGAGTAAAAGTAGATGCGCATAATCACTGGGATTACCCATACGTCTGGATGTAGTATCTCAAATAAGTTGTCTGAGGTGAAAATATTCACTTAGAAATGAACTGATAAGCATTAAACACTGTTTAGTTTGTAATGTTTTTCTCTGTACTATATTCTTTGCACTTGCACTTTTTGATAGGAGTACATTTAGGGCTCTGTGATGCCATTGGTTCATGCGGTCATATGGTGCTACAGAATGACTGCACCAACACAGTTCCCTAACCTCTGAGGAAGTGCTAATTTCTGGCAGGAAACGTTAGGTCAACTGATGCTTCAGCATCTGCCTGTTACATTTCTAGCACTGTGGATATGAGTTAGCAGTTTTTGCACCTTATGGATTTTACACATGAAATAAAAGAAAAATGGCATCGGATATTTGGCTTGTGAGTGCATTCTTCAATATAGTGTGGCAAGATGGGCCGGGTGGTCTTTTCATGCCAACAGTGTCTATGTTACTTTGTAAGTGAGTGCTATCTCCCTTTTCTAAAAAAATGCTACTAAATTATCACTATCACTATCAGTGTCAGTGGCTCAGCAGGCAGCACACTTACCTCTGAGGTGGGGCAATCAGAAGGCTGAGGGTTCTATCCCCACACCAGGCATAAGTTAAATCCTGATATTGACACTGTAGTGCAGCATTGGGAGGGGTTCTACACTCCTGAGGTGCCGTCTTTTGAATGAGACATTAAACCAAGGTCCCATCTGCCTGTTCTGGTGGTAGTTCAGGTGGATGTTAAAGATCCCATGGCACTTCTTGAAAAGAGTAGGGTAGAGTTTATTGAACACAAAATCAGTATACAACCAGACAATTTACATTTGGTTATACAAATCCATCAACAAGAAAAAAGGAAAAATAAAAGAGACAACTGAACATAATGAAACAAAAATGAGAAAACCTAAAACCCTAAAACAAATTAAAGAAAACTGTACAATTAGTAATTGCAGAGTCTGTGTCAGTTATCCACGGAAGTCCTTTCCTCAGTTCTAACATATCCTGGTTTGACAATTGCCTAAGTTCTACACTATACATTTTATACATATCTTCCACAATTTTCCCCATTAACTCAATATATGTACCGTCTTTTTGTTGTAGAGTATACAAACATCTGGACATCCAGATGTTCCATTTTATCACTGTGAAAAGTAAGTGCAAAGAACTTATACTCCATTTTCCTCACTGTTGGGAGGAGTGGCCATTCATCAACTTAGATTATGTAACCTTTGCAAACAAAGGTTCTTGCCATTGCTGTGCTTAATATACCCAGAACTGTTTAATGAAAAGAACAATAAAAAAAGGTGTTCTGTTGTTTTAATGGTGTTGATGATGCACTGAAGGTGACTACATAGTCTGTCTTGCAATTGTTTATGCTTGTGCTTATTCTTCATGTTCATCTTCTTGTGGCATGACAGCAATGAAAATCCCACATGTGGGCCGGAATTCGTGGTGTCTGTAAAAGGACTCGTAAAGATTGCTAAGTACGGGATTGGACAGTTTTCAAAAGGCTCTGGTACCTCACATAAGGCAACTAAGAGTTGTCTATATAAAATGTTATGTGAGCAGGCTGAAATGATCTGCTGAGGTCTTGGTTTCCACTGTTTTAACCGGAGAAAGGTCTCTCTAAGGTAAGGAGGAACAGTTGCCGAAGCTCTAATTGACCTGAGTGTGGTTGTTTCTCATTGGTGAAACCAGGGCCTGCAATTATTGTATAACCACTGTTCCCAACCTCTCTGAGTATTAACCAGTAGTGGTTTTAAATTTGACATAAAAAACATACTGTTGAAGAACAAGATAGGGTTCACCATAGTGAGATCACTTCCTTAATTGGTAAGTATGTTACGTTCTAGGGTTGAGACAGCTACCCCACAATGCTTGAATAAACAAGCTCAATACTGCTGTCTCTAGCTGTTCGGGAATTGGGAATACATAACTTAGGTATAGGAAGATTGGTACTAGAAAGGCTTTAATTAAGAACACCCGTTTCTTTTTACCTATCTTACCTCTATTCCAGTATGCTACTTTTTGCTTTCCTACTGTTAGTTTTTCTTCCCAGTTTAGTTTTTCCATATCTAGAGGCCCAAATGTAATTCCTAAAATGAGTACTGGATTGTTTATGAGTCGTGTGGGCCAATACTAGAATCAGCTGATGGGGTGGTTCCTAGAGCAAATCCCACACATTTATCTAGATTTAATGTGGCACCTGACACTGAGCCAAACATAGTACATAAGGAGTTATAGACAGAACCTTTGTCTGTTACTAAGAGGCATAGATTATCTACATAAGCTAATGCTTTGGGGGCGACTTGGATATCAGGGCAGGAGACATTGAACAACAGACCGGAGTCCGTTTATTTTCTGTAGTAGGAGGTCAATAAAAACATATATACAGGAGAAGGCTCAAGGGGCATCCTTGTCTTACCCGTCTCCTGATTGGTATCATCAGGCCTGTTCACCAGTTTACCATAGAGACCACTGTCTGTATGCAAGCAATAACACTCAACGAGGTATGGTTTATCGCTTGATAAGAGTATGCCCAGGGGTGTGTTAAGGCACGAGGCACTTGTGCCGAGTGCCTTATGCCACTGGGCATGCTCTTATCAGGTGATAAACCACACCTTGGAGTGTGTTATTGTGCTTATAAAATGCATACTTCGATAGGTATTTAAAAATTTAAAAAAGAACAAAAAAAAAAAAGTAAAACATTTAGAAAGGTGAGGTTTAATATTGAAACTGTAAAAATAGTCCCTCTGTTGGTAAGTTGTGATGGCCAGTACAGAATGCTATACTCACACACACAGACACACACACACACACACACACACACACACCAGATTGTTCCTCCATCTACCTTCACACTGTATTCATGACTGGCAGAAATCCAGGGAGTGGCAGGTATAACTGGTAGTGAGGGTGATGAGGTATTCATTCAAGCTTCGTTTCTATCCCTGACACACATTTTCTTGTTATTCATTTTGTGCTGAGACTTTTTTTTATCTGTTTTTAGAAGGCAGTGAAATTATCTTTACTTGTTGCCTGCTGCATCGGGAGTGAGCGTGTCCTTGAGTGGTTCCAGTAGAGAATGATTTTGTTTGTAGGACGTTTTGAGTAAGACACGGCTGCCGTAGTTTTCCATAACTGATGAGACGTTAAACAGAGGTCCCATCTGCCTGGATTGGTGGTAGTTCAGGTGGATGCTAAAAATCCCCTGGCACTTATCGAAAAAGAGTAGGGGAATTTCCCTGGTGTCCTGGCCAAATTCCTCCCATTCACTAAAAAAAAATACCACCAACAGCTTAATCTGGTTCAATTTCAGTTGCTTACCATCTGTATCCCCTCTCCCACTGGTCGCCCCTGAAAAAGGGACTTCTAGGCCCAGTGGGCTTACCGGGTCAACAAAATTCAATAAATAAATAAAATAAATAACTGTAGTTTGGGGAATACTGGAATAAATAAGTCGACCACCACTGGTAGCAAGATTGTTGAAGGACTGGGTGTTGGTTTGCATTTAAAAGGCGTTTATAAAGCTCGCGAGGATGCTCCATGGATCGCTTGTGGCTGTTCACGAAGTGGAGATTGCAAGCGGGGCATTTTTGAATTTGGGGCACTGGAGTTCAGAGTTTGAGGAACAGAGGTCAGAGTTTGAATGATTAATTTTTTTCTATGATGTTTTACTTTGTTTCTCTGTTTTTGAGTAGATTTACAGAGTGGTGGTGGTGCTAGGGCAGGGGGCTGCAGGTCAAAAGTACAGACGGAGTTCTGGGAGACTCTAGCTGAAGAGCAGACTGCTTGGCACAGTGATTTCTGGGGTTATGAGTCCTGACTGGCTGAAGAGGTGCCGGTTGGCACAATATGGGCTGATAAGGACACGGCCAGAGGTGCCTCTCAGTCAATCAGGACTCAGAAAAATCTCAGCCCATTTTATAAAATGATTTGATCCAATCTATCATAATCCATAGTACATTATGTAAGCATTAATGTCCAATGAAGGAGGCTTCTACTGGGGAATTAATGCATGGTTGAGAGGGTTGTGGCACAAGGCCTTGGCAGTGCCTACAACAACAACCAGCCATTAATTCCCAGTAACTACCGACTCTGAAGGCATTAATGCGTTTGTAACTAAAAGGAATACTTGCGTTGTTGTTTTCAGTTTTGCAGTTCTGTTCGTCTTTCTGTCGGCGCATTGAAATCCTCCTTATTAGCTGCGATGTGTGTTCTGTTTGCTGCTGTGACATCTAGTGGTGCTAGAGCTTGACCCGGTGACCCTGTAAAGAATAGTTGGAGCGGTCCTTACTGGGGAATTAATCACCGCTCCAACTTTGGTCATGTGTTGTATTTGGTCCAATGAGATTTCTCTATTTGCCGTTTCTGTTTGATGCTGTGTTACAAATTGTTGCAATGCAACCCAGAGGAAATCATGGATAATGGAGTCAAACTCTTTCCTTTAGTCTAGTGAGATAACATAACCTGGGACAGTGTTGGTATGGTCTTTAGTCATTATTTCCCTTAATAATATGAGATGGTCCTGTATGCTTCTATGAGGGAGAGAGCAAGATTGCTCTGGTGAAATGACTGTTTCAGCTATCAAAGTTAACGATTTGGTGAGGATTTTAGTTACAAGTTTAAAATCTGTATTGAGCACACATATTGGCATCCAATTGTTCAAGTTTGCTTTTTCACTTTTTTATGTTGGCGCACTTGCACAGCCAGCATCTTGCAGTAGTGCAGCTTTGGAGGGACGGTCACTGTTGGGCAAATGCAGGGCACGCACCAGTAGGTGCGTCCCTCATTCCCCAATCAGTCTGCATGCCGGCGCCACACCATGCATACATAAAATGGCGAGCACATCTAAGAAAAGGTCCGCTGCAATCCGAGCAAAACTCGTCAGATGCAGTGGACCTTCCTTGGACGTGCTCGCCGACATTATGAGCATGGCAGCACAGTGGCTGCCAAACTGCCGACTTCAGGGTGCCCAATCCCCCTGTCAGTTACCCCTGCCCCTCTGTATGTGCCGACGGGGGAGCCCACTCCCTGTTGGCATTAATCATCTCCCCATTGTTAAATGCTGAGGGAGTGCCCAATCCCCCTCGGCTCAGCCCCCTCGCTTTCTTTGTGTGCCGACAGAGGCCCACTCCCTGTCGGCATAAAGAACCCCCCCATTGTTAAATGCCGAGGGGGTGCCCAATCTCCCTTGGCCCCCCCCACTTTCTTTGTGTGGCGATGGGGTGCCCAATCCTCCATCAGCTACAGACCCCCCCCAAACAGTTAGGTGGCATGCTGGGAGCCCACCCCAGTGTGCCAAATCCCCTAAAACAAAAACACTGTCCCATGACATTTTTTTTTGTCACCTGTAAAATGGAGATGGTCCCTCATAGTCTCCCTGCCCCCCACCTGCACCCACCCTCTGCATACCCTGCCTCACCACACCCCCCTCACCCCATACTTCCCTGTGGAATCTGGCAGGACGATCTCAGTGGACCGGGAACACATCTGCACTCTTCAAAGCAGACTGCGAACTGACGAAATGCCGGTAAGCTGTATAATGAAATAAATAGGTTTTTTTCAACTTTGATGCATATCTCAGAAATTTTTGGGAATTTTAGCCCAAAATTTTCAACATGAGGTTTTTGGGACCCCTCCTCATGAATTCTTGCACTGTCATAGTGTTATTAGGTCCCGAAAGGTGATTTCGCAGTCACTGTGCAGAATCACCTTTTGGGACTGAGTAACGAAATGACAGTGCCAGTGTCATGAGGGGGGCTATCAAAAAGCCTATGTTGCAAATTTGTTGGGAAAAATCAAAAAAATGACTTTTACGAGTGTGCATTGCACAGTTGCTATGCACGCTCATACATTAGTGAATTTGCAATATTTTCACGCCAGATTTCCAACATTGGCATTTTACTACACCTTCTCATGAACTGTATAGCTGTCATTTTTCACATCCTGGCCGAAATCTGTTTTCGCACTTCAGGCGCAGAATAGCGTGGTCGCTGAGCAAAATCAGTGTTCGGGACAAATTACGAAAATGACAGTGACACTGTTCATGAGCAGAGGTCCTAAAATGCCTGTGTTGAAAATTTGGTGACAATACTCCATAAAATGACTGTGTTACGAGTGTGCATTGCACAGTTTGCACGCACGCTCTTAAGTTCTCAAACTTATAATATATTCACTCCAGATTTTCAACAATGCCATTGTTCTGCACCTCCTAATGAACAGTGCAGCTGTCATTTTTCACATCCTGACCAAAATCTGTTTTCGCAGTTCCGTCGCAGAATAGCGTGGTGGCTGTGGAAAGTCCATGTTCGAGACACATTATGAAAATAGCAGTGACACTGTTTATTAGCAGATGTCCTAAAATGCCTACGTTGAAAATTTGGGGACAAAAGTCAATAAAATGAGTGTTTTACCAGTGTGCATTGTGCAGTTTGCACCACGCTCATGACTTTGTGAATTTGTAATAGTTTCACTCCACCTGTTCATCATTGGCATTTTTCCATACCTCCTTTTAAACAGTACAGCTGGCTGAAATTTGTTTTCACACGTCCAACGCAGAATTGCACGGTCGCTGTGCGAAATCAGTTTCCGGGACAGTTTGAGGCAATGACAGTGACACTATTCATGAGCAGAAGTCCTAAAATGCCTATGTTGAAAATTTGGTGCCGAAAGTCCATACAATGACTGTGTTGCAAGCATGCATTGCGCAATTTCCACTCACCCTTGTAACTTCGTCAATCTGCAATATTTTCATGCCATATTTTCACCACTTGCATTTCTGCACACCTCCTTATCAACAGTCCAGCTGCCATTTTTCACAGCCTGCCCAAAATGCATTTCCAGAGCTGTGGCACACAGTGGCGTGCTTGCTGTGCAAAATCACCTTTTGGGACACATTAACAAAATCACAGTGCTATGCGTCTCTAGCTACATCACTGCCAATGCCAACGCGACAACATTCGGCATTGACAAATGCTTGTTTATGCAGGTATATTAAAGCACCTTTTTTAAAATGTAATGGTATGCTCCCTGTTTGTAGCATAGTATTAAAGACACAGGTAATTCCTGTGCCCAAGTGTTGTCCCAATATTTTGTATAATTCATTCGGTAGGCCATCAGGCCCTGGAGTGATATTATTCTTAAGTGAGTGAATGGCATCCACAACCTTTGTTAAACTGATTGGTTGGCTCACTCTGTCTGCTGCTAGAGAAGAGATTCTTGGGATCTGTATCAGAAAAATATTCTGGAAGTCTCTGGATGTCTGAGGCAATAGCAGAAAATAACTCCATAGAGAAGTTAGTTACTACTTCCAGAATTTCTTTTTGGGTTGTATGCCTAATCCCTGCTTGATCAGTTAGGTCTGGCATAGATTTTTGGCCTACATTGTGGGAATTTTAATCAAAGGGACAGATAACCTGGGCTGCTCCCTATGTCAAAGGGGATGGGACAGGACAAGTGGGAGGGTAAATGAAGGGGAAGGGTGGAAGGAAGGGGCAGCTGCAGAATGAGGGGTGCTAGCTGCACATTCGAGCAGACTTGATAGACCTCTAGGCCTTTATCTGCTGGCAAATTTCGTATGTTCGTATGTTGATTATTAGTTTCTAGATATGCATCTCGTAGCCTTGCTGTATGTAATAGCTTATTTAGTGCCTGCGAATCACAAAATAGTTTTCTTGTTTTAGCATGGGCACTTTTATCTTTCGGACTAAGGCCACAATTAAAGTCTCCAGCAAAGATTACCTGCTTAGAAGTGTGACGGTATGGCTGTATGAGGGAGAGAAGATCTATCCAAGCAGTTTTGGTTTGAGGTGCATACAAGTTAATTATTCGAAAAGAAGTTTGTTGTATGAGCACATCTAATATTAGTGCTCTTCCAGGGACTAGATTGCATAATTTTAAAACCTTGAACCCTGGTACACAAACTAGAATTCCTACCCCGGAACAGGTTTCTTGTCCAATGGACCAGAAAGTGGGCCCAAGAAGCCAATCTCACTGGGCCTGCATTATTTCATGAGGTATGAAACCTGGTGTCCTGTAAAAAAATCAGCCCTAGATGTGATGAAGTTAGAAAGGAAAATACTGTCTTTTCTCTGTTCTTTTGATGCTATTGACATTAATAGTATGGCATGATATAACACCACATGTCATGTCGATTGAGGATTATAGAGTTACAGCTAGGCCACCAACACTACCTCCTCCTTCCTTCAGGTGTTGTCCCTTTCATTTTTATGTTGCTTGCATGCATGTGCAAGAAACATAGTGCCATTATCCGAGTTTTCGGAGGTGTGTCAGCCCCTCTTCCAATGCAGTCAGTGTGTTTGCAGGCGCGGCCCCAGTTCCCCAATGAGTGCTGCAGCTGTCTATGACAGCTCCAAAATGCAGTGGCATACAGTTGAAAGGGATAGCTCCACTTCAGTGAGCAGAGCTCTCCCCCACCACGCACACACATGCGCATGCACGCATATTGCGTGCTGATGCGCTCCCCCCACGCATACACTGTATGGCCGACGGGGGTACCCAATCCCCCGTCGGTTTCACGTCCCCCCCAACAGCTGTCCAGGTGCCATGCTGGGAGCCCACCCCAGTGTGGCAACAACTGTTATAGCCGATGGGGTGCCCAGTCCCGTCGGCTCCAAGTCTGCATGCCCCCCCAAAAGCTTTCCCGGTGCCATGCTGGGAGCCCATCCCAGCGTGGCAAATCTTGTTTTGGCCGACGGGGGTGCCCAATCCCCCGTCGGCTCCACGTCCCCCAAACAACTTTTCCTGCTGCCATGCTGGGAGCCCACCCCAGCGTGGCAAATGTCCAGCGTCGTCTTCTTAAAAAAAAAAAACTGTGAATAAACGGTACCTCATAGTCTCCTGCCCCCTCCCACAACCTGCACCCACCCTCGCACCCTGCCTCCCCACCCCCTCACCCCATACTTCCTCTGAGCTCGTGCGACGCGATCATCGGTGGACCAGGAACACGTCTGCACTCTTCAAAGCCAACCGCGAACTGAGGAAATGCCGGTAAGCTGTATAATGGGATAGATAGGATTTTTTCAACTTTGTTGCATATCTCAGGCATTTTTGGGAATTTTGGCCCCAAATTTTCAATGTGGGGTTTTTGGGTCCCCTCCTCATGAATTCTTGCACTGTCATTGCATTAATCAGGCCTGAAGGGTGATTTCACAGTCACTGCGCAAAATCACCTTTGGGACGATTAATGAAGCGACACTGCCAGTGTTCATAAGGTGGGCTCTCAAAAAACCTATGTTGAAAATTTGGTGGCATCTAAAATGACTTTTCAGGCGTGCGTTGCGCAGTTCTCACTTTTCGTAAGTTATAAATGTTCAATATTTTCACTCCAGATTTTCAACATTGCCATTTACCACACCTCCTTATGAGCAGTACAGCTGTCATTTTCACATCCTACCCAAAGCGTGTTTCCGCCCATGTAGCACACAATGGCGCGGTCGATTATCCGAACTCAATGTATGGGACACATTAAGAAAATCAAAGTGACACTGTTCAAGAGCAGAGGTCTTAAAATGGCTGTGTTGAAAATTTGGTGAAAAAATTCCTAAAAATTACTGTTTTACGAGCGTGCATTGCACAGTTCTTACGCACGCTTGTAAGTTCATGAATTTTCAATATTTGCACTCCAATGACTTCCAAATACCTAAACAGCACATAGAAGCAAGCAACATTTGGCATTGACAAATGTTTGTTATGTTTGCTTACACACATGTGCAAGAAACGTAGTGCCATAATCCGAGTTTTCAGAGGTGTGGTAGCCGTCTTCCAATTCAGTCAGTGTGTTTGCAGGCGCGGCCCCAGTTCCCCAATCACTGCTGCTGCTGTCTATGACAGCAGTTGAAAATGCAGTGGCACACAGCTGAAAGGGAGAGCTCCGCTTCAGTGATCAGAGCTCCCTCCCTCTACACGCACACATATTGCATGCTCACGGCCCCCCCTCACACACATACTGTATGGCCGACGGGGGTGCCCAATCCCTCGTCGGCTCCACGCCCCCCCAAAAAAAAGCTTTCCAGGTGCCACGCTGGGAGCCCACCACAGCGTGGCACACATCGGTATGGACGCCGGGGTGCCCAATCCCCCGTCAGCTCCAGACCCCCCCCAAAACAGCCTTACAGCTGCACAAGTCCATATGGCCGATGGGGGTGCCCAATCCCCGTTGGCTCCAGGCCAACCCCCCAAACAGCCTTACAGCTGCCACGCTGGGAGCCCACCCCCACATGGCAGAAGTCCATATGGCGACGGGGGTGCCCAATCCCCGTCAGCAACAGGCCCGCCCCCAAACAGCCTTCAAGCTGCCATGCTGAACCCGCCCAGCATAGCAACACGACCCTAGTCGTGTTCCTAAAAAAAAAAAAGCCTGTAAACAAGAAAATGTTCCTCGGCGGTCTCCCAGCCCGCCCGCACCCACTCACCGCGCACTCTGCCTCTCCACATCCCACCCACCCCCCATACTTACCTCCAGTCCGGGCGACGATCTTCAGTGGACTGGGAACACGTCTGCACTCTTCAAAGCCGACCGCGAACTGAAAATGTCCGGTAGCTGTATAATGCAATAAATAGGGTTTTTCAACTTTAATGCATATCTCAGGAATTTTTGGGAATTTTGGCACCAAATTTTCAACATGGGGTTTGGGACCCTTCCTCATGAATTCTTGAACTGTCATGGTGTTAATCAGGCCCGAAGGGTGATTTTGCAGTCACTGCATGAAATCACCTTTAGGACTGATTAGTAAATGAAGTGACAGTGGTCATAGGTGGGCTCTCAAAAAGCCTATGTTGCAAATTTGGTGAAAAAATTCCTAAAAATGACTGTTTTTCGAGCGTGCGTTGCGCAGTTCCTACATACGCTTGTAAGTTCACGAACTTTTAATATTTGCACTCCAGATTTTCAACATTGCCATTTTACCACACCTCCTTATGAGCAGTACAGCTGTCATTTTTCACATCTCGCCCAAAATGTGTTTCTGCGCATGTAGCGTACAATGGCGCAGTCGGTGTGTGAAATCAATGTATGGGACACATTAAGAAATTCACATTGACACTGTTCATGAGCAGAGGTCTTAAAATAGCTATGCTGAAATTTGGTGAAAAAATTCCTAAAATTGACTGTTTTACAAGCATGCATTGCGCAGTTCCTACGCACCCTCGTAAGTTCGCAAATTTTTAATATTTGCACTCCAGATTTTCAACATTGCCATTTTATCATACCTCCTTATGAGCAGTACAGCTGTCATTTTTCACATGTCGCCCAAAATGTGTTTCTGCGCATGTAGCGCACAATGGCGCAGTCAGTGTGCGAAATCAATGTATGGGACACATTAAGAAAATCACAGTGACACTGTTCATGAGCAGATGTCTTAAAATAGCTATGCTGAAAATTTGGTGCAAAAAATCTTAAAAACGACTGTTTTACGAGCGTGTGTTGCCAGTTCCTACGTACCCTCGTAAGTTTGCAAATTTTTAATATTTGCACTCCAGATTTTCAACATTGCCATTTTACCATACCTCCTTATGAGCAGTACAGCTGTCATTTTTCACATGTCGCCCAAAATGTGTTTCCGCGCATGTAGCGCACAATGGCACAGTTGGTGTGCACAATCAATGTTTGGGACAGATTAAGAAAATCACAGTGATACTGTCCATGAGCAGAGGTCTTAAAATGGCTATGTTGACAAAAGTCCATAAAATGACTGTGTTACGAGTGAGCATTGCGCAGTTTCCACGCACCCTCGTAAGTTCATGACTTTGTAATATTTTCCATCCAGATTTTCACCAGTGGCATTTTTCCACACTTCCTTATGAACAGTACAGCTGTCATTTTTCACAACATGGCTGAAATGTGTTTTCACACTTTCAGCGCAGAAATGCGTGGGTTGCTGGAAATCATTGTTCGGACGGGTAAAGAAAATCACCAATGACACTGTTCATGATCGGAGGTCCCAATATGCCTGTGTTGACAATCTGCTGTAAAAATCCCCAAACTAATTATTACGGGTGTGCGCGGCCAGTTTCTATGCACCGTGACTTCACCAGTTTTTTTTAATATTACCGCAGATTTTCAACATTGCTATTTTTACACCTCCCCATGAACAGTACAGCTGTCATTTTCACATCCTGTTTGGAATGTGTTTTGCACCTGTGGTGCTAAATGCTGTAGTCACTGTGCAAAATCAGCTTTCAGCTAACAAACTGATATTGCCACTGTTCATGAGGTGGGGGTCACAAAAAACCATGTTGAAAATTTGGAGTGAAAATACCAACGAATGCCTGAGGCGTTAGGGTTTCCAACCATAATGCCCCACCCTGTAGAGAATGACAGGTATCAGGGGTATGACTTGGGATTCTCGCCTATAATGCTCATACCATTCCATACCATACCCTGCAGCCAGTGAGAGGCATTGAAGTATGCTTTGGACTCTTCTGCCCCAGTGTTCACCCCATTCTCCTATACAGCACCCATCTCACCATATTTTCTGATGGAATGGGGTGTGCATAAGGGCCAAAGACCCCAAGGCACACGGTGGCACTTGTCAGTGTCTGCAGGGTAGGGTGTGGTGAAATGGCATGGCTGTTATGCCTGATGGCCCAAAGGCACACCCCAACACCTTCAGTCTCTGCAGGGTGGTGGTGAGGTTGGCTTCAGTTGAATACTTCACTGCCATTCCTATTATGCAGTTCTGTAACTCCTACACTACCAATACCAATGCCAGCAAGCAAACATTCAGCATTGACAAATGCTTGTTGATTTTGCTTTTCGCTTTTGCAAAGCCCTACCTTTAGTGTATACTTCTGTATCAGTAGTTCCTTCTGGACGTGAAGAAGAAATGGAAGAGGAGTCAGAGTCCTCCCCAGAATCAGCTGAAGTGTCTTGTAATATTTCATATTGATTGGCAAGCTGAATAGGGGAAATTCTAGTCGTTTTTTGGGGGCTGCCCTCAGTGTTGACCTGGTAGAACATCTGCAGCTAGTCTGTACAGGTTCTTGTGGAGGGGGCACATCAGAATGAACTACCAGCACAATCCAAATAGCTTCTGGAACAGAGGCCCTAGGTGAAGGGTAGGGGGTCACAGGGACGGGCTCTTCAGGGGATCCACCACCGGGGGTATAGGTAAATTGGGAGGGACAGGGGGACTGTCCTGGGGAAGGATAGGCTACACTGGGCCTGATCTGTTCCAGACTTTCACTTTCTGAGCTTGGGTAATTATGAATTGCTGATCTGCACCCTCATCATGAAGCTCTTGATTATGCGCTGTCTAGGTGCAATTCTGGAATGTGTGGCCTACCTCATCACATAAGTTACACTTACTTTCGTTTAGGCAAGCTGAACTTAAATGCCCCAATTCCCCACACAGGTTGCACTTCACAGTATCACAAGCATTGCTCAAATGATTAGGGTCACCAGCCTTGGGCTGACCTGGGTAGAACAAAACCCCTCTGTCTCGGCCAAGAAAAAAAGAATTAGGTAGGTGTATAACCCCTGAGTCTGCAGATTTTAGCATTACTTTAGATTTCCATCCCCCTGTCCATATGTTTTCTGATTCTGAGATTGCCTCAGGCTCTCCTAATACTGTGCAACGTAACTTTAATCAATAAAGAACATCAGCTATGTCTACCCCTTCATTATGAAATAGAATAGCAATCATTTTGTATGCAGGTTTGGTTAGGGGTGTTGCTAGGAAGGGAGTCCACAGTGCTGTGTGTTTTAATGCAGAATCTTTCGAGTCCTCGTATGGTTTTAAAACTAATGTCAAAAGATATCTCTCCAGAGACACGGATCAGTGCATAGATCTCATGCGAAAAAAATTTCAGGGAGTCTATTAATAGTTTTCTGGCAACAAAGAGGTGGTCGAGGGGTTCAGGCATGCCTCCCACATAAGTTAACCAGACCACATTATGGTGCTTTGCCAGTAAAATGGGAAGCCGAAAGAGCGATGAAAAAGTTTTCTTCTGGCCCTCTGTTTTTTTATTTAGAGGGTCTTCCACCTGTTGTGCAGGATCAGAGTGTGTGTCATTGTTAGAATGCTGTAGGACAGTCTCAGGCCATAAATTCATAACTGGATTTTGAGTTAGTGCCAACCTCTCTGGGATTGTCAGGGGATCCTCTGCCTTTGCATTTTTCTGCATAAGAGGGTTTTGAGAGTTCCTGTTGTTAGGTTTGGGGAAATTTCTAGGCACAGGCATCTGAATTGGAAAGTTTCCAGAAGTCCAGTATTCCAAACCGGATTGCTTCTCCCAGCCTGCCCCCTGTAATGCTGATTCTACAGACCATGCCAGTTCTTTTGGCCTATTTCCTATATGAAGAGAACCGTCTTTTTGCTTATTAGTGTCTTGCAAATTGAACTGTTTTGTACTCACTGCTGTTGATGGAATAGAATTAGACGTATGAGCAGAAACATCCACGCTATCTCCACTGGCAGACGGCGGCTCTTTTGAAGGTCTTGTTTGGGCGTCCAGCTGGGCGTTGGTGACAGTGTCAGCTACACTGTCAGACCTAAGCCGGTGAATTCTCTGTTGCAGTGTCATTTTCCTAAAGAGGAATTTCCACTCCTTGGATTCAAGAAAGCGTTGTAGTTCCATAGTTTCTGCAGAATCTTGAGGTAAAACGAGTTGCACTGGCTCACTGTCGTCCTGAGGATTTGATTCATTATCTGTTTCCATTAGTTCTCCTTGCTCCCGCACAGTTTTCTCAGTTCCTTCATTAGATTTCCCACTAGGTATTTGTTCCAGCATTGTAGGTTCTTCTGCTTGTTTTTTCACCATAGCAAGCATTTAGGTCTCTGTCTTAGATGAGGTGGGAGAGGAGACCTGCTCTAAAGCATCCATCCAGTCTCCAGGACTGTCGTTGGCCATCTTGCCAGCCAGAGGTTCTCCTACAGGTGAGTAGGGAAATTTCTCCAGTGCCCTGGCCAAATTTTCCCCATTCACTAAAAATACCACCAACAGCTTAATCTGGTTCAAGGTCAGTTAGCATTCATCTGTATCCCCCTGCTTTGGGTTGTGCTTGAAAATAGGCAGAATTTATCTAGTGCACTTACCTGGTCAACAAAAACTAAATATAAATATATAAATTTAGTTAATAACATGCCCTGTTTTACGTCTTGAAAAGTTTCTGCATTCTGTTCCTGCAGGGATTCCTATCAACTATACATAGAACAAATGATACTGTAAAAGACTGTTGCTGAAATCTAGCAACTTCATTGGTCCACCCCATAACCATTGTTTAATCCCCCAACAAACTATCAGGAAAACCACTCTAGAAACAGTTTTGTTTTACTGATACTAGCAGATGAGAACCTGCTTGAAAGCTAACTGATGACTGCCACCGCGACAAAGAGGATCATAATCCCCAAACTGCCGGGGCTGCCCAGTCCACCGCTGAAAAATTGTTAATTTGTATATCAACATTTAAACGTTTCCAATAAATGTAATGTTTCAAGACCTGCTGGAGTGCCTGTCTCTTCAACCATAGACTGCTGCCATCTGCCTGCCAGTTTACTGAGACAAACACATTAGCTAATCAGTTAGCTGAAAAGCACCTGTCAGATTTCCATTTAGCTTCCTGTCCTAAAACCAGCTGTGACATATCATCTAGTTACCTAGTCTCCAAAAATTACAGCCTTCTTTATTCCCATTACAAGTCAAATTAAACAAGCATTTGTCAATGCCGAATGTTGTCTTGCTGGCATTGGCATTGGTAGTGCAGGAGTTGGAGAGATGCATAATAGGAATGGCAGTGAAGTATTGAACTGACGCCAACCCCATCCCCACCCTGCAGATACTGACAGGCATTGGGGTGTGCCTTTGGGTCATTGGCCATAATACTCATGCCATTTCTACTCACCCTACCCTGCAGACACTCCTGAAGTGTGCATGGGTATTATGGGGTCTTGGGCTTACGCTCACCCCATTCCATAAGGAAATATGCTGAGATGGGTGCAGTATAGGAGAATGGGGTGAACTTTGGGGTTGAAGACTCAAGGCACACCTCGATGCCTGTCACTGGCTGCAGGGTGGGGGTGGAGGTGGAATGGCATGAGCATTACAGACGATGATCCCAAGTCACACCCCTGATGCCGGTCAGTCTCTACAGGGTGGGGTGTTATGGTTGGAAACCCTAACGCCCCAGGCGGTTGTTGGTACTTTCACTCCAAATTTTCAACATGGGCTTTTTGTGACCTCCACCTCATGAACAGTGGCACTATCAGTTTGTTAGCCGAAAGGTGATTTTGCACAGCAACTGCACTATTTGGCATCACAGGTGTGAAACACATTTGGGGCAGATTGTGAAAAATTACAACTATTTCATGCACATTTTCAACATAGGCATTTTGTGACCTCCCCTCATGAACAGTGGCACCAAGATTTTGTTAATCTGTCCTGAAAGTTGCTTTCCCACAGCGACTGTGCCATTGTGTGCCATAGGTGCAAAAACTCATTTCGGGCAGGATGTGAAACTGTTCATAAGTAGGTGTGAAAAAATGGCAATGTTGAAAATCTGGTGTGAAAATATTAAAGATTGTTGTAGGAGCGTGCATGGAAACTGCACAATGCATGCCCATAATGCAGTCATTTTTTTGGAAGTTTTACGCCAAATTTGCAACATTGACTTTTTGGGACCCCACCTCATGAACAGTGACACTGTCATTTCATTAATCAGTCCTGAAAGGTGATTCCACGCAGTGACCGCAAAATCACCTTTTGGGATTGAGCAACAAGATGACAGTGCATGTGTTCATGAGGTGGGTTCCCAAAAACCCCATGTTGAAAATCTGGTCCCAAAATTCCAAAAAATGGCTGAGATATCCACCTAAGCTGAAACCTCCCATTGCCTGCCATTATAAAGCTTATCGCATTTTGTTCGGTTCTCAGTCGGCTTTTGAAGAGTTCAGACATGTTCCCACTCCACAGAAGATCACAGCACTGGCCCTCCAGAGGTAAGTATGGAGTGAGGGGGTGTGGGGAGGTGGGGTCGGGTTGGGGAAGGGGGCGCGGTGGGATGACGAGGGACTTTTTTTTTTTACAGGTAAAAAAACAGATTCGGGGAAGGTTTTATTTATTTACAGGTAAAAAAAAGATTTTGGGCACACTTGGGTGGGCTTCCAGTGTGCCATGAGTTTTGGTGGGGACATGATGCCGACAGGGATTGGGCATCCCCATCAGCAAAGAAAATGTGTGTCTGTGTGGAGGGGGGAACATGATGACAATGGGGACTGGGCACCCTTCGGCAAAGAAAGTGTTGGGGGGCATGATGCTGACAGGGATTGGGCATTCCCAATGTCGGCTTTGTGGGGTTTGTGTGGTGGTTGGCAGGAGCCGCCATATTTATTGGAATGTTTCACCAGGAAAGGCACGTAATGGAACCTTGTCATCTGATGCTCCAGTGAGGAAACTGCTCCTCATTGGAGTAGCAGATTTCTTTCAACTCCGTTGCTCTCTTTGAAACTACTGTCATTGCCAGCATGCTCACTGATTGGCGGCTGAGGGACACACCCACTAAAGCATCCCCTGCATTGGCCACAATGCTGACACACCTCTGAAATGCATTACTGCAAGATAAAAGCCATGCTTTTACATGCAAGCCAACATAAAAATTAGGGTTAATAGGGGCAAAAAAATTCTCATGGACAGAATGCACTCTCTAAAGTGTGTCACAAAACATTATTTGCAGCAGGAGTATGTGTTCAATTCCTGGATCATGCAGCATCCCGTCGTGTGTTAACCCCTTAGTAACGAATTACAAGCCTGTAATTCCTTTAAGGGGCATTGATGCTATCATAAACCAAAACATTAAAGTTAGATTGATTTATGGTATTATTAAAGCTCATCAGCTGAGATGCAATTTTATGCTTATTGTTTTTTTTTTTTATTTATTACTAGGATTACAAATATCTTTGAACCAGAGGTTCTTTTACAAAGGTTCTGCATCAGCAAAGGGTGCAAAACAAACAGTAGTACAATACAATACAAGTTCAGGAAGTTAGCATAATAACGAAATACAACACAAGTTTGGGGATTAGCATAGTAGTACAAAGCCACTGGTAAATAACGATGTGCAATTAACAATAAACAGGTGTGTGTGTGTATGTATGTGTATATATATATATATATATATATATATATATATATATAGCAAGACACATATACAAAGAAAAATATCCTAGGGGTGTGGGGAGAGGAGCAAGTGATGGGGAATAAAGAGGGGGGGATAAGGCAGTCAAGGATTTGACATTGTTGTAAGCACTAAGAACAGAAAAAAATAAGTGCTAGGTGGCCTGGGTGAGAGAGTAACAAGAGACAGTGTGATAAGTAGGAGGAGGAGAGGAACGGAGGAGGAGGTAGAGGATGGATGGGTAGCAGGGAGGATACTGGATAGGGGACAAGATGGGGTGAGGGGAGGGGTTATAGTGAGGGGAAAGGTAGGAGGGAAAGAAGATGAGTGAGAGTGGTAGGAGGGAGATGCACGGGAGGGGAAGAGGGGGAATGGTGTGTGACAGCTGGTGGGGCAGGTTAGGAGGGGGATAGGAGAGAGATGGGGGAGTGGCAGGGGTGAGAGGGGCCGGAGAAAAGGTGGGAAGGGTGGCAAGGGAGGAGAGATGGGCATGGGGGATGAAGCTGAGTCACAAGCTTACTTAGCTTATATTACTTTGTATTATATGGAGCCTTTATCTTTATGGAGAAGCAAGTGTGGTCTTGTGATTAAAGTAGTGAACAGTGAAACTGAAGATCCAGTCCCAGGTTTGAATCAAATGAAGTACAGACCATTTCCCTATGTGATCATGAGCTGGTCACACCAGCAAAACATTCACTGTATCAGGAATACAGCCTGGAAGATCGTATGGTGACTTATACTGTGACTGCCGTCTTTCCCAGCTGAACATATTTATGGAGTAGAAGCAGGACATTACTATTAAGGACAAGTTTTATTTTAAGTGCATTATTATGGGCAACGTGTAGAGTAAATTACAAAACAATGGCTGGAAACTGAGCCTTCCTATTGGCTGACAGGACTCTGAAAGGTTTATGTTAATGGCTGGAAACAATCATGTACAAGAGTACTATTAGGATTTTAGCTAGAGAAGCATTCATTTCAAAAATAAAAACATTTGCAGTGAGTGTAATTCAGCATTAAGGCACAACCAGGGGGTGGGTTACAGCACAAAATCACTAAGGCAAGGGTTATCCAAGAAGGGCATTGGCAACAAATCCAGGTTTCAAAGAAATACAAAACTGCACATACACCCCTGGTGCAAAGTGTCATGGGATACAGTACAAGTCACATTAAACTGTTCCCTCAACTCACTGCTGTAGCATTGTTCAATGAGTTTCCTAATCTGTGCAGTGTTTAATTCAATGAATTAGTAAAAGGTTAGCATTGGTTTGCACCTAGCTGTTATGTACTATAAGCTTTATTTTCAGCTGAGTACTTATGAGTTTAATTTCAGAAGGCAGACTAAATAACTCTTAAGGAATGCTGTGATATTTAAAAACAGTGTTCTTAAGGAATGCTGTGATATTTATGAACAATGCCATGAAAATGCAGTTACTGACATTTCACTAAACAGTTACAAGTGAGTTGAATAAGCAGTGAAGGATGGTTGGAAAATAGTTGAAAGCTTCACCAGTTCGAGTTGCCACTGCAGTAGCATCACAAAAAAAATGCTACACCAGTGAGTTGATGGAATAGTTTAATGTGACTTGTACTGTATTTATGCAAATCATGACGAACATTAAAACAATGTTTAAAAATGGTGCATTCTGATTGGCTGACAACATTCTAAGAGGGTTATGTTAATGGCTGGGAACCCTCCCATACAACATAAGAATTAATATTTTAACAATTAAAACAGTTTAAAAAAATAAAAAAATTTTTAGTTTTATAATAGCATTAAGGCACTCCAGAGGTTGGGTTATTAAGTATTAATTAAGGCATGACCAGGAGTTGGGTTATCATCCATTAATCTCACCCTAGGGAGGTCATACGAAATGAGGTGTAGGAAAGTAAGTTACAACTTGACTTTTAAAAAATGTAAGGAAAAAAATGCAAACAACAATGTTAATGCATTGTTATGGTTGAAGTGTAAAAAGTGGGGAAATCAAATGTTGGGGTGAAAATTCTGTGGAGCCTTGAACAATCTGTGGTGATGTGTTTCTCAGTGTTTGAATGATCACATGACACAGCGTTGATGTTATACTAACTCGACACTGTCTTGTCACACAAAGTTTTTTTTATTTATTGGATTCGGGCAACCGGGTAAGCCCACTGAGACAATATCCCTAAGAGAGAAAATAACAATGCAGTACAATACATTCTGATACAGAAATGACAATACAAATTGCTTGCAAAACAGAGGTATAAGGCATTACAGTTCAGAAACAAGCTTGTAAACAGCAGTTATCTACAGATCAACAAAGGAAGGTACAAAAACAGTATACAGAGTGCAAAGAGGGTTCAGCAGTTTAAAAAACTGACACATTAAGGCTTGCATTGAGGGTACCAAAGTTAGTAGTAGTCATAGTAGTAGTTGTAGTAGTAGTAGTCATAGTAGTAGTAGTCGTAGTAGTAGTAGTAGTAGTCTTTATTTTTATGTAATAGGGCCTTCCCTGGAGGCTTAGGCCATCCTTTCAGTATCATACAATTGCAACACTAAAACATCTTGAAGAACTTTTAACACATTCCCAGCACAAAATTGTTAAAAATAACGTAACTTTCCTATATATAGATTCATACATAAAATCAGCAACACTTTATGACTTGGGATGACACTATTGTGGGGAAAGTTAAACCCCAAAAGCCTAAGTGAATAAAAAGATTTTGAAGCCCCGCTTAAAGGTCTTCACCGAGGGGGCCTCTCTCAAAGTTCTAGGTAAAGAATTCCAGAGGACCAAACCTGCTACTTCAAAAGCCCAGTCCTCGGAGGTCTTCAACCTTGCCCTTGGAACCACCAGGAGGACCTCATCAACTGATTGGAGAGGATGTGAGGGTATGTGAAGGTGCAAGAGCTCCACCAGGTAGCATGGGCCCAGCCCATGTAGGGTCTTATAAGGCAGAAGTCCAGCTTTCAAGGAAATGCCACTTGACCAGCAGCCAGTGCAGATCATGCAGTGCTGGGGAAACATGACCTCGAAAGGCCAGTCAGCAGCCAAGCAACTGAGTTCTGCACCAACTGAAGGTGTCATAGCATACCTCCATTGACCCCACGGTAAAGAGCATTTGGTAAAGTTACGGTAAGTTCAATGCTGTGTCATGTTATCCATGTCTCCATACAACCTATCTTGCTTGCTCATGTATTATCATAATCTTATTAAGGTTTGAGATGTTTTGTACTTTTCTGGCTAACTATTTATTGTATGGTGTATGTGTGCTGCATCACACTGATGTTTTGTATGTCATTTGTATCCTCCCGGTTGTACCTGAAAATAGGCATTCCTATGTCTAGTGTACCCACCTGGTCAACAAAAGCAAATAAATAAATATGATCATTCAAATAGGAGAATACCACACCACAGACTGTCCAAGGCTTCAGAAAATAGTGTCTCGAAAATCCAGTTACTGGCCAGCAGATGCCCATTTATTAGCGATATTCAGGTTGGAGGAGCCTCATAGCAGCAGCTTAATTCAATGCAAAATCAAATAATTAGGCTCAACTCCTACTGTAGGTAGTCTCATGTTAAGTCATTTTATTGATATAGCAAGCCACTAAAATTAGATGAAACCCAGAGTTGGACTGGCCCACCTGAATACCTGGAAATTTCCAGGTGGTCCCCTTCTGTTGGGTACTTAGCCACCTTCTCAGCTCTGAAAATCTCTGCATTTATTACCCATTTCTAAGTAAATGGGATATTTTGGGCACCGCAGATCACTGTAAGATACAAACACAGACCTAGTGTATCAAATTTAAGTGGAATACTGATATGAGTGTGTCACCCTGGGCCCTCCTCTATTGATTTTCCAGTTGGACCCCTGTATCAACTTGATAAATGGGCCTCTGCACCCCATTCATCGTCACTCATTGTCGGTGATCCCTCAATTCGAGGATGATCTCTACCATGGTTCACTGATGGGTAATGAGGTGGCTCAGTAATCCAATCCTAGAGCCACAGATCGTCTGCAGAAATTGCAGATGTTTCCATGTGGGAGAGCTGCCCGCTGGCTGGGGTTTCTTTCCCTTTCCTTCCTACGCTCTCTCTTTTCGGCTTCGATGACAAGGTGTTTCTCTTCAAAGTAGGCCCCCGCTTGATGGAGGCTCTGGCGCAATTGAGATCGGTTGGTGGCCAGCTCCTCCCAGCTCGTGATGCCCATATCTGTTTTCTTGAGATATGCCTTCAGTGTGTCTTTGTAGCATTTCCTTTGACCACCACGGGATCTCTGGCTGTGACTGAACTGGGAGTATAAAATTTTTGGGGGGAGTCGAGAGTCAGGCATCCATACACAGTGTACAGTCCAGCTGAATTGATGTCTAAGGATCATTGCCTCAATGCTGGTGACATTGACCTCAGCGAGAACACTGACGTTAGTGCGGTGGTCTTCCCACTTGATGCGGAGGATTTTCCGGAGACATCGTTGGTGGTACCTCTCCAGGCTCTTTAGATGATGTCGGTAAGTCACCCAAGTTTCACATCCATAAAGAAGGGTAGGGATGATAACCGAACTATATACCTGGATCTTTGTGTCCTTTCATATGTCACGGTCAGTGAAGACGTGTCGAAGCAGTTTCCCAAATGAGGTACTAGCGCAATGGATCCTGTGCTGAATCTCATCGCTGTTGTTCGCTGTTAGGAAGAGGTGGCTACTAAGGTAAGGGAAGTGCTCGACTGTCTCCAGGGTATGTCCCTTGATGGTGAATTGTGGAGGGTCATTTACAAGGCCTTGAGCAGGCTGATAGAGCACCTTGGTCTTCTTGATGTTAAGTGAGAGTGGGGAAGGGAGAAAAGAAAAAAGAAATAAAGTATATATGGAAAAAAAAAGAAACATATCCACAGTTTTCATTCATTTCATGTAGAGGAAATCATCAATGGCCATTTAGGAATCATCAGGGGATACTGAGGATCCACAACAAAGGACCAAACTACAGGAAAAGGTGAGTGGGAAGGAAGGGTGGACCAGGTGATAGAGGGTGAGTGAGGGTAGGGATTTGATGTACTGCATGTTAATTTTGACTTGTACCAATCAGCTGAAGACACTGGAGAAGACAAAGACTTCAAATGGCAAACATCAAACTAGCACCCATGCCACTTTCCTCCCCCCACACTGCCACACAGGCACATCATAAATTTTGGTGCCAAGGTGGGGGACAGGTGCAGCCTTCCCTCTGCGACTGGCCATGGTGAAGGAAGACTGTGCTGGTCACCCACCCACTAGCTTCAGGCTAGCCTGCATAACGTACCCAGAGTGTGTGTGACTGTGCTAGAAGGACTCTTAGTGCCTGCATGTTTAACCTGACTAAATCAGATCTAGAATCAAATACCAGATTACTGCCCCACCCTTGTTCATGTCCCCTGAATAAATCAGATTCTATTCTTTCTGCATATAACCTGGCTATTGTGTACCTTTGTGGAGGGGATACTGTATTGCTTTACACTGTTCTATTCCAGATCTTGTTTTACAGGGGGTCTCCAGGGCCCATGCAGCTGATCCAGCCCTGGTGGTAAGTGGGACAAGTGTGGGTTCAGTATTGTGTCTTGATGTTAACTGTGATTATTTATCTACTGGCAAGTGTAAGCCACCAGAGGGGTCAGAGGGGGGTATCGGTGTCCTGGGGGGCTGTACCCAAAGCAGCTACGCTACCCTTAAACTTGCCCTCCGAGTGGAGGCACCCATTCAACAAGCTCAGGCCCCTCAACCTGCAATTAGTCATGCAGGCAGGGTAATATCCCTTGGGATAGCACCACCTAGGGTTACATGTGAACTGTAGAACTTTGAAGGGGGGCCCCAAAATGAACACTGTGAGTCTTCACTGTTCTGCTATGGTGCAAATCGCCCCCCCCCCCGAGCTACTGACCAGTCCTCTGGTCTCAAGTCTCCGGATATGGGAATGGAGATGGAAGGAGGACCCAGCAGAGCTGCAGCCCCATTAAGGTTAGCCCCAAGGGGGGGGGGGTGCTTACAATTGTTTTGTTTGTTTTTGTTTATCTGTACTCTGGAAAGTCCATAAGCCAAGGACCCATTTTCATGGTCGACCAGAACAATTAAAAATACATAGGATGGAACATAATACAAAACATCAGATGAACATAATTATAGTAGATCAGTATACAAAGACAAGAAACAGTGCATCAGTTCAGTAGACAATATAGAGATAGGTTTGCAGACACAAATCTGGACATTGTGGCTATTACAGAAACATGGTACACAGAGAACCATGATTGGGATACAGCCATACCAGGATACACACTTTTAAGAAGGATAGGGAAGAGAAGAGGGAAGGGAAGGGGGGTGGCTATGTATGTGAAGGTGGGTATTAAAGCAATGGAGGCTCAAGAGTTACAGGAAGGAATGGAGGCACTGTGTGTCACCTTAAGAGGCTGGAAATAAGACTGCCATTTGTACTGGAGTGGTTTACAGGTCTCCTGTACAGGGGAAGGAAACAGATGAAGTTCTGGAGGAGACCATCCACAACATGGCAACTAAAAGGGAACTACTGCTAATGGGAGACTTCAACCTGCCAGATGCAGATTGGAGCACTCAGACTACAGGGACTTCATGACCACCCTGAATGGGGCAAACTTAAGGCAGCTGGTAGTAGAACCCACCCAGAAGTGGGCTATACTGGACTTGGTGCTGACCAATGGGGACAGGATCACAGATGTGGATGTGGGCAGTCCCCTTGGTTCCAGTGATCACAGGACAGTTTGGTTTACTGTAACCACAGTGGTAGAGGAAAGTCATACAAGGATTAGGGTTCTGGATTTCAGATGGGCCAACTTTAAGGAAATGGAGGGACAGCTTAAAAGTGCTCTAGCAGCAGAGGATACAGGGGGAGATATGGAGGAACAGTGGTCTAGACTCAAAAGAGTCATAACAAAAGTAACAAGACATTGTGTTAAAATGCATAGTAAGAGTAAAAGAAAGAAATGGACACTATGGTTCTCGAAGTTAGTGGCCGAAAAAGTAAGGGAAAAAAGAAAGGCATTTAGGAAATACAAGGAGACTCAAAAGGATGAGGACAGGGAGAAGTATCTGGGAAAGCAGTCAGAAGGGCTAAGGCACAGACAGAGGAAGGTATAGCACAGGCTGTTAAGAAAGGAGACAAGACCTTCTTCAGATACAGTAGCGAGAGGAAAAATACCAGAAATGGTATTGTTAGGCTGAAGAAGGAAGGAGGAGGGTGGGTGGAAGACAACCTAGAAAAGGTTGAGATACTGAACAAATACTTTTGCTCAGTGTTCACCAGGGAAGGGGAGAGTGAGGGACCAAAACTCATTAGGAGGGGTAGTCAGGGGAGGGAGGTAGACACTAGCCCATTCACTGTGGAAAAAGTCCTAGAGGAACTCAGGAAAATAAAAACAGACAAAGCAATGGGGCCAGATGGGATTCACCCCAGAGTATTAAAGGAACTCGGGAATGTACTGGCAGGTCCACTGACTGACCTTTTCAACTCATCTCTAGAAACAGGGGAGGTACCTGAAGACTGGAGGAGGGCAGAGGTGGTCTCTCTCCCAAGAGTGGCAGTAGGTAAGAGACAGGCAATTACAGACCTGTAAGCCTGATCCCAGTAGTGGTGAAGCTAATGGAGTCCCTACTTTAAGAGCAGGTTCCTAGTAGCTGCCTACCACCGCCTGGTCGATAACTGACCTGTTCAGTAGTCATCTTCTGAAGCTTGGCATAAAATCCATTGTTGTTCAAAAGTTATGTTACTCATAAATTCCAGTTTCAGCATGCCAGCAAAAAACAACACTGAGTTTCCGGTCCTAATACCACGTGCCCACGTCGGCCCATGCAGCCCTGCTTTGTGATGTCACAAAATGAAGGCTGCATGAACGCACCCCATTGAATACTATGGGGCTGATATTTCCACCAATTTTTATACCCTTTACAGTTGGGATTTTATTAAATCAAAGCAATCAATCTACTAATAATACATGGTGCTCATCGGGGGCAGGGCAGTAAGATGGCTGCGCTGCCATCTCACCCTGCACCACGCTAGGAGACCACTCCTTGGTAAATTTCCTTTTAGCCTTTGCAGTATTTTTCTTGCCAGATTATGAAAGAAACAGGATGTAGTTTTGATATAACTCCATAGTCTGGGTATCGTTGTGCTAAAACAGAACGCCGCTGTAGATGGTTGGACGAGCTATAGAGCCCTTTTGCTGGTATTCGTTTGACCCAGGTTTCTTGTTAGCTCTGATGGTTTGTTGAACAAGCACGGCTAATGCAGTTGAGTTTTCGGCTGCTAAGCTTCTAGTGTTTGGGGACGCTTCTGCTTTGTGTCTGGGTTACATTCCGGAGTACTGGTGCTAGTGCTACAAGAAAGTTTTACCAGTTGAAGGGAGGAGGAGGAGGAGGAGGAGGAGGAGGAGTAAGACTCTGAGCACCAGAGAGCACCGGAGAATTTAACTTTTAGCCGTTTGTTTTATGATTCGTAGCACTCAAGCTGATGGTCGGACGATTTTCAATTGAATTGCAGAATTGCTGAATTTGTAAGAAGACCAGGAGAAAAGGTGGACTCCCACTTCAAATGGAGGCACACTTTGCTAACAAGTTAATTTAAAATTAATAACAGGAACACTGTGTAAGATGAAGGTGAAGAAACTGAATTAAAATAATGGCGAATGAGAGCTGATTTGTCGTGCTATGCTGTGCTGTCCTGTCCATGGATTCAAGTTGCCTTATTTATGTGGGCTATGAACTAAAGAAAAAAGTAAAGAAAAGCAATCTGGTGAGATAAAGTGAAAGAGGAAGGGGTTGTGATTTAAAGTGTCTGACTATTGGGGTGTACTGCCTCATAAGGTACTGATGTTATCTTCGAATCTCTAGTAAACCCTATAAAGAAATCTTATTGCGGTATAACACTGGTTCTTTTCTAAGCTCAAAGTATATTAGGAAGTAGAAGTCGATGTGACTACTTGGCACAGCAGCTCATGCTGGCCAAAAACAATGACATTGGAGGGGTGAGTAAGATATCCTTTATTGAAGGTTAATCTATTTAAATCAATGGCTGGAGCTGTGGTGAGCCTTTTAGTATAAATGGCCACTAAAGGAAATTTTTTTTAAAAGCAAAAGACTGTTACTTTAGACATTTTACATGATGGATGGACTTCCTATTGTTTTGAAGCCTGTAAAATGTTTAGCTTTAATTTTACAATAACTTTTATTAGGAGGCTTTACATATGTTGTGTCTATGTCACTCTACACACTTTGTATGCCTGGCATATAGTTTCTAGCTTATGAGTATGAGACAACAAACGATAATTCATATATTATTGTAAAATCACTGTTGAGCTGAACTTGGACTTTTGAAGTCTAACTGAGTAATTGATCTAATTGGATGTATAGAAATATACTGATTTTAGTTAAATTAGCTTAAAATATTTTTGGCTGTTCAGTGGTGTCCCTAATATTTTAACTACCTTGTAAGTTTTTAGTTCTTTCGGGATATACTTGAACTCTTAAGTTTTTTGTAACTGCATGGCACAATTTTGTCAAGATAAAATGCCCTAATGAGAGATCCTACCAACATCATTGCAACCAGGTGTGCACTAGGAGTAGCTAGTAGGAGTGACTGGATTAAGGTCAATTCCAGGGAGGCACGGAGAGGCATGAGTCGCATGGTGCCCCCATGGACAAGCTATATTGCCAACATGTCCGATAGGCCGTTTGGTAGGCATAAATGTGACATGATGGATAATGGTGGGACCTAGACTGTGACACGTAGCCCCATTTAGTGCCTTAATGGTGGCTGATAGGAGTGACCGGATGGGGGGTCATTGGGCCACAGAGCATGGTGCTGCATGGTGACTCAATTAATTGTTCTCCAAGCCGGTGTGTCCTGTTGGTAACAAGTAGGCACAACCGAAGCATGGTGTAAAACAGACTGGACCGTTCCATACCATGTAGTCAAATTAAGCACCTCAGGTATGGCCATTCAGAGTAGTAGGCTAGGTAGAGGTCCAAGGGGTATGGATCAGTATGCACTGCATGATACTTCTGAAGGATTTGCTGTTTGTGCCATCGTACCCTGCTGTTTCCAGGTGGGCATTGATGGTTTGCTATATGATTTGGCGGGATGAGCTCTGTGGGTCACAGTAATCTGACTTAGTGCGATTTGTTATAATTATTATATCTCTAGAACGATAAACTGATTAAATATCTGTACAGGTGCAGAATGATCAGATAAGGATTTGTAAGGTATATCCATTTAGCATAACTAAAATGAGTTATTAATGATTTTTATATTAGGTATTTTTATGGGAAGTTTGTATGTGTTGTGAGTTTTGTAATACATTGTAATGGCTTTTTAGCTGAACAATAAATTTGTACTACTACTAATAATACACGGGCTGTACCAGAAGCCATATGAGGAAAGAATCAGGGCCCTTAATATCTATTCACTGGAGGAGAGGAGAGAAAAAGGGGGATATGATAGAGACATTCAAGTACCTTAGGGGTATAAACAGGGTACAGGAGGGAAGCATATTTCAGAGAAAGCATTGCACAAGGACAAGGGGACATGATATGAGGCTGGAGGGAGGAAGGGTCAGAGGGAATGTCAGGAAGTGCTTTTTCACAGAAAGTGTGGTGGATCCATGGAAGAGTCTTCCAGTGGAGGTGGTGGGGGCTAAAACAATACAGGGGCTCAAAAGCACATGGGATAGACAACATAAGGGTACCCTGGAGATAGGCAGAAAGGCATGCATGAATCCAAATAGGATCTGTGCTGTCAACACTGAGTAAGGAAATAGGCAGACTAGGTGGCTGCATGGTCCTTATCTGATGTCAGATTCTGTGTTTCTACTTGCATACTGTAGCTATTTAGGATAGCAATTACATTGACTATTGGACAATAGAAGGTTTTGCAGATCATGTTTATAACTGTTTGAGAATCCCCCAATTGAAGCAGGAAGTGAATTAAAGAAGGAAGGGAGGGTGTAGAAAATAGTCTTTTGGGCACATTCAACTGAAAAAATGAAGATGATCTAGTAGAAACTGTGCTGTTATGTTCAATAAAGATATCATGAAAGGAAGCAGGGACAAGATCAAAGGTAACTTTTTTGGCAAGGGTGCCTAGTTGAAGCAGATACCTTTGGCAGAGAAGCAGCCACCCAGTGTGAGAGTACAAAGCATAATGGTGAGTGGAGTATGGTAACTGGGTAGCAAATCTAGCTACCTAGTTTAGTAAGGTCCTTACTTTTGCTAGCGGCCTTTCACTGGCAGAATGATAGATCAGAAAGCCATAGTCAATTAGTTTAGTTTAATCAGTTTGGGATTAAAAACCTTTGTGTCAAGGACTTGTTTACAAAGGTTCCAAGTCAGTTAACATTACAATACAAACATTACATACCTTAAGCAAACAGTAATACAAGGATTCATTCATATACAGACAATAATGCCTAGTAATTTCACAAATATAAAATAGCAATAAAATGGTTTCAGTAGGGTACAGAAAGAAGTTGCATAAGGCATACCTATGCCAAAACGGCAATCTCACATAGATTTATTAGTACAGTGAAATAAGCAGCAGATATAAGAGTGCAGTACATGTAATAAAAGTGCTAATAGCCGACAAGGCCGGTTTCTAGGTAGACTCAAGAGAAAGTATGCAGTGGTCCAGATCCCAGGGACGGGACCACTTTGTCGGGAGGAGGAGGGGGTATCAGCCCAAGGTAGGCATCGTCTAAGGAGGCAGTGAGCATAGGGATTGAGGGAGGAACTGGAGTGTGGGGGTGGTGGGTAGGGGTAGGGGGTGGGAGGGGAGGTGCAGGGGATTGCAGATGTTGAGACATGAGTGTCAAAGGTAAGCACAATTAGCACAGCCATGTATAGGTTTTTGCAGTGTCAAGGTGGGATCTGAGCCCTGCTTTGAATTCACGAATCTTGGTACATTCAGTGAGGTCAACCAGTAGTTCATTGTATCATTTAGGACCTTGGTAAAAAATGGATTTCTGGGCAAGTTTGATATGATTAAAAGGGCCTCTGAGCTTATCTTTGACTGCACTTCTGATGTGTTTCATAGGTAATGCCAGTTTGAAAAAATTGCCCAGGGATGGAGGTGTAAGCCCTAGCAAGGCTTTTTTTAATAGCAGGCATGTTTGGTGTTATGCTCTAAGATGGAGAGGGAGCCTTACAGTCACAGCATAGAGCATACAAGTGTGGGTGGAGAGGTCTACCCCGAGTGTGAGGCAGCAGGCCTTATTAAGGAGAGTTTTTATTCTGTTTAGGGCAGTCTTTGTCCCAGCCCCATAAACTGGCAGCCCATAATCAATGGAAGACAGTACTGAGCTGCTAGCTGCAAGTTTGAGGGCTGCAGGTGTCATTGAGTGTCTATGCTGGTATAGAACACCCAGTTTCATATTGACAGATTTGACAACAGTGTCAATAAGGCTGGTGAAGGTGAGTGTGTCATCCATGAGAATACCTAGGTATTTGAATGTGGACACTTGTTCAAGTGCCTCACCCTTGAGGTTCTGTATGATCAGGAGGTGTAAATTCATTTTATTTTGAGTGGCAGTAAAGAACATGCTTTTAGTTTTTTTGTGGATGAGAAGGAGCTTTTTATGGCAAAACCAAGTTTCCAGCTTATGGAATCTATCTTGTAGTTCTGCTATGGTAGTGTACTGGTCCTTTCCAGCAACTGATATGGTGGCATCGTCACGAGTAGAGTGCCCCTCTACTCATCTCAAACTCCCAGGGCCTCCGTCTTGAACAGGTCTCTAGTTTCAAATACCTGGTTGTAACTGTGGACACCTCCCTCACCTACCACACACACAACACCTTTCCTCTGCTGTTAATACCAGATTGGGGATCCTATACAAACATAAGCATTGCCTCCCCCTTCAGGCCCTACGTCTCGCTGTAACCTCCTCAGTCCTATCTTTGGTGACTACGGCATTGTGATTTATGCATCTGCAGGCCAAATGGCCCTATGCAGCATCAACATAGCTCTCAACAAAGCCTGCAGACTGGTCACTGGATGCGATAGAGCAACCCACATGTGCAAGCTTTACAAGCTTGCAGACTGGCTTACCTTCGAAGGGAGGCTTAAGTATCACACCTCCCTCCAAGCCAAAAAAATACTTCTGAATCTAGTACCCAAAGGCCTCCACCCCCTCATCCAGCCAGTCCCACACAGGAGGGCCCCTAGATGCCCTACTAGCATCTCTCTCCTAGTCCCCCACTGTAGGACCTCCCTAGGACAAAGGTCTTTCCAATATCGTGCTCCCCTCTGGCTAAACAGCCTACCAGCCACTATCTCCCTAGCCCCTAGTCTTAGCCAATTTAAGACTGGTTTCAAGAACCTCCTCCTCGACTCAGCTACTTGTGACTGCAACCGAAATGCCTCCCCCCTCTCCAAATCACAAAAGGAAGCATATTGCACGCAGTCTATAGCTCCAGTGCAGGGAGAGAATCTGCAATGTTAGGGATAAAATGCCTAACCTTATTCTATGATTACATCCTCAGGTCCTACAATCACACTGTATATAAACTCTAACTCAGGGTTCAGTTAGGACCCTCCGAATCTGTAACCTACCATGTTTCACAGCTATGACCCAAGGTCTACTTTAGGATCCTTGATGAGGTAACACGCCAATGTATATACACTGTGCTGTGTGACCTATGTATGATACTAGTAAATGTTATGTTTGTGCTTTCTTGTACTGACGTGGAGCCTTTGCAAAGGAGTCTATGACTCAAAGGATTGTAATTCTGATTCTCTTCAATAAATAAAAATATAGTACTGTGTGTGCCATACAGGTTGATGGGAAGGTGTTGATAAAAAGGCTGAAAAGTAAAGGGCCGAGGATGGACCCCTGTGGGACTCCAAGGTGCACCCCCTTTGGCACAGAGAGGGTGTCACCAATTTTGACATGATGTGTCCTGTGGGATAGGTAGCTGTCAAACCATGCTACCATGTCAGCAGACAGGCCAGTTGACATTAGGCTGTTGAGGAGAAGGTTGTGATTGATACAGTCAAAAGCCTTCATGAGGTCTTTGAATACAGATCCCACAGCCATCCCACTATCTATGGCATCACAGAGCTGGGCCGGGTATTCTACAAGAGTGGTGAGGGTAGAGTGTTTTTTTATGGAAGCTGTGCTGCTGTAAACAGAGTAGTTTGTACTTGTCAAGGTACTTTGTGAGCTGCTTAGAGATCATCCTTTCAAGCACTTTGGAAAGGGGTGGAAGGATGGAGATCGGGCTGTAGTTGGATGTGAAGGTTCTGTCACCTGCTTTGAAGACTGGGGTGACAAGAGACAACTTCCAGGCATCTTAGGCATTAAACACCTTGGTGAGTGGGTCGACTAATTCATCAAGTGTAAGTGCGACCAACCTCATGTCAATAAAGTCTGACTCCATCCTGGTCTTGCCAAGGACCCTTTTGACATGTTTGGTAGTTTCAGATCTTGTAACTTGTTTAAAGTAGAAAGGTGTTAGTCTGCTCCTAGAGGGAGTGGGCATGGTAGAGAAGTGCTGTTGTGCATTTGTTGGTTTGAAGTAGTCCTCTGGGAACACCCCTGATAGATCCATGAAGGAAGTATTGAACTCATTGGCGATGTCAATGGGTTCCTGGAGTGTCCCAGCTGCAGTTGCTATCAGATCAGGAGGTGCTTTGGGGGCCTTGCCCATCAGGGATTTTAAGGAGTTCCAGAACTCTTTACCCAATCCCCATGTTTTGTTAAGGAGATCCTTATAGTAGGAGGCTTTCATCTGATGGATAAGCTTGGTGCAGCTATTTCTTGCTGCCCTGTAGGCATTTAGATCTGCCAGTTTCCCAGTTGCCTTAGCTTTATGCTACAGATGATCTCTGTTCCTTATGAGATCAAAGAGGGAGTTAGAAAGCCATTGGTTGGTAGTTCCCTTAAATTTTTTTTGTTTTGACTGTGGCAAAAATGTTGTATGCCCTTGAGAAGGTCCTAATGAAGAAGTCCAGGGCTTCATTGCCATCAATGTCTCCGTCAAGCGGTGACCAGTCAAGCTGTGTCAGGTAAAGCTTGAAAGTGTTGAGCAGGCCTGTCTTCAGGGCACGTTTTTTGGAGATGTTAGATGGGCACTTAGTAAACTTATTTGACCACTTGCATATGACCAGAGAATGGTCACTAAGGCTGTCTGGCAGGACGGTTACCTCAGAGATGTGCTCCAGGTGGGTTGTGAGGAGCCAATCAATGAGGGTGTTAGTCCCATGAGAAAAAATCTCTGGGACAGCAACATCTTTGTCGGGGGAGTGAGAAGTAAGTTTAACCTATATAGAGCTCCCAGCCTTTGGTGGACAATTTTTATCATAGCGCTTATATTTATTTATTTAGCTTTTGTTGACCGGGTAAGTGCACTAGACAAATCCTGCCTATTTTCAGGCACGACCCGGGGGGAGGGGGATACAGATGAATGGCAACTGACCTTGAACCAGATTAAGCTGTTGGTGGTATTTTTAGTGAATGAGGGAAATTTGGCCAGGACACCAGGGAAATTCCCCTACTCTTTTCGATAAGTCCATGGGATCTTTAACATCCACCTGAACTACCACCAATCCAGGCAGATGGGACCTCGGTTTAACGTCTCATCGGAAAGACGGCACCTCAGAAATGCAGCACCCCTCTCATGCTGCATTACAGTGTCAGTACTGGGATATTAACCCAAGTGCCAGATGTGGGAACTGAACCCACAGCCCTCTGATCTCCCGGCCTCAGAGGCGAGTGTGCTACCTACTGAGCCACTGACACTAAATATATATTGATCACAGGTGAGTGAGTGGTCTAGAGTAAGGCCAAAGTATCTAAAAGTTTTTACTTGCTCTATGTCTGCATCCTTAAGGGTATGCATCAGATGGAGTGGCTCTGCCACCAGTTTCTTTCTATGGCTATAACAAAAACATGATTTTTGTTTTCCATTTAGTACTAATTGATTTAGCAAAAAACAATTTTGAACTTATTCAAAATCAGCAGCCATGTTTTTCCTGACATCCTGGAAGCTGTGACCACTTGTGGGGATCACTGCATTATCAGCATAAAGGAAAATGTTTGTATTATTACAGACTGGGGGTAGGGAGCTCAGAAATAAACTAAACAAAAGGGGCCCCAAGATAGAGCCTTGTGGAACACCCAGGGACGCTGGTGAGGGTGGGGAGATGTGGTCTTTTATTTTTGTAGATTGGGTGCTGCCATGGAAGTAATTCTGCCACCAGCAAATGGCCTCCCGAGATATGCTAAGCCTTAATAGAGCTGATAGAAGCAGCTTGTGGTTGACAAGGTCGAATGCCTTGGTGAGATCCACAAAGATAGCTGCGGCAAAGTGACCCCTATCAAAGGCCTCATGCAGTACGTGTGTGAACCCCACCAAGGCAGTCGATGTGCTGTGACCCAGATGGAAATCATGTTCAACGGGTGTCAGGACACCATATTTGAGAAGGTGCTCCATCTACTGATTAAAAACTATTTGCTCCAACACCTTAGACAAGGGAGATAACAGCGAGATAGGGCGATAATTTTGTATGTTGGCTTTGTCTCCCGCTTTGGGAATGGGTACCACCTTTGCACCTTTCCCTATTTATTTATTTATGTCTGTATGTATATATGTATGTATGTATGTATTTGATTACCAGGTGGGTGCACTGATCCAATGGACCATTTTCAGGTGTGATATGGGCCATAAAGATGGCACATCGATAATACAGCTAGAAAAATACAATTACACAGGTAACAATGATACAGAAATAGGACACTAGGAATATAAAGTGCAAATGTAATATACAGTACAGTTACAGAGTAACAAATACAGAAAGTGAAACTAACGGCAATACATGTTCAGTGCAATACATCAGGATCAAACATGACATGAGTACAGTAATTTGAAGAATCCACAGCAGAAAATGTGAAGCAGCATATTTCACCCTGGGGCAGGTACATATGGTGGTGGCCATCAAGGCAATTTTATATTGTGATTTGAATGCTAGGTGCAAGTCTAGAGAGCAGAGGGAGGCAGGGAGCTATAGACTGGTGAGCCTCATGTCCATCGTGGGGAAGCTAATGGAAATGATCCTGAAGGAGAGGCTGGTGTCCCTGTTGGAGTTCCATGGGCTGCAGGACAGTAGACAGCATGGCTTTATTGTAGGCAGATCCTGTCAAACCAACCTGATAGATTGCTCTGACAGGGAAATTTAGGCAGATGGACAAGGCCATGCAGTGGATGTCCTGTACCTAGATTTCAGCAAGGCATTCAATTCAGTGCTGCATGGGAGACTTGGAATAAAACTTGAAGGCACAGAGGCAGGAGCAAAAATTGTGTAATGGATGACAAACTGGCTGCAAGGAAGGCAGCAGAGGGTGGTGGTGGAAGAGAACTATCATCCCCAAGGGCAGTAATGAGTGGGGTTCCACAGGGCTCAGTGCTGGGACCAGTGTTATTTGGGTTATTTATTGCAGACATTTCCATGGGCATCAATAGCAGGATCAGCCTGTTTGCAGATGACACCAAGATAGGGGCTGTGGTGGATGACATAGAGGGGTGGCAGAGTTTGCAGGAAGATCTGAAAAAGCCAGGGACCTGGTCGGACACTTGGCAGCTGGAGTTCAATGCCAAAAAGTGCAAGGTACTGCATTTTGGGGCAAAAAATCCAAGGAGAAACTACCAACTGGGGGAGTGCAGCTTGAGGAGACTGAGGAGGAGGAGGAGAAGGATCTGGGGGTGGTCATCACAGGATCAATGAACAACTCAGCACAGTGTAGGAAGGCAGCAGCAAGGGCCAGCAAAATGCTGGGTTGTATCACAAGGGGAATAACTTTGGGGAGGGGGATTCTACCACTGTATAGATTATTAATTAGACCTCATCTTGAATACTGCATGCAGTACTGGTGCCCGTACTTGAAAAGGGACATTAAATTACTGGAAGGGGTGCAGTGCAGAGCAACTAAGATGATCCCAGGACTGAGGGACTTACCGTATGAGAGCAGGCTAAAGGAGTTGAACATGTACTCACTGGAGGAGAGGAGGGACAGAGGGGATATGATCGAGACATTCAAGTACATGAGAGGGATAAAAAAGACTGGTACGGAGGGGCTATTCAGAGTAAGGGTGAGGAGGGACACTGGAGACCATGACATGAGATTGGAGGGGGGAAGGTTCAGGAGTGAAATTAGGAGACACTTTTTTAACAGAGAGGGTGGTGGCAGGGTGGAATGCATTACCAGCAGAGGTAGTAGCCTGTAAAACAGTGGGCTGCTTCAAAAGGGGCTAGGGCAGGGCAAGAGGGAGGATAAAGGGAGGGGGTGAGGAGGGAGGAGCAGCTGCAGAATGGGGCTGCTAGCTGCAAAATCAAGCAGACTCAATAGATCAAATGGCCTTTTTCTGCTGGCTAATTTCGTATGTCCGTATGTTCCACAGCTTGGGTGTGACAAAAGTGAAGGCTTTGGTACCCAGGCAGGTGGCTATCTGGGGAACCTCTGAAGGTAGGATGGTGGCATTCTGAAGGTTGTGGGGGTAGGTTTTTTGTTTGAGCAGTGATAAAAAGGGTGACAGGTCTCCACTTCTGATGGCATTATCTATGGTGCATCCGAGGAAGTAGCTGTTTCTCGCCGGGGAAGGGGGCAGCCCAGGACCTGGTATGGGGAGGTGTGTGGAGTAGGGTGCAGATGTTATTGTAGGTGGTAGTAAGCCTTGCAAGAAGTTGAGAGAAGGAATGCGTATAGATGGGGACACAATAATCCATAAGAGGAAGGAGAAGCCTTGTGTAATGGCATGCCGGGCCAGGTCATATATCTAGGAACTGACCAAGACAGAATGATAAATGGAAAATTTTTGTTAATGGAGAACAAATAATGTCTGCAGAGATCTTCATGAGCCTATAGTCTACCCATCGGTACCCACAGAGGGTTGGGTGTTAAGTTTCCGCAGATAGGACAGGACCTCTCCAGTTGAGAGTAGCCTGAAGTAAAAATTTGGATGGCCCAAGCTTTTGTCTGTTTCTGTGTCAGAATTAAAGTATTTGTTTTTATCCTTCATGTGGGAAATATATTTACTTAGGTCAGAAAAGAAGGTGTTGAATTCTCTTGCTATGGAAGAAGGACCATTTAAAATCCCCTGATCGAGTGTTTTGGGCTAGTGGGGAAGGAGTAGATTTTTTTCCCCAATAGCTTGTTTATCAAGTCCTGTGTTGCTGTGGGGTTTCTCCCAGCTAGTTGGTTCTGTTTTCCAATAACAAATTTTTGCTTTACTTTCCTGACCATGGTTTTGCATGTAATTTATCCGGCCCCGGTGCTTTCTCCGTCTTAAGGGAGCTGAGGGCTTCCCTCACTCTCTCTGCTGTGATTTCCACTTCTGGTACCTCTTCTCCCTGCTTAGCCCTCCCCCCACCTGCCAGTGATGCCCCCCTCCTCTCCCCAGACCTGCCGATCGGTAAGGGTCCCCCCCTCCTCATTATCTCTGTCTCCTCCCATGATGCAGCATCCCCATTTTCCCTGGTGAAAACTGGGGTGAAGTACTCATTTAGTACCTCAGCCTGCTCCCCTGGGTCTTGTGCCCATCTCTCCCTGATTTAATCCTGCTAATCTGCCCCTTCACCTTCGTCTTTCCCCAATGTATCTAAAGAACCCCTTTTCCCTCTCTAATTTCCCTGGCCAGGTTCTGCTCCTTCCTTGCCTTAGCCGCCCTCACCACTCTGAGTGGCCCTTCAGCCATCAGCTCATACTCCCCTCGATCCCTTTCCACTCCTTGAGCACTTGAATTTCTTATAGGCTGCTTTCTTTCCCCGCACACCTCCTGGACCTCCCTGGTCCACCAACAGGGTTTTTGGGCCCTAGCATTTAGTCTTACTCTTGCACAGGTGCTGGTAGTATCCTGCACCCCTCTCCTGATGATTTACCACCTACTATCAGTGTCCATGTCTGACCCAATCCCATCCAAATGCTCCTTAAGGATCCTTCCCATTTCCTTAAAATCCGCCCCCCTGAAGTCGGTTACTTCCGTCTTTGTGCAGCCTTCTACCCCTCCTAGTTCCAGGCAGAACCAGACATTGGCATGGTCACTCCCGTAATGGGTCCCTGCCTCCAGGCCCCCAATCTGGTCACTGTCTGCCAGGACCACATCCAGTACCGTGCCTCCCTGGTCCGGTTCCCTCACCTGCTGAGTGGAGCAACGTCTTGAAAGACATCCAACAACCTCTGTTCCCTGGTCACAGAGGATGTCATAGTCTCCCAGTCTGTTCCTGGCATGTTTAAATCCCTAACACCACCACCTTTCCTCTGCCCAGTCTGCAGTGTCTCCTAACATCTGCCACCAGACTGTCCTCCAGCTCCTCCACCAGGGCAGGGGGTCTATACACCACTCCTATTTTTACTCTCTTGCCCCCCCTTGTTATCAAGGTGACCCAAATCGCCTCCACGGTTCCCTCCGCCTCCTCTACTCCCCCTATGCCAATGCAGTTTTTGACTATCATAGCTACCCCTCCTCCCCTTCCCTCCCCTGTCCTTCCTGAACATAGTGTAACCCTCCAGGTTCAGGTCCCAGTCATGTCTTGCAGTGGCCCAAGTCTCAGTGACCGCTGCCACATCCACTGCTCCCTCAGTTAACATCGCCTGGAGCTCAGGCATTTTATTGCCAAAGCTCCTGGCATTTATGGACTACCTTCCACCCTTTCCCTATAATTCCATTTCCCCTGCTCGTGTTCCCATGGGGATTCTGTTTCCTCCTGGTCTGCACTTTGCCAGTTGGCCTTTTCCTGCAATCCTCCTGGTCCCCAGGGGGGTGGAGACAGAGTCCGTCCTTTATCGGCACCCCCTTGACAGCCTTTTCTCCCATCCCACCCCCCTTCACAAGTTTAAACCCCACTTTTCACCAATGAACTCCTCTATTTTCAACTTAAGGATTCCCCTCCCCTCCAAATTGAGATGTAGTCTATCTCTAGCATACAGCTCCTTATCCTCCCAGGTCTCCCCCCAATCCCCCATCAACCCATACCCTCTGGCCTCACACCACTCCCTGAGCCACTGGTTTATCTGTGTTTACCTGTGTTTCATGCCGTTTTATAGTCTAATAGTGATGCTGCATCCTTAACTTTTCTATATATTTTCTATTGTTTGTCCCTATCTCTCACGCTATCAAGTAACTCATGGGTTACTTACTGTTGTTTATTCCCTCTGATCCTGAGCCTTATTAAGGGGGTGAAAGTATTACATATGTAGTTAAAGCAGGAGCAAAATGCTTGAAGAGCATCATTTACATTTGTTGAGTTATCTAAGAAGGACCAGTCAACTGCTGTCAAGGCAGAGCAGAATTTTGCAATGTCTAATTTTTTAATATCACGTGATTACACCAGTGCTGCGGGATCTGCACTGGCTCCCAGTTCAGTGGCGGATCACCTTCAAAGTCAGATTACTGACTTTTAAAGCCCTGCACGATCTGGGCCCTGACTACCTGAAAGAACTCCTGATCCCTTACTACCCTGTGAGATCGCTCCGCTCAGCCGACGAGGGGTTGCTAGATATTCCAAGGATGACTTTAAAATCTGCTGGGGCCCATGCTTTTATGTTTACGGCCCCGTCCCTTTGGAATTCTCTACCCAGTCGGACTAAGGAGTGCATGACTGTGGGGAGTTTTAAACAGGCCTTGAAATCTTTCCTTTGGGGTAAAGCCTTTGGTGGTAATGTTTTCTGATTCGATTTGTCTGGTTTTATGATGCTGATTTTTGTATTTATATCTTATTGTAATGAACCTTGAAATTTGAAAGGCACACAATAAATAAAGTTTATTATTATTATTATTGGCTGTAAGCCAGAATGGGGTGTGGGGGGGTGAGGCAGTCTGACTCATGAAGGTACTGCAACAAGGGGTAACAATGGTTTGAGAGTTAAAGTAGCGGAGCATGTGGCTGGCCTGTGGAGGGAGGGGGGTTACAAGTGGAGGGATTACAATAAGCTGAATAAAATGAGAGCCAGCTACTCAAAGGAGGGTGAAGTTTGCTATTTTTCTATGCAGAGGCCCAAGATTATTTCAGTATTTGGGGAGGCTCAAAGATCTTTTCCATGGCTTGAGGAAGGCTCTCTATAACAAAGTCTGAAAACTAATACTGTAGTACAACAGCATTCTGACATCACAACTATAGTACACATATGGATTTCCATACATAACACTGAACCACATACTATAAAGGAATACAAATACAGACCTGCTTGGTGTAAAAGGCCTCACATAACTTAAGAGGGACAGAAAGTGGAAATCCACAGGAAAATCATTCTGTAACTGGATTGCACTGGTCTCTGCACAAAGCTAATTGGGCAGCCCCAGGGCAGTTGACACTTCATTAGCAACATGATGTGGAGCCCCAGGGAGAGTGAATGGTGCTGAGATAATTTCCTTCTGTCCCTGAGCGGTCAATGAAAGCCTTTCAAAATGAGGGCTTTTCCTAAAGTTTGGGCTTTTCTGATACTGCAGCCATTTTGGGGATTATGGGGCCAGCTACTGTGGTGTTACCCCCATCAAAATGCCTACTTTTGGGGGAACATAGACATTTATTTAATCCTTCAGATAAGATGACAGACTACAGTCTCTTCTGCTTATATCTGGTGCGTGTCATGGTCAGAGGGAAAAATCCACTGGCAGTCCCTGATGTTTGTCCCTGCTGATCATTTCTGTATTGAAATCCATTTTGTGGTGCTACATTCCATTTTATGGTAGAGCCTACACTTTATGCTAGCCTTGATGGCCCCAGTATCATCTTATTCATGTGAAAAGTGACCAGTGTTCAAATACAATTGATAATAATCATAAAGAAAATACCCAGAACTGACTCTGTAGTGCAATACAAGGGGGGCGCTGCACTGTTGAGGTACCATCCTTCAGATGAAACATGAAACCAAGGTCCCTTTTGTTTATCTTATCAACAGAGAGTAGGAGAGTTTCCCTGGTGTCATGGACAACATTCCCCCTGTCAATAAAACAGGTCCTTGTAATCCACCCCGGACCTAATATGCACCTGGAAATGAGCTAATAAAGCTCAGTGTGCCTCTTTTGGGGCAATATTACAAATAAACAAAGAAATTAATTAAATAAATAAACCTTATGTCTACCACATTTAATGATGCACACACTATTAATTATTTCAAATATAAACAAGCATTTGTCAATGTTGAATGTTGTCTTGCTGGCATTGGCATTGGAAGTGCAGGAGTTAAGAGAGATGCATAATATCAATGGCAGTGAAGTACTGAACTTATGCCACCCCCCCCGCAGAGATTGAAAGGTGTTGGGGTGTGCCTTTGGGTCGTCGGCCATAACGCTTAAGCCATTCCACCTCACCCCACCCTGCAGATAGCAACAGGTGCCACAGTATGCCTTGGGGTCTTCGGCCCGTACACTCACCCCATTCCATAAGGAAATAAGCTGAGATGGGTGCAGTATAGGAGAATGGGGTAAAGGTTAGGGCCAAAGACCCCAAGGCAATGCCGTGAGCATTACAGCTGATAAACCCAAGTCACACCCCTGACATCTGTCAGTCTCTACAGGGTGGACGTTACAGTTGGAAACCTTATTGCCCCAGGCATTTGCATTTTCACTCCAAATTTTCAAAATGGGCTTTTTGGGACCACACCTCATGAACACTGACACTATCATTTCTTTACTCAATCCTGAAAGGTGATTTCGCACAGCAACTACGCCATTCAGTGCCACAGGTGTGGAAACACATTTCAGGTAAGATGTGAAAAATGACAGCTATACTGTTCATGAGGAAGTGTGAAAAAATGGCAATGTTGAAAATCTGGAGTGAAAATATTAAAAATTAGCAAAGTTACAAGCGTGCATAGAAAATCCGCAATGGACACCCGTTATGCAGTCATTTTTTGGAATTATTTCACCATATTTTCAACATGGGCTTTTTGGGACTACATCACATGAACAGTGGTACTGTTGTTTTGTTAATCAGTCCCAAAAGGTCATTCCATGCAGTGACCGCAAAATCACCTTTTGTGACCAAGAAATGAAATGACAGTGACATGTTATGAGGTGGGGTCCCAAGAACCCCATGTTGAAAATTTGGGGCCAAAATTCCTAAAAATGGCTGAGATATCAACCTAAGTTGAAACCTCCCATTGAGTCCCATTATATAGGCTTACCCGATCCCTCAGTTCATAGTTTGGCTTTGAAGAGTGCAGACACGTCCTGGTTCAGAGAAGATCACAGCTCCTGACCTCCGGAGGGTAAGTATGGGTGAGAGGGGGATGCGGGAAAGTGGGTGCGCAGAGGAAGGGTTGGGGTGTAGGACTGGGGAGACAAAGCTGGACAGTTTTCTTTTTTACAGTTTTAAACAAACAAACAAAAAAAAAGACTCTGGGGGACCATTTTCTTTATTAATAGATTAAAAAACAATAAAATAACTTTTGGGCACACTGGGGTGGGCTCCTAGAGTGCCACATGAGTTTTGGGGGGGACATGATGCCAACAGGGATTGGGCACCCCCATCGACAAGCTTGAGGGGGAGGGGAGACATGATGCTGAAGTGAATTTGGCACCCAAATCGGCAAAGAAATTGAGCTTGGGGGTGAGGGGGCATCCGACACTGGGAGTGGGCATCCCCATGTTGGGAAAATAAAAAACATGTCTGGGCACCCTGGGGTGGGCTCCCAGTATGCTACAATGTGGCTGTGGGGGGGGGGGATACATGCAGACACAGGGATTGGGCACCCCTGATGTTGGCTTTGCTGGGAGTGTGTGGCCTGCAGCAGGAGCTGCCATTGTGGAAAACCACGCTGGTGGCTGTTTTATTTATTTATTGAAATGTTTCACCAGGAACTGCACACCGAGGAACTGCTCGTAACTCCGGCCATGCGCATTACTGTGCACTTTAATTCACATGGCCAGAGTCTTGTCATCTGCCAGTGCAATGATAAAACTGCACCTGATTGCAGCGGCAGATTTCTTTCAACTGTTTGGCTCTCTTTGAAGTTTGCTGTCATTGCCAGCATGCTCACTGATTGGCAGCAGAGGGACACACCCACTAGAATGTCCCCTGCATTGGCCACAACACTGACACCTCTGAAATGTGCTACTACCACAAGATGCTGCTTGTGCCGCGCAAGTCAACATAAGAATGTCAACGTAGACATAAACAGGAAAAACTGGCATCTTACAAGGCAGGAGAAAAAGGCTGAATAACAAGCATTTGTCAATGCCGAATGTTTGCTTGCTGGCATTGGCAATGGTAGTGTAGAAGTTACAGAGCTGCGTAATAGGAATGGCAGTGAAGTATTGAACTGAAGCCAACCCCACCACCACCCTGCAGAGAGTGACAGGCATTGGGCTGTGCCTTTGGGTCATCAGGCATACCGGCCACGCCATTTCACCACATCCCACCCTGCAGACACTGACAAGTGTCACGGTGTGCCTTGGGGTCTTTATTGCTTATGTGCACCCATTCCATCAGGAAATACGGTGAGATGGGTGTGATATAGGAGAATAGAGATAAACTTTGGGGCGAGAGTCCAAGGCATACCTCGATGCCTCTCACTGGCTGCAGGGTGTGGAATGGTATGAGCATTACAGGCAAGAATCCCAAGTCACATCCCTGATGCCTGTCATTCTTTACAGGGTTGGGCGTTATGGTTGGAAACCCTAACACCTCAGGCATTCGTTGGTATTTTCACTCCAAATTTTCAACATGGTTTTTTTGTGACCCCACCTCATGAACAGTGGCAATATCAGTTTGTTAGGTGAACGCTGCTTATGCACAGCGACTACGGCATTTAGCACCACAGGTGCAAAAACATTCCGAACAGGATGTAAAAAATAACAGCTGTACTGTTCATGGGGAGGTGTAAAAAATGGCAATGTTGCAAATCTGCAGTAAACATATTTAAAAAACTGGTGAAGTCACGAGCGTGCATAGAAACTGCAACGCACACCTGTAATGTAATTAGTTTGTGGATTTTTTACAGCAGATTGTCAGCACAGGCATTTTTGGACCTCCGATCATGAACAGTGTCACTGTGATTTTCTTTATCTGTTCCGAACAATGATTTCCCACAGCGACCATGCATCTCTGCGCTGAAAGTGTGAAAACACATTTTGGCCATGTTGTGAAAAATGGCAGCTGTACTGTTCATAAGATAGTGTAATAAAATGGCAATGTTGAAAATCTGGAGTGAAAATATTGAAAATTCGCAAACTTACGAGTGTGCGTAGGAACTGCGCAACGCACGCTCGTAAAACAGTCATTTTAAGGAATTTTTTCACCAAATTTTCAACATAGCCATTTTAAGACCTCTGCTCATGAACAGTGTCACTGTGATTTTCTTAATGTGTCCCATACATTGATTTACGTACACCGACTAGCGCCATTGATGCGCTACAGAAGCGAAACATGTTTTGGGCAAGATGTGACAAATGACAGCTGTACTGTTCATAAGGAGATGTAACAAAATGGCAATATTGAAAATCTGGATTGAAAATATTGAAATTGCGCAAACTTACTGACGTCGTAGGAACTGCGCCCAGCACATGCTAAAGTAAAACAGTCATTTTTAGGGATTTTTTCACCAAATTTTCAATATAGCCATTTTAAGACCTCTGCTCATGAACAGTGTCACTGTGATTTTCTTAATGTGTCCCATACATTGATTTCACACACCGACTGCGCCATTGTATGCGCTACATGGGTGGAAACACATTTTGGGCAAGATGTGAAAAATGACAGCTGTACTGCTCATAAGGAGGTGTGGTAAAATGGCAATGTTGAAATCTGGAGATGAAAATATTGAAAGTCCAGCGAACTTACGGCGTGCGCGGGAACCGCAACACATCGCTTATAAAAAAGTCATTTTTACGTAATCGCGCCAGCATGCACAAGGAACGCTTTGGGAGAGTAGCACACTTTGGAGGTGTGCCTCTCTCTTGCAATCCACTGCTCAGTTGAGCAGGCATGGCGGTCCTGCACCAATGGGTGCGGGAGCTGTGTATGACAGCGGTGGACTTTGCTTCAAAGAAAACCACTGCTGTCATACAGAGCACCACGTCACGCCACCACCCCCGCGTCATGCCACCCCACCAAAGCTTTGGTGCCACGCTGGGAGCCCACCCCAGCATGGCAAACGTCCCACGTTGTTTGCCGGCAGGGTGCCCAATCCCGTTGGCTCCTCGCCCCAGCCATCTTCTGCCACTGGGAGCCCACCCAGCATGGCAAATGTCCGCGTTGTCAGCGGCGGGGTGCCCAATCTTCGTTGGGCTCCTCAGCTACCACCATCTTCTGCCACGCTGGGAGCCCACCCCAGCGTGGCAAACATCAACGTCGTTAGTTGTAAAAAAAAAAAAAACTGTAAATTAAAAACCGTCCCCATGATCTACCGCCCCTCCCACAACCCGCACCCACCCACTGCGCACCCTGCCTCCCCACCCCCCCTTCACCCCATACTTACCTCCGGAACTCGGCGCGACGATCTTCTGTGGACCGGGAACACGTCTGCACTCTTCAAAGCCGACCACGAACTGAGGAAATGCCGGTAAGCTGTATAATGGGCTAGATAGGGGTTTTCAACTTTATTGCATATCTCAGGCATTTTTTGGAATTTTTGCACCAAATTTTCAACATGGGGTTTTTGGGACCCCTTCTCATGAATGATGTCACTGACATGGCGTTTTTCAGGCCTGAAGGGTGATTTCGCAGTCAGTGCGCGGTCACTGCGTGAAATCACCCATCAGGCCTGAATACGCCATGACAGTGACATCTTTCATGAAGAAGTTCACGTAGTAAAAGCTCAAATGACCGTTCTGGCGTCGCGTTGAGCAGTTCCTACGCGGGCTCGTAAGTTCGCGAATTTTCAATATTTTCACTCCAGATTTTCAACATTGCCATTTTACCACACCTCCTTATGAGCAGTACAGCTGTCATTTTTCACATCCTGCCCAAAATGTGTTTTCACCCATGTAGCGCACAATGGCTCAGTCGGTGTGCAAAATCAATGTATGGGACACATTAAGAAAATCACGGTGACACTGTTCATTAGCAGAGGTCTTAAAATGGCTATGTTGAAAATTTGGTGAAAAAATTCCTAAAAATGACTGTTTTATGAGTGCATTGTGCAGTTCCTACGCACGCTCGTAAGTTTGCGAATTTCCAGTATTTTCACTCCAGATTTTCAACATTGCCATTTTACCACACCTCCTTATGAGCAGTGCAGCTGTCATTTTTCACATCCTGCCCAAAATGTGTTCCTCCATGTAGCGCATAATGGCACAGTCGCTTAAACTCAGTGTATGGGACACATTAAGAAAATCACAGTGTCACTGTTCATGAGCAGAGATCTTAAAATGGCTATATTGAAAATTTGGTGAACAAATTCTAAAGATAACTGTTCTGACGTCGTATGTGCAGTTCCTACACACGCTCGTAAGTTTGCGAATTTTCAATATTTTCACTCCAGATTTTCAACATTGCCATTTTACCACACCTCCTTATGAGCAGTACAGCTGTCATTTTTCACATCCTGCCCAAAACGTGTTTCCGCCCATGTAGTGCACAATGGCGCAGTCGGTGTGCAAAATCAATGTATGGGAAACAGTAAGACAATCACAGTGACACTGTTCATTAGCAGAGGTTTTAAAATGCCAATGTTGAAAATTTGGTGAAAAAATTCCTAACAATGACTGTTTTACGAGTGTGCGTTGCACAGTTTCCACGCATGCTCGTAGGTTTGCAAATTTTCAATATTTCCACTCCAGATTTTCAACATTGCCATTTTACCACACTTCCTGATGAGCAGTACAGCTGTCATTTTTCACATCCTGCCCAAAACATGTTTCCGCCTATGTAGCGCACAATGGGGGTAACAAAAAGGTCATGCTGAAAATTTATTGTGCAAATACCAGCAATCGCACAGGGCATTAGGGTAAAGCACCAGACATGCCAAACACCACTGCAAATACCTGCAAGCGAACGTTCGGCATTGACAAATGCTTGTTAGGAATTTTTTCACCAAGTTTTCAACATAGCCATTTTAAGAATTCTGCTCATGAACAGTATCACTGTGATTTTCTTAATTTGTTCCGTACATTGATTTCACACACCAACTGCGCCATTGTGCGCTACATGGGCGGAAACACGTTTTGGGTGAGATGTGAAAAATGAAAGCTGTACTATTCATAAGAAGGTGTAGTAAAATTGCAATGTTGAAAATCTGGATTGAAAATATTGAAAATTCGCGAACTTACGAGCCTGCGTAGGAACTGCGCAACGCACGCTCAGAAATAGTCATTTTTGATTTTTCACCAAATTTCAAAATAGGCTTTTGAGAGCCTACACCTTATGAACACTGGCAGTGTCATTTTGTTAATCTTTCTGAAAAGTGATTTCAATGCAGTGGCTGCGAAATCACCCTTCGGCCCGAGTAACGCCATGACAGTGACAGCATTCATGAGAAGGGTCCCAAAACCCCATGTTGAAAATTTGGTGCAAAAATTCCCAAAATGCCTGAGATATGCAATAAAGTTGAAAACCCATCTATCCCATTATACAGCCTACCGCATTCTCAGTTTGCGGTCGGCTTTGAAGAGTGCAGACGGTGTTCTGTCCACCTCAAGATCGCCATGCCGAGGTCCGAGGTAAGTATGGGGTGAGGGGGGTGGGGAGGCAGGGTGCGCAGTGGTGGGTGCGGGTTGTGGGAGGGGGGCAGGGAGAAGCGCAGAGAGACAGTTTTTTATTTACAGGTTTTTTGTTTTTAAAATGACGACGCGGGATGTTTGCCACACTGGGGTGGGCTCCCAGCATGGCAGAAGGACGGCTTGGGGGGCATGGAGCCGACAGGGGATTGGGCACCCCCGTCGGCCATAGCATCAGTTGCCATGCTGGGGTTGGCACCCAGCATGACATGTGGAAGGCTTTTGGGGGGGGCGCAGCACAGCCGACCAGGATTGGGCACCCCGCTGTACAGTGTGTGTGTGTTGGGGCAGCACGCAGTATGCGCGCGCTCGCATGTGTGTGTGTAGGAGGCGCATGAGCAGGCGATATCTTATCGCTGCTCACCGAAGTGTAGCTCTCCTTTCAACTGTATTCCACTGCATTTTGGAGCTGTCATAGACAGCTCCAGCATGCATTGGAGGACTGGGTCTGCGCTTGCCAACACACTGATGAATTGGAAGAGGGGGTGACACACCTCCAAAAACTCGGATGATGGCACTATGTTTCTTGCACACGCTTGCAAGCAAACATAAAAATGGCTTAAAAAGGTAAATCTACCAATATGTTTACTGTTAACATGATATGCTGCATTAAACATACACAGCACCATCTCCATGTGGGACAGAGGGTTTCTGAGCTCAGGTAAAAGGACAGACATCCCTCGTAATGTGGGTCAGTCAAGAGGTATGGGAAGTCAAAGCATAATCCGACACCCTTTTCTCATCTAGCTAGTTCACCTGCTTCAACAACTGAAGCTTTCAGTGCTGAACTCCCCCACCCCAAAAGCGTTTCCCTTCAAACATCTGTTTCTCTCCCCCCCAGGCCACACTGGATGGTAGAAGGGAACCTCCCCCATCCAGGGAGCACCAGAGCTACCACCACTACCTCAGAGGTTGCGAAGAAAGCACAGCAGTTGGACCACAGTGGGCTCAGGGAGGATGAGGATGGTGGAACAGAGGCACACCCAGTCAGTTGTTCCACTCCACAATCCATACACCATTCTGGGGAGCATAGCCCCCCATGGATGCACCCGCAGAGGAGACTAAGGAGGCTGAGGACAACTGTCACAAGGGAGACCCACAGGAAGGAGGCAGAGGACACCACAAGGAAAGGAAGCAGCTCCTGGTGGGGGACTCAATTATTAGGGGGATAAAACTGGGGGGAGCAGGGAAAACTGAAGTAAGGTGCCTGCCTGGGGTCATGGCTTGGAGGGACAGGAAGCGCATCCTCAGGATCACGAGAACAGCTGCACGGGAATCTGAGCTGGATGTCATTGTCCACCTAGGACAAATGACTTGGCTCAACATGAGATTAGAGCAGTGCAGAAGGACTTTGTAGAATTGGGAGGGCCCAAGACTAGCAGCACACACAGTATCCTTCTCAGAGGTGCTGCCTGTCAATGGCATGAGTGAGGCGAGGTACTTTGCACCATGCAGTTTAATGAATGGTTGAAAAAATGGTGTGGAGCACAGCGGTTTGGCTTCATTGGGGACTGGGGTTCCACCTGGAGGGACACCAGCCTATACTGGCAGGATGGTCTGCATCTGTCCAGGAAGGGAACAAGTCTTTTGAGCAATTGGTTTAGATGCTTCATTGGCAAGCTTTTAAACTAGTCAAGGGGGGAGGCACTGATAAGCAGCAGGAAAATCCCATCCTCTCCCTACAAAACAGGGTACTAAATGAGAAAAAGACCGAGGTAGAAAGGTCAGTGGGGGATGCTGCAACAGAAGGTAAAGCCATCAAAAAATGGAGAGCAATGAGTACCAATGCCCGTAGTCTGAGTAACAAGCTTCTTGAATTAGTGGCCTTGATGGAGGAGGAACATCTGGATATCGTGGCAGTCACAGAAACATGGTACACACAAAACCATGACTGGGACGTAAACATACCAGGATACACTATCTACAGGAGGGACAGGGAGGGTAAAAGAGGAGGAGGAGTAGCTCTTTACATAAGGGAAGGAATCAAAGCAACAGAACAAAAGGGAAAACAGGGAGGAGAAGAAGCACTGTGGGTAAATTTGGAGACCGGCAATGGCACCACAATCCGCACAGAGGTTTAGACAGACCCTTCTCAGGGGAGGAAATGGACAAGGAAATGATAGAAAGTATACTTAGAATGGCAGAAAAAGGGAGATATTGCTGATGGGTGATCTGAATATACCAGATGTTAACTGGAGTGCAATTGCAGCAGCCACTTGAAGAGTGGGGTTATTCTAGATGCCCTACAGGGCATGCCTTAGACAACTAGTATTGGAGCCCACTGAGAGGAGCAATCTTAGACCTGGTTCTCTCAAATGGAGATGAAGAGAGGATCACAGATGTGAAGTGGATAGCCATCTGGGAACTAGCGACCATCGAACAGTATGGTTCACAATAAACACAGCAATAGAGTCAAGCCATACAAAGGCAAAAGTACTGGACTTTAGGAGGGCTGACTTTGCCAAAATAGGTGAGTGCCTAAGGAATGCACTAGCAAATGGGCAGGAAGGAGGGTGGAAGAACAATGGGAATAATAAAACTGCCATCACAGAGGTAACAAGCCTTTGTGTGAAGCAAATAAACAAAACAAAACGATGTAAGAAACCACTATGGTTCTCAAAGGAAGTGGCAGTGAAGGTTCAAGAGAAAAAGAAAGCATTCAGGAAGTACAAGGAATCACATAAGAAGCAGGACAGAGAACTGTATCAGTTAAAGCAAAGGAAGCTGGAAGGCAGTCAGAACAGCAAAGGCCCAAACCAAGGAAAAGATAGCCAACTCAGTTAAGAAGGGGATAAAACCTTTATAGGTACATCAGGGAGCCAAGAAAGACCAAGGAGGGATAGTGAGGCTTAATAAAGGGAGGGAGGGAGGGTGGGCAGAGGGTGACTGTGAAAAGGCAGAGATACTAAACAAATATTTTTGCTCAGTATTTACAAAGGAAGAGGGAGGTACCTAAAGCAAACAGTAGAAACACTTTGGATACAGAAGTTGATACCAGCCCATTTACAGAAGAAAGGGTTCTGAAAGAACTCTTAAAACTGAAGGTGGACAAAGCAATGGGGCCTGATGGGATTCATCTCAGAATTCTAAAAGATCTAAGGTAGAACTAGTGACACCACTGACTACCCTCTTTAACAAATCATGGGAGGATGGGGTGGTACCGAGGACTGGAGGAGGGCAGATGTGATTCCCTTCACAAAAGTGGGAGCAAGGCAGAAGCAGGAAACTACAGACCTGTTAGTTTAACCTCAGTGGTAGGGAAAATGATGGAATCACTCTGAAGGAAAGAATTGTCGAGATCTAGAGGCCAGAGGGCACAGGACCCAAGGCAGCATGGATTCACAGCGGGAAGGTCATGCCAGACAAATCTGATAGATTTCTTTGACTGGGTGACCAAAGTAGTAGATCAGGGAGGGCTATGGACATGGCCTACCTAGACTTTAGCAAGGCATTTGACACAGTCCACACAAAAGATTAATATACAAGTTAGCCAGCCTGGGAGTGGGTCCCAAGATGACAGCCTGGGTAAAGAATTGGCTGGAGAATAGAACACAGAGAGTAATAGTAAATGGAGTCCACCTGAAGAAAGCGGGGTTACTAGTGGGGTACCACAGGGTTCAGTATTAGATCGATCCTCTTCAATGTCTTATAAGCATTGCAGAGGGACTGGAAGGAAAAGTATGTCTCTTTGCAGATGACACAAAGATCTGCAACAGAGTTGATGCACAAGGTGGAGTGGAAAGGATGAGAAGGACTTGGCAAGTTAGAGGAATGGTCAAATGTATGGCAGCTAGATTCAATGCTAAGAAGTGCAAGGTAATGCACCTGAGAAACAAAACCCAGGGAAGAGTACACAATGGGAAGTAGATACTAACAACAACAAAATGGAAAGGGACCTGGGGGTAGTCATATCAGATGACCTAAAGGTGGGAAAGCAATGTGAGAGGGCAGCAAGGAGGGCTGGGGGATACTGGATGCATAGGAGAGGCATCACCAGTAGAAAACAGGAAGTTATTATCCCTCTGTACAGACAGCTGGTGAGACCCCATCTGAGTACTGCATGCAGTTCTGAGACCCAATCTCTGCAAAGACATAGACAGGATGGAAGCTGTCCAGAGGAGGGCAACTAAAATGGTGCAGGGTCTGCACTGGAAGACATATGAAGAGAGACTTAAGGAGCTTAATATGTATAGCCTTGAGGAAAGAAGGGAGAGGAGACATGATAGAAACTTTCAAGTACCTCAAGTGAATCAACAAAGTCCAAGAGGGTAGCATCTTTCAAAAAGGTGTGCAAGAACAAGGGGCACAATTTGAAGATAGAGGAGGCGGCTCAGAGGTAATTTAAGAAGTATTTTTCACAGAGGGTTGTGGATGCATGGAACGGCCTTCCGGAGGAGGTTGTGGAGTCAAAAACAGTGGTGGAATTCAAGCATGCATGGGACAGTCACAAGGCAATTCTGGGGGGGAGGAGGGTAGGAAGAAGTAGGCTGCTGGTTAACTAGGATCTGCAGCTTATCCATTAGGTAGGGAAATGGGCAGACTGGGTGGGCCAAGCGGTCCTTATCTGCCGTCAAATTCAAATTCTATGTTTCTCTTTCTGTGCTAAATACTGCTCATTTTGAAGAATTCCATGGCATGAGAGTGCAGCAACCGTGCAGTAGGACTGTCCTCTTCTGGACAAGGGTAGGCATTACCTTGACAATTTCTGTACTATCCTAGCGAGGGGCCATCCTTGAAGGAGCTCTTTGAAGTGAATTCTGAAGATGTTGTGCTTCAGACTAGAAGATGCTGTGCCCCTTTCTTCCAAAAGAAACCATCTGCAGAGGGCATGTGCAGTGATACGCTGCAGAACAGAATTAGCAAATGGTAACAGGAGAATCTAAAATAAGATAGGGGCATAGGGAATAAGAACCCTAGGACACAGTGCTGGATGCATGAGGTGAGACTTGGCATTACGGCTGAGGAACGTGAACTGGGATTTATTGCCAGTGACACCCTCAGGCAATCGAACAGTGCAGCAAGACTTATGCTAAGGCAAGTAGGCTGCTCGGGTGTATAGGGAGAGGTAATTACAGCAGAAGGAAAGAGGTAATACTACCCTTCTATAGATCTTTAGTGAGACTGCACCTGGAGTACTGTGCCCAGTTCTGGAGCCTTCACCTCAGGAAGGATAGGGACAGACTGAAGAAAGTGCAGCACATGGTGACAAAAATGATCCAAGGCCAACAGGTCAGGTCTTATGAGGAGTGCCTCTAGGTTCTGAATATGTACTTGCTCGAGACCAGAAAGGAGAGAGAGCTATGATCGAGACCTTGAAGTTCTTAAAGGGAATAAATAAAGGTGAACTACGAGGCACTTTTTGGCTTGAATACTACTTCAATGTCACATGGCCATTAATGGAAAATGACAAGAGGGACATGAGGAAGTATTATTTTACAGAAAGAGTGGTGAAGCCATAGAACGTCTATCTGCTGAAGTGGCGAGTGCTAATACAGTTGTTTGTTTTAAGCACGCTGGGCAGAGTGAAGGATATAGTGGTCACCAGGGGTGACAGACTCAGGAAGGAGAATAGGGGTTGGGGGAGAAGGACTAGGACCCTGGATGGACAGTAGGTCCTGGGGGTAGATAGGGAACTCAGGCAGACTAGATGGAGCGTTGGTCTTTTCTACCATCATTGTCTATGTTTCTATGTAAAGCTGAATTAACAAAGTAAGGCACAATGGAATTTGGATGTATATAGTGCCATCCAACTAGCAGTACAGTATGTTGAAGCATTTTGCATGACATAGAGATGGATACTGGGAAAGCAGTAACTGTGTAAGCAAATAAAACAACATGAAAAAGGAACATTTCAACCCTGTTCTGTCCTATATGACATTTTATGAAGAGCAGATAACATGATCAGGAGAGGCAAGTCACACTAAGGTGCTACTTGTCCAAGGGTCTAAAATTATTTTTTATACAGTAATTAATCAGTGTAGATAAATACCTCTGCAGTCCCACCCTCAAAAACAACATTTTAATTATGTTAAGTGAGGGACATGGCTACATCATGTTCAATGTAGTGTATAATAGACTGGTGAGGGGGTGCTGTTTATAGTAACTTCGGTCAACATAGCAGGCCCCTTTAATTTTTGGGGTACTATAGCAAACATTATTTTTTTTTTTATTTAGTTTTTGTTGACTGGGTAAGTGCACTAAACAAATTCTGCCTATTTTCAGGCAGGTCCCGGGAAGGGGGACTCAGATGAATGCTAACTGACCTTGAACCAGATTAAGCTTTGGTGGTATTTTTAGTGAATGGGGAGAAATTCCCCATCTCTTTTCGAGAAGTGCCATGGGATCTTTAACATCCACCTGAACTACCACCAGAACAGGCAGATGGGACCTCGGTTTATCATCTCATCCAAAAGAGGGCAGCAACCCCCTCATGCTGCACTACAGTGTCAGTATTGAGATATTAACCCAAGTACCTGATGTGGGAATAGAACCCACAGCCTTCTGATCTCCCGGCCTCAGAGGCAAGTGTGCTACCTGCTGAGCCACTGACACATATCTAATTCCCTTCAATCCCCCAACCCCCCGAGCGGACTGTCCTAGCAAGGCAGACATTAGTCTATGTCTGGTACCTTAGGTCAGATGGCTCTGGGGTCTCTTGGGTGTTATAGTAGGTCTCTGGGGTCTTGTAATGTTGACTCTAGCAGCGTAGTACTGCCACCCAATCAGATCCTTCTGGCACGCAGGATACCAGGGTGCTGCCCACCAGTAAAATTAAATAACACAACATACCTCCACCCTTGGCAGAATACAGTACAGTATACAATAACCCCAAACTATATACACTCTAAATACAAGGATACAAAGATCACCCTGGATGGTGGCTATACTGGACTCCCCAATGTTTTGTGTTGCTCTGACACTTCGACAGGGGGCCTGATGGTGTTTGGATTTGTCTCTGCACAACACTTGTACCTTTTGTCTATTCAGTTCTTCACAGCCCAATGCATGGGTGTAGGCAGGCATACTCCAAGCACTCCATGGTGTGCAATTATATTTAAGGGGGGTAGCATATAGGCGTTGAACTGCTTCCTTTTTCCATGAAAACTAACAAAGAAAATACTGAACAAACACGGTCCTGGTGTACATTTGTATATTGTCTGGCTACACCGGGGTAGCTCACCTAACGGGGGTAGCAGTGAATCCACTTGGTGTGCAGATCAGAAATGCCTGGCTACACCCCTGGACCACTGTGTGATACCTTTGCTCTTGCTGAAGGCAACTGCAAGTTGGAGTACTGATGACTGGTAAGGTGGCAGGTTGGGGAGGGGTGTCCCTGGATCTAAATTTTATGGAGAATGGATGGAGCATGGACATGAAGGATTGATGGCAGAGCTGGACTCTTACGCCACCAGACCAGAAATCAGATGGAGAGACTCTACAGGATTTCCCAGCAGAAGCAGGCAGCCACCTTAAGGCAGGGAGAGTGGGGACACAATGATGGGGGAGGGGGAGGTCACAAGCATGCTGAGGGACCTGTCAAATAGTGCTGTATACTTTACTGTGTACAGGGGTACAGCATGTACTGATTTTAGGAAGGAAAGGCAGTCTGATTGTATACTAAGCAATAAGACACAACAGGGTGTGAACTATACAGTTCTAACTGCACAACTAGGGGCATGGCATCAAGCCACAGGTTGAGTGCCTTTAGCCCCCGGAAGTGTGGTTAGAACTTCATAATCCACACACTGGAATGTCTTATTGCACTTATAAAATGGTTCACCATATTTTACGTAAATGTGATAATTAAAATCAACAGGTTTAAATATTCAAAAAGTTAAATCTTTGACTTTTTTTAAATAGTTCCTCCACTTGCTTGTACTGTATGAATTTTTTTGCTTTAGCATTTGTTATAAATATGCTTCCACTGTTGTATTTTTTTTTGTGTGTAGTTTTGCATGGCTATTGTCTCTAATACTGTTGGCTGAACGTCTGTAATGATGAGCAGTAATATGAGGGCATGTTGTAAATTTATATTTTTGTTTTAAAAACCATAATTTGTGTGTTTGTTGGGAGAGTAGATTAGAGTCCAGAGCAGTGCTGTAGGCAGAACATGGCACAGAGGACGTGTAGAGTCATGTTGGCAAGTGAACTGATTTAAATTTCATTCCATGATGAAGTGTTGGCATATTTTCTGTGATGGAATGCTTGCAAATGCAGTTTAATATTTTTTGTACATTAGGTCCAATTCTATGGTTTTCTCAAAGGAATGACTGATGGAATAAATGAGCAAGCAGGGGTGGTCACATTTCATAGCAGGCAGTAATTTGGATACAGGCTAAGTAGACAAAAAAAAACAGCACAATAGCTGCAGGAATTTGGTTAATTTTAGTTACTTATTTTTCATTTCAGTGTTTGCTACTGAGGGTGTTGGAAAGTCTCAGTAAGGGAAAAACTGGTGACTGTACTTTCTTTAACATTCTAAACATTGGCTCAAGGATTTCACATATGTCCGGCATCCTGGTTGGCAGAAGCCATCAGGAGACAGGATTTTCACTACCCATTTTATAAACTGTACTGTAGCAGCTTTCATACACACTGTATTTAAAAGCCACACAGATACACTGTATGTCAGATATTAGGTGTGCACATGGACAGAAACAGAGAGAGAGAGAGAGAGCAATATTAAAGCAGCAGTATGTGTGAGTTGTTAAAAAATCAATAGATTGTTCGCAATAATGCATTTCCAAATCCATAGAATCATCACATTGGTTAAACAGCTTAATCTGGTTCAAGGTCAGTTGGCATTCATCTGTATCCCCCTGCCCCAGGTCGTGCCTGAAAATAGGCAGAATCTGCCTAGTGCACTTACCTGGTCAACAAAAACTAAATAAATAAATAAATTGTTAATTCCCTTGGCTGTTTATAAAACAGCTTTTATTACTAATTCCTCTTAATGACAGCAAGTCAGTTACACTGGCACCCACTAGCACTTTTTGAAAATGTCTTCTATTTAGCTTACTTTTTGACTGTACAAACCGAGTTTCTATTCTGGATGTATTAGGATAGTGCTAGCACATATTTCTGCTGGTTAACATCATAGCACCACACTGAGATGCCTATCCTTTTTTTATGGTGGGTGTAGCAACAGAACTGGGATTTAAGAAAAAAAAAACATTTAAACTACATTTGTCAGTGATTTTGTCAAGTCACACAGTGACAAGTGGCAACTGTGGGATTCAAACCTGGCTTTCCAGGTTTATATCTTTGTACTCTAACCACTAGGCTATACTGCCTCTCTAGACTTTCAGAAATAGCCTTTAGACATCAGATTTGTTTTCCTCTGGTCCAATAATTTGAACCAAATGAGGCGCTGCCTGGCTAAGGGGTACAGCCACAAGTCTCATATTAAAACATGGGTGCAGTCAAGTCTCATATTCAAATATGGGTGTAGTCACATGTCTCATATTAAAATATGGGTGTAGTCACATGTCTCATATTAAAATATGGGTGTAATCACATGTCTCATATTCAAATATGCTTGCAAGGGGTCTCTGGAGTGTGAGCAGCAGCAGCAGCTGTTTGTAATTGTACCCCGCCAGAAGCACTGTAAAAAAGGGAGATTGCTGTGTAATAGACACGTTTACACTCCAAACAGACACAGACACTACTAGAACCCCAGGAAAGTTATATTTTGTCAATGAAACTAGCACATTTTCATGGAAAAAGTAAAATTAAAGGAATGGGATGGAGCGGGGGTGGGAATAGCACCCCTGCTGTGATGGCTTGTTCAAATGCAAACATCTCCCACACTATTCTGGTTACTGAAAACAGTATTACTAGCACAATCAAATTCTGCCACCACCACCAACTGTTGGGTAGGAAGGAAGTTAGTAGCACAAATCAGGCGGCAGCAGCAGCAGCATTTCCTTCCAGGTGCAGATGTATTGATTTATTTGACTGCTAGTAGAGTCCATAGGCTAGTCCAACATTCAAATCGGCAAATTGTACAAGCAGTTTAACATTCTCAGAGAGAACCCTGGGGTCAGGTCACATCCTGAGCCCATCATGTTAAGTGCTGTCACTCCACCAGCAGCTGAATAAGTGGACACATCTGCACTTGTAAATAAATGGGGCTTCAGTGTGATCTGTGCTCTCTGATTTCCTACCTGACTCTTGTCAGTGTGGGTTGAACTGAAAGGTGCCTTTCATTTCTCCATGTGTGAGCAAGACTCTTTTTATCTCATTTGAGTGGTTGCCACTGTTTGCTCTGATGGGTATTAATAGCCACCATCTAGAGTAAGTTTGGTGGTAAATTGGGGTTAGTAATATTTCAGTGGCCAGGATGAAGGGAAACAGAAGTTGGTATTTTGTCCCACTCCAATAAATAAGCATGCACAACTTCATCACCAAAGTCACTTTCAGTGGAGCAACTCTAGCCCATTGCAAATCTGAATTCTGGTATGTTTGTGGCGGGCAGGCATCTGAAAGTCAGGCTCTTAGCTGGCAGGGCTATAAACACATCTGCTTCTGTGATGAGCAGAAAGCCTGGTCTTTCTGTGTCTGCCCATAAGTACAAAAAGCTGAGTTTTCCCCCAAAACACAAAATATCATAGGTGGAGGAGCCAGGAGGTCTGGGGGCAGCAGACCTCTCACATTTAAGCTGAAAGGTCAGCCAATGCACGTTGCCCCTCCCCCACCTTATGCACAGCAAGGTAATACAAAGCAGATGTTTTTGCCTGTATACACACACACACACACACACACTTACACTTCAATCAATCAGTGAAACAACATTAAAGATAAATGAAGTTGGTGGAAATTCTCCATGGACAGCAGGCGGAGTACTTCTGAACTTCTGCTGTATTCAGTATGAACAAGAATCCAGGCAACAGAAAGTATATCTTTGAAAAAACTGTTGCGTGTGTTGCATGTATATTTATGTGGGTTTCCTAGCTGTTCATGAAATGCTCCCAAAACTACATTCTACTTCGATAACTATGATTTAATATATTTTTGTTAGTAAACCACAGACCTTTAAGCCCGAGGTAGGTTGGCTACAATATATTCAAGAAAGCAATTATTTCCCCAGTGCCCTGGTTTGAGAGAAGTTGCACAGCTCTACTTCAAGGGCTGTGACATTTTGAAAACTCACTTTACACTCTGTTGCCACTACTAATTATATGATAGAAATATGAAAACACAAACACACCTGTAGTAAATGAGAGCAAGAAGAATGCAGTCCCAGTACAGCCTGAAGCAGGAACTGAGTTGCTGTACTGTCTACTTCTTTCAAATAAATCTGGAAGCGAACACAAAAGGTCTTGAATGGAATCTGTACGTTTAGTATTCTGCTTTCATCCATGGGTTCTTTACTGCCTCATGCAGCAGTTCTGGAGCAATTTGAATTTTTCATTTGTAATCAAATACTTTAATTGTTAGACCCTCACAGTACTCTCCACACATCTCACCATTTACCTGGCTGCTCTGTCACACTGCAGCCTGTTCTGCTGCTTGCTATGGCATGTGTGCCTCACCAGTGCTTGTGGTCCTTCAGTGATCTAGGCAGCTATCTCAGGTGCATGTAAGGGTACGTCTTTAGCTGAATGTGTGTGTGTGTGTGCATGCGCGTGTGTGTGCGTGTGAATTTGATCATTTCATGTATCTAATTCCTAATATGCTGTTACAGTAGAGTCCAACAGGATCAAGCACAGTATCACAGTTTTTGCTGGGATGTCTTGCAGGATACTGCAGGAACTGCATGTAATCCTATGGTAAGTACTCCAGTTTGTCACACAGTAAACTGAAAAATCTCATGCATTGTGTTTGATGGTGCACTGTGCACCAATGTATCTCTAATTAGCCTTATGTCCTCTCTTGTGTTCTCAAGCTCCCTATGTGTCTGTCCCATGCCCTCTTTCAAGTGTGTAACCATATGCACCCCCACCACCTCTGCTGGTAGCCTATTCCATGTATCCACCACCCTCTCTGTGAAAAAGTATTTCCTCACATTCCCCCAGAGCGCCCTCCAGCTTCAAGTTATATTCCCAGTGGGGGAATTCAAGAATGCATGGGACAGACATAAGACAATTCTAGTGGGGGGTAGGAGGAAGTAGGCTGTTGGTTAACTAGGATCTGCAGCTTATCCATTAGGTAGGGAAATGGGCAGACTAGGTGGGCCAAGCAGTCCTTATCTGTCATCAAATTCTATGTTTCTATGCTGAACCAGTGTTAGTGGCTCAGCAGGTAGCACACTTGCTTCTGAGGCCAGGAGGTTGTGGGTTCTATCCCCACACCAGGCACTTGGGTTAATATCCCAATACTGACACTGCAGTGCAGCATGAGAGGTGTGCTGCACTCCTGAGGTGCCATCTTTTGGATGAGATGTTAAACCGAGGCCCCATCTGCCTGTTCTGGTGGTAGTTCAGGTGGATGTTAAAGATCCCATGGCACTTCTCAAAAAGAGCAGAGAAAGTTCCCCGGTGTCCTGGCCAAATTTCCTCCATTCACCAAAAAATATCACCAACAGCTTAATCTGGTTCAATGTTAGTTGGCATCTATCTGTATCCCCCTCCCCCAGGATGAGGCTGAAAATAAGCAAAACATTGTCTAGCCCTCCTTCCGGTCAACAAAATCTAAATAAATAAATAATTAATAATATATATTGAAAATTGCCAAACTTATGAGCCTGCTTTCTCAAATTTCAATGCAGACTCATAACTTCATTGTTTTTAAATAGTTTTATACCAAATTTTCAACATAGTCTTCTTATGACCCCACCACATAAACAAATGCAGAGAAAAATATTCAACTCCTGCCCAAAAGGTGGTTTCACACAACAACTGCAAAATCACCTTTCAGTATGCAAAAAAACATTTTGCCCAGGATCTGAAAAATGACAGCTGTCACACTCATAAGGTGCTGTGAAGAAATGGCTATGGGGTAAAAATATTAAAAATTGCCAAAGTTACGAGACTGCATTCACAAATTTCAAAGCAGGCTCATAACTTCACTGTTTTTAAATATTTGTACACCAAATTTTTCAGCATAGCCTTCTTATGACCCCACCTCATGAACAATGGTGGAGAAATGTTTCAACTCCTGCCCAAAAGGTGATTTCAGACAGCGACCACAAAATCACCTTTCGGAACAGATTTACCTAACATCACTAGCATTGTTCATGAGGTGGAGTCCCAAAAAAGTTATGTTGAAAATTTGGGGTAAAAATATTAACAAATGGCCACATTATGCCACTAAGTTGAAAACCCCATCAAAATAAATTGAAGCTGAAAACCCCATTGAAATACATTGAAGCGCTTAACTCAGTTCGTGGTTGGGCTTTGAAGAGTGAAGACATGTCTGCAATCCAAGGAAGATTACGGGGACAGACCTCCGGTGGGAAAGTATGGGGAGGGGTGATGGTTTCTGAGTGGGAGGATCGGGTGTGGAGTGGGTGCCGATGCAGCAGACAATGATGGACGGTTTTCTTTTTTTCAGGTAAAAAAACAATAAAAAAGATGAGGGACAGTTTTCTTCATTTCAGGAATAGGACACTGGGAGATTTGGCACCCTCAGTGTCACTAGGGTTCTGCGGGCAGGGGCGGGGAAACGGGGATGGGAATGGGAGCGTCACACTCCAGTGCAATTGGCTTTGCATGGGGATGGTGAAGGGTCCAGAGATATCGATGCAGGCTCTCAGTACGGTTCACTCTCACCCTCGCAACACACAATTCAGGGGGCCTGTCAGGAATGCAGCTCCCACTGTCTCTCTCTCTCTCTCTCTCTCTCTCGAGGGGGGCATTCCCTTGGGCTCCCACAGTGACTCTGCAACAGGAGCTTTACCTTTCCCACTCATTAAGTCTATGTCCTGTCTCTCTCATGCACAATAAGTGACAGCAACGTGTTGCTTAGTACTGCGCTCCTTACCATCGCAAGCTGCGCTCCATGGTTTCATGGATGCCGGTTATTGGTATCAACATTGTGTGTTGGGTGCATCTCTCATTGCCTGTTCCGCTCTGTTCCCATTGTGAACTCCTGCCCACAACACAAACCATGCTGTGCCTCTTACAGGACAGGATCGATTGCCTGGGGACACTAGGGGCATGGGGGGGGGGCTCACCATCATTACTCTCTACTATGTCACTGGAGTGGACATTGTCAGGTCCGGGAGACACATACCGGAGCAAAGGTTGCTCTGACAGCTGTACAGAGTACTGCTGATCAGATGGGGACCACACATACAAAAAAAGGCAGCAACAGGCAAGGTGGGGAGAATTGGTGGACGGGGGGACTGCAGCATAGGCAGAAAGGGGACCATAGGTTCCAGGCAACCGGGACAGGACACTACTGTTGAAGTCACTGTCACCATCTCTCCCTCCCCGTGGCTAACTGCTGGCAAAATACGCTGTACCTCTCACCACTGCTGACAGCATGGGCATGATGTTGATGACAGGGACAGCAGGCAGAGACATAGTAAGTAGCTGCAACTAGCCAGAGTACTGGACAGCACACAGAGACAATTGGGAGACAGCAGCTGAATCTGGGGGTTGCTGCTCACTTTCTCTGTCTGTCTCTTGTCTCTCTCTAGGAGGCTCCAGGCAAGCTATGAGATCTGTGGGGTGGGTATGTGGGAAAGACAGCACACATTCCAGGCTGACCATGACAGATCAGCCTGGCTTGCTGGGTGGCGCAGATGAAAGGGACGGCAACATCTTTTGAAGTTGGTGACCACCCCGCCCAGCAAGCCAGAAACTCCGTCATTGTCAGCCTGGGTGCTGAGTGGTCTGGCACTGTTGCACCCCTGCAACACTGCTCTGCATTGGGCAGACAGTGTCACATCCCTCAAAGGGCACTCTCATACCAACATGTTCGCTTGCGTGCACGGTGAACATAAAAAAGGGGGGGGATCCTAAAACGTTTGAAGGCACTGGAGGAGTGAGGGAGGAACAAATGGTTAACTGCAAATGACTTTGTCTGACACAGGCTGGCACTCAAACCTTTCAGATGTGCGGTGTTCTGATGGGGGGGATGCTACATGAGCAACACATTTACTGCCAATTTTAACAGGATCAGGCATCAAGTTTGTCCCGGTCCATCTATTACCAAATGGTGAATTGCAAATAATATAGACTAGTTGATGGGGCCAGGTTACTAACGTTGCATTGTATTTGTTTCTTGCTTTCCTAGGGCTAGCAACTGCAGTGTTGTTTTTTTCTTTCTCTCACCTGCCAGTTTTATTCTTCAGAGCAGGTGTGTCTAGTCTTGGCCACTCAGGCTAGCTGCCTTTGATCAAGATATCATGGCCATGCATAGGACGCCTAGGTGGGCTCTATGGATATGCAGCTACACTACGAAAAATATATGTTACCTAGGAATGAGCAGTGCACAACTGAATGTAGAACTCAGCACGAACAGTGCACGATCAGGACTAAGAAACCAGGCACACACAGAGACTATGGCTGACAATATCATAACCACACTAACATGGAAAGTGAAAGGGCTCCATGCGGGAAAGAAAAGACAACAAGTGCTTCAACACCTCAAAAGAAATAAAGCGCAAATTGCATTCCTACAGAAGACTCGTTAAAAGGAATTGGAGTCTAATATGATGCAACGTCTATTGGCTGGACTTGCTGAAGGGGCAGGCTCCAATAACAGATGGGGCAGCACAATTATACTTGTAACCCCTAGGTGGCACCATCCCAAGGGCTACTACCCCTGCCTGCATGGCTAGTAGCAGGTTAAGGGGCCTGAGTTCTGAAACTGGTGCCTCCACCAGGAGGTCAGGGTTGGTAGTGGTCAAACTAACCTGGGCACAGCCCTCCGGGACACTGTAACGCCCATCTTTCCCTTCTAGTGGCCTGAACAATATGCAATAATCACTTTCACAGTACTCCTTGTACACTGTACGAGTACCCACACTGTTTGCACTTACCACCAGGGCTGGTTCCTCCGGCTCGACCCTGGGGACCCCCTGTAAAACAAGGTTACGCACAATAAATAGCAACAGTACAGCACTCTTGGCACAAACTGGAACCACAATCAGGTTAAATGCAGCAAAAAAGTCAGATCTGATTTATTCAGGGGACATGAACAAGGAAGGGGCGTAATCAGGACAATTGGCTTAAAGGCTATATTAATCAAACAGTTATGCATGCGCTTTAAGTCCCTACACAGTCACACACTCTGGGTACCCAGGTAGGAAAATGGTGGGCTAGCCAGGAATGTTGCAGCTGATTGGGGCCCTCTGATGGAAGAAAGCAACATGCACAACACACACTACTTGTAATCCGGAGCTGGAGGGCTCAGTTTGCAAAAGAAAAAGCAACAAGACAATCAGACGATAACACTTTAGATTTAGCTGTTGTTGCAGGGAGCTACCCTGATGTTTACTCACGATACCCAATACTGGACACGGGCAGGACAAAATCGAGACTGCAGGTGTTTGAGCTGGAGTGCCCGGAGAAGCGGGGCCCACAAGAATCACCGAGGCGTAGTTCCTGTTCAAGTGTTGAGCAGGGGGCTGATCCCCAGGCAGATCTCTCGTCGATGGCTTTTTCTGTGCAGCGGGTAGTCAAGCTGGGCCAGTGTGGCAAGGCCCAGGCCCAATAGAGATGATTTTGGATTCAGTCCGTGGGGCTGGATGTGGCTTCCAGCAAGCAGAATACAGTTCAAACCACAGTGGAGAACCAAATCGCGACCCACTAGCAGCACACAGCACATTTACATGTAAGAAAATTCTAATGCAGCTTCCAGCAAGTAGAATACAATTCAGACCACAGTGGGGAACCAAATCACAACCCACTATAAGTACACAACATATTCACATGTAAGGAAATTCCACTGTATCAGGCAAAAGGCTCTCCGGTCGCAATTACAGAGTCTCTGCACAATCTGGGAATTCAGAGGTGGCTGGAAGTCCAGACAGGCCAATTGCATTCAGCAGATCTTCGGTCTTCTTCAGGTAGGATCTTGGTCACAATTCAGTGGCTTACTTCACTCTCCAAGTTCAGATTCAGTCCGAAAAAGGCACAAGTTCCCTCTCAGGGACAACAGGCAGGCATGCAGGCCAAAACCCAGGCCTTTCCACAGTTCTCCCACATGAATCCACTATGGATTGCTGCTCAAACTACCTTGAGCTGTTACTTCTTCACTTCCCAACTTAGATTTAACTGAAACTGCAAGCAGTTTGGGACTTTCCCCAAGATCCAAAAGGTTTGGTTGTCTGATCTGTCTGTCAGTCACAACAAGGGCTCCCCCCTCCAGGTTATTTTAGGCGCAAAAAGCCCAAAACTACAATTCTTACAAGCTTTGACCCCACCAAGCCCCTGTAGGCAGGCTCTATTTTAGATTCCCAAATGTACTGATTGGCCCATTTCATCAGTCCAGGACCAAGATGATGGAAACAAACAGAACTGTCCATACTGCAAAGAAGGCAGGTTAGAACAAACTGCAATATTATCACTACTCTAACAAAGGATCAGCAAACAAGCACATCCTCTAACAGAGCTCCCTTTTAGATTAATTATGACTGCAATCCAGGCAGCTCTTAAAGAGACAGTACACAGAGGCTATATAGGCACTCTCTGGCAATCACATTTAAACTGCAAAATCGCAGGACACCAGCAAGGCAGTGAGCATTTAGACAAGCCCAAGGAAGACTTTTCGGGAACCCCCATTTGTAGGGGGGTTACACCCTTCCCAGCCTGGAGAAAACTTGGCGTCCATGTCAAGTCTGTACCATCACAATATCAAAAATGCAATATAAGAGCCCGACCCGTCAGTAGCGTTGAATTTCGGCATGGCGGCGGCCAGGTTCGAGAACGGACCCGAGTCGTCGGAGGGCTGGCCGGGGGGAGATGGATCGAGCATCCGTTGGACTGCTCTCCTTCTCCGGGGGGAGGGCTGGGGCAGCATCCGGGGCGATGGGGACTCCTAGCGGAGGCCAGGAATACCCACGCTGCCGCGCTCAAAGAGTATAGAAGGCGGGGCGGACGTCAGGCGTCATTGCACGACCCCGCCTTCCCCGGAAAAGAGGAAAATGGATGGTTGCCGGCAGCCCTTCATGAAGCCCGCCGCGGCTTCGATTAGCACCCCAGGCCAGTCCTCCGACCGACTACGGTCTCTGCAGGATGTCTCACCCTCTCCATCCTGTAGCCCCACCGTGGGGGGTAAGCCACGGGGTATCGGAGGACCCAAGGCCGATTTGGGGGGTGTAAGCTGTCGGCCCGTGACGGGCTGAAGCATCGGGTGGCCGGCAGCTAGGAAGGCGGTAAAAAGGCAAATTTAAAAAAAAAAAAAAATGCAATATAAATGAGACATATATATATATCATTAGCTTGTTACATTACTATACCTTTCAATATACTTCACGTTAGTACATCCATATTGACAATTCTCATGCATGTTTCATACAAGCAATACTGATTCATTTAATAACTTCTTGTACATTAAACAATGTAAGAGGGGGGACCTTCCCTATCAGCTAACTTGGGGATGGATGGAGCAGGGGCACCATGGTGAGAGGGAAGAACAAGTAACCTGGAGTTGGCCGTCAAGCTCAATTTGGGCAGTGAGCTTGATGAAACATAAACCCCTTTGTGAACCACATTGAGAGGCAAATCCACTGGCCTCCCAGGGGAATCATAACTAAAGCATAGCACTGGCTTGACAGCTCGGCCAGTCTTTCTGGGGGGAGCGGCCACAGTCTCTGTACTTTCAGCACTAACTTTGGAACTTTCGTCACTTGTGAGGGGTGCCTCTGCATGGATGGGAATGTCCAAACTTGGAGCACTGTCAGCTCCTTGCTCTGTAGGCTCTGTTTCCACAACACTTTGCTTATTATCTTCTGATGGAGGCCCAGGTTGCTAATTTTGAGAAGCCTCTGGCACAATTAGGCTTTGCGGCACTGAAGGGGGGCTGTCAACACTCTCACATTGTTCTTCAAGTTCTGATGTGTCACCAGAGAGACTCAGACCATCAGCCCTTCTTTGGGCAATTCACACAGTTCCACAAAACACAGAGAGTCTGCAACCTCAGACGTAATACTTTGCACTTCACTTTCAGGGAGCATTGGCTCCAAGGATGAAGATGGGGGGTTAAGCAGTCCAGAAGGCCCAGCTTCATCCCCACAATTAGTCATAGGGTTACCTTGAAAAAGCTGACTCAATTCATAGGAGGAGTAATAAGCATTATCACACTCACTTTCGTCAGAGGTGGACTGACAGTCACTATCATTCTGGGCCTGCTGCGGGGGAAACCTTAAATCTGTAACTACTGGGGTAGGTTGACTCTGTCTCTTTTTTGCAGCAGCACGAGTCACCCGCCCAGGGGACTCAGTCTCTGATGGTTCAGCCTCAATTATGACTTGGCCAATAGGTAGCAAGTGGTTACGGTGCATGATCTTGACAGCTTTGGAGTTATTCTCTGGGCGCACCTTGTACACTGGTAAATCATTCAACTTTCCAACTACTACATAGGGAAGATGGTGCCACCTATCAGCAATTTTGTGTTTGCCATGCAGTCCCAAATTGCATAACAACACATGGTCTCCAGGCCAAAGCTCTTGAGCCTTTACTTTTTTATCATGCCTCTCTTTGTTGGCAAGATTTCTTTTGGTGGCCATTATCTGGGCCAGTTGATAGGCATGGTTCAATTGAGCTTTCAGTTTCTGTACATACTGTAGGTAATTTTTGGCTCAGACCCCATCTGGAGAGACCCCAAAGCAGACATCAACGGGCAGTCGGGCCTCCCTCCGGAACGTGAGGCAGTAGTGGGAGAAGCCAGTAGCATGATTTTTTGTAAAATCGTATGCGTGTACCAAAGTGCTAATCTGCTGGCTCCACTTTTGCTTGTCTTTGGGATGGAGGGTGCCCAGCATGTCAAGAAGGGTGTGGTTAAAACTTTCTGGCTGAGGGTCCCCCTGTGGGTGATAAGGGGTGGTTCTTGACTTCTGCACCCCCCATAGAGAGACAGCATTTCTTTGATTAGCCGACTTTCAAAATCTCTGCTTTGGTCAGAGTGGATCCGCTGAGGGGCACCATAGTGGATGAAGAAATTTTCCACTAGCACCTTGGCCACAGTAGAGGCCTTTTGATCTTTAGTTGGAAAAGCTTGCGCATATCGTGTGAAATGATCCATAACCACTGACACATTGCCAATATTCCGCTGATCAGGTTCTAAACACAAAATGTCTATGCAGACCAGTTCCATGGGGGTGCTGGTAGTAATATTGACAAGGGGGGCAGCTCTCTGAGGCAGAGCTTTCCTTTGCAGGCAATGACTGCAGGTCTTTACATGGTGCTCAACATCGGCCCCCATCTTGGGCCAGTAGAATCGAGATCGTACCAAGTCGAGAGTTCTGTCAATACCAAGGTGCCCCATGTGATTGTGGAGGGACCTCAGTACCAAATCTTTAAAGGCCGTGGGCAGGACCAATTGCTGCCTGTCTACTCGACTGCCATAATCCACTGTCTCTCTGTACAACAACTGATTGAGTAGCTTCAATCTGGGGCCTTCTTTAAACAATAGAGCAGTTCGCAAGTCAGGGGAATGCAACTTGGACACATCTTTCACCGCACACAGGGCATGAAGTGTGGGCCGAATCATAGGATCTTGGGATTGAGCCCATTGAATGCTGTCATTGTCAAACTGAGGTAGTGCACTAATATCCAGAGCAGAAAAGTGGCAATAGGCAGCAGGTATGCAGGTGTCAGGAGGGCCCAAGCAATCTACTAAACATTCCACTGTGTCCATAGACATCTGTTCATCTCGGTCAAATTTTTGGGCACAAGCTCAGATGTCAGGTTCAGACAGCCTGACCCAATCACTCTTGGAAACTGGCCTTCGTGACAAGGCATCAGCATCAATATGGTTCAGTCCTGGCCTGTATTCAACAGCATAATCACAGGTTGATAAGGTGGAAAGCCACCGGTGCCCAGTGGCGTCTAACTTAGCTGAAGTCTGTACATAGGTTAACGGGTTATTGTCGGTCTTCATCAATATCTTTGCCCCATAGAGGTATTCATGAAACTGGTCGATGATGGCCCATTTTAGCGCAAGGAACTCCAGCTTGTGTACAGGGTAGTTTCACTCCGACGGGGTCAAGCTCCTACTGGTGAAGGCCACTGGTCTCAAACCATCCTCACTGGCTTTATACAGCATATCTCCTAGCCCCTGCAGACTGATGTCCATATGCAGCACATACGGCTTGGTGGAGTCAGCATAGGTGAAGATGGGGGCGTGGGTGAGCTGGTATATGACTTTGTGAAAGGCTGATTCACATTCGGGTGTCCAGTGGGGCCCAAAAAGTTCACCTGTGTAGAAGTACACTTTCTCTGGTTCTTTGACAGACCCTTTTTTATATTTATGGTTGGTAGGAGGGTAACCCTGGGTAAGATTCAAGAGCAGACGAATCACCTTTGAATAGTCTTTTATGAACTTGTGGTAGTAGCCACAAAACCCCAGGAAATGTTGTAGTTCTTTCAAATTGTGGGTCTGGGGCCAAATAGTCAATGATTCAACCTTACTGGGATCAGTCTCTATCCCTTTTGCAGATATTATGTGCCCTACATATTTCATGGAGGTTTGAAAAAACTGGCAATTGTCGATGGATAGCTTGAGGCAGAAGTCTTCCAATTGGTCTAGGACTTTAAACAGTCGGGTCTCATGCTCCTCTAATGTGCACCCAAGCACAATGACATCATCTAGGTACACTAGACATTCCAGCAAATTCATATCTCCCACCGCACATTCCATCAGTCGATGAAAGGTGGCTGGGGCACCTGAAATCCCCTGTGGCATTCTCAGGAATTCGTAGAACCCCAAAGGACAAATGAAGGCTGTTTTCTCATAGTCCTCCAGGGCCATCGGGATCTGGTAGTATCCGCTGCGAAGATTCAATATCGAAAACCATTTGCTCCCATTCAAACAATCCAGGGCATCTTGTATATGGGGCATAGTGTATTGATCGGGGATGGTCCGCTGGTTCAGGGTTTGATAATCAACACACATCCTTACCGACCCATTTTTCTTACACACAACCACAATGGGAGAGGCATATGGACTTCCTGATTCTTGTATCACACCAGCAGCGAGCATTTCCTGCAGGTGTCTCCTCACATCATCTATGTCTGCTGGGGCAAGACGTTGGGATCTCTCTCAAAATGGCCGGTCATCACGCAGGCGTATGTGATGCTCTGCACCCTGGACACACCCCACGTCCCATTCTTTTAATGAAAACACTTAATCCCTCTGAGAGAGTTTCTTGCTAATTCTAGCCTTCCATTCAGCTGGCAATGGGGAGTCACCAAAGTCAAATAAGTCTGGGGTCACTCTCTCTCCTTCTCACCAGAGCACTTGTTGCTGGGCAAAACGGCAGTGACAGCACAGTGTACTGTAGCTAGGGTGCACCCTCTGTTCACCCGAATCTCCTGATCTGACATATTCTGAATCTGGTCCATCACTTGTCGTGCACAGGCATGAGCACAAGCAGGCAAGATGCTGGGTTTGACCGATAATCCCTCTGGCAGCTTTCCATCTCCTGGTGAATCCAACATTAATATTTTGTTCTTTACGTTTCTCTTTAGGCAGACTTCTCCATGGATTGTGCACTGGGCATTGGGGGCTAATACCAAGGAGTCAGGTTCCTTTTTTCACACTATCCCCACTGGCTCATCTGGGTCCACTTCATCGAGTCTCTGTTGCCAGTCATAAGCCCTTTTGACTAAGGCTGGAATTCTTAGGGCCCGTCCAGTCAGCTGCCCTTGTTTCTCATGGCAGAGTCGTGTTAGTCTCCCAAACATGTAGGCGTTTGTTCCAATTAAATGAGGAAACCCAATCATACAGTCCGGTGGGGGAACACACTAGGGCCAGTGTCTCTACTTGCTTCTCTAAGCCAGTGACAGTTGCAGGAAAAGACAACCAGAAGTGAGCATATCCTAGATATAGATAAGACTTGTCACTCAACCCCCACACATGTAGGTCTTCCAGGTGTTGTAAGGGCACATCAGATAAGTGTTTGCCATACCAGTCCTGAAACACAATGGTCACTTGCGACCCACTGTCAAGCACAACCCGAGTAGGAATACCATTCACAGTAACATTAGTCTCCATCGAAGGGCCCACTATCTTGTACCAGTCTGGAGAGACAGTAGCAGGGGTCAGTACAGACGACTTAGCCACAAAGAAGTTGGAGTTGGGATTTCCTGAGCCTTCACTGTGGTCATTTCCAGCACGCACCCCTTGGCCATGGTTTCGCTTTCTGGAGCTCCCCTTGAAGTCTGTATACAACCTTATCTAAGTCTTTTGGGGGCAGGCATTCTTTCTTCATATGCCCCTCCTTCCCACAATTATGACAGAGTATGCTTTCTAGAGTCTGGCATGGCTGAGGCATCACATTGGGGGCTGAGGCGGAGGTACCACCAACTGAAAATTGTGATTCTACCTCTGTCTGGTGTGTGGTGAGCATGGGGAGACACCTCAGTAGTTCCCTCACTTCCGCAGTCAATTCATTAATCTTTGAGCTGCTGTCAACAGGGGATGCCTGGGAGTGCACCGCCACCCCCATAGCGGACACGCTCTGAGAGGGGTTTGGGACCATTGTATCTCTGGAATGGGCTAGTAGGGAAAAGGTAGCCCTCATTTCTCAGACATCTCACAGTATCTTGCCCCAGGGTGTTGCGTCCTTGCTAGCCTCCCAGTGTTCAACTGGCACGGTATTTCGCCCCTGAGCATCACTCACATGTGCACCCTCGGTCATCTGGGCAGCAGCAACAGCAGATACAGGAGGGCCCCCCCCATGTGGCTGCCTCCTCTCAATCCTCTGAATTTCCTTCATCAGTCCGTCATAGGCAGGAGGCGCATCCAACCGAGCAGCAAGGCATTGTTGGAGCAGCAATAATTCAGAGAATGGGGCTGACTTGAGAAGTTGGCCCAACCTATTCCGATCTAACTTAGCTGGGGCCATGCCTAGACTGCTCCCTCTCCCCATGTCGACTACGTCGCCACAACAGCCAACAGGAAAATCGACCTACTATACAAACATCGAAGCAGCCTCACTGAAAAAGCCCTCCAGCTCACCATCACCAGCTCAGTCTTCTCAGCAATCGATTATGGTCTTGCCATCTACAGTGTGGCCCCAGACAGTACCCTCAGGCGGCTAGCCACTACACTTAATGAAGCCTGCAGACTAGCACTAGGAGCCCCGCTTCTAACCCATACCTGCCACCTCTACCAGCAAACGAGGTGACTAAATCTGAGCGACATGGCTCGCTATTAAGTCTGTCTTCTTGCCAAAAAAGCAGTCCTGGGTCTACTGGCTCCAGGACCCAGCTCCCTCCTACATCAGGCTGTACCAAGGACCACAAGGGCATCAAACAATCTCTCCATCATGGTTCCCTTCCGGCACACCTCTCAAGGTCAGTGATCCTTTGAATACTGAGCTCCACTTTGGCTTACCTCACTACCACCTGAACTAGCCTCTGTCAGTAAAATCGGCCCATTCAAATCCACACTCAGATCCCACCTGTCTAGCCAAGTGATTTGCTCCTGTTATCCCTGACCACCTCCTCCTGTAATCAAATTCTGGCTCCCCCAACTCAAGCACTTCAAACTGCCCAATCTACTACTTACCCCCCCAACTACCTACTCCCCCAACCACTCCCTCTCCCACCTCAGCTCCTTCTCTTTCTATTTCATCAGGGTTCGTTGCCCACCCCTCCTGCCATTTCTCCTACCCACTGTTCTAGCCCTCTCCCTGCCACCCCCCCTCCTGACAAGCTGACTCCCGAATCTGAGGTTGCACTAGCTCCCACCTCAACCCCACCCTCACCCCTCTCCCTAAACCCAATATTACTTCTTCTATTCCCCTACTAATCTATGTTGGCACCAGCTTAGCCCAGATTCTGTAACACATGTCAATACTATGTAATTTTATCCTTGCTATTGTCTCTGATTGTATCTGGAATTGTAGTGTTACTGTTGTTCTTCATTTATTCCCGACATGAAACCTTTGTAAATGAACTTGTAGCTCAAAGGTTGTAATCCAAGAATTCAATAAATAATTAAAAAATAAATAAATTACTGGGCTACTCAACTGAGAAATGTAGCTTACTGGATGATTGACACAAGTGAACATAGACATCTCACCACATACCAAAGTGGGTACATATGGAAAAAACACTGAGCATGGCTGCGAAATGAATCTTTCAGCCATCATCTTTGGACAGCCCCCCTTCCCATCACTAACTTACCTTGCATTCATTATAGAAAGAAAGAAACAATGTCACCTACTAGGAATTGAACCCAGGCTACTGGAATACTGTCTCGATGCTCAAACCACTGAGCTACAGGTTCATATGGTTAGACCTGGGGTTCCCAGAAACACTTCCTTTCTTTGATATTGCATGCCCTGCAACTAGGAATAATCAATACGACAATCACCTTCCATTGGGAAAAATGCATGGAACCCTCATTAAGATTATTATCAAAACTCACAGCTGCCTCAAGTGGTCGATGGAACAACACCTGTGGGAGAATGGGAATATCTTCATAGCTGGGTCACAAGATATGTGGAAGCACTGGGTGAATGCAGGCATCAAAAAAGTGCAAGACATAGTTACACAACAAGGATGCCCCTCATTTCCAGCACTACAACAAAAGTTTATGCGGAGACCCTCGTGCATGTAAGTATACCCAATTGAAACATGCCATATATCAACACTGGGGAGCCAGATACCCCCCCCCCAAAAAAAAAACCTCATCATGGGAAAATTCACTGCTATCTCTCCTGCATTGCGTACCCTCAGTCTCCATGTGGTATAGCACTCTAGTGGCAAAATTCACGGGGAGGCAGATGATATGAAGCAATAGTAGAAACTATAAACTATAATAATGGGAGACCTCAACTACGACTGGCTGACCAGCACCTCGCTACCACTCAAATCTCTTTGCGACTCACATGGTCTCTCACAACTTATCAATGAACCTACATGCACCAATAAGAAAAACCCATCAAGTAGCACCCTCCTAGATGTCCTACTAGTAAATAAACCTCACCTATTCTCCCATGCAGGAATCTTCCACGCTGATGTTAGCGACCATTGTTTTATTGCTGGTGTGAGAACTAGCCATATGTCCAAACCTAACTCTAAATTTTCCACTAAGAGATCAAAAAGGAATTTTGACTCACTGGCCTATATCAATGACCTTAAGGCCTCTCCATTCTGGCAGAACTTCTACCTAGCAAAAACAGTAAACACTGCCTTTACCATCTTCCAAGAAATCTTAACCCATGCCCTTAATGTCCATGTTCCCATGGTCAAAACACACATAAAGCCAAGAACATACCGCTGGTTTACTGCAGACCTCAAAGCCGCTTTACTAAAGAGGGACAAGCTGTGGAAATGTGCTCGTAAAACACAGCTGGATAAAGATTGGTGTCTCTTCAGAACCGCTAGGAACCTATGCACAAAGCTGATCAGGAAACCAAATCCAAATTCTATCGCTCAGAGTTAGACGTCTGCTTCAAAATGCCCAACAAAATTCTGGACCACCATAAAAAAATATCTCTGGACACACGACAGGTAACGCACTCCCCTCAAAAATATCTTCTAATAATGGCATCATTAGCGACAAAAACGAAATACTACAAGCATTTAATAATCACTTTGCCTCAGCTGGCCTGGCTTTCGACAACTTGCCTGCCTGCAAGTTGCACTCCCAGATGAACATATCGCCTCCGGACCTAAATCTAATGAAAGCCGCCTTTTCCTTCTCACCAATTACCCTAAAAGAAGTTGAAGAGCACCTACTTTGCCTGGATACCAAGAAAAGTGCCTCGCGGACTCCTTAGATCCCCACTTCATAAAGGTTGCCTGGCATGCATTGACAGTGCCCATCACCTATCAGTTTAATCTGTCACTTTCCCAGGGGTCTCTTCCTGAACTATGGAAAACTGCCCACATTATACTGCTCCTTAAATCTGGGGACCCTTGTGACCTAAATAATTATAGGCCAATTTCATTACTCTCCATATTATCAAAAATCCTAGAAAAAATAGTAAACGCACAGCTGCTAGTCTTCCTGGAAAAGACAAATTTTCTAAATCCTATGCAACCAGGCTTTCGCATGAACCACAGTACGGTCGCGGTGCTGGCCAAGGTTACCAACGATTGGCAACACGACCTTGATAACAAAAAGTTTTGTCTGCACTGTCTTTCTGGACCTCAGCAAGGCATTCAATACTGTTGACCACTCCCTACTTCTTTCCTCACTAAATGCGCTAGGTCTAGACACCACCTCCCTGGGCTGGTTCCAGAACTACCTAACAGATAGGCAACAGCAGGTCAAAGCAGAAGGGGAGCTCCCCCCAAAACCATTACTTAGAGGTGTCCCTCAAGGATCCATTCTGGGACCATTACTCTTCACCATATACATTAACAATATCAACCTTGGCATTAAGAAAGCCAATATCCACCTGTTTGCAGACGATATGGTACTGTACCTAAGCCAGTCTACACCTGAAGCTGCCTGTAAAGAACTACAATCTGACTTCGACATCCTCCAACACCAGCTTCTCAATAAAAAAATACTCCTCAATGCCAAAAAAACTAAGGCGATGATTCTCTCACCTGGCAACCACCCATCTTATTCCGCTCTTGGCAGTCTCCCTCCTATCACTACCTTATTGGGGGAAAACCTAGACTATGTCCCCAAGTTCAAATACCTGGGCATCTGGCTAGACCATAAGCTGTCTTTCAGGGAACACTTGGAGGACATGGTAAAAAAGCTGAGACAGAGACTAGGGCTCGTCTACCGGATAAACCGCTTTCTAATTGCAGAGGCAAAAAAACAGCTCGTACAGTCCACCTTCATCTCCCTGTTAGACTACGCTGATTTTATCTACAGCCACTGCAATGCCTTATACCTGGGTTAGCTGGATGTCCTGTATCACAGAGCACTGCGCTTCATTACCGGCCTCCCCTCCTCTACCAATCACTGTTCCCTGTACTCTGCTGTAGGCTGGACCTCCTTACAATTCAGATGGAAAAGAAACGTGGCCATATGGACTCTGAAAGCATTAGCTGGAAAACTACCACGCTATATCTCTGATCTTCTGCCCTTAAGCGAAGTCTGAAATTACGCCCTAAGGAGCTGCTCCTTTATCATTCTGAATATCCTCAGGGTCCGCACACGATATGGGAATGCGGCCATAAGCTACTCACTACTGTCGCTTTGGAATGAAACTTAGAAAATCTTGAAGCTAAGAACCCTAGTAACTATTGCAGTGTTCAAGTCCTTATACGCAAAGTTAATTAGAGATAAATATCACTGCTTCCATTGACCTTGTTCTTCTACAGCTTCTGTATCACCTACGCCCATACTGCACTGCCACCTCACATACCCCTTTTTCTTTCCCACACCTTTGCCTCACCCTCCCTTCCATCATTTTACTCTTGCCCTGATTCTCCTCTCCTAGGGCCACCGATCTCCTAAGTTCTCCAAGTATAGCCACCACATGATCCAAGTATATCTGTGGCGGTGCCTCCAAAACCATTATCTGAAATTCGCCTGAGCGGCTCACGCTCCCCTAGCTGCAAGTTCTTTCAGGAGTCTAGATTGGATGCTGCTTGTTGTCTCTGGGCTGCCGACGCCTCCCTGTGCCATAACTAGGTTTTTCATTAATCTATCCGCCTCTGCGAGCCATGAACCCTCTTGCTCCACAACAAAAACTTAATGCTTGTGAGCTGGGCTGCCGGCACCTCCTGGTGCCATAGCTGGTCATCTCTAATTCTTTCCATTTCGGTAAGCTACGTACCCTTTGCTTTGCTCCATAACAATAACCTAAGTTTTGCAAACTGGGCTGCCGGTGCTTCCTGGCACCATAGCCAGTCTTCGTTAATTCTCTCCACTTCAGTGAGCTATGTACCTCTTTGCCCTATATCAAGAACCTAAGGCTGCGAACTGCTTTTGTCATTTGTCCCCTCCTCCATTGCAGCCACACCAACTTGAAGTACCTACTATTACTACTTAACAAAACCCCCTTCATCCTTGTACTGGATATACCTTCAAACTGGGCTCCCTGTATGGAATATACCTTCAAAGACAGAATAGATATTCAAATTGCCTGTTCCACTGAACACATTTATTACTGTTTTACAATTCGTTCTTTTACCTATGTTTCAACTGTGTTTTTAATGTCTGTATCCTTGCCAATTATGTTATTCTTTCTTTTGACCATGTGTAATGCAGGTCCACCTTGTAAATAGCTTGCTCAATGGTGTCTGCCTGGATAAATAAAGATTTGATTGATTGATAGTGGAGCAGGGAGCTCAGTATGGATGTCATAGATTGGGACTGGAAAAGACTATGGACCTTTTCAAAACAAGCTACACCCACAACAGGCTTAAAGATCCCGCTGTTTAAAATACCAAGTAACATGTTTTATAAACCCCCCAAAAAACTTCATAAAATGGACAAAATCCCTACAACATAGAAACATAGACTTTGACAGCAGATAAGGACTGCTTGGCCCACCTAGTCTGCCCATTTCCCTACCTATTGGATAGGTTGCACATCCTAGTCAACCAGCAGCTTACTTCTTCCTACCCCCCACCAGAATTGCCCTATGTCTGTCCCATGCATTCTTGAATTCCCCCACTGTTTTTGACCCCACAACCTCCTCAGGAAGGCCATTCCATGTGTCCACCACCCTCTCTGTGAAAAAAACACTTCCGCACATTGCTCCTGAGCTGTCCCCCTCTATCTTAAAATTGTGTCCCCTTGTTCTTGCACATCTCTTTTTCTGAAAGATGCTACCCTCTTGGACTTTGTTGATTCCCTTGAGGTACTTGAAAGTTTCTATCATGTTCCCCTCTACCTCTTTCCTCAAGGGTATACATATTAAGCTCCTTTAGTCTTTCTTCATATAGCTTCTTTTGCAGACCCTGTACCATTTTAGTTGTTGCTATATGAATTGCTATAAGTGTAACCATCCAGTAACCCCCCAGACAGAACACTAATCCATCTCCTGTGGCACTACCCGTTTATTCAGACTTTTTGGCAAGGAATTAAGTCCAAACTTAATCCCTTACTTGCTCATGACAAACTATTTGAACCAGATATTTGTGTGACTGGCAACATGGGGTCACCCTGAGAAGACAACATGGCATATACCTAGTTGCTAATACTGCTAAAAGGCATACTTACGCCTATGGTTAGAGGTGAGGCTGCCTACGTGTAAGGAGAGACTTTCAGACACAGTGGAGTGTCTGAGGCTAGAAAGATTAGCTCACAGTCTACAGAATGCCATGCCTGATATAGTCTCAAAAGATTTAGCCCTCTTGAAGCCCTCATAAAAATACCAGAGGGGTAACTCCCACATAAAATAAACCCTGGTTTTATGAACTGACGATGCTGTGCTGTTATTCTCATAAGCACAGAAACATATATAGAAACATACAGTAGAATGTGACAACAGATAAGGGACACTGGCCCACCCAGTCTGCATATTTTCTTTTTAACCTTCATTTTTATGTTGACTCGTGCATGCACGCCAGCCAACATATTGCAGTAGTAGCAGATTTGGAGGTGCGGTCACTGTGGGCGAATGCAGAGCATGCATCAGTAGGTGTGTTCCTCATTCTCTAATAAGGCAGCTGCAGGCACTGACACCATCAACATGTAAACTGGCCACCAGATCTAAGAAAAGGTCTGCTGCAATGAGAGCCAAGCTAGTCATGCAGCGGCGTGCCTTTCCTGGTGAAGCAGTTTAATAAACATGGCGGCACTGACTGCTGCCGTGCAGAGTGCCCCAACCCACTTCATTTGCTGATGGGAGAGCCCACTCCCCGTCGGCATAATGCCCCCTCCCATTTAAAGTGTATGCCAAGGGGGTGCCCAATCTCCCTCGGCATCATGCACCCCCCCACCCGAAAGTCTTTCTTTGCTGACGGGGGCCCAGTCCCCATTGGCTTCAGTCCCCCTTCCCTGTTTATTTTGCCAATGGGGGAACCCACTGCCTGTCAGCATAATGACCTGCTTTTGTTGTGTGCTGAGGGGGTTCCTAATCCCCCTGGGCTCTTGTCCCCCCCCTTCGGTATGTGCTGACAGGATGCCCAGTCCCCATTGACTACACACGCACCTCAAAGAGTCAGATGGGCACACTGGGAGCCCACCCCAGCATGCCAATGCTCTGTAAAAAAAAAAAACTTCCAATGTTTTTTTTTTAAAACCTGCAAACCAGAAAACTGTCCCTCGTCGACTCCAGTGGCCCTCCCCTAACCTGTGCCCATCCTTTATGTACCCTGCCTCTCCACACACCCCTCACCCCATACCTACCTCTGGAGCCCAGTGTGATGATCTTCGGTGGACTGGGAACACATCTACACTCTTCAAAGCCGACCGCGAACTGAAGAAAATGTCCGTCAGCTGTATAATGACATAAATAGGTTTTTTTCAACTTTGGTGCATATCTGGGGCATTTTTGGGAATTTTGGCACCACATTTTCAACATGGGGTTATTGGGACCCCTCCTCATGAATTTAGTCACTGTCATGGCATTATTTGGTCTCAAAAGGTGATTTCACGGTCACTGTGCGGAATCACCTTTTGGGACCGATTAATGAAATGACAGTGCCACTGTTCATGAGGTGGGCTCTCAAAAGACCTATGTTGCAAATTTGGTGAAAAAAATCCAAAAAATGATGGTTTTATGAGATGCCTCGGCCAGGGCAGCCAAGGCTGACATCTGCCTAAAGGGCAGTTTCTTCGATTGTAACGTACACGTATAGGCCAAGAGGATTTTGAGACTGGCAGCAGAGAGATGGCCAGCAGATTTAAAGCTAGACATTATAAATGTGAGGACACTTTATCAGTCTACCAAAATGCAAAAAATGTATACAGAAATACTTCAATACTAGGCAAGGCGAATACAGTAAAATTAGAATGATGCCTGACATTTGTTACACAGGAGAACCCAGTTTTATCTCTCATTGGTGACATTGTTAAAAAACATTGGTGGATCTTGGAAGCTGAACACAGACTGAATAATTTGTCCTGAAAAATGCCAAGGATTACTTATCACTATGGTCGCAATCTTAGAGATGTATTAGTACATACTAACTTGCCTAAACAAGTCCCCGAGAGCTGGCTGCCTCCGCCCCCAGTTGGCAACTGCAACTGTGGCCATTGCTGCCATTCACAGTAGCTCTACAGGAGTAATATATACTCTCAGCTGCCCATGTGGTTTCTTGTACGTGGGACAGACAAAATGAGAACTGAAACTCCATATCGGGAAACATAGAACTGTTATTTATTTTATTTATTTATTTAGAAATCGGAATTACAACCTTTGAGCTAAAAGCTCATTGACAAAGGATCCTCGTCAGCATAAACCAATACACGTATAAGAACAAACACATTAGCAGCTGGAAGCATCGTCTAATGATACATCTTGTGGAGGACAAAGCACATAACCACAACACATTTGAACAATAGGAAAAAACTGAGAGGTCTACATCAAGGTACTACAGTCTCATGGGGGGCAGTCATCAGGGCAGGGAGAGTAGGTAGAACATAGTAAGTGCAACTATACCCAGCTATAAGGCATTGTCCCTCCTTAAGGGTAGAAACATCAACTAAAGCTGTTTCAATCAACAAGAGAGTTAAGGCTAGGAGGAGGCGAGGAGGAAACAGCTGCAGATTGCAGTCAAGGATGTCTAAGGGGAAATAAATGGGGAGTCAGGGGGAGGTGGGAAGATGGAGGGAAGAGGGTAGGAGATAAAGGAAGGAAGGGTAGGCACTCCTCTTTTAAGTTCCTCCTCAAGTACTCTGTCCCTTTCCTCTCCTTGACCTGGGGGCCTAGGGACCACCCCTAATCTTATCTATCTGCCTGAGGCCAGCATGCATTATACCCATATAGACTCAGTCTCCCCAAGAAACTTTAATGCTCCCATCTTTAGTCACTTTAGTGCCCTTCCTGATACAGAGAGCTATCCACCCACACACACACCTGACCTGTGATCCCTCGTGAATAATGTGTACCCAGGGACCACCATTTCCCAGTTGTTATTTTCTGTGACCCATGTTTCTGTGACAGCCACAAGGACTATCTCAGTGTGTGCCATCATTTCCTGGAGTTCGCTAAGTTTGTTCCCCAGGCTCCTGGTATTAATGCATATCCCCCTCCACTTGGCCTTTACTGTAGTTCTGTTGCTGCCCATCTGCCTGTTATGCTTCCTCCCCTTTTCCTTAGTACCTTTGCCTGCAGTTTTTTCTCAGACAGCCACTCCCCCGCCTTACTCTCATATCCTCTACATTGTTCCCTGTACCCCATATCCTGCTACCATCCCCTGGGTGTGGGGAGTACTATCTTGGATCCTTTTCTGCTTGCCCTCCAAGGTGGATCCTGTTGATCTGGACTCCCCTGCAGTCAGTTTAAATGCCTGATACAGACATCAAACTTTTGCCCCTGTGCGCTGGTCCCCTCTCTTGTCAGGTGAAGCCCATCATCCTTGAAGAGTCGTCTATCCCAGAAATCCCCCCAGTCCCATACAAAGTGGTATCCCATGTTCTGACACCACTCCTTGAACCAACTGTTGAATTCTGCTATCACAGTACCCCTAATCCTGTCCTGCCCCCCCCCCAGCCCCACATTAGGAAGACTTCAGAGAAGGCCAGGGAAGTCAAGTGCACCACCAACCTGTGACCCAGTCTTTGAAAATTTTGTGTTACTGCCGCTACCGACCAGTTGGCCAGATCATCGGTACCTATGTGCACCAGCACCCTCAGCTCCCCCCCCCATCTCCACCATCTTCCCTATTCTGTCTAGGCCAATGGGGGCTGGTATTATTAATGTATTGAATAAACATGAGAACTGCTTCCTCTGAGCCTTTGCACACCAAAAAGATATCATCCTGATATCTGTTCCACATCTTCATACTTTCACTAAAATTTTTACGCTCTGTATTAAAAATGAAGTCAAACTCCCAATCAGCTATAGTATATATAGGGTGGCTAGGCTAGGAGAAAAAGTGGTACCCATAGATGTACCTTAAATTTGCGCATAATTGTCTCTATGCATGAAGCCTATGTACTGTGTATATGAGGTGTGTAGGTAACCCTACATGAGAAAGCCATGTAGCAAGGGTCCTGTGGACCCCCGGCAGCATACACAATCTGCACACCAGTCAGTTGTTCACTGGATCCCCACCTGCTGAATGAGCAGCTACGCACCATGGGCTGTCTGGAGGGAGTGTCAGAGGTGTGCCCACAGTACATGTGATTCACAAAGGCACATAGTGCTGGGCACAGGGTGCACAAGATATGGCAGCAGGGACCCTGCTGTATCCAGTGCATGCCTCCACGGATGATACCTGCCAGCTGCAGCGGGACTGGGAGTCGACCCCAGTGGCAGTGTTGGGCACATGCAACCTATGCAAGTGCATGGGACCTCAAGGCAGCGATGGGGTCCCCTTCTTTAAACAAGTTGGCAAGTAAACATACTGTACCACTGCCCACATGATGATGACAGTAAAATGAATACCAAAGCAGGGTTCCCTCAGCTGGGCTGCCAGCCCACCGCTCCCGCCATCATGTATATGGATATGATCAGATCGCCACATGCTAGTACACAATTGTTGGGACTGGAGTTCGGGGGGGGTGCGGGGGCATGGTGGTCCTGCCCAGGCTATGGAATTGACAGGCTGGAAGGGAACCACTGCCCACCCACTGACGACAGCACGTGAAAGCCAAGTGGAGTCAGTGCCCCCAACCTGGGTATAGTGGGTTGGCTGTCCTGGGCTGCTGGCTATTACAGGTGTGCCAACCTGCACTTCTGCCCTCAGGCTGTCACACAGCACCACGTAGACAGTTTCTGCAGCAAGACCAACTCTGTCAATTACTGCTGACAGCTGACAGTCTGTGCATTCAAACTGTCAATCCATCAATCGGTCAAATTCAGAGACAGCAAGCAGGTTGGACATCTGCTGACAGTACAGTAGGTACTGTGGTGTCTCGACCCTCCATGATGACCCAGCCCACTAAGCAGATGGGGAGAGCTGGGTGCAGCCATTTGGGTGACTGCTCATACTTTCCACAATTCCAGACCTGCCCCTTCCCACACTCTCCTGCTCCCATGGTGCAAGGGAGCCACTCCTGGGACCCTGGATGGGCATCCGATTGGATGCCCGCCTCTGTTCTGCACTCCGCCCTTGTGCAGCCCCGATCCAGCAACGTGCAGCTGCATGCTGGGGGAGACAGGGCTGTGGACATGTGCCCTGTGGGTGCTTGCGGTCATGAATACTGCACACCCTGATTCTGTCTGTGGCCGCATAACTGGGCAGGCAGTACCTGCGCTTTCATGCATAGATCCCAGTATTTGTTACTGAAAATAAAATAGTTTGAATCCAAAACAAACCTAGCCATCTCAAGTATAAACTCATTTTGGGGGACATGATTTTCTGGTGGTGTTCTGAGAACTTCACTAAGGGGAGTTAAGATCACCCTCATGTGGAATGTTCATGTATAGCTTTCTATATGCATACATACTATATTAAGATATCATTTTCTTCTATGGCTGCCTCATTTAAAATCTGTATCATATGATTAGTATCTTTCATATTCAATTTTACTGCAGTGGCATGTTTTTCAATAAACTCATTGACATAGTTTGATAATGTCTCAGTAGTGACACCAATGGAGGAGACAATGGGATGGCCTGGTACTGGCAGTCTATTTTTATGTAACTTAGGTAAAAGGTAGAGTGCAGGTTTCTTGGGGATCTCAACAAGTAAATATCATGCCTCCTTGTCAGTAATCCATTTATTTAATAATACATTACTAATCAAGTGCTTTGCTCTTTCCTTGATTTCATTTGTGGGGTCCCTGTTAAGTCTGTGCATACCAAGAAGGCTCGCACTTACTACCAAAGCGGCAATCTCATACCACACAAAAAAAAAAAAGTTCTGATAAAAAAAACTTTAATTATTTAGACATAATTTAAAAAGTTCTGGGCATATAGTTTACGGACTTCCTCAGCCTGCTACAAACCCAATGTCGTTTTGTGCTCCAAAAGACACTTTATCAAGTGTAATGACTCTCTTTAGGTGTGCTGCTTAAATATCCCCTCACACTGTGACGTAAACAGTGGTGTCTCACCCTATGGCCATAATGACCCTAAACTATATGTATAACAAATAATGATTACTAACAGTACAATAAAAAAAATAACAGCACAAGATATACATAGTTAAAAACCATGGTAGATAGATCTGTAAAAGCACAAATAAATAGCATTCAATGAAAGTATTAAGTCCATGGTGACCATAATGGGACTCAAACAATGTTACTTCGTTGCACTTCTGGCAGCTATAGACGTTAACCCGGGTTTTCTTTTTTTGAATATCTTTTTCAAAGTCCTATTCACAAAGGTACAAACAGTAATTTCTGTATTTCCACTTGATTCTTTCTCCATGCTTCCATCAGTAACCATGGAAAACATTTGCACATCAAAGAGGGGATCCAATGTGCTGGAATACAACAGACAGAACATTAAATACACCATACAATATTACAAAATATTAAGTATACAATAATACAGAACCAGCAGAGCCATTCAGACCAAATCCAGTTATAGTTTTATCCCATAAAATCTGCCCCCGATTCGGGAGTTGGGGGAGGGTGGGGGGCAGTAGGCAGCTATCCAAAGGCAGGGAGAGTAAAACACTACCAAATGAATATATCAACAGAGGGCAAGAGAAACAAGGTGGCTTTTTTCTATTTATTTGTGCCCCTATTATTTGGGTGGTGGCTTTCATTGTTCTCCAAGGTTGCATAAACATATATAAATCAACACTGAAAAATGATCCACATAAACTTGTATGGGGTGCTCTCTCATGCCTTCCCTGCTTAGATATCACAAAACATCAGAGCACGGGAGTGGAGCTGGTGGACCAGGAAGTGGAAGGAATTGGCTGGCAGTGGCTGCGATTCTATTTTCGATCACTTCCTTCCCCAAAACGACTTGGTTAAAAATTCAGTTTTTACAGAAATCAGCTACCACTGCACTAAAGTAATGGGCTATGAAGCCCAAATACTTAAAAAGAAAAATTTGAAATTTACTTTAACTGAATTTAGAAATCTGATTATCCATTTTTATGTTTGCTTGCGTGCATGAGTAAGAAACATTTCGTCACAGCTTAGGAGAGAAGCAGGGTTTTGGAGGTGCAGCACTGTGGGGGCCAATGGCCCTAGTGCCTTTTGAGGCTTGGCCCGCTTTCCCCAATGTTTCAGTCAGCGTACCCACCACCTTGAAAGGAATCTGCCCGCTGCAATGAGGAGCAACCGTCATTGCAGGGTGGTTACCCTTGCTGTCCCGACCAGTTAATTTGCTGATGGGGAGCCCACTCCCAGCATACTGTAACCCTCCCCATTTGTTGTATGCCAATGGGGTGCCCAATCCCCTCAGCATCATACGCCCCCAACAGTCTTTCTTTGCCAACAAGGGCCCGATCCTGTCGGCTTCAGTCCACCCTTCCCAGTTAAATTTGTTGATGGGGAGCCCACCCCGTCGGCATAATGTACCCCCACTTGTTGTATGCTTGAGGTGCCCAACTCCTCAGCCTCCCTCAGTATGTCCGACAGGGGTGCCCAATCCCCATCAGTTACAGCCCCCACCCAAAAACACTTAGGTGGAATGCTGGGAGCCACCCTGGCGTGCCAAATATCCCTGTAAAAAAAGTCCCACGATGTTTTTTTTTTTTTTTTTAAACCTGTAAAACAGAAAATGGTCCCTCATTGAGTTCGGTGGCCCCTCCTCCAATCCGCGCCCACCTTCTGTGCACCCCACCTCCTTCACACTCCCCTCAGCCCATACTTACATCAGGAGCCCAGTGCGATGATCTTCAGTGGACCGGGAACACGTCTGCACTCTTCAAAGCCTACCGCGAACTGAAGAAATGCCGGTAAATTGTATAATGGCATAAATAGGTTTTTTTCAACTTTGGTGCGTATCTCAGGCATTTTTGGGAATTCTGGCACCAAATTTTCAACATGGACTTATTGGGACCCCTCCTGATGAATTCAGTCACTGTCATGGCATTATTCGTTTACGTAAGGTGATTTCGTGGTCACTGCGCAGAATCACCTTTCAGGACTGAGTAACGAAATGACAGTGCCAGTGTTCATGAGGTGGGCTCTCAAAAAGCTTAAGTTGCAAATTTGGTGCAAAAAATCCAAAAAATGACTGTTTTACAAGCGTGCATTGCGCAGTTCCACGCATTCTCGTACCATCGTGAATTTTAATATTTTCACTCCAGATTTTCAACATTGGCATTTTTCCACACCTCCTTATGAACAGTACAGCTGTCATTTTTCACATCCTGACCAAAATGTGTTTTTGCACTTCCGGCGCAGAATAGCATGGTCACTGTGGGAAATCAGTGTTTGGGACACATTAAGAAAATCACAGTGACACTGTTCATGAGCAGAGGTCCTAAAATGCCTACATTGAAAATTTGGTGATGAAAGTCCATAAAATGACTGTGTTATGAGCACACGTTGCACAGTTTCCACCTCATAACTTCGCGAATTTGTAATATTTTCCCTCCAGATTTTCAACATTGGCATTTTTCCACACCTCCTTATGAACAGTACAGCTGTCATTTTTCACATCCTGACCAAAATGTGTTTTTGCACTTCCGGTGCAGAATAGCATGGTCGCTGTGGGAAATCAGTGTTCAGGACACATTAAGAAAATCATAGTGACACTGTTTATGAGCAGATGCCCTAAAATGCCTATGTTGAAAATTTGGTGACAAAAGTCCATAAAATGACTGTGTTACAAGCATGTGTTGCGCAGTTTCCATGTATGTTCGAAAGTGCACAAATCTGTCATATTTTCACTTCAGATTTTCAACATTGGCATTTTGCCACACCTACTTATGAACAGCTCAGCTGTCATTTTTCATATCCTGCCCAAAATATGCATTTGCACATCTGGCGCACAATGGCATGGTCGCTGTGGGAAATTAATGTTTTGGACAGATTAAGAAAATCATAGAGACAGTGTTGATGAGCAGAGGTCACAAAGTGCCTACGTTAAAAATTTGGTGAAATAATCCTACTAAATGACTGCAGTACAAGCATGTGTTGCGCACTTTCCACATACACTCGAAACTTTGAGCATTTTTAGTATTTTCACTACAGATTTTCAACATTGCCATCTCTTCACACCTCCCTATGGATGGAACAGCTATCATTCCTCACATCTTGCCTGATCTGTGTTTTCACACATCTGGCGCAGAATGATACGGTCGTTGTGGGAACTCGAAGTTTGGGACACATTAACAAAATTACACTGCCACTGTTCATGAGAAGAGGTCCCAAATGCTTTCACGAGGTGGGGGTCACAAACCGGCCATGTTGAAAATCTGTAGTGCAAATACCAACACACGCCTGGGGCATTAGGGTTTCTAAACATGACATCACACCCTGTACAGACTCACAGGCATCAGAGGGGTAACTTTGGATCACCAGCTGTAATGCTCATGCCATCCCACCCCCACCCTGAAGCCAGTGACGGGCATCAAGGTGTGCCTTGCACTCTTCAGCCCCAGACTTCACCCCATTCTCCTGTACTGCACCCATTTCAGCATATGTCCTTATGAAATGGGGTGACTATGAATCCGAACACCCCAAGGCACACCTCAACACTTGTTAGTGTCTACAGGATAGGGTGAGGTGAAATGCTGTGAGCATTATGGGCAACGACCCACAGGCACACCCCAATGCCTGTCCATCTCTGCAGGGTGGAGGTGGGATTGGTGTGAGTTCAATATTTGACTGCCATTCCTATTCTGCATCTGTTTAACTCCTGCACGTCCAGTGTTAATATCAGCAAGCAAACATTCAGCATTGACAAATGCTTGTTTAAGTGCTGTAAGCTATTCAGCCGTATAGGCTGCATTAAATTTGACTTCTATCTCTCTTATTTGCTGTGCAGCTTTTTCAGATTCTTTCTTTGATTTTTTAATACTAGAAGCATCAGGTCATGGCTGCACTTATTCAAATCTTTCTCCCTGTCCACCATAAATTCCATATCATTGGTACCAAAAGCAGGTGGTGTTTGCATTCTTAGTCCTCGTGGGATCCACATCTCCCTCGGGGTTAGTGTCTCCAAATGTTTAGGGATTTTTAATACCGTGGCAATAATGGACCCCATTCTTTAGCCAGGGCATATTCAAAACTCAAGAAATTAGTACTGTATTAATCTTTGATGTTTGCTGAGAGCGCTCTTCTCAGCACACGCAACGTCCCCAAAATAGCTTCCTTTTGAAGTTCATAAGGTGTCACAAGTATTGGTAGCATTTTTAAATGTGCCTGAAGTTCTTTTTGATTAGTCCCATTGCTCCAAGCACTACTGGAACAATCTGTGGTCCTTATTCCACATCAGTTTAGTTTCTGACTGCATATCTTGATATTTCATGATTTTGTGTCTCTCTAGCTGCACACTGTAGTCACTAGGGTGGCTATTTTCAATCAGTAATGCTACCTTTGTTCTCTTTTCTTGTATTACAATATCAGGTTTTCTTGCTTCCACTTTCTTGGCTGTTGGTATTGGGTGATCCCATGTGATCATTACTTCTTCATTCTCTGTGATTCTTTGAGGTTCATGTTTCCAGTGTCTCTCTGCTACCTGTATGTTATAGTGTTTGCACAGTTTCCAGTGGATCAATCTTGCTACATTGTTGTGTCTTTCAGTATGCAGGCCTCCTGCCATGAGTACTTCACATCCAGCCACAAGATGTGCAACTGCTTCTAATTCTGTACTACAGAACCTGCACTTGTCTGTTTCTCCTGTTTTTCAATGGATTTTGTGAACCATCTTGTGCGTAGCCCACTATCTTGGGCTGCCATTATTAGTCTCTCATCTAGGTGGCCTAAATTCACCTCTTTTAACCACTCATGGGTCAGAGCTGATCGACCTGTGGTTGCTCCAGTAGCTCCCTGTATTTTCCACTATAATTATGGACTTTCCAATTGTTTTTCTTTTCTGTTGGTCTTTATCCTTATACTCCTTTTTCTGATTCTTTGCATTTTCTGTTGCTGACAATTCCTTATCTACTTTTGGATTAACATCAATCTCTGCTACCCTTCTGAAGGCTTCTCCTAATTTGATGAGTGAAGTCATTTTAAAGCTTATTTTCTTCATGATGTAAGACCTTGGCTATATTTGGGTCCAAGGATGTCAGTATGTATGTATGCAACCCACTATTGTGGATCTATATGTGTAATCAATCTCAATGAGGCCCATGCCTCCTTCTGCCTTGGGATGTATAATCTTGGCATGCACTGATTTTTGTATATTAATTGGTGAGCATGAAACATTTTTCTTGTTTTATATCTAGCTGGTTCAACACTTTCTGTGGCCAGTCTATCACACAAAGCTGTATGATATCACTGGAAGGGCGAGTTGATTATAGCTTGCACTTTATTTCGTGTTGTCAAGGCAGTTTTCAAAATTAGCTTTAACCTTCTAAAATATTCCTTGCTTACTTTTACTCTCATTTGTTCATGTTGTGCTGTTGCTCCTTCATCTATTCCCAGATATTTATACACTGCCTCTTGCTCAAGTTCTTTTATATGCAGACCTCCGTCAGATTCAAGTTTTCTTTTGAGCTAACTTTCCTGCTACAAATGTTGCTTTGGCACATTTGTCTGGACATAACGTCATCCGTATGTCATCAGAAAAGGTCTTAACAATTTGTAGTTGTTCTTTCAAATGTTTGTCAGATGAACTGTAAAGTTTTAGGTCATCTACAAATAGAAGGTGAGATGTTAGCTGTTGATTATTTTGTTTCTGGGATTCAAGCTGTATCCATAGCCTAGGTTTTGATTAGGTTACTCAAGGGATTAAGGGCAAGGCAAAACAGAAGCGGTGACAAAGAGTCACCCTGAAATATCCTCGTTGGATACTTATATTTGGGATGGTGATTTGACCTTTCTCATGATTTAATTGCAGGTGGTTTGCCACTTTGTCATTGTTGTTGTGATGAAGTTTATCAGTGTAGGGTGTACCCTGTAGATCCGTAAGCACTCAGTGATCCAGGAGTGTGGGATACTGTCAAATGCTTTTGTAGTCGATCCATGCTACACTAAGGTTTCGCATTTTTGCAGCTCTCCATAATGGCTTTGTTCAACAAGAGATGGTCCTTTGTGCCATATGATTTTCTTTATTACCTTTTGTTCTATTGCCATGAGTTTATTGCAGTCTAAATGATTGTAGATCTCTATCTGCATCGATTCCAGTATATAGTTTATATGTTGTTGGTAAACAGGTTATTGGGCGATAGCTCTTGGGGAGACTGGCAGGTTCAGATTTAATAAGAAGTGTGGTATTCCCTGTCGTTAACCATCTAGGTGTTAAGTCAGGGTGTGCGTATAAATAGTTTTTTGAGGTAGCTAAATCTTGGTGCAAAGATGTTAATACTTTCAACCAGAAGTTGGGTATTGCATCTGGACCTGGGGTTTTCCAGTTGGAGGCCTTCCTTATCTTCATGTCTATCTCCTTAGCTGTTAAGTCAGGCCACTCCATATCTCTAGTAGTACCATTTCTAATGCTGTCTTTTATTTCCTGTATCCACTTTACATCCCTATTATGTTCAACTGGATCTTCATAAATACTTCTCCAGAATTCCTCAATTTCTTTCTTTACTGGTGGAGTTTTTATAATGGCTGTTTTCTTTCCCAGCTCCCTATAGAATTTCTTCGGGTCTTCTCTAAACCATCTATTTTGCATTTTTTCATTATTCCTTTCTACGTATCTCCTGAGCTTCTCGGCTTGAGCAGAAATCTTAAGCTTGTTATTTGAGATGGTAAAATTTAGGTCCTGATCTGTTTTAATACAGCATTTTTGTTTGATTTCATCCACTTTCCTGATGACTTTCATTGATCTATTACCTTTTCTAAACTCCTCCAGCAGTGATACTTCTGATCTTAATTCCATAATTGTCCCTTCTATCCGCTTTTCTATGGTGGTATGCTGAATTTCCTCTCTTTTGTTCTTCATTCCTTGCTTTTTGGCATTGCTCTATTTGTTATTAGTCTCGCTGCACAATAATGTATTCTGTTTATTTCAGTGACATCGTATGGATCCCTCTGGATGGTTCCAATAACTTTGTTTATCTGTTTTATTTGTTCCCTAACTGTGTATGTCAGGCGAATTTTTGCAGTCTTTCCTTTGATGTATTTTGATATATTTATCCATGTCAATTAGGTCCAGCAAGTCTTCTCTCATGTTTCTTCCTCTTGGTTAAGGGTTGTTCTGGTAATTGGCATTTCCTGCTCTTCCGCTCTCTGTATGGGTTGACCCTAGAGCTTCAGCTGTTTTGCTCGAATATGGCACTTGATGTGCACTTTGCTGGGTGTCTTTAGGAGGTGTGTCATGTTTCGCTTCGTGTACCAATATTGGCTGAGCAGTTGTCTGCTGTAACGGCTTACCAGATGATATTGGTGTAGGCTGAGTCTCTACCTCAAATCTCTTTCTTTAACTGTTCAAGGACTTCTATTTCAATGTGTTGCCTTTCTAGATCACTAAACTGTGCACTTTTCATTACATTCCACTCTTTGTGTGGTTATTCTTTTCTTTGTGATGTTTGCCATATCTGGGTGCCTCTGTCTATATGCCTGTTCAAATATATCTGTGATTTTTGTTGCTGTGCTGGTAAGAGCTGCTTTCTTTTTGGCATAAATGCTACACCATATCAGATCCCTTTTCTTTGCTGTGTCCCATGTATCTGCTCTTCCTGCTATGAAAGCCTCTGGTACCTCTTCCTTCTCTTTTGCTACCTCTTCACCCGCTTCCTTTTGTAGTCTGCCCAAGTTAATCTCATCTATGTACTTTTTTGTTTTTATTTGTCCTATTAGGGATCTAAAGTTTGCATCTGTCGCACTGTTCAGTTTGTCTGTGGCAATTATTTCTCGCTGCTGCAATTTGTTCCGAAGTCTGATAGTATATCCTCTTACTGGAAACTCAGGGTGCGTCGCATAATAATAACAATACATAATTTCTAGTTTGTCCTCGTAAGTCCACTTAACTGTTTGCAGTCCTCTGGGCTGGCCTATCAGTCTTTTTACTGTTTGTGGCTTGCTGGCTTCTGCTACCACTGTGGGACAATGCACTTCATGGTCTGACACTGTGGCAGGGATGGTACTATTACTCGAGGATGCGGCACTATCACATCGTCCAACCCTTGCCCTAGTGCCGAGGCTAGGGTTGGGCACTTTTTTATGCTGGGATCTGTGCATCCAGCTTTCAGTTTCATTTTTGTCTCTTTCCATACTATATATTGTCTATACAGTAGTATCGCCTTGGTGAGATTCTGTTAAAACAGGGCCCACCACGTGAAGGTACTCACCAAGACTTGAGCACGAAATAACTGTGGCTTGTCACTAGTGTCACAAATTGCTCCACCAACGATTTGTCACTCTCACTTCATCACTCCATCCAGTGTTAATATCAGCAAGCAAACATTCAGCATTGACAAATGCTTGTTTAAGTGCTGTAAGCTATTCAGCCGTATAGGCTGCATTAAATTTGACTTCTATCTCTCTTATTTGCTGTGCAGCTTTTTCAGATTCTTTCTTTGATTTTTTAATACTAGAAGCATCACGTCATGGCTGCACTTATTCAAATCTTTCTCCCTGTCCACCATAAATTCCATATCATTGGTACCAAAAGCAGGTGGTGTTTGCATTCTTAGTCCTCGTGGGATCCACGTCTCCCTCCAGTATTATGGCATTGATACTGCATGTAATTGGAACTGGATTTGTTTCTTTTTCAAATTCTCCAACAACTTTAATTCATCACTCATTCTACTAATACTAGTTTGATTGAACATTTCATCAATTTGTTCATTAGAAAAAGCAATTTGGTCTCGTGTCTGCTCAGAGAAGGAAAGGAACTCTGTATTTGCTGGTGCAGTAGCCAGGTATCCGGTGAATACAGTGACCGCGATTGAGCACGTTCAAAAAAGGTGACTCAATCTGTGTTCAGGGCTACCTGTGTAGCCTGTGTTCAGGGCTACCTGGCAAAGTAGCGACCGGATACCGGGGTGGGTGAGGTAGGGTGATGGGAAGCGTAAGCATACGCATGCACACACACATGGGGGAAGAGGAAGGGGAAGGGAGGTATGTGGGAGGGGGTGCAGCAGGCAGCTGCCAAGCTGGTCTGCTAGCGTGGTGGGAAGGGTGGTTGGTTGGGAGGTGCAGGGTTTGGGTCCAGCGCGGAGTGTTTTTTTGTGTCGGCAGGCTGCTTGTTTTTTTTTTTTAAGTATTTCACCCCTCCAACATGCACCCCCCCCGGAGTTGAGAATCCTTTAATATGGGGTGCAGGGGATGAAGCCTTCCATGGGGCGTGTGGGGGGGTGCAGCCCTCCACATACATTAAAACCCCATTGCCACCTTTTAGTTTGCCATGAGTGTACATCACCGTCATTCATTTTCGGCAATGTACACTCACCCAAACAGTGATCGCTATTCCGCAATCGCCATTATCACATAGAACCCAGTAGCCATTACTGGAGCACACTGACATGGCAACCAGGCCATGTAAAAAGTCAGTGAAGCCAAAACACAGCAGCAGTAGCTCAAACACAAGTAGAGTGCACTTACCAAGGGTGAATTCAGGGTGATTGGTATGAAAACAGACCCCCAAACATTCAGCACTACTTTTTTTGGAGGTGGGGTCTGCTGCCATGCAACCCTTTTGTGTCCCTTTGATATTTAGCCCTCGGTATGTGCACCCTACTTTGTGTTTGAGCTGCTGCTTTTATGTTTTGGCTTTACTGAGCAGAAGTATTTGTTTAATATGTCTGTCTTTTCTTGATCCCCCTCCATACAGTCATCCTCTCTCTCTTTAATCATACAATCCCTCCCTTTGTCTTCCTTTTCTCGGTAACATACCTAAAAATGTCTTCTCCCCTTCTGATACTCCCTGAACAATTAATTCCTCAGTTTGCACCTTGGCTCTCCTTAATTGCTTTACCTGCCTCACTCTGTTTTCCCAGATATACTTCCTTATCCTTCTCTCTCTTGGTCTCTTTATACCTTCTGAATGCTATTGTTTTTAGCCTTTACCTTTTCTAGTACTTCATTTGAGAACCACAGTGATTTCTTCCTTTTACTTTTGTTTACCTGCTTGACAGAGAGGTTTCGTTGCCTTCACTATGCACTCTTTAAATTTGGCCCACTTATCCTCCCCTTCCCCCCAGTCTTATTTATTTATTTATCGAGAGATCAGAATTACATACCTTTGAGTCAGAGACACCTTTGCAAAGTCTCCACGTCATGGAAGTACAACACAAGAGAAATGGACAATGCAATGAAAGGTATTACAAATGAGTGCGGAGGGTAAAACAACCCAGAGTCAAGTATGGTACAAAGGTAATGAGCAATGCATTGAAAGGTTTTTCATCTGAATGCAGAGGGTAAAACAACCCAGAATCAAGCATGGCACAAAGGTTTCGAGCAAATTAAGCTATTGCTTCCATTCAAATTTCAAGGATGATGCAAGGTTTCCTAAGCCAATAAAACAGATACTAAAGATAAAGGCGAAATACAGTACATCAGAAGAATCAATCAGAGTAGAGGGAGAGGAGAGAGGAGAGAGGAGGGAGGGGGGCAGAAGGCATGGAGATTTGGCTTGGCACACCAGTAAAAGAGGGGCGACTATGCGAGTGGAGGTCCTCTCCCCTGCCAGTTCATTCCTGAGGCATTCACCCATTTTTGTAAAATCAGCCCTTCTGAAGTCTAGGACTTGCGCCTTTGTGTGGTTGGTTTCAACAGCTGTTCTTATATTGAACCACACTGTTTGATGATCACTGGTCCCCAGATGGCTTCCCACCTTGACAGTACTGTCCCTGTTAGTTAGCACCAGATCCAGTACTGCCCCATCACAAGTGGGTTCACTGACTAGTTGCCTGAGAAACACCCCTTGAAGGGAATCCAGGATGTCCCTGCTTCTAGCTGAAGCTGCCGCTGGGAGGCTCCAATCTACATCTGGCTGTCTGAAGTCCTCCACCAGCAACACCCTCCCATTTTCAGCCATTTTGCCAATTGCCTCTAGCATTTAGTTATCTAAGTCCTCCCGCTGTGATGGATGCCTGTAGATCACTCCTGTCCTAATAGTGGTTCCATTTCTAACTCATGGGTGATCCACAGCACCTCAGCCCCCTCCCAAATTCTCTGTGTTTCTGTTACTTTAAAGTTTTCTTTCACATAAAGCACCACTCCCCCTCCTTTCCTTTCTACTCTGTCCCTCTTGAACATCGTTTAGCCTTTTATGATCATGTCTCAGCTATGGTTTTCTATGTACCATGACTCGATAATGTCAACAATATCCAAGTCAGCTTCTGCCGTGATGGACTCTAGGTCTGGAATCTTATTTCCCAGACTTCTAGTATTAGCACACGTGGCTTTCCAGATTTTTTAGCTCTCTGCTTGTAGCATCCCTCTTTTTTCCTTTTGTGCCTCCTTCCTCCCTCTTCTTTTCTGATTGCTTCTTTCCCCCTTTCTCCTTTGCTAACCTGCTATGTCCTTGATTAACTTGCTTCGTTGTGGGAATCTAGCTCCTCTGGATCTCCCTACACACTATCTCAGCCTGTGGAGGGTGGGTGCATTTTCTGCCTCCCCTTTTTATTCCTTCAACCCCACGCTAGTTTAAACACTCATCAAAGTAGGGTCTGAATCATTCATTGAGAACTGTGGATCTTACTTTGAGAGGGCTCTTGCAGTAGGTAATAACCATTAGAACTAGAGCTGTCAGGCACATGGACCACACGGAAAACTTGAGCTAGCAGTGTCTGGTGGGGGACTGCCCACCAGCATCACGTGACAGACGTCAGCATGACACTATATAGTGGATAATCCCCATGCTCGCCCTCCAGTTCTTTCCCGCCATCAACCTGTGCACGTCGGACCTACAGGAGAATGCTGCTTCAGTCAACTGCCTTTTTCAGATGAGTATTTCATTGCTTTTATTTCTATCTGTAAATCTTTGAAAAGTATTACTTATTTGGTGCATGTCTTCTCCGATGCCTTCCGAGTCGCATAAGAACAAGTGTGATTCCTGCGGCACTAAGCTCCCTCACAAGGACAGCCATTCCCTTTGCCTCTTCTGCCTAAGACTAGAGCACAAGACCAAGGACTGTGAGGCCTGCCAGAATTTCAACCAGGTCCTGGAAGCCCATGTTCTTAAACTAAGGATGGATTCCATGGAGAAGGAGCTGCGCAAGCTGTGGGGATTGTCCTCCTATCCAGGGGGTTCTTGGGATTCCAATAAGAAAAAGAAAAACAAGGAGAAGCACCGGACCATGATCGGTCTCCTTCCAACCCACGGCCTCCTCCAGGGGCCACAGGTGACAAGCAGCCTCCCGGATCCATGGATACTGCTCCTCTGACCAAGCCTGCCCCTTCTTGAGGGGCACAGCCCTTGGTTCCCTTCCCCCCCGCCTGAGCTGGTCACAGCTCAGGCAGGTGCTTCCGATCCATTGGAGAGCTCTACCACCCTTAGGCCCCTCAAAACACTGGGGCCTACGTTTGCTGGCATGGCCAATAAGTGAGTCGTTAGCCCCACTGATGAACACCAGCAATGGGTGATAAGTCACATGCCAGCTCCTTCGGCATCTGCCCAGCCACTGCGCTTCCATCGGGCCCCGACAGCAGGCCCAACACTGATCCTCTGGATCAGCACACACTGCTCCTCCAGCTGCAGCCCTCCCCAGAGGGTTCTCCCTCTCAGAATCCTCCTTCACCACCTCCCTTGGTGGTGACTCCAGGCTCAACTGCACACTCTGAGCCAGAGTTGGCGGAGCATCTGTCCAACACAACCCTGGTGCCGGAGCCGGAACGCCTGATGCTGGACCTCCCTTGAGAGCTGGTTTCCCCTGTACCACAGACTTCCCCATCTGGGCCAACCCCCCATCCCAGACTCTGGTGGGACCCTCGGCCCCCTTGAGGCCGATGCCAGAACCTCCTCCAGAAGTTCTGGCATCAGACCTGACATTACCTGGCTCTTCTAACCTTCTGTTGTGGCCCCCCTCAGGTCCTTCAGGCCCCCTTCCGGGGCCTACGCCTGGCTGCCCTCTGTCATGGCCCCCAATAGGACCCTTGGCTCCTCCGTTGGGTCTGATTCCAAATTACCCACCATCAGAGCCTCCGGCAGGTCCTTTGGCTCTGCCATCGGGCCCTTCACTGGGCCTTCTGATGCCAGACTTCCCTGTGCCTCACTACCCTTAGCCAGGGTATCACACACCAAGGTACCCCCACACCGGGGTATCTGATGTTGAGCTATTCGCCCTACAGGATGCCGGGCTATCACTACCTAATGGCAGGCTATATGATACCGGGGTTCTCCTTCCAAGGCTACCCACCCATCTATCAGCCCCCTCCTCCTCCTTCTCCACCTCATCCACCAACTCAACCTCAGCTAGATTTTAGGGAGGCATTACAGTCTTGGTGGTCAGTAACCAAGACACAGTTGGTTTCGGAACTGGACCAGCAGTAACCAGCCTTGGCTTCCATGCCAGCCTGCTTAGACCCTACTCCGAGATCCCTTTCTCCAGTGGAGTCTCATCCCTCTACCTCAGGACAGACCTCACATCCTACCATGGTAGCTGGTATCAGCAGGGGCCTTACGGTCTCTCCACAAGAGCTTCCGCTTCCACGGACTTTATCTCTGGACAGAAGCCCATCTTCAGAATTGGACTCAGACTCCCACTTCTTCCTGGTCCCCAAAAGTCAGAAGACTGCTGTCCGATCCTGGACATCAGCACACTAAACCTGTATGTAGAGTACAAGAGGTTTTGCATGCTGACCCATGTTTGCTGCCTCTTCTGCACTAGGGTCATTGGCTTTGTGCTCTGGATATGCAGGATGCTTACCTGCATATCCCAATTTTTTCCTCCCACCACTGCTTCCTATGCTTTACCTTCCGGGGGAACACTTCCAGTTCAGAGTGCTCCCCTTCGGCCTCTCCTTAGCTCCCAAAAGTGTTTACCAAGTGCCTAGCGGTGGTGCTGGTGGCTTTAGGCTGCCAGGGAATATATGTGTTCCCATACCTCGATAGCTGGCTTCTGTCAGCTCTGTCAAGGGACAGCCTAGTGGCCTCCCTGACTACTACCCTGAATCTATTCAGACAAGTGGGGATCACAGTGAATTACCCCAAATCCAACCTTACTCCTTCACCATGCCTCCAATTTATTGGGGTGGTGCTGGATACTGGATACTGCTTGGGGTGTGCTTTCCTCCCTTTGGACCAGGCGGAAACCTTGCATCAGTAGGTTATCCATTTGGCAACCAGCTACTGGACCATGGCCTTTTCAGTCTTATGCCTTCTGGGCCTGATGGCAGCAGCTATTCCCACTGTCCCCCCTAGCCAAGCTCCACATGCGGATTATGCAGTGGACCCTTTGGGTACAGTAAGACCAGAAATCCGACAACCTGGATCACAGGATTCTGGTGTCCAGCCACATGCATCAGGACCTCCTGTAGTGGCAGGATCTGTCCAATCTCACCAGAGGAGTTCCTTTTCAGATGCCCTCACTGACTCAGACCCTGACAACAGATGCTTCCGGTCAGGGCTGGGGCACCTAGCCTGGTGACCACAGGACACAGGGATCCTGGTCTCAGCAGGAGCTATCTCTTTACATCAATGTGGGCTGTACTATATGCCCTTCAGGCTTTTCAGAACCTACTCCTCCCTGGGCCCCTACTGGTACAGGTGGACACCATGTGTGTGGTCTCATACAGGAAGACACGTGGTCATATCCACTGTGCAGAGAAGTGATGCACGTGTGGCATTGGGCGATACAACACAGCCTGCAGCTCACAGCAGTGCATGTCCCAGGCATTCAAAATGTCCTGGTGGACACCCTCAGCTGCACTCGGGCAAGGGCACATGAGTGGGAACTAAGGCAGTCAGTAGTTAAAGACATCTTCAATCGATGGGGTCACCAGATCTCAATCTGTTCGCCTCCCCATTCAACAAAAAACTACTCAGTTTCTGCTCGCTCGTTCCCTGGCATGGTGTTTTCTGGTGAGATGCGCTATCTCTCTGCTGGACAGGGAGGTTCCTGTATATGCATACCCTCCCTTTCCACTGTTGCAGAGGGTGCTTCTGAAAATACAGCAAGAAGGAGCCTGCATGATCCTCATAGCATCTGATTGACCTCACCAAGTATGATTTCCTCTGCTTCAGCAGTTGAGAGTGGAACCTCCGGTTCTCCTGCCCTCGCCAAAATCTGCTCACTCAGGAACAGGGCAAGCTGGTCGATGCAGGCCTCAAGTCCCTTCACCTTCATGCGTGGCACCTGCTGATGTAGCCATCGCATGCTTTGCAGTCTCTTCCAGAGTGGCCCGAGTCCTTGTGGAAGCCCAAGAGCCATCCACAAGAACCACATATGCTATGAAATGGAAGAGATTCTCCATTTAGGCAACTGTCCCACAGGTCATGGAATACTTGCTGCATCGCTCTGACTTTCACCTTAGCTATTCTTCACTGAAGGTCCACTTGTCTGCCATTTCTGTCTACCACACTTCGGTGGATGGCAAACTTTGGCGCAGCTGGAGGTTTCCAAAACCTTTTTGAAAGGAATTCTCCATCTGAAACCCCCGGTCAGGAACCCCGTTCCTCTGTGGGATTTGAACTTCATCCTTGAGAAACTCACTTTGCCTCCCTTTGAACAGGCCGCAAGTTGTGACCTGCGCTACCTTTCCTGGAAAGTACTCTTTTTAGTTGCCATTACTTTGTCTCGAAGGATTTCTGAACTTCAGGCTCTGCTGTGTAAGGAGCCTTATTTGATTTTCCACTGAGACCGAGTGGCTCTGCATACAAATCCTAAGTTTCTACCTAAGGTGGTGTCTGAATTCACTTTGAATCAGACTATACACTTGCCAGTGTATTACCCCAAACATTTTAATCAAGGGTCGGATATTCTGTACACCCTCGATGTGCACAGGACCTTGCATTATTATACGAAGCGTACAAAGTCAATCCGTAAAACGGATCAGCTTTTCATTTCTTTTGCACTCAAAAGAAAGGGTGCAGCAGTTTTCAAACAATGCTTATCCAAATGGTTAGCAAACTGCATTTTGTTTTGTTATCAGAAGTATAACAAGCCTCTTCCAGAGGAAGTCAAGGGGCATCCAGCCAGAGGCATGGCTGCATCTACTGCTTGTTTCAGGAATGTTTCTGCCATGGACATTTGTGCAGCAGTCACTTGGAGCTCTGTCCACACCTTTACCAAACACTATAGTCTGGACATTGCCTCTAGGCACAGCGCAGGCTTTGGACTAGCTGTCCTTCAGGGCTTTCTGTCTTAATCAGGTACCTACTGTAGACCTTTCCTGCCTCCCGTGCTTCAGCCTTTGTCTGAATTACACTGCTTGGGAGTCAGTCCTAATGGTTATTACCTACTGCAAGAGCCCTCTCAAAGTTACGTAAGAACTTAGCATAACAGTAGATCTTCAAGAGAGGCTCTTGCAGTAGGTACTGTTTTCCCTCCCACCTTACCCCTGCTTCTGTAGCTACTTCTTTCTAGCCTTTTTTTTGCTCTAGGAGCCCACTCCTTTCTCCAGTCTCACCTTCTTACGTCTCTGGCATGAGAACTGGAGAGCGGGCATGGGGACTGCCCACTATATAGTGTCGTGCTGACGTCCGTCACATGACACCGGGTGGATGGTCGCCCACCAGACACTGCTAGTTAAAGTTTTCCTTGTGGACCTAGTGCCTGACAGTTCTAGTCTTAATGGTTATTACATACTGCAAGAGTCTCTCTCGAAGATCTACTGTTACGGTAAGTTCTTACATAACTGTACTTTCCACACCCAGATGGATACAGGCTGTCACCACTGTATAGGCTCTTATCCTCCCAGGTAGGCCCCCGGTCCCAAATGTAGCCATACCCCTCCTCCCTGCACCATTTCTTCAACCATGAGTTGAAGACGTTGGTGCGGAGCCCCTTCACCATCCCCCTATCATAGACAGGCAGTACCTCCACAGACACTACAGAGTGTGCTACTTGTCTAGGACTCCTTCCCAGCTCCCTTAACTTCCCTGCACTGCTCCTGCCCATCACTAGCCAGGTCATTTGTCCCCAGATGGACAATGACATCCAGCCCCCCCTCTCTTCCTACTGCCCTAGCAATCTGCAGGATATGCTTCCCATCCCTCCATGCTGTAGCACCAGGTAGGCACCTGACCTCCCTCTCCACCTGCTTTCCTACTCCCAGCTCTATTCCCCTGACTGTTGAGTCCCCCACCAGAAGTTGCTTCCTCCTTTTCTGAGGTCCTCATCCACCCAACTTGAAGCATCTATGTGGGAGGGCCCCCACATCTTCCCAGGCCACTACCACGGGTGCCTCTTGGCAGACCTGCTCCACCAGAGCAGCACAGGAATTTTGTAGTGGAACCACTTGCAGTTGAGGAATGTGCCTTTGAGCCCCCCCCACCTTCTGGATCCCACCACCCCTCCCTCCCCGAGCTCACCATAGTCTAGAGGCTCCTCCTATCTGGCACCCTTTGAGGTAATGATGTTGGACCTGATGGTCTCTGGGTGGGAGAAAAGGTCATCTGACTCCTAGCCAATGCAGCCCCAAGTCCAGTGACCTCCTCCTAACTCATAACCAATGCAGCCTCGAGTCTAAAGACCTTCTCTGCCAACCCAGAGAGGTGCACCAGATGGGGCAGCGCCACATTCTCCAGAAGGTTTCCTTGAAGATTGCCACTCCACAACTACTGCACTGCACCACTCCCCACATTCTCTAACCTTGCTGTCCCTGTGCTTCCTGTCTTCCTGTCCCAGAAGGTATACCGTCGCCACAGCGACTCTCCGATGTCGAAGACTATCACAGTGACAGGATTTGGCCAAAATCCACATGTCGCTGTGTTGGTCCCTGCGGCCAGGGGATTGCCTCGCCAGTGTCCCCCTGGAGTTAGAATCCTGAGACCCCGGGGTGTGGAGGGCAACGCCCCACATGGGGGTTTGAGGCACAGCCTCCCTGTGGAAACACGGAGGCATCCTCGACACCGCATTGCCAACACTTGGCAATGTGGTTGCTGCTATCGGGGATGTCTCTGTAACTGCTATAGCTGCGGTAAGGTAAAACCATCCCAGAACCCTGTAAGACTAAGCTGTACACAGTACTAGTTATCAAAGTACAATACACATCCCTTTTATTTACTTATCCTAGGTATATATCACAGAGACATGTATGTTATAAATAGCAGCACTTACAAGCCACCCTTTTGTCTCTCTTTCTATTTTAGTGGCCCCCTACCTAGCTATCAGTGTAGCAGCAAGCCCCTGAACCCACAATCACAACACCACCTCGAGACAGTTTAACACCAAAATACAATACTACCCAGAAACAGCAGCAAGCTCCCACACAGTACTACCCAGAAACAGTTAGCAGCAAGTCACCACACCCACAAACACAATACTACCCAGAAACAGCAGCAACCCCCACACCCACAAGCACGGTACTACCCAGAAACAGCAGCAAGCCTCCACACCTACAAATGCAATACTACCCCAAAACAGCAAGCCCCCACACCCACAATCATAATGCCACCGTGATCCAGTTAATTTAAAGCCCCCACATCCACAAACACAATACCATCCCCAGACGGCAGCAAGCCCTCACACCCACAACACAATACTGCACAGAAACAGCAGCAAGCTCCTAACCCCCCAACCACAGTACATCTCAGAAACAATATAGTTGTATTTGAGATGTACTGTGGTTGGGGGATCAGAAACTGTACCATGATACAATTATCCTAGATATATCATGTTCTACAGTATAAAAAGCATACCTAGCACATGTAACTACACTTTAAGTATTGAATATGTAAGGATATATGCCCAGGCCTGGTTGGAAGTTGTGTGAATTCAGGGTCTCCTAGGGACCACTTTTAAAACAGTCATATTTTATTTATTTATTTAAAATTGGTAACTGGGAAAGGCACACTGAGCCAAGGCTCATCTCCAGGTGTGACCAGGGTACAGGGTAAACAGAGGAAGTGAACAGTGTAACAAATGAAGAAACAGTTTGAGGTTACAAGACCAAATTGCAGTATTGGAGCTCTTAAATACAGTAATAAAAATAATCACAAATACAGATACTGGATTACAAAAATACAGTGAAGAGTTTCAAAATATGCTTGCAAGCTCCATTATCACATAACACCATTCACTCGCAGCTACGTTGCTCCACTGAGCGGCTTTAAGGGGCCGAGCCGCAAGCACATTTTGAATCTACATATCAGCATATAAAGTTTTATTCTAACTGTAAACTTTAAGCTGTTGCTAGCCAGGAATTATTTTTATGCTAAACTGTTCAGAAGCATACTTCTATAACTTTTTAATAGAAATACAACACAACAGACTAACCAGAATAAACATATTAAAGATTGAAATATTCCAAATAGGTACAATATGTACCTGAATTAAAATCCTTTTTTGAGATAATAAAAAACTGTTTAAAATTGTGCCCCCCTTTAAAAATACCATTCCTTCTAAAACAGAAATAACAATAAAGCCTAAAACTAAAGCCATTAAAAACTCATATATATTATTTTCAGAGCACCCCAAGCAGCAAAGAAAGGTTGTTGGTTTTATGTGTGCAGAACTGAGAAAAGTTGTTTACAGCAGGCATGTTCTCCCTGCTAATGAAGTATGACAAAAAGAGCTTGTTTTACTATTTCATTGATATGACATTAATTAAATACTGAAACTTGTTTTTTTATTCTTTTATGTATAGCCCTTTTGGCTCAGATGAAGGGACACAAGAGTCCTGAAACATTAACAATATTAAATAAAAGAAAATAATGAAGTCTTTGTTGGGAGCATATCAAAAATTTATAGAGAAAGAATTAAATCATTGAAAAAATCAAAAACAAGTGTGGACATTATATCAGTTGTTAACAATCCAGAAATTAAAGGTAGAGATCCTCCCAGGCCTGGTTGACCATACTGGATGAGGAAAGCATTGTAGGAATTGTTATATGCATTGTTGATGTGCAGGTTATTGTCTTGTGTGTTATAATGTTATGAGCTCATAAAATTTATGAAATTAACCTGACCCACTCTTCTGTCCTGAACAGGGAGAAACAGGGAGGAATACCTCTGGACATTTAACCTGGCCCACTTACTACCATGTCTATCCTCAGGGGCTCTAGAGTGTACAGCCTGAAAACTCCCCATAGACTCTTTACAAGTCTCTCGGAGGGGGCTAAACAACACAGATTCAGTGGACAATCACATTTATTGTATAAATACAGTATGCATGGTAGTCTATGTCTGTTTTACCTTTTTATCAAAATACTAATAAAATTTAAGTGCAAAAAAACGTACTGTACATGTTTCAAAAGGGCAGCAGAAATGTTCAGACAGCTCATTGTAGCATACAGGGGTCCCATAACTGAAGTAAATTGATCAATTAACCAATCAATCAAGGCCAGCACAGCATTGAGACAACTTGGACCAGAGCTACTATTGACAGAACAGAATAACCTGGACTGGAGCTACTAGCAATCAGAACTGAAACTAAATGATAAGCTCTATGTAAAACCTTATCTGTATTCTGTTAAAAAAATACTTTGCTTTCTCCTGCACTAAATATTCTAAACATAATTCCTCCTCACCATGTAATATAAATCATTAGGCATGGAGAATGAAGAAACTAGTAGTAATGTCATCTTGTGAAGCTTTGGACAATTATCATTGTGTTCTGCCCATACCCCCTCACATAATCCTCTGTGTATCATCTGTGTAAAGGGGGATATAGAAGAAAAACATTGTTTAGGTTTGGGCATGAAGTCATTTTTGAAAATGCTGAAAAAAAGTAGACAATGGATCCCCATGGAATGTCAAGGTCGAGTGCATTTAGAGAGTAACTTAATCTATTAACTTTGATGACCTGGGGCCTGTTTGAGGTGTAACACTTGAGCCAGGAACAGGCATGTGAGTTAAACCCAAGTTATGTTACATTATGAGAAGAAGGTCATGATTCACAGTATCAAAGCCATTGGTGAGAGCAATGAAGATTGCTCTGACAAGGTATTGTTTATTATTATGGTTGCTTGTGTGCATGTGCAAGCAAACCATGTTGGGGCCTCTCGGACAGTGTAGGGGCTGGGTAGGTGTGTGCTGTAACTGTCAATGTAGCTCAGCCTGCAGGAGGTGTGTGAGTCAACACCCGAATGCTGGCAAAGCTGCTGCTGACATTGCTTCACTGGCTGATGTGTGGGAACTTCTCACATATTTAAGGATACAGCCACACCTATTACAGTATGACTATATCCTTTCATGTTACACCATCAGGCAGTGAAGAAGTGCCACCCCCCCTTTCCTGACCCTTCTTTATAGCACCAGCAACCGGTACTCAGTCTTGCTGCTGGTAACCCCTTTTTGCCCAACCCAGCTACTTAATAACATCAGCAGAATGTGCTCAATCCCACCACTGGTATCCCCCTCCCATCTAATCAGGCTTTCAGTAAGTCTGGTGGTCACTGCCCAACCTGCTGTCAGAAAACACAACAAACCTTCCCATGGTCCAGCGGTCAAGTCACCGACCTCACCACTTAAAAACACCCCCAATGTCCAGTGGCCGATGCCCAACCCCACCACCGGAAACCACAACAACCCCCACAAAGGTCAGCAGTGGGTGCCCAACCCCACCACCATAAACTACAACAACCACCCCTCCCCAAAGTTTGGTGGTCAATTGCCCAACTCTGCCACCAGAAAGTATGAAGCCCTCCCTCAGCATCATGCGACATTGGGGTGCCTAGCTCCAGCACCACCAAACCACACACTGACACTGTGGTGCCCAATCCCTTGTGTCAGACCCTGCAATGAAGAAAACCATGCGTCATTATCCTTTTTTTTTTAACCTGAAACAAAGAATATCATCCACTGACATGTTCTGCTCCCCTGACACTCTCACCCCCCATACCCCAACCCTCTCTCAGCACCTACCACCCTCCCCACACACACACACACACACACACACACACACACACACACAACCCTTACTTATTTATCTGGTTCACCGGCATGTCCTGAACCTACCAACACCAACCACAAAGTGACTGAAACACGGTAAATGTGGTCAGATGCTTTTTGATACATTTTGAACGTTTACTTGTAACTAAGTCATTTTTTAACATTTTTGCCTCACATTTTCAACATAACTTTTTTTAACCCAACTGCATGAACAAGGAAGGCATCATTATCAGCCTCCTCCAAAACATGTTTTCACAGTAACTCTGCAAAATCCCCTTTCAGACAGGATTTAATAAATTCCACCTCCCTTGATCATAAGATGGGGTCAAAAAAAGATTAAAATTTGGGGTCAAAAGTTCTGAAGAACTGTTTAATTTTTTCAATGTTTACTCATAATGCTGTGATTTTTGCAGATCTTGTCCCAGATATGCAACACTGCCTTTTTGTTTCCCCATCTCATGAACATAAGAGGTGTCTTTTTCAAGTCCCCTGCAAAATCTATTTCCCCAGGTGCTCTGTAAAAATATGTTTCAGATCAGATTTAAAAAGTCTGCCTGTCTTAATCATTAGGTGGGGTCATAAAAATAACATGTTGAAACTGTAGGGTCAAAATGTCAAAAAACAATGAAAACATTAAATGTTTCCAATGTTTACTCATACCGTTGTCAGTTTTACAGATTTTGGCCCCAAAGTTTTCAACCTAGCCTTTGTGTTAACCCACTTTATGAACATGACAGGTGCTATTTTTCAAATCCCCTCTGAAACATGTTTTTGCACTCACTCTGCAAAATCCCATTTTGAATTGGATTTAAAACATTCCACCTCTCTTGATCATAATGTGGGGTCCTAACGAGACTATGTTGAACATTTGGAGTCACAATGTCAAAAAACAATGAAGTTATAAAGAAACAGTGGACTTATAAAGGCATTTGTTATTCTGTTTGCCATTTTTTCATCTCTAGGGCCCTCATATTCAAATAGTTAATGTGGCACTAACCAGATTAGTGCTGTGTTAACTGTTAATGGTGCTGGCCAATGGGGTGGGGCCATATTCAAAGGCACACGGTGCGCTGTGCTGACCTGACAGCATGACTGCACAAAATATACCACTGCACCCATGCAAACGAATGATCCCCCATGCTTACTGTGCCCAGCAGTATATTCAGCTGTTTTGGCAGCTCTAAACAGCTTCTGTTGCAGTGTTGCTTTATGCTGCCAAAACCCTTTCCTCATCTCCACACATAGCCCCCCTGCTCACCCGTCCTGTAGCTGTCTTGCAAATTCCTGCTGGTCTAATGGATCCCTCCACCCTCATAAACTATCCTGTAGCAGCCGTCTTGAATATTCCTAGTGGTCCCCCAACCCCCTGATCACCTATCCTTTAACTGACTTGAATAACCCTGGTGGTCTAGTGGTCCCAACATTCCCCATTGTCCAACCTGTAGCTGTTCAGACTATTTCTGGTGAATTAGTGTCCCTCCACCCCCCTCAAGGGCATCCAAATCCTTCCCAACCCACACCCTCACCCCAGTCATCTAAGCCAGACTATAGCAATAGTGATGATGACCAATACAGCTCTCCACTCAACCCCTCGACTGCCATCTATCAGTGAGTGATCACAAATACTGTAGAAACAGCTGTTTTTACAATACTTATGATCATTCACTGACTGACGGCTGCTGGAAGAGGTGGTAAGCAAAGGGCTGTGCCAGTCACCTTAACTACTGCCATAGTTCAGCTTAGGTAACTAGGGTGAGGGAAGCAGGGATGGGGAGGAGGGTTCTAATTGGGTTGGTCAGGAGTAGGTCAGATGCTGTTACAGGGAAGTACTAGACCACCAGAAATATTCAAGACAGTTACAGGATGGGCAATCGGGGGAGGTGGGGGACCACTAGACCACCAGGGATAATCAGGAGAGCTGCAGGATGAGCAATCAGGGACTGGGGGGATAACGAAACCTCCAGGAAAATCTGACTTCTATAAAGTCAAGCAGACCCAGAACTGGAGCAATGTAAAAAGTTTCTGGAACAACGTCTCAGAGCTCCTAGGCAAGGGAGTTAAAACCTCTTCTCAAATGCTCATGATGGAGGGTCAAGAGATTCTTGATCCCATCAAAATTGCCTGTTACTTCAAACATAGCCTTTACTGACCTCAGTTCTATCGCCCCTACTGAGGCTGCCCAGAACTTCTGCAAGGAACTCATTCCTGAAACCTTCCAGATGGTGGGCTCTGAACCTTAAATTCTACTTTAATGCTGTTTCGGTCAAAGACACCTCAAAATACATCAGTACAGTCCTTGGCAAGACTACGTGTGGGAGTGATTTGGTTGATACGAAACTTCTTGCCCTGGCAGTAGAGGAACTTTCCCACCCCATCTGTAGAATTTTTAACTTTTCCCAGTGCTACTCGCAGTTCCCTGAGAAGTGGAAATCCGCACTTGTTACACCAGTTTTTAAAAGCAGTGGTTGCACTAGCCTTGCCAATTACATACCCATTTCTATTCTCTTCCCCCTGTCCAAGGCCCTCAAGAGAATAGTCTCTCACCAACTTGTCACATACCTCGAATAATACAGTGTCCAGTGTGTACAGCAGCATGATTTCAGGAAGCTCCACAACACCAACACAGTGCTTTTGGAAAAAAACAACTATGTTCATTAAGGCCCTTGACAATGGTGACCTTATCAGAGCTACCATATATATGTATCAACCTTACTAAGGCTTTCGACCTGGTCAACCATAAGCTCCTGCTTAACAAACTCCTTAGCCTGGGTTTGTCACAGAACACAGTTAGCTGGTTCCCATCTCACCAATTGCTCCCAGCATGTAAAAATGGCTAAATCCTTGTCCAACAGTAGAGACGGATCTATTGGTGCCCCCCAAGGATCCATCTTGGACCCACTCTTCTTTGGCCTCTTCATAAATCAACTGCCTGATGCCTGTCAGACAGCCAACATACAGTACTCCTCTATGCTGATGATGCTGTCACCTACTCTAAAATCCCTCACCTTGACAGCCTCACCTACACTATTCAAAGTAACTTCAGGATACTAGAAAGCTAGTTCTTCAAGAAACTAGTCATCAATTACAAAGAAACAAAGACCATGCTCTTCTCTAGCCTGCCATAGAAGAGGAATGTTCCACCACTTGTCATCCAAAATGGCCAGGGACAAAACCTTGAACAGGTGGAGATCTTCAAATACCTTGGAGTAACTCTGGATGACACCTTGGACCAGATGTTCATGGGGCTGAGAATACTGCAAGCCCCAAGATGCACTGCACATATGGCTCATGGGGCTTGCAGCATTCTCCCAGCCAGCGATCAAGATTTCTGATCCCGTGCGCCAACTGCCACAAGTTAGACCAACTTTTTCTGGCCTAGCCTGCTGCAATCCCTGCTACCCTTTTTACAGGACTTGTGCCAGATATTTGGCACAAGTTGCTGTAAATTGGGAAAAGTGTTGTAACTGTGCCCAACCTACTAAAATCGGGTGCAGTTTGAGGCAAAGGTATTGGCGTAGCTGTGCTAACAAAATAATTTGATGCAGGGCTTGATGCAAGTCCTGCGTCCCCATTGGAAAATCCAGCCCCTTATCTTTTGTCCCCCCCCATATTGACAATCTGGTGGCCGTAGTTAACAGAGGACTGGGTGCCCTGTATCAGTCCATAACTAGAACAATCTCACTGGGGATGCTAGATGCCTAATTGTGGCCAACTCCATTCTGTCACATAGACAATGGCCTCCCTGTCTATGCAGCTGCCTGTGACACAGTGCTAAACAGAGTACTGTACAGCTGATCTGTAATAAGGTGTGCCACTCTGTACTTGGTGCAGATAACTGCACCCATAGTTGTACTGTTTAGGTGCTCACTAACTGCTTACCTTTACCCAGCAGAATAAAGCTCCAGACCTGTTTGCTAGCCAAAAAGGTGCTCATAGGCCTAATACACCCTGCTTTAACAAATTGCTTTTGCACTTTCTCCAGCCAGTACAACACCAGGAACATGGCCAGGAATGCCCTTATGCCTCCTTTCTGGTGTATTGAACTGGGCAAGCGGTCATTTGCAGTCAGGGCTGCTAACTGGCAAGCTGCATGATACACTGCTGAATCTCCCCAAATCTCCCCAGGATAAATCAGTTTAAGAGATCCTTGCAGTCCAAAGCAATTGTAACTTTTAAACTGTTTTACTTCTCTCGATGCATGCCCTGTGATGTTTTATTTATTTATTTATTTAGTTTTTGTTAACCAGGTAGGTGCACTAGCCATGAAATGACTATTTTCAGGCACGACCTGGAAATTTTATGTTTTATACAACAATCTGCATGGATTTTCTTCAGAACTATATGCAATTATTCCGTCTGAAGTGTTTTGAGCTAGACTCAGTGCCAGACTCAACTGCATTTGCTCTGGAACTGCTTAAAGTACATGTAATGTTTTTTGTAACTATGTCTTTTTTATCACATCCTTATTTCTCTCCTGGTGCGGTACATATGGCAGGGGCATCCAGCCGCCGGCTCCTCCCACCCAGAGGGCAGCAGGCTCACTCACATGATGGGGAGTCTGATATGGCCACTCCCTGGCCTGATGGGAGGCCCCCCTATGCCGTCCCATGCCAAGCCGAGACCAGACCCTCCCAATGCAATTCCACAACAGACCTCTGGGTGGTATGAGTGCGGCTATCAATCTGCTCACTTGTGCCCAGCCTTTTTCCTCCATCTGCACTCCCCCCCCCCCCCGGGACACATCTGGAATCGAGTGCCGTACCGCTCAGTATGCCTTCCTGGTAAAACTTTTAAATAAATAAATAAATTGCCCTTTGAAGTGCAGGTGTGCAATGACATCAAAGGCACAACGTGCTGACGTCTGCCGCACTCCACCCCCAAGTGCACCACTCTGGTAGCCCCCCCCCCAGTCATCACCAGGGGCTACTACAGAGCAATGGGATCCCTCAACTCTCCCCAGGGATGGGAAAGCAGTCCCTCAGATGCTCAATCCCATCCCTCCCCTGTAACTATGTCTTTGACATGGAATCTTTGTAAATGAGCATTTGTGTTCAAAGGTAATCTCCTAAATTTTCAATAAAATAAAAGAACAATTCGGCACAGCCACAATACAGATGCTCAGGGTGGGAGTGGGGGCACATGCATGCTAATGAGAATGACCCATAGCCAGGTGTCAACCTTAACTTTTTTGCACAAACCAGCAGGACAAGTTGAGTCAAAATTGTACTAGTCCACAAATATAATGGTAATTTTGATCACTTATACAGGAAAGAATGTGAACCAAGAAACACAGTGATCATTGTGCATCTATCCTGCTCCAGCACTGCTTCCTGCCATAGCAAAAAAAAAAAAAAAAGGAGACTGCCATGCAATCACACACATTGTGCCCTTCCCCCCATTGTTCTGTACCATGGACCCCTCTCTTCCTCTTTGTGCGCCCTCCCCACCAAGTCAGAGGATCCCATAACAGCAAGTGTTCAATCAAGCAGTCCTGGCTCTTCACACACAATAGCTGTCATTATCATGCACCTCACCACACTCTCACCCCCACCAACAGGGCAACAAACAGTCAGGCAGAAAAAGACAGAGAAAGATATTAGCCCCCATCCTGTGATGAACCCTAGACCTGCACTTCTGGAAATTTTCATACAGTGTCCAGTCAGCCAGGGGCAAATCTAGGATTGCTTTGGGGAGGGGGCTAGACAAACTTAGGGGGCTTGGGAAATAGAAAACTATGGACAGAAAAGGCTGAGAGTGTGTCTCACATGAAGCTCAGGAAACTCCCAGCTCTTCGGAGGACTGAACTGTGAGCTGACTTGCATTAAGCCTCCTTTAGCTTTGCAATAAAGCCTTACGTTCTTTAAGTTAGTTATGTAACTTGATGAAAATGTTGAGAGATGTCATGGAGGGGGCCGGGGTATTTTTGCAACACTTTTATTTATGTATACCTGGCACAAAAGTATTGATTTTAACATGCTCAGTCACAACAATAACAGCATTTTTTTAAACTTTGTCCTTTCATCAATCCTGGGGAAACAGCACCAAGGCATGAAGCATTACCACCTCTGCCTCTGTAGGAGGCAGTATAGTGCAGTGGTTTAGGGCTCTGAGCTGCAAACCTGGAGACCTGGCTTTGAATCCCATCAGCCCCCACTTGCATACTGTGTGACACTGAGCAAGTCACTTAACTTCCTTATGCTCCTAGAGCACACCCGGAAACAAGATCCAGCTCAATGTGCCTTTCCTGGTTAAACAATCCCCCCCTTCTGTTTCTATTTAGGAGGATCAATGCATCACGTGAATGCCTATTTAACCTATCACATTATATATTTAAAGGTTTATTTTAGTACCATACATGCTCCAAAGCTTTGTTTTTAGGATGAAAGGACATGCTGGGTGGAATAAGGGTGAGACTGTATGGATGTCATTGACTGGCATGGTTCATAGAGAAGAGCTGGGGAACCCTACACCTGCCAGTAATGGCTGCTATGGGTCCATGGATGGTCCTTCAGAGTCTGATCAGCAGTGGTGTCCAAAGTACAGAGTTGGGAGACTGGGAGGGGTCAGGGAGCAGTTATGGTGAGATTGGAATAAAACCCACCACCTGCAGGGCAGATCCTGCATACCTCTTTGCATTTTGTCACTGAAATGTTGGATATAGACACTCAAAATGTAGGGAAATGAGAGGCACTGGCCTTAATAATGTGGCATGAATCACAGAAATATAGAAACATAGAATTTAACAGCAGATAATTTATTTATTTAATTTTGGTAATTGGGTAAATCCACTGAGACCCTGACAGTCCCTTTTTCAAGGGTGACCCGGGATTAATCACAGGTAAAAACATTCCATGAAGTTACAATACAATTACAAGTTGACATTTCATAAGTTAGTGCAGTTTATCACAGACAGTAGTACAGGGAACATAGACGTACATCAGATGTTACAGTGTTTATAATGCAAATTCCAGATTAACATTTAGGCAATTTTTAATTATCAACACTCAACATAGGTCAATAAATAGGTGACATTCATGGTTACAGACAAAACTGCAGTGAGGAAATACAGGTTGCAAAGGAGAGTTCAGTTTTCAGCGGTTGCAAGTGCATTGGTTAAGCTCATAACAGATGAGCCTCAAGTCCTTTTTTGAACCCCCCAAAGGGAATTACATGTCTGTACATTTGCTGGAAGAACATTCTAGAGGGGTGGGATGCTGGCCGAGAATGACCTCTGTCCCTGGGAAGACCTAACTTTAGGCACAGTGAGGAGCTGACGGCTCGAGGATCTAAGGGGCCTGCTGTTTTGTTTAGCAGATAATGGATAAGGACCACTTGGCCCACCCAGTCTGCCCATTTTTCCCCTGCCTATACTGCCACCATGGATTCTACTTGATCTCTGACTCCTTCCCCACCTTGCTTACCACTAAGATTCCCTTGTGTTTATCCCATGATTTTTTGAATACCACCAACGTTTTCACCACCACCACCACCTCCGCTGGAAGACTGTTCCAGGCACCCACTACTCTTTCAGTGAAGAAGTACTTCCTCAAATGCCTCTTAAATTTACCCCTTCCAATTTCATTGCATGTCCTCTTGTTCTCTTGCATATTTTTCTCTGAAAAATACTCCATGCTGGGCGATAGTAGAGAACATTGGACCAGCGTACGTAATAACTGAGAATATTAGAACGTGATGCATTTGCCGCGTTTGCATGTGCTGAGACGTCTGCGCGTAGTGTGTACTTGACGCCATGTGGGGGGGTTGTTTAGAAAGAGAATGGCTGGAGACATATCACCAATGAAGAAATTACTTTACTAGTAAGTAAAACAGAAAACTACAAAAAATAGCAATAACAGCAATAATAAAAGCCTATAGTCAAAAGTTTCATTTACATACGTGTGCGCTCCAGTCAGCAACCTGAGAGGAAAAGAAAAGAAAAGGTTAGTCCTACTAGTACTAAATATTTTGGGGGCAGTTGTTTTCATTTTTTTACCATATACACACACTTAATTTGACTGGAGGCACAATTCTTAGTAAGAAATGCTAGTTTTCAGTATGCGCCTGCTGATATTCTGCCATATGTATAAATATTGAATAAAATGCAGCAGTAGTCGTAATGCCATAGCGTTCAAACCACATGAACTCATCTAAGTATGATGGAACCATAGCTGTTTGTGTGCCGTTCATTCACTTAAATTGTTTTTTTGCTCAGGATCAGTATGCCTCAATGGAATTGGTGTGTACTCCTGTGAGAGGGTCCACAAAGTTAAGTGAGTGGTTAACAGTTCGGTGCAGATAGTTTTTGCCTGGTACATTACTGATTCCATTATATGCAGCCCACTGATCCAAGTGTATAACAGATCCCTCTTTAATGTGTTTAGAAATCAGGGTCAGTAGTGTTGCTGCATCTCTACGATCCACGAAATTTAAAACACCAACGTGTTTCTCCACATCATATATGCCAAACACCCAGTGTTCAGGTGTCCTCATATTTCGACCCCTGTTGTATTTGGCCTTCACCATGACGCTTTTGTCTATTTGCACTATTTTACCACTACCTCCTAGTTCCTTTTCTTCATTTAAAAGTCTCCAGGTACATAGGTCACGGAGGAACTGGTACCAATCTATTACAGAATTTTTGTCTATCGCCATATGTTCTGTTACCAGGTGCACTGGGCACCGACAACACCAATAGAAAATTAACATTAATAGCTTTTCTAGTGGTATCTTTGACTTGGAGAAGTAAGTGTTACGAAGTCACTTTGTTTCGATCGGCACTGTCTTATCGTACATTTCCATAGCCAACCAAGTTTCCCAGCTGAACTGTCTTCAGTGATTGCCATTAATTCACTGCATTTTTTACACTTTTTCTCGGTGGGCACAATATCCTTCTCCTGCAAAAAGTGTATCATGGATGCTGCAGAAACGCACACAACTGAGATGGTGACCGCTGATATCGGATCCATGCTTGCTTTTACTGTTATTACACATGGGTTTTGACTTTTACTCTTGTGTGTGCGACGTATAGCATATTCAAACAAGGGCGAATGAGTTCTTTTTTTAACGGCATTTCTTGAAAGATGGGGTGGGTGCTTAATACTGTGTTGTTAATTATGGTGTCATTGTGAGGGGGGTTGATACTGTGTTGTTAATAATGGTGCCATTGTGATGGGTGAGTCGGGGGATAGAAGAAGAAGTAATTGAGCTATTTTTGTTTATGTGTAGAAACAGATTGCAACTCTGTTTGACACTGCGTTGTGTGTATAGCGCACGCTATATTTCAGCGTCATGGAACTGGTGACATAATGCTTGTGTACTCAGTGTTACGCAATGTACGCTGGTCCGATGTTCTCCACCATCATCCCATGCTGTACCTTGTTTACCCTCATGAGATATTAAAAGCCTCTATCATATTCCCCCTCCCTCCTCTCCCCCAGGTCCCAGTACTGAACCCTGTGGCACCTTGCTGGTCACCCTCCCTTCCCCAGAGAGAACTCCATTTACCACCACCCTCTGTTGCCTATCTCATAACCATCAGACACATAAACACAAGTTTGGAACACCGGAAGCTAGTGACTTAACAGTACTGCCCTTGATCACAGCCTGGACACTAGCTGAAAGTCCTAACAATGGAGTGATAATGACTCACATTGAGTCTTTTGTGGGATCCTTCCCTTGTACTGCCAGATAATTGCAGCTCTTAAAAAGCTGTTACTCACACCAGACCATCTGGGACACTGAGGGAGATTAGTATGAGGACTAGAGCATACTAAAGTAGAGTCTTTTTTAATTTCATCAACAGCCAAGGAAAGCCTGCACTAGTCATGATGGACAAGTAGAGGATTAGCTGCACTAGTCCTGGTCAATTTGCACTAGGTCCTGGGTTAGTAAGGCAATATTAAAATTGACCCCTTCCCATGGTGTCTTACATGCCCAATTGGTTTACTAGCATGATAGGGCTGACTACAGCCCACAGGAGCCCTAGCGCTATCCTGTTTGGGACACGCTATCTGCATTGGGCTCCTGTGAGTCTTATAAAGTCTGGAGCTGTGTAAGTGCAGTGCATAGTCACTGTGCACTGCACCATCACAGCCCCATATTTAGACAGTTGGTGCACTCTGGCTGGAGTACGCTAAATGTCTGAATACTGCCCCAAAGTAGGACATGTGTTAATTGCCATGGAGCACTCCTGTCAGCGCACTGCACACTGGCTGGCTCTCAATATGGGGGATGGCTATACCTCTTAGCCCAGTGGAACCCAAAGTTGACAAAGCAGTGGCTACTGGGGGTAAGAAAGGTCTGCCTGTAGCCTTAAGATACTCTTATATAGATACATAGACAGTGTCGGCAGATAAGGGCCTATGGCCCACCCAGTCTGCCCATTTGAGCTTGTAAGTTCAGTTTGTTTTCCTAGAAGTCTGTTGCCCCTTACCCCTGACCTCCAGAATTCCTTTATGTCTATCCCATGCATTCTTAAATCCTGTGATTGTTTCAGCCCCACCACTTCCTCTGGCAGGGTGTTCCACTTGTCCACCACCCGTTCTGTGAAGAAATTCTTTCTCATGTTTCCTCTGAATCATCCTCCTCCAACTTCATCCCATGCCCTCTAGTCCTGGAACATCTTTTTCGCTTAAAATAGTGTTTTCCTGCACCCTGTTCCTCCTGTAAGATACTTGTATGTCTCTATCATATCCCTCTCTCCCTCCTCCTCCAGGAGTACATGTTCAGTTCCTTCAACCTGTCTTCATAGGACTTGTGATGCAATCCATGCACCATCTTTGTTGCCCTCCTCTGAACCTTCTCTACCCTGTCTATGTCCTTATGTAGGTATGGTCTCCAGAACTATACACTGTACTCCAGGTGGGGCCTCACTAGTGTCTTGTATAGCGGGTGTGACCTCCCCTTTCCTGCTGGTAATGCCCCTGCCTATACATCCCAGCATCCTATTTGCTTTACCTGCTGCCTTGTCACACTGTTTCCCTACCTTGAGGTCATCAGAGATGATAACCCCAAGATCCCTTTCCTGCTTGGTGCATGCTATATCCTCACCCCCCAACTGATATATTGTGCCAGGGTTTTTGTGCCCCATATGCATTATCTTGCACTTCTTGCATTGAATTTCAACTGCCAAACCCCTGACCATTCTTCAAGTTTCTGCAGGTCCCTTCTCATTCTGTCTACATCCTCTGGTGTGTCTACTCTGTTACAGAGCTTTGTGTCATCAGCGAACAGTGAAATTCTGCCTTCTAGGTCCTGCTAATGTCACTGATGAAGATGTTGAATAGGACCGTCCCAGCACTGATCCTCTGGTACCCCACTGGTCACTCTTCCTCTGTGGAGTGACAGCCATTTACCACCACCCTCTGTGTCCTGCCACCCAGCCAGTTACCTACCCACCACACTACTGTCCTGCCCACACCCATATTCCCCAGTTTGTGTAATAGTCTTCTATGTGGCACAGTGTCAAAGGCCTTGCTGAAGTCCAGATAGGCCATGTCCACCGCCCTCCCTGATCCACCTCCTAGTCACCCAGTCAAAAATTCAACTAGGTTGGTCTGACATGACCTCCCTGGTGAAACCATGCTGCCTTGGGCCCTGTAGTCCATTGACAACCAGATGTTCTACCAATCTCTCCTTCAGTAGTGCTTCCATGATCTTCCCCACTACCGAGGTGAGGCTGACTGGTCTGTAGTTCCCTGCTTCCACTTTGTTCCCACTTTTGTATGGGGGACTACATCTGCTGTCCTCCAGTCTTTGGTACCTCCCTGTTTCCAGTGATCGGCTAAACAGGATAGCCAGAGGTTCAGCCACCACCTCTCTTAGTTCTTAAGGACCTGTGCACCCCATCTGGCCCCATTGCTTTATCAACTCTTATTACTTCCAGTTCCTTCAGGACCCTTTCTCTTGTAAAGGGACTTGTGTCCATTTCTGCACCATTCTCACCCTTGTACTCCTTCAGACCCATTCCCTCCTCTTCCTCAGTAAAGACTGAGCAGAAATACCTGTTCAATATGTCAGCTTTACTGTTGTCATCCTCCACGTGGCTCCATCCTCCCCTTCAGTCTCACTATCCCTCCTTTGTCTTTCTTTTTTCACTTATGTACCTGTAAAAGGTTTTGTCCCCTCTACCCACTGATTTTGCAATGTGCTCTTCTGTCTGAGCTTTGGCTTCCTTACTGACCTCCCTGCCTCCCTTGCTTCTCCTGGTATTTCTCCTAGCCCCTTCTGCCTGTGTCTTTTGTATTGCCTGAATGCAGTCTTTTGGCTTTCACTTTCTTTGCTACCTCTTTGGAAAACCATAATGGTCTCCTCTTCCTTTTCCTCTTGCTAACCTGCTTAATGCATAATTCTGTTGTTCTTGTAATCCCATTTTAAATACTGCCCACTGTTCCTCAACCCCTGATTCCTGTCCCATTCCCTTAATGCCTCTTTCAAGTATCTCCCATTTTCCCAAAGTCTGCCCCCTAAAATCCAGGATCGTGTTTTGTGTGGTTTGGTTCTGCTCTTTCTGTGATTTCAAACCACAATGACTGGTGATACTGTTTCCCAGGTGCTCCCCACTGTTACCCCCATCACACTGTCCCTGTTTGTGAGCACAAGGTCAGTATTGCCTTCTGCCGAGTTGGTTCCATGACCGGTTGCTTGAGGAAGGCACCCTGAAGGAGTCCAGGATAAATCTGCTCCTAGTTGATACTGCTGCTGGGATGCTCCAGTCCACGTCCTGGAATATTGAAGTCTCCAACCAGTACTACCTCACCCTTGTCTGCCATCCTTTGATGGCTAGCATCAACTCTATCTGTTTCTTCCTCCTGGGCTGGTGGTCTATAGACCACACCTGTGTGGATGGCTGTCCCATTTTCCTTTCCAGCTTAACCCACAGTATCTCTCCCATTTTGTTCCTCCTGGATCTCTGTGGCCCTTATGTCATTTTTTCACATACAATGCCACTCCTCCTCCTTCCTGCCTGCTCTGTCTCTTCTGAATATGTTGTAGCCAGGTATGGCCATCTCCCAGTCGTGGTCATCATTACACCAGGTTTCAGTGATGGCCACAATGTCCAGGTCTGACTGCACCATGACAGCCTCCAGATCTTCCATCTTGTTGCTAAGGCTCCTGGCATTTGCACATGGCTTTCCATGATTTGACCTCCTAGACTGTTTCACAGTTCCACTCCAGCCCTTCCTTGGTTGTCATTTATCCCTGGTTCTCCTTGCAGTCTGCCCTTCTGCTGAATTTTGCCCCTTTTCTGCTTATCCACCTCTTAGGCACTAATCTCCATCTTTTGCACACTGCTTTGCAAAGATAGCCACTCCTCTGGTTCATTTGTTCCACTGCTAGCTGTGGGGGGTGAGCAAGTAGGTACCCTCCTTGCTGGCCTGCCACCCCCCTTTGCTAGTTTAAATGCTTGTCAATGTAGCATTTAAACTTATAATTGAGTGCTTGGATTCCCCTCCAGGATGGATGCAGGCCGTCAGGGCTTGAACAAACCTCCATCCCTCCAGGTGGGTCCCCAGTCACCAATGAATCCAAACCCTTCCTCACAGCACCAGTTCTTCAACCATGAGTTAAAGTTCCTGGTGCATGCACTCCTATGCTCTCCTTGCCTCTCCAGGTAGTACTTCTAGAAAGTGACAGAAGTAGCTACTTGCTTGAGACCCTCCCAGTTTCCTAAACTCTTCCTGAACTTCCTTTGGCTCCCCATTTGCCAGGTCATGGTACCTAGGTGGATAATGACATCCAGCTCACCCTCCCGTCTTGCCTTCCCAGTGATCCCCAGGATCTTCCTTCCATCCCTCCATGCCGTGGCACCTGGTAGGCACCTCACCTCCCTGTCCTCCCCCTCCTGTGTCCCTAGCTGGATCCCTCTTATGATGGAGTCCCCCACCAGGATTCGCTTCCTCCTCCTCCTCTGGGGTCCACTGCTTGTTCTAACTAACTCTTGTTCTAACTGTTAACAGCATGCAAGCAAACATGTTTGGCATTGACAAATTCTTGTTACTAAAGGCATTCACATGAAAATATGAATTGTGTTCCTCAGAGTTCATTGGCTCCTGGTGCCTATTCCCCACATTACAGCATAATCTGTATTCTGTGACATCATGTTACATCACAATCTGGTGCTGCGGATAACGCCTGACAAAGGGCTGCATGGTCCTGAATGCTGGTGCACTCTTAAATATCTGTAAAATATGCATGTTGGTCCAGTAAAAGGTATCATAGTATACAATGACTCTGTGGAAACTACTGTAATGTCACTAGTTATGTATTATGACCTTAGTCTGGAAATACTTGTTAGAAGCAGATGAGCTCTGGGGGGCAGAATTCCTGCTATCAGGCAAATACTCAAAGTAAAAAGGAATGGAATGGTTCTGAATTGTTTTTTTTTCAATGTTAGGTATTTCTATTCAAAGTTTATTACAAGTTTTACACAGTTACATGAGACAGAACCATGGATAAAAACTTAAAACATAGATTCCAACAAAGAGTGATTTTGGATCTGTCCCCCCTCCCTCCGCCCCTCGCTCACCCCTCCCCTCCTTCCCCACAGTCCATAATTCCTGAATCAATCAGTATGTGTTTTACTAACAAGATTCATTCTTCACAGAGAATACAAAGTATACAAGGGATCCCATATCTTTTTTTATATTTTGGCAGGTTATTATGAAGACTTGCTATGGTCTTTTCAGTTCTGAGATTTGCCAATAATTCGTTGAGCCATTCAGAATAAGAAATAGTGTCCGTATATTTCCAATGTTTTAGAATCAGTTTCTTAACAGACATTGAGATCATGGACATATGATATTTACCATTGTCCACTGAAATTTGTGAATAGTCACCCAAAAGACATATTTCAGGGGTAAAATAATCAGTTAATCCTAATAATGGGTCAGCTTTGACTTTAATGCAATTCCAAAGGGGGATTATCTTGGGACAGGTCCAAAACATGTGAAGAAGGGTGCCCACATCCTGAAAACAATGTGTTCAGTGATTGGACGGTATTAAGCCCCAAGCAGCTAGTTTTTGTGGGAAGTAGTACAGGTTGTGTAAAATGTGGAACTGCATAAGGCATAATCGATCTTGTGTCACAAAACAATGACAATTACACCAAAGAATAGACCAGTCTATATTCCAATGGGGAAACAGGGCTGACCAGTATGCTGTGGGATCAAAAGTTTCCGTGAAACGCCAATCATATAAAATGATATATAGTTTGGAAATGGCTTTAGGAGAGTTTGACAAAGGGCTCAAATCCGACTGAAAAGAAAATGTAGGTGCAGAGGGAGGTATCTTACCTATCTCCTTAATAAAGAGATGTCTTAATTGAAAAACCTTAAAAAACAAAAGGTGAAGGTATTTTAAAATGTCTTCGTAATTTCAGCTGTCAAGAGCCAAGATCCATTATTTCCCACAAATAGGGATAGTTTTCCATCCCCCAGCTGGGGTAACCAATTTGGCGTAAGCCTCTTATTGTCAAGTTGGAAAGTTGGGGAGTTCCAAATCAATTGGGACATATCTGTATAATATTTGTATCATAAAAAGGCACATATTTGGGCATGGACTCTCATGGAAACTTCGATCATGATTGATTTTAAATTTCTTGGTAATGAGGATATTTTTAAACATAACAGGGTAGAAGGTTCTATGTTACATGCATGAATCATTTCTGTCTCTAGTTTGAGCCAAGGAGGAGATGAAGATAAGGGGAGTAGTGTAAGCCACCTAAAGTACTTGGATATATGACTGGCCCAGTGGTATAAGTTAAGATAGGGTAGATATAGGCCTCCTTTTAGTTTGGAAGCAGCTAACTTATGACATGCTATTCTTGGTTGTTTCTTGGACCAGATGAAGTTTGTAATTAATCCATGGATTTTCTTGAACCAAGTACCTGGTAAACAAATATTAAGTAACTGAAGGGGGTATAGTAAGTGGGGAAAAATATTCATTTTGACTAAATTTATCCTGCCCCACAGAGAAATAGGAAGGGTTGTCCACCGGTCTAAATCCTGAATGATGGCTTGTACCAATGAATCTATATTTTTCTTAACAGTAAGCTGTGTATCTCTGGTAAGTCCAATACCGAGATATCTTAAGGAATCCTGGGACCATGAAAAACCTAAAGGTGTAATAGTATTTTTGGATACTTTATGATTTAGTGGAAAAACAACTGAGTTGCTAACATTTAGTTTATAATTTGATAGCCTGCTGTACTCTTCAATAATCTCTATCATTGATGGGATAGATATTTCTGGTTGAGATAAGTGTAAGAGAAGGTCATCTGCATATGCGGATACTTTCATCTATGTGCCCTGGATTGTAAGGCCCTGTACCAACCTACTCGCAGTCAATTTACGAATAAGAGGTTCAAGGTATATATTAAAAAGTCTTGTGCCAGAGTGTAAAGGAAATGATTCCAAAATCACTCCATTCCCTGAGATTCTTGCGGATGGGGTTTGGTAAAGAGCTTTTATCCACTTTTGAAATATTAATGGAAAACCAAAGGCATTCAAGGTTTGAAACAAAAAGTTCCAATTAACTCTAGTCAAATGCCTTCTCAGCATCCAGGGAGACTAAAGCAGCTGAGTAAGGGGCATCCCTGGACACCGAGAAGACATGCGAGAGAGTGCGGAGATGGTCCACTGAGGATCTCCCCTTCATGAATCCCACCTGTTGTAATCCTATTAAATCTGGGAGTAGTAAACTAAGTCTATCTGCTAATAGTTTTGTTAAGATCTTTATATCTTGGTTGAGCAGGGAGATGGGTCTGTAATTCTTCACCAATTCTGGATTCCTGTCAGGTTTAGGTAAAAGAACAATGAGGGCTTCGAATAGGGTGGGGTCAACCAATGCTCCTGATAAAATATATTGATATAAAGGTAAATGGTGCGGGACAATTTGGTCTTTAAATTTCTTATAGAAATTGGCTGAAAATCCATCTGGTCCTGGAGTTTTATCTGTAGGAAGATTTTGTATTACCTCGGCAATCTCTAGGGTAGAAATGGGTGCAATTATTGCTTGTTTATGGGCTTCTGAAAGAAGGGGTAGTTGAGCTTCTTTTAGATAAGAAGATGAGTGGGGTTTGAAGGGGGGTTAATCATAGGTTAGTATAGTTGTTTATAGTACATGGTAAATTCTTTTACAATTTCTTTAGGAGAAGATTTCAAGGAACCATCTATCTGGGATCGAATAGGAGGGATGAATCGGGATGTTTCCTGTTGCTTAATTCTGAGAGCTAGTAGTTTTCCCGCCTTCTCCCCCTGATCTGTGTATGAAGCCTTTGTGCAGAGGATTGCTAGTTTGGCTTTTTCCCCGAGTAGACTCAAATAGGAATCTTTAATCTTAATTAGCTCTTGTTTGATAGTATCAGGAGAATGAGGATTTAAATTAGCTTCCAGTGTCCGGATTTCGGACAGCAGGTTTTTTAAATTTGAGTTTTGTAGTTTCTTTCTTTCTGAGGCTAATCCAATTAAAATACCCCTAATGTAAGCTTTAAAGGCTGACCAGATAATATCAGGCCTAATATCTTGAGTTACATTTATATAAAAAATTGTTCAATATGGACTTTAACTATGTCTGAAATCTTTGTGTCTTTGAGCAACTGGTCATTCAGATTCCAACAGGAACTCCATTTGGGTAAGGAAGTAAGGGACAGCTGAGCCAATACCAGAGAGTGGTTGGAGGTTTGTCCCGGTTGAATCGAAGAGAATAAGACACCAGGAAGAAGGGTCTGGGACAGTAAAATATAGTCGATCCGGGAAGAAGTCCCGTGGACTGGTATATAAATGTATATTCCTTATCTTGGGGATTCAGAATCCTCCAAACATCACAAAGGCCCATCCGATCAATTAATTCCCTTAATGCCCTTTGAGCTGGAGAAAGTCCTCTGGGAGTGGAACCAGTGTGGTCCATAAAACACCACGTTTAAATCACCACCTAAAATTATTGAAGTGGGTAGCAGTGGCAACATGGTATTGATGAGGTGCATGAAAAATTGTGGATCTTCTTTATTAGGACCGTAGACACTGCCAAGCAAGAAATCTATGGAGTGAAGAGTACCTCAGACTAAGATGAACCTGCCCTGTGGGTCTTTAATGACCTGTGAGAGATTAAATGCAACATTCTTGTTAATTAAAATCATAACGCCACAGCTATTTGTGGTACCTTGGGCAGCGAACACCTGTCCTATTTGTTGTCTCCTCATTTGTAAGGCTTCAGCATCTAATAAGTGTGATTCTAATTTGTGATTGTAAAACATTTAATTGCTTTAAAATGTTATATTGCATCAATGTTTTCCTAACCCCTTTAACATTCCATGTAGAGAATCTTAAATCATGTGCCATTTCTCTTGTACACAGAATAAGCATGAATTACCTGTGAAGGAGTGTAAACAATGCTTCTTGGTATCCCTTGATATCCTTATGTAAAGGACTGTCCCTCCCCATCCCCCATTTCCACCCCCTAACCCATTTATTACCTGAAATCCCCAAAACCTATAAATGCTGTATCTTTCACCTGTAAATACTAAAATAACCCTACCCTCCCTCCTTCCCTTACTGTTACGAACTTCGCTCAGCAGTTCACCAGTTTCTCGCTCCCTCCCTCCAGCCTCCCTAATACTACCCTACTACTTTCTAATAAAAAGGAAAAAATCTAGATAACTAGTGTGCCATCCTAATAATGACCTGTTACCCGGTGCACACAGCTATTCCTTTAGGAGCCCTACTGTACCCTTGAAAGCTTCGGGGGGGTATAGTAACAGACACCTTCTTAGTATACTGTGAGAACTATTACAGGAATAACAACAACCCTAAGACCCTAAGCTAACTCAAAAAGAATGGGCCTTAAGCAATAAACACTAAACCATAGATTGTTGAGAAATATTCTGGTTCAAAAGGCAACTAACATAAGGTCCTCACTGAACAGGTACCCTGCGAACCAGCAACTCAGGAAACTACTATATATTAAGTTACAGAACTGCTAATGTTAACTTTAGTCTCACTATTTAATAATCAAAGGTTCCAGCCTGTTAGTTAAAAAAAAAAATCAAACTCCCGTTGAGCAAACAGTAACAAAAACGAAAAGAAATGCATTAATTGTGTTGCTTCAGACTTCCCTGTTGAGATGCTGTGCGGGTTTAACTCCCTCTGGTGACGCTTTAATGCAATTACAGCTAGGAAATGTCATAGAAACATAGACTTTGACAGCAGATAAGGACCGCTTGGCCCGCCTAGTCTGCCCATTTCCCTACCTAGAGGATAAGCTGCAGATCCTATTTAACCAACAGCCTATTTCTTCCTACCCCCCACAAGAAATGCCTTATGTCTGTCCCATGCATTCTTGAATTCTCCCACAGTTTTAGACCCCATAACCTCCTCAGGAAGGCTGTTCCATCGTCCACCACCCTCTCTGTGAAAAATACTTCCTCACATTGCCCCTGAACCGTCCCCTCTATCTTCAAATTGTGTCCCTTGTTCTTGCACATCTCTTTTTCTGAAAGATGCTACCCTCTTGGACTTTGTTGATTCCACTGGGTACTTAAACGTTTCTATCATGTCCCCTTCCTCCTTTCCTCAAGGGTATACATATTAAGCTCCTTTAGTCTCTCTCGTAAGGCTTCTCTTGCAGACCCTGCACCATTTTAGTTGCTCTCCTCTGAACTGCCTCCATCCTGTCTCTGTCCTTGGGAGATGGGGTCTCAGAACTGGACTTAGTACTCAGATGGGGTCTGACCAACTGTCTGTACAGGGGATAACAACTTCCTGTTTTCTGCTGGTGATACCTCTCCCTATACATCCCAGTATCCCCAGCCCTCCCTACTGCCTTCTCGCATTGCTTGCCAACCTTAAGGTCATCTGATATGATTAGCCTAGGTCTCTTTCCATTTTGTTGTTGTTACTACCTCCCCATTGTGTAATCTTCCCTGGGTTTTGTTTCCCAGGTGAATTACTTTGCACTTCTTTGCATTGAATCCAGCTGCCATACTTCCATTCCAGAGTCCCTTCTCATCCTTTCCTCTGCCTCTTTGTGTATCAACCCTGTTGCAGATCTTTGTGTCATCTGCAAAGAGGCATATTTTCCGTCCAGTCCCTCTGCAATGTCACTTATAAAGACATTAAAAAGGACTGAACCCAGTACTGAACCCTGCAGTACCCCACTAGTAACCCCTCTTTCTTCAGAGTGGACTCCATTTACAATTACCTTCTGTGTCCTGTTGTTCAGCCAATGTTTTACCCAGGCTACCACCTTGGGACCTACTCCCAGGCTGGTTAATTTGACTACTAATCTTTTGTGTGGGACTGTGTCAAATGTCTTGCTAAAGTCTAGGTAGGCCATGTCCACAGCCCCTCCCTGGTCTGCTACTTTGGTCATCCAGTCAAAGAAATCAATTAGATTCATCTGACATGACCTTCCCGCTGTGAACCCATGCTGCCTTGAGTCCTGTGCCCCACTGGCCTCTAGGTACTCAACAATTCTTTCCTTCAGAAGTGATTCCATCACTTTCCCTACCACAGAGGTCAAACTGACAGGTCTGTAGTTTCCTTCCTCCGTCTTGGTCCCACTTTTGTAAAGGGGAATCACATCCGCCTTCTTCAGTCCTCAGGTACCGCCATCCTCCACGATTTGTTAAAAAGCATAGTCAGTGGTGTCACTAGTTCTCTGCTTAATTCTTTTAGAATTCTGGGGTGAATTCCATCTGGCCCCATTGCTTTGTCCACCTTCAGTTTTAGGAGTTCTTTCAGAACCCTTTCTTCTGTGAAAGGACTGGGATCAACCCCTCCTCTCCAGAGTGCTTCTGTTAATTGGATTAGGCACCTCCCCCACTTCCTCTTTTGTGAATACTGAACAGAAGTATTCATTCAGTATCTCTGCTTTATCACTGTCACTCTCTGCCCACCCACCATCCATTCTATTCAGCCTCACTATCCCTCCCTTTGTCTTTCTACGCTCCCTGATATACCTATAAAAGGTTTTATCCCCCTTCTTAAACGAGTTAGCTATCTTTTCCTCAGTTTGTGCCTTTGCTATTTTGACTACCCTCCCTGCTTCCTTCTGCCTTAACTGGTTCAGTTCTCTGTCCTGCTCCTTCTGTGTTTCCTTATACTTCCTAAATGCTATCTTTTTCTCCCTAACCTTCACTGCCACCTTTTGAGAACCATAGTGGCTTTTTCTTTCATTTTGATTTGTTTATTTGCTTCACACAAAGGCTTGTTGCCTCTGTGATGGCAGTTTTGATATTTGCCCATTGTTGCTCCACCCCCCTTCTAGTCTGTTTGCTAGTGCTTTTCTAAGGCACTCTCCCATCTTGCCAAAGTCAGCCCTCCTGAAGTCCAGAACCCTCACTTTTGTATGGCTTGACTCTGTAGCAGAGTTTATCGTGAACCACACTGTTTGGTGGTCACTTGTTCCCAAATGGCTACCCATTTCTAGATCTGAGATCCTCTCACTATCCCCATTTGAGAGTACGAGGTCTAAGATTGCTCCCTCATGAGTGGGTTCCAAAACTAGCTGTTTGAGGCATGCCACCTGAAGGGCATCAAGAATGGCCCTGCTTTTGGATGTATGTCGCAAAGGGTGTTCCAGTTAACATCTGGCATGTTAAGGTCCCCCATCAACAGTATCTCCTTTCTCTGCCATCCTAAGTATGCCTTCTATCATATCCTTGTCCATTCCTTCCCCCTGACATGGGGGTCTATATACAACCCCAGTGTGGATTGTGGTGCCATTTCCAGTCTCTAAGGTGACCCACAGTGCCTCCTCTCCTCCCTGTTTACTCTTTTGTTAAGTTGCTTTTATCCCTTCCCTTACATAGAGAGCTACTCCCCCCCTTCTGCCCTCCCTGTCTCTCCTGTAGGTTGTGTACCCTGGTATGTTAACATCCCAGTCATGGTTCTCTGTGTACCATGTTTCTGTGACTGCTACAATATCCAGGCATTCCTCTTCCATCAAGGCCACCAGTTTAGGGAGCTTGTTGCCCAGACTACGGGCATTGGTACTCATTACCCTTCATTTCTTGATGGTCTTACCCCTTTTTGCCCCATCCCTGTCCTTATTACATTTGTCGCTTTCTCCATTTACTCCTGCTTTTCTCCCTATTGACATCTCTATGTTGGTGTCTACCTCGCTTAGTATCCAGATATTTTTTGGGGGGGCTAGGATTTCCCTGCTCCTTTCCAGTGTCTCCCCCCTTAACTAGTTTAAATACTTGTCAATGAAGTATTTAAACCTATAACCTAGGATCCTGTTTCCGCTCCTGCACAGATGCAGACCATCATGCCAGTATAGGCCTGCATCCCTCCAGGTGGACCCCCAGTCTCCAATGAAGCCAAATCCCTGAACTCTGCACCAGTTTTTCAACCACTGATTGAATCCCATGGTGTGGAGCACCCTAGCCTCACCTGTGCCATAGACAGGCAGCACCTCTGAGAAGGTTACCATGTGTGCTGTTTGTCTAAGGCCCCTCTCCATCTCCACAAACACTTCTTGCACTGCTCTGATCCCTTTCTTAGCCAGGTCATTTGTCCCTAGGTGGACAATGACATCCAGCTCCCTCCCCTGTGCAGCTGCTCCTGCGATCCTGAGGATTCGCTCCCTGTCTCTCCAAGCCATGGTGCCAGGCAGGCACCTTACCTCCCTCTCCCCTTCCTCCCCCAGTTCTACCTTCCTAACAATGGAGTCCCCCATCAGGAGTTGTTTTCTTCCCCTGTGGGGTCCCATGCCACCCTCCTTTGGGTCTCCTTTGTGGAGGTTCCCAGCATCCTCCTTGGTCTCCACTGTGGGTGCCTCCATAGAGGAACCACACTTTTCCAGAACGGCATAGAAATTGTGGAGAGATACAACTGGAGGGATGAGCCTCTGTTCCACCACTCTCACCCTCCCTGAACCCACTGTGGTCCAACCACTCCTCTTTCTTGGAAACCTCTGAGGCAATGGCAGTGACCCTGGTGGTCCCTGGGTTGGAGAGGAGGTCCCACAAATCCTGGCCAACTCAGCCTCACAATTGATGTCCTCACAATTGATGCTATGCAGTCCTGCACTTGACTTGTATGCCAGTATTGTTTCCAGCTTTAGAGCAGGATCAGATCATCTGGCTTATTCTCCTGTTAGTGACATGAATTCCAAACCCCTCAGTGTCCGGATACAGCTAGGGATAGTGCTTTGTTTTTCCTGATGTCACTTGCCTTGATCACAGAGTAAGCTGAATCTGTATTTGGGCCGGTTAAACTGAACTAATAGAAATAAAAGAAAAGAAAGTGCTCTGTTCCTTCAAACCTCCTTTAGAGGATCCAGCTGGTAATCAAGGAAGTCTTATTACATCTTACCCGATCAGGTATCCCAGAAGAGGTCAGGGAGAGCTACTTTTAGACCAGATGAAGCCACATCGGGGGTTTCGTATGACAGCCAGTTGCCTCCCACCAGAACTTGAAGCCTCGCCGGGTAGATCATGCAGAATTTGATTCCTGCTGCGATTACTTATGAAACCAGGGGGTGGAAGGCTGTGCGCTTTTGTCTGATTGTGGCAGATAGATCTTGCACCACCCTTATCTTGCTACCCTCCCAACGAACCTCCTACAATTCCTTTGTTTTTATGAGGAAATGTTGCCACTCTAAATAATTAAGAAAACGGAAAATGAGTGGACATGGTGGTGCTCCTGTTGGTGGAATCGGGCGGAGAGCCTGATGCACTCGTTCAATTACAAATTTGGGCCCAAATGGGGAAGGGCCTGCAATCTTTTCCACGAACCTCTGAATGAAGAGCACTGCATCCAAACCTTCCTCGTGTTCTGGAAGACCTATGAGGATCTCATTGTTCCTACGACTGCGGCCCTCAAGGTCCTCTATTTTTAATTCCATTTTGGTCATCCTCTGTCGCAGAGTAGTCAGCTCCGGGTCTACTTTGTCAGCTCTCTTTTCGAGCGAGCAGATGCGGGCTTCACTGTCCAATGTACATATGGAAATGTCTTCCATTGCTTGCGCTAAAGATTTCAACTCTATTGTGATAGATCGGAGTTCCTCTCTGAAGGGTTTAAACTCTTCCAGAAACCTGTTCAGAGGTTGCCATAAATTTATCTGGCAGGATCAGTTAAGACTTATACAGTTTAAAATTCTACATAACATTTACTACTCCCCTCAAAAACTTGCGAATCTAAAGTTGATAGAGGATCCCAAATGTAATAGATGCAACTTCGGAAACGGAGACCTGTTACATATCTTTTGGAATTGCCCAAAAATTGTCCCACTTTGGGCAGAGATTAAAAATAAGATAGACCCCTTGTTGGGCCTGCATGACCTTTTTACGCCTGAGATATGTCTGCTGGGGGATATGTCCCGTATTACGGTTAAGAATAGGAAATTCTATATGGCCTTGATCTCGATCACCCTGAAAAAAGTGGTCCTCAGACACTGGAAGGACAATAGTGTGATCAGTTATTCTGAATGGCTGGAGGAACTTCTTGTGAGCCTCAGGATTGAGAGGATGATAGCCATCCTCCAAACAAGAGTCCTCTGTTTGAAAAGATATGGGGCCATTTTACACTCTTTATTCGTTGTGAGAGATTTAGGTACCCTCTTGGGTTGAAATCAGTTTGAATGGTCTTGTGTGGGGAGGGAGGAGGGAGGAATGGGAGGGGAAGGAACCTTGCCCTTATTGGGGTTTATATTTTATTTACTTTCGGTGTTTGTTTTGTTTTGTTTTGTTGTTGTTATTGGGGGGGGGTATTGCAGAGAAGGATTCCTGTCAATAATTGTATAATGTATCGGTGCACTCCTGTATGTTTTATGTTTATGATTATGTTTCTTGTATGTATTCTCTGTAAAAAAAACTGGAATAAAGATTTAATGGCAAAAAAAAAAAAAAAAACCTGTTCAGTGTCAGCGGTTCTTGTTCTGGCTGAAGATCAGGCATTCCCAATAAACTTGAAGAGCCGAAGATGAAGGAGCTGGATTTGTATCCTCTGGAGACAAGAAGGGAGAGGGGGGACATGATCAAAACATTCAAATATGTGAAGGGATCAATAAAGTGGGGGAGAACTTCTTTTCAGGGAAGGTAAATACAAGAACTAGGGGCATGGATTGAGACTGGAGGGGGGATGATTTAGTGGAAACATTAGGAAGTATTACTTCATAGAGAGAGTGGCTGAGCCCTGGAACAGACTGCCAGATGAGGTGGTGAGGGCCAGTACAGTGGAGGGTTTCAAGATGGCCTGGGACAAACACAAGGGATTGCTCTGGGGAGGAGGGGGGGAATCTTGGAGGGGTGAGGACAAGTAGAGGGGGAAATGGGCAGACTTGATGGACAAGGAGGATCCTTTTCTGCTGATACATGTCTATGACTCTATGAATCTAAACAACGCCATTTGCTGGGATGATTACCAGACACTGCAGTCAGGGAATCTGTCACTCTTGCACTGAGGACAGAAAAAGGCCCAGGGCCCATCCAGAAGTTGTCAACAGATGGGGCTAAGTGATTTGATATGGTCTAGTGAGGGTGCCAGTAGATGGGGTAAGGAATATGATATGGGCCAGGTAGGGTGTCAGTGGAGGGGGGGGGTCAGGGATGTGATATGGGTACTGTGGGTGTTAGCAGATGAGGACTCAATGATGTGATAAGGAACATATAGTGTATCAGCAGATGAGGGTAATGGATCTGCTAAGGGCCAGGTTAAGTGTCAGAAGATGGGTGTCAAGGATGTGATACAGGATGGGGGGGCATGAGCAAATACAGGTCAAAGATGTGATATGGTCCAGGGTGGGTGACAGCAGATGGAGAAAGGGGATCTGATATGGACCAGGGAGGGTGTTTGCAGATGGAGGTGTCAGGGATGTGATACAGGTCAGAGAGGGTGTTATCAGATGGATGTAAGTGATTTAATATGGCCTAGGGTGGGTATAAGCAGATGTGGGGATACAGGGATGGGATATGTCTATGGATCATGTCAGCAGGTTAGGCTAAGGAATTTCCTATGGTTCAGGGAGTATATAAGCAGATGGGGTACATAATATGATATGAGCCAAGTAGGGTATCGGCAGTTGGGGATCAGGGATGTGATATGGTCAGAGAGAGTGTCAGCAAATGGGGTAAAGGATTTGATTTGGGTCAGGTTGGGTGTCACCATATAGGGTCAAGGATGTGATACAGGCCAGAGTGGGTTTCAGCAAATGGTGATCAGGGATGTGATATGGACCTGGGTGGGTGTCAGTAGATGGGTTTCAGGGATGTGATGTGGGCAAGGATGGGTGTCAGCAGATAGCATTCAGGGAAGTGATGTGGGCCAGGGTGGGAGTCAGCTGATGGAGGTCAGAGATGTGATGTGGGTCAGGGTGGGAGTCAGCAGATCAGATACATTACTATGCCACCCAGCAGAATTAAGTACTCTGCAATTAGATATCATAATTTCCTGTGTGGCAAATTTGAGCAACTGCCACTGGATTACATAGGTTACTGTAGCCTTAAGGATATCACTGGTGAAACAGTGATACTGTGCTTCCTCAAGGGGGAGAGGTTGCTTTGTATGTGATATGGGCCAGGGTGGGTATCAGCAGATGGGGGGGCGGCAAGGGGTTGTGACAACTGGGCCAGAATAGGGTACTACTCTATGGACAATGCAAAATCACTGTATCTGATAGTAAAATACTGCAGCAGCAGCCATGTAAAAATAGCAGACAGCCAACACAGAGGCTCAGCATTTCACAGTGCACTCATGCTTTCTTGAGAACTGCACTGCCATCTAGTGAGCCCCCTTAAATAGTGCCAAAAGTCATGTGCGAATAAATCTTGTGATGTCATCAATATGAAACACAGTAGTGACTATACTCTTGAACAGGTCAATTTTTTTAGCTTTACTTCCTGAGATTATAGGTATACTATAATCCCTTCATGTTCCTTGGGTCCCACTGCCAGTAGATGAAGGGACAGCCATGGGGGCATCCTTTGCATCAAAGTATTCCTGGGAAGATGCAGTAGTGAAGGACTCCCAAAACAATGGATTCTTCAAAAAAAAATTGAGCTGTGCAGCCATTATACTGATGACATCATCATGGTGTGGTGGGAGGCAAGGAAGAACTGGCTGCTGTTGTGGCCTGCCTTGCAAACAGTAATCAGAATTTGAACTTTGCTGTGACAAGTGATTTAAATGTAATCAACTTTTTTTCATCTTTGTGTCACGAAGGATGACCAGAATAGAGCTTTAGCCGATTTGTTTAGGAAGCCTATGGCCAAAAATTCTCTGCTATAGATTACTAGTTGTCAATCCGCCATACTATAATGAACATTCCCACTATTCATTTTTTTCATTTGAAGCTCAACGTCAGCAAGGAATCAAACTATCAGGTGAAAGCCAATGACCTGGAACACAGGTTTAGGTACAGGGGGTATAGTGAAGCTTCCATCCAAAAGATAGATGGGTAGCAGATAACAAGGACAGGAATGATTAGATTGGGGAAGCTATCAGAAATCAAGAAACAAACAGCCAATCTGAGACAAGGATTAATGTTCTGGCTATATATTCTGCACAAGCACTTGAAAAAACTGGCACATACTGGCTTCTAACAGAGCTTTAGAAACTGGCACTGTACTACAGAAAAACCACAGGAGAAGGTAATAAAATCAGGGATAGGGCCAGGGTGGGTGTCAGCATATGGGGTCAAGGATGTGACACAGGCCAGAGTGGGTTTCACCAAATGATGATCAGGGATGTGATATGGACCTGGGTGAGTGTCAGTAGATGGGGTTCAGGGATGTGATGTGGGCCAGGGTGGGTGTTAGCAAATGGGGTTCAGGGATGTGATATGGACCTGGGTGGGTGTTAGCAGATGGCGTTCAGGGAAGTGATGTGGGCCAGGGTGGGAGCCAGGGAGGGAGGGTAGTATACAGTCTACAACCTATGGTTACCCCTAGTGTTAGACCCACCTGCATGCTGGCATGTCCCTCTGTAGGGAATTTCCCATGTGGTCACTGCAAATACTGCAAAGTGATCCAGAAATCAGACAAATTCAGTAGTCCCAATACCGGTAAGTTTTTTACTATATGAGAATTATTCAGCTGTAACACTGAACATGTACTCTACCTAGCAGTCTGCGATTGTTGGTGCCTGCCACCCTCCCTGAGAACCCTTGACTCCCACAGCACTTCTCCAGTCTCCTCAGGTTGCACCTACTGACCACTACTACCTGTTTTGCGCCCCTGGGTAATCTTGTGATGCAGCCTTCCCATGGTTACACTTTCCAAGTCTTGGCCAAATTAGGAAGTTTACAATTAAACTTGTTTTATATGCAGTTCTGCTTTTTTCATAGTCTCAGGGTATTATTTTGCACTCTTCAGGTGTTATGCCCTCCCCCCTCCCCCACATAACATCTGCATAATGTTTACCCGCTGTTCACTTAGTGTATTGTATTAAACTTTATGTATTTGTTCATTGATGTATATATACTGTATTATATCTCTATATTCTATATTATATCTCTATATATATAGAATAGTGGATGAGCGACCATCCACAAGGCTTGTTTCCATCGAGGTGTTGATGACATCAGAGACCTCGAGAGCGGCTCGAGAGGTCTCATGATGTCATAACTCCGAGATGGGAAACGAAATGGTTGTGGTGGGCGACCATCTACTATTTTATATAGTGTTACCCGAAATGTGTTTGTACCTTGTGTCTACCTATATTCACACTGCTGCTGGCTAGATTCCTGTTCTCTCCTCTTCAGTTCCCAATAATTTCAGTGATCGTTGATGCAGTCCTGTCCCCGAACATATAGGTCCTTTGCGCCACAGTCACACTCTGCTCCGGTCCCACAACTGTGCCAGTAATTTAAAATTAAAAAAAAATCCTACAAAGTAATAGTTTGGAATACACGGAATTGACTTTAGTAGTCCGTGTTCAAACTGTGTCTAATCGCTCGACCGCACCGCTCACTAAGTACAGGTGCCATTTTAGAACCTATTTTTTTAAAAGAGCACTGTTGCAGCCAATCAGATGGCAGGTTAAGGTTAAAAAGTTGTTGTACTATCGATGTGATGTCAGAACGATAGTACAACAACTATTTTTGACCTTTGAACTGCCCTACAACAAGATTTGGAAAACCTTTGTTTTTCCAGACACAATACGCTCTAACCATATACTATATCTCTATATTCTATATTCTTGTGCCATCTCAGCGGCCCGGGTAGTGCCTGAAAATGGTCCAGTGCACCTACCTGGTCAACAAAGGAATGCATGAATGAATGACTAAACAAACAAACAAACAAAGGTAAGTGTGAAAGAAAATTCAACCAAAGAATTGGGGTGCACCTAAGTTGTATTACAAGTAGGGATGTGGAGAATGCCTTTGCATACCACATTTGGTAAAGTGGACGAGAACATACTTTTTGGTTCATGTGAATCAAAAGAGTTAAACTGGGACCTAGTGGTGGGGATCTGAGCAGTTTGATTCTCCAATGGAAGGCTTTTTGGATGCACCTGTTTGGTGCTCTTCAAGGTAAAGATCTGAATGATAAGTTCAGCCTGGAACCACATCTGTAATAATTAACTGTTTGCTTTTCTTGTTTTCAACTTGAATGCAGGACCCCAGCTGCAGTTTTTTGCTACAGGTGATTATATCCTCTGGTGCAGATCTGTCGGCCCTGGGCATCGGTTGCCTTGTCACTTATGTTTTGGTATTCTCATATCAGTTTTTAGTAGGGTCAGACTGGGATACGGGGGGGCCCACCTGCTGCAAAGTGGATACAAATGCTCACCTGGAAAATCAATAGGGGAGGGCCCAGAGTGGCACACTCATATCGTATTCCACTTAAATTTGATACACTAGCTCACTGTTTTCATCTTACAGTTACCTACCGTGCCTCACATACCTACATTTGATTAAAAAAAGATGATAAATACACAGAATTTCAGAGTTTAGTAGGTGGCCAGGTACCCATCTGAGGGGGGCCCCACCTTGAAATGTTCAGGTATCCTAGTGGCCAGTCCGACTCTAAGTTTTAGACCATTTTTACCTTATATATTTAATGAGTTGAGATGGAGGATTTTCTTCTGTCTCTGTTAAGTGTGCAGTTTGACTATTTGCTGGAAAGTGGCTGGGAGTTAGCAATAGCAGCATGGAGGCAGAAGCATAGAGGGCTCAAATGTGAGCGAACTGGAGCTTTAAGTGGTGTAGCTGTTTTGTGAATGAGGCTGGAGAGAGGTGTTGAGTGGTTAACCTTCTCAGAGGTTGTGCCACAGCTGCACCTGAATGAAAGGGAGCAGTTTCACTTAAGCAATAATGTTCTACCTGGGGTTAGATTAACAGTCTGTTAATCACCACCTTGGGGTGCCATATTGCCACAAGGGGGTGATTAACTGACTGTTAATGTAGCCCCTAGTAGTACATTATTGCTATTATTATAATCTGGAATTGATACAAATATATTTACTTTAAACTATGTTTGATTTATTAACCGAAAACCCCACAGTTTTACATAAAATAGTCCTTCCACATTTGTCAAAAGATGGCTACAGTGCTGAGCTATTCTTGGAATACTGATATCCATGGCAACCTACCATCCTGACTAGTGACTCGTCTTGAGGAGCGGGTGCATTTTCAGTGTGAGAGAATACCATTCACTGTATTTTGACAATTAGTTTTATTGTAAGTGTGGCAAAGTCTGGTAGGTTGCGATGGAGCCTATTTAATGCCATAGCCAAGGAACGTATTTGTATATAGACAGCCCTTGCACACTCTATCCTTACGCAAAAGGCACATTATGGCATGATAGGTGGAGTGGTTTGTATGGCTACCAGATGGTGCGGGAGGCGCCACATTTGAAATGTACAGCTTTTTTTTATTTATCCACCTAACAACCAGCGTAAACTGTTAGACTACTGTGACTATTCATGCTGTGCAGTCTGACTGAGGAGAACAGGGAACAGTCATTTTTTAAATGTATTAACTAGAGAAAGTTTATGGCCACTGATGAGAGAAGAAACCAACACAGTGCTATACATACCAATTCCCTTTTTATTCTGTTAAAAAAGTAAACACACACACACATAGAAGTGAATTATTCTAAGCAATGCATTTCCAGCGACAGAATGGCAGTAAAAAAGGAAGCCGCCGGTGACTTGATCGGTTTCACTATAAGCTCCTCAATTCACTTGTATATGAGTCTTTTTTTTTTTACTTTTTTAAGTAAATAAAAGTGGAACTAGTAACTGCCATGTGCTGGTTTCTTCTGAGTTCAATTATCTGTGTTCAACCAGGCACAGGCTTTCTGAGTGGCGCCGCAGTGCTGTGCTGCAAATAAGTTTAAGGCCATAAGACACAGGAACCTGCTGAGCTGAATAGTGCTTTGGCTTTTTACAAAACAAAAAGGAAAGTCAATTTAAACTTCATGGGCTCAACAATAATTAAAAGTTTTAAGTACAGTGAGATGTCCCATGTGAAAAAGCTCTGCAGCTGGCCATTGATCAGAAACGCACTCCGTTCATTACCTGAAGTGTAAATCTGTGATTCTGAGAGCGATCTGTCTGTTTTTAATTGTTGCTGAGTCCATGAAGTTTAAATTGGCAAGGTTCACTTTTTTTTTTTTTATCACTTTATTTCTTCTGAAACAACAACAAAAACAACTTTTTTGGGACTTGGTGTGGTGAGACTCAGAGGTTGTGGTTGTTATGATAGTTGTTTGACACAAGAATGAGTACTATCTCTTACGGTACTGGTAACTGTGACAGCCATGTTTGAAATTTGTGAGCGCTTACTGGCACTGCTTTTCTTACAGATCATAGAACAAAGAGCCAAGATCAGGTTGCAGAAGATAGATTTACGTGGGTTAATGTAACTCTCTTAGAATTATTTCCACCAATCACAATGTGTATGCAGATATTGCCTTATAATAATCCAGTTTAATGCATGGCTAAAGTGGTGGTGCAGGGAAGAAGGATTTCATTCCCTCAGGGACTGGGCCAGATTTTGGGGTGGGGTGGGGGTGGAAGCTATTCAAAGGAGATGGCCTGCATCCCAATGAGGAGGGCAAGTGGGTGCTTGGAGGAAGTGGTTCAGGCAAATCAGTGAACAGCTTCAAGCAGGGATGGGACAGGCAAATGGAATTAGTTAGATGGGGCAGAAAGAGGGATGACCATTAGAGCCTGAGCAGAGTAGTTATGTAGGGTGAGCAGACTGGATGGTTTGACAGGGGTTTTTCTGATGTCATTGTCTATGTGTCTATGTAAAAATGTTTGCACAACATATCAGAGAGAGTTTAAACCAGGTAGTGGGGACAGCTAAGTTAGTAATAGGAACAGTACCAGAACCCAGGGAGGGCCCTACTGATCTCCATCAAGCAAATGCAGGTATTGATAAGGCAGTCCTTGAAGGGACTGTATGAAGGATGGGGGCAAAAAGTGCAGGAGGGTGGAATACACTAACACAAGAAACCTGGGGAACAAGACCCCAGAGCTGCAGGTGCTAGTGACAGAAGGAAAACTGGACATTGTGGCTGTCACAGAATAATAGACAACACTAAGCCATGAATGGAACATGACTATTCCTGACTTAAATACATCTCAGTACCATCACTAGTTGACTATGGCCTCCCCGTCTACGCAACTACCTGTGACTCCCTTTGAGCACAAGTGCTCTTTCACAAAGGTTCCACATCAATAACAGAGATTACAAGGCAACATAACAAATACAATAAGCGAGTTCCAGTGGTTTTTAGGATAGGCAGGTCTTGCATATAGTTTTTTATATACTTTATTTTTTAGCTCCCCCGCTGACCTGGGAACCTCCTTCCATCACCCTCGGTGTCCTGTTTCCCACTCATGGAACTCCTGGGATCTGACACTTCATACTTTCCTTTGCTTACTCCTAACTATGGCCCCCAGACAGGTAACCTGTGGCTTGTCCCCTATGGCAGGCTCCCCCAAAGGGTGATCAAGCCTCTGAGAATAATACTTCACTCAACAAGCCAAGGATGCCAACGGTAGCAATCGGCAAGGCGATGGTGGGCCAAGCAGCCCAGCTGGGCATGTTGGGATAGGGGGACTTCATCTGTTCTATGTCTGCCCCCATATTTTTTCATTCCCATAGCCCCACCCATTTTCCAACCCACAAGATATGCTCCTATGGACTGATCTGGCCTTGCACCTATCAGGACTGTAGGAGGTCTCCTCCCTGCCCTCCTTTGGAACTCCCTGGCTGGCCCTGCTCTGGGCTATGCATCACATGCAAAGCAAGCAGGTGTGTGTTGACATTAAGGACGTTCTGTATGGGAGCACTGTTCCTTCCCACATGACAACCTCTCCCCTGTGCATTGGAAGGTGGTTCCCTCACTCTCCGAGGCAGGAAGAACCCAAGGAAGATACCAGAACCCTGTCTCACTGGTCAACACCAGACATCACAGGCTCAGGCTCGAACCCATGTCATCTGGATGGCAATGTGTTGGCCAGTCAGCTGCACCTTGATTTTTTTTTTCAATCATTTGTTTGTCCCTGGAGGTGCCCAGTCGCTGATGTAGAGACTGTGGGGAAGGGTCAGGTGTTATCCTGTGACCGGGTGCTTTACAGTTGTTTCTCCCCAGGGACCATTGCACATAACATGGATGCAATGTGCACACTCTGCCTCCATGGAGATGCCCCTGGCATTCTGCGTGTGCCGTGGCCCCTTCACTGCATGCCCCCCCCACTGCCACCTGAATTCTTCCAGGTGGCAGACAAGCAGCAGGATGCTGTCACCCCCCCACCGAGGGAGGGGAGCTGTCCTGGGGAATGCTCAACTCTCCCTCCCCTGGCCAGCCCCTGAGCTACCTGTGTCCATTTCCAAACCCAGGTCGCTGGTGTGGCAGAATGGTGAAACTTGCAGCACCTCAGTCCTCCACCCATGCCTAGATATTTTTGTATTTCTGCTGATATTTAGGGGTGGTATCTGTGAGAGGTTGAAGGATTTCTAGAGTGGTTGTTACACGTGTTAATAACATGGTTGTTAATGAGTTAATAATGTTTAATGAAGAATACCTGTCCTTCACAGCACCCCACTCATGCAGCAAAAACCCTTGATTAGGCTTTTAAGCCCCCAGATGTATTTATTTTTTTTTATTTGCCTGTTGTAATATTTAATCCGGTCCGTGGGCTGTAATGTAAACACTCCTGGAACTGCACAGTCCCATTTCACATTCTCAGCGTGGTGCCATACCACTCACTGTGTCCATCAATAAGGTGTTTTGTAGTGTGTTTGTCAGTATTATTGTGTAATTTCAATGTTTGTGGATTGTTAATTATGTAAGAGCAGTTTCTTGGGGTGAAATATGGCACTTGATTGGGAAATATATAACTTTTTTCTATGGAGAAGAGGGCCCATCCATGAATTATATTATCTGTAAATGTGATAAAATGTATGAAAAATCTTTCTATGTAGCTGTAGTGATTATGTTGAAAGTGTGTGTCTTGGTTGTTCCCAGAAACGGGGCAAGGAAAAAGGAGACGGAATCTGGGGCCTCTGTGGCAACTGATCAGTTTGAGAGCAGAATCCACAGTTACAAACTGTTACAGAAAGGGAGACAACAGCAATCATGTAATCAGAACCAAGGGTTAAAAAAAATATGTTTTTTGTTTCCTCAAAGATGGTACGGTAACAAAGGAAAAGAAACTGAGAGCACTGTCTGTCATGGCACTTTTCGGGGTTAGTGACATTAATTTTCAGGATATGGCCATTTCACAACACCAGATGAAAGAAATGAAATCTTCCTATTGAGAGTTGCCTTTATATCGGCTGGGGCGGGAGGAGACTGTTGATTGTCCCAGCTTTCTCCCTTTCAGAAGCCTCCGAACCATTTTCAGCTTTATAGCCTAGCAGTAAGTTTTCTCAGCTACGAGTCCATTGTTAGAGACATTTCCACGAGATTAGCAAGGGGAAGAGTTCTCCCATTCACTTTATGGCTGGGCTTTGTTGTGGCTCAAAAGGAGCAGGTTTCGTCATAATGCTTTCAGAGAAAGGACCTTCCCACTGAGTCTGGATTTGTATTCAAGGGCAGTTCGCTCAGCAATCCAGCTCACATGTCAATGGGAAGAGCTGAGGTGCCCAGTCTTTTGAAAAGTCACTGGGACGCACACAAAACTTACAGCTTTACCTCCAGCTGGGCACTCATGCTCAAATGCCTGGGCCAGCACAAAGAGCTCTGGTCTGGACTGGGGAAGATTCACCCGGCTGCTACTTCAGATGCAAATACAGTGAAAGCTGGGCAGATCTGCTTCCCTTTTTAATAACAAAAGGGAGTGATTAACACGATGAGCCTGAGCATCCCAGGCTCAGCCAATGGTTCACTCCCTCCGCTGGGTGGAATTTTATAGATGCCTGTTTGATCTTAGGAATCAGGGCCTCTTCATATGGAGTCTAATCCACTTCTCCACAGTGGGAGGCTTCTTAAACTTCAGACAGAAAACATGCGTTGCAAAGAAACGGATCTACTGAATCAGCTCTGTCTTGCAAACATTTTCACATTACAGCTTTGGCTGCAAATTCATACAGGAGATGTATGCCAGTGCAATATCTTTAATGCCCATGGTGATTTCAAGGATAAGAGAAACCTCAGTGAACAATTCAACATGTAAACAAGAGTTGGGGCTGTGTGACTGCTGTAGTCCTGTTTTGCTGTATGGGATCTGAAACTAAGAAAGCCTGACTGACTTACATTTTGAAAAAAGGTATCAGTTGCTGTTATTAAAAAGTCTCAAGACATTCCTTTCTAATATCCCAGAAGGCATGCCATGTTAGGACCTAGCACAGAAGCCTTTGAAAATGAGCTGTAGGCTACATTGGTCTATTTCTCTTAATAACAATATTTACTACTGCACCTAGAATTCAGAAACTTGAAAACAACTCAGTTTTAAAAGAAATAATATTGCGACACATGTCCCTCTAACACTGGTCCCACATTTGCTTTCAAAAATGTCCTTTGTTGGACAGCAGCCCATCAGTGCACCAGCAGGGCTAACACTCTCCATGCCAGAGACCCGGGTTCAGGAATGAACCTGAAATAGTAGGGATTAGCCAGGAAGGGGGTGGGGAGTATTAGGCATCCCAGAGGTGGCTCTCCTCCTTTGGTGAGGTAGGGCAGCAGCAGGACTGGATTAAACTTTTGTGGGCCTGGCACCAAAACATTTTGTGGGCCTCCATTTTCATAGGTCAGGGTTGGAGGGGGGGGCAGTGTTCAGACGACATACCTAGTTAGGATCAGCATTACACGAGTCAAGTCAAAATGCTCAGAGCTGTGATAAGCAGGGGTGGGCCCCATTTCAGATTTGAACAGGGCAAAGGCAGGCACAAGGCAACAACCAGTGGGGGTCAGGTCCAGTTAGACCCTTCGCACATTCACACACAGGCACTGTGTCTGTGCAAGACTGTTGTGCGTATGTTGGAGCAGTGGCCTGCCTGCACAAACGTGTGAGCTGATTCAGTACAGCAGAACTTCTGCTGTACTAAATCAGCTCGCACATTCAAGGTGGCAGGTAGCTGCTCGAATGTGTGCACAGTGCAGAACAGCATGTTAAGATTCAAGTAAATAAACACAACCTACAAGTGTGGTGGGGAGAAATTGTGATAATTTACTTACCCAGCTCTCCAGCTGGAAATTGCAGCTTGCCACTTGCCACCAGCCCAGTGAGCCCACCAGTTAATACGTCCTCTGTGAGTCCTCTCCTCCTCCTGGAACTGAACCATCCTGACTCCTGACTGTGACTCGAACGGTCCTAGCTTGCTTGCAGCCAGACCCACCTAGTGCTTGAGTGAGACTGAGGAGACCAAAATTCTTTTTTATGCCACCAAGCAAGAGCTCACTTTATCCCCAACCAAGCTGTAGCCTGTCTGTGGCAGTGGGAAAGTGTGTGTCACACAACTCGCACCCTTTGCTCCCCCATGTCACATATTGTCACTGATGACTTGGCCACAGCCTGAATGCACACAAGGGCAGGCAGGGCACTTATTGTGCAAAAAATTAAAAAAACAATGCCACACCAAAGAACAACCCACAACTTCCACAAGGCATGTGGGTGGCGACTGCCCAGGCCAGTGGGCCTCCTTCCGATTGTGGGCCTGGCCCGGGAGCCACTGGAGCCATTGTTAATCTGGTACTGGGGCAGCAAGCTCCGTTGCAATGTGGCCAACTGTACAAAAATACGATTGAGCCAGCAGAAATATGCCTTGCAGTCTATCATGTCTGCTTGAGTCTGTAGACCCCTCAGTGACTATTGATGGATCCAGCCCCCCACGTTATCTGCTCCTCCTGCCCTGCTGTTGTCCTTTCTCCCCCCACACAGCCCTACATGCAACTTTCCCCTTTTCTCTGTCCAAACCTCTCTTGAAGCTGTCTGCTGTCTTCATAGAGACTACTTCCTCCAGCAATTCATTCCATTTAGCCATCACCCTCACCGTGAAAAAGTGTTGCCTCAAATGGGCAACTGCAGGTGGAAGTGCAGACAGAGTGGCTCACAGGGAGGGACAGCCACTGGCTGGTGCCTTGTGCAGCCATACAGTCACATGCACAGGCACACATGGTGCCCCTCGGTGCTGAAGTCTGAGGAATAGAAGGATGCCGATGAATCTACTGGCCAGTCCTCACCCCACACTTGAGGACTGGAGGAGGGATTCCCCACCCTTGTTGAACTACCATTGGCACAGGAGCTGCATGCCGTGGACCCCTGAGTGCAGGTGTGTAAGAGTCAGAGATGGTAAGGACAGTGATGGGGGGTTAGCTAGCTTAAAGGGGCAGTACTGCAGACAACTGGAGAAATACAATAACTAAAGAGACTTGCTGATGGAGGAGAGGAGGAGGAGTGCTGTCACCCTTGGTGCTGCCCTTTTTAATTTTGATGTTTGCTTGCACGCATGTGCAAGAAGCATTTTGTGACAGCTTGCTGGAGTAGCAGGTTGTGGAGGTGCGGCAGTGTTGTGCCAGCGCCGCCACTGCTTTTTGGGGCTTGTCTCTGTGGCACAAATGAATGAGCATGCTGTCTATGACAGCAGCTCAGAAGTGTGCCACCAACTTGAAAGAAATTCGTCACTGCAATGAGGGAATGCCTACTCATTGCAGGGAATGCCTTGCCTGGTGTAAAATTTCAAGAAACATGGTGGTGGCTATCACTGTTCACCTCTCAAAGCCAACATCAGGGGTGCCCAATCCCCCTGTCTGCATGCCCCTTCCCTAGTTCATTTGCCGATGAGGGAGCCCAATCCCTGTTGGATTAATGTCCCCATTGTTCGAATTTGTCTGCCGAGGAGGGTGTCCCATCCCCCTCAACATCATGCCCCCCCAAACACAGACATGCTTTCTTTGCCGACGGGAGGCCCAATCTCCATCGGCCTCAATCCCCCTCCCCAAAACACAGGTGGCACACTGAGAGCCCACCCCAGTGTGCCCAACATTTGGTCTGGTGTTTTTTTAGTACCTGAAACAAGAAAATGGTCCCTCGTTGTCTGCTGTGCCCCCCTCCCCCAACTTGCACCCACCCTCTGCATACCTCACCTTCCTGCACCCCACCCTATACTTACCTCTGGAGCTTGGCGCAATGATCTTCAGTGGAGCGGGAACATGTCTGCACTCTTCAAAACTGACCACGAACTGAAGAAATGCCGGTAAGCTGCATAATAGCATAAACGGGGTGGGGGTTCAATTTAGGTGGATATCTCAGCCAATTTTGCAACTTTTGGCTCCAAATTTTCAACATGGGGTTCTTGGGACCCCACCTCATGAATTCAGTCACTGCCATTTTGTTATTCGGTCTCGAAAGGTGATTATGCATTCACTGTGCGGAATCACCTTCTGGGACCAGTTAACAAAATGACAGTGTCACTGTTCATGAGGTGGGCTCCCAAAAAGCCTATGTTGCAAATTTGGTGAAAAAATTCCCAAAAATATGACTGCTTTACGAGCTTGCATTGCGCATTTCTCACACACGCTCGTAACTTTGAGGATTTTTAATATTTTCACTCCGGATTTTCAACATTGCCGTTTTTCCACACCTCCTTATGAACAGTACAGCTGTCATTTTTCACATCCATCCCGAAATGTGTTTTCGTGCATCTGATGCACAATTGCATGGTTGCTGTGTGAGATTAATGGTTGGGACAGATTAAGAAAGTCACAGTGACAGCGTTCATAAGGAGAGGTCCCAAAAAGCCCATGTTGCAAATTTGGTGAAAGAATTCCAAAAAATGACTGCATTACCAACGTGTGTTGCACAGTTTCTACGCACGCTCATAACTTCGCCAGTTTTTTATATTTTTACTCCAGATTTTCAGCATTGTCATTTTTGCACACAGCCTTATGAATAGTAAAACTGTTATTTTTCACATGCTGCCCAAAACATGTTTTTGCAACTGTGTGAAATCAACGTTCGGGACAGATTAAGAAAATCACAGTGCACTTTTTGTGAGCAGAGGTCCCAAATTGCCTATGTTGAAAATCTGGTGGAAAAAATCCCCAAATAATTGCATTATGGGTGTGCGTTGCGCAGTTTCTACATCCGCTCGTGACATCACCAATTTTTAATATTTTCACTCCAGATTTTCAACATTACCATTTTTTTACACCTCCTCATAAACAGTACAGCTGTCATTTTTCACATCCTGTTCAAAATGTGTTTTCACACCTATGGCGGCAAACAGCACAGTCACTGTGCAAAATCACCTTTCAGCTAACAAACTGATAGTGTCACTGTTCATGTGGTGGGGTCACAAAAAGTCCATGTTGAAAACTTGGAGTGAAAATACCAAGAAACGCCTAGGGCATTAGGGTTTCCCACCATAATGCCCTGCCCTGTAGGGACTGACAGGCATCAGGGGTGTGACTTTGGATTGTTAACAGTAATGCTCACGCCATTCCACCCCCACCCTCACCCTGCAGCCAGTAACTGGCATTGAGGTGTGCCTTGGACTCTTCAGCCCCGAAGTTCACTCCATTCTCCTATACTGTACCCATTTCAGTGTATTTCCTTATGGAATGGGGTAAGTGTAAAGCCCAAACACCCCAAGGCACACCTCGACACTTGTTGGTGTCTGCAGGGTAGGATGAGGTGAAATGGCATGAGTGATATGGGTAAAGATACAGCAAATTTAATTTCTGCTAGTGAAGTGGTGGCAAAGTGGCCAATTTTGTCACGAGGAGTAATTCACTAAATTTTCTGCATTAGGCGGAATTTCGCCAAGGCGAAATTTTGACTAAAGTGGATGAAATAGCACCGCAGAAGGTAAAAGTCTGCCGCTCCGCCAAGTGAAACGGGCAGAATTTCATGGATTACTCCATGAAGCAAATTTTCCTCACTTTTCCCACCACTAGTTATGGCGACAACCCAAAGGCACACCCAATGCCTGTCCATCTCTGCAGGGCAGGAGTGGGGTTGGCATCAATTCAGTACTTCAGTGCCATTCCTATTCTGCATCTGTCTAACTCCTGCACTTCCAGTGCTAATGCCAGTAAGCAAACATTCAGCATTGACAAATGCTCCTGTCTATAATTGAGGCTCAGCTCTCTGTGCCTTGACAATACCCACTGGGCGGCATCCACACCACACCTCTTTTAATCTTCACCCATTGCTGATTGAACTGCTATTATCCTGCTGCTTGCTCTTACCATCGTGCAAGAATGTGCCATTGTAACTAAACTGGCTTATCTGTTTAACTGTTGTAATCACATATGCTTGCTAACTATGTAACCCATATGCTGTTACCTAAAGTCTGTTATGTATTTGTCCTCAATGTGACGAGGTACCTTTGGAAATGAGCCTCTGGCTCAAAGGTTGTAAACCGATGTACAAATAAATAAATAAATAAAAATAGAAGTCATAGTGTGAACCGGGTCCTGGATGTCATACTGTAGCCTTCAGTTTTCAGGCAGAAGGGGCTTCTGCCAGAGAAATGTTCTAGCATAGTACTGCGATTCATCCTGCTGCAGACGGGGCAGATCTAGAATTTTTTTATGGAATTAGCAGTTTTGTCAAGGAGGTAGCTATTTCCATGAAAAATGTACAATGATTCCTTTCAAAACTCAACTGCTACTGTTTGCTGGCCTAAGGGGGTAGTGGGTGTTACTTTGTGACATAGCTGGATCCGCTAGTGAACTGCAGTAGGGTACCGTGCATTAAAATAAGAAGAAGCCCTGCTGGGTTTCTTATTTCAAAAGTCCAGCTCTGAAATCCTTTGAAGATTGAATTCATGAACTACTGCAGTTCACTAGCGGATCCAGCTATGTCACGAAGTAACACCCACTACCCCCTTTGGCCAGCAAACAGTAAATGAATCCCACAGCAAAGTGTTAAGCTTGAGGTTCCTGCCATGACACTTTGGGGGTGGGTACTCCTTCAGAGCACATCACAAGTCAGCTGCAATCAAGGCAGCCCAGATACAGTATCCTGAGTGCCTGGAAAGGTTGCCTGCCTCACAGGAAACAAACTCAAGTCCAGTACACGGGTGGTACATATTTGGGGATAAAAAGACTTGGAGCGCTGGCACAACTGAAACCAAAGTAAACTGCCTCAGCCCCACTGCATGCCATTTTGTAGATAATAAGGAAAAACAGAATGCATGGCTGGGATGCACACCAGTGTTTGTCTTCCAAATGTCAGCAAATACGTCACTGATGGAAGGAATTTCAGCTTCTGACTTTGGGCACAAAAGTGGCTACAAGACAATTAACAACCTGCACTACAAATGTCATGTATGCACTATGATGTGGCTGACCAAAGAAGAATATGCAGTAGGTTTTTATTTATTTAGTTAGTTTTTGTTGACTAAGTAAGTGCACTGGGCAAACAGGTGACTATTTTCCGGCATGACCTGGGAGATTACGTACAAAAAATGCCTTACAAAGAACGGTACAAGGCAATAGGCAATAACAGTTGAGGCAAAAATAAGTCAGTGTAAGACCTTTGGAAATTCGGGGGCAGGAACACATAAATGCAACCTCCCTCCCTTTTTCAGCTGTTTGGGGACATTTAGGATGTGTATGAAAAATACAGATTCTGTAGATTCACTGATCTGGTAAAAAAACAAAATGCCTAGTTTTGTGAATTTTTTTTCTACCAGTATGCAGAAAATCCATATTCTGGACATTACCAGGTCTTCTGGTAAAAATTGAAACTCGGTGGCCTTGATTGTTGGTTGTGCCTGAAAATAGGCATGCCTACGTCTAGTGCACCTACCTGGTTATCAAAAACAAAATAAGATGGTGAGGAGCATGAGTCCAACAATTCCAGGTATCCGGGCGGGCCAGTGCAACACTGCACCCCAATCCACAACTTTAATTATTGAACTACAGTGGGACGGTTATAAATGTTTGTGGAGGGCTGTTTATATCGTATGGCTTGGTACTGTTGTTTGTCCTAGTTTCAGTCAATCAATCAATCAATCAATCAATTAATCAGTAATTGTTATTTTGCCAGGAATAGCACCATTGAGCAAGTTCATTTTCAAGGTGGCCCCGGACTGACACAAGAAAAAAAGATTACATAGACACATAGATACCGAGTCTGCCCATTTCAACTTATAAGTTCCTTTTACCTTTTTCTAGAAGTCTGTTGCCCCTTACCCCTGACCGCCAGGATTCTCTTATGTCTGTCACATGCATTTGTAAATCATGTGATTGTTTCAGCCCCGCCACTTCCTCTGGCAGGGTATTCCACTTGTCCACCACACTTTCTGTGAAGAAATTCTCCCTCACATTTTCTCTGAATCACCCTCCCTCTAACTTCATCCCATGTCCTCTAGTCCTGGAACATCTTTTTTACTGGAAAAACGTGTATTCCTGCACCCTGTTCCTCCCTGTAAAGTACTTGTATGTCTCTATCATATCCCCTCTCTCCCTCCTCTCCACCAGGGAGCATATATTTAAGTCCTTCAGCCTGTCCTCAAAGGGCAGACTAGGTGGGCCAAGCGGTCCTTATCTGCCATCAAAGTCTATGTTTCTATGTTTCTACGACTTGTGATGCAGTCCCTGTACAATCTTTGTTGCCCTCCTCTGAACCTTCGCCACCCTGACTATGTCCTTACAATTATAGTGCATACATTATTACAGCTTGATTCTCTGAAATCTGACAGAAACTTGTATAGCAATTTCCCACTGCTATCAAACCTTTTTCGGCTTTTTTCTTCGTTTTATTGTTCATTTCTTCCCCTCCCATCAATTCCTTGTCTACACTGTAACCTACTCTTACTGAAATATAAAAAATTTATAAGTGTGCACTACTTAGTGGAGATCCACTTTAATTTAGGCATTTTATAAAGAGCAGTACTACCTGATAGGGTCTGATATCCACCAGAAATCAGACTCTATATTCTTCGTACCAACCTAGCATGATGTCACACAATGGTTGATATGGAGAAGGTCTCAGTATCATCCTGGTGTGGCGTCACACCAGGTTGATATGGAGACAGTCATATCTGATCAATCACCCATGTAGGAAGCCACTATGCTGTCACACTAACTGCAAACAGCTGTGACAGCATCTGTCAGCTTACTCACACTTTGAAGTCAGACCATAACAACTATTATAAAAAAAAGAATTATGGGTGAATGTCTGATTGCTCCTTTTTTCACACGCCCTCGTTGTGTTTGCCTTTACAAAGCACTTGTGCTTCGAGCTTCACTATCGTGGTTTACATGTAAAAACACATTGAACAAAAAAAAAGGAAAACTTGCATCACACAGTCACCCAAACATTATTCTATATTTACACTGCATATGGTACTCAGCTAGAGGGGCCCTGTGATATGAATAGACAAATGGAGTTGTTTTAGAGCAGGATATATGTATAGGAGCAATCATTTGATGTATAAATAGATAGCACTGTAGCTTTAAATAATGCCATATAAAAGGTACCTATGCTTCACCCAACTCCACCACCTGACAGAGCCGTAGAATTAGGCAAAGTGCTGGCATCTTGAGTGGCTTTGCTTGCTGCAGGACATGTATTAAACTTACTTTGGTTTGAATTACATCAGCATTCCAAGTCTTTTACCCCCACATGTGTGGCTCTCTGCTGTTCTACCCAAGCCTGGTGATTCCTGATGTAGTGCATTGTGCTGTATAACTGAGAACTGAACAGAACTCACTGCAGTTTATATACTCACGCCAACGGAGACTGCATGTGCCATGGAGATGATACACAAGTCGAGTAGGAATGGGTTTTGGCGACTTAATGCATGACAGGTTAGGGCTTGCTGTAAGTGGCAAAACTCTTCAGTTGGGAACAAGAGGAAGTCAAAATGGCTTACCCTGGGGGAAGGATCAGAGCGGGAATCGGTAAAGGAATAGAACAGAATACAATTTCAAATGGCACCTTTTTACCACAAGGCACTATGTGAAGAAATTAGTTAAGATACTCAAATCAAACCAAATCAAGCTTCATTTATAATGCGCTTTTCATTTGTCAAAGCACGTATACAATATCAAATATAAATAATCAATCAAATAAAAACATATTAGAATATTTAAAATAGGCGGCAGATTTACAAACTAAGCATTGTTCCCGAAGACTAAACTAAATAAATATGTCTTCAAAGAGGACTTAAAAGTCTCAGTGGACAGGCACTCTCTAGTCTGATGAGGTAGAGTTCCACAGGGTTGGGGCCACACATGAAAATGCCCTAGTGCCCGACGTCTGAAGACAGACCCTGGAAACCCTAGCAATCCCTCATCGGAGTGGAGTGGCTGGAGGGGGCAATAGGACTAAAGGATGTCTTGCCAGTAGCCCAGTCCCTGTCGTGTAGGGCCTTGTAGTTCAGCAACACGGCCTTGAGGTGACCCTCCATCGCTACAGGCAGCCAGTGCAGTTAAAGCGGCTTACAGGAGTGACATGACTAGTTCTCGAAAGACCTGTCAACAACCTGGCTGCAGCGTTCTGCACCAGCTGCAGGCAATGGAGGTTCACCCCCCCCCTCTCCGGAAGCCCTAGGTATAGATCATTGCAGTAGCAGCACTTGGACTGTGAGGTATCCAAGCAGCAACCATTATGTAGTCTAGAAGTGTGCAAATGCCTTTTTTGACTATTTTATGAATATTCGTATTCAGAAGCCAGATATTCAGGTATTCATTATTCATTATTCAATATTCATTAAAAATTACAGTCTAAAAATTTAAAAAGCCTCTATCCCTCCCCAGCTGATCAAAGCTAGTCCCATGGTCATCCTCCTCCCTGCTGCAGTGATTTCCCACCCTTCACGCCGCCCTGCTGCAGTGATTTCCTACCATTCACCCCTCCCTGCTGCAGTGATTTTCCACCCTTCACCCCCCCCAGAGTGATTTCCACCTTCACTCCTCCCTGCTGCAGTGATTTCACCCTTCACCCTCCCTGCTGCAGTGATTTTCCACCTTCACCCCCCCGGAGTGATTTCCACCTTCACCCTCCCTGCTGCAGTGATTTCCCACCCTTCACCCTCCTGCTGCAGTGATTTCACCCTTCACCCCTCCCTGCTGCAGTGATTTCCACCTTCGCCCCCTACATGCTGCAGTGATTTCCCCACTCACCCTCCCTGCTGCAGTGATTTCCCACCTCGCCTCTTCCTGCTGCAGTGATTTCCACCCTCCACCCTCCTTGCTGCAATGATTTCCTACCCTTCACCCCTCCCTGCTGCAATGATTTCCTACCCTTCACACCTCCCTGCTGCAGTGATTTCCTACCCTTCACCCTTCCCTGCTGCAGTGATTTCCACCCTTCACCCTCCTGCTGCAGTGATTTCCCACCTCCTTCCCCTTCCCTGCTGCAGTGATTTCCCACCCTCCACCTCCTTGCTGCAATGATTTCCTACCCTTCACACCTCCCTGCTGCAATGATTTCCTACCCTTCACCCTTCCCTGCTGCAGTGATTTCCCACCCTTCGCCCTCCCGCTGCAGTGATTTACCACCCTCCACCCTCCCTGCTGCAATGATTTCCTACCCTTCACCCCTCCCTGCTGCAGTGATTTCCCACCCTCCACCCCTCCCTGCTGCAATGATTTCCTACCCTTCACCCCTCCCTGCTGCAGTGATTTCCCACCCTCCACCCTCCTTGCTGCAATGATTTTCTACCTTCACCTCTCCCTGCTGCAGTGATTTCCCACCCTCCACCCTCCCTACTGCAATGATTTCCCACCCTTCACCCCTCCCTGCTGCAGTGATTTCCACCTCACCCCTCCTGCTGCAGTGATTTCCCACCTTCACCCTCCCTGCTGCAGTGATTTCCCCCTTCACCCTCCCTGCTGCAGTGATTTCCCACCTTCCACCTCTCCTGCTGCAGTGATTTCCACCCTCCACCCTCCCTGCTGCAGTGATTTCCCACCTCCGCCCTGCTGCAGTGATTTCCACCTCCGCCCTCCCTGCTGCAGTAATTTCCAACTTCCACCCTCCCTCGGCAGTGATTTCCAACCTTCACCCTCCCTGCTGCAGTGATTTCCCACCCTTCGCCTCCTGCTGCAGTGATTTCCACCCTTCACCCCTCCTGCTGCAGTGATTTCCCACCCTCCCTTCCCTGCTGCAGTGATTTCCACCCTTCGCCCTCTCTGCTACTCTACAGTGATCTTCTTCAAACACAAACTGCAAGGTTCTGGCACTCTGCCAGAGGATTACACATTCTTTTGAATTATCCCTCACTCCAGCCACCCCGCCCAAACATAATTTTTAGAAAGCTACACCCATTCCTGACCCCAATCCTCAATAGGGGAGCAATCCACCTTAATCCCTCCTGGTTAGCACAGTTGTTCCATCCCTAACCCAAAGTGTGCCTTTCAAGGCTATACAGTCAGACATCTGACAGTATATTCGTGGGGCAGTGACATGCGAGTGACCGGGTGAGGAGGGTAAAGCAGTCTACATTATCGATGATGCTGAGCAGTCTGACCAGTCTTCAACAACTGGAAAACAGGATGATCAGCAGAGCCAAGTAATGGAGACCCAGCGGTCAGTAGGCCACTGGACCCAGACCATATTACAATCTGTTTGAGCACAGATCTAGGCCTAAATCCCTCTCCACAGACTTACCCTCTCCTACAGGTTGTGTTTAACCAAGTAAGGCAGGGCAGGTTACTGACTGCCTTTCTCCCTTGGCAGCCCATGAGAACGTTTTCTTCTACCCTCCAGTGGTTACTGTACCTCTGGTTCTCACTCAGGAAATCTCACAGCCCCATCCAGTGCAGCATGGTTTGTGCAAGGGCCCACAAGAGTACTTAAGAAACATAGAAACAGAGATTTTTATTGGCAGAAAATATCTTTAACACCATCCAGTCTGCCCTTGTCCCTGCCTATTCTGTCACCACTGAACCTAGTTGGTCATAGGTGTCACTCCCTTCCCATGTTCCTCTACTTAATATGCCCTTGTACATGTCCCATGCATGCTTAAAGCTCCCCACAATCTGTGCCCCACTATGTCCTTTGGCAGATTGTTCCAGTCATCCACCACCCTTTCTGTGAAGAAGTACTTCTGCACATCTCTCCTAAACTTCCCCTTCTTACCTTCTTCGCATGCCCCCTTGTTCTGGTGCCTTCCTCTCTCTACAATAGACCTCCCACTTGCACCTTGTTCACTCCTGTGAGGTACTTGTAGGTATCAAACATGTCCTCTCTAATTCTCCTCTCTTCCATGGAGTACATGTTGAGTTCCTGTAGCCATTCCTTGTATGGCTTCTCATGCAACCCCTTCACCATCTTGGTTTCCCTCCTCTGTACTGCCTCCAACCTTTCAATGTCCTTGCAGAGGTGCAGCCTTAAGAACAGGACACAGTACTCCAGGTAGAACCTAATCAGTAAGCAATACGACGGCAGCACCATCTCCCTCCTCTTGCTAGAAATCCATCTCCCAGTGCACCCCAGCATCCTGCTGGTCTTTCCCACTGCTTTATCACACTGCCCAGCTACCATGAGGTCATCAGATGTGATGATCCCTAGGTCTCTTCCTTGCTTGGTGACTGCAAGCTCCACTCCCCCCACCCCATGTTATTCACAGCCTCTGGGTTCTGCAGCCCTAAGTGTATAACCTTGCACATTTTGGCATTGAAACCCAGCTGCCACTCCTTAGACCATTTCTCTAGTTTCCTCACATCCCTTTGCATTCTCTCCACCCCTTCCTGAGTGCAACCCCATTGCAGATTTTTGTATCATCCACAAAGAGACACACATTACCCTCAAACTCCTCCGCAATGTCACTTAGGAAGACACTGAAGAGAGAGTGGTCCCAGCACTGAACCCTGTGGAACCACATTAATCACTCTCCTATCACCCGAATTGCTACATTTACCACCAGCCTCTCATAGCCATTGAGGGTGCTTGGGAGGGTTTGACACAAGACATGGGGGGGGGGGTTCTACTACTGCTGCTAATCTACTCCAGCACTACAATAACTGCTGCCTCTGTGTCAATTACTGTTGTGACCATTGAATGCCCATGCAATTCCACATAGCTCATAATGTGTCTCCTCCTCAGATATTGGAGAAGAGGAGCACTAACAGGTGTTCAGATCCTCCCCAGACATTGAACGCCCCATCCTAGAGTGCAGTCTTTGTTCAACCAAGGAAGGCAAGGCAGTTGATTGGCTGACCGTCTCCCTCGCAGTTGCACAGGACATTTTTTTATCATTGGTAGTTGCTGCACTTGTGACCTTTCCCCATTAGGGAACTTCACAGGCCAGACAACAACCACATCTGTTGTAGCTAGGTTGTTGACTATGCCCATCAGAGTACATGGAGAGGTCCCCTTAGATATCCGTTCTGCCCCATCTACTTGTTCATTGTCCTATCTTCTTCAGCAATACATTTCCCCATCCTGCAATTGCACCTGACCCACATCTCCTTCACTACCCCACTCTGCCTTTACTTCTGTTCTATTTTCACTACTCTGTCCCCCTTCTACCCCTCCCTAAGCATACTGAAAGCCTACAGCACTAGCTGAGTTTACATTGAGTAGTGTTCATACCCTTGGGTTTCCATGCCTGAGGAGAAGGCTTGCCCCCCAACTCTTCTCTCGTCTTCTATTCCCAAACAGTCCCCTTGCAGGGTGTAGATCATGGAGGGTGAGCATTCTCCTAACTCTCACCTATCTGTGTTGAAGTATTTGTATATATATATATATATATATATATATATATATAAGCTTATGAGTGTGCGTGTGTGTGTGTTTGTATATGCTATATGTACATAGACTATATCTGCATGACCAGTGCTGCCTGTCTATTCCCACAAAATGTTTGGCTTCACTTTAAATATATTCAACTGTATGAACAGGCTCAGCTCTATGTATAGTTTATTTAGATCTCATATTCAAATATGCAAAAATGTATCTCCTTTTCCCCTCTCCCCTAGAACACATCTGAAAACAAGCTATTGTAGCTCAGTATGCCTTTCCTGGTGAAACTGTTCAAAATAAATAAAATAAATACAAAATAAAGCCCTTGTAGCTAATGGGGCAGGACAGAGTTCCACACCCATTTTTGGGATGTGGGCCACCACACAGGGCAACATAGGACCCAATGTTTTTTCAGTGTTTGTGTTGTTGATTTTCTGTTGACCCTGGATCATCTCTGTAGCTCTTCTCTACACTGCCTCCAGCTGGTATATGTCCTTCTTATGGTAGGGGCTATAGTACTGCACACTCACTATACTCTAGGTGTGATCTCAACATAGATCTGTGCAGCGGCAGAATAACCTACTGCCTTCTGCTGGACATTCGTGGAATCCCCAGTGAGGCTTGGCACATGGTTCAGGACTTTAGCTTACACTCAGAAGTAGTGTATTTCAAATACTGAATGTGAAAGTCATTCCAAGGAGCAATGTTCTACTGTTTTACTAAAAGTTTGAGGTGTGACGCTGAAGGAATGGCTGGGTATGGATGTGGAAGCAAAAGGTAGGCACCCCCAAGAGTACAGAGTACTATCTGGCTGGAGTCCGAGTATCTGCATTAGAGAAGGAGAAGGACCTGGGAGTGATGATCACTAGTGACCTGAAGCACTCCTTGCAGTGCAAGAAAGCAGCAGCAAAGCAAACAAGATGCATATCTAGGGGGATTAGTAGTAGGAGAGAGGAGGTTATACTGCCCTTGTACATGTTACTGGTAAGGTCGCATCTAGAGTATGGAGAGTTCAGTACTGGTGCCCACACCCCAAAAAGGACATAAACCTGTTGGAGAAGGTCCAGAGGAGGGCTACAAAGATGATAGCTGGTCAGCAAGGTAAGGCATATGAGGAGAGGCTGAGGGCACTGAACATGTACTCCCTGGAAGACAGGAGAGAGAGAGAGAGAGGGGGACATGACTGGGACCTTCAAGTACTTGAAGTGGATAAATAAGGTTGATAAGGAGCATCTTTAAGCTGAGTGGCAACCATAACACGAGGGGGCACAGTCTTAAGCTGGAGGTTTAGGAGGGGGGTCAGGTAGCACTTCTTCACAGAGAGGGTGGTGGACACTTGTAATGCACTGCCAGAAGAGGTAATCTCCTTGAAGACAGTGGGCAGCTTTAAGAGAGGCTGGGAGAGGTATAGGGGAGGGTAAGGGTCATGGGTAGGGAGGATGGGAGGAGTGGGGAGGGGGGCAGGGACAGTAACTCAATCTGTGGACCTTGCAAGACAAGCAGACTTAATAGACCAAGTGGCCTTCTTCTGCTTGCTTCTTCGTATGTTCATTTGTATATTACATTGTTCTTTATCTTCCCCCTTCCAATCTTAAATTATGACCCCTTGTTTTAACTCCTTCTTTCCTTTTGAATAAGCTACCATCATTCACTTTATTTATTCCCTTCATATACTTTAAAGTCTCTATCATGTCACTTCTCTCTTCTAACCTCCAGCAGGTATATATTTAATTCTCTCCATCTAGTCTCATATGGCTTCTCTTGCATACCTTGTATACCCTGCACCATCTTTGTTGCCCTTTTCTGAACCCTCTCCAACCCATCTATATCCTTTCTTAAATGAGGTCTCCAGAACTGTACCCTGTACTCCAGGTGCGGTCTGACCATGGTCTTATATAAAGGCATCAACACCTCTATCTTCCTACTTGTCATACCCCTTCCTATGCATGCCATCATTCTATTAGCTTTACCTACTGCCTTACTACATTGGTCTCCTACTTTAAGATTGTTTGAGATTATAATCCCCAGGTCCCTTTCCTGTTCTATTTGCTTTATCTTTTCTCTCCCTCCCAAAGTGAGTACTCAGCCAGTGGATTTTTATGCCCCACATGCATCACTACAGACTCCTTAGCATTGAACTTCAGCTGCCAAATGTCTGACCACTTCCCTAGGGTGCTCAGATCTCTCCTCATGGCCTCAACCCCTCCTGCTATGTTAACCTTATTATCAGGGCCCCGTGTTTACTGCGGCAAAGTGGACCTACATTCTGTGGCAGGACCTCATACTTTCTCCGCAGAACAACTGCTGATTCTGTGGCCATTCTGCGGCAAATAAATTGTGGTTAAAGAGCATACCTTCAAGGGGATTAAGTCTTAGTTAACCCTTTAACTGCCTTCATGCAACCACTCCGCCACACTGAAAGTGGACCTGTAGGCCATTTAACAGTATGTAGTCTTCTTATCACAAATATTAAACTGCAATAACCCAAATCTGATGCAGCCATGGGCAACAGTGTTCTCTTTTAATGACTTTTCCTTCCCACCCTGAATATGAAGGCGCATCTGTTCTTTTTCTGGAAATTAGTGGCCTTTGCTATTTTCCTAGGTTATATTTGGAGGAGGACATACACACTCAGGTAAAACTACACAGAAGGCAAAACCTGCTTGGATTTCTTCTGTTTATATTTACAGTTAGCAGATTTAAAGAGACTCCAACTTGAAAGCCATTTTTTTCTGATTTTGATCAATATTCTTTTAGATTATTATTTTTTTAAACTAGGAATACCCCAACTGCCTGGCAACAAACATGCTGAGTGCAGTGTGCAAATCTGTGTATGGGGGGGGATTGTTTTCCTATAACAATGAAGGCGGGTGTAACTTGCAGTGTCTGTAGGATTTGTTGACTCCTGATTTTTCTTTTGGGGGACACACTAAAAAAATGTACACAAGTCATTCTTATTATGCTGGAGTAACCTTGGATAGCATGTTCTCTTCTCCCAACAACTCAGGAGTGGTGGTGTTCTTCAGTCAGTGACTCTCATTTCATAGAAACATAGAAACATAGACTTTGACGGCACATAAGAACCACTTGGCCCACCCAGTCTGCCCATTTCCCTTCCTATTGGATAAGCTGCAAATTCTAGTTAACCAGCAGCCTACTTCCTGCAACCCCCCACTACAATTGCCTTATGTCTGTCCATGCATGTTTGAATTCCCCCACTGTTTTAAACCCAACAGTCTCCCCAGGAAGGTGGTTCCATGCATCCACAACTCTCTCCATGAAAAAAAATGTCCTCACATTACCCCTGAGCCGTCCCCCCTCTATCTTTAAATTGGGCCCCCTTTTTCTTACATATCTCTTTTTCTGAAAGATGCTACCCTCCTGGACTTTGTTTATTCCCTTGAGGCACTTGAAAGTTTCTATCATGTCCTCCCTGTCCTCCTTTCATCAAAGGTATACATATTAAGCTCTCTCAGTCTCTCTTCATATGGTTTCTGATGCAGACCCTGCACCATTTTAGTTGCCCTCCTCTGGACTGCTTCCTTCCTGTCTATGTCCTTGCATAGATGGGGTCTCCAAAACTGCACACAGTATTCCAGATGGGGTCTCACCAACTGTCTGTACAGAGGATAACCACTTCCTTTTTACGTTAAACTGGGCCACATGCAAAGGAATGTTTTGGGAGAGTAGCCACTTTGGAGGTGTGCCTCCCATCCAATGCACTGCTCCTTGAGCAGACGTGGGCGATCCTGCACCAATGGGTGCAGGAGCTCTTCATATTGGCGGTGGTCTTCTGTAAAGAAACCACCGCTGCCGCCCGACACCGCGTCGCCGCCCACCCTCGCATCACGTGCTCCCCCGCACGCCGCCATGCTGCCCCAAGCTTTGGTGCCACCCTGGAGCCCACCCAGCGTGGCAAACATTGTTTGCCAATATGAGTGCCCAATCCCTGTCGGCTCCACAGCCCCAAGCCATCCTGCTGCCATGCTGGGAGCCCACCCCAGCGTGGCAAACGTCACGCTTTGTTTTGCCGACAGGTGCCCAATCCCCTGGCCGCCCGGCCCCCCGCCAGAGTTTACGCCAATGGGGTGCCTAACTCTCGCCGGCCCTCGGCCCCCAGCCACATCTTCTGCCATGCTGGGAGCCCACCCCAGCGTGGCAAACATCCCACATCGTCATTTTTTTAAAACCTGTAAAATAAAACAGTCCCACGGGCGTCTCCCAGTCCCCTCCCACAACCCGCACCCACCCACTGCGCACCCAGCCTCCCCACACCCCCACCCCATACTTACCTCCGACTTCTGGCGCGATGATCTTCAGTGGACCGGGAACACGTCTGCACTCTTCAAAGGCGACCACGAACTGAGTAAATGCTGGTAAGCTGTATAATGGGCTAGATAGCGGGGTTTCAACTTTTTTGCATTTCTCAGGCATTTTTTGGAATTTTTGCACCAAATTTTCAACATGGGGTTTTTGGGACCCCTTCTCATGAATGATGTCACTGTCATGGAGTTATTCAGGCCCGAAGGGTGATTTCGCAGTCACTGCACAGTCACTGCGCGAAATGACCCTTCGGGCCCAAATAGCACCATGACAGTGCCATCATTCATGAGAAGGGGTCCCAAAAACCCCATGTTGAAAATTTGGTGCAAAAATTCCAAAAAATGACTGTTTTATGAGCGTGTGTTGCGCAGTTCCTACGCAGGCTCGTAAGTTCACGAATTTTCAATATTTTCACTCCAGACTTTCAACATTGCCATTTTACCACACTTCCTTATGAGCAGTACAACTGTCATTTTTCACATTCTGCCAAACGTGTTTCCGCATGTAGCGCACAATGGGGGTAACAAAAAGGTCATGCTGACAATTTATTGTGCAAATACCAGCAATCGCACAGGGCATTAGGGTACAGCACGATACATGCCAAACACCACTGCAAATACCTGCAAGTGAACATTCAGCATTGACCAATGCTTGTTCTACTTGTGATGCCCCTTCCTATGCATCCCAGTATCCCCCCCCGGTTCTCCTTACTGACTTCTCACATTGCTTACCCACCTTTAGGTCATCTGATATGACTACCCCCAAGTCCCTTTCCATTTTTGTTGTTGTTAGTACCTCCTGCTATTGTGTACTCTTCCTCCTGGGTTTTGTTCCCAGGTGCATTACTTGCACTTCTTTGCTTGAATCTAAGTTGCCATATGTCTGACCATTCCTCCAACCTTGCCAAGTCCCTTCTCACCCTTTTTATCCCCCCTTGTGTATCAATTCTGTTACAGATCTTTGTGTCATCTGCAAAGAGGCATACCTTTCCCTCCAGACCCTCTGCAATATCACCTATAAAGATGTTAAAGAGGACTGGACCGAGTACTGAGCCCTGAGGTACTCCACTAGTAACCCCCCTTTTTTCGGAATGTGTTCCATTTGCTATTACCTTCTGTGTCCTGTTGTGGAGCCAGTTTGCTACCCAGGCTACCATCCTGGAACCCACTCCCAGGCTGGCTAACTTAATTATTAGTCTTTTGTGCAGGACTGTGTCAAATGCCTTGCTAAAGTCTAGGTAGGCCATATCCACTGCCCCTCCCTGGTCTATTACTTTGGTCACCCAGTCAAATAAATCAATTAGATTCGTCTGACATGACCTTCCTGCTGTAAATCCATGCTGCTTTGGGTCCCGTGCCCCGCTGGCCTCTAGGTACTCAACAATTCTTTCTTTCAGAAGTGATTCCATCATTTTCCCTACCACTGAGGTCAAACTTACAGGTCTGTAGTTTCCTGCTTCTGCCTTGCTCCCACTTTTGTGAAGGGGAATCACATCTGCCCTCCTCCAATCCTCATGTACCACCCCATCCTCCCATGATTTGTTAAAAAGTGTGGTCAGTGGTGTCACTATCTCCTCCCTTAGTTCTTTTAGGATTCTGGGGTGGATCCCGTCAGGCCCCATTGCTTTGTCCAACTTGAGTTTTAGGAGTTCTTTTAGGACTCTTTCTTCTGTAAATGGACTGGTGTCAACCCCCCTACCCAGAGTGCTTCTATTATCTGGTTCAGGTAACTTCTCCTCATCTTCTTTTGTGAATACTGAGCAAAAGTATTCATTCAGTATCTCTGCCTTTTCACTGTCTCCCTCTGCCCACCTCACCCCTCCTTTATTAATCTTCACTATTCCTCCCTTAACCTTTCTATGCTCCCTAATGTACCTATAAAAGGTTTTATCCCCCTTCTTAACTGAGTTGGCTATTTTTTCCTCGGTATGGGCCTTTGCTATTCGGACTGCCTTCGCTTCTTTCTGCTTTGTGATACAGTTCCTGTCATGCTCCTTCTGTGATTCCTTATACTTTTTGAATGCAGCCTTTTTCTCCTTAATCTTCCCTGCCACCTCTTTTGAAAACCATAGTGGTTTTTTACTCAGCTTTGTTTTCTTTATTTGTTTCACACAAAGGCTTGTTGCCTCTATGATAGCAGTTTTGATTTTTCTCCATTGTTCTTCCACCCCTCTTTTTTGGTCATTTGCTAGTACATTCCTCAGGTATTCACCCATTTTGCCAAAGTCAGCCTTTCTAAAGTCCAGTATCCTTGTTCTTTTATTGCTTGTCTCCATGGTTGTGCTTATTGTGAATCACACTGTGCAGTGGTCACTTGTTCCCAGATGTCTACTGACTTCTAAATTTGTGATCCTCTCTCCATTTGAGAGTACCAGGTCTAGTATTGCTCCCTCCCGAGTGGGTTCCAACACTAGCTGTCTAATGCCTGCCCCCTGCAGGGCATCGAGAATGACCCTGCTCTTGGATGTGGCTGCAGTACATGTCATCCAGTTAACATCTGGCATATTCAGGTCCCCCATCAACAGTATCTCCTCTTTTTCAGCCATTTTGAGAATGTCCTCTATCATTTTCTTGTCCATTTCCTCCCTTTGAGATGGGAGTCTGTATACAACCCCTGTGTGGACTGTGATGCCATTCCCTGTCTCCAAGGTGACCCAGAGTGCCTCTTGTCCTCCCCCTTTACTTTTTAGTTCTGTAGCTTTGATCCATTCCCTTATGTATAGAGCTACTCCGCCTCCTCTTTTACCCTCCCTGTCCCTTCTGTAGACTGTGTACCCTGGTATGTTGATGTCCCAGTCATGGTTCTCTGTGTACCATGTTTCCGTGACTGCCACACTGTCCAATTGTTCATCTTCCATCAGGGCTACTAGCTCAGGAAGCTTGTTTCCTAGACTACGGGCATTGGTACTCATTGCCCTCCACTTAATGTTGGCTTTATCCTTTTTTCCCCCATCCCTACTCTATTGCCCTTGTCTATTTTTCCATTTACCCCTGTCCTGCCCTCTATTGAGCTCTGTACTTCAGTGTTTACCTTACTACCTGCCATGTTTTGTGGGGAGAGGCTTGAAATTTCCTGCGTTTTATCAGCACCTCCTCCCTTGGCTAGTTTAAAAGCTTGCCAAGGAAGCATTTAAACCTGTCAATTAGGAGCTTGGTTCCCTTCATGGACAGATGCAAACCATCGTGCCAGTATAGACCTTCATCCCTCCAGGTATACCCCCAGTCCCCAGTGAAGCCAAAGCCCTGTGCTCTGCACCAGTTTTGCAACCATTCATTAAACTGCTTGGTGTGCAGTACCCTAGCCTCACCCCTGCCATGGACTGGTAGCACCTCTGAGAAGGTAACCATGCTTGCTACCTGTCTGAGGCCCTTCCCCAACTCCACAAATTCATCCTGCACTGCACTGATTCCAATTTTAGCTAGGTCATTTGTCCCAAGGTGGACAATGATATCTAGTTCCCTCTCCTGTGATGCTGCTTCTGCAATCCTGAGGATTCACTTCTTTTCCCTCCAAGCCATTGCCAGGCAGGCACCTTACTTCCCTCTCTCTCTTTTCCCCAGTTCTACCCCTCTAACAATTGAGTCCCCTATCTGAAGCTGTTTCCTTCCCCTGTGGTGTCCCTTACCACCCTTTTGTGGGTCTCCCTTGTGGATGTCCTCAGCATTCTTCTTGGTCTCCACTGAGGGTGCCATCATAGAGGAACCTTGCTCTGCCAGACTGGCGTATGATTTGCATAGAGGTACAACTAGGGGGCTTCACCTCTGTTCCACCACCCGCACCCTCCTAGAACCCACTGTGGTCCAACTGCTAATCATACTTGGCAACCTCTGAGGCAGTGGTTGTGGCAGTGGTGCTCTTTGGTTGGGGGAGGCCTCCTTAGTCCTTGCCAGTTCAGCCTGGAGGTGGGCAATCGCCTCCCTCAGAGCTGACAGTTGTCTGCAAATAGGACAACAATGCAGTTTCCAGAATGTCTCCCGGAAAACTGCTGCCCCACAGTCAAGAAGTGAGAAGATTCAGTTTCACTTATGTATAGCAGCAATCAAACTCTCCATTCTGATTTTTTTCCTTACCTGCCTGCTCCAGTTCTAGTATGCCCTGGTCCACAACTCTGCTGGAGCTGGGCAACTTGACCTTCCTTAAGAATTGTGCTTGATGCCACCAGTTGGCTGCAGGTTCAAATCTTCCAAGAAATTACTGTCACACTTGCAGGTACAGATCTGTGGCCCACAAATCAAAACTGTGATCAATGTCCACCAGTGGGGAAAGAGTCCTCTGTTCAGACTACTGCCAGCCACATTTCTGCAATCAGCTCCTCTTCCGATCCCTGTCATCACACCAAGATCAATGCCACCTCAACGGGCACCACTGAATCTTCTCACTTCTTGACTTCTACTCACCTTCCAGTTCTTCCTTCCAAATTCATCTTCCAGGGATTCAGCATGCACCATGAGCAGCCTCACAATGACAAATTAACATGGCTGAGCTAACCCCACCTACAAAGCAGCAAATGATAACTGCTGTGAACCTAATCACGCTCTGCTACTCTTGCTGCAGTCTCCCCCAATACTTGCTGGACAGAGTTACGTAACAAGAACCAGCACAAGTCAAGATGCCGTGCTCCCACTAGTTTTTGGCTTTGTAGCAGGCAGCATAAGTGTGTTGCCCCTTTTAATGAGCATGTGTGCCATGGCACACTTGAAATATCAGTAGCTATGCCATTGCCGTGTGTGATTGCAGAGCAGAGCCAGCATTTCTGCGGCTACGTGGCTGTTTTTTCTGATTTCTGCGGCCAGCACTGCTTTCTGCGGTCAGCCCTGATTTCTGCAGCCACTGCTGCAACCGCAGAATTGCAGAAAACACGGGGCCCCACCCATTATATAACTTTGCATCATCTGCAAAAAGACACACTTTCCCTTCAAGTCCCACTAATATATCACTGATATATATGTTAAAAAGGATTGGTCCTAGTACTGACCCCTGAGGAACACCATTCATCACCCTCATTATCCTAGAATGTACACTAATTACCACCACCCTCTGACTTCTGTCCTTTAGCCAGTTTTCCACCCATCTAATTATTTTCTGTCCCACCCCCAGGCTCTCTGTCTTATTTTCTAGCCTACAGTGAGGAACAGAGTCAGAGGCCTTACTGAAGTCCAGACAGGCCACATCAACTGCCCCCCTGATCAATAACCTTTGTTACCCCTTCAAAAAATGTGATCAGATTTGTCTGGCAAGATCTCTCACAAGTGAAGCCATAGGAAAGGCCCAAAGAATCAAAATCCAGACCCTTTACAGACCTTGAAGGGAGAGTGGTTGTGCCTTGCCTAATTTGCATATGCAACGTGACTTGCTAGTTTTGCATCAGATCACAGCCTGTTTTAACCCCACTCTGATGGATTCTATGCCTGACTGGATGTCTCGTGAGCAGGCCCAAATAGGGCTCTTAATCCCTTAAGCTTTGCTTTTTCCAGATTGAAACCTTAAATCTGGAGACTCCCCCGTCTTCTCCATACCAGATGAATCTGGACAAAATTCTCTAAAATTTTAACTTGCTCTCCATCTGCCTGTCAGCTCTGACCTCCGTGGCATAATCCTAGCCTTTGCATTGACAACAAACCCCTCTTTTAGGAAGCTTGGCAAAGCAGGGGCATCCAGACCCTGGCAGATCTCTAGACCTCCAGACAGAATTATTACATACTTTTACGGAGCTATCTGTTACATTCCAGATCCTTAGAACTCAGTCCTGGAGGTACCTACAAGTGAGGTACCTCCTCCGTGTTAAGATCTCCCACACCCATACTCTGCCTCTACTGTCCCTTTTGGAGAACTGGCTCCTACATCGGCCACCTGTGAAGAAAGCCAGTGCAGACCTTAAAGCTCTGCTCCTTAAAGCCTGAGGCCCCATTCCTACCTCAGGACCTAGGGAAGACTGGGAACAAGAACTTGACTGCTCTGTTCCTCAGACCGAGTGGGACATTGTATGGTCTAGAGCATATAAGGCCTCTGCAGAACTACAGGCTAAAACACTGCAGTTTAAGATTAGGCACTGAGTCTGTTGTACCTCCCCTTGACTCTACAGGGCAGGCCTTATGGATCATAATGATTGCTGGTGGTGTGTTTCACCCCAGGTTACCCTCTTCCATATCCTCTGGTCCTGCCCAGCCTTGGATTCCTACTGATCTGAGATGTGCAAGTTTTGCTCCCAGGTTGTACCCCTACCTCATGTCCATGACCCCCAACTGGCACTTCTTGGTCTCCTTCCAGAAACCCCACCCCTATCCTCTTTCCAAACCCTTTGGACTGTTGGTGCCCTTGCTGTGTTGAAACAAATTCTTCTTCTTTGGCACTGGAAGGACGCAGATCCACCTTCCCACAAGGAATAGGAGAACCTCCTCTCCCATACATCCAGATATGAGCGTCTTGCACATGTCACCACTGGCAAGCTTCCTTATAAGATCTGGGAACCATATCCGAGCACACAAACTCGATCTCATCCTACTCGTCCCCCACAGAGATGATTGTCTTCTCCCACATTTCCCTGTGTCTACAACCAGCTAGTACCCTGGGAGCTACCTCCTTTATAGACTGATGAGAATCTATGACTTCCTGTCTCTCCTTCCCCACTCCACCTCACCATTTCACCACTTTCTCCTATTCTCTGTGGGGTCCCTCACTATAGTTGCCTTGTTCCATCCTGGGACCCCTCCTCCCCTCGCATACCTAGCTGCATTGTTTGTTATATTGCATCTCTCACAGCATTGACTTTTTCCATGAGGCATTATTTCCTTCTTGATGGGATTGCAACTTTAGAAAAGAGGGTGTATCCCTTGGGACCAGGCATGTTGCATGGATGGGTCATTTTGTGCTTGTACAGTGGTATGTTATTCAGCCTTATCTTTACTATTTTGCCCTTAAATGTGGCAAGGTCATTGTTTACCTATTTTTGCTGTTAAAATATGTTTGGGATCTTCTGTATGCCCTTGTAGTTAACGGTTGCCTAGAGTTCCCTTGTTGCAATCCATTGCGTTAGATGATTCTGCCCTCGTTGCTTGTTCTAGTGGTGCCAATTTGTACCTGTCGTTGCTTGGCTGTATTGAGTAATTGCTTGTACATCTTGAAAAGTCTTTAATAAAAATGTTTATCTAAAAAGAAGAGTCTTCTGTCCCAGAAGTCCCCCCCCCAATCCCAAACAATGTGGTGTGACAGGGTGAGCCCTGTTTAAGGTAGATACCCATATGTAAGGTATCCGAACCCACCTCCCATTCCTTTTACTCTTTAGTTCTGTTAGACAGGGAGCTGTCCAAAATGTTATATGCTAGTACCTCACTCACCCTCCCTCTGCAGCGAGAGTGATACAGCCGCTAGCGCTGGGAATGACAGTGAAATACATTTCCTTTATGCTTGTCTTTTTTCAGGTGTCACATTTAATGATTTAATGGAAATAAAAGAAAAAGATATGGTGAATTCCAAGGGTTGGCAGGAGAAGGGAGAAGAGGAGCGCATCCTCATTCTCCTGTTCCCCTTGCAAATACCAGTGGGAACCTCATGGACTTACTATCTTATTAAAACTATCTTTTGAGATGAAACAAAATGGAAACATAAAACCCCCTTAACATAAAATTCCCTTAACCAAGACAAGAGGAGTTGAGTCTAGGCTAGAAAAGATAGCATGTACTGTATGAACATGTATGTCTTTACTGCTTGATGGGGAACTCCTGAGAACAAGAGGTTTATACTGGTTTTAGCAAAAGGGTTGGGTCACCTGATGGTGATGTCATCCATGAAAGATATAAAAACTCACCACTTGTAGTAACAAATGTAGATAGGGGAATCAGCTGAATACTGACTACCAAGTGAGGAGGACCTCAGATGTGTGTGTTTGTTTCCGCACTGTTCTGTTTGCAGAGATTAAAGCTATTTTATTTTATTTTATTTAAATTTTGGTAACCAGGTAGGCCCGCTGAGACCAGTAACAGTCCCTTTTTCAGGGGTGACCCGGGATTAATTTCACAATAGTACAACAGGATATAACTTTTACATTAGATTCAACAACATACAGTTAATTATAGTTCATGAGAGGAGACAATCATTTGGATGTCACCGTCAGCTAAGCCTCAGGAATTTTTGAAATTAGAAAGTTTGCTGGATACTGGACATTGAATAACCTTTTGCTTTCTGTATGTTTAGAATTTTTAATTTTTTTGTTTTCTGATTTGAATAAAATAACAATGCACGTTTGTGTTTTTATGTACCTGACTTCTGTTTTTGTGTCTGTTTTATCCCATACCTTCATAGTGGTGTTAGGGGTAGGATTTCTGGTACATCTAGGCTGCCTGGGAAATGTTATCAGTGGGTATTGAACCAATACCCAAACAGATGCAAAAAGATTGGGGTGCTGAGGCAAAAACATATCCATTGACTTGTGCCATAGCGTAGAAGACTGGAGAGAAACCCAGACCTGGGTTGGATCTTGGAGCCAGAAGAAAGACAAAGGATAAGCTGGAGAGTAAGACAGAGGGACAGACAGAGGAGAGAGCCCCAGAGGATTCCAGCGACCTCTTACAATGGCTTTCTATGAAGCAGCTGGAGATGGAGCAGGAACGAGTGAAGGAAATAATTGCTGCATACCTAGAGGCCAGTGGGGCACAGGACACAACGCAGCATGGATTCACAGTGGGAAGGTCATGTCAGATGAATCTAATCTATTTCTTTGACTGGGTGACCAAAGTAGTAGACCAGGGGGAGGCTATGGACATGGTCTACCTAGACTTTAACAAGGCATTTGACACAGTTTCACACAAAAGATTAATAAACAAATTAGCCAGCTTGGGAGTGGGTCCCAAGGTGGTAGCCTGGGTAAAACATTGGCTGAACAACAGGACACAGAGGGTAATAGTAAACGGAGTCAACAGTGAAGAAAGGAGGATTACTAGTGGGGTACTGCAGGGTTCAGTACTGGGTCCTGTCCTTTTAAATTGTCTTTATAAGTGACATTGCAGAGGGACTGAAAGGAAAAGTATGTTTCTTTGCAGATGACACAAAGATCTGCAACAGGGTTGATACACAAGATGGGAGGAAAGGATGAGAAGGGACTTGGCAAGGTTGGAGGAATGGTCAAATGTATGGCAGCTTAGATTCAACGCAAAAAAGTGCAAAGTAATGCACCTGGGAAACAAAAACCCAGGGGAAGAGTACACAATAGGGGGTGAGATACTGACAACAACAAAAATAGAAAGCGACCCGAGGGTAGTTATATCAGATGACCTAAAGGCGGGTAAGCAATGTGAAAAGGCAGTAAGAAGGGCTGAGTAATACTGGGCTGCATAGGTAGAGGCATCACCAGTAGAAACAGGAAGTTGTTATCCCTCTGAACAAACAGCTGGTGAGACCCTATCTGGAGTACTGTGTGCAGTTCTGCAGACCCCATCTCCGCAAAGACACAGACAGGGTGGAGGCTGTCAAGAGGAGGGCAACCAAAATGGTACAGGGTCTGCACCAGAAGACATATGAAGAGAGACTAAAGAAGCTTAAGATTTATACCCTCAAGGAAAGGAGGGAGAGGGGGGACATGATAGAAACTTTCAAGTACCTCAAGGGAATCAACAAAGCCCAAGAGGGTAGCATCTTTCAGAAAAAGAGATGTGCAAGAACAAAGAGCCACAATTTGAAGATAGAGGGGAGACGGCTCAGAGGTAATGTGAGGAAGTATTTTTTCACGGAGACGGTTGTGGATGCATGGAACAGCCTTTTTGAGGAGGTCATGGGGTTAAAACAGTGGGGGAATCAAGAATGCATGGGACAGACATAAGGCAATTCTAGTGGGAGGAAGTAGGTTGTTGGTTAACTAGGATCTGCAGCTTATCCATTAGGTAGGGAAATGGGCAGACTAAGTGGGCCGAGCGGTCCTTATCTGCCATCAAATGCTATGTTTCTATGATTGACGACAACAGGAAGAGGATCGACAATGGCAGGATGAGAAGGGGATGGATACCCCGCGAGCAATCCAAGCCCTTGACCCAGGTCAGCCAGATTGAAATATACCCAGAGACATTAAATTGACTAAACTGACAGAAGTCAATGACATAGGCACATTGAGGCAGTATAGTACTGTGGGTTAAGGCTCTGAGCTGCTGATCTGGAGATCTGGGTTTGAAGCCCACAGTTGCCTATGTGCACACTGTGTGATCCTGAACAAGTCACTTAACTTCCTTGTGCTCCCAGGTCGCATCTGGAAACAAGCTTTAGCTTAGTGTGCTACTCCTGATTAAACAATGTTCTTTCCCTTCCCTTAAACATAGAGGCCTATTTGTTGACATTTGACTGGATTGCCCAACTTGTGCCTGGCCCAGGGAGCAATGGGTCATTAGACTGGTTCCTTATTTATCTGGATGGGCTCAACTAGTCTACAGCCGACTAAGTGTACAGGATGCAAACACTTATGACAGGGTTAAGGAGGAGATTCTAAGGCAGTATTACAAATACCAAGACTTACCAGCAGAGGTTTCGCTCGCAGAAAATGACTGGCCAGAACACCTCCAGAGATACCTATGTCCGATTTAAAGATTTCCATTGTAAATGGTTGCAACTCACAGCAAAGACTTTAGAACACATTATGGAACTTATAATCATCGAACAGTTTATACAGGTTCTTCCCCAAGATGTCCAGGTATGGGTGGAGGAATATAAACCCAATTCAGCAAAGGACTCTAGCGAAGGATTACCTGGCAGCTAGACCATCCAAGCCCAGAGGATATCAAGGCTGTTCACTCCAACCACCTAATCCGGTAAAAACATTTGAATATTCTACCCCAGGAAACCCTAATTATGCAGGGAATAATTGGAGAAATGAAAGAAGGGGAAGGAACTATTCAGCTGATGGGATTTGGCACAGTTGCCTGGGGAAAGGACATATCACCAGAAACTGCCCGAACAAAAGAAGGGAGCCTGCTCATCTAGTTTTAGCTAACGGGGGATATGTTACCACTGTAGGGATTGAAAAAGAACAAATGCTGGGGTTATTAGACTCAGGGAGTCGGCAGACATTGGTCAGGGCAGACCTGATGAAAGAACTGGACATTTCTGGGCCTAATGCCACAGTAATTTGTGTTCATGGGGACATCCATCAGTACCCTACTGCATCCATCATGATAACAGTTGAAAACAAGGAACAGGCTATGACTGTTGACCTGGTACCCAGACTCCCTGCACCCATTAGTGTAGGTCAAGATTACCCACATTTTGACAAGTTGGTAAAAAACCAACAGACTTATAAAAATCTGATCACTGTAACCACCAGGGCCCAAGCAAAGTTAGAACAATTACAGCAAGTATTACCTTTTGAAGAAGGATTATTTGACAGCCTGGGGAAGAGGAGAAAGACCAGAAAGGAAAAAAAGACTTTGAAAAGACTTTGGAGAGAGACGCACCAGGATGGCATACCTGAGTTTGGAACAAGTCTGCAAAGGTTTAATATTAAAAGAGAACAACTGCAGACATAACGTTAACCCTATTTTTTTCCCAGGTGGATTAAGTGGTTGCTTAGGAATAGACACAATATGTGGTTAAAAATGACATTTTATATCGAGTATGTACCCACCCAAATACTAATGAATATATAGATCAACTGATGGTGCCCCAACTATATAGAAAGAAGTTGATTTACCCGGCCCATAACCTGCCCATGGCTGGCCACGAAGGGAGAGACTGTACCCTTCATAGGTTGCTAACTAGATTTTTTTGGCCTAACATTCACGACAATGTGGCTGAGTATTGCTGTACTTTTCCAGAGAGCCAGTTGGTGGCACAAGTGGGGAAAAGGGGAAAAGTACCCATCCAGTCTATACCAAATGTCATGACTCCATTTGCTAGGGTAGCAATGGATGTAGTGGGCCCCTTACCCAAAAGTTCAAAAGGGACCCAGTTCATTTTGATGGTTTGCGACTATGTTACCAGGTACCCTAAGGCAATACCCCATCATACTGTTACTGCCCCTCGTGTAGCCGAGGAGTTGGACAAGATTTTTAGTGGAATGGGTATACTTCAAATCTTAACCAATCAGGGTAGCAATTTCATCTCCACCCTCCTGAAAGAACTATACTGACTACTAGGTGTGTCAGCAGTTAAAACATCTCCCTATCATCCACAGACTGATGGCCTGGTGGAACGGTTTAATAAGACCCTTAAACAAATGTTGAAGAAGTATGTGCAGGAGGAAGGCTGAGATTGGGACAAGTATCTACCATACCTTCTATTTGCTTATAGGGAGGTGCCCCAAGCCACCACAGGGCTTTCCCCTTTCTCGCTGTTGTATGGGAGGAACCCCAGGGGTCCCCTGGATGCAGTAAAGGAACATTGGGAAGAAGGAAGAAATGTGGGTCAAACTTATATTGTCGATTACTTGACAAATTTGTGATAATGATTGATTAAGGATGTGGAACTGACCTATCAAAATGTGTCCCAGAGGCTGGTAGAACAGAAAGAAACATATGATCTGGGGCTTAAAGGTAAATCTTTCCAACCTGGGGACAAAGTATTATTGTTGTTGCCATCCTCAGAGAAAAAGCTTCTCATGAAATGGCAGGGCCCCTATAGCATTCTCCGTCAGACAGGAGTAGTCAACTATGAACTGGAGATGCCAGGACGAAAGCTCCGTAAAAAAGTGTACCATGCCAATCTCTTACATAAATGGTACGGAAAACCTACCTTTATGCCAACCATGTTTGTGCACCCAGAGCAGGTTGACACTGAGTTGGAGATTGCTTGTGGAAGACTAGAACAAGAAAAGGAAAATTGTAGAGATCCAAGTTAATCCTGAGCTAGATGCAGGGCAGAAGAAGGAGGTACAACAGCTATTACATCAGTTCAGGACAACTTTTACCAACACGCCGGGAGAGCCAAAGGGGAAGTACATACTATCAAAGTAAACCAAGATAAACCTATACACCAGAAACCCTATAGGTTGCCTGAAAAGGTCAGACAGGAGGTTATCGAAGAGGTACACAAAATGGAACAGTTAGGAATTATTATTCCCTCTCGTAGTGCCTGGTCCTCACCTGTGGTGGTGGTAGATAAAAAGGAGGGAGGTAACCAGCTCTGTCTGGCTTTTTGAAAGATTAATGCAATATCCACCTTTGCTGATTACTCCATGTCCCCACATTTATGACCTCTTAAGACAAAATAGGGAATGCACAGTACATTAGCACCTTAGATCTTACTAAGGGATACTGGCAGATCCCTTTGGCACTACACGCACAGGAAATAACAGCTTTTTGTACACCAATAGGACTCTACCAATTTACCTCCATGCCTTTTGGCCTCCATGGTGCCCCTGCAACTTTTCAGCGCTATATGGATCAAATACTTAGACCTCATACACAGTACTGTGCCACTTGTTTGGATGACGTAGTCATCTTTAGTGCAGTTTGGAAAACACACTTAGAACACCTTAGGGCAGTGATATAATCCATCAAAGACACAGGCCTGACTATAAACCACATTAAATGTGCAGTGGCCTGAATAGAAACTAAGTATTTGGGATTTAGCATAGGTAAAGATATGGTTAAGCCAGATGTGGGTAAAGTGGAGGTTGTAGCTAAAAGTCACATTCCCAGTACAAAGAAACACGTACGTTTCCTCCTTGGGTTGGCCAGTTACTATAGGAGGTTCATACTGAGTTTTGCCACCATAGCCACACCCCTTACTGACCTAAGAACAAATGCCCAAACAAGGTCCAATGGACTCTGCAGTGTGATGAGGCATTCAGAAACATTAAGGCTATTCTATGTTCCTCCCCAGTGTTAGCCCAGATTTTTAGACCCCTTTTGAGGTACACACTGATGCTTCAGATACATAGGGGCTTATCACAACAGAGCAAGGGAGAAGAGCACCCAGTGATATTCATCAGCAGAAAACTTCATGAGAGGGAGCGAAAATACTTCACAATAGAGGAGTGCTTGGTCATGAGATGGGCCATTGCGGCCCTTAAGTATTATCTGTGGGGTACAGAATTTACTGTGCTAACTGACCATAATCCATTCTGCTGGCTCCACTGGATGAAAGATAAAAACTCAAGGATTATGCTTTGGTATTTAGCACTACAGCCCTACCAATTTTCTGTGAAACATGTGGCAGGATCCCAGCACCAGAATGCTGGCTTTCTGTCCAGTTAGGGACAAATGCTGATGATAAATGAATTGTACTCGCGTGTATCCTGAATGAAAATAAATGTTTAGATGTGTAGATGAAAGATGTATATACAGATCTTCGTAAAAGTCAATGACTTGGTGAAACATTAGAGGTTTTATCTGTGGACTCCTGTAACAGCCATGCAGGCTGTATTTCAAATTGCTCCTTTACGGTGAGGAAATAAATTGTATGCACTTTGTCAAAATCATTTTGTGGTGGACAGCATAATTGTGTTGCTGAAGTGCCATGACTGTTCTTTTTCTATGGTTCTGATATTGTCATTGAGCACCTGAGAGGTCTAGAGCAGCTCTGCTTTTTCTGAATGTCTATACAGTATTGCAAAACCTGTGCAGAAAGCCTCAAGGAATTGAATGGCATCAGCTGATGTTTGCATGTCAGGATTCAGATGCCATTTTGATTCATAGGGTCCCTGAGGCTGAGCTTCTAGTGTGGCTGGGTTGAAGCTCCAACCCTTCCAGGGTTCTTGTTGGGTGATTGTCAACAGTAAGGGCTGTTGCCCTCTTGTGTGTGTGTGGGGAGGTGACAGGGTGAGCTCTGTCTAAGGTAGATACCCATGCATAAGGTATCCAAACCCTCCCATTCCTTTCACTCTTTATTTCAGTTAGACAGGGAGCAACTGTCCAAAATGCTAATGTTAAAGTTTTCACTTTCACCCTTTCTCTGCAGTGATAGACAGCTGCTCACACTGGAAATGAAAATGAAATAGGTTTGCTGTATGCTTGTCTATTTTAGGGTGTCACATTTAATGATTAAATGGAAATAAAATTAAAAAGATGTGATGAGTTCCAAGGGTTGGCAGGAGAAGGGAGAAGAGGAGCGTGTCCTTGTTCTCCCATTCCCCTTGCAAAACCCAGTGGAACCCTCATGGACTTTTTTTTCTCAATAAAAATCTTTATTTGAATAATAAATTAGTAGATTACAGGATACATAATAATGTTCATACAGTAAAAAAAACTCTGCAATGAACTACTGCAAGTCTAAAAAAGATACACTTAATGAGAACACATTTACATTAATGTTTTCATAACTCATTCCATGTAAAGCATAACCATAAAAATGATCATATGTTGTTTATTTCCTCAGAGGATAAACACAGAGAAAGACATAAAGAAGAAGAAGAGAGATATCTGAAAAAGAGTGAAAGATGAGAAAGAAAAAGAATAGAAAATAGTATAATATGAGTGCTACAGATGCTTCAAACATGTTTAAGCACTAACTCAATAGGCATAATAAAGGGATTCTGTGTGATTTCATTAATAAAGGAGACAAACACTACAACCTTGATTACCATTGTGTTGTGAAGTTATTTGTCTGAAAACATTCTTCTTCTGAGAAGAATGTGTATGATGTACCCCATCTAGAGTTAAAGTTGGCTCCTGAGCCTCTAATACCCAGTGCTAGTTTCTCAGTTTTGATATTTCAATTATCTGGGCCTTAACTTCTTGAAAAGAAGGCAGATTCTCCTCCACCCAATATTTAAGTAATACATTTCTGACTGAAACCTCAATTAACAATAAAGAGTACTTCTGTTCTCTCGACCAATCTATATTTCCATCAAAATGCCCTAGTATACGTTTCAACATTAATGTTATCAGAGATCATACTGGATCTCTTAAAAAAGTTCTTAGTCTGATCCCATAAGGGTTTAACCAAACCACAATCCCAGAACATATGCCCCAGAGTCCCACTTTTAACTCCACACTTACAGCAGTTAGGAGAAGCTTGCAGGACCATTTTAAATCTGAGATGAGGTGTAAAATACAAATTATGAAGAGTTTTAAAATGAATCAGTTTAAGGTTAACTGTATTAAAGGCCTTAGTAGAAAACTTCCAAATTTTCCCCCAATCCCAATCATCTGTACTTATCCCCAAATCTTGATTCCAACATCTTATTTGTTCATTTGCTCGACCTCTGGTACAATCTAACAGAAGGCCATACATATTTGAAATTGAAGGAGCTGCAAGCAGGAATATCAAAAAGCTATTAGTATTCACATCAGGTTCAGTATTAAATTGAATACATTAGTTAATGGCTGTTTTTTAAGTCCTCATAAAGCAATGAATCTTCTTCATTAAGCCCAAATTTATCCCTCAACCAGGAGAATAAATGGAAAGTATCTGCCCTGACAATATCCTGAATTTTCATCACCCCCTTTCGTATCCTAACATGGTTAAAAAAAGTAACCCCATCTTTTGAAATATTGGGATTTCCCCAAATTGGCTGTTGTTTAGAATTCCAGACATACAACGGAATAAGCGAGCTAACATTTCTTAATACCCTAAGAGAGTCCTCTATCATCTTAACGTTTTTAAACCTTATTTTCTTAGTATATATTACTAAGTGTAAGTTTGCCCCTTTTAGCATTAATAAATGCTCCTCAATATTGACCCATTCTGGAATATAAATATCCACTGAAGATTTCATCCAATGAAATACCCGAGTAAGCCTTGCTGCCAAATAGTACAAAAAAAACGGTCAGGAGCTTTTAGACCTCCATTCCTTTTACTTCTAGAAAGCTTAAAATACGCCATTCTTACGTTCTTGTAGCCCCAAATATATTTAGATAATTAAGAATTTAATCCCTCAATCCATTTTTTAGTAATATAGCAAGGCAGCATGTTAAAGAAGTAAAGCACCCTAGGTAGAAAATTCATTTTAACCAAATCAAGCCTGCCCCACAATCCCAAAGGTAGTTTGTCCTACTTTATTAAAGAGTCTAATACTTTGATTTTAAGTAAAGCCAAATTTCTCGAAACTGTTTTATTAATTGTCTTGTATATTTTGATGCCTAAATAGTCTATATGTTCCTGTGCCCAAAAGAGCCCATGTCTAGTTATATCCTTTTGACACACAGTCTGTTCAAAGGCAGAAAGTTCATTTTCCCTAAATTTTACTTGTACCCTGAAAAATTTCCAAATTGCTTTCATATATTTAATGTCTGAGGGATAGAAGTTCTAGGGTCCATGACAGTAATGAGCAAGTCATCTGCATAAACAGATGTGCATAACTCTTGAGACCCTCTGATTAAGCCCTTAAGTGTAACATCAATATTAAGTTTCCTTATTAAAGGTTATATTGTTAGGTTGAATAACAAAGGTGACAGATGACAACCCTGTCTAGTTCCTCTTCTAACCTGAAAATAAGGAGAGCTCAAACCATTCATAACTACAGCCGACATAGGATTTGTGTATAATCTCTTAACCCACTTAATAAACATGTCCGGAAATTGAAATAGTTTTAGGGCATTAGTTATATGAGGCCAAAGAATTCAATCAAATGCTTTTTCAGCATCTAAAGACAACAGACCACATGGTTTTGCATAATTGCCTGCTTGTTCCATAATGTGAAAAAGTGTCCTTGTGTTATCAGAAGATAACCTTCCTTTCATAAACCTCATCTGTTGTATTGAAATTAAATAGGAAGATACTAGTTCCAGTCTACTTGATAATATTTTAGCAAGTATTTTGATATCAGTGTTTATTAATGAAATTGGCCTGAAACTGTTACAGTCTTGTGGATCCTTCCCAGGTTTATTAAGTAATATTATCAGCCCTCTGGTTTGATCACAAGATAAACTACCTTTCATAACAGCTTTATTAAAAATTTCTTTTAAAATTGGAGCTATCTCAGCAGCAATGACTCTATATTAGTTCACCGAATAACCATCAGAACCTGGCGCCTTATTGACTGAGAGAGAGTTAATTGCCTGTACGACTTCACTCACAGTTACTAGAGAGCCCAAGCTTTGTTTGTCCTGGTGTGCCACACATGGAATATCCAAACCCTCACAAAAATCCCAGAGATTGTAATCCATATCCACCTTATCAGAGTCGTAAATTTTTTTATAAAAATTATGAAAAATATTATTAATCTTTCTTAGATTCGTGAGAATCTGGTTACTTCCCTGTTCACGAATAGAAGGAATATTAGTGGATGTAAAGTTCTGTTTTAATCTTATAGCCAAGAGTCGCGAGGCCCTTGGGCCCAAATCTGCATAGTTCAGTTTGGCCTTAAGAATAGCAAATTCGGCCTCTGCTCTAATACTTTCATTGCATTCAGTTTTTAGATTTGACCATTCATTCCAGATATCAACTGAATCAGAGTCTTTTAAGGTCTGTTCTGCTACCCCTATTTTTACCAATAGATCAGCCTGAGTTTTAATTCATTTCTTTTTATTTCTAGCCCCAATGCCTAATAAAATACCTCTAAGCCAGCATTTCAATGTATCCCACAGGTTACCCCAGGATGTATCTCTAGAATCATTAATCTCTAAAAAATCCTTTAAGTGATATTTAATCTCCTTAACAGTTTGTGCATCAGATAAAATGTAATTATTAATTCTCCATCTACTGTCTTTCTTATCATGTAATGATTTATTTAAATTAATAAGAACTGTAGACTGATCAGAAATCACTAAACTTTTAATGTTAACAAAATTAACTCTATACAGCATTTCCCTTTTGATGAAGATATAGTCAATCCTGGATTCAGATTTATGACAGGAGATCAGCAAGTATACTTCCGACCTTGCGGATTAAATACACACCAAACATCTACTAAATTAATATTAGATACCAGACTATCTAGGTCTTTATCGACCCTAGATCTGTTTGGTTTACCCCTGGACCCATCAAGCATCGGGTTAAGAAATGCATTCACATCACCTGCAATAAATAAAGTATTATCCCCATAGTCATATGAATAAATAACCAAGTAATAAAAAAAACATTGTACTTAACAAATCCACCATCCTGTCCCAGTATAAATCTAAAGCAATGCACCACTCATTTCTTAAGAAAGTTAAAGAAAGTAAAGCATAGAAGATCAGAGAAAGAAAAGAGTAGAACAGACAAAAAGCAATTAACAGATCACAATTAGAGTCTCCAAGCCAAAGAGGGTAAACATCCTTCAAAATTAACAGATTGGCTTTGCAATGAGCCCTCTATCCCCCATCCCCCTGATTATTCTCGAATGTGTTTGCAATACAGCAAGCAGAACAAAAAGCCTCTCTCTAAATAGTACATTAGCATATTTAAACTATCATGCAGTTAACTAACTTACTATAATATGAAAAACTGACTTAAAATTCAGTATACAAATACACACTGACCTTTATCACTATTTATAAAAACTATAGTGTGGTAGATCTTCTTTACTTAGATAATACTATACAAAGGAATACATTCAGAAAACGTACCCATTTCCACCAAGTTCTAAGAGAAATAAATAACTGAGTACATTTAAACACTGTAAAGTTATTTGAATTAAACACCACTATCTATATAATTAATATCCTATCACTAGTATAATTCCCATGTAATGAGACCTTACTCTCCAGTAGGATCATAGTTTAAAGCAGTAAAGTCCTCCCCAAAAAACAAAACCCACTCACCCATTTGCTTCTAATAGTACTAAGTTCCTCAGCACTCCAAAACACCATTACAGACTGCTGCAGGGTTAAAAAGAGATTAATGATAGGTAAAACAAATGTGTACTACAAGCAATCGCAGAGTACATTCACTTAAAAAAGGTCATTGAAAAAATGCTGCGTCTGTTTTGTTATGTAGACGCCATGTCTCCTCAGAATGACCTCCCAACATGCAACTGGTGAGGTCACAAAGTCTCCTGACTTCAGAGATCTGTGCATGCACTTTCACTCGGGCGCGTAAAGAACCCAGGCAGACCATCACACCACGAGCACGAGATGAAGATGCTGTATTTGCCATTATGGATTAAAAAAAAAAAAAAACTGTGAGTACAAAAAAAAAAATGGCAGAAACTGAAATTTCCTTGATGAATCACTGCAATCAGTGACCAAAGAGAAATAGCTTTTTCCATGATGCAACACCACAGCACAAGGCCAGGGGGAAAGGGGCCACCATTAATTACCATAAGAAACAGCAAAGCTAAATATTTACATAGAGGGGATAATAGCTGCTAGCTAGCCACAGTGAGTCCTAAAACCTCCTAAAAAAGAGGGATCGCATTACGTTCAACAAGGCATGTTGCAGACAACAGAACAACTGATGTAAATGAAGTGCCCATAAAAATGATATCTTAAGATCTAGGGTAGTCAAACTAACATAGATTTTAGGTCCTGATGACATAATTTATTAATGGGCAGCAACATGTTGTATCGCTTTGAAATAATTACTCTCCAGTAAACACACACTCTGTTTAATTTGTTGAAAAAGAGCCCCCATGGCCAGACCATAGCATCCCTCGACCAAAATGGTTAAAGAGGTTAAATAACATAAACAGGACCCCCCAAGCCAAACACATAATGCACACCACGATTTGGAATTCAAATGAATTATCACAATGACTGAAGCAGTGAACAAGGAAAAATCAGAGATAGTCAAACAAAAAAAAAGAACTTTAAACAACATGCAGCAGTTTAGCAGCATACATGACTGTCAAGCATTAGAAGCCAAAGTTTTTAAAGATCTCAGGAAAGTCTTTACGAAGTCCGATTTTAGCTGCTTCATACCCATTATATTCTTTAATACCAGACGTGGCCCATATCCTCAATTTTGTGGGAAAAAACAGTCCATATTTTAATCCTGCCTCACGCAGTTTCTTTTTAATAGGGAAGAATGCATCTCTCTTCTTTATGGTTTCTGGAGGCAGATCATTAAATATCTTGAGAGAACACCCTTCAAAAGAAATAGTAACAGTATTTCTAAGGGCTCTCTGTATATGAATCTTTTGTTGGAAGTTTAACAGTTTTAAGACAAATGATCTAGGGCTTTCATTTTTGCCTGGTTTCAGTTTAAGCAAGCGGTGTGCTATTTCAATTAAATATTTTGAACCATCATGAGGGTGTCCCGCAATACTTATAAAAAGTCTGTTAGCAAATTCTATCAGATCTACTCCTTCTATTCCCTCTTTTTAGGTTTAGTTTTGTATTTTGCTATTTGTTTCATTATTTAGTTTTGTTGCTGTTTGTTGTCGTTTTTCTTTTATTTTTTATGTTTGCAGTGAGTTTAGGGACGAAGAAGTGAGGTAGTTAGCACCTGGCGTTTTCTTTTCAGGCTGTGTTTTTTCATGTTTAATTTTCAAAAGCCTGATAAAGCGTTACTCACCTCGCTGGGTTGGCATTTTGTAAGCAGCGTTAGCAACTTGCTGCGGTCTTTCCACCTAATCTATGAGCATAGGGGAGGTTTATGAAAGCGTGTTTCGGGCAATAAGACTGTTTTAATTGCCTGTCTGGAACCTGGATTCTTTCAGACACAGCCTGGATGCTTAGCAGATCTAGGAGGGAGGTGATCTAACCAGGAGGATCTAAGGAGATCGGAAGATTGGAAGGAGGGCTAACGACTACCTGACAGCCGATGACTGCAACTTAGGACTAGGAGGGTCATGAGTACTGGCTGTGGAAGTTTTTTTTTTCACTGGGTCCTGTGTTGGAGTCGGTTGGTGGGGGTAGGGGTGCCTTCACGATTCTGGTGCTTTGTGGGCCTAATTTCCTGAGCCCCGGTTGGAGAATTGGGGCTTAGGAGCATGGACTGCTCTGCTGTCGGTGGACAGCAGGGTTGCCCGTGTTGTCTGGGAGCTCTATAGTCTGCATGGTCCCCCCACTCCCCTTTTTTACTTTGGAAATCATCTCGACCCTGTGCCTGTTGTGACTGTGCTGTGTCGGCTGTAATTTTTGTTCCCCTGCCTGGAGTCCTCCTGGTGAAGACAGTTTCCTATACCTGGATTTTGAACTGACCGAATTTGTTTTTGGATAATTAAGTTCTTGTGCCTGGCCCATGGTTTTGAAGCTCTTCCTTTATGCTGTTGGTGTGGTTGAAACCTTCTCGGACCACTTTCTGTTACCTGGAGAGAGGTTGTGAGAGAACCTTATAATTCCATTTGCTGGGCATCTTGAGCACTTTATAAACTGGGAGTGAAGAGTCCTAGCTTACTTCTTCATCCTTTTTTAGTTCTGTCTGAAGTAGGAGGCTGTGAGAGAACCTCCTAGCTAGCGACTTATTTTTTATGGACCTTGGTTTATTGTAAACCTTTTATTCCCATTTGCGTTACTGATTGGAAGTGAGAGTTTAACTAACAGATCATTTTAATTGTTTGTGTGTTTAATTCTGGTTGTTTTAATTTAAGTAGTGTTGCAGTGTTTATCAGGATGTGCCTAATGAAAGCTCTCCCTGTCAGGCGTTACTCCCCCTCCAAACTTCAGGACCTCCATCCCTTTACCCTTCCCCCTTTGTCAGCAGCAGTGTATGGTCACTGTAGGGCTGTTGGAATTGTTGGGAGGAGGAGGAGGGGTGGGGGTCCAGGGAGGGGGATTGGGCTGAGTGGCCTGATTGGGGTAGTGGGGTCCAGAAGACGCCCTGGGGCAAAATGGTGCACTGAAAGAGATCCACCTTGTTTAGTGCCCATACCCAAGGGTTTCACATTTAGTGAGTCAGTATCTTGAACTGCCCTGATTTCCAGATCAATTAAAAATAAGCCAGCTATTATATCTGATCTTGTTGGGTCATCTGATCTGGCTTGCATCACCGAGACCTGGCTGGATGAAAATGCTGGTCCCATTTTGGAATCAGCAATTCCAGCCGGTTTCTTGGTGTTACACTGTCGAGGTTGGTCGCGGGGCGGGTGTAGCAATTTGTTTTAAACAGAACTGGGCCTTGTGGATGTGCCAGTTGAGGACACCAGATCCTTTGAGTGTACCATAGTCAAGAGGGCGGTGTAAAATTGCTCTCATCTACCGGCCCACCAGGTGATGAGAGTCAGTTTTTGCAGGAGATCACGGACCGTTGTCGATCTGGTATTGAACTCTCCCAGGCTGATGGTACTGGGGGATTTCAATGCCTGGATTGACAACAAATTCTCACAATTTGGTCAAGACTTCCTCCGTCTTATGAGTTCTTTGGGCTTTACGCAGGTGGTTTCCTCTCCGACTCATAATCACAGTTACTCATTGGATTTGTTTTTTCTCCTGGGGTTGGAGGTGGAACCAGTTGGATGGTCCAACCACCACACCATTGGGTTCAACTTTTTGCCTCCCCCTAGTAGGCCTGCCCCTGTGGAGATGTTCCGATACCGCCCTTTATGGAGTTTGACTCCTGATGGCCTTTTGGCGGTGTTGGACCTATCAGGAATCCCAGTGGCAAGCGAGGGTCCAGAGAATCTCCTCCAGGCTTTTAACCGAGCAGTGGAAGAGGTCCTGGACTCACTTGCTCCATTCCGCATTCACCCTCTTACTCTCCGCCCCTGGTCCCCATGGTTTGATGGGACTTTGAGGGGGCTGAAGCAGGTAGGTTGAAGGCTAGAGCGTGCCTGGCGTAGAACCACCTTAGATGCCGACAGACTTAGACTGATGGAGCATTATAGGCTCGATCAGTCCGCAATCTCCCATAAGAAGGCAGAATTCCTGTCCAGGGAGCTTGCTGCAGCACGGAACCGACCAGCTCAGCTGTTCCTGATGGTGGACAGACTGTGCAATCCAGCCTGTCTATGCGTCCAGAGGGCCTTATCGCAATAGAGTGCGACGAGTTTGCTCGCTTCTTTGCTAATAAGGTTGCCGACATCAGGACAGAGGTTTGCCAGTCACGCTCTGTGGGGGTTACTGGTGGATGAAGTGGGGTTGCAGCACCTTCATTCTGTTGGGCTGTCTTTGACCGTCCGGCGATCAATAATATCATGCAGCTTCTCCAGAGTGTGCGTCCAACCTGCTGTAGTTTAGACCCGGGCCCTACCCACCTTTTAATGGGGTGTGTAGAATTAATCTGGTGTTCATTTGAGTTGGGGGAGTTTCCCAGCTCCCTGAAGGTGGCTGTGGTTGCCCCCCTTCTCAAGAAGCCATCTCTTGACCCAGCTTTTCCTGCAAACTACAGGCCAATCTCTAACCTCCCCTTTATTAGGAAGGTTATTGAAAAGGTTGTTGCACAACAGTTGGAGAGCTACCTTACCATTCATGCTATCTATGACCCTCTCCAGTCTGGTTTTCGTAAGAGACATAGCACTGAGACCGCTCTGGTATGGGTGCTAAATGATCTCCTGATGGCCAGAGACCTGAAGCGCCACTCCATCTTGGTCCTTCTGGATCTCTCATCAACCTTTGACACCGTGGATCATGGGGGTACTTCTTGATCGCCTGCAGTTCATCTGTGGCCTGTCTGGTACAGTCCTCAAATGGTTTCATTCTTTCCTCACTGGTAGGTCACAGAGGGTTGAATCGAGGATTTTTTCCTCTGATTCTTACCCCCAGCCATGTGGGGTTCTGCAGGGCTCAGTGTTGTCCCCAATGTTGTTCGCGGTGTATATGCTTCCATTAGGAGACATTATAAGGCAGTACGGGCTGAGTTTTCACTGTTACGCAGATGACACTCAGCTGTATGTGTCCTTTGTGCCCGACCAGGATAGTGAGCTCTCAGTCTTTTCCAACTGTCTTGCTGAAATCCAAGACTGGATGAATTCCAGCTGGCTTAGATTGAACCCTGACAAAATGGAGGTGTTGGTTGTTGAGCCAGGTCGCCGGTCTGAGGGGCCGGTTGCTGGGAAGCCCTCCGGGCTTCGGCTTGGGGACTGTCAGCTCCTGATGTCTGAATGGGTGCAGAGTCTGGGGATGTTATTTGATGAGGGGCTGACACTGCGTTTGCAGGTGTCAGCTGTGGTCAAATCATCCTTCTATCATCTGAGGAACATCTCCCGAATTAAGCACCTTGTTCTGTCTTGTGACCTGCCAACTTTGGTTCACACCTTCATGACCTCACGTCTTGACTACTGTAACTCCCTATACCTAGGGCTTCCTGGGGTTGATATCTGCTGCTTGCAGCTAGTGCAGAATGCTACGGCCAGGTTGCTGTCTGGGTCTACCCGATCCAGTCACATTTCGCCTGTCCTACGCATTCTGCACTGGATGCCAGTTCAGTGGTGGATCACCTTTAAAGTTGGCTTGCTAACTTTTAAGACCCCACACGGTATGGGTCCGAGCTACCTACAAGAGCTTCTGTGTCCCTACTGCCCCGTCAGACCACTCAGTTCAACCAACGAGGGATTTCTGGAGATTCCCAGGGTGTGTATGATATCTTCTGAGCTCAGGTTTTGCTTTTGCTGCTCTCAATTCTGTGGAATTTTCACCGTCGTGAGAGAATGCCAGACAGTGAGCGCTCAAACTGCTTTAAAAACATACTTATTTGCACATGCTTTCCCTGATGACTAGAATTTTTTGATTCTCAGAATATATATTTTACCATGCAGCTTTTATATTCTTGCTTAGGGTTTATTTATTTATTTGTTTGTATGTGTCTTAGAATATAAGTGTACAGCGCTTTGATACCTGATACTGCGCTTTATAAATAAATTTTACTTACTTACGAAGACCAAAGATCCTCAGATTATTTCTTCTATTTCTACTTTCCAAATCTTCAATTTTACTTTCCAGAGCTGTAATTCTTCTAGTATTGTGAACCCTCTCAATTTGCTCTTTAGATGTAACATCTTCTATGCTGCTAATTCTGACCTCTGCATCCTGAATTCTTTTAGAGTGAACCTATAACTAATTTCTTACTCCTGTTAAATCCTCCAACATGGATCCCAGTGTTATTTTAATGCCTGCTATTTCTTGCATTAAAGTTTGGAAGTGTGCAATAGTGACAGGAGAGTCAGTATTTATTTTTTCAGCGCTAGATTTCAACGAGTCACCCTCTTCAGAACTGCTATCACAGGGCAGAGGGCGTTTCATGGGGTTAAAATCAGGTAACATGTCCACAAGGTTTCCTTCCAAATCCATTTGAAAGAAATTTTGTAAAGTCAGAGGGAAAATAAGCTATACGCTGTCCTGATTGTACAGACTATCAAATCAAGTGAGAAGGCTCTGTGGTAAAATATAAGCAGAACGATAATGAAAAAAGACCTACTGTGAATGGAATGAGGTCGCTACTCATAAACACCGATAAAAGGTATGTTTAACTGTCTTTTAAGTTTTCGAAGTTCATTAAACTCTACTACGCATGGTAATCAGATAACTTTAGAGAGGAAGGCCGCAACAGAGCTCACACCTCGACGTCCGCGCTGCTCGCGGACATTCAATCGAATCAACCCTCATGGACTTACTATCTTATTAAAACTATCTTTTGAGGGCCGGCTCAGTGGCGCTGAGGGTTGAGGCACTGGACGCCACACCTCACGCCACGACGGTGACCCGGGTTCGGAAGCGGACTTGGGCTGCCGGGGGTCGGCTGGGGTTAGATAGGATGGAGCATCCAAAGACAGCTCACCTTCTCCGGGGGATGGGACTTAACCTGTGTGTGCTGACCTCTGGCGGAGGCTGGGGGCATGTCAGCACGTTGGTGCCTCAGGGGTTTGATTGGCCACAGGTGAAGGTCTGTGGACCAATCAGCTCAAGGGGTTTGCACCATTGGGGGAGGCCGCTGGGGACATCGGCGTTCATGCCTGGATGTCTGGGCATGCAGCTTCCACATCGGAAACAGGAGGAAAAAAATCACCCTCCAGAGCTGGGAAGATTGAGCACTGACCCAGTCCAAATGTTCCACCGTCTGCCACTGTCCCGGGGACCTGATGAGATATTAAGGCTCAGGGCTGTCCTGCCCCACCCTGACCCCATCTGGGGGGGAAAACCGCAGCAGGATGGAGGGACCCAAGCAGCAGGTAAGATGGTGGCAGGAAGGGGTTTCATGGGTGACTCCTGATGAGGTGGCTTCAGTGGGACGTAGGAGGAGAAATAGAAATAAAAAAAAAATATATATATATATTTTAAGATGAAAAAAAAATGTAAACATAAACACCCCTTAACCAAGAAAAGAGGAGTTGAGTCTAGGCTGGAAAAGATAACATGTACTGTATGAACATGTATGTCTTTACTGTTTGATGGGGAACTCCTGAGAATAAGAGATTTATACTGGTTTTAGGAAAAAGGGGTGGATCAACTGACGGTGATGTCATCCATGAAAGGTATAAAAACCCACCACTTGGAGTAACAAAGATAGATGAAGGAATCAGTTGAATACTGACTACCAAGTGAGGAGGACCTCAGAAGTGTGTGCTTGTTTCCACACTGTTCTGTTTGTAAAGGCTGAAGCTAAGCCTCAGGAATTTTCAAAATTAGAAAGTTTGCTGGATACTGGACATTGAAAACCCTTTTGCTCTCTGTATGTTTATTTTATTTTTTTATTATTTTCTGATTTGAATAAAATAACACACGTTTGCGTTTTTATGCAACTGACTTCTGGTTAGCTGTGTCTGTTTTATCCCACACCTTCACATGTGGTACCCCTTTTCCTGATACCATCCCTTAAGCCACCTGTTAAACTTCTCTATTACATCCCTCTTTATCCTATCCTGCTTCCCCTCCCTGCCCCACAAAGGAGGACTTCAGAAAAGGCCAGGGAGGTTACGTGTGCCACCAATCTGACCCCCAGTCCACGGAAGTTCTACTTCACCATCTCCACTGACTGCTTCGCCAGATCACTGGTACCCAGGTGTACCAGTTCCACTTCTTCCCCCATTCTCTTTCCACCTTCCTCCCTATCCTGTCTAAATCCTGGCTGTCTTATGCTCCAGGAAGGCATCAGACCATCTCACTTCCATCCAACTGCCCTCCACCACCCTATTTACCCCCACAATCATTGAGTCCCTGACCACTAAGACTACGCTGGTAGACTTGCCCCCCCCATGCCATCATGTTGTCCTGCCCTTTCCCATTGACTGGCTCAGATTCTACCCCTGTGGAGTCAGGTGCCTGAGCTTTCTCTAGGGGTGTGAAGGGATTCACCATATGGATGGTGAGGGGACTGAACAACCTCCTTATGGTTACCTCTACCCTCCCTCCCCCTCCCCACCACTCTCCATCCCCCTGGACTAGTGGGTCTCTGAGGGAGTGAGGGTGTGGAGGGTAGGCTCCATCTGAGCTGATGACACAGCTGAGATAGCTCTACCCTTGCTGCCCTAATTGAGCATGAAGCTCTACCAAGGTCCTGCATATGGGGCAGTGCCCCCTCCTTCAAAGCATATCTCTAGAGAAGAGTGCCCCATAGCGGACACAACTAACTGCCTTCCCTCTAAACCCCATCACCTTAAAGATCTTCACTAGTCAGATGACTAATTTGACTCGTAGTTCCTACCCAGATAGGGTATAGCTGAAGGCACAGCTATATCACTGAAAACAGGGATTAGACTACCACATAGTGTTCACCCACTTAAGGTGTAGCTGCAGTCTTAGTAATAGTGTAAGCTACCACATAGTGTCCACCCTGATCAGCTGTACAGTAGCTGTAGGCCTAGCTATAGCATGGAAATCAGGAGTAAGAACTACTTCATAGTGCTCACCCAAATAGGGTGAAGCTAAACAAATTTAATTATAGCACAAAACAACCCTGCAATTCAAGCTACCCTAGCTGTACCACAGAGCACAGGTATGAAATTAATGTTACATAAGCAATAAGAAATTAACTATAGTTGATGCAGATAGATAGGCAATAACAAGCTAGGACCTTATAGCAGAGTGCTTCCCAAATAATACACCCACAAACTCTGCAGTGCAATGTTCAGATACAGGTTTACCAGAGATTCCGTTAGTAGTGGAAAGAGTTAGGAGTCCATTAGCTCCACCCCTGTGATGTCCAATTTGCTAAGACACAGTGAGTTGCTGGAGGAAGTAACCCAGCAGTCGGACAGCTGGTCCAGAGAAGTCCTTTCACTTCAAGGGAGGTTTTGCTGTCTTCCAAGCACTCATATGACCCCAGCCCAGCAAAAATCAGCTCTGATGTGAAGTGAGCACTGCCCACGCGTGCTCTTCTTTCCTTCCCAGCACTCAGTCTGTTCAAATTTTGGTGCCAAGCCACTGGATTGGCTGGTGCATCGGTTAGCTCTACCCCTGAAATGCCTGATTTTGCTGTCTTCCAAGTCACCCACGTGACTCTGGCATGGCAGATACACACACACACACACACACACACAGCCACAGCTGTCTGTTTGTTTTACTTATAGTTTGCCACACCTTGACAGTCTCTTTTGGGTTTAGCACTAGTTTACAAGAGGGTTTCAAGATTCACACAGCAGCCATGTTACACATCTGTTACATAGTTAAGTTAAGTAAAAGATAATATACAGTATGTAAACAACCCATCTGGGGAGTGATTACTAAAGTGACCCTCTCCTTCCATTTCCCTTGTTTGGTGTTGTGGGCTGGGCTGCTTGCTGATTTGGTGGGGCAAGTCCTCCTGGGGGATATTTAATGTTTGGTTTGCTCTGGTAGAGGGGGAGGCTAGGGGGAGATCAGGAAGTGCACCAAGTGGGCTGATGTGCTGGCTTTCAGACCTCAGCAACTCGGTGAAGCAGTCCGCTTGGTGGAAATTGGATGGCCTAGGGTTCTGCGGTGTGCTGGGACTGGGCCAGTGTGGGAGCCATGGCCTGGGGAGTCTGAGGTGGCCTGCTTGCATGCACCGTGGCACTGGAGTGGGTTTTGGGCCTATGTTCTGGTGAGGCCTGAGGAATGCTGGAGCAGTGGGGTGGCGCGGAAGTGGCAGCCTGCATCGCAGGGTACAGCGGTGGTGACAGCTCCTCTGCCCCATGCCTGTGTGGCAAGCTCCACTCCATGGAAGACAGCCTGAGAGGAAAGGAAAAAAGGGGACCTGCCTGGTTCATCCCTCAGATTGCCCACAGTATAAGTTATGCAGGGATGCTGAGGGATTGGGTCCCAAATGCCCTGAGTTGCAGTATGAGAGGCAAAGATTTTGGAAGAGCTGCAGTCAATCAATTAATCAAAATCTTTATTTAACCAGGCCAACACCGTTGAGCAATGCTCATTTTCGAGGTGGACCTAAGTAGGGTACAAAGTCTGTATACAACATGTACAAAAAATTGAGCCAATACAAATTACAATGTACAAGGTGAGTAACAATAGCAATGGCATAGTCATATATATATATATATATATATATATATATACTCTGTAAAAAACTTCATTAATGCATCAGTTAGGGTTCTTCTACAGTGAAAAAAGCGAGGAAATTCGATTTTAGGGTTCCCACCCCTTGCACCCCACCCCTGCCCCCACCAACAGGCATCGGGGTGTGTGTTGGAGTCATCAGCCCTAACTCTCACCCCATCCCATGTGTAAACAAGCCGAGGTGGTGCAGTGTGGAGAATGGGGTGAGAGGACGGATGACCCCAACACACACCCTGATGCCTGTTGGTGGGGGCGGGATGGGGTGGGGTGCAAGGGTGGGAACCCTAAAATCGAATTTCCTCTCTTTGTTCACTGTAGAAGAACCCTAACTGATGCATTAATGAAGTTTTTTGCATATAATTTCCTTAGTTTTTAAGAAAGAATAGAAAAGTAGAAAGTTGCGCAAGTTGGTGGGAGAGCCGGCCAAAACAACTTGTAAGTGCCAAGCACATTACACAACCAATGACTAAAAAGTACATTCACAACAGCAAAGGCAGCCACCAAACAAATGTTAATCTAGTAGAACAATAGAAAACGCTGTCCACAAAACATAAACTGCACCACCCAATATCTCTGTAAAAAATATATTGTCTGACACATAAACACATCTAGTAACATCTACAGGACATGCCGTCAACACCCTCCAAATTTCAAGTAAAAAGACCAAGCCATGCCCAAGATATGACATGTAAAATTTGAAATTTTCATTCATCAGAGTGGTGCAGTTTCACACCTGTTGACATTTAACACACACAACGACTGAAAATTACATCCATGACACTAAGGCTAGGTATCCTATCAATTTCAAGCTACGACCACAAGCAAAACACTGTCCACACTACGTAAAGTGTGTCACACAATATCTCCACAAAAATAACTTTCTCTGACACATAAATACCATAATTCACATCTACAGGACATGCCGTAAGCACCCTCCAAATTTCAAGTAAAAAGACCAAACCGTTTCCGAGATATTCAATGTTAAAGATTGGTAAAATTTCCCTATCTATTCCATTATAAAAAATCTGGCCATCTTGTCCTTCCCTCGCGACCAAAGATGACAATCAAAGAATCTCACGGTCAAAGAATTTGCAGGCTCACGAACAAAGAATTAAAAATTTTATAAATCAAAAAATTGATGGAATTGTGGTATACCACTGCCATGGTTCAACAGAACGAAGTCCTCTGAGTGAAACCCACCCTCATTTGACTTCCTAGGACACCCCTGGGCTGAGAAAATAGATTTTTAAATTGGGCCATTTTGTCCCTCGCTCACGATGCACAATTACGATCAAAGAATCTCACGATCAAAGATTTTGCAGGCTCGCGATCAAAGAATTTGCAGGCTCATGAAAAAAGAATTAAAAATGGTGAAACGCAACTGTTTGACCGATTTGAACCGAATCAACGGCATGCCTCGATAGAACGGACCCTTCTGAGCAAAACCCACCCTCATTTGTGTCTGTAGCCCACCCCTGAGCCAAGATATTAGTGTTTTTAGGTCGCAATGCAAAATTATGATCAAAGAATCTCACGATCGAAGAATTTGCAGGCTCGCAATCAAAGATCGTTAGCGAGCCGTGAATTAAGATTTTAAAAGCTTATAACTCTACTTTTTGACCGATTTGGATGAAACCAAAGGCATGGCTCAATAGATTGGAGCCCCCTGAGTAAAACCCACCCAAGTTTTACTTCAGGAGTGACCCCTGAGCTAAGATATTTGTGTTTTTCCGATCGGAAATTAAAAAACAAGATGGCGGACCTCGCGATCAAAGAATTTTGAAAATTCTCGGGGACAAAGATTCTTGAACTGTGAGGCTACAAATTCTTTGATCAAACAGGTGGGACGAGATGGCCAGAACCCCATTCTTTGTTCACAATTATACAATGGCAAGAAAAAATTCTGGACTCTGATTGGTCAGTCTTGGTCTGGACCCGTGATGTTATCCCAGCATAACATCACGGGTGTGATGTTATCCAGCATAACATCATGGGTCTAGTCTCAGCCTCACTGTGAACCTGCAGATGAGCATTTTATGGATCCTTCCATTGATTGTTTTATGGATCCTTCCATTGATTGTTTTGTGGATCCTTCCATTGATTGTTTCATCTTCTCTTAAAAACCAAAAATATTTTTCCACACAAAAACATCTTTAAAATTATTTTTTTTATTGTGTATAACAATGAGCCATTGTATAATAGGAATAATGCACTCCAGGGTGTGTGTCGTGCTGGGATAACGTCACTTCTGGGGTGATTAGTCGCCTCGCCTGTGGCCTCGTGCCTAATCACCCCAGGCGTGATGTTATCCCAGCACGACACACACCCTGTCATGCATTATTCCTTTAATCATACATATAAATTTTCCCATTGACTTACAATAGGAACTTAAAAGTGGCATAACTTTTGAGTGCCTTAATATTTTTTCACCAAATGAAAAGCGGCATGTTCAGCCACCAAAGCCCTTTTAAACAAGCCATCTTGCAGAGTGGCATGCCACACGATGGCCATGCAGGGCCACATCCAAAATCCCAAAAGCTGCCTCCAAAAATGGATAATTTTGCATTTTTCAGCGTTTTTGTACACAAAGACCGTAGGTCTGACTGAAATGAAATTTGGCAGATCTAGAGTTCTATCATGCCCCACCACATGTTCCAAATTTCAGGCAAATCCGTTGAACGGGTCCAAAGTTATTGATGTGCAAACTTTTGACTTTAGTATGTAAGTGGCCACTGAACCCTAACTATAGTGGCTCGACCGAGCCACTATAATTCTAATACATATATATATATATATACAGAATATAAGGGGTATCAATGAATAGGGTCAATATTTACACAATGAGCCTGAGGGATGTCCAGCAAGAGAAAGGGGATCCAAGGATTTTGTAAGGGGTACCAGCTGAAACCAATGGGAGGGGGAAGGATGAAAGCATAGGGAGAGAGGGGTGACCATGTGAAAAAGCCACAGAGTACTAGGGATGGATGGCTTAACCGAGCGGAAAAAGTACAGGTTCCAAGCTGGTGGTAGTAGAGGAGGTCATTCACAGAGAAAAGATGCAACAGTTGGTAAGGTTGCAATACCTGACGCAGAGTCCAAGGACTGAAAGTAATGTAGGGATATTAAGATGCAGTGGGAAGGGGAGTGAGGGTGACCGAGCATTAGATAGGACAACACATGGTGGACTCTGGAACAGGGGAGGGCAAGATCATGGGAGGACTCTAAAATATGTAGGGTAAGTCCAGGGTCAGGGGAAGCAATTGCAAGATTCCTTGCAGGAACAAGCGTATAGTGTTTTGAATGCTGCTAAGTTAAAGGGGTGGATCAATTTCAAGGTTTTTTTCAACTTATTCCACATTAAAGGCAGCACATAGCTTATGGATGCCCTACCAAAACGTGATTTGACCTTAGGTACATTCAGGGAAATATAGAAGGTACTTCTCAAAGTATACTTGCCTATCATACTTAGCAGTAGACAATCAGAAATATATTGGGGCAGCTTTCTGGTGATGGCTATGAATGTCCAGAGTGTGGCATTTCTCTGACATCTGTAATTAAGAGATGATCATCCCACAGCAGTGTACAAGGAACAGTGATGCGTGGAGTAGGGCAGACCAGTAGGGAAGACCAGTAATAAACCTTAAAGCTCTATGATAGAGCATGTCAAGTTTAGCAAGCGCCACATTGGGACCCTGGCTATAGAGGAAGTCTGCATAATCTAATAGAGAAAGGAAGGTAGTTTGGACCAGTCTCAACTTGGCATCCCTTGAGAGAAGATGGTTAATCCTAAAAGAGACGGAATCTCTGTCTAAGTTTTATTATCAGCTCTTCTATGTGGTCAGTGAAGGAAAGTCTATGGTCAAACCAAACCCCCAGGTATTTGAACTTGTTACATATTCCAATGGTTCACCTAAGACTGTAGTGATCTGTGGTAATGTTCCAGAGGTGGCCGGATTTAATGCATGAACAAGAAAAGAACATTGCTTTGATTTTCTTGGCATTTAGGAGTAGTTTCTGGTTTAGAAGCTGAAGCTACAGCTGATTGAATTCAAGTTGGAGATCACTACATGCAGCTCCATGGGTAGGACTGCTAATAGAAAGCACAGTGTTCAAGTTCAAGTTCAAGTTTATTGCAGGAAAACTCCATTGAGCAAGCTCATTCACAAAGAGGTCCTGGAACATTTACACTGACATACGAACACTACATACAAGGTATTATTACAATAAAGGAAAATAAGTGCGTACAAAGTTCATCACTGTCAAATCATGAATGGACACAACTTATAAGGCAGAATTCAGACAGTAACCTGATTTGTTTTTCAGCTAATACAGTTAGGTGCAACCAAAGAGATGGTTAGAGAGTGCGGATGGTGAAGAGAGCGTAAGAGGACAGGTATGGTTGTGGAGTCGAGACAAATATAAGAGGACAGGTATAGTCGTGGGTTACAGACAAGTAGAGGGGGGTTAGGAGTAAGGGAGGAGAAGGGGGGAATGATGTAATTAGGAGTTCAGGAGGAAAATGACAGAATAAGCAAAAGCTGGGTATCAACAATATAACAAATTATTTTTATCAGTTATGTACCCGGTTGGGCCGAACACGGGCAGACAGTACCAAAGTGAATAACATAAGGGAAAGGGGGGGATTAGTGGCAGCTACAAATATCTTTTATTTTGGATGAGTCTAAAGCTTTGTAGAGATTAATTGAGACTATGCTGGTTAGTTTCAGTGCTGATTGGAGTTGGTTCCATGAAGTGGGAAGGAAGAATGAAACTGCTTGTTGACCAAAGGTAGTACGAGTTTGTGGTACATCAAGCAGGATGAAGTTTGATTTCCTAAGTGAGTATACACTGCAGGAGAGGCGAATAAGAGATGTTACGTAACCCGGCAGTTTATGAAGAAATAACTTGAGTGTCCAGATACCAGCATGGAACAAGCGTCTGGTGACAAGTGAGGACCAGCCAACAGCTGCATATAGGTCGCAGTGGTGGGTTCTATAAGGGAAACTGGTGATGAACCATAGGGCATGGTGATAAAGAACGTCCAGCTTACTTAGACTAGAAATTGCAGAGGAGGCGTATATAAAATCACCATAATCTAGTAGAGGAAGAAATGTGGCCAATACAAGCCTGGTTCGGATTGTAAGAGGGAAGAGGGACCTATTTCTAAAGAAAAACCCTAGCCGTGATTTTAACCTCCTAGATAAGACTTCAATGTGGTCATTAAAGGAAAGCTTATTGTCTATCCAGAAGCCGGGATACTTAAATTTAGTAACGACTTTGAGGGGTTCACCCAGGGAGGTAACAATAAAGTTCATAGGAGGCAAAGGGGGGGTACAAATGAAGAACTATGTGAAAAGATCATTGCCTTGTTTTTTTTTTTGGCATTTAATAGGAGCTTAGCATTGATAAGATTAGTTTCAAGCTGTGCAAAGTCGGCTTGCATAACTTCCCTAACTTCTGCTAGGGAGATGCCAGAGGTGTACAGGACAGTGTCATCTGCAAAAAAGTGAAGATTAGAGTTCGTTATGTGAGAATCAAGGTCATTGATGTAAATAGAGAATAGAATCGTTCCTAAAATGAAGCCTTGAGGAACTCCTCTAGTAATCGGAAGGGAGACTGAGAGGAGACTGTCCGCTTTGACTTTCTGTGTCCTACCAGTGAGGTAGCTGGTAAACCACTATATGGTAGATGGAGTGGCACCTAGGTTAGTAAGGCAGTTAAGTAGGAGGAGATGATCAACAGTGTCAAATGCTTTACTAAGATCCAAGAAGACTGCGCCGGTAATCTTCTTAGAATCCACAGCAGAGATCCAATCATTGGTGACCTTAGCCAAAGCTGTAACAGTGCTGTGTTTAGACCTGAAGCCAGACTGAGCAGGGTTTAGGAGAGAGTGGGATTCGTTATGTTGTTTTAACTGGTTATAGATCAGCTTTTCGAGGACTTTGGAGAAGATAGGCAGGATAGAGATGGGCCTATAGTTATTTAGGTCGCAGGGATCTCCTGATTTGAAAAGAGGAAGAATGTGAGCAGATTTCCAGCAGGTTGGAACAGAGGCAGAAGTAATGGATAGATTGAAAATATAAAGGATAGGGGCAGTGAGATGGGCAGAACCTAGTCTCAGGAAGAGCGGTTCAAGTCCATCATCTCCGGCACTCTTCCTGTGATCTAGGTTGAGGAGTGAATCTTCGACTTCTTTGTAGGTAACAGTACGCAGTTGAAAGGGGTGGGCTGGAGTGCAGGTGACAGGGGTAGCACTAGCACATTTGTTTGCATGGTTTGCGTAGGGCGAAGAGTCAAATGCAAGTGTCATCTGTGAACAGCTGTATGTTAGCCTCTTTGATGCTAGTATCGATTTTATTAATATAAATTGTGAAAACCAAGGGACCCAGAATGGAACCCTGCAGTACACCTCTCAATAAGGGTTTTACTGGTGAGAGTTCCCCTGCTGCCTTTACCTGTTGTAGCCAGCCTGTGAGGTAGTTAGCGAACCATCTCAGGGATAGGTGATCCTGACCAATGTTCTGGAGGGAAGAAAGGAGCAGGCTATGCCTGACAGTGTCGAATGCCATGCTTAGGTCCAAAACTACTGCAAAGACAAAATTTTTATTATCCAGTTTGCACTGCCAATCATTAGTCACCTTAGCAAGTGCCGAGAGTGTACTATGTCGGGCTCTAAAGCCTGATTGTAAAGGGTTGAGCAGATTCACAGACTCTGGATAGTTCCTGAGCTGAATACTTACAATTTTCTCCAGTAGTTTGGACAAGATTGGGAGTAAGGAGATTGGCCTGTAATTGTTAAGGTTGCTGGGGTCTCCGAATTTGAACAGGGGGATCACATGGGCAGTTTTCCATATGGGTGGGAGGTCACCCTGTGAGAGAGAGAGAGAAAGAGAGAGAGAGAGGTTAAAAAGATGCATAATTGGCACAGTTAGGACTTGATACACAATCTTTAGGAAATAAGGGTCTAGGAAATCAGCTCCGGCACTTTTCCTAGTATCCAACTGTAGCAGAAGATCTTTGACTTCTTTCAAGGATACAGGCTGAAGGGAGAATGCAGAGTTAGAGATGGGGACTTCTTTGTCATGTATGCCAAGTTATGAGCAGAGAGTACTGGCAGGGGAGGTATCAAAGGCTAAACCTGTAGTGGCGAAATGGTTATTGAGAGAATCAAGGATTGTCGGCCTATCAGAGACTGTGGTGACACCAGTAGAAATTTTTGTAGGTAGAGAATTTCCAGATGTGTGGCCTTCTATATCTTTTATTGTTCTCCAAACTTTGGAGGAACACTTTGAGGAAGATTCAAGTTCTGATCGGTAAAAGTTAACCTTTGTCTCTCTGACCATCTTAGTGCAAAGGTTCCTCGCCCTCCTAAACAAGATCCAATCATTTGTAAGTTTAGTTTTGTGGGCAGTTTTCCAGAGCACGTCCCTACTCCGCACTGCGACCTTCAGATCTGCCGTAAACCACCGGCAAGATGTATTCCTGACACGGACTTTCACCAGTGGTGAATGCTTGTCCAGTGCCCCTAACACAAGTTCATGGAAAATGTCCTACACTGTAGTCACTGATTTTGCTAAGTAAAAGTCCTGCCAACACAAGGAATCTCTTAGCTCAGTGATATAAGCATGGGGATCGAAGTTACGAATGCACCTCTTAATAGTAAATTTGGATGCAGATGATGGTTTAGGATTTGATCTTACACAAGCAATAAAACATTGATCACTGATATATGAGAGAAAAACACCAGTGTGAGAAAATAAGTGAGGTTTGCTTACCACAGTAATGTCCAGTAGAGTGCTGTTATTTTGATTTTTCTTGTTTGGACATGTAGCTTCGTTAATAAGTTGAAACAACCCAAGGGAGTCACGGAACATTTTAAATGGTGTGCAGGCACTGGAAAATCAGTCCAAATTGAAGTCTCCTAGTATGATAAACTCTGAGGACCCGGATCCAAGAGTATTGCTTAAATGCTTCAAGAGCTGTAATCCAGCTGACTGAGGCCTATAGCATTCTATCACACAAAGTGAGACAGCAGTTGAAATCTCAACTTTGAGAGATAGACTTTCAAATTCATTTAGGACAGAGGTAGTCAATGATTGAGACAGGAAATTTATCCTTAACATATATGGCCACACTGCCACCTCTAGTCTGCCTGTCAGTTCTAAACAGGAAGTAGGAAGGGATGTTCACTTCTTTGTCAGAAGTTCCCCGTTCTGAGCCAAGACTCAGTGACCACCAGAACATCAGGCGCGGTATGTCAGATCCAAGCCTGGATAGAGGTAACTTTTTTAACAGACTACATGCATTGACATGTATGAAGCTCACACCTTTGAGACTTGATAAGTTGGCTGGGGTTGCGATGGCTGCCGGGGGACCAGGGTTCAGCTTGACATTACCAGAGCACAACAATAGAAGGAGCAGAAGTTTTCTGATGGCACCTAGAAGAAGTTTGTGTACTCTAATCTGTTCTCGTTTGTGGGGATTATTGGATAGAGTTGGGGGGGGGTCCCTAGAGTTAAAGCCTAGCTGACCTAAAGCTGCATAGATTAAAACCCTAGCTGTAAAGGACAGGGAGAACTGGGTTATGTAAGAAGAAGGAGTCATACCCTCTAGTGCCAACTCAGTAAGAGTTCCTGCACGCCAAGAGTTCCTGCACACCAAGGCAGATGTATGGCCAGCTGCAGATTGGGGAACATGGGGACACATAAATACCGGTCGATATAGTCATAAATATCATGGCAGTCCATCGTGTTGTTAGTATCAAGTGCCCCAATAGGAGGTGGCTGTGTGACTGAATTTAAGTCTATAGGACATAGTAAGAGAAGGGACAGACAGGAGAACAAAAAAATTGCCCGCATTATGGGGCCTGGTTACAACATGTGTTGTAGAAATGATCAGGCACTGGTACTTGTAACTAGATGAGGGTAAAATATAACAATTCTTTATTATTTTCCCAATTTCAGGGTAGTATGGACTGAGTTAAACTTCCCAAGTTAAACTTTCCAAGTTCAAAACAATATCCAAGCGATAGGCCACAGATTTCTTGTTACAATTTTCAGTTCAGCAAGACGAGGGTTACCAATAGAGCATATACACCTGGCAAATGAGATGTGGCCCCTTTAAGGGGAAGAGAAGAAGGGAAAGTAACAGTAGTTGGCCACCATGTGCCATCACGTGTGTTTTAAGGAGGAACTGTGGGCTGTGGTTCATGCTGCTAAGTGAGTGCTAGGCTGAGATGTGTTTAGAGAATGGCCTTGCTTGCTGCTGTTTAAAATATGTTCAGAGCCTCACGGCTGTGCAGGATCCAGCATCAAGGCCTTCTCATCTATGAGTTTGGTGCCATGGCTCTGTGCCACGGAGGGAAAACCTGTTTTGCCCCTTATGCCGTACCCCTAGCTCCCGGGAACTGTTTTTTGTTATTAGGCCGAAATAAATTAATTTGGCTAACACTCTACCGCAGTGTGCTGCCTGCTGTTTTGCATGAATTTAGACATCTGCCTGCCTCTGCAGCCTCAGACTCCTGCCTTCTGCAACCCTTTTTTGGCCACATTGTGTGATCTCCTTGAATCCTAAGAGTATCTGCAGGTATGTGCCAACTTTATTCCTGTTCTGAATGTTGTTTCTGCTGTACGTGGTATCCCTTCCCCTTTTTTCCACCAGACCCCTAGACAGCGAGGAAGGGTGGCTACAACATGGGGGCTCATCCAAGATTTCAAAATTGTTGAGGTGCAGGATTGTACCTGGAAGTTTCTGTGGCAGTGGCAGCGTCATCGTGGATCGAGGTCTATTTTCTGTGTGCCATTTCTGGACATCGCCATTTTGGTGGAGATTCATGCCTTTCTTTGCTTTGGCACCTTGGTGGGGACAGTTTGCATAGGCAATCCAATGCTAATCAGACTGTGGGGCTTCTGATTGGCTGAGGCAGAGAGCAGGACTGTGGAAATCTGTGCAGAAGGCTACCATTTCTTCTGTGTGCATGGACGTGTTCAGCAGTGTGAAGAATTTGGGCAAAATGTCAGAACATCTTCCAGATAGTGAGCCCCCAGCGATGGTGCCAGCATCACTCTTATCCTGGTTCTGGAGTAATGTGGGAAGGGGAGCCCCGATGGACTGTTGTGTGAGACGTAGCTATCAAGGAGTTGGAGTGGTACAGTTGCCTTTGTGCTCCTCCTGTGCTAGAGGGGTGCCTCCTATGGCTAATATCTATTCTGTGCCACCCTACATGCCAGTGAGGCTGTGGGCACTGTCTCTGTCTCCTGGGACCGCTACTGATTTGTCGACTGGCAGCCTGGACACCTGGGACAAGGTAAGATCTGCTACTACTGTTTTGGAGCCCTCTGCTCCGGAAGCCAAACCCTGAGGATGAGCAGGACACAAAGGTGGAGAAAGGGCACAGCCGTCTGCCCAGCCCTACTCTGTTGAAGGCACCTGAGCCTCCCTGTGGCAGAGGGAGAGAGTGTGGGAGACCTCCAAAATCTTTGGACTTCCCAGGGCCCAGGGAGTTGGGGCCTGCTTCCACACCTACCAGGGCCTTCAGCTCTTCAGGTAGAGAACTTGCAGCTTTAGGAAGACAGTCACCTGATGTAAAAGTGGAAAAGGTTCACCCTTGTAGCTCAGCTCATGGAAACCCCCCTGTAATGCCACCTGGCAAGTTTCCCACGCCAATGGTGTTACAGAACCAGAACATGAAGCAGGCACTTCCTCAGCCTTACTGCCACCCACGTCTCTCTTTGCCTGACAACACACTGAGGCTGCCCCAGCTGTGTATTCTTCTCCAGGAGAAGACAGATGGACTGTTACCTGATGACCCACTGAATGTCTGGTGCTGCTCCAGGGTGTGGTTGGAACCAGGAACGGCCCCTCGGACCAGTCTGTGTGGCATCCCTGAGTGGTCACAGGCTGAACAGTGGGTGCACCGGAGGATTTGAGCAGAGTACCCTAAAGAGGATTATCCCTATGTTCCTGAAAGAACCTGGGATGTGATTGAGGAGAAGAGGTACAACTGGGTGTTCTGAGGAACAGTGGACAAGCTTCAGCTGAGAAATTTCCAATCTGGACCCCCTGCAGCTTCTACCATCATGAAGGCATGGCATTTATGTAACGCCACGCTCTGGACTGGACTCACCTTATTCAAGTGTAACCCCCCTGTCACCCAGGGTTACAAGAATCCCAGTTAGATCTAGTGGCAGGCAGGGAAGGCAGCTTGTGAAATTCCAGTTAAATGGATTTCACACTGTCTCACTCTGTTCTCAGTCTCAGCTGAGCTGGAGGGATTACATCATATAGAACTGTCGCAGCAGCATAAGCCACAATGGAATGTTGCAGCTGGGAGTTAGATAGAATGTTGGGATTTTCAAAATCAGTCTAGTGGGAGACTCAGTGGAGGGAGGAGGTGCACTGTAGTGTGCAGTCCCTCAGAGCCTTCAGCTCTGACCAGAGCTGCCTGTCATTGTGGGTGTGTGTTCTCACCATAGATAGAGACAAAGTAGATACCGTTTGGAAGTGGTTGAGACTGTCTCCCATTTGTTCCAGGGCCCCATCCCTGAGAGGGATGGGGGGATCCAGACCAGCTCTCAGGGGTAATCCCCTGGCCCTGCTGGCAGGAGAGAAGCTGCCTTGAAGATTTGTGCTGAGGCACCAAGAATTTTGTTTGGTTTTCCTGTGGAAGAAGCCTGTGGGGCACCTGCAAACCAGGGTGAGTCAGCTCTGCCAGACAGCCTATGTTTTCACCAGACAGTGTGTTTAGTATCTGCTACTGTGGGGTCAAAGAAGGACAGCCAAGTACAGTACTACATTTGTGTGTGACTAAAAATGTATCTAATCAGTGGGGGTCTACAGGGATGGACATAGCCACTTAAGGAACATTTCAAGTCAGGACACTATTTTTTCCAGAGACTGTAGATTGTTAAGTGTGATATACATTTCGAGACAGCATTCTACAACAGTGTGTTTCAAGAAAGGTGTTGATTCCAAATGAATGGCCGGGTATAGATTTGGGAGCAAGAGGTGGGAGAACCGCCCATCAGTGGTAACCAGATTTACCTCTACGGGTTCAGTTTGGGCACCTTTTGCTTTCTTCCGGGCACTTGGCCAGTGTTCAGGGAAAGTACCCAGATGTGGGATTAGATGGAAGATTTTTTCCCTTTATGGAACCTGGATGTGCTCATGGGTGGTTGAGGGAGCCACTGAGAAATGTTCCATGCCATATGGAAAGTAGTCCAGTTGCTGGCCGGATGTGCCATGCAGGGAAGTAGTCCAAGGCTGGTCGGATGTGCCAGGCCAGGGAAATCCAGAGAAGAGCACAAGTTCGGGCCGAGTGCCCAGTGTGTTTCTAAACCTGTGGGTTACAGTGTGTAGAAGATGTGTTCTGGTCTCCATATATCTGCATTACCAGGAGTGTAGCCCCATGGGGATCCATCTATGCTTTATTGTTCTGCTGTTGTTGAGAATTAAAGCCACACTCTAGAATCCCACTCCTGGTTTGGACATTACAGTTATTGCTTCCTGTGTCTGGAGTTACTTGGGTGCCCCTGTGCAGATGTCAAACCTAGCCAAAATGCCGAGCAACAGTTTTCTCCCCGAACCCAGGAAGCCAGGTAGTGGGTTACATCATGGAGGCACCGCACAGCGCTAATAAAACAAAAAATAACATCAACCCAACCCCTGGTTACACAAGCATTACACCCTGATACAAGATGTTATGGGAAAATGCCACCAAACCAGAACCACATTTTTATTGCCCCTTGGCAGTGGACCTGCCCTCTAAAGGGTGATCTCTGGTTGGACTTATTAATTGAATGCTCAGGACTGCTCTTAAGCCCCTTGAAATTTTCTGGACTCCTTTAATATGGGTGAGACTTATCTAATTATTCCCTCTGCTTGCTGTTAGAATATTGTGGTTAATTGTTATATTTATTTATTTATTTTAGAATATTGGGTTTACAGACCTTTAAGTCAAGAACTCGTTTACAAAGGCACCTCGTCATGGGGTACAAAAACAGACAGTGTTACATAGTTCAATACACAGTAGTAGTTACAGGTTACAGGTTTCGGGCAATAGTTGCAACGTTTCAACAGGTGTTACAGGAGGACAATGCCTCAGTGATACATGAATAGAATACAGTTACATGACTGAAGGAGGCGATACAGGAGGACAACGCCTCAGTGGTAGATGAATAGCAAAACAGTTAAGCAGTGTACAGTGAAATATGGTTCCTGGTCAGCAGAGCTGTGAGAATAATGGTGCAATAGAACGTATCACCAGGTGACAACAACAGAAAGGGATGCAGGCATTAGGCCTTGAGGGGGACTGTAGTATTCGTGCAAGGGGAGGGACTTGTGAAGTGGCATAAGTGCAGAAAAAGCAGTCCGAGGAACCTTGTCATGATCCTAAGTAGGATGGTCGCTTAGGGTTAATAGATTGTCCACAGGTGGTCCAGAGAAGCGGTGGAGACTGGATTTAGGTACACTTACAACAGCGGGTGCTGAAGAGGTGGCTCTTGAGGGCTGTCTTGAAGGGACCAATTTTAGTGAGGTTGGTGACGTTGGCTGGGAGGGTGTTGAACCAGGAGGGTGCTCTGCAACCAAAAGATCTCTGGGCAAGGGACGTCCTGGCTCTTGGTACTAGGGGGGTAGCCTTACAGGCACTATGGGTGGAGACCATAGGGGTGGACCAGTGAAGGGAGGCAGTTACCCCAGGAAGGGAGAGTCCAAGGAGCGTTTTTTTTTTTTTTTTGGTTAGCAGATTCTATTCACTAGGTTGAGCAGGTTGGCTGAGGAGTACTGTCTTAGACAGGTGTGTGTGCACCTAGAGGAGCTTGCAGGCCTTGTTAATGGAGAGCTGGATTTTGGCGAGTGCAGTGATGTCAGGGGCTGCATAGATAGGCAGGCCATAGTCCACTAGAGACAGGACTGTTGACGTGATGGCCAGCCTGAGAGCCTCAGGGGGAAGGCAGTCCTTATGATGGTATAGAAGCCCGATCCTGGAGTTAGTGACAGCAGAGAGGGTGCTGATTTGGGTGTGGAAGGTGAGAGCAGAGTCGAAAGTGATACCCAAGTATTTATAGGAGGACACTTGCTCTAGGGGATGCAGAGTGCTAGGTAGTATCAGGAGGGGGCATTTCTGGCTTTGCTTTGGTGGTGCATGAAGAGCATTGCCTTAGTCTTTTTTAAATTCGTGACCAGCCTATGATTGGTAAACCACTGTTCAGCTTGGTGGAAGGCATGCTGGAGGGAGGCCTGTAGTGAAGCAGTGTTGGGGTGTGAGGAGAATGGCACTGCATCATCCACATAGAGGAGTATTCTGCTGGAACGGATGGTGGGGAGTGTGTTCAGATAGAGACTGAAAATAAGGGGTCCCAGGATGGAGCCCTGTGGTACTCCGGAGTGGACAGGTTGGGTGTCGGACAGGGAGCTGCTGATTTTTACACACTGGGCTCTGGATGAGAGATAGCTGGTGAACCATGTGAGAGGGCTAGCTGAGAAACCAAGGTGGAGGAAAGAGTCAAGCAGGAGGGAATGGCAGACCGTGTCAAAGGCCTTGGAGAGATCAATGAACACAGCTCTGGAGAGGTTACCAGAATCTAGGGCAGTGTGCAGGAAGTTAGAAAATTCCAGGAGAGCTGTAGTGGTGCTGTGACCTGAGCGAAAGCCATGCTGCTCAGGGCACATGATATCATACTTGGTCAGGTACCCTGTGAGTTGGTCTGCTACAATTTTTTCAAGGGCTTTTGAGAGTGGGGGGAGGATAGAGATCGGCCGGTAGTTGCTAGGGGAGGACCAATCCCCATTCTTGTGTATCGGAGTGAAGACGGCTGTTTTCCAGGCACTAGTGAACTGACCCAGACATAGTGAGTGGTTTAGAAGGTCAGTAAGGGGCACCAGAATAACATCCAAGACCTGACATAGGATCCTGGTGTCCAGGGGGTCATTACTGGGGTTGTCACTATTGACAGCTTTTTGTAGATATGGTCTGACTTCAAAGTGGAGATATTGTGTGAAGGTAGAATGGTGGGTGTGAGAGGGTGGGGCACTTAGAGGCCAGGACAGGGTCAAAGAAACTACTGGGGAGGATGGAGCTAAGGTCAGCGAATGTTGCATTTAGGCAGTCTGCAAAGCCAAGAGGATCTGTGATGATAGTACCGTTAATGGAGAGTTGGGATGGGGGGGCCCGAGACTTCCTATTCAATTCTTTCATATTATTCCAGAAGTTCCTGGTGGACCCCAGGAGGAGGCAAAGGTGGTGCGGTAGTGCTCCACCTTAGCTTGTCGGATGGCCCAGGTACACTTATTCCGTTCAGCGCTATAAGCTTGCCCATCCGCTGGCTTGCCAGACTCTGTAGCGATGTGCCAAAGGTTATGCCTTGCTTTAAGTTTTTGGATGAGGGAAGCAGTGACCCATGGCACATTTTGTTTTTGGGGCAGGTCCTGGTGAAGGTAGCGAAGAGGTCACAGGCCTTGTTAAAGGCATGCATGAAGAGGTCGAGAGCTACGTTTTTCACGTATAGTTAGAGGGAACATTATTGGTTGATGTTAGTCCTTGTACCACAATGAAAGTTTTATACCATGGACTTTTAAAGGACTGAGCCTTTTGGGCTTGTGCAATCTTTCGGACTATGAATTACTGTGCCCCTTTTGGTATTAGTGCATAGGGGAGGAAGTCTGAGGTGTGTGTGAAGTAGCTAACTGGTGTGATTTCCGGTGTGGACTGAGATTGGGGGGAGGGGGTAAATGTAAATTAGGCATGACTGGTAAGTGTATGCATGTACGAGTGGGTATGTAAACTGAGCTGGTAGTGAATGGTTTGGAAGAATAGGGTCAATGCAAAGTACTAAATGTCCTACAGCATGTGTTTTCTTCATGGTTCAATTACTATTATTGTATAACATTTGGGGGACTGTTTTTTTGGGGGGGGGATTCCGTAACTGTGATGCTGGGTCCTAGTTTTGGAGCAGCACACCCTGTTTAGGGTTGTATGAGGTTTTGTGTCCCTGTTTTGGTAGTGCCCACTGTCTGGTATTTCCCCACGGGGCAGGAGAATGAGCATATCTTGCCCTCTTTCTGAGCTGCAATGGTAGCCAGGAGCCCCATTCACCAGGAAGTGAATAGTTAAAAGGTGTGTGTGTGTGTGTGTGTGTGTGTGTGTGTGTAAGCACCCCCTCTGGGGAGTGCTTACTAAAGTGACCCTCTCCTCCCATTTCCCTTGTTTGGCATTGTGGGCTGGGCTGCCCACTAGTTGGACAGGGCCAGTCCTTCCTGGGGGGTATTTTTTATTTATTTATTTCTCCTAGCCAGAGCTCTTCACCCCTATGCCTTGCCCCTCCCCGGCTACAGCCAGAGCTCTTCACCCCATGCCTTGCCCCCCCCACCACATCACGGTGGGGACTTACCCTGCTCACTGCAGAAGGCCAGGGGGCAGACACCAGGGGAGCTACTTGGGGTGCATCCAGTGTGCTGCTGCTGGATCAGTTGTCATTGTGCACCCAGAGGATTTTCGACGTGACTTCCTCCCCTCGGCATGGGCGTGCAATGATGCTGTCAGGGGCACATCTGCACACGGCGCATCCAACATCGTCCGCACTGCCCCACAGCTTAACTGCGATATGCACCACTCCCCAACCACCACCAGCAGCAGCCAGTGCGACCGTGTTATTCCCTCCCCACCCGCACTGGAGGAGGAGCGCAGTCCCTGGGACGCTTGATCGTCCTCCCGCCCGGCCAAACCTCCAGTGCCCGAGGTCACTCCCGACCCCGGGTCGCTGGCGAAGTGTGAGGTGTGGCATCCAGCACCTCAATCCTCAGCGCCACCGGGCCGGCCCTTCCTGGGGGGTATTTAATGTCCGGTTTGCTCTGGTAGAGGGGGAGACCAGCACGAGATTGGGAAGTGCACTAAGTAGGCCGGGGAGCTGGTCCTGGCCTGGGTTTCAAGTCTTGGCAACTTGGCAAAGCAGTCTGCTCAGTGGCAGTTGGGTGGCCTAGGGTTCTGTGGCATGCTGGGACTGGGCCTGTGTGGGAACCACAGCTTGGGGAGTCTGAGAAGGCTCACCTGCATGCACCGCAGCACCGGGGTGGGTTTTGGACCTATCTTCTGGTGAGGCCTGAAGACTGCTGGAACCGTGGTGGCGGCGCAGTGGTGGCAGCCTGTATCATAAGGTATGGTGGTGGTGGCAGTCTGCCTGCCCCATACTTGTGTGGCACTCCATTCCATGGAAGACAGCCTGCAAGAAGAGAGAAAAGGTGGCCCGGTGTGTCCCTCGGATCACCCGTGGTATAAGTTATGTGGGGATGCCAGGCGCTCGGGTCCCAAATGCCCTGAGTTGCAGGATGAGAGGCAAAGATTTGGGAAGAGCTGCAGTCTTGTGAGGTGCTACCGTGTGTGTTTTAAGGAGGAGCAGTAGGCTGTAGTTTGTGCTGCTAAGTGAGTGACAGGCCGAGGTGTGTTTAAAGCATGACCTAGCTTGCTGCTGTTTAAAATATATTCAGAGCCTCCTGGCTCAGCAGGATCTAGCATCAAGGCCTTCTTGGCTACAAGTTTGGTGCCATGGCTCTGTGCCACAGAGGGAAAACCTGCCCCCCCTTACGTCCTGCCCCTAGTTCCCCAGAGCTGTATTTTATTTTGTTGAAATAAATTAATTTGGTTGTTTTACATTGACCCTTCAAATCCAAACTTAGAGAGCTACTCCTCTCCTCCTGTGTCTGCGATTGCTTATAACCTTCCTCCCTTCCCCCTGCTCTCCTTACACCCCTACTTCTTCCCCTACTAGCTTTCATGGGCAAAGTCTTTTTCAATGGCACCCCGCCACCACCACCCTCCCTTCCTCCTCCATACCTTCTCCCTCATCTGTAAAACGCTGTGCCTGTATCCGCCTCCTGAGTGGTCTCCCTCATCTCTAAAATGATAGGCTTGTGCCTGCCCCTGAGTGTTCTCAAATATATTGCTGCTCTCTCTGTTACTTATCGTACTATCCTAATGTAAAATACAGTTTGTTGTTTATCTGCTGGTCATGACTCAGGGTATAGTTGTCCACCCCCAGTATGTCTTGTATCCGGCTCTGTACCTCATGTATTCACTTGTTCTTTTAATTTGTATTGTACAGTTAACTTGCAGTTTGACGTGGAGCCTTTGCAAAGCAGTCTCTGACTCAAAGGTTTGTAATTCCGATATGTTCAATAAATAAAATAAATTCTACCTCAGTGTGCCGCCTGCCTCTTTTGTATGAATTTAGATACCTGCTTGCTAATTTCAGATTGCCTCTGCAGCCTCAGACTCCTGCCTTCTGCAACCCTTTTTTGGCCACATTGTTTGACCTCCTTGAATCCTAAGAGTATCTGCAGGTATGTGCCAACTTTATCCCTGTTCTGGATGTTGTTTCTGCTGTACGTGGTATCCCCTCCCCTTTTTTCCACCAGGCCCCTAGACAGTGGGGAGAAGGTGGCTACATATAAATTGCATAGACTTACAGTACTAAGATAACAAGCATTTGTCAATGCCGAATGTTTGCTTGCTGGCATTGGCATTGGTAGTGTAGAAGTTACAGAGCTGCATAATAGGAATGGCAGCGAAGTATTGAACTGAAGCCAACCCCACCACCACCCTGCAGACACTGACAAGTGTCATGGTGTGCCTTGGGGTCTTTGGCCCTTATGCTTATTCCCATTCCATCAGGAAATACGGTGAGATGGGTGTGGTATAGGAGAATGGGGTGAAGTTTGGGCCCGAAGAGTCCGAGGCACACCTTGATGCCTCTCACTGGCTGCAGGGTGTGGGTGGGGTGGAATGGTATGAGCATGACGGGCAAGAATCCCAAGTCACACCCCTGATGCCTGTCATTCTCTACAGGGTGGGGCGTTATGGTCGGAAACACTAACACCTCAGGCATTCGTTGGTATTTTCACTCCAAATTTTCAACATGTTTTTTTTGTGACCCCCACCTCATGAACAGTGGCAATATCAGTTTGTTAGCTGAAAACTGCTTTTGCACAGTGACTATGGCATTTGGCACCACAGGTGCAAAAACACATTCCGAACAGGATGTGAAAAATGACAGCGGTACTGTTCATGGGAGGTGCAAAAAATGGCAATGTTGAAAATCTGCTGTGAAAATCTTAAAAAAACTGGTGAAGTCATGAGCGTGCGTAGAAACTGTGCAACGCACACCCGTAATGTAACTAGTTTGGGGATTTTTTTTACAGCAGATTGTTAACACAGGCATTTTGGGACCTCTGATCATGAACAGTGTCAATGTGATTTTCTTTATCTGTCCCGAACAATGATTTCCCACAGCAGCCACGCATTTCTGTGCTGAAAGTGTGAAAACACATTTTGGCCATGTTGTGGAAAATGACAGCTGTACTTCTCATAAGGAGGTGTGGTAAAATGGCAATTTTTTAAATCTGGAGTGAAAATATTGAAATTCGCCAAACTTATGAAGCGTGCATAAGGAATAGCATAACGTAACAAATAAAACAGTCATTTTAGAATTTTCTCTGAATTTTCAACATAACCATTTTAAGACCTCTGCTCATGAACTGTGTCACTGTGTTTTCTTAATGTGTCCCAGACATTGATTTCAAGACACTGACTGGCGCCATTGTGCGCCATATGGGCGGAAACACATTTTGGGTGAGACGTGAAAATGACAGCTGTACTGCTCATAAGAAGGTATGGTAAAATGGCAATGTTGAAAATCTGGAGTGAAAATATTGAAAATTCGTGAACTTATGGCGTGCGTAGGAACTGCGCCAGCATGCGGCCTAAATAAAAACAGTCATTTTGAGATTTTCCATGGTCAAAATAGGCTTTTTGAGAGCCCACCTTATGAACACTGGCAGTGTCGTTTCATTAATCCTTCTGAAAGGTGATTTCACGCAGTGGCTGCGAAATCACCCTTCGGGCCTGAGTAACCCCATGACAGTGCAAGAATTCATGAGGAGGGGTCCCAAAAACCCCATGTTGAAAATTTGGTGCAAAAATTCCAAAAAATGTCTGAGATATGCAACAAAGTTGAAAAAACCCTATCTATCCCATTATACAGCTTACCGGCATTTCCTCAGTTCGGCTTTGAAGAGTGCAGATGTGTTCCCGGTCCACCGAAGATCGTCATGCCGGACTCGGAAGGTAAGTATGGTGAAGTGTGGGGGGAGGCAGAGTGCGCGATGGAGTGGGTCCAGGTTGTGGGGGGCAGGGGAGCTGCGAGGACCGTTTTTTCTTTACAGGTTTTGTGTTTTAAAAGGCGGCCGGGACATTTGCTACGCTGGGGTGGGCTCCCAGCATGGCAGAAGGACGGCTGGTGCGATGGAGCCGACGGGATTGGGCACCCCGCCGGCCATGAAGATCTGTTGCCACGCTGGGGTGGGATCCCAGCTGGCACCCTGTACTTGGGAGACAGTGGAGACGACGGGATTGGGCACCCCATCGGCTATACAACGAGACACGCTGGGGTGGGCAAATTCAGTGTGGCATATGAAACTGTGTTTTGGGGCGGTAGCACAGCCGATGGGGATTGGGCACCCCGTCGTATACAGTGTGTGCGTTAAGGGAGGGCAGCAGCATATGTGTGTGTGTGTGTGTGTGTGTGTGTGTGTGTGTGTGTGTGTGTGTGTGTAGGGGGGAGCGCACATGAGCAGGCGATATCTGATCGCTGCTCACTGAAGCGTAGCTCCCCCTTTCAACTGTATGCCACTGCATTTTGGAGCTGTCATAGACAGCTCCAGCAGGCATTGGAGAACTGCGGCCGCACCTGCAAACACACTGACTGAATTGGAAGAGGGCTGACACACCTCCGAAAACTCCGATGATGGCACTATGTTTCTTGCACATGCATGCAAGCAAACATAAAAATCACACATCAATGCATAACATGTAAACTCGTTACTTATGGACAGGGCCACTGAAAAACTGCACACACAATTTTATTGTGGAATCCACAATTTTCACCATTCTCTGCAAAAACTGGCATTTTTTTCTTGCAATTTCTTGCAGTTTATTGAATTCTTACCCCCAAACTGTTAACATTTTCAAGGAAAAACTATTAAACATATAATACTGACTTGGCTTTGATCACAACAGTACAGTGTGAGGTGGGGTGGGGTTACTGGGCTTACTGAGGTGCTGCAGTATCAGTGGCTTAGCAAGTTGCACACTTGCCTCCGAGGTGGAAAATTACAAGGTTGTGAGTTCAAGCTCCACTTGAGGCAAAATCCCAATACTAACACTGTAGTGCATCATGAGGTGCTGTCTTTCGAATGAAACATAAAAGGCGATGGCAGATGAGGACTGTTAGGCCCACCTAGTCTGCCCCTTTTCCCTATGTAATGCAATACTGCAGACCCTAGTTGATCTGCAGCTTACCCTCTCTTCCCTATTGTGAGAGTACTCTTATGTCTATCCCATGCATTCTTGAATTTCCCTACCATTTTTACCCCCACCACCTCTGCAGGGAAGCTGTTTCAAGCATCCACTACTCTTTCTGTGAAAAAGTACTTCCTCATGTTTCCCCTGAGGCCTCCCCCACCCCCAGCCACCTCATATTTATTTACTTATGGTATTTTGGTAACTGGGTGAGCCCGTTGAGACCAGAGATCCCTTCTTCAAGGGTGATCCAGAATTAGTTACAAACAATACTTACAGGTACCTTATAGCAAGACAGTACATCGTTGATTGCACAAGGTACACACAGGTACATAGGAGCAGTTAGTTAACATGCCCCCTTGTTCTTGCATACCTTCTTTTCTGAAAGATGTTACCCTTCTGTACCTTGTTTACACCCCTGAGGTACTTGAATGTCTCTATCATATCCCCCCCCTCTCTCTCTCTCTCCTCTCCTCCAGGGAATACATATTGCGGTCCTCTACTCTTTCCTCATATGACTTTTGGTGCAGTCCTTGCACCAGTTTTGTTGCCCTCCTCTGGACTGCCTCTGTTTTGTCTATATCCTTCTGGAGATGCTGCCTCCAAAACTGGACAAAGTATTCCAAATGAGGTCTCACTAGTGATCTTTAGTGGCATAACCACCTCCTTTTTTCTGCTGGTGATACCTCTCCCTATGTACCCTAACATCCCAATGGCTTTCCCTACAGCCTTCTCACATTGTTTGGTTATCTTTAAGTCATCAGATAGGATTGCCCCCAGGTCTCTTTTGTGGTTGGCAGCCATCAGTACCTCTCCTCCCCAAGACCCCAAATGCAATGTTAGAGATGTTAAACTGAGGTCATGTCTTCCTCTTCTGATGGTTGTTCAGGTGGATGTTAAAGATCCCATGGCACTTCTCAAAAAGAGTTGGGAAATTTCCCCAGTGTTCTGGCCAAATTTCTCCCATTTGCTAAAAATACCACCAACAGCTTAATCTGGTTCAGCTTTAGTTGCTTACCATCTGTATCACCCCCCCCCCCCCGGACGAGGCTGAAAATAGGTAGAATAGTATTGCCCTCCTTTCCCGGTCAACAAAAACTAAATAAATATTATGTGACACTGATTTTTCTGATTCACTGCCTGATTTGGCTTTCAAATTCTCTGGCCAAACATTTATTCAGTTAAGCACTTACAATCTATAAGAAAACCTTTTGCTGTCACAGAGACTGAAACAATAGGTGAGAATTAAAGTGCAAATTGTCTCATGCACCTAAATGGAGTGCTAACTGCATTTTTGTGAATGGTAGCTAGGTTTTCCTAGTATACATACCGTACTGTCCCAGTGAATGGATTTTGATTCACACATCTGAGGATTTGGGGTAACCCTGCTGATTATAAACTTGAATGTGTCTCTGAAGCAGTTAATGACAGCGTTCCCTTACTTGTCACTCCACCATCTAGATCAGAGGCTCCTGCTGGCATCAAAAGGCCTAAATGTGCGGCCAACACAACTTACAGGTGATCTTTTTTCCTCCCCAAACCCCTGATTAAACACATTTTTTTCACAGAGCATGCATTAGGTCAAGCCCCAAATGCATCTTTACTTCAAATAAATCTACATGCATGTTTTCGAAATTAGAAATTATAAATTCTAATATCTCTTTAACTGGGTCTGTAAAGAGCTCTGTGGCCCAACAGAATTGTGCTGGTGGCCTCTTTTTTTTTTTTTATTTAGTTGTTTAACCAGGTATAGCACACTAAGCTTGAAAGCTTTTTTATAGGAGCAACCTGGGAGCACAAGGAGGTTAAGTGATTTGCTTAGGGTTACACAGTGTGCAAGTGGAAGCTGTGGGATTCAAACCCAGGTCTGGTCTGCTAGATGTCACCAGATTTATAGCTCAGAGCCTTAGACCACTGCGCTATACTGCCTCTGCCATTTGAGAAACACTTACGTACTGTAGATGCTGACATGCAATGGCTGTGACACAAACTTGACTAAGATTCCTGAAAACATGCTGCTAAAACAGGTGAAATGTATTTATATATTTTTTTTTTTTTCAGTCTTTGGTAACCGGGGAAGGTCCACATGCCTCTTGTCAGGGTGACTTGAGAGCACTGGGGATGATAAGTGATATGCTTAGAGTCACACAGTATGCAAGTGGAGGTTGTGAGAATCAAACCCACATCTAGCTGTTGGATGTACCAAGCTCATTCAGAGCTGGTTACTCTATCCTCTAGGCTATACTGCTAGCCCAATAACACAGTAATTGAAGGTTAGAATGGACACTAGGTTGATCATGCCTGTCCCCTACTTTATAAGCAGGGATGGAAAAGCGTTCAGTTTATTTGAACATTTACTTTCAAATAAATAAATAATTATTACAGCCAGACTAAAACAAGGGTGCAGGACCAACTGCTGCATGATGTAAAAAAAATAAACCGGTATGATTTAATGTTTTTAATATGTGATTTTAAACATATTGGGCTTACAGTGAAAATTAAGAGCAACAACAAGTCTGAGCACTATTGGTCCTCACTCACTGCCTCATGGGGGAACCCCAGAACCTTCTGGGATAACATTAAACAGTTAAATAGAGTGCACACTCCCCCACCCACCAGATCAACATTAATGGCGTGATCTCCTCAGACCCAGCCCATAGCCAACCACCTCAACACCTCATTCACTGACCTTAGCCCTATCCTCCTACAAATTTTTTTGACCCTCCTCCCCAGCACCTGCCGTAAATCTTTCTAGCCCTTATTTTCTCCTCCGCCGTGTTTCTGCCCAAGAACTTGAGGCCGCTGCTGTCACTGCCCTCAAGAGTAATAGTATGGGCAGTGACACCCTGAGATCCGATGTATCCTCTGGCTGGTCTTAGACACAGTCCTTACCCGATCCGTGCCTCATCAACCACTCTCTTTGCCTGGGGAAGGTTCCAACTGCCTGGAAAGTCACCACTGTCACCCCTATCTTTAAAGGTGGTGATAGGACTGTGGCTGGAAACTATCGGCCAATCTCCATTCTCTCTCCTCTCTCCAAGGCCTTGGAAAAAGTGGTGGCCTCTCAAATCTCTGACTACCTCTCCACCTACTATGTCCTATGTCCTGAGCAGCATGGCTTTCGAGTGGGCCACAGTACCAACACAGCCCTCCTAGAGTTCTCCAACTTTCTCCACTCCTCCTTAGACACTGGGTCTCTGGCTGGTGCGGTCTTCATTGACCTCTCTAAAGCTTTCGACACTGTCTCCCACCCCCTCCTTCTTGATGCCCTAGTCTCTCTGGTTTTGCTGCTGGGCCTATCTCCTGGTGCACCAGTTATCTGTCTGACCACTCACAGCGTGTAAAAATTAATGGGACCTACTCAGACATCTGTCCCATCTTTTCTGGGGTTCCCCAGGGCTCCATTCTGGGCCCCTTACTATTCTCCCTTTACCTTAACACCCTTCATGCTCTTGCTTGGGAACATTCTAATTATGCGCTGATGTTGCAGTCATCTTTGCCTCAAGTCGTAACCCTATTGCCCTCCAGGACTGCTGCAGAGTCCCCGCATGACCGAGGCTGGTTCAAGGAATATAGATTGGTGATAAATCTTAAAAACAAAAACATGTTCTTCCTCATCCTCAAAACAAGTCCTGCAACTTCAAACTCCTCATTCACTCTGGGTCCTCTTTCCCACTCGAACAAGTTTGCTCCTATAAATACCTAGGGATCCATTTTGACCCCTCCCTCTCCTTCCATGGACACATCACTGCCCTAGCCACTGCCACTAATATCTGATTGGGCATCTTACATCGGTATAAACACTGCCTCCCCCCGGAGGCTCTTCGACTAGCAGTCACCTCCTCTATCCTGTCCCTAGTGGACTATGGACTGCCGGTGTATGGTGCTGCTGATCAGATTGCACTCCATAAAATTCGCACTACTCTGAATAAGGCCTGCAGGTTAATTACTGGGGCACCTAGGCTACACACACACCTGTCTACTGTACGCTAAAGCGCTGGTACTTGATCTTGTGGCGCCTCAAATATCTGACCTGTACCCTTACAAAAAAGACCCTCCTTGGGCTATCCCCGCCAGGATTGACCACCACCATCCGCCGCTCTGTCCCACTAGTTCATACTCGGACCTCTGGGAAAACCTCTCTTGTTATCCCTAGAGCTAGGACCTCTCACGGCCAAAGAGTCTTCAGCTTTAGGGCCCCCTCCTGGTTCAACACACTGCCCCCCTCCATCTCCGAAGCGCCAACTATATCGTGCTTCAAAACTTCCTTACGGAACCACCTTGTTAACACCCGAAGCTGTAATTGCCACTAGTCAAAGCCGTACTCAATACTTATGACAAAGCTTACTACTAAGCTGCTAAGGACAACATAACTCTGGTATTATTTGCATCAATCCTACCCATACCAGCTTGTTTGTATCTATGTCTTAAGTTACTGTTATACTGTGTTATACTGTTATACTGTGTATTTTTGTTTGTCTTACTGTGACAAGGTACCTCTGTAAATGAGCCTATGGCTCAAAGGTTTTCCAAACTGCTGTCTAAATAAATAAATAAAAAATAAATAACAGAACAAGCAGTTTTTTTATCCCCCACCCTCGGTTACCTGCTTATTTTTCCATGTACTTGCAGCATGTGGGTGGATGGATAATTGAGGGAGCAATGCCAAAAGTTTTTGATCAGGCTTCATTATTATATATTCAGAAACTGATCAAACAATATTGCATCTGGATTTACTTAATGCAGATTGGCTGTGTATTACTAAATAAAATCTAGTTAGTGCTGCATGAGACAATTGTTTTTAGATTTTAAATACATGCTACTTATGTATCGATGAATTTAGTGTTCATTTCAATAGAAACACAGAACATAGAAAGATAGAAATTGTCAGCAGATAAGGACCACCAGGCCCAACTAGTCTGCCTCTGTCTGTTAGCCCTTCCCTAATTCTTCTACTCTTTAATTCTACTTACCTCTCCTTTTCCCTCTCCACCCTCCCTTTGCTCTTTATTTCAGTCATCCTTACTTTTCCTTCTCCCCCCTCCTCCCTCATAAGATCCTCCTTCTCTTCTCCCTCACACTCCCCTTTGCACCTATCTTATGCTCTCCCTTCACCTTCTGCATCCTTTTGTTCTTGTTCCAACTATTTTGGCTGTAGTTTCTCTACTTTTAATGATTTCTCCAGGTTACATTTATAAATATTACCTTTTTATGTCTTATTTTGAGCACTATGTACCACATGTACCATGTACTTTTATGTACCAAGATTTTATGCATGTAATTTCCTTTCATCTGTATACGTTCCTCAGGACCTCCTTGTGAATGAGCTTGCTCAATGGAGTTTTTCTGCAAAAAGCTTGAACTTGAACTTGAACACTTGTTTGTGGCCTCTGACACTACCTGGTCAATGGCCTTTCACCACTCCTTCCCAACTCTAAGGTTCCCTTATGCCTATTCCAGGCATGTTTAAAACTCTCCAATGTGCTTGCTGCCGCCACCTCCTGTGGCAGACTATTCCGTGTGTCCTCCACCCTCTCCATAAAGAAAAACTTCCTCACATTTCTCCTTAACCTGCCACCCTCTAATTTCATATCACGAACCCTCATTCTTGTACTCTTCCTATATCAGAAGATATCACCCCCCCCGCACCTTGTTTCTGCTGTTAAGGTACTTAAATGTTTCTATCATGTCACCCAGCTCTCTCCTCTCTTCCAGCAATTACAAATTGAGGTCCTTTAATCTCTTCTCACATGTTTTCTGATGCAAACTCTGTACCATCTTTGTCGCCCTTCTCTGGACTGCCTCCACCCTGTCAATGTCCTTACGAAGATGCTGCCTCCAGAACTGCACACAGTACTCTAGGTGAGGCCTCACTAGTGTCATACAGTGGCATCACAACCTCCTGCCTTGTGCTGGTGATACCTCTGCCTTTGCACCCCAGCATGCCACTGGCCCAATCTGCAGTCTTTGTACTCTGCCTAGACACCTTTAGGTCATCCAAAATGATAACCCCCAGATCCTGTTCTTCCTTGGTGATCGTCAGCAACTCCCCCCATCCTGTAGCTCTCCACAGGGTTCTCTCACCCCAGGTGCATTATTTTGCACTTCTTTGAACTGAACCTTAAATGCCACACCTCAGACCATTTTTCAAGCTTCCCCAGGTTCCTATTCATTTTCTCCACCCCATCTGGAGTATCCACCCTGTTGCAGATCTTGGTGTCATCTGCAAACAAGCAGACCTTTCCCGCCAGTCCTTCCGCAATGTCACTAATGAAGACATTAAACAGGACTAGCCCCAAGACTGAACTCTGAAACGAATCCAGATGAACCACATGGACTGTAGAAAAGGTGGACCAAGGAGTGAACCCATCTTGGTGGTTGGTTCCTTCCCCCCAAAGACATCTGGAGGCCCGTTTCCCCTCCCTCCCTCCTGTCCCCCACATGAGGGAAACATTCATTGCGCAGGAACAGTTTTTTTCATTCACCTTCTGCAGTGCTGGTTACTTATCAATATGTCTTAACCTACACCTCTCCCACTCTGGCTCAAGGGAGAGGAAGCACTGAAAACCAACACAATGTCATGTGTCTGAGGGTGTGGGGTGAGGGGGTTGGGGGCTCGGCCAGGTGTGGCATCTCTCTCCTATGCATGTAACTAATTCAAGGTCTAAACAATGTAGAAATAGTAAGGTTTGATTGACTGTATGTTGAACATTTTTGTAATAAAAATTATATTTACAAAAAAAAGGACTGAACTCTGAAGTACTCTGCTAGTCATACCCCTCTCCCCAGATGGGATCCCATTTAGCACCTTCTGCTTCCTGCCTGTTAACCAGTTCCTAGCCCAGTTTACCACCTTGTGTCCCATGCCCAGACTTCCCATCTTGTTAATCAGCCTTTTATGTAGGAAGGTGTCAAAGGCCTTGTTGAAATTGAGGTAGGCTATGACCACCGCTCTCCCCAATTTACCTCCTTTGTCACCTAATCAAAAAATCTATCAGATTTGTCTCACAAGACCTCCCTGCTGTGAAGTGGGTGAGGGATGTGAGGGTGGAGGAACCACTGGGGGAGAGTGACCACCGGAAAATATGGTTCCAGTTACAGATGGCTAAAGAGAGGGGGGCATCTGGCACAAGGGTGAGGGATTTCAGGAATGCCAGCTTTAAGATGACGAGGGAATTGGTACAGGGGTTCCTGTACAAAATTCAACTGGGTATGGACACACAACAAAGGTGGGAACTGATAAGACAGGGGATAGTGGAAACAGAAACATAGAAGTTGACGGCAGATAAGGACCTCAAGACCCATCCAGTCTGCCCATTTCTTTTTCTACCTTATAAATGTGCCATCGGCCTTTGCTCTGTCAGTGGCCTATCTATTCATAGTCATTTGTATTGCTCCCTTATGCCTATCCCATGCCTGTTTGAAGCCCTGCACTGTATTCATAGCCACCACTTCTTGTGGTAAGCCATTCCATGCATCCACCACCCTTTCTGTGAAAAAGAATTTCCTCATATTCCCCTTAATCGGCCTCCCTCTAATCTCATGCTGTGTCCTCTTGTCCAGCTATTTTTCTTATATTTAAACATGTTAGACTCTTTCACCTTGTTTATGCCCTTAAGGTGTTTGAATGCCTCGATCATATCACCTCTCTCCCTCCTTTGCTCAAGGGTATACATATTGAGCTCCGTTAATCTGTCCTCATATGTCTCCTGATGCAGTCCCTGCACCATTTTGGTTGCCCTTCTCTGGACTGCCTCAATTTGGTTAATGTCCTTGTGAAGGTGTGGCCTGCAATACTGCACGCAGTACTCCAGATGGGGCCTAACCAGTGTCTTGTACAGAGGGATTAATACCTTCCTCTTACGACTTGTGATACCCCTACTAATACACCCTAACACCCCCCTAGCCTTACCTCCTGCTTTAGAGGTCTGCTTGGATGATTTTAGGTCATCAGTGATGATGATGATGCCCAAGTCTCTTTCTTCCTTTGTGACTGCTAGCAACTCCCCTCCCAGCCTATAGGTGGCTTCAGGGTTTCTCTTCCCTATGTGCATGATTTTGCACTTCTTTGCATTAAATCCCAGTTGCCACTCTTTTGACCATTCTGCTAGTTTATCCAGATCTCTTCTCATTCTGCCCACCCCATCTGGATCATCTACTCTGTTGCAGATCTTGGTGTCATCTGCAAACAGACAAGCCTTACCCTCTAGTCCATCTGCAAGGTCACTAATGAAGATGTTGAAGAGGACTGGCCCCAGGACTGATCCCTGAGGTACCCCACTTGTGACTTGCATCTCTTCTGACTGTATACCATTTACCACCACTCTCTGTTTTCTGCCCGTCAACCAGTTTGCCACCAGTTGACCAACTTCTGACCACCCCCGAGCCTACCCAGCTTATTTATCAATCTTCTATGTGGAACAGTGTCAAAAGATTTGCTGAAGTCAAGGTAGGCGACATCAACTCTCCCTTGGTCCACCACTCTGGTTACCCAGTCAAAGAAATCTATGAGATTAGTTTGACAGGACCTTCCTTTGTAAACCCATGCTGTCTTGGATCCTGTGCCCCTATGGTTCCAGGTGTTGCACTATCCTTTCCTTAAGGAGTGCCTCCATAATCTTGCCCACTACTGAGGTAAGACTGACGGTCTGTAGTTCCCGCCTCCTCCTGCTACCACTCTTGTGGGCGGGATCACATAAACCCTTCTCCAGTCTTCTGGGACCTCCTGTGCTCAGAGACTCACTAAACAATTCTGCTAATGGCTCTGCTAGTTCCTCCTTTGCTCCTTAAGTACCCTGGGATGTATGCCATCAGGTCCCATTGCCTTATCCACCTAGGCTTAGCAAGCTCTTGTAGGACCCTTTCTTTTGTGAAGGGAGTAGTGCTCACCTCCCTCCCCCCTGTGTCCATGATGCTGAGCTGTGGGCCCTGGCCTACTTTCTCTTCAGTAAATACTGAGCAAAAGTATCTATTTAGGATAGATGCCTTTACAGGGTCCTCCTCACATGCTCCCTTTTCTCCATTAAGCTTAGCAATACCCCCTCTGGACTTTCTCCTTTCACTAATGTATCTATAGAAAGTCTTGTCACCTTCTTTTACTGTTCGTGCTAGTGTTTCCTCAGTTTGGGACTTTGCCTGCCTTACTGCCTTACCTGCTTCCCTTAGGGCAGTTTGGTATGCCTCCCTATCTTCATCCCGCTGTGTTCCCTTATACTTCCTGAAGGCCAGCCTTTTGGCTCTGACCTTTTCTGCTACTGTATTTGAGAACCAAAGTGGTTTCCTTCTTCTTTTGCACTTCCTTTTCTGTCTAACACAATGGGATGTTGCTTCAAGTATTGCATCCTTAATGCTTGCCCACTTTGCCTGTACCCCCTCACCTGTGTTTCTTTTTGCCAGGGCTAGCTTAACTCTGTTGGCCATCTTATCAAAGTCAGCTCCTCTGAAGTCCCATATTTTTGCCTTGGAATGGGATGATTAGATGTAGTAGCCAAATTGAACCATACTATGTGATGGTCACTGGCTCCCAGGTGACCTTCTACCTGGAGATCTGTGATCCCTTCTTTGTTAGTCAGTACTAGATCTAGGATAGCCCTGTCTCTTGTGGGTTGCTGTACCAGTTGTTTGAGGCCCTCCCCCTGCAGGGAATCCACTATGAGTCTAGTTCTGGCAGATGTTCCTTGGAGGCAACAGAAACTTGCTGTAGGGTGCAGACTAAGAAGGCTAGGGGAAAGAAACCCAGCTGGATAAGCAAAGGGGTGTTAGACAGGGTGGGGAATAAAAGGATAGCTTGCAGGAGATACAGAAAATTAGGGAGGGGGGAGGAGGATAGGGAGGAATATCTGCAAGTAGCAAAGGAAGTGACCAGGGGGGTAAGGGCAGCCAAGGTAGCAAGAGAACTCAGGTTGGCGCAGGGCATAAAAAAGGGGGAAAAGACTTCTTTAGGTACATCAGGGAGAAAAGAAGCTGTAAGGACTAAATTATAAGAATTAAGAAGGAGGGGGGATGGGTGGAAGAGGGGGTGAAAAGATAGAAGTGCTCAATGGCTACTTCTGTTCAGTCTTTACAAAAGAAAGGGAGGGGGCGCTACCCATAGTAGGAAGGAGGTTAGAAACAGATGGGGGATGACAGATGGAGAAATTACAGTGGGGAGGGTGCTGGAGGGGTTAAGGGTATTGAGGGTGGACAAGGCACCAGAACCGGATGAAGTACATCCAAAAGTGCTGAAGGAGCTGGCAGAGGTCAATCAATCAATCAAGTCTTTATTTATCTAGGTGAACACCATTGAGCAGGCTCATTTACAAGGTGGACCTGCATTACACAAGGTCAAGATAACACTTTTATGTACAGATAATAAATAGACATAATTATACAGAAATAGAAAAATAAATACACAGAGCAATAACAAGTATTTCAGGTATAGGGTTAACAAGGTTAGGGAAAGTGGTATGAGAAGGGGAATTAAAACATTCTGAAACAGCCAGCATATTAAAACATTTTCAAACAGCACAGCATATCATTGGTCAGGACATATACAAACTTAAGGGTCAGATATGGAAAGGAGGGGTACAGGACTGCAGCTGTTCCAGGAGGGGTGCTACGGTAGATGGGCTGGGGACATATATGTTAGGAGTCTGAGGGTAAGAAAGGTAGTGGATTAGCAGAAAAAAAGGGGGTATAGGTAGAGACAATCAATGGGCTGGGTTAGGTGGAGATGTAGTGGGCAGGTAAGCAGTAGGCATCCTAGCACCTGGTGGAATACTATGATTGGGTGACTAGGCAAATTGACAGGGGCCATGTGGTGGATGTCCTGGCAGGACCCATGGCAGAATTATTTAATTCATATAAATCAGAAGCCTTATTAGTACAGCCCCCTCTGCCTCCTGACTTAGTCCAGAGGCACCCCTATAGATGGGATAAACCCCACATAACATACTTGGGCATTAAAATACCTAAGAATATTTCAGAACTCTACTCTCTGAACTATACCTCAATTTTGTCTGGGATATAATCAGATCTGACCAGATGGACTCCTCTTCCTCTCTCCCTGATGGCTAGGGTTCAGTCTATTCAGATGAACTCTTTGCCAAAGATATTATACCTAATGCAAAACATCCCCTTCCCCCTCAATATAAAGGCTGTTCAGGCCTGGGACAGAACTGTTAGTAAGTTTCTATGGGCAAATCAACGGCCCAGAATAGCACTTAGCAAGCTTCAGCACCCTGAAGAGAAGGGCGGTTTGGACCTCCCCTGTTTTTTTAATTATTGGCTGGCTACCCTACTTGTGCATATCACATTTTGGTTTTTACCTTCCAATCAACCCCCACCATGGCTTACAGTAGAAAGAGCTATGGCAGACTGTCCCCTAAATTATTCCCGAGTGTTCCAACCAAATAATATATCTCAGGTATGACGGAGCTCTAGATTCACGAAGGGCTTGCTTCATAGTTGGATGAGTTTCCTCTCTCGACCGACTAACAAATTTCTGTCCTCTTGGATGGGTATTCCTGCCGAAGATCCATCATGGACCCCAGCATGCTTAGATACCACCTTTCAGGTCTGGGCATGCAAAAGTTTAAAACACTCATACCATGACATCTTTAAGTCCTTTGACCAGATTAAACAGGAGTTCTCTATGAGCAAGTCTGACTTCTTTAGATTCTTACAGATCCATCAGTTTTTGGATACTAAAACTGGTTTAGATGTCACTACACAGGAGGTCCCTCCTGTTTGCCTTTTATTGATTCAGATTGCAAGGGAAGGAAACCGCACCATCTGGTGTCTCGTTTATATAAAGCCCTACAGGGGGCCCCTTCACTGGCCATGGACCTGGTGCAGTTCCACTGGGAAGTTGAGCTTCAGGTGACATTATCCCAGAAAGACTGGCTTCAGATCTGGTGAAGACAGCATAAAACCTCAAACTCATACATATGGAAAGAGTTTTCCTGGAAGATCGTCTCTAGATTCTTTCGTACTCCTCAAGTCTCTGCCAAATTCTCGACTAGTAGGGACTCCTCTGGTTGAAGGCAATGTGGCTGTGAGGTAGCCACACATGCCCACGTTTTTTGGTTTTGCCCAGTACTTACATCATACTGGTCCCTGATAGGGAGCAGAATATTTAACCTGTTCCCATCTCTGGGAGATTTTATCCCAGTTGTTGGGATTCTACTTCATTACCCACATTATTTTAAGAATCCACACCAAATCTATTTACTTAATATATTGTTGGGTATGGCCAAAAAGTGGATCACATGTCTATGGCTTCGCCCGCCCTCCCCCACTATAACAGCCTGGGAAGACACAATATATGATGTTTATAAATTAGAACATATGACAGCTAGGTTACAATACAAAATCCCAGAATTAATGAACCGCTGGAACATCTGGTTTCTTCACATGTCTCAAATAAGGCCAGACCAGCTGCCATAGGCCTGCCCTCCCAGTTGATAAGACTTCCTCCATTGGTTCTCATGGGTGCTGGCCGGCCCCTAAAAATATTTCTCTTATATCTATAGGTAACCTGTTGTCTGTAGGAGACTTAATACTTTATAGTGACGATAGGGGTTTTGACATATATCCTACAGAGTTCTCCCATGGTTCTCCCTAGTCCCCCAAAGAGGCAATGGTACATTTAAACCAAGAAATTTATATATTTTTTATCTCTGTACAGTATATTAAGGATAGATTCATATTCTTCTGGATTAGCATTATTAACAACATATACAGTACCACTAAGGTATAATGCATGTACTATTTATATACTGATGTAATTACTGTACAATATGTAGCATGTTGCCTATTGTACACATTCATTTATTCCTGTGATCATGCTCTGTGGTATTTTTTTTTTTTTATGGAAAAAGCTGAAATAAAAAAATAGTTAAAAAAAAATAATAATTATTTAATTCATCTCTAGACACAGGATGCATACCTCAGAACTGGAGACTGGCTCACATGGTTCCCCTCCACAAGAGTAGACCCAAGGATGAACCAGGGAACTATAGGCCAGTAAGTCTAATGTCCATAGTGGGGAAGATAATGGAGACCATCCTAAAGGACAGGCTAGTGGCACTACTGGAGGTGAATGAGGTGCAGGACGGGAGGCAGCATGGCTTTGTCAAGGGCAGACCATGCCAGACCGACCTGGTGGAATACTACTGTATGACTGGGTGACTAGACAAATTGACAGGAGCCATGCGGTGGATGTCCTGTACCTAGACTTCAGTAAGGTCTTCGATTCAGTACTGCATGGGAGACTTGGAAGCAAGCTATGGGGCACAGGGGCAGGATCAAAATGGGTGAGGTGGGTGGAGAATTGGCAAAAGATAGGCAGCAGAGGGTGGTGGTAGGTGGGGGATACTCATCCCCTAAGCCTGTGACAAGTGGTGTTCCACAGGGGTTGGTGTTGGGCCCAGTGCTGTTTGGCATATTTATTGCAGACATCTCAGAGGGCATCAGCAGTAAAATCAATCTATTTGTGGATAACACCAAGATGGGAGCGGTGGTGGATGATCAGGTTGGGTGGCAGGGGATACAGAAGGATCTGGCAAGGCTAGAGGCATGGTCTGACAGATGGAAGCTAGGATTCAATGCAAAAAAATGCAAGGTACTGCACTTCAGAAGAAAAAAATCTGAGGAGAAGCTACCATCGGGGGGGGGTGCAGCTGGAGGTGACAGAAGAGGAGAAGAATCTGGGGGTGCTTATTATGGGAGCAATGAACAATTCTGTGCAATGTAGAAAGGTAGCAGCAACAGCCAACAAAATGCTGGGGTGCATTGCAAGGGGCATTACCTTGAGAAGAAGGGAGGCTATTCTACCATTATACAGATCGTTGGTTAGACCCCACGTGGAATACTGCGTGCAGTACTGGCACCTGTACCTACAAAGGACATTAGGCTGCCGGAGAGGGTGCAGCGTAGGGCAATGAAAATGATTCAGGGCCTGGCGGAATTGCCATATTTATTTATTTCTTTAAGAGTTTTACCAGGAAGGCATGCTGAGCAGAGTAGCGTTTGATTTCAGATCCATCCTGAGGGATTGGGGAGACTGCAAGAAATACAACTGATGTGCAGGGGCAACATAATTATACGTATGTACATATACAATATAATAAGCTAGTAACGATTGCCCAGTATAGACAGTACAGGATAAGGTATCACACAAGCAAAACAAGCAGACAACAATGCATTGGGAGTAGAATGAGCAACAAATGTCATAAAGTAAGATAAACTAGAGCTTAGCTAGTTGCAGGAGGAGGAGGCAGAGTAAGGTTAGTCATAGGAGCAAGTGGAGGAGAAGTGATTAGCGAGATGAGCGTTGAGGTCCTAGGGTGTGAGGGTGTGCCAAATGTCTGCAGAGAGGGAGTTCCATAGCTTAGGAAGCCTATATCTGAAGACGGACTGCCCTACTGCAGTGGACATGTGTGGAATGGAGAAGAGACTGTTATCATTGCTCCTGAGGGTCAAGGAAGGCTGGGTGGAGGCTGAGAGAACCAAGGAGAGGTGAGTGGGCAGGAATTGTGACCAGTACTTGGCTATGAGGTGAGCACAGTGTGACAGACAGTGGTCCTGGAGCAAGGGAAAAGCCAGCAATTGGTAAAGGGTACAGTGATGGGTGGAGAAGGGGCAGTCCAGGGCAAACCTACAAAGGAGTGGAAGAGAGAGTCCAGTCTGGTCAGGGTGGACTTGGGGGTGACACTGTAGACTACAACTCCATAGTCGATAACTGGCAGGATAATTTTCTGTACAATAGCATGGTGAGCTGGTAGCGGGATACAACCATGATTCTGGTAAAGGGCACCCATATGAGGTCAGACTAAGAGAGTTAAACACGTACACACTGCAGGAGAGGAGGGATGGGGGGGACATGATTGAGACCTTCCTATTCATGAGGGATAATCAAAACAAACACAGAGGGTCTATTCAGGAGGAGGGTGGGGAGAGACACTAGAGGCCATGACATGAGATTGGGGGGTAGATTCAGGAGGGAGGTGAGGAGGCATTTCTTTATGGAGAGGGTGGTGGCAAAGTGGAACACAACTACCGGCTGAGGTGGTGGCATGTAACACAGTGAAATGCTTCAAGAAGGGGTGGGACAGGGCAAAGGGGAGGGTAAAGGGAGAGAAGGGGAGGGAGGTGTGGCAGCTGCTGAATAGGGAGCAAGCTGCAATCTCAAGCTGCCTAGATTGACCAGGATGGCGTTTTGCTGCTGGCAACTTTCTTTTGTTTGTATGTTCAGATCCATGTTGCTTCATATCTTGGGCACTGCTGAATTCTAAGTGTGCCACTATTCTTTTCTTAAGCCGTGCCTCCATGATCTTACCCACTGCTGAGGTGAGGCTGACTGACCTGTATCTCCCTGTCTCCTCCCTGCTACCACTTTTGTGTAGAGGGACTACATGGTCCCTCCTCCAGTCCTCTGGAACCACCCCTGTGTTGAGTGATTTGGTGAACATGGCTGCCAGAGGTACGGCTAGCTCTCTCCTCAGCTCTCTTAATATCCTCAGGTGTATGCCATCTGGACCCATTGCTTTAACCACTTTCAGTTTTGTGAGCTCCACCAGGACTCTCTCCACTGTGAATGGACTTGTGTTTACCTCTCCCCTCCCTCCCCTCCCCTTTGTGTCTGATACCCAGCTGTGGTCCCTGACCCTCCCCCTCTTAAGTGAATACTGAACAGAAGTAATTGTTCAGTATATCCACCTTTTTCAGGTCTTCCTCCTTACACTCCCCTGTATCCCTTCTGAGCCTTAAAACCCCCCTCCCCCGGCTTTCCATCTAAAGCATGCCTTTCTTCATGTTGAAAGCACATACAAATGATTATATTTTTATTTTACTATTTATGCTAAGTAATACATAATGTAAAACACAATGAAATAATTATGGAGCACTGAGGATAAAAGGTGTCAGCGTGGCTCAGTTGGCCTTTGGGACTAAGAGCCATGGGTTCTAGTTCCAGACCAGGATTGGGCTCATATCATAAATACAGGCACCTGAGTATAATATTAAGAGAATGCAGCGCTGTCCTTTGTATGAGATGTTAAAACTATGGTCCTGTCTGCTTTTTCTGGTAGTTGTTCAGGTGGACATTTGAGGATCACATGGCACTTCTCGAAAAAAATGAGGGAATTCTTTATTTAAAACAGCGCAAAACAATGTGTATGTATATATACGTATGGGGCTGGCAGTATAGCCTAGAGGTTAGAGTAATGAGCTGTGAATGAGTTTGGTATATCAGGCAGACCTGGGTTTGATTCCCACAACCTCCACTTGCATACTGTGTGACTCTGAGGAAAGTCACTTAACCTCCCAGATCACTCCTGAAAACAAACACTTGTGCCTAGTGGGCCTTACCCGGTTACCAAAGACTAAAATAAATATATAATCTTAGAAAGAATTAGCAATTTTTTTAACTGATCAAACATAACAAGGTGTCAAAGTTCATGCAAACTTAGATTCTAAATGAAAATAATGAAATCAACAAAAGTCGAAAGGAAATTCTTCAAACTTAATTCTCAGGCTTGCCCTTCCTACAAAAAGGTCATTATAAACAAGTAATTCCTGATCAAAGTGTCTGGGATCTGCATTCTTTATCATGCAAGGACTCCAGTTCAGTAATGACATTATCACACAATGCTCATAGAGGCACATTTGTTTGTTGTAACACATACTGGTTTCGGATTTGCCAAACTGACCATTTCAGACAGGTCAGAATTAAGAAAAAGGTGCTTTAACACCATTGTACTCCACCCCCAGGGATATATCCAAAGACCAGGGTTTCATACATCATGTTTCTAAAAAGCCCTTCTCCACAAACTCTTCTCCGGTGGTTCCAAAATCCAGATATGTAGGCACAGGATAAAAACAGATGGGGTATTGTTTCCTTCTGACTGCCTGCACATCCTGGGTGTATACACAATCTTTCTACTAGGTTTTTATGTTTCAGGTTTTCCTTGATGTTTACTCTTTTTATAAGTACACAACCAAATAGTGTCCCACATTTTGGCAGGTATTCTTTTATCTACTGTTTTGAGATAGTCAGGGCTGAGACTGAGAACGTGGATGCATAAACCAGTTCTTCATAAAACACTGAAAAATTCAGCTGTAGAAGTGTTTTCGGGTACCTGTGAGGACCTGGTGCAGAGAAACCTTCCATCGAACAAACTTCCTAAAAACTTCGGAAATATAAGCAGGGATGGACACTGGGCCTGTTGTTACTACCTTCAAGAGCCCAGCAGACTACAAAGGAAAAAGATGAATGTACGTGGAGAGTAAAAATGGGGTCCATAATTTGGTGGCAGTTGCACTGATGTGCCAAAAGTTACAGAAAACAAAAATATTAACCAAGAAATCAATGGTGCTAATCATCCATGACCCTTCCTCTCTGAAATCCTGGTAGGTATGAGCCAATTTGACATGATTCAACCACCTCCCCATAGTAACATGCCATATAACCTTGCCTCAGTCCTTAGCAGAAGAGGAAAACTAGAACTACAGGAATATGCAGAAAAACAGGAACTACGAAGGTTGTGACCATATATACTCACTTCCATTTGGACATTGACTATTTATTCCAGCATGCGACCATTCTGTAGACTTGGTCTAATTCACTGGTCAGATTTAGAGAGGCCATGTCATCTCTTCCAAAGTGAACCCCTATAATTTGCAAAGGGTCCTTTGAGATAAGGACCCTTGAGATAGGGATCCCGGAGATTATCCCCATAGGAGATGAAAGGTCTGGGTCTCCAATAACCAGACCCCGGCCTTTTATTTATTTATTTTTTTTTCAATTAACACTATTAAACATTTAAAAATATGAAAGTGATGCATACATGACTTCATCATAACAAACAACTCCACAGTTATCCACAGCAGTAGATATACAGAATGGCTATTTATTTATTTATTTAAAATTTGGTGACCGGGAAAAGCACGCTGAGCCAAGGCTTGTTTCCAGGTGTGACCTGGGGACAAGGGGGACATATACAACAAAGGGATAACAACAAACAGCTACAGCGTAATACAGGAAACATAAAAATAAAATATACAGTATTTTTTTTTATTTCAATTTGGGATTAAATACCTTTAATCCCAAACTGAAGACTGAGTATAATACAGAGTATAATAATAATAATACAGAAGAGTAACATTTTTTCATATAGTATAGAACAAACAGCAGGAAAATTTACATTATATGATAGAAAGTTACAGAATATTTTACATGGTTACAAGTTATATACAGGCAATGGAAGAGAGGGATGGAGCCCGTAGCATGATTGTGGATTAGGGCATTGGACAGCTGCAAGATGTGACTGGGGGTGGCCTGAGTAGATGCTTAAGTTGCAGGAAAGGAGAGGTGAGGCGGGTTGGAGTGGAGAGGTTTTTCCAGAGGGAGTAGAGTCTATAAGAGAATACTAAGTTCCCAACAGAGGTGCATACACATGGGAGGGCAAATGAGTGGAGGCAATTCATTTATGAATTATAGGAAGAGGGAGTAGCAGGAGTCAGGAGGGAGGAGAGGTAGGAAGGAAGAGATCCAAACCAATATTTGGAGATGAAGGTGGAGTAGTGGGACGTACGTTTCTGCGATAAGGATTGGAGGAATAGGGAGGAGTAGCGGCCTCAGTGATGAGTCAGGGGGGAGTTCAAGGTGAAACAGCAGAAGGCATTGAAGAGGACATCCAGTTTGGCAAGGGGGGTGGCAGAGGCAGCGCTGAAGACTACGTCAATGTAGTCAAAGGCAGGGAGGATCTGTTTGATGAGCAGGTCATGTCAGATCAGGATGGAAAGACTACCCTTGTGTCAGTAGACTAGACCAAGTTTGGGGCATAGTTTGGAGTGTAGGGCCTTAAAGTGTGAGAAGTCAAGAGAGGGGTCTAGCACACACCTAGTTATTTGTATGCCTGGACATCACCAAGAGGAGTGTTAGCTGGGGTATAAAAGACAGGGAGGGTGGGGAGCCTGGCAAGTTTCTGCTTGCTGCCAAAAGTCATGGCAACGGTCTTTTTGGTGTTTATTTTTAGGCAGTTGTCATTGAACCACTTTGATACTGCAGTAAAGTCGCATTGGAGTGGGGTTTGGATGGCTGGGACAGAGGGACTGGATAGGAATAGGACAGAGTCGTCTGCATACATGTGGATTTTGGCTTGGGTGCATACAGAAGGGAGATTGTTAATAAATAGAGAAAAGAGGACAGGTCTGAGGATTGAGCCCTGTGGGACCCCTGTAAGAATGGGGAGGGAAGAAGACAGGACATTACTGATTTTAACTGATTGGGATTGGATGGTTAAATAGGAGCTAAACCAGGAAACAGAGAATGGGGAAAGGCCAATGACGCTTATCTTGCCTAGAAGGAGGGGTGGGGAGATGGAATCGAAGGCCTTAACAAGGTCAATGAAAATAGCCATGGTGAACTATCCTTGATCCACTGTAGAGTGAATGACATCTGTAAAGTGAAGAAGGGAGAAGGTGGCAAAGTGGAGTTTTCTAAAGCCTGATTGAACTGGGGAAAGAGTGTTGGAAGCAGTGAGGAAGTCATTTAATCTTGAAAGAATAAGTGATTCTTGAACCTTAGTAACTGTGGGAAGAAGAAAAATAGGGCGGTAGTTGCCAGGGATGGTGGGGTCACCCCCTTTATGAAGGGGTATGACCATAGCTGACTTCCAGGCTGAATGGACGGAAGAGAAGGAGAGAGATAAACTGAGGATGTAAGTTAGCAGGGTCAGAATAGAGGATGCAAAGATTTTGAGGAGTCTAGGGTGTAAGCAATCAGGACTGGATTTAGAGGAGTTTAGGGAGCCAAGAGCTCTAAAGACTTCAGCTGGGGATATAGGGGCCAGTTGAAAACCAGAGGTCCGCGTGGGAGAAGGGAGAGGGGCAGAAAAGGAGGGAGGGTCATGTAGGAGGGCACAGGTGGTAAATAACTTATTTAGGTTATTGGTGACAGAGGTAGGGTCAGAAACAAGGGATCCTGCCACGCAAAGGGTGGGGGGTTTTGAGGAGGGGTGCAGGAGTGGACGGAGCTCATGCCAGAAAGAGGATAGAAAGTTGTTTGAGGTGTGAAGCCAGTTTTTGAAGTATTCAGATTTAGCCTGCCGAATACACTTGGTACAGCTGTTTCGGAGGGAACAGTAATTTTGCAGGTCAGCTGGGTCGCCTGAGGTTTTGAAGTGTCACCAGGCGAGGTCACGGGTTTTGCACTCAGATAGGATTTCTAAAGAGATCCAGGGATAGTGAGGGTATTTGAACCTGAAAGATTTCAGGGGAGCATGGACATCCTATACTTTGAGGAAGGTAGAAGTGAAGTGGGTGAGGGCAGCATCCACAAAGGGGGCGGAGAGGACAGGAGACCAATCAGCCATGGCCAGGTCAATGAGAACTTTATTTGAATCGAGTGTTTTAAGGGTCCGGTACTGGATATATTTAGGGGGGTTTGGAGGAGGACATATCTTTCTGACACAAAAGGTGGGGCAATGATCACTGAGTATATCAGGAAGTACACCAGCAGAGCTGATGTGGTGAGGGTGGAATGATGGAATCCAGTCAAGCAGGGTATGGGACTGAGAGGAATGGTTAAGGCGAGATGGCTCAGTTATCAACTGGGTGAGGTTTAGTGCATCAATCTGGAGGCATGAATTTTGCAATGAGGGGGACAGCCAGTCCAGATTGAAGTCACCAAGGAGAATCAGTTTGCCTGCGGATGCATGGGAGGTAGTAGAGGTAATGCAGAAGATAAGGGAGGAGGGAGGGAGTTTGGGGGAAGCATATAGTACTCCAACAAAAAGTGAAGTGAAGTGAAGGATGGAAATGTAAGCTGAGCCAGGAGGAGTTCGTGGGATTGTAGGACAGCTTCACGGTGGGTGACAGCGCACAAAATGGAGTTGCGGGAGTAAATTTCAACCCAGTCTCCCCTTTTACCATGGTCTTGCAGGTGGAGTTGTAGTCAGGGAGGACAAGCTAATTATCTGGGATACATGAGGATAGCCACGTTTCTATGATGCACAGAATGTCAGGGGAGTGCTGGGTGACCCAGACTTTTACATCATCCAGTTTGGGAGGAAGGCTACGGGCATTTATATGGTAAAAGCTCAAACCTTTGGGGAGGTCCACAGGGGCTGAGGGGTTGGAGGGGCCAGGGTTGAGCTCAACATAATCAGCTAGGAATAAAAGAAAGACTAGAGGGTGATGCTAGGGTGAAAGTCTTTTTGCCTTTAATTGGTAAACAACGGGGCCATTTGCAGGAAACAGGAAACCGGAGATGATGTAAGGCTTCAAGCTTAATGAGAGAGCTGTTGAGTAGCCCTGGGTGAATTATCAGTATATGGTAGTTGGGTGGGAGAAACAAAGAAGTAGGTAGGTTGGCGGCACAGGAGGCAGGATGTGGGAAGGCTGGTGCTAGGACAGGGTGGGGTAGGGACAGGAGGGGAGACTGGAATCAGGAAAAGAAGGGGTGCAGGAGAATGCAGGGGGAGGCCATGAAGAAAGGAGGAGAGTAAAGTTGTAGCTGTAATGGCCTCTAGTGGCCAGGCCACCTATGGCATCTGTAAATAAGGAACAGCAGTGGCCACTAGTGGCCAGTCAGTATAGGTTGCAGGCGAGGATCTAGGGAGATTGTACAAGACGGAGAGGACAGGCTAAGGAACAGGCTAGGGAACAAAGGAGAACTCACTAGTAGGAGATGCTAACAGGCTGGGTGGCCTAGTGGATAGGACATCTGGTTTCTGGGTGGACAGGGCAGCACAGGCAGGGGTTCAAGATCTATGGAGGGGGGAATGCTGGAAAGGGGGAAGGGCCTACTAAAGGGAAAGGTAGTGCAGGGGGATGGTGGAGAGAGCATGAGATGAGGAATTAGAGGGATAGGAATAGGGCACAGCAATTTCTATTTAGGAGTGAGAGGAGAAAGCAGGGAAGAGCTTAGTACTCCCTACTGGCTAGGTAGTATAATCTGCTAAAGGGAATTTGGGTTCCACACAACCCCACAAAAGCCTGAAATACTGCCGACCAATATACCTGCTGCCGAAGTGCAGGCCAGAGGCTCTGGGGATGTTGCTTTCTGGGGGGAAGAGGTGTGCGATGCAACCCTGCTCCCGATGGTGCTCCCATAGCCTGCTGTCGAAGTGCAGGCCAGGGGCTCCGTGCCCCTTACACTTAGCAAAATGACAATGCAACAAAAGAGATAACAGCATTGACACTCAAAGGAACAGTCATAATTCCCTCCTATGTAACTAGTTGAAAATATAATCCATAACTAGTTCAAAATTAGTCACCCAAATAATAACATACAACAAAAAATGCAAGAGTAGGCATCTCAAACGGCCCAACACAGAGATAGTCAACTATATTACCTAAATGAATAACAGAACATATTAACCAGAACAAGGGGAAAAGAGAGACGGTATAATGGCTATGCCAACAAACACTGCGAGCCTATACAACAGACACCGGCATTTTAGAATATTTAGACATGAATCAAAATCTTCAGCAAATGATTTGAAAATGGAATGGCCCCTTCTCCAGCAGCATATCTCTTACCAACAAACCCACATCATCTGCATGAGCTCTGGCCATAGTTGGAACTGGTCCATCTTCAGTGCAGGTGGGTTTGACTCGCATATCAGAATTCAGTTTAAGGCTGACAAGATCCAGAAAGCAAAGGTACAAGACAGGGCTAAGAGGGCAGTCTTGTCTTACCTCCCTCTGAACCTGGCATACAAGTCCCTGCCAGCCATTTACCAAGGGCATTTCAAAGGTTAATTGGTAATAAACCTAATCCAGGAAACAAAATTGAGCTGGTAGCCTGTACCTGCTTAAGGTCTCAAATAAAAATGCATAAGGAAAACCTACCAAAAGCCTTCTCTTTGTAAAGGGATAAGAGGTCTTCAGCTGTACCATAATTCCCTCTTTCTGCATTCTCTTGGTAATAAAAGGTTGCCATTAATCCATCTTTCAGGTAAGGAACAAGCCTGAGAGGGTGAGATTACCAAGGACTGAATTTTTAGTAAATTAATTACAGATTCATTATACATTAAACATAAAAAAACACCCTATTATACACATGGGGAAAGAAGGATACATCAAAACTGTAACCATGATACACCCAGACCAATTTATATGTGGGGAGAGACAAAAGAAATACATTTCAACAGAGATCATTAATAAAATACCAACTAGCTGCAATAACAGTGTGTTCACACTTTTTCAGTCTGTTAAATGAACTGTATCCTTTTACCTGTAGGGTTAGTCGGATATCTAATTCTTTTTGCCACAAAGGTTTTTTTCATCCTTTGACAGGTATTGTGGGGCTTATCAACCCTGTCCCTGTTCCTTATGGTTGTCCCTCACCTCTCTCCAGTTGTCGGGACTACCCCTGCGGATTTCCCCTCGGGGGGGGGAGGACCATCCTCCCCCCTGAACAACTATATCCAGTGCTGCTGGAGCTGCAGGGCAGACTGCCAGGACATGAGCAGGGATTTACTAAGCCCAAGCCTCCATTTTTCCTGTTTCCACCCCTTGCTGATAAGCACTGAGCATGTGCGTGGAGGCACGCATGCCTGACTTTGCCTCTGCCACCCTCCCATTCTTGCTGCCCACACTATACTGACACCAGACCTCCACCAGGTGGCAGCTGTGTGCCAGACTGACATGTCTCTCTACCCTGGGAAAGGAGAGCAGTCCCTCAGATGCTTGATCCTCTCCCACCCCAGCTGACCCCCCGTGACCCGAGCCTGTTCCCGAACCCAGGTCACCGGCGTGGGAAGAGGTAAGGTGCACATGGCACTTCGGCCATCTTTGCCACCAGGCCGGCTAGAAGTCTACTTCTATATTCCAGATCAAATACTCTTATAGAAATACCTATTCACACTTTCAAAGGTTTTGAGAACAGAAAAGTGTAAAGGAGAGAAAAGAAAAAAATTAAAATACACTTTCAACTCAGTTTACAATAAAGTACGAAAGAAAAAATTCAATGCATTTTCAAATATCAGTAGGCTTTGACCAGATAAGTTTTATATTGTTATGGGTCCATACTCTCCACTACACTCAGCATATCTGTTTCTGATGCTGCCAGACAGTCAATATCATCTGTTCATTACGTTGAGAGTATCGCCCTCGTAAATACACAGCCAGCTGATCAACTTCAAAATATATATTAACATTCCTGTTTTTCACAACTTTCACTTTAGCAAGATGGAGAAGGTAGAAATGAGCTCTGGTTTCCAAGATGTTTTGTCTGTAATCGAGAAATGTTTTCCTTCTCTGTTGTGTTTGATAGGTAGTCTGGGAAGATAGGGTATGTTGTTTTTGTACTCCAGCACTCCCTTTGTTTTAGCCAATGTAAAAATAAATTCATTATCTGACACAAAAGCCAGTGTGACAAGTATTGTGGATTTAACAGATGAATTTATAACCTGAAATGCCTTCCCTGTTAAAGATGGCTTGCCAGGGGACAAATTAAATGTAGTTATCAGGATGTCTTTCACCAGTTCACGTGTGGATGGAAATTCTGATTAAAAATGGTCGGGCAGACCCACAGCATGTATGTTTCTGTATCACAATTGGTTTTCAACTTGCTCAGGCTTCTTGTTTACATTATAGTTATCTTTGGTTACTGCCATAAGAGTTGTCTGATAAAACACTGTTTTTCATTCATGCCGAGCAGTGGTGTGGCGGTGCCACAGTTTTCCATGATAGATTTAAAATCGAGTGAAGGAAGTCCACTTTAGAGCTGACAGCCTCTATCTGGCAATTAAATAGTTCAGTCCATGCAATAATGTGATCCATTACCCTATCCAACGACTCTAAGGTGTAGTGCTTGTTGAAATGTTTGTCTGAATCTCCTTCTTTTGCCCCTCCTGCAGTATAGTGTGTCACTGTAAACAGCAAGGATTTAGAGATCTGAGGTGATCCAGTTGTGTGAGGCTAGGTTTTGGCTAATCCCCCAGAAGCTGCTGACATATTTTCTACAGGAACTGCATCCTGTTTCTGAATTTTAGGTTTCATCTGGCACCTAAGATGGCCCTTACGGGTCACCATTTGTAAAGTTTCAGTGACCAATGTCGAAGGAGAGGGCATTTTAGGGCCCTTGACTGGCGGGATCATGGCCTTGACCACAGGGTCCTTTTCTATCTGGGTCATTAGTTCCTGTGAGGAAACAACACCAGAAACTAGCCCAGGCTCAATGGTTTGAGATGTGGGCAGGTCTGTTTCCATTTCTGGAACTTCATGTGGTAAAGGTTCAGTGACCAATCTTGGGGTTTGATTTCCTTGGGGGTGTCTCAAGAAGTATGGTTGGTGTTTCTGAGTCAGAAAATACAATTTGCATGGAGTCCCAATCTTGTCATGTTTGAGGGGCAGTCTGTTGGACCTGCACAAGATCAGCGGTCTGTGAGCAAGAGGTGAGGAAAGGCTGGATAAGCTTTATGGGAATCCCATTTGGGACCCTTACTTTGTGCCCAATTAACATAAAATTCCTGCTCTGCTTGGTCCATGCAATCCTTCTTGTTATGGGATGCCTATGGACAAAATTGGAAGGAATGTCCTTGCTCTTCATAGAAGGTACATCTCTTCTTATTCCTGCAATAGGTGATCAGATGGCCCAACTAGGTAAAGGGCTACAACATATAGTGTCACCAGCACTGCTGAGATGTGACCTTGAGTCACAGTGATATCAGGCTTAGGGCTGCCCCTGATAGAAAATTATACCACTGTCCCTTTCTAAGTAAAAACAGTTGGGGAGATGTTGTAGACCAGACTCCGACTGTGGTAGGCAGACCCTCATCCTTCAACCCCCAGTCCAAATATTCTTGGAATCAAGGGGATTGGCTCCGGGCTGCTCAGTACTTCAAACTTTTGTTTTACCCAGTATAGCACATCAATGATGCTCACACTGTAATTGTTGAAAGGCTAGCTAGGTGAGAGGGATTGCTATAAAAGATGACCAAAGCAGGTTGTTTTCTAATTCATGGAAATGAGACTAGAATATTTCCCCACTGCAGGTCATCAGGGCACCACCAGCATTAGGGCGCTGAGTCACTGACATGCTGAATGTTGGGTTTGCAGCCCCCTCACCGAGGTCTGCCCCCCCCGGAGTTAGTATATATAGTTAGGGGGTGGGGGACACAGCAAAGAGGGATCAGCGATGAAGTGGTTTGGAGCCGTAGTGACTCAGCACCCTAATGCTGGCGCAATGCAAGGGTGAAACCATATTTCCAAGACAGCTTGCTTTTTAAAACTACTATCATAAAATACATCCCCAGGGATGTGGATTAGGGAGTAGAGTTTGGTTGCTAAAAAATAGAAGCATTTGTCAATGCCGAATGTTGTCTTGCTGGCAATGGCACTGGTAGTGCAGGAGTTAGAGAGATGCATAATAGTAATGGCAATGAAGTATGGCAGTGATGCCAACCCCACACCACCCTGCAGAGACTGACAGGCATTGAGGTGTGCCTTTGGGTCATTGGCCATAACGGTCATGCCATTTCACCTCACCCTACCCTGTAGACTTTGACAAGTGTTGCATTGTGCCTTGGGGTCATCGAGCCTTACACTCACCCTATTCCATAAGGAAATACATTGAGATGAGTGCAGTATAGGATAATGGGTTGAACTTTGGGGCCTAAGAGTCCAAGGCACAGCCTGATGCCTGTCACTGGCTGCAGAGTGGGGTGGGAGTGGAATGGCACGACCACTACAGCCGACAATCCAAAGTCACAGCTCTGACGCCTGTCAATCTCTACAGGATGGGGCATTATGGTTACATAGAAACATAGAATTTGATGGCAGATAAGGACTGTTTGGCCCACCTAGTCTGCCCATTTTCCTACCTAATGCATAGGCTGCAGATCCTTGTTAACCAACAGCCAACTTCCTCTTACCCCCCACTAGATTTGCCTTATGTCTGTCCCATGCATTCTAGAATTCCCCCATTGTTTTTGACTCCACTACCTCCTCAGAAAGGCTGTTCCATGCATCCACAACCCCCTCCATGAAAAAATGCTTCCTCACATTACCTCTGAGCTGTCCCCCCCTCTATCTTCAATCAATCAATTAAAATCGTTATTTAACCAGGCAGTCACCATTGAGCAAGGCTCATTCTCGAGGTGGACCTGGCTGTAACAAATACAGAATAAGGTATCATACACAATAATTACGATACAATAGCATACACTGTGTGGAGATAAACAGAGTTAATATGTGATATAGGTTAAATGAACATGTGTCGGGTCAAGCAGAATGCATTAATGTTGAGATACAAGGGAAACAAGGAGATACACAACATTACAATGTACTAGCAAGAAAGCAGGGGCGAGAGCAGGAGTTAATAGAAATAAGTGAATAGCCAAACAAACTGTCCAGGCAATCAGTATTGCAGATGGCTTCAGCAACTTAGAAGGATGGAGGGCAAGGTGCGAGTGAAGCCAGTGCAGTGTCGGAGCAGGTTGGGGGAGGAAAGAGGAGGAGAGAAGCCAAGAAGGGGAAAAAGGCAGTGTAAGAGACAGAGAGAGAGAGAGAGCAAGAGAGGGCCAGGCTGTGGCTGGATCAATTATTAGGGAAGGTTGCAGCGAGGTAGAAATGGTTCCAGAAAAAAGAGGTACATGATCAGGGGTGGCAGACACAGGGTTCAGTGACATGATTGGAATAAAGTGTTTTGAACATTCCTAAGCTGATGAAATAGTTTAGTTTTAGAGATTTTTGCAGTTTATTCCACATTGGCATAGACAGGATGGAGGCTTCAAATTGTGCCCCCTTGTTCTTGCACATCTATCTTTCTGAAAGATGCTACTGTCTTGGACTGTGATTCCATTGATGTACTTGAAAGTTTCTATCATGTCCCCCCTCTCCTTCAGTGTATACATATTAAGCTTCTTTAATCTCTCTTCATACAGTATGTCTTCTGGTGCAGACTCTGCACCATTTTAGTTGCCCTCCTCTGGGCAGCCTCCATCCTGTCTATGCCCTTGCGAAGATGGGGTCTCCAGAACTGGACACAGAACTCCAGATGGGGTCTCACCAACTCTCTGTATAGAGGAATAACAACTTCCTGTTTTCTACTGGTGATGCCTCTCCCTATGCATCCCAGTATCTCACCAGCCCTCCTTACTGCCTTCTCACATTGCTTGCCCACCTTAAGGTTGTCTGATATGGCTACCCTCCGGTCCCTTTCCAGTTCTGTTGTTGTTACTATCTCACCCCCCATTGTGTACTTTTTCCCTGTTTTTTTGTTTCCCAGATGCATTACTTTGCACTTCTTTGCATTGAATCCAAGCTGCCATACATTTGACCATGCCTACAACCTTGCCAAGTCCCTTTGCATCCTCTCCACCCCACCATCTGTATCAACCCTGTTGCAGATCTTTGTGTCGTCTGCAAAGAGACATACTTTTCCTTCCAGTCCTTCTGCGATGTCACTTATAAAGACATTAAAGAGGACTGGTCCCAGTACTGAACCCTGTGGTACCCCACTAGTAACCCCATTTCTTCAAAGTAAACTCAGTTTACTATTACCCTCTATATCCTGTTGTCCAGCCAATGTTTTACCCAGGCTACACCTTGGGACCCACTCCAAGACTGGCTAACTTGTATATTAATCTTTTGTGTGGGACTGTGTCAAATGCCTTACTAAAGTCTAGGTAGACCATGTCCACAGCCCCTCCCTGGTCTACTACATTGGTTACCCAGTCAAAGAAATCTATTAGATTCATCTGACATGACCTTCCTGCTGTGAATCCATGCTGCCTTGGGTCCTGTACCCCACTGGCCTCTAGGAACTCAACAGTTCTTTCTTTTAGAAGTGATTCCATAATTTTCCCTACCACTGAGGTCAAACTAACAGGTCTGTAGTTTCCTGCCTCTGTCTTGCTCCCACTTTTGTGAAGGGGAATCACGTCTGCCCTCCTCCAGTCCTCTGGTACCACACCATCCTCCCATGAGTTGTTAAAAAGGGAGGTCAGTGGTGTCACTAATTCTACCCTTAGTTCTTCTAGAATTCTTGTGTGAATCCCATCAGGCCCTATTACTTTGTCCACCTTCAGTTTTAAGAGTTCTTTCAGAACCCTTTCTTCTGTGAATGGATTGGTATCAACCTCCCTATCCAGAGTGCTTCCATTCTTTGATGTAGGTACCACCCCATCCTCTTCTTTTGTGAATACTGAGCAGAAGTATTCATTCAGTATCCCTGCTTTTTCACTGTCATCCTCTGCCCACTCTCCCTTCCCTTTAGTAAGCCTCACTATCCCTTCCTTTATCTTTCTTCAAACTCTAATGTACCTATACAAGGTTTTATCCTCCTTCTTAACTGAGTTGGCTATCTTTTCCTCAGTTTGGGCTTTTCCTATTCTGACTGTCTTCCCCACTTCCTTCAGCTTTAACTGGTTAGTAACTTTAACGTCCCGGGCATTTGTTGGTATTTGCACTCCAAATTTTCAACATGGGCTTTTTGTGACCCCACTTCATGAACACATTTGGGACCTCCGCTCATAAACATTGCTACTGTGATTTTGTTAATGTGTCCCGAACATTGATTTCCCACAGCGATTGCGTCATTCTGAGCCAGATATGCGGAAACACATTTCAGGCAGGATGTGAAAAATGACAGCTGTACTATTCATAAGGACATGTGAAGAAATGGCAATGCTGAAAATCTGGAGTGAAAATATTACAAATTCTTGAAGTTACGAGCGTGCATGGAAACTGTGCAACACATGCTCGTAACACAGTCACTTTGTGGAATTTTTTCACCAGATTTTCAACGTAGGCATTTTGAAACCTCCGCTCATGAATGGTGTCACTGTGATTTTCTTAATGTGCCACAAACGTTGATTTCTCACAGCAACTGTGCCATTGTGCACCAGATGTGTGAAAACACATTTCAGGCAGGATGTGAAAAATGACAGCTGTACTGTTCATAAGGAGGCATGAAAAAATGGCAATGTTGAAAATCTGGAGTGAAAATTTTCGATATTATGAGCATGCGTGGAAACTGTGCAACACACGCTCGTAACACAGTCTCTTTTGGGAATTTTTTCACCAAATTTGTAACATAGGCTTTTTGGGAGCCCATCTCATGAACAGTGGCACTGTTTCATTAATCAGTCTCAAAAGGTGATTCCGCACAGTGACTGCAAAATCACCTTTCGGGACCGAATAATGAAATGACAGTGACTGAGTTCATGAGGTGGGGTACCAAGAACCCCATGTTGAAAATGTGGAGCTAAAAGTCACAAAATGGCCACAATATCCACCTAAGTTGAACCTCCCCCACCCCATGATGTCATTATACAGCTTACCTGCATTTCTACAGTTTGCGGTCGACATTGAAGAGTTCAGACGTGTTCTCACTCCACTGAAGATCGTCGCGCCGGACTCCAGAGGTAAGTATGGGATGAGGGGGGGAAGCGGGGAGGTGGAGGTGCACAGAGGGTGAGAGCTGGTTTGGGGAAGGGAATCTGATGGTGAGGGACCATTTTCTTTGTTTCAGGTTATAATAAAAAAAACAGAACACTGCAGACCGTTTTCTTTTTTTACAGGTGTAAGAAAAATGTTGGGCACACTGGGTGGGCTCCAGTGTTTCCCATGAGTTTGGGGGGTGATGTTAGTCACACTGGGGTGGGCCTCCCAGAGTGGCAGACAGTGGAGGTTGGTGGGGGCAGGAAAATGCAGACGCGATTGGCTTTTGAACACAGAGGCACACTGGGGTGGGCTCCCAGTGTGCCACACAGACTTGGGGGGTTAACAGTGCCAACAGGGGGATTGGGCACCCCTGAAGTCAACTTGCTGGGGATTGTGAGAGGCGGACGGCAACAGCTGCTGCCATGTTTATTGAAATGTTACACCAGGCAAGGCATACCCTGCAGTGACGGGGAGCTCCCTCATTGCAGCGGGGAAATTGTTTCAAGTTGGTGGCATGCTTTTGCAGTGCTGTCATAGACAACATGCTATTTCATTCGTGCCACAGAGCCCAGCCTGAAAAAGCAGTGCCGCCACTGGCCACAACACGACCATACCTCCAAAACCTGCTACTCCACTCCAAGCTACCACAATATGTTTTCCGCACTGCGCACAAGACAACATAATAAAAATGAAGTGCTCCTTTTTAATACTTGTCTAGCTATAAAGTTGCATTCAGGAATCTCAGCCAGTAAGGCCACACTGATATTTCAGCCCGACAACACTGTGTCTTTTAGCCATCTTTAATGATGATCTGAAAAAATTCAAATGTTGTTTTTGTCCTGTCCTCTGAAAGTAGGCTTCTTCCTCCTGTTCAGAATGGTGTGGTCTTGGCTGGGATTTGTCAGCCCCTCTGAATGATTCAGCAGCTGTCATAATGCTATCCATAAGTAGTAGTTGTAAAAACTTTATTTTTATACAGGAAAACAAATCTTTAGGCCAGTTGGCCTAGTTTACAAGATTGTCCTGTTTCTACAAGTTGCCTGTACATTAAAACATTAAGTACATAATACAGAATGAGTACTAATATTCACAATAAATATATGTAAATCACTCATCAATTCAATAACATTCTCCAGACTTCCTATAATCCATTCTTACAAATCATCCAAAACATTGACATATTACAGAACTTGGTTTAGTTAATTCCTGCATAAACTAGCTATACAATGGAAATGTACCCGCTTGGTTAAGTAAGGCGTTCCAGTATTTTGCTGTTTGGTAACGTAATGTCTTTTCCCCATATTTATTTTTAGAAGCCACAATGGAAGTTTTGTTTTCATAATTTGATCTCTTTGATCTTAAGTCAATTTGGTAACACCCTCCAAATAAGTTTTTATTTATATAATGCTCAGGACTATCTGTATGATATTTATAAATCAATTTTTGCCATCTTGTGGCACGTCTTATGTCAAGTGGCAACCATTTCAAGGAGGTCAGAAAACTGCAGTGATGTGTTCTAGAACCACACTGCAAAACGTACCTTGCCATCCTGTAATACACTCTATCTAAATTATTTAATGATATCTTATTTGTAGTACGATACAGAAGATTCCCATAGGTAATACCGGAATAATTAATTGTTCAGCAACCCTTTTCCTACTATTTTCTGTTAAGCACTTAGCTGTTCTTCTAAGGGCTCCCACCCTTTTGTTTACCCTTTCAATCAACACCCCTGTATGTTTCACAAAAGTTATATTCTGATCAAAAATAATACCCAAGTAGGTATATTCAGTCATTTGTTCTAAAAAATATAATTATTCACTTGTATATTTAACTGTTTATTTCCCTTTGAATTTGACCCAAAATATAACAATTTTGTTTTTTTATTATTAATCACTAGACCTGACCTGGTGAACCACCCCCCCATGCTGTCAAAGTCCAGCTGTATTTTAGTTTCAAGTTCAGTGCTGTTACTACCTGTTGTTATTAAAGTAGTGCCATCTGCGTACAGCCGTATGTCTGAATGCTGTATATCCTGTGGGAGACTATTGGTGAAAATCAAGAATAACAGGGGGCCTAAAATGGACCCTGTGGCACTCCCCTAATTACTGCCCGCTTTTTTGAGCTTTCCCCATTTATTGAAACATACTGTGTACGATTCTCCAGATAGGATTTCAACCAGTCCCTTGGGCCTTCTGTAAACCCCATGTTTTCAGCTGTTTGTAACAGAAGGGGGTGGTTCACCAAGTCGAAGGCCTTTGATAGGTCCACAAACACCACCGCAGTTTCCAAACCCTCGTGTAGTGATGTATTCACTAGGTCGTTAAACTCCAGCAATGCTGATGTGGTAGAGTGACCTTTCCGGAAACCTGATTGGCAAGGTGTAATTAAATTATATTTCTCTAAATACGCCATCATTTGTATATGTACTTGTTTCTCTAAGCATTTAGCCAGGACAGACAGTAAAGCAATTGGCATGCAATTATTTAATTCAGCAGATTGATCCCCTTTGAATATGGGGGTGATTTTACTCACACTCTACTGGTGTGGAAAGTAACTTTCTTGTAAACTTCTATTAAATATGTTAGTCACAATAGGTGCAATTTGTTTAGCAGCTATCTTTAAAAATCTCCCCTCAAGTAAGTCCGGCCCCACTGACTTATTAACATTTATTTTTGTTAATCCTCTGTAAACTTCAGACACTTTAAGGGTTTTGAACTGAAAAGGTGGATGCGATCCTGTAAAATTAACTATATTCTGCTGTTTTTGTAGATCTAGACCCGATGCCATTACATCAAGAGGAGGGAGTTTTGGTTACCTCCTTTAAACGTGGGTCCAAGCTCAAAATGGGCCAATCTTTTCTAATAATTCCCTCAACAGCATCTGATTGTCTGCAAAAAGTAGTGACAAAATGTATCCTATTCCCATCATTTATTCATGTCTTAGGAGCCAACACCCGCTCTCTACTTAGGCCAGAGACCTCTCTCATGGCTTCTCCCACTATCCTCATGGAGTAGCCCCTTTCTAAAAATCTGTTGCACATTTCTTGACCATGTAACTTAAATTCATTGTCAGTGCTGCAGTTTCTGTGCAATCTCCGTAATTGGGCTCTGGGAATATTATTTATCATATGTCTCAGGTGGCAACTGGGGGCAGACAAGAAAGAATTTCTATCAGTCCCCTTGAGAAACAGAGTTGTTTGTATTTCAGCATTCTCATCCCTTTTAATCTCTATATCTAGAAAGGGTGCCATGTTGCGATCACTCTGAACACTAAACTTTAAATGTGGATTGCTACTTGCCAAATAAAAGACAAACTCCCTTAGCTTGTCCCCAGTGCCATTCCAGATCAGAAAAATATCATTAACAAAATGACGTCACAGGTCAATCCTATGGTAAAAAGGAATGACCTGTGCTTCATAGACCACTAATGTCTCCCAGAGCCCCAGGTAAAGGTTAGAATAATTGGGTGCAAAAGTTGCACCCATTGCTGTACCCTTAACTTGGAGGTAATACTCTCTCTGGAACACAAAAGCATTCTTGGTCAGGACAGTTTCCACGCAATCCAAAATGAACTGTTTCTTAGGCAGATCTAGGGTAGTATCCAATTCTAACTGATGGCTAAGTGCAAGCAACCCATCTTGATGAGGGATATTGGTGTATAATGAGCCAATGTCCATGGACACCAAAACAGAATTCAGCTTGAGCTGTATGTCACTTAGGACACCCAGTATAGCCGCTGTATCCCTGACATAGGAACGCAGAGTAGGAACATACTGTTTAATATGGAAGCCCACAAAATGGGAAAGTGGCCACCCTCTGTACCCTGGGTTTTCTTGCCTTCATTCCCCTTCAAGAGATAAGAGATCTGAGTCCTGCATAGCTGGAAACCACCGGGGGGGATGGGGAATGATAGAGGTAAGTGCCAGAGATGCGAGGAGATGGGACTGAGTCTCATCCAGGAAAATGGGGGCCACATCACAAAACAGAAACATAAACAATGAATTATTAAGCTGGCCTATCGGCACAGGGGTAGTGCTACCACTTACGATGCCAGCGACTCAGGTCTGGGAATGTCCTTGGATAACCGGGGCAGCTGGGGGAGGAGAATTGAGCATCCCAGTGGACACGCTCCACCTTTGGGGAGGGAGGGATGCTGTCCTGTGCTGCAATACTGCCACCTGGGTGACAACAGATGGCAGTGCAGTTGAGAACACTAAAGGGGGGGGACGTAGGCCAGGGACCCGTGTTGAGCATGTCCTGTGTGCACATGCACACTGGTACTCTGAGCACACCTACATCCTCTGCAGAGCTGAAAAGGTACACACATGCTTGACCATGCCATCGGCTCCTGTGGGACCCCAGTACATCTGGGATGGGACAGTGGATGTGGTCTATCTAGATTTCAGTGAGGCTTTCAACACCATTCCACACAGGAGATTCGTAAGGAGACTGGGCAGCCTAGGGGTGGGTCATAAGCAGGGTCACTGGAAATGGCAGAAAATGTTACCCAAAAATGCAGAGACTTTTTGCAGAAATTGTGGGGAAATTGAAGGGATTCCCTATACTCCCTAATAAATGTTTTATTGTCTGCAGCAGCATGTATTCATACCATAAATTGTTAGATAAATATATTATCACTTGTATATGCTTTCAATATAAAGAAAAGTCTGTGTTTTTAAATGAATTGCAAATTAATCTTTATGTAACATATTTTTTAAAATCCGTAAATATCTACCTCTTGCACTGCTAACAAGATTTTATTTAGTAGTTCACTGACAGTCGATATTAAAGCAGCGTATGTTGCCAGTTTCTACATGTAAAACAATAAAGCCTGTTTAACAACTACTTACTTTGGGGCAGGAAAAAAAAACAAGCAGATAACCAGGGTGCTAATCGAGTTCTAATATAAAAACAATTGCTTTTCTTTAAATAATTGCACTGTAAGTATAAAAATTAGAAAAACACATGATGCAAGTATTAAATCATGCCTTTCATAGCTAATCTAACTGTATCACTACATCATAGTCTATAATACATGGCACTTTTGTTTTACTCTGGTTACAATAATTTTTGTATTCTTGAAGGCAACTGTTAAATATACTTCACCTGTTTAATCAGCGTGTTTTAAGAAATGTTAGGTTTTTTGTAGGCTGTGGTTCGTAGGTGTTACAGACAAAAATGAGGCCAAAGCCCCTCTAGTTTTGTCCGCCACCTTCTCTGCAGATGTAAATCATATTGTTTTGCTTCATGTACCTAGCAAGTCTTTTTTAAAGATATTCAGATTCTATCACTTCGCTTGGTAATCTGTTCCATATTTTCACCACTCTCTGTCAACCAGTTTTCTCTCATCCTTGTTTTATATAGTTTGCTCTTTAACTGGAGTTTATGTCCTCTTAGGTTCAAATCCCTCTCCTTCAATTTTAAACCTATGCAGACTTGATAGACCAAATGGCCTTCTTCTGCTGGCATCTTTGTATGTTTGTATAATTCTTTGTCTCTTGAAGCTTTATATACCATTATCATATCTCCCTTTACTTTCCTTCTTTCCAATGAATATAATCCAAATTCTTCCAATCTATCCTGATACCTCAAATGTCTTATATCCCATATCATCCTTGTTGCTCTTCTTTGTACAGCCTCCAGCCTTATTACATTCGTTCTCCTATATGGGTTCCATAACTGGACTCCATATTCAAAATGTAACCTGACCAACAACATATATAATGGTATCAGTACCCGCCTATCCCTGCTTACAAAATTTCTCCTTATGCAAGCCAATAAACTGTTTCCCTTTTTTTGTACTCTATGCTTCTGGCCAGTCGGCCCACTTTCAGGAGGGCACCCCAGCCCCATCACCACAATGCCCACCAGGACTTACCGCCAGCCTTTCTGCCCCCGAGGCTTGCCCCCTCTGGGGGGAGGCTCTCAATCTCCACCATACAGAAGATCGGATTCGGGCTGGTGAGCCGGGCTGGTTGGGGGGGTGGGGTCTGCGAGCACCCACCTTCATCTAACTGCTGGTATTTTCCTCCCATGTTTCTTTCTCTGATGCAAAGGAGGGTGTGCAAGGATGCCAATGGTGGTGCCGTGCATGCTCCCATACATAGCACGCCAGGCATCTGCCCTGCCTCTGCTCCTCCACTGTACAGTGCTGGTGTGCCAGCCCCTAGCCTCCACTAGCCTCCCTCAGGGGCCACTAACACCAACCATTGTTCCCTTCCCTCACCAGAGGAGGAGAGCTGAGGATGCTCAATCCTCCTCTTCTCTGGCTGACCCCCGGCGACTCACTCGCACCACAAACATGGACCACCAGCATGGCAGGAGGTAAGGCATTGATGCCTCAGCCCTCCACGTCACTGGGCCAGTCAGCTGTTTCCCTTTTTAATAGAAACATAGAGGTTGTCAGCAGAAAAGGACCCCTTGGCCCATCTAGTCTGCCCTAAAAATATCCTGTCTAATGTGTCACTGTAGACCTTACTTGATCGGTAGCCTTCACACTCTAACATTGTTCATTACTCTTAAAACTGCTTAGTACCAACACTCCTAAATCTCTTTCACAATCACACCCTTTCAGGGTTATACCATATACTATTACAGTATAGTCTGAAATGTATTCTTGAATCCAAGTGCATAACAATGCATTTATCTGGGTTAAAACACATTTCAGTCCCACGTGCCCACTCACTTAGTTAATCAATGTAATTCTGTAACTTTACCATACCCTACTCTGTATCCCCTTCACATGTGATTTTCACATCATCCACAAATTTTAAAGCTCCATTTAGGTGAATGGGGCAATTTGCACCTTTTCACATACCTATTGTTTCAATCTCTGTGGCTGCACAATGTTTTCTGATATTCTGCTTCAACACGAATGTTAACTTTAACTGTGCATATGCATGGTCAGAGGATCTTGAAACCAAACCAGGGAAGAGAATCAGATGAAAGCAGAGTTACACTGGACCCCATCTCACCTCACACTGTATTACTGTAGCCAAATCCAAGTCTGCATACCAAATTGTTAGCATGTCCGAGTCTCTTTCCTTGAGAATTTAAATATTTTATACAATTTAGTTGAAAATACAATTAACTCCAAGAAATTAATTGTGGATTTCATGCAGAGAATGGTGACAACAGAAACAGAATGTGCGGGCAGAAAAGGACTAGTAGACCCATCTAGTCTGCCCTATTTCCCTTGGCTATTACTATACCCTAGATCTTATTTAGCCACATGTGTCCCTACCTCCTCCCTTACATAGAAACATAGAATTTGACAGCAGATAAGGACCGCTTGGCCCACCCAGTCTGCTCATTTCCCCAGCTAATGGATAAGCTGCAGATCCTAGTTAACCAACAGCCTATTTCTTCCTGCCCCCCCCAACAAGAATTGCCTTATGTCTGTCCCATGCATTCTTGAATTCCCCCACTATTTTTGACCCCACAACCTCCTCAGGAAGGCGAGTCCATGTGTCCACTATCCTCTCTGTGAAAAAATACTTCCTCACAATGCACAGAGCCGTCTCCCCTCTATCTTCAAATTGTGTCCCCTTGTTCTTGCACACCTCTTTTTCTGAAAGATGCTACCCTCTTGGACTTTGTTGATTCCCTTGAGGTACTTGAAAGTTTCTATCATGTTCCCCCTCTACCTACTTCCCTCGAGGCTATACATATTAAGCTCCTTAAGTCTGTCTTCATATGTCTTCCAGTGCAGACCCTGCAGCATTTTAGTTGCCCTCCTCTGAACTGTCTCCATCCTGTTTATGTCTTTTCGGAGACTGGGTCTCCAGAACTGCACGCAGTACTCCAGATGGGGTCTCACCAGCTGTCTGTACAGAGGGATAACAACTTCCTGTTTTCTACTGGTGGTGCCTCTCCATATGCATCCCAGTATCCCCCAGCCATCCTTACTGCCCTCTCACATTGCTTGCCCACCTTTAGGTCATCTGATATGACTACCTCCAGGTCCCTTTCCATTTTTTTGTTGTTAGTATCGGACTACCCCCAGGTCCCTTTCCATTTTTGTTGTTGTTAGTATCTCACCCCCATTGTGTAGTCTTCCCCAGGGTTTTTGTTTCCCAGGTACATTACCTTGCACTTCTTAGCACTGAATCTAAGCTGCCATACATTTGACCATTCCTCCAACCTTGCCAAGTCCCTTCTCATCCTTTCCACCCCACCTTGTGTAGCAACTCTGTTGCAGATCTTTGTGTCGTCTGCAAAGAGACAGACTTTTCCTTCCAGTCCCTCTGCAATGTTGCTTATAAAGACATTAAAGAGGACCGGTCCTAGTACTAAACCCTGCGGGGCCCCACTAGTAACCCCCCCTTTCTTCAGAGTTGTCTCTGTTTACTATTACCCTCTGTGTCCTGTTCTCCAGCCAATTCGTTACCCAGGCTATCATCCTGGGACCCACGCCAAGGCTGGCTAACTTGTATATTAATCCTTTGTGTGGGACTGTGTCAAATGCCTTGCTAAAGTCTAGGTAGGCCATGTCCACAGCCCCTCCCTGATCTACTACTTTGGTCACCCAGTCAAAGAAATCTATTGGATTCATCTGACATGACCTTCCTGCTGTGAATCCATGCTGTCTTGGGTCCTGTGCCCCTCTGGCCTCTAGGTACTCGACAATTCTTTCCTTCAGAAGTGATTCCATCATTTTCCCTATCATTGAGGTTAAACGAACAGGTCTGTAGTAGTTTCCTGCTTCTGCCCTGCTCCCACTTTTGTGAAGTGGAATCACATCTGCCCTCCTCTAGTCCTCAGGTACCACCCCATCCTCCCATGATTTGTTAAAGAGGGTAGTCAGTGGTGTCACTAGTTCTACCCTTAGTTCTTTTAGAATTCTGGGATGAATCCCATCAGGCCCCATTGCTTTGTCCACCTTCAGTTTTAAGAGTTCTTTCAGAACCCTTTCTTCTGTAAATGGGCTGTTATCACCTCCTGTATCCAGAGTGTTTCTATTGTTTGGTTTAGGTACCTCCCCCTCTTCATTTGTGAATACTGATCGAAAATATTTGTTTAGTATCTCTGCCTTTTCAGTCACCCTCTGCCCACGCCCCCTCCCCTTTATTAAGCCTCACTATCCCTCCCTTGGTCTTCCTTCGCTCCCTGATGTACCTATAAAAGGTTTTATCCCCCTTCTTAACTGATATCTTTTCCTCGGTTTGGGCCTTTGCTGTTCTGACTGCCTTCCCAGCTTCCTTTTGCTTTAACTGATACAATTCTCTGTCCTGCTACTTCTGTGATTCCTTGTGCTTCCTGAATGCTTTCTTTTTCTCTCGAACCTTCCCTGCCACCTCCTTTGAGAACCATAGTGGTTTCTTACATCGTTTTGTTTTGTTTATTTGCTTCACACAAAGGCTTGTTGCCTCTGTGACGGCAGTTTTGATTATTCCCCACTGTTCTTCCACCCCTCCTTCCTGCCCATTTGCTAGTACATTCCTTAGGCATTCACCCATTTTGGCAAAGTTAGCCCTCCTAAAGTCCAGTACTTTTGCCTTGCCTCTACTTGTTATGCCCATGTGCCTATTCTTCGCATGTTTGAAGCTCCCCACTGTCTTTGCTCCACCACCTCTTCTGGCAGGCTGTTCCAGGCATACAAACCCCTTCCTGCAAAGGAGTATTCTGTCATATCCCTCTTAAACTTGCCTTTCACAACCTTCATAGCATGCCCCCCATGTTCTGATGCTTCTCCTCCTCCTCTGAAAAAGACTCCCTCCTACACCTTGTTCATTCCTGTGAGATACCTGTAAGTTTCAATCATGTCCCCTCTTGCTCTCCTCTCCTCCAGGGAGTACATGTTGAGCTCCTGTAGCCTCTCCTCATATGATTTCTAGTGCAACCCACTCACCATTGTAGTATCCCTCCTCTGGACTGCTTCCACCCTGTCAGTGTCCTTATGGAAGTGTGGTCTCCAGAACTGAAAACAGTACCCCAGGTGGGGTCTCACCAGTGAGTGATACAGTGGCAACATCACCTCCCTTCTCCTACTAGAACCTCCCATGCATCCCAACATCTGACTAGCTTTGCCTACTGCCTTGTCGCTCTGCCCCGCCACCTTGAGATCAAAGTACATCTCCCCATCTTATCCACAGACCCCGGGTTTCCCCACCCCAGGTGCATGACTTTGTACTTTTTGGCACTGCAACCCAGCTGCCACATTCTAGACCACTCCTCTAGTTTCCCCAGATCTCTTTGCATTCTCTCCACCCCCTCTTGGGTGTCCACCCTCTTGCAGATGGATGTTTGTGTCATCTGCAAGGAGCACACCTTTCCCTCCAGTTCCTCAGCAATGTTACTTATGAAGACACTGAAGAGGACAGGACCCAGTACTGACCCCCATGGTACTATTTATTTATTTATTGAAAATGTTTCACCAGGAAAGGCACACTGAGCAACAAGATGCTCGTCTCCTGGTGGGACATGGAGGAAGGGGTTACAGAGGAGGCAGGTATACATACATAGTTGAGTTTAGCAGCAGAGCAATACAGAAATGAACATGTCTGGAGGGCTTACATTTGAACTTGTACATAAGGAGAACAGTACAGAACATGATCATCAAGGACAGGGCAGGAGAGAAGAGGGGGAGGAGTAGCTCTCTATGTAAAGGAAGAGATAAAAGCAACTGAACAAAAGAGTAAACAGGGAGGAGAGGAGGCACTGTGGGTCACCTTGGAGACTGGAAAGGGCACCACAATCTGCACAGGGGTTGTGTACAGACCCCCATGTCAGGGGGAAGGAATGGACAAGGATATGATGGAAGGCATTCTTAGAATGGCAGAGAAAGGGGAGATACTGTTGATGGGAGACCTGAATATGCCAGATGTTAACTGGAGCACATTTGCTGCAGCCACATCCAAGAGCAGGGCCATTCTTGATGCCCTACAGGTGGCAGGCATTAGACATCTAGTTTCGGAACCCACTCGTGAGGGAGCAATCTTAGACCTCGTACTCTCAAACGGGGGCAGTGAGAGGATCTCAGATCTAGAAGTGGGTTGCCATCTGGGGACAAGTGACCATCAAACAGTGTGGTTCACGTTAAACTCAGCTACAGAGTCAAGCCATACAAAAGTGAGGGTACTGGACTTTAGGAGGACTGACTTTGGCAAGATGGGAGAGTGCCTCAGAAAAGCACTAGCAAACAGGCTAGAAGGAAGTGTGGAGCAACAATGGGGAATTATCAAAACTGCCATCACAGAGGCAACAAGCCTTTGTGTGAAGCAAATAAACAAATCAAAATGAAAGAAAAAGCCACTATGGTTCTCAAGAGAGGTGGCTGTGAAAGTCAGGAAGAAAAAGATAGCATTCCAGAAGTATAAGGAAACACAGAAGGACAGAGAGCTGTACCAGTTAAGGCAGAAAAGCAGGGAGGAAGTCAGAATAGCAAAGGCCCAAACTGAGGAAAAGATAGCCAACTCAGTTAAGAAGGGGATAAAACCTTTTATAGGTACATCAGCGACGTGAAAAGACAAAGGGAGGGATAGTGAGGCTGAATAGAATGAACGGTGGGTGGGCAGAGGGGACAGTGAAAAGCAGGAATACTGAACGAATATTTCTGCTCAGTATTCACAAAAGAGGAGGGAAGTGCCTAATCCAATTAACAGAAGCACTCTTGATAGGGGGTCGATCCCAGTCCTTTCACAGAAGAAAGGGTTCTGCAAGAACTCCTAAAACTGAAGGTGGACAAAGCAATGGGTCCTGATGGAATTCACCCAGAATTCTAAAAGAATTAAGGAAGGAACTAGTGAAACCACTGGCTACTCTTTTAATAAATCATGGGAGGATGGTGTGGTACCCGAGGACTGGAGGAAGGTGGATGTGATTCCCTTCACAAAAGTGGGACCAAGACAGAGGCAGAAAACTACAGACCTGTCAGTCTGACCTCTGTGTAGGGAAAGTGATGGAGTCACTTATGAAGGAAAGAATAGTTGAGTACCTAGAGGTCAGTGGAGCACAGGATCCAAGGCAGCATGGGTTCACAGCGGAAGGTCATGTCAGACGAATCTAATAGATTTCTTTGACTGGGTGACCAAAGTAGTAGACCAGGGAGGGGCTGTGGACATGGCCTACCTAGACTTTAGCAAGGCATTTAACACAGTCCCACACAAAAGATTATTAGTCAAATTAACCAGCCTGGGAGTGGGTCCCAGGGTGTTAGCCTGGGTAAAACATTGGCTGAACAACAGGACACAGAAGGTAATTGTAAATGGAGTCCACTCTGAAGAAAGGGCGGTTACTAGTGGGGTACCGCAGGGTTCACTATTGGGTCCAGTCCTTTTTAATGTCTTCATCAGTGACATTGCAGAGGGACTGAAGGAAAAGTATGCCTTTTGCAGATGACACAAAGATCTGCAACAGGGTTGATACACAAGGAGGCATGGAAAGGATGAAAAGGACTTGGCAAGGTTGGAGGAATGGTCAGACATGTGAGCTAGGATTCAATGCAAAAAGTGCAAAATAATGCACCTGGGAAACAAGAATCCAGGGAAGAATACACAATGGGTGGGAGGTAGTAACAACAACAAAACAGGAAAGGGACCTGGGGTAATCATATCAGATGACCTTAAGGTTAGCAAGCAATGTGAGAAGGCAGTAGGGAGGGCTGGGGTATACTGGGATGTATAGGAGAGGCATCAGCAGCAGAAAACAGGAAGTTGTTATCCCTCTGTACAGACAGTTGGTGAGACTCCATCTGGAATACTGTGTCCAGTTCTGGAGACCCCATCTCACAAGGACATAGACAGGATAGAGGCAGTCCAGAGGAGGGCAACTAAAATGGTGCAGGGTCTGCAAGAGAAGCCGTATGAGGAGAGACTAAAGGAGCTTAATATGTATACCCTTGAGGATAGAAGGGAGAGGGGACATGATAGAAACTTTCAGTACCTCAAGGAATCAACCAAAGTCCAAGAGGGTAGCATCTTTCAGAAAAGAGACTTGCAAGAACAAGGGGACACAATTTAAAGATAGAAGGAGGGCGGTTCAGGGCAATGTGAGGTAGTTATTTCACAGAGAAGGTAGTGGATGCATGGAACAGCCTTCCTGAGGAAGTTGGGGTCTAAAACTGTGGGAGAATTCAAGAATGCATGGGACAGACATAAGGCAATTCTTGTGGGGGCAGGAAGATATAGGCTGTTGGTTAACTAGGATCTGCGGCCTATCCTGTAGGTAGGGAAATGGGCAGACTAGATGGGCCTAGCGGTCCTTATCTGCCGTCAAAGTCTATGTTTCTATGTTTCTATGTTAGGGTATACATATCATGGTTACAAGTCCAGGCAAGAACAAGTACAGTACATGAACATCAAGGACAGGGTATACATCTCATGGGTTCACAATGAGGCAATAGATGAATTACATAAGTGCCAGTAACCGATCTAGAGAGCCAATAACAGAACTTGAGTGCCAGGAGCAGAACTTGAGGTGCAGCGAGATGCACCAAGTCGACAGTAGGAGTTGGAGCGCAAAGATGGGGGGTAGCGGAGGGGTGGGCTAGAAGCATTAAGTGTGTGGGTGGGAGAGAAGGAGAAAGGAGTTAGTAGCTGTGAGTAGGGCTGAAGAGCATATGTTAATTAGGAAAGAGGAGATGTTAGGAGGGAGCAGAGTGTGTAAGAGTGAGAGTGTAAGTGCGTAGGGCAGTAAATAAGCCAGACATTAGGCAATGGCCAAGCCGCTGGTCAGGCACTAAGGGGCGATGGGGGAAGAGAAGCTATCAAAATGGGGAGGAGGTAGGGGGCAATTGCAATTTGGTGCGAGGAAGTTAGTGAGAGCAGAGGATAGGGAGTGTTTGGATGAAGAATGGCGGATCTGGGCCGGCAGGCCATTCCAGGGTTTGGGGAAGAGGTTGGAGAAGGCCGATTGGCCGGCGGTGGTCCTTCGGTTGGGGATGACTAATAGCCTAGTGTCCGTGGACCTGAGGGCGTGGGTGGGGGTAGGTGGGGAAGATAGGGAGGATATGAGGTAGAGCGGGAGGGAGCCGAGCCAGAAGTTGGAAGCAAATTTAACACTATGAATTAGGCGCCGGTTACACAGGGATGGCAGGGCCAGTGAACAGTAGAGCTCACAGTGATGTGAGCGGGGGGCATCGAGGGCAAAGTGGCAGAACATTTTAAAGAAGGGGTCTAATCTGGCTAGGGTGGTCTTAGGAGCGGAACTGTAGACGACATCACAGTAGTCGAAGGTGGGTAGAATCATTTTCAGGACTAAATCACGTCTGACAGATAGCGGGAGACAAGTGTGGTTCCTGTAGAGGGCTCCAAGTTTTGGGCGCAGTTTCAAAATGATGGCATCTATGTGTGTGGAGAAGAAGAAGTGGCGATCGAGCCAGACCCCCAGATACCTGAAGGAGGGCACTTCATCAAGGATGGTGTTGTTTAGGGTATGGAAGATCAGAGGGGGGGTAGGTTTGGATAGACGCTGTCTAGTGCCGAAAGACATAGAGACAGTTTTCTTGGCATTTAGGGAGAGTTGGTTGGAATTGAACCAGTGTTGGATTTTGTTGAAATCCATTTGCAGTTTGGAAGTGAGTTCTTCGTGAGTCCGGCCGGAGGTAAAGAGGACCATGTCGTCTGCATACATGTGGATCTCGGTAGAGGAGCAAGAATTAGGAAGATCATTTAGAAGGATGGAGAAGAGGATGGGGCCAAGAACTGAGCCTTGGGGAACGCCGGTGGTGATGGGGAGAGGGGGGGAGGTGTGGTCAGCTATTTTAGTGGATTGGGTTCTATTGAGCAGGTAGGCACTGAACCAGTTTGTGGCGGACGCTGCTAAACCAGCCCCTGATAAGCAGGATAGTATGAGAGAGTGTGATACCGTGTTGAAAACTTTAGTTAGGTCAATGAAAATAGAGGCAGTGATTAGCCCTTTATTCATCCCATTGAGGATGGCGTCCATGAGTCTTAGTAGTGAGGAGGTGGTAGAGTGGTGTTTTCTGAAGCCGGACTGAAATGGGGTGAAGAAGTTAGTTTCTGAGAGAAAGTGGGAGAGCTGGGATAGAACTAGGTGTTCTTGGAGTTTGGCAAGGGCGGAGAGGAGGGAGATGAGACGGTAGTTAGTAGTAGAGGAGGGATCACCACCTTTTGGAAGGGGAAGAACAGTGGCATGCTTCCATTCGGAGGGGAGGGATTCGGTGGTGAAAGATAGATTTAGTAGGGCAGCGAGGGGTGTAGCGATGGCGGGGGCAGAAAGGAAGAGGAATTTGTTATCGAGACCATCAGGGGATTTGCCTTTGGAGGGGTTCAGGGAGAGAAGGGCTTCTAGGGTTTCGTTGGGGAAGATGGATCTGAAGGAAAAGAGGTTCCTACCAGTTGGGAGGGGGATAGATGGCTGGGGGCGTGTGTGGTGATAGAAGTAAGAGGGCCGGGTGTGGTTGCAGGAGGTAAGGAATCGAGGAGGACCAGGGCACAAGTAGTGAAATAGGAATTAAACTCGGAGGCTACCTTCATGGTGTCGGAGAGGACAGGAGAGTCCCTTGGACGAGGAGGAGAGCTGGGGGGATTGCTGTTTGGGGGGAGAAAAGGGAATTAATGACTTTCCAGAATTTGGAAGGTCTCCCAAGATTAGCATTTAGGGTGTTGTTGAAATATTCGGCCTTGGCTAATTGGATGGCCTTTGTGCACTTATTGCAGAGCATATGGTAGGTGACAAAGTTGCTTGGGAGGAGCGTGGATTTGTAGTTACGCCAGGCCTTGTCTCGGGCTTGTTGGCAAGCTATCAACTCAGGGGATATCCAGGGTAGGTGAAACCTGCGGACTCTAGCCCGGCGTAGGGGGGCGTGTATGTCCCAGGCGGTGAGGAAGGTGTTCCGAAAATGCGTAAGGGCCGAATCCAAGTTAGAACAGTTTGAGCTCGGGACCCAATTTGAGTGAGATAGATCAGCCAGAAGGAGGGAGAGGCTGAGGGATTTGTATGACCGTTGGAATATAAATTTAGGGGGGGATTTACTGTAACTCTGTGGATTTTGCGGACCAAGTAGATTAGGTGGTGGTCGCTAATGGAATCAGGGAGGAGGTCTGAACTGATGACGCGCGGTGTGGGTGAGATGTAAGCGCCTAGTCTAGTAGGGAGTGATTACCGGACTTATGGTTTGAGCATGTGGGTTCTGTAATGATTTGGGTAAGGTTGAGAGTAGTTATCTCAGTTTGGGTTTTGTTAAAAGTGGGTGCTAGCCAGTTGTGGTTAAAGTCACCCATGACATATAGTTCACCCGATTGGGCATGAGATGAGAGTTGGCACAGTAGGTCAGTGACTATTGTGGTTGGTGTGCCTGGGCAGCAATAAATGCCGGCCACGAAAATAGGTAATGAGGAGGGAGGGGACAGCTTTACCATAAGAAGCTCGTAAGCTTTGGGTACCGCTTTTGTAAGAGAGACAGTGATGTGTAGAGCTGATCTGATGTAGATAGCCACCCCCTCCGCCTCTGGTGGGCCGGTCTTGCCTTGTGATAGTGAAACCTGGAACAGCAATGGTATTATCTGGTAGGTTGGAGTTTAGCTGGTCCCTCTCCCATTCCCCTGATGACTGCTGATTACCACCATCCTCTGCCTCCTATCTTTCGACCAGATAAATAGCCAGCCTACCACTTTCTCCCCCACCCCCAGATTGCTAAGTTTCTTAATAAGCCTCTCATGTGGTACAGTGTCAAAAGCCTTGCTGAAGTCCAGACAGGCCACATCCAGTGCCCTGCCTTGATCCACCTCCCCAGTTACCCAGTCAAAGAAACCTATGAGATTTGCTTGACATGACCCCCAACCCCCACCCCTGGTGAAGACGTGTTGCCGGTTATCGTGTGGCCCTTTGCCTCCAGGTACTCCATCAGTCTCTCTTTCAGCAGGGTTTCCATTAATTTCCCCACCACTGATGTGCGACTGACTGGTCTGTAATTGCTAGCTTCCTCTCTGCCGCCAATCTTGTGCAGAGGGACCACATCGGCCCTCCTCCAGTCCTCTGGAACTATCCTCCATTTTCAATGAGGTGCTGGATAGTGTTGACAGAGGTGTGGCTAGCAACATGCTCAGTTCTTTTAGTACCCTTGAGAGGATCCTGTCTGGCCCCATCACTTTGTTTTCCTTTAGGACCTTCTAATCCCTGGCGGACTCTCTCTTCCAAAAATGGACTTATGTCCACTCGCCCTGGTGCCTGCTGAAGCATGCTGGTCCATCCCCTCCCCTTCCACTGTGAAGACTGAGCAGAATTATTCATTTAAAATCTATTTTCTCTTGATCTTCCTCTGCACAGTCCCACCTGTCCCCTGATCCTTATTATAACACCCCTTGCCTTCCTGTTTTCGTTCATGTACCTGAAGAAAGTCTTAGCCCCTTTTTTGACCTACTGGGTGATTCTCTCCCCTCTTTAGGTCCTTGCTGCCCTCACCCTCCTTCCTGTCTGTTTTTGTTTATCTAGATATATCTCCCTCTACTTGGGTCTCCTTGTACTTCTTAAAAGTTGCTTTTTTTCTCCCTTATTGCCTTAGCCACCACCTTTGAGCACCAAAGAGACCTCTTCCACCTCTTACCCTTGCTTATTTCCTTCAAACAGCATGCAATTGCTTTAGTTATCCCTTTTTCACTGTACTTCGACTCTCACCCAACCATTCCCCCATGTCAAGGTATTTCCTAAGGCAGTGTCCCGTTTCTTTAAAATCTCCTTTCTGAATTCCAGGACCCTTGTCATGGTGTGGTTTTTCTCCTGCCCAGTCAGTATGCCAATACTTTTTGATGTCTTGATACCAAGTTTTTATTCAACACGTATTTTACATAACTGAATAAAGCTAACAAAAAAAAACACACTGTACTATGATCACTTGTACCCAGGGGGCTACCCACTGTGACATCTGCAATGCTGTCCCTGTTTGTGAGTACCAGATCCAGCACTGCCCCATCTCTAGTGGAGTGTGTAACCAACTGCCTAAGAAATGCCCCTTGCAGTGAGTCTAGGAGAGCCCTGCTTCTAGTTGTAGCTGTGGTCAAAACGCTCCAGTCTACATCTGACAGATTAAAGTCTCCCATAATCAATAATTCCCCTTTGCTTACTGTGGAGGGGTTGTGGGATAACAGATGGACCAGACACGAACTTCAGGTTTGACACACATTCTCTGTGCGATGTTTATTCAAATTACAGAAACTAAACTTCAGCAATGTCATATTCCTTCTTCAGTACATCAGTTTGTATCACTATGTATGCCCTTTCTCTGCACTTAGTCAGTAACTACTGACACTGATCTCTGATCTAAATATTTTTATTGAAAACCCTACCTCCCTATGTGGGCCTTGTTTGCTTGGGTAGTGGGGGCTCAAAAGGAAAAAAAAACAAGCTATAGACAAAGAACCTCAATGCAGAATCACTGAAAAAAAGGTTACCCCAAAGGGCATTGGCAACAAGTCAAGTTTCAAAGAAATCCAACATCATACATACTTCCATAATGCAAAGCATCATGGGATATATGCAAATCGCCATAGTATTTCAGACTTGTTCAACTTACAGCAATTTACATGCATTTTAACCCTTTGAGAACTGAATATGTGTGAACGTATATAGATTCTGGACGTATATATACGTCCACAGTCTTCTAAGGGTAAACAGCACAACCAACTTAATTTCTATAATAGTCACCTAGTACTTTTTTACCATTATCAAAAACACCTAGTGCCATGGTATTTTCAACATTTACAGGTTTCATAAACATAAGAAATATACATGAAGGTATTTTATAATATAGTGCTATTACATACTAAATCCAACAACGATAAACACAACCTGTTTTACGTATGCATGGAGGTCACCACAATAACCTCCCTGTACGAGGACCTGAGATGGAAAAGGAAAATTAAAGAGGACACTATAGCATAGTCAAGAAAGGGAAGGGGGTGCCCATAGGTGGCCAACCTTATGGACTAGAAATTGTAAAGGATAGATTAGGCTAAGAAATAGAAGAACTGGTGCAACAGATTTAAGAAAAGGTCATCCTCAAGAGTGGCAGGAGCTCCCTGTCACACTTATCATTTGGCCAATGGTCCCCCCCCCCAAAAAAAAATTGCTCATATTGTAGTAAAATTGTGGGTGTCAATTTCCAGTGGCCCTGGTCATAAGGTGGTAAACTGGGTAACAAACTGGTTAAGGGATAGGTGACAGAAGGTGGTGGTAAATGGAGTTCACTCCGGAGAAGGGAGAGTGACAAGCAAGGTGCCTCAGGGATCAGAGCTGGGACCAGTCCTCTTTAATGTCTTTATAAGTGATATTGCAGATGAGTTGGAAGGGAAGGTCTGCCCCTTTGTGGATGACACCAAAATCTGCAATAGGGTGGACACTTTATCGGGGGCGGAGAGACCTGAGAAAACTGTAGGAGGGGTCAAGGGCATTGCAGCCGAGTTTCAATGTGAAAAAGTACAAACTCATGCACTTGGGTCACAGAAACCCAGAGGCTGAATATAAAATGGGGAAAGAGGTACTGACAGTCACCAAACAGGAAAGGGACCTGGGGGTAATATTACCTGATGGCCTATGGGGGCTAGGCAGTGCAACAAGGCAGTTGGTAGGGCCAGTGTGATGTTGGGGTGAACAGAGAGAGGTATTACCAGCAGAATGAAGGCGGTGGTATTGCCACTGTACAGATCACTGGCAAGACCCCACCTGTAGTACTGTGTCCAGTTCTGGAGAACACATTTCTGGAAGGACGTAGACAAAGCAGAGGCAGTCCAGAGGAGGGTAATTACAATGGTGCAGGGTCTGCATCAGAAGCAATATGAGGAGAGACTAAAGGACCTCAATATGTACACCCTGGAAGAGAGAATGCAGAAGTGATGTGATAGAGACATATAAATACACCATGGGGTAAATAAGGCACAGGAGGAGAGTATTTTTCTTTAAAAGGTGCATGAGAACAAGGAGACATACAATGAAGCTGGAGGGGATAAATTCAGGAGAGATGCGAGGAAGAACCTCTTCATGGAAATGAATGGTGGATGCCTAGAACAGTCTCCCAGCAGAGGTGGTGGGGCCAAAAACAGTGATGGGAATCAATAATGCATGGGATAAACAAAAGAGAATCTCAGTGGAAAGCAAGGGGGGGGGGCCAAAGATCAAGCAGGTACTGCGGTGACACCATAGGTATGGAAGAAAACTGGGCACACTGGGTGGGCCAATAGGTCCTTATCTGCCATCAAATTCTGTGTTTCTATGGTCCCAGTTGCCTCCTCTATTACCTGGTGTAATGCATGACTGGGGTGCATCCCCTCACCCCTGTACCCCACTTGGGGGATAATCCAGAGCTACATGAGAGTAGGTGCAGGACAGTTAGCTGGCACCAAGAGTGGGAGCTGGGGAACTCTGGAAAAGCTGGCTGGAGACACAGGGATATGAACAATCAATAAAAAAATAAACAAACGATGTATTTCAAAAATTAAGAGAATGCTCTTTCTCTTATGAATGCCTTGGACTTTGGGCTAACTACAATATCGTGTTGTCATAATTTTATTGTTAGGACATGACTACTGGCATGTTTTGGTTGCTGTGTTTGCTCCTTCCCCAATTCTTGTGTTGTCCTTAATTGTTCCTTGTTGGTGGGGTGCTGCCACCCACCGGCTGACCGGGGTGGGGGGAGTGGGGCAGTGGGGCTTAGTGGGGAGGGAGTATACTAGACCACCAGGGTAATAGGACTTTTTTATGTTTTACAGATGCCCGCGATTGGGCAGAGTGCGGTCCACTGGACCACCAGGGATATTGGTGGGGGGTGATTTAAAAATATGCCCGCGATCGGTCCACTGGACCACCAGGAATATTGGATGTGGGGGTGTATTATACTGATGCCCACGATTGGGCACATAGTGGTCCACTGGACCACCAGTGATATAGGACGGGGATGTTTTTTGGAGACAAATGCCTGCGATCGGGCACATAGCAGTCCACTGGACCACCAGGGATATTGGAGGGGGTTTATTTACATGGATGCCCACGATGGGGCTTGGGGGGGCACCACCAGGTGCGGCAGGAACTCAGGTGGCCACCCACAGGTGGCAGCTGCCATGTTGCGCCCTGCAATGCGGCAGCTCACCTGTGGGTGGCCATCATTTGTTCCTTTTTTTTTTGGCTTAACTTTGTGCAGGAGCAGGTAGGGATTGTGCATGCATGGCTCTGCACATCCCGGACTGAATATTGCGCTGTGCAGGTTATGTATGGGCACGCGCCCCCCCCCCACCTGTGCCTGCATACATTACTGATGCGCTCCAGCACATCGGGATTTGTGCGGCACACTTTTCCCTTTTGAATATCATGCCAGGGCGCATCAGTGGGTTGTGCATGGCACAACACTGTTGCACCATGCGCAACCCTTTTGAATATCTGGGCCATAGAGTTTTAAAACAGTCATTAACTTGTGTTAACAAATCATAGAAAAAGGACTCCTGGGTTTAAATGACGTGGAACCTTTGTTAATGAGCTGCCTTAGCTCAAAGGTACTGTAATCTGAGAATGAATAAAATGAAAAAATAAATAAAAACAAAAAATGGAGCCACTTAACCTGTCTATCTGTGGACTGATTGATTCTTCTGTATAAATGGAGCTTTTTGCCATCCCTTTGTGAATAGAGGGACTTCTAAGCATAAAAGGAGCCCTCCTTCTTTTGGTATTGTTGGAGCTGTGTATTCATATATGTTGTTTTTATTTAGTTTTGTACATGCTATGCTCAGACTTTAGTGCGAATATCGCGGCTTGCTTTGAGTGAGCTTGCTTTAAGGTATGGTATTTTTGGCAATTTAGGTTATTTTTTATTTTGAGTGCTACTCTGTGTGGAACTAGTAAGCATTATGTGGACTCTATATTATGCCTGGAGCCACTAAATTGCATTATTTTTTGCTGTCTAGGAGAGACTGAAATGTTTTATAGGCATGTTTAAAACGTGTTATGTTACTGTGGGCTTTTTAATAGTTGCCTCTACTTTCATATGGGACTCCTTCATTTGGAGCCAGGATGTAGGAGGTTAGAGTATGGAAAATGTCACCTGATGTCTCCTCCCAAATATGTTGGGGAGCTTAATATGTAGTAACAAGGAAGTTTAAACAAGATGAATTATTTGTATAATTGAAATGGTGCTAGGGATCGAAGCTCTGATTTTTAGAGCTTTTTCCCTATAGCAGTTATTGAAATGTACCCATTGAGCAAGCTAACTAGTTCTCCTGTTATTGAAATATATATATATATATATATATATATATATATATATATATATATAAATATATACATATATATATATATATAGGTTCTAACATGATTTCTAGCTTTAGCACATGAAGGTCCATGGAAAGCCGATGGGCCGGTATCTTAGTGTTTTGTTGTAGTAAAAAAGGTAAATAATCCAAAGGACTGTAAATATAGTCCCAGGCTGCAGGAAAATCATGACTGTGACTCCTCTGTGAATTTGAATGAGTACTATTAATGGTTTACGCATATTGTAAATATTTTGATTTTATACTGTGCATTTGTATGAAATGCTTGTATATGCTTTAGAATATTGTAGAATATTGTAATACCTTATTTGCCGAACAATAAACCTGAAACATGAAACTTGACACCAGTATGAGCCACACCAGTGAGTAACAGCTTGGTCAGTCAAGATCTTCATCTCATCTCGACTTTACATGTTTCACCCTGGCTAAGAGCAAACGTTTTTAATTTTGTTCTTAAGGCTTCTGTGGCTACATAGAACTGATAGTGTTAGGGCTGTTATGCCAGTGAGGTGGGGGAGGTGGGGGTAAAATAGTTATCTGTATAAGCACAGAACTGTGTGCTCCGAGCCGTGAAGCAGGAAGTTCCCTGAATGTCATCCTGTTGTTGTATCATGTAGTTTGCCACCTCATGCTTGGTATTTGCTAATGAACTGTACTGTGTGAGCCTTAGTATTCCTTGGCACTGTACTGTTTTTAGCTGATCTGTACAAGCTTCTGTTATCTACTTTATATATGTTATTATACATATGTCACGGTATATGTAACTAACTCCAGGTCACCCCTGAAAAAGGGTCCCTGGGATCCAGTGAGCCTACCCGGTTAACAAAATTGAAACAAAAAAAAAACAATTAATTCATTATATTGCTGCAAATGGCTCTGTTTCAGGTTTTCCTTCCTGAAATGATGGTAATGTATCATTGGACCCTGGAATGAATGAATGAATTTACTTACTGACTGATTTCAAAAGTGTTACCAGGCATACAGAGATGAAACAGCTTGTTTCCAGATGTGTGTGTGTGTGGGGGGGGGGGAGAGTACAGCAATGTTACAATGGTCAGTTATACAAATCAAAACCAAAAAAGATAAGTTAAACAGTTAAGTAGTCACAAAATGAACAGGATGAGCTAGGCAGAGTGACTGAAGAGCAAAAGTATAAAAAGAAGGTTTTTAAATTGCACTTGTTCATCTTGATGTTTTTCATGAAATTATGAGCATTTTTTACTTGCATTTTTTGTAGCAGATTGTATTGACCATTCTTGGTGGAACAATAAAGTTTTTAATCAAACCCCACGAATATTTATGCTGTTAGTAATGTTACTCTGCTATACCTCTGGGCTGGTTGAAACTCCCTGTTGTCTAACAGCAGCAATATTCTTGCCCCTTCATTGCCTTTCCACCATCCGCTAGATTTTAAAGCACTTTCAGGCAGACTAGGTGGGCCAAGTGGTCCTTATCTGCCATCAAATTCTCTGTTTCTATGTTTTGGATACTGTTTGTAAAAGGGGTGCTGTTTAAGAGTCACGTGTTCTTTTCCTTTCCTTTCCTTCCTTTAAAAACATGTATGCGGTATGAAAATACATGCATGCTTTGCCAAGGGGTTTGAGGTAAACAAAATCCTCCCAGTGTGGGCAGTAATTTCTGGTAGCTGCATGCGGTGGTAACTGAATTTATAGTCTTGAAAAACACTGTCTGACCACTAAACGAGGGCTCTTCTTACCCATGTGGGGTGCTTTCATTTAAGAAGAGATCGCAGTGGTGACTCAATTTCAATTTATTTATTGGATAGCAAGTTGAGCACAGGTCTGTTTTACAAATGGATCCAGTACAGCTGAGAAAAATTATAGCAGGTAACTACAATAATAGGTACAGACAGGGTGGAGGTGGTTCAGAGAAGTCTAACAAAATGTTAGAACGTATATGAGGAGAGGCTGAAAGACCTCAATATGCATACACTGGAAGAGAGGAGGGAACGGGGAGACATAATTGAAACCTCAAGTACCTCCAGGCCATAAATAAGGTGCAAGTGGGCAACATCTTTTGGTACAGGAGAAGCACTAGAACGAGAAGGCATAATGTGAGATTGGAATTGGGCAGGACAAGGGGAAATGTGAGGGAGTTTTTCTTCATGGAAAGGGCACTGGATACATGAAATAGCCTGCCCCAGGAGGTGGTGGGGGCAAGCTTGGGGTTGGGGGGGGATTTAAACATGCATGGGATAGACATAAGGGAACCCTAGTGGGGGAAGGAGAGGCTAAAGCTGATGACCAAGTGGGGTCAGAGGCAGTAAATATAGGTAGGGAATGAGGGCAGACTGGATGGGCCTAGCAGTCCCTATCTGCCATCAGTTGCTATGTTACTATATTTCTGTGTTACAGGAATAAACAGGGTAACAACAAGAAGTGTTTCCATGGCAAGGACTCCATTTGAAACATTCTCAAATATTAAATAATATATTGTGGATCAAAGACTTAAATGTGGACACAGTAACCAACGTTTGCAGCTTCAGAGATCTTTATAATGTGGACCACGAATGGGCTATTGAAAACTCAAACAAAGAGAATCCAGCTTTAGAGAGAAATATAGGTTCACTAAGCAACACCAACTTGGCAGAACGAAGTCAGTGTTTTTTTAACCATGAGAGACACACTAAACTGAAAATGTGTTTACAGGTGTGACCTGGGAGCACAAGGAAGTTAAGTGATTTGCTCAGGGCCACACAGTATGCAAGTGGGGGCTGTGGGATTCAAACCCAGGTCTGCAGCTCAGAGCCTTAAACCACTGCACTATATTGCCTCCTTAAAGTGTGAAGGAGCTTTGCCCACAATGACCTTGTGGCTAAAGATATACCAGCGAATGAGTCTTCTGTTTACTAAGGATGACTAGACTGGCCCTCAAGGTTGTACAGAGTGCAGTGATGATGCAAAAGGAGGAGCCAATGATGATGCAAAGGGCACTGTGATACAGAGGGTTAAGTAGAAAGAGAATGTTTTTTAAGGTGGTGCGATATATGACATCACCACAGTCCTGGTCGGAAATACTGTGATCTGACACAAGCTGTTTTTTAATATGGAGAGTAAACTAGGCCCCTGAAGAAAAGCATGGTGGGGTTTGTTTGCTTTGTCCATTGCCAGACTGCCACCTTGTTTGTCTGCACTTTAATGCATTGAACTTACTGGATAGATTGCAGTTTGGGGCTACATTAGGGAGTACACCTTTTTGTGCTTGATCGTGTCTGTTTTAGAGTGGCACCAGATTTAGCAGTCGTAGACTCCATTTTTCTGTTAAAACAAGACCTTGTGCCTGTAACACAAAAAAAAGACAGCTTCATCTTTAACTCTACTTGCATTTATATAATAGGGTAGTAATTTAGGGTTGCAAGGAACACTAGGTCCATCATGTCCATCCATCCTTTGATTCATAAGTGGGGAAGAAAAAACAGTATTCTGTACAAACATGTATTAATTCAGTGATTTCTGACCCACTTTACTATGCAAGATACCCACAGATCTCCTCAGTAAGCAGAAAACTGTCCAGGCTTACATTGAAGGCCTCTACTGTCTTCATATCCACTGTATCTGCTGGAAGGCTGTGTTATAGGTTCACAACCCTCTGAGAGAAAAAGTGTCTCATAATGTTAGTTGTGAATTTACCACATATGAGCTTCAGGGTGTGATTCACCACATATTGACACTGGGATCAGAATGTTTTGTTGCTTCAAATTCCATGAAGAATTACTGGAAAGAGGGACTGAAAGACAGTCAGGACATTCAGAGACAGCTGCACACAGAAGAGACAGCTTGTAAGTAGAGAAGTGTGTAGGATCCAGGGGAGAGAACACATTTCCACACTTTGCAGCGTTCTCTGCCTTGGGAAAAGCTGTATGCAAAGTATATCCTTGTGTAGGGTAGGATGATAAGGCATACTGCTAACCATGATGTGGTGCACTATGTTTGGGGTTAAATGGTGTATGCCAGTGTTTGAGAGTCACACACGCCCAACAGTTCAGAAAGTAGGTTTGGCAGGCAGGGCTGCAGAAGCCTGTACATGCATATAGAATCTGACCAGCTTCAACTGGCTGATGTTCAGGCCTCCGTAACTGCAGTAGTCAGGTGGCGCAGTTACTGAACTAGTAAACAACAATGTCAATCTCATTTTCTTCTCTGGGAAAGTGTATGTTTATTCCTAGGGTAATTGGCTGACTTCTGTTCTGTTATGCCAATTATCAGTGGTCCTAGAGGGCTGCACAAGGAGGGGTTGGGGTGTTGTGGCTGTGACACCTGTTGGGGATTATGTGTCATGCTATGATTCCTCCCTAATAAACCTCAGAAAAACATTGTCCCCCCACCCCCACCCCCCATAAACCTCAGAACACATTTTTTTGTTAATCTGCTCCTTCCAAAGTTCCAACAGACAACTTCTCCAGTGTGCTGGACATTTGGCTGATGACGAGTAATTCCCCTGAAACCCTTTGTTATGCAACAGAAAGAGAATGGGCAGTGAGGCTCCAGTCATATGTTGAGGGTCAAGCTTGGGAAGGAGCAAGGGTTTGCTGCAGTGGTCAGACAGTGTTTTTCAAGACGATAAATTCGGTTACCACAGCATGCAGCTACCAGAAATTACTGCCCACACTGGGAGGATTTTGTTTACCTCAAACCCCTTGACAAAGCATGCAGGTATTTTCATACCACATACATGTTTTTAAAGGAAGGAAAGGAAAAGAACACATGGCTCTTAAACAGCACCCCTTTTACAAACAGTATCCAAAACATAGAAACAGAGAATTTGATGGCAGATAAGGACCACTTGGCCCACCTAGTCTGCCTGAAAGTGCTTTAAAATCTAGCGGATGGTGGAAAGGCAATGAAGGGGCAAGAATATTGCTGCTGTTAGACAACAGGGAGTTTCAACCAGCCCACAGGTATAGCAGAGTAACATTACTAACAGTATAAATGCTCGTGGGGTTTGATTAAAAACTTTATTGTTCCACCAAGAATGGTCAATACAATCTGCTACAAAAAATGCAAGTAAAAAATGCTCATAATTTCATGAAAAACATCAAGATGAACAATTGCAATTTAAAAACCTTCTTTTTATATTTTTCTCTTCAGACACTCTGCCGAGCTCATCCTGTTCATTTTGTGACTACTTAACTGTTTAACTTGTCTTTTTTGTTTTTGATTTGTATAACTGACGGTTGTAACATTGCTGTACTCTCCCCCACACACACACACATCTGGAAACAAGCTGTTTCATCTCTGTATGCCTGGTAACACTTTTGAAATCAGTCAGTAAGTAAATTCATTCATTCATTCCAGGGTCCAATGATACATTACCATCATTTCAGGGAAGGAAAACCTGAAACAGAGCCATGTTGCAGCAATATAATGAATTAATTGTTTTTTTTTTTGTTTCAATTTTGTTAACCGGGTAGGCTCACTGGATCCCAGGGACCCTTTTTCAGGGGTGACCTGGAGTTAGTTACATATACCGTGACATATGTATAATAACATATATAAAGTAGATAACAGAAGCTTGTACAGATCAGCTAAAAACAGTACAGTGCCAAGGAATACTAAGGCTTACACAGTACAGTTCATTAGCAAATACCAAGCATGAGGTGGCAAACAACATGATACAACAACAGGATGACATTCAGGGAACTTCCTGCTTCACGGCTCAGAGCACACAGTTCTGTGCTCATACAGATAATTACTTTACCCCCACCTCCCCCACCTCACTGGCATAACAGCCCTATCACTATCAGTTCTATGTAGCCACAGAAGCCTTAAGAACAAAATTAAAAATGTTTGCTCTTAGCCAGGGTGAAACATGTAAAGTCGAGATGAGATGAAGATCTTGATTTTTATATTTAATAGCAATTCTATTAGACACGTATTTCTGATAGTTAAGACAAATTTTTATTCCTCTGGATTGATACATTTTTAAATATTCTAGATTAGTATCATGAAGAATATGAAAAATACACAAAAGCCAAAGAACTGGTGGTGTTAGGGCTGTTATGCCAGTGTGGTGGAAGGGGGGGGGTGGATGGGGGTAAAATAATGATCTGTATGAGCACAGAACTGTGTGCACCAAGCCATGAAGCAGGAAGTCCCCAGCTTGAATCACACCACTTCAGGGAGCCAGTTGGTGCTTCAGTCCCAAATCCCTCCTCCCTCCCAAATACAAAAATGGGGTAGAAGCTGGACTCCATTTAAAATGAGATCATGCATCTTATTTGGACTATTCTGAATAAAAAAAAAAAAAACAAAGAAAATGAAAGCCTGCAAAAAAATCTGCTCTGCAAATCCTCTCTCCATTCACGTGCTAATACTTTTACTTAGGAAGATGACTGAGTGGAGGAGGGAGTGGGCACAGTGTCTGGGACTCTGGGTAGCAGTCAGACTGGGGTGGGGCATAGGAAAGAGGGGGCAGAAAATACAAAATACAGAATAAAATTCAACAGAAAAGAATGGAAGAATAGCAACTTCACACAGAAAGCATGTCAAAGCCTCTTGTAAATAAATAGGTTACATACTGTAGGCAGAACACTGACTGAGACATCAATCAGCTTCAAGGGCAAAGAGAGAGAGAGAGAGAGAGAGACACTACTACATTGCTGGAATTGACTTGGATGTTCCACTGTGTCCTCAAGGGATGCGTTAAAGAAAGGAAAACAAGCATTTGTCAATGCCAAATGTTGCTTGCTTCTATGTGCTGTTTAGGTATTTGGAAGTCATTGGAATGTAAATATTGAAAATTTACCAATTACGCCGCGAGGGAACTGCAACGACGCAACAGAAAAATGTCATTTTAGGATTTTTTTTCACCAAATTTTCAACATAGCCATTTTAAGACCTCTGGTCATGAACAGTGTCACTGTGATTTTGTTAATGTGTCCCATACATTGAGTTTGCATAACGATCATGCCCATTGTGCGCTACATGGGCGGAAACACGCTTTGGGCAGGATGTGAAAAATGAAGCTGTACTGCTCATAAGGAGTGTGTGGTAAATGGCAATGTTGAAAATCTGGAGTGGAAATATTGAAAATTGCAAACCTATGAGAGTGCGGGGAACTGTGCAACGACACTCGTGAAAACAGTCATTTTAGGAATTCTTTCACCAAATTTTCAACATTGCCATTTTAAGATCTCTGCTCATGAACAGTAACACTGTGATTTTCTTAATGTGTCCTATACACTGAGTTCGCGACAACGACGCGCCATTGTGCGCTACATGGGCGAAACACGTTTTGGGTGAGATGTGAAAATGACAGCTGTACTACTCATAAGAAGGTGGGAAATGGCAATGTTGAAAATCTGGAGTGGAAATGTTAGCATCAAGAACCTACGAAACGCCAAGGAGGAACCGCGAACGACGCTCGTAAAACAGTCATTTTTAGGAATTTTTTCACCAAATTTTCAACATAGCCATTTTAAGACCTCTGCTCATGAACAGTGTCACTGTGATTTTCTTAATTTGTCCCATACATTGATTTCGCACACCGACTGCGCCATTCTGTGCTACATGGGTGGAAACACATTTTGGGTGAGATGTGAAAAATGACAGCTGTACTGCTCATAAGAAGGTGTGGTAAAATGGCAATGTTGAAAATCTGGAGTGAAAATATTGAAATTTCGCGAACTTACGAGCCTGCGTAGGAACTGCGCAACGCACACTCGTAAAACAGTAATTTTTTGATTTCTTGACTAAATTTAACATGGGTGTTTCTTTCATGATCGATGTCACTGTCATGGTGGTTTATCCGGCGGTGATTTCGCGAGTCACTGCACAGTCACGCGAAATCACCCTTCAGGCCCAAATAACGCCATGACAGTGACATCATTCATGAGAAGGGTCCCAAAACCCCATGTTGAAAATTTGGTGCAAAAATTCCCAAAATGGCTGAGATATGCACAAAGTTGAAACCCCTATCTAGCCCATTATACAGCTTACTGTATTTCTTCAGTTCGCGGTCGGCTTTGAAGAGTGCAGACGTTCCCGGTCCATCAAGATCGCCGCCGGAGTCCGGAGGCAAGTATAGGGTGAGGGGTGGGAGGCTGGTGCACAGTGGGTGGGTGCGGGTTGTGAGGGGGTGTCGGAGATGCACCCGGGACCGCTTTTTGTCTTACAGGTAAAAAAAAAAGGCGTCGTGGGACCGTTTGCCATGCTGGAGTGGGCTCCCAGCGTGGCACAAGGACTTTAGGGGTGTTCAGCCGGCGGAGTTGGGCACCCCGTCCAGCAAAGGACTGATTGTCACGCTGGGGTGGGTTCCCAGCGTGGCACCAGCTACGGGGGAGACAGCGCTGGCTCAGCCGATGGGGATTGGGCGCCCGTCGGCTATACAGTGCGTGCGGGGCGAGCACCTGTGGGGGAGCGCGTGAGCAGCTTCTTATGCTGCTCACTCAAGCGTGAGCTCCCTTTCAACTGGGTGGAAATATTGCATTTGGAGCGTGTCATAGACAGCTCCAAAATGCATTGAGCTACAGGGGCAGCGCCTGCCAGGTCACTGCCTGAATTGGAGGAGGAGGTGACACACCTCCGAAATCTCCGATGATGGCACTATGTTTCTTGCACATGCGTGCAAGCAACATAAAAATGGACACTGATTGGGTCGGTGATGCCTATCAATGTATGTTTATCCGGGCTAAGCATAGAAACATAGACAATGATGGAAGAAAAAGACCAATGGTCCATCTAGTTTGCTACAGTTCTCTATTTAGCCCTGGGACCTACTGTCCCTCCAGGCTCCTAGCCCTCCCCATCCCCCCATTCTCCTCCCTGCTTCTACTGGCCCGAGCAATCACTATACACTTAAGTCTGTCCCAACTGTGCTTGAAACCACCAATGGATTTTGCACCCACCACTTTGGCTGGCAGACACATGGCTCCACCACCCTTTCAGTAAAATAGTACTTCCTGTTATCCTCCTGAACCTCCCATTTGTTAGTTTCCACTCATGTCCACGTGACCACAAGCTAGTATTCCAGCTAAATAGTTCCTGGTAGTTTGCCTTGTTACGTCCTTTTAGGAATCTGAAGGTCTCTATCTCCCTTCTTCCTTCTGGGCTCTAGCAACTACATGTTCAGTGCCTTGAGACGCTCCTCACATGACCTGCCCTGTCAGCCCTTAATCATTTTTGTTATGGTGTGATACACTGTCTCCAGCCTGTCCCTGTCTTTCCTGAGGCGAGGACTCCAGAACTTACTGCAGTGCTCCAGTTCTGGCATCACTAAGGCTCTATATAGGGGAAGCATTACCTCTGCCTTCGTACTAGTAACACCTCCCAATTACACCCCAGCAACCTAATTGCCTTGCTGTATGCCTTGTTGCACTGATTCAATTCCTTGAGGGAATCACTGATGACAACTCATGGAAACATAGAAATTGATGGCAGTTAAGGGCTGCTAGGCTTATCCAGTCCACCCATTTTCCCTACCTACAGCAAAAGCCACAGACCCTACTTGATCTCCAGCTTTGCCTTGTCATTCCTATTGCTAGGGTTCCCCTATGTCTGTCCCATCCATTTTTAAACTCCCCCACTGTGTTTGCCCCCAGCACCTCTGCTGGGAGTCTATTCCATGCGTCCAACTCCCTTTCCATGAATAAATATTTCCTCACATTACCCCTTGGTCTACCCCCTTCCAGCCTTATGTCATGCCCCCTCGTTTCTGAACGTCTCTTTTTCCGAAAGATGCTACCCTCCAGTACCCTGTTTATGCCCTTTAGATATTAGTAGGTTTCTATCATATCTCCCCTGTCTCTCCTCTTCTCCAGGGTATATATATTGAGGTCTTCCAGTCTCTCTCATATGACTTTTGGTGCAGGCCCTGCACCATCTTTTTTTACCCTCCTTTGAACTGCCTCCACCCTGTCTATGTCCTTACAGAGATATTGCCTCCAGAACTGAACACAGTACTCTAAATGAGGCCTCACCAATGATATGTACAGTGGCATCACCACCTCTGTTCTTCTGCTGGTGATACCTCTGCCTATGTACCCTAGCATCCCACTGGCTCTCCCCACAGCCTTGTCACATTGTTTGGCCACATTTAGGTCATCAGATATGATTACCCTCAAATCCCTTTCCTGTTTGGTGACCGTCAGCATCTACCCTCATCATGTAATCCTCCCTTGGGTTCTTGCTCCCCAAATGCATGATTTTGCACTTTTCTGCATTGAATCTCAGCTGCCACACTCTAGACAATTCCTACAGTTTACCTAGATCCCTCATTTTTTCCACCCCTCCGGAGTGTCCACCCTGTTGCAGATCTTATTGTCATCTGTAAAGAGGCACACTTTCCCCTTCAGCCCCTCAGCAATGTCACTTATGAAGACTTTAAACAGGACTGGCCAAAGAACTGATTCCTGTGGCACCCCACTGGTCACCCTCTTTTTCTCAGATTAAGCTCCATTTACCACCACCCTCTGCCTTCTATCACTCAACCAGTTCCTAACCCAGTTTACTACCTTGTGACCCACTCCCAGGCTGCCCAGCTTATTTACAAGTCTTTTATGTGGAACAGAATTGAAGGCCTTACTGAAATCCAAGTAGGCGACATCCACTGCTTCCCCCTGTTTCACTTCCCTCATCACCCAGTCAAGGAAATCAGTTAGATTTGTTTGACTTAGCCTTCCCTCTGTGAATCCATGCTGTCTCAGATCATATGCTCCACTGGATTCAAGGTGTTCCACAGTCCTTTCTTTAAGTAGTGATTCCATAATTTTCCCCACTATTGAGGTGAGGCTTCACTGGTCTATAGTTTCCAGCCTCCTTCCTACTCCCACTTTTGTGAAGCGGGACTACATCTGCCCACCTCTAGTCCTCTGGAACCACTCCCGTCTTGAGTGATTAGTTGTACAGGGCTGCCAGTGGTGCTGTCAGCACCTCCCATAGTTCTCTTAATATTCAAGGGTATATCCCATCCTATCTTGTTGTCTTGAACACTTTCATTTTTGTGAGTTCTTTTTGTACTCTCTTTTCCGTAAATGGACTGGTGTCCACCTCCCTCCCATATTTGCTCATGTTGCCTAACTGTGGTCGCTCACCTTGTCCTTCATTTGTGAATACAGAACAAAAATATTTGTTCAGTTTTGATGCTCTTCCAGGTCCCCTTCCACACACTCCCCTTTTCCACCTTTAAGCCTTACAATCCCACCCCTGTTTTTTCTCCTTTCACTAATTTAACTATAAAAAGTCTTAGAAACATAGAACTTGATGACAGATAAGGACTGCTAGGCCCATCCAGTCTGCACATTTTCCCTGCCTACTGTAAAAGCCACAGACCCTACTTGATCTCCAGCATTCCCTCCTCGTTCCTATTTCAAGGGTCCCCCTATGCCTGTACCATGCATGTTTGAATTCCCACACTAAGCTTACCCCCACCACCTCCACTGGGAGTCTATTCCATATGTCTATCACACTTTCCATGAAGAACTATTTCTTCATGCTACCCCTTAGTCTACCCCCCTCCCAACCTCATGTCATGCCCCTTCGTTCATGGACATCTTTTCTGAAGGATACTACCTTCTGGTACCTCATTTATGCCTTTTAGATATTTGTAGGTTTCTATCATATCTCCCCTGTCTCTCCTCTCCTCCAGGGTATACATATTGAGACCTCCCAGTCTCTCCTCATATGACTTTTGGTGCAGGTCCTGCACCATCTTTGTTGCCTTCTTTGAACTGCCTTCACCCTGTCTATGTCCTTATGGAGATGCAGCCTCCAGAACAGGACACAGTATTCCAAATGAGGCCTCACCAATGATCTGTACAGTGGCATCACCACCTCCTTTCTTCTACTGGTGATACCTCTCCTTATGCACCCCAGCATCCCACTGGCTCTCCCAACAGCCTTGGCACATTGTTTGTCCACCTTTAGGTCATCAGATATGATTACTCCCATATCCCCTTTCCTATTTGGTGACCATCAGTATCCCTTCCCCCACCATCATGTAAGCCTCCCCATGGTTCTTGTGTCCCAAATGCACGATTTTGCACTTTTTCGCATTGAATCTCAGCTGCCACATTCTAGACCATTCCTTCAGTTTACCTAGGTCCCTCCTCATTTTTTCCACCCCTCCAGGAGTGTCCACTGTGTTGCAGATCTTAGTGTCATCTGCAAAGAGGCGCACTTTCCCTTCCAGACCCTCTGCAATGTCACTTATGAAGACATTAAATGGGACAGGCCCCAGGACTGATCCCTGTGGCACCCTGCTGGTCACCCTCTTTTCCTCAGATTGAGCTCCATTTACCACGACCCTCTGTCTACTATCAATCAACCAGTTCCTAACCCAGTTTATTACCTTGTGACCCACTCCCAGGCTACCCAGCTTGTTCACAAGTCTTTTATGTGGAACAGAATTGAAGGCATTACTGAAACCCAGGTAGGCCACATCCACTGCTACCCCTAATCCACTACCCTACTCACCCAGTCAAAAAAATCAATTAGATTTGTTTGACATGACCTTCCCTCTGTGAAACTATGCTGTCTCAGATCCTGTGCTCCTCTAGTTTCAAGGAGTTCCACAAACCTTTCTGTAAGTAGTGATTCCATAATTTTCACCACTATTGAGGTGAGGCTGACTGGTCTGTAGTTTCCAGCCTCTTCCCTTCTCCCACTTTTATGAAGAGGGACTACATCTGCCCTCCTCTAGTCCTCTGGAACCACTCCCATATTGAGTGATTCATTAAACAGGGCTGCCACAGTGGTGCTGCCAGCACCTCCCGTAGTTCCCTTAATATTGCAGGATGTATCCCATCTGGTCCCATTGCCTTGTCCACTTTTGTGAGTTCTTTTAGGACTGTCTCATCCCTAAATGGACTGGTGTCCACCTCCCTCCCATATTTGTTCATGTTGTCTAACTGTGGACCCTCGCCTTCTCCTTCTTCTGTGAATACAGAACAAAACCATTTGTTCAGTATTGATGCTATTTCCAGGTCCCCTTCCACTATTTCGCCCTGGTTTTTCTCCTTTCATTAATGTACCTATAAAAGGTTTTGTCCCCTTTTCATGTTGGCTCACGTGTGCTTGCCAGCCAACATATTGCACTAGTGGCAGATTTGGAGGTGCGGTCACTGTGGGCGAATGCAGGGCACACATCAGAAGGTGTGTGTCTCTCATTTCCCAAAAAGGCAGCTGCAGGCGCTGACACCAGGCATATGTCAGGTGGCCACCAGATCTAAGAAAAGGTCCACTGCAATCATGCAGTGGCACACTAACACGCCCTCCTGACGTGCCTGGTAAAAGTGCCTGCAGAGTGCCCCAATGCACTTCTTTTGCCGATGGAAACCCACCCCGTTGGCATAATGACCTCCCATTTACAATGTATGCCAAGGGTGCCCAATCCCCCTCATCAAGCACTCCCCAACAGTCTTTCTTACAACACAAGGCCACTTCCGTCAGGCGTCAGTCCCCTTCCCCATTTATTTTGCCGACGGGAGATCCTACACCCTGTCGACATAATGTCCCCCCGTTTTTGTTAGGCACGGGGGTGCCTAACTCCCTCGGCTCTGTCCCCCCCCCTTCCTCAGAGCAATGGCGGGGTGCCCAATCCTCCATCGGCTACAGCACCCCCAAACAAAATCTTCTAGGTGGCATGCTGGGAGCCCACCCCGCATGTCAAATCCTGAAAAAGAAAACTGACCGCAATGTTTTTTTTCATTTTTAAACCTGTAAATAAGAAAACGGTCCTCATGGTCTCCCTGCCCCTCCCACCCTTGCCCCTCTCTCTTGCGGGCTCGCTTCCACACCCCCTCAATTCCCCATATTTACTTCTGAGCCCGTGATGATCTTGGTGGACTGGAACACGCTGCACTTTTCAAAGCCGACTGCAAACTGAAGAAATGCTGGTAAGCTGTATCATGGCATAAATAGGTTTTTTTCAATGTTGGTGCATATCTCGGCCATTTTGGGGAATTGTGGCACCAAATTTTCAACATGGGGTTATTGGGACCCCTCCTCATGAATTCAGTCACTGTCATGGCGTTATTCCATCCCAAAAGGTGATTTCGCGGTCACGGCGTGGAATCACCTTTCAGGACTGATTAACGAAACGACAGTGCCACTGTTCATGAGGGAGGCTCTCAAAAAGCCTATGTTGCAAATTTGGTGGAAAAAATCCCCAAAATTAATGTTTTATGAGTGCGTTGCGCAGTTTCCACACATGTTCATAACTTCGTGAATTTGTAATATTTTCACTCCAGATTTTCAAAATTGCCATTTTCCCACACCTCCTTATGAACAGTACAGCTCTCATTTTACATATCCTGGCCGAAATGTGTTTTTGCACATGTGGTGCACAAAAGCACGGTCGCTGTGCGAAATTAGTTTTTGGGACAGTTTGAGGAAATGATGGTGGCACTGTTCATGAGCAGACATCCTAAAATGCCTATGTTGAAAATTTGGTGATGAATGTCCATAAAATGACTGTGTTACAAGCGTGTGTTGCACAGTTTCCACACACCGTTGCAACTTCGCAAATGTGCAATATTTTCATGCCAGATTTTCTATGCTGGCATTTTTTTACATCTCCTTATGAACAGTATAACTGTCATTTTTCACATCCTGCCCAAAATGTGTTTTCGCACCTATGGCGCACAATGGCGTAGCCGCTGTGGGAAATCAACTTTTGGGACAAATTAACAAAATCACAGTGCCACTGTTCATGAAGGGAGGTCCCAAAATGCCTATTTTGAAAATGTGGTTAAAAAACATCCAAAAATAACTAGGTTACGGATATGTGTTGCGCTGTTTCTATGCATGCTCATGACTTCACCAATTTTTCATATCTTCGCTCCATATTTTTAACATTGCAATTTTTTTACACCTCCTCATGAACAATACAGTTGTCATTTTTCACATCCTGCCCAAAATGTGTTTTCGTCCCTGTGTCACCAAATGGCATAGCCGCTGTACAAAACCACCTTTCAGCTAACAAACTGATAGTGCCGCTCTTCATGAGGTGGCATCACAAAAAGCCTATGTTGAAAATGTAGAGTGAAAATACCAACAAATGCCTATGGTGTTAGGATTTCCAACTGTAACTCCCCACCCTGTAAAGACTGGCAGGCATCAGGGGTGTGACTTGGGATCATTGGCGTAATGCTCACACCATTCCACCCCCCACCTCCACCCTGCAGCCAGTGCCAGGCATCGAAGTCTGCCATGGAGTGTTCTGCCCTAAAGTTCATCCCATTCTCCTATACTGCACCCACCTCAGTGTATTTCCTTATGGAATGATGTAAATATAAGACCCAATGACCCCAAAGCACACCACGACACTTGTCAGTGTCTGCAGGGTAGGGTGAGGTAGAATGACATAAGCATTACAGCTGACGATCCAAAGGCACACCCCAACACCTGTCAGTCTCTGCAGGGTGAGAGTGGCATTGGCTTCAGTTTAATACTTCACTGCCATTCCTATTATGCATCCCTAACTCCTGCACTACCAATGCCAATGCCAGCGAGACAACATGCGGCATTGACAAATGCTTGTTTTACCTCCTGTGCTATTTTTTCCTCTGTTTGTGACTTTGCTCTCCTGACTGCTTTCCCTGCCTTCCTTTGTTTATCCAGGTACTGTAGACTACCCTGTCTCCTCATGCTGTGTTTCCTTGTATTTCCTGAAAGCCATCATTTTCACACTTACCATCCCGGCCACTTAATTTGAGAACCATAGTAACTTTCTCTTTCTCTTTCTCTTATCTACTTGTTTAATGGAAAGGTTTGGGCCCACTGCTCTTCCACTCCCCCTCATTGTCCCACCATCCCAGGGCATGCTTGAGACATATCTTCATCTTAGTAAAGTCCTCCTTCCTGAAATACAGGACCTGCGCCTTTGTGTGGCATCACTCTGCCACTGTACTCATGCTCACTGGATCTTAGGTGTCTGTCCACCCTGACTTCCTCAATTCTGTTACCATTGGTGAGTACAAGGTCCAAAATTGCACCCTCCCTGGTGGGCTCTAGCACTAGCTGCCTGAGGCCTTTCCCCTTACACAGAGTACAGGATGTCCCTCATCCTGGCTGAGGCAGCAGCTAGGATGCTCCAGTCCTCCAATCCACATCTGTCAGATTGAAAGCACCTACTGTACGTACCAGCAGCACCTCCCCTTTAGCTACCATCATGGGAATGGATTTCACTAGAGCCTTGTTCCCTCCCTCCCCCTGTGCTGGAGGTCTATATATCACACTCATGCAAAAAGCAGTGCCATTGCCTGTCTCAAGAGTGACCCACGGAACCTCTGCCCACCCCCCGCATTCCCTGTATCTCAGTCACTCTAATACTCTCCCTGACATATGGTAAAGAGCACCCCTTCCCTTTAAACCCTCCCTGTCTCTCCTAAACAGAGTATAACCTGATATTGCTACATCCCAGTCATGGTTTCCAGTATACCATGTCTCAACAATAGCCACAATGTCCAGGTCAGCCCCCATCATCAGGGCCTCCAGGTCTGTGATTTTTTTTCTCTAGGCTTCAGGCATTGGTATACATGGCCTTCCATGGTCTGCCATTTTTTTTTTGAAATAGTAATTTTATTTTATTACATCTTCGTACATCGACAGTACAAACAATTAGACAGTTTACAGGCCTTATAAAGATGTTAAACACATGTCTGGATTAGTAAATTAATATTGTCCGTAAACAACATAAGGAGGGTAAGGAAAATAATTTGAACCAGCTTATCAATTCGTTCTTGACCGAACCTTCCCGGCCAAATAAATATCCAGACCACTTAGTGCTCTAAGGCCACTTAGACAAACAAGTCCCTCACATAAGGACCTGATAAAAAAAAACAAAAAAAACACAGAAATAAAGTAAATGAGGGACGAACACAAAAACAATAAAAAAAAAAGGGGGAGGGAAGACAACACGGTCGGACTACACTGCCTGCTCCACATCCTTCAGTTTAAATACAGTCAGCCACCATATAACCCTAACCACCCTGTCGAATGCTCAAAGACACATGTATTTTACCAAAATGTCCAACACATTAATTTGGTCTTTTTGCACTTGGAAATTGAAGAAGGGCATCCATCTGGCCTTGAATTTTTCCTTCTGCAATCTCACTTTAGCGGTAAGATATTCCATTTCCAAAATTGTTAGGCTATTCTTATACCACCCCTCTATTGCAGGGGAAGCTTTAGTAAGCCAGAGTTGGGTTATTGCCTTAAGAGCAGAGGCTACCAGTACGTCGAATAGGTATCGATGAGCCTTTGATTTAACCTCTTCAGGATATTGACCCAGGACCCAACAATGGATCACTGGGAATCACAATCCCAGAATGGTGCTTTCGATCCCTCACCTGCTCCCAGTAATTACTTAAATGTGGACAATCCCAGAAAATGTGTTTGTGAGTCCCAACACCGCACTCTCCAACAAAGGTCAGCGGGTATAGACCAAAATGTTTAGTGACTACCGGAGTCCGGAAATACCTGGCAACCACTTTCCATCTGAACTCCCACCAACTATTAGAGGCGGTGGTGGAATATACTGCATCCCATATTGTTCTCCACCCTGGATCAGTTATGACTTTACCCAGTTCCCTAGTCCAATTAGCCTTGATCAAAGCCAAGGGATCCGATTCCAGGTCCAGGAATAAGCTCACCATCCTGGAGATAAACCCTCTAGTCCCCGTTCTACTGACCTCCGCTCCCAAAGCCTCCACTAGTGGGTTGTTACCCCTTCTCTGGGTCCAGCCCCTTCCGGAAACTTCCTCTGCAAATAATGCCGAATTTGTAAATATCTAAAATAGTCAGAAGGAGGAAGAATAAACTCTTGTGAAATCATTTGGAAGGTTTTAATTCCTCCCCCTGCATATAACTGACCAATTCTAGATAGCCCATTCCGGCTCCATCTCAAAAAACCCATGTCCCATCCCAGCGGAATGAAATCAAGGCAGGCCCTAATCGGAGAATCCATCCCAAGGGAGAGTTTCATACCAAAAGCTCTGTTAATCTCCCGCCACACAGCGATTATCCGCTCGGTCCAAGGGTTACCTCCTTTTAATCTCTGGATCCCAGCCCGATCCATAAATATCAGGTCCCTGATATCCCCCCTTACAGACTCAGGCCTCTCCACCTCGACCCATAGGGGCGGATCACCATCCCCCATAAGAGAAACCAAAGGTTGAATCTGTGCGGCCCAATAATATTTCTTAAGGTCTGGCAAGCCCAGACCACCTTTATTTCTACATCCAAGAAGAGTTTTCCACCTTACCCTGGGTGTTCCACCAGACCATATGAATCGGACAGAGCCGTTTTAATTGATTTCCAAAAAAGGGCAGGAAGCCTGAGCGGTAATGACTGAAACAAGAATAAGAAGCGGGGTAGAATATTCATTCTAACACTTTCGACTTTGCCAAACAGGGTAAGTGGAAGCTCCTCCCATCTATGCAAGTCTTCCTGAACCTTTTGCAGCAACAGGGAGTAATTAATAGTGAATAATTTCGAAATATCATTGGTCACTCTTACCCCGAGGTATTTAATCTCCTCTTTCGCCCATCCATACCTGCCTATCACCGGGAGCGCTCTATCCTTCATTTTCCCCAGGGGAAATAGAACTGATTTGGTTTCATTTATTTTAAACCCTGAGACTTCGCTAAAAGTCTGCAATAGGAGTCTATCAGAGGTACCTGTCTCTCCGGGTCCGAATGTACAACAAAGTATCATCCGCGATAATGATATTCTAGTTTCGTTCCTTGCACTTGAATACCCTTATACTCTTTTGATTGCCTTATAAGGGCCGCTAAGGGTTCTATGCATTGCAATAATAGCGGGGACAACGGGCATCCCTGCCTAGTCCCTCTATTAATCCTTATTACATCTGAAATGACCCCATTCACTTTCACCCTGGCCTTAGGGCTCCTGTATAAATTTGCTATCCAATTTCGGAATTTTTCCCCTGTCCCAAACCTTTCCAGGACCCGATCCAAGAAATACCAATCAATTCGGTCAAAGGCCTTCTCCGCATCCAGTGACATCACCGCCTCGAAAAAATCAGGTGGGAATGCCCTGGAGGCGGCCAAGACATTGAGCAGCAATCGTATATTATCCTGAATATGGCGTCCTGGAATAAACCCAGTCTGATCTTTGTGCACCAACACTGGTACAATTTCCTGCAATCGATGACTTAAAACCTTAGCAAATATTTTAGCATCTTGATTGATTAAAGAAATAGGTCGATAACTCCCACAATCCGTAGGGTCCTTCCCCAGTTTAGGGATCAATGTGATTACCGCCTCTTCCCACGAGGCTGGAGAGTCACCCTCTCCCTGTGCAGCATTACACACTGTAGTGAAAACCGGGGCCAGCTCATCTACAAATGCCCGATAAAACTCTCCCACAAACCCATCAGGACCAGGGGCTTTCCTTCCCTTCAGATTTTTAATGGCAGTTCTCACCTCGTGCTCTGTAATTTTCTTGCCTAACTTGATTCCCTGGGGTTCATCTAGTCTCGGTAAAGCAATACTTCGTAGAAAACTCTCCACCTTCCCCACATGATTTGGACCTCTTTCTTCGGAGTAGAGCTCTCGGTAGTATGGACAAAAGCTACCCGCAATCTGATCTGGATCTGAAGTAATGTCCTGAGTACCGTGATTTTTTAGTCTTGGGATATATCTCTCAGCTTCTTGGTTCCGGAGCCTTAAAGCCAACAGGCGAGAAGCCCTCCCTCCCGATTCATACTACCTTTGTCTGGTATATCTCAAGGCATTCTCAGTCCTCATCATCATCTTTTTATTGTACTGTTCTCTAGCCTCCTGTAATTTCTCTAGTACCCGTTTATCTTTATTTTTTTTGTGTTCATTCTCTAAAAAACTTATACTATCCAGTAGCTTGTGCACCTTTTCTTGAGAACATTTATATTTATAGGATGAATAGCTTATAATTTGCCCCTCAAACTGCTTTTAATCCATCCCAAATAAAACCGAGCATGGGTATCCTCTTCCTATTTTCCTCCAATACAGCTTAATAGATTCTTTCATTTGAGAAACAAATCCAGAATCATTTAAGAGGCCAGGATCGAATCTCCACAACCCCTTTGCCTTGATCCCAGACCATTTAACCCTCGCACTAATCATTGCATGATCAGAGAAAGTCACGGGATGAATAGTTATTTCTGTTACATCATTGGCATATTTTAATTGGGTGTAAAATCTGTCTAGTCTAGAGTAAGAATTGGCCGCCACTGAATAAAAAGTGAAGTCCCTAACTGATGGGTTTTGCAGCCTCCAAGGATACACCCATCCACCCTCCATTACCAGGGTCTTAAGAAGCCTAGAGCAGGCAGTCCTGCCCCCCTCCCCCCCACTCCTGTCTAACACACCATCTTCCACACAATTCCAGTCCCCTACCATAACCACTCTACCCGGGGAGAAGGAGTCCACTATAGAAAAGAATTGCCTGAAGACGATTCCTGAAGGTGGTGTGGGGGCATACACAGCCGCCAGATGACAGCTCTGTCCCATAAACTCTCCTGATATTATCACATAATGACCCACTCCACTTTTCTGAACTCTGTGAACCTTCAGAGGAAGGCCTCTGCGCAACAAAATAACTACTCCGGCCCTCGAAGCTTCTGAACATGAGTCCGATAAACCCTCCCACCCATGCTCTACGTAATTTAGTGTGTTCGAGTCTGATAATCTAGTTTCTGAAGACAGGCCACATCACATTTCATCCTTCCCAACTCTTGTAAGATTCTTGCCCTTTTCACCACCCCTGCTTACCCCTTTAACATTAATCGAGACTATTTTAGTGATGCCATTCCGTAATCAGTAACACCAACTAGGCCTCTTTTTTCAAAACCTCCCCACCACCCGGGTGGCCTGGATACTGTGCAGACAAGCAAGTCCGATCCGTGTAAAGGACAGAAAGACAAAGAAAAAAAGAAAAAAGTAAAAGGGAAATAACAAGTTACAATATTCTCCACATACATCTTAACACTTCTTATATCTTCTAGTAAGCTTATCAACAGGGTAGAACGGGACAACATGAACAAACAAACAATGCGGGGGGATCAGAGGGGAAAAACAGCTCCCCTTACCGAACCTGTACTGTCCCCTACAGGGAGAAGAGACTAATAGCAAGGAATGGGTTGCAGTAAAAACTGAAACCCACTAGCTCAACCAGAGCTAGAAGAGAAACCTGAAGGTTGAAATGTCAACTCCTCAGTTGTTAGAGGCGACAAGCCCTAGCTGAGTAGGAGAAAAAGTGCCACTGCACTAAAGGGCTGGCTCTCAGAAATCCCAAGAGACAAGCCCTCTCCTACTAGTGAAAAAAAAGAAGTGTTCCGGTTAGGGCAGCTTTAGGAGATAGGTGCCCCAGGTCTAATATCTCCATAAAGGCCGAGAGGCTGAACAAAAAGTCACATAGCTTAAAACATAAACCAAACTTTCTCACAGTTCACAACAACCTCATCTCTTAAGTCCCATTTGTTCATCTAAAATATCGGGACAGGAGTTGTCTTCATGCAAGGCCCAAGATGCCCCCGAAATGCACAGAACTCGCAAACACTGGAAACCCTTCATACACCCAGAAAAAAAAAAAAGAAAAAGTTTTCAATCCCACCTTATTCAATCCAGAACGTAATTACATTATTAATGAACCAGAAATATGAATAAATGTCCTGATTTCGTTTCCCACACCTAATTGCACTGTTAGTCTGAAGGGGGACTCTTAACCGCGTTACCCCTGAGAATATGTTCCCTCCCAAAAAGCCTTCCCACTGGCAACACCCCTCTACTCCACACCAGATACCCAAAGCCTGCCAAGGGGGCTGCAACGAGTTCAGACCCATCAGATGTCAAAGGTTTGCATTTTAAACTTTTAAACTGTTCAGTTTTAAGGGTTCTAGGAGGGGAGCCCTGCTGATCAAAGCACAATTAGGGCTCAGAAATAGGCGAGAAAAGAGGTCCCTTCCCCGAGCTGGGCCCGAGGGTCTCCCCCTCCCGCTATCCCTCCCACAATATATATCTGGGCCACTATGGCATATTTGGGCCACAGTCTCCAAATTTTACACAGTTTCTGCAGGGTAATTTGTTCAGTTCTCCTTGGCACACAGCCATCTCGCCATATCTGCATGCAGGGGTAACAAGGCCTCTCCTCTCTTCTTCAGGTATCTCCTGGGACCTGGAGAGATCGACCACAGCAGCTCCTCGATCTCTTTCTCGGCCTGTTCCTCCTTAATATCAGGAATCTGTACCTCCTGGGAGGTGAGAAATGGAACCGCCGCTAGTAATGAATCAAAAGTCTTGGCCCCATCTTTATCCTGTACCCACAGCTTCGCAGGGTAGCGCAGGTATGCTCTGAGACCTTTCTCTCTTAGAGCTTTGACTACTTGTAAAACTTTCTTTCGTTGGGTCACCATTTGAGGAGGAAAATCCTGGTTCGATAAACAGTCTCTGACCATCCAGATTAAGACTCTTTTCGCCCACGCCAACTTTAGGATCTTCTCTTTGTCGTATATCTCAGAATTTCACTATAATCGATCTGGGGTGCTCCTTCTTTAGGCTTCGCACAACAGATCTATGTGCCTCAATTTCAGTTTTAAAGTCCTCACCCAAATTCAGTTCCATCTTTAACCAGGAGTCAATATAATCCTCCATGCATGGTGGTTCTATACCCTCAGGGATACCAAATATTCGGATATTATTGCGATGAGCTCTCACCTCTGCATCCTCCGCCCTCAAAGTTAAATCTTTCTCTCTCCTGTGCAGGTATGCCAACGATCTGCCGAAGGCCATGTGCTCTGTTTGCAGCTTTTCAACATGGGACTCCACAGAAGCCGTACGTGCTTCCAGCTTTTTAAAATCATTTTGTAAGCCCATTATTCTGGCGTCGATTCTATGAAGGATCCTTAACATTCTTTGCCCGTCTGCCTTAGTGAACATGGCTGTTGCGTCTGATTCCGAGCCGTCTGAATCTTCTCCTGAAGCTGTGATCAGGGAGGAACGCGACTCCGCCGGGCTTGGAGGCCTCGAGGAGGATCTACCTCTGCCATCATTTTTCCCCTCAATATTGTGTCTCTTTTTCATCCGTCCCATTCCGTAGGCTGTTACAGAGGCTATTCAGAACAAATGGATGCGTTTTAGCCTCTCGATGTCGGGTGATGTACTTTTTTATCTCCCGGGGCACCAGCGCTCCGAATTAGGCTGCCATCGGTGATGTGACGTCACCAGAACTCCAGTCTGCCATTTTTCCTTTTATCATCCCCCTACTGTCTTTTTGCCTCCTGTGTTTGTCCTTCCTGTTTTCATCCCACTTTCTCCTGTCCTCCACTGTTCCTAGGGGGTTCTGTGGTTTAATATTTAATCACCTTTATATTTGTAATATTTCACATTTTATAATATTTAACTTTCACCTTTTATATTACAATATGTAAGTTCACAATATGTGAGGATTGTAGTGTAATATTTCTTTAAAGTGGAAAATTCCATGCACTGTAGTATTTCTGTATATTTTCATTAACTGTTTTGTAATCACCTTCTTTAGGAAGGAATATTAAAATGTTAGAAAGAATCTTTCTGAGGATGGTGTGCATTTACCTTATAAAACAGCATGCTTGGACAAAGTATAAGATATCAACATGCTTGGGCAAAGTATAAGATAACAGCAGGTTAGGACATTGTGAACAATATGAAAAGGCAAGCCTTAAGTTGTTGTACATTGCTATGGTGTGAGTGAAACTGATTGTTTTACTGAGGTCAGATTGACCCACTGGCATATGTATCAAGAAATATTGGGTAAAAAAAATGAAGAAAGCTGTGGAAAAGTACACCACACCTCGGTATCAACTTGTTATTCTGTTTTATGATTGGCTTATACTGAAATGTTGGTATTTTTAAAGATAAGAATTGTAGAATTTAACTTGTAAAAACACTGTGTGTAAGCTGAGTAGCTCAGCTTCAACCTGATGACCAGAATGAACATGCATGTTACTCTGAATGAATCGCAATAAACATCTAGAAGAAATCTGAAGGCTTGAGTCAAATATAACAAACACAATGCAACACTACAGTTTGTTTCCTTGGCAATATCACAATGTTACGATCCTCCACGTTGACTTCGCTATCATAGAAACATAAACTTTGACAGCAGATAAGAACCGCTTGGCTCACCCAGTCTGCCCATGTCTGTACCTATTGGATAAGCTGCAGATCCTAGTTTTACCAACAGCATACTTCCTCCTACCTCCCACTAGAATTGTCTTATGTCTGTCCCATGCATTCTTAAATTCCCTCACTGTTTTTGACCCTACGACCTCCTGAGGAAGGCCGTTCCATGCGTCCACCACCCACTCCATGAAAAAATACTTCCTCACATTGCCCCTGAGTCATCCCCCCATCTTCAAATTGTGACCTCTTGTTCTTGCACATCTCTTTTTCTGAAAGATGCTACCCTCTTGGACTTTGTTGATTCCCTTGAGGTACTTGAACGTTTCTATCATATCCCCCTCTCCTCTCTCTCCTTTCCTCGAAGGTATACATATTAAGCTCTTTTATTTATTTATTTATTTGAGTTATGATGACTGGGTAAGTCCACTGAGACAAATACAGTCCCTTTTTCAGGGTCGACACAGGTAACAGAAAGCAGATGTAGCACAGTGCAACAAAACAGAGCTCAATCAAGATAAAAATTGACAATATAACAAGAGAAAGGTACTAAAATATTATACATAAATATGGCAGAACACAGTGAAGGTATATACATTTCAATACTATCATAAGTTACAAGGCACAAGAACAAATTGAGACTAAAGACTAAAGGACCTAAGGTTACGGGATAATATTTACTGGTTCGAAAAGGTTCAAAAAAGGGGGTGGGTGGAGGGGAAAAGGCAAAAAGCAGATGGTGCGAGTAGGTAGGGACAGAGGGTGGAGGAAAGGGGCTAAGTTCAGGGGATAGGACAAAGGAAGAGAGAGGAAAAGGGCAGAGTGGAAAATAGAAAAGGTATCGGCGGAAGCAGGAGCAAATAACAGATGCTGAGAGAGAGGCATACAGAGTAGCTTGGAACTTAGGGGAGAGAGGAGCAGGACAGGACAGGGGGAGGAAGGGAGTTCCATTTAGATACTGCAGTAAAGGAGAATGACTTGTGGGTGATGGCAAGATGCAGATTAGGTTTCATGAGAAGGGGGAGGGATGCAGATCTGAGGGTACGGGGAGCTTGTCTAAGGCATATAATCTCACTGAGACAAGGAGGAGTGAATTTATGGACAAGCTTAAACACGAAGCTCATGGTGGAATACCTCAATTTAGATTTGAAAGGTAACCAAACTAGCAAGGAGAGGACATTGCAGTGGTGCTAAAAGGCATTAACCCCTAAAGCAAACCTTCCCACCCTATGGTAAGCCAGGGAGAGGAGAGACAGGGTCGAAGAATTAATTGAAAGCAGTAAAGGAGCACCATAGGTCAGGAGGGGGAAGTAGAGATGAAGAAGCAGTCTTAAGGCAGGAAGCAGCGGAGAGGGAGGGACAGATAGGAAAGAGGAGGCCTAGTTTCTGGTTCAAAGATTTAGTGACATTGGAGACATGTGTTTTAAGGGAGAGTGAAGAGTCCAAGGTGATGCCCAGATATTTAAAGCAATGAACTGACTCAAAGGTACCACCATTGAGAGAGGTAATATTAAGAGAGGAGAGGGTACGCATGGAGGAGGATAAGTGGGAAAATAGCATGCTTTTGGTTTTTTTCGTATTCAGAACAAGATGACTAAGCCAGAATCAGCCTTTTAGGGAAGTGATGTCAGAAGCAAGTTCTCTATTAATTTGGTCAATGTCAGGGGAGGAGCGATAGATGATTGCATCATCAGCATAAAGGTGAACCAAAGCTCCTCCACAAAATCTAGGTAAGTCATTGATGAATAGTGAGAATAATATCGGACCCAAAATTGAACCCTGTGGGACACCATGAGTTACGGATCTAAGATTAGAGACAGAACCAGCCCACTTGACTCTTTGGAGACGGCAGGTTAGATAACTTTTGATCCAATTCAGAGCACTGGAATCCAGACCAAGAGCAAGAAGCTGATAGAGCAGAAGATCATGATTCACCAGGTCAAACACTTTTGAAAGGTTGACAAAGATGGCACCGGTGGCAGAACCCTGGTCCATTGCCTGGAATATGACTGTGGTCACTTTTATCAAGGCAGTAAAGATACTGTAATTCCTTCGGAAACCATGTTGACAGGGGAATAGAAGATCGTGATGTTCCAGGTAGTCCTGAAGGTGGTTGTATATTATTCACTCTTTAATTTTAGCCAAAGGGCAGAGTATGGAAATGGGTCTAAAGTTTTCGACAATTGTATTGGGACCTCCCTTGTACACAGAAACAACTACCACCACCTTCCATTTATCTGGAACAGTGCTGGAGAGAAAAGATTGGTCGAATAGGTCCTAGACAGTGCAAGCAAGGGCCAGAGCATCCAGTTTAAGAAATTTAGGATCAAGGGAGTCATGGCCAGGAGAGCTCTCTGCTTTCAAATTAGCAAGAAGCCTCTGGGACTCTTTGCATGATGCCAGTTTCAGGTGGAAAGCAGGTCAAGCCTCAGGGGTGCTCAGGGGGATTGGGGGGGGAGATGAGTTACCAGAGAGTGAGGTGTTTCTGTGTAGGTCAGTAAAGGAATCATTAAACCCAGATGTGATGGACGAGGGGTCAGCAAGGGTGGTGCCATTGGCAGAGATAGAGTTCAGGACTTCAGCAACCTTCCCTTTTACCAGAGAATTAAACTGTCTCCAAAATTCCTTAGGGTTACAAGGGTGCTCGGTTTGTAGAGATTTGAAATGGTGGTGTTTGACTTTATGGAGGTAGTTTTTTTCACTTGTTTCTGAGTTGCCTATAGGCTTGCCAGTCAAAAGGCAGTCCACTTTTTTTATAGGTCCGCCAAGCCTTGTCACAGTGGGACATAAGTAACCTAATTTCCTTAGTAAGCCAAGGAGTCTTGACACCTTTGGACCTACATTTTTTCAGTGGGGCATGGTTTTCGATAATACGAGTGAGGATGGAAATTAGGAAATCCAAGGCTTGATTTACATCAGGAAGGGTCTTAATCGGGCACCAGTCAGTGTTATTGATGGAGTTAATGAAGCTGCCAACATTGAACCATGGCATGTCCCGAACAAGAGAGATCTTAGGAGGGGGGGGGTTGGGACAGTTATTCCTCCAGATACAGAAAGTAGGGGAACGGTCACTTATACAGTCCAAGAGGACACTTACGGCTTTGATTTTCTGAGGGCAATTAGTGACCATCCAGTCTAGCGGGGTATGTTTTCCAGACTTGGTGTTGATACGCGTTGGATCCTGAATAAGCTATTACTAGGTTGGAGTCAGCAATAGATATATGCAGTTTGTCTGCGTCGGTGTTAAGCCAGTTAAAGTTAAAGTCACCACAGAGTATAAGGTAATGGCGAGGAAGACTGGCTAGGGAAGTTAGAAAGGGGTTGAGATCTAGGGAAGCCCTGTTAGGGGGTAGGTAAGCACACCCAATGGTAATTTTCTTGACATTTCCAAGAGTTAGGGAAATTAATAGGTATTCTACAGGAGTCAAGTCAGTGTCAGGATCAATGAGTTTGACAGCATCCAGATCAGACTGTGAGTGTATCAAAACACTGCCACCCCTCTATCCCACTCTATCTTTTCTGAAGCAATTATAACCAAGTAGAGACACCTCATGCTGCTTAATTGTGGCTTAAGCCATGTTTCAAAGATATATATATAAAATGTCAGGGGTTATCTGTAGGGTCCAGGCCTCAAGTTCAGCCATTTTTGGGTGGAGACTACGTATATTCATATGTGTTACTTTTAAGCCTTTGGGCAGGCGTGGGGTATTAGAATGATGAGGGAGGATAGGAGTATAACAAGGGGGTCCAGGATTAAGCTCAATGTTTCCGGCACAGACCAGAAGGAGGAGTGCAGAAAAATGGACCCGAGATGAGACACAGGATGTAATTGTATCTAGGGTAGATGTGACATCAGGTACATGTAGTCATTTATGAAACCAGAGTCAAAGTAGAGTGGAGTCAGGCTAGGGAAGACAAGGGATGCATAACAGAGCACAAGAAGATTCCGGCCAGATGTGACACGGCGGGGAAGGGTTACAGTTACATGGCAGATAGTGTATGGATGCAGCAATAAACTGGTCTGCACCATAACAAAAAAGAGAGCAGGCCAGCAAGATTAGCCAACTTAGATAACCCATGGGGGCAGCGGTCAAAAAATGGAGAGCTCAGGAAGGATTAACAGGATAAGACAGGGGATGGACGAGTCACTAGGAAATGGGAGTGAAAACTCCAGAAATCAAATGTAAATACAAAGGACAGGGTTGTCAAAAGAAAGAAAAACAGGGCAGGGGGGTAGGATACGGTTGAGTGGGTAGGCAAAGGAGTAGTGCTAGTGTAAAGACTGTGGGTAGAGGCTTAAATAGGAACTACAGTGCACAGGGTAAGGCAGGGTATGTTAGCAAGGAGCAGAGCCAGATGGAGAGAGAGCAGGTAAGGAAAAGGCAGCTTTTCAAAAAGCACAGATCTAAGTCAGACACAAGGAGATGGAGAGGTTAAAAATTGGGAAAAGACTGTCAGTAGGGTAGGGCACAAGTGCTCAGTTGGTAATCAGTAGCCAGATGACTGCTAAGCGGAGTAGCATTAGCCAATGGAGAAGGATTGGGTGGGGCTAATAGCTTATTTAATAGAGGCTGGGGTCGGGGAGGGCGAGCGGGACAAAAACTAGAGCCCAGAGAGTTACAGGGAGAGAAAAAAATGTGAAAGTCAAGGAAAAGCCGTAGAAATCAGAGAGAGAAGCTGGGTCTGATCACAGGGTGAGCCATAAGGCTGCAGTCAATCAGGTGCAAGCTTGCAAATGCTGCAGCCAATCAGAGCCCCAAAATGTGGTCACGGCTTGTCAGACAGGCTTACCCAGGTGAGGAGCTCTTGCAGCAAATGAGGAGGTAGCGCGGTCGACTGGCTTTGAGTTTAGAAAGCCAGGGTGGGGGAGGAGGCAGGCTAGGAGAAAAGCAGGAGAATTAAGTATAGACAGAGAGGGCAGAGGCGAAGAAGTTACACAGTTCAGGTTTTAGCACAACAATCCCTTCATTTGAATACAGGCAGTTTTCCCCCTAAGGCTAACTAAAAATATAAAGCAGTAAAATACACTGCAAATGCAAGTTTTCCACAAAAACAAGAGCCCCAGAGAGTTACAGGGAGAGAAAAAAACTGCGAAAGGCAAGGAAAAGCCATAGAAATCAGAAAGAGAGAGAAGCTGGGTCCAATCACAGGGTGAGACGTAAGGCAGAAGCCAATCGGGCGTGAGCTTGCAAATGCTGCGGCCAATCAGAGCCCCAAGATGTGGTCACGGTTCTTCAGGCAGGCTTACCCAGGTGAGGAGCTCTTGCGGCATGGCAAGGAGGGAGCACAGCCGACTGGCTTCTCCAGCCACAGCCGCTGCCGCCCGAGGCAAATCAAGCTGTCTGCCCAGTCAAAGGATCCCAGGCAAGGAGCTCTTGCAGTGGGGCGAGGAGGGAGCGTGGCCGGCTGACTTGTCCAGCCGCAGCAGCATGAGGCAAATCACTTTGTTTGGCTTCTGGTGTAGACCCTGCCCCATTTAATTGCCCTCCTCTGGACTGCCTCCATCCTGTCTATGTCCTAGCGGAGATGGGGTCTCCAGAACTGCACACAGTACACCAGATGGGGTCTCACCAACTGTCTATACAGAGGGATAATAACTTCTTGTTTTCTACTGGTAATGCCTCCATCCTGTGGGGGTGGGCAGTTCGTGTCTCCCTGCATCCTTCTGCCCCCCCCCACTGGTTTAAATGCTTGCCAATGAAGCATTTAAACCATTCACTGAGGACTGCAGTCCCCTCCCTGAACAGGTGTAGGCCATCCCCCTTGCATAAGGTCAAATTCCTCCATGTAGTCCCCAGTTCCCAATAAAGCCAAAACCCTTTTCTCTGCACCAGTTCTCCAGTCAAGTGTTGAAGTCCTTGGTGCAGAGGTTTCTAGCCTCCCCCATGCCATCCCCATTTTTTACCTCCTGTGCTTTTTTTCCTCTATTTGCACCTTTGCACTCCTGACTGCTTTCCCTGCCTCCCTGTGTTTATCCAGGACCACTACCCTGTCCTCCTTCTGTGTTTCCTTGTATTTCCTGAAAACCATCTTTCTCGCCCTTACCTTCCTGGCCACTTTCTTTGAGAACCATAGTGGTTTTCTCTTTCTCTTGCCCTTGTTTACTTGCTTAATGTATAGATTTTTCACCTCCACTATGGCTCCTTTCAGATGGGCCCACTACTCCTCAACTCCCCACCATTCATCCTGCCTTGCCAGGGCATTTTTGAGGCATTTCCCCATCTTAGTAAAGTCTACCCTCCTGAAATCCAGGATCCTCACCTTTGTGTGGCTTGACGCTACCACTGTACTCATACTGAACCACACCACACGATGGTCACTGGATCCCAGGCATCCACCCACCCTGACTTCCACAATTCTGATCCCATTGGTGAGTACCAGGTCCAAAACTGCACCCTCTTGGGTGGGATCTAGCACTAGCTGCCTGAGGCCTGCCCCTTGCACGGAGTGCAAGATGTCCCTGCTTCTGGCTGAGGCAACAGCTGGGATGCTCCAATCAACATCTGGTCTTGTTCCTCAACTATAGTGCTAAGTCTCACCTTGCCCATCTAGTACTCCCTTCTGGGGTTCTTGTTACCTAGGTGCATTACCTTGTACTTTTCAGCATTGAGTCTCAACTGCTGAACCTTAAACCACTGTTTTACTTCCGTAAGTCTCTCTGCAATTTTTTTATTTCCTCATCACTATTCACCCTCCTAAAAAGCTTAATGTCTTCTGCGAAGAGACATAACTTGCCCTGAATTCCCTCACCAATGTCACTGATGAACATAATGAAGAGGGCCAGACCCAGAACAGATCTGTGTAGTACCCCGCTCGTGACCTCCCATTCTTCTGATTTTTCTCCATTGACCACAACATTCTGCTACCTCCACTTTAGCCAGTTACCTACCCAGTTTACTATGACCTTAGCTACACCTAGAACCTCCAACTTTTTCAGCAAGTTTCTGTAGGACACCAAGTCGAAGACTTTGCTGAAGTCAACGTAGAGAAAATCCACAGCATGGGCCCTATCAAATTCCCTCATCAAATAAAACTATCGAGTTAGTTTAAAAAAAACTCCCTGTCACAAATCCATGCTGTTTGCTATCCTGGAGACTGCTGCCCTCCAAGTAGTATATGAGGTCCTCTTTGACGAGTGCCTCTATCAGTTTTCCTACGACAGAGGTAAGACTCACAGGTCTGTAGTTCCCTACTTGTTCCTTGTGCCCCATTTATGAAGAGGAACTATGCCCACCATCCTCCAGTCCTTCAGCTCTACCACTGTCCTTAGTGAGCTGTTAAACGGAAACACTGGAAAAGGCACAGCTTTACCCAAATGCTACAAAAATACCTGATTAGCGCTTTCAGACAGTAACATTTTTTTAAAATTACCTCTAATTGCTTTTTTAGTGATTTAAACAGTGGCCTTCAACTCAATCAATCAATCAATCAAAATCTTTATTTGTCCAGGCGGGCACCATTGAGCAAGGCTCATTTGCAAGGTGGACCTGGTCATGAATACATCAAAGTACAGTACAGAATCAGGTATACAAAAAGCAATAATATGCAAGGAAGAAAATGTATATACAGTGTATACAGTACAGTACAAGGTTGAAATAAATAAAAAAAAACAGCATTATTTTACAATTGAAGCAGTCAGCAGATGTACAATCAACAACAGGCATACAGGGGTTATAAGCAGAGATCTTTTGAGTGAGGCAGCCGGCAACTACACATATAGTGGAAAAAGGCCGTGTATGGGGTGGCAGGTTAGAGAGGTAAAGAAGAGGAGGGATATATTACTGACGATTGGGGGAAAATTGGGCTAAAACCACAGAAAGTGACAATGGCTGTCGTGTACTTGTTTATTATGATAATTGTTATGTTCTAACATTTAATCTGGTCTTGTTCAACAAACTCACACTGCAACAGGAATAGAGCAGCTTTCATTTTTATTCAGGAGCCTCTCTAGTCTCAGCAACAACACTCTCTGTCTGCTCTCTTTCTAGCGTACACATATCAGAATGCTGCCCTTAAGTGGCAGAAGTAACGCAATGCATTACCATTTCAAATACATAACATTTCCTCCCCACTAAATTATATTGTTACCAAATGAACAAGTATTAGCATTATTCGCCATTATTAAGATGGTTCATACTATGCTAGAGGTAGGGGGTAGACTGCCCCAGGCCTCGAACCAGTCAAGGGGATTATTCTGCCCCAATAATCTGATCTGGCTCTCTAACTACACAAAACATTTATTTCTTTTAAATGTCTCACAGGTTCAAACGATCTGGAATGTTTTGAAATTTGGGATGGATAACGTCTCTCGTGAGCAACCCTTGGCATGGCTGCCCTGTCTGGTACCTCCCTCCGATCCTCGGTTGATGGTTGTACAGCCTCACCATTGCTCCTCTCCACCTCCCACTCTACATCTTCAGAAGGTGTTGGGACTTCCGTAGTGGGGCTTCTGTAAGCTACGGCAGATGGAATCCACATTTCCCGTGGGTTTTCTTCCCTGGAGGTGTCCCCATCAGTGCACTGCTGAAGATCTAGGAGCTGTTCAGCATGACGTTTCCATTTCACTCCAGATTCAACATCAACTATATACGACACTGGACCCATCTGAGATGTCACCACACCAGGGGTCCACTTTTTTCCCTTCCGGTAATCTGGAACAAGCACTTCTTGACCAACAATGAACTGTCTGTCCTTTGAATGAGCTTGCCGGCGTAGTATTTTAGATTCTTGGTTCTTCAAAACCTCTGATGCCACGTCTGGCTTAAGCAAATCAAGATGGGAGTGAAGCTTACGCTGAAAAAACAACATTGCTGGAGATTCCTTTGTTGTAGCATGGGGTGTATTTCGGTATGCCAACAGGAAGTTATCCAACTTGTGTTGTAAGGTCAAAGACCCCCCCGATTTCAGAGCATTCTTCATGGTTTGCACAAACGCCCTCTAGACCATTAGTTGAGGGTGATATGGGCACTACAAATATGCCTCACACCATTGGACTTCAAAAATGCTGCAAAGTCACTAGAAATAAATTGTGGTCCATTATCACTGACCAGCTGTTCAGGAATCCCGTAACGGCTAAATAGTCCTCGCAGCACTTGAATGGTCTTACTGGTAGTAGTGGTGTCCATGACTTGAATTTCAGGCCACTTTGAGTGGGCATCTACAACAATTAAGTACATGTATCCCTCCCACAGCCCTGCAAAATCTACATGAATGTGCTGCCACGGTGCATCTGGCCACATCCAGGGATGTAGAGGTGAGGAACACGGCATTTTCTGAACATGCTGACAGGTAGTGCATGTTTTTGCTTGTAGCTCAATTTGCAAATCAATCCCTGGCCACCAAATATAGCTTCTAGCTAAAGCCTTCATTCTCACTATGCCTGGGTGTCCCACATGTAGCTCTTCCAAAACACGGGTGCGTAGCTTTGAAGGGACAATCACCCAGACACCCCACATCAAGCAACCTTGCTGTACTGAAAGCTCATTATGTCTGACGTAGAATGGTGATAACTCACCGTGAATGTTCTGGTTCACAGTAAAAGTCCCTTTTGTTACTAAGTCCAAGACTCGAGACAACACAGGATCAACTTTTGTCTCCTTTTTAATTTCAGAACTCGTGATAGGTAATTTCTCAAGCTGACTGATGTAGAAGACATCGAAAGTGTCCACCTTGTCACTGTGGGCTACCTGCAGAGGCAATCTTGAGAGCCCATCTGCATTGCCATGAAGAGCCGCCTTCTTGTATTCAATGCAGTAGTTGTGAGCTGATAACACGAGAGCCCAACGTTGCATTCTGGCTGCTGCCATAGAAGGAATACCTTTGTGGGGGCTGAAAATGGTCGTGAGGGGATGGTGATCAGTGAGGAGTGTGAATTCCCGACCATAGAGGTATTGGTGGAATTTGCGAACTCCAAACACTATTGCCAAAGCTTCTCTCTCAATTTGGGCAAAGTTTTGTTCAGCTTTGCTGAGAGTTCTGGATGCAAAGACAATTGGCTTTTCGTCCCCATTTGGTAGAACATGAGAAAGAACTGCTCCCACCCCATAAGGTGAGGCATCACACGCCAGTCTGATGCTCAGCTGTGGATTATAGTGAATGAGCACATCTTGAGAAACAAGCTGCTTTTTAGCCTTCTTAAATGCACTCTCACAGTCTTTTGTCCAACACCAGGACTTCCCCTTGCATAGCAAGCCATTTAGTGGGTTGAGAATCATAGCCAGATTAGGAATAAACCTGCCATAGTAATTTAACAGGCCCAAGAATGACTGTAACTGGCTCACATTTTCCGGTGCTGGGGCGTCCACAATCGCTTTTTCTTTCTCAGGTGATTTGTGTAAGCCCACTGCATCTATGGTATGGCCCAAGTACTCCAATGAAGTCTTGAAAAATTCACACTTCTCCTTCTGGACACACAAGCCAAAATCTTCCAATCACTGCAGAACTGCATCCAGGTTCTTCAGGTACTCTGCATTATTCCTTCCGGTCACCAGTATATTATCCAGGTAACAGTGAACATTTGGAAGACCTCGTAAAACCTGGTCCATAGCTCGCTGAAATATGGCTGGACCTGATGCAATGCCAAAAGGTAGGTGATTATAGCAGAAAAGATCCTTTTGGGTGGTTACTGTGAGATATTTCCTTGAGTTTTCATCTACTCTCATTTGCAGATAAGCATGTGACAAATCCAGCTTACTGAAGCGTTGGCCCTGTGCCAGCGATGCAAACAAGTCTTCGTCGTGGAATGGATACTGTTCCACACACAGAACTGGATTTATGGTTACTTTAAAGTCTCCACATATTCGCACAGAACCATCTTTCTTTACCACTGGCACTACTGGCGTTGCCTAGTCACTACACTGTACAGGTGACAAGACTCCAGCTCGGTTAGGGCGAGTTAATTCGCCTCCACTTTTGGTCTGAGTGCATAAGATACTGCTTAGGTTGACAAAACTTTGGTTTGTGCTGTGGCTTCAAAAACACTCTTGCCTCAATGCCCTTCATTGTGCCTAGCTCCCCTTTGAATAAAGGAGCATGTCTGTGCAACACTGCTTCTAGAGTGTTGTGGTCACCTGTATTAACAGTCCTTATCTACTGCCAGTTGAGGCGCATTTTCTTCAGCCATTCTCGGCCTAAGAGTAAAGGGTAGTTACCTTTAACCACATACAAAGGCAGTAGTGCCGTTTGCCCATTCATTTTCACCTGCACCTTGATGACACCTTCAGGTGAAATTGCCTCGCCAGTGTATGTCCTCAGTACGACATCAGTCGTTTGCAGGGGTAGATGTCTCAACATAGTTTCATACTTGTCTCTAGAAATCAATGAAACTGCAGCCCCTGTGTCCAATTCCATTTTCAGTGGTTTCCCTTCAATTTCAGGTGTTACACAGATGGTTGCTGTTTCCCCTTTAAGAGTCAGCACGTGCAATGCTAATTCAGTATCAGTGTCATCACTGCACGTTCCCTGTGTTTCCACACGATGTACTTCTCTCTTTCTACATTTCGCAAATTGCTTCCCTTTGCTTCCATTGATTTCCACTCGCCCAATGTGGCCCTTCTTCCCACAGTTATGACATGTCTGTTCTTTAAACCAGCAGTCCTTATCACTGTGATTAGCCTTGCCACAACGACCACATTTATTAGGCTTCCTGGGAGAAGAGAAGGATAAAGCATTTACTTTCAGGGAATCACTTAAGTGCTGAGCCTCCTGTGCAGCTGTTTCCATCAATACAGCGATCTCGATCGCTTTCTTGTATGTCAGTCCCACCTCCGTTAAAAGACGCTTCTGTGTCGCTTCACTTTTCAAACCGCACACAAATCTGTCCTGGAGGGCATCATCTAAATGGGTGCCTAACTCACAATGCTCAGCTAATTTCTTTAGAACAGCCACATACTGCGCAACAGACTCACCCTCTGTTTGATTTCGTTTATGAAAGCGAAACCTTTCAGCAATCACCAGAGGCTTAGGAGAGAAATGTGTCTGTAAGACCTCCACAATACTGGCAAAAGTTTTCTCCCCGGGCTTTTCTGGTGCTATAAGACTTCTCAGCAAACTGTACGCTGTGCTGCCCATGACACTCAGTAACACAGCCACTTGTTTTTCATCACTTATATCATTTGCTGTGACAAAATGTCCAAATCTCTCAATATAAGTTGTCCACTGTTCCACATTTTCATCAAAGGCATCAATATGTCCTATAGTCGCGGCCATATTTTTGTGTTTCTCGCAGGTTCACTAGTGGGTCCAAAAGTTACGTCTCAGGAAAAACTTCACAGTTGTAGTTCATTCTGGTAAGGTACAGGAGAGTAACTAAACACCGCGTCGCCAATTATGTTATGTTCTAACATTTAATCTGGTCTTGTTCAACAAACTCACACTGCAACAGGAATAGAGCAGCTTTCATTTTTATTCAGGAGCCTCTCTAGTCTCAACAACAACACTCTCTGTCTGCTCTCTTTCTAGCTTACACATATCGGAATGCTGCCCTCAAGTGGCAGAAGTAACGCAATGCATTACCATTTCAAATACATAACATAATGACAATAATGACAACAATAATGATGGAGGAGGGGTAGATAATTGGGACACTACTATGGATGGGGTGGGACTTTAGCCAGGCTGGAGTGGACGGGGAAGGGTGGGTGCAGCAGGAAGAGTTAATAGGGAAAGAGTGGGAGCCAGGGGTAGAAACATGGCGAGCGTCAGGATGGAAAGGGGAGTTGCGGAATTAGTGGGCTAGCAGTGAGGAAAAACATTTGGAAGGTGCTTTCATGTAGCGATTGTAGAGTGCCTTGAAGATATTCAGGCTAACAGGGCAGCTCAGCTTCTAGTTCCTTTGTAAACCGTTCCACAATGTGGGTAAAGAGAAGCTTAGAGCAGCTTTTCCTAAACAAGTTTTGACCCTTGGAACTTGGAGGGCAATTAGGGAATAGCTCCTTAGAACGTAGGTGCCTAATACACTCCGGGGAATACAATCTGAGACATATGAGGGGAGCTTGTTGGTCACTGCTCTGAAGGCCCATAAGAAGGCATTTCTATTCCTTCTATAGTGAAGGGAAGTCCAGCCCAACGATGAGTACAGGAGCAGTGGTGTGTGGAAAGTGGAAGGCCAGTAATGAACCTGATAGCTTTGTGGTAGAGGGTGTCCAACTTAGCCAGTGCAGTGGCTGTAGAGCAGGTCTGCGTAACCTATTAAAGATAGGAAGGTAGCTTGAACCAGTTGAACAACTTTCACTTTCTACAGCTGGAAGTTACTCGATCCATGAGCAGAGCTTCCCGGAGCTCACTTACCGCAGTATATCCTGCCAACCAATGGCAGAGGTCAAACAGACATATTAGCACACGGTGAGCTCAGGAATCTCACTGCTGCTCATGAGATGGTGGCTGCCAGCAACAGAAAGTGGAAGTTATGGGTAACTGTTTGAATCATTAAAAAAGTTGTTACTGTCTGAAGACACCGAGAGTTTATGCAGTGTCTGAGGAAAGCTGTGTCTTGTCCAGTATTTTCCTTTAAATATACCTACCAGGGGTTCAGCCAGTTCCACTACCAATTCCCTGAGTATCCATGGATACAGCCCATCTGGTCCCTGGGCCTTATCTATCTTAAGGGCTGCCAGCCCTATCAGGACCCTTTCGCTTGTAAATATTGAGTGCCTCTTCTCCAAGACCCCATTAGAGGCTGCTTTGATGCCACTCTCTGGCAATGGCCCACTCTCCTCCCTAGTGAAAACTGAGCAAAAGTAATTGTTAAAGATTGCGGTCTTTTGCCTATCCTCCTCCATCACCCTTCCCTCTTCAGCTAGCCTTACACTTCCCCAGCTTTCTTTCTTTCCCCCTAATATATTGGAAGAACTGTTTTTTTCTCTACTCTTGATCCCCTCTGTAATGCGCAGCTCTCTGTCTGCTTTTGCCTCCCAACTACCCTCTTTGCCTCCCTATTTTTTGGTAAATAGTCTCCCCAGTCTTCCTCCCCTGCTTTTCTTTATACTTGTAGAAGGCCTTTTCTTGGTCCTCACCACTTCTCTGGCCCTTGCAGAGAACCATAACGGTCTCTTGAACCTGTTCTTTTTGATTACCATTCTCATGCATACCTTAGATGTCTTGAGAATGGCCCCCTTAATTGCCCCCATCTCTCTTCCACTCCACCTATGTTATCCACCCCTACTAACTTTTCTCTGACCAGCTCCCTCTCCAATTGAAGTCAGCCTTTCTAAAATGTATTTATTTATTTATAGTATTTATTTAGTTATGTATTTGTTGACCGGGTAAGTACACTGGTCCAGAGGACCATTTTCAGGTACAACCTGGGCCATCCAGGTGGCACATGGTACAGAAACATGAACAGCAGGACAATCAAAGTAACAGTTACACATACAGGTTACAGTGAGAATGTATGGGATGAGTACAGCCTTATACATTTAGCCCAATATGTTGGGAGTGACAATACAAGAATTAATCCAATGACAGTTCTATGTGGGTTACAGTTAGCATTTCTGACATGAGTGCAGTCCTGGACAATTCGCCCCACAGTTCGTAAAGACCATGACAGTGTAGAACACCATTATTTCCAAGCAACATTCATAATAATAATATACATGTACTGTAAGTGCAAATCAAGGATTTCAGCTCTCAGTTGTGGTTTACTAGTCCAAAGGGTCAGTTTAAACCAAATTTCATTATTATCACTGTTCCTCAGTGGCTCGCCTACTCCCACAGCTCATACCACCTCTGAGCTGGCGAGCACCACATCAAGAATTGTAGTCTGCCTGGTGGGTTCCTTAACTAGCTGTTCTAGTAGACATAAGGAGTCCAACAAGGCCTAACCTTTGTCACTCCTGGCCACTGGAACATCCCAATCAATGTCTGGCAGGTTCAGATCACCCACCACCACTAGTTACTCCTTTGCCACCACTCTTCAAAGTTCTTCCCTGAGCTGTCTGTCCCTCTTCTCCCCTTGCTCCGGAGGTCCATAGATCGGCCCTAAGTACAGTTTCTTGATTGAAGCTGCCATGAGGTGTACACACAGTGACTCTGTATCTCTACTACACCCTGATGCACCCATCTTACACCACCTTAATGCCATCCTTGTTAAAGAGGGCTGCTCCTTCCCATCTACCTGTTCCTCTATCCCTCCTGAGCACTGAGTACCCATGGACTATCAGTTCCCAGACATTGTTTTCCAAAGTCCACATTTTCATGAGGGTCCACCTCAATGTCTGTCATCAGCGCCTGGAGCTTGTTCATTTTATTACCTAGGCTCCTGGTGTTAAGGCATACCCCTTCCATCTCACCCTTGAGCCTACTTTACTACTACCCTTGTGCTTTCCTTGTGCTGTCATTCTCCTGTTTTTCTTCATGCCTGTATCCTTTGCATTTCTGCTCTCTAATGTCCCTTCACCTAGTCTAGTTAGGGACACAGCTCTCTTTGTACCTGCTGTGCTGCTTTAAGTCTCCAAATGTGGGGGAGCGCTAGCTAGGATCCCCCTCCTCTCATCTGCCACTGTGGTTCCCCTAGACCCAGTCTCCTTTGCAGTCAGTTTAAATGTCTGATATAGACATCAAAGTTCTTCCCCAGAATGCAGGCCCCAACTCCTGTCAGGTGAAGCCTGTCACCCATGAAGAGTCTCCTGTCCCAGAAGTCCCCCCAATCCCGCACAAAGTGGTACCCCTTCTCCTGATACCATCCCTTAAGCCACTTTCTCCCTTCCTTGACTCTTCCTTCTTTACCCTCTTTCAGTCTGGTTTTTGAAAATCCCGCTACACTTCCACTACCCTCCTTAAGCTCACTGACTCCATCCTCACAGGTATGGATCAAGGTCTGATCACATCCACCATTTTTGTTAATCTTGCTAAAGCTTTTGACACAATGGCACATCCCCTGCTGGATAAGCTTAAAGCAGCAGGACTTTCTGACTCTGCAGTCAGTTAGTTCCATTCTTACCTTGAGGGAAGAGCTCAAGCTGTCCCGATAGGAAGCTCCATTTCATCCCCATTCCCTATCTGCTCAGGTGTTCCTCAAGGGTCTGTCATGGGACCTATTCTCTTTTCCATATTCTTGAATGGCCACCCCTCTGTCTGTTCCTCTGCATCCATTTGTATGTACACTGATGATGCAGTTATTTTTGCATCTGGCTCCTTCTCCCATGATCTTACTTCATAGTTTCAGATGCACTTTGACAATATTCAGCTCTGGTTCCAGACTAACCAACTATCCCTCAATGCCCCCCCAAAAAACAGTCTCTATGACTTTTGACACCTGTCAGAGGCTTTCCAGACTCACCCCTCTCCCTTCATTTCACACTCTTGATGGTGCTAGTGTTGAGGATGTATCCTCATTTAAATACCTCGGGGTTTGGCTTGATTGTCATCTTGATTTCTTGAGGCATACTGATGCCATTCACCAAAAGCTCTACCCTAAGCTTGGTGCATTGTATAGGAATAAAGCAAGTATACCACTTCCTGTCCACTAAGAGATTGTTTTAAAGATGATTCTCCCTATTTTTACGTTCACTTGCGCGCATGCGCAAGGAACGTTTTGGGATAGTACGACTTTCTGGAGGTGTGTGACCCTCCTGTCCAATACACTGCTCCATGTAGCAGGCATGACCGTAACCCACCAATGGATGGATGAGCTGTCTATGACAGCAGTTGGGCTGCAGTGGTCTTCAGTTCAAAGAAAACCACCGCTGGTAACGTATGTGTACGTAGCATATTGACATCATGATCCCTCCCGCTTCCTCCCTCTGCTGCTGATTGTAATTGACATGCAGTAATCGGCACCAATTAACAGTACTTGCTGTGAGGCCCAGAATGAACCTGAAACAGCAATTAATGTAAACACCTTGCTCAAGCCACTTTAACACAGATAAAGACTTGTGAAGCTTTTACAATTCATTCTCGACATTCTCGATCATGGCTTGCACATCCAGTAACTCCTAAAATGTCTTTGTGCAAGTGGCTTCAGCAACGAAAGTCCTGTTTTACGGAATGGTACGCTGACAACATAACTGAACAAATTAATGCCAGGTCTCAGTGTGCAGACATCAAGGTCAACCTGAGGATGTTTTCTATCAAGGTTAAACATGCAGAGTGAAGGGAAGACTGTCTCAGAGGATCTGATGATGCAGGAATTACGGAGGCACATTCTCAGTGCCTAAATTGGGTAAGCTACTGTGCTGTAACTAGTGACTAGTGAATTTGATTTGAACAGCTATTTAAAACGTCCCTTTTTTTGTTTTTTAGGAGGATACCCAAGAGTCTCGGGAATGAAGGCTAGAGTTACTGTTGCGGACCAAACAGCTACATTCACTTTGTTGTTGCCTTGGCCGATTGCAGCGTATTGCTGCATTTCTGGATCACTTTATCTTAGTGTTGTATTCAATACGCAATGTTTTGACAAGTTGAAATAAACTTTACTTTTTAAAATTAAAATCGTCTTTAATTTTGCGGTTAAGTACCTACCGCAAACGCAAACATAACGAGAATACTTTGTCAGCATTAGTTCTGAATTCTACAGTGGACATTGGTAATCAGATCACAGGATGGATTAAACTAATATACACCTTTCCAATGATGCAAATTAGGACTACTGCTATCTAGAGATGGGCAAAGTCAGAGAACATTGCTTTGCTTCCACTTCATGAAGTTCACCTGACTTCATGTAATGGAACGTGCCAAACTTTGCCTGGTGAAGACTATACACTGTGGAACTTCACCAGAGAAGAGCAAGTGTAGTGCAATTATGCATAGTTTTTCATCAGGCAAAATCACATTTTGCCCTTTAAGAACTATGCAAAATGCCTTACATTTTTATTAAAATCGATGTTATAAACATTAATCCTCACTCCCTGCTCACTGTGCTATAAATAACCACCCCCACCACCAACAATGCCCTTCTATTTGGATTTCCCCCATCCAGCTATGTTCTTCTGCGAAAAAAACCTCCTGTCCCCTCCCAGCAATCTTCTCCACCACTTCAAATTGGTAATAACTCTTCCCCCAACTGCTAGCCCAAAACAACCCCCACTTCCTCTGGAGAACTGCACTTCCTGCAGATATCTTGGGGTCTGGCTGGACCAGCTCCTGGACTTCTCTGCGCATATAGATGGCATCCACAAAAAGCTCCACCCAAAGTTGGGAACTCTGTACCACAGTCGTGGTTGCATCCCCTTGCTGGCTCACCGAGAAATTGTGCAGAAGATGATCCTCCCAATTTTTGACTATGGCGACGTAGTCTACAGTGCCACCCCAAAGTCCACCTTAACCAGACTGGACCCCCTTTCCCACTCCTTCTGCCATTTTGTCCTTGACTGCCCACCCACCACTCACCACTGTGACCTATACAGGACCCTCAAACTCCTCTCGCTCCAGGACAGGTGCCTTACACACTGTGCTAGCATCATGGCAAAATGCAGAGCACATACCCTCCCTCCATACCTAACCTCAGTTCTCTCAGCCTCCACCTCCCCAGGTTTTGAACTGAGAAACTGTGACTCCTGTCTCTTGTCCATCCCACTCATGACCACCTCAGCAGGCCAGTCAGTGTTCATTTACTGCATGCTCAAACTTTGGAACTCCCTTCCCCTAGCTATCCATCAAACCACCCCTAGGCTAAAAATCAACTCTCTTCTCAAAACCCATTTCTCCTCCACCTGCACGTGTACCAATATCAGCTCTAGGTGCTGACAGGCTTCAAGGCCGCTATGTAAATTGTTGCTTCTATTATGTATCTGCACTTCCTCCCATTAGTCACTTGCCACACTCAATGACTTGCGGTCTGCACTTAATCCTTGTTTTATTCCATATTGTCTATGCAAGAATATTCTGTTTACCCAATTTGCATGTTCCACTCTCAACCCAATATGTTTTATATTGTGACTGAAATGTACAGTCTATCTGTCATTTTGTATGTACTCCATGTACCCTTGCCCACAGGTCGCACCTGGAATTGAGCAGTTGTTCTGCTCAGTATGCCTTCCTGGTAAAACCTTTAAATAAATAAACAGCTATGGAAATATGCTATGGTGAGTATTAACAGAGATAGTATTTTCTCTGCACTTGCAGGAAAAAAGGAAAATGCCACCTGTGCATGTAAAATTTGGAACATAGCACTTTTGCAGACATGGAAATTTGTTCCCACACTACGTAGTTGATCACAGGAACTTGGTCCTTGGGTCATGTCAGGCCCTTTGAAAATTAGGTCACTGGGCTCCTGTTGTTAATAGTGAGCAACAGCAGCACAACTGAGCACCCTAACAGTGCTGTAGCATTAAAGCACTAAAAAAACACAAAATATCCCCTCAAAATTCCTGAGTGGAAAAAGAATTACAAAACTCAGTACTTCTCATTATTAAATCTACCAGTCTCCAATCTCTGCCTTCAGTGCAAGTCTGTAATGACTAAACCAGTCATCTTCAATCTCCTATCTCAGAATCTGCCTTCTGCGTGTGTGTCTCTTTCACTATCACTCCGTCTCTATCTCTCTGCTGCTAGTGCTGAGCAACCCCCGGACTGCAAAATACAGCTGCAGGCTGAGCTAGTCAAAAACAAAACTAAAATTCTACAAAAGAAACCTCTCGCAACACACCACCAACACTACTATCACTTATGCTATAAGCCTGTAGTAAAACGTCACCATAAACACAAGTTTTGAAGTATGATCTGCACAGGTTTTATCACAAGCTCATCATAGCAGATCTTTCTCCCTCAAACACGCACAAAATCTGCTGTGAGCTGAGGAGATCACAAGGGTATGTTTGCAGTGAATGCAGCACCATGTGATGTGATTACAAGTATTGTGAGATTAACCATGGAATTCTATTCTCTGCATAGGCGGTTCCTTGGAACTTTATCCCGCAGATCATGATGTACATCATGGAGAAATGGAGGATGCATGAGAAGGTTAACTGAAACCATGAAAGAGACTTGATGATTAACATACTCTTGTGCAATGGTTAGAAAAGCAACTGGGTGAATTTCTAATTCAATATGCTAATGCAATAAATGGAATTAATGCGAAATGGTTGCAGCACAATTTTCCACAGAATACCTATAAATCTGCAGCAAATAATCCCACTGTTTAGTGGTCAGAGAAAAAACATACTGCCTAGTATGACTTTCTGGAGGTGTGTGACCCTCCTGTCCAATACACTGCTCCATGTAGCAGGCGTGACCATAACCCACCAATGGATGGACGAGCTGTCTATGACAGCAGTTGGGCTGCAGTGGTCTTCAGTTCAAAGAAAACCACCGCTGGTAACGTATGTGTATGTAGCATATTGACATCACGATCCCTCCAGCTTCCTCCCTCTGCTGCTGTCCTCCCCGTTGAGGGAAGCACTATTACAGCAAATGTCCGCACGGTAATGGCGAGGTGGAACTGCGAGCTCCGGCCATCTGAACCCCGAGTCAAGACCCGGCAGCATTGCGGCAGAAAGATGCCTTCGGACTTTGCGTCGCTGAAGCTCATGGAGCTGGAGGACGCCCTGCTTAAGGTAAGGTGCTCTGCAGAGAGCGGGCGAGAAGTATGCACATGGCAGGGAGAAGAAGCAGTGAGTGCGTAGTCTACTGCTGCGGACAGTTCGGTAACGAGCGGCGTGGGATGGAGAAGTCACCATCCGGGGGGAGCAGCGCCGAGTAAGAGGATCTGTCCAGTAGGATTTTCACATTTGGATATGTTTCCGCATATTTAAATTTAATTATTGATAGTCTTGTAAAATAGTTGTAGTACCCCCCCCCAGCAGCTAGATAATAGGATTTTTTTTTGTAACTGATATAGACGATGAACTGTTGAGTGATACTATCTGCTGTTGACATCATTGGGGGGTAGATATCATAGTGGTTTCAACAGCAACCCCAGCCACCCCTACTCGGACCCAAACTCGGGAACACAGAACATTGGTAATCATTCAGAAAGCGGGTAGAATAAGGGGACCAGTTTAAGAAGCGTTTTCTGATTAACAAGTTTTTGACTTTAATGCTAAACATTATTTTGTGCTTACAGGCCCCACCGTTCAGTCAATAAAAATACAAATTTTGGGAGGGACAGCGGAACATTTTGAGGTAGTCTGGGACATCCCATCAAAAATGAATAGTCACCTGTGCATAACGTTCTAAAGCATTGTAGCAAAAATGGGAGGAGTGTGGAGGGGCGGGCCACCCCCCCACACAAATCAAAAAAAGTCCCTTAAGCATCATTGCACAGCAAAATCAGTATCTAGATCTATACAATGCATGTTTCTAAACAACTCTCAAGAGTTCTCACTTAATTCTGCCTTCCTCCACCGTGATTAAGTACACTGCTTGGGTGTTAATATGTCAAATTGCAGATGTTAATGTGACGTACATACCGTATGTTTGCTAAACATTAAAAAAGGAGGGGGGTGCTACAGTATCATCCTGTACAATTATTGACTGGCTGCATGTCCCTAACCCTCTGGTTCGAGAACCCCTTTAGTTGCTTCCCCCTGCACCCAGCGTTCCACCTTTCCCCTTCATACTCCCTTGCACTTCCCCCTCCGTTATCTTATCTTCATAGCCTGTCTCTGTAGTCACCGTTCTGTATGTATATGTATCATACCTTGTACTCTAACTGTACTATCTTGCGTCCATACAAACCTATGCATTGTATTATCTATGCTTATAGTATTTGGTGTGCCTATTACTCGGAAGTAATATCATGGGGCTCTGCCCATATCATGAATGTATTATCACTATCACTGTGTGGTATGTTCAACCTTGTGTACATGTTCTAACCAGGTCCATCTTGCAAATAAGTGTTGCTCAACGATGACCTCCTGGATAAAGACTCTGATTGCAGGTGGGTATCTAGGATGCAGTATAGTACAGTGGTTAAGGGCAATGAGCTGCAAACCTGGAGACCAGGGTTTAAATCCCACAGCCTGCACTTGCATATTGTGGTACTCTGAGCAAGTCACTTAACTTCTTGTGTTCCCGGGTCGCACCTGGAAAGAAGCTTGAGCTTAGTGTGCCTTTCCTGGTTAAACAAATTCCCTTTCCCTTTAAAATACTGGCTGCATGTGGGTATCTAAAGTTAAGACTAGCTGCTCTGTACCAGTGTTCAGATATCATGAGCCATTCCTGAAGTCTGTCTTGTCTCATGTGCTTGCATGAATTTTACTAATGGTGATATATTGATCGATTCACGGATAGCATGAAAATCAAAACTTTTAGGGTACCTGGCTCAGCCGTAAGTCACGCTTTTAGTCACACCTCTTCCGGTCTGGTCACGGAAGGCAAGTTGTCTGAAAACACAAAACAGAAGGAAGAAAAATATAAGGGAACATAGATAGACACATGGTACATTTAACCGGGGGTGTGGGGGGAGCGCCACCACAGAGAATACGCACTTAGACCCAACTGTAGTACATTATAACCCATGGGGGTGGAGCGCCCCCACAGAAGAAACTATATAAGCAATGCACAGATAAGTAGGACAAATACAACAAAGCGGGGGGTGGGCACAGCCCCCCCAAGTGATCTAAAGTACTCCTAATACAGCGCAATACAGAACCTACTGTAGGACAGATTACCCAAATGGGCTGTTGTCTGATTAGTCTGTAGTTTACTTTTCTTGTACTGTGCAGTCTTGCAAAGTAATGTACAAGATGTAAGGTGGTCATTTTAAATTAAATGATTTCAGTTCAATACGTATGGTCTCTGCTTCATTTTTATTACTTTCACTTACGCGCATGTGCAAGGAACGTTTTGGGATAGTATGACTTTCAGGAGTTGTGTGACCCTCCTGTCCAATACACTGCTCCATGTAGCAGGCACGACCATAACCCACCAATGGATGGACGAGCTGTCTATGACAGCAGTTGGGCTGCAGTGGTCTTCAGTTCAAAGAAAACCACCGCTGGTAACGTATGTGTGCGTAGCATATTGACATCACAATCCCTCCCGCTTCCTCCCTCTGCTGCTGTCCTCCCCGTTCCCTCATTCCCCGTCTCACCTACTGAACTCGCAGTGGCAGACATTTCAAACGCTTTTGTATTTCAGCCTAGATTAAGCCCTGCAGTTCTCACTCCAGCTGCTCCAGATCGAGGTATCAACATCGGATACACTGGAGCTGCCATCGAACTACCTGGAGCATTGCTGAGAAGACTCACATGTAGACAGTTAAATTAAACAAGCCCTCGCATTCAGAACAAAAAAAAATAATTACAGCTCTCATCAAGCCCTTGTTCTTTCCTCCACTTCTTATCTTCTGCAGACACTTCAGACTATCACCACCAAGGGCGTAGCTACCAATACGCCATGTAAGCCAAGGCGCATGCTCCAAAATATGGGGGGTAGCAAGCAGCTCTGCTTCCTGAGTCCTGCCTGCATACATAATTATATACTTTTTCATGGGCTTTTGAAAAGCCCAAGCTGCCAGCACCGCTGCCTTTGTTTAGCGGGATCGGGGGGGGGGCGCTGCTGCTGAGTGCGTCTGACGTGTGGTGGGAGGGTGGGCTGCAAGCCGCTGCATAGCTCTCAACCAGGTCCGCAGGAGGCAGTGAAAGACTTGATTGGCTGCCAAGCCTGCCAACGTCAACATGGGGGGCATTGCTGGTGCCGGCGGGTTGTTTAAAGCACTGCACTGTATTGGTGTAATTTCTTCTTGTTCCAGTTCGTCGGTTGGGATTCTGCTGTGCCACTTAGTTTTTGCAGTCAGAGAGAGGTTTGTTCTGTTCAGAGAGAAGATTAGCACCGCTGCGAGGTCAATAAGTGGAGCTGGAGCAAGAGCGAACTAGGTGAGGTAGGCAGCGGGTGACCGGGTGGGTCAGTCGGGGGACAGTGCAGCAGCAGCCACCGGACGGGTTCAGACAGGAGAGAGCCGGGGCTCCTCCACTTCACAGCACTGGCTGGGTGGCCGGGGCAGGCTGGCAGACTGAGGACTGAGCTGGTGCTAAGCTGTAAGCTGCAAGGGAGGGAGCAGCATGTTCGTGTTAGGCTCTGGCTGGCTGTGCTGAAGTACAGTCGCCACTGCAGCCCCACACACCGTGATGTGAACAGGATGGGCCCTCTGACTGTGTGTGGAGACAGACTTGGATGGTCAGGTCTTGAACGAGACTAGTGAAGCCTAGCCGTGGCTACCGCCCTAGCCCTAGTCTCCGAGCGCGAACCCCAAGCTCCAACTTGGACACAGGAAGGAAGTGGAGAATCGGGTCAGGCAGCGCACACACACTAGCTAAGCTGATTTTGGCTGGGCTGAGGCTCTGAGCTGAGCTATGTGGCCACTGATGGTTTCAGAGGCTCTGAGCAGCTGGAGGAGGGCAGTCACTAGTCTGGGCAGGACAACAGCAGTCGACAACAGACCAGACGACACTCTGAGTCATCACAGCAGGCAGGGTCAGCCAGGGATTGGAAATGTGCAACTCTTGGAGTGGAGCTGTGGAGGGAAAGAACGTGTCTTACACTGAAGTGAGGCAATGGAATGGAGGGATTCATTTTAAAACATTGGCGGATTGGTGGTTGCATCATGCAGCCAGCAAATACTGGTTTTGGTGGTGGTGGCTAGCAATAGCATGGCAGACAGGCATAAGAATTTCCTCACAAAAATGATGTATATCATGGTCACTAGTCAAGCAGTGTCACTACTGGTACACATTTTATTTTTCTTGTGCCTGCCGCCAGCCTAGTTTGTTGTCAACTACCATTCTGCCAATGCCACAGCTGCCAATCCAAAGAAATCTTCAGAGGCCTGCTGCTTATATATCTGCTGAGATGGAGTTTCCCTTGAGTGAGTCTACTCTGCATTGGGTAGGTATTAAATTCCCAGACCTGCCTTCCAGCCTTCCACAAATCTTCCACAGTGACTGTCTGCTCAGAGCCTTGAGGTGGCCTGTTTGTTTTGCTGCTTGCTGCTGACTGCTCGTGATGACTGAAGCTAAGCTGAATCTGACAGTGTGTGTGTGTGTGAAGCCAAGCCCTTTCCTGGACCTTATCCTGTACATCTGGTAATGTGACTTGTTGGCAGCTGCTGCTGTACAGTGTGCGACTTGTGAGGTGGGGTCAGCATAGTTATATAATCTTAGATGGTCAGGATAGGACCCCCGGACACAGGGTGGGTCTTATCCTGACCATCTAAGATTATATATACTGATGGCTGTTTCATGTCTCTGGCTTGCTTCGGTTTATAATCAGGGAGCCTTCCTAGTCCTAGATAGTATTCACCACCATGCTGGAGTTAGGAGTGTCCCAGGTGGGGAGTCACAGACAGTCAATCACTTGACATCCGAGTACAAGAGTAAAGGGCCTAGAAATTGAGACTGAACCAGGTATGTACTATGGTTTTCTTTTTAACTGTGCACAATGCCAATTGGTGGGTCTGCTGCTGCAGCTGCAAGTATTAGTAACAGTGTGAGTGTGACTGAGAGTGAGATAGGAAAAGCAAGCATAGAATTCTTAACTTGTCTCAAATGAATAGGTGCCACACACCACTGCAAATACCTGCAAGCGAACATTCGGCATTGACAAATGCTTATTTATTATGGTGACAGTGTATAGTGCAGTTCCCAAATCCAGACTTGCCAGACTGGACCCAGTCTTTCACACTTTGTAGTTTTGCTTTAGACTCCCCTCGTACCCACCATTGCTCTCTCTACTCTGCCCTTTCACTTCCCTCTCTTGATGCCAGGTACCTTTCCCATTGTGCCTCTTTCATACCTAAATTTGGATTTGGTTCCCTTCCCTCCTACCTTATATTACTGTTATCCTCTCCCTCAAATTCTAATTACCCTCTGCGCAATAATGTTTCCCATTCCCTCATTATTCGTTCTAGAAAGACTACTGTTGGTCATACTGCTTTCCTAAACTCTGGTCCTCCTTTCCCTTGTCAATTAACTCTGCCTCTTCTACTTTCTCCTTAAAGTCTCTCCTTCATGACCATTACTCCCCCCCCCAATAGTTGCACTGGCAATCTGTTTTTTTTAATAGATAAATAGATAGACAGACAGACAGATAGCTAAATAAACAGATAGACTGCTAGATAGATACTGTAGATAGATAGACAGAGACAGATATTACACACATCTACAAATCTGTCATAATGAGTGTCTCCAATTTTTGATTATGCTCCTTGATATATTGTATTTGCGGTATATGATTTTCCACATCCCCTCTTACACCCTGGACATATCTGGAAATGAGCTGTTAGCAGCTCAGTATGTCTTTCCTAGTGAAACTTTTGAAATAAATAATCCATTAAAATCCTGTATCACATAACTCCTCCTTATCCTTTCCTGCTTCCCCTCCCGACCCACATAGGAAGGAATTTGGAAAAGGCCAGGAAGGCTGAGTATGCTGCCAATCTTCTTCTGCTTCCTTCCTCTGCTCCAGTGATGGCCTCAAGTGCCTCTGCCCCCTTTCCAAGGGGCACTGGATTTGGAGATCATCTGCCTTGGCACTGAACAGCAGAACCCAGTTTCTGGGGAGACAGCCAAGGGGTACTGCAGCAGGGAGCTTTCTAATGCATAGTCCTGGGGGTCCTGGAAGGTGAAACAAAAGCAGCTCTTAGGACAGGAAGGTGGAATCAACAGCTGCTGCTATGGTCCTGATTGGAGATCCAAAGGTGGGAAAAATTAGTTGAATAAATAAAAATGAAATAAAATTCCACTGGGCAACCCCAAAATATTTCCAGATGAGACTTCATTTTAATGTTTTGTCTGATGCATGGTAACATGCACAGTATAGTACCCTTACCCCAGTACTGCAAAGTAGAGTCAGTCTTGGGTATGAGCTTAAGTTCAGGCAGTGTGGTTCAGTGGTTAGAGCACTGGCTTAGAAACCAGGGATAACTGGCTCAAATCCAACTATGGCCAAATATTCACTATGTGGCTGTGGGCAAATTATTTAACCTCTCAGTGCTCACATCTACCCAGCTGCAGAAATGGGTAGAATGCAGGACCTCATTGGAAATGAGATACTGCATCTCAGCAGGGCTATCTTGGGTAGCAAACAGTTATAATACCAGTGCCCCCACCCAAAAAAAGCTGTTTTAAAGCCTACAATTCATTCAAATCAATTCAATTTCCCCACCTGCTTTTTCTCCATCATTTTAACAAGTTAGAGTGGTTCTTGGTCTCATCATTCAGTCGAATTATGATCAGCCTGACCACCAATGACAAGGTGACCCACTCGTTGGTCAGGAAAAAAGCTTCATATTTAAAATGTTACCATGCCATATATGAGCTGAGGTCCCCTGCTTTCTCGTTATCTTGTGGGGAAAATCATTCTCTGGCTTCATTTCTTATATAGGCAGCAGGAAGGGAGGGGGAGCTAGATGTCATTGTCCATCTGGGGACAAATGACCTGGCTAGGGATGAGCCAGCAAAAGTTCTGGAGGAGTTTAGGAATAGGAGAGTTGTCTTAGGCAAGTAGCAGGATCTGCAATCTTATCAGAGGTGCTACCTGTCTATGACAGGGGGCAGGGCAGGATTCTCCACACCAGGATCTTCAATGCATGGTTGAAGGAATGGTGCAGAGAGGAGGGTTTCAGCTTCACTGGGGACTGGGGCCCCACCTGGAGGGATAAGGGCCTGTACAGGGGTGATGGCATGCATCCATCCAGGAGGGGAACCATGGTACTCAGTGAACAGTTTAAATGCTACACTGGCAAACATTTAAACTAGGCAAGGGGGGCAGGCAGACTTAAAGGCAGGCAGACATAAACTGCCCCCCTCCCGAGACTCACGAGGTCAGCATCAGGAATCTTGAAGGAGTGAAATCCCAAAAGGAACCAAATAACAAAGGGATCTAAGGGATAAAAGGAAATAGAGATAGTAAAAAAAAATAGTGGAAGAAATAAGGAAGGGCAAATGGGAAATGGGGAAGGGGGATGTCAGGACAATCTGGAGAGCCATGTGTGCAAATGCTTGAAGTCTGGGCAATAATATTGGAGATCTAGAGGCCACCATGGTAGTTGCGGACCTGGACATAGTGGCAATTACCGAGTTCTGGTGCAGTGAAAACCAGGACTGGGATATAGCCATACCAGGGAATACTCTGTTCAGAAAAGACAGGGTAGGTAAAAAAGGGGGAGGAGTGGCTCTTTATGTCAGGGACAACAAAAAAGCTACAGAAATACAGGGAGAGCAGGGAGGAGCTGAGGTACTGTGGGTCACCCTGGAGACAAGGAGGGGGGCCACTATTTGCACAGGAGTGATCTAAAGACTTGCCCTTAATGCACTGTGGAAACAATATCATTGTTTACTTTATAGGGAATTATGTTGGCCTAGTTTGAGTAACTGGCAAAACTTGCATACTGTAGAAGTTATGTATAAACTGTTTAACAAGCATTTGTCAATACCGAATGTTTGCTTGCTGGCATTGGCATTGGTCGTGTAGGAGTTAGAGAGATGCATAATAGGAATGGCAGTGAAATATTGAACTGATGCCAACCCCACCACCACCCTGCAGAGACTAACAGGCATTGGGGTGTGCCGTTGGATTGTCAGGCATAATGGCCATGCCATTTCACCACACCCTACCCTGCAGACAGTGTGTCTTGGGGTCTTTGGCCCTTATGCGCACCCCATTCCATCAGGAAGTATGGTGAGATGGGTGCAGTATAGGAGAATGGGGTGAACTTTGGGGCAAAGTCCAAGGCACCTTGATGCCTCTCACTGGCTGCAGGGTGTGGGTGGGGTGGAATGGTATGAGCATTACAGGCAAGAATCCCAAGTCACACCCCTGATGCCTGTCCAGTCTCTACAGGGTGGGGGCGTTATGGTGGAACCCCTAACACCCCAGGATTGCGTTGGTATTTTCACTCCAAATTTTCAACATGGGTTTTTTGTGACCCCCACTTCATGAACAGTGGCAATATCAGTGCGTTAGCCGAAAGCTGATTTTGCACAGTGACTATGCCATTTGGCACCACAGGTGCAAAAACACATTTTGTACAGGATGTGAAAAATGACAGCTGTACTGTTCATGGGGAGGTGTAAAAAATGGCAATGTTGAAAATCTGGATTGAAAATATAAAAAAAGTGAAGTTACGAGCGTGCGTAGAAACTGCGCAATGCATACCCATAATATAATTAGTTTGGGGATATTTTACAGCAGATTGTCAATGCAGGCATTTTGGGACCTCTGCTCATAAACAGTGTCACTGTGATTTTTCTTAATCTGTCCCAAACACTGAATTCCCAAAGCGACCATGCAATTCTGCGCCGGAAGTGCGAAAACACATTTCAGCCAGGGTGTGAAAAATGACAGCTGTACTGTTCATAAGGAGGTGTGGAAAAATGCCAGTGTTGAAAATCTGGACTGATAATAGTACAAATTAGTGACCTTACGAGGGTGCGAGGAAATTGCACAATGCACACTCATAACACAGTCATTTTATGGACTTCTGTCACCAAATTTTCAACATAGCCATTTTAAGACCTCTGCTCATGAACAGTGTCACTGTGATTTTCTTAATCTGTTCCTAACATTGATTTTGTGCACCAACCCCTCCATTGGATGCTACATGCATGAAAACACATTTTGGGCAAGATATGAAAAATGACAGCTAGACTGCTCATAAGGAGGTATGGTAAAATGGTAATGTTGAAAATCTGGAGTAAAAATATAAAAAAATTTGCGAAGTTACGAGCATGTGTAGGAACTGCGCAACGCATGCTCATAAAACAGGCATTTTGGGGAATTTTTTCACCAAATTTTCAACATAGGGTTTTGGGGAGGCCTACCTCATGAACTGTGACACTGTTGTTTCGTTACTGGGTCCCGAAAGGTGGTTCCGCGCAGTGACCGTGAAATCACCTTTCAGGACTGAATAACAAAATGACAGTGACTGAGATCATGAGGTGGGGCCCCAAAAAGCCCATGTTGAAAAGTTGGTGAAAAAATTCCCCAAAATGGCCGAGATATGCACCAAAGTTAAAAAAAAAACATTTATGCTATTATACAGCTTAGCATTTCTTCAGTTCGTGGTTGGCTTTGAAGAGTGCAGACATGTTCCCGGTCCACCGAAGATCGTTGTGCCAGAGTCCGGAGGTAAGTATGGGGTCAGAGGTGTGTGTGGGGAGGTGGATGCGCAGAGGGTGGGTGCGGGTTGGGAGAGGGGGGCAAGACAATCAACGGGGGACCGTTTTTTGTTTTCAGGTGTGTTTTATTCTTTTTAGGAAGATGACACAGGACTTGTGCCATGCTGGGGAGCTCCTAGCGTGGCAGGTGAACATTTTGGGGGGATCAGTGGAGCTGATGGGGACTGGGCACCCAGTCGGCCATACAGACATTTGCCAGGCTGGGATGGGCTCCCAGCATGGCAACTGGAAATTTGGTGTTTTTTGAGGGGGGGAGGTGTTGAGTGGAGCCGATGGGGGATTGGGCACCCCCGTCACCATTCTGACTTTTGTCACTCTGAGGTGGGCTCCAAGCGTGGCACCTACAAGTCTGTGGAGGGGGGCCACGGAGCCGACGGGGGATTGGGCAACCCCATCAGCCATACTGTATGTGGCGGGGAGTGCATGAGCATGCTGGGGTGGGCTCCCAGCATGCTACTTGAGTGTTTGGGGAAGGGGGATCTTGAAGGGAACTGTCTATGACAGCTGCGTTCAGTATGCAGTGCTGAGTGTAGGCACTCTACATACTGCTGATGGAGTATGTAAATTACATGCTGACGGCAGTATGCAAATTGCCTACATGTTACAACCGCTGATTGCAGTGGGTTTTCGCTTTCAACTGTACACCACTGCATCTGAACGGCTGTCATAGACAGCTTGGACATTCATTGGCATGGTGCAGCCGCACCTGAAAAAGGGAGCAGAGCATTGGAAGTGGGGGAGGCACACATACGAAAATTTGTATGGTGGTACTGCGTTTCTTGCACATGTGTGCAAGCAAACATAAAAGGTTATTTTCCCCATAATATCCAGATTTCTGGACTCCTTATTTTGGGGCCTGTGCTCTCATGTGATGAGGCACTTTGGATCTATAACATGTGCTACGATTACTACTGAATCAGTTACAGCCTAGGTAAAGTAATGCTTTTTATCCCTTGGAGCCAGCTACCGATTATGTACACTGCCAAGCTACTAGATCTACACCATGCAGCCATAGTGCTATCTTCAAATGCCCAGAAAATGGGAGGAACCAACACAGAAAAGGTTGATGGAATCTCCCATAAGTCATTTAGATTCTTTTTAATGGAATCATCCTTCATAGTGAATGTCAAAGTCTCCAAGACCAACTTTATCAGGGCTTGAAAGGAAGAGTCCTCAGGAGACCCAAGGGTGTACAATGCAGCGTTCACACTGTCGGAGGACACAGTAGACCGTGAAAAGTTAATGACCGGAAACCCTTTTTCTTCCTCCACTCCCTAGAAGTCTTGCTCCATTAAGTCAGGGTTATATTCCTCCTCTCCTTCAGGGGTATGAAACTGTTGTTAAACTGCCTTTTAAACTAAACATCTCTGGGCAGCAGTCCCAGAAAATACCACTCTTCCTCCTGCAGCTGAACCTATCTACCTGGCACCAAGCACAATGTAATGCGAATGAAAGCTCTAGCAGCCACTCCACTGCTCTCCCCAGCCAAAAGGACTCACTTTGTGTCCAGTCATGTGTTCTCTAGCCAACCAGAAAGCTATTTTTGTCCAACCCTCGATCAGGACCCCAGGGTTACTGGAGAACAGTCAGCCTACAAATCGAGCAATACAGGGTCCTCAATGCATTGCTTACTGCCACTGTTAAAAAAATACATATTTTTCTCCCAGCCTTCCCCCAGAGGCCATCCTTCTCACCTCCACACATCACAAGCCCTCCACCACAGCTGTTCCTTCTTATGCCAAATGATGTGAACAGTCTAAGTTAAAGCACTTCCTGGTGGAAATGCAGGTGCACACATCACATTTCCAGAAGTAAAAGTACACTTTCATGAAAATGCGGAAAAGCAATATTCCAAGCCCTGCAAGGGATGGCACCATATGCCTGGGGCTGGTCAGGTCTTCCATCTAGGCTGTAGGAACCATGACCAGTGTCTCAAAGAATAACAGCACCACACTGTAGGTGATGGGTGCAACTTATCTGAAAGTGACAGAGCATTTTACTGCGACAGCACAATCCTCTATTCTGGAGAAATTGATGGTGACTTTCACCTTTCCTTGGCTAACTTGACTGAAATTTTGGCAAATAAAACAAATAACTGAATGCTGTGGCTAGTACCAAGGCAGTTCACTCAGCAGTGATGGCAGACATCGTGGGACATGTTATTCCACAGCGACACTTGAAACAAAAGCACCTTGTTCACAGACACTATATTCGACAGCATAAAACAAAAAGATGAACAGTTGGGATGATCATGGACGACAGTTCACCAAGATCAAGCAGATAAAACACAGATGGGATGAGTTAAAAACTGTGACAGCAAACACATGACAGGAAACTACTAGTCTCCACTGGACAAATGCGCACTTGACTCTGGATAAACAACAAAAAAAAACCTCTGAAGCGAATGGGGTCACCCACATTACGTCATACAGGTGATGGCGAGGTGTCCAATGCTGTATGTGAGATGTCGGCATGGGTGGTCCCAACTCTGAAAAATCACTTTGTGAGTTCCTGATGCTGCTGGATTACAGTCCGATGTCTGTTGTTCAAGTTCAAGTTCAAGTTTATTGCAGGATAAAACTCCATTGAGCAAGCTCATTCACAAGGAGGTCCTGGGACATATACAACGTCATAAGAAAATTACATAGAGTATTCATTAGCTAGAGTCGCTGATTAAAGTGCAGTGATGTCTGTTGCTCAATGGTGACGATATCCTGGCCCTAAAAAAGGACCCTTCCCCAAGAAGAGTTTGTTGTATCCAAAGTCCACAGCAGAGTGTCAAAACATCATGCCCTAAACTATGAATAGCATAGCTGTGGCAGACAAATGAAAGTACCAAAAACTGTCCTGCAGTGCAAGCACTGTATAGTCAGAAAATAAAGCATCTGAAATTGTGACAGAAGGATGTGGAGGAGCGGTGTTGGTCAAGCAAGGCAGTGAGTTTAGAAATATGGAATAAAATTAAAGAATATTATGCATTTCCTAGAAAAAAGTTCATACTGAATATTTTCAAATCTTCTGAAATGGCAAGATTCTTCTTTTCCTTTTTTTTTTGGCAAAGTATAATGCAGAAAGGAAAGGTCAAAATGAGGTAAAACCAAAACAGATGATTTATGGAGTGTTCTACATTTATGACATGAAGCCTGCAGAAGTTTGAAACCTACAGAAACATATGTGAAACCAGGAGAAAACTGTCAACAGCCCAAGCCTCACATCACAACACAACAGCACCCAAAATTTCTCACCATGGGCAGACACAGTAAGTTTCTTGGGTTTGTGGGCAATGGACAACACAAAAAAATCAGACAAAAGAATTTTCCAAACCAAATTTTCATTTCCAGCAAACACAGAAACATAGGCTTTGACGTCAGATAAGGACCGCTTGGCCCACCCAGTCTGCCCATTTCCCTACCAACTAGATAAGCTGCAGATCCTAGTTAACCAACAGCCTACTTCCTCCTACCTCCCACTATAATTGCCTTATGTCTGTCCCATGCATTCTTGAATTCCCCCAGTTTTTGATCCCACAACCTCCTCAGGAAGGCCATTCCATGCATCCACCACCCTCTGTGTGAAAAAATACTTCCTCACATTGCCCCTGAGCCGTCCCCCCATCTTAACTCATTGTCTCCTAGCAGACGCCTGTAGTCATCAGTAAAAAAACACTGGTGTGTCCTGAGGACGTCTGCAGAAGTCGGCTACTGACTCCCAGTGTGCCCTTGCAACGTCTGGAGAAGTCACTTATATATTTTAATGTATAGTGTAACAGAATATAATATATATTTGACTGCATAGCACCGTTGGAAAGATAATTTTCTGCCGAGCAACTTTGTCACTGATATTTTGTGTATATCATGTATACTTTAGGAGTTATTTGCATTTGTTTATGGTATGGTGTGTATGGCTGACATGTTTTCCATCAAGATTCACCTAAGCAGCTTGAATAAAATTCTCTTTTTTGGCACTTCAGCAGGTATAAAATAAAAACGGTATTGATTACAACTGGTTGCATAGCACCATTGGAAAGGCATTTTTGTGCTCATCAACTTTCATGCTGATACTTTGAGTGTATCATGTATACTTTTGGAGTTATACGCATTTGTTTATAATATGGTGTGTGTGGTTGAGATTTAGCCCTCAAATCTCATCAAAGCACCTTGACTAAAATGGGGAAAAATTACATTTTATAGTAAAAAGATATATTTTTTTAACAAACATAATATTAAAACATCATCTAATGTCTGTATGCTTAATTTGGTGTTGATATTTTACATATTTTCCAGCAAAAAATGGCTTATGTTGCCCTTTTTTAGTGAAAAAAATATTTAGTTTGCTCTTTCGACCAGCATAGAAAAAAAAAAAAATTACTTATTATTACATGCATGCCACCATTGGAAAGGCAATTTTGTGTTGAATAACTCTGCCACTCATACTTTGTGTCTAGCATGTACAGTTATTGAGCTATTAACATTTGTTTGCGACATGCTGACTATGGCTTGATTTTGCTTAGAAAGGCCCAGGATTCACTGTTAAAAGTATACAGGAAATTCAGGAGGCAAGTGGTATAATCTCAGAGTGAGCCTGTGGAGGCAATGAGTTAAAACTGTTTCCCCTTGTTCTTGCACATCTTTTTCTGAAAGTTGCTACCCTCTTAAGACTTTGTTGATTCCTTTGAGCTACTTGGAAGTTTCTATCACGTCCCCCCTTTCCCTCCTTTCGAGAGTATACATATGAAGCTTCTTTGGTCTTTGTCTGGTTTCTGGTGCAGACCCGGCGCCATTTTAGTTGCCCTCCTCTGGACTGCCTCCATCCTGTCTATGTCCTTGCAGAGATGGAGTCTCCAGAACTGCATGAAGTATTCCAGATGGGGTCCCACCAGCTGTCTGTACAGAGGGATGACAACTTCCTGTTTTCTACTGGCAATACCTCTCCCTATGCATCCCAGTGTCCCCCAGCCCTCCTTACTGCCTCCTCACATTGCCTGTCTACCTTTAGGTTGTCTGATGTGACTACTCCCAGGTCTCTTTCCATTTTTGTTGTTGTTAGTAACCCCCCATAGGTACTTCCCTGGTTTTGTTTCCCAGGTGCATTACTTGCACTGATTCTAAGCTGCCATACTTTTGACAATTCCTCCAACCTTGCCAAGTCCCTTGAATCCTTTCCTCCCCACCTTGTGTATCAACCCTGTTGCAGATTTTTGAGTCATCTGCAAAGAGGGATACTTTTCCTTCCAGTCCCTCTGCAATGTCACTTATAAACACATTAAAGAGGACCAGCCCCAGTACTGAACTCTGCAGTACCCTGCTAGTAACCCCCCTTTCTTTGGAGTGGACTTTGTTTACTGTTACCCTTTGCATCCTCTTGTCCAGCCCATTTTTTACCCAGGCTACCACAATGGGACCCACTCCCAGGCTGGCTAACTTGTTTATTAATCTTGTGTGTGGGACTGTGTCAAATGCGTAGTGGTGGCCCCTTCTAACTAAAAGAGTAGCTCAGACTGGTAAATAGCACAGTTTACTAAATCAACGATGCATCTAATAAAACTGTATTATCAACATTCAGTACTTTACAAAAACATCAGACTTTTTAATGCTCAACTGCTATGAAATAAAGAAAAGCAATAAAACCTGACAGAAGAACAACAACCTCTTTTGAGCCTCAAGTAGCCCCCATCAAAAGTAGTTCCCCCTTGTACCAGGTGACTCACCGTTCTGAACTGTGGAATGGTTTTCTTACCATCCTCACCTGGGAAATGGACACTCTCACTCCGCTTCCATGGCCCAGGCTCACTGCTCCATCCCCTCCCCTTAAAGTCAGGATCATTCACCCTCCTCCAAGTTAGGGTGATTCAACCACAGGGTCACCCATACACCCCCCAAAAAATAAAACCCTCAGGTCACTTCCAACTTATAATTAGGGTTGCTCACAGCCACAGTCTGAAACTCGTGGCCCTGTGCTAGTCACTCAAATACCACAGTCCCCAAGTCTGAGACCCTCCCACAGGTGACATGGCCATTCCCCCATCTGAGTGACGCTCTCACCTCTACCAAGAAGGCTGAGTTGCAGATGGAGGGGACAGTGTCCCAATCCAAGTACCCCCTCCCGCCTTCCCCTACTCACCCTTTCTCTGCAAAGTGTGTTTGGTGGGGAGTCCGTTTTGCACCGTACCCAGATCTTTTTCAGTAGGTTCTGCGTGAGCTCCAGCCTCGGAGACGAAATGTCCATCCTGGTGGCAGCCAAGCACGTGCCTCTGACCCGGGGTTACAAATAGTGTGTTGCAACAGCAATGTCACATGCATCGTCCTGGAATAACAATGTAAACCTGGGGGGGAAAAAGTCACGCCCCCTTAGGTAAAATAAGGTATAACAGCAAGGATGCAAGTCCTGTCTTGAATGAATGGAGGACAATAAGCAAGGTGGAAGATCTGTCCAGTAACGGTAAAAATTAAAAAGCGGAAACTACTCCAACTGATAAAGATGACGAGGAAACTGCACTGCTGTCTGCCATCCCCAACCAATCGCACCTTGCTGGACTGCTCCTGCACTGAGAGAGTAGTGTTTGAGTCACTCACCACTCCGGCCCCTAGTGCAGACATTGCGAACACAAGGGGCGGAGCTAGCAGAGGGGAGGTGCCGATTGGCCATGAGCCTGTTCACTTGGCGTCATAGCAAGCAAACTGGTCCTGCTAGGGAGGCATACTGTGACTACATAATTGGGAAAAGGTACCAGTACTGTGTGTGGGACTCTGGGTTACTGGGCATTTCAATTGTGATAATCAGAGCATGAAAACAGATGTTATAAAAGTCAAATGATCACTATGTACAGTGAGGGATGGGGCGGGGAAGACGATGGGGGACTTGTGCCATGCTGGGGTGGGCTCCCAGCGTGGCAGGTGAAAGTTTTCTTTGGGGTCAGTGGAGCCGATGGGGATTGAGCACCTCATCAACATACAGGCGTTTGCCATGCTGGGGTGGGCTCCCAGCGTGGCAACTGGAAATCTGGTGGGTTTTTTTTGGGGAGGTGTTGAGTGGAGCCGGAGGGGATTGGGCACGCCCATCACCTTTCTGACTTTTGCCACACTGGGGTGGCCTCCCAGCATAGCACCTAGAAGTCTGGGGCGGAGCCGACGGGGATTGGGCACCCCCATCAGTCATACTGTGTGTGGTGGAAGGGAGCACATGAGCAGGCTGGGGTGAGCTCCCAGAGTGCTACTTGAGTGTTTGGGAAGGGGGGAACTTGAAGGGAGCTGTCTGTGACAGCTGCATTCAGGATGCAGTGCTGAGGGTAGGCACTTTGCATACTGCCGACGGCAGTATGCAAATTGCCTACATGTTACAACCACTGATTGCAGCGGGTTTTCGCTTTCAACTGTACGCCACTGCATCTGAACGGCTGTCATAGACAGCTCGGACATTTATTGGCATGGTGCAGCCGCGCCTGCAAAAGGGAGCAGGGCATTAGAAGTGGGGGAGGCACACCTACGAAAACTCATATGGTGGCACTATGTTTCTTGCACATGTGTGCAAGCAAACATAAAAAAACAGTTACCAAATTATATTATGGAAACAACGGAAATTAGGAAAGGTAGATCAAATTTAAGATCCTCAGATGGGGTAGAATTTTGTAATAAACTAAGTAGGACCAGTATGGGAGGGGCATCATTTAATTATAGAAGGTCACTTGCATGAAATTCCCTACCAATTTAACTTAGATGTAGTAAGATACCAATACATTTTGGTAATATAAAGAACTGGCTGAACCAAATAGCTGTTGTCCTGAATTTGGGATAAGTTAGTTTGTCCTTTCCTTTTAGTATACTGTAAACACAGGGTTAACATATGTAATATTGTATCTGATGTGAATGTAATTTTATAATGAACGTTAGAGATATACAAGACTGGATGTAACATATTTATTTATTTTATTTCATTTTTGATAACTGGGTAATTGAACTAGACATAGAAATGCCTATTTTCAGGCATGACCTGGGAGAGTAGAAAAGAGAACATTTAAAGAAAATACAAGTACAATATGGTACAGAAAAGTGTAGTACAAACTCATCACAACTGGGTCAGAAACGTCACTGGAAATAGCACAAATCAGAAAATAGATAGCAAACATTGTGAAAACACAATTCAATATGGTACAGAAAAGGTACAGCACAAAAACGTCATCACAATACGTCAGAGACATGACTAGGAATAATACACAGCTGAATATAGATAGCATACACTGTAAAACAACATTGAAAATGCCAGATATACAATTTGCCAAAAATGTAGAACAAAACAGATTCCCAGACACAAATTCTAAGATCAGGTGAAAGCAGCACAACATACGAGGTGAGCTACCAGGGTGCTTAGGTCAAGAGAAGGAGAGAGAAAGGAAAACAAATGGAGCAGTTTACAGGATAAGATAGAGGAGCAGAAATACAGCTATGGCTAGGGGGCAAATAGGGTAAAGTTGCAAAAAAAGGACTTTGTGGAGGGTGATCAGAGTTAAGTGCAGTGGAGAGAGTTTGGGGCAAAGGCCATCCATGCTGGGAGTAGAGGGGAGAAAAATGCAGGGAAAGAGTTGTAGTGGAGGGAATTCAAGGAGGATGAAAACAATTACATGAGTCGATTGTTATAAGGTATGTAATGTACGTAGCATCCTTTTGAAGTTTTCATGAGCAGAGCATGGTAGAGAGTTCCAGAATTTGGGTGCAGCATGGGACAAGGGTTGGGTCCCCATTTGTGTTATGCAACTAGGAATAATTAGAAGAGTTTGATTCCCTGATCAAAGTTTATAACTCGGGTTTGTCGGTGTCAGCATACTTTATTAGCAAGAGAGGAGGGAACACCAATGCAAATGATATTCTCTATACGGCAGCCAACAGATAGAGATCAGTGAGCTGAAGGGGAGGGCCAATTTAATCACTGTAGAACTTATAGTGGTGTGTAAGGCGTGGAGATGCTAAGGAATAATGACAAATAGTGTTGTAAGTGGCATCCCACTTGAGAAGGTGGGTTTTTGCGGCTCCAGAGTAGGTTACCGAGTCATAGGCAAGGGCAGGAAGTAGAACACCCTGCGCAATGGCAGTCCTGGCAGAGAGGGTTAGAGCATAGCTTGTATGATAGACAATACCAATTTTGGAATTAACAGCTTTGTATATGGTGGAAATGTGAAGGTCAAATTCTAACGAGGGGTCTAGCGTGATCCCAAGATATTTGAAAGAGCTAACATTTTCCAGCGTGGAACCATCAGCATTAGTAATATACAGCTTCCCAATGCATTTCCTTAATCTGGTGGAGGAGCCGAATAACATAGACTGTGTTTTACTAGCATGTAGAACCAGGTTGTTCTGTGTGAGCCAGTTTTGGATCAAGAGGAAGTCCGATGTAAGAGAGATATTAAGATCAGTGATAGATTTTGTGCTATGATAGAGAACCAAATCATCAGCATAAAGCAGGGGTGAGCAGGTGAAGAAACTTTTTGAGATATCGTTAATAAAGAGAGTGAAGAGTAGAGGACCAAGGAGAGCACCCTGAGGGACCCCAATGTTTATCGTGGAGACACTGGAGACAGCAGAATTAAATTTGATGCCTTGTTTTCTGTCTGACAAGTAACTGTTGTATGTTGTGTTCTTAGTTTGTGTATTTAAATTATGTACACTATAACATAAAACCCTTTTTAAATATGGTACCAGTTGTAAATGAGCCTTGTGAATCAATTGGGATATTACCATGGTCACGTTCTTTCTTGTGCGGTGTGAAAGGGGCTTAGGTTTAGTTGTAACCTTCCCCCCATCTTGCTGTATTTCCTGAACGTAGAGAGGACTGGGTTCTGCCAGTCCAGCCCTTGGACCAGTGGTGTCTGGTTATTTTGGCTTATTCAGAGGCAGCTATAGAGTATCATGAGGTGGTACCTGGCAATGCAGCCGTGTAAGTTTACAGTCCAACACAGAGCAGGGAAGGCACATGGTAACGCTGACTTTATGTCCTGTTTTGGTGCAGGTATATCAAAACAAATAAGAGTAGACTCCGCGGCATTGTATGACTGTGTTCCTTATAGTGTGTGAATGTGTGTTCATGCATTCATAAGGAGATATGTTTACTAGGGACCCTGGGGTGGAGCTTCAGGAGAGGGTGGGCTGGAACTCCATCTCTCCTTATGAGAGATCTACTCCCCCCCTCCCCATCTTGCTGTATTTTCTGAATATAGAGAGGACTGGGTTCTGCCAGTCCAGCCCTTAGACCAGTGGTGTCTGGTTATTTTGGCTTATTCAGAGGCAGCTATAGAGTATCTGTGCTGTTGGAGTGATGTTTCTTTTTTCCTCTTCCCAGTAAAATCTGTTGCAACAGTGCCCTGTAATGCTATCTGCTAGCCTTTGTCTGCCCCTTTGCTCTCTCTGTACTTTCCCTATCCACACGTTGGCCACATGTGGGTATTCTTCCTATCCCTCTCCTTTCATTTATCCATCACTCCCGTAGCCCAAATACTGCCTGTAAAAAGCCCCAGGACTCTTGAGGTGGCTGTTCGTGGTCGTTAAAAACCGGACCTTCTGGAGCTGTGCATGCGTCAATGCGTTGCTTGAATATTGCAGACTTCCGATGGTGCTACACTCCATGCAAAATGAGTGTAGCGACACGTTTCTTTTGACTTGTGCTCACTTTACAAACCTTGCAAGAGGCATGAATAGTGCCTAAAGAAGAACAAGAAATTTCATTTCTGACTGCAAGTACTCATTTTTGGGTGATAAAGTCCACAAGGTAGATGACAGTGCAGCAGAGAGTCCCTCTAGTTGGTGCAGGGACACACCTTTCTTAATAAGGCTGTACAGCATTGTGAATGAGACGTGCCTTCAAAAATAAAGATAAATAGTACAATAAAACTTCTGTTAGGAAATACATAGTACAGACCAGAGGGTATTTTATCATTGCAGTCTACTGTTTAAATATTTTATGTGCATGAGAAGAAGCAGCTGCATATTTACCTAGCTCCTATGCTGAAAATTGTTGTTTGTAGAATCTCAGGACCAACCCTTCAGCATGATTGTTTTACTTGGGCCGGCCGGCCATGATTTCTGTCTATGTATAACAGTCACTGCTGGGAGGAGCCAGACTTCCTGGCATATTCTTTGTCTTTCTTTTAATATGCATTATTAGTTGTACTCATGTGTTCTACATGATGTAAAACAGTATTATATTGTATGTTCTTGCACTGAGATATATTTTTGAAGCCTTTGAAGATATCTTTTTTGTTAATTGTATGACTTGGGAGGAGCTTAGTGGGTCATGAGACTTGTAACTGATATAAATGTCCCTGTAGTTGTAAAGCAAGTCAGTTTTTTGGTAGGAGCTCTACCCTACCTGTCCCCTAGCTTGCTAATAGGTGGATGAAAGAAGCTGTTGTGAGAAGCCAATATTAGACCGCTTTTGTTTTGTTATCTTATTTATTTTCCGTACTCAGTCCACTTATTTTGTCTGCTGATTAATAAATTTAAGTTGAAGTTTTGTATCCTGAACACTGCCTGGGCTCCTTTTGTTCCCACGATCACATGCTGATAAACAGGAATTAAAAATGTTACTACTTTTACTACTACTACTACTACTACTACAACTACAGACCTCTGGCACAGGGAAAATAAGTGGATAAAGATATGATGGAAACAATCCAAAGAACAGCATGCAAAGGGGAGGTGCTGCTGGTAGGGAACTTCAATATACCAGATGTGGATTGAAGCTTACCAGCTGCGGCAACAGTCAGAAGTGGGGACATCCTTGACTCCCTTATGGGGGTGTTCCTCAGGCAACTAGTTAAGGAACACACTCATGGGCCGGGACAATACTGGACCTGGTACTGATAAACGGGGACAGTGTTGCTGACGTCACAGTGGGTGGCCACCTGGGGACCAGTGATTACCATACAGTGTGGCTCAATATAAGAACTGGGTCAGAATCCAGATGAGGGTCCAGGACTTCAGGAGGGCTGATGTTAAGACAATGGGAGAATGCCTCAGGGACACCCTAAAGGGATAGGGAAACTGGGGGTAGTCAAGGAACAATGGGCAAAAATAAAGAGGGGCATCGAGGGGGGGGGGCATTGCTGAGCAGCTTACAAAGAAGCAGCATCTCACTTGAGCTCCCGGGAGAATGATACATTTATTCCTTTAAACTGCAACTTTTATCAAAGTGATTGCCTATAATTGGTGCTGTTGGGCTTGGATGACTAGCTGCTGCCACGATGGGAAAATCGCGTGGAGCAGCTACCTCTACTACTGTATGGACGTTTTGGCCCCTAAAACCCAGCAGCTTGTGGAGAGGCCTACACAACATGGTGAAACACTCAAGTCTGATGCTGTACCAACAGAGGAGGCACCTTTGACCTCAATTCTTGCTACACTTTAGCAGCTGGTGAAATCAGTGCAGGATTTGGATAAAAAATGTGATAATCTCACCCCGAGGGTCACGGCTTTGGAGACCCAAATGGACCATTGCAACCAAACGTCACAGCAAGCTGAAGCATCGGTCCTCAAAACTGTTCATGCCACTACCAAGCTCATTAAGGAGAATTCTCTCCAGCGTCAGCTTCTGGAAATCATGGAAAATCAAGCTTGGGAAAGGAATTTACAAGTACTGAGCTTAAAAGAGACTGCTGAGGGGGAGAATTGCCTTACTTTTGCCCGTTCCTTTCTGCCTGCATTGTTGGATCTTCCTGATGAGGATCCTCCACTTTCGATTGAAAAGGCCTATTGGGTTACTCCTCAGAGAGCACTAATGGATACTTCTGCCCCACGGACATTCATGGTGGTCTTTACAGGGACTGGAGATCAGGACCGGGTGCTGGCTACAGCTTGGAGACATGGTGTTCTGAAGTATGGCGAAGACACAATTCAGCTGTTTCTGGACTTATCATATAGCACTAGACAACGCCACAAGGCATTTGATGGCATACGGGGTCACCTCCGGCAGCTGAAAATACAACACCAGCTTTTATTACCAGCTAAGCTATGGCTGGTTAGGAGTGCACACCAGTACCTGTTTAATGATCCCAAAGAGGTGGACAAACTGGTTTCCTGAATTGAATCACAGATGGAACTGGAGGCTGATAAAGAGGCCTCCAATGAGGATTGATGATCAAGATGCTGGTGGACTGTAAGTCTGTGTTCCTGAGACGGGGCTTTTGACAGTTTATTTTTGCTGCAGGCCTCAATGTAGCAGCTTTTTGCAAGCCTAGCAGCACCTTGTGATATGGCTGACTCATCTGAACTATTTTATAGTAGTATTTACAGTCGCTTGGTATTGCAATCAGCTTCAGACTGTTTGAGTAATGGACAAGTTTATTGCTCCATACTGCACAGACACATATTGGACTATAGAGGAAGGGGTTTCTGGGTTCTATGTGTAATGTTAATGCTCTGATTGTTTACTTGTAAGCCTCTCCTGTTATTAATACCCATTCACTTTCTTCTTTATAGCCTGTAGAGTATTATGGCTTTGATGATTCTTCCTGGGAGTTAAAGGATTTGTTTTTTTAGGTAGACAATGTTAGCTACTGTGGGGGAATCTTTCGACCATTTAGTCACTGTGGTAAATGGAACTTGGTAAGCCTTCTATCCTTTTTATGTTGGCTTGCACACGCACAGCCAACATATTGCGGTAGTAGCAGATTTGGAGGCGTGGTCACTGTTGGGCGAATGCAGGGCACGCATCAGTAGGTGCGTTCCTCATACCCCAGTCAGCCAGCAGCAGGGGCCGACACCCTGCATATCTAATGTGGCCACCATATCTGAGAAAAGTTCCGCTGCAATGAGAGTAAAACTCTCATGCAGCAGGACCTCAACACGCCTCCCGACGTGCAGGCAACATGGCGGACCGCCTGTCACAATGCCGACGGGGAAGCCCACTCCGCGTCGGCATAATCCCCCATTTCCACTGTGTGCCGAGGGGCCGAATCCCCCGGCATCATGCGCCTAAAAAAGCCTTTCTTGCCAATGGGGGCCCAATCCCCATCGGCTTCAGTCCCCCTTCCCAGTTCAATCTACTGACGGGGAGCCCACTCCCATCGGCATGATGTCCCCCTTTGTTATGTGCTGAGGGGGGTGCCCAATCCCCTGTCAGCTACTGCATCCCCCCAAAAAAAAACACTTGGGTGGCATGCTGTGAGCCCACCCCAACATGCCAAATACCCTGTAAAAAAAAAAGTCCAGCGATGTGTTTTTTTTTTTTTTCATTTTACCTGTAAAAAAGAAAACGGTCCCTCGCGGTCTCCCTGCCATCTCCCACAACCCGCACCCACCCTCTGTGCACCCTGCCTCCCCACACCCCCCTCACCCTATACTTACCTCCGGAGCCTGGCACGACGATCTTCAGTGGACCGGAAACACGTCTGCACTCTTCAAAGCCGACCATGAACTAAATAAATGCTGGTAAGCTGTATAATGGCATGAATAGGGTTTTTTCAACTTTGGTGCATATCTCAGGCATTTTTGGGAATTCTGATGCCAAATTTTCAATATGGGGATTTGGGACTGCTCCTCATGAAGTTAGGCACTGTCATGGCATTATTCGGTCCCGAAAGGTGATTTCGTGGTCACTGTACGGAATCACCTTTTGGGACCGATTAACGAAATGACAGTACCACTGTTCATGAGGGGGGCTGTCAAAAAGCCTATGTTGCAAATTTGGTGGAAAATATCCAAAAAATGGCTGTTTTATGGGCGTGCATTGTGCAGTTTCCATGCATGCTCATAACTTTGTGATTTGTAATATTTTCTCTCAGATTTTCTAATTGGCATTTTCCCACACCTCCTTATGAACAGTACAGCTGTCATTTTACATATCCAGACCGAAAAGTGTTTTCGTATGTCTGGCACAGAATAGCGTGGTCGCTGTGTGAAATCAGTTTTCGGGATAGTTTGAGGAAATGATGGTGACACTGTTCATGAGCAGAAGTCCTAAAATGCCTATGTTGAAAATTTGGTGACGAAATTCCATAAAATGACTGTGTTACAAGTGTGTGTTGCGAAGTGTCCACACACCCTTGTAACTTCACAAATTTACAATGTTTTCATGCCAGATTTTCAAGACTGGCATTTTTTCACACCTCCTTATGAACAGAACAGCTGTCATTTTTCACATCCTGCCCTAAATGTGTTTTCGCACCTGTGGCACACAATGGCATGGTCACTATGCGAAATCAATGTTTCGGACAAATTAACAAAGTCACAGTGCCACTGTTCATAAGGGGAGATCCCAAAATGCCTATGTTAAATACGTGGTTAAAAAAATCCCCAAAATAATTGGGTTATGGACGTGTGTTGCACAGTTTCCATGCATGCTCATGACTTCACCAATTTTTCATATTTTCACTCCAGATTTTCAACGCTGCCATTTTTTTATGCCTCCTCATGAACAATGCAGTTGTCATTTTCCACATCTTGCCCAGAATGTGTTTTCATCCCTGTGTTACCAAATGGCATAGCCGCTGTGCAAAACCACCTTTCAGCTAACAAATTGATCGTTTCGCTTTTCATGAGGTGGGCTCACAAACAGCCCATTTTGAAAATTTGGAGTGAAAATGCCAACACACGCCAACAGTGTTAGGGTTTCCAACTGTAACACCCTACCCTGTAGAGACTGACAGGCGTCAGGGACATGACTTGGGATCATCGGCTGTAATGCTCATGCCATTCCACCCCCACTCCCACCCTGCAGCCAGTGACAGGCATCGTGGTGTGCCTTGCACTGTTTGGCCACAAAGTTCACCCCATTCTTCTATACTGCACCCACCTCAGTATATTTCCTTATGGAATGGAGTAAGTATAATGCCCAAAGCACACCACGACACTTGTCAGTGTGTACAGGGTAGGGTGAGGTACAATGTCATGAGCGTTATAGCTGACGACCCAAAGGCACACCCCAATGCCTGTTGGTCTCTACAGGTTGGGGCTGGGGTTGGCATCACTTCAATACTTCAATTCCATTCCTATTATGCGTCTCTAACTCTGGCACTACCGATGCCAATGCTAGAGAGACAACAGTCGGCACTGACAAATGCTTGTTTTTTATGCCTCTTTGTCCTTCCTTAGCTGCATGCAATGTCTTTTTTTAGTATATTTCGTAGCCTTTTTGGTATTTCCCCGAATGTGGTAACTCAAAAGGAGGTGTCTTGTGTACCTTCTCTTTAAGAGAACTTACTGTCTCTTGATTTTATTGCTATCCTCCTGTGCATTGACTGTTTTGTAGGGTTTTCTAGCAAAAGGTTTTAATAAAAAGATAATGCAAAGAGAAAGGGGGGGGCATCGAAAAAGCAACAAATCTCTGTGTCAGGCATATTAACAAAGGCAAGAGAAAGAAGAGACCTCGATGGTTCTTTAGAGAAGTAGTGGAGAAAGTAAGAGCAAAAAACCTAGTATTTAGAAGGTACAAGAGGACACAGAAGGAGGAGGAGGATAGAGAGAGCTATAGAAGTAAGTGCCTCAGCTGGACTTGAACCCAGGTCACCTGGTATTCTGGGTGGTCTGGGTTCAATTCCCAGCTGAGGCACTTACTGTACTTCTTTCTCTCCTCTGTTTGTATGTGTTCCATAAAATATGCACACCGCACCCTTGTGATTGAAAATGTGGTAATTATTTGTGCAGCACCAGGTTGTGCATTAGAGAAAGAGTAGTGTGTGCTCTGGGACAGCCCAGGTTTCAGTTGCCTTGGTGGCACAGCTGGTTAGCACGATCAGAATGGTATTCTGGGTGGCCTGGGTTCAATTCCCAGCTGAGGCACTTACTATATTCTTTCTCTCCTCTGTTTGTATGCATTCCATAAAATATGCACACTGCACCCATATTATTGAAAAGGATAGGGAGAGTTACCAGGAGAAACAAAGAGAGGCTGGGAGGACAGTTAGGAGGGCAGAGGCGCAAACGGAGGAGAATATTGCCCAGTCAGTTAAAAAAAGGGGGATAAAACATTCTTTAGATATATAAGAGAGAAGAGAAGGACCAAAGAAGGGATAGTGAGGCTAAAAAGGGAAGGAGGGGTTAAGAGGAAGAGGACCAAAAAAGGCAGACATATTGAACAATTACTCTTAGTCAGTATTTATGGAGGAAAGGGTAGGTGACAAGCCAAAGTTAAGGCACAAAGGCATTAAAAGAAGGGAGGTGGACCCTTGTCGTTTTACAGAGGAGAGAGTCCTCAAGGAACTAGCATAATGAAAAGTAGAGAAGGCAATGGGACCTGACAGGATGCACCCTAGGATACTGAGGGAGCTCAAGGAGGTGCTGGGTACGTCTCTGATGGCTCTAGTCAACCTATCACTAGAAACAGGGGAGGTTCCAGGGGACTGGAGGAGGGCAGATGTGGTCCCACTACACAAAAGTGGAAATAGGAAGGAGGCAGGATATTACAGACCTGTCAGCCTGACTTCGGTAGTAGATAGAGTAATGAAATTGCTACTGAAGGAAAGGATTGGGGAATACCTTGTAACCAGTGGATTACAGGATCCAGGGCAACATGGTTTCACAGGGAAGAGGTCTTGCCAGACAAACCTGATTGAGTTCTTTGACAGGGTGACCAGGGAAGTGGATCAGGGAGGAGCAGTAGATGTGGCCTACTCGTATTTCAGTAAGGCCCTCAACACTGTTCCACATAGAAGACTGGTGAGCAAGCTGAGCAACCTAGGAGTGGGTCCAAAAGTAGCAAAATGGGTAAAAGCTGGCTAAGCAATAGGAGTCAGAGAGCAGTGGTAAATGGCATCCACTCTGGAGAAGGCAAGGTGACCAGCAGTGTGCCACAGGGCTCAGTACTAGGCCCAATCCTCTTCAATGTCTTTATTAGCAACACTGTGGAAGGGCTGGAGGGGAAGTATGCCTGTTCGCAGATTACACAAAAATCTGTAACAGAATGGACACCCCGGGGTAGAAAGAATGAGGGACAATCTGAAATAGCTGGAAGAATAGTCCAAGAAATGACAGCTGGGTTTCAATGCAAAAAAAGTGCAAAATCATGCACTAGGGGCACAGAAACTCTAGGGCAACATACTAATTGAGTGGGGAGGTATTAGCAACCACAAAACAGGTAAGAGGCCTGGGGTAATCATTTCTGATGACCTGAAGGTAGCCAAGCAGTATAATAAGGCAGTGGGGAAGGCTAACAGGATGCTCCAGTGCATAGGGAGGGGCATTACCAGCAGGAAGAGGAAGGGAGGGAGGTAGTATTACCCAGTATAGATTATTGGCAAGATCCCACCTCAAGTACTGTGTCCAGTTCTGGAGGCCCCACCTCTAGAAGAACATAGATAGGGTGGAGGTGGTACAAAAGAGGGCTACCAAAATGGTGCTGGGCCTGTATCAAAAGTCCTATGAGGAAAGACTCAAGGAACTAAATATGTACTCTAGGGGAAAGAGGGGATATGACAGAAACATTGAAGTACCTCGCAGGTATTAATAAGGTAAAGGAAGGTAGCATTTCCCATAGAAAAAGATTCTCCAAGACAAGAGGTCACGCTATTGTAACCCCCAGGGGGCGCTATCCTAAGGGCTACTACCCCTGCCTGCCCTTACTGTAACAGGGTGAGGGGCCCAGATCCATTGGCGGGTGCCTCCACCCAGAGGTCGGGGTTAGAACAGTCGAGGTTGACTCGGTCACAGCCCTCTGGGTTGCTGCAACCCCCCTGTCTTCCCACTAGTGGCCCACACAAGTCAGTTACAGTGTCCTTACCATATACACTTACCCTCCCCCCCCGGCTCGAACCACTCAGCTCACTCCGGGGACCCCCTGAAAAGTAAGGTACGGTTACACAATATTCACTGTGCAGTATTTCACCATTAATACACAAACTAGTCAGTGTACTTTTGCAAAACAAGAAATCTGATTTATTTAAGGGGAGATAACAAGGATCGGGGGGAATCAGGGTGATTGGCTTACCACTACAATATATAAGTATCTACCTAGGGCTCTGTGCACAGGCCTAACCTATAAGTTACTGTCTATGGGTACCCAAGCCCTAAAGGTTAGTTCCTCGATGCAGCTGGTTGGGGCCCTGACACAAATGAGCATTTAATTCCTATGAAGATTTGTTGGAGCCAGCAGGCTCAGTTAGTGTAGTCAGCAAAGTAACCTGAAGATCTTGTCCTTGCTAGAAACATTTAACAGGGAGCTACCCTGATTTAGTACTCACGACTTCAGAAGAAACCGCTCTCACACCACTCGCAGGGCTGAGCCTGAACTTCAGATACTTCTCCACACATTTATATGGAAAGCAACAGAGGGGTACCATACCAAGCAGCTGCTTCTAGGGCCCGACCAAACTCATAGCTAATCAGGGAGTCAATACAGCTTCACTTTTTCCTGACAGACTGAGCGCGATTCAGCAGATTCTCCAGTCCTCTACAGGGTGAGCCTGGTAGGTAGCTGTGCTCCTGCACAGCCTCCTCTGACTGCTACCCAGCGGATTTAGTCCGATCCTTGCCGGTGACCGAGCCGCCCAAATCTGGCCTTCCACACATGTGCTTCCCGCGTGAAAACTCAATGGCACAGGAGCCTCAGAGCTCCTTCCTTGCTCACAGCCACAACGTCTCTGTCCCTCGGCAGTTAGGGCAAGACTCACCATTCGGGCACCACCCGATCCCATAGGTGGGCTGCAGATGCCAGTCACTTATTGCTGCCCCTATTGGTGCAAACAAGGTGCCATTCTTTAGACTTTACTTCCCAGGATTACTGGCTGTGTCTCATTGGTCAGCCGGCTCCCACATGAGTCCTGATCCTGGTTGGTCAGAAAGATCTCCATTTTAACATTCCCCCGATTACCATTGGCCCAGTGCAATAGTCCAGGTCCAAAATGGAGGGGCCAAGTGCACACAGTCTCAGCTGCAGAAGAAGCAGGTTAGACAAACTGTAATTCCACCAACATGCTAGCTAATTATGGCCAAACAGTTACATCGCTCAAAAGGGCTCCCTCTGCATATATAGCGACTGCCAAAGGGGGCGATTTCACCGCAGCTCAGGCAGAATTCGAACAGGGAAACACCAGTCCCCCCCATACCAACCTGCTGGGGCCTGCGAGCAGTCAGCTCTTAAAGAGACAGTACTGGAGGCTTTGGAAGCACTCACAACACCCACATTGAGGCGGCATTACGCCGAACACCAGTTAGGCAGAGAGCATTTAGACAAGCTCCGGGAAGGCTTTCAGGAACCCCCATGAGTAAGGGGGTTACACTATGAAGCTGGAAGGGGGAGGCTCAGAGAAGACTTGAGGAAATACTTCTTCATGGAGAGGTTGGTGAATGCCTGGAACAGCCTCCCAGCTGAGGTGGTGGGTGCTAAAATGGTAACAAGATTCAAGCATGCCTGGGATAGATACCAGGGGACCTTAGAAGTAAGGCATGGGGGGGGACCAGAGATCGCGTATAGTCTGTGGTGGCACAGTAGATAGGGAATATAGGGCAGACTAGGAGAGCCAAGAGATCCTTATTTGCTGACAACTTCTCTGTTTCTGTAGTGTGCTCTGGCCAATATGGATACTGGCAATCTGACTGGGGCTGTCTTTATTGACCTCACAAAGGCTTTTGCCCTTGTTGATCACACTTTGCTTCTCTCCTCACTTCAACACCTGCATTTCTCCTCCTCCTCCTCTGTTGTTGACTGGTATGAAAACTACCTGACAAATAGAACTCAAGTGGTGAAATTTAATTCCTGTCTATTGAACAGTACCACCATTAACATTGGTGTACCTCAGGGCTCCATCCTAGGACCCCTCCTATTCTCCCTTTATATAAATAACTTTGGAGTTGCTCTAAAATCCTGCTCTGCTATTCTATATGCTTACGATCTTGTCATCTATGCAAGTTCTACTAATATAGACACCATCAATACAACCCTTTCCTCTGACTTAAACAATAACCAAAACTGGCTATACGACCACAAACTGGCTGTCAACACTAGCAAAACTAAAGCCATGCTGCTTGAATTGGCCCCAAAGCTCTGGGCTTGCACAACAGCACTGACAGTGCAGGACTTAGAAGGTCAATTACTGGAATGTGTGACCTCTTTCAAGTACCTGGGCATCCTGCTAGATCAATCTCTTGATCTTAATCTTCATATACAGTCTGTTTGCAGAGCTGTCAACTCCAAACTGGGTGTTGCATATAAGACTAGTTATATGCTCATGCTATCGACTAAAATGGCCATTGTGAGGGGGATTCTCCTCCCCACCCTAACCTATGGGGCTCCCTTATTTGGGGCTGCTCATAAAACTGACCTACTCAGATGCAATATTACATATAACAACATATGTCGCTATGCCTCTTCTGCTCCTCGGCTTAAACACCGCTGTCAACTTTATAATGATCTTGGTTGGCTCTCTCCGTTAGCTAGTAGGAAATACTACCTTGGCTCTCTTATTGATTCGATAATTTGAAATCAAACCCCTAGGTGTCTTGCTATGCTTGTTCAGGACACACTCCATGGTCTACGATCAGCTGATAAATCCTTTCTGAATTTGCAGAGGTGCCGCACTAGGAAAGGAACTGTTGCATTTGAGCATGCGGCTCCACAGCTGTGGAATTCCCTTCCCCTCGACATTAGACTTTCTAGCTCCCACACATGCTTTAAGAGAAAACTGCGCTCGAATCTGCTGATTGCTGATACCTGTTCCTGCTTTCACCCTACCTAATGACTGATGTCTCTGGCCATACAATAGTATTTCATCACCTCTATATAACCCTTTTACTGCCTCAGCCTGTCCCGGCTCCCTTTCCCTGCCCACATACAATCTTGCACTGCAGGCATCTCCCTTACACTTACATACACTCGCATAATCTAATTTCATGGCTTGCTCCCCTCTTCCTCACTTACTGACCTTTTCCTTAATGACACCCCCTGCTCTCAATGGTTATTTCTTCCTTTTGTATTACCTGTTTTTGTTTTTGTGTACCTTGTTCTGTTCATACGATATGTCACCTGATAATTTATTGTCCAAGGTCCTCTCTATTCATTGCATAGGTAGGCACCTCTGAACTTATGAATGGTCTACTCTGTATGTCTCTGATATATTGTATCCACTTTAACTCATTGTATGTAAAGTGCTTTACTTTGTATGTTCTGATATATTGTATCCTCTTTAACTCATTGTATGTAAAGCACTTATAAATTGTTATCCTGTTAAGTTTCTGCATGTCTGTACTCTCCTGGGTCATGCCTGAAAATAGTCATTTTATGGCTAGTGCACTTACCCGGTTAACAAAAGCTAAATAAATAAATAAGAGGCTCACAGGTGATCATTGTGGAGCTTAATGATTAGGAGAAGGCCACACTTCTCCTACCTGCAATTCAATACTAAATGTTTAGCAAGCTCAACTCTGGCCAGTACATAAAGATTTTTAGCACATCTATAATGCATCTTACATTTTTTAAATTTTACATAGGAAAAAAGTTCCAGGTGTGTGCAATGGCTGAAGTTAAGTTACATGCTGTATTTCACTTGAATAGAGTTTGGATTCATTATTGCACCTGTTATACACAAAGTATCTCGATGAGCTTTATCAGGCTATGGATGGGCTACATGCTATCAGAAGGCCCTTTCAGAAGCTGCAGGTACCGCAGACTTCCTTATATCATTATCACATTTAGGGAAGCAATTATTATCCTGAAATGATAAGTCCTCTCCCCAGAGTCAGCCATATCTGCAAGTTTCGATCTGGAGGGAAGGATGCTGTTCTGGTAAACATCCCAATTTCCAGTTCTGCCTCTCAACATGTTTGTATCTATGCCACCACAGATGTCTGACAGTGTTGGATCCAGGATTTTAAAAAGGTTCCTGTGACAATAATTAATCGGGACAGACTAAAAGAGGTTTAGCTGTCAGTAAGTAGGCAGAAAACCTCTATATCTATTATCTTGTACTGAATACGGTAATTCTCGGTAATGGGCCACGATAAAATACATTTTAGTTGCGTTGGCAGTGTATTACATTTGCGTTGGACTGGTTCTATGCCATTTAAATGTCAAAGAAGGAGCCTGCTGCCACAGGATCTTTTGTAATGATGAATAGGTTTGCCACCTTTGAAAGAGGCAAAAAACAGATACTAAACCACACCCTAAACTCCACCCCAGCTCCCATTTTTCCATACAAACATACAAACTTACCAGCAGATCTTTATCTGGGGCGGTCTATCAAATCTGCTCGATTGTGCAGCTTGTAGCCCTTATACTACAGCTGCCCCTCTTTCCCTTCCCCCCCCAGTGACCCTCCCCTTACCCTGTCCCATCCCCTTTTGAAGCAGCCCATGGTCTTACAGGATACCACTTCCTCTGGCAGCGCGTTCCACCCTGTCACTACCCTCACCATAAAAAAGTGTCTCCTCATTTCCCTCCTGAACCTCCCACCTCCAATCTCAGATAGTGCCCTCGGGTGTCCCTCCTCCTCCTTAATTGGAAAAGCCCCTCCTTGCCTGCCTTATTTATTCCCTTCATGTACTTGAAGGTTTCAATCATGTGCCCCATATCCCTCCTCTCCTCCAGGGAGTACATGTTCAACTCCCTCAGCCTACTCTCATAGGGCAAGTCCCCTAGACCCTGGATCATTTTTGTTGCTCTGCATTGCACTGCCTCAAGTAACCTAATGTCCTTCTTCAGGTATGGATGCCAGAACTGCATGCAGTACTCCAGGTCTGGTTTAACCAGTGACCTATATAGCGACAGGATCACTTCCCCTCCTGGAGGATATGCCTCTGACAATACAACCCAGCATTCTGTTAGCCTTTGCAGCTGCCTTTCTACACTGTGTGGAGTTATTCATTGCTCCCGTTATGATCACCCCCAGATCCTTCTCGTCCTTCTCCTCTGTTTTGGCTAGCTGAATCCCCTCTAGCTGGTAGCTCCTCCTTGTTTTTTTTTTTTTTTTGCTCCGAAATGTAGCACCTTGCATTTCTTGGCATTGAACCCCAGCTGCCAAGTGCCCGACCAGTATTTCTAGATCCTCTTGCAACCCCTGCCACCCCTCCAAGTCATCCACTACTGCTCCTATCTTGGTGTCATCTGCAAACAGACTGAGCTTACTCTTGATGCCTATTGAGATGTCTGCTATGAAAATCTCAAACAACAAAGGCCCCAGTACAGAGCCCTGTGGCACTCCACTTGTCACTGCCCTGTGCGATGAGAACTCCCCTTCCACCACACTCTGCTGTCTCCCTTGTAGCCAGTTGACTATCCATCCCACCATCTTCACCTCTGCCCCATGTCTTCCAGCTTACTACCTAGTCTGCCATGCAGCACCGAATCGAATGCCTTATCAAAGCCTAGGTACAGGACATCCACTGCATGGCCCCTGTCTAATTGCCTGGTTACCCAGTCACAGTACTCCACTAGGTTGGTCTGACAGGATCTGTCCAAGACAAACCCATGCTGCCTGCTGTCCTGCAGCCCATTAGCCTCTAGAAGGGAAACCAGCCTCTCCTTCAGGATCATCTCCATCGGCTTTCCTATGATGGGTGTGAGGCTTACTGGTCTGTAATTCCCCAGCTTATCTTTGGGGCACTCTTGTAAAGGGTACCACGTGTGCCATCCTCCAGTCCTGCGGAACTCTCCCCGACTCCAGGGATGCATTAAACAGGTCTGCCAGGGGTTTTGCTAGGACTTCTGCTAACTCCCTTAGCACCCTGGGGTGTATGCCATCTGGTCCTGGTGCCTTGTCCACCCTCAGTGCTCTCAAGCCCTCCAGTACCCTGCCCACTGGGATTTTCCTGTCTGTCTCCTCCTCACCTACCGTGCCCACCCCCAACTCTATTGAGTATTGCTCCCCTTTTCTCTTTCGTAAATACTGAGCAGAAGTACTCATTTAATGCTTCTGCCTTTTCTGCCCCTTTATCCACCTACCCCATCCCTTTTTATCCTTACTATTTGGTCCTAGCAGCACCGTTTCTCCCCAATGTACCTGAAGAAGGCCTTCTCTCCATATTTCATGCCCTGTGCTAGCCTGAATTCCCGGGATGCCTTAGCTGCCCTGATTGCCCTTGTTGCCTCCCTTGACTCCTTTAGGTAATCCTCTCTGTCCTCCCCTCTTCCTATTCTTTTGTACCATCTAAAGGCAGCTCTTTTCTTTCTTATTTTCTCCATGACTCCCCTGTTCACCCAGCTAGGCTTCTGGGCCCTAGTCCTCTTACTCTGGATCCTTGTACATGTTGCGGTTGCCTCCTCAATACCCCGGTTAATGACTTCCCACCTCTGATTAGTGTCCACCATATCTGGATTGATCCTGGCCAGATACCCCTGTACTATTTCATGACTTTCCATGCATTGCTCCTCCTCCAAAGCAATTTGTTATGTTAGTGAATAATTTAATCAAGGAGCAGTAAAAGGCAATACTTACAGCAACAGTTCAACACAATTAACATACTGTACCTGTTCAATTTGTTTTTCTATGTCCTTCCTATTTATTTATTGGAAATGTTTAACCATGTAAACATACAGGGTTAAAGGAAATCTCATTGACAGATGTGATTGGGGGGAGAGAAATACTATAAACAGTAAACAAAGATATACAATAAAAAAATGCTCTTCTCCTATAATGTGGGTGGTGGGGTGTTCCTGACACCACATTTCCCCTACTTTGGTCGCTTTAATCCTAACTAGTGCATTAAAGAAGTTTTTGAAATATATATATATATATATATATATATATATATATATATATGAAAGATAAAAGAACCTCTTTTCTTTTAAACACTAGAGGCAATGGTTACCCCAAAGGGCATTTGTGTGGGAAGCCAAGTTTCAAAGAAATACAAATTTATTTCTTTTATATAAATTTGTATTTTTTTTGTGGGGGGTAGTTCATTGTCATGTCCACAATACTATTTCAAAGCCAAATGGCTCTGACCTACAAATGAAGTGACCATCCTTTTTTTCTTGAGGAAAAAAAAATTAAAACATTTAAGAATGCTTTAATTCTGGTAGAGATGGAAAATGTTATCAGCAAATGAAAGTCGAAGATAACTGAATCTTCTACTGTCACAAAAGGTTGGGTCAGACTTTTTGCCAGCTTTGCTGCAGTGCTGCTTTAAGATGCAGAGTAGAAAAGATTAGGACAAGTATCCGTTAATGATGTTAATGGCCATACTTTACACCTCCCTGGTTGACTGCTTTTACAGAGAAAGGGCTATATATTGACAACACATCTTCTTTGTAACCTGGACATGCAGCTGAAACAATGAATAACATGACAAATCTGATTTAAGAGTATGTGAGGCATTTAAAATGTTTTCAAAAACCTGATTATCCCTGAGCAAAACCAGATAACCAGATGGGGACCATGAAAACCAGACCACCAGGTAAAAAACGAACAGGTGGCAACCCTAATGCTGGATCTGTCCCTGATGTCAGAATTACACTGCTGATTAAATCTGCAACAGTACTAGAAACAGAAACAGGGTCCACAGGGAAAGAAACTGCAGACACAGTCACTTGCATCTCAGCATTCCATCAGTCAAATGTGGGACACTGGCCTTCAAAGTGTGGGGAAAAGACAGACAAGATATGTGAATGCATAATCAAATATTAGAAATAAAAGCTTGGAACAGTGGTGATTTGTGGTGTTATGTTCCCCAAGTTTGTTGATAATACAGCAACATAGATTCTTTTGAAACTTTGCTTGAAAATCATAGAGTAAAATGCAGGACAACTTCTCCCTCTAAATGTGGGGCATGAGGCTTCTGAGTAGCAAAATCTGGAAACGTGTGGTCCCCCGCTCAGTATGCCTGCCTGGTTAATCTCATAAATAAATAAATAAAATGCGAGACACCTAAAAAGGCATGGCCAGGCATTCTTGCAGAGTCCTTGAGGCTTGTCAGAACCATGAGAATGACTTTGGCACAGCCTTTTACTGCCACCTAGAGGACAAGTGACATTTTACAATTATTTTCTTTATCATTTTTTCCAGCAAGTTCTAAAATTGCTTGGACTAATTGACTAATTGATTGACTGATTTATTGATTTCAAAAGTCTCACCAGGAAAGACATACTGAGCTGGTAACAGCTGATTTCCAGATGCATTCTGGGGGAGAGGATGAGGTGTAAATAATACAAGACTCGCACTGGCAATTGGTAAATAAACTACAATGAGACACGGGGTAATTAAACATGCAAACAGTTAGGCAGACAAGCCATGAAATTCAGGCTGGTGGACCAGCACAACCCAATAAAAGGTGTACAGACAATAAATACAAAACAATAAATAACAATGCAGTTCAAGTGCAACACATTTCTGAGTGAGAGGCAAGTCAAAAAATCCAGACTGTGGAAACGTGCAAGAGTAGTCAATGCAGTACAATACAGTATGGTAAGAGAGCACTAGAAAGACTCATAAGGAGCAGATCTTTGTCACACAGACTGTGATCTAGGTGGACATAAGTTGTTCCTGGCTGGGGGGTATCCAAAATAACAAGGAGGGGGATGGGAGACACAAGGACAATGGTCAGGTACCATTGTAGTAGGGGATAGAAATGTTTCAAAGAAGAGTGAAGAGAAGGAAAAGGCTGAGCAGATAGACAGGGAAGAGAGGACCAGAGCTTGGGGCAATAATATGAGAAGGCAGCTTGGCCCACAGTAGATTTCCTGGAAGGAAGGGAAAAGGAACAGGGGAGGGGGGCAGCGTTCCAGAGAGGATAGAAGGAGGGAAGGGGGAAGAGAGGAAGACAAAGAGGTAGGGGTTGGGAGCAAAGCCAAAATCTTGCAGTGAAGGTGGCACAGTGGGCAAGGCACCCATCCTGGCATCAAGAGAAGTGAGTGAGAGCGAGGATTAAAGGGAGCATTGGTGGATATGGGGAGGGTAACCTAAGGCAAACTAGCAGAAGAAGTGAAAGAGGGGATCCAGGCTGGCCAGGGTAGACTTGGGAGCTGTGATGTAGACAATGTCACCATAGTCGAAGATAGTGGTAGTAGTAGTAATAGTAGCTTTATTTATTCATGGCGCCCTTCCCCAAAAGTCATGGGTACCAGTACAAAAGAAGAAAGAGCACAAACTCAAATATAAAACAGAATAAATAATTATAGAACAAAGTGAGTAAAAATTAAACTAAAAACCAGGAATAAATAACCAGCAGCTGGACTGCACTATAATAAATAAGTAATATTCTTAATAAATAATGTAATTCATTCACCAAATGCCTGAGCAAGGAGATATGTTTTTAACCCCTTTTTAAAGACCTCCACCAAGGGGGCCTCTCTCAGAGCCCTTGGGAGCAAGTACCATAATACTGACCCAGCTACTTCAAAGGACCTTTCCCCTGACATTTTGAGTCTGTCCCTGGGAACAATCAGGACACCCTCCTCCAAGAAGCAGAGGGGACACACAGACAAGTAAGGGCATAGGAGGTTGCACAGGTAGCCCAGACCCAGGCTATGTAAGGCCTTGTAGGTTAGCAACCCAACACAATAGGAGATACACCACTTAACCAGCAGCCACTGCAATTCCTGCAGCACTGGGGAGATATGATTCATCCTCAAAAGGCTGGTGAACAACCTCACAGCCGTGTTCTGCACCAACTGCAGGTGCCACAGTGTACCTCCACTGACCCCAAGGTGGAGGGTGTTACAGTAATCTATCTGTGAAGTCACAAAAATGTGTACTAGAGAGGGCAAGTCCTCGGGGGGGGGGGGGATAAGGGAATGAATGCAACTGATGGTCCTCAGATTGTAGAAACCATTTCAGACTACTGCCTACACCTGAGCCTCAAATGTTATCCCTTCATCCAGGATGACACCCAAGTTCTTCAGCTTCACAGCAGTACCAAGCCTGGAGGTACCAAGGTACAGCCCTGTTTCCCTTCCAGACACTGTCCCCCCCCCGCCCCGGCTCAATCAGTAGTACTTCAGTTTGGTTCGGGTTGAGTCTCAGCCAGCTCAATGATGTCTAGTCCTGTATCTCAGCCAAACATTGGTTCAGTACATCCACCACTCAATGATCCTGAGGTGCAACAGACAGATAGAGCTGAATATCATCTGTATAGCAGTAGGGAGGATCATCACTGAAACCTGCTATTGGTGGGCAGGAAGTGGCATACTGACTTTGTTCTAGTAGTGCACCCAGTATGGGATGGCATTTGAGGTTGATGGCATCTATGTGCACAGAGAAGTTGAGGTGTCGGTCCAGCCAGACCTCGCGGTAAAGGAGGAGACACCCTTAATCGCAGCCCCAACAAAGGTATGGGGGGGGGGAGCCTGGCAAGCCAATGCTGGGGGCCAAAGGTCATAAAGACAGTTTTCTTGGCAATGAGAGATGGTTGGAACAGAACTGGTGTTGGATATTATTGAAATCCTGGGAGCTGGATAGCAAGCACAAGGGTTAAGAAATACAGATCCACTCACCACTTGAATATGAATCTGCATATGCTTTTTATTGAACCACATGTTCGACAAATAGAACACTTGTACCAGCTACTGTTTTTTATCAATGAAAATTTTATTAATTTCATAAACAACATACAATGCAGAAAATTAGAGAAATTATACTTTCAAACTTTCAACATAAATTACAGATATGAGTACCATAGCATAACATTCATAACTATTCCTATATTATATATATACCTTACAAGACTATAAACATTTCTCAATCTCTAGTAGATAAAATAATTGCTAAAATTATTCTTCTAACACTAAATATGCTAAAACCAGTGTATAAACCAATTCAATGTAGTGAGTAAGCCAAGAAGACGGTAAAGAGTTACTAGTGGAAAGAGCACAGACCCTAAAGATGGGTAAAGTAGTGTAAGCAGTGTGTCTACAGAGTGGTTTACTATAGTCAAAATATAAAAATGCTACCTGTCTATAACAAGGCGATGTTTTGAGGAAAAATCTCTTCTTCACGGCATAAGCAGTGTAGCTGTAAAACATATATTTATATTTTAAAACAAATATTTGATTAATTATTTCTCTTCCAGTTCTTTCACAAAATATCTTATTCATGTAATGCTATCAATCAGCACAAGATGTAATTGAAAAATATTGAGGTACTAGAGACCCTCTATTAAGCAAGACATGCCTCCAATGAAGTACCAGAATACTAATTAAATCATATTACATAGAAACATAGAAATTGATAGCAGACAAGAACCGCTAAGCCCACCCAGTCTGCTAATTTTCACTGGCTGCTGCAAAAAATACAGATCTTACTTGATCTCCAGCTTTATCCTCTTTCCTATCACTAGGGTTCCCCTATGTCTATCCCATGCATTTTTTATTCCCCTACTGAGTTGGCCATCACCACCTCCACTGGGAAGCTGTTCCATGCATCCACCACTCTTTCTGTGAAGAAATACTTTACAAAATTACATTCTATTATTGAATTAAAAATGTTATTTTGTATATCTCAGTAAAGACATCCTGATAAGGAAATGCCTGTGGGTGTAAGGGTGTGAATTCCAATGCTCATCTAGCTTTGATTTAATCAATAACAAATGATAATATATTTTAGTATCTGAGGAATGAATATCCCACAACTAAACTGAACTGTAAATTTCTTAGTTTCATGATGATTCAATATTAACTTATGATTCTAAATTTTTTCTAATAAATAAATCTTGCTTGCTTGCCAAAACCATTGCATTCAAAAGTGCCTTTTTCATTTATATCATATTTTGAAAATATCAAATAGCTTCTCATAGTGGCACAGGGCAATAATATCCAACAGGATCATGATGGTAGGTGTAGTCATTGAATGCAATTAGTCTGACCAACAAAATAGTTGATCTCCAGGCAATGATGGTAGTGGGAGGTGTGGACATAGAGGCTATCACAGAAACATGGGCAAACCAGTACCATGACTGGAACCTCGTGATCCCTGGGTACAGACTGTGCTGGAAGGACAGGGAAAAGGAGAGAGAGGGCGGTGCTGTATTTGTAAGGGAAGGGATAATGTGCAACAGGGGGGAAGAGGAGGAGGGGGAACAGAAGCCTTATGAGTGCTTCTCCAGAACTCAAATGGGAGAAGGGTACTTTTGGGGGTGGTGTACAGGCCACCCTCACAGGACAAGGAGATGGGCAAGAAAATGGGGAACCAGATCAGAAAACTAGGAACTAGTGGTAACATTGTCATAACAGAGGACTTGGAAGCTTTCCAGGACTGCTTTCTGGTGTGGGGGTCACACAACCAACTAGAGGGGGTCCCATACTGGACCAGGTGCTGTCAAAAGGAAAGCAGGTCCAGGAGGTAGCAGTGGAGGACTCCCTTGTGGACAGCAACCACTGCACAGTGTGGTTTTACCTCAATATGGGTAAAGAGTCAACCAAGACCAAGACAACAGTGGTAGACTTCAAGAGGGCAAACTTTAGAGGAATTGGGGACATTCTGGCAGGGCACCTGGTGAAAATCAAGCTGGAAATTGACGTGGAACTAAAGTGGTCCATTATTAAGTTAGGTCTAAACGAAGCCACAAATGCCTCCACAAAGACCCAGAGTAAAAGATCCTGAACCAAGAAGCCAAGCTGGTTCAACAAGGAAGTGGCAGCAAAGGTGAGGGAGAAGAGGGCAGCCTATCAGAGGTACATGCATACAAGAAGGGAGGAGGAAAGGGAAATTTATGCACGGAAATCCAGGGTGGCAGGGAGAGAGGTCAGGGCAACTAAAACTGCAAAGGAACTAAGATTAGTGCAATGGATCAGGGAAGATGAAAAGGACTTCTTTAGATATATAAAGGAGAGAAGAAGCAATAAAGAGGGGATTATTAGAATTAAGAAGTTTGAGGGATGAGCAGAAAACAGTGAAGAGCAGGCAGAGGTGCTGAATGAGTACTTCAGCTCTGTCTTCACTAGGGAAAAGGACAGAACAATGCCGCAGGGGAAGACTGGGGTAAACATGGGGAGAGATGAGATAGATAAGGTAATCAATGAGGACAGAGTCTTAGAAGGCCTCAGGACCCTTAGGGTGGACAAGAGTCCTGACCCAGATGGCATACACCCAGGGTCCTAAGAGAACTGGCTGAGGTAATGGCGGCCTCCCTAGCGGACCTGTTTAACATCTCGCTGGTGACAGGGTGTGTGCCTCGGGACTGGAGAACAGCACATGAGGTGCCACTCCACAAGAGTGGGCCACAGATGAACCTGGAAACTACAGGCCAGTCAGCCTAACCTCCATTATAGGTGGGTTAATGGAGACCATTCTAAAAGAAAGGCTGGTGCACTTTCTGGAGGTTAATGGTTTCCAAGACACTAGGCAGCATGGGCTTGTCTCGGGAAGATCCTGTCAGATGAACATGATAGACTTCTTCGACTAGGTCATTAGGTCAGTGGACAAAGGTTTGGCTGTGTATGTCCTATACCTGGACTTCAATAAAGTCTTTGACTCTGTGCCACATGGAAGGCTGCTTAGCAAGCTGAGTAACCTGGGAATTGGGGACAAGCTGCAGGGATGGGTAAGAAACCTCTGGTGAATGCCTACTGATTTTTGGCAAATCTGTGCTATGTAACTGAAACGCAATGTATGTCTTTATGTGACGAAGTACCTTTGTAAACGAGCCTCTGGCTCAAAGGTTGTAAACTGATTCTTAAATAAAATAAAAAAAAAAAGAACCTTTTTTTATTTATTTAATGAGATCATGGATTAACAGCTTTGAGCAGAAAGCTCTTTCATAGGTTCCACGTCAAGTATGACACAAACAAGAATACAAATATGTTCCACAGATACAGATATAGCAAGAAACAATTGAAAACTGTCTCCAGGCATAAAATCTAACAATAGTTACACAATCTAAGCATGTACAGGGTGCAGAGTCAAAACAAAGGCTAACATTTCATGGCACGGGGTCATAATGTCGCATGGCAGAATGCAGTGTGGCATAATCGCGTTGTGCAATTTCTTTTTATTTATTGTTCTGTGGGGGCTCTGCCCACACAATTATGAGGCTGTGCCCCAGGCCCCCCACTAAGATTCCAACTCAAGGGGTCCCCGTTATGGGGTGCTCGAGCCCCCACTAAAGATTCCAACTCCGGGGTCCAACTCGGACAGTGCACAGGTCTGTTTCACCATATGCCCTACGCTTATTAAGCATAAACATGACCCGTGAGACATTTCACAAGGTAATGGTAACATAACATGAAGACATTTGTTTAAAAGGAGAACTGTACAACTAACAAGATAGGCAGATAATTGGATAGTGCCTGAGTCAAGAAAGAAGGAAGGTCTCGTACCAGTAGAGGAGGACAGGGAGGAGGAGGAAAGTGCGGGGAGGCAAGCAGAGGTGGGGGGAAGGATGGGGATAGATAGATGGGAAAGGGAAGAATAGCTTTGTAGTCAAAGTGGAATAAAGGAGAAGGAGGGTGGGGGAAAGGAGGGGTGGAGGAGAGTAGGGAGGAAGAGGTGGTGTAGGTAGTGGGGTGATGGCGAAGATGTATTAAGGTGGTAGGGAGGAAAGAGATATGGAATGATGGAGGGCCAAAAAAGAGAAGAGGAGGTGGAGGGAGGTAGGAGGGAAAATAAATAATTTAGGCAGGGGTAGAAAGCCCATGAAAGTGTTAACTTGACCAGGGGCCCAAGAAATGGACATGAATTATAACATTTTACCAATCAATAGAGATCACAGAGATTGCAAATGGTAGGAGCAAGGAAAAGGCAAATTAGCGGTAGCAGTCACAGGTTGCCAGTGAGATTAGATGCTGCTGGAGTTTTTTCTTACAGGAGCCCAGCAAAGTGGCATTGGCTATGTCAGGAGGCAAGGAGTTGTACCACTGCAGAGCTCTGTATGTGAATGCACATTGTCCAAAGGCGGTGCGGCACCATAGAATTCTGAAAGCCTGTTTGCCAGAGCTTCTGGTACTGTGTGGGTTACGTGCAGGGGAAAGAAGGGCCAGTACGCCGGGGGTAGCAGTCCCCAGGTGACTTTTTTTGCAAGCAGGCACAATTGGTATTTGAAACTGCTGTGAAATTGTAACCAACTAACCTGGGCATAGAGATTGCAGGTGTGTGTCAAGTGTGTGGCACCAGTAAGGCATGCTTTATTTAAGGCCGTTTTGATACGTCGGTGGGCAGTGTCTGTAGCCGTACCGTAAATGACAATACCATAGTCCATGAAAGAGACCACAGAACTGTGGATGGCTGTGTTCAGTGCTTCAGGAGTGAAATTATGTTTGTTCCTGTACAGAACTCCTAAATGCTGGTTAATAGCTTTGGCTGTTTGGTTGATGTGCTGGGTGAAAGACAGGGTAGAGTCAATAGTTATACCCAGGTACTTGAAATGGTGAACCAGTTCAAAAGAGGAGCCAGTGTCATTAATGATGGTAAGTGGAAAGGTTTTGTGTCTGCTTTGGGAGGTCGAAAACAACATTGTCTTAGTCTTGTTATACTTGAGGATGAGCTTATTATCCCAAAGCCACTTCTCTGCAGATGTAAAGGATTGCTGAAGTTGGTCCTGGAGAAGGTGAGGGTCCATGTTGTTGATAAAAGGTGCATCATCAACAGCGTATAGAAGTATGTGGTCAGTAAGCTCCTGGAACTCCAGAGCGTACAGGCCTACTATCGGACAAGGCATTACCAATTTGCAAGATAGAAACCAGATGGTGATGGTGGGGGGGAATTATCCAAGCCTAGGACTGTGACGAGTGGAGTCACACGGGGCTTGTACTTGGACCAGTGCTATTCAACATCTTTATTGGAGCCATAGCTGAGGGGGTCAGTAGCAAAATCTGCCTGTTTGCAGATAATACTAAGCTCTGTGGGAGGGTGGGCACAGAGGAGGGGAGACAGGAGCTCTGGGAGAACCTGGCCAGGCTAAAGAGGTGGTCTGGCATCTGGCAGTTGAGGTTCAATGCCAAGAAATGCAAGGTCATGCACCTGGGGCAAACAACCTAAGGACTAGCTACTATCTGAAGGGGGAGCAGGTGTCCAGCATGGTTCAGAGGAGGAAAAAGATCTGGGGGTGATAGTCAGGGATGACATGAAACAGTCTATGCAGTGCCGGAAAGAATCAGCCAAAGTGAATAAAATGCTGGGATGCATCACCAGAGGAATCACCTCCAGGAAGGAAGAAAGAAGTCATTCTGCCCTTGTACAAGTCATTGGTGAGACCTTACCTGGAGTACTGTATGCTGTACTGGCATCCTTATTTGAAGAAGGACATCTAACTGCTGGAAGGGGTCCACTGAGGTGCAACCAAAATGATCCAGGGCATGGGGGACAAACCTTGGGCCCTATGCATACTAGGGCAGGAATTACGCACTGGAGGCACGTATCCCGCCTGCGTAGGTGCGCACCTGCGGACAGGTGCACTCATGCCGGTATTCACTACTGGTGGGCACCTGTCTGCGGCCCCACCTCCCTGTTGTGCTGGACTCTGCAGGGCGGCTGGGGGTGGAGTCGCGGACCCGGATGAGCAGCCAATCCGATACCTGGACTGGGTGACCCAGTGGATCCCCTACACAGCGGGGCATGCATTGGCAGTGTGCCCCATGGATGTCCAACAGCCAGCGTGCTATGGAGGTGTGTGGAGGACAATGCCATTGGTCCATCCACAAAGCGGCACTGGAGCGGTGCGCTGGTACAGGGTGGGGGGTCTGTCGGCAATGCCATTTGGGGGTGTGGTGTGGCCACAGGACAACTCTGGGGGTGGGGTGCCAGAAACTGCTAAGCATGGACTGGGTTACCCGTTTGGAGAATCATACTCCACCCGAGATGGGACCCTGTGTCAGTGGGGAGGTGGGTGGGGGGGTCACCATTGCCTGAGTGGTGGGGGCACAGCTGTGTTGGGGTGCTATAGCACACAGTGAAGGATGGGGTGGCCGTGGGTGTGGTGGAGTGCAGCATACAGTGCCAGGCCGGGGTTCTGGTCCTGTGGGGGTCCACACTGTCCTGCCAGTTCTGGGTCGAGTGTCTGGGTGTGTGTGGGATGAGGGGGGGGGTCACATCAGCTGCTGGGGCCAGAATGCATGGTGCAGGGCGCGGAGGGCACTTATGGCAGGGTTCTCCCTGGCATACCCTGCACCCTCTTGCACAGCCCTGCAGCAAACACTACGCACCTTGGTGCATGGCACGTAGTGCCGGCATGCCCCCCCCACTCCCAGTGCATTGTGGTCCGCGTGGCTGGGGGATCAGGTGTGTAGCGGCTGCACACCCCTCGTTACTGCATCCCATGCAGGGGGCACAATGGGTGCAGAGTTGCTACGTGCCCCAGTTACACGGCACGTAGCCACTCCACCCATTAGTGCACAGGGCCCCATATGAGGAGAGGTTGAGGGAGCTCAATATGTACTCCGTAGCGAACAGAAGGGAGAGGGGGGATATGATAGAAGTGTTCAAGTATTTTAAGGGCACAAACAAGGTTGGAGTATAGGACATCTTCAATTTAAAAAGGGAAGGGAATACAAGGGGCACAGTCTGAAACTTGTCAAGGGCCGATTTAAAAGGGAAATGAGGAGGCACTTTTTCACAGAGAGGGTGGTGTCAAAATGGAATGAGCTACCAGACGGAGGAGGTGATATTCTTGAACACAGTGGGAAGTTTTAAAAAGGGACGGAACAGGGTAAAAAAAGAGGGTTGCAACGGGAGGGAGAATGGGTAGAGGGGATGTGAGGAAGGGGGAGGATAATGAGGGGAGGTAGGGGGAGCACCTCCAGTAAAATTGATTGGGCTGCACACTAGAGCAAACTAGATAGGCCATCGTGACCTGCTTCTGTTGGCAAATGTTTGTATGTTCATATAGTTTGAGTATCCAAATCATTCATAAAAAAAATCTTACACACACATGAAAACATAAATACGCATAATGGATATATTTTTCTGTAATTGCTTTTAGGTGCTTCATGTTAGATATACATTAGTTAAAAAATAAAAATATTCTCTATAATACCTCTTAAGTTTTCTAGTCCATTCAGTCCTGCATTTCCCTTATTTATATGTCCTTGGTTTAACACTTTTGACTTTTTCTTTCCTGCAAGTAGCAAAATCATAATTCTAACAGAAGTATTCTCACAATGATTTAAAAGTTACAAAATGAGCTTATCTGAGTTCCAAGCACTGATGTAAATGGCTTTCCAGGTTACTGAAAGATCAGTGTGCCTTGTTCTGTGTTCAGGTTCACAGGTGAGTGAGAACTCACAATTCTGCTCCTTTAATAGTGAAAGGAGTACTGGAATGAGGTTACAGCCGCATGTATCAAGCCTGTAAGGCCAACATGGAAAACATCAGCATGGTGATGTTACATGCTCGTCTGCCTATTCCCAAATCCTAATCAAATGTTTTTTTCAGAGTAACTGCTCATTTGTCAGCCTACTATTAACAACTGGCATATTTGTTAAATCTGCTTGTCCTTATAGTGTGTTTAAGAAACCAGTTTCGGAGATCAACAAAATCGGGAACCGAGTGGCATGATATTTGCTAGGCAACCAGGTATAATCGCAGCAAAGTCTACAGTGTCTTGCAACACACAGAATGCCCATTCCTAATGGAGTCTCATTATACAGTATATGGCTTATTATATTCAGACTGAAATTTGCCAGTAGTTGTGTTGTAATATATAAGGGGCCAGATATTCAAACTGTGCCCAAAAAGTGCGCAATAGCAGGAGCAAGCGCAAGTCTATTGCGCCCATGCACAAGATACGCGATATTCAAAAACGGAGCAGGCCAAATTGCGCCTACAGCCGACGACTGAATATCGTACCACCTGCGCCATAGCGCAACTAGGGAGGGTAAGCTGAGCAGATCAGATGCGCCACAGCGCAACAAGGGATGTTCAGCTGAGCAGTCCAGAGGCACCATAGCACAACCAGGGACGCCCCCAGCAGCAGAGCAATGCAACTGCCGACCAAGGAGGTAGGGCCTACCACCCGTGCCACAGATGGGCACAGGAACACACAGCAGAACAGACATCGTCCCCCACACCCCAAGCACAGCACAACTGGGGAGGCTGGAATAACCACTAGCCCATGGAGACAAGCAAACAACCCACAGCCAGGCCATGGTGCCCCATCACACCTACCGGCAAGCTGGGACTGGCACACAAGGAGGCAGACCACCCTGTGCCACACCATCCCCCAGTGTAGAGCACACCTGCACAGTGACCCCAGACACCCCCATGAGCAGTGACCACCACTGCAGGAAACCCCATGCATGCCACCACCCCCACTGTGACACTGCAACACTGTGCACCACAGAACCATGCAAGCCAGCCCCACCATGAGCACCCATCAGTGGGTAGCAGCACACAACAATGCAACAATGGCAGACACGTTGCCACCATGCACAGTCCCCGGTACTGTTGAGAAACCGACCTATGTGTCGGCACAAGAGTACCCCACACGGGACAGGGCGTGCCCTTGACACCACCACCAGTGTACAGCACCCTGCACAGTATTCCAGTGACACACCCTGACTCACCACTGGCCACAACAGCCAGCACAGACACCCACAGTGGTGCGTGGAAGCATGCACCACACCGGATGCCACACAGTGTATGGACAGACACCCACCCATACCCAAGGGCACACCAACACAGGGACGCAGTGGTAGGGCAACCAAGCCCCCACTGTGGGCCCATGTAAGCTGTATACACACAACCCGCAGTCTTCCATGGCACTGGAGTGCCAGCCACCCTGCTCAGGCACTGTGGACCCATACACCACCAGCAGTCACCCAGAGCACAAGTCACAGACAGTGAGGCACATCCCCTGCAACACACACAAGGCACAGCATGGAGGTGGGACAATGACTGTGTTGCCCATGGCCAGGTATGCACCACACCAGTGACAGGGGCAACCCAGCAAAGTGATGGGTACAGAGGCCGCCCTGCAGGGACTGCCACCACTGACATGCCAGCGGACCATGCAGGTCACAGACATGCATGTGTGTCAGCTGCACAGGCCATGGACGGGCCGATGGGTGTGCCATGGACACAGAGCACGCACCATGGACCACTGCACACAGTCATCCAGTGCACAAGGCACAACACACACACCACAGACACTGACTGATAGCTACCCCCACACCATAGTCACCTCCACATGGATACATACACATACCCATGACTGCACCACCCCTGATGCCATGCACACCACTGCAGCTGAGCACCTATAGCCCGCTGCAAATCAAAACCACCACAGTATTCATGTCAAATCAAATGTATTGCACATATATAAAATCAACTATTTACAAGAAAAAAAAACTACATACATGGTTGGGGGGCACAAACAAGGTGGGGTGGGTATGGGGCAGGGGTGAACAAATGGGATGGGATAGGAGGGGTGTGAGGGTGGGTCCAGGGGGGGTAGGGGAATTCAGGGACTGAGAGATCCCTAGTGGGAGCGCCGTTCTGTGCTGTGCGTCCTCCGGCCTCTGTGCCTCCTCAGTACCCCGGTGCTATCCAATCGCTGGAGGATTTCCAGTGATTCCCAGGCCAGCAGTAGAAGTTCCCTCACAGCCTCCCTGATGTCCCGGAGATGGCAGGTACCTAGGACAAGGGAGCACAGTCAATAGGTGTGAATGCACAACCCCATACAGCCCGTCCACTGTGCATGGCATACGGCCATGGGACATACCACTGTGATGGCGTGTGACCACCCACAGTGATCACATCCACAGGACCTGCCCACCCAGGTGCATACAGCCATGCAGAATGCTGCACACACCCACTGGCCAAGTCATGCACAGCACCACCGTGGCCGTTTAGTGACATGGCTATGTGGTGCAAAGGCAGTGGCACAACCATGTACCTGGTGCACTCATGGACCACCATTGATGCACTCCCAGACATGCATTGCCACTGGACAGTGTTGACTGTAACAAATTGCGTGCATGGCAGTGGTGTCGATGAATGGTGGCCATGCCCGCTGCCACCCTGTCACACAGCATGCAATAGTAATCATGGATGTATGGCACTCACCCTCATTGGGCCGGTCAGGTGGGTGGTGATGGCCCACGCCTGCCTGGCTGCACCATTCTCCTCCCTCTGCCGCTCCCCTCTCAACCTGTGGCGTTCGTCCGGGCCTGTGGGAAAACAAGGAGAGAAGAACATCAGTACAATCCGAGCAAAGTCCCCTGCCCCAAGGTGTGTGCCCTCCCACCCAGCCAGACCCACCACCCCACACCCTGTGAACACACCACAGCCAACCCCAGATGGTCCCTCCCCTATGTGTGGGACACATACAACACTGTTACCCATATGGACGATAAAAGTGTGTTAACGGAACCCCTACCTGGACGTGGCACCGTGCCCCTCCTGGCACGTGCCCGCAGTCGTGCCAGTAGCTCCGGCTCCCTCTTCCGCAGGTCCCCATAGCAGTGCCTGCACTGCTCCACGCTCCTCCCCCATCTGGTGGCCTCCTCCAGGGCAGTGGCCACCTCCTGCCACACCTGGGTCCTGGCCCTGTCCAGGGGCACCTCCCCGAAGAGAGGCCCATGGTGTGGCTCAACAATTGCCACCAGATTCGCTAACTCAATGGCTGTCCACTGCGCTGCTCATCTGCGTGCCATCCTTACAGCTATAGTAGGCAATACGGTACTCTGCAGCGTGGCTCCCCACTTGCAGATGCTGCGCGGTACAGCGCTGCCATTCCCTATCGCGCTGTTACCGAACAGCATGATAGAGGTGCACCCATGCCTGACACATGGTGCCTAGGGGGCAAAGGTCGTGCACAGGGTCAACTGTCTCTGGCGCATGGCCATGCACAGTGCCATTGGAAGACAATGCGTGTAGCGCGATTGGCTGTCTGTGTGCCAGCGCCATAGCGGACTACCGAGCAGTTGGGCCATTGTGCCTATGATGGCCCAGTGCCACAGTGCCATGTAGTGACCATCGCTTTAGCGCCACTGGCACAATGATGGCCATGCCCTGCATTGCCTACCATGCACAGCACGTCATCAGCATGGCAGACGCCTGCATCAGCAACCCAGGCATGCACAGTGAGGTGTACTACGCATGTCACAGAACTGCGCCATTGGCTCAGCATGTTCAACATAATTGAGCAAAGCGCAACAGCGCAATATTCAGCCATCATATGCAAATCATCTAATCAGCCATTCAATGATGCAGCACTGCAATTTGCATCTACTTAAAGTTGCTCCTCATCTCATTTGCATGGATTGCACTATAAAAGTGCGACAATGTACTGCAGTGGCCATAGTCGGTTACTGAAGTCTATTGGTGAGTTGCGTGCTGTTTGGGAGTGTGGACTGTGGATTCAGGGACATGCATGGGACTGCACAGTCACAGGTAACAACTGCCTTTCTTACAGGCTACATAATGACCGAGCAGGTTGTTGGAGAGGAGGAACACAATGGTGGGAGGAGGAAGAGGCCTAACTTTACAAAGGCCGAAACTGAGGCCCTGTTCGAGGCCTACCTGGATCAGAGCCACTTCTCAGTGGGATCGACGGGAACACCTCAAGCCAATGCTGCTGCATGGAGGAGGTGGCATGTGCTGTGAACCTGCATGTCAGCCACCAGCACTCCATGCAGGAGTGTAAGAAAAGATGGGCACGGACAGGAGGGGGTAAAGGAGAAAGTGACTGCCATCAGGGCAGCATGTGCTGCAACAGGTGAGGGACAGCCAGGGTGGTACAGCTGACCCCACAAAGAAGAGAGCTTGCTGGAAGCATGCAGCGCAGTGCCATTGAGGTGTTGCGGGTGGTGGCTTCCAGACGGATGGTGGCCCATCACTGCATGGTAAGTCATGGTCTGTCTAGGGGGGCAGGGTAGGTCACACGCACTAAAGCGACTTTGCTTTCCCTTACAGATCCTGAGCATCTGCATGGGTCAGCGGTGGTGGGCATGTCCGCTGTGGACAGTCAGCTGGAGTTGGAGGAGGGACCATCCACCTCCACAGGTATATGTGGATCACTGCGACAGTGGGACCACCTGGCTGTCCACACCGATGTCGTTGTAACAGGTGTGGAGGAAGCCCTGCCCGTGTCCCAGCATGCTGGCATCCATGGATGCCAGCATGCTGTGACTGTGGCTGGTGCAGAGTCCATCATCAGTGATGATGACACGACCGTCATGGGCAGTGACACGTGTGTGCCATGGGATGGCCACACAGCAGGGCAATTCACACCCATGGCTGTGGGTGGTGCCGCCGTGGAGGCCTGCGTGTCAGCACAGTCCCAGGCTATGCCTGTCAGCACCATTGGGGCAGCACTGGTGTCTGTTCAGGACAGTGGGACTGTTGCGGCCACTGTGGCGGCACCACTGAGCCCTGGGGAGTGGCAGCCGGAGGGGCAGCATCAGCAGTCGCCCAATGGGCTTGGGGGTACAGGGTTCAGCGGCGGCATCTGTGCACCACCTGTGGACATGCAGCACCTGGTCCTGGTGCGAGCACCCACCCTCAAGGGTGCTGATCATCAGGGCCATGCACACCCTGAGGGACAGGATGCTGAGGAGGCTGATGACTCTTGACGCAAGCACACCCGCCTACTGCAAGCATCGGTCTAGCAGCAGATGCGGATTGCAGTGTCCGTGGATGCAATGCATGTGACTCTGGAGCAGGCAGAGGAGCATGCAGCAGGGACACCGCACTGATCCTGACAGGGATGGACCATTTTGCGGAGGATGTGACCGCTGCCATTGACAGGCATGCACAGGCATTAGCTGTCATGTCCACAATGGGCATACAGTCAGGTGCCCATGCATCGTGGACACCACGCAGTGCACTATCCACCCCCCATTCCTGGTGTCGTGCGACTCCCACCCTGTCGACGCTAGGTTCAGCTGTCGGCATCCCAAACACTCCTGGTGCAGGCATGTTCAGTGTGCTGCAGACCCTTGCGTGAGCACGGTCGTGTTCACACAGTGGAACCCCTGGGGGACCATCAGTGCCACCCCATGAGGCCAGTGGTCAGCCTGTCAGTGCTGGCAGGTCTCGGCGGGGCCGCCCATGCATCTGTGGTGGCCGTGGCACTGTGTCATGTGACTGACCTGTCTCTCAGCATGGCTACTGTCCGGTGCTGCCCTGTGTGCATTGTGTGTTTCAGTGGGCAGTGCACGGGTGGGTACCTGGCCCAGCATGCAGACACGCAGTCCACCTGCACACCCTCCCGGCTGCTTTCCACAGTTGCGTGTGCATGATGATGCCTGCATTGCGCTGTACACCAATGTGCAATGGTGCTCAGCATCTGACACACGCACATGGACAGGCAGTGGGCGTGTTGGCCTGTGGACATGTGTGTTGCTAGGGTGTGCGTTCTGGGTCGGTGTGCCTCCTGCCCTCTGTGCATGTTTGTTGCATTGTGTGTGAGTGTGTGTGTGTGTCCATCCGCGTGGCATGTTAATCCTCGCCCATCCCTGGTTGTGTGTTTGCTTCTGTGCCCTGCCACTTCCCTTGACGGCATGCACCCCTGGTGTGTGTCCCTGCATGTTTGTGGGTTGTGCCTTAGCCACTGGTGGTTGCGCATTGCCCCATGACTTACCTGGGTTGGCTGAAGTGCTCCTCTGTGATGGTGTCCCGGTGCAGCTGTGCCAGCCGGAGCAGTCGGGGGTCCCGTCGGACAAGGGGGGGCTGCCCATCACCATCGTCACCGGCGTCCCCATTGTCCCCATCACTGTCCCCCTCTTTGACCTGTACGGCTATCCCACATTCATTGGCCATGTTGTGCAGGATGCAACAGGCCAGGAATAGCTCACAGGCCTTTGAGGGGCTGTATTGTAGGGTACCGCCAGAGGTGTCCAGGCAATGGAAATGTGCCTTCAGCATCCCGAACACCGGCTCGATGACATTACGTGTGGTGGTGTGTGCCTCATTGTAGCGTTGCTGCGATGGGGTCGCGGGCCGCCGGTAGGGTGTGAGCAGCCAGGGACGGAGTGGGTATCCACTGTCACCTGTGTGTAGAGGGCAGAGGTTAGTTTTGTGATCAGCATCGCCCTACCCCAGACCATGTAGGCCACTACCCATGCCACCTCTGGCCATGCCCCCCCAGGCCCTATGATTGTCCATGTGGTTTGCATACTCACCCAGTAGGTGTCCAGCGGGGATGTCCCCAGTCTCAAATCTGTGGCACAGTGCCAACTGGTGCCAGATGAATGAATCATGTGTTCCCCCAGAGTGCGTGGCACAGATGTTGATTATGCGCCCCCTGGCATCGCACACCACCTGTCAGTTGATGCTGGCATAGCCCTTGCGATTGATGTATGCAGCCCCCTCGGGGCCAGGTGGTATGTGTATGGCCACATGGGTGCAGTCTATTGTCCCTAGCATGCCAGGCATATGTGCTACCCTGTGGAACTCCTGTATGTTTGCTGTGCACTCCACTGCTGTGCTGGGGAAATGGATGTACTCTGCAGCATGTGGCAGCAGTGCGCTGAGGAATTGGGTGAGGTGGCATGACGTAGCCAACTGGGTTATGCCTGTGGTGTCCCCAGTTGGTCTCTGGAAGGTACCCATGGCGAGCAAGCACATGCAGGCTGTTACCTTAGTCTCCACAGACAGGGCATGGCTCCGTCGTGTGGGTGCCTGCATCACATCACTGCACAGCTCACAGAGCCGCCTCAGTATTGCCCTGTTCAGGTGGTACCGGCCCACAATCTCAGTATCTGTGTACAGCTCAAAGCTGGTGTGGGATCGGTACTGCCTGGTGGGGGCATACTGCCGACGGGCCCTTCCATGGCCACGCCCCCCTGCCACCCGCCTTCTCACCCCCCTCATAACGGCCTCCATTTGGAAGGTGGCACTGGCCATGTCCCTGGCTTGTGTTCACCCCCCCGGCAGCTGTTGCTGTATTCCCCCACTGTTCTGGCTGCTACTTCCCTGCACCGGGTACACCTGCCTGTGCTGGCCTCTGTGCTGTGTGGCTCCCCACACCTTCCCTGTGCCTGGCTGTTCAGACTGCCCTTTCCATGGCCTGCCCTGTTTGTGCCTCCTGCCCTGTCTGTCTGGCTAGAGTTCTGCCTCATGTGGCTTCCCTGTAGCATTCTTGAGCCTCTCCCTTGCTCCTTTTTATTTTGGCTCATTTCCACTATGGCACAACTTCCGCTTGCTCCCCTATTGTGCATGGCGCAAGTCATTGAATATCGCACTGCGCTATTTATGCATGGTTCCTCCCCCTTCAGCTGCGTATGCCTTCATTATCATTGCGCTGTTGCTCAGCATAATTTCGGGGGTGCAACTGCCTCCTGCTGAATATCGCAGAATGGCGCAATTTCTGACTTGCGCAGGCGCAACCCTATTGCGCATGGCTCAACTCTTTTGAATATCTGGGCCAAAAAGTGTAACAAAATGATAGAGGAAAAAACCCAATATCTGAAAGCTGTTGTCTGTAGAGGTTTTACCTGCCTGTGAAGTATCAATGAACAACTTCATAATGTACATAATGGTGCCATTAAGAAATAGCTTAAACATTAACCTTCAGTGACATTATTGTCTGAATGTTTTTTTTGCTAAGACAACAGCACAATAAAAGTACCTGCAGACTAACCATAGGCAAGATCTCAAAGCAGAGATCCATCGTTAATACCAGTTGCTCTTACATGGCCTGCTTCTACATACTGGACCCAAATAAAGTGTGTATATGTGTGTGTGTTTGGGGGGCAGTGAAGTTGCGTGTTTTACTTATGTGGACAATCACTGAATATGTGGTACTTACAGTATACCTCATGCATGACTCAGAAGATTTGGGTGAGGGTGTAACCAAAGCAACATTTTTTTATCCTATAAGTACCATAATATGGGTTCCATGTCATAATAGTGATACGCAAAACACGATCGCTATTATGGTGATGTATATTGCCGAAAAGCAAATTGGCGATATACACTTGCCGCAACCTGACATCCAGAAAACAAAAGCGCTTTTATGGAGATGTACCCCCAATTTAAGATTATTATCTCCAGGGGGTATGTCAGGGAGGGGCACATTCTGGATTTCAAAAAAATGAAGTCCCGTAGTCGCAGGCAGCGCAAAATTTCCACACTGCCGGTCCCCAGCCTCGAATTCAGTACCTGCTGAGCCAGAGCTAGCCACCCACACCATCACACCACATGGCTAGCTCGGCAGCAGCAGGCACACTAGTCCCTAAAACCCTTCCCTTGCTATTTCCGCCTCCGGGTCGCCTTCTATGCTTGCTTTCATGGGGTCACCACCCTTGCAGGGTAGCCCAAAATGGTAGCACTGGAAATGAGTCACTATTATTGTAGTCGCCATCTTCGATCGCTATCATCACTGGATACCCTAATATGATTCCTAACCCTTTAAATATGAAACAGCACAAACAGTAAGGAGAGGAGAGAGTAAACATACAGAGAAACAGGAGAGGGACACAAAATAAGACATGATAGGAGGGTGCAGTGCAATGGCTGTGGGGTGGCAGTGTTCAGGAGACATTCTGGAGGCTACTTGATGCCCCTGTTGCAGGCACCTCTCTGGTCTGAGGGAGGAGGTTGCCCGTCTCCAGGCTGACCTGGCTGGGATTAGGAACCTCCCCCCACCCAGGGACCACCAGGGCCATTGCCACTACCTCAGAGGTTGCCAAGAAAGAGGAGAGGCTGGACCAGGCTGGGATCAGGAAGGGAGAAGGTGGTGGAACAGAGTTGCATCCCTCCAGCTGTACCTCTCCACAATTTATTCGCTCTTCTGTTGGACAGTGGTTCCTCTACGGAGGCACCTGCAGTGGGGACCAAGAAGGATGCTCAGAACCTTCATAAAGGAGACCCACAGGAGGGTGGCATGAGACCCCACAGGGGAAGGAAACAACTCTGGTGGGGACTCAATCATTAGGGGTAGAAATGGGGAGGAAAGGGAGAGGAGGTGGGTGCCTGCCTAGTGCCCACGGCTTGGAGGACAGGAAGCGAATCCTCAGGATCATGGGAGCAGCTGCACAAGGGAGGGAGTTGGATGTCATTGTCCACCTAGGGACAAATGACCTGGCTAGGAATGGGATCAGAGCAGTGCAAGAGGAGTTTGTAGAGTTGGGGAGGGGCCTTAGACAAGTAGCCATACAGTAACCTTCTCGGAGGTGCTGCCTGTCTATGGCAAAGGGTGATGCTAGGTACTCCTCACAGGAATTCAATGAATGGTTGAAAAACTGGTGTGGAGCTCAGGTTTGGCTTCATTGGGGACTGGGAGCCACCTGGAGGATGCAGACCTATACTGGTGCGATGGTCTGCATCTGTCCGGGAGGAACCAGGATCCTAGGTGAGAGGTTTAAATGCTTCATTGGCAAGCATTTAAACTAGCCAAGGGGGGAAGGCACTGAAAAGGAGCAGGGAAATCCCAGCCTCCCCCCACAAACAACAGTAATTAGTGAGGTAAACACCAAGGTAGAGAAGTCATTAGGGAGCAGGACAGAAGTAAATGTAAAAAAAGGTAAAGGCAGTAAGGACAGGAATGGGGCTAAAAGGGGTAAGGCTATCAAAAAGTGGAGGGTGCTGAGTACCAATGCCCATAGTCTGTGTAACAAGCTCCCTGAACTAGTGGCCTTGATGGAAGAGGGTTGCCTGGATATTGTGGCAGTCACAGAAACATGGTACCCAGAGAACCATGACTGGGATGTCAACATACCAGGATACACAATCTACAGGAGGGACAGGGAGGGTAAAAGAGGAGGAGGAGTAGCTCTTTATGTAAAGGAAGGGATCAAAGCAACAGAACTAAAGAGTAAACAGTGAGTAGATGAGACACTCTGGGTCAACCTGGAGACAGAAAATGGCACCACAATCCACATGGGGGTTGTATACAGACCCCCATCTCAGGGGAAGGGAATGGACAAGGAAATGATAGAAGGCTTCCTTAGAATGGCAGAAAAAGGGGAGATATTGCTGATGGGGACCTGAATATGCCAGATGTTAACTGGATCACCTTTGCTGCAGGCACATCCAAGAGCAGGGTCATTCTTGATGGCTACAGGGGCATGCCTCAGACAGCTAGTATTGAAACCCACTCGGAGGGAGCAATCTTAGACCTGGTACTCTCAAATGGGGACGGAGAAAGAAACTCAGATTTAGAAGTGGGTAGCCATCTGGGAACAAGCAACCACCAAACAGTGTGGTTCACGATAAACACAGCCATACAATCAAGCCATACAAAGCAAGAGTACTGGACTTTGGGAGGGCTGACTTTGCAAATGAGAGAGTGCCTCAGAAAAGCACTAGAAAACAGGCAAAAGGAGGAAGGAGGGTGGAGGAACAATGGGAGTAATCAAAACAGCCATCACAGAGGCAACAAGCCTTTGTGTAAAGCAAATCAACAAAACATAACGAAGGAAAAGACCGCTATGGTTCTCAAAGAGGTGGCAGGGAAGGTTAAGGAGAATAGGATAGCATTCAGGAAATATAAGGAAACACAGAAGGAGCAGGACAGAGAACTTTATCAGTTAAAGCAGAAGAGGCTGGGAAAGCAGTCAGAATAGCAAAGGCCCAAACCGAGGAAAGGATAGCCAACTCTGTTAAGAAGGGGATAAGACCTTTATAGGTAATGCTAGGGAGCGAAGAAAGACCAAAGGAGGGATACTGAAGCTTAATAGAGGCGGAATATGGGTAGAGGGTGACAATGAAAAGCAGGGATACTGAAAGAATATTTCTGCTCAGTATTCACAAAGGAAGAGGAGGGGAGGTACCTAAACCAAACAAGAGAAACACTCTGAAGACGGGGTCGATACCAGTCCATTTACAGAAGAAAGGTTCTGAAAGAACTAATAAAATTGAAGGTGGACAAAGCAATGGGGCCTGATGGGATTCACCCAAGAATTCTAAAAGAACTAAGGGTAGAACTAATGACACCATGACTACTCTCTTTAACAAATCATGGGAGGATGGGGTGGTACCTGAGGACTGGAGGAGGGTGGGTGTGATTCCTCTTCACAAAAGTGGGAGCAGGACAGAGGCAGGAAACTACAGACCAGTTAGTTTGACCTCAGTGGTAGGGAAAATGATGGAATCACTTCTGAAGGAAAGAATTGTTGAGTACCTAGAGGCCAGTGGGGCACAGGACCCAAGGCAGCATGGATTCACGATGGGAAGGTCATGTCAGATGAATCTAATAGATTTCGTTGACTGGGTGACCAAAGTAGTAGACCAGGAGGGGCTGTGGACATGGCTTACCTAGATTTAAGCAAGGCATTTGATACAGTCCCACACAAAAATTAATACAAGTTAGCTAGCCTTGGAGTGGGTCCCAAGGTGGTAGCCTGATAAAAATTGGCTAGACAACAGGACGCAAACAGTAGTAGTAAATGGAGTCCACAGTGAAGAAAGGAGGGTTACTAGCGGGGCATTGCAGGGTTCAGTACTGGGACTGGTCCTTTTTAATGTCTTTATAAGTGACATTGCAGAGGAACTGGAAGGAAAAATATGTCTCTTTGCAGATGACACAAAGATCTGCAACAGGGTTGATACACCAGATGGAGTGGAAAGGATGAGAAGGAACTTGGCAAGGTTGGAGGAATGGTCAAATGTATGGCAGCTCAGATTCAATGCAAAGAAGTGCAAGGTAATGCACCTGGGAAACAAAAACTCAGGGCAAGAGTACACAATGGGGGGTGAGATACTGACAACAGTAAAAATGGAAAGGGACCTGGGGGTAATTATATCAGATGACCTAAAGGTGGGCAAGCAATGTGAGAAGGCAATAAGGAAGGCTGGGGGGATACTGGGATGCACAGGGAGAGGCATCAATAGTAGAAAACAGGAAGTTGTTATCCCTCTGTACAGACAGTTGGTGAGACCCCATCTGAGTACTGTGTGCAGTTCTGGAGACCCCATCTCCGCAAAGACATTAACAGAGTGGAGACTGTCCAGAGGAGGGCAACCAAAATGGTGCAGGGTCTGCACCAGAAGACATACGAAGAAAGGCTAAAGGAGCTTAATATGTATACCCTGAGGAAAGGAGGGAGAGAAGGACATGATAGAGACTTTCATACCTCAAGGGAATCAACAAAGTCCAAGAGGGTGGCATCTTTCAGAAAAAGAGATGTGCAAGAACAAGGGGGCACAATTTGAAGATAGAGGAGGGATGGCTCAGAGGTAATGTGAGGAAGTATTTTTTCACAGAGAGGGTTGTGGATGCATGGAACAGCCTCCCTGAGGAGGTCATGGAGTCAAGAACAGTGGGGGAATTCAAGAATGCATGGGACAGACATAAGGCAGTCCTAGTGGGGGTAGGATGAAGTAAGTTGTTGGTTAACTAGGATCTGCAGCTTATCTGTTAGGTAGGAAAATGGGCAGACTAGGTGGGCCAAACGGTCCTTATCTGCCGACAAATTCTATGTTTGTATGTAATATGACACCCTAACTCTAATTATGAAACAGCACAAACAATGGACTCCAAAAGTCATTTACTTGCCACCCATCCTTCTAAGTCACTTTCACCCATACTGAAAGGTTGACTCTTACATTGTATCTCCATATGTGGCCTCCATTGCTGGGCCGCTGGATGAAGATGTTATTGTCTCAATGGCTGTGTTTATTATCTATGTATTTGCTTCATCTCTTGTATGTTGGGACATGTCTGCTCCTCCCTCTGATTGATGGCATTCATGTTTAAATGTTTTGTAACCCTTACCCTTGTAACCTTGTAAATGTTGTATCACTTTGAATATTATAATAATAATAATAATGATAATAAAACTTTATTTATTAAGCGCCTTTCAGGTACCAAGGCACTTTACAATGTTAAAACAAATTCCAGAAAAATTACAATTAAAAACAGACCATTAAAGAATCATCACAGTTCATAAAAAGCTTGTCTCCACAAGGAAGTCTTAAGTGCCTGCTTAAAGCTCCCCATGGTCGTACATTCCAGAAAGCTGATGGGGCAGAGAATTCCAGAGGATTGGGGCTGCAAACATAAAAGCACGGGCCTCAGAAGATTTCAAAGTAACCCTCTGATCCTCCAGCAACCCCTCATCAGCCGAATGGAGCTGTCGCACAGGGTTGTAGGGAATAAGAAGCTCTTTCAAGTAGTCGGGACCAAGTCCATGTAGGGCTTTGTAGGTCAATAAACCTACCTTAAAGGTGATCTGCCACTGAACCGGCAGCCAGTGCAGATCACGCAACACAGGGGTGATATGAGATCTTCTAGGCATCCCTGTCAGCAATTGAGCAGCAGCGTTCTGCACTAGCTGCAGGCAGTGGATATCAACACCAGGAAGCCCTAAGTAAAGGGAGTTGCAGTAGTCAAGGTGGGAGGTCACAAAGGCATGGACCTACACAGGCAAATCTCTAGATGGAATGAGGTGTTTGATCCTGGCGATGTTCCTAAAGTGGTAAAAAGCTGACTTAATGACTGCCGACACCTGATAACGAAGGGTCAGCCCATCATCAAGCACCACCCCCAGGTTGCGCACCCATTCTGAATAATCCAGATGGCTGATCAGTCCTCAACCCCTCTATCCTGTGACCCAGGTCCACAACCATAACCTCAGTCCTTCCTGCGTTCAACTTTAACCAGCTCGAATTCAATCAGTCTTGGATTTCGGCAAGGCAGTTATTAAATACTGAGAGAGCACTAACCTGGTCGGGAGCAAAAGACAGGTAGAGCTGGGCATCATCAGCATAGCAGTGAAACCTCAGCTCATACCATCTTACAATGTCTCCGAGGGGTAGCATATACACTGCAAACAACATGGGGGACAGCACCGAGCCCTGAGGAACCCCATAAAACAGAGAGAAAGGGTCAGAAGAAAAAATCCCCGACACAACTCTTTGTGTTCTACCAGATAGGAAAGATGTAAACCATCTGTGCACTGTACTTGACAGGCCACAGATGGACCTCAGGCGCTTGAGCAGGACCCCATGGGCTACAGTATCAAAGGCTGAAGAGAGATCAAGGAGTACCAGAATGGAACAGTTTCTCTGATCTCTCGCCATCAGGAGATCATTGAGCACCCAGACCAGTGCAGTCTCAGTACTGTGCCTCTTACGAAAATCCGACTGGAGAGGTTCATAGATATTATGGATGGTCAAATGGTTCTCCAGCTGGATTGCTACTACTTTCTCAATAACCTTTCCTGTAAAGAGAAGGTTCAAGATAGGTCTGTAGTTAGCAAACATGTCTGGGTCCAATGAAGCTTTCTTCAGAAGGGGTGTCACCACCTCCTCCTTCAGGAGCTTGGAACCCACCCGATTCCAAGGAGCACCAGACAATTCAGCCAGAAATGAGACAATGGTCTCATAAGAACCCAGAATCAGGGAAGTTGGGCCCAGATCTAAACTACAGCATGTACGGCACATCCCCATGACAATCTGCATAATATCCTTGAACTCCGACAAGTCAAAGGTACTCCAGGAAGTACGAGGTATAGTGACCGAGCGCTGACAGACCGCGTCGCCCATAGAGCGAGTCAAGCAGATCTCTGACCTGATGTTGGCCACCTTATTTGCAAAGAATTGAGCAAGCTCATCGTGTACTTTTTGTGAAAAAGCTAGATGGAGCTGCAGACAGGCTGGCTGCACAACCTGTCCACAGTTTGAAGAGTTGGGCTGGTCGATTCTGAGCGACAGCGATCTCCCTGGACAGGAACTCTGCCTTCTTATGGGAGATCACTGATTGGTAGAACTGATAATGCTCCACCAAACTAAGGTGGTCGGCCTCCAGGGCAGATTTCTGCCAGCAATGTTCTAATCTTCGTCCCACCTGCTGCAACCCCCTCAAAGACCCGTCAAACCAAGGGGCCTGAGGGCAGAGTAGGAGGGGACGAACACGGACAGGAGCTATCAGGTCTAGGGCTGAGGAAATGGCCTTATTATAGGCCAGAACCAACAACTCTGGGCTCAAGCTGGCAACAGGAAACTCCGAGAGGTCAATTACCACTGCCAGGTTTTCAGGGCACACATCCCATAAAGGGCGATAACTGACCATCTCCACAGGGGCAGACCTACGAAGATGGGTACAAAGTTGAACCTCACGGTGTAATGATCAGACCAACTGACAGGTTCCACCCCAAATCAGAGGCCTCAATCCCCAGGAGGAAAACCAAATCCAGAGAGTGACCATGATTATGGGTAGCTGAAGAAACAATCTTCAACGAGGCCAGTGATGACATCAGCTGGAGGAAGTGCTGACCAAAGGGCGAGAGTTCGTCGTCAACCGAGGCATTGAAGTCACCCAGAATCATCAGTCTGGGTGACTCCACTGCCATGTCGGCGGCGAAATCTGCCACCTCCTGCAGGAATCGCTTTTCGTCCCCGGGTGGATGATAGACGAGAGCCAAGCTGCAGCCCACAACAGCTACCACAGTACATTCAAAGGATTCGGCTTCCTCTACTGGTACACTAGTGAGACCCAACTCGGTCTTAAAATAGGCCGCTACCCCCCCACCGGTAGTCCAATTTCGGGCGGTGTATCACCGAGTACCCAACTGGAATTGCTGCCTCCAAAATGGGGCCATCATTTTCATCCAGCCAGGTCTCGGTGATGCAAGCCAGATCAGCTGTTCCAACAAAATCTACAATAATAGCAGACTGGTTCTTAATAGATCTGGCATTGCATAACACCGCCTGAGTTGGATGGGGTTCATGAGCCTTCCCTGCTACTTGCCCATCAGAAGAGATGGTGCCCTTGGGTATAGGGACTAGACATGGATTACCACGGTCCAGGCTCCATTTCACCCAGGTGTCTTCTGGACCTAACTAACCCTATGCGAGAGGACCGCCCTTCGACCTCCAATGTCCATGCCCCCCGCAAGCCCACCCCATCCATCATATGTACAATATTGTGTTATGTATGATCTTCCTGTGTTGTAATCTCCCAGGTTGTACCTGAAAAAGACAGTTTCTGTTTAGTGTACCTACCCGTTAACTAGAACTAAATAAAGTATACAGAGCAAGTTTGTGAATTCTGCTACAAATATCATTTAATCAGACATGACACAGGTGTAGGGAACAAAGAAGAGTAGAGCATCACAGTCCAGTGGTGTCCTGAAAGTTCAAATTCAGATCCCAAGATGGGAACCGAGGGTACTAATTGTCTGAAAAGAAAATAGTCACTCATAGTAGAGGCGACCAGTCCAGTTCCTCATTCAACCATAATGTAAGTTTCTAGCTTGAAACCTATTGATCCCAAAGCATTCTTTCAACAAAGTTTTCTTTGCTGATGCCCCCTCCCCATTTGAGAGGGGTATATGTTCCAGTCCAAAAACCACAATGATGGAATACAGTGTCCCTCTATTATAAAATGTCACGTGTGATTTCAGATCTTTACTCCATACGTACCACTGTGTTCCAGTACTCATTCCTTTAATGCTCTTGTGGTCTGTCCAATATATATGTTATCACAAGGGCATTTAAGTACCTAATGTTTGGCATATGATAGATTGCTGAATTTCCACATTCTCACTGCCCGTCACATTCTTTATACTCTTTGTTCATGAAATTTGTACATGCTGAGCAGTGACCACAGCAGGGAATACTTCCTGTAATCTGTGGGACTAGGATGTTTAACGTTGTGTGTTCCCTTGTTGGGATCTGGGGTACAGAACAGACAAGTCTATCCCTTAATGATCTTGCCTTTTTAACTATAAATAGTTTGTCCCTAAATATTTCTGCTCCACCTGGAATGGCCTGCAGAACCTCCCAGTTTTTAAAAAAGCATCTGAGTAAGAGGTGGTAAACGCTATACAGTTCTATTCTTCTGTTCTAGGTTTTTGTTTCAATAATTCATTTCTAAGTGATGTGTCGCACCTGTCTTCTGCCTTTTTTAAATGTTCTAGTAGGTAACCTCTCTCCAGGAATCTGGAGGTCAAGTCCTTTTTTGAATCTTCCCAGTCTTCCTCCCTGGAACAATTACTCTTTACCTAGACATACTGTCCAAATGGAATCCCTAACTTTGTGGCTGTGGATGGAAACTATTATAATGTACTGTAACAGAGTATTTCAGTCTGTTTTGTTTTGGAATACTCTGGTATTTAGTGTGTTGTCCATTAAAACATTTCTAAATCAGCCAGTCCAGTGGGCTGAGGGCTGAGGTGCTAGTCACCTTACCGCACAACGCCGGTGACCCGTGTTCGGGAACGAGCATGGACCACTGAGGGTCGGCAGGGTTGGGGAAGGATTCAGCATCCGATGGACTGCTCTCCTTCTCGTGGAGGGGGGGGCTTCAGCTGTCGGTGCCTGGTTGCCCCCTAGCGGACACTGGGGGACAAAGCTGCCACGCTGCAGACAAGGGAGGAGTCGGGCAGACGCTTGGGGGGGAACACATGCGGATGCGTGTGCACTCCACTCCGCAGGCGTCATTACATGCCCCGACCCCAGGGGAATGAAAGAAGGAAAAACACTAGCCGCAGCAGTGTGATGGAGGGCGCCTCGCAGGCTCCGCTACCGGCCAGCCACGGCACTAGCCCCTTGAATCCAGTCTCCATTGGGGTGTTGTGGAACCCCGCCGGGGGGGTAAGCACTGGGGCCGGATCAGTGCTGGATGGTGTATGTCGGGGGATGGGTCTGGGGGGTGCCCTCTGGATGTAGGCCGGCAGTAAAAATTAATAGCTGCAAAAAAAAAACATTTCTAAATCTGGGAAGTTTCTTTTGTCCAAGCTGTGCTCTAATGCAAGCGTTAAATGTTCTGTACATTCATTAAGAAAATGATGGAATAGTAATAGTTCCTCAGTCGTGCCTTCCATTTAGAAATACATAAGAGACGGAGCTCCTTGGAGGATTCCTGAGCAGATGGGAGTGGCGGGGGGGTAGGGGATAATATGTCACCAATACTAAGGAACATACTAAGGAAGGCAAGGAGTGAGAAGGCAAGTTTGCCCATATACTGTATGCTCCTGTAATTTACACTGAATAGTACTGCAAACTCTCCCCTGCAAGTATGAAGTTATCCAAACGTTTTTTAAATTTGACCTTTGTCTTGCTGATGATTATTTCCACTGATAACTTATTCCACGGATTTACTACTCTAAGGGTTAACTGTTACCAACTATTTGTAAAGGATGACCTTTAGTTTCATGTACATTATTTTTAACCTCTAGCCCTAGTTCAGTCGTTAGATATGGGTTGTGCATAATGTCATATAGTAGTAGTAAATCTCTTAAATGTTGTGTCTCAAGTGACATCAGATTTAGGGATTGTAGTCTGTTCTCATATGGCATGTTGTGTAAGACATATTTATATTTAGTGTATTTCCGTTGAACCCTCTCCAACTGTCTGCAGTTCGATTTCCTATTAGGGCACCACAACTGGGAGGCACACTCCAAATGAGGTTTAATATAAGCCCTGAACAAAGGCATTAAAAGTTTTGCATCCTTAGATTGTATGTTCTGCCTAATGGCCCAGATAACTTTATTTGCTTTATTTTGCCTCATTAACTTGTTTAGTATTATCTAAATCCTGTGATATAAGAATTCCCAAGTCCTTTTCCTCACATGATGTGGCTAGTGGAGTTCTTCCCAGTATGTATGAGACATTAGGATTTAGCCTACCCAAATGCATGGCCTTACACTTTTTATGTTGATTTGCGTATGCGCAAGAAATATATTGCAGCAGCTTTCTCCACAAGCAGGTTGTGGAGGCACGGCACTGTTGTGCCAATGCCCCATAGCCTTTAAGGCTTGTCCAGCATCCCCTGTGCCGCGGGCACGCTGCTGCTGATACTAGTTCAGCCAGCGTGCTACCAACTTGTAAAAATTTAGCTGTTGCAATCAGGGGCCACCTTGTCATTGCAGCGTAAGCCATTCGCTGCAATGAGGGAGTGACCCATCATTGCAGGGCGGGATCTTGACACACTGATACTGTTTGTGAAAATGGTGGTGGTTTGCCGCCGTGTTCACAAACAATATTAACCCCCCACCACCACCATGTTTATTTGCCAACGTGGGCCCCAATCCCCATCAGCTTCAGTGCCCCAATATTTATGTTGCAGATGAGGGAGCCCACTCCTCGTCTTGGCATTATGTAAACCCCCCCCCCTTATATTGTCTGCCGATGGGGTGCTCAATCCCCATTGGCATAATGTCACTCCCCCTTTTTGTTGTGTGCTGATGGGGGTGCTGAACTTCTATCGGCTACAGCTTGCCCCCCTAAAAGAAAGACTCCAGTGGCATGCTGGGAGCCAACCCCAGCGTGCCACATGCCTCTGTAAATAAAAACGGTCCCGCTGATGTCTTTTTTTTTTTAACCTGTAAAAGGAACTGTCCCTAGGTGGTCTCCCTGCCCCCATCCCACAACCCGTGCCCACCCACTGCGCACCCTGCCTCCCCACACACCCCCTCACCCCATACTTACCAGCGGAGCTCGGTGTGATGATCTTCGCTGGACCGGGAACACGTCTGCACTCTTCAAAGCCGACCGCGAACTGAGGAAATGCCAGTAAGCTGTATAATGGAATAAATGGTTTTTTTCCAACTTTGATAATATCTCAGTCATTTTTTGGAATTTTGGCACCAAATTTTCAACATGGGGTTTAGGACCCCTCCTCGCGAATTCTGGAACTGCCATGGCGTTAATTTGGCCCCAAAAAGGTGATTT